>CM062808.1:972913227-975506094 GCA_031772625.1 Pinus tabuliformis | reverse complement strand
TTGAGGTAACTAAGAAAATTTAAAATTAAAACTACTCTTCAAGATATATTTAGTAATACTTTAAGGGACACTATTAAGAATTAATTAGTTGTCAAAAAATACGATACTTAAAATCAAATGAAATAGATGTGTAGTACCAATCCTCTTACAACCTATTAACATTATGTATTCCTTATTCATCACCAACTAATTACTAATAGACAATTACATACACATATAAAAATACAACACAAAAATTATAACATTCACAAAAAATTACCATCCATATACAAACACATAAACACACAAATTACTCAAAGCATTCAAACACAGACACACACAAACCACTCAAAACATACAAACACAGATGTACAAACCATTCAAGGAAAGAAACATAGACTAAATTAAAGAGCAAAATGATATGGTCATGTCACGCAAAATAAAACATAATGTACATTTCAAAGTATGAATTTTACCTCAATCATATACATAATAATCATAATCTAAAAATATGACATTGATGCCCTCAGTTGGAACTAGCCTAGATCCATCTAACTCAAAATCTATCATGCGTCGAGAGGGATCAAATCCCTCAAGGCGCAAACCTTTTCTCAAATTCTACACTCCGAAAATGAGTTTTTCCCGAGTTAGATGGATCTAGGATGGTAATAAGGAATTTTTGTTATAAGAGGTGCATGATCGATTGTACTCGACACCCAAAATTTGATTTTCCCAAGTGTGTTATACGCCTTGTTGAGTTAGACAAATAATGTTGAAATTTCTTATGTAGAGAGATGATGTGACATCAAGTTGTGGAATTAACCACTAGGTAGATAAGAGTTTCTAATCATATTTAAGCTTGATGCCTAATTGTTGAGTCAAGAATGTTGTATTTATCCTTCTTTGGTAGAGAGGGGGTATGAAATCAAGTTGTGGAACTAACCACTAGGTAGATATGAGGGTGTACTCATATCTAAGCTTGATGTGTAATTGAGGAAGTTGAAATGTGAGATGGAGTCAAAATATAAAAGACAAGGTGATGAACCATGTACGGGAAAATGATTCCTAGAGAACTAGCAAGTACAACAAATGGTACCCATGTACCTTGATAGATGGACTTCTTTTTATATGAGCATTAATAATAAATTGTAAGCCAGTACAACAGAGAAAAGAAGAATGCTCGTGTGAATAAATCCAAAAGAGAAAATAATAACAACGCAATACAATGTTTTTGGAAGTTTTGTAGATCAGAAGATCAGTTTGTAGACATATTTACAGAACCCTCAACGAATTAATTTTTTTTTTGGTGAAATAATTAAGGGGGAGAATGTTAGAGATAATTATTTCACCGCCTTTAAGCATCACCACCATAGTTACCACTTGCTTAGCTTGTTCATATTCGAACAATCAACATTGCCTCTAACTACATACTTCCTTAGCTTATTCATTAATGAATGGGAAACACTGTTTGGAAAATTCAATATTTTAATGAATGTAACTGACTCAAATTTAAACATAAATATACATGCTTGACCAGAGTCAGAGATCCAACTCTTAGGTTTTAACATGTTAATTTGGTAGCTTCAACTGTGGTTTATTATCTTCTTGTTGTGCTATGTTTCTTTCAATTGATATCATATCTGGCCCTAAGCCTACTCCCTCATGGCATGGCTTTAACAACCCCAGGCTTAAAATCCATTTAATAATGTTAATAAAGCAAAAATAATAACCAAGGTCATGGGACACATATTCCAAGCTTAATGCTGGGTAAAAACATAGTGACAAGGATCACTTATGATTAATTAATGGCTATGGAAGTTGTCAAAGGCAATGGCAAAGGATTTGGAAAGGCATGAGGCATTTATTGGAATTTTATTTATGAAAATAATGGAAAATCGGAGAAAAGGAAGGTGAAAGGTCACAAGTTGTGTATGATGAGGAATTGAAAGAAAATAATGGAAAATGAAGAAAATAGAGACCTCAATAATGAAAAAGCTTTTGAGGATGAGTTCACAACTTTTGTCAATGTTAGCTTTGGTCAGTTTAGTCTTTGGCACTCTCATTCTATTCTCTCTCTCTCATAATCTTGGACACTTAGAGATCTCCACAATAGATATTTTAGATTGTCGATGTTTCGAGTCTACACCAAGACCCATCATCAGGACAAAGGTCGAGGAAAAGCAGAGGAAAAATGGAGTGATAAAAAGTGAGAGTGTTCATTAGAACAAGTCGACAATGTGAAAATGAATGGCTAAATCTTTTTACTAAATAAATAAATAAAACACCTAAATATATAATTTAAAATATATTTTAATATTAGTTTATTTTAATATTAATTTATATACATTAATATAATTAAATAAATTTAAATATATTAATATATTTAAATGAATTTAAGTACAATAATATAATTTTAAATATTGGTAAATATTTAATTATTAAATAGTAAAATGTAAAGAGCTAAGAAATTTGTTGAGTTAAATTTTTAATTTAAAATGTATCTAAAATATTTTTATTTAAACTTTAGACATATTAGTCTATTTAATTATAATTAAATATATTAATATATTTAATTATAATTAAATATATTAATATATTTAAATTTTATTAAATATTTGTTATATTTCAAGAAAGCTTATTTTTTAATTCATATTATTAATGGTATTAATGGATATTGATATCAAATTATGGAATTAAAGGGGGAGAGGTGGTTAATGAGGGAGGAATAGTTAGTGGTTGGAGATTGCAGTTTTCTGCGAGTAGGGGAATCAAAATTTTGTTGACTTCAATTTCATTGGTTTTTTTTGAGATTGTTGGAATGCTTCATGATTTCTAGAGCTTCGCGTACTTTTCTTTTGTAATAATGGTTTTCCTTGGAGATTATTTATGTGTCTTAAAAGAAAACTTGGTTGTTGGTCTTGGAAGAATGTTCAACGAGTGTTAAGGATATTAAGTCTTCCTCTCTTGATATCTACTCCATGCTCTTTGAGACGGATTTTGAAGGATATTCCTATCTCACCAATGTAACATTTACAACAAGATAATTTGATTTTATAAATGCCTTTTTGCTGGAAGTGATCTAGGTCATATTTTACAAATTTCATCTTATATTGGATTGTATTTAACAACTTCAATGAGGTAGTTATTCCTTTCTTTCTTATAACCCTGGCAAGCTTATCAGTGACACCATGGATGTAAGGGAGATATTTTTATCCAATAAGGGTTTGAGAGTTGAGATGGGAGTTTAGAAGTGGATCTAGACTTAGATTTTCTAATGATCCTATTGATATATTTGAGCTTGTAGTTGTGTTTAAGAAAACAATTTTCAGATACTTTATTTCCTCATCCACATGTTCTTTATTAGATATCGCCAATGCTTTGGTGAAGAGAGCATTGAGAACCCCCATTTTCTGGGACAAATGGTGATGAGAATCAACATGTAGGTAGTTGTCTATGTGAGCCCTTTTTTTAATACTTTATGACCTAATGATCCATCTATTTTTCTAAGAAGAAGAATGTCAAGGAATGGAATGAAACTATTTTCCTTTGTTTCCATTATGAATTTTGATGCAATTGGAAATTCCATTAAGGTGGTTAAGGAAGTCGCTTAGTTCCAAATCTCCATGAGTCCAATTCACACTAGTATTGTTAACGAATATGGTCAAAATTTTGGGTTTAAGCGGGTAGGTTTCCAAGGTAGTCTTTCCAAATTTCTCCATGAAGAGGTTGGCTACTATGGGTGATAATGGAGACCCCATAGCCACCCGTGTGGTTTTTTCTACATATTCACCTTGGAAGGTGAAGAATGTGGAACGAAGACAAACTTGAGCTAGCTTGGCATTCCCTTGGTCTATGACATCCCTAACCACTTGGATAGCTTCTTCTTATGGAATACTTTTGAATAGCTACGTTACATCAAAGCTCACCAACTTGTCTTCATAATCGAGCTTGATTCCTTTGATGATATACACAAAATGATTAGAATATTTTACATAGGATTCAGTTTTATACACAAGAGGGGCAAGGGAGTTGGCCACAAACTTAGCTAAACCATATGTGGGGGAACTTATAGTGTTTATTATGGGTCTAAGGGGAACATCATTTTTATGTATTTTGGGAGCACCATAAATTTTGTGGATAATTTCATTTATGGGTAAAAGACGCTTTTTTAGACCTTCGCCAATATTAGAATTGATAATGGCTTTTTTAGCCTCTTTGATAATACTAGAGATGGGGTTTTCCTTAAGCTTCTTGTAACTACCACTATTGTACAGGTGGTCCTTGATTTTTGCGATATAATCCACCTTGTTCATCACAACTGTGGCTCCTCCTTTGTCTGCTTTTAGAACGACAATGTCTTCATTGTTCCTAACGTTTTAGGATGATGGTGCAGTCTTGCTAAATTTGTTCCTTTTCCTCATTACTCAAATTTTGAATACCATCTTCTAAGTTGCATATGATTTCTTTAGTTGGTATTTTCTTAGGGGCTATAGAGAATTTCAATCATTTATTAAAGACCTTTAACTCATCAATGCTTATTTCATAGGAGGATATGTTGGCCACCTTTTTACTACAAGGGTTATGTAAAGCATTGTGTGATGTATTGTTTAATTCAACTAATCGAAGGGTGTTTGTGGTGCTGTGGTTATATTTAATAAGCCTATGTTGTCGAATGATATTTCTTCCTCTTTAATCTTATTCAAACATGTGGCTAAAACCTGATTCAACATCGAGTTCACCAAATTGTTTACTGAGTTACCCCATTTGCACTCTGCGTGCATCATTGTTTCCAAGATCTCTATTTTTGTTGGTTGTTGTCCACTTGCTCTTTATCCAAATTACCAATTGACTGCATTATTTCAAAGGTTGAAACATACATTTTACTGTCTAACAAATTACTCAAGCATTGATCTGAGCGTATCAACGTTTCCATGATAACCATATCGCTCCTTCTATTTTACATCTTTACATTGACCTTATTACTAATTGAATGCAATAATTCAAAGGTACCAGCAGCTTTGATTATCGAGCCACCTTCACCTGTAGCTTTGATATAGTTTGTGTGTCTGTATTCTTTGCAGGAAGCTTCTAAGGGCTCTGCATCTGTTACCATGTTGCTTACCACTCGACCATCTGTACTCAGATCTAGATGGTTCTTTGCTCTGCTAGAAAAATCTTATGTATGCTCAATTTTCATATGAGTCCTCATTTTGTCTAACATTTTGTCTTTCCTATCCCTAGTAGTGCAGACCTCTTTATTTAATTTTAATGTAGTAATGGCATCAATAGAACACTGTAAGTCGAAGTGGATCAACTGGGATAATTTAAGGTGGTATTTATATTCCAATTTCGATAGCTTATCTTGGAAAAATCTGATTTTTTTTATTATTTTTCTATGGATTAAATCTTTGCTTAGGCATACAAATTCTCTCAATTGTGTCGGTTATGAAGTCTGTGATTAATGATGGCAAAGGGAGGACTGAGGTTGAGATCCCTGCATTTTTTCAAAAATTGAAGATGAGTTGCTCTTCTCTCTATTTGTATCCTAATTTTATCAAGGGTATGAATCTCAAGCCATATTTCCCTTCTGTACAGGGAGATGATTAGGGTTTTCATATTTTTGTGGGGTTGATCTTGAATTGTAGAATTCGGAATTTGCTGCACAATACATGTTTCAGATTATTGACGTTTCAAGTCTACACCAAGACCCATCGATCAACCCCACAAAAAACTACAAACCCTACTTATATTTCTCTTGAAGTTCTCTTGGAAAAGTGTAGCATACTTGGGATTTGGAGAAAGAAGGTAAAGGAAAAGTAGGAAAGTGAAAAAGGACAATGGGATCAACAACTACAATGGGTTTCGCATCCAAGTACCGAGTTGGATGTATGATTTCCTTGCTAGTTTTGGCGTACATGGCACATGCATGTAGTTTATTGGTTATGATCTGTCATTGGCATGGAGTATTTCCTGGATTGACAATGCTTTTGTGGAGACTTTCAATTTCCTGGATAGCCATGGTGTTGTGGGTTTTACCTTTTGCTTTCTAGTTGGTGTTCATGTTCCTTATGGAGGTGGGTTGAGTTATTAATTCCCAAATACTTGTTTGGATAAATGCTCTGCAAACCCTATAAAAACTTGGGCTGATTTACTAGTCCTAGAAGCCTTGGTTGGACAAACACTCTAGAGCTTGACGATAGTTGTGGGTTGATTTACTAGTCATGGAAGTTGGGTTGGAACAAATGCTTTGGAGCCCTGGAAATCTTGGATAGAGACCGATATGGTGATGGTTAGTGATGTCTGACCATGAGGGGAATCACTAGTTGAGGGTTGAGTTGGTTTGGCCTTTGGAAGCCTTGGTTTGGTTTTCTTGGTTTATTCCATGAGATCCCATATTCATTATTGGAATATGGTGCAGGGATGATTGGCTAAAAGAGAGATTTGGTTTCGCCCAATCTATGTTCAGGTGGTACGTGGAAGTCCCTAATTTGGTTGGATTTGCATATGTTAATAAGAGCTCTTTTCCTCTTATTTTTTTGTGTGTAATTGTACTTTTTATTATATGGCTTTGATGGTTGTTCTATTATTGTTATTTATCTGTTATAAGTATTGTCTTATGACACTCTTAAGATATGGATTTCATCATGTTTTGGTTAGTAGATGAAATGTTAATGAATGAATGATCTAATAGATGATAATGAACCTATTGTGAGAGGGAATCAGACCTTCTTGATGAATCTTAGATAAGTATGAGGTCCCTATGTTTAGATGTTTTTTTATGACTTCTAATTACATGTTCATGATGTGTTTGACGAAATGCCTCTCATGGTTAGGATGAGTGAGGTCAAGTCTTTGTTCAAGTCTTGAACTAAAGGAATTTTATTCTTATTTATCATTTATGAGAATTTCCTCAAGTTTTGGGCAGAGTTCTGAGTCCTTGCCCTAAAAAAATGGCTCAAAATGTGAGGTTGATGGCACATAATTGCCTAAAAAAGACTGCAGTCACATGGAGTCCTTGTTGTGGGAACAACTGGAGTGTTTCAGTGGCATGGAGGGATTGTCATGGAAGTGGATGGGGGTCTAGTTCAGTCAAAAGGAAAGTTAACTCAGGGGTTGGGCACCTAGAGTGGTTGGTTAGCCTCAGGGGTTCTTGTAGCTCCTAAGGAAGATCAATTTGGTTTTGGTTTGTCGATTCCACTTCCTTAATTGTACTTGGGGAGTTGCATGATATCATAGTAAATCTTCGTCACATGTTTACCCCAGTGGGTTGGTTAGCTTGAGTAAATGTGGGAAGAGGGTGGTTACAAAGTGGTATCAGAGCATGGTTCAACCCTTGGATTGGATGGGAAGAATATGTTTGTCATGCATACATGTTAGTTACATATGTGTTTATTATGCTTTTGGTTTACGTACTTGTTATGTATGCATGGCAATAGTAATTATTACATTCATGTTGTCATGTAGAAGTTGATGATGTTATTGTTGGGATGTGTTTGTCATTAATGCATGATGATTGTATATGCATTATTTATGCATGTTAGCGCCTATATGTTGTATTCCATGAATGGTAACTAGGATGATGATTGAGATGATGTTTATATACTGCTATGATTATGTTTATACATGTATTGTGCTAATCTAGGCAATCTTGTAGATGAGATATACTCCCCTAAACTATATTGAGGTATGTTGATTATGTTTATATTTTGGTTTAGCTGACATGGTATACTTACAGGAAGAAGAAGATCAAATATGACTAGAAAAATAGTAGATTACAGTTCATAAGAAACTCCATATAGATCAAATCAGAAGAACGGTGATGGGTGCTCTCCTAACATAAAAAAACATTTTGAGAAGTCTGAAGGTAGAAATAAGGATTTTTAAAGCAGATAATGATAGAATCATTCAGTCACAAGGGATACTTGCCAGGGCATAGGAGAAACAAGCAGAGGTTAATGAAGTCATCCTTCAAAACTTTTCAATCTTGCAGAGACAGGGACCACTTAGGATTAATCATGGACAAGAGGATGGAACTAATGGAGCATATGGTAGCAGGTATGGCATGGTGGGCACAAGTCGAATAAGGATGGCAGGTTCTTGGATACACATGATAGACAAGGAAGTGGACATGGGATTTACTCTAGTTCAGGTTGAGACATATACCATGGTCATCATCACTATCATCCTTACAGGAGGAGTGACAGTGGATATTTTCCATATGATTTCAAGAAAGCAAAGACACCTACATTTAATGGATAAATTAAGAAGTCACAAGATGCAGAAGCGTGGTTTCTTGGGATGATTAAGTTCTTCATATTACATGATTAATTAGAGAACATGAAGGCCAAAATAACTACATTCAATCTTAAAGGTAAAGAAAACATTTGGTGGGAAGATGTAAAGAATGCCATAGTGTTATAGACATTTTTGTGCCTTACAGCTCTAAGCATGAAATGTCCATAAACCAAGGGCTCCTAAGTCCCTAAAAGTGTTGTTCCAACCCCTAAAGGAACAAGGTCAACAAATTACAGCTTCTCCCAGAAGTTCTCCACCAGAAACTGCTCAGAATAAGTCAAATCAGGATCATTTCAGCTGCTCCACTAGCCAAGTGCGTTGCATAGCACCTAAATCCACTAGCAACGCACCTAAATGCACTACCAGGGTGCGTTGAGCGGGAAATGACAAATGGCAGTGTCATTCCGCGAGGTGGAGAGACAATGGAAGCTTCCAGAATCTTTCCCAATGACACTTGCCTCACTGAATTTGACCAAGGATGAGTAAGAGGCTTTCAGTCTCCAAGTGGAAACAAGAACTGACAGAGAGAAGCCACTAATCAAATCATGAGCTGACTCATCCTCCTTGCATACATCTATATATGGATCCCTCATCCCAGAGATCCAGAGGCTGGAATTTTGCACATTGTAAGGAATTGTTGTTGGTTTGAGATACATATCAGAGAATTGGGTGATCTATGCTTTGTTGGGGTTGAAGAAGGGACTTCTCTGCTGGGAGGTTGATGCTGGGTCAGAAATCATCGGTTGTAACTCCTCCTGGATCTTCTTGTATATCAGTAAAACTGTTTGAGTTTCTTCTCCATGCTTGTGTTTCATTGATGCTTGTTACATTTGTATGGTTAACTTAAATTTGATCCTAAGTTATTTATGAATATAAACCCATGTCTTTGTATAGTTTCCTTCTTCTGTGATCTTACAGGTACTTGGTGAAGCTGGGCAAGTAAGGGAGCAGGTAGCTGGAAGCTGTCAAAGAGGAGAGAGATTGGATCGAAGGACTAGCGCAAGACACAGGTCGGTTCATCCTATTCCTCTTTGTTTATAGTTCATAAAGAAAAATACAAAAGTAGTTTTCTCTGTTTGTTTCTAAGGTAGCTGTCACACCTTAGTGGGATAGAGCAGTTCTAAATAGACACTTTTCCTGATAACAAAATGGTGACTCCACTGGGGACCGTGTCTAATTAGTTTGTTTGTGTTTCTCTTGTTGTTTATTTCATAAACTTATAAGTAGCAATCGAACTGCATTTGCCATTAACAAATGCAAAGTAGACATTTGCTGTTTCAATCCATTCACTGGATCTGTTTATGATTTGAACAGCTGATTCATAAACTAATTGGTTGCCCTTGTGATAGCTCTTAGGCCCCCCCTTAGATCCACCTCTGATTGTACTTTACTGATTGCTTTTACTCGGCCAAAAACCAAAGATTAAACTGCAAACCGTAACCTAGAACCCGGATAGAACTCTCGTTTCTGCCCCAGCGCAGGCTCTGTGAAGAGGTTCTACATTTCAACGCACTTCCCGAGAGGGCTACCTGCGCTGCAATGCAGTTTCTCTGTGTAACAGGTGTGCTGATCAGTCTAGCCCTGTGCAGCTGAGGTTCTTTGCTTCATTCTTTCCAGTTTGTCTCTGATTTTTGCAGCCTGTGATCAGTATTTGACTGTTTTAAACCCCTTTTCCTTACTGATATTCCGCCTCATTTGTACAAAAGAACTGTAGATGTTTTTATGTGTTTGTTGAGTCGTTTACAGTTTTCCATTGCAAAAGTAGAATAGTCGTACTGTTGTCCTTTGATTTAGATCTGTCACAAGTGTCGATTGTGATCATAGGATAAAGTTCATTTGTTGTTGATAGTCGATTATGCTTTTACTTTTGCCTTTGGTTTGAATTTGTGACTTTCTAGTTTTGAAACGAGTATTTATTTCAAAATCATAAAGTGTCGTAATCATCTCTACTTTTGATTTCGAAAAGAAGCTTGTTTATGTGTGTCGCTTGAAAGCAAATTCAGATTTGTACATCAACTTTCTTTTTAGGCATCAATATTAAGAAAGTGAAAAACAAATACATGCATGTGCATTTTGCATATTGACAGTCTGTTTGGCTTGATTTAGGAAAGTCCATTTACAAGTGTTCTCTTTGCTCTTTGCGAAAAGATTGTGTCTTTCTTTTCCCCTAGTAGCTAGGATTTTCATTGCTGAAAAGAGATAAAAGTTAGTTTATCATCTTTAGATTGCATTTTAGGAATTACATCTACATCTCGTGGTGATCCCAAAAGGCAAACTTCATAAGAAAGATCAACTTAAAATAAATTCAATAAACCTAACAACACTTTGGAACTTAACGCACAACATTTAGAGGTCTAGGCTAGAGACGTATTCCGGCGTCGTAAAGCCTGGTAACTGTTGTCCTCACTGATGGTTGGGTGATTCCTCCACTTTGAGACGATAAGTGCCAGTACGGACTTGTGCTGCCACGTACCGTCGAGTATATATTGGGAGACCCCTATAGGCTTAAATCCTTTATCCATAGGAAGCCGTGTCGGCCGCCCTACTGATCGCAATGCACCGAACATAGCATTCGGGAAGATTGACTGCCGTACCGTAAAAAGTATTCTGCAGTTTTGTGATTGGCTTGGTACTCCCTCTACCTAGACCTCTAGAGCAGTCCCTTTCGTTCCTTTTCAGACTCTTTAACGGAAAAGGTCCATCTGAGCACTTGTCACTTCAGGCTCATTAAAAATCAAAGGCGACTAGAGTCATCTTTTGTTTTTTCTCGACTCTTAAAAACTGAAAAAACAAGTTGTGTCAAAGCGTGTTAAAATTTATTTTAAATGGAATATTCATTACCCTTTTCCTACGTTGATCTTGGGTTGAGAAAATGGATCCTACCAACCAAGGAATTCCCCTTGGTGGATATCCTAGTCCCTTCTCCTCTTGGGGAGATGTTGGTGCGCCCCATATGGCCACATTGTCACTTCCAGGACTGAAAATTGGTTTGCCTGTATGGCTCTTCTCAACCTCTGTCGTTCAGAACACCACCATTCCTGAACAATCGAATCAGCAATTAGACGAGTCCAGAGTTGCCCACCAGCCTTCTACTTCCTCTAATTCTTCCTCTCCTCCTTCCTCTTCGCTTGATGGAGCTGGTAAAGCTAAAAACCAAGTTCCTAAGGAAAAGAAGGAAAAGAAGAAGAAAGAGAAGAAGAAGAAGGAGCCAAAGGCGAATGTGGGAAAACGAGTGTCGTCTAACGAAAATCCACACACTACACCAACCAGGCCTAAATCGCCATGTGTCATTTGCAAAGGAGACCATTTTCATAGGGATTGTCCTTGCATCCCCCGGATACTAAGGGACTGGTCTCCTCGTTTGCACAACCCGGTGTCGTCTACCTCTGATGGTCATGTTGAAAGCACACCGTAAACTAGTGAAAGTGAAGCCCCAGGACAAAAAGGGAAAGCTAGATTTCCCTGTAAACTGTGCGAAGGCAATCATGCCGTCCACCGTTGTCCCTTCTTAGATGAAGCTAAAAGAGTTTTGGATGACCGTCCGGTTTCACCGTTACGACTTCCTCTTGGATACAAAAAACTCTTGCCAAGTCCGTCACTAGTTGAGAATCTAGCTGGCCCACTCAGGTGGTCGGCTGAAGCGCCTATCATTGAAGATAAACCAACTGAATTCATACCAGACGAAAGTCAAAAGGTCAAGGCAGCAGTTGACCCGTCTTGCCTTCAGAGGTTTCATCTTCAGATGATACAGTCACTAAAGAGAATAAGGATGACACCGTCCAAATTCTCTTCATAAACACAGACTCCGATGAACATGGGGGCAGTTTACCCGTTCCTTTACCGCAGGAAGGAAGTTCGTCAGAGCCGTACCTGTTCGTCTATTCGGTCCCACCTCCAAGCAACCTAGTTGTCTCCTTCGACTGGAATCAACTAGGCAGACCCCATTTACCAGCAATTGTACCAATCTGAATCATCATTCAAATATATAGAATGGTTATGGCTGGTACCATCATAGATGAGGGGGCTTCTGTGAGTATCCTTTCCTCAACTGCTTGGAAAGCGCTTGGTTCGCCATCGCTTTTGCCTGAGATGAGAAATCTGACAGGCTTTGATAAAGGAACCAGTCGACCTTTAGGGATCCTTCCCGATGTGCCCATAACATTGAGAAGGAAGACAGTTTGCATGAACGTAATGGTAGTTCAAGGACCCTTAGATTAAAATCTACTCCTTGGACGAGACTATATTTATTGCATGGGAGCAATTGTCTCCTCACTCTTTAGAGTAATGTGTTTTCCGCACGAAGGAAGAGTGGTCAAGCTCGTGGACCAGCTTTCATTTCCCGGATCACGCATAGCAAATAGTCATATACCGTCCGTAAATGGTCTTTTCACACAAGAAATGTCTCAATCTCCAGTTTGTCCTCCCGATGAGCACGAGTAATTCGGAGGGATATGACTGAAACCCAGGGGGCATGCATCCTGGTCTGCTCCGGCAGGAAATCTTCGGGTATAGGGTAGGTTTCCGCGGGAGAATATGACTAGTTTGTACCTCGTCCGTGATTGGAAGAGGGGTTATTCTGGAATAAGATTCTCTTATCAAAGTTATGTGGGTTAGCGGGCATCGTCACTCACCTTTGTTTATTTCGAGAAACATCGCCGAAGAAGTGTTTTGTTTATGCCGTAAATAGAACAATCTTTGGGTAACCTGTAAGAGGTAGGCCTCTCTCGGTAAAACAAATGTTTTGGCGGAAAGAAGTAGAGGTAACCTTGAAACTCTGTTTTATACCTGGGGGCATGCAAACCTTTTGGAGTGCAAGAAAAGAGCGATTATTTATCTATTTTTTGGATTAGTCGTTTCCTAACTTGCATAAAGAAAGGATGTGGGGCAACACTCGAAAAGTTGCCGGTTTTATATGAGACATTCTTATCATATGACTGGATTAATCGAGCAATGTTACCACAAGGTTCAAGCTCGTTAAAAAATAAACCCGCACCGAGCAAATGTTTCCACCCGTGTTTAAGCTCGTTAAAAAATGAACTATCCTCTGGTAAATAACCACCGTGAATGTAGCACTTCAGCCATTAAAGCCTTGGTCGTGTTTGCACCGTCACCTCCACTTTTCCATTGGCTGATCATTCACCTCCATTTGATTGTTTACCCATTTTGAGGAACAGCTGCGAAGAGTGATTTCACTAGCCATCCTTGTGACACTGCCATGATTGGAAAATTCCAAACCTTACTTGGAATCAGCTGCTACCCATTTCATCACTCGTTCCTCAAAAGGCGAGTCTTCTTTAAGCTCTTTTCTGACTCGTAAAATATGAAAAGATTGCCGAGTTCTGGCCTTCCAGCTCGTTAAAGCGACGGGAAGTGCTATCCCTCCTCTAAATTTTAATCTTTTTGGACCTGAGGGATTATTGCACAAAAAGATCGAGCGCTTGTTTTGTTCGGCTCGTTAAAGCGATCGAAAATTCATCCCTTCTGTATTGTTTTATACTTTTTCGGACTTAAGGGATTAGATGACGAAAAAGGAATTTTTGAGTTACCTTTATGTACCTTTTTAGACTCTCTAAAAATGAAAAGGACCGAGTTATCTTTGTCGTTAGACTCGTTAAAAAGATTAATAGCGACAAACTTGTCTTTAGATGAGAACGAGTTTCACTATCGCTAGGCTCGTTAAAACATAGCGATGGGTTTTCCCGAAGGGAAAATTATAGAACAAGCATATGTTATCCTCCTCAAGCTTGACAAAAATAAAGAGGTACTGGTCAGCAATGACTGGGGAAAAATTGGGAAGAAAACTCAAAGAATCTTTATTGGTTGCAAGTCGCTCTTGAACATGACACTTCCACTCCGTGCCCAAGTTGGGTTGGGTTGTTTCATTCACCGGTCACATCGCCATGGTCTCGCCATACCATCCACATTTGGGGTTAATGCTACCAATCCATCACATAAGTGTCGCCGACATGTTCAAGAGAAGTCATCCAGAAAGGCCACCTGTGTCCCGCCCACTACCATATATTATACTCCATTCTTTCATGACCGCCACCCTGAACCATATATCATCAGATCGTTTTCACCTCCATCAAAATCATTTGCTCCGTTCCGTGTCATTGATGTGGGATTCATTAAGGCCCTCCTGTGACGGATCACTTCTTGTCGACATCAGCTCATTATCCAAGAAGTTGATCTAGGAACACCCCATTCAGTACTTTCAAGCTTGCATGCCTCAATGGCAAGTTTCTCATTTCCGGCGACAGGTTTACATCAATGACCTTCGACTGAAATATTTTGCATGGTGTTCGACGCCAAGTCCTTTATTCACACCACGTGAATTGTACTGCAGTACCTTGAGGGTCATTATCATTATCGGTGATTCCTCTCGCTCTTGTTAACAGTTTACATCATTGACTGGTAATCAAGCGATGTCTTTCCATGTTCGACTTCAAAACGTTTTTCACATGGATCGACTTGTACTTCGAGTGAAGATCGAACGAGATTGAAGACCCCGGATCTAGTTTCATCCATCCGGGCTGCGATATATATTCAGGAAAATAAAGACATTGAAATGTACAGCATTGCAGCACAGATAATCATCCTACCAAAAGGATGATGGCTCTATCAGAATCATCAGTCTACCATCAGACGATTGTTTGTCCCATGTACATGAAAATGAATTTATAAAGCTAAGCATGGGAATGCCCGCCTCAGCTAGATCATGAAAACAGTATGAAGATAATGTATTGTATTGTATCTTATTACAGGTCTCCTCCCAGCATTGAAAGAACTTCGGATCCTCCTAATAAAGCATTTCACCCGATAAACGGCCTCATACTTTAGGGGGCAACTGTTATAGACATTTTTGTGCCTTACAGCTCTAAGCATGAAATGTCCATAAACCAAGGGCTCCTAAGTCCCTAAAAGTGTTGTTCCAACCCCTAAAGGAACAAGGTCAACAAATTACAGCTTCTCCCAGAAACTACTCAAAATAAGTCAAATCAGGATCATTTCAGTTGCTCCACTAGCCAAGTGCGTTGCATAGCACCTAAATCCACTAGATAGGTGCATTGCAACGCACCTAAATGCACTACCAAGGTGCGTTGAGCGGGAAATGACAAATGGCAGTGTCATTCCTCGAGGTGGAGAGACAATGGAAGCTTCCAGAATCTTTCCCAATGACACTTGCCTCACTGAATTCGACCAAGGATGAGTAAGAGGCTTTCAGTCTCCAAGTGGAAACAAGAACTGACAGAGAGAAGCCACTAATCAAATCATGAGCTGACTCATCCTCCTTGCATACATCTATATATGGATCCCTCATCCCAGAGATCCAGAGGCTGGAATTTTGCACATTTTAAGGAATTGCTGTTGGTTTGAGATACATATCAGAGAATTGGGTGATCTATGCTTTGTTGGGGTTGAAGAAGGGAATTCTTTGCTGGGAGGTTGATCCTGGGTCAGGAATCATCGGTTGTAACTCCTCCTGGATCTTCTTATATATCAATAAAACTATTTGAGTTTCTTCTCCATGCTTGTGTTTCATTGATGCTTGTTACATTTGTATGGTTAACTTAAATCTGATCCTAAGTTATTTATGAATATAAACCCATGTCTTTGTATAGTTTCCTTCTTCTCTGATCTTACAGGTACTTGGTGAAGCTGGGAAATTAAGGGAGCAGGTAGCTGGAAGCTGTCAAAGAGGAGAGAGATTGGATCGAAGGACTAGCGCAAGACACAGGTCGGTTCATCCTATTCCTCTTTGTTTATAGTTCATAAAGAAGAATACAAAAGTAGTTTTCTCTGTTTGTTTCTAAGGTAGCTGTCACACCTTAGTGGGATAGAGCAGTTCTAAATAGACACTTTTCCCGATAACACATAGGTATTCATGAAGAGGAGTTCACTTGGAGAGATTTCAAGAGACTTTTCAGGAAGAAGTACCTATCAGAGAGATACGATGATGATAGGGAAAAATAATTCTATGAGCTAAAGATGCGATCCATGACTGATGAGGAGTACACAAGTAGATTCTTGGAGTTGTTGAGGTATGTTCCTTATCTAAAGGAGGAGAAAGTGAAGATTCAGAGATTCATCAGTGGATTGTTGGTAGCATTCAAAGATAGGATTGATTTTGATGGTCCTAGATCATTGGAGGAAGCCATCAAAAAGCTAAAGCATTTTTATGAGAAACCAAAGTGCAGATCTGAAACTAAGCAAGATTAGAAAGGTAATGAGAGTAATAAATGAAAATGATATAAGAAGCAATCAAGACCTCAGGACATAGGTAACAAAGAGAATACAACACTTCCTAAGAAGTTTAATGCATATAACAGAGGGAAGATATTTTAGTTTGATAGGAAGAACAAGGTTGATGGCAGGAAGCCTTTACAGTGTTGGAATTGTGGAAAAGATCATCGTATGAGAGATTGTCCACAACATCAAGGTGGTAGACCGTAGATCTATAGTGTTGACGAGGCACATATAGTGGGGGATGTTGGACAAAGTATTCCTTGGATTTATGTAGTGTTGGATAACAGGCAGGTGGGTCACTGAGCATCTATTATCAAGATGGATGGTGAGCTTTGTGATCAAGTTGTTTCTATTTTGATTGAACCTATATCTAATTATAGTTATGTTAATCCTCACCTGGTGGATAAGTGTGGTTTGAATAAAGAAGTATGAAAACTCTTGGTTAGTGTTGTTGGCTACAACTACTAAGAAGAGAGTTCATCACTTGGTAAGAGATCATGCATTTGAGTTGAATGGTATGCCTACTTCAGTTCATTTGAATGTGTTGGGTGTGGATCTTGATTATCTTCTTTATTCAGAGGTATTGCCACATTGGACCCCAGTTCCTAACAGGGCGGAAACACCGCCCATTCAGTCGTCGTCAAGGGAGTCGCTTGTAATTTCGTTGTCAATCTGGGTTCTTCATTAGGTGGATGATATGATGATATAATTTATGCTAAAGTTATGGTTTTTTTCCCTATAAGGAAACCCCTCGATTTATATGAGAAAATTATATTACAGTTGTATGTATGTATATGTGTATTCTGAGCAAGAAAGAGAGAGCACTGTACATGAGAGTGAAGAGGAAATTACAATGTATCTGATGTAAGTTGTATCTCTTCATTTTTCTGCATAATATAAAGGAAGGATTGGTTGTTTCTCCATGGATGTAGCCCAAATTAGGTGAATCACGTATATTTGTGTCTTTCTTGTTTCATGCATTTTCTGTGTTTGTGTTTCTGCAATATTTATGTGTTCCATTGCTATGTAATATATAATTTTCTAACAGCTCGTAGCAGAGTTGAAGGTCTATTTGGCTGATAAAATCACAGGAGAGAAGGGTTCGTGGTTTTAGAGGGAGAAATGGTGGAAGATGGTAGGTTTAGGGTCAAGAAATTTAATGGAAAAAACTAATAGTTGTGGAATATGAAGATGGAATAGTATTTGTATCAGAAAAATATGTACCTACCATTGAGGAGAAAGACAAAGAAACCGAAAACTATGATAGACGTAGAATGGGAGCTTCTCAACAGAAATTCACTTGGAAAAATACGGTTGTGTTTGGAAGTGTCAGTAACATTCAACATTTGTTAAAGGAAACGACAACATAGATTTTAATGACAACATTGGGCAAACTAGATGAAAAATCCTTGGCCTCAAACAAGGTATTTCTTATGAAGCATTTATTTAATATGAAGATGTCAAAAGTTAGATTTGTTGTTGATCATTTAGATGAATTTAATATGGTCACCAGTCAGTTAAGTTCTATAGGGGTAAATTTTGATGACGAATTTAGGGCTCTGTTAATTCTGTGTTCGTTTCTAAATTGTTAGAATGGTTTAGTTATGTCCATTAGTAACTCTGTCTTTAGATCTAGTACTTTAAAGTTTGATGATGTTGTCGGTGTCATCCTTAGTGAGGAAATGCGACAAAAAAGCTCTGGTGAAAGACCAAGTAATTCTTTGACTGCATAGACTAGGAGAAGAAAAATGGAAGGAGGAAAGAGCCCACGAAATCACATTAAGTCAATGAAAGGAAGGTCCGAGTCTAGATCAGGGATAGTGTGCTAGAAATGCAGGAAGAAAAGACACCTGTAGAAAGTCTGTAAGTATCGGAAGGGAAAAGAAGGAGACTCACAACAAGAAAACAATCATGAAGAAAATGTTATAGGTGTTGTGTTACATGATTCTTTGATTCTTTCATTAGAAAATATTATAGATGCTTGGGTGGTAGATTCAGCGGCCTCATTCTATGCCACACATGATAGGAAATATTTTCATGATTATGTTCAAGAAGATTTTGGACAGGTTCGTCTGGGTGATGATAAATCCTGTAAAATTGTTGGAATGGGTAAGTTTTTTATAAAATAGTAGAATGGAAACCAATGGCTTGGCTATTAAAGAAGGTAAGGCATGTTCCAGATTTGAAGAAAAATCTAATTTCAACAAGGCAATTGGGAGGTGAAGGTTTTGTAACTACTTTTACAGATAAAACCTGGAAGGTCACTAAAGGAGCCCTGGTAATAGAAAAATGAGAAAAGGTTGGTACATTGTATTTATGCAATGATATTTTTAATTTTGTTAATGTTGTGACCCCCACAGGATCAGATATAAAATTGTGGCATCGTAGCCTTGTGCACATGAGTGAGAAGGGGATTCGTATTCTTCACTCCATAAATTTGTTTCCATGTTTGAAGCATGTTGATTTGTATTTATGTGAAAATTGTGTTTATGGAAAACAAAAGAGAGTCATATTTCTCAAAGTTGGGAAATAAAAGAAAAGTGAAAAAATAGAGCTTATGCATATGGATGTATGGGTACCTGCTTAGGTATCATCTCTTGGTGGATCTCATTATTATGTTGCTTTTATTGATGACGCAACTATAAAAACTTGATTTATTGTATTCGAAATAAATTTGATGTATTTGATACTTTCAATAAATAAAAATCTCTGGGTGAGAATGAGACAGTAAAGAAGTTGAAGTGTCTCACATCAAATGATGGAGGAGAATATTGCAGCAAAGAGTTTGATAGGTACTATTTAGAGCATGGAATTCGCAGAGAGAAGACAGTTCCAAGAACACCACAAGAAAACGGTGTGTCATAAAGGATGAACATGACAATCATGGAGCGTGCAAGGTGCCTGAGATTACATGTAGGATTGCCTTTACAATTTTGGGTAGATGCTATAGATATTGTTATTTATCTAATAAATAGAGGGCCTTCAAGTTCCTTGGATGGAGGTATTCTAGAGGAAGCATGGACAAGTAAAAGGTAAACTAGTCATTTTTAAATACTTTCAGTTGTGAAACCTTGTCCACATTAATAAAGAAACTAGAACAAATCTTAAGGCAAAATCAAAGAAATGTACCTTTATTGCATATGGTGTTAATGATTTTGGTTATCTCTTTTATATGATTATGAAAATCATAAAATCATTAGGAGTAGATATGTCATATTCAATTAAAGGGTTGTGTATAAGGATTAGATGTAGGAAAAGAATCAGGAAAAACAAAATAGAGAATACACAGTGGTTGATGAGATCATAGAAAAAGTAAAGGTATCTGAAAATCATAATGATCAACAACAACAACAACAACAACAACATGCACCTCAATCGCCTGAAAGTGGTGTTAGAAGATCTACCAGGATAAGTAGACCCCTTGAACAATAATCTCCTTCATTATATTATGTATTTTTGACTAATTCTAGTGAACCAGAATGTTATGAAGAAGCAATGCAGGTAGAAACCAAGAAGAAGTGGGAGCTATCCATGAAAGAAGAGATGGACTCCTTGGTATATAACCAGACTTGGGACTTAGTCAGGTTTCCTGTAGGTAAAATAGAATTTAAGAATAAATGGGTTTACAGGTTGAGGGAAGAATATGGAGGTAGAAAAAAATATAAATCTAGACTTGTGGTGAAGGGGTTTACACAAAAGAAAGGTATAGACTTTGATGAAATATTTTCTCCTATTGTTAAAATGACTTCAATCAGAACTATTTTAAGTGTAGTAGCAACAAAAGATTTTCATCTTGATCCGTTAGATGTAAAGGTGGCCTTTCTTCATGGGGATTTGGTGGAAGATATCTATATACAGCAGCCACAAGGGTATGAGGTCAAAGATAAGGAGAAACTAGTGTGCAAGTTGAAGAAGAGCTTGTATGGCTTAAAAAATTCTCCAAGGCAGTGGTATCTATAAGTTGACAGGTTTATCGTTTATCTTAAAAAGAAAAATTATGGAAATTATATTATATTGTTATTGTATGTAGTTGACATGCCTATTGCAGGGTCTAACATGCAGGAAATAAATGTGATCAAAAGAAAATTGGCAAATTCATCTGCAATGAAGTATTTGGGTGCTGGAATACAAATCTTTGGTATGAGAATAACTAGAGACAGGAAAAATCACAAATTAACATTGTCTAAGAGTGAGTACATAGAAAAGGTGTTGGAAAGATTTAATATGCAGAATGCAAAACCAGTTACTACACCTTTGGCTAGCCATTTCAAACTAAGGAGATGTGTCCGAAGACTTAGGGAGAGATGGAATATATGTCTAAAGTTCCATATGCATCAACAGTTGGAAGCTTAATGTTTGCAATGGTCTGCACAAGGCCTGATATTACACATGCAGTGGAAGTTGTAAGCAAGTACATGAACAATCTAGGAAAATAACTTTGGATGGAAGTGAAGTGGATTCTCATGTATTTGAGAGGTACCACAAATCAAGCATTATGCTTTGGTGGTTCAAAATTTTCTTTACAGGTATATGTTGATGCAGATATGGAAGGTGATAGAGATAATACAAGGAGCACCACAGGGTATGTGTTTACTGTAGGTGGAACAACTGTCAATTGGGTTTCAAAAAATGCATATTTTTGTTGCACTTTCAACAACGGAAGCAAAATATTTTTCTTCTATAGAGGCTAGTAAAGAAATGATTTGGTTAAAAAGGTTTATGGATGAATTGGGTAAGAAGAAAGAGATGGGTAGGTTACACAGTGACAGTCAGAGTGTCATTCATCTTGCAAAGAACTCAACATGTCATTCCAAGACTAAACATATACAACTCAAGTACCATTTCATACAGTCATTGTTGGGAGATGGACAGTTGAAGCTAGAAAAGATACACGCTAGCCAAAACCCTACAGATATGTTAACAAAAGTTGTAACTAAGGAGAAACTAGGATTCTACTCAGTTTCAATTGTCTTCAAGTATGATGATGAAAATGAGAAACTGGAAAAGTGTAGTCACGGGAAAGGGTGTGTGTTATTTGCATTACATGTTTTACAGTGATAAAGGTAAGGATGTTGAGGATGTAGAAGTCTTGAATAGGTAACCATTTCTAAAATAGTTTCAAGATGTATTTCCTGCAGAGATTGTAGAGTTACTGCCTCACAGGGAAGTGTATTTTTCTATTGAGTTAGTATTAGGGGCAACACTAGCAACAAAGGAACCATACAGGATAAGCACACCATAGTTAGTGGAATTGAAGTTGTAGTTGAAGGAAATTCTTGACAAGGGATACATTAGGCCAAGTGTGTCGCCTTGTGGTTATTTTTGAATAAGAAGGATGGTACTCTCAGGTTATGCATTGACTGCAGGAAGTTGAATAATGTAACCATAAAGAACATGTATCCGTTGTCAAGGATTGATGACGTGTTTTCCCATTTGAAGGGAGCAACGGTGCTATCGAAGATTGATTTGAGATCAGGACACCATCATCTATGAATTAAGAAAGAGTACATCTACAAGACTGCTTTCTGGACCAGGTATGGGTATTATGAGTGTTGTAGTTCATTTTGGTTTGACTAATGCTCTAACTACTTTTGTGTGCTTGATGAATAGTGTGTTGGGTTATTATATGGACAAGTGTGTTATTGTGTTCATTGATGATATGTTGATATATACTAAGAATGAGGAAGAGCATGTCGAACACTTAGCAACAGTGTTGAGATTACTCAAGTAACATCAATTGTATGTCAAGCTTAGTAAATGCAATTTCTTTCAGATAGAGGTACATTACTTTGGGAATATAATTTCCAAGGAAGGCATAACAGTGGATCTGAAAAAGGTAAAAGATATCATGGAATGGGAAGCTCCTAGGAATGTGGATGAGGTAAGGTCATTTATCGGGTTAGCAAGTTATTGCAAGAGGTTCATCAGGAACTTTTCACAAATTTCTTATCCTATTACATCATCGCAAAGGAAAGGTAAGAAATTTGAATGGACAGAAGAATGTGCAGCTAGCTTTGAGTAGTTGAAACAGTTGTTGACAAATGTTCTAGGTCTAAATATTGTAGATCCGGATAAATATTTTGTGGTGTGTACAAATGCCTACAAGAGAGGACTTGGTGGAGCCTTGATGCAGGAGGGATAGGTGGTATGTTATGAATCAAGGAAATTGAACGAGCATGAGCATAATTATGTTACACATTATCTTAATTTGTCAGCGATCATCCATGCATTGAAGATGTGGAGGCATTATCTTCTTGGATGGAAGTTTTTATTGATGAGTGATCAAAGTGGATTGAGATACTTGTTTAACCAACCGAATCTAAATGTTGGGCAATCTATATGCTTGGCCACGATTAGTGAGTTTGACTTTGAGATCAAGTAAATTAAAGGGAAAGAGAACAGGGTGGTAGATTCTCTTAGTAGAAGAGTGCAGATGAATCATATAGAAGCTGAGTTCATTTGGGATGGATTTATAGGATAGAGTCTTATAGGCAAGACAACAAGATAACAGGTACCAGCAACTTAAGCATAGGTTATAGCAGCGGGATATAGGTGATCAGTATGTGGATTATCATTTCACAACGGATGGTTTGGTGAGATTTAGGGGCATCATATATGTGTCGGACAACCATGAGCTCAAGAATATTATCTTGAGGGAATTTCATGCTAATTTGTATTCAGGTCACCTAGGATATCAGAAGACATTGACAATGATGAAGAAGTTCTATTATTAGCTTAATTTGAAGAAGGAAGTGGAGGAGTTTGTGGCTATGTAATTGGATTTTCAACGGGTAAAAGCAGAATGTAAGCATCCAGGTGGATTACTACAACAAATTTTGATTCCAAAGTGGAAATGAGAGGTCATTTCCATGGACTTCATTACATTTTTGTCGAGGACATATGGAGAGCATGATTCTATCATGGTTGTGGTGGAAAGACTTACAAAGGTAGTGACTTCATTCCAGTGAAGTCTACTTATTTAGATAACGATTTATCACAGGTATTGATTAGAGATGTACTAAGATTCGATGGTGTTCTAAAGAACATTGTGTTAGACAGTGATATTGGTTCACTTCCAATTCTTGGAAAGAGTTATTTGCAGTTTTAGATACAGAGTTGGCCTTTAGCACAACTTATCATCCACAAAAATATGGACATACAGTGAGGGTCAATAGAATTTTGAAGGACATCTTGAGGATGTATGTGATGCATCAACAGTGGCAGTGGGAAGAGTAGCTTCCACTAGTTGAGTTTGTTTACCAATGGGTATCAGGAGTCAGTAAGGATTAGTTTCTTTGACGCACGCTATGGGAAGAGTTATAATATTCCCATCAGTTGGAGTGATTTAGTGAACATGGTATTGATATGACCAGACATGTTGGGAGATATGGAACAATAAATGCAGGTAATCAAGAAGAATCTAAAGGCAACACCGACACGCAGAAGAGTTGTGCAAATCATCACTGGTTGTTTAAGGAGTTTTAGGTTGGGGAATATGTGTACATATGCATCAAGCCCAAGAAGAGATCCTTGAGGATTAGATCATTTGAAAAGTTGGCGCCTCAGTATTGTGGGTCTTTAGAGATCCTTGAGGATTAGACTAGTGGCCTATCGACTTTCACTGCCTCCGACAGTGAAATTCCACGATGTTTTCCATGTTTTATTGCTTAAAAAATATGTGAAAAATGTTGATCATGTTATTGATTGGTCTGTATTGCTTTTTCAACCAGAAGGATAATTTCAACTACAACCTCAGTGCATTTTGTAGAGAAATATGCTCATGCTATGGAACCAAGAAATCGAGCAGGTTAAAGTGTAGTGGGAGCACTTTGGGCCCAATGAATCTATATGGAAGATGGTTGATCAGATGTGGGCTATGTATCCTTCATTATTTTTTAGTTGAGGAAAAGAAGTTTTGGCATATGTATATATTTATATTGGTTGTCATTGTAAATACTGCAACAAGTTGTTTTATAAAACTCTAATAAGCAGTATGGGTGTCATGTTGCTATGTTTGTAATGTTTATTTATTTTTTAGGAGGTTGTTTGTTGTAAATACTACAACAAGCTAATTTATAAAGCTCCATGGTAAGTATTTTTTTATTTTTAGTGGCCTTGCTAGTTGTATTATTCATTGAACACCAAGGATGGTGTTCCCCTAAGGGGGATGGGTCTGTAACATCCGCAGTTTAAAAATCCATGTAATAAATTTAATAAATACAAAATAATAACCAAGGTCACAGGACACATATTCCAAGTTGAATGTTGGGCAAAAAAACGTAGTGACGGGGATCACTTCTGATTAATTAATGGCTATGGAAATTGGAAAAGGTAATGGGAAAGGCTATGGAAAGGCACGAGGCATTATTGGCACTTTATTTATGAAAATAATGGAAAATAGGAGAAACGGAAGGTGAAATGTCACATGTTGAATGGGAGGAGGAAAATGAAGGAAAATAATGGAAAATGAAGAAAATAGAGGTCATATTAATAAAAATTACTATGAGGATCAATTCACAGCTTTTGTTTGTGTTAGATTTGGTCAGATCAGTCTTTGGTACTCTCATTCTATTCTCTCTCTCTCTCATACTCTTGGACAGTTCGAGTTCTCTTGGAGCACTCTTGGAAGAGTGTGGCATAGTTAGGATTTAGTGCAAGAAGGAAAATGAAAAGTAAGAAAGCACAAGAGGATAATGAGATCAACAACTACAACGTGTTTTTCTTGCAGGTACTGAGTTGCATGTATGATTTCCTTTCTAGTTTTGGCATGCATGGCACATGCATGTGGTTTCTTGGTTATGATTTATCATTAGCATGGAGTATTTCCTAGATAGACAACGATTCTTCTTAGCCTCGCCATTTCTTGGATAGCCATGGTGTTGTGGGTTTTACCTTTTCTTATTGTTGGTTCTCATGTTTTGTATGGCTGTGGGTTGAGTTATTAGTTCCTATAACCTTGCTTGGATTAACACTTTAAAAGCCCTATAATAGCTCGGGTTGAGATACTAGTCCTAGAAGCCTTGGTTAGAAAAATGCTCTGGAGCCCTTGGTGGGTTGAATTACTAGTCTTGGAAGCCTTGTTTGGACAAACACTCTAGAGCCTGGTGGTAGTTGTGGGTTGAGTTACTAGTCCTAGAAGTCGGGTTGGAAAAACACTCTAGAGCCCTAGACAACTTGGATAGAGACCGATCTAGTGATGGTTAGTGATGCATGACTATGGGGTGGAAGCATTGGTTGAGGATTGATGTGGTTTGGCCTCTAGAATCCATGGTTTGGTTTCCTTGGTTTATTCCATGAGATCCCACATTCATGCTTGGAATATGGCGTAGGGGTGATTGTCTAAAAGAGAGATTTGGTTCAGTCCAATCTATGGTCGGTTGGTAGGTGGACGTCCTTGACTTGGTTAGATTTGCATATGTTAATAAGATCTCTTTCCCTCGTATGTTCTATGTGTAAATGTACTTCTTATTATATGGTTTTCATGGTTGTTCTATTGTTGTTTTTTATCTAGTTATATGTTGGTTATAAGTATGGTTTTTTGAAAATATTGAGCTATGACTCTCATCATGTTTTGGCTAGTAGATGAAATTTTAATTAATGAATGACCTAATAGATGATAATGCAACTATCGTGAGAGGGAATCAGACCTTCTTGACGAATCTCAAATAAGTATGAGGTCCTTATGTTCAGATGTGTTTTTATGACCTGTACATTACATGTTCATGATGTGCTTGACGAAATGCATGTCATGGTTAGGATGATTTAGGTCAGATCCTTGTTCAAGTTTTGCAAAAGAGACATTGTCTTCTTGTTATTTATCATTTCTGCGAATTTCATCAAGTTATGGGCAGAGGCCTGAGTCCTTGCCCTAAAAAAGTGGCTAAGAATTCGAGTTCACTAGCATAGAACTTCCCGAAAAAGACAATAGTCACATGGAGGCCTTGTTATGGGAGTGACTGGAGAGTTTCAGTCATATGGAGGACTTGTCATAGGAGTGGATGGGGGTTTAGTTCAATCAAAAGCCAAGTTAACTCAGGGGTTGGGCACCTGTAGTGGTTGGTTAGCCTCTGGGGTTCCTATATCTCCTAGGGAAGATTCGTTTGGTTTTGGTTTGTTCACTTCACTTCCTTAGTTATACTTGGTTCATTGAATGATATCATAGTAACTCTTCATCACATCTGTTACCCTGATGGACTAGTTAACTTGGGTAAATGTGGGAGGAGGGTGGTTACAAGGGCCTAGGGATGAAGAAATTTGATAATTGAGTTATTTTCTTGTCCATTGATTGATTAGAGTTGTAGATGTATTTCTTTTATTTTCATTCTTCCTATGAAGAGTGTTGTCGATAAGCGTTGTAGCACAAGTGTAAGACATTTTTAGCAATAGTAATATGTAGTATATGGAGTTAATTGTTGTGTGTCTCATTAAGTTGTGTTACAGCCATCCTAGAAGATACTTCCCATTCATTCAATTGTTTGAAATCATCCATAGAAGAGAACTGTGTCTGGAAGTGAATAATTTTTTTCACTGGTCGTTGTAAGGAGTTGGAGTTGTAGTCTAAGGAAGGCATTAATGTGTTGGGGTTAGGAAATTGTTTGTAGATCAGAAGTCTTTAAAAATAAAACATATAAGAAACAACAAAAGTTTCAGTTCATCTGCATATGGAAGATTAAAAATACCCCATCAATGGTATAAAATTAGCGAGGGGGAAGTTTCTGATAATTCAGTTAGACCTATAAAAAGTGAGTGAGGATAAAAAAAAAGGTTGTGTTGTATGTTATTGCTAAAGTTGGTGATGATTTGTGTTATCCTATTACCAAGGTTGTGTCCTTCGTGAAAATTTTTGAGTTCCATGATTCATTCTCAGTTGAGGTGCCTCGTTCTATAGATGATGGGGACAATATCTTTGGAAAATTATATTATGTCCTCTTATTTAAAGAGTAATAAAGCTCGTCTTTGTTGAATTTACTAGATGAATACGTGGATAAATATGCTTTCTTTATTATTGACCCATTTAGGGTTACTTCCAAGGTCAAATATGATGGTGAAGGTCATAATAGTGTGCTGGCAAGGGCGGTTTCTGTTAGTAACAAAAAGAAATTGTGAGCAAGTTTAACTTTTATAGCTGATCATATTCATCTCACCTTCACAACTAGGAGGAAACCCTTACAACGTGAAAGTGTGTGTGGAGCTAGAGAGGCCTAGAAACTATTAGAAGTAGTGAGCATCATAGTTTTGTTAGTATATGAGTTGGAGCATGAATGTGTGTGTAACATTACATGGAACAAATTCCATGTGGAGTGGTCAACGTCTGAGTGGCCAATTATGAGAAAATATTATTGACGGATTAAAATGTATTGCCAACAATCAAGGGGTCTCCCTGGTGTGAAGACGTGATTAGAACTCACACCATCTTGGATAGGAGCCCCATCTAGTATGTGGGCTCAACTGCCACCATGATGTTTCCACTCTTGGTTATTAAATAAGAAGGTGTTAGAGTGGGGATAAGAATGAAATTCCCAAATAGTGAAACAAAATAAACCCAGCATTGTCAAACTAAAAAAAGAGGTACAAATAAGTCTCAACATCAATAAGAAGAGGTATTCCATGAGGGTTCAGTGAGCCAAAACCTAATCAGACATACATAAACAAGAACATGCTAGAAGTTAATTGCAAAGTAGTTCAGAATAGATCACCGACATGGCAAGAAATAAGTAAACACATATTCAAAATCGAAACATACATGAAACAACTATGAACCAGTCCATAACATCTTGCGTATATGAAAGCGCACATATAAATACAGTGAAAATACCAGGCAACCAATACGCCCACCATGAGTAAGCATGGAAATCAGTGCCAAACATGAAGAACATATTATTAATGTTGTTGCAACTTCATGTACATATCTTGCAATTGGTCAAAACCCAATAGTGGAACATGGTATACTCATACCATTTCCTAATAAAAAACCTTAGCCTCACTGCAACTCCACTCTACTACCCTAGACACATCCCAGCTACATAGATGAGCTTATGACTTCATCTGCAAGAGCAGTTGATCAGCTAGGCCATCCTTGACTAGAGCATGTTTCCATTGATTCTACTCCACTTTATATGTCCAATAATGTGGAGGAGAGTCTCTATGTACAACCACATGGAACAACAGTTGAGGTAAACTTTTTTATTCCTGAGATTTCAACATTTTGTTTCTTTAAGTTACACATATATGATAATTAATTTGATGACTAATTATAATTTGTCCTTTCCATTGTGTACATGGGCTATGCAAAGTGTCGTTGATCCCACTGTTATGTGGAGACATGGGTGGTATGTTGGGTTTAGAGGCACTGATGATGACGGTCCATTGATGTAGGCCCCAATCATCAAGCCACAGGCAGGGGAGCACCAAACCCAAATTCATGATCAAACCCCCATCCTATCTAAGTTGCATTTGGACTCGACTGAGGTTATTAGATTCACGTATATGTAATTTAAAATGTGGTTCAAGATCATTTATTTCCATCTTTTTTATTTTGTACAAATAATGATATAATTAATTTGAATGTGTTATATTGCAATACTAACTTATGTACACTTAACTTTGTGCGACATAACTCACACAGGAGTTATGGTGGTACATAGGGTATCATAGTTTGTATATTTTCAAGCTCATTTCATATGGCATATTCATATGTGTGATACAGACTTTGTATATTTTCATACATGGACAGTTTATGGATGTACATCATGGACATTATTTTAGTTTATGGATGCTATTATTTAAGTTTATGGATGTTCATGTGATATTTGTAATTTTTATATATTTTCATATGGATAGTTTATTGATACATATATTCACTATTTCAATTTATGGATTTGTATTAATCGTTTATGGGTGCTCATCAATTTTTGAAGTTTATGGATCTGTTAAAATTATTTTGCTAATTTAATATTTTTTGCATATGCAATAACTTTTATTAGTAAAATATATGTTCAATTTTGATTTCCCATTTCATATACTAAGAAAATAAGTACAATCTTAAGTTATGAAGCAAGTTACTTTGATACTGAAAATGAACTAAAATATATGATGTATCAATTTAATATTGAACATGAAAAGAATTCCAATCATGCTTCATATTGGCTCGTAGAAAGTGTCTTTTAGTGCAACCAACATGTAAGTTATTACAATTCAATTTTAAAAATAAGTTATTTGAATTATAAAGTCACACACACACACACACACACACACACACATATGAAATATTTTGTGACCCACCCATATATGATTACATGGACAACTTTTTTAAGTATCTCAATATATATATATATATATATATATATATATATATATATATGAAAAAAATTGTGACACACCCATATACAATTGCATGGACAACGTTTTTAAGTATTTCAATCAATTTCTTATCTCAAGGTTCAATTAAAAAACACAAATAGGATTGCAATAAGTTTTATTCAATTTTAATATTAAAATATGTCATGTAAATAACAAATAGGTTTTATTCAACATTATTTATTTTGATATTATCTACAACATCTTCGTCATCACATGATATAAGTCAATCGTATTGAAATTTAATATATATGTAAAACAACAATATATGGCAACATTTCTATGATTTTATATAATGTTATCAACTTTCCTAAATCTACAAGTAGTTAAATTCAATTATTTCAATCAATCTTTAAAAACTCAAATATGATTGAAATAAGTTATATATTCAATTTTAAAAGATGTGGAGATGCAAAAGTTACAAATACAAGTTTTATTCGATTTTATTTTATTTGAGGTCATTTATAAATGCTTAGCCATAATACACATCGTCAATAATTTTTTTGTGCTTGCATTGAAATCAATGCACAGTGTTAAACTAATTACCTTGAAATTAATCTACACTATATATCTAGTTACATAATTTATCATAAATCAACATCTTCACTTAAATCAATGCATCTAATGCAAGAAATCAAATAGCATGAGAAATAAACATCTACACTAAATGCATCTAATGAAAAAAATCAAATAGGATTAGACATCAAAATCTACAATGAAATCAATGCATCTAATGTTGCAAGAAATCAAATACTGAAATCAATGCATCTAGTTCTAGAAATCAAGTAGGATTAGGAATCAACATCTACACTGAAATCATTGCATCTAATGCAAGCTCAATCAAATAAGATTATAGATTAACATATTTATTTAAATGAGCGCACCTAATGCGACTAATGAAATAGAATATCAACATCTACGTAGAAATCAATGCATCTAATTTGAAAGAAATCAAATAGGATTAGAAATCAACATCTATACACTAAAATAAATGCATGTAGTGCAAGTAATTTTCTTCCCTTTCTCCCCCCCCCCCCATCTATATCGATATCTCTCTCCATCTATCCTTCTTTGTCTCTCTATCTCACCCCCTATAAACACATGCTCTCTCTCTCTTCATATTTATCTGTCTCTACCTCCCTCCCTCTATCTTTCTCTTCTTCCTTCTCTCCTCCTTCCATTTATATCTCTATCTCCCTCTTACTCTCCTTCTTCTTCCCTCTATATCACCCCACAAACATACACATTTTTTCTCCTTATCTATCTATATCTCCTTCCCTCTCCCTCTCCCTCTCTCTCTCTCTCTCTCTCTCTCTCTCTCTCTCTCTCTCTTCCCCTTCTCTCTCTCTTTCTTCCCCTTCTATCTCTTTGTCTCCCCTTCTATCTCTCTTCCCTACTACTCTTCTCTCTCCCTCTCTCTCCATCTCCATTGTCACTCCCTCTCTCTCTCTCTCCATCTACCTTGCTACTCCCTCTCTCTCTCTCTCCACCATTCTCTCTCTTTATGTATTTATTATTACCTCCATATATCTCCCCCTCCAACTCTATCTCTTTCTCTCCCTCCCTCTCAAGTCCTCTCTCTTGTCCTTTCTCTCCCACCTCCCTCTGTATCTTCTCCCTGTCACTCACTAACTCTCTCTCTCTCTCTCTCTCTCTCTCTCTCTCTCTCTCTTGAGCTTCATCCTACAACTTTGTTGACTATCTCCCTCCCTCTCTGATTCTCTCTCCCCCTTCCCTCCATCTCTCCTTCTTTGTCTTTCTATCTCACCCCCTAACATACACACTCTCTCTCCATCTCTCCCTTGTCACTCCATCTCTCTCTCTCCACCTTTCTCTCTCTCCATGTCTTGAACTTCTCCCTTCCCTATATTTTCCTCCAACTCCATCTCTTGAACTCCCTATCTTTCTCAGAGGCTCTGTCTTCCTTTCCCTCTCTCTATCTTTGTGTCCCCCACTCTCTCTCTTACCATTCTTTCCCACTCTCTCTTACTCTATATTACAAAAAATTTAAAATACTTTGACAATTAAAATATTACGTTTAATTTTATTTTATTTTTATGTCATATAACAATTTAATTTTTTATATAATACATATTTAAAATGAAAGATTTCAAATGTGTGTTCTACATTCACCTGAGGGAAAATGATAATTTTCCATCGAAATATTATCTAAAATTTTCCAAAATATTAATGTTCCAATTACCTCCATCAAAGATACATAAAGCTCTTCATGTCTTCCAATTGAAACTGTTTAAATTTTATTTCTTTAAAGGTAGTTTTAAGTTATGATTACTTTAGAATTTTAAAAAGTATTATATATTTTATTATGTTAGATTTATAAAATTAACATATTGAGTCAGATTGTATGAATCTTTTTGTGTTAATGACTCTTTTTTTGATGCCTATGGTGTATATCGACCACATTTATTAATGTGTTTGTGCTAGTATATATTATAATATAAGAAATTTTATATTATATTAAATTTAATATTATTATATTAATCCAAAATTAATAAATTTAATATTAACATTAAAATATATTAATATTAATTCTTTTTATATTAATATCATTTCATCATTTAATTTAATAATGATAATAATAATAATAATAATAATAATAATCTCTCAATATTAATATTAAATTTAATAATATTTTTACATGACATGATAACAAAAATTCTAATAAGATTTGGAATTTTCAAATGAGGTAAAATCTTAATTTCAGATCAATCAAACCTTCTTTTATGGAAACTTGATAGCTCAATCGAGCCCTTGTTAACCATGTATATGGCTTTATCGAGGGTTTATGAAACCCTAGATCAAACTATTTGAATTTTAAATTTAGGCACTCGATCAAGCACTTTAAGTGCTCGATAGAGCCTATTAAGTCTTAAAATCCAAAATTTCAGCACCCCTTCTACAAAATTTCTTGCAACTCCATTTTGCACCCTAGAAGACTTAGGGCTAAATTTATCGTTAGGTAGCAGAGTTGATCATGTTGGATTCATGAAGGGATCCTCTATCCAATGTCATATGAGTTTGCCATTTTTAAATTCATATAATATTTTTCATCTAATTTCATTTAAACATAATGCTTGAAATTTTTTCTAACTATTATAAAGAGGTTGAATAAATATCAATATCATAAAATATACACAATGAAAAAATTTCAAAAAATACCACTATCTTTGTTTACAAAACCTCTTCAAAAGGGTACTTTTGGTTTTTTAATTTATTTAAGTAGTTGAAAAAAATCTTACGTGAACACATGTGTCTGCAAAATGAAATTGAAATATTACTTCGCCCACTTCAAAAACTAATAAAAAATATATTTTTGCATAAAACAAAATATGAAAAAATTATCTCTCTCCGTGTAGATCATGATCATATATATATGTATATATATATATATATATATATATATATATATATATATATATATATATATATATTACACAATTTAGACTAAATTATGCTACGTGAACACACACCTACCTCTTAAGATGTGTGAAAATTTGCAAGGACAAGCATTTCATTTAATGGAAAATTGACATATTATACAATGATAAATATTTTTGCAAAAAATATCATTTTGACAACAACATAATTCTCCACATTTTTTTCTTTACTCTGAACCAAAATTCACAGTGCTTATATGAATTTTGAGGGCTTCAATTCGATAAAAGAGGAAAAACTTGAAATTTCATCACCATATTTGGCCCAAATATGTAACCCATATTCATGCTTTCACCCGTCAATGAATTTGTTTAAAACAAGACCTAGGTTTCCAACCTTGCAATAAAAGTGATCAACAAAGTGTCATGTTGAGAGCTAGATATCTTAGTAATTAAGGACAAGATAGCAATGTTGATATATGTTGAGGCATGCCAAAGGAGGAAAACGATATGGTACATAGAAAATGGTAAATCCATGAAGGCCCAACAATTATGAACAAAATCACATGGATGAGGATTTTTGGTATGCATTAACCCATTAAATGGTTTTTTCTTCATGAATAAGAATATGGGAACCTATTACAACTGGTTAGGGATAAATAAGTGACAATATATGAGAATAGGGTTCTCCCAATAGCGATACAGATCTTGTGACACATTCGTCTTAGTCACTATTATGACCATCCTTAGTCACATGATCCAAACACTATCTCCTATTGATTTTCCAAAGAAGACATAGTTAGACAAAACATTCATGTTTTTTTAATAAATAAAGTCCTTTAATAAGAACCATGGAAGAAGGGGGTGTATTAAAATGATTCATAGGGTTCAAAATAGTGATTATTGCAACTAATGGCTGTAAAGAATATTCCTTCCCAAACGCAAGTTCCACCTAAGCAGGTAGTCCCCTACATTCGTAGGGAACTCAACCTCAACTGTCAATTAGAAATATGGGACTACCTTCATAAAACTCAAAGGGAAGCGATTCCAAATTGATAAAGGGATAAAAATAGAAACATAATAATTCTTATTAATATCCAACCACTACTCCATAATTTCACAACATTACCAAAGAAAATTAACCCTCTTAATCCTAACTAATCTCTAAGAGTTGCAAGCCAACTTACATGTGTTGGAAGAGTGTCTATATCTATAAAATATATTGGTAATAGCACCACAAGGGATTAATATTTTTCTATTTTTATGTTGTATATATTTTGAGTGAAACATGAACTTAGTATTGTAGCAGTTTTTGTTGTTTTCACAAAGAGGGATTCCTTACATTGATCTCGTATTTCTATTTCTCTTCCCCTAATTCATTATGTAAGTTATTCTTAAGTCATAGTTGTGGAAATGGTGTCAAAAGGGGCCATGCTAGAGTTTTTATAGCCCTCCTGCGGTTTTCATTTGTGTTCAAGGAATTACTAAGTATGTCATTTTGGAATTAGGATAGAGGTGTTTTGACAGATGTATTAAGAAATCTTGAGCAATATATTATTGTTTCCTACCAATTTTTTGTCTTATATACCATTGACAAAACTCATGGATATATGTCTATGTGCATTCCCATTTCATTTTCTTTATCATGAATATGGATTTTAGGAAAGTAATGTTACAACATCCCCTTAAGTTAAAGTTTATATTTGTCTTATTATCTTTTGCAGATAAGGTCATGATTATGGATCCCTTCTAGAAGAATCATATTAATCATGTGTATTTCTAGCATTCAATAGTTTTTCTTTGTCATTCTCTAAAGAAAAATAAAATTAATGTTTGTGATATTTCATTGAATTTACCATGATGCATTTATTATTTTCAAATCCATCCTATAGTTAAGATAAAATATCAACACTTAAAAAGGATATTTCCTTTTAACCTAGGAACCAACTTGATGGATGAGAGTGGAATGGGAATATTTCGCACATTATGCCCCAACAGTCATCCCTATGAGAGTTGGAATGACCTAGGTTACAACATATAAATTTGAATCATTCTCAACGTCTCTATCTCGGTATAATACAAACGTTTACTTCCTACATGGAGTGGAAGTAAGTAAATTTTAAAGCTATAATAAGTACCCTTAAATCCTCAAGTCTTACATTCTAAGGTGATAAAGTCTCATAGAAAAGGTCTCATTCCTTGGGTATTTTAACAATAATCTTTTGATCATTTGAACCAAGAAAGTGCTCCTAGTTGGTGACTACATGAAAGAGACTCCACTAAAGTTACTCTACTAGTGAATAACCATTCATAAAACTAGATTTGATGACCATTTTCACCCAATCCAACCCAAGAGGACAAGGAACCACACTAGTACCAAACCCTAAACTCCTCTAATGGATAAGGAATCTCTTCTAAAAGTCATCTCCAGTTAGGAAACCATATTTTCTTATTCCTAGTTGTGTCTCTATTTCTTACTTAGATAATATTCCTGGAAAACATTTTCATGCCCCTCTATTGTAACCCAATCAGTTTCTAGAGACCAATGCCTTCTCTTCTAAACCATTGGTTGACCTGCCCCGAGGACTCATCACTTTTGATAACATGGTAATAATAACTTCACCTTTCTCCCACATGTCACCATTGGTAAGGAGGGATATCCTAAGTCTTATCGCATCACCCCAATCTAGGGTAATTAAAAATATCCAAGTAATTATTCACCCACTTATGTAGCCCACAATTAATTTTGTAAATTATCCTCTGATTCAAAACACCATTACTGAAATGGCAGGTCCAAACCCTCCTAGTAACCCCTGGCTTCCAACTAGATATAAATATTTGATCATGCAAAGGGACATGCACGATGGAAATTTTAAGTTTGTTCCAAGGTTCAATGGAGAAAGTGGCATTTCCATTGAATATTATCTCACTACCTCTCAAGATTGTGATTATAACTTTTTAATAGAGTATGGAAATGTATCATATATGTTGTTAACTCATTTCCTAAAAGGAGAGAATTAGGGGAATTTTGAGTTCCAAAATGGGCCTCCTGAGGAAGTTATAAAATAATAATGGAAATAATAAAATAATATTAGATTACATCATCAATCTTAAAGGGAAAAAAAAAAAACTATTTTTCAACTCGTATTTTCAACTTATCTCCCTATGGGTTTACTCAAATTTCGAGCGGGAAGACTTGTTGGATGCATAATTTCATTCCTCGTACATGGAGTACCCACGTTGCATAGTTTCGATAAACCCTGCTACATGAAAAATGAGAAATGCATGAAAAACACGATTGCAATCATGTTTTTTCATGTATTTCTCATTTTTCGTGTAGTAGGGTCCATCAAAAGTATGCAACTTGGGTACTCCCTGGATGAGGAACTAAATTTTGCATTCAATGAGTACTCCCACTCAAAACTTGAGTAAAACCTTAGGGATATAAGTTCAAAATACAAGTTGAAAAAATAGTTTTATTATTTTATTATTTTTTAATCTTTTTACTTTTTTACCCCATAAATGGTGAATCATCCCCCATGGTTGACATCACCATCATGAATCCTATTGGTTCTTATAAATTTTATTTTCATTGTACATTTTTCTTAGGAGGCATTTTTTAGACTTCAAAAGTTCTCTAATGACTAGGAAGTGGTTTAAGAACCTTCGTGATAGCTATATTAGATATTGAAGGTAATTTCATACTTCTTAAAGAGGTTTGGGGTTAAGAAGGATAATAGAGATTATTTGAAATAGACCAATACCTTAATTATAAAAAATGGTGTGACAACCCCTAAATTCAAAAGCGTATTTTTCAAGTTGTATTACTAAGCCCTTGATATTTTAAAAAATTGAGCTTGACACCATGCATGGTAGCATATATACTTTCATTCAAGTCTATGTTTTATTTTCATTTAAGAGATAGGAAATCAATCGATCTTGATGCAATGTTTAATTATTCTAAGGACCTAGAAAGAAATATGAGGGACTTGGGATATGGCTATAAACCATTACCCTCCTAAGAGAGAAGACACCCCTGATAAGAGGAGTTGGAAAGAACCTATGTCCTCATCAATTGGTGAGGAGCCTTCTTCCATGGATGAGATGATAAAACTATTCAAACCTATGGTTAACAATTTGACAAAGATGAAACAAGGATAGTTTTCTCATTCTTCTTGGTGTCCCACCGTACAACTTAAAATAAACCTACTAGAAATTAGCCTCAATTTAGGAAACCTGCTAGAAATTAGCCTCAATTTAGGATGCCTCCTAATAGGGATGGCAAGGAAAAAAAAAACAAGAGGCCCCCTTCCAAGGGATATTAAAAGCTAGTAGTACATGCATCCTCTTAATATAAGGAGCATTATGAGTAATATTTTGAGGACATTGCAAATCACCCCCTTATTTTCATCCTAATGTAAATATTAATATGGAAGATGATGTTTCCTCTAGGTGAGGGGAAATCAATATAGTTATGAGAGAATAAAGGGAGGGGAAACCATATAATACCATATTTTTCAATAAGGTGTTCTTTGATAATATCATGATTGAAGTGAGGATCAAGCTTGAGCTTAGGCCAAAGTTGAATGCCCTGAATTTGAGAAGGGATTATGCAAGGTGTTTAAAGTAAAAATAAAGAGGCACACCTTAAGGCCTATGACTATAAAAGGGTTGTTGTCCCAATTAGAGAGGATCCAAATATGGGTAAGAAGCCCTAGAATACTCATGGTGTTGGTCCTAGTGATAAGATCCCTATGCAATAGCCCAATTCCATCTTGGTTAGACCCTTTGTTGTTATCAAATACCATGAAATATCCCCCATATGACCTTCAAACTTTGACATCAGACATGAGCGAAGAAAACTAAAAATCCCCATGCCCCTATCTGAATTTGTTAAGAACCCCGCTCATAAGAAAGATGTGTGTTAATTTATATGGGTACGATACCATGATGAACTTACCAAGGTCCTCAACTCTCAACCAAGAAATGCAGACCCGACTTCTAATAGCATGAGCCTATGAGATGAAATACCCTTGCAAGATGATTTGATTAATATATAATATGATTCACCTAAGATTGTTCTATGAACTTTTCCAAACGAGGGTGATGAGCTTAGTCCCAATTTTTACATCACCTTGGAGCTCCAAATTCTTCACTTACATAATTTTTATATGGTTTTAGGGCGATCCAATTTTATGCCTCTGGTATTCATGGAAAAGCTAGGGCTAGAGATCACAAGGCTATATAAGGATCTCTATAAAATAAAACAATGGCATAAGGATCTATGCTTGGGTATCATTACATATCTAGTGGTTAGGGTTTTTAAGATAACAAGGAGGGTGTCATGATGGATGTATTTATTGCATATGTTCTTCTCACTTATAGTATGTTATTGTTTAGGAGTTGGGGAACCTCTACAGGTTTCACTATTTAGTTTGACCTATCTTATGCTACCATAAAGATTTTTGGATATGGACAAAAGGGGAATATACTCTTACCAAACCCAAAAATCTGTGTAACTTCCCTTCCTATAGTTAATATGAGTTTTATAACTTCATTTTTAGTGATGAATCAACCATATTAGAAGGGTATGAGAACCTAATGTGTAAATAAGAGAAACTTGACCCTTCTAGCCATTGGACCTTTCATATGATGGTTACTCTGATAAATATGGAAATGGGGCAGGATTGCCACTTTTTTCCCCTAAAGACTAATGGGCCTCTAAATTAGATACAAATTAAGGCCCATATAACCTTTCTTAAGCACATAAAGGTTATATTAAATTTCTCCTTGTCCACTTAATAATGATTTTTTTAAGATTTAATATGTTCTTAGGAAGGTTTAGAGATAATTGCATATTATATGCCTAATATTATTTATTTTTGTAGAATTTTGAGTAAATTATGAATGAGTTAATATAGGGACTTGCTCCTTATTATAGGATCAACTAAGATTGGATAATAAATGAACTGGATATCATGAAATTATTGCATATTCTAGAGCTCCACTTATTGAGAAAATCTAGGGATCTGTTCCCTGCTACAAGAGAAGCCAGATTTAAATATTTAATAAAGATTCCTCATGGTGGGGACCATGTCCACTTTTTAAAGAGTTTTCGAGGGAATAACTCCCCCTCTTCAAGGAGGCTTCCCATCAAGTAGTTTTGTATAAATAAATGGGCCTAGTAGCCTAAACAACATAAACTTTGAAAATGGGAACTATAAACTAAAAAATGAGAACTCTAGCCAAAAAAACCTAAAAGAACATGGAAAACAATCCAACAAATGAAAAGTGTGTATTCTGGAAAAATGATTTTTTTAGGGTTATTTTTCAACATATTTATAAAATGGCAGTAAAACCAATTTTTTTTTGTCCAAAAACTTTTTTTTTGCGCAAAATAAATGAAAAAATAACACTAATGTTTTTGGTAGAATAACATTTTTTTCCCATGTATAATTTCAACATTTTTTATTAATGAAGATAAATATAAAATAATGGGATCCGAAACACATTAAAACTCCATCAGTGTTCATCCATGTTGTTAAACATATAATAACATGACACTAAATATCGCTAAAATTCTAACTGTTTTCAACCATAACATTAAAGATAAAAAAATAAAAATAAAAATTGGAAAATTTTCAACCATAGAATTAAAAAACTCTAAGTTTTCAACACATTTAAACCATGACATTATGAACAACATGACTAAATTAATCAAATTGTCAATACTTGTAGATTAAATGAAACATAAATTATATATATATATATATATATATATATATATATATATATATATATATATATATATATATATATATATCTATATATATATATATATATATATATATATATATATAGAGAGAGAGAGAGAGAGAGAGAGAGAGAGAGAGAGAGAGAGAGAGAGAGAGAGATATTCAAGCTTCTATGATCCATAATGAATTAAGCAAAGCCTTTCGGTAGAAATCACGTAAGAGAAATTTTTGGCCGACTCATTTCGAACCAACAAGTGTGGTTCATCATCAGGACCAGATATCATCACTTGGTCCTGATGATGAACCACACTTGTTGGTTCGAAACGCGTTGGCAAAAAATTTCTCTTGTGTGATTTCTACCAAAAGACTTTGCTTAATAAATTATATCTCTAAGTTATTGTTGCATTGTGGATATTCTAAACAAAAAAACTCATCATAATTAAAACATATAATCCAACAAACATAAAAATGACTCATAAATTAATTTAACATCATATGGAAATCAAAAAATTTATTTCAAGATAACATGCAAACATCAGTTTTATAAAAGGTCTTACTAGACAATTATTCAAAATCACTCATGTCTTCTTCCACACCATCAGAATTCACATATTCAGATGGATGACAGGATGCATATGAAGATGTTCCATATTCTTCTCTTTCATCAACTAGTGCCCCATCTGAATCCACATGCATGCCCACCATTTCAGGTTCAAAATTATTTTAGATCTATGACCGGGTTCAACAGACTCCTATCTCAACATTGTTTCTTCTGGTAACAACCTCTTCAGAATCTCTATTGTCCTGAAGTGAAGAGTTCCTCTCTTTGTTAAATTGAAGTAATAAAAAAGTATGAGAACGTCCTCCAATTTTAGGAGGTTTGTGTGGCAATGATTTATATTTGTACCCTTTCTCTTTCTTTTTCCGCCAATTTTTTTATCAACTACCATCTCTCACTTATAAACACCATTGAGTTGGTGTGTATTTGTGGCATACCAATGTACTTCAAGACATGCAACATATTCATTTTATGTAATGACCTTTATAACCTTAGTAACCTAGAATGGATAGCCATTGGCATCTCCATTTGCTAGCATTGTGATCATGCATCTCTCCTTAATATCCAGTACTGAACCACTATAAAGGTCTTCCATGACTTCACATTGTGCACGAGATCAAAGTACTCATATGTATGTCTAATACATTTTTTAATTTCTTCCAGGCAATCAGAATAATTTATATCTCTATTATGCATGTGTGCATTATGAACTCTAGGAACTGATTGTAATAACAATATATTTGACGCAAATATTGGATGATCTGGAATGAACTTCAAAAATGCCAAACCTGATGACAGCACCCATTCTGCAGTAGTTTAATACTTCTTGCTTGATATTAGTGTTTTCCCATCAATTATATTGATACGAAATTGATGTTGGAAGCTAATTTCATTAAGTTGTTCAATGATTTCTCCTCACCATGCGATCCCAGAATAAACCTTCTCATGTCAACAGTTTCTTCCAAAACATGGAAAATAGGCTCTAGCATGTATGATTTCTTAATACATTCAATTAATGATGGAAATCTCCCAACATCCTTCCTCCTCAATGTGATTGAAAAACAACTAAACATCTGATCAATATGGTCATGAGTGTTCCCAACAAGAAGGAAACCAACCTTTACCTTTTGAAAAATTCTCAATTCAACAAGCATGTTTAGATATCCAAAAACAATTTGATTTTTGTTTTCACGACAAGTGTTGTCTAATTGTAGATACAAAGCTTCAGGAAGATTACTAGACCAATGAGAAAGCACATCATGAATTATGGTTATTGTCATGTTTTCATAATTATGAATATTTGGAGTTGTGAAGTATACCCTTGGCAATAGTTTCCCATTGAAGACCATACAACTGACCAAGTGATACTGAATAAAAATTTCCTCTTGTACATTTTTGTGTGTGCGAACAAAATGTGATAGAAGTGTTTTCTTCTAGTTCATAACATCGATTATCAAACCCAAATATTTATTTGGATTATCATAACACTTCTTTCTATGTTTGTACAAAATTTTCCTTTCACTTGTTTGTTGTTTGCAATACTCTTGAAGCGCTTTGACAATGGAATCTACACAACATAAAAGAAAGTCATTAATAAATATGTTTTCATAGTTGATGGCTATACAATTTTAAAAATTAATGTTATGAATGCTTACCTCTTTCTATCCCTTCACATTTATCCCTTTTTTATTTAAGAGAAGCACATGTACTGCAAACCCCCATCTTTGTCTTCTTAGGAATATGGACATTGTTGAATTCTTCCTTCCATATCTTCACAAAATATTGATACGTAATAAATCGACCATTTCTTTCAACACCTTCAGCATATTCTTTGTATAAGTTGTATATTTCTTGTCTTGAAAAATTATCTGGAATATGTATTGTCTCTCTATTTGGCATACACTCTCCATGCTTTGAAAAGAATTCTTTCATCCATGCCATTGCAATGATAATGGCCCAAACTGTTGTCTATGACGTACTTATGAATAAAATGTGTAATTATTTTCCAAATTTTATTACATTCTTGATAGACGAAAACTACCCATTGAATGAAACATTTTGAAAGCCTTTCTACTGATAAATAAAGAGACAATATGATAATCATAACCTGACAATGTAGATTGCATGCACCCCAATAAATATGAATTTTTCATGCTTTTATTTGTTGACAAATATCTCTTCCTTTTCTCCAGTGCAAACTTGAAATCAAGGAAAATTTTAAGGATGGAAGTTTATCTTAAAGTTTATAAAACTTGGTGAATCTTACTAGTCCCTAATATGAAATTTGTAAAATAGTTAGCAATATTTTTGTAAAAAAAATTATATTTCTAATGATTTTATATTAGTATATATAAAATTTTGGGGATTTTTAAGGTTAAATAAATTTATACTATAAAATGTGGTGAATCATTTTTAGAAAAAATGGAAATCGGCAAATCTTTTTTTTTTTGAAAAAAAACATGGAAAAATAGCCCACCTGCGAATATTAGCCCCTAAAATTTTCCCTGCTTGAAATCCATATGTTTCAAGCAATCCTTTTGAAAACATTCACTTGAAATGAGAGCACTGATAGAAATTATTCTCGTGAGATATTCTTCTCTACCCCTTGTATAACTAGAACATCTTGGACTTATACAAAAATGTCTACTCCTACTCCTCGATACAATATTTGCTAACAACATCTCCATCATTGAAACATCATCCCTATAAGACTTTTCATCATCATTATGAGGAACATTATCCTCACTATGATCATCTTTGCTTTCAAAATACTAACTTGGAGGATATTCTTCATCTTTCCCTTCATCAGTGCTACTCTCATAGTCCTTAGAATTAGGACTAAATGGAAAATTTGACTCATTGTTTATTGGATATTCTTCATCATGTGCATTGTTAGTGTTACGCTCATAGCCCATAGGATTAGGACTATGTGGAAAATGTGACTCTTTACTTACCAGAAATTCTTCATCTTGCCCTTCATCACTGCTACTCTTATAGTCCTTAGGATTAGGACTAGGTGGAAAATGTGACTCTCTATTTACTAGAAATTCATCACCCTGCCCTTCATCATTACTACTCTCATAGTCCTTAGGATTAGGACTAAGTGGAAAATGTGACTCTCGATTTATTGGAAATTCTTCATCTTGAGCTTCATCACTAATACTCTCATAGTCCATAGGATTAGGACTATGTGGAAACTGTGACTCTCGATTTATTGGAAATTCTTCATCCTGGCCTTCATCAATGTTTCTCTCATAGTCCATAGGATTAGGACGAAGTGGAAATTGTGACTTGATTTATTAGAAATTATTCATCCTATCATTCATCACTACTTCTCTCATAGTCCATACGATTAGGACTAAGTGGAAACTGTGACTCTCAATTTATTGGAAATTCTTCATCCTAGCCTTCATCACTGCCACTCTCATAGTCCATAGGATTAGGACTAAGTGGAAGCTATGACTCTCTATTTATTTGAAATTCTTCATCAGTAATGCTCTCATAGTCCATAGGATTAGGAGTAAGTGGAAACCATGACTCTTTATTTATTTGAAATTCTTCATCCTGCCCTTCATCAGTGCTACTCTCATAGTCCTTACATTTAGACATAAGTGGAATATTTGACTCTCTATTCATAGTGAAATAATTTTTGTTATATTCATCAATATGAATAGAGTTGTTACACAACGAAGATGTTGATTCTACACAAAGCAAAACTTCACTATCAGAAGAATCTATGGCTTTCAAACAGAAGAGGTTGAATGATATGAATGCACTCTCTCCTAATGATAATATATAGCTTAAAGAATGAAAATTTCACTCCAAAAATTTTGTTTCATGTATTTCCCTCCAAAATTTTCTTCTACAATTTATTGAAAAATTTTAACTAAAATTTTCTCATGAAATTAATATTTTAAACTAAATCTTTAAACTAAAATTTCAAACTAAATCTTTTACCTGAATTAATCCTTCACTTAAACTATATAGCATTTACTAGACAATTGAATAATTTTTTTAATTTTTATTATATATTCTATCACACATTTAAAATAAATTACTATATCGACATAACACGATTTATATGTTCAGTTTTTCTATAAAAAAATTAATACCACATTCACCATGCGGTAAAATAATTCTGTAATTTGCGCTGTATCATAAATTTCACTATCACTTTTCCTCACATGACATCAAGGCATTTCAAGGTTTCGTTAAAAGACTTGGAGCGATTTTTTGGAGAACCCACATTGTTATCGAGAACACATTCAATGGGAGATTATCACATTTGAAAGGTTAGTTTCCCTTTTCCTGAGTGTAGGTCTTAAACTCCCATAGGTTTACTAGTAGTTATGCATTAGTTGGGTTGTTATGTTTGCGCAAAATACGAGACAGAAAACACATTCCAGTAAAAAAAATTACTCTTTAGTAATGAAATTTAAATTCCTTTACAAATTAAAAATTGACATGAGCCAGGCATACTTGATAGCCCTCTAGCAGAAAGGAGGCACTATGTCAGTAATGGGTGTGGTGGGCCCGGTCGTGGGCTTCCCAGTTGTGGGTGTGCTTTCTGGGGGCAGACCTACCCTGTGGTAGGCTAGGGGCCTGCTTTGACCTAGGTAGGCACACCCACATTCGGGCACACCTACTATAGGAAGTACCTATGGGTGAAAACGTCAGGTCATGGGCGTGTCCGCCCACGACATGGCAGTGTATAACACGGTGATGTGCCACGGGCGCACAGGCCCACCCACAAGCACTACTTATAGACGAACGCACCTGACAATGGGCATGCCCACCCGTGGCATGGAATGCATCGCGTCATCGTGCCATGGGTGTGCCCGCTTGAGGAACCCACCCCACCAGCCGAGCTTGCCCAGGGGTGAGGGTCGATTCTCGAAATCAACCCTCACCCCTAGGTAGGCTGGGCCTTAGGGGTTGGGGGTGAAGGGGGGTTTCATGAAGCCCCCCTCCACCCCCCACCCCTGCGGTTGAGCCCACCCAGGGGTGAGGTTTGATTACAAGTAACCCACCTCCACCCCTACCCCCACAGCTGAGTCCACTTAGGGGTGAGGTCTAATTTCGAGCAACCCCCCTACACCTACCACCCCCTTGGCCCAACCTTCCCAGGGGGTCGAGGGTGGAGGGGAGCTACACTGGCCCCCTTCCATCCCCTAACCCTGGGGCCCAACCCGTACAGGGGTGAGGGTAGATTCTCGGAATCAGTCCTCACCCTTGGGCAGGATGGGCTGTGGGGGTGGGGGTTGGAGGGGGCCTACATGAATCCCCCTCCACCCCCCACCCTTGTTGCCCATTCCACCCAGGGCTGAGGGTTGATTCTAAAAATCGACCCTTACCCCTGGGCAAGTTGGGGCGCGGGGTTAGGTACCACCGATGGGCACACCTCCAACCGGGTGCACCCGGCCGTGGGCATACCCTCCTACAACACACAGCCCCATGACCCAACTGTTATAGACATTTTTGTGCCTTACAGCATTGAGCATGAAATGTCCATAATCTAAGGGATCCAAAGTCCCTAAACATGTTGTTCCTACCCCTAGAGGAACAAGGCTAACAAACCACAGCAATTCACAGATGTTCTCCACCAAAAACTGCTCAAAAAAAAGTCAATTCAGGATCATTTCAGTGGCTACACTAGCTGTTTGCGCTGAATGTCAAAGCCAACACTGGCTACCTGCGTTGAATGTCAACTGGAACACTCGCTACCTACGCTGAACGAGAGTGGACATGTGGCAGGCTCATTTCTCAAGGTGTCCAAACCCAGGAAGCTTCCAAAATGACACTTGCCTCAGGGAATTCCACTGGTGATGAGTAAGAGGTTCCAAATCTCCAAGTGGAAGCAAGAACCTCCAAGTGGACTCAAGAACTGACAGAGGGAGAGGACACTAGTCAGATCTCAATCTGACTCATCCTCTCTCCAAACATCTATATATGGATCTCTCCTCCATGAGATCTAGAGGCTGGAATTTGGTTATTGCAAAGAATTGTTGTTGGTTTGAGACTGGAATCATTGGGTGCTTAATGCTTTGAAAGGGGTGAAGATAGGAATTCCATTTGCTGGGAAGGAGATGCTGGATTGGAGCCCTCTGGGTTGTATCTCTTCCTGAACCTTGTTATTCATCAATAAAGCTATCTTGGTTTCTCCTATATGCTGATGTATTTTGATGTATGAATGTATTAGTGTATTTGGTTTATTTCTAATCCTAAACTAGTTATGAATGTGAACATCTATCTTTGTGTAGTGTTCTTCTCTTGTCTCAAGTAGCCATTCTCTTGTCGCAAGTAGCTATTCTCTTGTGATCTTGCAGGAACCTGTTGAAGCTGGATAAGCAAGAAGGCAAGTAGCTGTGAACACCCAAAGGGAAGAGAGACCGGATCGAGAGACAAACGAAAGACACCGGTAAGTCTATTGATCTCTCTTCTTTCACATTTCATAAAGGAAGAAACCAGCATAGCTGTACTCGTTTGTTGCTAAGGCACTGTCACACCTTAGGTGGATAGGATCGTCCTGTATACGCATTTTTCCCAACAACAAATTGGCGACTCCACTGGGGAGATCTGTTTATTCATTTTATTTGTGTTTCTATCATTGTTTGTTTCATAGACTCGACAGCAACAATCGAACTGCATCTGCTTTTCCCGGATGCAAAGTAGACAGTTGTTGCTTTGATCCAATCACTGGACTTGTCTATGATCTGAACAATGGATTCACAAATGATTTGATGATCCTTGTGATAGATCTTAGTACCCCCTCAAAGAATCCCTTTGATTGTACCTTGCTTGTTGCTTTTATTTGGCCTGAAACAGTGAATTAAATAGCAATCTGTGACCCAGAACCTGTGGGAAACGAGAGTTTCTCCTTCAGCACAGACCCAGTGAAGGGATTCTGCATTTCAACGCAGTTCCCGTGAAGGCTACCTGCTTTGAATGTCAAAATCCCTGTGTTGAGGTTGCGCTGAACCAGTTTTTCATTATGCAGCTGGGGTTCTCTGCTCTGTTTTGCCTTGCTTTGATCTCTGATTTTTGCAGCCTGTAACCAGCATAGGTACCAGTCTGATAACTCCTTTTCTTTGCTTAGATTCCGCCTCCTTTTGTACAAAAAGACTGTAAGTGTTTTTATGTGTTTGTGGCGTCATTTACAGTTTTCCTTTGCATGAGTGAAATAATCATCATGTAGCCCTTGATTCAGATCTGTTAGTTGTGATCTTAGAAGAGAGTTCATTGGCTGTTTACAGTTGATTATACATTTACTCTTGCTTATTGGTTTGAGTTTGTCTCCTTTAAGTGTCGAAACAAGTATTCATTTCGAAAATCGTTAAGTGTTTTAATCTCTTCTATCTTCTCTGATTTCGAAAAAGTAAACTTGTTTGTATTGATCATTTAAAAGCAAATTCAAAGTTGTACAAAAAGCTTTCTTTGTAGGCATCAATACTAAGAAAGCGGAAAACAAACAACTGCATTGTGCATTTGCATTTTGATAGTTTGCATGTTGGATTTAGGAAAAGTGCATTAAAGTGTGTTGATTGCTCTTTGAGAAAAGATAGTGTCTTTCTTTTCCCTTAGTAGCTAGGATTTTCAAAGTTGAAAAGATATAAAGCTTGCTTATCATCTTTAGACTGCATTTAGGAATTTGTATCATACATCTCGTGGTGAACCTTGAAAGGCAAACTTTAAAAAGATCAACCTAAAATAAATTGAATGAACTTAACAACGCTTTGCAACATAACGCACAACATAGAGGTCTAGGCTAGAGACGTGTTCCGGCGTCGTTAAGCCTGGTGACTGTCGATCTCGTGGATGGTGGGTGATTCCTCCTGAGGGACGATAGCGCCAGTACGGATTGTGCTCCCACGTACCGTCGCGTATTTATTAGGAGACCCCTATAGGCATAAAACCTTTATCCTTAGGAAGCCGTGTCGGCCACCCTACTGATCGCAATGCACTGAACACAGCATTTAAGAAGATCGACCGCCCGTACCCTAAAAAGTATTCTGCAGTTTTGCGAAAAGTTTGGCACACCCTCTGCCTAGAACTCCAGAGAAGTTCCTTTTGGCCTTTTTCAGACTCTATAATGGAAAAAGTCCATCCGAGCATTTGTCACTTCGGGCTCGTTAAAACATCGAAGGAGACTAGAGTCATCTTTAGCTTTTTCTCGACTCTTTAAAAGTGAAAAAGCAAGTTGTGTCTAAAAGCGTCTAAAAAATTCATTTAATTCGGAAACACACTTTCCCCTTTTTGTATTTTGGTTGATCGAGTAATCCGCAATCGTGGAAGAAAGTCAATTGAAACCCCGTCGTTCGCGGAGGCTTACGAGTCAACCGTCTTTGTCTCCGGAATCGAAAACAGTACGGACAAAGTGAACTCGTTTAACCGGTTCAAAATCTCCTATCAAAGTTAGAACAAGTGTTCCAACAACATCTGAGATTCCGGTTACTCCAAACATTTCTGGAAACCCTGCCTCTATAGAAGAAGTTCAACAGCCACAGAAGGACGGTAACACTGATCCTAGTCTGGGGGCAAATACTTGCGTTACTGAACCAGTTCCATCTGTAACCGGTTCAGAGAGTCTTGCTCCTCAAACAACTGTCGCTGTCGATTCAACCCCTTCTTCGGCGCCAGAAATATTTTACGGACCTGACGGTCTTCCTCTTCCACCAGGTTTGATTGCGATAGAGGAAATTATAGAGGATCTGCAAGCAAGTACTCCAACCCATTTTGGAGCCGGGGTCACTCTATTTCCTTCATCAGAAGTTAATCCACCACAAGTGGAAGTTCCTATAGAATCGCTAGGCAATCTATTGGATAGACTCAAAATGTCTGAACAACCGTCAACATCTAGGACTGTGTCGAACGACACAGCGACAGCAGAAGCCCCTGCCGTCACTCCGAAAATGTTTGCCAGCATACCATCTATCCCGACTAGCTCACAACCGCTAGATGGAGTCCACCAAGGGACTATTTCGACAGTGTGGTCTGTTCCAGTTTGTTCATCCGGAATCATATCCGGCAACTCTTATGTTGAGACTCGCCAGATTGATCCATTTAGAGGTCAATTTGGGCAATCCAGTCCACAGGGACAAACAATCCCCTTGAGTTCTGGATTGCTACCGTATGGGGGGGCAGTATGCCCTTTCATTACCCCCTCTGGGAGGGTATCCATACGGGAGTTCACAATAGTATTCAGGTTATACTGGAATTACATCAAGTGGTTGGGTACCTATGCTACCTCAACAACCAAAGGTTGTATATTCTATGCAATAGTGTGTACCTATGTCGAACATCCCGACCACACCGGCTATTGTAACAGTGTCACAAGTTCAAGCGATGCCTGTTGTATGTCAACCTTAGATTTCTCAGGTTGTAATGCAACAGCCCCTTGACCCTGGGACACAACCACAATCGCCAACTGGTGGGGCAACACAGGTCCAAATGGGTACAATCACCCCACACCTTGGTCCAACAGTTAGTTTAGCACAACAGAACATGGCTTCACAACCATGGTTGGTGCAATACCAACAACCGTAATTCCAGCAAGTGTACCAAGGTGCTGAGCAGCAGATCTTTGCGAACAGTGGACAACCGTATATTCAAAACGGTCAAAACCAACTGCTTTACAGTGGTCAAGTCCACCAACCGTATTAGTCATACCAACATCAATTACATTATGCTGGTATGCAAAGGCCCACTGCTCAATCGATTCCATCGTACCCTGGGTATGCTTCGCCTAACCTGAATCAACAGTTACCATTCGTGGCAACTTTAGAGTTACCCGATTTACACCTGTTAACCAACGATCCGATTGCTTACGCCCCTTGGTGGCTAGTGATTCCTCACAAACTTCCATCTGACATTCCTAAATTCAATGGAAATCCAGGTGAAGACCCATCGAATCACGTGTTGACTTTTCATCTGTGGTGTTCATCAAACACCCTAAATGATTATTCGATAAGGCTTCGCCTTTTCTAGAGGACGTTAACGAGTCTAGCGGCAAAATGGTATATTGAATTACCTAGAGCCTCGTTCGACAATTTCAGCTCCCTAGCCACGACTTTCTTAACACATTTTCAATTACCGATAAGGTATGAGACGGGAACATAAATATTAACCAACTTCAAGCAGACAACTTCCACTCATATATCCAATCATATACATGAGTGGCGTCGTCGTCGTAGGATGGTGAAAACATACGTTCCCAATCAGCTGTTAGCTGAATGGTTTATAAAGTCGTTACTTCCTGCTATAACAGAAGATGTGGCAAAGGGGGGGGTCGTAACAGAGGAGCAAGTTATTTCTCATGCACAATATCTAGACTTAGTTTATACTCAGTCTGGCACGCTTTACGACAAAATACCTGACGCCCCTAGACCGGAATTCACAATTCCTCCTCCTCCTAAATCAAATAGTGACTCTCATTCCGGCGATGGTGTGATTGGCACGGCAAACGCGAAATCGACAAAGGCTTCGTCTAAGAAAGCCCGTAAGAATTCACATCAAAATGCAAAAGATGAAATACTTGCTTCGGAAGTAAATGTCGTATCAGCAGATAAGGGCAAAGAAACCAAACAACCAGGGAGCATGAAGAAACAAAACAAAGGGAAGAATAAGAAACAGGGTGAGTCATCTCCTGGAAAAACTTCTTCAAACCCTCATGGAAATAGGAAATATCCATGTCAGATATGTGATGAGGATCATCGGACACATGAATGTCCGTACAAAGCTGAAATAAAAAGATTCTTTAAGAATCCGAAAAATTCAGCTGTGTTAACTGATCCATTTCCCAATCCAGGTCAAAATCTGGTTGATAGTGGAAATGCTTCCCCGTCGCAAGTGCTTATGTTGTCGGTCTCAAAACAGCAGAATGATGCTTTGATTTCGACAAGGAACAAAGATTACGGGAATCCGCAGCTGTCGAACGACAAAGGTAAAGATCAATCAAGTAGTTCGACAACAACTTCGACAGAAGTTGTACCGCCCATCATTCCTGAATTAATGATAAAACTGCCAAAGGGAGTAGTACACAAGTCGACATTTAATCCTCGCGCCAGAGCGGCGCAGCATTATAACATAGTGGAAGATTTGGCCCAATCGCCATCCGCTATGTCGACTCTTGAAGTACTACAAAATTGCCCATCCCAAAGGCAGGCTTTGTTATCGGCTATTGGTGGGGTTGATCCTAAGGATTCCAATCTTGTGTCCTTCGACCACAAAGGATACGATCCTCAGTTACCAGCTCAACTAGCTTTCCTTATTCAAGTGAAAGCCCTCAACAAAACTGTTGACAGAACAATTATTGATGAGGGGGCATCTACATGTATTATGTCGATGAGTTGCTGGAAAACTTTAGGATCTCCAACCTTGTCGTGATCTTCGACGACATTAAAAGCATTCGACGGAAGGACCTATACCCCGTGCGGTATCCTTAATAACTCGAAAGTGGAACTGGGAGGAAAAATAGTAAAAATAGATGTTGAAGTCATCAATGGGAATCTGGACTACAACATCCTACTGGGAAGACCGTGGATATATGTCATGGCAACTGTAGTGTCAACTTATTTTAGGAAGATCACATTCCCTTTTCAAGGAGGGATCACGATCGTCGACCAACAAGACTTCCTCCCTAATGGTTCACAAGTTACAGGAAGCATTCCCATGATCCATGGAAGCAACCATTCGCTTCAAGACATCGGAGTAGACCTACTGAAAGACCCCACATTAATGGGAACTTTCGCATTTCCACCTCCATTCTATATAGGAGAAGTAGCATTGGTAAGAGTCTGCAACATGATATCTTCCACGAAGATCGCAGAAGACGATATCGACATGGATCATGCAATGGTTTTGCCCCCAAGCCCTATAGAAATATTGTAGCAATCAATGTTTCGGGCATGGGAGGCGAACCCAAATCAACGCACATCAAGCGTTTGGGTAGATAGGTCTAGAGAATATGGTACCCCATTAGATCCTTGGTCGAAAGTACATGGGACTGACGAAGGAATTCTACAATCAATGTTGATTGAGGGGGCAACATGGAATGATTGCCACCATCGTTCCCTTCTTCTGGAATATGAAGAAGATACTCAACAAGACCTTTACCACCCTTCAGTTTTTGAATTCCTATCAAATACTGTAAATACGGTGGATTCCGAGCGAAACTTATCCAATATAGAAGAGACAATAGCCATAAATATCTCAACTAAAACAAATGTTGTAGAGAATATTTATGTCGGCAAAGGATGTTCTCCTTCAGAACTAGAAATATATAATGCTCTTTTTCGCGAATTCAGAGATGTCTTTGCTTGGTCATATGATGAAATGTCAGGCATTGACTCGAGTATCGTTGAACATCAAATTAAAATGTATCCTGATGTCAAACCAGTAAGACAACGGCTTCGGCAGGTGCACCCCAAGAAAGCCGCTGCCATTAAGGCAGAAGTTGAAAAACTTCTCCATGCTGGATTCATCTACCCGGTTCCTCTAACCGATTGGGTATCGAATATTGTCCCTGTTATGAAGAAACAAGGGACAATCATAGTGTGTGTCGATTATAGGGATGTAAACCAAGCTTGTCCGAAGGACAACTACCCTACACCCTTCATCGACCAGATAATTGATGAATGCGCCGGATGTGAAATCTTTTCATTTATGGATGGATTTTCCGGGTATAATCAAATAAATATCCACCCACAGGACCAGTCAAAGACTGCATTCATCTGTCCGTGGGGCACATTCACTTATCGAAAATTACCCTTTGGTTTAAAGAACCCAGGGGCGACGTTTCAGAGGGCAATGAATTATGCCTTCCATGACATCAAGATCATCGTTCAACCTTATCTCGACGACCTTCCGGCTCATTCGCGAAAGCGGACTGATCATTCGCAGCATTTAAGAGCGATATTTCTACGTTGCCGACACTACAAGATAAGACTCAATCCACACAAATGTGTGTTTTGTGTCGGTTCTGGTCGTTTACTTGGCTTTGTAGTCTCTAAGGATGGGATTCGTCTCGACCCTTGCAAGGTTCAGGCAATTATTAATTTGCCTCCACCTTCAAATTTGCTTCAGATTCAGAAACTCCAAGGGAAAGCAAACTTTCTGAGGAGGTTCATTCCAAATTACGCAGAACTTGCTAAAGGTTATACTCGCCTTTTGAAAAAGGATGTACCTTTTGTCTGGGATCAGGTGGCACAAGCTTCCTTTGATGCTCTGAAAGATTCTCTAGTAAAAGCATCATTAATGTATGCCCCGGACTATCGAAGAGATTTTAACCTGTATTTGGCTGCAGCGGATACGACCATTGCGATGGTTTTAGTTCAAGAAGTCGATGGAATTGAACATCCTATATATTATTTAAGTAAAAACTTGAATGATAGAGAAAGCAAATATTCTTATGTTGAAAAGCTAGCACTCACTGCTGTTCAAGCGATACAAAGATTTCGACATTATGTCCTCTTTCAGAAAACTACCATTTTATCAGATTGCAACCCCATGACTTATATATTGTCGCGACAGTTGCTGGGGGGCAAGTATTCAAAATGTATAGCAATCCTTCAAGAGTTTGATCTGGAATTTGTAAAATCCAAATCAAAGAAAGCTCTAGTTTTCGCAGAATTATTGTGCGATCTCCCATCGTCGTCCAATGATGAAACATCAGAAGAGTCAATCGTGGACGAAAGTTTGTTTCTGATATCTGCAAGCAATGAGTGGTATGGAGATATAATAATTTATCTCCAAACCCAAAAATTCAGGCCTGACACCTCTCACTCAGAACAAAAACGTATACAATACCAAGCGAAAGACTACATGATCGTCGGTGATACGCTTTACCGTCGTGGTATCGATACAGTTCTGAGGAGGTGCCTAACCCATGAAGAGGCCGAAAAATCCCTGAATGAATGTCATTCAGGCGCGTGAGGGGGGCATCAATCTGGATATGCTACAACACAGAAAATCTTACGAGTAGGATACTTCTGGCCAACCATGTTCAAAGATTGCATAACCGCAGTCAGAAGTTGCCATGCTTGTCAAATTTTCGATAGGAAAACCAGGAGACCACCCACACCTTTACAGCCAATAGTTGCTATTGGGCCTTTCGCCAAATGGGGCATCGATTTCATGACATGTAACCCCACCTCGACCGGGGGGCATGGGTATATTATAGTCGTCGTTGACTATTTTACCAAATGGGCCGAGGCGATGCCTACATTAGATAACACTGGTGAAACAGCTGCCCTTTTCTTTTTCAATCATGTAGTCGCTAGGTTTGGCGTACCACAGGCTATAGTTACAGATCATGGGTCACATTTTCGCAATCACATGATGGTTGAATTAGCTGCCAAGCTAGGGCTATCTCACGACAGCTCTACCCCATATTATCTGCAAGCCAACGGACAAGTTGAAGCAATCAACAAGGTCCTGAAGCGTATGTTGCAAAGGATGATCGGGGTTCACAAAAGAAGGTGGCACCTAATCCTGTACTCAGCCTTGTGGGTTTACCGAACATCGGTGAAGAACGCGACCGGGTTCACACCTTTTCAACTGGTGTATGGCTTGGAAGCAGTCTTGCCAATCCAGTGTGAAATCTCGTCTCTTAAACTCGCAATTGATCTCCTCCCGGAACTTCGGAAGAAGAGACTCGTTTCTTGGAAATAATCCAATTGGATGAAACCCGTCGTGACGCCGCTTTGGCTAACAAAGCCCATAAGAAACGAGTCAAGGCGCAGTTTGACAAAAATGTCAAACCCCGTGTCTTCTCAGAAGGTGACTTGGTCTTGCTTTATGACCAAGAATCCGATAAATTGGGAGCAGGTAAATTTAATTCTTTATGGATGGGCCCCTATATTGTTAAATGAGTGTTAGCAAAAGGAGCCTACGATTTAATGGATTATGACAGAATTCCACTGGCGCAACCCCGTAATGGGTTGTACCTCAAGCGTTACTATGCTTAAATAGTAACCTGTATGCTTTTGTTGTATTTTGTTTTCACTAAAGTGTTTGTTTTGGTCGAGTGATCCACCTTTTTACATTTATTGCAGATGTCAAACCTTCTAGAGACATGTGTTGGATATGCCGACGGAGCGAGTCATAGTTCGCGGAACCTATCCTCCGCAGCCTGGGCCATTTTTTATCCAAGTGGCGAGTTAGTAAGTTTCAGAGTTGTGTGTATTGGGCAATCAACGAATAACATCGCTGAGTATAGCGCATTGATAGAGCTACTCTCTGATGCCATCACCCATGGTATACGCCGACTAATTGTCAGGCTAGACTCACAACTTGTAATACTACAACTCAATGGTATATATTCTGTTCGCAATCCAGCTATTTATCGCATGTTCCTAAGGGTTAAGATTTTGGAAAGACAATTTGATTTAATTCAATACCAGCATATTTCCAGAAACTTAAACACATTAACCGACTCATTAGCAAACTATGTGTTATATAGACATTTGCGACATTTATAAAAAGAGAACATCATCAATGTTGTACATATGGATCATATAACTCAACCAGAATAAACGTCGAAAATCAAAATATATATATAAGCTGTTTATCGTTCATACATAATGTTCTGTAACCAAGACAAAATTGGTCATATGACCCAAAAACTCAAAAATGCTAGGGGGCACCCTAGCCTAGTGATGCTCATGATAGCACGTCACGGCCTGTGCAATCATACGCAAGAGACGAGTCCATTGTCTAGGCACACCAGTAGTATTCCGCTGCAACTGTAAAGGTAACTCATCAATCCTCACATCAGTAATGCCGAGAGTAAGGCTCTCAACCTGCTCCTGCACAGCTGTAAGGGTCTCAGCCACGTCAAGGTCGCGGAGAATAACCCTCCCAGCAGTCTCCCCTGTTGGGGTAGCAACTGGCACTCTCGGGCGAACTGCTGGACGAACAGGACCAACATCTGCATGCACACATGAGTTTGATTAAAGTCTTGATAGAATAAAGCACAAGGACATTATAAATAAGAATAATAAATAGTAATATGGTCGAAGATTTTACCAATAGCGCCCCATTGTTCGCCATCCGGCAGTACCAAGTCCGGATCGGCTCGGAAATCCATACCAACATATGGATACTCGGAATAGACCATCTCCTGACGCTCGAACCACCTGAAGAAGGTATCAGTGAAAGAAATCTGAGATTGACCAGCATGCCTAGACATGTGATCAACCCATCTCTGCATGCGTGGCTCGGTAGGAGAAGGCAAGTCGAGTGCGATATACTGAGGCTGCAAAAGTGGTATTTTCTCCAAGGCAAAGGCAGCCAGAATAGAACCAAATCCAAAGTTCTTCAGCTTCCCATCCTTTACCTTGTTCAACTGACTTTTCATCTGAAGAAGTACTGCATAACACCAGTTGAATACTTTCGGTTGGAGACACTCCAACGCGTGCTGCACATAAGATCTGTTGGCAACATGAAGAGATGCGCTACCGGCCATCCTACCAATAGTATACAGAATGGACCTGAGAGACCTGTCAATAATCTCACGGATAACAACCTTGCCGTCTCTACTCGGCTGGGATCCCTCCCTGCAATACTGGCGAACATAATCTCTCACGGAGTCATTCCCTCGGGCCGAACTTGACAAAGAAACGGGGGCACCCCGCCTCGACAAACTAGTCAAGAAGTAAATGTCTACCACGGTCAAAGGGATGGATTTGCTCCTGATCTGAAATACTTGGTTAATAGGATCCCAAGCATCAAGCATATACTGCAGTAAAGAAATCTGTGCTCTCATACTAGAGATACGGAAGAAATTCAGCAGGCCACAGTTCCGCAGCGCGTTCACCGTGACAGGGTCATGGAGGCCAATCATGTCCTCTTCTTCATGTTCTTGTTCTCGCCATGTGAGGGTCATTTTGCTCAAAAGTCCCTGCAAAACAAACAAGAGAAAGAGTAAGATCCTGAATTTGATGAGAAACTGGCAAAATTTCATTAAAAACTGTGCAATAGAACTGTTTTTCTGTGATGAACGCAATAGGCTAGTGTCCCACCTGCGTTGAAGGTCAAACTGCCTTCATGCAGCTTGACATTCAACGCAGGTTTCGAATGGAATGCCTGCGCTGATGGCAGAGCGCCCTAGCAAAACCCCAGGGGCTCATGGGAACAGGAAAATAGGCACAGAATGGAAAAAGTAAACCATGAAAATAAAGAGCTAGGGTTTAGCTCCTACCTGGTCCAGACGGCGCCGAAAATTGTCCGCAGAATCTCCCGGAATCAGCTGGTGAAAATCAAGGGGGAAGAGGCACCTCCAAAGCTCCAACAAACCAAGTTCAAATGAAATGGTAAAATGAGAGGTAAAAACACCTTTTAATTTCTTTTTACGTAGTCCAAAGCGAAATATTAGGGTTCTAATCTCATTTTCATGCAAATGTTATTCATTTCTAACTAGTTTGATGCAGCAATTGAAGATACAGTACTATCTTTGAAAAGGGCAAAGCTAGTCATGGTAAAAAATCAAAATTTGACCATATAAAGATCGAGCAGTTTTAGCACAAAGTTCATGCTCGTTAAAAAATAAACGCAAGATCCGAGCAGTTTTAGCATGTAATTCATGCTCGTTAAAAAATAAACGTTAGAATCGAGCAAATGTTTCCACCCGCGTTTAAGCTCGTTAAAAAAATGAACTATCCCGGTAAATAACCACTGTGAACGTAATATCATCAGCCATTAAAGCCTTGGTCGTGTTTTCACCATCACCTCCACTTTTCCATTGGCCGATCGTTCACCTCCATATGATTGTTTACCTATTTTTAGGAACAGCTACGAAGAGTGATTACACCTAGCCATCCTTGTGACACTGCCGTGATTGGAAAATTCCAACCTGTACCTGGAATCAGCTGCTAACACTGTTTATCACTCGTTCCTCAAAAGAAGAGTCTTCTTTAAGCTCTTTTCAACTGACTCGTAAAATATGAAAAGATTGCCGAGTTTTGGCCTTCCAGCTCGTTAAAGTGACCGGAAGAGCTATCCCTCCTCTAGATTTTAATCTTTTTGGACCTGAGGGATTATTGCACAAAAAGATCGAGCGCTTGTTTTGTTCGGCTCGTTAAAACTATCGAAAACTCATCCCTTCTGTATTGTTTTATACTTTTTCGGACTTAAGGGATTAGATGATGAAAAAGGAATTTCGGAGTTAACTTTATGTACCTTTTCAGACTCTCTAAAAATGAAAAGGACCGAGTTATCCTTGTCGTTAGACTCGTTAAAATCATTAAATAGCGACAAACTTGTCTTTAGAAGAGAACGAGTTTCACTATCGCTAGGCTCGTTAAAACATAGCAATGGGCTTGCCCGAAGGGCAGGTTATAGAACAAGCATATGTTATCCTCCTCAAGATTGACAAAAATAAAGAGGTACTGGTCAGCAATGACTGGGGAAAAATTGGGAGAAACTAAAGAAAACTTTGATGGTAGCGAGTCGCTCTTGAACATGACACTTTTCCTCCGTACCACAATCGGGTTGGGTTGTTTCATTCACCGGTCACATCACCATGGTCTCGCCATACCATCCATATTTGGGGTAATGCTACCGATCCATCGCATCAGTGTCGCCATATGTTCACGAGAAGTCGTTCAGAAAGAGTCAACCATGTCCCATCCACTGCCATACATTATCCTTCATCCATTCATGACCGCCACCCTGAATCATATGTCACAGACCGTTTTCACCTACATTAAAATCATTAGCTCCGTTCCGTGTCACTGATGTGGGATTCATTAAGGCCCTCCTTTGACGGATCACTTCTTGTCGACATCAGCTCATTAGCCAAGAAGTTGATCTAGGAACACCCCTTCAGTACTTTGAAGCTTGCATGCCACAATGGCAAGTTTCTCACTTCCGGCGACAGGTATACATCAATGACCTTCGACCGAAAGATTTTGCGTGGTGTTCGACGCCAAGTCCTTTATTCACACCACGTGAATTGTACTGCAGTACCTTGAGGGTCATTATCATTATCGGTGATTCCTCTCGCGCTTGTTAACGGTTTACATCATTGACCGGTAATCAAGCGATGTCTTTCCATGTTCGACTTCAGAACAATTCTCACATGGATCGACTTGTACTTAGAGTGAAGATCGAACGAGTTTGAAGACCCCGGATCTAGTTTCATCCATCAGGGCTGCGATATATATTCAGGAAAGATAAAGACATTGACATGTACATCATTGCAGCAGATAATCATCCTACTCAAAGGATGATAATTTCATCAAAATTATCAGTCTACCATCAGACGATTGTCTGTTCTATGTACAGAAAAAATAATTTATAAAGTTGAGCATGGGAATGCCCGCCTCAGATAGATCATGAAAGCAGTATGAAAAGTAATGTATTGTATTGTATTGTATTACAGGTCTCCTCCCAGCATTGGACGAACTTCGGATCCCCCTGATAAAGCATTTCACCCGATAAACAGCCTCATACTTTAGGGGGAAACTGTTATAGACATTTTTGTGCCTTACAGCATTGAGCATGAAATGTCCATAATCTAAGGGATCCAAAGTCCCTAAACATGTTGTTCCTACCCCTAGAGGAACAAGGCTAACAAACCACAACAATTCACAGAAGTTCTCCACCAAAAACTGCTCAAAAACAAGTTAATTCAGGATCATTTCAGTGGCTACACTAGCTGTTTGCGCTGAATGTCAAAGCCAACACTGGCTACCTGCGTTGAATGTCAACTGGAACACTGGCTACCTGCGTTGAACGAGAGTGGACATGTGGCAGGCTCATTTCTCAAGGTGTCAAAACCCAGGAAGCTTCCAAAATGACACTTGCCTCAGGGAATTCGACTGGTGATGAGTAAGAGGTTCCAAATCTCCAAGTGGAAGCAAGAACCTCCAAGTGGACTCAAGAACTGACAGAGGGAGAGGACACTAGTCAGATCTCAAGCTGACTCATCCTCTCTCCAAACATCTACATATGGATCTCTCCTCCATGAGATCTAGAGGCTGGAATTTGATTATTGCAAAGAATTGCTGTTGGTTTGAGACTGGAATCATTGGGTGCTTAATGCTTTGAAAGGGGCGAAGATAGGAATTCCATTTGCTGGGAAGGAGATGCTGGATTGGAGCCCTCTGGGTTGTATCTCTTCCTGAACCTTGTTATTCATCAATAAAGCTATCTTGCTTTCTCCTATATGTTGATGTATTTTGATGTATGAATTTATTAGTGTATTTGGTTTATTTCTAATCCTAAACTAGTTATGAATGTGAACATCTGTCTTTGTGTAGTGTTCTTCTCTTGTCTCAAGTAGCCGTTCTCTTGTCGCAAGTAGCTATTCTCTTGTGATCTTGCAGGAACCCGTTGAAGTTGGATAAGCAAGAAGGCAAGTAGTTGTGAACACCCAAAGGGAAGAGAGACCAGATCGAGAGACAAACAGAAGACACCGGTAAGTCTATTGATCTCTCTTCTTTCACATTTCATAAAGGAAGAAACCAGCATAGCTGTACTCGTTTGTTGCTAAGGCATTGTCACACCTTAGGTGGATAGGATCGTCCTGTATAGGCATTTTTCCCCACAACACCAACCCACCCAGGGGTGGGGGGTGGATGGGGGTTGCACGCAGCCCCCTCCACCCCCCACCTTCACAGCCCAATCCACCCAGGGTTGAGGGCTGATTGGCCCAACCCACCCAAGGGTGAGGGTCGATTCTCAAAATTGGCCCTCACCCCTAGGAGGGCTAGGTCACATGGGTGGGGGTGGAGGGGGGTTACGTGCATCCCCCCTTCACCTCCAACCCCCATGGCCCAACCCTCCTAGGGGTGAGGTTCGATTCTGAGAATCAACCCTCACCCCTGGGCGGTCTGGACCACAAGGGTGGGTGGCACGGGTAGGCACACCCACGACTGAGCATGCCTGCCCACAAGCAATTCTTGTGGGCATTAGCTACCCATGGGTGAGGACTAATTCTGAGAATCGACCCTCACCCATAGGCGGGCTCGACCACGAGGGTGGGTGTCGTGGGTGGGCACACCCACAACTAGGCATGCCCAACCATAGGAAATGCTTATGGTTGGTCATGCTAGGCTACACGCATGCCCACCCTTGGTACGAAAATGTGCAATACGTCATCGTGCCATAGGCAGGCATGCTCGCCTATGGGCATGCTCACCTATGGAATGGCAGGAATGCCCAGCTATTGGCCTGCCCACCCTGGGAAAAATATAAAATGACCATGTGGCCTGCTCGAGGATTGATTCCCAGAATCACCCTCGATAAGTCAGGGGGGTGATAATCGCCCTTCTGGCCTAATAGGGATGATTCTAGGAATTGCCCCTGGCCTTCCAAGGGGGCGATTATGGGAATCGACCCCATGGCCTGCTAAGGGGTCGATTCCCAAAATCACCCCTGACAGGCTAGGGGCTAATTCCCAAAATCATCCCCTGGCCTGTCGGGGTTGGGACCAATTCTGGGAATCGGCCCCTTAGCAAGACAAAGGGCCTTTTTTCCTCAGCTAGGCACACCCACAGCCAGGTACGCCCACCCACGGGCACATGCATGACACGACACTAGGGCACAATGGCCACCTAGCAGGGGGCCTACCAAGGGACACGGGACAAATGAAAAAATAAATATTTTTTTCTAAGGAATCGATTTTTTTGTTCCCTATATGAACCTAACATCAAACTTGTCATCAGGGTCAATGTGCATGTTTCTGGTCTTTTCTCATTTTTAGAATTTGTTTCATTTTGTTTGTTTACTTAAGCTATTTGGTTTTTTGTAATTTACTAATTTATATATATGTGTATATTTTTTGCAAGAAAATGACAGCAAGGAAGATTTTTGTGAATCTTTTTAGACCAAAGATTGCTAAAACTAGAGGTGGATCCTCAAAAAATACTACTGAATGAACCAAACCTGAGCTAATAACTACAAAACTATCAAGTGCCTCAAAGGATAAGAAGTTTATTTCTGAAAGAAATAAATCACAAGATGTGAAGCATACATAACATATATGGTTTCTGAAAGATAGAGAAGGAAAAAAACATCTGCAAATATATCTATATGTTGATATGCCTAACGATAGTGGAATTGATGAGGTGTTGGGAAAACTACTAGACATGTGCTTGATATCAGATACTAAAGTCTTTTATGTACTTACAAAACTGCCCAAGTCACATGACAAGATTAGATATCAGTTTGAATTACCAATTTATGATACGACAGATGAATCTACAAAGATGTGTAAACAAACCATAAATGAGATTGCATAAGATATCGTAAGCATTGTTATTTATATTTATGTGTTTTGTGTTATTGTAACTATATCATTATATCTGTTATGACTTAGTTTTTATTAACATATGATATTTTGTTGGACAAACTTTTACTGAAAATATTTCAACTATGTTGGGAGGCATTTATTTTATAGAGAAATATATTATGAATGTTTTTAGCAGTTTATACTCAGGGTGAGAAGAAGATATGGCAAATAAGCAAAAAAATCAATTCGTGTTGCTACAAAACTACATCCAAGGGGTCACCAAAGAATGGCTATAGTGGATAAATCTAACAAATTTAGACATGTTACTTTTGAAAAGGAGGAAGTTGAAATTGAAGCTAAAGAATATGTTTATATTACTGATGATGAAATTGGAACTGATGTTAGAAAGGAGAAGAGTCATAAAATACCAAAAGTGAAAATGCCCAAGAATGTCTCTGTTCTAGTTGATGATGAGGATGTTACTTATCTAGAAGAAAAGAGGAGGAAGAAAAAAAAATTTGATCATTCCAAAAATTCAAGGCCAACAGTGAAGATCCTAGTGAAAATTCAAAAGAAAGAAGGGAAATCATTAAACTAGGAGCTGATTTAGAGGATGGCATTATTCAAATAAAATAAAATCTCATTTGAAATCGCTTGACAAAGACAAACTTAATTGAGGGTGGTCGTACATTTCAGCTTAGTGTCAAACAAATCTATAAGACAAGTGAAGGACAATTTAAATATCAAACTAGAAAGCCACACCACCTGCATGTTCACAACTTGAAGGCATTGATGAGGTACAATCCATATTCTCATGTGGTTGATTATGTTCTTCTTGTTGATCTAGTTCAAGTTCCCAACAAAGAAGCATTTGATAAGTCAAAATTTTTTGAATAAAATTATTATGTTCTTGAGGGGAACCATTCTGTAGAAGCTCAAAGGCAATTGATGGAGGAATATCTCAATAATCCACATTTTGAAATAATGAAATGTGTCATTTATGTTGGTTTATCAGATACAAAAGCAAAGCTATTGGCATGGGATCATAATATAGATAATGAGTATAGGATGTCTATGACTTTCATTCAAAGGGTTATATTTATTCATAACGAATTTGAAGAAAAATGTGGTGGGGATAAGACAAAGGTTAGTCTATAATTTTGGAAGGAATGTTGTATGGAGATAGGCTATCAATTTGAGAAAAAAAATCAATTCAAAAGGAAGCAAGTACATTCTAATCTATTTAGAGGTATTGATAACATTTTCCAATTGGCATTTAGAACTGAAGAGATATGAGAATTGATTAATGACATTTTTATCATGTGGGAGAACATTGGCATTAAAAACAGAAGGTTAAAAAGTCTAAGTTCTATTGATATGTAGTAGCCGTAAATTAGTTTCTAAAATAAAGTTTCTTCTAGAAGATATGAATATCACTCCTTGGAGAGCATTGAAAGGAGTGAAGGATGAAAAACTTGTCAAAACAATATTATCTCATGTGAAGTTAGGGGAAATATCATTGGATGAAATGTGTGAAGAATTTCAAAAATAAGTTTGTTGAATTATTTTTACTTATTTCTAGATTATAATTTTCTTTTAAATGTAACATATTGTTGTCGGTATTATTTGTTATACATATCATTATATTAATTTTTTTAATTTATCTATTTAGTCACAAAGTTTACATGAAAATACAATAACAAATGGTTAAATTGTTCAATGAAGATAGTTGGGATGATGTTGTATGAAACTACCTAGATTCAAGTTCTACATCAACACTAAAATATTTTTATCTTGCATTTATAAAGGTATGTTGATTTATACATTCATTTTTATTCATCTGTATACTATTTTTTATTTTATAACTTATACATATATTTGTTTATTTTATAAAATATGAAGAAATATACAAATGGAGCACTAGATAGTTTCAGAAGTTTTATTGAAAAAATTAAGATCAAAAGGCTGAGAAAGCAACGTCTTAGTAATGTTGAACATGATCCATCTCTTACTCATTTAATTTGGAATGGGCTCGACACTATTCAATATCAAATAATAAAATGTGATTGTGAATACATTGTTAAAATCATACCTAAAATGGATTATTCCCTAGTTATTGCAGATATTCCCCATGGTTTCAATATCCTAAACATTGACTATGATAGTGACCCTTATATTTATCAAGCTCTTATTAAAGTGGTTTCAGGATTTGTAGAAGTCACATGATCAAAATTATGGAGATTTGTGACATTTCATTCAGACACACAATTGGGAATGTTATTAACAAGCTTCAAGGGGAAAGCAAACTCAAGATGTAGCTTACATGGTAAGACATCAAAATTGTATGCTTGATTAATGTTAAAAAAATAATTTATGTACAAGTTAATTGAACTTTTACTATTTCATGTTACAGGAAATAGTCAAATCTTATTAACTATGAAGATCAACCAATTATAAGTGACTGTGAGTTCATCCATGTTGAAAGTTGGACAAAAGATGATAGCTCTAAGTCTATGCTTCTTAATCCGATAGATGGAAAGAGTCATAGCCAAGTATTGATTTATGCTATTGTTGTAAAAAAACTAACTTATGAAGATAAAGAAGTAAAACAAGAGATAGTTAACATTTATTAAAAGCCATAGTCATTGATTAACTGTCTTACAGACTTATGTTCAAATGAAGGAGATTGGGTTCTGGATTTATTCTTAAGCTCAGGTAAGTTTTATTATATAAAATTGAATTTCAATATCTTCTTTCTTAATTTATATGTGATTATATTAATTTACTTCATTATTTATTTTGTGCTTGATAATTAGGTACAACACTAGCATGTTGCCTACAAAAAGGAAGAAATTGCATTGTCATTGAAAAAGACCTAGTAAAGTGCAAATTTATTCAGCAAATAATTAATGCTCTTCAATTTCTTCCATATGCAATGCAAGAAATTGGGTTGAGGGAATGGGATTTTAATGAATCGCGTGTGGAAAAAAAGGCAAAGGAAACTTAACCACCATTACATGGAATAATTGGAAAGTCACACATTGGGAGATTCACAGACATCAAAGATCAATCAGAAGAGGAAAATGAGAAAATTGAAGCAAAAAATATTGTGGCAGAAGACAATGATGAAACTCTAGAAGATGAAAAGTTTGGATTACGTGACATTATTGATTAAATTTAAGTTATACTTGGAAATCAAGCTCATTTTTTGTAACTATTAATTAGTTATACTTGTAATGTTTTGACTTTGACATTTTATGAGAAGAATAAGTATTCAGTTAATGTTGTTATATGTTTAATATTTGTATTATGTGATTTTCACTTTAATTATTATGTGAATCATTATTTTTTGAAAAAAAACTGAGATTATTATTAATTTTTGACATGAAATTCATAAAAAAAAACTATTATGTAACCATTTTTTTTTAAATTTATCCTATAAAAATCTTGTTTTTGACAAGCCATTTCTAGCAACAAATTATCAAAATGTGTACTTTTTTGTTATATTTATGTTCAAAATGTTTATTTTTATGTCAATTTCAATTGTTAAAAATTATTGTTTTTTTAGAGACAATTATTTTGTGTGCATTGAAAAATTAATTAACGATATATAAATATGTAGAATATCAAAACTTTAAAATATTGAACTTTTTATTTAACTATGCAAAAAAATAAAGATCTCACTACAAAAAAAAACAAACAAAAAAATATGAAGAAGAAGACTACTTCAAAATTTATTAAATTTAGAAAATAATTATTCACATTTAATACATTACAAAACTTAAAGTAAAAAAAAATGCCTTCTAAAAAAAGGGCCTATTGCAGCATCAACACTTTTTAAAATCAACCTGCAAATCACTAATATTCTAAAAAATAATGTACATAAAAAAATTAAAGTGTCGAAAAACTATGCTAAAAATATATATGTATTATGAATTAGCACTTTTCAAAATCAGTTGATTTTTTTGCTACCTCACAAAAATGGGTAATCATATGAGTTCCCATTTCAAAGCTTACGATGTTCCTAATGGCAAGTTCGAATTAGTGGAGAATACATATTGAGGACTAGTAGGCTTCTTTGCCTAGTTGAACGTTTTTGACAGTGAATAAGAGCCATATTATTTTCATTCTGACCCATTTTTAGAGGGTTGAGTCCTCTTGGGTTAAGGCCCAACCCAGAGGCTCTAGTCTCTTTCTTTTGTGTATTTTACTCATGCATTTCCTTTCCTAGTAGTATTTTCTCTTTTTTTTAGTAGAACTTGTTTATGAGAAAATTTCTTGTGCAGGTTTCTCAATAACTTATCTTGTGGAAATTTTAGTTTGAGATGTTGTGTTTGCAAGACAAAAAGATATAGTCAGTTTCCTTTACAGTAGTTAGACCTTAGATGAGTCCTTTTTCTACATCTTTGATTTTTGCAAACTAGTGATTGGTTTAGTAGTTTTCCTTGAGCACATGAAGTATAATCTCTAGTGGTTGTAGGCCATGTGCGGATTTCCATATAGGTTTTATTTCACTACAATACTTAGATTTCCAATAAAATTCAACTCATCCTTTTTTTGTCATTTCATTTTTTTGCAATTTACATTATTAACATGCTTTAATTGTTTGTCAAAATAGAGTAACTTGATGTGGTGTGTAGGTACTACTATTGATCTACAAGGTTGATATTATCAATCACGCTCCTCATCCCACCACTATCTTCCTTTATTCAACCTCAACGACCCCCTCAAAGAACTGTTCATCAAGAGCACATCTCTGGGTTATTGAAGTCCATTGTGTGCATCGGTTTATGTGCAAGATAGGCCTCTAAAGGGTTTTGTGCTTGGAAAAGGTCTCATACAACCTTGAGCCTTTACCTACCTTCAGATCACCCCTTCCACCCTCAAAATGCTCGTGGATTAAATCTTGTAGCAAAACAAGGAAATCTTGTAGCACTTTATCCTGATCTTGTAGCACAACGAAAAAAGCCTCCAAATGCATTCTGATTTGCCCCACAACACTCCTGACCACCCCTAGGAATTCCATAATTATTATAAACTATAAATATAAATAAAATGGATTCATATACCTAGTATGAACTTTTTGTTGGTTAATAAAGTAAATAGACAGTCTTTCCCAACAATCCTGTAGCAAAACAATAGTAATTTTTTGATATTTTTTATCACGTGTTAATGAGGATATTTTGAGTTGATTATACTTGGATTGAGTCCTAAAAAAAACTACTTAATAATAAAATTTCCCCCATATCGTTTTTGCTTAATCAGGTTAGGCATTTGGTAGGTTAACTAACTCACTAGTTCTAGAATTTCTAACTTTTAGAGTAGTAATTTTCTACTAATTTTTGCCACATGTTAACAAGGGTATTTTTAAGTGATTCTAGTTGGATTTTATTCCTAGGAAATAATAATTAATAAAAAAACTACCCCATCTCATTTTCATTTTATTTTTTTGGGAATTTGGAAAGTTAACTCGAAAGACAGACATCTTGTAGCAATCATGTAATAGTTTGTTTTCGAGATATTCCTTGCCCAAATCTGCTCCAAATTCATGGTACAAGTAGATTTATAGCCTATGAATGCTCTGATACCACTTTGGGTGAGATGATTCTTGGCTAGGTCATCATTTAGCTCTTACATTTCTTTCTTTTTGAATGTTTATTTCCACAATTGGTCTAGATTTACTTTCCAACAAAAGTAGAATAGATTTGCTCATCGCTATTTATCTTTTGCAACTTACGATTGAGAGATTACATAGATATTTTCTAATTTGAATTTATTTCATTGCTTTATTTAATTTTCATCAAAGAGAGTCATGCCAGGAAGAGGAAGGTTCCTACCGCAACAACACATACAATATCATCCCCTCTTAAGTTTGTACGAACCCCGGGTTGATAATTTAAGTTGATAGCCACATGGGTTGCAACATTCTTGTTGCAATACGCAGGCTCATCACTTTTTCGCACCATTGTTTTGGGAGGGTGTTAAAGAAAGAACTCTCTTGTTCTTGTAATGATTCCCTCTTTCTTTTTTGCAAAAACAAAAAAAATACGTTAGCATTCTCATTATATATATATATATATATATATATATATATATATATATATATATATATATATATATATATATATATATATATCAAAAACCCCCCACTTAATCATGTGCAGGTAGAAGAAGAAGATGTGGCAGATAATTTATAAGTAGGCATGGATAAATTCTACTTTGTCAATCCATATCAAAAGGGTCTTATCCTCCCCAACCTTTTCAACCATATCAAGGGTCTTATGCCATTCCTTCTTTTCATCCATATCAACACCAACCTCCTCATTGGGGTGATCCATATTTTCCTCAATATTCATGGTATTATCCTCCCCAACCTACCATTCCTCCTTTACATCCATATCAACATCAACCTCCTCAGTGGGGTGATCCATATTTCCCTCAATATCTTCAATTCTCATGTTCACACTAGCCTCCTCAATGGGTTGATCCATATTTCCATCAATATCCTCAGTAACCTACACTCCAATATCAACAAGCATACCATCCACCTCCTCGAAGGACGTATCAAAGACCCACTCCCTCTTAAATACATGCATAATCACTTCAAAACCCCAACAATAAAATGCCTCAACCCGCTTACAATGTTGAGATACAAAATCTCCAAAAAAACCCTCTTGATCCAAATGATATTTGCCTTAGAACAGGAAGAGTATTTCAAAGAAGAAATAATCTTGCTCCTATTGAATAAAAACATCCAAAAGAAGAAAATCCAGAGGATACTAAAGAAACATGCACCACATTTGATGGAGAGAAGCCATTGGAGCTTGAGAATCAACAATTTCTACAATGTTTATCATCAGATGCCTTATGTGTTCAAAGGGCTAATTGGAAAATAGTAGAATATTTGAATGGCGTGGATGAAGAAGACATAGAGATAGATATAGATGAGAAAGTTAACCAAGGGAATCACAATTATATTGAATTTTTGTTCCTGAAGATCACTAAGTAGAAGCACCACTCTCTTCAACAATGTTTGGCATCATCAAAGTCAAAGTAGTTGGTCTCTCATATTCATGTGCATATTAAAGTATATGTTTTGAGCCTACACAAGATTTTATATGTCATATTTTTGTGCACATGGCTCCATTGTAAGTATTCCTATACTTGAAAGAGATTTTATTTTTTTCAAGTAGAGTAGGATAGAGGAATAAAAGAAATAAAGAGGGAAATGAGGAAATGAAAAAAATATATCTCAAGTGAAAACCTCTTTTGAGGCACCCAGGCAGACCTACTAGTTGAAAACCTTAGTAGCACAGCTAGTAGACCTAAAGGAAAAAATATGAAAAAATAAGATATTTGTTTGTTCCATATGCATCTATGTTTTTCATGTAGGTAGTCATCCACATGCATAAGGAAAAGAAATAGGTCAGTGCCACAAAAGGAGGAAAAGAAAGAAATGAGCAGTGAGGCAAGCAGAAAGTCAAAAACAGTGAACGTTGGGCTTCTTACCTTCTGTGAATCTACTCAAGAAGGACCAAGGCAATGTAAATCCATTACCCTCATCCATTTAAAGCATTCACCCATCATTCCTATGCCTTTCCCATTCATTTTCCTTGTTGTCCTTAAGTTGCTACAAGAAAGTTATGTTTTGCTACAGGATTGCCAAAATACACAAGGCAAAAATTGTTTTGGAAACATCTCAAAATATGTGCATATTTTTTCCAATTTGTTTCATGGAGATATGTATAAGGATAATGGTAACATGCTCAAGAAATTTTATCAAATTCTAGTTCACACTTTTGAGAAGATTCCCTCCATCACCTACAACCATTTTCCATTTTTCTCAAGATTCGTGCATTTGTTGGCTAAGATTTTATATGGGGAGGTACATAAGGATGATGGAAACATGCTAAAAACATTTAGGTGAGTCTAATATACCTTTTGAGAGATATGTATTAAACAATTTTGCTATAGTATTGTCCCAGAACTCCTACAGGATTGACACAACATGCTATAGGAAAGTCCAAAGAGCTTGATATTGAGCAACCTCATCACCCAGAACTTAGAATTAAAGGAGGATCATAAAAGGGAGGTAATTAAAATTTTTCCTTACCACCTTTTGACGAAAAGCCTGCAAAACCTTTAATTCTTTTAAATATTACATATTGTAGCAGTTTATGGTAGAAGTTTGGGCATGAAAAGAAAACGAAGTATATGTGTTTGGTATGATTGGAGAAGAAAATGAAGTTGTTTTGAGTTGTGTTATGAAATATGCCCTCTTACAAGCAGTTTCAACAAACTTTTCCTTCCTTATTTATGCCTCAATAGCTCAATTAAATAAAAATTAAAAATAAACCCTATAACAAAAACAAAGGATTTGTTTGTCCAAATTTGGAAGAATCATGAGGGATGGCCTACAAACACAAAGAGAGGAATGAGAAGGAATCAATGCATTATTCATTCCAAAACTTCTGCAGGTATAACCAGGTTCCAATCACAGTCAAAGAAGGATATCATAGTCATAGGAGTAGTATCTAATCCATGGTGGCACATATATTTTCATCACATGAATCATGGAACTTCAATCAGCAATGAAAAAAATTCAAGCCAATCAAAAGGATTGATGAAAGTGACATTTTATATCTCAAAAATAATTTCAACAACTCCATCAATGCTCCAGCAGCCTTATGCAAGCATCAACTAGTTGATCATCAGCTACATCATGAGCATCATGAGCATCATCACTCACATGATGGGCAACTTAGCAGCTATGTTTTCACTGTCTTAACTAGAGATGTGAAGAAACAATAGCAATAACAGAAAACCTAGAAGACCTCCAGAAACAAGGCTATTAGCTTTAAGAGCTCCAACATATTATCACATGTAGATTCAAGATCACCAAAGGAATCCTCCACACTACAACAACATCCTGCACAAGAAAAAACAGTCATCGTAAGGCATAGTTATAAAACTCTTTAACCTCACCCTTCGAACCTATTATATCTTGATAAAACATTAGAAGTGTGAGAAGGAAATGTCTATTATAGACAAATTTAATATCGGGAAGCCTCGGTATTATCTAGCAAGTCACTTAACTTTTCTCCAAAGGACACCCACACATATGGGAGGTAAATGAGACAAATCAATTGACTCAAAACGCTCCAAGTTTATTTTGCAGGCAATATCGTTAAGGAAAAAGGAAAAAATATAGGTGGGGCTAGCTCACTTAACTCAAAGTTTTGCATGAAATGTCATTAAAGAGAGAGAGAAACAGAGAGAGAGAGAGAAGAATATTTAAAAAAAAAATGGTGGACCCACCACATCTTGGCATGCAAACCAGCCACTACAAGATCCTATAGGAGCTTCTACCTGATATAGATAGGTTGTTACTAAATACAGAGATGCTATTATAGGATCCTAAAAGCTGCTACAGGAAGTTAACAGATTGTTATAGGAAGATAATATTTTCCCCAAAATATCCCTCAAAGCCTCGAATGACTTGAAAAGCAAGGGAATCTTCAAAGGAAATGTAATTCAAAAATTATCTCAACTTACATTTGACAAAAGTTCTCAAAATATATCAATTATCAAAGTGAATTTTTTGCATTATATAGTCTGAATTCAAACACTAAAAAAATTATGTAGTCTAATTGTTGTTAGTGTGACAAATGGTAAACATTTTCATGATATAAATGGTTAACCTTCCTATCCTTTCCTATTCTTGAAACAAAAATAAAAACTATGCATCTTTCCTCTGTTATAGGATAACTTGTTGTCATACGAAACCATACTATAGTAATGAAAGGATGACGTGCAAATGATATTTGGTATATTTAATTTGGATTCCAAGGCTTAGGGACATTGTAACGTGATTAAAAGCACAAAATAGGGTTAAGAGGCAATTCTAATCAAGTTTTGATGAATTTTGTGAAGTGTTACAGGATGTTATAGAACTACTACAAGATTCCCTATATTGCTACAGGATTTCATCCAAGAGTGATCTAAGGGTTCTAAAAGTGGCTTGAAGGTGGGATAAGGCGGTATAAGGTTGTATAAGAGTGTAACGAGCCTTTCCATGCTCAAAAAAACTGAGGAAGAAATGAAAGAAAATACATAGGTACATGAAAAGGAAAAACAAATACAAGAATAGATGAAATAGAGTTGGTTGAGCTTAATTTAGCATGATAAAAGGTTAAAATTTCCAGCAACAGAGATAGAGTCTCAAGAGCCTTAAAAATACATTGAAACGCCAAGAAGACTAGCTAATAAGGGAAAGAAGGGAGTATAAGACAACATGATGCAAAAGGAAATGGAAATAAAGGCTTCCATCTAGCAAGGGCAACTACATGTTAGACAAGTCACTACATGTTAGACAAGTCGTCAGGGAAATGAATGAAGAAGAAAAGACGGAAGAATAAGAGTAGATTGCTAGAGGCTGAGAAAGGATATCAATAGGGGGCAAGGATAATTTTAGGGGCGAATGTTCGCCCTTTGGCAAAATTAAGGGGTTTTAAATTTTTAGTGGGCGAATATTTTGTATCATAGTACATTTTTACAAATCACCTCAAATAGCCCACCTTATTTTAAGGGAGAGGGTAAAAAAGGTAAATTTAGCCCTTGAAATTAGGACTTACAACCTTCCATTCGCCCATTTTCAAGAATAGGTTTTATTTAAGTGAATCCATTCGCCCATTTTCAAGAATAGGTTTTATTTAAGTGAATCCATTTGCCCATTTTCAAGAATAGGTTTTATTTAAGTGAACCTTATGGGCCAAATACCATATTTATAAAAGAGGTATGGTAAATTAATAAAAATATAAATAAATGAGAGGTATGGTAAATAAATAAAACATTTTTTATATTTACTCCATAAGTCACCTTTTATACATGTAAGGGTGTAAACAAATAAAAATATAAGTAAAGTGGAGGTATGGTAAATAAATAAAACGTCTTTTTATAGTTACTTAAAAGGTATGGTAAATAAATAAAAATATAAATAAACTAGACGTATCGTAAATAAATAAAACATCTTTTTATATTTAGTCCATAACCCTCGTTCTATTTATGAAGGCTCAAGAAAGAGGTTTTATTTAAGTGAATCCTATGGGCCAAATACCATATTTGTAAAAGAGGTATGGTAAATTAATAAAAATATAAATAAACAAGAGGTATGGTAAACAAATAAAACATTTTTTTATATTTACTCCATAAGTCACCTTATATTTAAGGACACTCAAAAAATGGGTTATATTTAGGTGAAACATATGGCCAAAATACTATGGGACAAATACCATGGACTAGATTGTTATTAATACCATGCAAAAAACCATTATTAACCCTAATACTAGAATTAATAAAAAAAAAATGGCACATGGTATTGACCCATGGTATTCACCAAAATGGCACATGGTATTGACCCATGGTATTCACCTGGAATGTAGCCTATTTAAATGGGGGAATTAAACCAGCATGTAGCCTATGCTAAGATTCACTAGGACTTTACAAAGTTTTATTATTTAGTGAAAGACTCGCCAAGATCTTACAAGATTTTATAATTGAGTAAAATATTCGCCATGCCTGGTGAGAGATTCGCCAAAAAATTATGTATACATATTATATTATTGATAAAATGGCCTTCCATTTTTCCTATATACCATGGAGATTCGCCCATTTATTATATTTATAAATTTAGGGGGGGTTCTTAAAATTTTCCCTGATAGGGGGTATGATGGGCGTCCAAATTAGATACAAATTAAGGCCTATCTAACCTTTATCAAGCACATAAAGGCTATATAATCTCTCCCTCTACACTTAATAAATGTTTTTGTATCTTTAATATGTTCTTAGGCAGGTTTGGAGATAATTGCATATTATATGCCTAATATTATTTATTTTTGCAGAACATTGAGAGAATATTGAGTAAATTTTGAATGAGATATTATAGGGACTTTCTCCCTACTACAATATGGACTAATATTGGATAATAAATTAATTGGATATCATGAAATTATTTATAGATTTTGTAGCTCCACTAATTGAGAAAATCTAAGGATGTGTTCCCTACTACAGGAGAAGCCAGATTTCAATATTTAATAAAGATTCTTCCTACTAGGGACCAGATCCACTTTTATAGGAGTTTTGGAGGGAAGCAATCCCCCTCTTCAAGGAGGCTACCCCTCAAGTATTTTTGTATAAATAAAGGGGCCTAGTAGCCCAATAACAATTTTGAATTAGTGGAGAATAGACTTTGAGGAGTAGCAGGATTGTTTGCCTAATATTTTGTTATGTATGAACTATTTTGACAGTGAATGAAAGCCATCTTATTTCCAGTTTTATCCATCATTAGAGGGACGAGTCATCTTGGGTTAGGGCCCAACCTATAGGATCTAGTCTCTCTCTTTTGTGTATTTTACTCATGCATTTCCTTCCTAGCAACATTTCCTTGTTTTTAGTAGAACTTATTTATGAGAAAATTGTTGGTGCATGTCTGTTAATCACCTATCTTGTAAGAAGTTTGGTTAGAGATGTTTTTTGCAAGACAAAAATATATATTCACTTTCCTTTGTAGTAGTTATACCTTAGATTAGTCCTTCCTTTGCATCTATGTTTTCTGCAAACTACTAATTGGTTTAGTAGTTTTCTTTGAGCACATGAAGTATAACCTCTAGTGGTAGTATCCCTTGTGAAAGTTTCCAGATAGATTTGGTTTCAATTCAATAGTTATATTTCCAATAAAATTCAACTCATCCTTTTTTTGTCATTTCAAATTTATGCAATCTACATTGTTACCATTCTTTAATTGTTTGGGAAAATAGAGTAACGTGTTGTCGTGTGCAGGTACTATTGTTTCTATGCATGATTATCATTTTCATTAAAAATCTTCATCCCACCACTATCTTCCTTTCTTCAACCTCAAAAACCCCCTCAAAGAATTGTTCACCAAGAGCACATCTCTAGGTTATTGAAGGTCACTGTGTGCATTGGTTTTTGTGCAAGATGGGCCCCTGAAGGGTACTAGGCTTGGAAAAGGTCTCATAAAACCTTAATTTACCCTCCAATACCTTTTCCTACCTTCATATTACCTTTTCCACCCTCATAATTCTCACAGATTCAATCCTGTAGCAAAACAGGGCAATCTTGTAGCACTTTGTCCCAAACGTTTAACATTACAAAAAAAGCCTCCAAATGCATTCTGGTTTGCCCCAAAACACTCCTGAGAACCCCTAGGCACTCCAGAATGATCATAATACCAAAAATATAAACAAAATGGATTCAGATACCTAGTAGGAACTTTGCTTTGGTTAATAAAGTAAATAGACAATCTTTCCCAGCAATCCCGTAGCAAAAGAGTAGTAATTTTTTGTTATTTTTTATCACATGTTAATGAGACTATTTTGAGTTGATTACACTTGTATTAAGTCCTAAAAAAATTATAATTAATAAAAAAAATCACCCCATAGCATTTTCACTTTGTTAGGTTAGGCATTTGGTAGGTTAACTAGCTCACTAGTTCTAGAATTTCTAGTTTTTAGAGTAGTAATTTTCTACTAATTTTTGGCACATGTTAACAAGGGTATTTTTTAGTGATTCCACTTGTATTGTAGTCCTAGGAAATACTAATTAAGATTAAAAATTACCGCATCTCTTTTTTATTTGATTTGTTTGGGAATTTAGCAAGTTAACTCGAGAGATAGACATCTTGTAGCAATCTTGTAGTAGTTTGTTTTCGAGATATTCCTTGCCCAAATCTACTCCAAATTCATGGTAAAAGTAGATTTATAGCCTATGAATGATCTAAGATGACTTTGGGTGAGCTGAGGCTTGCTTAGGTCACCATTTATCTCTTACATTTCTTGTTTCTTGAATGTTGACTTTTGTAATTAGTCTAGATTTACTTTCCAGCAAAAGTAGAATAGATTTGCTCATGGTTATTTACTTTTTGAAACTTAGGATTGGCGGTTTACCTAAATATTTTCTCATTTGACTTGTTTTCATTAACTTCTTTCATTTGCATCAAAGGAAGTCACACTAGGAAGATGAAGGTGCATGTTGCACACATAGTGTCACCCCTCTTAAGTTTGTACGAACCCCTGATTGATAATTTAAATTGATAACCTCAAGTGTTGCAACATTCTTGTTGTAATATTGAGTTTGAATGCATTGATATTGTGGCTTAATAGGTTTCCTAGATCTTGGGGTTGGATACATCAAGGGGAATGTGCGTCAAGCTTCTTAAGAGATTTGGAGATTCATATCTAATAGTGAATCAATTAAGGTAGTCTTCCAAACCAGGCACCCTAAGTTGAGGCCATGTAAAGATGAAGTTGGGAATATATTTATCATTTTTTCAAGGCCATAAACATCTCCCCTATCCTAAAATAAGTAAATCACAAATATGGAAACTTGTTTCATTATGTTGTTTCTTTCAAGCCTCTCATCCTTGATCATTTGTCCTACTTTATAGAAGTTTTGTAAAAACCTTCTATCCCTCATAATAGTAAATAGTCACAAGTCTTTAAATATGATGAGAAAATAAAAAAGGTTCCTAACCGTGGTGGATGAGTATACCAACATGAACATTGATTCATATGGGGAAGAAGAAGAAAATGAACAAAAATAATAAAATAAACTTCTAGTTGCTACAATTAGTGATTTAGTTTTAAGGCATTGATCTCACCTTGGCATGGATTTATGTCCACCTTCACTTCCATATTAAATAGGGATTGTGAATGGGTAACGACACTTGAAATTGACTGCTATTTCTCGGGTTCTTTCCTTAACTCCTTTTCTGGGTATTCATGGTCTCCTCATTTCCCCTCTAATATGACCTTTTAGTTAGAGCTTCGATATTCTCCAATTCCAAGCTCGTTTTCTAGAGTTGTCATGAGGAGATTCATATTTTGTCCAATGTAGATGACTTGTGCTTGTAGTCTCGCAAATCTCTCTTCTACCATACCATGAGAGTAATTATGAACAAACTCATTAGCTATGACTTTGTGTAAATACCTAACTATGTAATTTTAACCTAAGAATAGAAAGCCCTAATTTTACAAACAGTAACTCAAATTTTAAGAAAATTTAAATTGCAAGAGAATACCTGGAAACTGGTTGAATGTGTTTTGGAGTGTTGTTGTTCCCGCTGCTGCAATTAGCAAACTGCCCTTTTTCCTTCCAACCTATCTAGGGTCTACTTATACGGCCCCTAGATCCAAAAGACAAGTCTTCTAGCCCCCATGCCCAAAACCCTAAGAACAGTCAAGCTCAATGTGTGTGACTCTATTATAAATTCATGCTTTGTCTCTCTCAAAATCAAAAGAATTTCTCACAGTTAGAAAAATGGCATTTTTCTTCATTCCTCCTTTGTTCCCTTATATATTTAAATCCATCGCCTTCCAACCACCTAGATGTCAGTCTCCTCCTCCCTTCCACTAACTCATGCTTCCTTTCACTACCACCCTCATACCTTCTAAACCCTTCCTTATTTTTTTGGCTAGAGGCAGTTATATTCTTCCTTTAAATGAAGCATTAAATGGTTCCTTTATATATTTAGGAATTAGTACTATTTTATTTTATTACATTTCTATTTCAATTAAATTTTTTTTAAACAATTGCTTTATTTTAACATATAAATGAAATATTTTATTTATTTATTTTAATTAAATTTAATTATCATTTAAATAAATTTAATTTATATTTCAGAGACTTTATTATATATATGTTTTTTATTAAAGGATATAAGTATATAAGAGTGGTAGACATATCAAGACCCTAATTGATATATTTATTATATTATGGTGAGTTAATAATTTATTTCGATAATTTAACGGTCAACCTAAACTTAGAAAATCTCCATATTATCCCGTATGTATACTAGTGCAATACATTCGTTTCATGCATATATAGTTATCATATGTATTCCTCATATGTTTGCTAATATTCCTATGTTCCTTGTAATTTGATGGGTCATTACACTTTGGCTATGAGACTTTCTGCTTAAATCGATTATTAGATCCTTGCAACTTCCCATGAAATTCCTCAAAGAAACTTGTTGTGGTACCAATATGATTTGTGAACTATCATGGATATTCCATTGAAACAATTTTCCATAATAGATTTGATAAATTTGCCAAAATCTTTATGGTTAGTTTTCCTTAAATTCTAGTTTCTTTAGTTATTTGATTAATTAATTAAATTAGGTGAATTATGAGAAATGGAAAATATAAATAAATACACACATCATCCACAATATATGTAAATACTTTCTTTGAGAAACCATAATTTAAGAAAACCCAATGAAAAGGTGAGGCTACTTTGCTCTCTTTCCTCTGGTGTGGAAAATGTGCATGTATAAATAAAGAGGTACTCTCTATGGAGATACTTGAGTCCCGTTCCTTGTATGGCTACTGCAAAAAATTAACCCCCTATATTTTTCTCTTTATCTTCCCATTTCCAATTTCTTTGTTAAACCTTGGAAAAAAATACAATTACCTAAAGTGGAACCCCTGCTCCTCTTAGTGTCCTAGTATATAACATAGGTTGATAGCCAAATAGGGGTAATTTTTTATTCTCTCAACCCTAAACCACAATTATGGTTTTGATCCTTTTAGAATCTTCATCAAATTTCACATGTGTCTAGAACCATATGCATGAGTAACAAGAGGCTAACATGGTATCCACTTGTACCATGGTGATCAACATGGTAGGTCAACTTGTGGGAGGTAATTCTTTCTCATATGATTTTTTGTTAAGGCAATTCTTGTGTCATTGGAAAGGTATCAATGTGAAGAATATGGAATCTCAGTCCATCATCAGTTTGGACCAAAAAGAGTTTTGTTTAACACCTGAAAATGAGTAGGGAATTTTTTCACCTCCAAGTTTCCAAACTAGGACCATTGTTAAAATGAACAACCCTACAAGTTGATTCCACTAATATTTGCCATTCTAAAAGCATCATGATAGGTGAAAAATAATATAATGATCCAATATATATCGTGTGTCCCCATTTTTGGAATATTATGTTCCCCAAAATCTTTAATGAATTCTCGGTGATAAAAAGATTCCTCTATTTTCTCCTTGGAGTGACATTTAGCTTTTCTTGGAAGTTTTCCTTTTATTCTAATTAGCCAAATATCATGCTAACCCATGTCTCACAATGACCTCTTTTTTAAACCATATCTTTTGTCAACTCTACCTAGGCATGTTGAGCTAAGTCCTTTATGGAAGGTACTAACATGCTCCTCTTCACCAGCCAACAAGCAAGGATCTTAGAGATTGAGATTTTTTCCTACCCGCTACCGAGTAAATGTGCATGTATAGGGTAGACTGAGTCTATAAGCATTACCTCCCACCTTTTCCATTATCTCAAAAGGACCATAACAAAAATCCTTGATATTCTTATGAATACCTTGTATCATTTCCGTGTTCAACAATAACCATACATTTTATCCCCTTCTAAATGGCTTCTCAGTTCTGTGTTGATCATGACCAACCTTATATTCCTCTTGTGACTTCTTCAATTCCTCTTGTACTTGAAACTAGATATATCTAATCTTTTAAGAGAATTTTTTTGCTCTTGATGCATCTCCTATGAGATCCTCACTCATTCCTCCTTGTTTCCCATATATAACATCCAAGGGTGATGGAAATAAATTTCGAAAATAAGTTTCAAATGGAGAATTACTAGAATTGTGGCTAGCTCCATATGTATGAGTCATGGCGGGTGACATTAGCATCCACTCGTACCACGGTGGTAAATATGGTAGTACAAATTGTAGGAGGCATACCTTTCTCATACAATCTCTGATTGAGGTGATTCATGTGCCACCAAAGAGGAAATGACGTCTAGAATATGGAAAAATGGTTCATTGTAAGTTTGAGATCACAAAAAAAAAAAAAATCATATAAGACTTCAAAATGACAATGAAAGTTTTTTTTCCCTCAATTTTCCAAATTCAAACAATAGTTAAAATGATTACCCTTAAGGTTGATTCATTTATTTTTTTCCACTGTAAAAGTATCGAAATAGATTATAAATAATATAATAATCCATTAAAAAATATTTTAAATTTATAAAATATACTTAACTTTTCTTTTAAATTATCATTTATATTTTAGCTTAAATTTAAGTATTTTTTTTTTGTTTAAAGTTCAGCTTCTCATTACTTAAACAAGGCATAGCATAAGATTTCCTTGTGCTACAGATCTGCTTAATGGGAAACCAACCCAGTAGCATAGGTTTAAAGTTTTGAGGTTACATTGACCTCGTTTGACCGTGTCATCAGATAAAGTGAAAACGTTACATAAGTTTATAGAAAATGTCAAGAGGAAGTAGTCATGCAGTCCCTACTTTTCAGAAAAACACCACACAAGCCAAGAGTATTCATAATATGAAAATGAGACATTCCACGAGCATTGGTGGATTAAGAGGATCGCCATTATGAGAATTTAATAGGTGAATCCAAGAAGAATGTGAATAGGGCCAAGCTTGGGGGCCACGAGTTACTTGGAGCCATGCAATCTGAGCAACCTGTAGAAGCCAACCAAGCCACGAACACTTGAGCTGCAAGTTGCAATCACTTGAACCATAGACACTTGAAGCACAAACACTGGAACCATGAGCTGCAAGAAGTCCCCTTCTTGAGTCATCGAACCACCACCCAGCGAAGTGAAGTGAACCTCTTAGTGCTCGCCATGACATGGTGTAGACTAAACCATTGTTTGGTTACCAGAGCTTGAACCAAATTTTGAAGGTTGCCACCCCAAGGTTTATGAACACCACGTAGTTTTTGACAGTCATGCTTGGACCAAAGACAAAATTAGAGGAAAAAATTATTGGAAGTCCCATTAAAGCAGTCTGTGGATTGAGATGAGGTAGGAGATTGAATTTGAGAGATGGAATATTAACGTAAATTGGGTAGACCAACTTGAAACCTATAGAATCCATGTAAACTCTAGCGGAGGAAGACAAGCCAACTATAGGTGCATAGCAACACAAATTCTCCAAGCTCGAGAGAAATAATAATTCCCATAGCTGGGCCAACCAAGGAATGTATAGAAGCGATAAGAACAACCATCATGGCTAACTAATGCCAACATGTCTAAATGCTCAAAAAGATTAACAATATTCTTTACTACAAACAGAGGCATATCTAAGGAAAGGCACCACCGTTGTGAGACGTTGTGCTCTGCCATCCTTACGAGGAGACCCTCCAAATAATAATTAACAACCATCATGAACCTGCAAGTTGAACGGTAAAACCACCCAAAACTTGTATATGCCCACCTCACATGCGGATTTAATGAATTGTGTGTATCCCTGAGAAAAATGTTTGAAAAGCAAGGTGGCCATTGATTCCAAGCATTACCATCATAATAGTTACATATAGATAAATTCATCACGCCCTCTGACAAAGTTTAAATTTAAGTGTTAGCTTTTTAATTTGCTTATTAGTAATATTGCTTTAAATGTTTTGGAACTTTCCAAGTCTCCTCTTAATTTATAATTTACTTTTAAATAATTTTTTTTTAAATATTTATACAAACATCAAAACACGTATCTCTTTTAATTTATCTTGAAAAGGATAACTTCAATGTTTCAGAATTCTTTATAATTTAATCAAATATAAAGCAATATTTTCAAACTTAAGGTTGTCGAATTTGATGAGATATCTCAAAGTCTTATACCGAATTTACTGGTGTAGTCCAACAAGTAGAAATTTATATACGGTGTTTAGATATATTTTGCATATTAAGAGGTTTCCTTAAAACAAAATTAGCTAGTTGTTATCGATCGTGAGGTTGGAAGTGCGATATACGTGGCTGATATGAAAATTTCAACGCATACTTAATGTGTGGTATATAAAAACACACAAAGATCATCATGTCCCGAACCACTTACTAAGGAAGATCTGGCATCCACCTTCTGTCCGCGCAGTGAAATCTATTTAATGAAGCATCGAGATTTTTCTAGGTTGTATCGATCTTATTTCCTATGCCTTACTCTCTGACACAGACAGGTACAGACACGCAATGATATAAAGTCAATGAGAGATCATTATTTTACCACTTTGTACTACAGACATAAAACAACGTGGGTCACAAATTCATCCAATTGGGTTACGTAAAGGATGGAGGGTGGGAAGTTTTGGAGTTTTTCCGGGTTTATTTTTTGGTTTAATTTGCTTAGAATTTATTAGATATTTGTTGGAATCTGTTAGGGAGTTTGAGTTATGTTCCCAATCTTTTGAGTTTTTTAAAGCGTGGAATTGAATCTATCTATACAGTTGAAAAACCATTTGACTAAAAAAATTACCGCACTCTAATAAAAACCAGAAAACATCTAATAATTACACTGCTCATACTTAAAGTCTCAAAGCTCGTTATTTTAATCTCCAATAATAAGATGAGTGCTACATCCACTTCTAAGGGAGAGCTTCCTGAGATGCCCATAACATTTGTAGTGAGTTTAAGTTTATTGTGAATTTCTAGAATATTCCGGATCAGAAAGCTACATGAAATAATTGACTCGACCATATCCATAGCATCCAAAAATATTCCGACCATATCCATAGCATCCAAAAATATTCCGAAAATGCCCGACATTTTGCGACTCTGCGGCCACTCTAATTCTCTCAGCACTGCTGGATCGCGCCGACGCACATGACATTGCGAGACTTTGAGGCAGTCTAATTGTCTTAGCACCGCCGGGCTGTACAAGTTTCTCCAGACTGGCACTGCTATTTGCGATTCTGCCACCTATAAATGCCATTTGGAATTTGAATCCCTTCAATGTCTCACGCCGTTGCTACTCTATAACTGTATAATGGCGTTGGTGTTGCTTGCAAAATCCTTCAACCTGTTCATTCCCTGCTCAATACTTCTCGCATTCTTCATTTTCTATGGCGAAGCGTCCGAAATAGCAAGCCCGCCAAACGTGTCCGCTCTGTTTGTATTTGGGGACTCGACCGTGGATGCAGGCAACAACAACTATATTGTAACCCCAACAAAGGGCGACCATGTTCCTTACGGACGGGATTTTACCGACCATAAACCAACCGGAAGGTTTTCTAATGGCAAATTAGCAACGGATTTTCTCTGTAAGTCTGTCCATAGAATTCTCAAAACAGAAAACCCTACTGTGAAGTTCTATGAATCGCCATTAAATTTATGTTGCTAGTACTTGTACAGCTGCAGCATTGGGACTGAAGGAGACATTGCCAGCATATTTAGACCCTGCGCTGACTTCCCAAGACCTAATCACGGGTGTATGCTTTGCTTCAGCGGGATCTGGGTTTGATAATGCCACCGCCGAGGGATCTGTATGTGCTAATTAGTTTTTTTTTTTTTTTTTTCATAAGAAAAATAGGCTGTCTTTTATATATTAAAAATAGGCTGTCTTTTCTGCTCATCCTGAGTCTTACAAAAAAAATAGATATTTCAACCTATCTCTTACATTAGCATAGGTTCCAGAATCAAAAGAAACTACAGATCTACCTGCTTCTTACATTAACATGTGATTCGACTTCCAAAAGACAGATTGCAATAATTACTAAACCTTCATCTAATTCCCAAAAAAAAAAACAGATTGCAGTCATTATTACCCCTTAATGAAAACATATTGCCAAAGCTAAAAATAAGTAAAAAGTAGAAATTAAGAAGTATTTATTAGGAAATTTGAATACTGCCAGTATCAATCTTGTTGTCTTGCTTTTATGTCGCATAGTGAATGACCACAAATGTTCCTATTACTCCTCTTTTGGAAAGTATGTCAGCAATATTGTTCAGTTTTTTGTATATGTGCTCATAGGAGATGTGTTGGAAAGAATGCTTTTTATTAGTTATTATCCTGACTATGATTAGCCATTATCTTTTTCGGCTTCATTTTCTTGATTAATATTGAATTTTTTTCAGTGATTATGTTTCGAACTAATCAGGGCCGCTATTATCTTGATTCATAATGTTGAGACTTTTAATTTTATGCTTCAAACTAATCAATATAGTTCATTATCATAACAAAATAATAATAAATTACAGTGATCAATTTTATGTTTTTATATTAAAAATTTCATTATGATAATAATAAACAACATTATTAATTCTAATACTAAAAATTTCAAAGTGATAAATCTACAGAATAAAGTTGTAAATAATTCTAATCACAAAAACCTCGATTCCAAATTAATTTCTGCCTTCTTAAGCTTCTCTATGTTTTCATTAAAAGGTTAATCACTTCTTTATTCGGGGCCTGTATTCTGGATCCTAATGTTTTTATTATCGAACAATGTTATTTTGCAGGCTGCGTTAACTTTATGGAAGCAGGTGCAGTACTTCAAGAGTTACAAAACGGCATTGGGAAAAATCGTTGGAGATGAAAACGCGTCAGCCATCATAACCAACGCGTTGTTTGTGTGTGGCACAGGCGTTAACGACTTTCTGCCAAATCGAAGGCCACTTATGAGGTTGGACAGTTACCAGGATTTTCTGCTGCAAGTAGTCGACAATTTCATTCAGGTAGGTACATGGATGGGGTCTACCTTTTCTGTTCTTCATTCTTTTTTTGTTCAGATTGTTTTTAGAATTTTATAAGAAGTGAAGTTTTGATTTTGAAATTTTGTCACACAAGATTAATATTAGTTTAATTTGTACAGTTTATATATTTTTTTAACTGGTTTAATAATAAAAAAATAATTAAAAATTAGAATTTATTTATTTATTTTAATAACACAAGATTTAGTTTAAATTGTATTGTTTATATATTTTTTAAATGATTTAATAATAAAAAATTAATTAAAAATTTTAATTTATTTATTTATTTTAATAATAAATTAAAATTCAATCTTAAAATATATGTTATAATATTAAGGACTATACTATTGAGTTTTTTTTCTTTCATATTTTTTAAATATAAAAATATAATTTTAAAATTTCTTATTTTTGCTTTTCTAAAGTCCAATAACATATTAAATTATTAAAAATATGATAATCAGTAAATCATTAATATTTTTTCCACATTAAAAATAAAATTTCAATAGAATCTAAATGATTTTTAGTTTTTAAAATTTAATAAATAAATTATAATCTCAATAAATATTATTAACCTTATTAATAATAAATTTATTTTAATATTCTTCTTATTATTTATTAATATTAATTTAAATGAGCTATATAAAATATTTTAAAATTTTCAATTTAACTTTCCAATTAACTTATATCCATTTGAAAACAAAATTAGTGCAAATTATTAGTACATGTAACACTACCCATAACATATAAGAAGCTGAACCAATTACTAATTTACTAATGTGTATTTAATATTTAAAATATTATTTTCAAAAAAATTATAATAGCAATATCTATTTTTAAGGTGAGAGCCAAGCCAGACACCAAATTGGTTTATGAGATCCCCTTGTTTGTGGGATGAGGGACTCTTCCCACCTTTGCACAGAGACTTGACTGCTAAATCTACAAAGGCATACATGCTATACCCCTCTGGTTTTGAACCTTTGACCTCTTACGAGAAAACACATGTTCTTAACCATTAGACCCACTCAAACTGTATAATATATCAGACTGAAACTGTATAGCATAATAATACTATATCAAATTTTTAAATCATATTTTATTTATTTCTGAAACTGTATAGCATAATAATACTATATCAAATTTTTAAATCATATTTTATTTATTTATTTTAATTTTATTATTAGCTTAAAATATCATTTATCTTTATCTAACTATTATTATTGTCTTAAGGAAATGTTTTTCACATTTACTTTTAAGATTTTTTAATTCATTGGACTGCACACCATATTTAAATAAAATTGAGATTTTGGGTCTGAAACTCTTATATCTCTGATTAAATTAAAATACATTTTACAAACTTTCTCTCTGTAAATATATTAAAAAACCTTCTTTTCATATTATCATTTCACGGTCTCATTGGATTTTAAAACTTCCCAATCATTGAATATACTGTGGTATTGGCTAACTTATGAACCAAGTAAACCCGATAAACCAAATTTAATACTATTTATGGACAAAGCAGGAGCTATACAGCGAGGGTGCACGCAGGATTGCGTTCATGGCACTCCCTCCAATGGGTTGCGTGCCATTATTGAGAACTTTAGCTTTGAAGCAATCCCCAGGCAAAACGGTGGATGAACATGGATGCTTAGAAGATGAGAACCAGGTGGCGATTGACTTCAACGCAAAATTAAAATCAAAGTTGGCAGCCTTGCAAAGTCTTCGTTCAGACCTCAAACTCATTTATCTGGATATGTACAGCGTGTCTTTAGATATGATACACAACCCTAAAAAATACGGTATACTTTCTTTTCCCACATGCCTTTCCCTATTGCCATGAAAAACAAATCTGCAATAATTTTTTATACGCCTGCTGTTTAGACTGTGTAGTCTTAATATATGTAGTGCTGGTTCTGTGACAGGACTTGACATAACCGCAAGAGGATGCTGTGGGACGGGATTGACGGAGCTGGGTCCTCTCTGTAACCAGGGGAGTTTGACATGTCCTGATGCGTCCAAATATGTATTCTGGGATGCTAGTCATCCAACACAAAAAGGTTATGAGATCCTTACTCAACTTGTACTCATCCCAGGCCTGGCTTAATTGCCATGAAACTGAGAGATTGATATGGATCTGAATTGCTTTACAATGTCGTCCATCATTGTATTTAATTAACCACGCATCTCTACGTGCAACCTAGGCAACCAACAGACTGGGTTTAGGGTTTAGCTTAAGTTGCGTGCGGTAAATAAATCGCAATTATGTTGATTCCGGTGTGAATTGAGCTGTATTGAGTGTGAGAATAATTCTTGCACATGGAATAGGCTAATATTATAACAAACAGATTCTCTTTATAGATTAAAAAATGAATGAGATTGAATTTGATCCAAAGTTCAAAAGTAATTTTGAATTTTGATGTGTTTGTGCATTTTGAACCAATCCAAATTCTCAAAAGGGATTATTTATATTTAGTAATTGCGTCAAAGTTTTTCTTTATCTTTATTTTACTTTCTAGGTAAACATTTTGAATCGTTCAAATAAAAAATAAAAATAAAATAAAATAAAACGAAACAATAAAATTATTAATTAAAATAACAGTTTATACATATATTTATATATGCGCGGTGGATTTTGTTAATTATTTCACTGCGTTTAAGCATCACCACCGCAGTAGGCACCGCCTTAGCTTGCTCAGATTCGAACAGTCAACATCGCCTCCTTAGCTTATTCAGAAATGAAGGGGCAGCGCCGCCTGGAAAATTCAATATTTTAATGAATGTACCCGACTTAAATTCTGATATAAATATACATGCTCAACCAGAGTTCAAAGATCCCACTATCGGTTTTTGATATGTTAATTTTGCAGGTGTAGCTCCAGTTTATTGTATTGTCTTCTTGTTGTAATATGTTTCTTTCAATTGGTATGAAAGTCGGCCCTAGGCCTACTCCCTCACGGGAGGGCGTAGGGATGAGTACAGTTGATACTTTGAGATGTTTTCTTGTCCATCGATTGATGACAGTTGTAGCCGCATTTTTCTGCTTGTCATTTTACTCATGAAGAGTGTTGTGGAGGAGTGCTGTATAAGCACAAGTGTCGGACATTTTCGGGCAGAGTAATATGCAGTATGCGGAGCTAATTGTTGTGTGGCTCATTAAGCTGTGTTACGGACGTGCTAGAAGCTACTTCACATTCAATCGATTGTTTGAAATCAGCTAAGCTATAGAAGAGAAGTGTGTCTGCGAGTGGCGAGTGAGTCATGACGAGACGAGCGTTCACGTGTAAGACCACTTAACTCAACGACATAAATTCGTAACATGCGTTGTGTTCAATGTTAAGTGGGACTTTCTATGATTGATTTTATTAAGGCTTCACCCAAAAAAAAAATCGTGAAGCTTAAGGTTTTATTGTTTTTTATATATATCCAGTTTTTTTTTTAAAAAGATTTCTTTTATATATGAAAGATAATTAACAGATTTTTTAAAAAGGTTTTTTTTTTTAATTTCTTTTTCTTTTTTCTTTTTTTTATTTTAGGGTTTTATTGAAAGCAGTATTTTTTTTGAAAAAGAGTTTTACAAAGGAGAAATTTAAGGTTTTTTCAAAAAGGTATTTTTGAAGAAAGATGATTTTTTCAAATTTCCGGCTCCTACATGGAAGGATTATGATGTGTGGGCCATTAAGATGGTGACCAAGTTGCATGCACATGATGTCTGGGATTATGTATCGTTTGGGTTTTCAGAACCTAAGGATGAAGCAGAAGCACGAGCTCTCAGTAATGCAAAGAGAAAACAATACAACACAGACAAGAAGAAGAATGCACAAGCGTTGCAACTTATCCAACAGTGAGTGGACCGAGCAGTGTTCCAGAAGATTATGATCACGTCTTCAGCAAAAGTAGCATGGCATACTTTGGTGAAAAATTATATAGGTATGTCCAAAGTCAATATCGTTAAGTTGCAGAATACTAGGAGAGAGTTTGAAAGTCTGCAGATGAAGCAGACCAAGGACATCGATTTGTTCATGAATCAGGTCATAACTGTCGTAAATCAGTTAAAAATTTATGGTGAAGAGATTAAAGATCAAACAAAGGTTGAGAAGGTCCTCAGATATTCTTCTACCAAATTTGATGTTGTGGTAGCAACCATAGAAGAAGCCAAGGATTTGGCATCATTGACAGTTGATGAGCTGATGGGATCACTTCTATCATATGAGGCAAGGATAGACAGAAATAAGGATTCCACTTTAGAGACTGCTTTCAAAATTCGGGTTTCTATTTCTAGAGACAGAGGTTGAGGCAGAAGTAGAATGAGAGGTAGAGGATGAAGCGAAAGGTATGGTGGTCACAAAGATGGCCGGGAAGAGCAGGAACATGCAAGTGGAAGCAACTACAGAAGCTTCAATAATAATCAAAGAGTTGATAAATCAAAGGTGAGATGTTATTACTGCAATAAATTTGGTCATTATGCTCATGATTGCAGGAAGAAGATAGCTGATCAAGGGAACCAGAGAGCTAATGTCACTACAGAGAGTACTAACTCCATGTTCCTAGCTTGCCATACCATGCATGAACCTTTTGCTAATGAGTGGCTGTTAGACAGTGGTTCCAGTAACCACATGACAGGAAACAAGGATTTGGTTGCAAATTTCGATCAATCTGTGAAAACAGAGGTAAAGTTGGCGACTAACAAGACTGTGGAACTAGATGGCAAAGGAGTGGTCAACATTCTAACCAAGCATGGGGAGCCGAACACAATATTAAAGGTATATTATGTTTCTAGTCTCAAACATAATTTGATAAGTGTTGGTCAATTGACACAGAAAGGATACCGAGTTATCTTTCAAGGTCAAGAATGTGTTATATATGACAAGCCCCGAAGCAAGCAACTGATAGCAAAAGTGCAGATGACGAGGAACATACTCTTTCCTCTAGTTATGAATTACAATGATCAGGTTAGTTCTTTTACAGTTGCATGTTCTGATGATTATTAGTTATGGCACTTTCGATTTGGACACTTGCACTTTTCTGGTTTAAGATTGTTACAACAGAAATAGATGGTCAGAGGATTACCTCCCATCAAAGAACTTGCTAGTACCTATGAGTGTTGCATATTGGGAAAGCAACACCGTGAAAGTTTTCCAAAGGGAGTTGCATACAGAGCAAAGAAACCTCTTGATCGACAGATCAAGGTATTGAGGTTAGATCGTGGTGGAGAATATGACTCAAAGGCATTCCATGATTATTGCAAACAACATGGAATCAAAAGACAGTTTACAACCAGGTACACACCGTAGCAGAATGGTGTAGTAGAGAGAAAGAATAGGACACTTATGAACATGGTAAGAAGCACGTTGAAAGGCAGAAACTTGTCTAATGAGTATTGGGCAGAAGTAGTTGCATGTGTTATTTATGTGATCAATAGATCTCCTACAAAGTGTGATGAACATAGTACCAGAACAAGCATGGTCAGGTATGTATTGCAGTGTATCTCATCTCAGAGTATTTGGATGTGTAGCTTATGCACACGTGCCTAAGGAGCGAAGAGGCAAATTGGATGATAAAAGTGAAAAATGCATATTCACTGGTTATAGCGAGCAATCAAAAGCTTACAAATTGTATAACCCTGTCACAAAGAATACCATAATTAGCATAGATGTTGTGTTCAAAGAACAAGAGTCATGGAATGGAATTGTAGACAAAACAGTTAATGCACAAGTGCCACTGATGGAAGAAGATGATGTAGCATAAAAGGAGCAGCAAGAATCACAGGTGAAGACACCAAACAGAGACACACCAATAAGGACTCCAAGATTTTCAGAGTAGCATGGATTTTCAAGCAAATCAACAGATCAAGATTCTCCCAATAATCAATCAAGTGAAGAATCAAGCAATGGTAAGAGAAAGATGAGAAGTCTGAAAGATATTTATGATGATTTTGATGTTAGTTCAAATTTTGCATTGTTATTCCAACTTTCTTCGTTTGAAGAAGAAATCAGAGATGAAAATTAGGTGCAAGCCATGGATGAATAAATTGAAGCTATTGAAAAGAATGATACATGGGATTTGGTTGATTTACCAAAGGACAAAAATCTCATTGGTGCGAAGTGGGTGTACAAGACAAAGTTGAATGAAAAGGATGAAATTAACAAACTTAAAGCAAGACTTGTAGAAAAATGATTCTTGCAGCACCCGGGAATAGACTTTGGAGAAACGTTTTCTCTAGTAGCCAGATTGGACACTGTAAGAGCATTTCTAGCCACAACAACTCAGAACAAGTGGAAAGTATATCAGATGGATGTGAAATCAACCTTCTTGAATGGAATTCTAGAAGAAGACATTTATTTGCAGCAGGCCCCACGATATGAAGTCGAAAGTAATGAAGAGAAAGTTTACAGGTTGAAGAAAGTGCTCTATGGACTGAAGCAAGCACCTAGAGCTTGGTATAGCAGAATTGACAGCTACATGATCAAGAATGGATTTTGCAGAAGCAACATTGAACCTACCTTGTACACAAAGGTAAATGAGCATGGACAAATTTTGATTGTTTGCTTATATGTTGATGACATGATTTTTATAGGTGATTTTGAGATAGATGAATTTAAAGCATCCATGATGAAAGAATTTGAGATGACAAATCTTGGTCTCATGAAATATTTTCTTGGAATATATATTCAGCAATCTGAAAAAGGAATTTTTATTTGTCAAAATAAATATTCCAAAGGTTTGTTGAAAATATTCAGGATGGAAAATTGAAAACCTATTCCTACACCAGTTGCAACAGGTACAAAGTTAAGCAAGGATGATGAAGGATCATATGTCAATCCAACTCTATTCAAAAGATTGGTTGGAAGCCTCATGTATCTCACAGCTACAAGATCGGATATCATGCAAGGAGTGAGTTTGATTTCCAGATTTATGGAGACTCCAAAAGACACACATTAGAGTGCAGGAAAAATAATTCTGAGATACATAGTAGGAACTAGAGATTGTGGCATAATGTATGCAAGCATAGAAAATAAAGATTTGATTGGATACACTGATAGTGATTTTGCAGGCAGTTTGGATGATAGAAAGAGCACTTTTGGTTTTGTGTTCCATCTTGGTTCAGGTGTGATTTCATGGGCATCTAAGAAGCAGCCCATTGTGACACTTTCGTCAGCAGAAGCAGAATATGTAGCAGTAACATCAGCAACATGTCAAGCAATGTGGTTAAGAAGAGTATTTGATGGACTCAAGCAGAAATAACAAGGATCAACAACTATATATTGTGACAACACCTCAGCGATTGCATTATCCAAGAATAGTGTGTTTCATCATAAGAGCAAGCATATTGATACTAGATATCACTTTATTAGAGAACTTTTGAGCAATGGAGAAGTTCATTTGAAGCCTTATAAATCTAGTGATCAATTGGCTGATATATTTACTACGTCATTAGCACAAGATGTGTTTGAGTTTTATAGAAGAAACTTAGGTGTTGTAAGCCTAGCTGAGACATAGACCAGCAAGCATGTTTTAGTTGTCATGAGTCATGTTTTAGTTTAGAAGTCGTAATTAAGGGGGAGTGTTAAAATAAGATAATTACTCGTGCATGAGGAGTTAGCTAAACATAGAGAGTTAGTTAACTGAGTGATTGAGTGATTAAGTATTTGAGTGTTAGTCAAGTCAAGTTAAGTGATAGATGTTTGGCTGCATGTGCATGCATGTCAAGACGAGTCATTAGTCGAAAAGGATAAATACCCTTCACCAGTTTCATTGTAATCATCATGTTTAGTGATCCGCTCGTGTTTTATGTGTGAATTTATGCTTTGTCTCCTCTGCGTTTCCAACACTATTACCAAGTTTGTGTCCCTCGTGAAATTTTTTGAGTTTCGCTATTCTTTCCTAGTTGAGGTGCCTCATTCTGTAGCTGATAGGGACAATATCTCGGAAACATTAAATTATGTCCTCTTATTTAAAGCGGAAGAAGGCTCTCCTTCGTTGAATTTACTAGATGAATATGCGGAGAAATATGCTTGTTTTAGTATTGACCCATCTAGGGTTACTTCCCAGGTCAAAGACAATGGTGAAGGTCATAATAGTGTGCTGGCAAGGGAAATTTATGCTAACATCAAAAAGAAATTGTGAGCAGGTGGAAGCCCTTGCAATGTGAAAGTGTGTGTGGAGTTGGAGCGGCGTAGAATGTGTGACAAGCAACCCGAGTCAATATTTTGTCAGCATAGGAGTTGGAGCGCAAAGGTGTATGTAACATTGCATCGAACAAATTCCCTATGGAGAGGTCAGCACCTGAGTGGTTAGCGAGGAGCGAATTTCCTGTGGTTTGTAATTTGTTACAAGATCGTATGTAAAATTATGATGAGAAATATGAAGAAAAAGAGGGTTCTTCAAGCCACCATCGGTGTGCATAAGTTTAAATAATAATTAACAACCATCATAAACCTGCAAGTCAAACAGTACAACCACCAAAGGCCGGTATATGCCCACCCCACATGAGAATTTAATAAATTATGTCTATCACTAGGAAAAAATGTTTGGAAGACAGGTGGCCATTAATTCCAAGTATTACCATCATAATAGTTACATATAGTGGAATTCATGACCCCTGTAAAAGAGTTTAAGTTTAATTGTTATTTTCCAAACTTTTTAATTTGCTTATTAGTAATATTGCTCTAGGTGTTTTGGAACTTTCCAAGTCTCCTCTTAATATATTATCTACTTTTAAATCATTTATTTTTAAATTTTTAAATATATTATCTACTTTTAAATCATTTATTTTTAAATTTTTATACAGAGATTTGTAAAACACATATCTCTCTTAATTTACCTTGAAAAGGATAACTTCAATATTTCAGAATTCTTTATAATTTAATAAAATATAAAGCAATATTTTCAAACTAAATGTTGTCAAATTTGATGAGATATCTCAAAGTCTTATACCAAATTTACTGGTGTAGTCCAACCAGTAGAAATTTCTATACGGTGTTAGATATATTTTGCATATTAAGAGATTTCCTTAATTTTTTTTAGCCAGTTATTATCGATAATGAGGTTGGAAGTGCGATATACGTGGCTGATATGAAAATTTGAACCCATCCTTAATGCGTGGTATATAAAAACACACGAAGACTTCAATTTGATTGGTCATCCTGTCCCGAACCACTTACTAAGGAAGATCTGGCATCCACCTTCTGTCCGCGCAGTGAAATCTATTTAATGAAGCATCGAGATTTTTCTAGGTTGTATCGATCTTATTTCCTATGCTTTACTCTCTGACACAGACAGGTACAGACACGCAATGATATAAAGTCAATGAGAGATCATTATTTTACCACTTTGTATTACAGACATAAAACAACGTGGGTCACAAATTCATCCAATTGGGTTACGTAAAGGATGGAGGGTCGGAAGTTTTGGAGTTTTTCCGGGTTTATTTTTTGGTTTAATTTTTTTTAGAATTTATTAGATATTTGTTTGAATCTGTTAGGGAGTTTGAGTTATGTTCCCGATCTTTTGTGTTTTTTAAAGCGTGGAATTGAATCTATCTATACAGTTGAAAAACCATTTGACTAAAAAAATTACCGCATTCTAATAAAAACCAGAAAACATCTAATATTTACACTACTCATACTTAAAATCTCAACGCTCGTTATTTTAATCTCCAATAATAAGATGAGTGCTACACCCACTTCTAGGGAGAGCTTCCTGAGATGCCCATAACATTTTGTAGTGAGTTTAAGTTTATTGTGAATTTCTAGAATATTCCGCATCAGAAAGCTACATGACCATATCCATAGCATCCAAAAATATTCCGACCATATCCATAGCATCCAAAAATATTCCGAAAATGCCCGACATTTTGCGACTCTGCGGCCACTCTAATTCTCTCAGCACTGCTGGATCGCGCCGACGCACATGACATTGTGAGACTTTGAGGCAGTCTAATTGTCTTAGCACCGCTGGGCTCTACAAGTTTCTCCAGACTGGCACTGCTATTTGCGATTCTGCCACCTATAAATGCCATTTGGAATTTGAATCCCTTCAATGTCTAACGCCGTTGCTACTCTATAACTGTATAATGGCGTTGGTGTTGCTTGCTAAATCCTTCAACCTGTTCATCCCCTGCTCAATACTTCTCGCATTCTTCATTTTCTATGGCGAAGCGTCCGAAATAGCAAGCCCGCCAAAGGTGTCCGCTCTGTTTGTATTTGGGGACTCGACCGTGGATGCAGGCAACAACGACTATATTGTAACCCCAACAAAGGGCGACCATGTTCCTTACGGGCGGGATTTTACCGACCATAAACCAACCGGAAGGTTTTCTAATGGAAAATTAGCAACGGATTTTCTCTGTAAGTCCGTCCATAGAATTCTCAAAACAGAAAACCCTACTGTAAAGTTCTATGAATCGCCATTAAATTTATGTTGCTAGTACTTGTACAGCTGCAGCATTGGGACTGAAGGAGACATTGCCAGCATATTTAGACCCTGCGCTGACTTCCCAAGACCTAGTCTCGGGTGTATGCTTTGCTTCAGCGGGATCTGGGTTTGATAATGCCACCGCCGAGGGATCTGTATGTGCTAATTAGTTTTTTTTTTTTTGTTTTCATAAGAAAAATAGGCTGTCTTTTATATATTAAAAATAGGCTGTCTTTTCTGCTCATCCTGAGTTTTACAAAAAAATAGATATTTCAACCTATCTCTTACATTAGCATATGTTCCAGAATCAAAAGAAACTACAGCTCTACCTGATTCTTACATTAACATGTGATTCGACTTCCAAAAAACAGATTGCAATAATTACCAAACCTTCATCTAATTCCAAAAAACAAAAACAGATTGCAAACATTATTACTCCTTAATGAAAACATATTGCCAAAGCTAAAAATAAGTAAAAAGTAGAAATTAAGAAGTATTTATTAGGAAATATGAATACTGCCAGTATCAATCTTCTTGTCTTGCTTGTATGTCGCATAGTGAATGACCCCAAATGTTCCTATTACTCCTCTTTTGGAGAGTATGTCAGCAATATTGTTCAGTTCTTTGTATATGTGCTCATAGGAGAGGTGTTGGAAAGAATGCTTTTTATTAGTTATTATCCTGACTATGATTAGCCATTATTTTTTTGGCCTTCATTTTCTTGATTAATATTGAATTTTTTTAGTGATTATGTTTCGAACTAATCAGGGCCGCTTATTATCTTGATTCATAATGTTGAGACTTTTAATTTTATGCTTCAAACCGATCAATATAGTTCATTATCATAACAAAGTAATAATAAATTACACTAATTAATTTTACGTTTTTATATTAAAAATTTCATTATGATAATAATAAGCAACATTATTAATTCTAATACTAAAAATTTCAATGTGATAAATCTACAGAATAAAGTTGTAAATAATTCTAATCACAAAAACCTCGATTCCAAATTAATTTCTGCCTTCTTAAGCTTCTCTATGTTTTCATTAAAAGGTTAATCACTTCTTTATTCGGGGCCTGTATTCTGGATCCTAATGTTTTTATTATCGAACAATGTTATTTTGCAGGCTGCGTTAACTTTATGGAAGCAGGTGCAGTACTTCAAGAGTTACAAAACGGCATTGGGAAAGGTCGTTGGACATGAAAACGCGTCAGCCATCATAACCAACGCGTTGTTTGTGTGTGGTACAGGCGTTAACGACTTCATGCCAAATCGAAGGCCACTTATGAGGTTGGACAGTTACCAGGATTTTCTGCTGCAAGTAGTCGACAATTTCATTCAGGTAGGTACATGGATGGGGTCTACCTTTTCTGTTGTTCATTCTTTTTTTGTTCAGATTATTTTTAGAATTTTATAAGAAGTGAAGTTTTGATTTTGAAATTTTGTCACACAAGATTAATATTAGTTTAATTTGTACAGTTTATATATTTTTTTAACTGGTTTAATAATAAAAAAATAATTAAAAATTAGAATTTATTTATTTATTTTAATAGCACAAGATTTAGTTTAAATTGTATTGTTTATATATTTTTTAAATGATTTAATAATTAAAAATTAATTAAAAATTTTAATTAATTAATTAATTTTAATAATAAATTAAAATTCAATCTTAAAATATATGTTATAATATTAAGGACTATACTGTTGAGTTTTTTTTCTTTGATGTTTTTTAAATATAAAAATATAATTTTAAAATTTACTTTTCTTAAAGTCCAATAACTTATTAAATCATTAAAATTATGATAATCACTAAATCATTAATATTTTTTCCACATTAAAAATAAAATTTCAATAGAATCTAAATGATTTTTAGTTTTTAAAATTTAATAAATAAATTATAATCTCAATAAATATTATTAATCTTATTAATAATAAATTTATTTTAATATTCTTCTTATTATTTATTAATATTAATTTAAATGAGCTATATAAAATATTATAAAATTTTTAATTTAATTTTTCAATTAAATTATATCCATTTGAAAACAAAATTAGTGCAAATTATTAGTACATGTAACATTACCCATAACATATAATAAATCTACAAAGACATACATACTCTACTCCCTCTGGTTTTGAACCTTTAACCTCTTACAAGGAAACGCATGCTTTTAACCATCAGACCCACTCAAGCTGTATAGTATATCAAGCTAAAACTGTATAGTATAATAATACTATATCAAATTTTTAAATCATATTTTATTTATTTATTTTAATTATATTATTAGCTTAAAATATCATTTATTTTTATCTAACTATTATTATTGTCTTACAGAAATGTTTTTCACATTTACATTTAAGATTTTTTAATTCATTGGACTGCACACCATATTTAAATAAAATTGAGATTTTGGGTCTGAAACTCTTATATCTCTGATTAAATTAAAATACATTTTACAAACTTTCTCTCTATAAATATATTAAAAAACCTTCTTTTCATATTATCATTTCACGGTCTCATTGGATTTTAAAACTTCCCAATCATTGAATATACTGTGGTATTGGCTAACTAATGAACCAAGTAAACCTGATAAACCAAATTTAATACTATTTATGGACAAAACAGGAGCTATACAGCGAGGGTGCACGCAGGATTGCGTTCATGGCACTCCCTCCAATGGGTTGCGTGCCATTAGTGAGAACTTTAGCTTTGAAGCAATCCCCAGGCAAAACGGTGGATGAACATGGATGCTTAGAAGATGACAACCAGGTAGCGATTGACTTCAACGCAAAATTAAAATGAAAGTTGGCAGCCTTGCAAAGTCTTCGTTCAGACCTCAAACTCATTTATCTGGATATGTACAGCGTGTCTTTAGATATGATACACAACCCTAAAAATTACGGTATACTTTCTTTTCCCACATGCCTTTCCCTATTGCCATGAAAAACAAATCTGCAATAATTTTTTATACGCCTGCTGTTTAGACTGTGTAGTCTTAATATATGTAGTGCTGGTTCTGTGACAGGACTTGACATAACCGCAAGAGGATGCTGTGGGACGGGATTGACGGAGCTGGGTCCTCTCTGTAACCAGGGGAGTTTGACATGTCCTGATGCGTCCAAATATGTATTCTGGGATGCTAGTCATCCAACACAAAAAGGTTATGAGATCCTTACTCAACTTGTACTCATCCCAGGCCTGGCTTAATTGCCATGAAACTGACAGATTGATATGGATCTGAATTGCTTTACAATGTCGTCCATCATTGTATTTAATTAACCACGCATCTCTACGTGCACCCAAGGCAACCAACAGACTTGGTTTAGGGTTTAGCTTAAGTTGCGTGCGGTAAATAAATCGCAATTATGTTGATTCCGGTATGAATTGAGCTGTATTGAGTGTGAGAATAATTCTTGCAGATGGAATAGGCTAATATTATAACAAACAGATTCTCTTTATAGATAAAAAAATGAATGAGATTGAATTTGATCCAAAGTTCAAAATTAATTTGAGTTGTGATGTGTTTGTGCATTTTGAGCCAATCCAAATTCTCAAAAGGAATTATTTATATTTAGTAATTGCGTCAAAGTTTTTCTTTATCTTTATTTTACTTTCTAGGTAAAACATTTTGAATCGTTGAAATTATATATATAAAAAAAAATGAAATAAAACAATAAAACTATTAATTAAAATAACAGTTTATACATATATTTATATATGCGCGGTGGATTTTGTTAATTATTTCACTGCGTTTAAGCATCACCACCGCAGTAGGCACCGCCTTAGCTTGTTCAGATTCGAACAGTCAACATCGCCTCCTTAGCTTATTCAGAAATGAAGGGGCAGCGCCGCCTGGAAAATTCAATATTTTAATGAATGTACCCGACTCAAATTCTAATATAAATATACATGCTCAACCAGAGTTCAAAGATCCCACTATCGGTTTTTGATATGTTAATTTTGCAGGAGTAGCTCCAGTTTATTGTATTGTCTTCTTGTTGTAATATGTTTCTTTCAATTGGTATGAAAGTCGGCCCTAGGCCTACTCCCTCACGGGAGGGCGTAGGGATGAGTACAGTTGATACTTTGAGATGTTTTCTTGTCCATCGATTGATGACAGTTGTAGCCGCATTTTTCTGGTTGTCATTTTACTCATGAAGAGTGTTGTGGAGAAGTGCTGTATAAGCACAATTGTCGGACATTTTCGGGCAGAGTAATATGCACTATGCGGAGCTAATTGTTGTGTGGCTTATTAAGCTGTGTTGCGGACGTGCTAGAAGCTACTTCACATTCAATCGATTGTTTGAAATCAGCTAAGCTATAGAAGAGAAGTTTGTCTGCGAGTGGCGAGTGAGTCATGACGAGACGAGCGTTCACGTGTAAGACCACTTAAAAGTCAACGACACAAATTCGTAACATAAGGTTTTATCGTTTTATATATATATAAAGATTTTTTTTTTTAAAGATTTCTTTTATATATAAAAGATAATTAACAGATTTTTTAAAAAAGCTTTTTTTTGAATTTTTTTTTTTAATAAAAATTTTAGGGTTTTATTGAAAGCGGTATTTTTTAGAAAAAGAGTTTTACAAAGGAGAAATTTAGGGTTTTTTCAGAAAGGTATTTTTGGAGAAAGATGATTTTTTCAAATTTCCAGCTCCAGTTCCCTCCGTTTACATGGAAGGATTATGATGTGTGGGCCATTAAGATGGTGACCAAGTTGCATGCACATGATGTCTGGGATTATGTCTTGTTTGGGTTTTCAGAACCTAAGGATGAAGCAGAAGCACGAGCTCTCAATAATGCAAATAGAGAACAATAGAACATAGACAAGAAGAAGAATGCACAGGCGTTGCAGCTTCTCCAACAGGGAGTGGACTGAGCAGTGTTCCAGAAGATTATGATCACATCTTCAGCAAATGTAGCATGGGATACTTTGGCGAAAAATTATATAGGTATGGCCAAAGTCAATATTGTTAAGTTGCAGAATACTAGGAGAGAGTTTGAAAGTTTGCAGATGAAGCAGATAGAGGACATCGATTTGTTCATGAATCGGGGGATTACTGTCGTAAATCAGTTAAAGATTTATGGTGAAGAGGTTAACGATCAAACAAAGGTTGAGAAGGTCCTCAGATCTTTTTCTACCAAATTTGATGTTGTGGTAGCAACCATAGAAGAGCCAAGGATTTGGCATCATTGACGGTTGATGAGTTGATGGGATCACTTCTATCGCATGAGGCAAGAATAGACAGAAATAAGGACTCCACTTTAGAGACTGCTTTCAAAATTCAGGTTTCTATTTCAAGAGACAGAGGTTGAGGTAGAAGTAGAACGAGAGGTACAGGATGAAGCGAGAGGTATGGTGGTCACAAATATGGCCGGGAAGAGCATGAACATGCAAGTGGAAGCAACTACAGAAGCTTCAATAATAATCAAAGAGTTGATAAATCAAAGGTGAGATGTTATTACTGCAATAAATTTGGTCATTATGCTCATGATTGCAGGAAGAATATAGCTGATCAAGGGAACCAGAGGTCTAATGTCACTACAGAGAGTACTAACTCCATGTTCCTAGCTTGCCATACCATGCATGAACCTTCTACTAATGTGTCGCTGTTAGACAGTGGTTCCAGTAACCACATGACCGGTAACAAGGATTTGGTTGCAAATTTCGATCAATTTGTGAAAACAGAGGTAAAGTTGGGGACTGACAAGACTGTGGAACTAGATGGAAAAGGAGTGGTCAACATTCTAACCAAGCATGGGGAGCCGAACACAATATTAGAGGTATATTATGTTTCTAGTCTCAAACATAATTTGATAAGTGTTGGTCAATTGACACAGAAAGGATACCGAGTTATCTTTCAAGGTCAAGAATGTGTTATATATGACAAGCCCCAAAGCAAGCAACTGATAGCAAAAGTGCAGATGATAAGGAACATACTCTTTCCTCTAGTTATGAATTACAATGATCAGGTTAGTTCTTTTACAGTTGCATGTTCTGATGATTATTAGTTATGGAACTTTCGATTTGGACACTTGCACTTTTCTGGTTTAAGATTGTTACAACAGAGGATTACCTCCCATCAAAGAACTTGCTAGTACTTGTGAGTGTTGCATATTGGGAAAGCAACACCGTGAAAGTTTTCCAAAGGGAGTTGCATACAGAGCAAAGAAACCTCTTGAGCTAGTGCATACAGACTTGTGTGGACCTATGAGGACACAGTCGATTGGTGGAATTTGTTACTTCCTCACTTTCATTGATGACTACAGCAGAAAGACTTGGGTTTACTTCTTGAAGCAGAAGTCTAAAACTTTTGCAAAGTTCAAAGAATTCAAAGCCTTAGTAGAGAACCAAAGTGATCGACAGATCAAGGTATTGAGGTCAGATCGTGGTGGAGAATATGACTCAAAGGCATTCCATGATTATTGCAAACAACATGGAATCAAAAGACAGTTTACAACCAGATACACACCGTAGCATAATGGTGTAGCAGAGAAAGAATAGGACAATTATGAACATGGTAAGAAGCACGTTGAGAGGCAGAAACTTGTCTAATGAGTATTGGGCAGAAGTAGTTGCATGTGTTATTTATGTGATCAATAGATCTCCTACAATGTGTGATGGACATAGTACCAGAAAAAGCATGGTCAGGTATGTATTGCAGCATATCTCATCTCAGGGTATTTGGATCTGTAGCTTATGCACACGTGCCTAAGGAGCGAAGAGGCAAATTGGTTGATAAAAGTGAAAAATGCATATTCACTGGTTATAGCGATTAATCAAAATCTTACAAATTGTATAACCCTGTCACAAAGAATACCATAATTAGCATATATGTTGTGTTCAAAGAAGAAGAGTCATGGAATGGAATTGTAGACAAAATAGTTAATGCACAAGTGCCACTAATGGAAGAAGATGATGTAGCATAAAAGGAGCAGCAAGAATCACAGGTGAAGACACCAAACAGAGACACACCAACAAGGACTCCAAGATTTTCAGAGAAGCATGGATTTTCAAGCAAATCAACAGATCAAGATTCTCCCAACAATCAATCAAGTGAAGAATAAAGCAATGGTAAGAGAAAGATGAGAAGTCTAAAAGATATTTATGATGATTTTGATGTTAGTTCAAATTTTGCATTGTTATTCCAACTTTCTTCGTTTGAAGAAGAAATCAGAGATGAAAATTGGGTACAAGCCACGGATGAATAAATTGAAGCTATTGAAAAGAATGATACATGGGATTTGGTTGATTTACCAAAGGACAAAAATCTCATTGGTGCGAAGTGGGTGTACAAGACAAAGTTGAATGAAAAAGATGAAATTAACAGACTTAAAGCAAGACTTGTAGCAAAATGATTCTTGCAGCAACCGGGAATAGACTTTGGAGAAACGTTTTCTCTAGTAGCCACATTGGACACTGTAAGAGCAGTTCTAGCCACAACAACTCAGAACAACTAGAAAGTATATCAGATGGATGTGAAATCAACCTTCTTGAATGGAATTCTAGAAGAAGACATTTATTTGCAGTAGGCCCCACGATATGAAGTCAAAAGTAATGAAGAGAAAGTTTACAGGTTGAAGAAAGCACTCTATGGACTGAAGCAAGCACCTAGAGCTTGGTATAGCAGAATTGACAGCTACATGATCAACAATGGATTTTTCAGAAGCAACATTGAACCTACCTTGTACACAAAGGTAAATGAGCACGGACAAATTTTGATTGTTTGTTTATATGTTGATGACATGATTTTTATAGGTGATTTTGAGATAGATGAATTTAAAGCATCCATGATGAATGAATTTGAGATGACAAATCTTGGTCTCATGAAATATTTTCTTGGCATATATGTTGAGAAATCTCAAAAAGGAATTTTTATTTGTCAAAATAAATATTCCAAAGGTTTGTTGAAAATATTCAGGATGGAAAATTGAAAACCTATTCCTACACCAGTTGCAACAGGTACAAAGTTAAGCAAGGATGATGAAGGATCACATGTCAATCCAACTCTATTCAAGAGATTGGTTGGAAGCCTCATGTATCTCACAGCTACAAGATCGGATATCATGCAAGGAGTGAGTTTGATTTCCAGATTTATGGAGACTCCAAAAGACACACATTAGAGTGCAGGAAAAATAATTCTGAGATACATAGCAGGAACTAGAGATTGTGGCATAATGTATGCAAGCATAGAAAATAAAGATTTGATTGGATACACTAATAGTGATTTTGTAGGTAGTTTGGATGATAGGAAGAGCACTTCTGGTTTTGTGTTCCATCTTGGTTTAGGTGTGATTTCATGGGCATCTAAGAAGCATCCCATTGTGACACTTTCATCAGCAGAAGCAGAATATGTAGCAGTAACATCAACAACATGTCAAGCAATGTGGTTAAGAAGAGTATTTGATGGACTCAAGAAGAAATAACAAGGATCAACAACTATATATTGTGACAACACCTCAGCGATTGCATTATCCAAGAATAGTGTGTTTCATCATAAGAGCAAGCATATTGATACTAGATATCACTTTATTAGAGAACTTTTGAGCAATGGAGAAGTTCATTTGAAGCCTTGTAAATCTAGTGATCAATTGGCTGATATATTTACTAAGTCATTAGCACAAGATGTGTTTGAGTTTCATAGAAGAAACTTAGGTGTTGTAAGCCTAGCTGAGACATAGACTAGCAAGCATGTTTTAGTTGTCATGAGTCATGTTTTAGTTTAGAAGTCGTAATTAAGTGGGAGTGTTAAAATAAGATAATTACTCGTGCATGAGGAGTTAGCTAAACATAGAGAGTCAGTTAACTGAGTGATTGATTGATTAAGTATTTGAGTGTTAGTCAAGTCGAGTTAAGTGATAGATGTTTGGTTGCATGTGCATGCATATCAAGACGAGTCGTTAGTAGAAAAGGATAAATACCCTTCACCAAGATCATTGTAATCATCATGTTTAGTGATCCACTTGTGTTTTATGTGTGAATTCATGCTTTGTCTCCTCTGCCTTTCCAACACTATTACCAAGTTTGTGTCCCTCGTGAAAATTTTTGAGTTTCACTATTCTTTCCCAGTTGAGGTGCCTCATTCTATAGCTGATAGGGACAATATCTCAGAAACATTAAATTATGTCCTCTTATTTAAAGCGGAAGAAGACTCTCCTTCATTGAATTTACTAGATGAATATGCGGAGAAATATGTTTGTTTTAGTATTGACCCATCTAGGGTTACTTCCTAGGTCAAAGACAATGGTGAAGGTCATAATAGTGTGCTGGCAAGGGAAATTTATGCTAACATCAAAAAGAAATTGTGAGTAGGAGGAAGCCCTTGCAATGTGAAAGTGTGTGTGGAGTTGTAGCGGCCTAGAATGTGTGAGAAGCAGCCCGAGTTAGTGTTTTGTCAGCATAGGAGTTGGAGCGCAAAGGTGTATGTAACATTGCATCAAACAAATTCCCTATGGAGAGGTTAGTGTCTGAGTGGTTAGCGAGGAACGAATTTCCTGTGGTTTGTAATTTGTTACAAGATCGTATGTAAAATTATGATGAGAATTATGAAGAAAAAGAGGGTTCTTCAAGCCACCATCAGTGTGCATAAGTTCAAATAACATGAGGTAAACTAGATCGTATTGCATTGTGATGAAGAGTAAATAGGCTTATATGTTTGGAATTGTTATAATGAGGTATTTGTGTTATAAGGGGTGTATGATCAGTTGTACCAGACACTTACCAGACACTTAAAGTTGATTTTCCCAAGTGTGTTATAAGCTTTGTTGAGTTAGATAAATAGTGTTTAAATCTCTAATGTAGAGAGGATGTGACATAATTTATGGAATTAACCACTAGGTAGATAAGAGTTTCTACTAGTATCTAAGCTTGATGTGTAATTGTTGATTTAGGAATGTAGTGCTTATCTTCCTTTGGTAGGGAGAGGATGTGACATCAAGTTGTGGAATTAACCACTAGGTAGATATGAGGGTGTACTTGTATCTAAGCTAAGCTTGATGTGTAATCGAGGAAGTTGAAATGTGAGATGGAGTCGAAATGTAAGGGACCAACTTGAAGAACCATATAGGTGAAAATGATTCATAGAGAACTAGCGAGTACAATGGATGGTACCCATGTACCTCGGTAGATGGATTTCTTTTTATATGAACATCAATAATCAATTGTATATAGGTACAAGAGAAAAAAGAAGAATGTCTGTGTGAAGAAAGCCTAGAGAGAAAATAATAACAACTCAATACAATTTTTTTTGAAGTTTTGTATATCAAATGATTAGTTTGTAGACATATTTACAAAATCCCCGACAAATTTATTTTTTTTGGTGAAATAATTAAGGGGGAGAATGTTAGAGATAATTATTTCACCTCCTTTAAGAATCACCACTATAGTTGGCATTGCCTTAGCTTGTTCAAATTCAAACAGTCAACATTGCCTCGAACCGCACACTACCTTAGCTTATTCATAAATGAAGGGGAAAAACCGCCTCGAAAATTCAATATTTTAATGAATGTAACTGACTCAAATTTTAATATAAATCTACATGCTCAACTAGAGTTGAAGATCCCACTCTAGGTTTTTGATATGTTAATTTAGCAGTTGCAGCTGCAATTTATTGTCTTCTTGTTATGATTTGTTTCTTTCAATTGGTATCAGAGTTGGCCCTAGGCCTAGTCCCTCACGGGAGGGCCTAGGGATGAGTACAATTGATAATTTGAGTGGTTTTCTCATCCATTGATTGATTAGAGTTACATCTGATTTTTTTTTTTTTTTCAATTTGCTCATGAAGAGTGTTGTCGAGAAGTGTTGTAGCACAAGTGTCAGACATTTTCGGTAAGAGTAATATGTAGTGTGTGGAGTTGATTGTTGTGTGGATCATTGAGTTGTGTTGCAACCATGATAGAAGCAGCTTCCCATTAAATAAATTGTTTGAAATTAGCCATAGGAGAGAAGTGTGTCTACAAGTGAAGAACTGTGTGCACTGGTTGCTATAAGGAGTTGGAGTTGTAGTCTGAGGAAGACATTGGTGCAGTGGGGTCAGGAAGAATTATTTTTAGATCAAAAGTCTTTGAAAATACAACATACAAGAAACAATAGAAGATGCAATTTGTGTGCATATGGAAGATGACAAAGACCCCATCAATGGTATAAAATTAACAAGAGGGGAGTTTTTGATAATTCGATCAGACATGCAGAAAGTGAGTGAGGATAAAAAACAAAATCGTATTTTATTTTATTGCTAAAGTTGGTGATTATTTGCGTTGGCCTATTACCAAGGTTGTGTCCGTCACGAAAAACATTAAGTTTCGCTATTCATTCTCAGTTGAGGTGCCTTGTTCTGTGGTTGATGGGGACAATATCTCTAAACATTAAATTATGTCCTCTTATTTAAAGCATAAGAAGACTCGTTTTTTTTTAATTTACTAGATGAATACGTGGAGAAATATGCTTGTTTTAGTATTGACCCATCTATGGTTACTTCCAAGGTCAAAGACGATGGTGAAGTTCATAAAAGTGTTTTGCCAAGGCAAATTTCTGCTAGTAGCAAAAATAAATTGTGAGCGAGTTGAGCTTTTGTAGTTGCTCATTTTCATCTCACTTTCACAAAAAGGAGGAAACCCTTGCAATATGAAAGTGTGTGTGGAGCTAGAGTGACCTAGAAAGTGTGAGAAACAACTAGTGTCAATTTTTTGTTAGTGTAGGAGTTGGAGCACGAAGGTGTATGTAACAATGGATGGAGGAAATTCCTGTGGATCGATCAACCTCTAAGTGGCTAGTGAGGAGAAAATTTCCAATGCTCTATAATTTGTTGTAGGATTGTATGTAAAATTATGATGAAAATAATGAAGACAAAGAGTGTTCTTGAAGGCACCATCAATGTGCATAATTTCGAAGAAGATGACATAAAAAGATCGTAATGCATTGTGATGAAGAGTAAACGGGCTATGTTTGGGAAGATAATTGACATATAAGAATATTATTAACCTTTGTGTTTGTTGTACTTGAATTGATATTTTTATAATTAGGCATTTGTGTTGTAAGGGGTGCATGATTGGTTTTCCCTGAAACCCCAAAGTTAATTTCCCCAAGTGTGTTGTAATCCTTGTTGAGTCAGACAGATAATTTTTATCCCTCTTATGTAGAGAGGATGTGACATCAAGTTGTGGAATTGACCACTAGGTATATACGAGTGTATATTTTCCAGTAGATTCACAGCTCATGTAATGTACTAAAACACAAGACAAGAATATACTCTTCTCTTTAAACAACCGAAATGAAGAATCGATGAAAACAATAATCAACAAGAAGAAGATAACCAAAGAGAGATAACACAATTGTTTCTTTGGGAAAACCACTGCTCAAAACCCCAACTATCTATTGCATTAATCAGAAATATGAGTGATAATACAAATCTTGTTATCACAAGAAAAACTCCGCGCAAGTATGATCAACTCTCTACCGCACAAGCCCACACTAACCAACACTCAACCAATTTATGCTGCCTGTTGAGCCCCTATTTCCTTGCACATATCCTATGAGGATCAACCCATATTTAATGTGGGAAACCCCTCCTCAAAACTGCGCAATCCAAACTAGGTCCTCTTCTTGATTGCATGCATGATCTGTATAACTTAGATCATTCTACAATTGATAGTACATTGTCCCTGCACTCTAGTCCCAATTGGGTCTTTCTCTGAATCGACATGCATGAGTTTCTCTTGAGTGAATCTCCAATTAGCTGGAGTAGCACTGAGGATGCACCAGTGCACCAACTCACTACTAGACCTCTATTAGTTCTACAAACAGTTAGAACTAGTTTAACTCACCATAACTTAGTCAAACTGAGTTATCTAATTACAACTCAAATAAACTGATCGTGGACCCCTAAAATTTAGGGACAACATATACATGACTACAAAAAGAATTCCAACTCTAAATTCCTAAGCTAATTAAGTCAATTAAACTTAATTAACTATTTAAAAGTTTCTATGAGAATATAATTCGATTTTAATTATCAGTTTAATTCAAGGACAAATTAAACTGGAATTTCTTGTTTCCATTTCTCAACACTCCCTCTCGACAAGAAAGGGATTATCAGCTACCTTGATCCTATCTCTATGAAACTTGAATTTACATCTTGACAATGTCTTTGTCAAAATGTCAGCATCTTCCTCCTATGGAGCTATAAAAAGGGTCTCTTTCACCTCTAATTACCTCACATTAGTTGTCAATCCAAGAACGTTTTGTTATTTCAAAGAGTGTCTCAGTCTGAGGCTATCATTTGTCAGAGTAATGCTAGTAGTACAGTGTTCAGAAATACAAGAGTAAACGGATGCTTGTTTACAATAAACTACTTCAAGAGATTAAACTACACATTCAGAAAGCTAAGCAAGTTATCAGTCAACGGTTCAGTAGCAGTAACTCATCCCTTTGTAAACTGATGGAACTAAGGTAAATCAGAGAACAGATCGTGGATCTGGGAGCTAGGCAGTAAATGTCAGTGCTCACTACAGCCCTGGATTGTTCTTCACACCAAAATAACAAAGAATAGGAAATAGAATGGCAGATAAGAAATGGAACAACAAAATAAGAAATAGAACGACAAATCTGAAATGGAACAGCAAACCTGAAATAGAACAACAAATCTGAAATAGAACAACAAACAGGAAACTGTAACAGCAACTAAGTCTAGCAAGCAGTAACACCTTAGTCTACAAGATCAAATGCACGAATCGTGACCTACAGGAATCAAATGGCAATCCTTCACTCTTAAGGACGAATTGAACAACACACCAAAATGGAACAGCACTGATCAACGACGAATTATAGAACAGTACTTCAAAACCATATATGCACACGACACACCTTAATAGTAACCTGATCTCGGTAAACCAGTTATCACTCTTAGTTATAAAAGATTACGACTGCATTTCAGAATGGAACAGCAATGTCTATAGATCCAACAATCGCAAAGAACATAATCGCTAAGATGAATTCCGTAATATCAATGAATAAGTGCACAACATAGAGGCTCTGTAATTGAACAACAACAATATTCTATAAAGACTGACAGTATTATATCAACACTTAGAAGAACAATGATACGTTGCAAAGTCAATGCGATAGTTCTGTCTCAATAAAGTAAACATAACAGAGCATGTGATGTAAACTAACAAAACACATCAGATTACCAAATAATGATGATAAGAAAACCATGCATAAACCAAACGTAATAGTACAGGAGCAAGTGTCCTCCAGGGTCGTGCCCTTAGCCTCCAAGGGTACACCGCTTAAAGTTATTCCAGACTCAGGGATGAAATAGTAACCGAGTTTGTATTAATGCATAGAATGAAATTACAGTAGATCAGTTCTCAACGAGACTCGATGATCAAAGTTTCAATCTTCAGAAAAATTACATAAAACATAAGGATTCCACCCCTCGAGCTAACAGTTCTGCCCCTTTTATAATGATGAAGGCAGAGATGTCTAGGTGCAAAAATAGTTAAAGCAGCGATCCCTCAGGATCAAAGGATCCTGAGCGATTCACCAAACCGTTAGTTCTCAGTTAGCTCTTTTCCTTCTTGCATCGAGCCGACATCTCCACTTCCTTTCCAGGGCTGATTCGCTTTGATATTTTTTGCGTTGTTTGCATACGGTTCCCCGTCAAAGGGACAGCGGTTAACCCGGCCTTGTTCTTTCCTTCAGCACGACAGTCTTTTGTTTTCCCTTCTTTCTGCATAAGAAAATGACAATTGTCAGTGTTTACGCTTTGCACATTAATCTCACAAGTTTCATTACAATTTCTTATCATTTTCCTAGTTCATGATGCAAAAGGTTTGTAAGTTCTAATGAAAAGATGCTGAAATAATTACCAAAATACCTTCTTTAGTACTCGACACCTCCTCCATGGAAATGTACTCCAACAAAATAATCTACCTCAATACACAATCTTTGAGCTAATGATATCACATATCAATATGCTTGGACCGATCATGAAAAACTAGATTTTCATATAGATTGATACAACTCTAATTATCGAAGTAAATCACCATTGGATCCATCTGCTGACCAAATAAACCAACTAGAATATTCCTCATCTAGATGGCCTCACATGTTTCTTGACTTGCAGCCATGTACTCTACCTCTGCTGAATTGAATGCAACTGATATATGTTTCCTAATGTACTAAGAAACTATTGTTAACCCAATTCTAAATATCTCTCCTCATATGCTCTTCCTGTCAGCTGGACTCCCTACCTAATCTGCATCGATGAAGCCTTGAAGCTTCACTCCCTCTATCCATTTGCACCACAATCCATACTCAATAGTGCCCTTGAGGTATCTCAACAAATATTTTGTCGCCTGCCAATACGGCTTGGTAGGCCTAACCATCACTTGACTAAGTTGGTTAACTGCATAGAACATATTTGATTGTGTGTTTACCAAATAGATGAGTGAACCCACAAGTTACCTATAAATAGTAGCTTCCACTACTTCCCATGAAGTAGCATCCTCTTTCCTCAAGTTACCTGCTAGAGGAGTCTCCGTGGGGAGCCTCTTGAGTATCTCGTTGGCATATTTGCCCTGAGACGAAAAAAAATCCACATCACCTTGCCATACTTCCATGCCCAGAAAGTAATGCATGAACCCGATGTCCTTCATCTCAAACTCTCTTGCAAGTCCCTCCTTGCAAGACTTGATGAACTGATGATCACCTATGAAAATCAAATCGTCAACATATAACATAATGATCAACAATTTACCTTCCACCACTATGTGTTATAGGTTCGCATCTGCTTCACTCTTGGTGAATCCCAACCCGCTGAAGTAGCTATCGATTGTAGTGTACCAAGCACAGGATGCTTACTTCAGCCCATACAACTCCCTCTTGAGATGACACACATGCGACTCAGGGTCGAAGGTCTCAAAACCTTCAGGCTTTTCTATGTACACCTCTTCATCAATCCTGCCATTACGGAAGGTTGTATTTACATCCATCTGATGTATCTTCCAACCCATCTGCGCTAATAATGCCAATATAGATCTTATTGATGAGTACCTTGCAATAGGAGTAAAGGTCTCATCATAGTCAATCCCCTCTACTTGTGAGAAGCCACAGGCCACAAACTTGGCCTTATGCTTCTCCACACTACCATATGCAGCTTTCTTTACCTTGTAAAGCCATCAAGAGATCACCATTGACTTATCCTCTAGCTCAAGACCACATCCCAAACATTGTTACGAACTATGGAGTCATACTCCTCCACAATGGCATTAACCCAAATTGGCTACTGCATTACTTCCTAAAAGGAAGATGGCTCTATCTCAACATCTGCTCATAATAGCCATGTATCCAGTGTAACTCTTAGGTGACCTCCTCTTCCTGCGCTGAGATGTGGGTCCTCCCACATTCTCCCATGCATCATGCAATAACCTGTCAGCCTCTCCGGTGAACTTTCTCCCATATCTGGAAGACTCTGCCTGAGTGGATCTCTCCACTCCTAGATCCTTTGCATGTGGCTGCTCCACATCAATATGAGGCTCCTCAACCATAGGAGCTAAAATATCCTCAATTGCATGTAGCTTAAGCTCCATCTCAAGGGAACTTGCATTGCCTTCTCCTCATCGAATCTGACATTTCTGCGAACCACAGTCATCCTAATGGTCAGAAAGTACACCCAGTAGTTGTGAGGTGTACCAGTGTACCCCACAAATATCCCCAACTCTGTTGTTAGTTCAATCTTATTTCGTGCATATTTGGTCACATGGAAATATACCAGTGACCCAAAAATCCTGAAGTGATCAACATCTGGTCTCCTACTGTAATAAGCTTCCTCTGGTGTCTTCATCCCAAGAATCCGATGCAGGCTATGATTTTGCAAATAAATCATTGTGTTGCATGCCTCATCCCATAAGTGTAGTAGTAGGCCCTGATCACACAACATCGCCTGTGTTGCCCCTAAAACGGTTCTTATCTTCCTCTCGTCCACTCCATTTTGTTGTGGGTTATGGGGTGTCGTAAACTGTCATTTAATCCCTTCTGCTGAATGTTGGAATTTCTAAGTCTAACTGTTAGAAACACTTCATGTACTTTCTAATTTATTTCTGCCTACTTGTTCTATTTAATTTACAAGTTATTTACCATGTAAACACTGAAAATAAATAAAAGTACATGCTCAACACATTACAGATCATCAACTGAAGGAAAAATAAGCACACAAGTGACACCGTTGTTTTTGGACCAATGTCCTTGGAAAAACCCAATGCGGGAAAACCGATGCAGCTATTTGAGGGTTTTATTATTAAGGAGTTTTAGAATACAATCTGGGTGCCAAACTAGACCACCCAATAGAGAATGATCTTGGTAGTAGTACCTCATAGTTGGAGACAAATATTTCGTCTAAAACCCAGGATGAACAATCCCACAGCTCTTAACTCCATTCTGCCCCACAAAATCTCCAGCGTCTGCCTCTAGGGACTGCGTCAGCCTCTCTGGCCCAGCATCACCCCAACTCACCCTGCATCAGCCTCTGGAGGCACTGCATCAGCCTCTAGAGCCTTTTTATCACCCATGCTAGCTCTCTCTGGAACTGCACAACTCCCGGCTGCCTCTCCATGGGCCCTGAATGGTTTTTCATTGCCTCTAATTGGCTCTGCGTCCCTCTCTCCCAGCTTCTACGATGATGCTCTTGGTACCCTCTCTTCCTCTTTGCTTTTGTATTCACTGCCCCTCAGCTGCAGCTCTAATCACTCCTTCAATTTCCTCAGCAATCCCTACCCCAGAAAATCGAATTCTTGATCAACTCGGTGTGTTCTCTAAGTGGCCCTCAAGCCTCCTCTTATACTTTTCTCGTTGACAATTCAACAGTCGAGATTAAGTCCCTAATCAATTGCTAAGATTAACTCTAGCTTGATCCATGACTTTTGGACCCTTCTAACATAGTTTTATATTAATTCACATTAATATTTTATTTTCCCTAAGTTTAGAATTAGGGACTCCATTAAAAATATTAATTATTTTAATACCTCCCAAACTGTTTAGAATCTACCCAAACCATTTCTGGGTATTGGATATCTCATGTGGCTTCAACCTCTCCACCAATTTTTGTGACTAGAGCACATCCTATGCTACCCTAAATCAACACTCCCTCTTAGCGAGGATTGTGCTCTAGTAATACTCCTCACTGAGCATCACTCTAATCATCTGGCATCAGTCCTTATGCTAATGCTAGGCCTATTTCCCAACATCCTCTACATTGTTGCATCATGTATTGTTGCCCATGGACCTGTCACTACCACTGCTGCATCTGTACACAGCTCCCTTTGTATTTGTGCCACCGCCCATGGCCCTACCACTGCCACTGCTGCATCTGCACTGTAATCCCTCTCATCATGTTGCATCTTGTTTCCCATAGCACTGCCACTTCTAACTACTACATAGAAACTTAGTTACTGAGAAGTAAGTAACTGATCTCCCAAATCTGACATCTCCGTCAGTTTTGCTACTCCTCTTCGAGGCTCCCGTAGCAAGGTATAATCCAAGAGGTTGGGTACCTTGAGGATCCTACCACTCATCGCCTGTAGTCTTTCTAAATGAATCTCGATGTCTCCCCACTTCCTCTCAAGTGGCATGTGAACACTCATTACACAATCATCATCTGTTTCCACTTCATTCTCTACCCTTGCTAGCATAGCCTTGGTCTCAGAAACCTCTCCCTTGCTCTTCTTCCTCAGACACCGGCTTGCATAGTGACCCACTTCCCCACAGTGGAAGAATTTGACCTTGGAGAGGCCCTTCTTCTTCCATTTCTCCTACTTTCCCTCGGATGCTAGGGTAGCATCCTCGTCTTCCTCCTTGATTCTAATCCCCTTGTCGCTGCTTCCTGAAGAGCCTCCCATAGTTCCTCCCAATTTGGAAGGCTTGACTTGCCCAATATGCTCTGACACCTCCCAGTCTTCTGAGAGTGCATTCAGGGTTGTCCTCACCATCAATTCTAGATCTAGTGTAGCTCCTATGGAATTCAGCTGATCCTAGATCTCCTTCAATCAACTAAGGAAGATATTGATCTATTCTCCCTTCTGCATCTGGTATGACCTCAACTGATTTTCTAGTAGCATCTTCCTCTGCATAGAATTATGCTGATAAAATTTCGTCAGGGCCTCCCACATCACATTTATCGTTTCCTTTTCAGTAATATGTGGTACTACATGGTCCTTGACCCTATTAAGGATGATGCTCTTGGCCTTCGTCATTGCCTCCTCATACTTTTCGTTCTCAACTAGGTCAACTGGGATCGCTATCGTCTTCAAGGCAAAGTGCTTGACACGATTCCTGTCTAGAATGAACAAGATTCTGACCTTCTAGACTACGAAGTTTGAGACTCCGTCCAGTCTGTCCTGGTCTCTTACGCTGTTCACTGCCATTTTGCTGCTCCCCTACTTCTCTCCTAGAAGTTATCGGTGTGACTCCCTTTGAGCCTCGATTTCCCTCTTGGAAACCCCTCTGCCAATGTCGAGATGACCCCACTCTGATTGTTAATGCAGCTGCACCACTGATCTGAATTTCTTGGCTAGAAATCCTCGGTAGCAGCTCCTTCCTCCTTGGTTTTTCCCTATTAGGTATTGTTCTGATCATAGTACCCCACTAGCTTCACTCTGCAACTTACCCACAGCCTCCTATGCCTCAACAAAATGAAGGTTAGAGCTTATAGGCTCTACGCAATCTCGACACCAACAAAATATGCACCTCTTGGCCACGGGCGTCAATCCTTCCTTACTGAGAAAGATGACCGGGCACTGTGTAGGTCAGGTCTGCTCCCTTCTGCCACTACGCTGATCCTCCTCCCAGCTCAAACTTGATGACGCAAGCACTACATCACCCCTCCCTTGCTGCTTCTTCACTAGGGAAATTTTTTGTCACTCGGAACAATTATTTATGTTGCTACTAGTCTACTCGGCTGATGCCCTCAGTTCTCTTGTGATCTGCAACCACGCTTTGATACCATGTTGGAATTTATAAGTCTAACTGTTAGAAACCCTTCATGTACTTTATGATTTATTTCTACCTACTTGTTTTGTTTAATTTACAAGTTATTTACCATGTAAATACTGAAAATAAATACAAGTGCATGCTCAACACATTACAGATCATCAACTGAAGGAAAAATAAGCACATAAGTGACACCGTTGTTTTTGGATCGATATCCCCGAAAAAACCCAATGTGGGAAAATCGGTGCAGCTATCTGAGGGTTTTATTATTAAGTAGTTTTAGAATACAATTTGGGTTCCAAACTGGCTCACCCAACATTGAATGATCTCAGTAGTAGTACCTCATAGTTGGAGATAGATATTCCGGCTAAAACCCCAGATGAACAATCCCACAGCTCTTAGCTCCAATCTGCCCCACGAAATCTCCAGTGTCTGCCTCTAGGGACTGTGTCAACCTCTCTGTCCCAACGTCACCCCAAATCACCATGCGTCAGCCTCTACAGGAACTTCTTCAACCTCTAGAGCCTCTGCGTCACCCACGCTGGCTCTCTCTAGAACTGTGCACCTCCTGGTTGCCTCTGCGTGGACCCTGACTAGCTCTGCATGGCCTCTAGTTGGCTCTGCATCCCTCTCTCCCGGCTTCTGCGCTGATGCTCCTGGTACCCTATTTGCCTATTTGCTTCTGTATTCACTACCCCTCAGCTGCTACTCTGATCAGTCCTTCGATTTCCTCAGCAAGCCCTGCCCTAGAAAATCGAATTCTTGATCAACTCGGTGTGTTCTTCAAGTGACCCTCAACCCTCCTCTTATACTTTTCTTGTTGATGATTCAACGGCCGAGAATAATTCCCTAATCAACAACTAAGATTAACTCTAGCTTGATCCATGACTTTTGGACCCTTCTAACATAGTTTTATATTAATTCACATTAATATTTTATTTTCCCTAAGTTTAGACTTAGGGACTCCATTAAAAATATTAATTATTTTAATATCTCCCAAACTATTTAGAATTTGCCCAAACCATTTCCAGGTATTGGATATCTCATGTTCTTTAGCCTCTCCACAAATTTTCGTGGCTAGAGCACATCCAATGCTACGCCAAATCAACATTGAAGAGAAGTTCTTAAACTCATTTGAGACATACTCATCATCGTTATCACTCCTCAGAGCTTTAACCTTCTTGCCAGACTCCTTCTCGACCAATGCTTTAAATTCAAAAAACTTTGTTAAAGTTTGATCCTTATTCTACATGAAAAATATCCAACATCTACAAGAAAAGTCATCAATAAATATAACATAATACCTGTGTTTGGTCATGGATGCTATCGAGAACGGTCCACACACATCTAAGTGACTCGCTCTAGAATCGTTTTTGCTCGACTACCTCTGTCGTGAAAGGAGGCCTTGGTCTATTTTCCCAAAGTACACCCCTTGCATGTATCAACTCGCTCTAGTGTACCTTTGGGAAGCCCAGTAGAGATATATGGCATGATTTTCAAAGCCCCATGATGCAAGTGACCCAATCGCTTTTGCCACAACTCGCCAACGTCTCGGCTCTGCATCTTCTCTTATTTCGTGCTCAAAGTAGGAAAATCCTCTACCTCCATCTTATAGAGATACTTAACTCGAATCCCTATCTTCTTTACTTGACCCATGGCTATGTGTCGAAGGAATGCCTTTCCTTTAGAGAAGGTGACATCATAGCCTCTATCCTCAAGCATGTCAACTGATATTAAGTTTTTCTTCAATCCGGGCACATATATAAAATCCCTTAAGGTGATAGGAGCGCCATTCTCCCTTTGAAAAGTAACTGTGCCAAATCCAGTAGCACTATACCTCCTATCGTCACTCATCTCAATATGCATCTGGAGATCCTTCTCCTCCAGGTCATTGAATAAGTCCTTGTGACTAGTCATGTGGAATGAAGCTCCATTGTCAATGTACCATACACTACCCATCATTTGTGACACCATGCATGCAATGAGAGTAAAGTCCAATTTGAATTGAGAGGCCAAAGCCTCACCCGCCACTCCTCCCGAGGACTTATTGGACTTCTCTAGTGGACAATTTGTAACAAAATGGCCCAGCTCATGACAATGAAAGCACTTAAATTTTGTCATGTATTTATTCTTACCTCCATGGCAAAAATCTGATTTGGAATGGGATGCCTTCCCTTTCCCTTTCCTTGCCTTACCTTATAAGGCACAATTTTCCTCATCATTAGTCTTTGATGAGGAACCATCTCTGGTTTTCCTTCTGGTCTCCTCTTGCATCAAATTCGACCACAGTCATTCCCAATCTATTAGCTTCTCCCTCCCATTGATAGAGTCCTCAGATAGTTATTCCAACTCTTGGGAAGGCTTAGGAGAGCTAGGCTCACCATATCATCATCGACAACAGTTATTCCAACACTTCCAAGCTCATCATGACAGTGAGTGAACTTGGTCAAGTATTTTGGAATGCTCTCGCCTTTCTCCATCTTGATTTTTCAAAGTTTGTCTTTCAGTGCCAACTTCCTATGGTCATTGTTGTTATGGAATAGGTTTGTCAATGCTTTCCACATAGAATATGGGGTTTCCTTCCCATGGAGACTCGAGACAATGTGGTCTCGAACTCCCTCAAGGATTATCCGCCTCGCCTTCGCCACACACTTCTTCCATTCAGCCAAATTCTATGCATCCAATGTTGCTAGCTTAAGAATTTCTTGATCAATGAATTCCTTCAAGCCATTATCCTCTAGCACAACCACCATTCTTTCCTTCCAGGCTATATAATTTGAGTTTGCTTCTAAAGCATACTCGAGCTGCAAACCATAGAACTCCATCTATCGATCCTGAAGTATGTATTGCAATTTCAAATTGAACCTGTAACAAAAATCTTAAAACTTCGAAATATCTTCTAGTATATTGTCTTCAACTTTGATACCATGTAGATTTTCTTGTAGATTCACAGCTCATGTAATGTACTAAAACACAAGACAAGAATCTACTCTACTCTTTAAACAGTGGAAACCAAGAATCGATGAAAACAGTAATTGACAAGACAAAGATAATCAAAGACACATAACACAATTGTTTCTCTCGGGAAAGCCATTGCTCAAAACCCCAACTATTTATTGCATTAATAAAAAATCTAAGTGATAATACAAATTTTGTTCTCACAAGAACGATTTTGCACAAGTATGATCAACTCTCTGCCTCACAAGTCCACACTGACCAGCACTTAGCCAATTTTTGTTTCTTGTTGAGCCCCTATTTCCTTGCGCCATATTTAATGTGGGAAACCCTTCCTCAAAATTGCGCAATCCAAACTAGGTGCTCTTCCTGATTGAATGCATGATTTGTACAACTTGGATCATTCTACAACTGATAGTACACCATCCCCGCACTCTAGTCTCAACTGGGTCTTTCTCTAAATCGACATGCATGAGTTTCTCTTGAGTGAATCTATAGTTAGATGGAGTAGCACTGAGGGTGCACCAATGCACAAACTCACTACTAGACCTCTACTAGTTCCACAAAGAGTTAGAACTAGCTTAACTGACCATAACTCAGTTAAACCGAGTTATCTAATTACAACTGAAATAAACACATCCTGGACCCCTAAAATGTAGGGATAACATATGCATGACTACAGAAAGACTTCCAACTCTAAATTACTAAGCTAATTAAGTCAATTAAACTTAGTTAACTATTTACAAGTTGCTATGAGAATAGAATTCAATTTTAATTCTTAGTTTAATTCAAGGATAAATTAAACTAGAATTTCTTGTTGCCATTTCTCAACAACAAGTGTGAACTCACATATAAGCTTGATGTGTAATTAATGAGTCAAGAATGTAGTGTTTATCCCTCTTTGGTAGAGAGAGGAAATGAAATCAAGTTTTAGAATTAATCACTAGGTAGATACGAGGGTGTACTCATATCTAAGCTTGATGTGTAATCGAGGAAGTTGAAATGTGAGATGGAGTTAAAATGTAAGAGACCAAGTTAATGAACCATGTAGGTGAAAAGGATTCCTAGAGAACTAGTGAGTACAATGGATGGTACCCATGTACCTCAGTAGATGGATTTATTTTTATATGTACATCAATAATCAATTGTATGTAGGCACATGAGAGAAAAGAAGAATTCCCACTGTGAATAAATTCCAAAGAGACGATAATAACAACTCAAGACAATGTTTTTTAAAGTTTTGTAGATCAGAAGATTGGTTTGTAAACATATTTACAACCCTCAATGAATTGTTTTTTTGGAAATATAATTAAGGGGGAGAATGTTGGAGGTAATTATTTCACCGCCTTTGAGCATCACCACCGCATTCAGCACCACCTTAGATTTTTTAAATTCAAATTGAAAAATTTGCCTCCGACCACACACTACTTTAGCTTATTCATAAATGAAGGGGAAACACCGCATGGAAAGTTCAATATTTTAATGAATGTAACCAACTCAAATTTTAATACAAATATACATGCTCAACCAGAGTCGAAGATCCCACTCTCAGTTTTTGATATCTTAATTTGGTAGTTTTAGTTGTTTTTTATTGTCTTCTTTTTGTGCTCTGTTTCGTTCAGATCAAGGTGGCTCCTCGCAAACTAGGCAATGTCAAATCATGCATGCAACTAATCACTCCCACCATGATTAGAAGCTCCAAGTGGTGGTCATGCACCAACATCTCTCTCCAAGTGATGACTTCTTGATTTAATACCATCTGCCAGGTTCATTCCTCCTGCATTCACTTCAAGATCGACCTTACAATCACCCTGCTATTCCATTTAATGCACATGCCTCAGTCACAAGGTTCCTCCCTTCATCCCTGGATGCAGATAACAAAGGTTGATTTACACAAACATTCCAATGCTCTCCTTACCATTATCTGAAGAGTTATTCACTCCAAGTTCATTATCTTGCAGTTAGTTTCCATGGTCTGGGAAAGAGGTAGAGCAAGAAGGGGAGGCAGATCCTGTAGGCCTCCTCCCTGCCTTCCCTGGCATGATGAATGTATGTGATTGTTTGACCTTGATATCCTAGAACACATTCATTATAAAGTTTCCTCAACGAAAGTTGAAGAAATAAGAAGCCTATGACATGGTCATTGGGTAGTATGGAACATGCTCATGTGCCACATCTAGAAAATGGAGCTAGTTAAAGACATTGTTGAATGACATATGGTTGAGACGAGTGTTCAAATCAATCAAACATGGCCTTCTTTTTGTAACTTATTGAGGTCTATTGATATCAAATTCTTGCCAACTCCTATTTCTTCTTCATCCTCTAGTTCCTTGGATAGATTTAAGAGAAAAGACTATTATCACCAGCCAGGCTCCCCTACTCCCACTAATTCCCCCACTGGAGATATGCCTGGAAAAGTTTTAGTAATTCAAGGCTACCCATCCAAAAAGTACGAAGTATGGATGCTTGGTTCCTGAGGAAAAGGTAGAAGAATTTAATTCAATCAAGGGAGGCAAAGAAGGCAACAACAAAGGGTTCCCAGTTCCTTCCATCTCCAAGGTTAAGCAATTTGTTTGAGCATGACTTCTATCTAGGTCTCTACTTTCACAGAGATTATCACTTTCTTATTGTTTAATTTCTCTAGTTTATCTAGTTTTAGCAATGTTCATTTTGAGTTTTTTCATTCTATGGCCTATGCATTGTAATTGAACTCTTTAGGAAGTGCTGTTGGCATCGTAGTGTTGGCATTAATGTCAACAAGGTCATGGTGCTACTAGTTGTATGCATTATTTCAATGTGATGTTGTTGGTAGTCCTCCTCATAATCTGTGATGAATTTGATTAGTGTTTGGCTTGTTGCAGTGATCACCTTGTTGGTCTTGTTCATTGGCATTGATGTCAACATGGGTATGACATGACCTAGTGTAGTTTTTGGAGGCTAAGTATATATGGTTGCAGGGCATGTTATGATGGTTTGTTATAGGTTGATGTTGCTACATGTGTTGGAGATGCTTCTACGGATGTGGGAGATTTTTGGATGGCTTAATGATGTTGCTGCAAGTGTGTAATATGTTGTTATAGGTGTTGGAGGTGTTAGGATAGGTTTTTGTTCTTGTTAAAGGTGTTAGAAGTGTTGATCTTAATGAGGAGTTTGGTAGACTAAGAGCATAATAGATATTCATGTCCCTGACTTGTTGCAGAGGTTCATGGCCTATATCATCAGTTGGAGAGCATGTTATAATGTCTTGCAGAGTCTATAGGTGTTGATGAAGGAGTGATAGAAGTTGGAGGCAGTTCTGAGCTCAATTATTTGAGTTTTCTCTATCCTCTTTCCCAACTGCAAGGAGATAAGATCATGCATGTGGTTGGAAGGCTCCAACCAAAATTTGGAATGTTTATGCATGCGGCTGCAACCGAAAATTGTAGAAAATCTATGATAGGTTAACCCGATAATGCAATATAAATCAAAGCACAATACTATAACCTGCTTCTACCATCAATTTGTGGAAGCTTAAATATCGAGCTGAACAATATAACCAGAAGAAGAAGAACCAATGGCACAATACACATGAAAATACTTTGGGGAAAGTCTCAGATAAAAACCCCACACTATTGTATTATCATACATGGTGGAAATACATAGGAATTATACAAAGCCTTAGCTCTCATAGCTAGCTAGCTCTCAGTACAATCCTCACAGATGCTCATAAGAAATCTTGGCTTCTCTCCAACCTTCCTCTCTACCCTCCAAGCTCCTATTTCCTTTCACTGTTCCTTGTGGATGATTATCCTATTACTAAGTGGAAAAACAAACCTTCAAAATTGCATAATCCTTAAGGATGAATCCTTGACTGCATGCATGAGTTTTTCCATGATAAAAAAACATGCAACTGATAGTACACTCTCCTTGAACATTAATCTCAACTAGGCCTTTCTAAAAATAGACATTCATGAGTTTCTGATTAGGGAATCTTCAGTTAACTGGAGTCGCACTAGTTGAGTAAATTAATGCATCAACTGACTGTTAACTCACTATTAGTTCCTCAAACAGTTTGGAACTAATTTAATGGACTTAACTCAGTAAACTGAGTTAACTAATTACAACTCAAATATAAGTCAATATTATCTCCTTAATTTAAGGGATAACTCTTGCATGACTTCAGAAAGACTTCTAACTTGAATTTCTCCAACTAATTAATTTAAAATAAATTAATTAATCATTTCCAAGTAGCTGTTAAGACTAAATAAGATTTTAATTCACAATTTAAGTCAAGGACAATTTAAATTGGAATATTCTTGTTGCCATATTTGAACACTCCCTCTCAACAAGAAAGGGATTATATGCCACCTCGATACTGTCTCTATGGAACTCGAATTTACACTTTGACAATGCCTTTGTTAAAATGTCAGCATCTTGCTCCTCTATCGAAATATATTGTAGCAACATGATCCTCCTCGCTACACAGTCTCTCTTGAGTCAGCACACATGTGACTCACGATCAAAGGTCTCAAAACCTTCTGGCTGCTATATGTACACCTCTAACTCAATCTGGCCATTGAGGAATGCAGTCTTCACATCCATCTAATGGATCTCCCAACCCATCTGTGCTAATAGTGCCAACATAGATTTGATAGATGAGAACCATGCGACAGGAGCACAAGTCTCATCATAGTCAATCCCCTCGAGCTGTGAAAAGACACGAGCAACAAAACTTGTGTTATGCTTCTCCACACTACCATCAACAGCTTGCTTTACCTTGTAAAGCTAACGAGAACTCACAAATGACTTATTCTCATGTCTCGCAACCACGTCCCAAACACTGTTACGAACTATGGAGTCATACGACTCCACCATAGCATCAACCCTAATGGGATGCTGCACTACTTCCTCAAAGGAAGATGGCTTGGTCTCAACACATTCCCCAGCAAGGCCATGTATCCAGTGTACCTCTTAGGTGACCTCCTCTGTCTGCGCTAAGAAGATGGTGCTCCCACATTCTCTCTCGCATCCTTCAACAATATGTCAGCTTCTCTTGTGTGCTCCCTCTTAAGGGAAACTCGCATGGCCTTCTGCTCATCAAACTTGAGATCTCTACGAACCACTATCCTACGATTGGTAGGCAAGTACACCCAATAGTTGTGAGGTGTATTAGTGTACCCCACAAATATCCCCAACTCTGTTGTTGGCTCAAGCTTCTTTTGTGCATCCTTTGTGACATGGCAATATACCGATGAGCCAAACATCTTGAAGTGACCCACATCCCGTCTCTTACTAGAGAAAGCTTCCTTTGGTGTCTTCATCCCAAGTATCGGATGTGGGCTTCTATTTTGCAAATAGATTGTTGTGTTGCATGCCTCAACCCACAAGTGAAGTGGTAGGCCTCGGTCATGCAGAATTTCCCATGCTGCCCCTACACTAGTTCTGTTTTTCCTCTCAGCCACCCCATTTTTCTGTGGGTTATGAGGTGCCATCAACTCTCGTTTAATTCCTTCCACTGCACAGAAGTCCTTAAACTGTTGAGAGATATATTCTCCACCATTTTCCCTTCTCAAGGCCTTGATCTTCTTCCCTGACTCTTTCTCAACCAAGGCTTTGAACTCACAAAACTTTGTGAAAATTTGGTCCTTCTTCTGCATGAAATAAATCCAGCATTTACGAGAATAATCATCAATGAAAATCACATAATACCTTTGCTTCACTGTGGATGTCGTCAAGAATGGTCCACATAAATCAGTATGAACTCACTCTAAGATAGCCTCTGCTCGACTGTCTCGATCATGAAAGGAAGACTTGGTGTACTTTCCCAAGGTACAACCTTTGAATGTGTCAACTTGCTCAAGTTAGCCTTTGGGAAGTCCTGTAGATATCTGTTGCATTATTTTCAAAGCCCCATGATGAAAATGGCCCAACCGCCTATGCCACAACTTGCCAATGTCTTGGCTTTGCACCAATTTTTCTTTCGTACTCAATGCTACACAATCATCTACCTCTAGTTTATAGATATTTTTCACCCAAATCCCTATCCTCTTGGTTTGACCTGTGGCTATGTGTCTTAGGAACACCTTTCCTTTACTAAAGACAACATCGTAGCCTTTTTCCTCCAACATTGTGACCGATACCAAGTTCTTCTTTAGTCCAGGCACATACATCACATCTGTCAAGGTGCGAGGTGCTCCATGCTCCCTTTGAAAAGCAACCGTGCCCGCTCCTAAAACACTATACCTTTCGTCATCACCCATCTCTATGCACATCTTGAGGTCCTTCTCCTCCAAGGCATTGAATAATTTTTTATCACCGATCATGTGGAATGAGGTTGCACTGTCAAGATACTAGACACAACCCATCATCGATGACACCATGCATGCGATGAGGGTAAAGTCCATTTAGAACTGAGAGGCTAATGCCTCACCTTTCGATCCTTCCGAGGATCCCTTCTTGGACTTCTTCGATGGATAATTAGTTGCATAATGTCCCATCTTGTGACAATTAAAGCATCTTACTTTAGACATGTCACCCTTCTTCCCTCCATGAGAAGAATTCGATTTGAAATGGGAAGCCTTCCCCTTCCCCTTCCCCTTCCTCTTCCCTTTCCTTGCCTTACTTGCTAAGGTCAGATTTTATTCATCACCATTCTTGGATGAAGAACCATCTCGCGTGCTCCTCCTGATCTCCTCCTGCATAACATCCGACCACAGTCATTACCAACCCAGAAGTTTCTCCCTTCCATTCACAGAGTACTGGTAGCTATTCCAACTCTTTGGAAGGCCAAGCAGAGCGAGGCTCACCATATCATCATCGGCAGCAGTTATTCCCACACTGCCAAGCTCATCTCTGCAAGTCGTGAGCTTGTTCAAATATGTGGAAATAGTATCGCCCTTCTCCATCTTGATTCTTCAAAGCTTATCCTTGAGTGCCAATTCCCTCTGGTCACTACTATTCTAGTAGAGGTCCTTCAATGTCTTCCACATTGAAAATGGAGTACCCTTCCTATGGAGACTCAAGACAATATGGTCTCGAATTCCATCAAGGATGATCCATCTCACCTTCGCCACACACTTCTTCCACTCAGCCAACTTTTGTGCATTAGTTGAAGCTAGATTTGGGATTTCTTGATCAATGAATTCCTTCAAGCCATTGTCTTCTAATACATCCTCCATTCTATCTTTCCATGCTATGTAATTCGAGCTACCTTACAAGGCATACTCATGTCTCAAGCCATAGAATGCCATTGGCCAACCTTGAAGTATGATATGAATTTGATTTTCACCTACAACCCCAAACTTAAAACTTCGAATTCTCTTCTCAGCATACTATTCACAATTTTGATACCATGTAGAAAACATGTGATAGGTTAACCTGATAATGCAATATAAATCAAAGCATAATAGTATAACCTAATTCTAATATCAATTTGCGGAAGCTTAAAGATCAAGCTGAACAATATAACTAGAAGAAGAAGAATCAATGGCACAATAACATGAAAATACCTTGGGGAAAGTCTCAGATAAAAACCCCACACTATTGTATTATCATACATGGTGGAAATACATAGGAATTATACAAATCCTTATCTCTCACAGCTAGCCAGCTTTCAGTACAATCCTCATAGATGCTCATAGACAATCTTGGCTTCTCTCTAGCCTTCCTCTATGCCCTCCAAGCTCCTATTTCCTTGCATTGTTCCTTGTGGATGATTAGCCTATTACCAAGTGGAAAAACAAACCTTTAAAACTGCACAATCCTCAAGGATGAATCCTTGACTGCATGCATGAGTTTTTTCCATGAGAAAAAACATGCAATTGATAGTACACTATCCTTGAACATTAATCTCAACTGGGTCTTTCTCATAATAGACATGCATGAGTTTCCGATGAGGGAATCTTCAGTTAACTAGAGTAGCACTAGTTGAGTGCATTAATGCATCAACTTACTGTTAACTCACTATTAGTTCCCCAAACAGTTTGGAACTAATTTAACTGGACTTAACTCAATAAACTGAGTTAACTAATTACAACTCAAATATAACTCAATCTTATATCCTTAATTTAAGGGATAAATCTTGCATGACTTCAGAAAGACTTCTAACTTGAATTTCTCCAACTAATTAATTTAAAATAAATTAATTAATTATTTCCAAGTAACTGTTAAGACTAAATTCGATTTTAATTCACAATTTAAGTCAAGGACAAATTAAATTGTAATATTCTTTTTGCAATATTTCAACAAAATCTAGCAGCTCAGTGGGTGTGGTTGAAGCCTAAAGTGAGTTTTCCTTCACATTCCTCGCACACATCGGGTGTTTATTTGTTTTATCAGCTTGTCTTGTTCAAGAATCATCATGTAAAGGTCATAAAAAGGTTAATGAGCTTCTAGAATTTGATTAACATTGACAATATCTTCATGAAGTCGAGTTAGTGGTATGATCTAGTCAAGGAGTTGAATCTAGATCAAATCAAGTGTATGAACAGATTTTGTGGAGCTTAGTAGCTCTTGGTAATTATTAAGTTGAGCACCTTAGTTCATCTATATATTGGAGAGATATAGTTGATATTTTGGTAGGATGTATTTGAGAGTTGAGTGAGTGTGAAAGAGAATGATTGTGTGTAAGTTGTGTGAAGGTTGTTATGCATAATTTCTGAAGCAGTTTGTAGTAGTAGTAGGTAGCAGAAGTATACTTCAACGAGCATATTTTACGAGAGAGGAGGTGAACTAATGATTAGTTTCATTTATATTGTAGATTGGTAGAAACTTGTGTTTGTTGGTTGTGTGTAGCAGTTTTTTGTGAGGGGGTTTTTCTTATTAATTTATCAAATTAATTTATGCAACGTTTATGTTGATTCACTTTTTTTTTTGGATTTTTCGTTTTATGCCTTGAAGATATTGCTGTTGTGGTGTTCATGTTGAGCAATTCTTAGTTCTAGTCTAAAAAATTATGAAACGAGAGCCACATAAAGAATTGAAGTTGGAGGACTCCAATTGTTAGGAAACCAACTAACAGAAACATAGAAAATATAGATCAACACCTTAGAATTCAGCCTCTTCGAGGGGGAAACCTCCTTTACATTACACAAATGAATAATTCTTGGATGATACAAATGACTAAACCTCCCTTCTATATATAGGAGTCTAAGGGGTCACAATATAATCAAGCCGACCTAACAGTAATAACATAAGGGCACAACAATAACAATAGTGGGTTTCTATGGGGCACACTAATAATAATATGGGGACAATAGGGGCACAATAATAACAATAAGGAATACAATGACAATAGTAATGGGGGAATCACTAATATTATAGGGACCTAACATGCCCCTCTCCTTCTGAAAAGCGTTTTCCTCAACGCTTGAGTAGCTCTGGATGCTTCTGTATAAAATTCTCATCCTCCCATGTGGAATCTTCAGCGGATAAGTTCTTCCACTTGATGAGATACTCCGAAATTGATCGATTTCATAGCTGTCAAGTTCTTGTTTCTGTGACTGCTTCCGGTTCCAATATGATTTTTCCTTCCTCATCAGGTTCTGGCAATATTGTTTGAATTGGGAGCTTGTCACCTATAACCTTCTTTAAACATGAAACATGGAAAACTGGGTGCACTCGGGAAGCTGCAGGAAGCTCCAATTTGTATGCCATAGTATCAATCTTTTGCAACTCATTGTACGAACCATAATACTTTGGTGATAATTTATTATCCTTCTTAGCTTTCTTGAGGGACATTTGTTTATATGTTTGTATCCGTAGGAATACTGAGTCACCTACATTAAAACTTCTTTCACTACGATGTTGATATTCCTGTTGCTTCATTCTATTTTGCGCCAATGTGAGGTTATCCTTTAAGAGTTGGAGAAATTTTTGCTGATTCTCAATGTGATGTTCCACTGCTTGAACCTTATAATTTTCTCTAAAATATCGTGTGATGGATGGTGGATGATATTCATAAAGTGCCATAAATGGGGTCATTTTTGCTGCAGTATAGAAGTGTTATACCACCATTCAACTAGATGCAACCATTTGACCCATTATGTCTGTTTATCAGATACAAAGCAACGAAGATATCCTTCCAAACATTTATTTACTATCTCAGTTCACCCGTCATATTGAGGATGATAAGATGAGCTATGAGTGAACTGAGTACTGAGACAAGAAAAAAATTCTGTCCAAAAATTTCCAGTGAAAATGGGATCTCTGTCACTTACAATAATCTTTGGGTTTCCATGTAGATTTTGAATTGTTTCCATAAATGTAGAAGAAACCGTATTGGCTTTAAATGGATGCGATAATGCACAAAAGTGTGCATACTTGGTAAGTCTGTCAACTACCACCATGATGCCACTCTTTCCTTTCGACTTGGGTAAACCTATGATAAAATCCATTGAAACCTCCTCCCAACATTGGCTTGGAATGGATAAACATTGTAATAGACTTGGGGTCTTTATTATTTCAACTTTATTTTGTTGGCAAACCAAACATTCTGCCACAAACTTTTGAATATCCAATTTAAGGCCATCCCAAAAAAATTCCTTCTTAACCCTGTGGTAAGTTTTTAAACATCCTGAGTGCCCTCCTAAGGGAGAAGTGTTCAATTCCATAAGAATCTTATGTTTGAGTTGGGAATTCTTACATAGGTATAAGCGATCTTTGTACCATAATGAATCATTTTTCTAGCTAAATGTATCAGATGTATTGGGATCTTGTTGTATATTTTTAATGAGTGCCCACACTTCTTCATTATTCTTCCATTCATCCCTTGCCTCGTTTATCCAATTTGGTTGGATAATAGAAATGACGCATAACAATTCTTCCACATCCTCATCCTTTCTTGATTGTGCATCTGCCACAACATTTTGCTTCCCTTTTTTGTAGATGATTTCAAAGTCATAACCCAACATCTTTGTGACCCATTTTTGTTTCTCTTCAAAGGATAATCTTCATTCTAAAAAGTATTTAAGACTATCATGATCTGTTTTTACCTTGAAGTGTCTTCCCATTAGGTAGGGTCTCCATTTCTTAAGTGAATGTAGTATTGCCAACATTTCCTTCTCATAAATAGCTTTTTGTAAATACTTTCCTTTGATTGGATGACTTTCGAAATTAATGGGTCTTTCATATTGCACTAAAACAACGCCAATTCCATTTCTTCATTTCTTGAAGCATCACATTCCACAATAAAGGTTTTTGTGAAGTCCGGCATAGCTAAGACCGGTGCTTGGCACATTGCCTCTTTAAGATGTTCGAAGGCCTTTGCTGCTTCTGGAGTCCATGAAAATGCATCTTTCTTCAATAATGTTGTTAGAGGTACTGCTATTCTTCCATAATTCTTAACAAACTTGTGATAATACCCTGACAACCCGATAAATCCTTGCAGATGCTTTATGGATGTGGGGGTTTTCCATTCCTTAATGACTTTAATTTTGCTAGGGTCTACCTTAACACCTTCATGAGATACAATATGACCCAGATATTCCACTTCTTGTACTCCAAAGAAACATTTGGAGCCTTTTGCATATAATTGTTTCTCCTTCAATAGTTTGAGCACCCTGTCAACATGTTTAACATGATCCTTCCAAGACTTGTTGTAGATTAGTATATCATCGAAAAACACTAACACAAATTTTCTAAGGAAGGGTTTGAAAATGGAATTCATCAAACCTTGAAATGTAGAAGGTGCATTGGTAAGGCCAAAAGGCATGACCAAAAATTCATAATGACCCTCATGAGTTCTAAATGTTGTTTTCAGAATGTCTTCAGTCTTCATTCTGATTTGATGATATCCTGAACGAAGATCCAATTTGGTGAAGTAAATTGATCCATACAATTCATCCAATAATTCATCAATAATAGGAATGGGAAATTTATCTTTAATAGTGAGCTTGTTCAGCTCCCTATAATCTGAACACATGCGTTATCATCCATCCTTCTTGTGCACCAATACTATTGGAGTAGAGAAAGAACTTTGACTAGGTTGAATTATACCAGCCTCTAGCATTTCTGCAACCATACGTTCAATTTCAATCTTTTGGGCATAGGGATATCTATATGGCCTAATATTTGGAGGAACATTTCCTGGAATGAAATGAATAGCATGATCATGATCACGAATAGGTGGGAGGCATTTAGGAGTCTTAAATACCTTGGAATGATTGTCCAAGACTTTTTGGAGATATGGAGAAATAGATGATTTCGATGTGGGAACCTCTAGCGAACATAATTGTGAAATTACGCCTCGTTATTCCTTATTTAGAAGTTTTTTCATACTATTAGAGATGATTATCTTTCCCAGTTTCTGTGCAATACCCCTCAATTTAGCTTCCTTTCCTTCCGCACAAAATTTCATGAAAAGTTCTTGAAAATTAAAAGCTATTGTACCCAAGGATTGTAGCCATTGGACTCCTAGTACAACGTCATCACCACCCATTGGAATGGAATGCATTGGGCTATTCAATACATATTCTACCATGGATAGCTTGATATTATGGCTCTTTCCAGAGAAATTTATGGTTCCTCCACTTGCAACCTTCACTTGACACTCTAGTGTTGGATATAGGAAGCAATTCAATTCCTTGGCTATCTTACAATGAATAAAATTATGGGTACTTCCCGAATCAATCAACACTATTACTTTTTTCTTCTTGATATGTCCTTCTATCTTGATAGTTTGAGTAGTGGTAATTCTAGCCAGTGAATTACAAGATATGGTCGGATTCATTTCTTCTTTATCTAGGGTTTGTTCCTAGAGTATATCCTCTTTTTTTGACATTTCTTGTTCCTTTTCTTCCTCCTCTTCACAATCTATGTAGAATAATTTCTTCTCAGCACACTTATGACCTTTATTGTATTTGCTATCACAACTGTAACAAAGCCCTGCTCTTTTTTCTTCCAATTGTTATGGTGTCAACCTTGTAAGTTGTGGAAGGCTAGGGGCAACAATAGTTCCATATTTATAGTTGTAAGTGGTAGGATTCCTGGTTGCCATAATTTTTCTTTCCATTTTTCTTGCTAACCTAAATGGCTTCTCCAATTTATCAGGTTTCCAAAGGCAAACCTCAGGTTGGATATTATCCTTTAAATTCCCTGTGAAAACATCAATCCTATGCTCCTTTGGAATATCTTTTACCCTTATGTTCAATTTTTGGAAGTCCTCAATGTGCTCCATCATTGAACCCTTTTGTTTGAGATTTATCAATTGCTAAAAAATGTGTTGCTTTTTGTATCCTCATAATGTGCTATCATTTCTTCCGTAAAAATTGCACAAATGAAAATTTGTTTATGAGAGCAAAGCCATTGATACCATACAAACTGATTTGGTTCCAAATATAAAGTTGCAATATGTACCTTTTGTGTGTTTTGCACATTATAGAGATCGAAAAATTGCGCCACCTGTAGTATCCATGTTCCTGGATCCTTGCCATCAAACTTCATCATATCGATTTTTGGAACATGGTGGGTCTTCAATCCAACATTAGAGTCCATGAAATCATGATTAGCATTTCTTTTGTTCTAATCATGAGTTTCCTTTACTACCCTTTCACAATTAGTAACCATTTCTTGTAGTAACTTATTCAAATTTATCATCAATTCTTCCATATTAGCATGCATGCCATCCATATTAACTTGCATGCCATTCATATTAGCTTCCACACCATTCATCTTGGCTTCAGTTACATTTATTGAGAGTGAAATTTGTTGTACTTCGTCTTGTAATTTTGATAGATCATGTTGCATTTCTTCCTCTTCTTCACAAGTCATGCTAGAGCTTTCAGGTTTCTTACTAGATGTTTCCATTTTCTTTCTTCGGGGCATCAATTAATGCTAATAATTCTTCACTATTCCCTTTGAATTCCTTCAAAATAAATTTTTAAACCAATCTTATGAAAAATTTATAAACTACACACTTTTTTTCACTTTGTAAGAGCTCGATATTGAATCTGTTATATCTCTATAACTATTTATCTTGAATATCAGAAATCATGTCTTGCAGTAGCTCTTTGAGTCCTCTTTCTAACCCCACAAGTTCTATCAAGATTGGATTCTCCAAGGAAGAGTTATGCCAAATCTCCCACAGTGACTTGATTATAGACTAGTTCAGTAGAGTGAAATTATACAAAGTGCCACGTGTCACCATTTCGACCTTAGTACCTGAAATTGATATACATAAAATTACATGCAGTCCTATTCTTGAAACTTCTTATGAAATGTAAATCTGATGCTCAGAACAAAAGTTATGATAATTTCTCCCAGGTCGCTTGTTTGGAATGTAATTCAGGAGCCTACAAAAACCCTAACTTCTTCAGATCATATCTCCGAAAATATAGTGAGACAAGCTCTGAAATTCGGAGCCAAAGTTTAGAACGATTTCATCTCAATTGGATTTTTGTGTTAGCTTCAAAAACATCAACAAAAAAAAGTTATAGAAAAAATTCCACGATGACCTGTTTGGAGTAGCGAAACCCTAGAATCCAAAGCTCTGATACCAAATGTTAGGAAACCAGCTCACAAAAAGATAGATCAACACCTTAGAATTCAGCCTCTTTGAGAGGGCAACCTCCTTTACATTACACAAATGAACAATTCTTGGATGATACAAATGACTAAACCTCCCTTCTATATATAGGAGTCTAAGGGGTCACAATATAATCAAGTTGACCTAACAGTGATAACTTAAGGGCACAACAATAACAATAGTGGGTTTCTATGGGGCACACTAATAAAAATATGGGGAAAATATGGGCACAATAATAACAATAAGGGATACAATGACAATAGTAATGTTGGAATCACTTGTATTATAGGGACCTAACACCAGTGAAATCAATATAGGGAGAATTTTTCTCCATCCAATGTGTAGGTTTTAACCCCATATAGAAATTACCTACATACAAATTCTAAAACAAAACAAATAAAAAATGCAAGAGCATAACACATAAAACACATATACACTAATATTTTCCCTTAGATCCCAAAACCAGGACTACCAGATTGATTTTTCATTATGTTCCTTTCAACGTTATAATACATACATACATATATATATATATATATATATATATATATATATATATATATATATATACATGTTGAAGCATCCAATACCATGGACCAAAAACCATCGTGCCCAAAACCATGTGTGAAAACCATGCCAAAAACCATAGGTAGGTTCGCCCCACCTAGTTGTAGGGTCCTAAAAACATTTCCTTGGGTGCTGCCCCAGACCCCGTAGAGGGGGGCTACCCGCCCCCCTCAAAACCCCCTGTCAGCCCCCAGCTATGAAATCGACGCAATGAAGGGGGGTTCCTCCCCCGCTCTAACCCCCCAGTTAACTAGGAGGGCTAGTCGTGGAAAGAATATAATACAACCCAACATTCTCCCACTTGTTGTTTTCTTTCTACATGAGAGCTTAGTCATTTATCCAGCCCTGCAATGCCATTGTTTCTCTATAACAAGAGAACTTCTCAGAGCTCACATGTTTTTTCAATGCATCTACAATATTCTTCAAAGTGTCCACCTTTACCAACAACACCTTTTTGTCTTCTATCATATCCCTCACAAAGTGATACTGAACATCAATGTGCTTTGTCTTTGAATGGTAAGTAGAGTTCTTTGCCAAGAAAATTGCACTTTGGCTGTCACAGTCCCCATACATGAACATAATCTCTGCAACCAAACTACTTCCTTACTTGCATGAGTGGTTGCCATGTATTCTGCCTCTGTAGTTGATAGTGCCACTACATATTGTTTCTTACTCATCCAACCGACTATACCTCCAAATAGGTTAAACACATACCCACTTGTAGATCTTCTCTGATCTAGATCTCCAGTCTAGTCTGCATCAACAAAGCCACGAATATCCAAAACTCTTTCCAATCCTGGTCTTCCTTGGTAGCACAAACCATAATCACTAGTGCCACGCAAATACCTGAAAACCCACTTCACTGCTATCCAATGCTCCTTCCCTGGTTTCGACATAAACCTGCTGAATACTCCCACTACATGTGCAATGTCTGACCTAGTACAGACCATCGCATACATCAGGCTATCGAATACACTTGCATATGGAACACAGGACATGTCCTCTTCCTCTTCTTCTGTCTTGGGACACTCTTCAATAGATAACTTTACACCTACAGGAATAGGAACCTTCACCAGTTTACTATCTTGCATATTAAACCTCTGTAATATTGTCTTGACATACTTCCTCTGGTTTAACCAGAGCTTCCTCTTTGCCGATCTCTTTTAATTTCCATGCCCAAAATATAGTTTGCAACACCAAGATCTTTCATGTCGAATTTGGAGGACAATTGGGTCTTCAAATCCTAGATAATTTCTTTGTCATTTCCAAATAGCAACATTTCATCCACATACAGGACCAGATAAATAACACGGCCACCAATTAATTTAAAATACACACAGTGATCTACTTTTCTTCTGGTGAAGCCAAGTCCCCATATAAATGTATCAAATTTCTGATACCACATCCTTGGTGACTTTTTTAGCGCATACAGAGACTTCTTTAACTTGCATACCAGTTCTTTCTTACCCTTCACCACAAAGCCTTCAGGTTGCTTCATGTAGATCTCCTCTTCCAGATCCCCATGAAGGAATGTTCTCTTCACATCCATCTGTTCTACCTCAAAATCAAAAGTAGCAGCAACATATAAAATTAATCTAATAGAAGCTACCTTGGCAATAGGAGAAAAATTATCACCAAAATCAATTCACGGCACCTGGGAATAACCTTTTGCTACCAACCGAGCTTTTATTTCTCCACCTTTTCTTATGCATTTGTCTTCTTCTTGAACAACCATTTTTTTCCAATGGGTTTCCTTCCACCCGGGGACTCCACCAAATTCTAAGCCTCATTTTTGTGCAAAGATGCCATTTCATCAACCATGGCCTCTTTCCAGAGTTTTTCATCCTCTAAATCTACTGCTTCCTTCATAGTTCTAGGATCATCATCAGTAATAGATAAAGAAAAATTTTAATAGAAAGAAGATGGACTATACCTTTCTGGTTGCCTTCTTTCTTGAACTGATCTTCTCACAACCAGAGATTGTGTCTCTTTATCTTCTGATTCCTCTTTTGTTGTAGAGTCTGATTCTTCCTCCTTTAGCTCAAACTCTATCTTCTCAGGTCCCTTTGATGGAACTTCATGTTTAATAATATTTTTTACCTCTCTGAACACCACATCTTGGTTGTACACAACCTTTCTTGTTATTGGGTTCCAAAGCTTATAACCCTTTAAACCATCCTTATACCTAATAAAGATGCACTTTTCAAATTTACTGTCCAACTTTGTTCTTTTCTCCTTTGGAACGTGTACATATGCATCACATCCAAATACCCTCAGATGTGAAAGAGAGGGTTTCTTACCAATCCATACCTCTTGTGGAGTCTTATCCTTCAATGTTGATGAAGGTGATATATTGACTAGGTAACATGCTGTCTCCACCACCTCTGCCCAGAATTCCTGTCCTAACCCAACACCACTAAGCATGCTTCTTGCCGTTTCCATCAACATCTTGTTCATTATTTCTACAACTCCATTTTTCTTAGGTGTGTATGGAGTAGTCTTCTATCGTGCTATACCACACTTCTTACAGAATTCTTCAAATTCCGTATTACAAAACTCTCCACCATTATCTAACCTCAGCACCTTTATCTTCTTCTCTGTCTAGTTTTCCACCAGAGCCTTAAATTCTTTAAACCTATCAAAGACTTCAGATTTCTTCTTAAGGAAATATATCCATGTATTCATTGAGAAGTCATCTATAAATGATACATAGTACACAGACTTACCCAGTGATGGAACATTCACAGGTCTAAACACATCACTATGCACAAGCTCTAATATCTGTTTCGCCCTCTTACCACCAGAGGGGAAACTTACACGATTATGCTTCCATTATACACAATTTTCACATAAATCAAAATACAGAGAGCTTACTCATACCTTCTACCATACCTTTACCATGAAGTATTTGAAGGCCGTTCTCTCCAATATGTCCAAGCCTTTGATGCCACAACATGGTCTTCTCTCCAGAGACCACTAGATTTTCTGCTCCACTTTTAGGAACCACAGAACTGTTTCACCCATCAACAATAGTGTTACCTTGTAGCTTGTATAGAGTTCCAATCCGAACTCTCTGCATCAATACCAATGCTCCCCGAACCATCTTACAAGTATCCTTCTCGAACACTGTTTTTACACCTCCATCATCCAACTTGCTTACAAAAAGCAGATTTTTGGCCAATGCAGGAATATGCAGAACACCTAGAAGTGTTCTAACCCTTCCACCTTGCAACTTCAACTTTACTTTTTCACAACCAATGCTTCTAGGCTTCCTATCATCCCCTAAGAAGACATCACCACCATCATATTTCTCATACTTGCATAATCACTCTCTATGGGGAGTGAAGTGAAAGGATGCACCTGAGTCAATCAACCATGCCTCATGATCTACATGTGTATTTGAAAAATCCAAGTACACATTCCCACCTTCATTTGAGGTGGTTTTCACCTTTATAGAAGGAGAATCATCAGATCCCTTTCCTTTGTTAGGATATTTAGATTTACAGTCCCTTTTGTAGTGCCTTTCCTTTCTGCATTTCCAGCACACCACCTTTACAGGTTTTCCTGGAGATTTATATCTCCCTCTAGATTTAGATCTCCCACTCGATGTCTTATTTTTGTTTATGTTCTGAGACCATCCTCGTACAGACAAGACATCACCATTATGGCTCTCCATATTTTTCCATCTCATCTCCTTTGTCAGCAAGGATGAGACTATTTCATCAAACTGCAAGGAAGTTGCATTGCTACCTATTACAATAATCAGATTATCCCACGCATCTGGTAGAGAACACAACAAACTGATGCACTTATCTTCATCTAAAATTTTAATATCAATAGATTATAACTGACTTACCACAGGATTAAATGCATTCAGATGCTTTGTCACCGAGTCTCCATCTTTCATCCTCAGGTTATATAGCTTTTTTCGTAGGAACAGTTTATTCACTAGAGACTTAGGTTGGTACAAAGTCCCTAACTTGTCCCACAAATCCTTAGCCGTAGCTACCCCTGATACATTCAACAATACTGAATCTGAGACACACAATCGTATTGTGCTCTTTGCCTTCTGATCCAACTTCTTCCATTCTTCATCAGACACTTCCATTGGTTTAGTACCTAGATCTACCTCTATCCATTGATCTTTATCCACCAACAGATCCTCCATCTTGAGTTTCCACAACTCAAAACTCTGACTATTAAACTTCTCAATCTCTATCTTTCCACTGATCGCCATCTTCTTTCACCACCAAAATCGATCCCATAGATCTCCCACTGAACAGGGTCTACCACAGGCCCGAGCGAAACCCCTCAACAACAAAGGCGTCCCCTTGAAGCCAAAACAACTTTGATTCCAAATGTAGGTTTCAACCTTGTACATAAATTACCTACATATGAATTCTAAAACACAGAAAATAAACAATGCGAGAGCATAACACATAGAACACATATACACAGAGATTTTCCCCTGGATCTCAAAAAGCATAACTATTAGATTGATTTTTCATTATGTTCCTTTCAATGTTACAATATATATATATATATATATATATATATATATATATATATATATATATATATATATATATATATATATATATATAATATATATATATATATATATATAATATGTTGAAACATCTAGTACGATGGACCAAAAACCATCGCACCCAAAACCATGTGCGAAAACCATGCATAAAACCATAGGTAGGTTCGCCCCACCTAATATAGGGTCCCAAAAAAAGTTCCCCGGGGCGCTACCCCGAACCTTGTAGAGGGGGGCTACCCTCCCCCCTCCAACCCCTTGTGACCCCCTCGCTACGCAATTGGTGCAACGAAGGGGGCCTCTGCCCCCACTCTAACCCCACGGTAACTAAGAGGGCTATTCATGGAAAGAATATAACACAACCAACCACAATGGTGGTTGGATAGTTCAAAAGAAACTGGGTGAGGCTCATTGGTTGTGGTGGCTTCTAGCAAATAGGAGTATGTAGAATCATATGATATTTCAGAAGTAACCGAGCGGGGATCATTAGTCATGGGTGATTCCAAAAGATGGTTGTATGTATATTTGTGTGACAAAGAGATCTCCATTTGATAGTAACCAGTTGAATCTCTATGTGAATAATTTTCTTAACATAATAAAATATTTTGAGCAGTGTAGTAGTAAGGGTGGTTTTTTGCCCAGAGGAGGGTTTTCCACCAATACTTGTATCCCTTGTGTTGAATATTTTCATGGTTTTTGGTTTATATTTGACTCTCTAATCTCTATTTTATGTCTTCAATTTATGAAAAGTTTAAAGGTTTAATTAATTGAAGAAAAATTTATAAGTTCCTTTTGTACTGATTCAAACCCCCCCCCCCCCCCCCCCCCCTTGGTATTGATCTATTTTCTAATAATTTTTAGGACCTTGACTTGGCATCGCAACCCTAAGGTGAGTCGAGTGCTCAACTAGGTGCCCATGAGACCCTTTGAAAAGTTGGAGGCCTTGTGCATCCAAGTCACATGAAGGTGATAAGCATGAAGCATGAGTGCAACATGTTGGAAAGTGTGTGCATGACTTGGGTAGAGGGTGAGTTGGACAATATGAGGGGTTCATTTGTTGGACATCATATCGACACAAAATGAAGACGACCATGCCCATGGGTGCGCCTGCATGATGGTGGGGCACTCGGGCACCCTTTGGGGGCATGCCTTGATGTTGGGTCCCTATAATACTAGTAATTACCCCAATTACTATTGTCGTTGTACCCCTTATTAATATTGTTGTGCCCCTATTATCCCCATATTGTTATTACTGTGCCCCATAGAATCCCTCTATTGTTATTTTTGTGGCTTTATATTATTATTGTTAGGTCGGCTGGGTTATATTGTGACTCCTTAGACTCCTATATATAGCAAGGAGGTTTTGTCATTTGAATCATCAAAGAATTGTTCATTTATGTAATGTAAAGGAGGTTGCCCCCTTGAAGAGGCTAAATTCTAAGGTGTTGATATATCTTTTCTATCTTTTCTTGAGCTGGTTTCATAAAATTTGGTATTAGAGCTTTGGATTTTAGGGTTTCGCTACTCCAAATAGGTCATCATGGCATTTTCACTATAACTTTTTTCTGCGATGTTTAAGAAGTTAAAAAAAAATTGATTTGAGAAGAAATCACGCTAAACCTTCGGTCCGAATTTCAGAGCTATTAGCGCTATATTTGCGGAGATATGATCTGAGGAAGTTGGTCCTTTTGCAGACTCCTGAATTACATTCCAAACAGGTGACTTGGGGAAAAGCGTCATAACTTTCTCTCTGGGGATTGGATTGAAATTTCGTAAGAAGGTAAAGAAAGAGGATGGACTGTAGTTTCTTGTATGCATTTTTCAGATCCAAAGGTCGAAATAGTGACTCGTGGCACATCGTACAAGTTCGCTCTACTGAACTAGTCTATAATCAAGTCACTATGGGAGATTTCGCATAACTCTTCCTTGGAAAATCCAATTTGGGTCAGACTTGTGGCATTGGAAAGAGGACATAGAGGGATACTGCAGATCACAAATTCATATCTATGTGATTGGAAAGTACAGAGATACATCAGAGGCAATATCAAGCTCCTACAAAGTGAAAAAAGGTGTGTAGATTTTCTTAAATTTTTGCTTAAGCTTGGTTTGAAAATTTATTTTGAAGGAATTCAAAGGGAATAGTAGAGCATTATTATCGGTAACTGATGCCCCGAGGAAAGAAAATGCAAACACCTAGTAAGGAACCTGAAAGCTCTAGCATGACTCATGAAGAAGAGGAAGAAATGCAACATGATATATCAAAATTACAAGACCAAGTGCAACAACTGTCCCTTGCACAAAAAGGAATAGAATCTAAGATGGATTGTTTAAAGAAAGGTGTAGAAGCTAAGATGAATGATGTGGAAGCTAAGATGGATGATTTGAAGATAGATTTGAAGACAGACATGGAAGAATTGAAGATAAATATGAATAAGTTGCTACAAGAAAGGGTCACTAATGGTGAAAGGGTAGTAAAGGAAACTCATGATGAGAACAAAAGAAATGTTAATCATGATTCCATAGACTCTAATGTTGGATCAAAGACCCACCATATTCCAAAAATTGATATGAGGAATTTTGATGGCAAGGATCCCGCAACATGGATATTATAGATGGAGCAATTTTCGATCTCAATAATGTGCAAAACACACAAAAGGTACGTATTGCAACTTTATATTTGGAACCAAATCAGTTTGTATGGTATCAATGGCTTTGCTCTCGTAAACAATTTATCACTTGGGCAATTTTTACGGAAGAATTGATAGCACATTATGAGGATACAAAAAGCAACACTTTTTTTTAGCCAATTGATAAGTCTCAAACAAAAGGGTTCAATAATGGAGCACATTGAGGAGTTCCAAAAATTGAACATAAGGGTAAAAGATATTCCAGAGGAGCATAGGATTGATGTGTTCATAGGGTCTTTAAAGGATAATATCCAACATGATGTTCGCCTTTGGGAACCTGATTCAATAGAGAAGGCATTCAGGTTAGCAAGAAAAATGGAAAGAAAAATTATGGCAACCAGAAAGCATACCACTCACAACTATAAAGACGGAAGTGTTGTTGCCGCTAGTCTTCCACAACCTAAAAGGTTGACACCACAACAATTGGAAGAAAAAAGAGTAAAAGGGCTTTTTACAGTTGTGATAGCAAATACACTAAAGGTCATAAGTGTGCTGAGAAGAAATTATTCTACATAGATTGTGAAGAGGAAGAAGAAAAGGAGCAAGAAAGGTCAAAAGAAGAGGATATACTCCAGGAACAAAGCCTAGATAAAGAAGAAATGAATCTGACCATATCTTGTAATGCATTGGCAAGAATTACCACTCCTCAAACCATCAAGATAGAAGGACAAATCAAGAAGAAAAAGGTAATAGTGTTGATTGATTCAGGAAGTACCCACAATTTTATTCATTGTAAGGTAGCAAGAGAATTGAATTGCTTCTTATATCCAGCACCAGAGTGTCAAGTGATGGTTGCAAATGGAGGAACAATAAATTGCTCAGGAAAGTGCCATAATATCAAGCTATCCATGGGAGAATATGTATTGACTAGCCCAATGCTTTCCATTCCAATGGGAGGTGTTGATGTTGTACTAGGAGTCCAATGGCTACAATCCTTGGGTACAATAGCTTTTAATTTTCAAAAAAATTTCATGAAATTTTCTGTGGAAGGAAAGGAAGTTGAATTAAGGGGTATTGCAGGGAAACCAGGAAAGATAATCAGCTCTAACGGTATGACAAAGCTTCTAAAAAAGGAACAAAGAGGTGTAATTGCACAATTATGTTCGCTAGATGTTTCCACATTGGAATCATCTATTTCTCTAGATCTCCAAAAAGTCTTAGACAATCATTCCAAGGTATTTGAGACTCCCAAAGGTCTCCCACCTATTGTGATCATGATCATGCTATTCATCTGATTCCAGGAAGTGTTCCTCCAAACATCAGGCCGTACAGATATCCCTATGCCCAAAAGAGTGAAATTGAACGTATGGTTGCAGAAATGCTAGAGGCTGGTATAATTCAACCAAGTCAAAGTTCTTTCTCTGCTCCAGTCGTATTGGTGCACAAGAAGGATGGATCATGGCGCATGTGTCCAGATTATAGGGAGCTCAACAAGCTCACTATTAAAGATAAGTTTCCCATTCCTGTCATTGATGAATTACTGGATGAATTGCATGGATCAATTTACTTCACCAAGTTGGATCTTCGTTCAGGATATCATCAAATCAGAATGAAGATTGAAGACATTCCGAAAACAACATTTAGAACTCATGAGGGTCATTATGAATTTTTGGTCATGCCTTTTGGCCTTACCAATGCACCTTCAACATTTCAAGGTTTGATGAATTCAATTTTCAAACCATTCCTTAGAAAATTTGTGTTAGTATTTTTTGATGATATACTAATCTATAGCAAGTCTTGGAAGGATCATGTTGAACATGTTGACATGGTGCTACAACTATTGGAGGAGAAACAATTATATGCAAAAAGATCCAAATGTTTCTTTGGAGTACAAGAGGTGGAATATCTGGGTCATATTGTATCTCATGAAGGAGTTAAGGTAGACCCTAGAAAAATTAAAGCCATTAAGGAATGGAAAATTCCAACATCCATAAAGCATCTGTGAGGATTTCTCGGGTTGACAGGGTATTATCGCAAGTTTGTTAAGAATTATGGGAGAATAGTAGCACCTCTAACAACATTATTGAAGAAAGATGCATTTTCATGGACTCCAGAAGCAACAAAGGCCTTCGAACATCTTAAAGAGGCAATGTGCCAAGCACCAGTCTTAGCTACACCGGACTTCACAAAAACCTTTATTGTGGAATGTGATGCTTCAGGAAATGGAATTGGTACTGTTTTAATGCAAGATGAAAGACCCATTGCTTTTGAAAGTCATCCAATCAAGGGAAAGTTTTTACACAAAGCTATTTATGAGAAGGAAATGTTGGCAATACTCCATGCACTTAAGAAATGGCGACCCTACCTAATGGGAAGACACTTCAAGGTAAAAACGGATCATGATAGCCTTAAATACTTTTTAGAACAAAGATTATCCTCTGAAGAGCAACAAAAATGGGTCACAAATATCTTGGGTTATGACTTTGAAATCATCTACAAAAAAGGGAAGCAAAATGTGGTGGCAGATGCACTCTCAAGAAAGGATGAGGATGTGGAAGCATTGTTGTGCGCCATTTCTATTATCCAACCAAACTGGATAAATGAAGCAAGGGAGGAATGGAAAAATAACGAAGAAGTGTGGGCACTTATTCGAAAGTTACAACAAGATTCCAATATATCTTATACATTTAGCTGGAAAAATGATTCGTTATCGTACAAAGATCGCTTATACCTCTATAAGAATTCCCAACTAAAACAAAAGATTCTTATGGAATTGCACACTTCTCCCTTAAGAGGGCACTCAGGATTTTTAAAAACTTACCACAGGGTTAAGAAGGAATTTTTTTGGGATGGCCTTAAATCAGATATTCAAAAGTTTGGTGTGGAATGTTTGGTTTGCCAACAAAATAAAGTTGAAACAATTAAGACACCGGGTCTATTACAACCTTTATCCATTCCAAGCCAACGTTGGGAGGAGGTTTCAATGGATTTTATCACAGGTTTACCCAAGTATGAGGGAAAGAGTGTCATCATGGTGGTAGTTGACAGACTTACCAAGTATGAACACTTTTGTGCATTATCACATCCATTTAAAGCCAGTACAGTTTCTACTGCATTTATGGAAACAATTCAAAAGCTACATGGAAACCCAAAGATTATTGTAAGTGACAGAGATCCCATTTTCACTGGAAATTTTTGGACAATTATTTTCTTGTCTTGGTACTTAGTTAGCTCATAGCTCATCTTATCATCCTCAATCTGATGGGCAAAATGAGATAGTAAACAAATGTTTGGAAGGATATCTTTGTTGCTTTGCATCTGATAAACAGACACAATGGGTCAAATGGTTGCCTCTGGCTGAATGGTGGTATAACGCTTCCTTCCATACATCAAAAGAAATGACCCCATTTATGGCACTTTATGGGTATCAACCACCATCCATCACATCATATTTAAGAGAAAATTCTAAGGTTCAAGCAGTGGAACATCACATTGAACATCAACAACAAGTCCTCCAACTCTTAAAGGATAACCTCGTGTTGGCACAAAATAGAATGAAACAACAGGCAGATCAACATTGTAGCGAAAGAAGTTTTGATGTAGGTGATTGGGTATTCCTACGGCTACAACCATATAAGCAAATGTCCTCAAGCAAGCTAAGAAGGATAATAAATTATCACCAAAGTATTATGGTCCATACAAGGTGTTGCAAAAGATTGGTACTATGGCATACAAATTGGAGCTTCCTGCAGCTTCTCGATTGCACCCAGTTTTCCATGCTTCATGTTTAGATAAGGTTATAGGCGACAATCTCCCAGTTCAAACAATATTACCAGAACTTGACGAGGAAGGAAAAATTATATTGGAACCAGAAGCAGTCACAGAAACAAGAACTCGACAACTACGAAATCAATCAATTTCGGAGTATCTTATCAAGTGGAAGAACTTATCCGCTGAAGATTCCACATGGGAGGATGAGAATTTCATACAGAAGCATCCAAACTTCTCAAGCATTGGGACAACACTTTTTTGAAGGAGAGGGGCATGTTGGGTCCCTATAATACTAGTGATTACCCCATTACTATTGTAGTTGTACCCCTTATTAATATTGTTGTGCCCCTATTATCCCCATATTGTTATTACTATGCCCCATAGAATCCCTCTATTGTTATTTTTGTGGCTTTATATTATTATTGTTAGGTCGGCTGGGTTATCTTATGACTCCTTAGACTCCTATATATAGAAATGAGGTTTTGTCATTTGAATCATCAAAGAAATGTTCATTTATGTAATGTAAAGGAGGTTGCCCCCTCGAAGAGGCTGAATTCTAAGGCGTTGATCTATCTTTTCTATCTTTTCTTGAGTTGGTTTCATAACACTTGACGTGCACGACAAGACGATGGGGGAGTGTGCTCGAACTTATGTCAGCCCGATGAGTTGGGAGGGTGTTGTCCCATGGCTAGGCTGACCCATCCATGAGCCAAGACACATATAAATAAAAAAAACCAAAGTGAATTTTGGGCATCACATAACAAGTTCGCATATCTTCTGAAGTGAAGTATGTGGTGTGTTTTGAGGTGGCAAGATGGTAGAAAAATAATAGTGAAAGAGTGCAATGGCATGCACCCACCTAAGGGAAAGTTGGGTAGTTGGCGACAGTCTTTTCTCTTGAGCTTTATATATTGGGCGATTCATAGGGCACCCTCATTCAGGTTGTAAAGAACATTTGTTGTGTATTTTTTGAAGTATAAACGAAGTGTTGTGACCAATTCGACCAGCCTCCCATTTGATAAAATATCAATTGTATAATAAAAGAATTTACATTTACTTGATATTATTGTTGGCATGATTTTTTGGGTTCTTAGTTATTGTTGGATATCACACTACTGCATAAGATGGATGTTTAAGTTTATGTTGTTTCACTTTGTTGCACATAACACTTAACATAAAATAAGAAGTTGTAGCTTGTGTAATAGATGAAAGGCTTTATTCCACAAGGATAAGTAGCCATAACATGTTCAAGAGTGTACAGGATTGTAGGCGTAGTGTGGGAGTTAAGTAATCGTTAGTTGTTCTTATCACTACGATGAACCTCATTGGTGTCACACGTCCATGGCGGTTTGACCATCGTGGGGTTGTGATAGATGGTATCTAAATCCATGAAGATGTTGGTGTGATGAAGTGTGAAAAACATGAGGTATGTATGCAGATTGGTATTCTTGGGAAAAGGGATGGTTGGTTGCATAGCTTGGGATTCGTTGACTTGGAGATCCATGGGATTGTCATCCAAGCTCCTGTGGATGCAAGAAACACATAACTTTATGCCGAAAGGTCTAGCAAAACAAGTTGGGCTACATCTTACTTCCAAGCAGGTGAAGGTCAAGGTAATGACCTCAAAGGTTAGAGTGTATGGATTGGAAAGTGATGTGACGATTCAAATTGTTGATTGGAAGGGATATTTAGAATTCATGGTGATAGAGATGAAAAACTGTGATATGAAAATGAGACAAGACTTTTTGAAGGGTAAAAAATTTGTGGTGATATTGCTCAATGATGAAATAGTTTTGGTTGGTGAAACATGGACTTGGACTTTGCCTACCCATCAAAAACAAAGGAAGTAAAAGGTGCAACTTGTCTTTGCACTAAGTATGAGTAGGGTGATGTGGAAATCAGATGTTGAGGCATATGAAACTGTCATTAGAGAGATTGGGGAAGATGATGGCATGAGGGTACATCTTCTAGTTGATATTTCTAATGTATTGGACAGATATGTAGATTTGATGCCTTAGAAATTTCCGAAATTATTTCCACCAAGACATGCAGTGGACCATCATATTGAGCTAGATTGAGGGAAGAAGCTGCTAGAAAAGATTCCTTATATATTTTCAGGGAGATGGAGTAGTTGAAGCATCAACTGAAGGAATTGGTGGATGCAAGTTTCATACATCCTTCATGGTCCCCTTATGGTACCCCAGTACTATTCCAAAAGAAGAAGGACATGAGTGAGTTGCAGATGTGTTGTGACTATCATGCTTTGAATAAGTAGATGATTAAGAATAGTGTCATGTCTCCCAACATTAACATAATAAATATTGGTAAAATAGTAAAATTTAATTTCCTTTTATACATATATATGTATCTACATTGCATTAATACCGAATTTGGTGCGCTTGACATATATAATTTAATGTATTTTACACCAAGCGGATACGTAATATCAAAAGGAATATTCATTTATTGTTAATATTCAATGCCCCATTGTACACATGGATTATCTTTATTATAATTACAATGTGGTTAATATTAACTCAAATACGATGAACTTGGTCTTCTGAGTGTTGGTGGGAGCAAGACTCTGGAGTCTTCCATCTACTCTCCAGCTATCGGCTTCTCCTCGGAAAAATATCATCATCGATGGTCCTTCGTGTTGTGAGTTCATCCGACGGCAACAAGAAAAACCTTATCATTATTGTCAGCTAGTCTCTGGAGTATTTTTGGTATTATGTTTTCCATCTGGTAGAGTAATCTGGTTCTGACCCAAGCTATAGTTTTCACACAAGTTCGTTTTTACCATTCTACATTGATTGAGGTTGTTCTTCATGCCTTATTACAATCTTGCCTTGATTATATGTTTGGCTCCTAGGTTTGCACCGAGTCGACCAAGTGTTTCATTGTTTCGAAAGAGATTGATGGAAAGAGGAATTTTGGGGTTAATCAAAATCCCTTTCCCTAAAAAAAATCAATTCTGAGGCATGTGGTTTATGGCCCACAAAGCCTATCGAAAGCGTTTGAGGCTATAAGCCTTTAAAATCAGACCACCACACATACCGGATCTTTTTAATATTATTGGGAGCATTTAAATATGCATTTAAGCCTTAAAGCCTCGAGCAACACATATATCAGAAGCTTATCATATAGGCGTTCAAGCCTTAACCCTTCACCTACACAGATTACATGGGGAAAACCATGAAAACCCCGCTCCGGAATACATACCCGGACTCCAAGTTCTATGCACCTACATTCATAACTATCAGTGGGTCCATCGATCCCTATTAACGCCTTCCGCTTTCCTCAACACTAATCCAATGCCGACCTCTGACTACCTGATCGCCGATTGGTGTATCGGAAACATCGCCACATCACTCATTGGCGTATCGGCTATCGCTTATCCACAGTCCAAGTCCTTTGGCCTCCCCAATATGCAATTGTTGATCACATCTCTGCCATTAATCCCCTTTTGATCCAATGATCCTTGTTTCATCGACGGTTACTCATCGCAACTATCTAAGGTCTTACTCCCCTCCACTCCAATGGACCGATCCGATATGCCTTCCGGATTCGACAAGAGTATAGGCCAACTTCCATAAGTTTTAAGGTCCGGATTTTGGATCCGCTAAGTACCTTTGCGCTGTTTCTTAATGTAATTGGAACTCAGCTAAGGGTCGATGGATTTCTGTGTTAAAACACAGTTCTCTTCCATATTCCAATTCACATGTGACATTCATATATATAATAGTTAACTCAAATATCATTGGATCGCCATCGATTCTACAGTGATCAATGGTCGATCAGCAACAATGCAATGCTGAAACATTCAACTATCTATAAAATATACACAGCGCACATATTCAACACAAAGCAAATTCTTATATTATACATAGCATGATTATAAGATCTAAGGCATTTCAGCCTTAGAATGAATTATCTCTCTATTACATTTTGCTCACATTGTCTCCCACACTACATTACTCTCCATCTCATTGAACGCGCAGGTTCATCACACATATATTTATATGGAAACATTGGATCACTGTGAAGGATCCAATCACATCCTCTCCTTGATTTGCTCAACAAACTTGTATACACATGGCAGCTTACATTTTAGATAAGCCTTCTAGAGACCTATCCATTCCATCTTCAAATCTATTTTAAAATAGATTTTTCCCTATTTTGCTCCCTGGTCCACGTCCTCCTCTTCGCTCCGCTTGGGATTCCTCCATTAATTAAGGGTGATAGGTGCTCCTACATCAGACTCCCGAGGCATAAAAATTTATGACCTCCTGGTCATATGCTGCTCCTTGTCTTTAGCAATTCTACCCACTTCACTTCTTCAGTGGAACTGCCTTCGTGATCTTCTATGAGTTGCAACCAACCTCTGTAGTAACAGTCTTCCTCTGCTATATGATACCTCACCAAGCCCTCCTCACTCGGTCTTTTGGCATCCTTTAGGTTCTCTCCTCTGGAACCATATGAGCACTCCATGCTCTAGTTTTGCTACAATCTTCTCACCTTCTTTCGTCGTTCTCTGTGCAACAGTAAGACCATAACTCTCATTACTTTATCATCTATACCTCCTTCTCCTTTGCTTGCACTCCTTCCTTCTCTTAGGAATTTCTTTAATCTTCCTTTGCAGAATATTTATTCACTCTGATACCAAATGATGGAAAGAGGAATTTTGGGGTTAATCAAAATTCCATTCCCTAAAAAAAATCGATTCTGAGGCCTGTGGTTTATGGCACACAAAGCCTATCAGAAGCATTTGAGGCTATAAGCCTTTAAAATCAGACCACCACACATGTCAAAGCCTTTTAATATTATCAGGAGCATTTAAATATGCATTTAAGCCGTAAAGCCCTGAGTAACACATATATCGGAAGATTAGCATATAGGCATTCAAGCCTTAACCCTTCAGCTACACAAATTACACAGGGAAAACCATGAAAATCCTACTTCAGAATACATACCCGGACTCCAAATTCTATGCAACTGCATTCATAACTATCGGCTGGTCTATCAATCTGTATTAACTCCTTCCACTTTCCTCAACACTGGTCTGATGCCAACCTCCAACTACCCGATCACTGATTGGTCTATCAGCGACATCGCCACATCGCTCAGTGGCGTATCGGTTATCGCTTATCCATAGTCCAAGTCCTTTGGCCTCCCCGATATGCAATCGCCAATCGCATATCCGCCGTTGATCCCCTTTTGATTCAACAGTCCTTGTTTCATTGGCGGTCGCTCATCGCAACTATCTAAGGTCTTAGTCCCCTCCACTCCAACACACCAATCCGATATGCCAACTTCCATAAGTTTTAAGGTCCGGATTCTGGATCCGCTAAGTACATTTGCATTGTTTCTTAATGTAATTGGAACTCAGCTAAGGGTCGATGGATTTTTGTATTAAAAAACAGTTCTCTGCCACATGCCAATTCACACGCGACATTCATATATATGATAGTTAACTCAAATATCATTGGATCACCATTGATTCTAGAGTCATTGATGGTCGATCAACAACCCAGCAATGCTAAAACATTCAACTATCTATAAAATATATACAGTGCACATATTCAACACAAAGCACATTCTTATATTATACACAGCATGATTATAAGATCTAAGGCATTTTAGCCTTAGAATGAATTCTCTCTCTATTACATCTTTCTCACACTATCTCCCACACTACATTACTCTCCATTTCATTGAACGCACAGGTTCATCACACATATATTTATATGGAAACATTGGATCACTGTGAAGGATCCGATCACATCCTCTCCTTGAATTGCTCAACAAACCCGTATACACATGGCATATTACATTTTAGATAAGTCTTCTAGAGACTTATCGATTCCATCTTTAAATCCGTTTTAGAATAGATTTGTTCCTATTTTGCTCCCTAGTCCATGTCCTCCTCTTTTCTCCACTTTGGATTCCTCCATTAATTAAGGGTGCTATATGCTCCTGCATCAGAGATGCTTTATAGTTGCAACCCTGGCCAGTTACAGGTTTTGAGTTTTTGTTTAAAACATCGTTTAACTTCTTTTTATTTCTATTAATACATATAAGTAATCTTTTCTCTTTGCTACTATGTTTCGCCAGAGGTTCCTTACCACTTGAGAATGTTTGATCGAGGCTTACCTCCCAGAATCTTACCGAGGGTTGCAACCTATTCTTCCTTCAGCCTTTAGGTATGTGAAAACTTGTTCTGGATTCTTGAAGGCTTCAGCTCTTAGTGGAAATTGGTTAACAAACCATCCAACTATGTTTCTCTTGGTCCTTAATTAGTTTGTTTTCGTAAGGGTTTGTATGTTTCTCGGGACTCTATATAAAAAGGCCCTTGTGGCTATATTCTTTGAGTTCAAGTCATAGAGCTGTCATTCCCACTATCTCAGATTCCGGGTATGCGTCTAGTCCTAGTTTTGTAATTAACCTTAATTGATCTTGTTTCGATATAGTTGGTAATTGTTGTATTTGGAAGTTCCTTACCAGATAAAGAGTTTCATTATGAAGAATTTATGTGCTTTATTTATATATATGTATATATAGCTACTTGGTTCTTGTAAATGAAGAGGGTCAGTTTATACCCTTGCTTGGACTCCATATTTTCCACAGAGATACGATTTATCCAACCAAAATGGCTCTTTCTTCATTGTTCTTTTCCTTAGAGTAAGCATTAGCCATTTTCCGTTATATTTGCTTCAAGACTGTTTATATGTTTTGTTCTTGTTATTTAATTTTTATTTCTGGAAACAATTGGGCTATCGACCCACATCTCGTCATAGCCATACTTGTTATATATGAATTTTTAACATGCTTTTTGTAGCTAGTCTCAAAGTTTTCTTTACCTGAATGACCCTTGATTAATTGGGGTTTCAGTTCTAGGTTTGGATTTTCCTTCATATTTCCCTATTCCTGATTGGTGAATCAATTATTTGCATCATATGATAGTTTTGGTTTTTCTTTTCTTTTTATTAGGACAAAATTCTTTTTCTTTTGTTTAGAATATGTGAAAAAGTATGGTTTGGCCTCAGAACTTAATTTCTTGTTCTTTTCTGGTATTACCTTGCAACGAAGATTTAAAGTGTTGAAGAATCTACTCTTGTTGTTCTGTAATATTTATATGTTTTGTAGTATTATACTTTTCTTACCATAACTGTAAATTCCTCTGTTCTAGTAAGTTTCTAGATTAAACCAGAAATTCTTGTTTTTCATATTTTACATTTCCCTTAAGGGTGTTTGAATTGTAACTCTAAAATAATAATTCTTCTAAAAGAACTCTTCTATTAATTTCAATAGATCTTTCTGAGTTTTTTCTTTAAGGTTTACTAGTTTCTATAGATGACTAGAGTATAGTTTATAAACTTCTATTAGTAGCCATCATGCCTTAACTGAACTAGTACATTAACCTTTCCAAACAATATACATATCTTTAATTCAACATCATAATTAACCTACAGGAAGTTATAAATACTTATTTGGTTCCAGTTGTAATTATGGTCGACTATTTGAAATCAAAATCGACTAAAGACACCAAATTTCCTCCCAATCATGAGACTTGCTTTCAGGCCAAAGTCTACCCCTGAGCTATTACTCAGATGTAGGATGTTTCCTGTAAGACTATCAGTCTTAACATGTCATAGCTATCTGGTCTTAACCAGACTTAGCTTTTGGATCTTCCTAACATATCAGCACAAAAACCTCTCCTTTAGTTCTCTTTTATTCATCTCAGGTACCAATACCCTCTGGATCTCTTCCTTGAGAATAAATATTCAAGGAAGTAGTTAGGGATAGGTAACTACCTGACATGTGAGAGTTATATGATTTTCAACATTAATACATTTGCCTCACACGAAATTTAATCAAAATAATAAATATATAAACTTAAATAGTAATATCCAGTTTATTTACTCTAGTAATTAAATATCTATAATTACTAGAGACATTACATCTTCCCCCCTAAGATTAAACAACATCCTGATGTTTCTCTACTGCAAATAGATCTGGACATGTCTTCCTCATAACATGTTTGTCCTCCCAAGTGGCCTCCTCTAGCCCAAAGTGTTGTCATTTCGCTTTAACTTTGGTGATAACTCGTCTCCGTAGCATTACTTCTCTCCCATCGAGTATAACCTAGGGTTCGACTAAGAACTCACCTTCTGGTTCGACTTAGACATAGTAAAAGAAATTTAGTCAGCTTTTTCTTTGGCAGTCTGTCTTGGTAACTATTCATAACACACTATATCCTCATAAAGAATATAATTACATGTATATCCTACCAATTTATTATATCTATATATATATATATATATATATATATATATATATATATATATATATATATATCTATATATATATATATATATATATATATATATATATATATATATCTATATCTATACACACACACACACACACACATACTAACACAGAAACATGAAAAACATTATGCACACATATGTGGTTGAGAAAAGTAAGATGATAGCCCACAGGTCCAAATCAGGGAAAAATTTGGAAGGGACCACAAAATTGGGGTGCTAATTTAGCACACCCATCCTAATGCGAAGTAATCTTCTTGGCTTGTACACGAACATAAACATGATCTCCGACTTGAAACTCCCAAAAACTTCTCTTCTGATCAGCAAAACTTTTATGTCGATCATGGGCTGTCCTTAAATTGGAGCGCACCTTTTTTACCATGTTGTAACATAATTTGGTTTTGATAAGTTAGATCTTTTATTCCATTTTCAAATAAGGATTGTGTGCAATTTATTCTTTAATTCCACAATGATAGGAATTCTATTCAGGTCATATAGTTTAATCATGACTTAACTCATTTAAATTTCTGTTAAATATATTAGTGAATGAAGGTTTACCAAACAATTTAAACTTGGTAAATCAGTAGCTAGGTAGAAATAACATTGACTCAACAGTTTAATCTGAGTCAATGGTGAAATAAGTGATAGGATAAGGTAGATGTACATAAAATAAAAATGATTTGGGTCTGCTAGCTTAAGTGCACCCTGCAAAGCAAGAAGAGAAAATGTTAGCTTAGAAAAAGAATGGAATGCAAAAGGGTAGGTAGAAGCACTATGGTGGTTAGAGGAAAAACATGAAGATTTTATCCTAAAGTCAAATTTCAAGTATTATTTTCATGTGCAAAAGACAAAGGATTAAAGTTGTACTCTAAAGATTAATATATCAAATAATTTTGGTGTATTAATCCCTATTCCTAAGTTCTAATACCCAAACTCACCCCCCGCTCATATTTTTGTCCACTTCCCTATTCCTAAGTTTTATTACCCCGCCATATACTCCAAATATTCCCCACTATGCATTAAATTATTTTCTCTTGACCCCATCGAGCAACCCGTCACCTCACATTAACACTCTGCCACCTCTCACCTCATCTGTGCCCATCTCCCAAGATCCAACAACCTACACAGTATTTCGCCCCCTCGTCGCCATCCAAAATTTATCACCGGGGGGGGGGGGTTCGAAACAGGTGGTATTTGAAACTGTGCCTGCCTCTACATGTCAACGCTACATATTTTTGAACCCCCCTCGGGCGAAACCATTAACTGCCTCCCGCCCCCTTCGAAAAGCAGTTTCTCTGCCTCCCGATACCACTCTTATACCCGTTATGCTTCTGCCACTCACCTTCTGCCACATCATTTACTCGTTGATTCTGCCAATCACATCCGCTCCCTCCAAAACTAAGCCATTAAATAATTAAATGAGTTAGCCGTTAATCCAACGGACCCGCACCACCTTCAATGGAAAAAACCAGACTGTTATATAATTCTCCCTTTCACTCATTAATCAGTTACTGAATTCATACACTGCCACTGTTATTGCTCTATTATAGGTTTGCTGGACCAAACTCCGACATTTTCACCCGCCAGTGACACTATCCGCTCACTCATTTTCACCCTATTACTTATGTTCTTGTCCTCAAATCCTAAGTCCCCTTTGTGTATTGAAGCCTGTAATCCAGTTTTCACTACTATCCTTAGCCTTATCTGAAGATGCCTCCAAAGGACAAGGGACCAGAAGAACTTGTCAATATTCTGATATATCCTCCCATTGATTTTCACCACATCCATTTGGCTAACAAAGACCATAAAATCCATGAAATTCTCTGTGAATTTGGCCTTTTCAAGATGTATTGTTGGCTTGAGGACAAATACATAGACAAATCCGATGACATTAAGCTGCGGGGATCCAATTTATCCCGCTACGCTTTTCCCCGTACCCACAGCACCCCAGAATTTGTTAGGAAGTGTCATGCATGTTATTTTATAAGCCAAAGAGCCATCATTTCACCCACTGGAGAAATTTTGTTTACTATCACTCCTCAAGCCATAGACCATATGATGCGAGCCTCTTCAGTAGATAATTCCACCCTCTTTTTCTATGAAGCACTTGTTGAGTTTTACCATAAATTGGATTTTTCCAAGAGGGCCAAAACCCTTGAACTTTTCTTAACAAAAGATGCCCCATTGCCAAAGAAAAATACTCCTTATCCCTCCTCTATTTTCACTGAGAAAGCCAAAAAAATTATCGCAATCATCTCTTACCTCCTTGGCTACTACTAAAATCAGTGGGTAGATGAGGCCATCATAGGATTTCTATCTATTTTCTCTGTTGATTCTAAGCCCTCCATCATGTTTAACTTTAGCCAATTTCATGCTAATTCAATTCATGATCAGTTTATCAAATTCTAGACTAAGGAGGTGTTCAAGTATGTGTTGGAAATAATACTGAGAGGGGGGGTGAATCAGTATTATCAGATCAATCAAACTTTTTCAATTTCATGCTCAGAAACATATACGCTACTTCAATTAAGTGAACCCGCGTGTACACGCTACTGTGTCTAATGAAACTCGCGTATATCCAGAGATCTTATAATTCAGTTATCTTAATCTTCAGTAAATGCATCAGATCATTATTAAGCATATTAACAGTAAACAGGTGCAGAATAACAGAACAGATCATCACACAAGAGCCACACACATGAACACCATGATATAAGGTGGAAACCCAATGTGGGTGAAAACCACCTGCTGCAATTCGTCTCTTTCTTCTTTAATAAGAAACTTCTTTTACAATGCACTGGTGCAGTCATTTACCAGCACGCAGGCTGCAACCTGCAGAGGGCTACAACCCTCATAGCTCTTGTACTAGCCGATCCATTTACTAGTACGTAGGTACCAACCCTACAGAAGGCTACAACCTTCATAGCTCTTGTACTAGCCGATCCATTTACTAGTACGTAGGTGCCAACCCTACAATCTTCCCGGGACCATGTTTCATACATTTTCATACTGGATCCATGAAACAATCATCATTGTAGAACAACCTGCATCATCAATCACTGAAACACCCAATTCTGAATCACTGTAACCCTGTCAACAACAACCAGACAACATAACAACAACCAGATCCAACTTCATCTTCAAATATCATACTTCACATTGTATACGCTACTTGGATGAACCCAACCTGCGTGTATACGCTCTTTTACAAAAGCCAACCCGCGTACAGATCTGCAAATTCTAACTTATAACTCTACAGCTATATCAGACATCAAAACATACCCAGATCATAATAATAAACATGCGTCAGTAGATCTGATCTATCCACAGGCAAACCATATGAAGATAATCATTCCAAGCCTTGAGATCTCGTTCCATCATTCATCATCCTCCACATGAGTGAAACCTTGGTTCAGATCACCAACCCATAACCAGCACTTGGATCACACACTTTCTCAGATCTTCATCATTCACACTTGCTCCCTTTGGCCTAGTGATCTTCTCCTTATATAGCCTTAGGCCTTGCTCAATACCAAGAGCCAAAACCATAGTAACACAATACCATCAACCTCGAAACTAGGGATCGACACGTCCGTCGAGACACCATGGTCCAAAACCATAGGCACAACTTCCAAGGACTAACTGCCACTGACCAAAGGTACGTTTTCACATGTACGCGCTTTTACTGAAGCCAACCTGCGTGTACACGCTGATTCTCCTTGCTAAACCTGCGTATATCTCTTTCTTGTCCTGCTGTACTGAGATCTGTCCACTAGTTAAGTTGCCATCACCTGTACCAGTCTCTGAGCACCTGTACCAACCTCTGAGTGAGTTGCCATCAAGGACAACACTTGAATCATAATGCCAACAATCTCCCCCTTTGGACTTGATGGCAACCACCACACCAAGTCACTCTCCCCCTTTGACATCAAGGGCAAAGGGTGGACCAAGATATTCTCTTCTTTGGTATACCTTCTGCTGTCCATGCTGCTGTCCATACTCCCCCTGAGTACATGCTGAAATCTCCAAATGTGCTCCCCTTTTGTGTATGCCAAAGTGTACCAATCTATCCATCCTGCTCTTGCTGAATTGTGCTGTTCATGCTCCCCTTGACTGTAGGCAAGATCTGCAAAAGATGTTCTTCAAGAAGAACAAAGACTTATACATTATAGAAGACCTTCCTATCACCAAAAGACTCAATACATACATTTATCACCCAAACTGGTGGGGATATACCAATATTGACTCATCCACCTAACCATGTGGAGATACATTAAGAGTTTACTCATGATAAGACATGAACATTACATCATTCATCCTAGGCATAGTGGGGAAACCAACATAGGCCGTTACATGACCTTGACACCATAAAAGAGATATCACAACAGAGATACATGCTGAAGTTTCTGAATGGGCTCCAAGTTGTATCAATCCATCCATGCTCCCCCTGAGTAGATGCAAGTTCTAGGACCAGCAATTCATTCAAGACCATGACTATCATTCATCATATATGATCTGTACCATCAGCCTGCAATGCCATTCCTTTGATCAAGCAACAAGATGTATCATTTAGCTTCATAGACTTTATAAACAACTTCTAACCATAATGCCAACAATGCATTATTTGAAGTATATGCTCCCCTGAGCCTGTGCCATCTGTAGTTAGATCTGATCATGCATACATCAGTAATAAGCATCAAGATCTCATCATCAAGTTAGGATTAAACACTTCTAGCATCTTACAAGTATCAAAACATTTCCAAACATCCTCAGCAGACTGTAACTGTTAACCAATAGAGCATATACTGGACTGGATCATATCAGACCCCTTTTCTGAGTCTGTCCCCACTGCTTTTTCACAAACTGACATATACGCGACTTTTCAGTGCGAAACTCGCGTATATACGCGGATTTCCTTCATGAAACTTGCGTATGATAATTAGAACACTGAAGTTTTACACCTTCAGCTCCCCCTGAGTCTGTTATGTCTGTGTTGTGCTGAGTACCCTGTGCTGTGCCACATCTTTCTGACTGAACTTCCTTCTTCTTCCATATCTTCAAGCATGTTGATGATTTCCTTTTATCATGAGCTTTGTTCCTGCAATCTTTTGCTTTATGTCCAAACTTGTTACATGTATAGCATCTTATATTTTTCATGTTCCTTCTATCACAATTAATTGCTTTGTGTCCATATGCATTGCAGGCAAAGCAATACCCTCTGAAGTACCTGGGATGCGATGATCTTTCTTGAACCATTCTACTTCTGCATCTGGCTGCAACATGTCCAAGATTATGACATACATAACATTCAACATTATTCAGCGGAGGAAATAATCGTCTATCACGTCCATAGTTAGGAGTAAAGGATCTTCCTTGAGGAATTTCTTTCCTTGGTTGTTCCTTGAGCATTTCAGATTTCTCATTAGAGTTTCTTGTCTCACCTTGTGAACTAGATTCTCCTTCAACAGACTCATGAAAACCAAGACCAGTTTTGATAGCAGGGGACCTTTGACTACTAAGAATATCATCCAAGATCTTAGTACTATCTTGAAATCGTAATAGTTTATCCTTTTCTTCTAATTTACTTTTCAAGATATTTACCTCAACTTGATGTTGTTCTTCTTTGTCTAGACATTGCTTCTTCAAGGTCTCTTCAGCTTTCCTTCCTTCATCCAACTGATGTCTTAGTTGAGGATCTCGTTTTCTTGCTCTTTATTCAGTGCTAGCAGCATTTCTCGAATTCTGGAGGCACATTCCAACAGATCTTCTAATTTGATGATTTCTTCTTTGAGGGCATTCTCCTTTTTGCTAGGTAGATCTTGCTGATCTATGGTTTGATCTGATGCTTCATTTGTTTGTCCATCTTCATTCTGAGATGCTTCAGGATCTGAACACTTGCTTCCACTCAACGGCAGGTTGTCATTTTTCCTTTGAGCTGTCTTCTTCTTCTGACGTGCTTTCTTCCCCATTGTTCTACGAATCTCCTTCAAGCGATCAAGCTTCTCTGAAGGACCTGCTCTGATACCAATTGTTGGAAATAATACTGAGAGGGGGGGTGAATCAGTATTATCAGATCAATCAAACTTTTTCAATTTCATGCTCAGAAACATATACGCTACTTCAATTAAGTGAACCTGCGTGTACACGCTACTGTGTCTAATGAAACTCGCGTATATCCAGAGATCTTATAATTCAGTTATCTTAATCTTCAGTAAATGCATCAGATCATTATTAAGCATATTAACAGTAAACAGGTGCAGAATAACAGAACAGATCATCACACAAGAGCCACACACATGAACACCATGATATAAGGTGGAAACCCAATGTGGGTGAAAACCACCTGCTGCAATTCGTCTCTTTCTTCTTTAATAAGAAACTTCTTTTACAATGCACTGGTGCAGTCATTTACCAGCACGCAGGCTGCAACCTGCAGAGGGCTACAACCCTCATAGCTCTTGTACTAGCCGATCCATTTACTAGTACGTAGGTACCAACCCTACAGAAGGCTACAACCTTCATAGCTCTTGTACTAGCCGATCCATTTACTAGTACGTAGGTGCCAACCCTACAATCTTCCCGGGACCACGTTTCATACATTTTCATACTGGATCCACGAAACAATCATCATTGTAGAACAACCTGCATCATCAATCACTGAAACACCCAATTCTGAATCACTGTAACCCTGTCAACAACAACCAGACAACATAACAACAACCAGATCCAACTTCATCTTCAAATATCATACTTCACATTGTATACGCTACTTGGATGAACCCAACCTGCGTGTATACGCTCTTTTACAAAAGCCAACCCGCGTACAGATCTGCAAATTCTAACTTATAACTCTGCAGCTATATCAGACATCAAAACATACCCAGATCATAATAATAAACATGCGTCAGTAGATCTGATCTATCCACAGGCAAACCATATGAAGATAATCATTCCAAGCCTTGAGATCTCGTTCCATCATTCATCATCCTCCACATGAGTGAAACCTTGGTTCAGATCACCAACCCATAACCAGCACTTGGATCACACACTTTCTCAGATCTTCATCATTCACACTTGCTCCCTTTGGCCTAGTGATCTTCTCCTTATATAGCCTTAGGCCTTGCTCAATACCAAGAGCCAAAACCATAGTAACACAATACCATCAACCTCGAAACTAGGGATCGACACGTCCGTCGAGACACCATGGTCCAAAACCATAGGCACAACTTCCAAGGACTAACTGCCACTGACCAAAGGTACGTTTTCACATGTACGCGCTTTTACTGAAGCCAACCTGCGTGTACACGCTGATTCTCCTTGCTGAACCTGCGTATATCTCTTTCTTGTCCTGCTGTACTGAGATCTGTCCACTAGTTAAGTTGCCATCACCTGTACCAGTCTCTGAGCACCTGTACCAACCTCTGAGTGAGTTGCCATCAAGGACAACACTTGAATCATAATGCCAACAGTATGCTTCTATGTTACTTTATATGTTCTTATATTTTCAGGGAGACAAAATCAAGATTTCCTTACAAAAACTGGGTGCAGAAGGGAACCAACAATCAATCATCTTTTGGACTACTCTAGTGATGAAGGAACAAAAGGAATACACATACAAATAGTTTGTAGAGATGTTTTTGCATCCAACAATCAGTCTCTTAAGATGCAGAACAAAACCGAGGATCAGTGAGGAAATTAGAAAGGTGTTGTACCTATCAAACCAAGTTGAGACAGGGGATTGGTGCCTCTATTAGAATTATACAGAATTGAGAATATTTGGGTGTGAGATTGCCCCTTACAAGTTGCCTAAATTCCTCCCAATGAGGATTTTTTCTTTAGAGTACATAAGGAAGATGCTTAATATGGATGAGATTCATTTTCTAGCTTCCAAGAAGAAGTCCCAATTAGAAATTAAAACACAAATAGGGCCTTTCATTTGCAACAGCAGGGCGGTAGGGGAAGAAGTAGATAAGATACTAAAAGAAATGTAGTTCAGTCTTACTTTCCCCTGGTCATATGATCCATTGGGGGTCATTTCTAAATTAAGAGTGGAAAACAAATCCACTGCATATTTTCACACAGCGAGACTAAAGATAGAGAAGTATAAAAACCAGCTAGAATGGGCTGAGAACACCCTACAAGAGGCAGAAGAGCAGCTGGTATCATCCTCCATAGTACAGACTCCAACCATGCAGGAGAAAACAACTAAGAGAAGCAGAGAAGAAGAGTCCCCTTCAGGGACTGAAATTTTAAGTGAAGGATTCAAAAGTATGTATAGGAAGAAGGCCAAGCTTAGTTCCTAACTAAGCTTCAGCAAGGATTCAGAGCAGGAGAACATTATCACCACTAATGAACCACTTGTTTCCTCATTAGTGGGTGATCAGACCACACTATCTCCCACTACCTCCATGGCTTCACAAGCTCAGCAACAAATGTAGACCAACACATCTACTATAGGGGAGATAGTGAAAAGTATAATGTACATTTTGAAGAAGATAAAAGTAAGGAATGAGGCCTTGAAGATTAACACCTACAATCAGTTCTGGAAGCAAACTTCTGGTTCTCAAAGCATGCTGTTGTCAGCCTTTGATTTAGAGAAAGGTAAAATGCAAATGGCATTCCTCTAGGCACAGGTTCCCTAGCCCAAGGAAGCATCAGACTACAAGAAGACAACATTTGAGTTTGATGTAAAAGACATACATCCCATTGACCAAATGGAGATGCACAAGCAGACTGGGGAAATGATTTTTTCCACTGTCACTAACACTGCTATGAGTTTTTCTAAACTACAGGTTACATTAGCCAATGTTCAATCACAACTGAAGATGGAGAAGGTCTCTGCACTTGCCAAAGACACCAGGATCAAAAATCTGGAGGACTTGGTGATCAAAGTGGGTTATGACCCTGCAAACATCAATGTTGCAGAAGAGCTTGTAAAGAAAAATAATTTAGACATAACAACATTAAGGAAGTGGTTGAAATTGTCAGCTACAAAATATCCTCTAGACAAGGATATTGAAGAAAAAGAGACACAAAAGACAGACATGATAAAGCTCATCATGGAGCAAAGTGCACAGTTGGAGAAAATGGAGACAAAGATGGAAAAGATGATTAAATAAAATGACTATTATCCCTTTGGAAGCACTCCCTATCACAACCATTCCTAAAATCACATATTCTACAATAAGCACATGGGATGTTGCAGATCAGTTAGAAAATGTAGTACAGAACATGTGTCTCCAGACTGAAGAGATCAAAAGATTGCAGGGTGAAGTCAATATTTTACAAGATCATCAAACAAAGACTGAGACATTTCATGCAGTAGAGCTACAAAGAGCTCAAAATCAGATAGAGGTATGAAAGAAGTCAGTAGCCGAGCCCTCTATTGGCTACACACTGGCCCATGTTAAAGAAATCATATGGAACAATATCGTTGAAGAAATAGATACAATTTGGCCATGTATCCATATTATGTTCGAGCAGAAGGAATTGATGGAGAAGCTAAGAAAACCATTTCCACTATCAACGCTGAATTGGGAGAAATGCCTCCTATAGCCAACACCATCATAAAGTTCCTCAATTCCAAAAATGGATATGAGATGGATGATCTAGGAGTAGATGACAGAACAGAAACCATCCTGGAAGTAAAGAAAGTTCTAACAAAGAAGAACTTGGTTGTACAACTAACAGAGAAATGTCACCATCTTGAGGTAGCAGTTAACAAGTTTTTCACTAGAATAGATGCATTGAAAAGGAAAGGTTTGCCTTCTCTATTTGTGATCATTGACAAATTGATGACCATGGAAGATTACATGAAGAAGGTTCAAGACATTGCAAAGGATACAACTAACTCTTCCCACATCAAAGGTACTAATGCAAGGAGAGATTTTTATGAAGCTATCAGCAACATAAGTTTTATACAACACGAGATAAAACACATTTTTGCAGTAAAACCCACTTTTGCTCAGTATAATGAGGTAGATGAGATCTATCGCAAGGTAAAAAGAATTTCTATTCTAGATGAAGAGCAGTGGGATAAGTTGTGTGAATTCCAGGATTAAAAATATAGGTCAGCTTCACCAGTGCAACACCCAAATAGTGGCCACTCAGCAACTGTTCTCCTCCAAAGCAGGGCCAAATGTCTAGATCACTTCACCAGATTCATTCCTTTTGATTGCATTATTTCTTTTCTGTTAGTTCAAAGTAAATAATAGAATGTCATGTCACTAAGGCATTAATTGTAATATTTTTGTAAATTTTGTTTAAATACTTCATTTTGTCGAAGTATTGGTGGTTGAACCCTTGAACAAGTTATCAAGCAAATTTGTACTAAGCTAGAGCATTTTTTAGATAATAAAAGATTTTGCATTTGCCTCATATGGTCTGTCTCTCAGTGAGTTGTATTCCATCTTGTCTATTCATTATGTTTTCTTCATATAAATTAATTATTTTGTAGTCATCCGATTTAAAATTTAATTGAATATCAGTTTCATTTTGAATCCTCTGTGAAGTTGTAATTTAAATAAGAGATTAATTTACAGAACTATTTGTTATTGTAAATTCCTCTTTGAACATAAATTACACTAGATCTTTGTAATAGTTTAATTATATTTTGTTGATTAAGAAAGCACTCTTTTCTTAATTTCTTCTTGTAAATGGTTAAATATTCAGTTTGAATATAAAATCAATTATACCTCTCCATACTCTACTTCTCCATCACATTAAAATCAAACTAACCATGTGCAGTTAAAGAACAACCTTTCATTTTATCAAAAATCTGTCTAAGTTTAAAGCACATGTTTATAAATAGTTCACTGGTCATCCAATCACTCAAAACAACAAAACATTATAGATGCTTTTTCATAACTAATTGACCTTAGGTTATCTCAAAGGACAACATTAGATTGGTGTCGTTGTCAGGGAGCGAAGGATTGAAAGCTAAATTTTCCTTGGGGCAATGATTCTCCCTTTCCTTTAAGGTGAATAAAGGATAAGGATATAGGTCAAAATATTTCATTTGGTGATTCATTGGTCCAGGTTGGCTCCTTTTAAGCATATTAAATCATGTTCTGATTCTGAGATTGTTAAACCTCTACCAGATCCAAAAAGACTTATTAGGGGAGCCTCTTTAAGGAGAAGACTTAGAACCCCTTATTCTTCTTTAGCTTTACACCCTGAAGACATCTCATCTATAGATCCCTTTTGATTTGTGCCATCCCATCCTGATTGGACTATATTACCTCCTAGGGTTTCTGAACTCCATTCCAGAGGAGTAGATCTTCCATAAACCTTTTTAATACAATCACTTGAGTCATATCAAGTCCCATCCATTCCTATCAAATCACCTTCATCTGAGGAAGAATTGGGTTTACATTTACCTGAATTCAAGCCTACAGACTTCATTTCTCCAACTCCTTATTCTATTCCATCAACCTCTACTAATCTTGAAGAGATATTTTCTGTCTATTCAAATCCTTTGTTTGATAATAAGGAAGACTTTCCACCAGGAGTTTAGAAGTTGGTTATTAAAACCCCTTTGAAATCCTCAAATAGGTCTCCTCCCTCTTTCTCTCCTCCACATACTAATACCCCTACCGATTCATCTTCATCCCCTTCATCTTCATCATCTTCCTCTTCCTCATCATCATCCACTCAGTCACCCCAGACTCCTCCTGCTATTATGGCTTTTCGACCCATTGTGCAAGAAAGGTATGCTGCTCTAGTTCTCCCTGCAAACTTGGAAAATTTTCCTGATGGATATCTAAAACATCTACCAATATTTAATGGAGAAGCAGGCCCTTCAGTAGAGGATCATGTATCAACTTTCCTAGATTTTGTTGACAATACAAACATAGAACAGGAAGATGTTTATATGAGATTATATGTACAATCTTTAGAAGGAAATGTTAGGATCTAGTTTAGGAAACTTAGAGCTGACTCTATTAGAACATGGAATGAAATCTTAACTATCATTAAAAACTAATGGGGGGTAAAGAAAGATCTTGTTTATTTTCTCACTGAATTTGAAGAATTGAAGAGAAACCCTAGTGAACCTGTTATTGAATTCATCAAAATATTTAACAAACTCTATCATAAAATGCCTGTTGATTGTAAACCACCAGTAGTAGCTGCAAAGGTTAGATTTTCTGAAGCATTTGAAGATATCTTTGCAGTCATGCTAAGGGAAATGGTTTCTAATACATTAGAAGATATGCAGACAAATGCTATAGAGGTAGAAACTAATAGGTCATATTCTGGAAAGCTTAAAGATAAAGCAGAGAAAGAAGAAAGACAACTACAAGCTAGGGTTGATGACTCGTCTTCTTCCAAATATAAACTTGAAGATCAGAAAATTGATGAAATTACATGTTTACATAGAAACCTTTCTAATAGGATTTATAAAATTGAAACACAACCTAGAACTACTTAGAAAACTACTGTTAGGCCTCAAGCGTAAACTCAATTCAGAAGAACTCCTCAAATGCAAATTCTTCAGAGACCAGGTTATGATCAAAATGTTCAACCACCTTTGTTGATTGATGATCAATAGCCATAGGATACAGGCCCTTTAATCACTGAAGATATCAATAATATTGATTGTTCAACTGTAGAAATGGCAATAGTTCCTTCATCTTCACCTCATTCTTTTGAACAAGAATAAGGAGATGCTCAACTTTCAAAATACCAAGCATTCTCTAAATTTCTAATTTCAGAATTAAATAAGAGGTATGATATAAGACCAACATCAGGGCCAGGTAGACCTTCAAAATCTACCACTATAATTGAACCTGTAATAAAATCCATTCAAACACAAACTCCAACACCTTGGACCATAGAGTCATCCACTCAAACCTTTTCATCTAACAAGACCATTTTGACAACTTTTAATATTGAAAAGGAGTTGGAAAGGGTCAAGATTCCTATACCCTTAGTTGAACTTTCCAAAAACCCTAGTTATAAAAATCAAGTGTCTAAATGGATATAGTCCTCTAGTGTAGATGTTGAGGGACATGTTATTATTTTGTAATATGAAAAGCCCTCAGTAGTGTTTGGCCCTAGTTCTGATATGATTTATGAAATTGTTCCACCATTTTATGTAACTTTAAAGGCTCATGAATTTATTTTGTATAAATGCATGTTGGATTCTGGAGCTTCTCATAGCCTTATGCCAAAGGCAATTATGTACTAGCCTCAGTTACAAGTTACTCGTTCTTATCATGATCTTTACACCTTTGATTCAAAGAAGGTACCATGCCTAGGATTGATGAAAGACCTAGTTGTGACCTTAGCTCAAATACTTTTCAACAATATAGTTTTAGACACAGTTGTCATTGATATTCCTACCAATTTTGGCATGCTCCTATATATATCATGTTGTGCTAAACTTGGAGGATCACTTTAGATGGATATGTCTTTTGCTACTCTTCCAATCTATGGAGGTGAACATTTAAGGTTATATAGGGAAGTCATGTTCCTTCATACTGTTTTTAGGTCTATTTAAGCAAGAAACCACCCTATCTATTCAATAGATCAGGATTTTGGTTGCTTTTAGTTATCTTCACAAAATTCATCAAACACTCAACTTGCCATTGAAAATATAGTTTCCGAACCTAAAATTATAGAATCAGATATCCGAAAACTTTATTTTGATGGCTCTTGCTCAAAAGGAGAAGGAGTAGGAATTGTTTTAATTTCATCAAATAAAGAAAACACAACTCAGTCATGTAAAATTGAATTTGAGGTCACCAATAATGTGGCTGAGTATGAGGCTTTTCTTCTTGGTATTGAGCTAGCTAAGAGTTTAAAGGTTCAAAACTTGAGTGTCTTTTATGATTCTGAGCTTATAGTGAAGCAGGTTAGAAATATGTGTCAAACGAAACACCCAAGGCTTAGGTCCTATAGAAATGAAGCTTGGGACACAATTGAAAAATTATTCCAAGGATTTAACATAACTGCTATTCCCGGAGATGAAAATACGCATGCTGACTCACTAGCTATCTCAGCAAGCTCTTTTAAAATCCTTGAGCTAGTATTGTTAGAGTACCAAATTCAAGTCAAGTATAGACCATCAATTCCTAATAACCTTAAACACTGGCAGATTTTTGAAGATGATTAACAATTAAAATCTTTCCTTCAAGTCATTGATGAATTCTGGAATATACAAATTGAAGGAGATCAAAAATATGTTCAAGAATCAAATCACCAAAATCCAGAAACTTCATTCAGTCTTAAAATTCTTGATCATGATATCATCCAATTATCTAATAATTTGATTCCTAAAGGATTAGTTCCATTGGAAAAACTATTTGATAATAACGATGTCTCTAAAAACCCCTTGTTTAACTCACCTGAAGAAGAAAATAAAGAATGAAATATTGGGACTTTGAATGATGTGAGAAATGTTAAATTGTCATCAACCTTGCCTTTGGATGTAAAAATCAAATACTTGAATCTTCTTAAAAATTACAAAGATGTTTTCGTCTGGTCTTATAATGAGATAAAAACTTATGATACATCTTTGATTGAGCATAATATTCTTTTGAAACCAGAAGCAAACCCGTTTTAGAAAAAAAATAAGAAGAATCAATCCCATACTACTTCCAACCATTAAGAAAGAACTTAAAAAGCTGCTTGATGCTCATATCATAGTACCTTTAAGGTATTTTGATTGGGTAGCCAACCTAGTTCCTATCAGAAAGAAAAATGGTGAGATTAGGTGTATACTTCCGAAATCTGAACAAATCATCTTTAAAGGATAACTATACATTGCCCAAAATGGATCATGTACTTTAGAAAGTTTCAGGTGCAAATAGGATTTCTATGCTAGATGGATTTTTTGGCTATAACTAGATAATGGTAAGTCAAGCTGACAAAGACAAATCTACTTTCACCACTCCTTGGGGTACATTTATGTATGCTAGAATGCCATTTGGGTTAACCAATGTTGGAGCCACTTTCCAGAGAGCCATGGATCTAGCATTTGTAGGTAAAATATCTGAATTGACTGTCATTTATTTAGATTATTTAACTGTTTTCTTTGATTCTAATAAAAATCATTTAAAACAATTGAGCAAGGTTTTTGACAGGTGCAGGAACTTGGCATATCCATCAATCCAAAGAAATCTGTATTTGTTGTAAAGGAAGGGAAATTACTAAGGCATATAATCTCCAAGGAGGGAGTTATAATTGTCCCAAAGAGAGTTTCAACTATTGAGACCCTATCTCTACCAAGGAATAAGAAAGAGATAAAAACATTCCTTGGAAAGATTAATTTTCTCAGAAGGTTTATTCCTAATTATGCAGAGATAGTTAAGGATATAACTGATATGCTAAAGAAAAATAATGAAGTGAAATGAACAGTTTCTACTAGATATGCTTTTGATCAAATAAAAAAGGCTATATTTGATGCTCCTACATTAGCTAGCCCTGATTATTATTCACCTTCTAACATATTTTCTTTTGCATCCAAGACAACCTTATCTACTGTACTTTTAGAAAAGAACACAAATGGTGATGACCAGCGTATAGCCTTATTTTCAAAAGTTATGAGGGATGATGAACTTAGGTATGATATTATTGAAAAACAATCTTATGCCTTAATTCAAGCCCTCAAAACCTTTAGAACCTATGTCCTGCATTCACACATTACATCTTATGTCCCTAATCATGATGTTAAAACTGTTTCGACTTAGCTTGATGCTGATGGAAGAAGAGGGAGATGGATTGTTAAAATCCTTGAATTTGACCTTGAAATAAAGACCACAAAGCTAGTAAAAGGCCAAGGCCTAGCTAAATTCTTAGCTGAATACAAATGCAAAGTATTGGGGATAAATTGGTTTCTGAAATTTCATCTGGGGAGAATTCACAAGAACATTCCTTAATATCCGTGGACAATCCATAAGAACCTTCCTTAATATCAGAGGAGAATCCACAAGAACCTCCTCCTCTTATAGAAGGGGAGAACCCACAAGAACCTATTTCTTCATATCAATCCATTCTTGTTCACATAGATTAGAAATATCTACTCTTTGATTGGTACTCTGATATTATGTATTTTCTTAGGGATTTTCAATGTCCAGTTGACCTTAACTTGAGGCAGTGAAAAGCCCTAAAGCTTAAAGCAGTAAAATACTGCATTATCAATGCTAATCTATACTAGAAAGACCCTCTTAATATCCTTCTTCTTTGTTTAACTAAAAATGAAATAGAGGGAATTATAGATTAGTTCTAGTAGGGTTTTTTGGTGGACACTATGCCTGGAGAGCAATAGCCTACAAAATTTTAAAAGCAGGTTTCTACTGGCCCACACTTTTTAAAGAAGTTGGATCAATAGTAAGAAGTTTCATACCATGCCAATTATTTGCAAGAAAACAAAAGTTGTTAGCACTTCCTTTGGTTCTAGTATTGGTTCATGCTCCTTTTCTACAATGGGGGTTGGACTTTATAGGGGAAATTCATCCACAATCAAGTAATCAACCTAGAGGGATTTTAACTGCTACAGACTATTTTACCAACTCAGTAGAAGCCATACTTATTAAAAATTCAACTGATACTGTTGTTATTGAATTCCTTGAAGAAAATATCCTATCAATATTTGGATGTCCTCAACCGATTGTTACAGATAATGCAGCAACTTTCAGCAGTGTTAAAATGATTGAGTTCTGTCAAAAATATTCAATCCTCTTACACCATTCTACACCATACTATCCACAAGGTGATGATCTAGTAGAGTCTTCCAACAAGAGCTTATTTAAGATCATTAAGAAGACTCTTGAAGACCATAAAAAGAGTTTCGATAGCCACCTAGTCCATGCAATTTGGGCAAACATAGTTTCTCCTAAGAGATCAACAGGGAAGTCTCCTTTCAAATTAGTTTATGGAAAGGAAACAATTTTTCCTACTCATTTAGCTTTACCTATTATGCGATTCCTTTAGGAATAATATGAATAAAAAGCTGATTTCTCAAGAAGGATTAATCAAATTTTTGAGTTGAATGAAGATAGGGATGAAATTCAGTACGAGCTAAGGAAATACCAAAATAAGATGAAAGAATTGTTTGACAAAAAGGCTAAAGAAAGAAATTTCAAGAAAGGTGACCTAGTGCTTAGATGGGATACAAGGAGAGAAGAAAAAGGAAAGCATGCAAAATTTGACAACCTCTGGTTTGGTCCATTTAGCATTGCAGAAGTTAAAGGGAACAATACATTCATCCTATAGAATTTGTAAGGAGAGTATTCCTCATTGCCAGTCAATGGGAAATACTTGAAACATTACATTCAATATTAATTTTTCATCTATTCATTCATCATTTGTAAATATCCAGAGAGTTCATTTCATGTTTGAAAAAATTGCAAGTGAGTATCTATTTCAGCAACGACTCCATAGCCCAAGGAGAACGCACCTGAAACTTCTTGTTCTCTACATCCCACAAGGGGAAGTAGTCCCCAGCTGGAGCCGATGTTGTAACATAATTTGGTTTTGATAAGTTAGATCTTTTATTCCATTTTCAAATAAGGATTGTGTGCAAATTCTTCTTGAATTCCACAATGATCGAAATTCTATTCAGGTCATATATCTTAATCATGACTTAACTATTTTAAATTTTTGTTAAATAAATTAGCGAATGAAGGTTTACCAAACAGTTTAAACTTGGTAAATCAGTAGCTAGGTAGAAATAACATTGACTCAACAGTTTAATTTGAGTCAATGGTGAAATAAGTGATAGGATAAGGTAGATGTACATAAAATAAAAATGATTTGGGTCTGCTAGCTTAAGTGCACCCTACAAAGCAAGAAGAGAAAATGTTAGATTAGAAAAAGAATGGAATGCAAAAGGGTAGGTAGAAGCACTATGGTGGTTAGAGGAAAAACATGAAGATTTTATCCTAAAGTCAAATGTCAAGTATTATTTTCATGTGCAGAAGACAAAGGATTAAAGTTGTACTCTAAAGATTAATATATCAAATAATTTTGGTGTATTAATCCCTATTCCTAAGTTCTAATACCCAAACACACACCCCACTCATATTTTTGTCCACTTCCTTATTCCTATGTTTTATTACCCCACCATATACTCCAAATATTCCCCACTATGCATTAAATTATTTTCTCCCGGCCCCACTGAGAAACCTATCACCTCACATTAAAAATCCACCACCTCTCACCTAATTTGTGCCCATCTCCCAAGATCTGAAGGCCCAAATAGAATTTTGCACCCCCCCTCACCATCCAAACTTTATTGTTGGGGGGGGGGGGTCTGAAATGGGCAGTGTTTGAAACTGCGCCTGCCTCTATGTGACAACATTATAGAATTTCGGACCCCCTTGGGAAAAACTATTAAATACCTCCCCCCCCTCGAAAAAGCAGTTTGTCTGCCTCTTGATACCACTCTTCTCACCACTCACCTTTTGCCACATCATTTTCCCGTTGATTCTGCCAATCACATCTGCTCCCTCCAAAACTAACTCGTTAAATAATTAAATGGTTTAGCCATTAATCCAACAGACCCGCACCATCCTCAATGGAAAAAAACAGATTGTTATATAATTCTCCCTTTCACTCATTAATCAGTTCCTGAATTCATACACTGCCACTATCATTGCTATGTTACAGGATTGTTGGACCAAACTTTGACATTTTCACCTGCCAGCGACATTGTCGGCTCACTCGTTTTCACCCTATTACCTCTATTCTTATCCTCAAATCCTAAGTCCCCTCTGTGTATTGAAGCCTGTAATCCAATTTTCACTACTGTCCTTAGCCTTATCCGAAGATGCCTCCAAAGGACAAGGGACCAAAAGAACTTGTCAATCCTCTGATCTATCCTCCCATTGATTTTTAGCACATCCCTTTGACTGACAGAGATCATAAAATCCATGAAAATCTTTGCGAATTTGACTTTTTGATATGTATTGTTGGCTCGAGGACAAATACATAGACAAATCCAATGACATTCAGCTGTGGGAATCTAATTTACCCCACTACATTTTTCGTCATATCCACAACACCCGAGAATTTGTTAGGAAGTGCCATGCATGTTATTTGCCAAGCCAAAGAGCCATTATTTCCACCACTGGAAAAATTTTGTTTACTATCACTCCTCAAGCCATAGACTAGATGATGCGAGCCCCTACAATAGATAATTCCACCAAATTTTCCTATGAAGCACTTGTTGAATTGTACAAGAAATTGGATTTTTCCAAGAGGGCCAAAACCCTTGAACTTTTCTTGATAGAAGATGTCCCATTGCCAAAGAAAAATCCTCCCTATCCCCGATCTATTTTCCATGAGAGAGCCAAGCAAAGTATCAAAGTCATATCTTACCTCCTTGGCTACTACTCAAATTAGTGGGTAGATGAGTCCATCATAGGATTTCTGTCCATTTTCTCTGCTAATTCTAAGCCCTCCATCATGTTTAACTTTGGCCAATTTCTTGTAGATTCAATTGACGAGCAGTTTATCAAATTTCAGACTAAGGAGGTGTTAAAGTATGCTTCTATGTTACTGTATATGTTCTTATATTTTCAGGGAGACAACATCAAGCCTGCTCTACAAAAGCTGGATGAAAAAGGGAACCATTAGTCAATCATCTTTTAGACTACTTTGGTAATGAAGGAACAAAAGGAATACACATACAAATAGTTCGTAGAGATGTTTTTGCATCTAGCAACCAGTCTCTTAAGAAGCAGAAAAAAAATGAGGATAAGTGAGGAAATTAAAAAGTTGTTGCAGCCGTCAGACCAAGTTCAGGCAGGGGATTGGTACCTCTATCAAAATTATACAGAATTGAGAATATTTGGGTGTGAAATTTCCCCTTACAAGCCACATAAATTCCTCCCAATGAGGATTTTTTCTCTGGAGTACATAAGATAGATGCTTAATATGGATGAGATTCACTTTGTAGCTGCCAAGAAGAAGTCCCAATTCAAAATTAAAACACAGATAGGGCCTTTCATTTGCAACAATAGGGTAGCAGGGGAAGAAGCAGATAAGCTACTAAAAGAAATGCAGTTCAACCTTAGTTTCACCTAGTCATATGATCCATTGGGGGTCATTTCTAAATTAAGAGTGGAAAACAAATCCACTGCCTATTTTCACATAGCCATACCAGAGATAGAGAAGTATAAAAACTAGATAGAATGGGATGATAACACCCTACAAGAGGCAAAAGAGAAGTTGGTATCATCCTCCAGAGTACAGACTCCAACCATGCAGGAGAAAATAGCTACGAGAAGCAAAGAAGAAAAGTCCCCTTCAGGGACTGAAATTTTCACTGAAGGATTCAAAATTATGTATAGGAAGAAGGCCAATCTTAGTTCCAAACTAAGCCTTAGGAAGAATTCAGAGTAGGAGAAGATTATCACCACTAATGAGCCACTTGTTTCCTCATTAGTGGGTGATCAAACCACACTATCTCCCACTACCTCCACAACTTCACAAGATTAGCAACAAATGCATACCATCACATCTACTACAGGGGAGACAGAGAAAAGTATAATGGACATTTTTAAGGAGATAAAAGTAAGAAATGAGGCCTTGAAGATTAACACCTACAATCAGTTCTAGAAGAAGACTTCCGGTTCTCAAAGAAGGTTGTTGTCAGCCTTTGATTCAGAGAAAGGTAAAATGAAAATGGCATTCCTCCAGGCACAAGTTCCCCAGCGCAAGGCAACATTAGACTACAAGAAGACATCATTTGAGTTTGATGTAACAGACATGCATCCCATTTGACCAAATGGAGATGCACAAGCAGACTGGGGAAATGATTTTTTCCACTGTCACTAACACTGCTATGTGTTTGTCTCATTAGCCAATGTTCAATCACAAATGAAGATGGAGAAGGTCTTTGCACTTTCCAAAGACAATAGGATCAAATCTCTGGAGGACTTGGTGATCAAAGTGGGTTATGACCTTGCAAACATTAATGCTGCAAAAGATCTTGTAAAGAAAAAGAATTTAGACATAGCATCATTAAGGAAGAAGTTGAAATTTCCAACTACAGAAGATCCTCTGGCCAAGGATATTGAAGAAATAGAGACACAAAAGGTAGACATGATGAAACTCATCATGGAGAAGAGTACAAAACTAAAGCAAATGGAGACAGAGATGGAAAAGATGATTAAAGAAAAGCAGCAAGCTGCAAAAATGACTGTTGTCCCTTTGGAAGCACTCCCTATCACAACCATTCATACAATCACATGTTCTACAATAAGAAAAATGGATGCTGCAGATCAGTTGGAAAGTGCAGTACAGAACATGTCTCTCCAGACTAAAGAGATCAAAAGATTGTAGGCTCAAGTTAATGTTTTACAAGATCATCAAAAAAAACTGAGACTTTTCATGCAGCAAAGCTACAAAGAGCTCAAAATTAGGTAGAGGTATAGAAGAATTCAGTAGCTAAGTCCTCTATTGGCTACACACTGGCCCATGTTAAATAAATCATATGGAACAATATCATTGAAGAAATAGATGAAATCTGGCCATGTATCTAGATTATATTCGAGCATAAGGAATTGATTGAGAAATCCAAGAAAACCATTTCCACTATCAATGCTAAAATGGGATAAATGCCTACTACAACCAAAATCATCGTAAAGTTCCTCAATTCAAAAACGGATATGAGTTGGATGATCTAGGACTAGATGATATAATAGAAACCATCCTAGAAGTAAAGAAAGTTCTAACAAAGACGAACTTGGTTGTATATCTGACAAAGAAATTCCACACTCTAGAGGTAGTAGTTAACATGTTTTTCACTAGAATAGATGCATTGAACAAGAAAGGTCTGCCTTCTCTATTTGTGATCATTGACAAATTGATGAACGGGGAAGATTACAAGAAGAAGCTTCAAGACATTACAAAGGATATGGCTAGGTCTTCCCACATCAAAGGTACTATGACAGGGAGAGATTTTTATGAAGCTATCAACAACATAAATTCTATCCAACACAAGATAAAACACATTTTTGCAGTAAAACCCACTTTTTCTCGATATACTGAGGTAGATGAGATCTGCCGCAAGATAACAAAGATTGTTATTCTAGATGAAGAGCGATGGGATAAGTTGTGTGAATTCCAGGATTAAACAGACAAGTTAGCTTCACCAGCATAGCACCCGAATAGTGGCCACTCAATCACTGTTCTCCTCCAAAGCGGGGCCAGATTTCTAGATCCCTTCACCAGATTCATTCCTTTTGATCGCATTATTTCTTTTCTGTTAGTTGAAAGTCAATGATAGAATGTCATGTCACTGAGGCATTAATTGTAATATTTTTGTAAATTTTGTTTAAATACTTCATTCTGTCGAAGTATTAGGGGTTCAACCCTTGAACAAGTTATCAAGTAGATTTGTACTAAGCTGGAGCATTTTTTAGATAATAAAAGATTCTGCATTTGCCTCTTATGGTCTGTCTCTCAGTGAGTTGTATTCCACCTTTTCTATTCATTATGTTTTCTTCATATAAATTAATTATTTTGCAATCATCCGATTTAAAATTTACTTGAATATCTGTTTCATTTTGAATGCTCTATGAAGTTGTAATTTAAATAAGAGATTAATTTACAAAACTACTTGTTATTGTTGATTCCCCCTTGAACATAAATTACATTAGATCTCTGTAATAGTTTAATTATATTTTGTTGATTAAGAAAGCACTCTTTTCTTAATTTCTTCTTGTAAATGGTTAAATATTTAGTTTGAGTTTAAAATCAAGTATACCTCTCCATACTCTACTTCTCCATCACATTAAAATCAAACTAACCATTTGCAATTAAAGAACAACATTTCATTTTATAAACAATATGTCTAATTTTAATGCACATGTTTATAAATAGTTCACTGGTCATCCAATCACTCAAAACAACAAAACATTATAGATGCTTTGACATAACTAATTGACCTTAGGTTATCTCAAAGGACAACAGACCATATCTTCCATCTCTTTTAACATGTCAGGACCTAGCATTAACTTATCCTCTAGCTTGCCCCAACTCAAGGGTGTCTTGCACCTGCATCTGCATAATACTTCAAAAGGACTCATGTTCAAGGATGTATGGTAAGTGTTGTTGTAAGCAAACTCCACCAAATGTATATAATCTTCCCATTTGGAAGGTTGTTTCATTACATAAGTTAGCAACATGTCTTCCATTATTTGATTCACCTGCTTAGTCTACCCATCTATTTGAGAGTGATAGGCAGTACTAAAGTGTAAATAGGTGCCTAAACCTCTAAATACGGATTTCCAAAAAGTTGATGTAAATTTTACATCACAATCGAAAATTATGACACTTGGTATTCCATGTAATCTAAAGATATTTTGCATAAATATGTTAGCAATTTGAACAGCCTTAAAAGTAGACTGTACAGGTACAAAGTGAGTAGACTTTCTCAGCTTGTCTACTACCACCATTATTGAATCATTCTTCTTTTTAGACTTAGGTAGCCCCATAATAAAATCAATGGAAATAGTTTCCCATTTCCATTCTGGAATAGGCAATGGGTGGAGTAATCCAGCTGGGTGTTGGTGTTCTACTTTCACTTTTTGACACTCCAAACAACGAGCCAAGTATTCAGCCACCTCTTTTTTCATACTGGGCTAGAAATATTCCTTTCTAAGTGTAGTGATTAATTTATGATATTCGGGATGTCCTACACAAGGATCTTTGTGGTATTCATCTAAAATTATTTGTTTAATATTTTTCTGGTTTGGAACATACATTCTCCCTCTATAAATTAACATACCTTCTTGATTTACCTCATATCCCAACTGTTGTTTGTTGTTGTCTGGATTTTTAGCTTGCTGCCATAAAGTTTTATATTCAGGATCATATATTGCTGCTTCTTTCCTTAGCTCGCCAACACACTATAGCCCTGACTAATAGACCGTAGTCACCTCTAGTCTTTCTATTTCCAATGACCCTTACTACTTTGTGTGGGGCAGAGCTGGTTGAGAGCCCACGCCCTCACTCTATGGGGTTGAAGATGCTTGGGGGAGGCCTAGTTCCCTTGGATTCCAGCCAGGAAAAGAAAATTTTAGGTAATTGTCCTTGATTTGTCTACTCAATTAGTCCTATTTCCCTGGTTATGAATGTAACGATTAGCATCCTTCTGTTGTGTGTAACCCGAATCGAAAAGCAGATGTTCTTTTTTATGAGCCTATTTGATTAATTCCTACTAGCTAGAGTCTAAGAGTGGGTTTCGCCTCGATGTCAAATCGTAATGAGGAGAAGGAGACCTAGGAAACCAACATACGTGTGTACTAAAGGCTCTATTCTAAGCTCTCTTTGTTGATACACAACCATGAAATGGGTCAGTGCTACAGCGTGCATGCAAATCTGGCCTTAGAAATATACTTTTGAGCCTGAGGTGAGGGGACCACCACTTAGAAGGTTGGAAAGTGTGGATACAGCGCGCTCAAATGGCCTTTATCAAGAGGTTTGTACTTCACCCGCTAAGCTTCTACAAACTGCCCTGCTTCACCCGCTAAGCTAAAGCCCTGCACACCACCGAACTTGCTAACCACCCGATAAGCAGCTCTCTGCCTTGCCAAACTAGAGCTTTCCCTCCCTACGACGATCAAACCCTACCCTAAGAATCTTTGAGATGTAATTGATTCCATTGGAATAATTAGACGATACATGTTATTTCACTATTTTGAGGAGGAAAGTGAATGAGAATGAGCAAAAGATATTGGAACATTGATTTGGAAGAGATGATGGAAGCAAGAGTTCATTTAGGGCATAAAACTAGGAAATGGAACCCATATCCTCATCGATCAATTGGCTCTTTTTTTGGGTGGAAGCAACAGACTCATCAATAAATCCAAATCAAATTCTTATCGATGGCTATGACTGGCTATCTATGACTTTCTGTATCTGACTGGACTAGGACTGGCTCTTTAAAAGTGGTATGCACCTCACTAAAAGAGACTTCATAAATGAATTTTACCTTCTATCTTAAGGCATACGCAACATGGTTTTATTTTCCTTTTATGTGTTTGATGTCAAAGTCAAATTCACTCAGAAAATCAATCCAGCAAGCTTGTCTAGCATTCATAGTAAGCTGTTTGAAATAATAATTTAAAATATGATGATTTGTAATTAATAAAAACTTATTACCCAAAAAATAATGTCGCCTCATTTTTAATGAGTGGATTACAGCAGTCAGCTCCATATCATAAGCCGAATACCTTTCTTCATGCTCTTTAAGTTTATGAGACTCATAAGAAATCACTCTTCCCTCCTGGATTAGCACACCACCAACACCTTTCTTGTTGGCATTTGTGTAAACGATGTATTCTTTATTTGGGTCCGCAATACTTATAATAGGTACGGTAGTAAGAAAATGCTTTGGCTAGTCAGAATTTCTTTGACATTCCATGGTCCAAGTGAAGGTTTTCCCTTTCTTTTGCAAAGAGGTAATGGGGTATGCCAGCCTGGAAAATCCTTCAAAAAATCTCTTATAATATCTAGCCAGACCCATGAACAATCTTATATAAGCTACATTCTTTGGGACTTGCCATTCCATTATGGTTTTTATTTTCTCTGGGTCCACAACAATCCCATCTTTGGTAATGATGTGTCCCAAATATTGAATTTATTCCTTAAAGAAATCATATTTGCTGTACTTGGTGTGCAACTGATGCCCCTTCAAGGTTTACAGGACAATTCATAGGTGTTCCTTATTCTCTTCAATGTTCCAGGAATAGATTAATATATCATTAGTAAATATCAGTACAAACTTATCCAAATGTTGATGAAAATTCTATTCATTAGACACATAAAAGTCGTGGGAGTGTTAGTTAGTCTGAACGGTAACACAATGAACTCGTAATGCCCATAGCAAGTTCTAAAGGTTGTTTTGGCTATATCCTCTTCCTTAATCCTAATTTGATGGTATCCTGAGTGAAGATCAATCTTCGAAAATACTGTTGCCCCCTTTACTTGGTCAAACAATTCATTAATACGAGGTAAAGGGTATTTATTATTAATTGCTAGTTTGTTTATCTATCGATAATCCATGCACATCTGTAAGGGTTCCATCTTTCTTCTTGATCAAGAGTACAGGGGCTCCCCAGGGTGAGACACTTGGGTGTATATACTTTTTATCAAGAAGTTCATGTAACTGCATTTTCAATTCAGCCAGTTCTCATACGCTCATATGATAAGGGGCTTGGGACACTGAGTCACCTCTAGGAATCAGCTCAATAGTAAAATCTATATTTCTCTTGGGAGGCAGTCCCAAAATCACCTTGGGAAATACATCTAGAAAATTTTGTACCACATGTATATTTTCTAGAGTACCATGTTTTTATGTTGAATTGATATACCCCACTTGTATGGCATAAATCTGACATCCCTTTCCAATACATTTCGCTAATTGAGAGGTTGTTACAGGTATTATTTTTAGTGGTCTTCGTATACCTTGAATTTCTTGTCTCATACCCTCTTCATCCATGTAATTAATAGTTTTGTCTTTACAATTAATGAGGGACCAACGTTTCTCCAACTAGTCCATACCTATTAGGACATCATATGATCCTAACAGTAAGACATTCAGATCTGCCATAATAGGCTAACCTACTAGTCTTAGAGGGAAATTGTTGACTTTAGCCAACACCCTTCTCTTTTCCCTTGTGGCGAGTTGTACTAGCCAAGGGTTTTTAAATTTAATAGATTGTAAATGACATTTCTCAACCATTTTCGGGCTTATATAACTCAAAGTAGCTCTTGGATCAATCAAAATAGATACAGTTTGGTCGAATATCTTACCTTCAAATTCTACCATTGTTGGCTGGTACTCCTCCTGATGATCTTCGAGGGCTACATTGATTTTAGGAATATTCCTCACTACTTCTCCCACAGTTGATGCTTCCTGAAGTTGTGCCACTTGATCTATTCCCTTGCGGTACGAACAATTTTTAACATAATGTGTTCCTCCACATCCCCATCACTGTACTAGAGGTCTAACTGCTATCTCCACTTCTACTTTTCTAGATTGTTCATTTGTTTTAGACTCACTTGGAAATTTGAATCTGGGCTGATTTCTATTCATATTTCTGTTTGGTTGACCTTTATGGGGTCCTTTGTTGACAACAGTCTTATTTCCCTTGCTGCTAGAGACAAAATTTATTCCCTTTTTATCAAACCACCTCTTTCCTCCATCACCCTTCAGTTTGTTTTGCTGATAGCATATATGAGCCTTTCGTATAACCTCATCCATGGCCTTCGGATTATCAAATTAGAGACATTACTTCATGAATAATGGCAAATTGCTAATAAATCTCTGCACCTTTGCTTTCTCTTTCCGTGTGTGAGGAACATATCATAGCAAGGATGTGAATTTTTTTATGAATTCGTCTATGGATATCTGACCCAATTAAAGGTCATGAAACTCTTTCACCTTCTCATCGTAAAATATTTCAGTTAAGTATTTTTTGTTAAAATACCTTTGAAATTTTTCCTAAGTTACATTATGCTCATTAACTCCATGCATTGTCTTCACCTCATCCAACCACAAGTTGGCCTTTCCTTGCAACTGATAAATGGCTAAGTGAGCCTTCACATTATGATCAAATTCATACAACTGGAAATACCTATTCATGTTGATAAGCCAGGCTTCAGCAGCTTCCTCATGTTCACCATCAAAGAGGGGAGGTTTCATCTTTTGAAACTCACCTTGCAACTCAATTTTCTATCGTTTTTATTTTTGTGATCGGATACATTATTGGATTCCTCCTCTCGATTTTCTTTTCTCCCTTCTGTTTCTAAGTTTTCATTTATGAATTCCTACTCTCCAGTCATGTTTCCATGTTTAGGACTAGGAATTAGTTGCCACTGATTCTGTCTGTCAGACAAACTCTTCATAATTTTCTCCTGTTCTTGCATCAAACTTTCATTATCTGCCTACAGCCTAGCCATTTCATCCTTTAATTCTTGTACTATTTCAAAAATGGTAGCATTGGTATTGCATGGCTCCTCTCCCAATTGTACCCATACCTCAGGATTGGCTTCTGGAAAGGATGTTGGTCCCGTTCCTATCATGGGTCTATGTGGTGTAAGTCCAGTCCTCCTCATGCTAGTTGCCTTTCACTTTTTCCACTTCTTCTCTCTCTTTCTTTCTCTGTGCACATCACAAACATTGTTATTCATTTGTTCCAGAGGTCTCAGTTTTGCAACTTGAGCACTCTAATACCACTTGTCATGTCTCCCAACATTAACATAATAAATTAGTGGTAAAATAGTAAAATTTAATTTCTTTATATATATATATAGATATATAGATATATATATATATATATATATACATTGCATTAATACTGAATTTGGTGTGCTTGACATATATATTTTAATGTCTTTTACACCACGAAGATACATAATATCAAAAGGAATATTCATTTATTGTTAATATTCAATGCCCCACTATACACACGGATTATATTTATGATAATTACAATGTGGTTAAGCTTAACTCAAATACAATGAATTTAGTCTTCTGAGCATTGGTGGGAGTAAGACTCTAGAGTCTTCCATCTGCTTTCCAACTGTTGGCTTCTCCATGGAAAAATATCCACATCGATGGTCCTCCGTGTTGTGAGTTCATCTAATGGCAGCAAGAAAACCCTTATCACTATTATCAGCTAGTCTGTGGAGTATTTTTGGTATTATGTTTTCAGTCAGGCGGAGTAATCTGGTTCCGGCCCAAGCTACAGTTTTCACACAGGTTCATTTTACCATTATGCATTGATTGGAATTGTTCTTCCTACACTATTAAAATCTTGCCTTGATTATATCTATGGCTCCTAAGTTTGCAACGAGTTGACTAGGTGTTTCACTGTTTTGAAAGAGATTATTTATAGCTGCAGCCCTGGCCAGGTACAGGTTTTGAGTTTTTGTTTGAAAGATCATTTAACTGCTTTTTATTTCTATTACTGCGTATAAGTAATATTTTCTCTTTTCTACTAGGTTTTGGTGGAGGTTCCTTACCACTCGAGAATGGTTGATCGAGGCTTACCTCCTGGAATCCTGCTGAGGGTTGTAGACCTATTCTTCCTCCAGCCTCCAGGTATTTGAAAACTTGTTCTGGATTCTTGAAGGCTTCAGCTCTTAGTGGAAATTAGTTAACAAACCATCTAGCTATGGTGCTCTTGGTCCTTCCTTAGTTTGTTTCCATAAGGGATTGTATGTTTCTCAGGACTTTGTATAAAATGGCCCCTGTAGCTATATTCTTTGAGTTCAAGTCATAGAGTCGTCGTTCCCACTATCTCATATTCTGGGTATGTGGCTAGTCCTGCTTTTGTAATTAACATTCACTGATCTTGTTTTGATATAGTTGGTAATTGTTGTATCTAGAAGTTCCTTACCAGATAAAGAGTTTCATTATGAAGAATTTTTGTGATTTATTTATATATATATGTATATATAGCTACTTGGTTCATGTAAATGAAAAGGGTCATTTATACCCTTGCTCGGACTCCATATTTTTCTTAGAGATACTATTTATCCAACCAATCTGGATCTTTCTTCATTATTCTTTCCCTTATAGTAAGTATTAGCCATTTTCCTTTATACTTTCTTCAAGTTTGTTTATATGTTCTGTTCTTGTTATTTAATTTTTATTTCTGGAAACAATTGGGGTTTCGAACCGCATCCTATCATAGCCATACTTTTTATTTATAATTCTTTAACATACCGTTTACAACTAGTCTCAAAGTATTCTTTACCTGAATGATCCTTTCTTAATTGGGGTTTCAGTTCTGGGTTCGGATTTTCCTTCGGATTTCCTAATTCCTAATTCGCGAATCAGTTATTCGCATCATATGACAATTTTGGTTTTTCTTTCCTTTTTCTTCGGACAATTCTTTTTCTTTTGTTCAGAATATGTGAAAAAGTATGGTTTGGCCTCAGAAATTAATTTCTTATTCTTTTTTGGTATCACCTTGCAATGAAGATTTAAAGTGTTGAAGAATCTACATTTTTTGTTCTGTAATATTTATCTGTTTTGTACTACTATAATTTTCTTACCAGAACTATAAATTCCTCTATTCTACTAAGTTTCTAGACTAAACCAGAAATTCTTGTTTTTCAGATTTTACATTTCCCTTAAGGGTGTTTGCATTGTAACTCGAAAAGAATAATTCTTCTAAAAGAACTTTGTTATTCATTTCAATAGATCTTGCTGATTTTTTTCTTTAAGGTTTACTAGTTTCTGTAGATGACTAGAGTATAGTTTATAAACTTCTATTAGTAGCCATCATGCCTTAACTGAACCAGTACGTTAACCTTTTCCAAACATTATACATATCTTCAATTCAACAACATAATTAACCTACAGGAAGTTATAAATACTTATCTGGTTCTAGTTGTAATTACTGTCAATTGTTTGAAATCAAATTCGACTAAAGACGCCAAATTTCCTCCCAACCATGAGACTTGATTTCACACCAAAGTCTCCCCCCGAGTTGTTACTCACATGCAGGATGTTTCCTATAAGACTATGAGGCTTAACATGCCACAGCTATCTGGTCTTAACCAGACTTAGTTTTTGGATCTTCCTGACATATCAGCACGGAAACCTCTCCTTTATTTCTCTTTTCTTCATCTCAGGTACCAATACCCTCTTGATCTCTTCCTTGAGAATAAATCTTCATGGAAGTAGTTAAGGATAGGTAACTGCCTATCCTAACTACGTGACATGTGAGAGTTATATGATTGTCATCATTAAGACATTTGCCTCACGCACAATTTAATCAAAATAATAAATATATAAACTTAAATAGTAATATCTAGTTTGTTTACTACAGTAATTAAATATTTACAGTTACTGGGATCATTACAAATAGATATCCCCTTCCACTTGCATCACACTGTTTTTTATAATCTTGCGAAGGTCCGAGTGTTTTTGAAGCTTGACTTGAGGCATGGATACTATCAAATGTGGATAAAAAAGGGTGACAATAAGAAGACAACGATAGAGATGAGGTATGGTAGCTTTGAGTTCCTTGTCATGCCATTTAGATTGTGTAATGCCCCTGCAACATTTTACACTTTGATGAACAATGCCTTGCATCCATACTCAATTCATTTGCGGTGATATACCTGGACGACATAGTGGTTTACAAAGACAACATGGAGGATCATAAGAGGCACTTGGCATTGGTATTTGAGGCACTAAGGAAGAATCAATTTTTCTTGAAGAAATCAAAGTGCGTGTTTTCTTAATCAGAGGTACCGTTCCTGAGATATTAGATAGGCTGAGGGTGCATATGAATGGACCTAAATAAGGTTCATGCAATAGAGGAATGGGAGGAACTAAAGAATGTCCATAATGTGAGGTTTTTCTTGGGGATGGAAAAATATCAACGAAGGTTTGTAAAGGGTTGTTCCAACATAATTGTGTCACTAAAAAACTTGTTGAATAAAGACAAGCGATGAAATTAGACTGAGAGATGTTGTGAAGCCTTTAAAGAGTTGAAGAAGAGGATGGTGGCATTGTCGATACTGACGTTACCTGACTTTCAGTGACTATTCGTAGTACACACATATGCTTCTAATTATGTGATTAGCAGAGTACTCATGCAAAACAAACATTCAATGGCATATGAGATTCAGAAATTGTAGGAAAGAGAGCGGAAATATATGATTCATGAGAAAGAGATGACTATGATCATCCATTATTTGCAAGTGTGGAGACACTATTTTATTGGGAAGCCATTTTTTCAAGAATGACAATGTTGTAGCGAGTTACTTTGCATATCAACCAAAGTTATTAATGAAGCAAGATTTCTTGGCAGAATTCGACATGACGATTGAGTAGAGGCTGGGTAGAGTTAATTCCATGGTAGATTCCCTCAGTAGGAAAGAATACTTACCTGTGATTGAGGATGAAGACCATATTAAACCAAGTGAAACTCAAGCTCGTATAATGGATCAGTTATAGAGAAAACTTCATGCAATTCTAGAGACAAATAAGGCGAAGAGCATCATGAAACAGGGGAAGGATGGAAGGACAAGAAAGCTCTTTGTGTGAGATGGACTCTTGTTATATGGTGACTATCTCTACATTCTAAATTCATTAGGACTTAGGAGGAACCTCTTGCCATAATTCCCCTTGGTCTGGCCACCCAAGCCAATGTCACACTTTGGCATTGTTGGAGAGAGGATACTTCTTAGACTTGTATCATTTATTAATAGGAAAAATTAGACATTAGGAAACAAGGAGGGTTGTTGCAACCTTTTCTGATTATGGAGAGTATGAGAGAGGATGTAGAGGATTTTGTGTACACTTGTATCATTTATCAATAGGAAAAATCAGACACTAGGAAACAAGGAGGGTTGTTGCAACCTTTTCTGATTCTGGAGAGACCTTGTGTGAGTGTTTTGATGTAATTCATCAATCAATTGCCACATGTACAAGGGTATAATGCGATCATGGTCATTATCGATCATTTTTCCAAGTATGCCATCTTCATTCTGATGAATATATTGTGTGGAGCATAAAACAAAGAAAAGTTGTCTTCAAGAATGTTGCGAAGTACTAGGGAATGTCATTGATTATTGTGTCTAATAGAGATATGAGGTTCACAAGGAATATTTGGACCATGTTGTTGAAGTTAGTCGAGATATAGTTGTTGCATAGTTCAAGTTACCATCCATAGATATATGGGTAGAACGAACACATCAACTCACTATTGGAGGAATACTTAGGACATTATGTGAGGGTTGATTAGAAGAATTGACTGGAGTTGTTTGGAAAAGCGTAGTTTAGCTACAACTTGTAGAAGAGTTTCATGATAGGGTATAGTCTGTTTGAGTTGGTCAATGGACAGATTCTAATCACGCCACACATAGTGTTACTATGAGGATATATGAAGAGTTTTCATGTGAAGAAGTTCTTGATGGCATGGGAGGAGTCCTTAGACTTAGCATGAGTGCACTTAAAGGATGTTGTGGATAGAATGAAGAGACGGGAAGATAAGGATAGGCAGGACACATATTTTGAGATTGGAGATATGGTTTTTCTGAATATGTTGAAATATCAGTTTCTTCCACTAAAAGGGAGATCAAAGTCTTTAATGAGGAAGTTCGAGGGTTTTTTCATAGTGCAAAGAAGGAATGCATAGGCTGCTTGTGAACTTTATTTGTTGAACCACATGAATTCCAAGCATCATGTGTTCCATGTGAGTCAACTAAAGAAAGGTAGACTTGATTCAGATGATCTTGAGAGAGTAGTGCCACTGAGATTGCCATCCTTGATTCTAGACTGACCAGACTTAGTTTTGGAGGGGATTTTGGACCTCAGGACTACTAGAGTTGGGAGAGACATGAAGAAGGAGTTCTTTGTCTGATGGAAGAATGCACTAGAGGAAAGTGGTTGGGAAATAGAGGATTCACTATGAAGATATAAGAAGGATATTACTGAGTTTGATGTGGAATTTAGTTGGAGTGCAGGATTGCCAAGGTAAGTGATGACTCTAGGTTGGGGAGGATGTCAAGAACCCAAGTTGGAATCTCCACCCATGGAGAGTCGCATGCCCAACCAGGTTCCCATGAGACCCTTTGATGAGTTGGAGGCCATGCGCACCCAAGTCGCACAATGGCAAAGGGCATAGAGAATGGGCGCAACACATTGGTAAGTGCATGCACAACTGGGGCATAGAACGAATTGGGAAAGATGAGGGGTTGGTTCATCGAATATCATGTTAGCAGAAGATGACGACACCCACGCACATAGGCACACTCACATGAAGACACGATGTTTGGGCCCCATGTCAAAGTGTGCCTTGATGTGCATGGCAAGGTGGTGGGTGAGAGCACCCCAACTTACATCGCCTCGATGATTTGGGAGGGAATATGCCCATGGACAAGGCACCCCAACCATGAGTCGAGATGCATATAAATAAATGAAAATGAAGTGAAGTTTGGCCATCACACAACAAGTTTTCATATCTTCTAAGGGGAATTTTGTGTCATGTTCTTAGGTAGCAAACAATTAGGAAAAAACTAAGAAATAGCAAAAGGGCATGTGCTCGCATAAGGGTGAGATGGGTAGTCAACGACAGTCTTTTCTGTTATGATTTTTGTATTGGGTGAGTTGTAGGGTGCCCTTGTTCAAGCTATAAAGAACATTTGTTGTATATTTTATGAAGTATAAACAGAGTGATGCAACAAATTTGGCCAACCTCCCATTTGATGTAAAATATCACTTGTGTAATAAATGAAGTTGCATCTACTTGATATATTTTGTAGCATAATTTGTTAGGTTCTTAGTTATTCTTGGATAGCGCACTACTACATAAGATGGATGTTTAAGTTTATGTTGTTTTTATTTGCTACACATAACACTTAACATATAACAAGAAGTTGTAACTTGTATAATAGATGAAAGGCTTTATTATGCAAGGATAAGTAGCTATAACACGTCAAAGTGTGTATGAGCTTGTAGGCGTAGTATGGGAGCTAAGTAATTCTTATTTGTTCTTGTCACTGTGATGAACCTCACTGGTTTTGCAAGCCCATGGTGGTGCGACCAATATGGGGTTGTGATAGGAAGCCATCTAGTTTCCAACCTAGGGCATATACCTCTAGTTCCAAGCTTCCCAAGTTCTTTTGTTCTTATGTTCACAATCCAAATTTAAGTTTTGTGGGATACTATCTAGTTCCCTATCATGGGCAGATGACGTCCACTGCACTCCTCTACTCAAATTTTTGTGTTGCTCTCAGAAATCTCCAAACCTTCATGATTGTAACCTATGTACATTTTTTATAATATAAAAATCCTACTTGATTATATATGTGTGTGTGTGTGTGAGTGTCCAAAAGGATCAAATCCCTTAAGGTGCAAACACTTTAAAATTAAAAATGGATTTGATCCATCTTAGAATTTGATAGATCCAGAGTTAAAATGGATCTAGACTATTTTAAAAACTAAATACAAGTAGATAATATACATTACATTTCAAATTTTAAATTCTAAATAATCTTTATCAAATTTAAAATTAAATTAATTCAAAAATTAAATAAAAACCAAAATATTAAATAATATAATACACTCTAAATAATATTTCAGAAGCTTGTTGTTCTTTTAAATAAATTGATCATAATTTCTGTGTTCAGACTTCTGTGATCCATAATGAATTAAGCAAAGTCTTTCAGTAGAAATCACATAAGAGAATTTTTTGGCCGACATGTTTTGAACCAACAAGTGTGGTTCATCATTAGGACCAGATAAAGAGACCATAGCAAAGGCTTAAATAAAGAGCAACGTAGAGACATAATTTCAAGTAACAACTATATTTGAACAATAATATTTAAATTCTAATATTAATGTATTAATATATTAAAAATAGATATTATTAAGTAATGGCTATATTAAACTACTAGTTTTTGAAAAATAATATTTAAATTAATTTATTAAGACCAAATATTACTAGTTTTTGAAAAATAATATTTAAATAATGATACTATTTTATTAATTTATTAAAAATTATTAATAAGTAATGGCTATATTAAATGGCTAATTTTTGAAAAATAATATTTAAATTAATTTATTAAAAAAAATCAAAGTCAAACTTGAAACAAGGAGGGAAGTAAAAAATTATAAAAATGAGTCACCACCATAATTGAGACAAGATCATTTAATAAATAAAATAAACTAAATTAAAATAATTAATGGAAAAATAAATAAAATAAAGCAAAAATATACACAAGTCAAAAGAAATATATATATATATATATATATATATATATATATATATATATATATATATATATATATATATATTCAAAGAAAAGAAATCAATAAATAAATTACTTATTAATATTTTTTAATAAATTAATAAAATAATATCATTATTTAAATATTAATTTTCAAAATCTAATAGTTTAATATAGTCGTTACTTAATAATATTTTTTTTAATATATTAATAAATTAATATCATAATTTATTTAAATATTATTGTTCAAATATAGTCGTTACTTGAATTTATGTATCTACATTGCTCACTATTTAAGCCTTTGCCATGGTCTGCCTTTTCATCTGGTCCTGATGATGAACCACACTTGTTGGTTCGAAACGCGTAGGCCAAAAATTTTTCTTATGTGATTTCTACCAAAAGACTTTGCTTAAATTGATTATAACCTAAGTTAGCGTAAATATGAATATAAATACAGGTCTCAACAATTAATTTACCCATTATTACTTTAGCATTGATCAATGCAACTTATAATGTTTAACTTTGAAAATAAATATTTATTTTTCAATATTATTAAAAAAATTATTTTTCAAAGATTTGACTAGGCCAAACATAAATATTTTATTGTATCAATTATTAATTTAGCATTAATCAATACAACTTACAATGTTTAACATTGGAAAATAAATATTTGTTTTTCAATATTATTAAAAGAAAAAAAATTAAAGATTTGACTAGACCAAACTTAAAGATCTTATTGTACGCTTTGCATAATATAATTCTATGCGCACCTATTTTATGTTATAATTTATGGATATCATTCCAATATTCATGCATGATTTTTAGATATTTGTGTAAGTGAATTTTTAATCCAAAAATAAAATCCTTGAAAATAGTTCATACTCATGTAAATAACATATTTACTATAAGTTACTTCGTACCAAATATAAAAATTCCTTCAATAAAAAATGGATAGAAATAAGATTTAAGTTAGTTCCAATGAGTGTTAATGTTTTCCTTGTCACTTTTGTAGGAGTAAAACTGTAAATTTGTACAAGTGCGTACTAACCACCATAATTTTTATAAATACTATTTATATGTTATATCTTCTATTTTTATATGCATATTAGGATTTTTTTTATTTTTTATTTTATCTACATTTTTTTTAGTAATTTTATTAATATAAACAAAATTAAAATTTAACAAATTAAATATTATTATTTTGATTACTTTTAACTTTTTATTATTAATTGAACCAACATTGAAATTTTTACATGACATTACAACATCTCTGCTATGGTGGGTTATATATTAATTTTAACCCTTTTCTTAATTGAGCCCATGTGTAAATGTTAAATATTTACAAACATTTACACCACTAAAACATCACCTCCATTTTTGCTGACAATTTTTCATTTTTTAATCTGTATATTTTTCCCAACATTTAAAAAATGTTGACATACTTATATACTTATGTACATTACGCCTACACATCTTACCTATATTGGGTTATGTTGACCATGGGGGCTTCACTGGTGGAGTAATACCATACCACGTGCATTCATATTGGGGGATATATATTGAGGAAAAAATGACATAGTATATTGAGCATATAATAGGGGGTTAAGGGTTTTTATATTGGCAGGTATAAAAAATGGAGTTCAAAGTTAATCAAAAAATGGATACCTACAATATCTAGTGAATGTAAGGGTTTTTTTAATTGGGATGGTGTATTGGGTTCATATTGGTAGGGGGTTAAATAATGTGATCTTTAGATATATTTTCCAATATGTACTCAAATTAAGGGCATTGTTTAATATGCCGCGAACACACGTGCTACGTCATAAGTTATTGAGTGAAGCCCTTGTGATGTTGACATGCTTACATACTTACCTACATTACGCCTACAAATCTTGCATATGCTAGGTTGTAGAGCACCTCTCGGCACAACCAACATAGATCCATCTTAACTCTCGATCTACCAAGTACCCATAGGATCAAATATTTGACAATGAAAACCTTATTTTGAGTGCACAACTTAAGTAAAGTTTTTCGCTTCTAGAGATTTGTTATATTAGGAATTAAGATGGATCATGTTGGCTCTTAATAATTGTGATGAGAGGTGCTCTATAGCCTTATATAGGGGAGATGTGTAGGTGTACTATAAGTAACTATGTCAACATTTTAAAATGTCGACTCAAATCCCAAATGGAGTGACGATGTGGATAAAGGTAGGTTTAGAATCCTTTCAGGACACAGTAGTAGCTACATCTCAACTATTAAGATATGGATATGACAATCTCTAAGCCATATTTCAGTGATATATTACATTTTTTTGGAGGAGGAGGGCCTTGGTTGAACCATTTTTCATGGTGTTTAACTTTATGTGAAGAAACTGAAAAACAAATATATTGGGTTGCAAAATATCACAAGAATTGTTTTCTCAATGAGCCCATGGTTGACAGACATTTAAGTGTCTTGAGATCCTTTACATATAAATTAATTTCCTCACATGAATTAAGCTTCATATTTAGGGTGTCGCGACAATTGTATACTCTGAAATTAAATAGCATCATGCAGTTCATTGTCATCAACCTTGGAGTGTCAATTACTATGAAATCTAAATCCTTGGGATTGAATACGGACATTTCGAAATTGCTCAGGCCTTTACAATAATTGATTCCGAAATATTTTCATATACATAATAGAATTGTATCTTCTATATGAAATGTTATCTGAATTGCTTCTACGGTTTTTTGCTTCCTCTTTAAAGCCCATATTGCATTTAGTCTATCAAAATAATTTATGGATAGCCCTTATTTGTAGAATTTGGGTTGTATGCAAATGATTTTGATACACAAAATTCAATATGGGATTTAGACAAATCATGGGTGAGAAATATCTAATGTCATGTGTTTCACAATGGCATGGTAGCATCTCAGATATTTACAACATCAATCAAAGGTGCATATGTGCACACCGTGTTTCATCATGTCTCGCTGATGATCACTCGAGAAAAAAAACTTACATTGGCCTACCTCTTGTACTATGTTTATGTCTTGTAAAATTACTTTATCTAACTCAATTTCTATCACTATATTGTTGTATGTAAGTGCAAAATGGTCCGTACTAGTGGGATACTACATACCATGTTCCATCTGGTCGTTAAAGTTGTGGTTGAGTTAAAGTTGTATATGTTATACAAGGTTAGGGTTACCTTTGTTTTCATTTATTTTTCTAAGTATGAGTAGTTGGTTATATATGTCCAAACATGATGTTAGGCCCCTATACTACTAGTGTAACCCCTTATGGTTATTAGTACAACCCACTTATTATATTGATGTACCCATGTAGTGCCCATATTATTGCTATTGTGCCCCATAGATGCCCACTATTGTTATTATTGTGCCCTTACATTATTATTATTATGTCGGCTATGATTATGTTATGACCCCTTAGACTCCTATATATAGAAAGGAGGTCTTTTCATTTGTATCATCCAAGAATTGTTCATTTATGTAATGTAAAGGAGGTCTCCCCCTCAAAGAGGCTGAATTCTAAGGCGTTGATCTATCTTTTCTATCTTTTCTTGAGTTGGTTTCATAACATTTGGTATCAGAGCTTTGGATTCTAGGGTTTCGCTGCTCCAAACAGGTCATCATGGAATTTTCGCTATAACTTCTTTTCTGCGACGTTTCAGAAGTTGCAAAAAAAACCCGTTTGAGAAGAAATCACGTTGAACCTCGGGTCCAAATTTCAAAACTTTTCGCGCTATATTTGCGGAGATATGATCTGAGGAAGTTGGTATTTTTGCAGACTCCTGAATTACATTCCAAATAGGTGACCTGGGGAAAATTATCATAACTTTCTCTCTGGGGATCGGATTGAAATTTCATAAGAAGGTACAGAAATAGAACGGAATGCAGTTTCTTGTAATCATTTTTCAGACCGAGAGGTCGAAACAGTGACTCGTGGCATGTCGTACAAGTTTGCTCTACTGAACTAGTCTATAATCAAGTCACTGTGGGAGATTTCACATAACTCTTTCTTGGAGAATCCAATTTGGATAAGACTGGTGGCATTGGAAAGAGGACACAAAGGGCTACTACAAATCACAACTTTAGAACTTAAAGATATGAAAGTACAGAGTTACAGTCATTTCAAGATCGAGCTCCTAAAATCAAGAAAAATCAAGATGAGGAAGTTTGATGGCAAGGATCCGGTAAATTGGATACTTCAGATGGAGCAATATTTTGATCTACATGGTGTACCAATGTTACAAAAGGTATGTATTGCATCTTCATATTTAGAACCTGATCAATTTTTATGGTATGAAGGGCTTTGTTCTCGTAAACGACTTGTTACGTGGTCAATTTTCACGGAGGAAATGATAGCACATTATGAGGATACAAAGAGCAACACCTTCTTTAGAGCAACACCACAATAATTGGAAAGAGTAAAAGGGCTTTGTGACATAGTGGAAAGAAAAATTATGGAAACCAGGAAGCATACCCCTCACAACTATAAAGATGGAAGTGTTGTTTTTACTAGCCTTCCACAACCTACAAGGGTTACACCACAACAATTGGAAGAAAAAAGAGAAAAAGGGCTTTGTTACAATTGTGATAGAAAATGCACTAAAGTTCATAAGTGTGTTGAGAAGAAATTATTTTACATAGAATATGAAGAGGAGGAAGAAAAGGATCAAAAAGCATCAAAAGAAGAGGATCTACGCCAGGACCCCACCCCAGGGAAAGAAGAAATGAATCAGACCATATCTTGTAAAGCATTGGCAAGAATTACCACTCCTCAAACTCTCAAGATAGAAGGACATATCAAGAAGAAAAAGGTGCAAGAAGTGAAGGATCACATTGAGAAAGAAGAAATGAATCCAACCATATCTTGTAATTCATTGGTCGAAATTACCACTCCTCAAACTATCAAGGTAGAAGGACATATCAAGAAGAAAAATGTTCAAGAAGTGAAAGATCACATCGGGCATCAAGAAATGAATCCGACCATATCTTGTAAAGGATTGGAAGAAATTGCCACTCCTAAAACTCTAGAGATAGACAGACATATCAAGAAGAAAAAGGTTCAAGTAGTGAAAGATCACATCGAGCATCAACAAGAAGTTCTCCAACTTTTAAAGGATAACACCACTTCGGTGCAAAATCAAACGAAGCAACAGGTAGATCAACATCGTAGTGAAAAATGTTTTGATGTAGGTGATTGGGTATTTTTATCGCTACATCTCAAGCAAGCTATTTATGAAAAGGAAATGTTGGCAATACTACATGCACTTAAAAAATGGCGACCTTACCGAATGGGAAGACTCTTCAAGGATGAGGATGTGGAAGCATTGTTTTGTGCTATTTCTATTATCCAACCAGATCGGATAAATGAAGCAAGGGATGAATGGAAGAAGGACAAAGAAGTATGGCCACTTATTCAAAAGTTTCAAAAGATCCCAATTCAAACAATATTGCCAGAAATTGAAGAGGAAGGAAAAATCATATTGGAACCTGGAGCAGTCATAGAAACAAGAACCCGACAGCTACGAAATCGATCAATTTTAGAGTTTCTCATCAAGTGGAAGAACTTACCCACTGAAGATTCCACAAGGGAGGATAAGAATTTAAAATAGAAGCATCAAGAACTACTCAAGCGTTCAGGACAACGCTTTTTGAAGGAGAGGGGCATGTTAGGCCCCTATACTACTAGTGTAACCCCTTATGGTTATTAGTACAACCCACTTATTATATTGATGTACCCATGTAGTGCCCATATTGTTACTATTGTGCCCCATAGAAGCCCACTATTGTTATTATTGTGCCCTTACATTATTATTGTTATGTCGGCTATGATTATGTTATGACCCCTTAGACTCCTATATAGAGAAAGGAGGTCTTTTCATTTGTATCATCCAAGAATTGTTCATTTATGTAATGTAAAGGAGGTTGCCCCCTCAAAGAGGCTGAATTCTAAGGTGTTGATCTATCTTTTCTATCTTTTCTTGAGCTGGTTTCATAACACATGAAGTTAGGTAGGGGAGGCGCAATTCATTCTAGAAGATATTTATGATGATATAACTCATTAAAAAGGAGAATTTTTAAAATAGCACTACAAGATAAAATGTAAGAAATTCAATTGTAAAAAAAATAGAAAAGAAAAAATAATCAGATTAAAAAATTATAAACAATTAATAATAAAAATGGCACAGGAAATTACAAATAATTAACAATAAAAAAATAGTAATTTGATCAAACCAATCTAGATCTATCTTAACTTCAGATCTACGAAGCGTCCAGGGAGAAAATATCTTGAGATACAAACGTCTTTTAAATTGAAAAAAAAAATTGATCCATCTTGAGATACAAACCTCTTTTAAAGTGAAAAAAGATTGAGCAAATATCTTGAGATACAAACCTCTTTTAAAGTGAAAAAAGATTTGATCCCTCTCATAGTTCAGATCGATCTAGAATAGTATTATTTGTATTTATATAAATTTCACATTTCTATACATAAAAATGTTCTTATTTTTAATTTTATTAAAACCCTAATAATACATATAATTACATATATGTATCATTTTTATTTCACGTGTTTTATAATAGTTCTAATTTATATAGTTACATATGTGTAACATTTTTATTTCACATGTTTTATAATAGTTTTAATTTATTTCTTGATGTGATAGGAATAGCTAATTGAAAGATGTATAACTTAAAAAATAAAGTTTATGGTAAATATTGAATTTTTATATGTTTATTAAACTAGCCTAGATCCAACTTAATTCTGGAGCTACCAAGCAAGAGGGATCAAAATCTCTTTACACTTTAAAATAGGTTTGCATCTCAAGAGATTTGATCCCTCTAGGTGCTTGGTAGATCCAAAGTTATATGGATCTAAGCCAGTTTTATTATTAATCATAATTAATTATAGTTATAATGAGTATTAGTATTTTTTATTTTTTTATTTTATTTCATTTTAGTTTTATGTAATTTGATCAAGTCAATTTTTTTTTATGGATAATTATCATTATTAACTTATTTTTCTTTGACTATGTCAAAATATTTACACGACATTACAACACCTCTCTAGGCAATTACTTTTAACATTTTATTTTTTTTAATTGAGCCCACATGTAAAAGTTTGCAAACATTTACACACTACAACATTCCCATGGTCATATTGGACCATGGTATTGTAACCGAAGCATATTTACAAGTTAATAATATACATGGTAAAATGGGGGTGACTATCCATGGTTAAGAATATTCTTATATTGTAAGTTTATTGTAAGTATTAAGTCTTAATTTAAAAAATTCTATAAAATTAAATTAAAATGAAGTATTTATAAAATATTTTGATTAAAAATTATGAAAAATTTAGGTAGAAACCACATGAGTATTCAAGGTTAATAATATTCTTATATTGTAATTTTATTGTAAGTATTAAGTCTTAATTTAAAAAATTCTATAAAATTAAATTAAAATGAAATATTTATAAAATATTTTGATTAAAAAGTAAGAAAACTTTAGGTAGAAACCACATCATCAGAGTTTTGTTGACCATTTCGAACAATCCAATGACGAAGAACCAAATCTTGGCGTCAAGTTAAATAAATGAAGTTATTTATAATATAATAAATAATATTTACTAATAAATAATATTTTAATATAGGGAAATAATTGTTAGAATATAGCTGTTAATATTGAATTAAGAATGATAATTAATCAAAAGGAAAATAATTAATCAAAAAGAAAATTTTAGGGCATAGTCTAAATTATAGATGAAATGGCCTTTTTCACGACCATTTTTGTGGTTAATTTTAATAAAAATATGACTGAGATTTTAAAAAACTTGAGTTTGTGCCCTAGGTTTTTCACGGTGTTGAATGCATATATAAATACATAATAAAAGAAATTGATGATGAAACTATTACATCTTTTATAAAAGATTACAAATACAAGTTTTTCTTTTTGGAAAAATTGTAATTAAATGTGAAGACTTTCAATAAAAGTTTGAAAACTAATTGTATCAATTATAAAATGTAATAAAGTTAACAATATGGTAAATAAATAAATAAAGAAAATACCTTTTATTGTTGTGATATCAAATTCTTTATTACTTCAAGTCAACAAACGTAGGTTTTAACCACGTACAATCTGTCACATACCCCCGACCTAATTTGGCAATTACCTACCACGCTTCCTTTCCTTAAATAACCATAATTTAAAATTAGCTTCAATAGCCTTCACAAGCATAGTTATTCCATCCTTTCTTGAACAAATACTAATTATGCATCTATACACATACTCTAAAAATTTGACAATATCAAAAGTAGTGCACCATATCCCTTAGCACCATACTAGGGACTTCTCCTATGCTTTACTGCATACATGATTTTTATATCCAATTATAAGACTTACATTTCAAATCAACCTTACAACATAGAGGCATCATTCATGGCATGCAACCAATACGATTCTTGATGACTCAACATTAGCATTAATGGAACATTATCTTATCATGGCCATGAATCATGATCATAGTCCTACTGACACTGTTGAAAGAAGATGGAAATATATCTTATGTAATACAAGCCTCAGTAGATGCATTCCACTCTATAATGCATAACATAGATTACCTGAACCATAGGCTTACCCAATTCAAGCCTTAAAATGTAATTATGTATATATAGTATCTCAGGCCTACTATTCACCATCTTAAAAACTAAGATAGCACCTAAGTTTCAAGATGTGCCACATAAAAATTATTGTATAAAACCCATTTACTAGATTCCTTTACTAAACTTAACTTGGATGAAATTTATGTGCAATAATTTTCCCATACTACCACATATAATCATCTCATAGACATAGTTAACACATGCAATTCTACACATGCTTAGTGATCATCTACAATATCTCATAGTAAGGACAACTCAAGAAATTTCTAACGTATGCTAAAGGAATTGAAAATACAGAGGGTAGGAATCCAACATACAGAACATCACATACAAACCAAATTATCTAAAAGAATGTCACTTGGAAAATCTAGCACTGCCACCCAACCTATAACTGGCTTTCACCAATTCACCCTCGAGCCGAGAGTTCTTGCCATGGATCAATTGCCTGCTGTTGGTCTCTTCCATGGGTATTTAATACCCTCTTTCATGACATGGTTTCCATTAGTGGTGTCCTACTTTTATGGACCTTTTTATCCATTCACCTAGGATTTTCTCAGAAAATCTCGCCTTTCCCAATCACGAGTTTTTTCCTCATAAAATCTTTTCTCTCTCTCCCACAAGGCTTTTATGTTTTTCTTACACTTGGAATCTTTCTTTAGCCAAGTAAATTAATGGATAATTATCTCCAATCCATCAAGATTATCTAAAATTAGATCTAGAAGCCTTATCATCAAAGAATTATCCCTTAGCAAGAATCTCATCTCTTAATTTCTCACTTTCCAAGTGATTAAATTATTTATTTACGTAATAATAAAGTATTGATTTTTCTTGTTACACATTAGACCTAGATTTTCTTTGCTTAGGTTAGCATAGTTTTACATATAATGGATGGGTGTTACATAATTCCCCCCTTAAATTTACACCAACCTCAGTGTATGACTACATCTTACAATATTATTTCCTCCTTCTCTGGTAATTGTTTTTGAATTTACATGCTCCCATGGCCTTGCCATCTGATACAAATCTTCTGATATATAGCGGTGACAAAGGATTTCTCCTAGGACATCTCCTTCCATCACTACCTATAACATTTGTTTCAAACAATTTTGTGAGAGATTTTAGATGCAGAACTCTACTTTGTTTACCACAGTTAATATCATAACTTGATATACAGTACTACTATTTGAGTAACTACGAGTCATGTTTCCCATATTTTAAATATTTTTCCTCGTGTTCCTTGTAATTGAGGAAATGTATGTTATTCCCCTGCATTCTTCCAAATCCTTTGTGTTATGATCAAACACTTGCTTCCTGCAGTTTCACTACATTAGTCACAAGAAGTCAACTAGCACATTTGACTAATCACATGTATAAAATATCATATCAGGTTAGCTCAATATAACCATCAAAATCATACCATAATAAAGAAGATTCATATGTCTTATGTATATTAAGACTGAAAAAAAATACGGATACTTATCCTTAGTTTCATTACAGACAATCCCACAGTGTATTCATGCACACCTTCACAAGTCATTACACACACATAGTTATACATATTATGCCTTCATACCAGTACCATATGTACTTCTTGTACCTAGTCCCACGTGTACAACTTATATACCATACCAATATCCATAGCATTACCTGCATGACATATACTTCCTCGATATGTTTTAACCATGTTAGTATTATGCCAAAAATTCCTTCAATTATTCATACTACCTTTAGGCAAATCCAATCCAACCATGCTTGGTTTGTTGACTGGGGAATAACGAATTTAAAAGACCTATTCAATACCTGCAATCAGAGCATATGTAAATATTTCTTATGTCCAAGTATTCAAGTGCTTTTATTTAACTACTCATTTTCATGTATTGTCGGGTTGCAGGATAATTTCAACAAAATGGTAGCATAGATGCATGACTTTATTATACCAATAAATTTAGGTAACATTTTATCAACAATGGAATATGACCTCCGCTTAATCCTGAAGAAGAATATTTACTATGGTAGTTAGTGTGTTATATTTGAAGTCTAATAACAACCTTAACTTTGTCTTTAACAAAAAAAATGATTGTTTGGTACTTAAAATACTCCATACTTGACTAATCATGTCATAAGGTTTATTGTTTCTCTTTTTATACTTCTTCCAACCCCTTGTTGACCATGAATAATTTCGTGTATGTTCAAACTCAATTGAACAACCTATATGCAAATACATGCATCTCTCATACATGAGTTATAATACAATATTCTCAATTCCACACCCTCCAAGTTTTCTAGGTACTATGTCTACTACGGTGTGAATCTAAATTATTCACCTATTTACACTTCTTTTTAAACATTAAAATGCCCCTGGTAACAAAATAATATAACTCATTTATCAATTTCACATTCATTAACATGATTTCGTATGTTGTTTAGGCAGTACTTGTTATGTTGTCTTATTCAAAACAAACTAGCCCATTTAAGGCAATCTAACCAGCAGATTTCTTCAAGATTGTTTGATAGTGGTACAAAATATACATTCCCTATTAAATGGTTGTCTATTTATTGCAATAATTTTCTAGATACCCAATATCTTTGTGTACAACCATCCTTATTACCAGTACCACCTAATTATTGCATATGGTTAAAGAATTGTAATGATTCAACAACGAGCTATTGCCTAGTTTGTTATTCTCTCTTTTCATTGTTAAGAACATTTTTATATGTCATACTTTACTTGATTCATGTATTATTTTACTTAGCTCATCATCATAGGTTGTATTAATGCAAAGCCTTCTAGTTTACCAACATTTTTTTGATTAATCCAGGCATTCATGCTCCGGATCTAGTGTATACTTCTGGCTAGTCATTCAGGTGATTTGAATTGCTCTATTTCTAATTCAAGTGCATGCAACACAAACGTATTTGATCTGTTGGTCATTTCATAAAATAGGTATACTTTATTTAAATATATTTTTTGTAACACTTCCCATAAGAATTAAATTTGTAAGTTCTATAATCATTCTATTGGAAGCATCTTCTTCCTGCTGCAATTTCTTTTTTGTGTGATATTAACAGAATCTCATTTATATCCAGATGATATACACATCAAGTTTGTGAATTTTGAGGTTGTATACATTGATTTGCAATTTCATATTGGACTTTAAGTGAACTTGAGAATGCATCTTTGAATTTGTCACTAATATTTCTTTTACACTCCATCATGTATTTGCTCTAAATGTACTTTTGGGTGTTGGTCCCTAAGAAATTATTACTAAAATCATAAAACTATGATGCCTTCTTTAATATGTATACAGTATGTTGTATTACATTCATGTACACTCTTGACAACCTCGACCCTGGTTTAGTCTAGATTGGAATATACTTTGTGCCTATTACATATCTCAGTTACATTTCTGTAGATATTTCTTTACTCAACAAAGACCTGTAGGTTCCAAGCTATGCATGTCTATGCATAATAACCCGATAAGGTTTTGCTTCCTCACTCAATGTGTATTTGGAGCATTTTCCCACTAAGGGTGAATTAAATGGTTCAACCAATGACCAATGAACCACATCCTTACATGTAGATGCCTTAATTAATACAAAATATTAAATTGGAAGGCAATTTTAAGTTTAAATGATGTCATTCCATAAAGAGAGTCTTGTCTTTGACTAGCTTAATGATATTTCAGGAGAACTTCCTCAATAAATACAATTTTCTTTAGAAGATCTTCAGAAATTATTCTAGGATGAAAATTAATTTACCATCAATCTCTTGTTAATGTTGATAGAATGTCATGAGTTTTCTTTCAGTGATTTATATATATTCCCTCTATATACTTTATCTTTGACATTTCCACATGTTCTATGGGAAAATACTTGTTCCTCTCCCTTATCTTTCATCCTTTCTTAAAATATCTAAGAGTATAAACTTTATTCCATTAAGTTATGTTATTGACTGGACTATATTTACCTGAATTAGTTTGTAACTCATTAAGATATGTCCTCATAATGTAATTTTAATATGAGAAAATGATATGATGATCATATCACTAAAATCCATCAAATTACTATACTTTAAAAAAACACATATTCACCACTGTCATTTATTCGTAACTTTCATATCAATTATCCTTTCTAGCCCTGATTATAGGCTTTTACTCTTATGTCAAGGTGTTTAGTAATTGAGCCTTCTCTAATTCAAGGATATAATAACTCATTAACCCAGTGCATGAAATTTCTAATACTCAATAAGTAGGCCCATAATATATCTATATCTATATATATATATATATATATATATATATATATATATATATATATATATATATATATATATATATATATATATATATATATATATATATATATATATATATATATATATATATATATATATATATATATATATATATAACCAGCTTATGGTTGACCCTTTTTTACTTATTGAAATAATCAATATGCTATTTATTGTTTTTTCTTTGCATTGCTCATTTCTCCCCTAAAATTCAAGATGGAAGCATTATTTATTCCAACATAGTTTTTTAGGGTTTATCCTCCCCCAAGGCTACTATATTTATAAAAAAATACCTAGATTTGGGCACTTGCATTGGTTATTCTTGGGATCCTCCCTTGGTAGGGCACCTTGTGTCTCAAGCTTTGTTGTTATTATAATTAGTGGGATTCATTGGTATACCTAGCTCATAATGAAGACTTTAATTATTAAAGTTGTCAACATAATCATAATATAGTATCATAAGCTTTTATTTTTCTTTTTGCTTCTTCTTACCCAAGATTTTCCCACATGGATAAGATAGTTTTACTTCTCAGTATCATTTAACCACATAACTCCAAGGATTCATTCAATTTTCATGGGCCACTTTATGCAAAATAAAAAATAACTTATATAAACATATACACACACATCTGTGTAGCTTGGTTATACATAATTTGTACCTTCGACCATGAACACCAATTTTAAAATAATTATGTAGTTGTGCATCTCCAACTACCATAATGCATCCACCATAATACATAGACTTGCGAATTTCAAGATAAACAAGCAATGCATAATCATAACTCTGGAATTTTAAACTACCATATCAGGGAGGGAAATTATTATTGTGATGCAGAAACCTATGTAGAATAAACCACTATTCCTCCACTACGAGACATCTTATTATTGCATTCAAATGGAATAAGAACAAGGACCTTCAAATGATATATTCCTGAGCATACAAAAATCAAGGTTTATGCATCCTTATTGAAACATTACTACTCTAACTCTTCTCTTTATATAGATCCGTGTGAAAGTCAATCACGTTTTTATAGCTGAATGCATATAGACACTTTTTTTTTTTAATTTTGATATTTGAGCTAATTAATTGATAAAATAAATTCATTCATAAATATAGAAATCCAATAAAAATCTTCCAATTATAATCTAATGGATTAATATATACTTTCATAATTATTAAATCTAGGAAGAATCTTCCAAAAACATTTAGACATAAATTACTCCAAAATATCATGAATTAACATGAACTTGAGTCTTGTCTTGCACTTGCAAAGTCATATATTCATATTAAGTCGTTATTGATATTATTATAATTGTGTAATATCTTCCAAATGAAGATCAATTAAAAGAGCCATTTAAACTTTGATGGACTACATTCATTTTCTATTTAGATCAATGAGATTGGAGAATTTCCCACACCTATACCATCATTTTTAATTAATTTTCTATCTTTATTGGACTTAATATTCGCTTTAACCCTAGGAAAACTTGAAGTCCGCATCTAGAAAGCATGCTCTCAACATACAAATTAGACACATGCAACATACCTGACCGACTATAAGAAAAACTAGAAGTCATATGATGTTGTAACGCATATTTCTCGTGATGCAAAATGTATGCATGAGAAACGCTCCCATGTAGCCATTGTTGATGTCCATTTGCTCATGTGAGTTTCTCCTCTTGATGCCTTGTATGAGCAATAATGTTGGCTTGGTGGATAACAACAATTGGCATGGATTTATGACTTCGAATTTAGGCTTCAGGCCTAAGGCTGGGAATAAAATAACATCCATAAAAAAAAAAGACAGAAAAAACAAACAAACAAACAAACAATTACCATTATTTCTATGTATTTAAATTATCATTTGCGATGAAATGACGTTGATCTGCACTAGACGTCCATGCATTAGATAAAGCTCAAACTTCAAACTAAACATTTATGAAATGGTATTATGTAGAATCTCCATTTTAAACAATAGGAGGTTTCAGAAAGGCTTTCATTCCATCTCATCTTTCCTGGCCAAACTAGAACTGCTCTCCCTTGAGTCAAGTTCTACATACACCTACAATAAAAATGAAGATATGTGTAGGTGTACTTCCCAAATGTCAATCCCTACACTTGGATGACCAACTTCCTACCTCCATGTAGAGAATGAAGGAAATCCCTACTTATTTAATGAGAATTTCCTTTATGATATGCGTTGCCTTCGTAAAGATTCGATCAATAAAACTGGATAACCATTATCTTGCTAAGGAAACATTTTTCAGTTTAGTAGATAAAGCAAGCAAAAAAATGCTTTTTGTGGATTGAGAGGAAATAATCATCCTTACCATGATTTTCTTCAACCGAAGCAGAATCTGCAACATCCCCTATCCAATTTCAGTATCCAGATTCCTATCCAATCAAATTTGATCGAATGACTCGATCCACAGGATGCTTTGAATCTCAATGGCTTGGACTTCTTTTTTTAAAACCAAAATCTAATTCATGACGTGTCACTCTTTCCTTATGATCATGAAGTTTTGGTCAATTTTCTAGGCAACGCCTTGATGAATTGAGCAGTGCTTATGCTTCAACGGCTAATCTATTCATCCAATCTTCCATATTTATTGTAGAGATCGATGAGCACTTGATCAAGAGACTCCTGCCCTCACTATGCACAAATATGTATGAACGACTTAATGGCCTCAATGGCTTCCAGAAACTAGTTTTGCTACTTCATCACTAGGGCCATGTCCTTCAATGCATTGTTAATGTGATCTCCTGCATTAATAACTTTCTAGTCAGGTCCTTCTCCACGAGATGAAGGCGCTTGGCTTTGCCATAGGGTTTCCTATGATGGGGACCTTGTACATAACATGAAAGGGACCAATTTTTCCCTGAGATTTCCACAAAGCCATTCAATTCACCTGAGCTGAAGCAAGGGCGGTGTTGCTCTACGAATAGTGCAGTTTAAACTTTAACATCAGACTTATCTAGAGAAAATGACAAAGAGTCAACTTTGACTGTCATTTCCTTTGTTTTTGCAGTGTTGAATGAGAATTTCCAAAATCTTTTTGGTCCTTAAACCCTGCGCGACTTTGCCTTTGCAATAGTTGGCCATTAGAAATTAAATACCTTATGCTCTTGATTGTTTTGACTAACTCTACATAATTCAATCTGTGGTATTTAGTGGTCCATATCAATGCACTAGAATGCTCATGCATTTATGAGACTAAATAGATTTTCTCAATTAATGCTAAGAATTTGGTAAATAGCGGTCTTAGATTTTTTTATAAATGTGGTCGTGGCCATATAACTCGTACATTGTTAAATATGCCCTTTGCAATGTTTTAATATATTTTGATTTATTTTCATGGAGAGTTATAAATTTTGAATATTGGTCAAGACATTAATTAATCAATATAATATATATAGCACATTATATTATATTGTTATTCTGACAATATGCCCCTTACATAGTGATTTTAGGAATTAATTTCCACCATTATGGATTCTTTCATAATTGGCACTTATAGCCCGAACCCTCCATTAAACTTCTTATTAGTATAAGGTCAAATTTAGGACCTGAAACTTATTCATATCATACAGAGGCGGATTGGCCCATTGCGCGAAAGGTTTGAACTTAAGCTTCGATACCATTTGTCACATACCCCTGGCCTAATTTGCCAATTACCTACCAAGCTCCCTTTCCTTAAATAACCATCATTCAAAATTATCTTCAATAGCCTTCACAGGCATATTTATTCCATCGTTTCTTGAACAAATACTAATCACGCAACTATACACATACTCTAAAATTTTGGCAATATCAAAAGTAATGCACCATATCCCCTAGCACCATACTACAAACCTCTCTTATTATTTACTGCATACATGATGGTAACCTTTGTATCAGATTATAAGACTTACATTTCAACTCAACCTTACATTGTAGAGGAATAATTCATGGCATGCAACCAAGACCATTCTTGACGACTCAACATTAGCATTAATAGAAAATTTTCTTATCATGACCATGAACCATGATCATAGTCCTACTGACATCGTCCAAAGAAGAGATAAATGTATCTTATGTAATACAAGCCTCAGTAGATCCATTCCACTCTATAATGCATAACATATATGACCTAAACCATAGGCTTACCCAATTAAAGCCTTAGAATGTAATTATGTAGATATAGTATCTCAGACCTACTATTCACCCTCTTAAAAATTGAGATAGCACCTAAGTTTCAAGATGTTCCATAACAATTATTGTATAAATCCCATTTATTAGATTCCTTTACTAAACTCAACTTGGATGACATTTATATGCAATAATTTTCCCATACCACCACATATAATCATCTCATAGACATTGGATTTCACCAATTCACCACCGAGCCGAGAGCTCTTTCCATGGATCAACTACATCTTTTTTATCACTTAGATGGGTATTTAATACCCTCTTGCATGATATGGTTTTCATTAGCGGCGTTCTGCTTTTATGGACCTTCTTATCCATTCACCTAGGACTTTTTTAGAAAAGCTTGCCTTTCTCTCCTGCGAGGCTTTTCCTCATAAAATCTTGCCTTTCTCTCCTGCAAGGCTTTTATGCTTTTCTTACACATATCATCTTTCTTAAGCTAAGAAACTTAATGGATAATTATCTCAAATCCATCAAGCTTATTTAGAATTAGATCTAGAAGCCTTATCATGAAAGAATTATCCATTGGCAACAATCGCATCTCTTGGTGTCTCACTTTTCCAAGCGATTAAATTATTTATTTATGTAATAATAAAGTATTGATTTTTCTTGTTACACATCAAACCTAGATTTTATTTTCTTAGGTTAGCATAGTTTTACATACAATGGAGGGGTGTTACACTATCAATCACTACAACATAGATTGCTAATGAAAATAAAAGAGATGTAATGATACACACAAATTTACATAGAGATTTTACCCTTGAAACCCAACATGAAAAAATAAAAAATATTTTTAGTATATTCTTATCTTTATAGTGTTACAATACAATATCTATATCACATAGCATCCATAACAAGTATTATTTGATGTGGTGCACTGAATGAAAGATGAAATTATTAGGGGAATATGATGGTAACAATTTTATATATGAAAGAGGGTCTATTATGATATTTTTTCCACAAAAATCATCAAACCAAGAGCCATGTTTACTTTAAAGACTATCAACCCTATGCCATAAGTTGTCAATATAGTCACTTGGTGTGTGCAACACACATAAAGTTGATAGAAGTCCAATCAAGAAAAAAATTAAAATTAAAATAATGGAAAATGTCAAAAACTAACCATGAATAGATCATTGAGGATTGCATTCCATTAGAATTTTTTTAATTGAACTACCCAACAACATCTTCTCCTTGTATCCATCTTTGAGAAATAGTTTAAGTAGATTGTTGGCCTTTCTTTTTGTGCAGTCTTAAGTTGTTCATTCTAGCTATTACTAAGTATTACAAAATTATTTTCATTAATATGGTGGCTTTGTTGTTAAGTTAAAAATAAATTCAAAGATCCCAAATACTACTATAATGTAAGGAGGTAGCATATCACAATTTTCTTGTTTGTTGTTGATTATAAACCTATCATGTTTGCACTGCATTTTTCTTTTATATGTCACCATTTTATCTTTTCATATATTTTTAGTGCTATCTTAGGAACATTATTTACTATTAAAATCACATTACCATCAATTTCAAATTTTTTGTGTCTCTTGTACATCTCAATATCTCAAAAAAATGTATTTTATTGTGTTTTTCCTATACATGTAGTGCATACAAAACCTATTGAGACTAACAATGCATGATCCACACATAGTATTTAATATTTGAAAATTTTATTTACTTTAGTGCAAATTTTGAGATTAATGCAACCTCAGTTGATTCAAAATTGCAATTTTTAACTCTCACACTCTAAGCTTTCTCAAATTTCATAAAAAAATACAATAGTATCTGAAAGTACACTTTAAGGCAAAGAAGGTAATTTAGAATGCATGTTTTATAATGCAATTTACAGTATGTTTGTTTTGAACAAATTTATATTAAAAGTTAAGTATCAATCCATATCCATAGTATCTCTTCTATACAAGATGATGATCTATTCATGAATACAAAATGTATACATGTACTGTGTTTTATAATCTGTAATTTTAAGTTATAATGTACCATTTTAAGATTCTTTACTGCAAAATGTACCATGTTTTTGTAATTTGAAATTTTATTATTCATTAAACAACTCGACAAAAAAACTTCACAAAATCTAAGAATGAGCCAAAATCCGTATTATCTTCTACTAATATTATATAAATCATCATGCAAAATGTACCAACTAAATGAAAATTTACAAACATTGCTTCATATTCATGAACTTATATGTAAAACCTTTATGCATCAAACCATGCATCATGAAAAATGTAACATGTTTTAAATAATGTTTATTTTTTATTAAACTCACAAACTATAACTTGAAACCTTACATCAAACAAAGAGTTGGAAGTTAACTAAAACAACCAAGCAAAGGTTGATCCATGAGAACTTTGGTAGGTAATAATTAAATCCAAAATTGCATGCATTCTACTTATCATTTAACTTGAAACATATATCACATGAAAAGTTGGTGTGGGGAAAATATAACTATTACAAAGGGTATCAAAAGTTGGGTTCTAAAACTCTACATATGTGAGTCATCCAAAGCACTGACTAAATGCAAATTTTCTATAGTATGTTTTCTTTGAGAAACTTTATATTAAAACTTAAGTATCAATAGCCCTTCTATACAATATGACGATCTATTCATGAATGAAAAATGAAAGGTACTATATGTTTTATTATGAACTTTTAAGTTATATGATCTTTTTAGGCATCTACACCATTATAAGATTCATGAATGCAAAATGTACCATGTTTTGTAATTTGCAATTTTTGTAATTTTGCAAATTTACAAACATTGCTCCATATTCATGAACTTAAATGTAAAGCCTTTAAGCATAAAACCATGCATCACGTAAAATTTAACTTATTTTAAATATTTCTTATTGTTGATTAAACTCACAAACTATAACTTGAAATCTTACATCAAACAAAAAAATCGCAATTAACTAGAACAACCAGGAAAAGGTTGATCTGTGAACTTTGGAGGGTAGTAATGAAATACAAAATGGCATGCATTCTACTTATCATTTAACTTGAAACATATATCACTTGAAAAGTTGGTATGGGGACACTGTAACTATTACAAAGGGTATCAAAGGTTCGGTAGAAACTTTATATTAAAGATTAAGTATCAACCCACTTCCATAGTAGCCCTGTTATACTAGATGATAATCTATTCAGGAATGAAAAATGTATACATGCACCATGTTTTAAAATGAAATTTTAAGTTATATGTTTTTTTTAGACATCTACATCATTATAAGGTTCATTCAAATGCAAAATGTACCATGTTTTGTAATTTGTAATTTTATTTTTCATTAAACCACTTGAAAAAACAACTTTGAACAAAACCTAAGAATCATATACAAACATTATAAGAATCATCATGTAAACTATACCAATTAAATGCAAATCTACTTTCATTGATTCATATTCGTGAACTTAAATGTAAAACCTTTAAGCATCAAACCATGCATCATGCAAAATGTATCGTCTTTTATAATTCAATTTTATAGGATGTTTGCCTTGAACAAATTTATATTAAAAGTTAAGTATTAACCCACATACATAGTAGCTCTTCTATTCAAGATGATGATCTCTTCATGAATTCAAAATGCATCACGTTTTGTAATTTTCAATTTTACTGTTCATTAAACAACTTCACGAAACCTAATAATTTGAAGCCAATTCCATATTATATTATACTAAAATTATAAGAATCATCATACAAAATGTATAGACCTCAAAATTAGCATATTAAATATTAATTCATAAGAAAGAGTTTTACTTTAAATATGTCCAAAATTTATATCATGACAAAAATAAACAGAATAAAAATACTGTCAAATAAAATTTGCATCAAAGATAATCTCGCTAAAATATATGATATATCAACATCCTCGTGCTATCATCAAAATCATGGGTTCCTTGAAAACATGTGTAACATGAATATATACATAACATTGTGTACTTGAAAATTAAATTTTACTATTTTAAAATTAAATGAGAATTTTATCAGCAAAACAAAATTATAAAAGGTTTCAAATTCCATGCACTACTCTGTGGTGTTCCCCCTCCATTGCGCTCTCATGGAAGCCATGTACAACACATGTACACATATATATTAGAAATCTAAAATTGCACATGAAAATGCATGAATTCATAATATTAAAAAAATTGTACCAACTTGTTAAAATTGTGTAGATGATCTAATCCTCGTAGTTGACTCAAGTTTCAAATTCCATGCAATACCTCGTGGTGTTTGTCTTGAATTGTGACCTTATGGATACCATGTACAATACATGTACATGCATATACTAAAAACTTAAAAATTCACATGGAAATGCATAAACTCGCAATATTAAGAAAATCAAGTAACAACTATTTCAAATTGTCTAGACAATGCTATCCCTGTAGCTGATTCCATTGCTAATGCACCTAAACTAGGGGAATTTTCTACACAAACCTAAAATTCAAACATTTTAAAACTGTAAGATAGACATCTCAACTTTTTAACAAAAATTGCTTCAATTTATAACAAAAACTAAGTGAAATATTCAATACTTGTGAAAAGCAAATATTTGACACATCTCTAATAGGGAGGAAGAGAGTGGTGTTGTGTCGAAAATGCCAAATGTAATGGAAATATGTTAACATTTAATTATATATGTAATTTTTTGTTTTACAAATATGTCTTCACAATACTGATATAATAAAAGTAAATTAATAGTATCAACATGAACTCTTAAGAAAAAACTAACATCTCTCAACATATCTTGATTTGAACCTAAACCCAACACCATGAGGTTATCAAACTTTTCATTCAAAAAACGACTTAACCGCAAATGGTGAACATATGATACATTCCTGTTAGATTATATTTGAAAAAATTTACAAAATGTATGTTAATCAACATTAACACATACAATACATTATGTTGGGATGGGGTCCTTTGGGTTAGTTAACCCAAATTTTGTATAAAATTTTGTAAAAGATGTAAAGCCTCTAAGATATGTGGATGCAGAGCATGTAGATGAATAAGAGTCAAAGGGGCTGAGCCCCTATTTTGGGTAAAGTTTTGGGCCGATTTTGAGATTCACCCATGGTCCGCAAACCATGGCATTGTATTGAAAAGTCTATAAATAGTTTAGTCTTAACGAGTCTTAGTTGTACAAGAAGATACGTTTGGATAGAGAATTGGGTACAAAAAAGAGTTTAGTTTTCTTGGGCAGGAACTAAGGCAGGAAGTCTCTTCTTCCTGCACTTAGATAGAGAAGGGAAGGCTCCTACAGTTGAGTGTGCAGGAGGCCTAGGTAGATTTCGCAATGGAGTGCATGGACCCCATCAACTATGTGCACAAGGTAGAGTCTCTAATCGGTGAATTGAAGATTAATAAAGAATACTTTTTGCAGAATTACTGTGTATTTCCATTGCATCTGTTTATATTATATTTTTTTGATTAATGTTATGTTTTATGGAAGAATGATTGAATGCTATGCGAATTTACTGAATCTGTCTTAATAACATATGAAATGAATGCTTAGCCACTTCGTGAAGTACAGGTTGTTCTTCTTATGTTTTCCAACGAATAAGTATATCTATGTGAAATCCAATCTAGGGTTACTTTTTGATGTGCGAAAGTAGATAAATCGACTGTTTTCATTCCACAATTACTGACTACATGCCTTCGCGAAGGTTTTGAAACTAGTTAACCTGGTTGTAGTAAAGGAGCCATAGGAGATATTACTGATCTACACGAAAGTAGATTTGATGTAGAAACTTGGTTCTTTCATTCCCCAATACTGCTTCAGGTGAGACTACAACCTGCGCTACGCAGGTTGTTGCCGAAAGGGCCAATAGTGTAGGGTTTTGTTGGTTAGTGCAACTAACTCTAAACCTGGGTCAAGACCCCCTAAGCCAACACATTACCTTAAAATATCCACCCTAAACATTAACACATATTGATCACATGCCCTCTTCCTCATGACCGATTAGGTCTTTCCAACCATAATGACAAGCCTTTGTATACACATTAATCTCTTCAATATTCATATTGTCTATCTCCACATATGATTTATATACAAAATTAGAATGTGCATCAGCTTGTGCTCTTTGTTGATTTAGACCAACATCAATTCAAGACAATGTAGTCTATATGTTGTTTGTAATGGCATCCCTTGCTTCTTAACTAATCTAAGAAGTTGCATCCATCTCCGACCACAAAGTTATGAGACGTGGAGGTTGGGGTACCAAAGGTGGCAGAGGACAAGGAAATTCAGTATCCCTTAATGCACCCTTAAGTTCATATGTCCAACCTCTCTCAGTACCATAAAATTTAGATGGAATGTTAGTATAATCAGGTTTCATATCTAAAAATAGTTTTTCATAAAACAACTTTGCAAAAAAATGTGGAACCTCGTCATTGAATGGTAGCTTTCCATACTCTCCAAGGAACCTATCATACAAATGGTGGTCTATTTCAAGGTGCTTGAAATATTGCACCTTGAGCATCCTTTTTTTTCTTTCTGAATTAAGACTAAATCTATTAAGAAAAGGCATATGGTAAAATCAGAGCTTGCAAAGAAGCGAAGCAAAAGAGCAGGGGAGCCGGAAATGATATGAAATCAACCTCGGTCCCAAAAAACCACGGCAGAAGCAGAAGAAAGTAGAGAGGACAGAAAGAATGAGTAGGTCTAGGGAGTCTACCCAGCATGGGTAGAATTTTCCAATATACATTTTTTTCCTTTCTTTTTACTGACTTTGACCCAACCATTTTGGTCTGGCTGGACCAGAACTACTTGCAGACTGATCTAAGCTAAAGGAGGAGACTCCTTGTCTGAATCAGAGGGCGAAGACTCATGAGAATGTTTCTGCAAGAACAGAGGCGCAGAAGGATCCAAATCGCAGGCTAACGGCGAGTCCTTCAGCGCTCCAAGTTCTCCTCGTCAAGTTCAATGTCCTCCTCCTCAGAGTTAGAGGACTCTATTCCATCCATGGGGTTCTGTCACAAGGTCTCCAACTCTTGGATTTGGATTTGCGAGTGATATTCTTCTTTTTGTTGAGGAACGCTGCACATGAGTTCTGGAGATGCCATGTCTGATGGCAATGGCGACATCTGAAGGCTGTATTCTCATAGTCTAGAGTTTGCGTCCAATGGAAGTCCCCGTTTGAGGATGATCTGATCTGGCAGCCCTTTATTGATGTCTATTTCTGCACAAATTCTACCATAGGTGTATATTCCTTTCTCCCCCCTCGAGGTATCTTTTGTCAGGAAGCGGCCAAGGGTGTCTCCTATCCCTTGAAGGACAGAAAAATGCCATAGATGCGCAGGGAGATTTGGAAGCCTGATCCAGATAGGAAGCTTGGAGATGACCGCAGAGGAGGGGTCAAAATCTGGGAACCATGGCGAGAGGAAAAGTCCAGCACCTAGAGCATCTTTATTTTTTACCCTTCTTTTAAATTAAACATAGATTTGGTATGTTCTTTTGTAACCCTCCTACTTACCTCATCCCATTTATCAAGACCCATCACTATTTCCTTTCTATGCCTCATCTTATATATAAAGCCATCAATTGTTGGCCCAAGGTTCATGTAAATATAAAGAAATGAACTTAGATAGTGCACAACTATTTCTAAGCTTTGTCAAATCTTTGCAGGGAGCTCCAAACTCCAAGATCTTTCTTTAATTTTGATTAACGAGTTATGCACATATGTAATGTACATTGTTAGAAGTTATTTTCTCAAGGAAGCTCATTAGGAATATCAGATGGACAGGTGCTAGTTGGCATATGGTCTTCTTCTTGAGTCGCCCTGCTTCACCTATGTTCACTTCGGTCAACATTTTCACCTCCTCCTTCAATATAATTACATAAATCTTAAAACATGTCAATGGATTTATACACATGAAAGATAGATATGTAGTACACATATATGTACATACAATTCATTACATGTACAAATTTCTTTTAACAAATAAATAAATAAATTATATAATTTACCAAGATGATGAGGATCATAATCCGATTGAGATTCATGACCACCCAGAGATGGTTGAGAACTATCATGCCTAAGCACATGAGTTGATTGAGATTTTTGAGCACCCTCACACAACAACCTAGTTAGAGACGCTTCCAAAAAAAATAGAAATTATAAATCAATTAAGTTAAATTCACAAAAATATATCAAATATATGTATGTACATATGATTCTACCTATTTATCATTTAAGTAAATGCACATTGTTATAGATTTGACCTGCAAATATATGAAATGATACCAATATACCCAATAACTGTAAATAATCACCAGAAATAACAAGATATGAATATAGAAATGATTCACTTTATTAATCAAACCCTTAAGGTAGGGCAACACCATACATTCACTCCTTAAGGAAGGAGAACACTCCACAAGCAATATGCTTGTCCATACAATATTCTTTGACCTCTCTCAATGGGGAGTCTCTAGCCTCTATATAGGCCTCATACATACAATACCATGGGTCATTACCATGGTTCCCTCAATACCATCTATCTAATACAATGGGCTTATTACATTATTGCTCTACTTGTGGCCCCTTACATGATACGGGTTAGCCACTTTATTTATTACTATGGCCCATCCCATTATTACATTATTCCCTTGGGTACCTCCCTCTGTACCCCATACTATCCCCCTAGGTATACTACATTCCACCCCACTTAAACATGTTTCGTCCCCGAAACATAAGAAGAACACAAATAATAAGATCTACTCAAAAGAGTAGTCCACTGTTACCATGCACATGCATCTAGCCATCCAAGAGAAAGGTGAACCCTCGATCTTGCTGGTGCCTCACTCGCTTGAGATGGTAGTTGATCCTGGTGGATCTTCTGTGTTGGTGTGTTGTGGGTGGACCTTTGCCCCTCTCTATCTGTCATGTGGGGGTTGCCGTCCTTGTTGCTGATTTTTTGCCATCTGGTAGGTTTTTTTCTTGTGAGGTGATGTGGGTGGTGATATGCTAAAGTTTTAACCAACAATGTATCTTTCTTTAATTCACCACCTAATGGAGCCTGATTGGTATCTAGTACATGTTGTGGCATTTGTTGTTGTTGCTTTTCTTCCAATATTACTTCAACCATGGATTCCTCATATGATGTATCCATACCTGTAACATTTTCTGCTTCAGCCTCCTTGGACTGTACCTGTTTTTCTCATACCTAGTTTGATGTTTATGTTTGGTTATTGACCATCAAGGGCTCATCATCTAATGTGTCAATCCTTGGAACATCTTCCTTTTATATCAGAGCTTCAAGAATTTCTTCTACACATTAATATTGATAGTACCAATAGATTCAATCCAAGGGTATCCCAAAACAACATCCACATTAACCATATTTGAAATATAAAAATCAGAATGCAATACATATTTATCCATAGAAATATTCAAATCTTTATAAACTTGCGCCTGCTCATTATTAACCTGTGTGTGCTCCATTTGTTTAGCTGGAATTTGCAATTTTTTTTCCAAATTAACATTGATAAAATTATGCTTGCAGCTAGGATTTATAGACACAATGATCTTCTCCTTCTAAATACATCCATGAACCTGCAATAAGGAGATATCAATAGAAAATAACCCCTTACATGTCTCATTCTCCTGTTTTCTAGCATGAGACCATTTGTCCACAAGGAGTTTTTCAAGTTCTTCACTTGACAATTCGAACTGCTGGTTGCCAAGTGAGTGCCACCATATGGCAGTCTCTCCTTTGAAATTAAGCCATAGGGAACTTCTCCAAGATTTCTGATGGTTTTTCTTAAGATCTTTTATGAATTCTTCAATAGTAGGACCATTATCTTTCCTTGTAAAAAATTGCTTGCTAGAAGCCATGAAGAGGGTTTTGAAAACAAATCACTTACTTGGTGAAAATTTGAAATGGCCACAATTCGGTCAATATTGCTCAGAATATTTATTATGACCTATTTTTGTAAATGGAACAACCATTCTGCATCTTCTCATGTGATAGAAATCTTGATCTAGGCACTGGAATTTCAGATCTGTGCTGCAACTGTCCCGCCGTCACAAAAATTTCTAAGAAAAGAGATGATTTTAAATCGGAGATATCTCCCTCATCTGGACTTCGATTCAACTATTTTTTTTTAAATTGGGTATTTTTTCGCAACGAACCCAGATCTACGATTAGATTCTACAAATGTTTCCCCAGAACATACAGATCTGATTTGCAAACTCACCGCCTCGAAAAATGTCTGCAACACAACTGATTTTTAAATCAGCGATATCTCCCTCATCTGGACTCCGATTCGGCCAATTTTTTTTTCAAATTGGGTATTTTTTCACAAACAACCTAGATATGTAATTAGATTCTATCTATTTTTCACTAGAACCTACATATCTTATCTGCAAACTCGCCGCCCCAAAAAGTTCCTGCAAATAAAAAAAAATTGCTTATTACATTAATGCTAACTTCTTGTGGTCCCTTACATGATACAGGTTAACCACTTTATTTATTACTATGGCCCATCCCATTATTACATTATTCCCTTGGGTACCTCCCTCTGTACCCCATACTATCCCCCCTAGGTATACTACACACATAAACATATATTTACCATACCAAGATGATGTGAACAATGGCCCTCCATTTATTGGTCTGATACTCTCTTTGGCCTAGTGAGAGATGCTCCTAACGAATATGGAATTTATTATAAATTAATAAAGCTAAATTGAAAAAAATCAATTCAATATGTATGTACATATGATTATAGGAATATCATTCAAGAACTTTCACATAAACATATATATACCAGGACAATGATGTAGTGACGATGGCCCTCCCATGATTCATATGAAACTCTCCTTGATCAATGATCAATCTTAGATATCGGAGATATCTTATAATGTCCATCAACAAATTTTTATGGAGAGCTTCTTGACACCAATTCATCTTTCACACACAAATATTGAATTGGCATTGCCCCATACAATAGATCACTAGACATTCTATTAACATTTGCACAATGACTTATACTAAATGATTGAAATTGACTAGAAATAGTTTTCTCTTCTCCGTGCAGTTGTTTTAATTTCTCCTTTTTGACTTGGTACATGCCTTTCATCTAGTTGCATAGAAGTTCAGAATTGGTGAATATTACAATTCCATTGGATGCATACTCCCCAATTCTTCCTAAGCCTTCTATCAGTGCAATATAATATGCTTCATTGTTTGTTTTCCTTCCAAGTACATTCCTTTTCCTTTGGAGGACTTTGTTTGTCATAATATTGTATAGAAAATAAGTAATCATGACTTGTCCTGGATTGCGATAACAAGAAACTTCTATGCATAATGTCCATTTTTCAACCATGTTTAATGGGTTTTCTAATCCCTGTAAAAACAAATTCAATAAAATGAATAATTTATTTATTTTTTGCAAATGTCTTAGATTATGCGATAATGATGAAAAACAAATATATATTATGATGGAATGATGGAATATTACATGATCTATTGGGCTGAACTACCCAATGGAATAATAACTGCAGTTTACAAATCAATGCAATTCAGAAACTGTCTTGACAAATGTTCTCATGTTGGAATGCACAAGAATAACATTCAAACACATGCTACACTATATTGGTTTTGGATGACGAGAAAAATATTTTTCATCATAAAAAATTAGTGTGATTTTCAACTCAAGTTCGGGCCTCCAATCCTCTAATAGTTACTCCCAAGACTCTCCGTACACCTAAGACTAAAATAATTATTATTACTTCCATGCCTAATGAGATTCCTTCACTATTCAATGAATCTTATACTTATCATGAGAATACCAATCCTTGAAATTAGATATATATTGTCATGTTTATCATGTTTGGACTATATTGAAGGTTAAGCTATCAATGGATATTTTCCATCATGCCATGTATGATTTTGTTGCAAAAATTTCTCACATTTAAAAAGTTTATACCCATATTCAAATAAATAAACAACTAATTTGTAATGGATTCCATATTCTATATAAGTGATTCAATACTTTCCTATGATTCAATAAGGGTTAATCATCGATCATTCCTATAAGTACATTGACATCCATAAACCCTATATTTATCTTCATTATTAAGATAAAAGAAACATTACAATTTTCATTGCATAAGATCATTGGCTTTCTTGCCTAAATCCATGGATTATCAACCAAAATTTCTATATATTGGATGTTATTCATGGATAGGACAAGTGAATAAGGAAACATTGTGAATTGGAGAGTTATTTTGGAAACAAATTGTCATGTTAGAAACAAATTGTTTCTACCTACTTATATGAGTGATTTCTCAATAACTTTATTCCTCGTATTTTCTTGGTTATGGTGATAGATCGTTCTTTCCTGGTTGTATATTTAGTTTATATGTTTGAGTAGAATCATTTTCCTAGTTTTGTGTAATATAATAGAAAAACATTTATTGTTTCCTTGATAAATTTCTAAAGGTTTTTCTCATTTATTGTTCTTGTAGATTATTGATACTTAGAATGGATGCTTTTAAGTTATTAAGTGAAATGGAGGAAGAAGAAATGTTGACTACTGCATAATTTTCCAATGAGATCCAAAAATTCAAAATCATCAAACCATATACATTTGCATTTAACTTTTCCAACTAAAGAACATTCAAAATAAAAAATCATCATTAAAGCATAATTAATTCTCTATGTATAACAAGTGCATTCAACCTCAACGAACGAACAGTTGATACCAAATCATAATTCTTGTCATGTATCATATTTCTCCCCTAATTCTCATGGTTTGTTAAATGTCTCAAGGTTATTAGGCTAATCATGCATGTGTTTTCCTATAATTATTTTTTCTCCTCTTACTTTCTTTAATTGTTTCTCACACTAATGCCCATGATGCATCTAGGAAAGTAGGTTTCTTGCAATTTCATACAGTATGTAGTGGATTTATGTGATGGTGCTTTTGTGTGCATTGAAGAGCATAACCTTCTAGAAGCTTTGTCCACTTTTGTCACCACCACTTCTTGTAGACTGAAATGAACTCAGAGGCATAATATAAATCATGTCCAAAATTATGAAAATGATGTCACTGTTTCTTCAGGGTTCAACGCAAACATAGGAAGGTATATCAGTACGACTCCTCCTAAAGGTTTGGCAATACCCAAACACACATTTTTCTTTGTTGAAGGATATCACAGATGCGATTTTATCACTACTAATTATAAATGGTCAAGAAAGAATTTTAGTACTCAATTAAAAAGGGTTAATGTGAGTGCACTTCGTTCTGAATGGGAACAAATGTCCAAAGACTATGATCTCAATTTCGCTAGGCTCATAAATGGAGATTTTCTCTCTCTTTCAAAGCTTTTTGCATTGCCAAAGTTCTAGTGTTATAAAGACTTGGAGAATTCAATTAAATTTAAAGAGTTCTAGTGTTATAAAGATTGAAAAATTTAATACCATTATCAATATTTTGAGGTCGAATTTGTTAATAATTTTTCTCTATTTATTAAATTTTTTTAACATTGATATTAACATATTAATGTTCACATTGTTGTTTCTTCTTTTATAACCATTTCATTAATTTTTTCCTATCCACTAGGCTCTTCTTAAGTCTTTGATCATGGGTGGTGACACCACTTGGAACGTGGACAACTCTAAACCTACACACAATAACATTCTAGAAATTAACATTAAACATAATTGCCAATTGTGTAAATATACACATAAGCCTAGATAATAATTAATCAAATTATTTCAAATAACATAAGGCATAAGTGCACATCCTCACTCTTTCATCCTTGTCATACAAACTTCACTCAAAATCCAAAGGCACCGCGAGATTATATTTGGAATTCTAACTAGGTTTGGGCAATTGGATTTTAGTGCCAAAGTGAATCAACAGTCTAGGTGGGGTTATGAAGATTTGTTTCATCATTTTGAAACAATTAGGTAACCTAATTGTTACAATACCCAATTTTGAACCTATTACAATTAGGTATCATACCTAATTCTGAACTTGTTACAATTAGGTATTGTACATATTTGTCCATGGATGTCATTACGCTAGCCACATGTGATAGTTGTGTCCTCTTCTTTCATCGCAAAAAAAAATTTATGTGGCGAGACATATACATAAGTACATATATATTAAAATCATGACATTTCAAGAAAAGGAAAACAAACAAATAAAATTTCCAATTCAAATTACATATGCTGACATTGGATTTTTTGAAGTAGACAAGAGGAAATGTGACTTCCATGAAGGTATTCTAGCCAGGAAACTGAATTTTCAAGTTGTTCATTCACCAGGGAAATTCAGTGAATTTTTAAAATGAATGCATTTAGTCATTGATTCTCTCAGTTTTTACTGCTCACAGTGAGGCTGAAACTTATTCCTCTTTGGTTATATTTGTACTTTTGTCTCTCCTTTCTGTCGTTTTTATATAGAAGATAGTGAACTCAATAATTGATTTTGCTAGATTTTGGAGGTATTATAAACATGACAACTCAATAATTTATTTTTCTATATTTTGGAAATACTCTAAACAGGAAAGTAAGAGGTTATTTTCTTTTACCTCATTTTTGTTAGTCCCTCATATTCTGAAATATTCTCAGAACTTACAATTAAATTAACTTCAAAAATTTTAAATTTAAAATATTCCAAAATATGCATTCAAACTATCACCAAAAATCCTTGAAACCTACCTATGGTACAATACCTAATTATAACAAGTTCAAAATTGTTACTGTACCCAATTAGGTTCAGAATTGTAGGTATTGTTTCGTAATTCTAATATAATTTAAGCTTTATTAATTTTCACTTCCATTGAGTGAGAATACTTATTATTATCATGGATATCTAAAATATTTTTAATTATCATTGAAAGATATGAAAAGCATGCCAAACCAATCTTGTTTGAAGAAGAGATTATAACTATAGGTGATACTACAAACCAGAAGTCTAGAAAAATAAAAATCCACCTAGAATTAAGAAAATAGTTGCGAAAGAATAATTGTTATGACTACCTTAGCATAGGATAAAAGAAACATGAATGACATGAAGGCTTCATTATAATTTCGGATGGTAGCAATACCTGGTTTTTTGTTTTTGTGGGGTCGAACGAGGAGGCTAACAAAATTCCTACAATGATGACGAGGTGTAAGAACTCCTCTAGTGCCAACCAATCCTGCAAAAAACCAACCAAAAATTAATATACGCAAAAAAAAATTCGAAAAAAAAAACAAAAAAATTAAACACAAATAAACTTACGATGACACAAACTTACTCCTAAACACTCAACGGATGAGTCGACATAAGAAAACTCAAAAAAGTCCACAGATGAGTTGACACAGACAAACACAATAGATGGGAAAAAACAAAGTAATGCAAAAACTCTTGAACGTTCAAACATCTCGCATATATATGAAAAAAATCAGATGAAAAACATTGTTCGGCTGAATAGCTTTTTCGACTAAAAAACTTGTTCATAGTCGCCATATTTTTCCCTCTCTGGCCAAAAAAATATCACGCATTATTGTTAATTTAAACAGTAACTCTTTTGGTCGAATGTTAAATTCAATTTTTTGGTTGAAAAAAAATTCAATCGTAATATTTTTTAGTTCAGTTGAAAAAGTGCAATTACGAATTTTTCGTAAGCGATTCTCACAAAAGTGTAACCCAACTTCACAGGTCGACCCCTATGAATAGAAAGACGATTCGTTCTAGTTGGTCATCTTCTAATGAAAGGGTGAAATTTGTGTTTTTATCCTGTACAATGGATCTTGTGATAGGAGTGTTTAATGCTTTTATCATTTTCTTATTATGAACTAATGTTTGAGCATTGGTTGGAAATAGATGCATGGAATCATCAAAAGAATGTATTTCATCTTCTGATAAGAAGGAGTTTGTCTGTTCCATGAGAAGTTTATAGTTGTCAAGTGTTGGCTTTGCATTTCTAATGTACTGGAGGAGGTTTCTAAAAGTAACTTGGGCCATGTTATCGCCTTATTCACAGAATATAGTCTCTAATGTGATGATTTTGTTGAACGTGTGCCATAATTCACTTCTATGGGAGGTTCCTACATATAGTGGTACATTGTATTTGACGAGAGGAAACTGACCAAGCTCAACAACTAATATAAGGGAACAACCACTAAAAGGAGTGTTTATTTTTTGTGGAAATGCTTCTCGAATATGTTCATCAATTTCGCTAAGAATCTTTAGCCCAAAGAAGCTCATTTCATCGATTAGTATGTATTGGATATGTTTAAGTTATGCCCAGAATGTTACAAGAGCATTGCCTTCTAAAGGCATGAGATCCTTTATGGGAAGGTGGAGGGTAGCATGTATTTTCATTGCTTGTATGTGAAAAGCTACAATAATTGTTGGGGAAAGGATCATGATCAATGAAGGGGATGAGCCAGTAAGGGTCATGATCTTTTCTCTGATGCAATTTATAAGGTGGGATTCTCCTATCGAAATAATGCCTTGTATTATCATTCTTAAAGGAGGTGAAATATATTTTTTAGTAAAATGATTGGAAATAATATTCAGAGCTTTTGTTTTCACTGAAGATAATGAGTCAATGTTCGCTAGGATATGCTTATGTGTTTGACAAATGTGGTGGACGAAGCAATTATTCTCAATGAATTGTATGCCTCTTTCTTGTAGATATAATGGGATAGTATTATTAGTCCAATTATGGTTCTCATCAAAACCATGAAGGTGAAGCATGTCAGGTTTAGTTATGAGGAAGTCATTGGTAGGGTGCAATTGGGAGAGTAATTCCCATTCATTCATGTCCACATTTTCTCACAGGAATTGATACTGTAAATATCAAGAAGCATTACATTTTTTGGTGAATGGGAAAAAGAAGGTTGATATATTGTGGTTAGGGATGTACAATTTGTAGTCGAACCTTCTTTTTTGAACCATGACTTTAGAGTGTGGGCCTCTTCAATGTTAGGATCTACAAGAATAATGGATTTTGTTGTAGTGCCAACATTTTTTCCATTGAATTCTCTAACACGAGCAGAATTGATTAAAATGATGGGGTTACTTCCTGTAGCATATAAGGTGGAAATTTATTTTGATTCAGCATCGAAATTGTCTCTCCAAAAGACAACATCCATTCTATATCCAGAAATTTCTTGAAGGTGCATTGTTTGTTTAGTAACTTTAGAGCCGCCTTTTCTATGTATAGTGCATGGACTCGAAATGCCAATAAAAATACCAACAATATCATTAATTGAGTTGACATTTGTTGTTCTGGTATTATTGATTGAATTTTTATTTAATGCATCATTAGATTGCATGGTCTTTCACTGGAAGCATGCTTTATGGTAGATGTTGTATTTAACAAGATATCCTAGTCATTGTTTAAGTGGTTGTATTGCCTACTAGCCATTTTAAAATTTCCTTTTAAGACAACATAGACATTTCCAACCTGGATTTTGACAAATAAAGATTCACCATCATTGTTGAAATAAGTGATGTGTATTTCTCCACCTTCTAGATCGAACAGGTCAAATATAAACACTTTACTAGATCCGTATTGATTTTGAAAGTGACAAAGAGGTGTCTTTCTTTGGGAACAACCTTTCATGGACCAATCTGAATGGTAAGGGTTTAGAGCTTTGATGAGAATATGCACTGGAGTGAAGGATGGATTTGGAATAGAAGGAAGGGGTTAGTGCCTTTTTAATGAAGGACCTTGGTTCGATGAGGAGGGAATGTCTTCTAGAGAAGTAATCGGGATAGTCAAATTTGTTAGATCACCAATTAGAGGTGCAAATGTAGCAATAACCTCCAATTCTAGTAGCATTATATACCTACACAGTAAATCATAGCCATAGGAGCAACTGTAAGAATTGAAAGTGGTATGAAGAAATATATGTAAAGTTTAAATTGGAAGTATGTAATGAACTTACATTGACACACACCGACATATGAAGTACTCCATCGGTTAACATGTATAATAAAACCATTTTTAAGAAATCCTATTGCAACGAGGTCATTGAAATATGTTGGAAGCATAATTTGTTTCATATGTGTGCCATCGGAGATGGTGGTGTGATAATGTAGGGTTGAACATTACATTGACCGAACAGGGTTGAGTTCAACAATTTGTAGCAATGGTTGAATATGAGTAAACACATAAAGCATTGAGAATATAACATAATCAATAAGTTTTGTTCTCATTTTCTGAAAGAAGAGATGATATAATAAGTACAATAGAGCACAAAACTCATCATATAATAAAAGCTGGTTTCTGCTTTAGGATTGTTTATATGTGGTTTTTTTGGTGTTAAATGTTTAACATTAATAGGATTCCTATAGCTCTACATGGAAACTTCCTAGTATTCTAATAAGCTAAGGGGAAACAAGCATGTTCGTATTCATTCTACTTCAATGTTATCTAGACTTATAAACAACAAAATGGTTTTTTGATGCTAGTATGAAAATAAATGCTATAAGGTTTTAATTTCTAGACTATTCTACTTTATTTTTTGAAATAATGTAACCCCTTATAGAACATGTTATGTTTATTTTGGAAGAATGTAAAACGTAGTATTAGGATAATTTAAAAACATTAAATATATATTTTCCACATGCCACATGATAGCAAATATATGTTTTGATTTCAAATTTTGTAATATCAAAAATATTAGAAAGAAATCTTGGAAAAGAAAGAACTCAAAGTAAAACACTAATAAATCATTGAAAAATAATCAAATAAAACAAATAAAATATTAATATATATAATAACTTAATGCACTAGAAATCTTACACCAAACAATTTATATGTATAATAATGAAAAGTATAATATTCTCTTTTGTTAGCTAAAACCATGTCATTTTGAATTGATAACATTCATAAAATCGTGCCTTCATAGTAGATGATATTGCTAAGTATTCTATGCCCCATGATAATTAACTGTATAATGTTTAACTCTATATGGGTGGAATCTTGCTAGCTACAAAATCCTCTTCTTTGCTTGCCATCTGTTAAATTGATAGTTGTAGTGAACTTGTTTCCAACATTTTTTTAGCTTTTGGAAAATTATGTTGATCGCAGAATTTCTAAGTTGGCATAAAATATTTGTTTATTGGTATGCATATGTAGCTCTAACATTTTTGTGAAAAATCTAATCTTAGTCTATTCAAAAGTTTGACAGTTTATCCTGTTGATTAGTTTATTTCAGGGTTGTTGGTACCACTGAGAAGAAGAAGTAATCATTCTAGCTTTTCTGTTGGGCAATTTTTACATATGATATTTAATCAGGTAAGCTTCAAGGAAGAATTTTAATCTAAATATTACTTCTTTATGGATGTTAAATCACTGCAAGAATAATTTTCCAAGACATATAGAGAATTGGAGAGGAAACATCTGGAGCTATTGAAAGAAAATGGAGCGGGAAAAGATGATTTTATCATTGCAAAGAGAGAAAGATTCTCTTGAGAATGAGAAAAATTTGTTGCTTCAGAGTCTCAATAATGAATCCCAAAAATCTAAAGAAATTTCAGTCAAGTGTTCGAATAGTGATCAAAGATTCATGTACCTAGGGATTCATTCAATGGGATTAGAGATAAAGTTTGCATCAGTGAATTACGCATACGATGAGGTAGTTGTTGAACTAAATAAGGCTAAAGAAGGGATGAATAAATTATAAAATTATTCCCACAAAATCCATGAAGAAAAATAAGCTTTAAATCAAAACTTGATGTTACATGTCTCCATCCAGAAGGAACTTGAAGAAAAATTATTGCCAATGAACTCTTAATTTGAAGAACTAAAGGAATCTTCTTCCAGGCGTGAAAAAAAAATAGTTATCTTACAAAGACAACTTTTAGATGTAGTAGAGAAAAAGGAAAACAAAATCTTTGATATGCAATATGAGCTTTGTTCCATGGTCATCCAGTTAGTTGATCTTCAAGATCAACTATCGTCCATTACCATTGAAAAATGGTTCCTTGAAGATAAAAACACTAAAATAGAGAAAGAAATATCAATTAATGATGAAGGATAGAGGCATCTTAAGGGCAGAGTCTAGGAATTGGAGAGATATTTGGATTTTGTGAACAAGGATGTTGAATCATCCAGAGCCATGGTAGTGGAGAAAGAGTCTCACTTAACTGATTTACAGTACCATCTTTCACACCTTGGTGACGCAGAAAGGTTCATCCATGAAGAAAACAATTCTTTAAGGATTGAACTAAATAAATGTAAAATGGATTCAAAACAAATCCTCAAACATTTAGACAAGAGAAGGGAATTAGAGAGTGCTTCAGAATTTGTCCACAAGGATCTTGAATCCAGAGATATTCAATTGTAGCAATTGATTGCTAGGGATCAACATTCGTAGGAACATGTCCATGAAAATGGAAAATCAGACATTGTGCATGATAACAAAATTACACACAATGGGTGTGGAAAGGGAAACACTAACAACATGCATGAAAATGGATAACCAAAATGTTTCCATGCGAATGGAAGAAAAATTAGTTACTGATGAATAACATAGGCATATTAAGGGTTGAATCTAAGAATTGTAAAGAGTTCTAGATTTTTTTAACAAGGATATTGAATCATCCAGGGCCATGGTAGTGGAGAAAGAGTGTCAGTTGATAGATTTATAGTACCATCTTTCACACTTTAGTGACACAAAAATGTGCTTCCATAACAAAAATAACCCATTTTAAGGCCCGACTGAATAAATGTACAATAGATTCAGAAAAAATTCTCTAACATTCAAATAAGAGAAGGGAATTGGAGAGTGATTTAGAATCTATCAATAAGGATCTTGAATCCAAAGATTTCTTTCCTTTGTGTTTAGTATCGATTGAAACCTTCATTTATGTTTCCTTCAAACTTAGAAGGCCAAGAATTTTCTTTTTTATTTCTTTCATTCTAACATAGAATTTAAGAGGCAAGAGGAATTGTATATAACGTCAATATTAGAGTAAAATTGGCTAGGATAATTTTATGATATAAGACTATCTATTCCACATTGATAAGACAAGGAAATGAAAGTGGGAACACCAACCATAAGTGTGCCATTATCCCATAGAGTAAGGTATGTTTGGAATCTGAATTTGGTTTCTCTTGTAAGTAGTTAGAGGGCTATAGTTTTGGCCAAGTGCAGCATCCAAATTTCTCATGGATATTTGGGCTAATTGATCTTCCCATCACTAGAAATGATCACCACACAACCATCACCAGTTTAGGAAACACACTGAAAATTTTCCCCTAAGTACATCGCCTTGAGACAAATCAAAGGGACCCTTTCTTACTATTTTTGTTTGACTAAAAACAACCCTAATGCCTTCTCTTTTTGGTACGGAACAAAATATGGAGCTAAGAATGAAGCTCTTGTAATTCATCCTAATGGACAGGCCTCTAAATATAAAGCTTAGGCCACTACAGAGGAAGTAGGAAATAGTCAGCCTTGAAAGCCTATTTGTTCATTGACTCCTAAGATTGGTTTCATGAAGGATGGCTTTGGTTTCTTAAAGGATTTCTCATTGAATTCAGAAATAGAGAGGGAGTGTCCAATGCAGGCAACATAGATAATGTATTGATTCCCACATGCTTTTCTCTATGTTTAGTATGGATTGAAGCCTTTGTTTATGTTTCCTTCAATTGTATAAGGCCAAGAATTTTAATTTTTACTTCTTTCAATTATTGGGTTTACTTGATGCAGAATTCTTTCACTAACTTAATGAAGGTCCATGCCATAGGGTAAATTCTCAATAGACAGATCCAACCACACTTGTATATGAAGGTTTGATCAAGCTTAGAGAACTAATCCTAAGGTCTAGGTATTTTCTTCCAAAAAAATAGAATTTTTCAATATCATTTAAGATTCTAGATAGTTTCAGACAAAGGATCATGGTTACTAGGTGCACGGTACATGATTAATTTTATTAGTTTCAATCCCACTTGATCACTTATGTGAGCATAAACTTATGCAAAGAATGATAAGTGGATCATTCAAGCATATGACAGAAAATGGTGCTTTGATATGGAGGCCTCATAGTATTAATCCAAATTTACTTTCAATAGTCATAAATTACAAAGTCACGGAGATTAAAAAATTTCTTTACCACAAATTCAATCGAAACGCCATGCAAACTTACTTCTACAAAATATGAATGAATCATGTGCATTGATATTGTGGTGAGTTGGAGCTACTGCCACACGATAATACAAGAGCTTACATATAGTGACACAATGGATTAGCTAATAAGTCATATATGACATATATTATTATGGTAATGATAGTAGTGCTAAAGGTTTAATCACATCAACTAATTGATGTGAACATGTACTATTACTTAACTTATGGACACAGTTCCTTATTCATCCACCAAAATATGAAATAGCACCCAACAAAACTTAGCAGTGATATATATAATTGAGGTGGTACTTCAGTATGGCCAACCTACTCATTTTGTTATTACGAGTCCAAAAGGGCTATACCGATCAAATACTTCACAGAAAACCGTGTCCTTTTTAGAGCCAAAGTTCTGCAAGAAGAGATTAAGAAAATTAGTTCATGGCTATAAAAAGTACATGAAAAGTTTCCACCTTGCTTATTAAGAAAATATGTTTATGGTTGTAAAAATTTACATCAAAACTTGCCACCTTGGCTTTAGAATGATTACTATTCCCTACAAAGGAGTAAGAAAGATACAGTGGGGGAAATGGGTAACATAGATCAAATTACCTAGGAATAGAAATAAGCTCTAGCTTGGAATGTTTAACATACTTGAAGGAGTAACTTGTTCATTCCTTGTTAAATGTGTACAAAATTCATAATGTAGAGCAAGATATATCTATGGTCAGGTGGAGAAAGTGAAATAAAACGATTGTAAGGGATTATAGTTTGACAGACAAAGGATTCAAGTAGTCTAGGAGCCTTGGGGGATTCTAACATAGAATTGTTTAAATTTTAGTTTCAGCTGTAAATTATAAGGTTCTCAATTTGGTTATAGAAGGGAAGAGGAGTTCAAGATATTATCTCCTTGAAGTTTACCCATCAAAATTAAGCTCAATTATTTGATGTCTGAAGGATTTTACCCATCAAAAAATGAAGCTCAATTATTTGATGTTTGAAGGACAGAGGATGCAAGTAGTTTAGGAGCCTTGGGAGCTTTCGTGTTGAGGCCGATAATGATAAAAATATTCAACCTGCTACGTTGGAACATGAGGAAAGCTCACAAGGTTTCAATGAGCTTAACATTTTGAAGAACTGTATAACATAGAGAATTTTGGTTAAATATCTACACGCAATGTGTGTTTTTGGCATTGGATTGTGGGCATCATCTATGTGGCTTATATTTCCATCTCATTTGATGCACTAACAATATTGCATATTTCCTAGTTCTGCATCATCAGATCTTATTTAAATTTTACTTTAGGAGATTGTATGAGGTATTTTGTTGGTCCTCCTTTCTCTATAATCAGGGGTGAGTGAGAGCTCAGTTTTTCAAGACCTCTTCTCTTGCACTTTTATTTATCAGTGCCCTCTGAAAAATAGTAGGGTGTTTTAGTGCTAAGTTGCAAGGGACCTATGCATCAAAATGGGAAATCCATTTTCATTTCTCAATTTCGTTTCCAAATACTACAGTTATTCTTTACTGGCACTTATATATCATGCAATAAATTGATAGTCAAGTTGGTCTTATTGAAATGAGTAGAAGTACTATGTGTATAACTATCTAATGGTTATCTATAACATAAAAGGGAGATAGGGGTGAAAGGGATATCCTTTCCTACTCGGGTCAAGTGCTAAATACCCTGCCAATTTCCATACTACTAGATTTTTCTCATGCTACATACAATATTCATTCCTCCCTAGCAACTCAGGAAGCCTTATCATATTTTGACCCCAAAAGTAGTTCAATAGGATTTGCATTTGCGACTAGAGGCTTTGAAACTTTAACTTGAAATGGATCATCAATGGGTCCAAATAGAGTATATTATTCCTCACCAAGGAAGTGTTGTTGGAGGCGAATAAAATTCAAGTTTGGTGTCATTGATCGTTGTAGTTTGTCTTCGTAATGTTATCAAAGCTTTTTACCACATCTTCCTTGAGAAATGTTTGTATCCCTTTTGAAGATGTGTCTGCGTGGTGGGGAAGGGCTACTATAAGTAAGAGTGGGGTTTGTGAGTAGGTTCATGATATGGTATTAGAGAGGAACAAAAACTTTGATATTTGGTTTCCTCCCTATCATTGATTACAAGTTTTAAGTCTTTATAGCAATACAATCATAAAAATGCTTACAGTCAATAGGAAGTGTTGTATCACTAAAAAGAAATCTCAGTAATTTCATATCAACAAAGGTAAAATGAAGCTACCCTACTCCAAGGATCATATTAATAAGAAATTGATAGAATAAGACAACCTCTATTAAATTACAAGTATAAGCTAGGAACAACCACTAAAAAATACCACAAAAATACAGAAAAATTATAAAGTTGGACCTATTTAGAGGATCAAAGAAGTAGAGCCAATTATGCCATAAATAAAACACTTGATGGTCAAGAACAGGAGTGTAATTCAGATTTCAAGGTTGATGTATTTGAACCAAGGGTGAATAAAACATTAACAAGAGTGCTTTGTTCATTAACAAGTGTTTTATTTTTTGTAATATTTTAGAATTTTATTTTAATTTTTAATTTTTTATTCTAATTGTTTTAATCTTATGGAAAACCATTGTTCAATCATATCATAATGGATTTGATGGTGAACAATGGTGTAGAGTGGCAGCTATGGGAGTTCTTCCCAGAGGGAAATGCCTTAAGGCATAATGAAGTGAAATTTATGTAGGATTTAACCCTATACAGAAATTACCTGCATACGAATTCTAAATCACAGAAAAATAAACAATGTGAGAGCATAACATATAAAACACATATACACAGAGATTTTCCCATGGATCCCAAAACCGGGACTACCAGCTTGATTTTTCATTATATTCCTTTCAATGTTACAATACATATTTATACATGCCGAAGCATCCAATACCATGGACCGAAAACCATCGCGTCCAAAACCATGGACCGAAAACCATAGGTAGGTTCGCCCAACCTAATATAGGGTCCAAAAAAAATCTTCCCGGGGTGCTGCCCCGGACCCCGTATAGGGGGGCTACCCGGCCCCCTCAAAACCCCCGGACAGGGGGGGCTGCCACCCCCCCACTGCGCAATTAGTGCAACGAAGGGGGGGCTCCGCCACCCCTCTAACCCCCTAGTTCACTACGTGGGTTAGTCGTGGAAAGAATATAACTCAACCCAACAATCTCTCACTTGTTGTTTTCTTTCCACAGGGGGCCACACGAGAGCTTAGTCATTTTTCCAGCCCTGAAATGCCCATTGTTTCTCTACACCAAGAGAACTTCTCAGAGCTCACAGATTTTTTCAATGCATCTGCAGTATTCTTCAAAGTGTCCACCTTTATCAACAACACCTTTTTGTCTTCTATCATATCCCTCGCAAAGTGATACTGAACATCAATGTGCTTTGCCTTTGAATGATAAGCAGGGTTCTTTGCCAAGAAAATTGCTCTTTGGCTGTCACAGTCTATTCTTATAGCTCCCTGTACTAACCCCATACTTGAACACAATCTCTGTAACCAAACTGCTTCCTTGCTTGCATGAGTGGCTGCCATATATTCTGCCTCTGTAGTTGATAGTGCCACTACAGATTGTTTCTTACTCATCCAACTGACTGCACCTCCAAATAGGTTAAACACATACCCACTTGTAGATCTTCTCTGATCCAAATCTCCAGCCCAGTCTGCATCAACAAAGCCATGAATATCCAACACTATGTCCAATCCTAGTCTTCCTTGGTAGCACAAACCATAATCACTAGTGCCACGCAAATACCTGAAAACCCGCTTCACTTTTGTCCAGTGCTCCTTCCCTGGTTTTGACATAAACCTGCTCAATACTCCCACTGCATGTGCAATGTCTGGTCTAGTACAGACCATTGCATACATCAGGCTACCGACTGCACTTGCATATGGAACACAGGACATGTCCTCTTCCTCTTCTTGTGTCTTGGGACACTGTTCAGTAGATAACCTCACACCTATAGGAATAGGAACCTTCATCGATTTACTATCCCGCATATTAAACCTCTCCAGTATTGTCTCGACATACTTCCTCTGGTTTAACCAGAGCTTCCTCTTTGCCCGATCTCTTTTAATTTCCATGCCCAAAATATAGTTTGTAGCACCAAGATATTTCATGTCGAATTTGGAGGACAATTGGGTCTTCAAATCCTGGATAATTTATTTGTCATTTCCAACCAGCAACATATCATCCACATACAAGACCAGATAAATAACACCATCACCAATCAATTTAAAATACACATAGTGATCTGCTTTGCTTCTGGTGAAGCCAAATCCCCGTATAAATGTATCAAATTTATGATACCACATCCTTGGTGACTGTTTTAACCCATACAAAGACTTTTTTAACTTGCATACCAATTCTTTCTTACCCTTCACCGCAAAGCCTTCAGGTTGCTTCATGTAGATTACCTCTTCCAAATCCCTGTGAAGAAATGATGTCTTCACATCCATCTGTTCTACCTCAAAATCAAAAGCAGCAGAAACAGATAAAAGTAATCTAATAGAAGTTACCTTGGCAACAGGAGAAAAAATATCACCAAAATCAATTCCCGACACTTGGGAATATCCTTTTGCTACCAACTGAGCTTTGTATTTCTCCACCTTCCCTTCTGCATTTGTCTTCTTTTTGAACACCCATTTGTTGCCAATGGGTTTCCTTCCAGTCGGCAACTCCACCAGATCCCAAGCCTCATTTTTGTGCAAAGATGCCATTTCATCAACCATGGCCTCTTTCCAGAGTTTTCCATCCTCTGAATCTACTGCTTCCTTCACAGTTCTGGGATCATCATCAGTAATAGACAAAGCAAAATTTGAACAGAAAGCAGAAGGACTATACCTTTCTGGCTGCCTTCTTTCTCGAACTGATCTTCTCACAACCTTAGTTTGTGGCTCTTCATCTTCTGATTCCTCCTCTGCTGCAAAGTCTGATTCTTCCTCCTTTAGCTCAAACTCTATCTTCTCAGGTTCCTTTGGTTGGACTTCATGTTTAATAACATCTTTTACCTCTCTGAACACCACATCTCGGCTGTACACAACCTTCCATGTGACTGGGTTCCAAAGCTTATAACCCTTTAAACCATCCTTATATCCAATATAGATGCACTTTTCAGATTTACTATCCAAATTGGTTCGTTTCTCCTTTGGAACATGTACATATGCAACACATCCAAATACCCTCAGATGTGAAGGAGAGGGTTTCTTACCAGTCCATACTTCTTGTGGAGTCTTATCCTCCAACGTTGATGAAGGTGGCCTGTTGACCAAGTAACATGCAGTATCCACCGCCTCTGCCAGGAATTCTTGTCCTAACCCGGCACCACTGAGCATGCTTCTTGCCCTTTCCATCAACATCTTGTTCATTCTTTCTGCGACTCCATTTTGCTAAGGTGCGTATGGAGTAGTCTTCTGCCGTGCTATACCACACTTCTTACAGAATTCTTCAAATTCCTTGCTGCAAAACTCTCAACCATTATCTGTCCTCAACACCTTTATCTTCTTCTCTGTCTGATTTTCCACCAGAGCCTTAAATTCTTTAAACCTATCAAAGACTTCAGATTTCTTCTTAAGGAAATATATCCATGTATTCCTTGAGAAGTCATCTATAAATGATACATAGTACACAGACTTACCCAGTGATGGAACTTTCACAGGTCCAAACACATCACTGTGCACAAGCTCTAATATCTGTTTCGCTCTCTTAGCACCAGAGGGGAAACTCACTCGATTCTGCTTCCCATATACAAAATTTTCACAGAAATCAAAATCCAGAGAGCTAATACTCATACCTTCTACCATACCTTTACCATGAAGTATTCGAAGGCCCTTCTCTCCAATATGTCCAAGCCTTTGATGCCACAGCATGGTCTTCTCTCCAGAGACCACTAGATTTTCAGCTCCACTTTCAGGAACTACAGAACTATTGCACCCATCAACAACAGTGCTACCTTGCAGCTTGTACAGAGTTCCAGTCCGAACTCCCCGCATCAATACTAGTGCTCCCCGAACCATCTTGTAGGTATCCTTCTCGAACACTGTTTTTACACTTGCATCATCCAACTTGCTTACAGAAATCAGATTTCTGGCCAATGCAGGAATATGCAGAACACCCGGAAGTGTTCTAACCCTTCCACATTGCAACTTCAACTTTACTTTTCCGCGACCAATTATTCTAGCCTTCCTATCATCTCCTAAGAAGACATCACCACCATCATATTTCTCATACTCGTAGAACCACTCTCTATGGGGGGTGAAGTGAAAGGATGCACCTGAGTCAATCAACCATGCCTCATGATCTACATGTGTACTTGAAGAAGCCAAGTACACATCCCCACCTTCATCTGAGGTGGTTTTTGCCTCTGCAGAAGGAGCATCATCAGATCCCTTTCCTTTATCAGGAGCTTTAGATTTACAGTCCCTTTTGAAGTGCCCTTCCTTTCCACATTTCCAGCACACCACCTTTACAGGTTTTCCTGGAGATTTAGATCTCCCTCTAGATTTAGATCTCCCACTCGATGACTTATTTTTGTTTCTATTTTGGGACCATCCTCGTACAGACAAGGCATCACCATTCTGGCTCTCCATATTTTTCTGTCTCATCTCCTCCGTCAGCAAGGCTGAGACTATTTCATCAAACTGCAAAGCAGTTGCATTGCTACCTATTACAATAACCAGACTATCCCACGAATCTGGTAGAGAACACAACAAATTGATGCACTTATCTTCATCTGAAATTTTAATATCAACAGACGCTAACTGACTTACCACAGTATTAAATGCGTTCAGATGCTCTGTCACCGAGTCTCCATCTTTCATCCTCAGGTTATACAGCTTTTTCCGCAGGAACAGTTTATTCACCAGAGACTTAGATTGGTACAAAGTGCCTAACTTGTCCCACAAAGCCTTCACCGTAGCTTCCCCTGATACATTCAGCAATACTGAATCTGAGACACACAATCGTATTGTGCTCTTTGCCTTATGATCCAACTTCTTCCATTCTTCATCGATCACTCCCGTTGGTTTAGTAGCTGGATCTACCGTGATCCACTGATCTTTATCTACCAACACATCCTCCATCTTGAGTTTCCACAACTCAAAACTCTGACCATTGAACTTCTCGATCTCTATCTTTTCACTGCTCGCCATCTTCTTTCACCACCAAAATAGATCTCGCAGATCTCCCACTGAACAGGGTCTACCACAGGCTCAAGAAAAACCCCTCAGCAACAAAGGCATCCCATTGAAGCCAAAACAACTCTGATACCAAATGTAGGTTTTAACCCCGTACAGAAATTACCTGCATACAAATTCTAAATCACAGAAAAATAAACAATGCGAGAGCATAACACATAAAACACATATACACAGAGGTTTTCCCTGGACCCCAAAACCAGGACTACCAGCTTGATTTTTCATTATATTCCTTTCAATGTTACAATACATATTTATACATGCCGAAGCATCCAATACCATGGACCGAAAACCATCGCGTCCAAAACCATGGATCGAAAACCATAGGTAGGTTCGCCAAACCTAATATAGGGTCCAAAAAAAATTTCCCGGGGTGCTGCCCCGGACCCCGTAGAGGGGGGCTACCCGCCCCCCTCAAACCCCCCGGACAGGGGGGGCTGCCGCCCCCCCTGTGACCCCCCCGCTGCGCAATGAAGGGGGGGCTCTGCCCCCCCTCTAACCCCCCGGTTCACTACGTGGGTTAGTCGTGGAAAGAATATAACACAACCCAACAATTTATTCCAATCAAAATAATTATTGGTGTGAACAACTTAGTATACCAATTGATTCTCATTGAGATATGTTACAATATCCAATCAAATATTTTTCTCAATGTTGCCAATAACTTCATACATAGTGATTTCACTTATACAAATTGAAGGCATACACAAATATAATGAATAATGTAAGGCATAGGCATTGATCAAAAAATTGTGTTAAAAGATTTGTTTTAAACCACTAATTCATATTCCATTAACATGTCTCTAAAATTCTCATAATTTCATGAAAATATGGTTTAATTAATTAAAAATGAAATTTAAAATGAGAAATAAATAGCATAGGCAATACTAAAAAAATTGATAAAATATTTCACCCATATGGGATACATCTTTAGGATCACTTCAATTGATAAATTGATCCATTCAGAAAAACCCAAAGAATAACATATTTCCTCTTTACATAAAAATAATGGACTCAATCTACAAAAAGTATCTCCAATGTTCTCTAGGATAATAGCAATGGATTTTCCTTGCAATCAATGAACCCATGGTTTCCTTATTCATTCAATGAAGGGGCTCTCTATTATCGATTCAATCCCATAACCCAAATCTACTTCCTTATATCATTTTGCAAGTGTCTATAGCTAGGGCATTATTTTTTGGTTTTGGGGGAGGAGAAAGTGAATCCCTCCAAATCTTGTACATCCACTAAACACGTGCCTAATGGTTTTCCCAAGGCATCTACATTCAAGGGTCGTAGAGAAAACTCCATAGAATTCCTTCACCCAGGGTTTTCTATAGAGGAATGTTATCTTTTCATACATAGATGACACTCTTTATTATATAAGTCAACAATTTATCCATTAAATTCATAGCACACAATGCGTTTTGGTAGATTATGATAGGATCATGTTGTGTTTTTGGGTAATTGTAATGTACTGAATAAGTCCTATGTTTTCTCATCCTTCATTTCCTCCATCTTCTTCAACCAAACTCCTACAATTTGAGAAGGAGAAAATGTGAACAAGGGTGACATGTAAAGCCACACTGTACTTTCTTCATTGGCATGGATGATTCTAAATCTATTTTTCAAATCGATTTGGAAGTTTTTCATATTTTATTGGTTGTGGCTATGGAGATCCTCCTCAACCACCCAAAATCACACATAGGATAACCCCATATCTTATCTCAATCAATGGGGAACAAATTTAAAAGGCATGTTCTTAATGGGGTGATCACATATTCCAATCTGATCAAGTTCCATATGAATATTAGACACAAGGTTAGCAACCAATCCACCTTCTTTACAGAAATTCGAAGGAGGAAGGGGGTGTGCTTTGTATGGTTATTGATAATAAGCCTTCAGGTTGACCAAAATTCAATTTTGTGTGTGTGTCTTCATGTGTGTCTATCCTCTTTTATATACGATCATAAATTCCTTAAGAAAGATTTAATAAAATATATTACTAGACATCTGGGAATGATGATTTTGTCGCATCGCATGTCAATTGATTCAAATCATATTATAATTAGTTTATAGTTATGGTATGCTTGAGAAGAGGCTTTTGGGATGTCATTCATGGGGTCAAGTGGGTCTACACCATGAATTTAATAGATTCTTAACTCGACATGGAATAGGCCTAGGTTTTCAAATATCAAGTTATAGAATTTTTGCATCATTTGTGGTTCCATTAGCGACCATAAAACGTATCAAAATGGGTTAACATGGAATGGAATTTCATGCATAATTATATGGTTTTGGAAGAACTATTTATTAAAATTTGTCTAACAATGGACAATCTTGACATTATCCCTATAAGGAATACAAATCGTAATTTGAATTCAATAATTTGCACACTCTTGAGCCCTCACTTGGTGAGTTGAATAGTGTAGATGTAACAACCATTAACCTTGAAGGGATTAGTGGGTATTCATCCTCTGAATATGTTTCTTAGAGTGTAGAGGTGAAATAATCTAAAGGTGGAAAAATTAAATATTAGCCCTCAAAATCAGGAGGTGTTAGTATTTCATATTTTGACGTTTTTCATTTTTTATTTGTTGTGGCTATGGATATCCTCCTCAACCACCCAAAATCACACATAGGATAACCCCATATCTTATCTCAATAAATGGGGAACATCTTCAAAAGGCATGTTGTTAAGGGGGCAATCACATATTCCAATCTAATCAAGTTCCATATGAATATTAGACACAAGGTTAGCAACCAATCCACCTTCTTTATAGAAATTCAAAGGGGTGTGCTTTGTAGGGTTATTGTTACTAACCTTTATATATTGATAATAAGCCTTTAGGTTGACCAAAATTGAATTTTGTGTGTGCGTGTGTGCATGTGTGTCTATCCTCTTTTATATACAATAATAAATTCCTTAAGGAATATTCAATAAAATATATTACTAGACATTTGGGAATGATGATTTTGTCCCATCGCATGTCAATTGAGTCAAATCACATTATAATTAGTTTATAGTTATGGTATGCTTGAGAAGAGAATTTTGGGATGCCATTCATGGGGTCAAGTGGGTCTACAATATGAATTTAATAGATTCTTAACTCGACATGGAATAGGCATGGGTTTTCAAATATCAAGTTATAGAATTTTTGCATCATTTGCGGTTCCATTAGCGACCATAAAATGTATCAAAATGGGTTAACATGGAATGGAATTTCATGCATAATTATATGGTTTTGGAAGAACTCTTTATTAAAATTTGTCTAACAATGGACAATCTTGACATTATCCCTATAAGGAATACAAATCATAATTTGAATTCAATAATTTGCACATGCTTGAGCCCTCACTTGGTGAGTTGAATGGTGTAGATGTAACTACCCTTAACCTCGAAGGATTAGTGGGCATTCATCCTCTGAAAATGTTTCTTAGAGTGTAGATATGAAATAATATAAAGGTGGCAACATTAAATATTAGCCCTCAAAATCGGGAGGTGTTAGTATTTCTAAAAGTTTTTCAAGGATTGTTGATAGTAAGTTATGAGAGGAAAGAACAAGAATAGCCTAAAAGGAGTAAAAGAAATATATAATTATCACAACAATGTTGTTACAAATGGTGCTAATTGGTGATATTAGCATGTATAAGGTTGTTGACATGACATCAAAATCTTTAATTTATTGATTTTTTTGTTGTAACATGGGTGAGCATGTACTAAAGTCTTGGATGAAGAAAGTATGAGAGATTGTATTAGGTTCCATGCCAAAATTTCCATTCAAATTTATGCATGGATGGCTTTAATATTTTTCTTGGAAGAGGATGTATAAAAAAAAAACCATTTTGTGTGGATGTGGTGATCTTTGATGATCTATCTCATGCAAGGGACACCATTTTTTAATGCATGCATTGAAAAAATGGAGATAGCATGCACTTGGGTCAAAGTACTAGGTCTTCCTAGATAATTATAATTATGGAGGCATTAAAAGAAATTGGAAATTCATTAGGGACATTTAATGAGTCAAACGTGAGTTTGAGACTAAAAGAGAGATGACTATTGTGCAGATTTTGGTAGGCATAAAACTCAATGAAGGTTTGTTGATGGATATAAATTACAAAGAATAAATTCCATTTTAACTAACCACAATAACACTGGAATGAATTGCAAATGTGTTTGCTTCCACGAATATGTTCATGTGGTTGAATATTATACCTTACCTTTTTGTTCGAATGCATGGACAAGGATGAAATGATGTCAATTTGAATGCACAAACAAGGATAAAATGAGGTCAAAAGATCAAGATATTGCATAATCAATTAGAAATATTAATAAGGAAGAACCTATGGTGAATATTGAATCTAAGTTTATGAGAGAGGAATCTATATCAAGTGATAGGTCAAATGAAGAATATGACTCACCACCAAACTTTCCTCATTTTATTGAAAAGAGTCTAAAAGATATTCCTAAGGAATTAGGGGAAGATAGTATTAGAGTATCTGACTTAGAGAACAATATTTAAGCTTTGAACTCCACCACAATCAAGGGTACATCCATTAAAAATATGTCAATTATAGAGCTATAACTTATATGTAGTTATCCATTTATTTTTAATGGTTTTGGAATAATGTCCAATTTTATAGTTTTATTAATGATGGTATGGAAGGAAGGGAAGTAGTGTTTGGCCTTGTCAAGGAGGAAAATGTCTATAAGTTGGTTTTTTGTATCATAAATGATGTGATAGGAGTGGATCATTATGAAGATAATCTATTTAAGATTTCTTAAATTCTAATTCTAATGACATTCACACATTTATGGTGGAAAAGGATGAGGGTATACTTAGTATTAGCTTAGGTCCATCATAGAGGAATTTATTTTTTCTCAAGAATGACTTTAGGAGGATTGGTTATCACTTGTATAGAAAGAGAGGTTATGATGCATGAATCCTTTATTACTCAAGCATAAGAGAAGACACATTCTCAAGTACGATCAAGTAAATAGTGATATATTCAAGGGGTTCTTAGAGAAAAGAAAGCCCTAAGAATTTTTTCTTAATGATTGTTTTGTATTTAAATTATAGGGAACTAGGCATCCCTTCAAAAAATATAACCTTAAAAGGGTACTATCTTACTACAAGAAACTATGAATGAACGATAATTTATTATATTTATTTTTTATGTTTTTTATTTTATTTTTTTATCTTATTAAATTGTAGCATATAAGAGACTTTTAATATTTAATTTCTAAAGGTAAATATAGATATTTTAGTTTTGGATGAAGACATTACTACATGGTCTCTTTTTGTCACAACTCCCATATCCACTATTGTTCAATACAAAAAAAAATAATATTTCTATGCTTATATAATTGTAGGTAATAATAACATTCCCACTGACATGTGGGTTACCTTACCTTTCTTTTCTTTTTTATAATGATGCTATGCATAGGGTTTAAATTTATAACTCTCTACCTACTCCTCTCATACAAAATGAAAAGAATTGTAGCATATATGTATTTTCTCTAGAGTGAACATTTAATTAGAACCATCATGTCTTGTGTATTATTCTAATGCCTCATCATTACTATTTAGGAGTTGACTATTGATATGTATGAAGGTCCCTTTCAACCTTGATTTTTTTACTATGTATTGATTTGTGGGTCATGAGGGTATATCTGCTCCAGATTGTCCTCCATGTAATTTCTTATCCTATGCTTCTTTATGGTATGATGAATTCATTTCCATAGTGGTGTGCTTTCCATGGTAGCGTTGGGGTCGCCTCCCCCCTTACCCAACGTATTACACATTTACCCTAGCCAGTGGCATGCATATGTTTTTGGAAATAGTGAACAAATACTCCCTAGACACAGACACCCCTCCCATGTGAATTTCACCTAATCCATCAGTCTACTTCTGCGTGGATAGTGGGATGAGTATCTTGGAAATTCAGCAATGGATATCATTCCTCCAAACCGTAAATCTATTATTTTTCCAGGTCTTTGTTTCTTTTAGAATTTTCATGTATGGGGTACCTATTCTGCCTAGAGTATTGCATTTGTTTCCAGAAGGTGACATTTGGGCTATGTCTTTAGTCATGGAATTTCCTCAACCCATATGTTGATGGCAAGTTGCTTCTCACTCTTAGTGTGCGTTTTGTTCAAACTTGGATCTTTTAAATGCATCAGAACTCTTTCTCTCCCCATTCTTGTCTTCCCTTTATACTAGTTCTGCAACTTCTACTGAGGGTTTTTTTTCTTTATGTGTTTTCTTGGACTAATTGTACCCAACATGTTGACCGGTGTAGGACGTTGTGAATTGGAGGGTTCATTGTAGCATTCAGGTGGAGAATCGAGTCAATTTCACTAGCATTCCATTCACAATAATTTAATTTTATAGGTTTTTCCTCCCTCAGGCTGTAGATACCATGTTAGACTCATTACGTCTCCCAGTTACTCTTAGCAGTAACATTTAACCTAAATACCATATACTTCCTGCTACAATTTGTATTCCCAATTCTGAATTGTGTGTGTGTGTGTGTGTGAATCTATATATATATTTCCTCTTTGATATACTATCATAAATTCCTTAATAAAGATTCAATAGAATGTATTACTAGACATCTAGGGATGATGATTTTTTCCCATTGTATGTCAATTGAGCCAAATCATATAATGATTAGTTTATAGATTTAGTATAGTTGAGGAGAGGCTTTTGGGAGGGATCTCATGGGTTCAATTGAGTCAACAATCTGAATTTAATGGATTCTTAACTCTACATGGAATAGGCATGGGTTTCCAAATATCAAGTTATATCATTCATGCATCACTTAAGATTCCATTAGTGACCAAAAAATGTATTAAAATGGATGAACATGGAATAGAATTTCATGCATAATACATGGCTTTGGAAAAAATATTTATTAAAAAGTGTCTCTACCAATGGAAAATATAGAAATTATCCCTATAAGGAATACCAATCATAGTTTGAATTCAACAATCTGCAAACTCTTGATCCCTCACTTGAGTTGAATGGTGTAGGTGTAACAACGCTTAACCTTCAAGGCGTTAGTGGGAATTCACCCTTTAAATATGTTTCTCAAAGCATACAGGTGCAACAATATAAAGGTGGAAACATTAACTCTTAGCCCTCAAAAGAGGGAGGCATTATTCATTCTAAAAGTTTCTCAACAATTGTTGATAGTAAGTTATGAGAGGAAAAATAAGTATAGCTTAAAAGAAATGAAAGAAATATGTAATTAAGAAATGTTATCAAAATTAATGTTAGGTGATAATATTAGCATGTATAAGGTTGTTGACATGACATTAAAATCTTTAATTGGGTGAATTTTTTGGTTGTAATATTGGTAAGCATGCACTCAAGTCTTGGATGAAGAAAATATGAGAGCTTGTGTTAGGTTCCATGACAAAATTTTCATTCTAATTTATGGATGGATGAGTTTCGTATTTTAATTGGAAGAGGATGTGTCATAAAAAATCATTTTGTGTGGATATGGGGATTCATGATGATGTTTATCATGCAACAGCCACCATTTTTTAATTCGTGCATTGAAAAAAGGAGGTATCCCACATTTCAGTCAAAAACCCAAGTCTTCCTAGATAATTCTAAATATCGAGGCATTAAGAGAAATTGGGAATGCATTAGGGACATTGAATAAGGCTGACATGAGTTTAATGGTAAAAGAGTGATGGCTATTATGAATATGTGCATAGGCATAAACCTCACTAAAGGTTTTTCAATGGAGATAAATTTCTAAAGAAGGAATTCCATTTTAACTAATGAAAATTAGATTGGAATGACTTTTAAATGTGTTTTCTTCCATGATTATGTTCATGTGTTTGAATATTGTACCTGACCTTTCTATTTGAATGCACAAATATGGATGAAATGAGGTCAAAAGATCAAGATACTACATAATCAACTAGAAAGATTAATAAGGAACAACCTATGGTGAATATTGAATTTAATTATGTGAGAGTAATATATATGATGTGACACGTCAAATGAAGCACAAGATTCACTAGTGAAGTTTCCTCGACATGTTATAGTGAACCTATCCCCAAGGAATGAGGGGAAGAGATTACTAGAGGAGCTAATTTGGAGAAAAGTATTTAAGCTTTGAAGTCCACCCCAATCAAGGGTACACCCATTAAAAATATGTCAATTATAGAGGTAGAACTTGTATGTAGCTATCTATCTACTTTTAATTGTTTTTTAATAGTGTCTAATTTTGTAGTTTTATTAATGATGGTATGGAAGGAACGGAAGTAATGTTTGGCCTTTTCAAGGAGGGAAATGTCTAAAGTTAGTTTTTGGTATCATAAGTTATGTGATAGGAGTATATTATTATTCACATAATCTATTTAGGCTTTCCTAAATATTGATTCCGATGACATTCCCACATTTGTGGTGGAAAAGGATGAGGGAATACTTAAATATTAGCATAGTTCCAATGAAGAGGAATTTATTCTCTCAAGTGGGACTTTAGGAAGTTTGGTTATTAGTTGTATAAAAAATAGAGGTTGTAAGGAGGAATGAATCCCTTATTACCTAAGCATAAGAGAAGGCACTTTCTCAAGTACAATCAAGTAAATAATGATCTATTCAAGGGGTTCTCAGAGCAAACAAAGCCCTAAGAACTTGTTCTTAATGATTTTTTTGTTTATTTAAATTGTAGGGGACTAGGCATCCCTTCAAAAAATATAGTCCTTAAAATACTATTATTTATTACAAGAAACTATGAATGAAGGTGAATTTATTTTATTTTTTTAATTGTGGTGTATAAGAATTTATATCTTTTGATTCTAAAGGTGAATATAGAGGTTTTATTTTGTAATGAAGATACTATTACATGGTCTAAGGGACTAGGCATTACTTTAAAAAATATAACCCTAATATATTATTATCTTATTACCTGAAACTATGAATGAAGATGAATTTATTTTATTTTTTTAATTGTAGCATATAAGAATTTATATCTTTTGATTCTAAAGGTAAATATAGAGGTTTTATTTTGGATTAAGATATTATTACATGGTCTCCTTTGAGGTACTAATAGGGTCATTACTTAGAATGGTTTCCATATGGGAATTTTTTTTTAAATCTAGTTTCATTGAAAATATGCACACTATAGTAGGAAGGGACTTAAATTTTAGGTTGGAAAGTATAGAAATGTGGGGATATAGTGTTGTACTAGATACTTTGATGGTAATATTTGTAAGAAATATGGATGGCAGTGTGATTTTTGATGGTGATACCAATGATTTTAAAGCCATATTGGTGAAACAAAGTATGGGCATTGATAGGATATGAAAGGGTAGTTACTTTTTGGTTGTCAAAATTTTTTATGAATGATATGAATGAATATGAAGGTAATACAATGTTATGAATGATATTGTGAGGGTAGTAGCACAATAGGTGGAAATTAGGTGTAAATTTGATCATTTTTTGCATCTTATTGGATGTGGCAGTCGATGGGAAGAACTAAGTCCCTTCAAATTCAATTTACACTGGTTTGAAGATTATATGTTTGTAAATATAATAAAGATTACATGGATTCTATGTGATGGGAGATAAATGAAATCAATAAAATTGCAATTTGAATCCAATCTTAAAAACACCAAATATATAGTGGCGAAATGGGTTGTTTAGAAAAAAAACTTCATGATAAGAAAAAGCTAAGAGAGGTAGAGAATATGTTGACATTAAATTAAACATTAGTTTTGATATTTTAATTTAATTGCACATTTGATCATCAATCAATGTTTTTTATAATTTTAAGTGGTGATCTCCAAATTAGATGTAAAATTAATATCTCTTTACTTATTTTCCTTAATTAAATGTTCATTTTCGAAATAACGTATAGATTTAAAGAATTGAAACCATATTAAAAAATCTTATAGTATAATTAAATTTAAAATAAAACTATGATCCCCCCGATCAAGGTGCGAGCAGAAAATCTTGATCATCTCAATATGTAATGGGTGCTCTACGGATCCCAAGGTGCCCCTACGCCACCCTCCACATGCATGAAGCACATGGAGGGGTGCTGGATCACATGATTGCAATCAATGCAAGGTGAGAAGGTGGTAATAGAATGAAAACGTGGCAAGTTGCTGACTTTGTCATTAGTGAGATTGGTAAGTACTCCATCTGTGATTTCGTTTGGCATAGTATTGGAGTAGAGCAGTTCGACAGGCCGTTAATGAATTATGTCGACATATTTCAAAGGGCTCGGGTTCTCCTGCATTGGGTTCAGGTTGGTGACCTCGGGTATGTTCTCTGACTTTTCACATATCTCTTTGTCATGGCTTGTCTTTCTTATCTATGGGTTTCATGAAAGAAGGGATGCAACGTGAATAGGTCGGTCTGGAAGATGTATTCCCTGGAAGAGGGTCTTGTTGTTACTGAATTTTTTGAAGGTTGTCTAGTTTTTTATATTCGTGTCTCTGTGTTTTTTGGAGTTTTGTTGAATCACATGAGCATGTTATTGGTAAGGCATATGGGGCACCCATGGTCTCTCTGGTTATGTCATTGGAGCACTTGCTTAAGGTTTTCTTTGGTAATATGTAGTCGTGGCCCTATATTATCAAGGTCTCGGCATAGAAATGGCTTGGTTTTTAATGATACCTCCATTGGTCTACATTCAGTTGGACTTATGTCTATGAGCCTTAGGATTATTCCTATTGTAGGAGCCTGGGTTGCAAAAAGATATAGCGTTTGGTTTTGTATTAGTCGTGGTTTGCGTTCCATTCTCCTATTACTTCTACCAGCAAAACTCATGGGTGTAAGTCCACCTCCAAGATTATTGATGAAGCAGCCACTGCATGTCATGCAGGCTCAACCCAAGTTCCTCAGTTCATAGCTCAGTGGGAAGAGGAGTTAAATAAGAAAGTCAAGCTTCTGCACATTGACGTGGATGATAAATAGACCCTAGTGCTTGATCCTAGGCACTCTCGGGGTCGTACTTATTAGTACAAGCAGACAATTCACTTGTATTGGCTAGCGAAGAGCCTTTTGTTCAAGGCCTTGGAGCACATTCCTTCATGCTTGACCACGACACCACAGGCTTTCCTAGATTATAGTCAATATTTTCAGCAAATCAACATTTAGCTTCAGAACCAAAACAAATGCCTCAGCTGCATAGAAAAACACATCCCATGCATTGCACAATCTAAACTTCCTGGGTCAAGTGCAATGGACCCGACCTTGATTGACTCAGCTGACAATGAGTAATCTAGTGTATCACCTTTGTTTTGAATTTAGTGTATGAAACAAGTTCTATCTTTTCAGTACTTTTAGTGTGTTTATAGATATCTAGATGTTAGGTAGTATAAAGACAATTAGACCTTTTTAGCATGGTTGAATAAGGGTAGCATATTAAAATTAAATTTTGTTAAATTGTATTCTCTTGTTCACATGAATTTTTAGTCAAAATACAAAAACTCTATAAAGTTAATAGAGATAATAAGATAAATAATATATACATTCTGAATAAATATATAACTTATCAGTGTTAAACTTGGTTGTGGACATAAACATGTTATGCCCAGTTTCATCCGGAAATTAGCTCGTTACTTGAATTTTTCTTAAATAATATCGAACAAGTGAACATTCTTGAGAGCTTGCTACACCTAAATTACGACAAAAGAACGATAACATATATTTTTTGGAAACAACATAATTTACCATATTTTATTTAGAAGAAACTAATTTCATTTATTAAAAAAAATGATTTCACTACTAAGGTTTTTCCCAGAAATGTTCAAAATAAATGGCATCTTTATGTTGATTACTGATTCCTGAATATTTTAGGATCTGATGGCCATGGGCTAATCAAATAATTAACCTAGCCCATGTCCGTCAAATATTTCGCAATTCCATAATAGACTTAACTCAAGGCTGAATAAGCGAATGTTATTCTTGGCAAGGTCATTATTATTAAAAAATAAATAAAATTAAAAAAGCGATACGTGTACCCACAAGGATCATATTTTTCAAACTCCAACTAGACAACGTTCAACAGAATCTGGAGGTATATTTTAAGAGATTTTTCTTGTAATTTTTACAAAACCTTCAATATTTCGAGAAGAAGATGCTTACCAAATACCTTACTCGTTATGGTGGGAGGGAGAAAATGAGGATGTGAACCTTAAAACTTCTTCAAATTCACAAACCACTGTCGCATGTGTGTTTATATCTTACTGGATTCACAGTACCATGTAGGAAAAACCATCCCCTATTGCCATAGAGCCACGTAGCAGTGACTGATCCCAGCAAAGCAACTACTCTGGCCGTCGCCACCATACATCAATGGATTATTTGAAGTGGAGGAAGAAGAAGACCTCTTTATCATAGGATGAGTACTTCCACTTGGCCTCATTCAACTTTTCACTTAAATAAGCTATAGGTCTTTGCTTTTGGCTCAGTACAACTCCAATTGCTATCCCACTAGCATCAGTCTCAACTTGGAAATTTTTATCAAAGCTTGGTAAGGCTAAAATAGGTTTCTCAATGATCTTCTTTTATTCACTTACTTGGCAAAAATTTGAAATTGTCACAATTTAGTCAATATTGCTCAAAATCCATATTATGATCTGTTTTTGGAAATAGAACAACCATTCTGCATCTTCCCATATGATAGAAATCTTGATCCAGGTACTGGAATTTCAGATCTACGCTACAACTCTCCCGTCGTCACCAAAATTTCTGCAAAAAAGAGATGATTTTAAATCAGCGATATCTCCCTCATCCAGACTCCAATTTGACTGATTCTTTTTTGGAAATTGGGTATTTTTCACAAAGAATCCAGATCTACAATTATATTTTGCAGACCTTGCACCAGGACGTCTAGATATGCACCGCAAATTCACTGCCCCGAAAAATTGTCTGCAACACCACTGATTTTTAAATTAGTGATATCTCCTTCATCCAGACTTCGATTCGACCGATTTTTTTTTGAAATCGGGTATTTTTTCACATAAAATCCAGATATGCAATTAGGTTTTGCATATATTTCACCAAAACATATAGATCTGATCTGAAAAATCTTCGCCCGCGAAATCCTGCAAAAAATAATAAAAAAAATTCTTCACTTTTTTGCCCAAGAAAGTGCTCTGATACCACTTGTTATAAATCTGATATGAAAATATAAGACAATGAAAATAAACCTAGAAATAATATGAAATGATTCTTTATTGATCAAACCCTTAAGGTAGGGCAACACCATACATTCACTCCTTAAGGAAGGAGAACACTCCACATGCCATATGCTTGTTCATACAATAATTCCTTGACACCCCCCATGTGGAGTCTCTAGCCTCTATATAGGCCTCATACATACAATACCATGGGCCATTACCATGGTTCCCTCATACCATCGAACTAATACCATGGGCCCCTTACATGATATGGGTTAACCACCTTATTTATTACTATGGTCCATCCCATTATTACATTATTACCTTGGGTACCTCCCTTTGTACCCCATATTATCCCCCCTAGGTATATAACACTAACCACTCATTCTCTCCCTCAGAGCCATGAGTACATCTATAGATAAATAATGAGAAAAATCACCAACAAGAACTCTGCTAATAAAAGAAGAGGAAGGGTAATGAGGAGTTCCCTAAATTCCATATCAATAGACAATATGGTCATCCATGAAAACCACTCGAAGGGCCCAAGACCTAACACGTTATCCAGCTCACCACACTATAAGGACATTACCAAACTGTTACCAACAAGACTATACACCTGACTAGACACCAGAATGACAAAACCCTGAAATAAAGAAAAAGTATTAGACCTTTGCAATGACTTAGAGAATAGAGAAGAGCCAAGAAATTCACCACTTGAAATAGACTTAGTAACTTCATAACAAATACCAACACCACAACACCAAGAAACCAATATCTAGTAGCCTAAATAATCCAAATTAGCCACCACAATAGAACATAGGGCACCCATAAAGTGTTATAATAGAGAAAGTGGAAAAATTACTTCCCAAAGAAAATCAAATTTGGATGAAAGATAGTTACCAAAAAAGCAGACCTCACCCAAACCGAAAGAAACTTAAGAGATTCAAACAAACATGGCCACCAACAAACTCAAACGACACACTCCCGAGACACCAGAGAGAAAATCCCAAGGCATAATAAAAGAATTGTAGGCCTGACAAAGGACCCCCAAACACTAATTATCAACAAGAAATAACCATTGATGGAGGATGAGGTGAAAACGCTGTCTCCTCGCAAACAATTCCTTAATAGTCGTCCATCCATTACCTTGAGCTTGAATTTAAAACACAAAACAACACACATACTAACATTTTTTCATTAACACCTCCTTGGCATTTCCACCTATGTGTAATACAAGTGTTATGGTGGCACCCTCTCCAAGGCATCCGTAACCTCCATTTGTACATGCCCATCAAGGATTGATTTATTTTCCTCTATCAAAGTATAGATAGCCTGCGTTTCATCTTCCCATGTAGTTAGAGGCCAAGGTCCATCCAAATCCAAATATTTGTAGCGACATCCCATATTGGCCAAAATATCTGCAACCTTTTTACCTGATCTTCTAGTATGTTGAACAAAAGCATAGTCAATATTACCAAGAAAAACATTTATGTTCTCCACTAGCCCCTCCATTCTCCAACTCTTCACTATTTTCTAGTAGGTTGTACATTCAAAAGTTTCTAAACACATTGTATTGCAATCTGTGAGTCCCCATCAACCTATAACAATTAAAACCCCTCATTAATAGTATTTTGAAGGCCTTTCTCCAATGCCATGAATTATGACAAATTGTTACTCGCCACCCCACAATTAATCGTGAATACTCTCAAAGGAGAAGAATTCTCATCACAAAAAATCCGTCCAAAGCCTACTAATCCCGAATTATCTTTATATGCCCATCAAAGTTAAATTTAATAAAATTGTGTGGAGGAGGGGTGAAAGACTCGTTTCCATAGAGATTTGAACAAAAATTGGCTTTTCTTTTAGAGTGCTCATCCTCTGATCCACGTTTAATTTCTTCAAAATCTTAGCTTTTGCACCATCCACTTTCCAATCATCAGTTGGCCATGAAAAAAATAGGAGGGCTCCTCTTAAATTCTAAATAACCAACTCTCTAATCACTCTACATGTTCATTTCTTTTCTTGGAATATCCTATAATTATGCTCTTTAATAGATTCAAGAGGGTAAAGCCAAGCATTAGAGTCTAGGCCCGATTTACTATAGGATTTTTAAACTTTACAAAATTCCATTACTCCAGTAAAGTTATTAGACTTTCATTTTCAGACCTATCAATACCAAAAATGCAATTAAGGATACATGAAAGAAAAATATGATCTGAAGTCCCTTATTGATATATAATAAAATACATTTTAATTTATTCTATTGTGATATCCAATGTCGTTGTGAAATGTTACACCACTGATTAAATATCTGGATGATTAAATATTATAACGAAGAGATGTGAAATCTGATAATATAAAAAATAATTCAAACATCATATACAAATGCACTAATCAAATTTTAATTTATATGAATATTTTTATAATATATATGTTGATTTTTTTATGAATAACAAAATTTAAAAATCACAATAATTGCATTGCCACAGGTCGATGTTTCCAAAAAAGAGAAAATCTCATATAAAAAATGATACGTCCATAACATAAACACACACCGGTGCATTATGTTATATAAAAGCATCGTTACGACATATTTTTTGCATGACCAATTCCTTTTCGACAAATGATAGCATTGGGGCATTTACTTCTTCAAGCACCGGTATTGTTTGCAAATTAACACCCCAGTGCATTGTAATTCTTAAAGCACCAGTGCTTTCATAGGACTAACACCCTAGTTCTACAAAATATTATTTCTAGCCCTAGTGCATAATTAAAATTAACGCCACTAGTTCTTTTGTATCCATAGCACAACAATGAATTTATATAAATCATAAGCATCAGTGCTGCAATTTTATATAAAAGCACTAGGTATTCAATATTTTTTTGCCTGCTCTAGTGTCATTCCTAAAAAGAACACCTCGGGGCATCTTTTGATATATATGCACCGGAGAAATATACATTTCAGGAACCGATGTTCTTTGCATTCAACACCTTAGTGATTTTAGTTATGTATGCAACCTTGGTGCTTTTATATCTGTAGTGGACCGACACTACTTTTTCCATGAAGCGCACCACTAAAAAAACATCTGCTAAAACCTCCAGTCACCCAAATTTTTTCAGTTGTGATGAAGGTCCTCTATCATCTCTACTAAAACATACACTACCACAAAAATGTTATAGCAGATGTTTTTTTGACAAAATTTTCCAAATTTATAACACTAAAAACCTCTCTTATATCCTATGCTAGAAGGTATTTTCCTTGTAGTGGACATTTCGTCAAATGTATGGTAAACATGTAATTTCTAGGTTATGAATGCATATATGATCTTAAGTGTCTGAAATTCATCTAAGAATCACCAAGAAGGTCTAATTCCCTCTCAAGTAGCTGCAACAACACTTGTTTTCCCACACATTCATCAACTTTTCAAACAATGATCAAATCAATAACAAGACTCATAGCTAGAGCACATCATAGAATGATGCTTATAACTAGCATACAACCAGAATAATAACCATGAAAATCAACCAGGAAATAAACATAATAAAAATTACAAGTTCTCATAGATAACAATAGCAAAATATATCTTATTAACTTATGCAAAAGCACATCAAGTCAGGGAATTCCACCTACCACCCGATCATAGATTGGGTTGAACCAAATATTTCTTTCAGCCAATCATCCTCGTGTCGTATTCTAAGCACGAGTGTGGGATCTCATGGGATAAACTAAGACAATTAACTAGGGACTCTAGAGGTTAAACCACCTCCACCCTCAAAGTACCATGATCTCACCGAAACAAGTCTCGAGGTCACAAAACCAAACCAAGCTTGGATACCTAAAAAATTCTTCACCATACCTTGAGGAATTTTCATGTCTCCAAACACTTGTCAAGGGCTTCCTGGAGAAAACCATCTCCACCACCAATTATTGGGAATTTTCCTGAGACCACCTCACCCGATTCCAAAACCTTATGGCAATCCAAATCTCAACAAAGAATGAATCCCATCACACCATGGTTATCTAGGAAATGGAAAGGCAAGGATGAAACCACTGTCAAACCACACAAAACCCATGTAAATGACAACAAATGAACCAAATAAACAAATGCATGTACCATGAATTCACACCTCAGCTAGGAAATCACACATGCAACCTGTTACCTGCAAAGTCCTCCTGTTGAAGCTGTTAATCCAACCTTATCCTTGCTTTCCTTTTCTTTCCTTTCTCCAAATCCAAGTGAATTCCCAAAATTCTCCAAGATTACTCTAAGTTTGAAAGAGTGTATGAGAGAGAGAATGAAAGGAGAGAGCCAAAATGAACTAACAAAAGTTGTGAATTGATCCTTTGATGCCCTTGATGTCTCCTTTTTCTTCATTTTCCTTCATTCTTCCTCTAATTTCCTTAGCATTCAAATATGTATTCTTTCACCTTCATTTTCTCCTTTTTTGCCTTATTTTCATAAATAAACGGCAATTCCAATGCCTTAGCCAATTTACATAGCCATAAATAAAATAAAATTGATTCCCACTATAGTGTTTTTCCCCACATTCATCTTGGAATATGTGTCCCATGACCTTGGTCCTATATTTCCTTTATTATCCTTTATTACATGAAGCTTCAACCTGGCGTTGTTATAGGTAGATAAAGTTCCATAATGTATTAATGCATTTGTACGGAGGCAAAGAATATGCAGAACGCGGAGGTTGGTACTATGCAAAGTGTAGAAACAAGTCTTCCATGGTCGAAACTATTAGGGCATATTTTCCTTGCACCTCAAAACCAGTTTTGATGTTGGCCTCATTCAAGATCTCATATGACAAAACTGATCCACTAGCATAATAAAGCTGATCCACTAGTAATTGTTCTACTAAACGACTTTATATACAAACTAAATACACATTAGATAATTAACTATATAATGAAATCAATAGGTTCCACTCTATATAGTGCTAATGCAGAAGAAGCTCATTGTGCGATATTGCGGAGCTCCATACAATGTATGCACTTCGCATAATGAACTTCCTCCACATTCCGCATAGCTAAAGCAGTTCAGAAACGAGTGTGAAAGTGCGGAATTATTTTTCAAATTAGGATCAAAGGTGTAGGGATTCACGAGAGAAATAAACATTTTTTTCTCGAACAACTTTCCCCAAGTGATTCTACTAGTAAATCCTCCTTCACTCTTCCATTCGGGAAAAGTTATTTTTCCCTTGAAGCATGTAGTTTCTTGGGTATTGAAGGGAGATTTTAGGAGTTGAGAATTTGTCTAGAATTAGTGGTTGGATAAATCGACAATGGATGGATCGACAATTGGCATTGCATCAAATTGATCTAAACGTGTTGGTTGTAATTGCTTCGGTGAAGTGTTAAGTATTTTAGTTTAGGAGGTATTGTGTAGTGAGAGTGGTGTTGAAAATAGCAACAAGAAATGCTAAAAATAGAAATGTTATAAATAGCATTGCTATAAATATCATTTCAGGTACCAATGTTGGATATAGCAAAAAGGAACGATAAAATAGAAATGCTAAAAATAGCATTCCTATAAACAACATTTCAGGATACATTCCAATTTTAGTTAATCCCTGAACTAAAATTGAGAATTAAAATTCGAATTTGACCTTAGTAGCTATTTGTAAAATAATTAATTAATTCGACTTAAGTTAATTAGTTGGATAAAATCAAACATGAAGTCTGTGTGAGGACATGCAACAATTTTCCGCTTGATTGAGGAAGTTATCCGTTGATTAAAGGAGATAAGGATGAGTTGTAATTAGTTAGCTCAGTTAACTGAGTTAAGTCCAGTTAGATTAGTTACAACAGTTTGTGGAACTGATTGTGAGTTCAGTTAGTTAATGCATGCATGCATGTAACTATTGCACTTCAGATAATTGAATATTCTCTCATAAATAACTCATGCATGTCAGTTCAGTCAGAGACCCAGTTGAGATCAGAGGATGGGACAGTGTACTATCAGTTGGAGGATTTTTCCTATATAAGAAACTCATCCATGCAGAACAAATTATCTCTTTCAGGATTGCACAGTTACTTATGAGTTTGGTGAGTTGTGTGAGATTTGAATTCACACAGGTGGCACCATTGGAACCCAGGAGAAACTGCACAAGGAAATAGGAGGCTTGGAGGGCAGAGGAGAAGGTTTGTGAGAAGCCTTTGACTGTCTATGAGCAGTAGAGGGATTGTACTGAGAGCTGGATAGCTTGTGAGCTAAAGCTTTGTGTAATCCGGACATATTTCCACTTGTATGATAATACAGAGATTGGGGTTTTTAGCTGAGGCTTTCCCCAGAGTATTCTTCTATGTTTCATGTGTATGATTTCTTCTTCTTTGATATATGTGTTCTAATTGATCTAGCTCAAATTGATTAAGCTTCCACAAAGCTTTATTATAGAATTAGATCTAGTATTTTGCTTTAGTACATTGCATTATCAGGTGATCTACAGTGGGAAGTTCTACAAGTGGTAGAATGAAATTAGATGGATCAGGATTGACATTAACATGTGATTGCTGGATTGATGATCGAAATCACGTTGCATCAAGTGGATAAGCATAGGCCTTGGCATGGTTTAGTTCAACATTGGGATAAGTGGATTGTATCAATGAATGAATCAACAAAGAAATCAAGTTGGACTCATTTGAAAACCAATTAATGAAGATCCAGCCACTGGATCATTGAAAGATTATAGGCTATCAATTAGTGATGTGTGAGTTGCTCAAAGTTAAAATAAAGAAACCAAATCAATAGACTCAACATAAGCAATAGTAAAGGTCCCAAGCAAGGTCCCAACATAACAGTAAAGGTCCCTCTGTAGAAACTTATACTACTTCTCCCAATAATAACTTGAACTATCACTCAAGGTTGCACTTTTATAGGTCAAATTTAATGGCTATTGATGTTGTTTCATTGGCAAAATCAACAAAATCAATATAATAAGTTTTTGGCTTTGATGTTGGCTGCTGCTATTTATGGGTTTGGATTTTTGGTCCGATCACGAAGGATGGTTCACCTGAGGTAGAAAGGTGAGGAAGGTCTTAAGCTTTCTTACGAAGAACATAATTTTGATCTTGATCGCTAACCTCACAATATGGATCCCGATCTCTCAAATCATTATATAGATTGCGAAAATCCAAATAAGATTCTGTTGGATCATGCTCATGAGCATTGCATTGAGAAACCACATGAGCGCCCCCTTTTACCAAAATAACCATACTATCTCATCCATTCAACGTCAACAGTGGCCATAACCACCACAATCTTGAACGATTATTATGTAGTCGTTGCAAGCTTGTGTATCATGATGAACAAATCACTCCACTATCTCACTAGCACATACTTTTGCCCCCCGACTAACAACTTAACCTTCACTCCAGACCTAGTGAATAACCTAAGCCACCCCTCACATACAACCACTAGTCAAAGTTATATAACCCTAGGTGGTTCATAGCCTTAGATGCATGACGGGAGGGGGAGCTACTTTGGGCATATCGTAATTGCTAGTCGTTGCAGCGAATTCTCCACCCATCATTTGTTTGAGTGTCATAAGTGAGTTCCAAGGTAAAGCCATTAATAATATTGAAATAGTAGCACCAAAGTTATTTACTTACATTCCAATGGAAGACTAACAACATTTTTTTGGGTAAGTTTCTATATATATATATATATATATAGTATGAATAGTAAGTGATTTTTCACAAAAAAATATATTTTTCTGGTACACATACAACAAAAACATTGGGACTCAAAGATACATTGGTGGCACTTTTAGACCCTACCCTAACCTCCAAAGACATTATAATGGTGTAAGCTTTGCTTCAAGAGGATCTGGATATGACAATCTCACCACTGAATTCACTGTATGTTCTAATTATCACTCTCATGATCTATTTTTCTCACTTAAATTCCAATAAGTTGAACATCAACCTGGGTATTTGATCCCGAAAAATATAATTCACTAATGTTTTTCAATCTGTATTGCCTTTATGGAAGTAAAAGCATATTTTTAAGAATTACCAAAGGAGATTAGTAGATGTGGTTGGAGATAAAAACACATCAAACATTATAACAAATGCTCTATTCATGCATATCATGGGAACTGATAACTTTGTAGTCACCTAATTTACATTGCAAATTCGAAGGGCACAAATTAACATTGATAAATATTAGGAGTTTCTACTTAAAAAACCAACACTTTCATTTAGATTGGTGTTATTTTTGATGTACTTTATTTTACCAGTCATGCAAATTGACCAAATTGTCTTCCGTTTTGAAATATTACTTTGGGGCTCTTTAGATAGAGTAAGGGTAAGTCTCATATGATCCATGAAGTCATGTATGGTAAAATTAGAACTAACTACAATGATCAATTCATCATGCACTTTAACGCACATCACATCATTTAATAGGAGACATAGAGGGAGGGTATCAATAAATTATTGTTAGATTGACTCCCTCCAACATGTTCCATGTTTCAAGGGAATTAAAATGATGAATTTGATGGATATGTAGTAGGAGATATACAAATAGGGTGATTGAAAACTATTGTTTGTTGGATTACTTGGAATAATGCTTATCTATAATGAATTTGATGGATATGTAGTAGGAGATATACAAATAGGGTGCTTGAAAACTATTGTTTGTTGGATTACTTGGAATAATGCTTACATTACTATATAGGTAGGATTGGGTTGTTGGTGTTGGTGTTTTGTTAAGATATTTTCTCAACAATATTCTCCTTATTTGGAATCTGTTGGATCTCATGAGCATTATTTATGTGACTTGTAATTTCGCTTTGTAGTGTGAATAAATGAATGGCTTTGAGAATTAATTTGTCTCTTAGGTCTGCTCCTCAAATTTTTATATTGGTATTAGAGCCAATTTTGGCTTAATACCTTTACGGAGGGATAGGAATATGGAAAATTATAAATTTCTAAATCCTATATAGGAGAGTGGATTGGGTGAGAGTATTTTTCTCTATGTGTTGTGGATTCCTTACCGTCAACTAGTACCGATCAGGACATTTCTATTGTGCCTGTGAAGAGAAAGGTGGCAACTTCCTTCATTACCTACTACAAACATGTTAATTGATGACCGATCCCATCATGAAAGTGAAGGATGACTCACTTATTGAATCTTTCCGAGCCAAGATAAAGCTCATCTATTGATGGCAATGACGCTGGTCTCCTCGAGTAATGTGATGCCTCCAACAATGCGATGCCTCCAAAAAATTGTCATTTCAATCTTGTTGCATTAAAAACTTGCACAACCATATTTACCAAAATGGTTGATATACACTGATAGGCGCATATCAAGCATATATACAACCACATTTTCCAATGTGGTTGATATATGCCGATAGGCTTATATCAACCTCATTAATAATTATTATGGGTATTTAGGATTATTAATAACTATATAAATATTAACAACCATATTATTTATATATATTACTGTATAAATATTATAATAATTATATAAACTCCTAATATATATTAATTAATAATAAAAATAGCTCATAATAATATTGGATTGTCATTATATTATAATAATAATAATAATAATAATAATAATAATATTATTATTATAATATTATATTATTATTATATTATTATAATAACATACAAATATAATTACCATATTATCATAATAATATAGTCAATATTATTATAATATTATTAGGAGTTTATATTATTATTATAATATTAATATAACATTTATATAATAATATATAGAAATACTCTGGTTGTTAATATTTAAGTGATGTGTATTTGGGTCGTGTTCTAAATGCTCTAGCCCAACCCATTGATGGTAAGGGTAAAATTTCAGCTGCCGAATTTCGACTGATTGAATCTCCCGCTCCAGGTATTATATCAAGACGTTCCGTATATGAACCCCTTCAAACGGGGCTTATTGCTATTGATTCTATGATTCCTATAGGACGTGGTTAGTGAGAATTAATTATTGGGGACAGACAGACCGGCAAGCCAGCAGTAGCTACAGATACTATTCTTAATCAAAAGAGTCAAAATGTAATCTGTGTCTATGTAGCAATTGGTCAAAGAGCTTCTTCCGTGGCTCAGGTAGTTAATACATTCCCTTTTATGTCTGCTAAAGTTGTCTTGTTGAACTTCAGCTCTCCTCTGCTTAGTTGGTGCCTTGAACTTCATATCTTCCTTGGTGACAATGGCACCAGGAGGCCCACTCTGAGATCTGAAACTCAAAGGATGCGTAAGCAGGCTCGACTGATAAGGAGAGGTCCGGCAGCTAGTTACTTATTTGAGAGCCCAATAAGTAAAATGAAAGCGAACTCTCGACTAAAAGGCCGCCATCGCTTTTTTAGTTACTTATTTGAGAGGGGCCACCCAATAACTTGCTGTTTAATGCAACTATTGTTAATTGCAAGTAGATCGATATTGTTAATCGATTCCTCCCCATAAAGGTCTCGCAACGCTACTCCATGTGCTAAATGCTCATCATGCTCAATGTTAAAGGTCGCTATAGGCTCAAGCTCGCTATGAAGCTACCGATTCATTCTAGAGGCTATCGCACAATGGGTACCCATTCGCTCTCATGCTCTGCTCGCTCAAGCTCTAAGCTATACCCGGTCTCACCGCTACTCCTCAAGTATCGCTTACGTTATGCTATGTCTCGTTGAAGCTAGGTATCAGGCAAACGAACTGGGGTGTAGCTCTATGAATAGGATCGGAAACCTCTGCTTAGCCGTTTCACACGTTCGCTGGAAATGAGAAGGTCCGGAGGGTCTTGCGCTTCCTAGTGCAAGGACCCGACCGGGGGCTCGACTGATAAGGTCAACTCATGGGGAAGCCGAAGCGAGGTGTTTTTGTTTTTGTTTTAAGTAGGTATCCGATCCTACTGATGCCACACGGGCACCCTCCCATACTTCTTCGACATCTCCACCAACAGACGTCGTAGCCGCGGCGGGCTCGAGACCGCGGCGCCTTTCCTTCGATATGAGGAAAGACAATTTCTAATAATAGAGACGTTTTCCAATGAAGAAGAAGAGTCTTATTCTTCCGAACAAAAGAAGCAACTTCAGATGTAGAAAGGCACTCGGCGCTGGCCTCTCCCATATAAGGTCTTATCCCGCTCGTTCGGAGCCGAGCCACTCGGCAGAGGTATGCTTGCTTCTTCGATCTCTTTTTCTTTTTATCCACAGCAGCTGACCGATCCATATCCATTGGAAGTGGCCAGCATCCCGCAAAGGCATAGGTTAGGCGAACAGAGGCCGCTCGATCGAGCAGATCTTTCGAGTAGGAGGAGCTGGCTTCATCAGCAGCAGCTAGAGTGGAAGTAGCATCCTCACCACCATCATAGGGAGTAGAGACAGGGGCTATGGTATAAGCATTTGTAGCAAGCAATCGAATGATACCTGAACCCACCGGCCCGGGATAGTCAATAAAAGCCCTCCATGCGAGAAGATCACTGCCCAGGTATATTATATTATTATAATAATATACAAATATAATTATTATTATAATAATAAGATAATCAATATTAGTATAATATATTATTATAGTAAAAACAATAAAGACCAATTATTTATTATTTATGATAATTAATAACTATACAAATAATAACAACTATATTCTTATATATTTATATATTTACGATTATTATATGAATTTTATTATAATAATATAAACTCATGATATCATTATTATTATTAGGCTTAGGCTTTAGTATTTTTAATATTTATCTTAGGGTTTGTATACATTGGGTTTATAATATTAGTCCCTTTTGTTTATTATTACCTAAGGGTTTAATACTAAAATCCCAAGGGATTATGAACCAATGGAAATAATATTAAACAAAAAGGACTAATATTATAGACCCAATGAGCTAATAAACCCTACTCTTTAATATTATAAACCTAAGGAATTAGTGAACCCAACATATAAATATTAAAAACCTAAGGGATCAAGAAGCACAAGGAATTGATATTACAAACACAAGAGAAACATAAAGATGACGATGATTGATATTATAAACCCAAGTTAATAATAAACCCAAAGGATTAATACTAAAACCCCAAGGGATTATGAACCAAAGGAAATAATGTTAAACCCAAGGGACTAATATTATAAACCCAACATTGGTAAACCCTAATATAAATATTAGAAAGACTAAAATAAACATGGTTTATTTTCATGGTGAGAGAATACTTGTCACAATGTGACATTCAACCATGGTTGGCCATGGTTGTCTGTGATTAACAATAGTTGACCATGATCGATATTATAAACCTAAAGGAATAATAAACCCAAGGGATTGATATTATAAATCCAAATGAACAATAAACCCAATGGATTAATACTAAAACCCCAAGGGACTAACTTTATAAACCCAATCATTGGTAAACCCAAATATAAATATTAGAAAGACACAAATAAACATGATTTATTCTCATAGTGAGAGAATCCTTGTCACAATTTGACATTCAACCATGGCTGCCCATGGTTGTCTATGATTGATAATGGCTGACCATGATCGATATTATAAACCTAAGGGAATAATAACCCCAAGGCATTGATATTATAAACCCGAAGGAATAATAAAACTAAGTGATTAATACGAAAACCCCAAGGGATTATCAACCCAAGGGAATAATATTAAACCCATGGCACTAATATTATAAACCCAAATGAATAATAAACCAAAGCGAGTAATACTAAAACCCCAAGCGAATACGAACCCAAGGGAACAATATTAAGCCCAAGGGACTAATATTATAAACCCAATATTTGTAAACCCAAATATAAATAGTACAAACACTAAAATAAACATGTTTTATTTTCATGGTGAGACAATCTTTGTCAAAATGTGACATTCAAGCATGGGACTAATATTATAAACCCAATATTGGTAAATCCAAATATAAATACAACAAACACTAAAATAAACATGGTTTATTTTGATGGTGAGACAATTCTTGTCACAATGCGACATTCAACCATGACTGACCATGTTTGGCTATGAATGATAATGGTTTACAATTATTGATATTATAAACCAAAGGGAATAATAAACATAAGGGATTGATATTATAAACCCAAATGAACAATAAACCCAAGGGATTAATACTAAAACCCCAATGAACAATAAACCCAAGGGATTAAGACTAACACCCCAAGGGATTATGAACCCAATGGAATAATATTAAACCCAAGGGATTAATATTAAAACCCCAATGGATTATGAACCCAATGGAATAATATTAAACCCAAGGGCCTAATACTATAGACCCAACAATTGTAAACCCAAATTTAAATATTACAAAGAAAAAAAAAACATGATTTATTTTCATGGTGAGACAATATTTGTGAAAATGGGACATTCAACCATGGGACTAATATGGTAAACCCAAATATAAATATTACAAACACTAAAATAAACATGGTTTATTCTCATGGTGAGACAATCTTTGTCAAAATGTGACATTCAACCATGGGACTAATATTATAAACCCAAATTTGATAAATTCAAATATAAATACTACAAACACTAAAATAAACATGATTTATTTTGACAGTGAGACAATCCTTGTCACAATGCGAGAATCAACCATGGTTGACCATGATTGATATTATAAACCTAAGGAAATAATAACCCAACGGATTGATATTGTAAACCCAAAGGAATAATAAAACTAAGGGATTAATACTAAAACCCCAAGAAATTATGAACCGAAGGGAATAATATTAAACCCATGAGACTAATATTATAAACCCGATATTGATAAACCCAAATATAAATACTACGAACACTAAAATAACACATGGTTTATTTTGATAGTGAGACAATCCTTGTCACAATGCAACATTAAAACACGGTTGACCATGGTTGGCTATGATTGACAATGGTTGACCATGATTGATATTATAAACCTAAGGGAATAGTAAACCCAACTTATTTACATTATAAACCCAAATGAATAATAAACCCAAGGGATTAATACTAAAACCCGAAGGGATTATGAACCCAAGGAAATAATATTAAGCCCAAGGGATTAATACTAAAACCCCAAGGGATTATGAGCCCAAGGGAATAATATTAAGCCCAAGGGACTAATATTATAAACCCAACATTTATAAACCCAAATATAAATATTAGAAAGACTAAAATAAACATGATTTATTCATGGTGAGACAATCCTTGTGACAATGTGACATTCAACCATGGTTGACCATGATTGATATTATAAACATGAGGTAATAATAAACCCAAGGGATTGATATTATAAACCCAAATGAATAATAAACCCAAGGGATTAATACTAAAACCCCAAGGGATTATGAACCCAAGGGAATAATATTAAACCCAAGGGACTAATATTATAAACCCAACATTCGTAAACCCAAATATAAATATTACAAACACTAAAATAAACATCATTTATTTTCATGGTTAGAAAATCCTTGTGACAATGTGACATTCAAGCATGGTTGACCATGGTTGGCTATGATTGACAATGGTTTACCATGATCGATATTATAAACCTAAGGGAATAATGATGCTAGGTTACCCCTGCTTTACCCACAGTATGCATGTACAATGCATAATCACATTCATCCCAGGAATTGTTAACTCTTTGCCGAGTTAAATCCTCAATACATTATATGGTTAAGGCCCCCATTAGTTAGAACTCATGTGGGAACATTCATCTATTAGCACATAGTCTAACCCTTCATATTCTTTCACTATCAGGAATTAAATCAACTCCCAAGCCTTCATTAATCCTTTTATTAAAGCCTTTCCCTAAATCCTTCTTATCATTACTATTGGGACACATACACCCTTCTAAAACCTTTATAAAACCCTTTAACCACATATATAAACAAAACCCCCTTTTAAACTTTGGGTTATAACTGGACTAAACCATAAAACCCTTCTATCGACGCTTTAATCCTTCGTAAACCATTTACAAAGGAAATAACCCCAAACACACAAATAGTTACCTTTTCCGCCTTTCATAAGCCTTGCACAGTTATCGATAATTACATTTATCACAATCGGCCCTTTCAGTTACCCACGGTCTTATCACATATATGATCTGTCGCACCTCCGATTCCGATATGCGACTATCAGAACAATTAAACCACCTTTTAATATGAAAAGAAGGAAATACACTAAAATTCCGCTCCGAACCATATAGAAGAACTCAAAATTTATACGTCCACACTTATATTTATTTTTGGGTCCGCCCCTTCATATAAAACTTCCGCTGTGCTACTCCTCCGATCTCCGATCGCCGATCCGCCCGATCTCCGATCAGCGCTTATTGCTATCGGCTATCACTTGATCCCTACACTTTAAAACTTCTGATCCAACATGTGTTTATGGACCTGATGGGTTCTAAGTCGCATTCGATAAGGTTTCGGGTCCGGCCATACATCGCATGTCGCAATCACTTCCTCCCTTTGAAAGATTGTGATGCGATCCCGAAACCAATGTAAAGCGTTGGATTTGTGGGAGGAGATCAACGATAGAGGATAATGTGAAGGATGATGAGTGGACCCAACGATATTTATAAATGCGGATGTATAAATTTTGAGATCTGCTTATATGGTTCGGAGCGGAAATTTAATGTATTTCCTTTGTATTTCTATAAAGTGTTGTGCCGAGGGATTTTATGCAAAAGTGTTATTCAAACGTTCTGATAGTCGCATATTGTAGTCGAGGGGGGGATAAAGGTATGTATGTGGTATGACCACAGTAACTGGCGATGAGCGACTGCGATAAAGGTGATTCTCGGGAATTGTGCAAAGACCGAGGATTGGCGGAAAAAGGTATGATGTATGTGGTTTTATGTGTTATCAATTATAAAGGGTTTATAATGGATTGAAGTGTGATAGAAGGGTTTTAAGGTTAAGCACAATTATAACCCAAAGTTAAAAGAGGGTTTTGTATATGGTGCGGAATAAGGATTTAATAATGGCTTAGAGGGGTTGTATGAGTCCCGATATTAAAGGGAATGAAGGTTAAGGGGTGATTAAAGTCCCGATAATGAGGGTTTAGACTTTGGGTTAGTATATTAATATGTTTCCACATGAGAGATATTAAATCCAAGGGAATAATATTAAATCCAAAGGACTAATATTATAAGCCCAACGTATATAAACCCTAAGAAAAATATTATAAACATTAAAATAAACATGATCGACCATCATTGATTTACATATTGAGACAATTCCTATCACAATTCCATGTTGGACCATGGTCGACATTATAATAAACCATGTTTGACTCGAGAATAACAAACCCAAGCAATTGATATTATAAACCCAAGGGATTAATACTAAAACCCCAAGGGATTACGAACCTAAGGAAGTATTATTAAACAAAAGGGACTAATAATATAAACCCAAGGGATTGATATAATAAACATGAGGTAATAATAAACCCAAGGGATTGATATTATAAACCCAAATGAATAATAAACCCAAGGGATTAATACTAAAACCCTAAGGGATTATGAACCCAAGGGACTAATATTATAAACACAACATTCGTAAACCCAAACATAAATATTACAACCAGTAAAATAAACATCATTTATTTTCATGGTTAGAAAATCCTTGTGACAAGGTGACATTTAAGCATGGTTGACCATGGTTGGATATGATTGACAATGGTTTACCATGATCGATATTATAAACCTAAGTAAATAATAAACCCAAGGGATTAATATGAGAAACCGAAAGGAATAATAAAACGAAGGGATTAGTACTAAAACCCTGAGGGGTTATGAACCCAAGGGAATAATATTAAATCAAAGGGACTAATATTATAAACCCAACGTATATAAACCCAAAGACAAATATTATAAACATTAAAATAAACATGATTGACCATCATTGATTTTCATATTATAAGCCTAAGGGAATAGTAAACCCAACTTATTTACATTAATACTAAAACCCCAAGGGATTAATACTAAAACCCCTAGGGATTATGAACCCAATGGAATAATATTAAGCCCAAGGGATTAATACTAAAACCCCAAGGGAATAATATTAAGCCCAAGGGATGGATCAAGTGTCGGTAATACTAAGGAGAGAATGGAGAAGGAATATGGTCTGCACTCTGTGCTCTAGGGTTTGACATTCTCTACAACGGCAGGCCGCTCTAGACAGAAAAAGACCTGCAACCACTGACGGGATCAGGAAATCTTATCATCTGCGAAAGCGTACAATATTCTATGGAACCCCCTCGGGGGGAGGGCGATGTGTCTCCCCCACAAAAAGACAATGGGAGGCAACATCATAAGGAAAGCAATAAGCCAGTAAACTAGGGCGAGGTTAACGTGGATCCGAATTCACAAGAGACAAAACAGGAAAAACAGCAACCCAAGGTTTGTTTGGCAACATGCAAACCTGTAGCCTCTTAGCGTCCGAAGGTAGAACTTCCAGGACATAGAATCAACGTGCAGATACAGTTTATGAGAGACCATGATTTGATAGGAAAGTTCATCAGACTGTGGTCGACTAAGAAGGCGCTACGGGGCTGGATAGCTGCGAAATGGCACCCAAAGGGACATATAACTCTGCAGTTGGGACCAAAAGGGTTCTTCACGGCCATTTTCAACTGCCTGGAGGATCAGAACAAAGTTTTGGATGGAGGGCCTTACTTATTTAATGCGGTTGGATTGTATCTCAGAGGATGGGTAGAATGCTTCAACCCAGACAAGGAGGATCTCAGTTGGGCTCCTGTTTGGATCCACCTATACTCGCTTCCAGTGGAATATTGGGAGGAAGACTCCCTTCAAGCGATTGGAAATGTTCTCGGTGAATTCATAAAGGTGGTAGAGGAAACAAAAATCCGAAGATACACCTCTTTTGCTCGTATATGCGTCTATATGAACCTCAACCAGGCTCTCCCAAATGCGGTAAGTGTTTTTCATGATGACATTGAATGGGTTCAGCTGATTGATTATGAACACGTGCCATTTAGATGCCGAAGCTGTCATGACCTAGGACATTTATTCAGGGACTGCCCTTTAACTCAAAAACCCTCTCTTGCCTCCGGACTGGATTCATCTGAGGTAGATGGCTTTACCAAAGTAGCAAATCGTAGGAAACCCCACAAAAACAGCCCTCAAATTCCAAAATGCAGCATACCAGCTCCTCCAAGCCCTCTACAAGCAACAGCTTTGAAGTCTTTGCTCGCCAAACTGACCTAAGCTTGGATTCTCCCACTCCACCAGAGATAGAGTTGATGAAAGACAAACACTCGAAGCAGGTAGATCCCATAGCGCCTCAGGCAGATCCTCGATTCAAGGGAGCCTCTTCTTTAGAGAAGAAAAAGGGACTAGCATGGAAAACTCAAGTTATGGAGGTGGATGTCCTACAACCTAATGCCAGTTTAGAAGAAGAACCAAATGAGGAGTTAAATTATCTAGAGATCATGGAGGAAGAAACAAAAGAAATAGATATTGGGGAGCTGGACATTCCAGGCCTAGAGCAGGCTTGTACTACAAACAATTTTGGCAGGAAGTCCTATCTCGAGTGCAACGGAAAAAATCTTTAGGTATCCAGAGTGGTGGCCCTTGGGATGGAATATTTATAACCAAAGACATCAAAAAGCGAGGTAGGAAAATAGATCTCCAGCGAACAATCAGAATAGGACAAATGTTAGTGGATTCAGGCAGGTATTCCAAGCTAACCAAGTACTACAACTCTGATCATAATCCTTCCCAATGAAGTTAATCTCCTGGAATATAAGAGGGCTCAATGGCCCAGGGAAAAATCGAATTCTTAAAAACATGATAATGCGAGAAAAACCTCAAATATTTTCTTGCAAGAGACCAAATGCAATTCAAGTGCATTAGATAGATTGGCAACAAAGGTATGGCCAGGGTGTCTCAATGCTGCAATGGATGCTGATGGGGCTTCTGGAGGTCTCGCAATTGTCTGGGACTCCCGAGCAGTTAGACTAGAAAATATCCATGCAAATAGGAATTTCCTCCAAGCAACCTTCCACATCATCGGGACAAATATACACGGGCTCTTAACCAATGTATATTTTCCACAGGAGGCATCACTTAAAGTTGGAATCCTTAACACTCTCTCTGCAATCAATCATGACAGGCTGCACCCTTAATGGATTTATGGAGGAGACTTTAACATGATTACTAGGCTGGAAGAAAAAAGGGGAGGAAGATGCAGAGGAATTCAGGAAGGGAAACCCCTAAAGGACTTCATTCAGAATAACTAGCTCATCGACCTACCCTTCAATACTGGTGTATTCACTTGGAACAATAGGAGAGCAGGTAAACAACAGATCGCTTCTCGTTTGGACAGGTTCTTGCTCTCAGACAATGCTATTCATCTTGGTGGAGACCTCGCAGCTTCCATCCCGCCGCTTTTAGGATCTGATCACTGGCCCATCTCTATTCAATGGTCGCGTCCTGACAATCCAATCCACAGACCGTTCCGCTTTGAGACTTTCTGGATGTCTCATCTGGATTTCCAAGGTTTGATCAATTCAGAATGGGAAAATTTTTACCCTCCACCAAGTTCAAAAATGTTCCAATTCCAGCAAAAGCTTAAGCATCTTAAAAGCAAGATCAAATGCTAGAATCACACTTCTTTTGGTAATATTTTCTAGGCTCAGGTAGCCCTCGAGCTAGAAATGAAGCAATTGCAGCAGAGGATTATTACTGAGGGTCGTTCAGAGGACCTGTCAAAATACGAAAAAGTTATTGAAGCGCAACTCAGAGAAAGTGCTAAGCAGGAAGAAATGTTATGGAGGCAAAAATCAAGAGTTAGGTGGCTTAAAGATGGAGAGAAAAACACTAAATTTTTTCATAGTACCACAATCCAACGCAGAATGAACAATAACATAACTCATATTCAGAATGAGCAAGGCGTCAAAGTGGAAAAGCATGAAGAAATTGAAAGCGAGCTCCTTAATTACTTCAAGCAAATGCATCACGAGCCAATTGCAGATAGATCACAAGCTATAGAAAAAATTACATGAAACATTCCTAAACTTATCTCAAAAGAGCATAACCAACTGCTTCTCAAGCCTGTGGACTTAGAAGAGGTGGAAATAGCAGTTCGACAACTGAAAGTAGGAAAGGCTCCGGGCCCGGATGGATTTACCTCAAACTTTTTTCACAACTTCTGGGATCTGATCAAGATGGAAGTCTGGCAAGCGGTCGAGGAGTCGCGATCCTTAAGATGGATGTTTCCGAGGGTGAATGCAACATTCATAGCCCTGGTTCCCAAGGTGGATATACCAAGCACACCTAACAAGTACAGGCCTATTGCACTGTGCAACATAATCTACAAGATTGTCTCCAAAATCATTGCCTCCAGGCTCAAATTGCTGCTTCCTCTCATCATCTCGCCTGAGAAATCTGGATACGTCGAGGGTAGGCAGATCACCGATGGTATCATTCTAGCTCATGAAATGATTCATTCCCTGAAGATTTCCAAGAAACCAGGTATGCTCCTCAAACTAGATCTTTCAAAGGCATTTGATAGCCTAAGTTGGATGTATATTAAAAAATTTCTAATTGCTTTTGGATTTGCTGCTCCTTGGGTTAGATGGGTCATGAGTCTCATCTCTTCTTCTTTCTTTTCTGTTCTGGTCAATGGTATACCCTCATCTCCTTTTCATCCTTCCCCGGGAATTAGGTAGGGAGACCCTCTATCCCCTTTTTTTTTCGTCATTATGGTAGAAGGATTAGGCCGAAGTATTAAATCAGCTCAGCAACCCATTTTCTCAAAGGCCTATCCTTCCATAACTCTCCAACCTTCACTCACCAACATTTCGTTGATGACAAAATGATTTTTGGGAATCCCTTGGTCCAGGAATCTTGCCAGCTCAAATCCCTTCTGTCGGACTTCTCGGAAGCCTCAGGTGCCTCTATCAATAAATCCAAATCTTAGATCTTCTTTTTACATACTCCTCATTTAACTCAGGAAGCTATAGCCCGTATTCTAGGATTCTCCATTGCTACCCTCCCCTCCAAATATTTGGGTGCTCCTCTGACAGCCTCGGCCCTAAAGCATTCCTCATGGAAAATCCTCTTAGAAAATCTGGAGGCGCGGCTATCCTCTTGGACTCACAGATCTCTAAATATGGTGAGTTGTCTTGTCCTCATAAAAGCTATACTTCAGGCTATGCCGCTATACCTCTTCTCTATCCTTGCAGCACCCAAATGGGTTCTCAAAGAAGTCAAGCTTCTCCAAAGATCTTTTATTTGGGGTAGAATGGACACAACCGTAAGTGGGCTCTTGTCAAATGGGATACTGCCTGTCTACCAAAGAAAGGGGGTGGTATTGGTTTAAGGGATCCCTCTCATAGCAATGAGATCATGGGAGCTAGAATTTGGTGGAAATGGCTAATTGAGCCTCTCACCCACTGGGCTTCTCTGTGGATGGCGAAGTATGCAAGGAACTGCGCAGCGGAGGAACTAATAAGAATATCATAGGTCAGCATGGGATCCCTTATATGGAACTCGGCCAAGCAACACAGGAATCTCATTCAGCAACACAACTTTTGGGAGGTGAAGAATGGAAACACTGTAAGGTTTTGGGAAGATTCATGGCAGCAGATGCCCAAACTAAAGGACCAAATCCCTCTTATTCAACCCCCAGAGTAGGAGATGCAATCTCATGATAAGGTGAAAAACTTTTGGAGAAATTCATTGACCCAAGAGTACCGGGAATGGCTCAAGGCGGATTAGGTTTTAAGACAGGGCTCCACACAAGTCCAACAAATACTAGACACAGAATTAATGAAAAGAAGAATTCAACATTCTAATGAAAAGGATATTCTTTGATGGGGATATGAAGAAAGAGGTACCTATACTACGAGAGAAGCCTATAATATCCTTATCAAGGCACATATGGTGAAAGATCCTCTCTGGAGCACAATCTGGGACCCTTCCATATGGCCAAAAATTTCCACCTTTCTCTGGCTCCTATGTCATAACAAGATTCTCACGTTGGACAATCTCAGTAAGAGGAACTTTCATGGGCCCTCAATATGACCTAACTGCAGACAAGAGGAGGAAACCATCAAGCATCTAATGCTCTCCTGTCAGACTACACGCAAGCTCTGGGAAAAGGTCAGTTTCGACTGCCAAAAGGAAGGAAGAACTCATGGAGACACCATTGGCACTGTGCACAACTAGGATCATACCCCTTATCAAAGAAAAATTTTAAATTTCCTTTGGAAGCTCATTCTGGGCTTTCTCATGTGGGCCATATGGAAGGAGAGAAACAACAGAATATTCAAGGATCACTCTATGTCGTTGGAAGATATCTGGAAAATAATTTGCCGAAATATTTAGGAAACCATAACTCTCAAAACTTGGTACTAGGAGGATCTCCCAACTAACCCCCAAGAACAGTCCATATGGGCTAATTGGAACCTCCAATGTAAGCAAGAACAACTTATCAAAGGAACAAAGCCTCTAAGGAGCCATTCACCTGAGAAATGGTTACCTCCCCCTATGCATATGCACCAACGAAATTTTGATGGTGCCTCGAAGGGCAACCCAGGAAATTCAGGCTTTGGAGGGATTTTCAGAGATCACAAGGGGGTTCCTCTTTTAACCTTCTTAGGTTCAAAGGGATGGGATACCAACAACTCGGCAGAATTGGAAGGTCTCTGGCAGGGTCTAATTCTTGCGCAAGATAAAGGTTTCTTCCCGCTCATAATCGACGGCGATTCCCAGATCATCAAAAATATGGTCTCAAAAATCTTGCAAGGATCCTCCTCTGGCAAAGTGAGTAATAGCTGGAGAATGGAAAAAAGGCTTGAACTTATTGAATGCTGTCTCTCCTCTAATAGGGCGATCACTCTAAAGCACATTCGCAAGGAAGGGAATAAAGTTGCAGACTTACTTGCTAATATGGGGGTTGATTGTAGGATGGATCTTCATGTTGGATCAATTTCAAGCCTAGCCTCTGAATCTCAACTCTCGGATTACAACAACCTAGTGAAGGAGGAAATGCTTTAGGAAGAAGGAGAACACCCGGATGCGGGTGAAATTAATGTAATATAATGCCCCTGATGACTGATGGACAGGCAGGGTACTGTCAGCTGCAACTCAACGTGGCTTCCCAGAATTTCATCCGGCGCAAGTTGGATACCCTTAAGAGAGGTAGATTTGGAAGGATTTCTGCATTAATGGCTCGCTCCGTCCAAGGTGATGCTTTAGTTGTTATATTCATGGCGGTCTGGTTTATTCTTTCCATAATCAGTGCTCAGACTTTATGCTCCAGGTTCTGGCCTGCAGAGGGTCTGTGGTATTGTTACGCTAAGGGTTGTGATGGCAGCCTAGCCTCTGTAATCAACAACAAGCTTTCAATTGCCCCTGAGGTTCGAATTGTGCCGCACTCTCAGGCCCGTCTTGTGTGAATGAAGTGGTTCCTTGTGCTATTCTATTGCCCTCCCGCCATTTCCCTTGGTCTAAATGTGCTTTCCCCTCACCACCTCAACATGGTGTGCCAAAGTATGAGGAGTCTATCCAGGGGACGCCGAGGTAGCCGAAGATGTTTGAAGGCTAGTTGTTCCATGGATCCTGTCCTACCTCCTGTTAATACCCCCTCCTCTCCGGTGGCTTCGCCTCCTCCTAGCCCTGCTCACAAGCCGACTCCGAACAGTGCGTTTCAGACCACTCACTTCAAGTTTCAGAGCAATCTCAATAGGCTAATGATCACCGCTCATATCACTATTATCGTTTCTGAAGAAGAAAGCCAGCTTCATCCTTTGGTGCATGTGGTGTCTGAGCATTCTCAAAGCAGTGAGCAGTTTATGACAGAGGGAAGTCCGGAGAACCGAAAGGGGAAAATTCTCGATAGGGGCGATGCTCTCGGTGGTATTATGCCTCCTGAAGCCATCATCATCCCGGTGGACGGGGAAGGCAATTCCATTGCCACTCATCACCCCACGATGAAGCCAAAAGGCGAGAAGGAAGGAAATCAAGAAATGTGGATTGGAATTGCGTGTCCAGTGGTGGAGATGACCCTGATTGAGGACGTGGAGGTATAAAACCACATGGGCTTGCACAAAACTTTTTTTGGTTTTGCTGATGTTTCATATGGTCAACTTCAGGCAGTGTTGTTTGTAGTTCTGGCTCAACATCTACAGCTAGATGGTTTTGTTATTCCACACTAGAAGCGGCAGTATAAAGATCTTCTGGGCAGCTAGGGAAAGTTTTTGTTTTGCTTTCAGGTCTTTTCTTATGTTATGCTGGTCTATCTCTGGTTTCTACATCTTCTCTCTTGCCTTCTATATCTGGTTCTCTCAGGATCTCCCTATACTGGGGAAGTTTTGCTATGTTGAGTGTTCTCGGGTGATGTTATCCGAAGCCTCAACTCCTTGTAATATTATTTTACTTTTCAGTTAATAGAATTAGTATTTTGCCGAGAAAAAAAAATATTAAGCCCAAGGGACTAACATTATAAACCCAATATTGATAAACCCAAATATAAATACTACAAACACAAAAATAAACATGGTTTATTTTGATCGTGAGACAATCTTTGTCACAATGCAACATTCAAACATGGTTGACCATAATTGATATTATAAACCTAAGGGAATATTAAACCCAAGGGATTAATATTAAAACCGCAAGGGATTACTACTAAAACCCCAAGGGAATAATATTAAACCCAAGGGACTAATATTATAAACCCAACGTATATAAACCCTAAGACAAATATTATAAACATTGAAATAAACATGATTGACCATCGTTGATGTTCATATTGAGACAATCCTTATCACAATTCCATGTTGGACCATGGTCAACATCATAATAAACCATGTTTGACTCAGGAATAATAAACCCAAGCGATTGATATTATAAACCCAAGGGAACCCCAAGGGATTATGAACCAAAGGGAATACTATTAAACAAAAAGGACTAATAATATAAACCCAAGGGATTGATATAATAAACCCAAAGGAGCAATAAACCCAAGGGATTATTACTTATTTTCATGGTTAGACAATCCTTGTCACAATGTGACATTCAAGCATGGTTGGCTATGATTGACAATGGTTTACCATGATCGATATTATAAACCTAAGGGAATAATAAATCCAAGGGATTAATATGAGAAACCCAAAGGAATAATAAAATGAAGGGATTAATACTAAGACCCCAAGGGATTATGAACCCAAGGGAATAATATTAAATCCAAGGGACTAATATTATAAATCCAACGTATATAAACCCTAAGAAAAATATTATAAACATTAAAATAAACATGATCGACCATCATTGATTTACATATTGAGACAATTCCTATCACAATTCCATGTTGGACCATGGTTGACATTATAATAAACCTTGTTTGACTCGGGAATAATAAACCCAAGCGTTTGATATTATAAACCCAAGGGATTAATACTATAACCCCAAGGGATAACGAATCTAAGGAAATATTATTAAACAAAAGGGACTAATAATATAAAGCCAAGGGATTGATATAATAAACCCAAGGGATTAACACTAAAACCTCAAGGGATTATGAACCCAAGGAATTATTAATATTAAAAAGTTGAAGAACGAAGAAAACCAATAATTTGATATTATAAACCATTGGGAATTAATAAACCCAAGGAAAAAATATTAGAAACCAAAGGGATCAAAAATGGCAAAGGATTAATAGGAATTAACTTTTTAAACCGAACGGATTGATCAACCCACATGAATATGAATATTATAAACCTAATGGATCAATAAACACTAGGGATTGTTAATATTATGAAAGTAGCACGTCAATAAATTGAAGGAATAAAAATTGTAAATGTAAGGGATTAATATTAAACTTTAGGACTATTATTTAAACCTTAATATTGGGGATTAATAAAACAAAGGGAATAAATGATAAACCGAAGGAATTATTAATATTACAAACTTAAAGAACAAATAAACCTAATCATTTAATATTATAAACCCAAGGAAATAGTAAACTGAACCTAAGCCCTAAATTCATGGCATGAATATATAAACATAAATAATGCTATAACCAAAAAAAACATTTAAACAAAAACCAATATAAGAAGCACATTGCAAACCATAAAGCACTAAAACATGATAAATGATCAATACATTAATAATAACACATTTATATCACTACATTATAAACAATAAATAGAATTTAAGCCATAAATACATTGATATTGAAATACAATATAAATCTCAAGAATTTTGATATAAACACGTAGAACATGAAATCCCAACAATAATATTATAAATGTAAACCCTGAAGAAAAACCCAAACCCATAGAGGAAACAATGAAAATAGCGTAAAGTCAAAGTAAAAAAGGGACAAGCGGAGAAGTGAGGCGTTGCCGCATAGTAACCGTTGGATCTCAGTGATCAACGGTCTAGATTAAACAACATAGTAACTTAAAGGAACTATCGGAACCGTCCGATGGAGTAGATCGACGGTCATCGCATATGGAAGAGCGCAGGAGTTAACATAGTAAAAATGTGAGTTTATAACCTCCAGTGGTATTTTGGCGGCAAAGCAATGGTAAGCGGTATCAAGAGTTTTGGCTCCGATTCCACAAATTGGAGGACACATAGCAGTGGAGGAGTGTGGGGAAACCACTTTATTGGGTGGTTAACCCCCGTGTGCCTTGTCAACCCGAAATCTACCATCAACCGTTGGATCTTTTAGGAGAAGATCAACAGTAGAGAAGTAATGCCACATACAAAGGAGCAGACCTGATGGTATTATATGGTGCAGTTAATATGTTTTGAGTTTTGAGGTTAATCGCATATCGACGGAGATGGGAACCACATGTTAATGTGACCGTAGACTATGGCGATTGCGATTAGTCATAAAGATGGAACCTCGAAATTCGTGCAGAGGACGTATAAAGCGGAAATGTATGTTTTGTGGGCATTTCCTTTGTAAAAGGTTTATAAAGGAAAATAGCGCCGACGGAAGGTTTATGCGTTTAAACATATATAACCAACGTTTAAAGAAGGAATGGTTAAATATATATATGTGGTTAAGGGGTAACGAAGGTTTAGAAGGGTAAAGAAAGTCCCGATATTAACATATATAAAGGTTAATGAGAGGGTTTTAGTCCGATAGGAAGGATTTAAAAGAAAGGATTTAATAAAGTCTTATTTGAAGGTTAAGGGGTGATTAAAGTCCCAATAAGTGAATATTGTATGTTGGTTAGCCTATGTTGATTAATAGGGCCTTAACCATTGCAGGTTAGAGATTTTGACTCCTTAGAGAGTTAAAATACCTGGGACAAATGGGCTGATGCATTTCACATGGTGAGACAATCCTTGTCACAATGTGACATTCAAGCATGGTTGGCTATGATTGACAATGGTTTACCATGATCGATATTATAAACCTAAGGGAATAATAAACCCAAGGGATTAACATGAGAAACCCAAAGGAATAATAAAACAAAGGGATTAATACTAAGACCCAAGGGATTATGAACCTAAGGGAATAATATTAAATCCAAGGCACTAATATTATAAACCCAACATATCTAAACCCTAAGAAAAATATTATAAACATTAAAATAAACATGATCGACCATCATTGATTTACATATTGAGACAATTCCTATCACAATTCCATGTTGGACCATGGTCGACATTATAATAAACCATGTTTGACTCAGAAATAATAAATCCAAGTGATTGATATTATAAACCCAACAGATTAATATTAAAACCCCAAGGGATTATGAACCTAAGGCAATATTATTAAACAAAAGGGACTAATATTATAAACCCAAAGGAATAATGAACCCAAGGGATTGATATAATAAACCCAAAGGAATAATAAACCCAAGGGGTTAACACTAAAACCTCAAGGGATTATGAACCCAAGGAATTATTAATATTAAAAAGTTGAAGAACGAAGAAAATCAATATTTTGATATTATAAACCATTGGGAATTAATAAACCCAAGGGAAAAATATTAGAAACAAAAGGGATAAAAAATGGCAAGGGATTAATAGGAATTAATTTTTTAAACTGAACATATTGATCAACCCACGTGACTATCAGTATTATAAACCTAATGGATCAATAAACCCTAAGGATTGTTAATATTATGAAAGTAGCACGTCAATAAATTGAAAGAACAAACATTGTAAATGTAAGGGATTAATATTAAACCTTACGACTATTATTTAAACCTTAATATTGGGGATTAATAAAACAAAGGGAATAAAGGATAAACCAAATGAATTATTAATATTACAAACTTAAAGAACAAATAAACCTAATCATTTAATATTATAAACCCAAAGAAATAGTAAAACGAACCTAAGTCGTAAATTCATGGCATCAATATATAAACATAAATAATGTTATAACACAAAAAATAAAATAAAAAACATAAACCAAAACCAATATAAAAACCACATTGCAAACCATAAAGCACTAAAACTTGATAAATCATCATTACATTAATAATAACACATTTATATCACTACATTGTAAACAATAAGTAGAAATTAAGCCAAAATACATTGATATCAATACATGAATGTATAAATAGTATAAATCTCAAGAATATTGATATAAACACCTAGAACATGAAATCCCAACAATAATATTATAAATGTAAACAATATTTTCATTTACGAAAAAAGTGAACAAAGTGAAGGGATCCACACAATCCCATCATGAAAGTGAAGGGTGACTCACTTATTGAATCTTTCCGAGCCAAGATAAAGCTCATCTTGTGATGGCGATGACGCTGGTCTCCTCGAGCAACAAATATAATGATAACACCCTCTCGGTGTTGGGGATTAATTGAAACAATGTGATGCCTCCAACAATTTGTAACTCACAAGTTGTCATTTCAATCCCGTTGCATTAAAAATTATAGACCACATTTCAATTTTTTGCGAGTTCAGGATCTTAATATTTTCGTTCTATATAAGCCTTACTGGATCCATCTCGGCTCATTCTTGTGTAACAACAGATCATCATAGTATACGATTTCAAAACCTACCATGAGAGGACATCAAGATAACATAATCAAATTAGCAAGGAAGGAACCTATAAGTGTTGCCTGCATTAACTCTCAAAAAGACCTGCATAGGCTCAATTACGGACCAGACAGAGAACCATTGTGTTCGTTGAAGGATGATCAAGTTGTTGTCGCTATGTTGGTTAGATGATCAGGTAGTTGTCAAAAATTGCAAGTGTTCGAGAACCTATGGCCCTCAATGCAAGTGTACAACTCAATATATAATGAGCTAATATCCCACAGCTAAAGCAAGATCTGCAATCTTGTTTCGATCTCGAATTTTGCAAAATGTTGTGTCACGTTGTTTCAAAGAATCGTGCCAAGGAAGTTTACAATTTTGTTTATGAGATGCAGAGCATCCATGCTTAGTGGCTTCGTTGAGAAGTTATAAGAGTTTATCATGTCCGTAATTCCGACATTAAAGGACCACGTGATAAACATGTTTTCTTCCGATACTTAGAAGCCGAGCCTTTGGATTCATCATGTGGCTAATGATAATATTCGTTCACCTAAGTTGAAGGAATCCAGTATAGAGGCATGATTTCACCTCATTGGACACAGTAGAGTCTAATATTAGTCGAGAACCATTCATATCCTTGCAAGGTTTGATAAACTTTATATTACTCAAGGTTATGGAGTGATCTTCCAAAGATGGAACTTGTTTCCTGTTGAGTTTGTATTTAGATATTTTGGGTTTGTAAATTAAAAATTGCAAAACTAATTAATGAATAGAGGAATATAATTAAATTAGTGGTTCTCAACATGCTTGGGTGCCGAGAAAAGGCATCGCTAAGTTAATTGTATAAATTTGTTATATGTTGATGAATCTTATTGTGCTTTGGGCTTCAAGAGCATCCATTACATGTTATGTTATGAGATCCATGTGTAGAGAAAGGCAAGATACATAATTGACTGTTGGATACAATCGAGTATTGATAATGTCTTTTGGGAGATCGAAAAACATCAATTATACAAAGTTCATCCAAGATGGTTAGAGGCATTTATGTCTTAAATGGGTTGAATGGGAAGCTCGAAGATTGTGGTGGTGAAAAGAACGTTGTCTAGGAGACTTTAGAATGGAGATAAGTGCCAAGTAAGACCAGTAAGGCAGATGTGACATGTGAATTGTAATTTGTCATTTTTGTATTAATCTTTGTAATGATGTAATGTAAGCATTAAATGGGGGATTTGGAATAATTCTTATATTAGTATATAAGTAGGATTGGGTTCTTGGTTGTTGGAGCTTTGTTGAGAGATTTTCTCAACAATATTCTCCTTGTTTGGAATCTGTTGGATCTCATGAGCACTATTCATGTGGCTTGTAATTTGTCTTTGTAGTGTGATTAAATGAATAGCTTTGAGAAGTAATTTGCCTCTTATATCCACTCCTCAAATTTTTATGTATGTTAGATAGACTCCCTCCAACATGTTCCATGTTCCAAGAGAATTAAAATGATGAATTTTGATGGATCTATAATAAGAGATATACAAACAAGGTGCTAGTAAACTATTGTTTTTTGGACTATCTCCAATGGGTTGCTTACCTGTAGTGAGAACTTTAAAGTAATTCATAAATAGAAGAATTGACAAATTCTTAGAAGAACAAAACCAGGGGGTTGTTAATTACAATGAAAAAATTAAAATTCCATTTTGACAAGATTGATGAACCTTCTTCATGGTCTCAATATTGTTTATAGGGATCTCTACAAAGTGTTGTGCGATATCATATACAATCCTGGAAATACGGTATGTTCCATCAAAGTTTGGCCTTTTTCCATTGTCAGTGGAAACACAAAAAGCGATATCTTATTCACTGTATATTGAGATTATATAATGTATTAGTATGGTGACAGAGTTTGATATATCATAAAGAACATTTTGTGGAACGCGATTGGTAGGCATTGGTCTGTGCAGCAAGAATGCCCCATTCATTTGTCCGGATGCCTCAAAATATGTATTTTGAGATACCATTTATCCAATGCAAAGTGTTTATGAGATCGTTGCTAAACTTGCAATCGACCGAGATCTCCTACAACTATTTTAATAAGTTATGGAATGTTAAATGATTTGAGAATGTGACGCAGGGTTAACCCTGCAATACCCAGAATCTCTCCATCTCATGCATATACAAATTCGTCTCAAACAATTGCCCAATTAAACTTCAATACACGGGCAAATTCAACAACTTAAATTCGCGGAAGCTCTTCAAATATCTTATTCACAAATTTCTATGTTTTAGAAAAAACCCACGCTTCAAATCTTTTTTTCATGCAATCAACCCCAAATCTTCATTTCAATCCAAATTTAGAAACTTCATGTGGAAGCTTGCTCTTTTTAGCTTCAATCTATTGTTAAATCCCATTCTAATAACATTCACATATGGCTGGATTCAATCAAAAGAATTCACTCATGTTTTAAAAGCTTGACCTGGCAATTCATACTACTGCAATCCAAGTAATGTATGCTTCTTCTATTAAATGTTCATAGAACATTTGAACAAACCTTTGAATTGGTTTAAGTTCCGGCTCAAATACACATGCGTCCCTTAAAACTTTGGTAATTGGTTAGCAAACCAATGCCCTTACACATTCATTTTCAAATTCTGCTATGGCAATTACAAAAACTCAGATTTATATTCAAAAGCCAATTACTAACAACAACATACCTCCCATGAATTCAACAGCGCTTTCTCTTCTACCCAATTTCCACAGTGTTTTCTCTGCATTCGATTTTAAACGTCTACGTGTCGATTGTCCCATTTTTCTAAGCCAGAACTTGGCGCTTTAACGAGAATTAAGCTGTTGTGAGATGTAAGTCGATCTCCATCTTCCAGCAAACATGCCTTCAATTTAGTTTCACGCTGTATATCACACAATTCCACCTCGATTTCTTTAACGCCTTCTTGCCAGATTGCAATTCTTCAGTGCTTACGATTTTACCAAACAATTCCAGGTGTTAATTCACTGTATAATGCTCATAAACAGAAATCGAACCTACGAATCCTGTCTTCTCTGTTGTGAATCGATTGCACAAAAATCGATTCATCAATCCCATACAACGCTGTCATTTAATTTTAAATGTGTTTTTGCTCGTTCCATGCAATTCAACCAGTTCATAAATTTCAAATGCCTTTCTTCAACATATGCAGACAAAATCGATATAAATGTATACTCATTTACAATCAAAGCTTACAATCTCTTAATACAAAAATCGCTCATCTTGTCCAAGACTGGAAACGCACTTTGATTTAAGATTTCTTTCATAGATACAAAACAATTAACATTGTTCATTACAATTATTCTTATAACCAGCAACATACATCAATGAATCGATATTGAATTCTTCTCATACACAACTCAGGAAGAAGGCATAAACTTCAGAAATCCAATGCTGTATTAATGCACAAAATTACTTACAAACTCTTGATTTGGCCAGATATTCGAGATCTATGGCCCTTTACAATTGTTCATAGATTTACAGGAAAAACCCCTGTCTCCTCCCTTTGTCCGTTCTATTCTCCCCCAAAAAGAAATTATACCTCAGTCACACCTAACTACTTCTTTCCACACAAGAAAGAATTAGTTATTCAGTTATAACTCAACATTTAACTAAACTAGACCACTTTTAATTACCTACCCTTATTGAAATTAACACAAATTTACAACCAAGTCTTCCTCAAGTCTTGCATTTAGCCACAACATGTGACCACCCCGTCACATTGCTGGCCCAAGTCTAGATGCTCCTGCATCATACTCTCACGCTTGAAAACATTCATGATCTCCTGATCATGTGCTTTCAAGAAGGAATGAAGGAAAATTCCTCCTGGATCCCAGAATTTCTCCTGGAGTTGTCCATATGCAACTAATCTAAGTCTCTCACATCTTGCCATTGCTGCATCTCTTTCCTTTGAAATAATGAGATTTTCAGCCTCCTGCAACGCAGTAACTTTTCCTTTTATTTCTTCCTCCAGCTTCTACAAATCTGACAAAGCCCCCTCCATTTTATGGCTGAAATCATCCTTCTCCAAGCTCAATGCCTTTGCCTCAGCATTGTCAGCCAACCAAACGAGGTTTACCCTCTTTTGGTCCACTGAGGTAAGCAACTGATCGACTTCCATTTTCTTCATGGAAGGAATTTCAGAGTTAGTATGCAATTGATCTAGTACACACTGTAGTTCTTCAGACTTTCCTTTTGTTCCTATAAGATTTTCTTCAAACTTGGACACTCTGTCAGAAATCCTTTTTTCAACACTGTGAATTTGCATATCACTTTCTGATATCTCTTCTTCCTTAGCTTTAACCAAGGAGAGCAAATGTTGTAGCTCTTACATCAATGTTTCTCGAGTATTAAAAAGGATTTTTTCCTCTTCCATGTCCTCCCTAACAGAATCATTAATTGATTCTCTGAGTTTTGCATCGGCATCTTCAATTATCTTCAATTCAATATCAGTTTCCAATTTCTTCAGCTCCAAAGCTTCTTTCTCTAGTTGCCACTTTTCCATTTCGTTGGCAACAGTGTTTTCTGCCTCTTTAATGAGAGTATCTGCAGTTTCTATAACCTCCTCAAAGATGTTAAAAAGGTCATAATACTGACCATGGATGTCATCACAAACATTGAATTGCTTTCCATTCGGAGAAATCGCCTCCAGTAAATCCTTTGCTTGCAATACCATTTGAAATGCACACCTTCTGCGTATGTTTTCCAGATTCTTGAAGTCTTCCATCACCTTCTTTATAAATTCCAATGTTTTATTTCCTCCTTCTATTCCATGTTGTAGCTCCACCTTTATTGAATGAAAATCAATGGGTTCAACAACCGAATGATTCACCAGATCATTCACTGAGATGGCCTCAATAAATCTAATTTTTTTGACTGTTGTTTCGGTCTCTTCAAGCCTTTGGGTGGCATCAGGACCATTTAGACAAATTCTTTTAACTTGCTGAAAATCTTTTAATACTTGACTGTTCACCTTTCCTGATGCTGCCAGCCTTTGCCTCCTGATCTGCTGCAACCTCAATTTCTTTATGTTCTCAGTCTCTGTTTCCAGTCGATCTTCTTGCTGGTCATCTTCATTAATTCTCCCTTCCTGCTCTAGCTGGTTGCTGCTGTCCAGCTGCTTCTTCCTTTGTCTCACACATTTACCACTGGCAGCAATTGGAATGCTTAATGGCATACTTGTTTCAAACATAGAACTACCTGACATGTGGAGCCCATCATTCTCAGTAACCAATTCCACAGAATTTCCACTGCTTGGCGCTACAGGCTGCCCAATCTTCTCCAGTGTTGATGGCTGAAAGCTCAAAGATTTTTCATCTGCAACATATTGCTGCTTTGTCTTTGGACGAATGTGTTGACACCTAATCCGAAACGGATGAGGTGAAGCTGGACAGTCATCTAGAAGATGAACTGATCCATTTTTGTGTATATATAAATAATAGTTGTCTAATGAGAAACATCACCAGTTGTTTTCTTGCGCTCAGTAATTTCTGTGTTAACCTGGCCTGACATGGTATCAGAGCCCAGGTCCCAGAAATAACTCCTGCCTCTGCCAGGTTTCTGCTGCCTCATGAAACCTCTGTCCTGAGAGACTGCGCATCAGTTTTCTCTGCGCATCTGTGCCTCTGCCCTTGAACGTTAGTGCATTGATTAACTTCTGAATTGTCCTCTGTCTCTCTGCGCATTCATTTATGCCAACGCATCACGTTCTTTGTCTCTGCGCTGCCCCTCTCTGCGTTTGCCTGAATACTCATCAACAATCGCTCATTTATTCTGCGCATTTTTTTTATGAACATTCACCCATTCTAGATACAGTCGGAGAGCAGCGAGGGTGACAACTAACAATCCTCCACTCAAAGCTCCAATCCCACATTTCAGAAGCTTATGTTCCGGATCCAGGCTCACACTCGCCACTGGCCACCCTATTAATACTGTAAATGCTGTATCGATTCCCCAAGACGCAACCCGTATTTCCAAAAATCTTCATTCGCCCACAAGAAAAAGTCGGAATTGGCGAGACTTTGATATTCATTCACAGGTTGCTGGTCAAATGGAACCGGCCAATCAGTACTGCGTTTTTATTGTAAGAAGTATTAGATATCGAAGCTGAGTATTAGATATCGAAACTGAGTTTATATGGTTATTTAGTTTTTGAAAAGGAGTATTAGATATCGAAACTGAGTTTTTATTGTAAGAATGGAGGCATCAGAATGACTGCGTTTTTTATTGTAAGAACAGGCCTCAGTTTTATTATTCCCTCAGTTTTATTGTAAGAACAGTACTCCTATTGTTGCTCGCTCTAACCGCTGCGCCTCTATCTGGTGTAGTAATAAAGAGCCTCACATGTCAGTGCTGCTAGATATTATGAGAGTTTGAATCGAAATCAGTTTCTGAAAAATGGCTTGCATGCATTTGGCATTTGGGTATAGATTCGCTTTGATTTGATATAACACAGAACGCAAGAGCCTCAAGAGCCTCATGGTATCGCAGAACGAAAGAGCCTCAAAAGTCCCCAGCAACACTGGACTGAAGACTGCGTTTTATTGAAAAAATGCTACTGCATTTTTTATTATAGACTGCGTTTTTTATGGTATTGAAGATTGCATTCTTGTAATGATGACTGCGTTGTATTGAATGCTGCCTGAGAGCATTGCCTGGGTGACTGCGTTTTTTTTTCTCTTGAAGAATGACGTTGTATTGAAGACTGCGTTGAAGCAGCATTTATGATGGAGCAACATTTGCCGAAGAAATCATTTTTTTAAGAAAGCTGTCTCTTTGTATGTTATATTGATAGTTATCTAAAACGTATAGGTCAGAGGCTTTTTGTTGTGGAAGCTATTTCTTTGGGCTGTGTACTGTAATTATTTGAGCAGCATTTGAAGCGCTGTTTAAGGGCCCCTCTCTTTGCACAGTTTGTTTTATGCTGTATTGAAGCACAAAGTAATATAATATTTCAATGAAATTCTGATGCCTTCTGCCACATATTAGAGGGATTTAAAGGCTGTAAAGTGAGGATTTTTTAGCAGAAGAAATTTTTATCAGCAAAATTATTTTTCTATCAGCAGAAATAATTTTTGTTACAGTATGCATTCAAGAGAAAGAGGAAGATACTTCAGAGGCAGGGGGGGCAGACATTCTCAAGCAGAAAAGGCAGACTTACATTGCATTCGATGCAAACGAAATGGATCTCATGATGCTTCTACATGCAAGCTACCATGGGAAAAGATTGAGCAGAGAAGAAATCAGCAGAAAGGTAAAACTGATGACTTAGACAAAGGTAAAGCACCTGAATCCGCTCACTATATTGAGGCACAATGTAACATTGGAGTAAATGAAGATCTGTTTAATGCTTCACTTACTTCTTCGAAAAATGACTGGTTGCTTGATTCAGGAGCAACCTGTTATGACTCATAGGAAAGATTTTTTTGAAGATTTCACTGATAATGTTGATGGAGCAGTATACTTTGCAGATCAGTCAAAAATCAAGCCATCAGGGCTTGGCACAGTCAGGCTTAAACTGCCTGGTCTTCCAGACTTTCTTCTGGATCATGTTCTATATCTCCCACAGCTCAGGAGAAACTTGCTGTCCCTGGTCCACATCCGCCAGCAAGGTCACTCCATTCATATGTTTGATGGAAAGCTTGAGGTAAGAAAGGCATCTGACCATTCACTTGTCATGAGGGGTATAGAAGAAGAAAGACTTCTTAAACTGCAAGGAACCTCTGCTCATGCACAACATTTTTCATATATTTCTCATCATGATGAAGGTACACTTCCATCAAGTTTATTATGGCATGCTATATTTGGACATTTAAACTATGATAGTCTCCGCTTGTTGAAGAAAAATGGTGTTGCTGGTTTGCCTACAATTCCTAGAAAACATAAACAATGTGATGCTTGCATTATAGGAAACCATAGCAAACAGTCTTTTCATGATTCACATTCAAGAGCACATAGGAAGCTTGAACTTATTCATTCAGATTTATGTGGTCCAATGCCTGTTCCTTCTGCAAATGGAAATAAGTATATCATGACATTTATTGATGATTACACCAGAATGTGTTGGGTTTATTTATTGAAGAACAAATCTGATGCTTTTCAAACATTCAAGAATTTTCATAAGTGGATTGAAAATGATGCACAATCTCATATTGGGTCTATTCGCACTGATAATGGAAAAGAATATACATCAAATGAATTTGAACACTATCTTCGCCAACATGGGATTAAACATCAAACAACTGTGCCTTATAATCCTCAACAGAATGGTGTAGCTAAAAGAATGAACAGAACAATTTTGAATATGGTACGATCCATGCTTTTCTTCAAAAATGTAAAGACAATGTTTTGGGCTGATGCTGTTCTATGTGCTGCATATATAAAGAATAGATGTCCATCTAGTGCTATAAGAAACAAGACTCCTTATGAATTGTGGTATGGACATGTTCCTTCGGTAAACCATCTCAGGATTTTTGGTTCCACCTGTTATGCTTTAATACCAAAGGTACATAGAAACAAACTTGGTGCTAGAAGTCGTAAGTGTATCTTCCTGGGGTATTCAAACACATCTAAAGCATACCGCCTCTATGATGAAGTAAATAAAAAGTTTGTTTTATCTAGAGATGTCATTTTTCTTGAATCATCCAAATCTGACAGTGTTGTTGAGCGGCAACTTGATCACTTGGATAGATTCACAAAACCGAAATCATTTCAAGAGTTTGATAATCAGATTCCACATCTTGAAGGGGGGATTCCTATACTAGATCAACATGTGGAATCTTCTTCTGAAGAACAATCTCCCCTGCATGACACTCCAACAACGGATGATGCTTTAAGTGATGTAATTGATAGAATTGGGAGACTCAATCTTGATTCAGACCCAACTCAATCAACAGAGCAGCCTGGACCATCTCAGAAAGGTCCCCCAAAGTGGCTGACAAAGACACTTGAAAGTGTTCATCCTGATGAAATTGGAAAAACAGGAACCAGAAATACAAACCGACAAGATGGAGGTGATGTAGATAACTCTAATTCACCTGTTGATATGGATGTTACTTATGATTGTGAATTGAATTTTTCTACAGATTTTGAACCAACTTCCTTCAAAGAAGCTGCTTCTCATGATGAATGGAAAGAAGCGATGCAGAAGGAGTATGATGCCCTCATAAAGAATGGCACTTGGAAGCTGGTTGATCCTCCATTTGGAACCAAACCAATTGGCTGCAAGTGGGTCTACAAGAACAAGTACAAAGCTGATGGCTCACTTGACAAGCACAAAGCTAGGCTTGTGGCAAAAGGTTTTGCACAGAAGGAAGGGGTCGATTATGAGGAAACTTTTGCTCCCACAGCAAAATGGGCCACCATCCGGACACTCTTTGCACTAGCTGCTCAGAACGGTTGGAAAGTCCATCAAATGGATGTAAAAACCGCATTCTTGAATGGAGATCTAAAAGAGAATGTTTTTATGTCCCAGCCTGAAGGATTTGCTGTGAAAGGACATGAACACAAAGTATGCAAACTTGTGAAGTCCTTGTATGGCCTCAAACAAGCACCACGAGCCTGGTATGAAAAACTAACTGAGCATCTTCTGAAACTCAACTTCAATCATTTTGATCTTGATGATGCAACTTTATTTGTCAAGAAAGTTGGCAAAACAGTTGTATATCTTGTCGTATATGTAGATGATCTTTTAATGACAGGGAACAATGAAAGCTATATTGCATCCATAAAGAAAGAATTAGGAAAAATTTTTGAAATGACTGATTTGGGCTATGTTCATTACTATCTTGGCATTGAAGTAACCCAACATCCAAAGTCCATATTTCTTTCTCAAAAGAAATACATTGGAGATTTGTTAAACAGATTTGGCATGACAGAGTGCAATCCCCTTTCTACTCCAATGGAACAAAACTTGAAGCTCACATCTATTGAAGGAAAGGAATTTGAGGATGCAACAAAGTATAGACAGCTTGTAGGAAGTCTCATCTACCTCACTACTACCAGACCAGACATTTCATTTGCTGTTGGAATCCTCTCCAGGTTTATGCAAAAGCCTTGTGAGGGACATTGGTCTGCTGCAAAAAGAGTTCTAAGGTACTTGAAGGGAACTCAAGACCTTGGAATCAAGTATACACAGGTGGACGACTTCAACTTGATTGGATACTCTGATTCAGACTTCAATGGAGACAAAGAAACTGGGGTATCTACTTCAAGATATGCTATGAGTCTTGGATCGGGAGCTATCTCCTGGAGATCACGCAAACAATCAGTACTAACAGATTCCACAACAGAAGCAGAATATGTGGCAGCAGCTGAAGCAACGAAAGAAATTGTGTGGCTCAGGAAAATTCTTGAAGATTTGCAGGTAAAACAAATACAATCAACTCCACTCATGATTGATAACACCTCTGCAATAAAGTTGGCCAAGAACCCAAAGTTCCATGATCGTACTAAGCACATCAATACTAAATATCATCTGATCCGACATCATGTTGAGGCCAAAACAATCCATCTCCGTCATTGTTCCACAAACGAGCAAATTGCAGACATCTTCACCAAAGCACTTGGAAGAGAAAAGCTTGAAAGATTCAGAACGATGCTTGGACTCACCAACATCCCTTCAGATTAAGGGGGGGAATGTTGACACCTAATCCGAAACAGATGAGGTGAAGCTGGATAGTCATCTAGAAGATGAACTGATCCATTTTTGTGTATATATAAATAATAGTTGTCTAATGAGAAATATCACCAGTTGTTTTCTTGCGCTCAGTAATTTCTGTGTTAACCTGGCCTGACAGAATGCGAGTTTTCTTTGGAAATCCGGATTGATGGTGTTGATCCACATTCCTAGAGAAATCTGACTCTGGCACAGGTACAGCTGTTGGCAAAGTTTTGGTTCTCCGAGTCAAAGTACTGGGTGAAACTTTCATATCTTGCATTATAATCACAGGAGCTTCATTCAGAGCAGTAGTGTCAGAAATTCCTCTCCCTTTCACATGGCCCTTCTGTTCATTCGCCTTCATATGATGATTTAGGTTTTCCTTGCTCACATTGTTCGTCCTTAGAAAACTTTCCTGTTTTCCCTGTTCATATTTCGCAACATTGATAGGGATATCACAAACATCATTCTTTCCAAAGTTCCTTTCAGCTGCAGTCACATCTGAAACTTGAATGGCATCACTATCGGAATGGGTGTCCCGCTCTTTAAGAAGACCATTTTGCTCACTGAGATTTGGTCGACTTCTTTCATATTCATTGGTAATACAGTTACCATTGGCAAAGCTACCGCCAAGAATATTTTCTATCTTGCCAGGAGCAACATGTAATAATTTTGAATTTTTATTTTGACTGACAATGACCTGCTCTTGCTGCATAGCTTCAGATGCTACTGGCCCACTAGATATGGTTTCACCTCTAGGATTTCCTCCCTCCTGAAATGTTGCAGCCCTTTTGCTCAACTCTTCCAGTTTTGCAAGAGCTTTTGCCTTCTGCTCCTTTGTTCTCTCCGCCTCTTCTTTTTGAGCTCCTCTCTCTACTGCAACAGCTTCAAGTACAAACGCATCGCTGCTTTCTTCTTCCGAGTATTTATCTCCTGAAAGATTCTTCCCCATACTTGTGACAGCTTCACAAGATTGCGCATCCTCCTCAGTAAATCTTGTAGTCACATCACAATTGTCAGCTACAAAAATACAAGGTTTTACATTATCCAGTCATTCCGGATTTACCCAATAGTTCAAGAAATCATCAATGATCTCCTCTTCTGTTTCTCCAATGGAAACCTCCACCTTCAACTCAGTTGCTCTGAGTTTTTCATGTCTCAATTGTATACTCATCATCTGCTCGAGCTTCCTCAGCTCTTCTCTTAACTGCATGTTTATCTGTTGATCTTTTTTTTGTTGTAGCCTCTGCCACTTCACTCTTTTCCTCATGGTCCAACCATGTCTCTGGTCTTTCATATTCTCCTGTAACAACTCCATCAATAACCCAAGTTGCACTGCTATCTCAGCTTTCTCTTTCTCATACTCTTCATCAGTCAACTGCTTCAATATGCCATTTTCCTTGGCATCTTCCTTCTCCCTCTTTCTGCTGTGGCCTCTTTCTGAACCTCTGCTCTCTCCTTTATGACTTTCAGTAGTCATCTTCCTCGCCATGAGTTTCTCACCCATGAGTTGCACCAAGCCTCTACAACAGCAAACTCTCCTACTGCCACTTACCTCACCAATCCTTCCCTCCGGATCTGGTCTTTTGGTAATCACCCGGTCCTCTACTGGAACCTTTTGAGAATTTCTCCACTGCTCCTTCAGGCTTCACTCATTTGCAACTTTCAAGAACACACTTGTCCTTTTCATTCAACCTCTGTTGAATCTTTAGGTTCTGCCACATTCACCTAGAATCCTTTGTTGGACTCCTCTATCACTGCTCTACAATTGTGATCTGCTTCTTCCCGCTGAGACTTTCTTCAATCTGCTTGCAACCTGAACTCTGCAAACAAATTTCAAACCAGAGTCAAATTTCATCTGACAACTCACCATCAAGATCCTGTTGATCTTGCTTCACTTCCTCAACTACGCTTGCATATCTGCACTGCAATCTTCATCAGTTCCAAAATCTGTTCTTAACACATGCAATTAATTTAACTGAAAACTTAAATCTCCACACAGAGCTATTCCTGCTCTGATACCAAAAATGACGCAGGGTTAACCCTGCAATACCCAGAATCTCTCCATCTCATGCATATACAAATTCGTCTCAAACAATTGCCCAATTAAACTTCAATACATGGGCAAATTCAACAACTTAAATTCGCAGAAGCTCTTCAAATATCTTATTCACAAATTTCTATGTTTTAGAAAAAACCCACGCTTCAAATCCTTTTTTCATGCAATCAACCCCAAATCTTCATTTCAATCCAAATTTAGAAACTTCATGCGGAAGCTTGCTCTTTTTAGCTTCAATCTATTGTTAAATCCCATTCTAATAACATTCACATATGGTTGGATTCAATCAAAAGAATTCACTCATGTTTTAAAAGCTCGACCTGGCAATTCATACTACTGCAATCCAAGTAATGTATGCTTCTTCTATTAAATGTTCATAGAACATTTGAACAAACCTTTGAATTGGTTTAAGTTCCGGCTCAAATACACATGCGTCCCTTAAAAATTTGGTAATTGGTTAGCAAACCAATGCCCTTACACATTCATTTTCAAATTCTGCTATGGCAATTACAAAAACTCAGATTTATATTCAAAAGCCAATTACTAACAACAACATACCTCCCATGAATTCAACAACGCTTTCTCTTCTACCCAATTTCCACAGTGTTTTCTCTGCATTCGATTTTAAACGTCTACGTGTCGATTGTCCCATTTTTCTAAGCCAGAACTTGGCGCTTTAACGAGAATTAAGCTGCTGTGAGATGTAAGTCGATCTCCATCTTCTAGCAAACATGCCTTCAATTTAGTTTCACGCTGTATATCACACAATTCCACCTCGATTTCTTTAACGCCTTCTTGCCAGATTGCAATTCTTCAGTGCTTACGATTTTACCAAACAATTCCAGGTGTTAATTCACTGTATAATTCTCATAAACAGAAATCGAACCTACGAATCCTGTCTTCTCTGTTGTGAATCGATTGCACAGAAATCGATTCATCAATCCCATACAACGCTGTCATTTAATTTTAAATGTGTTTTTGCCCATTCCATGCAATTCAACCAGTTCATAAATTTCAAATGCCTTTCTTCAACATATGCAGACAAAATCGATATAAATGTATACTCATTTACAATCAAAGCTTACAATCTCTTAATACAAAAATCGCTCATCTTGTCCAAGACTGGAAACACACTTTGATTTAAGATTTCTTTCATAGATACACAACAATTAACATTGTTCATTACAGTTCTTCTTATAACCAGCAACATACATCAATCAATCGATATTGAATTCTTCTCATACACAACTCAGGAAGAAGGCATAAACTTCAGAAATCCAATGCTGTATTAATGCACAAAATTACTTACAAACTCTTGATTTGGCTAGATATTCGAGATCTATGGCCCTTTACAATTGTTCATAGATTTACAGGAAAAACCCCTGTCTCCTCCCTCTGTCCGTTCTATTCTCCCCCAAAAAGAAATTATACCTCAGTCACACCTAACTACTTCTTTCCACACAACTACTTCTTTCCACACAAGAAAGAATTAGTTATTTAGTTATAACTCAACATTTAACTAAACTAGACCACTTTTAATTACCTACCCTTATTGAAGTTAACACAAATTTACAACCAAGTCTTCCTCAAGTCTTGCATTTAGCCACAACATGTGACCACCCCGTCACATTGCTGGCCCAAGTCTAGATGCTCCTACATCAGAATGACATTAATATATATGGATCTGGATTCTTGGATTGTTGTGGATTTTAAACAAATGATATGTGATCGTGGATGTGGCTTTCATTACCTTATATCATGCCCATATGTTAGCATATACCGTGCTAATATATGTGTTTATTTTGGAATAAAAGAGAAATGTGGACAAAAATCAATGGACAACTAGTATCAAAATATTTTCTTTATTATATATTTTAGTTTTCTAAATTTAAAAAATATAAAAAATTAACTAAATCATAAAATTATTATGATTATTAAAAAATTAATATATATTTTAAGCATATATAACTTTATTTCAAAATAGGTACTCATATCTATATAATTTTTAGGTGGATGGTAGAAATTTAAAGGTAGTATACACAAATAAAATGTTGAGGGCGATCTTTGAAATGGTTATGTATATGAAGTATTTTGATGTTTGCCATAGATTGATGTCTATCTAAGCTTATACACCATTTAATTTATATGGTTGGGCTAGTTATATTATTGTTGAAATACTAAGGGAATGGGATAGGCGAATTCTCACGGACAATCTTTTTGTTATTTTTTTCTATAATTCTTGATGTTATAACTTGGAAATATGGTTTTTGGTAAAATTGTAAAGTTTTGTTGTTTATGTTGTATTTTTAATATAAAAATAGATTCAATATTTTGACTTTTTGTATATTTAAAATATATAGATTTAGTAATTTAAAATTATTATAATTTTACAATTAAATTAACTCATATATATATATATATATATAAAGATTCGCTTGCATGAAATTTTTAACTTTCAGAATGTCTGGTTTTATGAGCATTTTAGCCCTAAAACCATTAGAATTATATCATAAAGTTGAGAAATTTGAATTCCACCTCTTTGGTCCATAAACATTAGTTATTATAAATTTTGAACAATTTTAAAATAACCAAAATTATTGATTAAAAGAAATAATTAAAACACATAAAAAGGATTAGAACAGTGTAAAGTACCCCTACTCTCACTCTACAATACATCTAAGAGATCGATACATTAATTTCCATCCCTAAGTCTCCTCGGCACCAACGAAAAATTAGAAATTTAATGTAACGTATTTCTTTTTTAATCATTATCTTCATGGTAGCATTGGAAGCTTTTATGTAGCGTATTTTGTTTTTAACCATTATTTTCACAGTAGCATTTCATGGATAAGTAATAAATGTTCACGCGTTTCATATGTTTTAGACATTATTGGATACGTTTCTTTCAATTTAATTATTTTATTACAATATTTTTTTTTCCAAGGAAAAAATTGAACTTTCTATTAAGGCAATAAAGATTTATATTTGTAGATGCATTTAAGCATTCTAAGTAGTGTATGTCTACCAAAAATATATAGCAAAACTATTTTTGGGTTGATTGTAGTAAGAACTACTCAAATTCATATGCTAAAAAAAATTCATGTCTAGATCTTGGGCCTTCCTATTAATGAGGAAAATGACTCATACATACATATCTATTTTTAACAAAAAAAAGAAAACCATAAAGAGTATACCAGAATCCAAAAAACATATGAAGTCTGTTAAAAACCATCAAAAGACAAATGACTGAGCTGATAAAAAGAATTTGCTGACAGACCATTCAGATAAAAAATTATATGGTTGCTGATCCAACACACGGATCCTATCCTCTTCCACTTCAGTTATGTTCTAGTCTCCTAAAGCCTGTCGCAAACCCTCCTTAGAAAGGAGGTCTGCTTCTGTATTTCGCTCCCTGTAGATGTGGAAAACAATTATGAGATCAAAACTTAATTTTAAATGTAAAATTTCTTCTAATATTGGAATCAAAATATAATTTTGACATCTCTGTACTCCATTAAACCAGTTAATAACATTTAATGAGTCACCAAAGATTTGAACCGATCCCATCCTCATATGAATAAGACAACACAGTAATAATTTCAAGGATTGAAGTTTTGCATAGTTGTTTGATCCTGAGCCAAGGCCCACCAAACCTTTCAAATTCTTTTGGTTATTGACATGGATAACTAGCCCTGATCCACATTTGTCTATAGAGTCAAATGCTTGATCAAAGTATGCCCAAGGTAAACCGGCCCTGATCTGTTCTTCTCTGAGATTCCTAGGTGTCTTGTTTGGAGAAGACAAAGGGTTTAGAGAAAAAATAGAGATACACTCAACAACAATCGAGGTATGCGAGGCAGTGATGTCCTGGAAGATGCCCTTGTTCCAAGCCAGCCAAATACCCCAAGAGATGATCAAAGGGAGATTTCTGTGATTTTCATCTGTAGTAGAATTCCATCATATTTTCCAGACATCCCATATATTTTCTTCATTCCATATTTGAGATATCCCCAATAGTCTCAGTTTGTCTTCCTAGATCTTATTGCTGAAGGGACAACTTAAGAAAAGGTGATGGACATTTTCTTCCGAACTTTTGCATAAAGTACACCATCCGAGTCCCTGTTTGTTTCGCTTCTGGAGGTTATCCCAGGTAGGTACTTTGTTTTTTAGGATACACCAAAAGAAGAGTCTTGATTTTACTCGGATTTTTAGTTTCCATAAAAGTTTGCACCACCATTCCTGTACCCCCCATGCCCTTCTGTCCATAAGGTAGTTGTAACCATACTTAGGAGAATATTTTCCTATAGGAGCATGAACCCATCTGAGCACATCTGGTTAATCCCTTAACCGAACATTTGTGCATTGTAGTTCTCTTAGGTAATTTTTCCATTCCTCTTCCCAGGGGGGCTCGAGTTGTAGGTCCTCCACTGATTTCCATCCTTGATGCCAAATAGTAGAGAACTCCTCCCTTGCAATCTGATTCAGAAAATGAAGCCCTTGGGAATGCAAACAAAACATAACCTCCATTGCACCCCACCCATGGATTGATTCCTATTATGAGGTTCTCCCCATTTCCAATGTGCCAAGCCAGACCATCTTCTATAATGTTGAAAGAGTCTAATGTCGCCTTCCATACTGCAGATGCATGGAGGGGCTTTTTATCATGTCTACGCATCCATTCATCAATGGGTACAGGGTCTATATATTTCCTTTTGACAACTATCGTCCACAAATTCTCCATTGATAATAACCTCCACCCCGATTTTGCTGCTAATGAGGATGAAAAAAATGAGAGATATTTTATGCCCCAACCTCCCCATGCCTTTGGACGAGCAATTTTGTCCCAAGCTACCCATGGAAGAACTGTATCCTCCTTTGTTCCAGCCCAAAGAAACCAGCTACACACTTTCCTAATCCATGTAAGTATGCCTTTTGGGACCCATGTGAGAGTGATCTAGTAGACATGAATGGCAAGAAGGACTGATAAATTAATTAGAACCCGTCTCCCAGCTTTTGAGAGCCACTTACAACTCCAATGTTTAATGCGATTTTCATTTTTTTTCCAAAAGCCAATGCTAGTCTTGTTTCTTGTAAGTGTCCAGCTTAAGATGAAAACCCAAATACTTGAAGCTGTCCTTCATAGAATTTGCTTCAAATGGGAGGAATGAGGTAATCATGTTTATTTCATTTCCTGAGAATCCTTCATGAATTAATGATGATTTCTGCGTATTTATGCACATCCCAGTTGCTACTAAAAACAAATCAAGAGAGGCTTTTAGGTGTTGAATGTCACTTCTACTTCCATCACTGAATAACAATATATCGTCCACGAACAACAAGTGTGTGATATACAAATTGATGGCTACTTCTATTCCTTTTAGCTCACCTCTTACTTTTGCAGCCATAATTAGTTGACTAAAGCCTTTTTCCACTAGTAAAAAAAGAAGAGGAGATAGCGGGCATCCTTATCAGAGCCGTCTTTGGATGTGGAAGAAGGGTGATGCAACACCATTTACCAGAACAACAAAAATAACATTTGATATACATTCCATTACCTAATTGATGAAACCAATACTAAAACCTAGATGCATCAACAACATGTGAATGTAGAGCCAACTCATTCTGTCATATGCCTCAGATAGATTAATTTTAACTATAAATATCATTTTCCTACTCCATTTGATGTTATGCATTGTCCCCCGAGCGACCCCGATAGCTTCATGAATGTGTTTACCATCGAGAAACCCAAATTGTTCCTTTGATATATTTCTTGAAAGAATTTCTTTCAGGCATATAATAATAAATTTGGCTATAATTTTATAAATGCAGTTACATACAGAAATAGGCCTAAACTCCTCAAAAAATGAAGGGTCGTTACTTTTAGGAATTAAAGCCAAGAGTGTAGCGGTGAAAGTTTCATATACAGATCCTTTATCCTCAGATTCCTCCACCACCCCAGTAAGTTCTTCCCCAATTAGCTCAAAGAAGTGTTGGAAGAATTCCATTGTCTAGCCATCGGGCCCTAGACTCTTATCTCTCTGCATGGATTTTAAAACCCCTTCAACTTCCCCTTTTGACACTGGAGCCATAAGCATCTCATTTTCCTCCTCCTCCACATAGCGAGGGAAGAGTTGGGCCACTCGAATCACCTCTACAATTGAAATCACTTCTCGGGCTTTAAACAACTATTTAAAGTGATCCCTTCCCATGGTGGCCAGGTCTTCAAAGGATTTTGCTATGCTCCCATTTTCCATTTTTAATCCCTAGATATTGTTTGTATTTTTCCTTCCTTTTGCATAATTTTGGAAAGAAATAGAATTTTCATCCCCAAATAGGAGCCAAATTTCTCTTCTTTTGAGTCTCCATTATTCTTCAATATCATTTAGTATCTTCATTCTTTCTATCTCTAGTTGTTTGATCCTTTCCCACTTCTCTTCAATCTCATATCCATCCACTTCCGGACTCTCTAGTGAGTCCAGTTCCTCCCTTATCCCATTTAAATCAACTTCATCCCTTTTCTTTTTTACTTTTTCCCACTCTATAGTTTCCTTCTTCATTATTTTTAGATTCTCCATAAAAGATTGGGCTAAAGAGGACCCTTGATCACTAACCAATGGCCTCCATGTTGCTTTTACTAATTTCTTGTATGAGGTCTCTTTGAGCCATGTTGGGTTAAATTTGAAAGGTGACCCTGGCTTCCATTTGGACCCTTTCATCTCTAGCATAATAGGTAGGTGATCCGAAACTCCTCCAGATCCTACCCAATGTCCGAAGAAAGGGATTTTAGTGGCCATTTCCTCTTTCAGAAGAAAATACTCCAATCTCTTCGCTACCCTGTCATCCCTCAATCGCATGTTCCTCTAAGTAGGCCTAGACTTCAATATATTTACATATATAAGCTTTCATGAGTGAATTTTATTTGTAAAGAATCTGCCAATGGATCGGCTTAGGATACTAGACCCCAGGTCTCAGAAATTCCATAGAAAAATTTAAATCCCCTTGACAACCATATTGGGATTTTTCATAAAGGATTTGGATAAAAGGTTATTCCGGAATATAATCCTATCTTGACACAACCATAGATGTTAATGAGAAAAAGGTCTGAGTAGAGTTCCTATGAGTAGACCTGAGGCCCCAACAATGGTTCTGATCCCCAAGAGTTTAGTAGCTTAACACTGCTATCTTTGACTCTTAGAGCCAATCCCCAAGATCTTCCTTTAGCATCATCTGTCATAAAAGACCAGCTCCTCATCATTTTACTAAGGGAATTTTTTACTTCCTCACCAGCTCCAAGGGTTTCTTGGAGCATAATAACATCAAGACAATAATTAAGAAACAAAGTTTTTAAAGCTAGCTTATTGTTGGTGCTAGAAAAACCACGACAATTGAAGGACAATAAAATCATTTGGAAACACTGGCTGGGGCCTGCACTGCTCTAAGCACCCCTTTTAAGGATAATTGTTTCCCATCAGCAATGTCAATTTTTTCTCTTAGCTAGGCCTTTGATAGATTAGACTTCCTGCCTCAAGTATTCCAGGGAAAAGAGGGAGCCTGCATGTCTCCCAAACATCCAATAGCTTCGAGAGGGATATCCTTCTTTTCCCAGTGGTTGAGGTTATAGCAGGATTTCTCAACAGGGTCCATAGGGGAGGAAAAAGACATAGGGCCATAATATGGGGGAAATTCAAGATTAAGAACTGGGATAGATGTTATAATACTGTCCTGGGCAGCAGGTAGAGATCTAATAAGTGAGCCAACCAAAGGGTCAGGCCTGCAAGGACCGGGCCTCAGGAACATATTGAGAAAAGATTGAAGAGATTCATTTAATGAGGATAGGGGAGAGAAACAGTGCTTGCTGAGTCTAGCGCAGGGTCGATTGCACCCATCTCCTCCTGATACTCTCGAATTATCTTCTGGAGTTGATCCTGCTCTGACACAACCTTAGTCTCCAGCTGCATACTTTGATCATCTTGAGTTTCCATCGACACTTTCTCACCCTCCTGATGATTCCCCAAATCCTCTGGCTATACCATTTCCTCCTCTTTAGCCTGAGGCCAATCCTCTAACCCTGGGTCACCTTTATGTCGTCTTCTCCTTTGGAAACCCAAAGGGAAATCCCGTGCTAAATGTCCATATTTATGGCACCTATGACAACAGAAGGGTAGCTGCTCATAATCAATGAGCTGAGAGTAGGAGTAATCTTGAAGTTGGAGATGAATTTTCTCTGCCAAGCCCTCCCTTGGGTCCAGTCTTACCAATATGCAAGCCAGGGTCCTATTCCTTTTTTTCACAAAAGATATATTTTCCTCTAAGAAATAACCAAGAGTATTACCTATCTCTCTAAAGACATCCTCCATCCAAATATGTGGAGGGAGGGTCGATAGACGAACCCATACTAGAATCTCTACTACCTTTTCTCTCTATGCATTGAAAAGAGGATTCCACCTCTTAAAAAGGATTGGTGCTTGCCCAAAACACCCGTTTCGCTTCATAACCCATTATAATGTCTCTTCTTTACTGAATTTAATCATAAACCAGCCCCTAGCCAATATGGTCACTTCGACCTGATGATCCGGAGCCTCGCTCCATGCCTTAGCTATCCATTCTGAAATGTAGTTTGCTGAGTATTTTTTCCTTTTTCTCTTTCTACCAATGTTAATTCAGAGGCTTACATGGCCTCATCAATCTGGATGTCAACTCCCATGACCAAATTCAAGCATGACACATTCCTCTTTATTATTTTCCCTTTCTTCCTCTTCGCCCCGGTGTTCTTGTCCTTCCCTGCTACCCCTAACAACGACTGCCCCTCTTGCTTATCAATCCCTTCCTTAGAGAGTAGCCCTGACCGCTCCTCCTCTACCTGTTTACAACTGGTAATACCCCCAGTAGCTATGAGTTGCCCCCCCTCTCTTGGGCCTAAAAATTGGAATTGTTCCCCCGCTTCCTGGGTACAAGTGATCCAGGTGAGGGACTTCCCACTATGTTTTGCCCCCTAAACTCAAGTATAGCTTCTACTATCCCTTTAAAATGTGCCAGGAAACCCTGGAGCGAGACCTCTCCTATCAGCTCTTTCGGCTTGAAGTTTTCATAGATATTAGACACCTCACTCGCCTTATGACTCAATGGAATATTTCATGCAATAGATCTATTCATCCTTTCCCCCTACGGGTTTCATTTTTTTCTAGATCTGAAACCATATATGATTTTAGACCGTCATTTCCCCAAATTCGACTGCTAATGACAATGTCCTCCAAACCTCCCAAATACAAACTAGATAGAGGGAAATACAAAGGGTTTTTTGTGGTTACCTGATTCTTTTCCGACTCTTCTGTAGCATGACTCGCCGATTCTGTCACTGTCACTTGACTCTCTAGGAATGCAATGTCAGATCCCCAACCCCCCGCCTTTGAAGCACAGGGAAATATTGCATCTAGAAACCCTAATATGCCTTCTAGGATGCATTCACTCATCATGCCTCTCAGTTTACCAACTGGAGATCTACCTAGACAAATTACCTTTGTTAGGTTTTGTTGAGTATGCTCCAAACCCAAAACCAAAATAATATCTTCCAGTTCGGGCTCCAAGTCGACACAGTCCTAAGAGTTGACCATTCCTGCTGTCTTTGTCTGAAGGGTGAAAACACAATCGTAAAACCTCCCATTGTTAAACTCCTGAGCTAGGAGCGTTCAGGTGAGGGAGAAAACTAGTAAATTAAACAAAAACTATTGTAAACCCTTCCTTCAAAACTGCCCATCCTCTTTACTTTTTTTCCAAGTAGCTCCTTTCCCTAAGTAGCTTACTTTATTTCTAGGTATGGTCCATGTGATGGCTAGTCTCTACCACCTGCTACCAAATGTACAACTTGTTAGGGTCCTCTAATTTATAGGATCTCAAGGTATTTGAGTGATGTATCTCAGGAATCTTATTTTGTAAATACTTGTCATCTTCCAATGATTTCCAAATAAAAAGAAAAATAGAATAAAAAATGAAAAGAAGGTATAAAGAAGAAGAATAAAGAGAAAAACAAAAATACTGAAAAAAGAGAAGAGATTAAACCCCACCAGAAAAGAAAGAAAATAAAAAAGAGAATAAAACTGAAAGTGTGCAAGTCTAAATGCCACTACTCATACAAAGTTTTGCTTCATTTCTGTAAAATAAAGTTGTGTGCAGCTTGTTCAAAATGCCACAATCACTTGCTTTAGTTTAATCATACTACTTAATCATGATTATACTTCTTTAAATTTCTGTAAATTAGATAGAGAATGAAGGTTTATCCAATAGTTTAATCAGGATAAATCATTAGTTAGATAGAAAATGACATTGACCCAATTGTTTAATCTGGGTCAATAGGAGAAATAAGGGATAGGTTAGATATTTTTTCTTTCTGCATAAAAGAAAATAAAAATGGGTTTGCTAGTCTAAGTGCACCCTAGAGATTAAAATAAAAAATGCTAGTCTAGCTAAGGGTAGGTAGATTTGGTGGGTTGCTTAAATGTCAGCATGCATAAATTTTATCCTAAGTTTGAGGATAGGGAAATAGGAGAAAAGTGAATGTTATGCATTATCTATTTCAAAAAGTTTATTTTTAATCCCTTATCCTAAGTTTAGAGGATAAATATGCGCAGGGATAAAGTATTTCATTTCCCTATTTTTTCCCCTATCCTAAGTTTGAAAACAAAATTATGTGAGCGCAAGCGGACAAAGCATTTTTTCGTTTGTGGTTAAATTTTCGTCACCTTCAACACTTCGGATCTAGTCGCTAGTTTCATCCATGGCCATCATTCTTTTTCGTCCCCACGTTCGCATTCTCCCTTTACTGTCGGGGGGGGGTCGGTCTGGAAGGTGGTTTCTTCCTCCGGGCCCTACTCCCTACGTGGCATGTCCTAGTGATTTCGCACCCCCCCCTCCACTGATACCACTTACCACCCATCACCCCCTCTGGAAACCACCTTCCTGCATCCGCTCCTGCTGCACCGCCACCACTCCTTTGCCATTATCTGCCCACCACCTGTCCTAACCATTTCTCTAATTAAAAGCCTTCCGGCTTTATACTCCTTTCACATTTAATTTTCCCAGGTAACTGTTTAGTAACAGCTCTCACCATTTCCAACGGAACTCTGCCTCTGTGTTTAAAAAGATCCAAAGCCTACCACTCCCAATCTTTACTTCTCATTGCTTTTGTTGTTCATTATTTCTTGCAGCAACCTCAGCCATAGCTTCTTCACAACCAACATCCTGACAGTCACTAACCTCCCTGTTGATTTTCTCTTTACTGTTATTTCCAAGCTTAGTAAGCCCTCATTTTCTATCCATTTTTCTCATAAACTACTCCATCCATGCCTCCTAAAGCCAAGAACTAGAACTAGGTCATTAACCCATTGACTCTGCCTTCAGTAGACCTGGGTCACACACCATTAGCAGATAGATATTACCGGATCACTGAAACACTCTATGAATATTATTTCTTCGAGTAATACTGCTAGAGCAGAAAAACACTGATAAAACATATGAGATAGGACTCTGGGAGTCAAACCTTCCCCACTATATCTTTCCTGTGACCTTTCAAGCCCCAGAATTCACTAGGAGATGCCAAGCTTGCTATGTCCCTACTCAAAGAGCTATAATTGCACCTACAGGTGACATCCTTTTCACCATCACAGCCAAATCAATTGACCAAATTATATTGGCCCATTTTGTTGAAAATTTTGCCCCTTTTTCCCTAGAAGCCCTCACCGAACTTTATCAAAAGTTGGATTTTGCCACCAGAGCTAGGATTTTTGAAATTTTCCTTCCAGAGAATGCCCAATTGCCCAAGAAAAATCCTCCTTATCCTTCTTCCATTTTCCCTAACCAGGCCAAACAAATTATTTCTATCCTTTCTCATATTCTAGGCTAACATTTTGATCAGTGGGTGGATGAGTATATTTTAGGATTTCTGTCCACATTTTCCATAGACAACAAGCACTCTACTATTTTTAATTTCAATCAATTCTTGGCTGACAATATCCATGAGTAGTTCATCAAGTTTCCTACAGAGAAGGTCTTAAGTTACACCTCTATTTTAGTGTACATGTTCATCTATTACCAAACAAAAAAATCATTTTTTCCTTGCAGAAATTGGATGATGCAGGTGACCAACAACCAATGATCTTTTGGACATCACTAGTCATGAAAGAACAACAAGAATTCACCTACAAGCAATTTGTAGAAGACTTTGTTCATCCAGCTATGAACATTCTCTACAGTACAGTGCGGCCCAAGATCAGTGAGGAGATCAAACAAATACTACATCTATCAGAACAAGCCAAGACTGGAGATTGGTACCTGTACCAAAATTATACAGAGATCAGAGTCTATGGATGTGATTTGGCCCCCTACAAGCTTCCCAAGTACCTCCCAATGAGGATATTTGCTTTAGAATAGATCAAGAAAATGTTAAACTCAGATGAAATCCACTTTGTAGTAGCAAAGAAGAAGGCACAATTCAGGATTAAAACACAGGTAGGCCCATTTGTCTGCAACACAAGAACTACAGGGGAGGAGGCAGATAAGATATTGAAGGAGATGAAGTTCAACTTGAGCTTCACATGGTCTTATGACCCCTATGGCATCATTTCAAAACTCAGGGTGGACAATAAGAATACTCCCTATATTCATACTTCTAGGCCAGAGATAGAACAATATGCAAATCAGTTGGAGTGGGTAGAAAATACCCTGCAGGAAGCTGAAGAGCAGCTAGTTTCCACTTCTAGTTTACAGACTCTTGTTCCTCAGGAGAAATACAACAAAATACAGAGAGAGGAAGGGTCTTCATCTACAACTAGGGTGAAGCTAGAGAATTTAGAATCAGTTATAGAAAGAGGGCCAAGGTGACTCACAAACCAGAAGTAGACAAAGAAATGGAAGGACAAGCTACTATCATCATCATAGATTCTCCACCAGCAACCATGAAGTTAATTACTTCTCCTTATGAACCTTCATCTTCATAGGGTCATAAGGAGACTGAGCTGGAAACACACATTGTCCAGATAGAAAAGGAGAAAACAATGTTTGATAGGTACATGGAAATAAAACTCAGGAATGAAATCCTGAAAAACAACACTTATAATCAATTCTGGAAGCAAACTTCCAATTCACAAAGTAGACTTATGTCAGTATTTGATAATGAACATGGAAGAATGTAGATGGCCTTCCTTAAGGCCCAGACTTCACAACCTAAATCAGCAGATGACTATAAGAGCACCACCTTTGAGTTCAACACAAAATACATACATCCCATTGATCAAATGGAGATGCACAAACAAACTGGTGAGATGATATCCTCCACTCTCACTAACACTCCCATGTCTTTATCCAAATTTTAGGTTTCTTTTGCTAATGTACAGTCAAAGTTGAATATGGAGAAGGTCTCGTCCTTAGCCAAAGACAACAGGATCAAGTCTTTAGAAGACTTGGTGATCAAGATAGGGTATGACCCTAAGGATGTTATTGCTACTGAAGAAATTATTAAGAAGAAAAACTTGGACATTGCAGCATTGAGGAAACAACTCAAGTTGCCAGCTACAGAGGATCCAATGACCAAGGACATTGCAGAAGGTGAAGCTCAGAAAGCTAACATGATGAAACTGCTTATTGACCAAAACATACAAATCAGGCAGATGGAAGCAGAGTTAGAAAAGCTGATAAAGGAGAAGGAAGACAGCTTGAAGATGGCCATTGTTCCCTTCGATGTTGTGCCTCTTTCTCAACTGCCTTCCACAGGAACAACTACTGCACCTTCTACTTCTACTTAAACTCCCAGTGTTGAACAAGTAGCACAGACACTACAAAACATGTCCTTGCAATCAAAGGAAATTTAGACCTTACAGAGCCAACTTAAAGCTATGGAAGTCCAGAAGGTCAAAGTTGAAGTTGCTTGGGCTGTTGAACTAGACAAAAATCAGAGACTTCTGGAAAAGCTGCACCAGGTAGAGAGAGACACTTCTATTCGCGAGAACTTGGCCCAAGCCAAGGAAATGATTTGGATGAACATACTGGACCCAATGAATGGGATTTGGCCTTCTATTCAAATTATATTTGAACAGAAAGAGTTAATAGAGAAAGCCACTCAGACCATTGTGCAAGGAAGGGGAAAGTTGGGAGAAATTCCAACTGAAGCTGCCAATATTATCAGGTTCTTAAATTCAAAATCCAAATATTAGTTGGAGGAAGTGGGAGTCAATAACCGAACGACCACCATTATGGAAGTAAAGAAGGTCCTGACTAAAAGAAATCTTATTGACCAGTTGGAGGAAAAGTGTGAGACCTTGGAATTGCAGGCGAACAAATTTACCAATAGGATTGAAACCTTAATGCAGAAGGGATTGCCCAACATCTATGTCATCAATGACAAGATGATCACTTAGGAGGACTACATCCAAAAAGTGAAAGAGGTAGCTAAAGCAACATCAAGTTCAGTGGAATCAAAGGGAGTATGATAGCAAAAGATTTTCTGGATACTATGTCAAATGACTTCCATGTGGAGAATGAAGTAAAACACATTTTTAACGTGAAACCAACTTTTGCTAAGTTTACAGAGGTATATGAAATATACCGCAAGGTGACAAAGTTAACAATGCTAGATGAAAAAATATGGGAAGAGTTACTTGATTTACTGGAATAAGCAGTAACTCAAGAGCAGTGAAAGTTTTCGCCAGCGCAGCAACCAACACAATTTTCAGTTCAACATCGCATTCTGTTTTGAATGACTCACCAAAAAAAACCACCCAAACAGGGCCACCGCTTTCCTTAGTGACCTACATGGCCTATTATTTTGTGAGGATTAAATGACATTAGTTTGTAATTAGGCTAATAATACACTGTCAGTTTGACAACGATTTTGTAAAGCATTACTGCAATTTTTATTATAAATACTTCACTATTTGAAGTATTAGTGTTGATTTCCAAATGTAATTTCTGCTACATATTGTAATTTTGAAGTACCGTAGCATCAATAATACAAGGGCCTTTTACATGACTCATGTGGTATCTTGAATGGTGATGTGTTTCTTGTCTTTATCTGTTTAAACATTATTATTTCTTTCCTATGTTTTTCTAAAACTAAATTAATCAACAGAAATTGTGATAAATAGGATTCGTATCTAAAACGCCCTACCTTGGCTGTAATTAATTTTAATGTTTTCCACTGAAGTCAGGATAAAGAATTCTTAACTTCTCTTTGTTCTCTATTGAACCTTACACTTCCAGAAATTGTGATAAATATGATTCATTATCTAAAATGCCTTATTTCAGTTGTTATTAATTTTAATGTTTTCCACTGAAGTTAGGATAAAGAATTCTTAATTTCTCTTTGTTCTCTACTGAACCTTACACTTATGCTTTTCCACCATTGATTTAAACTTTGAAAAGATCCATTTACTTCCACCTAGCTTTCCTTGTGAGAATTCCTTTAAAAATTGATGAACAAACTCCAGTTTTAGTTTATAGACTCCACAGCCAATGGAATTATAACACTCAAATCAATCAAATCAATCAATCAAAACAACAAGTACAATCATAAGTAGCCTAAAATTTAGCCATAAAACAAAGCTAAATTAAACAGAGATATCCCTCTTTGAAGCTAGTAGGGCTAGATCCTAGCTTCCAAAGCAATTTTGATGCTTTCCTATGTGTTTACTCCCTCAACCTCAAAAATACAGAACAACAACATAGTGGCGACCATACTGGGGAAGAATACATTTTAATCCAAAACATTATTATTCCTTGGTTTTAAATCAGTATTTCAATAAGCAATTGTTGTATCATTATGAAATACATGATCTGAGGTTGTTATTTTGTATATATTTACTGTATCATTGATTCTGATTTTAATTTTTGTGTGATGATTTTTCATAGCCCTGGCTCCCAAAAGAATTTACACTAGATCTCACCCTAATCCCAACCCTGCTGAAATTGTAGATAACCCTGAGAAACTGGTGAGAAAAAAAAGCTTTACTGAGAGTCAAGGTAGTAATAGTCCTCTGTCTAGATTCAATTCTCTCCCTGAGAATATTCCTTTGTCAAGGTCTAATTCTCTCCCAAAGAAATTTGAAACTTTACAAGATATAGAATTTGATTTACCTTTCCAGCAAAGTTTGTTTAGATCAAAGTCTGAGGCTTTTGTAGATCAAACTGTCATAGATAAAGCCATACTGCAACCATATATACCCCAAACCCAACTCCTTGAAACTGATCCTGATTTTGAATCTTTACAACAATTTGACAAACTTCAAGGTCTAGTTTCAGTGTTGGACCAAGCTATTGAAGAAGCCTTTATTCAACAGTTTGTTGAATTTTCTGCTCTAATAGTTGCAACAGCCTCTTTGTCTAGTCAATCCTCCCAGTTAGTTCATCTACAACCTCCCATTCCTACTCACTCCATAGTATCAACCTCTTCACCTTTGGTTTCCCAAACTGTTGTGCCTACTGTCCCTAAAGTTATCAAAACTACACCTACATTAAGTCCATCTTCAAGTCAATCTTCCAGAACAGTTATGGCAGGAAGGTATGCACCTTTAGCGTTTCCATCCCACCTCAATTCTATGTCTGGACATTATCAATAAAAAATTGTGACCTTCGATAACATTGGTGCTTATACTGCTCAACAACATGTAGATAGGATGGATGATGTGTTTGACCTCCAAGAAGTAGATGAAGATGATGTTAAATGAGATTTTTTTCCTAGAGTTTAGGAGGTGATGTCAAGAAATGGTTTAGGGGTTTACCTGCAGGAAGTACAACCATCCTTGAATCTTCCCATCAAACTTTCTTAGCTAGATGGGAGATCAAGAACAATCCACTTCAAATCCTAAATGAATATAAAAGACTGAAAATAAAACCAAATGAAAGTGTGGAAGAATATTGTGAACGGTTTAATACTATTTACAATGCCATTCCACAAGACATCAAGCCCTCCCATGGTCTAGCTCTGATTGATTTTCCAGATGGTTTCGATGTAGATATGAAATATCAACTTAGAGAGAGAGACCCGACAATTTTGGAAGAAATGAAAGCAAATGCAATTAAAGTTGAAGCTAACATCCTGACCAAAAAGGACAAATTGAAGTTTGAATGCAGAGTTACCATAAAAGAAGAACCTTCTACTTCTGTAATGGATCATAAGATTGATAACTTATTCATAGTAGTGAATAAAATGATGCAAAGAGTGAACATTAATGACCAAACTCAAGCAAGAGAAAACCAAAATGTCCCTCAAATTAGAAACCAAAACTTCAGAATGAATGTTCCCCAAATTAAACAAACAGAAAAAAAACGTCTAGACTAGCAGGTTCGGCCTCCTTTTCAGGAAAATTATGCAGATGATGAGGGGAATATTGTGGAAGATTTTGATGATAATAAAATAAATTTGTAAGGGATAAATGATGATGAAATAATGTTCCTCCCTCAAGAGGAGTAAGAACGTTTTCTCATAGCCCAGACTGAATTGGATTCTGAAGAGTCAGATGAATACAAACAAGGGTTTGAAAATGCCATAATGGAAGTCCATAGGTAGTACAACCTTAGAAGCAAAAAGAATAAAAACACTCCCAATTTCAAGTCTCAGAACAACCTACTAAGAGGTCATCTGAAAATGAACCTAGGAAAACCACAGATAGTCTTCCTATGAAAACTGTGGACAATTATGGTAAGAAAAAGGTAGAAATCCCTGTCAAACAGATTACTAACAATGTTTCTAAAACTACTCAAATAGATGTCCCAACCACTAGTCAACAAAAAGAGCCTATCACAAAACAAATTACAAAGAAAGTTGAATTTCCCAACTTAAGTAAGAATCAAACATCTTTCAATATTGAGAATGAACTGGAAAAATTAAAAATCCCTATTCCTCTCACAAAGTTAATGAATAAATTCATGTACAAATCCCAAGTAATGAAAGCCTTAAACCTTGGGGAAAACACTGACTCTGTAAATTTGAATGATGATCAACCCGAACTCTTATTTGGGCTAGAAATTGAAGGAAAAAAACAAGATGGAGGAGTCCCTCCATTCTATGTCAGTTTGAATATTCATGACATAATTCTCCATAATTCTATGCTAGATTCAGGTGCATACCAAAATTTAATTCCTAAAGCTATTATGGAGAAATTAGGAATTGACATTACTTGACCCTACAAAGATTTGTACCTTTTTGATTCTAGTAAAGTTAGATGCCTAGGTCTTATCAAAGACGTATGTGTTACTTTAGCTCAAATCCCTACTAAAAGTCTAGTGATGGATATAGTGGTTACAAACATTCCCCCTAAGTATGGCATGTTGTTATCACGCTCATGGTGAGCAAAATTACAAGGAACCCTACAAATGGACATGACCTTTGCCACCATACCAGTTTTTGGGAAGCAAAGGAGACTGTATAGGGAAAATTTGATGAAATTTATGGTGAGTACTCAAGGCAGACCTCAAAATTATCCACTATATTCTCTTCATTCAGATTTAGATTCATTTATTCTTTATAATGATGGGGATATCAACAATCAAGTAATCACTACTAACAATGAGGGTTCTAAAAAAGACATATCCCAAACACAAATATAGGCTAAATTTTCAATTCACTAATAACATAACAGAGTATGAAGGCCTCATTCTAGGTTTGCAATTGTTAAAAAAGTTAGGTTCTAAGAGAATTTCTATTTAGGGAGATGCCAAATTGATTATTAAACAAATTAAAGGAGAATATTTGGCCAAACATCCTAGGATGAGAGCATACATAAATGTTGTTCTGGACTCCCTCGAAAATTTCCTTGAATATGACCTTTCTGCAAATCCTAGAAAGCAAAACATCATTCCAAACAATCTAGCTATTTTAGCTAGCTCTTGCAAAATGCCTTACGCAAATTAGGAATATGTATTGGAGGTAAAACACAGACCAGCTATACCTGATAACTTAAGATATTGGTAGGTATTTGGAAATGATAAGAAGATTGAGAGTTTTCTAGAATCCAAAGATGAATTTCAAGATGACAATATTGATTTGGAATATGAAGAAGATAGTCAAATTATGGAACATTTTGATCCAGAAAGGCAACTAGATAATTTAGATGTAAATATTCCCTTAGATCAAGCTATAAATAACCATAATTGCTTGAAATTGACCCAGAAAAAGGAGAGTTTGAAACACTCCAGCTTAAAGATAATATTTTGCCTATGGGTTTAGCTCCATTAGAAGAAATGTTTGATTTCGATGATGTGGCTAAAAAGCCTAAGATTGTGACCTCAAAAACAACAGTTGAAGATCATAATTTAGGTACTTAAAAAGACCCAAAAATCATAAAACTTTCTAATTTAATCAATCCCAGCAACTGAAAAACAAAAGTATATTGCTTTATTCAAAGAATTTAATGTTGTTTTTTCCTGGAACTATGAAGATCTTAAAACATATGACATTGAAATCATACAACATAAAATTCCAATCAAGGAAGATTAGAAAACTTTTAAACAAAAACTTTGTACGATAAATCCTGTTTTGATGCCTTTAATTGAGAAAGATATCAAAAGGATGTATGATTCGAAAATCACAGTTCCTCTTAGGTACTCTAAGTTGGTTTCCAATATTGTACCAACTAGGAAGAAAAGAGGTGAAATCCGATTGTGCGTAGATTTCAAAAACCTTAACAAAGTTTCCCTAAAAGACAACTATCCCTTACCTAAAATGGATCATATTTTGCAAAAGGTAGTTGGGTCTTCTAGGATTTCCTTGTTAGATGGATTCTTAGGTTATAATTAGGTCTTAGTTCATCCAGAGGATTAGGAAAAAACAACCTTTACTACTCCTTGGGGTACCTTCATGTATGTGAAGATGCCTTTTAAATTAATGAACGTTGGAGCCACATTTAAGAGAGCAATGGATATTGATTTTGTTGATGAAGTTGGCATATTTATTGTGATCTATCTAGATGACATAACTGTATATTCTAAATCTGATGAAGAACATCTTATGCACCTTAGAAGAGTTTTTGAAAAGTGCAGAAAGTTTGGGATCTCATTAAATCCTAAGAAAACAGTGTTTGGTCTTGAAGAAGGAAAACTTCTTGGTCACATTATATCTAAGGAAGGAATCAGAATTGATCCCAAAAGGATTGAAGCTATCCTAAAAATAAACCATCCAAGGAATATTAAAGAGCTTCAGTCATTTATTGGGAGAATAAACTTCCTGAGAAGATTTATCCCTAACCTTGCAGAACTTCTCAGAAATATCACAAACATGCTAAAACGAGATTCTGAAATCAGGTGGAACATTGAAGCTAGGAAATCATTTGACTAGGTTAAATAGGCCCTAACAAAAGAACCAGTTCTTATTAGCCTTGATTTTACCAAAGATTTTATAATTTTTTCCTTTGCTTCTGAACATACTATTGCAGTTGTCCTTTTGCAGAAAAGCACTGATGGATATGAGCAACCCACTGCTTTCTTTAGCAAATATTTAAGGGATGTTGCACTCAATTACAACATAACGGAAAAGTAGGCTTTTCCACTGATAAAAGCAATTAAATATTTTAGAGTATATACTCTTCATTCCCATATAATTGTTTATGTACCTAATGTCGTGGTTAAAGATATTTTGACACTGAATGGACTAGATGGAAAAAGAGGCAAATGGATTGCCATAATTCTCGAATATGACATGGAAATCAAGCCAACCAAGCTCATCAAAGGACAAGGATTAGCCAAATTAGTGACTGAATCTAATTTTAATGCTTTAGATATTAACTTTGAAGATGAATTGGATGATCAAGAGGAACATGAGACTCCACAACTAGATGAGGCTTTCATGATCTCACCCTGGTATGCAAACCTTATTTATGTTTTATTTAATTTAAATTCTCCTCCTGGTATAACCAAAGTAAAGGTTAGGTTTCTTTAATTAAAATCAGTTAAATTTTGCATCATAGAAAATGTTTTATATTGGAAAGATGTTGGTGGTCTTCTACTAAAGTGTCTATTGAGTGATGATGCAGAAAGAATAATGAAGGAATTCCATGAAGGTGACTATGGTGGCCATCTCTATTGGAAAACCACTGCCAATAAGATCCTAAGAGCTTGTTTCTACTAGCCTACACTTTTTCCAGATGTCCATAAAAAGGTAACCTCTTGTCACAAGTGTCAAATATTTGAGGGAAAAATAAAATTGTTGCCTTTACCTTTAAGCCCATATCTGTTGAAAGCACTTTCCAATAGTGGGGATTGGATTTCATTGGAGAAATCCATCCTCCATCCTCCATCCTCTACCCAACATAATGGATCCTTATTGCTACTGACTATTTTACCAAATGGATTGAGGCTATTCCTTCAAGACTAGCCACAGATGTTGTGATTATCAAATTCTTAGAAACCAACATCCTGTCTAGATTTGGCTGCCCAAACAAACTTATTACAAACAATGCTACAACCTTTAGGTCTAAGAAAATGATAGATTTCTACAATAAATACCATATTACTTTGGGGCATTCAATTTCTTATTACCCACAAGGTAATGGGCTGGTTGAATCTTCAAACAAAAGTCTGGTGAATATTATCAAGAAGTTGTTAGCAGAAAACAAGAAGTCATGGCACAACAAACTTATAAATGCACTTTGGGTTGATAGGCTCACTACAAAGAAATCAATTGGCATGTCACCATACCAATTGGTTTATGGAATGGATGTTGTTTTTCCATCCTCTTTGGGAGTACTAGTCATGAAGTTAATTCAAGAATTGCAGACCGAGCCAAATGACATTCAAAGAAGGATTGATCAAACAATCCAGTTGCAACAATCCAGAGAAGAAGTTTATAACAAGGCTCAAGTCATTTAGGAGAATATTAAAAAGTTTTTGACAGAAGGACAAAGGCATATGATTTCACCATTGGTGACAAAGTTTTAAAGTGGGATTCAAGAAGAGAGGATAAAGGGAAGCATGGAAAGTTTGATAACCTATGGATGGGTCCTTATGTCATTTATGCTTTCAGAGGAAATAATGCATTTTTTATCAGAAATTTGGATGGGACAGAATTACCTGGTGGAGATGTAAATGACAGGATGCTCAAACATTATTTTTCTGATCATTAGACATTTTCTTACCATTTATCATTGTATATATCATTGTCTTTATTGTATGGATTGGGTAACCTGTTAGCAAAAATTGAAGCCTGCAGAGAAGGTCCTGAGCTTCTATTTGATGAGTTATCATAAATACTGCTACAAACAAATTAGAGGTGGATATTGCTGAAATAAAAACTCAAGGCTACCAATCATATGTTCTTGGCACCACACAGGGAGAGTGTCATCCCCAGCTGGAGACATTGTTAGGGTCCTATAATTTATAGGATCTCAAGGTAATTGAGTGATGTATCTCAGGAATCTTATTTTGTAAATACTTGTCATCTTCCAATGATTTCCAAATAAAAAGAAAAATAGAATAAAAAATGAAAAGAGGGTATAAAGAAGAAGAATAAAGAGAAAAACAAAAATACTAAAAAAAGAGAAGAGATTAAACCCCACCAGAAAAGAAAGAAAATCAAAAAGAGAATAAAATTGAAAGTGTGCAAGTCTAAATGCCACTACTCATACAAAGTTTTGCTTCATTTATGTAAAATAAAGTTGTGTGCAACTTGTTCAAAATGCCACAATCACTTGCTTTAGTTTAATCATACTGCTTAATCATGATTAGACTTCTTTAAATTTCTGTAAATTAGATAGAGAATGAAGGTTTATCCAACAATTTAATCTGGATAAATCATTAGTTAGGTAGAAAATGACATTGACCCAACTGTTTAATCTGGGTCAATAGGAGAAATAAGGGATAGGTTAGATAGTTTTTCTTTCTACATAAAAGAAAATGAAAATGGGTTTGCTAGTCTAAGTGCACCCTAAAGATTAAAATAAAAAATGCTAGTCTAGCTAAGGGTAGGTAGATTTGGTGGGTTGCTTAAATGTCAGCATGCATAAATTTTATCCTAAGTTTGAGGATAGGGAAAGAGGAGAAAAGTGAATGTTATGCATTATCTATTTCAAAAAGTTTATTGTTAATCCCTTATCCTAAGTTTAGAGGATAAATATGCATAGGGATAAAGTATTTCATTTCCCTATTTTTCCCCTATCCTAAGTTTGAAAACAAAATTATGTGAGCACAAGCGGACAAAGCATTTTGTCGTTTGTGGTTAAATTTCTGTCGCCTTCGACACTTCGAGATCTAGTCCCCCGTTTCATCCATGACCATCATTCTTTTTCATCCCCCCCTTCACATTCTCCCTTTATCGCCCGGGGCGGGGGGGCGGGGGGGGGGGGGGGTGTTCCAAAAGGCGGTTTCTTCCGCCGGGCCCTACTCCCTATGTGGCGCGTTCCAGTGATTTCGCGCGCCCCCCGCTGATACCACTTACTGCCCATCACCCCCTATGGAAACCACCATCCTGCATCTGCTCCTACTGCGGCCCCACCACTCCTACTCCACCATTCCTTGCCTTCCACCCTTCCCGATTATTGCTCCAATTAAATGCCTTCCTGCTTTATACCTGTTTCATATTTAATTTTCTCTGGTAACCATTCAATAACAACCCCGCGCCATTTCCAACATAACTCTTCCTCTGTGTTTAAAAATATCCAAAGCCTGTCATTGCCAATATTTACTTCTCATTGCTTTTGTTGTTCATTATTTCTTGCTGCAACCTCGGCCAAAGCTTCTTCGCAACCATCATCCTAATAGTTGTTGACCTCCCTATTCATCTTCTCTTGACAGACTATTATTTCTGAGCCCGTTAAGCCCTCCTTTGTCTATCCATTTTTCTCAAAAACTGCTCTGGCCATGCCTCTTAAATCTAAGACCTAGTACTAGGTCATTAACCCATTGATTCTGCCTTCTGTAGACCTGGATCACACACCATTGGCAGACAGAGATTACCAGATCACTGAAACACTTTGTGACTGTGATTTCCTCGAGTTATACTACTGGTTAGAGGAGAAACACACTGATAAAACATATGAGATAGGACTCTGGGAGTCAAACCTTCCCCACTATATCTTTCTTGTGACCTTTCAAGCCCCAGAATTCACTAGGAGATGCCAAGCTTGCTATGTCCCTGCTCAAAGAGCTATAATTTCACCTACAGGTGACATCCTTTTCACCATCACAGCCAAATCAATTGACCAAATGATGTTGGCCCCTTCTGTGGAAAATGCTGCCCCTTTCTCCCTAGAAGCCCTCACCCAGCTTTATCAAAAGCTGGATTTTGCCACCAGAGCTAGGATTTTTGAAATTTTCCTTCCAGAGAATGCCCAATTTCCCAAGAAAAATCCTCCTTATCCTTCTTCCATTTTCCCTGACCAGGCCAAACAAATTATTTCTATCCTTTCTCACATTCTAGGCTACCATTCTAATCAGTGGGTGGATGAGCCTGTTTTAGGATTTCTGTCCACATTTTCCACAGATAACAAGCCCTCTACCGTTTTCAATTTTAGTCAATTATTGGTTGACAATATACATGAGAAATTCATGAAGTTTCTTACAGATCAGGTATTCAGTTACACCTCTATTTTAGTGTACATCTTCATCTATTACCAATAAGAAAAATTCAGTTTTGCCTTGCAGAAATTGGATGATGCAAGTGACCAACAACCAATGATCTTTTGGACATCACTGGTCATGAAAGAACAACAAGAATTCACCTACAAGAAATTTGTAGAAGACTTTGTTCATCAACCAATCCAAGACTGGAGATTGATACATGTACCAAAATTACACATAGATCGGAGTCTATGGATGTGAGTTGGCCCCCTACAAGCTCCCCAAGTACCTCCCAATGAGGATCTTTGCATTAGAATATATCAGCCAAATGTTAAACTCAGATGAGATCCACTTTGTAGTAGAAAAGAAGAAGGCACAATTCAAGATTAAAACACAAGTAGGCCCATTTGTCTGCAACACAAGAACTGCAGGGGAGGAGGAAGATAAGATATTGAAGGAGATGAAGTTCAACTTGAGCTTCACCTAGTCTTATGACCCTTGTGGCATCATTTCAAAAACTCATAGTGGACAATAAGAACACTCCCTACATTCATACTTCTAGGCCAGAGATAGAAAAACATGATAATCAAGTGGAGTGGGCATAAAATACCCTGCAGGAAGCTGAAGAGAAGCTATTTTCCACTTCTAGTTTACAGATTCTTGTTCCTCAGGAGAAATACAACAAAAGATAGAGAGAGGAAGGGTCTTCATCTACAACCGGGGGTGAAGCCAGAGAATTTAGAATCAGTTACAGAAAAAGGGCCAAGGTGACTCACAAACTAGAAGTAGACAAAGAAATGGAAAAACATGTTGCTATCATCATCACAAATTCTCCACCAGCGACCATGAAGTTCACTACTTCTCCTTCTAAACCTTCATCTTCACAGGGTCATAAGGAGACCGAGCTGGAAACACACACTGTGCAGACAAAAAAGGAGAAAACAGTGTTTGATAGGTATAGGGAAATAAAACTCAGGAATGAAATCCTGAAAAACAACGCTTATAATCAATTATGGAAGTAGACTTCTAGTTCAAAAAGTAGACTTCTGCTAGTATTTGATACTGAACATGGTAGAATGAAAATGGCCTTCCTTGAGGCCTAGACTTCACAACCTAAATAAGAAGCTACCTAAAAGAGCACCACCTTTGAGTTCAGCACAAAAGGCATACATCCCATTGATTAAATGAAGATGCACAAACAAACTGGTGAGATGCTATCCTCCACTCTCACTAACACTGCCATGTCTTTATCCAAATTGTAGGCTTATTTTGCTAATGTATAGTCACAATTGAAGATGGAGAAGGTCTCCTCCTTAGCCAAAGATAATAGGATCAAGTCTTTAAAAGACTTGGTGATCAAGATAGGGTATGACCCTAAGGATGTTATTGCTACTGAAGAAATTATTAAGAAGAAAAACTTGGACATTGTAGCATTGAGGAAATAGCTCAAGCTACCAGCTATATAGGATCCAATGACCAAGGAAATTACAGAAGGTGAAGCTCAGAAAGCTGGCATGATGAAACCGCTTATTGACCAAAACATACAAATTATGCAGATGGAAGCAGACTTAGAAAATATGATAAAGGAGAAGGAAGACAGCTTGAAGATGGCCATTGTTCCATTGGATGTTGTGCCTCTTTCTCAACTGTCTTCCACAGGAACAACTACTTCACCTTCTACTTCTACTCAAACTCCGAGTGCTAAAAAAGTAGCACAGAAACTACAAAACATGTCCTTGCAATCAAAGGAAATTGAGACCTTACAAAGCCAACTTAAAGCTATGGAAGTACAAAAAACCAAAGCTGAAGCTGCTCGAGCTACTGAATTGGACAACAATCAGAGACTTCTTGAAAAATTGTGCCACGTAGAGAGAGGCACTTCTATTGGCCAGACCTTGGCCCAAGCCAAGGAAACAATTTGGATGAACATACTTGACTCAATGAATGAGATTTGGCCTTCTATTCAGATTATATTTGAACAGAAAGAGTTAATAGAGAAGGCCACTCAGACCATTGTGCAAGGAAGGGAAAAGCTAGGAGAAATGCCAATTGAAGCTGCCAATATTATCAGGTTCTTAAATTCAAAATCTAGATATCAGCTGGAGGAAGTGGGAATCAGTGACAAAATGACCACCATTATGGAAGTAAAGAAAGTCCTGACGAAAAGAAATCTTATTGACCAGTTGGAGGAAAAGTGTGATACCTTGGAATTGCAGTTGAACATATTTACCAATAGGATTGAAACCTTAATGCAGAAGGGACGACCAAGCATCTATGTCATCAATGAAAAGTTGATCACTCAGGAGGACTACATCCAGAAAATGAAAGAGTTAGACAAAAGCAACATCAAGTTTAGTGGAATCAAAGGGAGTATGACAACAAAAGCTTTTGTTGAGACCATGTCAAATGAATTCCATGTGCATAATGAAGTGAAATACATTTTTACCGTGAAGCCAACTTTTGCTAAGTATACAGGGTAGATGAAATCTACCGCGGGGTGACAAAGTTAATAGTGCCAGATGAAAAAAGATGGGAAGAGTTACTTGATTTACTTGAAAAAGCAGTAACTCAGGAGTAGTGAAAGCTTTCACCAACACAACAGCGAACGCAATTTTCAGTTCAACATCACATTCTGTTTTGAATGACTCAGCAACAAAAACCACCCAAATAAGGGCCATTTTTTTCCTCAATGGCCTACGTGGCCTATTCTTTTGCCAATATTATATTACATTATTTTGTAATTAGGATAATAATACATTGTCGGTTTGACAACGATTTGTAAAGCATTATTGCAATTTTTATTATAAGTATTTCACTGTTTGAAGTATTAGTGTTGATTTCCGAATGTAAGTTATGCTACATATTGAAATTTTGAAGTACTGGAGCATCAATAATACAGGGACCTTTTACAAGATTCATGTGGTGTCTTGAATGGTGATGTGTTTCTTGTGTTTATCTATTTAAACACTGTTATTTATCTCCTCTATTTTTCTAAATCTGAATTAATTAACAAAAACTGTGATAAATAGGATTCATTATCTAGAACGCCCTATTTTGGCTGTTATTAATTTTAATGTTTTCCACTGAAGTCAGGATAAAGAATTATTAATTTCTCTTTGTTCTCTACTGAACCTTACACTTCTGCTTTTCCACCATCCATTTAAACTCTGAAAAGATCCATTTACTGCCACCTAGCTTGCCCTATGAGAACTCCTTTAAAAATTGATGAACAAACTCTAGTTTTAGTTTATAGACTCCATAGCCCAATGGAATTATAACACTCAAATCAACCAAATCAATCAATCAAAACAACAAGTACAATCATAGCTAGCCTAAAATTTATCCATAAAACAAAGCTAAATTAAACAGAGAGATCCCTCTCTGAAGCTGGGAGGGCTAGATCCCAACTTCCAAAGCAATTTTGATGTTGTCTTATGTGCTTACTCCCTCAACCTCAAAAATACAAAACGACAACACGACCTTTCTTGCTATCCATTTCCCTTCCTGATGTAGCCCTCCCGTCGAGCCCTATCTACCATCGCACCTTCATTCTCTCAAACACTTAGTGATTTTCTTGGAATATTCATTAATTAAAATCATTTATTACAATGTTTATAATTCTTATAAGGTATTTAGACTTTGCCAAATTACACCACACTTAAACTAAGTTAATTTATAACTTTCAGTTATTTTCTTGATTTATGTTCTAAGAATATTAATGTAAAGATGGACATGATAATGACTATGTTATGTAGGTGTAAACACCTTAACTTATTGGTGTTAAGTGTTTAGGTACATAGATTAATATATATTATCAATAATATTCTTTATTTTTTGGTTAGTTGAGGTTGCCATAATCAACCAATATAGTGATATAAGTTAATTATATATGTATTGATGTGAATATGAATAGAGAAATAGTTATGTTATGGGTATGCACACCATAGTTTAATAGTGTTAACTTCTCTAGATCTATGGATTAATATGCATGATCATTAATATATAATGATTGAAGTTGTCACAATCAATGAATCTAGATATAAAATTTAACTACACATTTTATTCATTATATGATAGTTGATAGATTTTCAATTTATTTTAAAGTTGATTATATATTTGAATTTATTGACACAATTTTATTTTCATACCTTCCATTTTATACTTGTGAATTCGTTGTTAGCACTGTACAATGTTGTAGGATTGTAATAATTCTCCCATCATGAATATTTACATAATTTTACATCGATTAGTATAAAAGCTTGATGTCTACATCACTATCATCACAATGCCGCAATGATCTCTTGCCTCTTTTATATTCTACCTATAATGAAAATAGAGCTATATAATGAAACCACATCTCACATTGTTTTAGATTTTATATATATATATACACACTTAATCTCTTTGCTAGCATGATGATGAGAGAACATCGATTGTAAAGTAATTTATTGTGCATGCACTTCAGTTCATAGGTTTAGCACCGTTGCACACTTATTAAGCATGGAAGGCTATAGGATGACTATGTTGAAGTATTACCTGTAATCATGGATCTTTTATTTATAAATCTAAAGTGCATTTAATGGGGAATTTAGCTTTAAAATTGTAATGAACTATAGTGTAGTGGAAATAATTCTTGTCTATAGCGAACTTTTGTACTCTTAAAATATGAAGTGTTGAATTTGCACATAATAGTTCGAAGGTCACTAACTAAATATCCCAAGCATATACGTGAGGTTAATGAATGAAAATAGGGCATTTGATTCTCATATATTGACCTTGTTTAATTGGGTTTAAGAAGAATTCATAGACCATGATGATTTTATGAATCTAAGAAAGTTAAGAGTTGAACCATCGCCATTACGTATGAGATAATTTCAGCTTATTTCATCTAGTCAAAGTGCTTGACCATAATAAAAGAGGGAGGGTGATGAAATTTAAACCATGGGTTTTAATGAGTGGTGATGTGGTTCTTTCAAGTTCATCTTGGCGCCACCGAGTAGTATTTCAAAACCATTTTAGCCTACTCCCAAAACTAAAAATCAAGGACACATGGATAATGGAGGTGTCGTGTGAAGCATGGGGCCCATATGGGGCTCAAAGGATGGAGAAGGCGGTGCCAAATGTCAAGGAAAAGACCTGCAAACTGAGTTCGTTTCAAATGACAGTTGAGGATCTATAGACCTATACTTCCATTTTTCGGGGAGAATGCACAAAGACAATTTGTATACCTAAAAATTGTTATGAGATAAAGTTGTAGAAGATTTTAACAAATTCACGGTGCTACAATAATAGGAAAACTATTGTAGGTCCAATGGGAAATAAGTCAACCTATAATAAAAAGATAAAAGCAACCATAACAAAATAAAATAAAAGTTGAATTTTTTTTATTGAAATATAATCAATAAATTTAATTGAATTTAAGCTTTAAACATATCAATATTGAGAAAGATAATATACTTCAGAGCATGAAAATTTCCTTAAAATTTTTAAAGCTAAAAAAAAGTTGCATTGGGAAGGATTTGATCCCTTTAAATGGCGAACAAGTTTACTTTTCAATAAAATTTGATTTTAAAATATTAATATACTTACTATTATGCAGTTGAAAAAAAACTCAAATTTATAACTATTGAAAAGACATAACATCACAATATTATAAGTGAAAATAAAATTTTTAAAATTATGAAAAAACAATGAAAATAATATAACATTGCATCGGTGGAAAGTAACATTGGTAAATTCATAAAAAAAAAATGAAAATGTCTTTTTGATTTATAAAAAGAAATGAAAATATCTCTTTATCATGAAAGTGAACCACATTAAAAAGTATATGGTTAATTCTAAAAACAATCTTATTACTATTATAGATCACAAAAATCTAAACTTTAATGATTCAAAATACACTTCATAATCACATAATTTTTTTTAATTATATAAAATAAAGTATTAAGATTATAAATTCTTTATAAAAAAATATTCATTACTAATTCTTCCAAAAAAAATAAATAAATTTTTGATAAATAAATAAATTATTATTTTTTCAATACAACATTCAAGTTCACCTTAACCTAAACTTAACCCCAAAAAAAATTAAAAAAATCAAAACATAATATATACATTATATCTCAATGATTAACGTATAAAAAATAGGTATACAAGATACCTCTGTAAACTAAAAAAATGCGTACAATATCATCTCTTCCTCTCTAAACCTTCGGTGCATGTGGAAACTCAGCCTACAAATCCGCCACTACTTAATGACGGGTATATTAACAGAATATGAAAGGTTGCCTCGTATTATAGTAATTTATAAGTCTGAAGATATAAGTAATATGAAAGCAAGTTTTATGCTCCATTTTAACTTCTAATTATAGCTTCTAAAATTTATTAACAAAAATCTTAAAAGATATTAACAAAAATCTCACCCATGTATATGGAAAAACCAAACCAAACTTATTGTAATAACCACAATTCTCACTGGCACCAGTGTGTTCTTTGGTCGATTTCACAATGTTTATCTTAACCAAAGGTAATAAATAGAAAGTGGCCCCCTTCATTAACCTATTTTGGTAAAATTTTGACGGTGATCAAACAGTGGCTACTTTCCGCCTGCCACTATCTAAAAAGAAGCCTTGGTTTCAAATTGTGGCTACTTTCTGCCTACCATTATTATCTAGAAACAACCCTTTATTTCAATTATTAATAGGTCTCCGTGGAACCACTCTGTTCATTCGTACGCTGCACGCAGACTGAAGGCATTTATTTCCATATGAAGGAGGTCCACCATACATTTGGCGGACGCTCTGTCGAAAGCTACTCCCATTCTTTTGGCACATTGCTCTAATTTGAGATCCCACAAATTTTGATGTGTGCAACATCGACATCACATTGAATTGGTCCCTGTTTTTTCGACCATTCTAATTGATAAGGCATGGAAACTCTGATTATCCAGTCTGGCAGCTTCAGTGAATTATGGAGAGGGGTTTCTTGTTATCAATGTTTACCGCTGCCTATAAATTGAAGTTGATAATTGGCAATTGATATCCATTCCATTTCTGCCCTACGTCACTCTTCATAGTTCATAGTTTGCTTGCCTGCCTGCTTGGAAAATGGCATTGGCGTTTCTTCCCAATTCATTCTTACTTTTGCCCTGCTTTCTCCTCGTCTGCTTCATTCTCTTCAACGAGTCAAAAGAAATAACACACCCACCATGGTTCCCTGCTCTTTTTGCTTCCGGAATTCAACGATGGATGCAGGCAACAACGATTATCTCTTGACATTAGCTAAGAGCAACTTTCCTCCTTACGGAAGGGGTTTCATCGATCATAAACCCACCGGAAGGTTTTCCAACGGAAGACTAACAACGGATTTTATGGGTAAGTTCATGAATACCCATATGTATTATATAGGAATACTGATTTTTCATTCTAATTATATTTTCGCTGTTACATGTACAGCTGCAGCGTTAGGACTGAAAGAGACATTGCCAGCATATTTAGAGCCTAACCTAACTTCCTAAGACATTATAAGGGGTGTTAGTTTTGCTTCAGGAGGATCTGGGTATGACAATCTCACGGCCGAGATCAATGTACGTTATAATTATCACTCTCATGATCCTTTTTTGGTAACTTGAATTCCAATAAGTTGAACATCAGCCCAGCTAATTTGATCCTGAACAATATAATTCACCTATGTTTTGCAGTGTGCATTGCCTTTATGGAAGCAAATGCAGCACTTCAAGAATTACCGGAGGAGATTGGCAGATGTGGTTGGAGATAAAAACGCATCCGCCATTGTAAGCAATGCTCTGTTCATATGCAGCATGCGAACTAACGACCTTTTAGTCATCTCCTTTACGCTCCAAATTCCGAGGGCACAAATGAACGTTGAGCAATATCAGGACTTTCTACTAATTTTATTCAGGTCGATGCTATTTTTCATCCCCCGAAAACAATGAGAGCCGGGAACACTGGTGGGTGTGGTAGTTCATTTGATTCAATGAAGGAAATGCAGCAGACAAGGAGAAAGCAAGGGAAGAATACGAATGAATCGACAAGAAACCCCGATGCTATAGTCCCGGATTTTCCTACGGGCTGGCAAGCAAAACATGAAGAGTGAAGCATGGCGGAAATGGAATGGATATCAGTTGTGAATTTATCAGCTTCAATGTATATACAGCAGGAAAATTGATAACAACAAAGCCCTTTCCATCATCCACGGAATCTGCCACAGTTAATAATTAGATGCGCCAATAGGCCTGGAATTTGACGGGGTGTAGCACTTTTCTTATCTCTCTACCCGTATTTGACAGGTGGAAACGCTACTTGTAATGAATGTTAAAATTTTAAAACTTTCAAATCTATATTCTGTTTCATAACAGACCCGTCTTAATTTATAATATGTATTTAGTATTATTAAGTTTATATTTACATGATTATATAATTGAATGTATAAGAGAAGTGGTTACATAAATATAGATTTTAGATAAAGGCATTGTAACATTGTGGTTGATAACAATAGGATATGATTAGTTGACGAAATAAATAGAATGGTAAATGGAATTTAATGTTATTTGTCTGGTGCATTTGATTTGGATGTGCAAACTCTATGTTCTATTTATTATTCAATTTTGTATTACAAGTTTGTTCATTTGCATGAATTTTTTTTTGCTTTTTGTTTATATTTTTTAGTCTCAGTCTATTTAGTTCTCTCTATTAGATTCTAATTTTCAAGCCTTTTAATGTGTTTAAAATTTTGATTAATAGTAAATAGACAAAGATTCTAATTTTCAAGGCTTTTAATGTGTTTAAAATTTTGATTAATAGTAAATAGACAAAGATGTGAATAAGGATTGATTGTCTTCTTAGTTTATTTTATTTTTCTTCAAATAAATTCTAATTTTTAAGACATTTAAGGTGTTTAAAATTTTAATTCATAGATAGAGATGTGAATAAGGATCACAGAATATATTGATGGTGATTTTCTGGAATGCTTGTCATTAGTCAGGATAAGAAAATGCCATCTTGACCTATATCTCTTTTTCCTTTTTTCAAAATCTTTATTACAATGGTGGAAAAAAAGAAACGATTGTGAAGAACAAAAGTGAAGTTAGGAATTATTTTCTACTTTGTTGCAACTCTTATTTTCCTTGTCATCCCTTAGTCTAATGAGAAAACAAATATTATTGTATTCTTGTCAGAATAAGGCATGAACAATATGAAAGGAAATTTTCAACATCCATTACTGTATTGTTTTTTACTTTGTTGATGATATGAATAAGTGACTTTTAACATGAATATTGGTAATTTCATTTATCTATGTATGATTAGGAGTATGAGTGATGTTTACATGGAGATCTTTATGTGTAAAATAAATAATTATAAATAATCAAACATACATGAAACCACATGGAATGGTGTAAAGAATTAAGCTCAATAGTTACATTTCTTAAGATCTTGAATGTTTAATAATAATGTTTTTATAGACCAATTATAGTTTTACAATGTAAATAATATCTTGAAATAAAATAAAATCTCATTCTCCATATCTATATGTAGTGTCCCTTCCCCAATTTAAAGAGCACCATAATTTAGGTTTAGAAGTTTACCTTCACTCTTACCATTTGTGGTTTCTCAAAATAACTTTAACCCTCTTATTTCCAATTCCATGGTTTTAAGCTAATAAACTATAATGTGTTATTCAAAAAATGGCTATCCTTACTCAGGATTATTTAAAAAAAAAATTATAATAACAAAAAAAGACATTCATAAATCTATATCAAACATAAAATCACATAGATGAAACACAAATGACTATATCATCAAAATTTCACTTGACCAGGAAAATAAATTTGAAATCTAAGTATGCTTTCCATACCTTATCAATTAGATTGGTCGAAAAAAAGTGGGACCAATTCAATGTGATGGGTGGTACTGGGTTCAAATACACGTATGGGTAATTATAAAAAAGGCTTCATTCTAGCTTGAAGGGTTACATTTTAGGAGTGGTAGGTGGAAAGTAGCTACAATTTAAAATTCACTGAAGCATATTAAATGAACCGGGTACTTATACAAATGAAATACATGAAAGAACACAGTGGTTCTACTCTAGGATAATTGATTATATAGTGGTATAGGATAATACTCTAGGATAATTGCTTATATAGTGGTATAGGATAATTGCTTATATAGTGGCAGTCTGAAAGTAGAAACGTTATGATCACATTTAAAGTTTTGCTAAATATATTTTAAATGAAGATCGATTTTTTATATTTTTGTTAAGCAAGGTGTTGTTAAATCACATTTTTAGTTACTGCGTTGTTGGTGTACCGACTAACACACACAACACCAAAGGACTATAAGGAAAAAAAGAGACCTTGTGTGTATTTTTTACATTAATAGGCTCGGCTCGGTGTAGGTTGGGTGTGTTTGTGTGTATTTTTTACATTAATAGGTTTGTTGTAGGCTCGGTGTGTTTTGAAATAGAGTTTTTAGAATTTTTATTTAAAAATAAATAAAAATTAATAAACTATTTTTTATATTTAATAATATAAGGATATTTTTCTTTTGGTATGTCCTTTAATGGATTAACTCTAAAAATTTTTAAATTATATTTTAGTTCCAAAACTATTGGGGGTGTGTTTGCCATCTCCATTTTTTGTCTTGGTGTTACAAATTCTTAACATTGCATAAATTAAACTGTTGACAAATTAAATGATACATGTAGATGTAGACTTGAAAAATTAAACGATACATATATGTATACATTTATCAATGATTTAACTTTTATTGCTATACTAATTTTATATATTAGTCATTTGAGATTTAATTTTTATTGTTATATTAATTTTATATGTTAGTTATTTGACATTTAGTTAGCATATATATATATATATATATATATATTAATTATATATTTTTTTAAATTAAATATATATTGGATTAAATTTCAAATGAATGCAAAAACAATTATCTACTTGTCAAAATTATATTCCAATTTTCTACCTATTTATTACAAATAATTTATTTTTATATATTTTTATTAAAATTAAATTTAAATTAAAATAAATTTTAATTAAATAGAAGTTTTATTTCTATATTTTTTTTAAATCTAAATTTAAATTTAAATTTAACAACTAACCAGTGAACATTCTACTTGGATTCACTGACTAGTGAACATTCTACTTCGATTCACTATACCTCTACTACCAATAAATGATAAAATTGTAAAATATTAACTTTCATATTTTTTAAATTTTATTTTACACTAGAGAAATTTAATTTGAATTAATTTTGAGCGCAACTGCTTAGGTTGATTAAGCATTATTAAATGCACGTTGTTATTGTTTTTTCATGGAATTACAATTTTTATTATCACTCACCTTTTTCTCATGTGATATCATGTCTTCTTAGTGCTTACAACAATTGAATTTCCCTTTATCTTCACCACAGTGAATAATGTTTTAAAGTAAAATTTGATTGGATATTGAATTTATTGAGTTGTTTTTTTTAATGAATAATGTTTTAAAGTAAAATTTTATTGAATATGGGACTTTTGAGTTTTTAATAGATCAAATTGATTGAGAAGAAACTTTTTTATTATTAAATGTTTTTTATAATAAATAATGTTTTAAAGTAAAATTTTATTGAATATTGGACTTTTGAGTTTTTAATAGATCAAATTGATTGAGAAGAAATTTTTTTATTATTAAATGTTGAGTATATTTAGTATTTTAAAAAATTTAGAGATAATTTTTTTAATAAAATCATTATATTTTTAAAGTATTTTAGTTTTTTTTAATATTTAATATAATTAAAGTTTAAATATATTTAGATTAATTTATTGTATTTGAATGTCATTTTTTGTTATTATTGTTTTTATTTATTTTAATTATAGATTGACTTATTCTACATTAAATTATTTTTGTGCATTTCTCATAATTATAATTTCTTGAAATTCAAACATCACTTGAAATTCTATGAACTTAGTTTCTATAGTTTCCATTAATATTTTTATAATAATTATTATTTAAGTTTCTTATGAGAAATTTCATATCACAAATTCAATTTTTGTATTTTTTCATTATCGTTTGTATTCAGACTTATTCCATATCAAAGTTAGAGATATTATGGAAGTAGAATCATCATCAGATAAAGTTTTATAAACTTAGTTTCCATTATATTTTTTTAAATGATAGCTTTGATTATTTGGTTTGCAATAAACAATTGATATTATAGTTTCCTATCTTAAGTGATGGGCATGAAGTTATACTCGCTTTATTTTCCTACAATAAATAGGGTTTCAACTATTTGTAATATACTTTGGTTATCATATTACATTATAGTTGTTTTTGGGAGGAGGATGTGCTAAACAAACTATGACTTACCAATGAAGTATTTAAAATACTTGGAATATAACATAATTCATCGAGGGTAAAATAATGATATATAGGTGCATGAGATAATGATATGGTTTACCAAAAAGGGCCCATATATAAATGTAGGTGGACTTTTCATTCAAAAACATCCATTTCTTTTGAGACATGTTCTTTCATAATTATTAATTATACTTATGAAATATTATTATTATTATTATTATTTTATACATATTTATGTTCATATCATTGTATTCCCTTAAAATTATTTTGTTCTCAAGGCATATTGATGAAAATGCTTGATATCATTTTCCCTTTTCTTGTAATGTCTTCGCATTATTCCTAATTCTTCAAGCTATCACCTTTGATGAGACAATACAATATGAATCTCTGAGTGCTGACCAAAATTGTTGAAATAAAAAATGATTTAAGAATCCTAACTTAATCTTGTACAAAGCATTGCATTTCCATGACGAATTGTTATCCTTAGACTTAAATGTGTCTAGATCAATATTTTTTCCCTCTTCTTCAAATTGGATTTTTTTCTTTGACTACATTGATGATGCATAAAATTGGTTGCAAAGTCTTACTACATAGTATTTTTTTCCTCTAATTCCACACAACCTCCTAAAATGTTTTTCATTCCACATGTGTTTGGTATGATTCTATAGTCAACCCATCTACTTGATGATGCACACTAGATTTTTTTAGAAGGGTTTCAATATTTAGTTGGAAATATACTTAGTATTACAGGTAATTTTTTCACATCTAAAAAAATGGCCCTGAACCTAGATCTATCATAATCCATTTACACTTTGGAATCGTCGCCAGCAAAGCCAAAAGCATTCACTTTCTAGAAGTTACAAGAATCTTGGATTATATTGGATGAAAACCCTAGTTTAAGGCCTCGTCATACCTACTTTCTTGACAAACCACGATGGCATAGGTTTCACACATGAGAAGTAGGCTAGTCAGTGCAAGTTTCTTTCACAAAAAGTGCGATGAACACCTAGAAATGAGGAAAAATAAAAATTGATTTTGAATTTTCTCTCTCTAGAAGCTTCAAGAGTGGTTTTAACTATTTACTATTGGATGAGGTATTGAACTCCTCCTATTGAGGTCTTATCTCTTATCTCCTAGAATTTACCTTCCACTAATGTGGATCTAAGCCCTAGAATGGTAAATCCAAAACTACCTCATTTACACTATAAATCCATTACCTCCCATAGAGTTTGGGTTGGCTTTTTGAGACTTTCAATTATGCCCTTATGTTACTCATTAAAGATCCATAATCCATCCATGTGTTTGAGGTGTGATTGAAGGCTTACTATTGTGGTGAAGGAAGGACAAAATAGACAGGAGAGATTCAATAAGTCAAGGACTACAAGGGTTGTAATATTTTGCTATCATTATTGATACAAAAGTACATTATTTCTCCTATAATTTGTCTTTATTATGCATATGTAGAACATGAATCCTTCACTTCTTGTTTAGAGTTGTTTGTATATGCTATTCTGTATATTTTGGTTCTCTTTCTTTTTTGGGATGATTTACGGGTTCCAAACAAAGAAATTGGAGTTGGAGTTGGAGCTAACAAGTAAGGTGAAGGAGGAAGCTTGCATTGGATTCCAAGTAGGTTTTCTTCCCATATTTCAAATATCTCTAAGGAAATCATTCCAGTTTTTGTCTTGGCTGTTTCTAGGCTAAGCCACTAGGTTTAGGGAGATTGCTTCTATTTGCAGAAGGAATTTATCCACAAACAACTTGGTCACTCCACTGGGGAATGAGATGTTCATTAGTGGTTTTCTTTGTCCATCCCTTTTGGACCTCTAAAATCGACTCTATTTATCTTGTTCAAATTGTCATCGGACTTAGGAAAGCTTAATTTCAAGCTTGATTAGGGTTTGTCTTTCGTATTTTAAGTGAATTATCCCCATCACACTTTTTGTTCTGAGACAAAGCAACCCAACGAACATGTCCCATTCTATATCTGTGATGACTCTCACTAGTGTGAATTTCCACCTGGGATGATCCTGGAAGTGTAAATGTTTTGCATTTTCCTTATCTTGCTCTAAATTCCGCCTTATTTGTAGTGTCTTCTTGAGTCTCTGGTCTATCCAAGGTCTTTGTAAAGTCAAAAACTTGTGTGTTCTTTAGTTTTTTTTTTTTTTTTATAGGAAATCATTTTTTTTGTCAATAAGAGCTTGTTATGATTTTGCTTGATTATTGATTCCTTTAAAGACATTGCATATTATAGTTGTACTCTATTTTATTTTCTCTTTTTCTTCAGTGATCTTGCAATAGTTTGAGTTTTCTTTACCTTATGAAACTAAAAATAAAAAATTACAAACCTTTTCTTGATTAGGGCTTTGAATTTGTGAAATCGTAAGTGTAATTGGGTAATTTAATTGGCTGTTAAATTACTTGTCATTAATTGTCAAACTTGGAGTTCCATGAACTTGCAAAGTATACGTGCACTATATGTGCTAGGATATCTACTTTCAATTCAAAGAAAAAATGAAAAATAATAAAGATGCAAAAATGTAATGAAAATCTATCTATGACTAATTGCACATGTTTTTTTTTTTTTTTTTTAAATTCAAACTCAATACTTGGAAATGAATTCAAAGCAAATTTATTCTAAAGAAAGGACTTCAAGATCTATTCTAACAAAGGAAACCTATATTCTAGGGAACTTGAAAGACAAGATTAATCTATGAACTTGAAAAGCAAGATTATTCTATTTTTGTTTTGAAGAGAATTTTAATCTAATCAACTTGGAAAGAAAACTAAGCCTATCAATTTCGTGAAAGTAAAGTTGATCTAAAGACTGCAATAATTTGAAATAAAAAACTATTCTAGAGTATAGAAAACAAAGAGCAATGGAATAATAATTATAGAAGCCTAAAAAAGATTACTGATGTATGCACTCTAAACCAGGGCCAATCATATCCTATCATGCATAAATCTGAGACTTAATCTTAAAAGAAAATTTGAGGTAAATCTTTTGGTGTTTTTGGTTTATTATCAAATGCTTGACCTGTAATGAAATAAGGAGAAATGAGTGCAATTTTAATTAAAAAAAACAGAGCATTGAAATGAAACTAAAAATCTAAATAAATTGAACAAATGAACGAAGAAAATTCTGATCTAATTGCAAAGCATAAGAAATTGAAAAAAATAATAAAAGAAACCTGTACTATCTCTCACAGATCTTCAGGGGTCCCTCTTGGTGAGTGTGAGATTCTTAAAAACTCAGATCACAAGACTGGAATTGCCAATCACATTCAAAATTGCACCATGACAAAGATTTCATTCATTTAAAAAAAGTTTTCTTCTTCAATCAACAACAAAAAATACAAATTAATATTCATCCTTGAAATTTGACCCATCCTCTCATCAAATATATTGAATTTTTTAAATATTTGAAGCAACAAGGAACTCATAATTTCATTGCATGAATTATGACCACGAGATCTCAACAAATCAGTTTGAAAATAAAATCAAATATATTTTGAAGGTTTTTATGATCAAAGATCACTCCAAATCTGATCACACTTATATCCTTTCCACGAATTTGCTAAAGAATAGTTTGTTCCAATATTTTTGGTGATTGGACGTTGACGGTGAAATTACCAAACTGTTTGCTCATGCAATCTGTAAAATAGGGCTCCAAAGAACCCCGAAAAATATCTCAAATGGTAACAAATTTGAGGAAATCGCTTCCAAGGAACCTAACCAGTCTCGTGTTGAAAAAAACACATGTTTTCGTTTTCCAAAATTCGTTTTCATTTTCTCATAAAATGTGTTTAAAGTTTATTGTTCAAAATTGTCACATTCTTTCCTTTGATTTCTTGTTGGACGTTCACACGTGCAAATTGTGTAGACTTTGACCAACACAAATCCATATTGGAGTTTCTATAATCAAATTCCAAGTTCAGATTTCCTTCTAGAGTGGTGATACTACCTTAACCATTGAGATAGCTACAAAAATTGACTTGAGCTACAAAATCTTGAATTGGCCAAACTATCATTAGTAAAACCAAACATAATTCTAATTAACACATTAAAAGCAAAGAAATGTATGAAAATTAACCACTTTGAGTGTTATAAATATTTATGATATGTTTACGAGATCTTTTAGAAACTGGGGTAAGAAAAGGATGAAAAAATGGCACAAATGGTTAAAAGGATGACTGTGAATAATGATGAAATGATGATAGATCAGTGGCCTAATGTTATGCTCTTGACTTGTGAGAAATTCTAGAATACTAGAAATGCAAAGAAATTTAGCCTAGAAAAAAGAATAAAACGAGGAAAACAATAAGTATTTTGTTATTCAGAAACAGATTCAATGTTCACTTACCTCTTTGAGGGGGAAACCTCTAGCAGAGAAGAGATCGATTACAATAAGACTCGATGATCTTTCCTTTACTCACTAAGACTATTTATAGCTAAATGACATCCAAAACCCTAACTACTAGTGATCCCTTGCATAACACAAGTTAACCACTTTACTGATTAACTATGGCTCGTTTACAACTAACTGTGGTCCCTTTTGTCTAATGCGGGTCAACCACTTACAATTATCAATGTAGGCTTTATTTACTCTCTAACTAACTATGAATATGACTCGGCCCATTGGTCTTATTACATAAATAAAGGGGTTAGGGTTGGACCCCTAACATGCCCTCCCCCATCAAAATCAACCTTGTCCTCAAGGTTGAAGTTGTGGAAACTGCTGAAGAATAGTGGTTGGTTCCCAGGTTGCATATTCTGGAGAGGTGTCTTTCCACTTGACGAGGACTTCCTTGATCGTGCGGCTGTAGAGATGTCTTTCATGGGTATCGAAGGAATGTTCTGGTTGGAGCCAGAGTAAGCCTTTCTCATCAAATTCGGGTAAACTTCTTTGAATTATGTAATTGTTCCCAGCCACTTTCTTGAGGCATGATACATGGAAGACTGGATGGATTTTTGAAGTTGGTGGAAAGGCCAGTTTATTGGTGACAGCTCCAATGTGTTGAAGCATCTGATAAGGTCCATAGAATTTTGGTGCTAGTTTCTGGAAACCCTTTTATTTGAGAGATGTTTTCTTATATGGTTGCATTCGCAGGAATACCTGATTCGCTTCTTGAAATATGGGCTCGGAACGATGTTGGTTTGCCTATTTCTTCATTCAATTATGAGATTGATGTAGATTATCTTTGAGATGAATTATCATGGCGACACGACTCTGTAGTAGATGATCAACTTCCTGCACCTTCGAAATCCAGGGATATAAGAAATAGGTGAAGGTGGGAGTTGGCCATATATTGCCTCGTATGGATTCATCTTGGTGGCTTCATGGTAGCTAGTATTATACCACCATTCACCTAAAGGTAGCCATTGTACCCATTGATGTTGCTTTTTTGAAGTGAAGAACCTTAGATATGTCTCAAAAAATTTGTTGATTTCTTTTGTTTAACCATCAGTTTGGAGATGATAGGCGGTACTTATTTGGAGTTGCATGCCTTGTAGCTTGAAAAGTTCTTGCCAATTTTTTTTGGTGAAAGTGGGGTCATAATCAGACACATTGGAAGTCAGCATGCCATGCAATTTGAAGATCTGGTCAATGAAAGTTTTGACCCACCAAAGTGGGTGTAAATGGGTGGGGTAGAGCGCAAAGATGAGCATATTTAGAAAGTATATCCACAATCACCATGATGACGGATCTGTTTCCCGACTTTTGGAGAACGGTGATGAAATCCATGGAAACATTTGTCTAGATAGAGGAAGGGACTGGAAATGGCTATAAGGTTCCTGGTAACTTGACTGTTTCTCCTTTGTTGTGTTGACACACATCACATTCAGCTACAAAAGTAAGAATGTTGTTTTTCATGCCAGTCCAAAAGAAAGAACGATGAGCGTGATCATAAGTCTTCTAAAATCCTAAATGTCTTGCAGTTGGAGATGAGTGAAACTCTTCCAAAATGCGAGTTTTGAGGGTGGATTTCGGCGATATAACTACTTGATCCTTGTAGTGAAGAATATCATCCTTCCAAGAGTAGTCGACTGAGGAATTAGGATCTTATCCCAAGTTATAAATAAGTTGGGAGAGAGAGGGGTGTGAGAACCATTACTTACTGGCCTATTCAATCCAATTTGGTATGGGAAGGGAGATTGATAGCAGGATGATTTCATCCTCAAATTGGTGCGATAAAGCATCAACTACTACATTTTCACGCCCTTTCTTGTAAATTATCTCATAATCATATTCCAGCATTTTTGCTAGACATTTATTTTGTTTTGGTGATGATAGAAGTTGCTCCAAAAAATATTTTAGGCTTTGAAGGTTCGTGCGGATTTGGAAATGTCGCCCCAACAGGTATTGTCACCAGGTGTCTACTACATGTAAGATGGCCATAATTTATTTCTCATAGGTAGATTGACCCAGATGTTTTCCACTCAGTTGTTGGCTGGTGGATTCCAATGGTCAACCTTCCTGCATTAATACAACACCAATACTAGTACTAGAAGAATCACATTCAATCACAAATGATTTGGTGAAGTTTGGTAGGGCCAATACGGGAGTGGAGCACATGGCCTGTTTGAGAGCCACGAATTCCTGCTGAGCTTCATTAGTCCAGAGAAATGATTTTTCTTGAGAATTTGGTGAGGGGTCTAGCAATGTGACCATAATTGCAGACACATTTGCGATAGTAGCCAGTGAGACTGAAGAATCCCCTCAAGCTCTTCAAGGTTTTTGGTTTGGGCCAATCTTGCATTGCCTATATATTTTTTGGATCAACCCTCACTCCTTTATGACCCACCATGTGTCCCAAATACTCGACTTCTTCTACGCCAAAAGAGCACTTGGACAATTTAACAAATAATTTGTGATTCTAGAGCAACTGCATGATCAGGTCTACATGTTGAAGATGTTTGTCCGAGGTTCCAGTCTTGCAGTCCGACATTATCGCATATGTCCCAACAGCAGTAGTCAAAGGCAATTTGGTGCAAGGAGACAATGATGGAAATAGAGGAAGGTGGACCACTAAGATTCAGGAATATGACTTAGACATTAAGCCTAAAAATCTCATCAAAGGGCAGTGATTAGCCAAAATCCTATCAGAATCCAATTGCTAAGCACTCAAGATTAATTTATTGACAAAAAAGGATGAAATAGAAATGCAACAGTTGAACATCAAAACTTGAATTCAAAAGATTCATGTCAAATATGAAACGTTGGTTTGGTATAAAAATATTATCCATTATCTACTTTTTCCAAGGTTCCCCTTAAAAATGGTTAAATCCAAGTACCGAATATTAAGACTACATGCTCAAAATTTTTTCATATCCAATGGTCAGCTCTATTGGAAAGACCCCGCTGGGATTCTATTGTTGTGCTTGGTGGAGACTGAAATTCAAGAGGTAATGTAAGAGTTTCACAATGGAGTTTGCGGGGGACACTATAGCTCGAAAACCATTGCTTAAAAGATAATGAAGGCCAGCTTTTATTAGCCCACACTCTTTGGAGAGGTTCACTCTTAGGTCCGTGCTTGTTAGAAATTTCATTTCTGAAAAGAAGAAGCTAGCTCCCCTCGCTTTGATCCCTATGTGTATTGAAGGGCCCCTTAGGAAGTGGAGAATAAATTTCATAGGAGAAACACATCCTCCTTCCATTCGTCAACATAAATGGATTCTCACAGCCACTGACTACTTTACAAAATGGGTCGAGGCTATCCGAACATGAAATGCAACTAAATTGATGGTTATAAAGTTTGTAGAAGAGAATATCTTATCCAGATTTGGTTGCCCTATGAAGATTGTAACAGATAATTCTCAGGTTTTTAAGTCACCCAAATTCATCAGCTTTTGTCAAAAGTTCAATATTACAGTAGGTCATTCTACTACATATTACCCTGAGGGAAATGAGCTAGCTGAGTCCTCCAACAAAAGTAAGGATCTTGAAGAAAACTATCGCAAAGAATCAGAGAAATTGGGACTCTCAGCTAAAATTCGCTCCGTGGGCTAACAGGGTCACTCCTAAGCGATCCACGAGAAAATCACCTTTTGGATTAGTCTATGGGAAATCAGCCATATTCCCAATATAATTAGCAATGTCAGTCGCAAGAATACTGCAATATGTAGAAGATGAACCAAATGTTTTAACCTGAATGATAAATCAATTGGTGGAACTTCACGAAAGTAGAGAGCAAGTTAGCCAAAAACTGGTTAATTATTAACAAAAAATGAAATCTCTGTTTGACAGGAAGGCAAAGGAAAGGCCACTTCAACCTGGTTTTTTAGTCTTAAGGTGGAATCTTTGAAGGGAGGAAAAGCGAAAAAATGGAAAGTTCAATCCATTGTGGTTCGGCCCCTTTAGAATCTTCGAAGCAAAAGGAAATAGTATTTTTTTGTTGGAAAACCTGGAAGGAGAGTCACTAGACCTACTAGTAAATGGGTAGTTCCTAAAACTCTATTTCCACCACTAAAGGTACTTTCCCTTAATTCATTATAAATACTGGTGTGATGTATGTAAATATTCTATGATGTTCAAAGTTATTTTTGTTTTTTTTTCCTGAAGTTTTTTTTCAAGACTCCATACCCAAGGAAAAAATGTCAAGTTGCAGGTTCTCGATGCATTGATGTCAATACACCATCCCCAGTTGGAGGCAATGTTATCTCTGGACCTTAAATTCTTCTCCAAAGATTGCAAATAGTGCAGTGACCATCCAGAATAAATAAGAAATAATTACTTTTGAAGAAGTCATGAGGATTAACCTCTCTCGGTGCTTAATCCATGGCGCAACGAATCATAGGTTAGTGCTTAACCATGGTGTAAGGTGATGAAGGGGTCGGATGAATTTTTTTTAAGAACAAAGTAAAGGGTGTGTTCCTCTCACCATGATCACCATCCCTCAACACCCCCGACGCTCTTCAAACCAACTCCGATGGTTTGACTTGCAGGAGGATTAATAGGCTAAGCAGCGCTGACATTGAAAGGTTAAAGATTGATTCGATGCTCCTGATTAGTTCAAGGGGCTAGAAGAGAGCTTGTTCCATCTAGGGTACTCCCAGTCCTAGCATGGTGGGGTCATCAACCAAATGGGCTTCTCCCATTACCTCCTCATGCTTGAAGGTCTAGGGGCCTAAAGGTAAAGTTAAAACATGTTAGTTCACTCCCGCCTCCGATCTTCATTTCCTGGTCTGCCAACCAACCCTTAACTACCATGTATCCTCTGCTCCAATCCCTAAGCCTACCACTTGGACAATCGTGCCCCTTCTACTATACAATAGCATATTGCCTAAACTTTCCCTTCTCGACAACTATTATACAGTCAGGTCTATATTTTCAAATTGCACCTTATATTCATCATTTCCCTGAATTTATATCCTAGCTGGCCACAACATACCAAGAAGATAAGCATTACTTTGTTTCTGCCTCAGGGACTAAAATCCTGGAAATAACCCCTACCTTGATCCAAAGGGCTTAAATTTTTCCTGTTTCTTCCACAATGCAACCATTCACTGACATTACCTTGGTTCATCGCTTCGTTACTCTCCCTCCTGATGAACAACAATCCTTCCTAGACCAAATCCTCATTCTTGAAATTAAACCCCTTCGCCCAGAAGAGTGGTTCCCAATAACCCTCTTTGAGAAATTCGTTCAGCCCATCCTAGTTGTAATTGTGTGTTTAATGGTGAAGATAGCTCTCAAATAATAAATAAAGCCATTGCATGTTTTCTACATAAGATGAAGTAGTCCGACTTCCTACTTAACATCCCACTCTACCTATCTACCGCCATATTCTTTCAGCTCCATTATTTCCCTCCATATTATTACTTTCGCTACTATTCCCTTTTGTTTTACTTGTTCCTCTATACCCATTTCAAAGAATTTCAATGTATGGATCTTCATGTGTTTTCTCCCAATAAGCAACAAAATTTTGTCTTTGACTGGAATATCTCTGTCAAAAAAAGGCCTAAATTGGGTGGGTATTCCCAATTCATCTCGACCTTCATTGCCATTGCATACCAGATCATTCATGGAACCTTCCCACAGTGAAAAGAGTTCCTCCAACTCAGCAAGGATGCCATTATAGGAGACTAGTACCTCTATGAGGATTACACAAAGATTCAGGTTTACGGTTGTGAACTTCATCCATATCGCTTGCCAATATCCATGCCTATGAGGATGTTCGCCCTTGAATTCATTTGACAGATCCTCAGTGTAGACCTGATTCATTTTGTACCAGCAAAGAAAGGGCACATTTTTAAAATGGGATAGCCATAAGTCCTTTTGTGGTAAACACACGGCATACTTTCAAAATACTTGAGGCCCTACTTGAATCCATGGAGCTCGAAAATGGAAACACTTGGCATTATGATCCCCAAGGCATCATTAACCGAAGGAGATAATGGATTAAAGAATCAATTTACGTGGATGACTCAAAGCCTGAAATTGAATGGAAATATAATTTTGATTGATGGAATCTTAATACATAAATGGAGACCGAGTCCCCAAGTCAACGTGGGAAAAGCATCAAAGAGGACTGCTGACTCAGGGGGATGCTGACACAGAGGAAGGACATATAAATAAAAAATCTAGGAGTCAGGGTCTAGAATAGGAGGAAGAAGAGGAAGAGGAAGTGGGGATAAAACTAGAGAAACCAGTTTCAGATCATCTAGGCTTTCATATTAACCTGGAAAATCCACCAACAGTCACAACTTCACCCACAACTGAAGTAGTCATTCCAGATCCTGAGGACAATGCTACTGTTACATGATCCAATTGGCCTCTAGGAAAAGTTATTGACGAAATCAACAAAAAGGTTAAAGAGAGAATGCAGAGAGAAATGGTTGCCCAATCAGCCCCTTGTCAAACTCAACTACTAGCTGCTATGGACCTCGAGAAGGATGAAATGATAATTTCACTACAACACCCATCAGTGCAGATCTTTCCTGCAGGACCTCAGTTCAAGACCTTGGATGTCTCCCTGAACTTAGCCAGTGTCCCTTTGTCAGATAAGGTCAACCTACACAAGCACGTTGGGGAAATGTTATATAATTATTTGGGTAAAAACCTCATGACTATCAATAGAGATGAGAGATATATAGGAAAAGTATCCAATAAAATGAAAATAAAGAAGGCCAATTCCAAAGTTGTATATCTCTAGAAAGATCATATAAGGAGTTTATAATTAAACTAGGTATCAACCAAGATGACAGATCAGTCGTAGAAGCCATTCTACAGTCAACTCAAAAGGAAAATAAGGAGTTAAGGCATAAGCTAAAGATGCCTAGCAGGGAACATATCCAGACAAAGGAGTTGGCATAGGTCAAGATGGAGAAAGAAAAGCTAATGAAGCAGTTGACAGATAATAAATATAAAATATTGGCATTAGAGAAAACTGTGACCGAATTGCAAAAGATCCCCATAATCCCATTGATCGCCTCATTCAGTCTCTAACTGAGCTTCAAATTTCTAAAGGTGAACTAAAGAAGACACAAAGGGATTTAGATACTGCCAAAGCCCAGCTAACTCAGAAGGAGAAACAACTGCAAACCTCAGTTACCAATGCTGAATAAGCCACTAAAGACCTATAGGCTGCAATATAGGAGATAACTGAACTAAAGTCTAAATTGAAGGGGAACATGTCTCTCCTTGAAGCCAGACAGTTGGTGTGGGACAAGCTCATTGAGGAAATGAAACTCAACTAGGAACATGTGACTTTGATATGTGATCGAAAGGTCATTAGTGTGGAGTGTGAATCACAAATAACCAATGATAAAGAGATGATTATAAGGAGCTCCCAGTTTGCTATGAAATTTATTCGTTTCTTAAATGAGAGGCCAACCGACGAAATAAGACCAATAGACATAGAAATAGATTTTGTGTTGTGGCGGAGATCTCTAAGGTGGTTTCGAAAGAATAAGCCAGAGCTAGAGCAGAGCAGAGCCTCGTCAGGGTACAAAAGGACATGGCTTCTTTCAATGAAGAGTTTGATAGGATCATACAGGATGTGTTACCTAACCATTGGGGGCCTCATGGGGAACTATTACCTTAGGAGCAGTACAGTTAGAAAATGATAAAAGCTAAAAGCAAGGCACGATCATCTCACGAGAAAACAACCATTCCTAGGGGTACAATTGTGGTAAATTTCTTAAAGAAGGAATTTCAGCTGCTTGGGATGGTTAGGAGTCTTTTTCATCGTAGGTTGGACTACTCAAGGGTGATTGATTTGAAGATTAATTTACGCAGTTCAGTTCTTCTCCTCAGCCCCCTCTAGCCGTATGGAAACGATGTGAACAAATTGTGAATCTACCACTCGTACAAATGGTCAATCATCGTGCTCCACATGCTCCTCACCAGGCCTCATCATCTCATCCTTCTTGAAGATCTTCCAAATTATGCCAGCCTTGGCATTTCATTTACTTTAATGTTATTTTTACTTATGGTTTTTACTTTGTTTTGTTATATTAGTACATTATTGTTAAACCAATTGTGCATTCGCACACGCTGGAATTTTGAGACATGTTTTGGCATAGTGAACCAAATCAAGAAGGAATATCTCTCTAACGACCTATCTCTATCCAAAGAGGCCTATATATGAAACTTTTGATAAAGAAAGAAAGGTTCATGATTTTGGAAAGAAACTTTGTATTGTTTTGGCATGGTTTTGGTTCTTTCAATATATATGTTACTCAGAATATTAATGCAATATCAATGGTCATTCCCACATTTTTGGATTCTAGTATGTCTCTTCTCCTTAGTATTTTCATAAATGTTTCATGTTCTTCTCAGAATTCATGTTAAGTAGTTGCTAGATGTGTTTCCTCTTAAATACAAATTCATTTAAATCAAACTGTCCATGAAGGATGCTTGTACAGATTGTGGAATTCAGATCTTTAAATGCACTCCATGAGTCTTAGCATTCACCATAATTCTTCGCTTCCATTTCTTTCTAAATCCATATATGTGTAGAATACTTGATATCACAAGCCCTATATGATGGGTTTCTTCTTTTATTTCTGTTGTTATCACGTCTATATATAAAAAAAAAAAAACGAACTGTAAGTCCTGAGATGATATTGGCCACTATTGATTGATATGTTATATCACTGAGTACCTATTATATATAAAGAACTCATGGGCTGTGTCTTTCCAAATTTGTTTGAACCAACTAAATTCAATTTGTAAATAACATAAAAAATGGTGATCTAACTCCTTTGAAGAATAATAAGAGATGCACTAAATCTAGATGTCCTAGGCACTAGTCTCCTTGCAATCCAGAGACTGTCTCTAGTATCGACAATGGGTTCCAAAGTTGTGTAGCTCAAATGGAAGAGGAAACAAAGAATAAGGTGTCATGCATTGAAGATCATCTGTTACTTAAAGAATTGGAAGATGTAGTTATGAAAATCCTAGGTTTACTACTTAGGATTTCAAGATAATGATGTCAACTATTAGGAGTAAATATTTTTTAAGGGAAATGATGAAAAGTGTTTTTTTTTTTAATTGTATTTTTGACTTATGTACTGATATGTTTGCTCAAATTTCAATAGCAAGCATTTGTTGGATGCACAATTATATTTTTCATCTAATTAGTACCCATTGAACATAATTGTGATTGAACCATAATGAAATGTACTGGAAATATATGAAAAACACAAACTTTTATTTAAAAAAAAACACAATTTGTTTTCCATTTATTTCCGGTTTATCTCATTGTGTGTTTATTAAAATTTTGTAAAATAAGAAATTGCTTAATGCAAAATATAACTCTAGATCCAACAAATGACTACTCTTGAAATTTGAGTAAACTTAAAAGGAAACAAGTTGAAACTATGATTAAAAAAACAAATCTCTTTCTTTCTTTCTATTTGAAAATCCATAGCTCTTATTTTATTATTATTTTAATTACACTTTACCTTGAGACACCCATTTTAAATTTCAAATTTCCACTCATATTTGTAATAATAATATTAAAATTTTATACAAATATCAAATAATTTTATAACAAATAAATTTATACCAAAAACACTAACATAATATATATTTTTAAGTAAAACATTATCCAAATAAAAATGATTTATTTAATGCACGATAAATTATAATGATATATAATGACAAATAGATGAAAACATGATTCAATAAAAATAAAAATAAAATACTTTTAATATTTTATCATCATGCATGTGGCATAAGAACAACACTAATACGACGCAAATGTGATGCAAAATTTCATTATGCCAAAAAAACACCCTTGACCATGGGAAAATGGGCTATAATGATAGAAATTGGCCTTATTATAGAGCCTCATTGTAATATTGTACATTTAAAATATTGTATTTATTTTTTCCTATTTAAGTTTTTTTTTAAAGGATGAAAATATGCTTATTCCTCAATCTACACGTGTTGAATCTATCATAAACGTTGAATATGAAATACTATAAAGTAGGTGCTATGCCATATCAATGATGAGTAAAGTTAACTTAAGAAATGCAATTATTTTAAAGTCAATGTTATTCTTTATAGGTAACTTGTTTGTAGTTTTATTTATATAAGGTATAGTCTACTTAATATATGTTTCATTGTTATTATAGTCATTGTTATTATAGTTTCAAAATTCTTGTATTTATCTAAAAGAAAACCATTTGTATTATTTTAAAGAAAACCACATAAAGCTTTGAAAGAGAATTGTTTCCTATATCAGGGACAAATATTATATAACTACAAAATAATTAGTAAAATATAAACCAATTTTTTTTTAGTGATCCTAACTTCGATTAGGGTAAGAATGGAGATGATAGGAAACCAATTATTGGTTGTGTTTCATCTTGTATCTAGACCGGTAGTTTAGTCTCATAAAAATTGGAAAATGATCGCTCATTCAACCATCGAATCTAAATATAGAGATCAATTAATGACAGAACAAATGTAGTATAGATTCAAAACTTAATGGGTGAGCTTACATTCTTCTTTGAGGAGTCAAATATAGTGTATTCTAATAATAGAAAAGTAATACAAGTAGTTGAAATCCCTATTTATCATTGAGAAAATAAAGCTGATGGAGCTTCATGCCCATGATCCAAAACAAAAAAAAATTATAACATCTATTTATGGTAAGTCAAATAATCAAATATTTGATATATTTTTGAAGCCATTAATAAAAGCTAAGTTTGAAAAACATATTTGATATATTTTTAAGCTAAGTTTGAAAAACATATTTGATATATTTTTGAAGCCATTAATAAAAGCTAAGTTTGAAAAACATATTTGATATATTTTTGAAGCCATTAATAAAAGCTAAGTTTGAAAAACTTAACGCTGTGCATGGGGTTCGAGAAACTATAACTACGGGAAATATTCAAACATAATTCCACCTCTAAGATATCTATAACACCAATGTTGAACAAAACAATCTAAAATAAAAAAGATTTTTAAAAAGTTGGAATAATATACTTCAAAGTATAAGATTTCCTCGAAAAATAACAAAGGTTAGTGCGAAGGATTTGATTTTTTTAAATGCTCAATAAATTCACTATTCAATAAATTGGATTTTAAAACATTTATATTTATTATCATGAAAATAAAATAAAACAAAATTGAAACTTATAACCATTGAACAGACATTACATTTGTAAGTAAAAAACAAAAAAAAAAATTGAAATCTTGTAACTATTGAAAATATATCACAATAGTGTAAATAGAAAATAAAATTTGTAATTTCATGAAAAGTAATTAAAACATGCTCGTGATGTATACACAGCGGTGAGTTTAAAATTAATTGAAAATAAAATTGATAATAGCATGATATATTGCATCTTATTGATCTATAGTTAATATGGACGAGATGTTATAGTGCTATTGTGTATAGAGGTGCTCTTCAACCTAGTATAGAGGAGAAGTTGTCATGTCATATCATGTCTTGTTATGTTATGTCAATATTTTGACTTAGTCAAATTACATTAAAATAAAAATAAAATAAATCCATTTCCCATTGAGAGAGATAAATTTGAGTTGCAAATCTCTTTTACAGTAAAAATAGATTTCGTCCCTCTTGGTGTATGTTATGTAATGTAAAATGTAATCAATAATTAAAATTATGAAAATAAAACAATAAATTATTACTTATTAATGTGGACTTAATAATTAAATCTAAAAATTAAAAAATAGATTTTTGAGAGGTCAAATTACTAAATAAAGATTGATATGGTAGTTGAGGTAACATTAAGGCCATAAAGTAATATGGTGTTGACTATTTTTGGGCTCCAACTTTTAACAACACTTTGTTTTGCAAATGGTATTTTTATGTAATATAAATTGTGTGAAGGTTCCTTTGTAATTTGGCTTTAGCCCATGATTATATATATATATATATATATATATATATAGGATTTATCTTAATTCTAAATCTATCAAAATGTAAAAGGATCAAATCATTTAGGTGTAAATATTTCCTCAAATTTTATATTAAGGAAAAAAAATTCAACTCAACATATTTGATTTATGAACTCTTGAGAAATCTAGAATTGGGATAGATTTAATAATTTTTTATTTTATTTATTTATTTATTTTTTCGAGAGGAGTAAACCCTGAGAGAAATCTCGAATATATCATCCATCGCATCATGATGCATCATTTTCCGTGTCATCATCCATCACATCATGATGCATCATAGTTGCGTCATCAGACTACCCTGAGAGAAATCTCGAATATATCATCCATCGCATCATGATGCATCATAATTTCGTCATCAGACCGCAACCTTTTCCGTGTCATCATCCATCACATCATAATGCATCATAGTTGCGTCATCAGACTGCAACTTTTTCCGTGTCATTCACATTTCGAACCCCGGTGAAGAGGTTGATATATTAAAATTGTGAAACTTATTTCTTTATGCCCGTTGAAATTGACGCCAACCTAAACTTATCTAACCAAATCAAATTAAATGGTGGTCCTTCATTTAAGATATTTTTGGCTAAACTTCAAACGCTATCAAACCGTTTATACTTATCGCCTGCCACTATCGGAAAAAATACCTGTTGCAATCACCCCACACGTACCGGTGGAAGCACTCTGTTCTTTCGTTCATGTATGTCACAACATGAACCGGTGGAAGTGGCCCCGTTCATTTAACATATTTTGGCAAAATTTTAACGGTGATCAAACCGTGACTACTTTCCGCCTGCCACTATCTAAAAGGAAGCCTTCATTTCAAACTGTACCTACTTTCCGACTCCCATTATTATCTAAATAAAATAATCTTTTATTTCAATTATTCATACCTCTCCGTGGAACTACTCTGTTCATTCGTACCCTGCGCCCACGCTGAACACAACTATTTCCAGCTCAACGAAGTCCACCATACATTTGGCGGACGCTTGGTTGAAAGCTAGTCCCATTCTTTTGGACTATTGCTTTAATTTGACATCTCACCAATTTTTGTTGTCTACAATATCCACATCACATCACATTTAATTGGTCCCACTTTTTCCCACCCTTCTAATTGATAAGGCATGGCAACTCTCATTATCGACTCTGGCAGCTTCCCTGAATGATCCAAAGGGATTTCGTGTTATCAATGTTTCCTGCTTCCTATAAATTGAAAGTTGATTATTCGCAATTGATATCCATTCCATTTCAGCCCCACTTACCTTTCCATGCTTTGCTTGCCTTCCTCTAGGAGAGCAACTTTCAATTAGCAATTTTCTGAGAGCAACTTTCTTCCTTACGGAAGGGATTTCATCGATCATAAACCCACCGGAAGGTTTTCCAACGGAAGACTAGCAATGGATTCTATCGGTAAGTTCATGAATACCCATATATATATATTATATGAATTGTGATTTTTCACAATAAATATATTGTTGCTGGTACATGTAGAGCTGGAGCATTAGGACTGAAAGAGACGTTGCCGGCATATTTAGAGCCTAACCTAACTTCAGGAGGATCTGGGTATGACAATCTCACGGCCGAGATCGACGTATGTTCTAATTATATATTTAGATTTATTTTTTGGCTTGCCTTGAATTTGTGTAAAAAATAATTTGATCTTGTCTTCTACAACTTCTTCTTCAAAGATTCGTTCAACTATGGGTCGCTGCCACAACTCTCAATTTTCAAACTTTTTTCTACCCTCTTTTGCTTATGCTTCATATTCCAGTATTTCTTTTTGACATATTTCTTGATAGAAGAATCTTATCTCTTCTTGAATCCATTGCTGAAAAATTGTTTCAATGAATTCATCTTCGTCTTTAAAAACATCCATATTATTCTTTTCACTTTTATCATTAGGTATTGCTGTTTTTTTCCTATAATCTACACATTCAAGATCATCATTCACCATTTCATACAATTATTTTATTCTAGTTGTTGCTTTAATGCTCACATCAATTTGTTCAATTGGTTTCTAAATCCATTATTCAATAAGCTTCAAATCTGCATCAAATTTATTATCAACTTTGTTTTCAACTTTTTTGCCCATGCTATTCTGAACAACTGCATATTAAAAAACAATATTAAAAACATCTTTATTATGCTCTTCAGTGAGAGCTTCTACTTCTTCATTCTCTATTGTCAGTGGATATTCTCATCAAAAACTCTTCAATCACTTTATCCTCTTCTTGATCATCAACTTTTGCTCAATCTTGCACTGCTTCATGAGAAATTACAACTACTTCATATCTTGCTGTTACAGTGACAACTTCAACCTTCATTTATTCATCGAACCTGGCTTACCATATTGCCACAATCAATTCCTGTTTCAGAAAATAAACTACACATAACATCAACATAATGTTCATCCACACTATGGTGGGATATTTGAGCATGCATGTGCTCATTGTCATTTTCATTGACAATTTCAATCTCATCAAATCCATCGATTGCAGTTAGATGCACCACTTCACATCTCACTTTGTAGTAATCATCCACACGTGTTTTGTCACAGTAGGATTCACCATCATCTGCACCATCCACGTTACAGTGAAGTCCTTGAGAATTTATATGCTCTTTCTGTGCTTAACACACAGAGAGGCTTTAAGTTCTCTTTCTGCAATCTTTGTTGCATCTTCTTCATCCATATGCATGCTTGCATAATGGGTTTCAATTTTATGGTATTGATAACCATCATCCACTTTTGAGTGGGATTCTCCAAGCTTTGTTGTCCTCTTAGAGTCTTGCTCATCTATTCTCACACCTGCAATTGACTCAACAAATTGTGACACATTTTGTTGTTACATGTCACTCCGCTTTGCACCAAATTCTTCTTCCAAGATCTTCCATGCTTCCTTGGAAGTTGTAGTTTTTGCTACCTTGCAAATAACCATTTCATCCATTGCTTGTTGAATGAAACTCAAAGCTAGGACATCAATAAACATAGGAGGTGGTAGTAGATCCATGATAAACCAATCAACCTCTTTCTTTTTTGTCTTCTGCTAGACTTCTCAATTCCTAGACTATGGCCTGAACCTCTCTAAACATGACAACAATATTTGTTTCTTCTTTCTGATTATTTTTCTTAGTCTTATTCAGTCACACTTTTTGACCAATGACTCTTGTCTTTCCTCTGTCTTATAGTTTTTTCTTGATTTCGTGAGACCATCTTCCATATTGCCCCCAAATATATATATATGAGATTTTTAATATGCACCCTCACTCAAAAAACTATTATACTTATAACTTGTTTTTGCAAAGAAATGAACTCTTGCAAAGTCTTAAACTCTTTCCAATTAAAACTCCTTTCTTTTGTTTTTAGAAATTTTTTTCTGAAAAAACCTCTTTGCACATAAATCGTTTAAAACCCTTTTATAAAATTCTCTATGTAATAATTTTTGTTGAATTGAGGCTTCTGTGATCCATAACATTTATTAAGTAGAGTTTCGGCTCTAAGTAATAATTTTTTTTTAATAAAACTCTTTTAAACCTTTTATGAACCACTTAAAAAAAGGCCCTTTTAATTTTATTTAATAAAAATCAAACCGTGAGTTCATACCACAAACTCTTATCAAAAGAGATGTCACGTATATGTTTTAAAAAAGATTTTATCATGGCCTAAAAATCAAATATCCACGTGATTCTTTTAAATTTACATAATTCAAACAGAAATGTGATTTTTTTGGATTTTTGGGTATTGGTGGAAAAATTTGAGGTGAAATTTGATTTGTGTTATTTAAACTAATTTTTTTGATTGTATATATGAATTCAACTCCCTCAATAACATAAACATTTTGATCATTGAAAAATTACTTATTAAATTTGTGATTTCAATAAACTTCTGCAAAATTTTAGAAAAATTAAACTAAAAAACCCAGTAATTGTTTTTCCAAAAAAATCTCAAAACTCAATTAAAAAAAACCTGCAAGGCTACAGCCTTTCGAAAAAATTAAAAACCTGTGAACATCGGCGAAGTCTTATATTTTTATTCGGTTCAAAACGGTGGCTGCGACTGTAGTGGAAGCAGCGGAAAACTTTTACTTCAAGAAAAAGAAGTATCAACCTTCCACTTAGGGCTATGACTCTCACGTGTTCAGAAAAAATAATCCATACGCTACGGCTTATCGCTCGGCAGCGGCAAACAAATTTCGACCTTTTATCACTTAAGGCTATGTAAGCCGTGACTACCTTTTAGATTTTATGGTTGGAAAGGGAGATAAGAAAAACAATAATTAACACAAATATAATTATAGGAGTTGTTTCTCTTTTTTATTGATCACACAAATTTCAATGAATCTGTTGAGAGGTATTTATATTTTTTAGACTAGTTACTCATCCAAAATAAGTAAACATATATATATTTTAAATTCAATTTTTCGGAAAATATAATTTAATTTTAAATCACTCTATTTATTTGACTTAGTTAAGTCACTCGTCAACGAAGTAATTACAATTTCTAACAAACATAAATTATAATATTTTAAGTATGTAATATTAATATGAAACATGTGATATTAATATAACCTTATTATAACAAAATTTACTTAGTACTTTTTATAAGTGAATTTCTATAATTAAAAGTTTTGTTTTATATTTTATATATATATGTGTTTAATTTATATATTAATATTTTTATAATTAATAATAATAATAATAACACTAACTTAAAAAAATATTTAATTTAATAATTTTTTAATCTTAACCATATTAATGTTGATCCATATTTATCTAATCAGTTGATATCTAATAAATCAAATTTCAATAAATTCTAACCTTGCCAACAATTTAATTTAATTACTTAATATGTAATCAACCCAATTTCATAAAGTATAACCTATTTATATAAGAAAGTTTTAATAATTCATGATAGATCGTAATGCCAATCACGTGGATTAGCTACCATATGATGAGCAGGTGCCTTTTTTCTTAATTCTCATCAGATGGAGACAACGTTACAAAATGAGATGGTTTAAGAATGAAGATAATATTTTTATCTTAACGTTGAAAGGATGAGAGAATGGGATGGGCCAAGTGTTTACGCGGCAAACTTTTTGGACTCTTTGGTTAGAATTGGGTACTTGATTTTTTTGAATTTAATTTTGGAATGGCCAAGAGTGTTTACGAAAGGTGTAGTTGTTTTCTTACGCGTAGGAATTTTAATTATATGGTGTTGTAATTTGTCATGGTGAGTTTAGTAAGGATAAGTTATCTAATGTCGTGAAATTCTTGTTTTCTTTAATTTCTTTATATTTTAGGGAATTTATTTAATAGATATAGAAATTGTTTATTTTATTTTTTGGTTTAATAAAGAAATATTAAAAATGTTGGTAGGGAATTTTGTAATTTTTTTTTAAATATATATTTTTATATTTCATATCAAAAATACAGAGTACATGATAAGTGTTACCTTACGTATAGCTAAACCAATTGTTTTGTGAATTTTGATTATTACAAATTTTATTATGCACAATGATTAATTGTGTTGTGAACTCTGATTGTTACAAATCTTATTATGCATAACGATCAAGTATCAAAATTTCTTACAATATTCAAAAAAATTAAGGCACTTGTGAGTACAAATAATAGCGCAGTGCGCACCAGAAAAAGAAACATATAAATTATCACAATTCATCAAAGTCACATTCAGATTAAAACTCGAGTATCATTATAGATCAACAATGAACATCAACAAAGAAAATCAGATCAAGAGACCTTAGCTCGGGGATATTAAACATAATATATTCGTTTGCAAAAACTTTGAGCCAAAATCTTGCATCATAACACTTCCACTAAAATGAGTGATACCACATTTTGTCAAGGTATACATTAGAAATACAGAAAATTTTGAAGCATCACACACGATACAAATGCCAACATCGGAACCATCATGATTCAAAAAATATTTGAAGCATTACACACCATACATATGCCAACAACCAACCATCATGAAGACAACACTAGGATACCCCAAAAACAAAACTCTATCCATTATTTACCAGTAGTTGAGAAGGTGTTTAATGTGTCATTGCCATAGTAGGCCATCCTGCAAGTTCCCAAACAAAATACCATTTCCAAACTGAAAAACAAAAGTAATTATCACCACCATATTAATCGTTATCATAAGAGATCAAATAAGGGTTGTACACTATCTTTCATAGGATCAGTGAGATCTCCTGACCAAGAATCATTGATAAGAAATCTCTTCACCCACGCCAAATGAGCATCACCATTGTCTAGAGAGAAACACAAATTGTGTAGCATCCTTTTCACATCATTAAATGAAAAGAAAACATTATAAGTTTTCGCCTGTTTATCCTTGAAGCGGAGAGGCAAAAAAGTATTGTTTTGTTGGTTTAAAGCCAACGAACTCATAAAGTGCAACCTTCTTTTCTGAAATCTATTAAGAATAGGAAGACATTTAGCTTCCTCTCCCACCAATTATGAGTTCGAACACTACGAGCAATCCCTTGCCTCCACAATTTCCAGGGCCAAGATCTCCTTCCGCACCTCAAGAGGAACAAAATCGAAGGTAATGACCACTGAACCATAGGAGAACAAACACATCCTTTTATGAATGATGTTTCCTCTACCTCCTCACTGACTACTCATTCTCTCCCTCAGAGCCATGAGTACATCTACAGATAAATAATGAGGAAAATCACCAACAAGAACTCTGCTATTAAAAGTAGAGGAAGGGTAATGGGGAGTGCCCTAAATTTCAGATCAATGGACAATAAGGTCGTCCACAAAAACCACTCAAAGGGTGCAAGACCTAACAAATTATCAAGCTCACCACACTGTAAGGACATTACCACATTGTTACCAACAAGACTAGACACCTGACTAGACACCATAATGACAAAACCTTGAAATAAAGACAAAGTATTAGACGTCTGGAACAATTTAGAGAATAGAGAAAAACCTAGAAAAATGACCACTTGCAATAGATTGACATACTTCATAACAAATACCAACACCACAACACCAAGAAACCAATAGCTAGTAGCCCAAATAATCCAAATTAGCCACCAAAACAGAACATAGGTCACCCATAAATTGTTATAATAAAGAAAGTGGAAAAATTACTTCCCAAAGAAAATCAAATTGGGATGAAAGACAATTACCAAAAACGTAGACCTCTCCCAAACCGAAAGAAAATTAAGAGATTCAAACAAACTGGGCCACCAAGAAACTCAAACCATGCACTCCCGAGACACCAGAGAGAAAATCCCAACGCATAATAAAAGAAATGTAGGCTTGACAAAAGACTCCCAAACACTAATTATCAACAAGAAATAACCAGACATGGAGGATGAGGTGAAAACGTTGTCTCCTCGGCCACAATTCCTTAATAGTCGTCCATCCATCACGTTGAACTTGAATTTAAAACACCAAAGAACACACATATTAACATTGTTTCATTAACTCCTTACCACTTCCACCTATGTGTAATACAAGTGTTACAGTGGTGTTGTACTCCTATAGAAATAGGTGTCATATTTCATGATTGACTAGTTGAGCTCTATAATATGTTCATCCTTTCCTTGCTGTAAAGGTTTCCACATTATTAAAAATAAATAAAAAAATGTAAATAATGTAAAGAGGGTATGCCCTAAAAGAAAAATCAAAGGGTAAAAAGAATAAAATGGTAAAAGGAAAAAATGAGAAGAAATGAACCCCAAGTAAAATAGACCAGGAAAGTGTGCAAGTCCAAATGCCACTACTTTTTCATTTTCTGCAAATAAAGCATTGTGTGCAGCTTGTTAACTTTTGCCACAATTGATGAATGGCCAAACAACTTAATCTTGGCTAGTTCATGTTTGAATTTCCTGTTTTAGAGATAGAGAATAAAATCTATCCAAAATATTTAATCTTGGCAGATAAGTAAATAGGTAGAGAAGCAAAGGGGCTCAACAGTTTAATTTGATCCCTTGGAAGTAATAAATGTAAGCTTAGGTAGGCTTACCATGAAAAGAAAAGAAAAATTGAAAAGGGTTTGCCAGTCTACGTGCACCCAATAAAGAAGGAAAAAATGCTAGGCAAAGTAGGCTGGGTAGGTAGATGGTGTTGAAGAAACATACTTGTGATTGATTTTGTCTCTGAAAAATGTGTTAGTCTTATCCCTATCACAAGTGCAAAGCAGATATTTTGATGCAGCTCAGGCGAGGTAGATTTCATAAATAACTTCCCTTCACATCTTTTCCCTAAAATCACTTACTAACTCCCCCCAAAGGTATTAAGATATGCTTAATATCCTTGAACCACTCATTCCATTTTCATCAAATGCCTAAGTAAAACCCCGTTTTTACTTAAGGAAGTGGTCATATTTCTTGTATAAATCCCTTTTTTTTAGCCTAAGTGTTAAATATTAAATCTCTAACATTATACTTAGCGCTGTTCATTTCAAAAATTCATATTAAGTCTAACTTTATTTTATAAATCCATATAAATTTTTCCCCTCCCCGTATTATGTATATATAATGAAAACCACGATATTTAATATTCCTGCCCCTGGTTAAATTATAAACCATAGCACTGTTTTTCGGGAATTAATGGTTCATTTGGAACCTATTAATAGCCCTCCCCATGCCCAAAAGATTAATTAACCACCTGGGTTAATTAATAACTAACCCGCCGACCAATAAAAATACCCCCGATACCATTAATAATAGTTTAAATATACTGGGCCCACTGCTTAACCACTCGCCATCTGCAGACTACACCCACCGTCCGATCTCCGTTCCACCATCCAACAGTTAATAGCCATTTCGCGACCCCCTCAACTGCCGAGCTTTAACTCCTGGGGAAATGGTGGTTTTGGCACTGTACCTCTACCACGCGTCACTCCACCGCTGCGATCACTCGCCCTCCACCTGATACCGCCCAGCCCCGAAAGCGATGCGGGCCAAACCGCTTACCACTCACCACCATGTCACCTACCACGACCTCCGCCACGTCGTCTATCCTGTAGTCCCGTTGACGTCATGCTTACGTCATCCGTCCTTCAAATCGAAAATTGCTGCCAAAACTTCATTTTGTCAATAAAAGGGTAAAAATATCAGTTTTCCTATGTCTTTTTGTATATCGCGCTCCAAAGCATAAGAGAAACCAAAATCAAGTGTTCCAGGTTCAGACCACCTCCGACCAGAAAGGGCTACACCGACAGGGCTCACGGCCATTCAAACTACAACATGCAGTGTTCCTCTGAAAACACAGGTACCTTTGCCGGCTATCTCCAAACAAATTGGCTATTAGTGCATCATTTACCATGGTTTCCTAGCAAATCTCCACAGAACTTGACATACCATCCGCGGAGATATCCATAGCCGCGTTGTTGTCCTTCGAAAAAAGAAATTTTGGGCGAAATACCAGACATCGGTGAACAGGGGTCAGTTCAGCATTAAAGAGCATCAAAACAAGTCAAAGAGTATCAGTTCAAGCATTAAAGTGTATCAGATGAGCATTGAAGATGTCAGAACAAAATTAAAGAAGGAAGATCAAAATTTAATGCACAGTAAAGACAGGTAGTCGACGCAGAGCTACCTCAGAAGACAACTGCAAGCCGAAACCTAAAGGCTTGCCTCCAGCACAACATCAGTTATCTTTCTCGAGCTGCTTCTATGTTACTTGTAAACTAATTTAGGTTAAGATCTAGAGATTATCTCACAGCTTTTATGAGATATCTGTTGTACATATTTTTCTGTATAAAGACCCACTTCATTAGAGTTTTGAGGAGGTTGGGTGCGGTGTAAATTCTTAGACTCTGTTGTAATATTGAAATTTGGAACAAAAAGCTGTTGGAATCAAACTCTTGTCTGGCCTACTAGATGAAGAATTGAAGCAGAGGACTTGTCAGAGAATTCTTGAAGAAACCTCCGAATCAATAAGTCCCCTATATCTTATGTTTTATAGTTTTCATGTTTACTATATCATCTGTGTTTCATAATCTGAATGATAAAGAAAAAGGATAATTCAAAATTTGCTTAACTGCACTCTGTATTCAATATTTATTGTTCTCTGTGTTTTATTCAGAGTTAGCATAAATAGTGAATTCTTAATTGCTCCTGTTTCCTGATTCTCTCATATTGAGTATTTGCTAAGGAATTCTTAACTGCTCCTTATCAGTAATCATCCATTTTCCCTCTTTCAATATGCTGAAAGATTCTTAACTGCCCTTCACCCATTTGAGCCCATTCCATCTGCTTCCAGCCTTTATTTGTTCCTTGTTTGACTACCTTGCTTTGTGATGCCATCCTCTGTTAAGAAACCAAATCCAGAAAGCCATCCTTCTTTGACTCCATCATGCCCAATGGACTGAACTATTTTGTTTTACCTCACTGTTCTATTGAATCTCACCACCCAAACCCAAAACAAAACCCTTGAACTTTATAACTTGCTTTATACCTTTAAAACACAAAGCTAAATCATAAAGAGAGAGCCCTCTCTGGATATAGATTGGCTAGATTCTATATCTAAAAGATTGGTCTGTGGTTACCTCGGCTGTATTCCCTTTCTTACAACTTTTGGGGACAACCTGAGTGATAACATCATTGGCGACTCCGCTGGGGATCTGAATAAATTGTTTGTTACTACTCTGTTCTGTATAAGCTACAGATGGAGCCTGAAGTTAGCCAGGAAGCCTTTGAAACTGCTTTTGCTTTGCAATTGCAGAAGTAAATAAATTCTGCTTCAGTCTATCTCCGGTCTAGTTTATGGATTGAACAGTTGGTTTCAAATACTTGATCATTTCCTCTTCTCAAATAAATCTTTAGGAAATTTTAAAACTCCCACATCTAAAACCTCCTAAAAGAGTCTGTTAAAAGTTGTATTGTTAAATTTATTCCAAGAAAAAACCAAAAAAATACTTAGAAATTGGCTTCAGAGAGGATTCATTACACCAGATCAAACCTTGATCCTAATCCCCCACTTGTGTTTGAAAATCCTAATCTGATTTCTAGGATTCTTAGGAGACAGGAGAGCCAAGGAAATTCTGCTACTTCACACCTTGACAAACATTTGTAGAACTCCATTCAATCTGAGCTTACCTCTGAAAAAGCACCAAACCTTTCTGTAATTACTACAGCTTCTCCAAGTTCATCATCAATAGCTCCAACCACCCTTTCCACTCCTCCATCTTGAACACTCATTCACATTGTTATCCCTACTCCTCTAGTTGTCACATCTATTTCTGCAATCATGGAAAACCGATATACTCCCCTAAACTTACTTGCAAATCCAAGAGCTATGCCCCAAGATTATCAAAGTAAAATCACCTATTTTGACGTTATTAGCACTTACACAGCTCAACAACATACCAAGAAAATGACCGACTATTTTGAAAACTATGAGATTGATGATGATGATGTCAGAATGAAAGTATTTGTTCAAAGTTTAATTGGAGATGTTAGGACCTAGTTTAGAGCCCTCCCTACAAACAATATCAATGACCCATAAGCTCTTTATCAGACCTTCTTGAACAGATGGGAAAAGAAGAAAGATCCTCTCCACATTTTACCAGAATATGAAAACCTAAGAAGAGGCACACAAGAAACTGTCCAAGATTACTGTACCAGATTCAATAATATCTACAACGCTATTCCTTAGAATCTCAGACCTCCTCCAGATTTGGCCTTAATTAAATTCCCTGATGCGTTTGATTTTGATATGGCATACCAACTTAGGGAAAGAGCTCCTCGAAACCTAGAAGAGATGCAGAGTATAGCTGTTAGTGTTGAGGCCAATCTGATACCCAAACGATCTAGAGCCAGAGCTAAAAAGAGGACACCTTATAAATAAGAACCTTCTGCATTTGAACAGAAACTAGATGCTATCATTAGAGGAATCGATGGAATTGGAGATAGAGTGGAAACAATTGAGAGAAAATTCCCTTGGGATGGTCAACTAAGCAATGCTGGGAGAAATCCAAATTTCAGGAAGAACCAAAATCCTAACACTGGAAAAACAGGGCCTGACCAAAATATTAGTCCCCCATCTCAAGAAAATTATGCTGAAGCCTCAACTTCTAATGAACCAACAGAAGATACTTAAATTAATCTGATGGGACTCAACAATGAACAACAAGTTTTCTTGACCCAAGAGGATCAAGAAGCTCACATTATGAAACAATTCCAAACTCAGTCACGTGAATCATTTGACTTTAGGGAGGGATATGATACAACCATTTATGAAGTCCACAAACAATATAATCTGAGGAGCAGAAGGATAGATGTCCCTGAAAACAATAAACAGAAAGATACCAAGCAGCCCAACAAAGGTAAGGTCACTGCCCCCCTGTACATATTCTTTCTAAAACAGGTCCTATGTTATGAAACCAGCTCAAGAAAAGATATAAAAGATAGATCAACGCCTTAGAATTCAGCCTCTTCGAGGGGGCAACCTCCTTTACATTACATAAATGAACAATTCTTAGATGATACAAATGACAAAACCTCCTTTCTATATATAGGAGTCTAAGGAGTCACAATATAATCCAGCCGACCTAACAATAATAATATAAAGCCACAAAAATAACAATAAAGGGATTCTATGGGGCACAGTAATAACAATATGGGGCCAATAGGGGCACAACAATATTAATAAGGGGTATAAGTACAATAGTAATGGGGCAATCACTAGTATTATAGGGACCCAACATGCCCCTCTCCTTTAAAAAAGTGTTGTCCTCAATGCTTGAGTAGTTCTGGATACTTCTGCATAAAATTCTCATCCTCCCATGTGGAATCTTCAGCGGATAAGTTCTTCCACTTGATAAGATACTCTGAAATTGATCGATTTCGTAGCTGTCGAGTTCTTGTTTCTATGACTGCTTCCGGTTCCAATATAATTTTTCCTTCCTCGTCAAGTTCTGGCAATATTGTTTGAACTGGGAGCTTGTCGCCTATAACCTTCTTTAAACATGAAACATGGAAAAATGGGTGCAATCGAGAAGCTGCAGGAAGCTCCAATTTGTATGCCATAGTACCAATCTTTTGCAACACCTTGTACGGACCATAATACTTTGGTGATAATTTATTATCCTTCTTAGCTTGCTTGAGGGACATTTGCTTATATGGTTGTAGCCGTAGGAATACCCAATCACCTACATCAAAACTTCTTTCACTGCGATGTTGATCTGCCTGTTGTTTCATTCTATTCTGTGCCAACACGAGGTTATCCTTTAAGAGTTGGAGGACTTGTTGTTGATGTTCGATGTGATGTTCCACTGCCTGAACCTTAGAATTTTCTCTTAAATATGATGTGATGGATGGTGGTTGATACCCATAAAGTGCCATAAATGGGGTCATTTTTGTTGCTGTATGGAAGGAAGTGTTATACCACCATTCAGCCAAAGGCAACCATTTGACCCATTGTGTCTGTTTATCAGATACAAAGCAACGAAGATATCCTTCCAAACATTTGTTTACTATCTCAGTTTTCCCATCAGATTGAGGATGATAAGATGAGCTATGAGCTAACTGAGTACCAAGACAAGAAAATAATTCTGTCCAAAAATTTCCAGTGAAAATGGGATCTCTGTCACTTACAATAATCTTTGGGTTTCCATGTAGCTTTTGAATTGTTTCCATAAATGCAGTAGAAACTGTATTGGCTTTAAATGGATGTGATAATGCACAAAAGTGTGCATACTTGGTAAGTTTGTCAACTACCACCATGATGACACTCTTTCCCTCAGACTTTGGTAAACCTGTGATAAAATCCATTGAAACCTCCTCCCAACGTTGGCTTGGAATGGATAAAGGTTGTAATAGACCTGGTGTCTTAATTGTTTCAACTTTATTTTGTTGGCAAACCAAACATTCCGCCACAAACTTTTGAATATCTGATTTAAGGCCATCCCAAAAAAATTCCTTCTTAACCTTGTGGTAAGTTTTTAAAAATCCTGAGTGCCCTCCTAAGGGAGAAGTGTGCAATTCCATAAGAATCTTTTGTTTTAGCTGGGAATTCTTACAGAGGTATAAGCGATCTTTGTACCATAACGAATCATTTTGCCAGCTAAATGTATCAGACATACTGGAATCTTGTTGTAACTTTCGAATAAGTGCCCACACTTCTTCGTCATTCTTCCATTCCTCCCTTGCTTCATTTATCCAATCTGGTTGGATAATAGAAATGGTGCACAACAATGCTTCCACATCCTCATCCTTTCTTGAGAGTGCATCTGCCACCACATTTTGCTTCCCTTTTTTGTAGATGATTTCAAAGTCATAACCCAACATCTTTGTGACCCACTTTTGTTGCTCTTCAGAGGATAATCTTTGTTCTAAAAAGTATTTAAGGCTATCATGATCCGTTTTTACCTTGAAGTGTCTTCCCATTAGGTAGGGTCGCCATTTCTTAAGTGCATGGAGTATTGCCAACATTTCCTTCTCATAAATAGCTTTGTGTAAAAACTTTCCCTTGATTGGACGACTTTCAAAAGCAATGGGTCTTTCATCTTGCATTAAAACAGCACCAATTCCATTTCCTGAAGCATCACATTCCACAATAAAGGTTTTTGTGAAGTCCGGTGTAGCTAAGACCGGTGCTTGGCACATTGCCTCTTTAAGATGTTCGAAGGCCTTTGTTGCTTCTGGGGTCCATGAAAATGCATCTTTCTTCAATAATGTTGTTAGAGGTGCTGCTATTCTCCCATAATTCTTAACAAACTTGCGATAATACCCTGTCAACCCGAGAAATCCTCGCAGATGCTTTATGGATGTGGGAATTTTCCATTCCTTAATGGCTTTAATTTTGCTAGGGTCTACCTTAACTCCTTCATGAGATACAATATGACCCAGATATTCCACCTCTTGGACTCCAAAAAAACATTTGGATCTTTTTGCATATAATTGTTTCTCCTCCAATAGTTGTAACACCCTGTCAACATGTTCAACATGATCCTTCCAAGACTTGCTGTAGATTAGTATATCATCAAAAAATACTAACACAAATTTTCTAAGGAATGGTTTGAAAATTGAATTCATCAAACCTTGAAATGTTGAAGGTGCATTGGTAAGGCCAAAAGGCATGACCAAAAATTCATAATGACCCTCATGAGTTCTAAATGCTGTTTTCAGAATGTCTTCAATCTTCATTCTGATTTGATGATATCCCGAACGAAGATCCAACTTGGTGAAGTAAATTGATCCATGCAATTCATCCAGTAATTCATCAATGACAGGAATGGGAAACTTATCTTTAATAGTGAGCTTGTTGAGCTCCCTATAATCCGGACACATGCGCCATGATCCATCCTTCTTGTGCACCAATACTACTGGAGCAGAGAAAGAACTTTGACTTGGTTGAATTATACCAGCCTCTAGCATTTCTGCAACCATACGTTCAATTTCACTCTTTTGGGCATAGGGATATCTGTATGGCCTGATGTTTGGAGGAACACTTCCTGGAATCAGATGAATAGCATGATCATGATCACGAATAGGTGGGAGACCTTTGGGAGTCTCAAATACCTTGGAATGATTGTCCAAGACTTTTTGGAGATCTGGAGAAATAGATGATTCCAATGTGGAAACATCTAGCGAACATAATTGTGCAATTACACCTCTTTGTTCCTTTTTTAGAAGCTTTTCATACCGTTAGAGCTGATTATCTTTCCCGGTTTCCCTGCAATACCCCTTAATTCAACTTCCTTTCCTTCCACAGAAAATTTCATGAAAAGTTCTTGAAAATTAAAAGCTATTGTACCCAAGGATTGTAGCCATTGGACTCCTAGTACAACATTAGCACCTCCCATTGGAATGGAAAGCATTGGGCTAGTCAATACATATTCTCCCATGGATAGCTTGATATTATGGCACTTTCCCGAGCAATTTATTGTTCCTCCATTTGCAACCATCACTTGACACTCTGGTGCTGGATATAAGAAGCAATTCAATTCTCTTGCTACCTTACAATGAATAAAATTGTGGGTACTTCCTGAATCAATCAACACTATTACCTTTTTCTTCTTGATTTGTCCTTCTATCTTGATGGTTTGAGGAGTGGTAATTCCCGCCAATGCATTACAAGATATGGTCGGATTCATTTCTTCTTTATCTAGGCTTTGTTCCTGGAGTATATCCTCTTCTTTTGACCTTTCTTGCTCCTTTTCTTCTTCCTCTTCACAATCTATGTAGAATAATTTCTTCTCAGCACACTTATGACCTTTAGTGTATTTGCTATCACAACTGTAACAAAGCCCTTTTGCTCTTTTTTCTTCCAATTGTTGTGGTGTCAACCTTATAGGTTGTGGAAGACTAGGGGCAACAACACTTCCGTCTTTATAGTTGTGAGTGGTATGCTTCCTGGTTGCCATAATTTTGCTTTCCATTTTTCTTGCTAACCTGAATGCCTTCTCTAATGAATCAGGTTCCCAAAGGCGAACATCATGTTGGATATTATCCTTTAAATACCCTATGAACACATCAATCCTATGCTCCTCTGGAATATCTTTTACCCTTATGTTCAATTTTTGGAACTCCTCAATGTGCTCCATTATTGAACCCTTTTGTTTGAGACTTATCAATTGGCTAAAAAAAGTGTTGCTTTTTGTATCCTCATAATGTGCTATCAATTCTTCCGTAAAAATTGCCCAAGTGATAAATTGTTTACGAGAGCAAAGCCATTGATACCATACAAACTGATTTGGTTCCAAATATAAAGTTGCCATACGTACCTTTTGTGTGTTTTGCACATTATTGAGATCGAAGAATTGCTCCATCTGTAATATCCATGTGGCGGGATCCCTGCCATTAAACTTCCTCATATCGATTTTTGGAATATGGTGAGTCTTCGATCCAACATTAGAGTCTATGGAATCATGATTAACATTTCTTTTGTTCTCATCATGAGTTTCCTTTAGTACCCTTTCACCCTTAGTGACCATTTCTTGTAGCAACTTATTCATATTTATCTTCAATTCTTCCATCTTATCATCCATGCCATCAATTTTAGCGTCCATGCCATTCACCTTAGCTTCCATGCCATCTATCTTAGCTTCTACGCCTTTCTTTAAACAATCCATCTTAGCTTCTACACCCTTCTTTAAACCATCCATCTTAGCTTCTACATCTTTCCTTAAACCATCCATCTTAGATTCTGTTGCTTTTTGTGCAAGTGACACTTGTTGCACTTGTTCTTGTAATTTTGATATATCATATAACATTTCTTCTTCTTCTTCATGAGTCATGCTAGAGCTTTCAGGTTCCTTACTAGGTGTTTGCATTTTCTTTCCTTGGGGCATCAGTTACCGATAATAATTCTCTAACTATGCCCTTTGAATTCCTTCAAAATAAATTTTCAAACCAAGCTTAATCAAAAATTAAAGAAAATATACACACCTTTTTCACTTTGTAGGAGCTCGATATTTCCTCTGATGTATCTCTGTCCTTTTTGATTATCTAGTTCTGAATTTGTGACCTGTAGTAGCCCTCTATGTCCTATTTCCAATGCCACAAGTCTGACCCAAATTGGATTCTCCAAGGAAGAGTTATGCGAAATCTCCCACAGTGACTTGATTATAGACTAGTTCAGTAGAGCTAACTTGTACGACGTGCCACGAGTCACTGTTTCGACCTTTGGATCTGAAAAACACCCACAAGAAACTACAGTCCGTCCTCTTTCTTTACCTTCTTACGAAACTTCAATCCGATCCCCAGAGAGAAAGTTATGATGATTTTTCCCAGGTCACCTGTTTTGAATGTAATTCAGGAGTCTGTAAAAAGACCAACTTCCTCAGATCATATCTCTGCAAATATCGTGCGAAAAGATCTGAAATTCGGACCCAAGGTTTAGCGCATTTTCTTCTCAAATGGGTTTTTTTTGCGACTTCTGGATGACCACAGAAAAAAAGTTATAGCGAAAATGCCACGATGACCTGTTTGGAGCAGCGAAACCCTAGAATCCAAAGCTCTGATACCAAATGTTATGAAACCAGCTCAAGAAAAGATAGAAAAGATAGATCAACGCCTTAGAATTCAGCCTCTTCGAGGGGGCAACCTCCTTTACATTACATAAATGAACAATTCTTAGATGATACAAATGACAAAACCTCCTTTCTATATATAGGAGTCTAAGGAGTCACAATATAATCCAGCCGACCTAACAATAATAATATAAAGCCACAAAAATAACAATAAAGGGATTCTATGGGGCACAATAATAACAATATGGGGGCAATAGGGGCACAACAACATTAATAAGGGGTATAAGTACAATAGTAATGGGGCAATCACTAGTATTATAGCGACCCAACATCCTAACCCAAATAATCCAATTGTTGAAGATATGTCAGAAAATCAGCCACCTAACAGAAAACCTTCCACTGCTATTTCCACTAAAGAAAAAGAAGAACAACCTCTAGAACACGATTTGGAAACAACTTCAGCCCTTAAATCCACTCCCGAAGATGAAAAAAATGCAGAAAATTCAGCTGTCCGAAATACAAGAACTCAGATCGAAAAACCTTTTAATTTCGAGACAGAAGTAGACAAACTAAATATAGTTGTTCCGTTATCAGAATTAGCTAAACATGATGTCCACAGAAGTCAAATTATCATATCACTCAAAATTTCTATGAATGAAGATTCAGTAAATGTTTTAAATTACCAGCCTAAACTAATATTTTTGCCTTGAAGTAAATAGAAAAATAGCAGAGGGACAAGTTCCTCCTTTCTATGTGGGTTTAAACATACATGATAAAATACTTCACAATGCCATGTTTGATTCTGGTGCTTCCCATAACCTAATGCTGAAATCTGTAATGGAAAGACTAGACCTTGACATCACCAGGCCATATAAAGACCTTTTCTCTTTTCATTAAATTCAGGTCAAATGTTTGGGTTTAATCAAAGAGTTATGTGTGTCACTTGTCCAATATCTTGCCAAAACCATCTTAATGGACATAGTAGTAGCTGATATTCCTCCAAAGTATGGTATGTTATTGTCTAGATCTTAGGGTCCAAAGTTTCAAGGATCTCTACAGTTGGACATGTCGTACGCTACTATTTCAGTGTTTGGTAAACCAAAGAGACTATACAGAGAAACCTTAATGAAGTATGTAGTAAGTAGTCAAGAGAAACCTCAAAATTTCCCTATCTACTCAGTACATTCAGACATGGATTCTTTTATCCTTTATAATTCTGAAATTGATCCTCCACATGCAATAAAGCTTCTAGCAGCTGAAACAGAAAAAGTTACAAACAAAAAGTCTCTTGTCTGAATCCAAGAAAATTTTGAAAATCATGAAACATCAGATAAACTAGAAGAAAATGAAAAACCATATCTCCCTGTTGAACAGATCCCTGAAGCTCCAGATACTAATTATAAACATGAAATCCTTTGGTACTTAGAATTTTATGGTTCCATGAACAAATTAGGAGCTGGGGCAGGAGTCTAGGTGCACAATCTTGAAAACAATCATGCTGAAGGCCATGCTTACAGGTTAAAATTTAGATGCACAAATAATATGGCTGAATATGAAGCTCTGTTGCTAGGTCTTAAATTGGTCAAGAAATTGGGAGCAACTAGAGTGTAAGTTGTAGGAGATTCTGATTTAATCATCCAACAGATAAAGGGGAAGTTCTTGACAAATGATCCTAGATTGAGAGAGTACAGAGGAGCAACCATAGAGATCCTCAACACATTTCTAGAAACTCAGCTTGCCAAAATCCCAAGAAAACATAACTTGCAAGCGCACAGCCTAGCAATGTTTTCCAGCACCTGTAAACTGCCATTCGAACCAAATCATCAATTCACAGTAGAAATTAGAGACAGGCCAGCCATACCTGATAATGTGAAGAACTGGCAAGTGTTTGACAGTGATAATCAGATCAACAATTTTTTAACCCTAGGAGAAGAATTTTCCAGCACTAACACAGATGGAGATACGGTCAGTGACTTTGATACAAACCAGATAGAAACAGACATTTCAGCAGAAAGCGCAACTCAAATGCTTCATCCAACAAATTTTACCAAAGAGGAAATACAGGATCTTAAAGAAATAGATGTTAATGAGATTATTGAAGGAGAATATGAAATTATCAATTTTACAGACAATCATTTGCCCAAAGGATTGACTCCTTTGGAAGATCTCTTTGATTTCAACGATATTCCAAAGAAACCCCAGATGGAACCTCCAAAAGCAAACATTGAAGACTACAACATAGGAACTGAAGAGAATCCAAAAATGGTAAAATTGTCCAAATCTTTGCCCCTTGATCAAAAGCTTAAATATGTTGAACTGATCAAAGAATTCCAGGATGTTTTTGCCAGGAGCTATGAAGACCTGAAGTCTTATGACACCTTTGTAATTCAACATAAAATACCCCTCAAGGAAAATCAAACACCATTCAAACAAAAGCTCAAAAGAATCAACCCGGTACTCCTTCCTTTAATTGAAAAAGAAATAAGACGAATGCATGATGCAGGTGTTAGACTCAGTGTTGTCTGTCCTCTGTCAGAGTATAATTCACCAAGGTTCATTTCTCGTCATTTGCAGTCATCAAAAGTCATTTTGGTCAAAAAGAGTCATTTTAATTCTTGAGTCCAAGGTTTTGTCTCCAGAAGTGTGAAATAACGCTTGCAGGCTAGAAGGAGGTTCAGTAAGTTTTTATTTCAGGAATGTCATCGTTAATAATGCGAGATTGATTCTTCTTCAAAACCCTGTTTTGAAGAAGAAATAATCAAATGTGTTTTTGTAAAAAAAATGTTATTTTTCAAAGTGTTTCGAAATTGTACAGCTCTTCAATGGCAGCAGCTTCAGCTGCTCCTATCCCTGCAAGCATATCTGTTATATTCGTAAGAAGAGAAGCTCTCTGCGTGAAAAGTTTGGAGACTGTCAACAACCGATGCTCTCAGATCTAGTTTGTTATATGTCATTGGTATAAAAGGAGTCAGGCCAATGAATAACTACAGTTGCAGGTCACATCGAAGTATGTGGTGGAAGCATAGTTAGAAAGTCACATTATGAAGCTATCTCCAGCGCAGCGGAAGCATGGTAAATATGTAATCAAAGGATAACGTGTTAGATCATGAGAATTGGTGGATCGTTAATATTTCTCAGTCATTACTGCTGTATTTTAATCCGTGAGTCAAAGGCTATGACCACGAAAGGAGTCAGACTCGTGGATGAAACAACGTTCAACACATGATCAATGGCAAAGTTCCATTTGGTGTGAGTGGGGGAGGAACACTATGAGCTGTATGGTTGAAACTGCCTAAAGAAATCTCTTGTGATGAAGATAAAGCTGGATGTTGTCGTTGCTTTTCTAGAAAGCATACATAAGCTTAATGCTCCTTTCTAAGAAGGCGCAACTCTGGTCATCTTCTGCCAAGATCGCATGCCAAACACCCCTGCAAAGTTGACAAAGAGGGTCATCGTCAGTTCAAAAAGTCAAGTGGAAATAAGCAAAACAGAGTTGTATTAAAATATGAAAAGTGCCGCGTATAAAGCGAACGAGAGAGGGAGAAAGCACGTTGAGCTATTAAGAGCAGTATCTGGGAACAAAGAAGCCTAAGAAATGTGTCATCAAGCCAATTGAAAAGTTTCGATTTTCATTTGACTGGGAGAATACTGAAGATACTTCACGGGTTATGAATTCCTTGTACCAAAATCCTCATGATGCATAACTGTTGTTTTGTCGGAAGTTCCGGGCTAGGGTGAATCGTAGGAAGCAAAAACAAAGCTCGCAGCAAAGAACAGAGTTTGTAACTAAAGGCCATTTTCAAGCATTTCGAGAATGAGTTCGGCAAATTTAAAAATTGGAAATCTTCGTGTAAAAATTATGTCCCCAAGTGTGTAAAGCTCAGAAAGAGCAAAACAAAATCGTTTGGGGTGAGAAAGGTCGAAATTGTGCTTGAAATAGAGTGGTGCGGCGCATAGGAAGAAGGTGCGGTGCACATGGGCCGCGCAGCGCATGGGGCGCTCCTCCGCAGTGTAAAATTAACACTGGCGCGACGCACTCACCAAGCGCGACGCACTGGGAATGCTGCATGGTGCACCGAGCCTCAAAGACAAAAATTCAGAGCATCTTCAGAAAAATTTAAAATAATTTTATTTCTTCTGCCCCAAGCAAGCCGGTTCGTCGAATTGGATGGAAATTTAAAAATGGAAAGTATTGGATATGGTTTAGTCTCCTAAGCAACTCGTTGCTGCTAATGTATCGCTCGGTCAGTCTCCCCATTAGGTAACAATAGTAAAAAAAAAAAAATGTCCTCAGCCAGAGGAGCATTTACAGGAAGAACTATAGGCGGGTCGATAGATCAATCAAGCCATACAGTGGATATGTTGTTCGTTCAAAACATAAGCCAAAGTCTTCAGGATACTCGATTTTTTCGTGAATATATATTGGTTACTAAAGGCAGAGTGTTGTACATTTGATTGGTCAGAACCTCGGAGACTGATGACCCCTTTATCTCTGCTATCGAGACGAGGAGGCTCCAACTTGGCATGTATAAAGACGCTCAGCCAGGAACAATCTTGATTGCATTATCAAGAAATGATGTATCCTCACAACAAATTTGACCGCATCTGGACACTATCAAGTTCAGATTCAGAGTATATAAATTGTGCACAGAATATAAGTTCGAAAGAGGCTATTTCAACAAACAATATCAAAGACCTTCCTCCAACTGCTGTCTGGCAAACTGCATGGGTCGTAAACAGCTCGGATTCCATTCCATTACAAAATTCATGGATCAAAAATGCGGAACAAGTACTCTCTTCGAATACATTATTGGTGTTATATTTTGCAGAGATCAAGAATGTGGCTATGTCTGAAATCGAGATCATTTTTGTCGAGATAGATGGTGTAAAGGTGTCAGAAACCATTACTTTGGTGCAAAATTATTCTGCTCAAGAGGTTCCAATCCACTCTGGTGCTACATCAATGTTGTTTTTACTTTGATTGAGGGAAGTGAGTCTACCCTTCCTCCTATAATCAATGCTTTCGAGTATTACCAGCTACTTCAATCAGAGTACCCAACATATTCTCAAGATATTGACGCTCTTAACGCTATCAAAAGTAGAGTTGACATAAAAGATTGGATTTCTGCTGATCCTTGCTATTTGATACCGTGGAATGGAATTCGCTGTGATAAAACTCTGGGGAAATAAGAATTTCTGAAATAGATTTGTCGGGAAGGAATCTAACAGGATCGGTGCCTAGCGATTTTGCAAACTTGACTCGATTAGTCCATCTGTCTCTCGACCATAATCTCTTCACGGGACCAATGCCAAATTTGGCCAATCTATCCAATTTGGAGTGACTATATTTACAAAACAATAAAATGAACGATACTTTCCAGAAACTAATCTTCCCGACGTTATCTTAACGCAGGATTACATTGAAAAGCACTGATGTTACATGCATGATGTCATCATACTAGCAAATGATAGTGATGTAATTGCCGAATGTTGAATGTAAAACGATTCATCTGCGTATTCATGATCCAAATTGAATGAAAGTGGCGTTATGTCTTAGGTGGCAGTCATTGCATACTTTGGCATTCGATCCAAAGAACATGTGGCAGATTTGACCCAGATTTTTGCATTAAAATATTGGAGACCTTTTCCCTTCTGTAAAGTGGCAAACGCATCTCCAGAAATTTGAGGAGGTTGATGCAGAATTTAAAAGAGAGGAAAAAAATGACTTGGAGGGATTCAAACTGAAGCTGAAGAATGTACTTAAAGAAAAATCAGATCTTTTCAATTGTGATGCACCAGAAGGGGATAAGGTTAAACTAGGAGAGCCTGGGTGGAAAGAAAGGTATTACAATGAAAAGTTTATGGCCCACGCTCCAGAAGAAATCAATGAAGCTAGAAAAGATGTTGTTTTGAAATATACTGAAGGATTGTGCTGGGTTATGCGTTATTTCTACCAAGGTGTATGTTCGTGGCAATGGTTTTATCCATATCACTATGCTCCGTTTGCATCTGATCTGGGGGATATGGATCGGTTGGAGATAAGCTTTGAACTAGGGAATCCATTCAAACCATTCAATCAGATCATGGGAAATCTTCCAGCTGCAAGTGAAAATGCTCTTCCTGAACATTATAGACCCTTGATGACTGATCCAAACTCACCTATTATTGATTTTTATCCTACTGACTTTGAGATAGACATGAATGATAAACGCTTTGTTTGGTAGGGTGTGGGAAAATTGCCTTTCATTGATGAAGCGCGCTTACTCACGGAGGTTAACAAGGTTGAGAGCACCTTGACGGCAGAGGAAATGCGAAGAAATACTGTGATGTATGACTTGTTATTTGTGACCGTGAGCCATCCATTGTCACCATATGTTTTTTCAATTTATGATCAAGGTAGCCATCTTTCAAAGCAGAAAGGACTTGGAGTAAATGAAGATATTGATCCTAGAGCTAGTGGGGGGATGAATGGTTTCTTTTGCCTTTGCGATGGAGAAGCATGTCCCCCTATCTTCACTTCGTCTATCAAGGGGATGGAAAATATCACAAACAATCAAGTGCTTTCTATTATTTACAAGTTCCCACCAACACACAAACACATTACACGACCTCCTAATGGAGTAATAAAGCCAAAGAAGTCTGTATGCGAGAATGATGTAAATACACCAACTCTATGGCATGAAGATAATGGGAGGAAGGCACATGATCGAGAAAGGCCACACCATACTGGACCTGCCTCAGCTCCTCATCTAGGAAAATCTGCTCATCGTCTTATTGCCAACAGTCTACAATTAAGGAACAACAGCTCACAGGAGGTAACACTTAGTGTGCAGCATGAAGCTCGTACTAGGGAGGTACCAACATGATTTATAGTCCTAATTCATATCCAAAACGAGATGATAATCTTGGATATGAACATGGATATCCTTCAGATAGCTCTCAAAAATATAACAGTAGAGTGTATAATGGCAGTCAGAATCGTAGTCAGGGTTATCCAGCCTCTGCTTGTGATTCTTATGGTGGAACATACAATGGCAGTCAGAGTAATGAGCAGGGTTATGCTGTATCTGCTTTCAATAGTTATGGTGAAAGATATAATGACAATCAGAATCATCGTCATAGCTATGGTAGTTCTTCACACCATCAGTTCCAGTCTGGTGTCCCTATTGATGAGTACTATGGTTACCAAGGACAAAAGGACATTCAGCAGCAAAATGGCAGAATAAATTCCCACTTATATCAGGATAGCATGACACAAGTCTTCAATACAGGTGACAATGCATTATTCAAAAATCGATTCCATAATGGCATACCACAAACAAAGGCATTTTTGCTCGCAGTAATCTTTTGGAATGTGATTACCAACGACATGGTTCACTTCCAAATTATCAAACCAAAAACGAAATCCAAGATTCCTCGCGCTATTTAAAGACACTTTTCTACAGCAGTTTGATTTTAAAGAGACAAGTCGAACAACTTCCGATGTGTGCCTCAGTGGAAAGAATGTGCTGCTACAAGCATAATTCAGCTGCAACAAATTCTTAAGTACCCTGTAGTTTGGGTGTAAGTTCGATGAAATAAATTCATTACCTGACTTGACTTTTTCTTTGGGTCGAATACTAGTTTTAGTCATAAAGAATGAGAGAAGAATATCATCTGAACTTAATTGAGACTCTTTGAAGTTGGTTCCATTTCGGTCTTAGAAGAATCTTGAGTGGAGTATCAGTGAGAGGGATAGATCAAATTCTATAAAAACGCATTTTCAGTCCATAATATAAGGGAAGGGGGGAAGGCGTTGAACACATCAATATTGTTGTAAACAGTGCATAAAGGAGGAGGCTTTGAATGACACAAAAGGTGAAAAAGTCGAAAACCAAGTGGTGAAAAAGGCACAGGGAAGGAAAAAAGTCAGAAACCGAAAAGCCAAAATCTAAATTAGAGGCATCCACCAGGGCAAAGAAACAAGATTTGATTTCCTATCCTTCACTTCAGTTATGATCTGCAACTATAGTTGTCTCCTTTTTTATTGGCCATCAAAAGAGTTTCAAGTGAAATAATGAAACGTTGTTCTGTCTATAGAACAAATGGACGATTCGTTTCATATCCTCAGGATTTTAGTTGTAACAGCTCCCCATTTGGATTGATTTGTTTTCTCATAGTGGAGCTTATTTATTGCATAAAAAATCATTTGTAAAGGGTTCTGAGTTCTGGGAAACGGTGGAGGAATAACTCAGCGTTTGGCTGTACAGATTGACAGAGAAATAATTAAATGGTGCAGCTCTGATTTATAAGATTCTTGTGGTATGAGTTTTGGCATGTGTTTTTCTCTCTGTTTCATCTGTATCCTGTGATGTTTTTGCATTTCATTCATGATCGTTTCCAGCTGAATAATTTTAAGTGAGAAAGGTAGAATTCAGTCATTGCTCTGCCTTGAGAAAGTGTTCAGTCTTTATGTGTTTTCTTCTGCCTGGAAAGGATTCATACATTAATTCCCTTTTCAGCTTTCTTAAACAGTCTTTTCACCCCATTTAAATTCAATTCGATTGCTAAAACCTCATGCTTATCTCGCCTTATGAAATATCCTATGCCTTTGGTTAAATCTCTTCTCACGTTGTCCTTGTCCCATGCAGCCCAGCAACTTAGTCATTAAATCAAATATCCCTCATTCAAATTCATTTTACTAGCCTAAAACAGTTCCCATTATAAGTCATCTCGGACTTTATTGATCATTTTATCGAGATAGACCCGGAGAGAGCCCTCTCCTGTCCTCGTAGAGCTAGCTACGAGGCTAATCTTGGTTTGATGTTGCCTTGAGCCTCGTCTTCATTCAGCCTGAGGCAGATTCGAGCACTAACAGCAGGGATAATTGCACCAATTAGATTTTCAGAGCGAGTGTCTAATTTAGTGCCTACCAGGAAGAAAACATGAGAAATCAGATTATGTGTTGACTTAAGAAATTTGAACAAGGTTTCTTTAAAGGACAACTACCCTTTACCTAAGATGGATCAAATTTTACAAAGAGTAGTAGGTGCTTCTAGGGTTTCACTTTTGGATGGGTTTTCAAGTTTTAATCAAATTCTAGTTCATCCTGATGACCAAGAAAAGATTGCATTTACAACACCATGGGGTACATTCAAATATGTTAAAATGCCATTCGGACTTAAGAATGCAGGGGAAACCTTTCAACGAGTAGTGGACATAGCTTTTGCAAAAGAAATTCATGATTTTCTGGTTATATATCTAGATAAACTCACTGTGTTTTCTAAATCAGATCAACAACATTTAGATCATTTGAGACAAGTGTTTTTAAAATGCAGACAATACGGTATTTCATTAAATCCTAAAAAATCTTTGTTTGGTCTAGAAGAAGGCAAATTGTTAGGCCACATCATCTCCAAAGATGGCATCAGAATTGATCCTGCTAGAATAGAAGCTATTCTGCAAATACCCAACCCCAGAAATGTTAAAGAACTTCAATCTTTCTTAGGGAAGATTAACTTTTTGAGAAGGTTCATACCTAATTTAGCTGAATTAATCAAATTGTTGAAAAATATGTTAAAAATGAATTCAAAGGTTAAATGGAGAGCATAAGCCAAACAAACATTTGAAGAAATTAAAATGGCTTTGACCAGAACACTAGTCCTCACAAGTCCAAAGTTTGATAGACTTCATAATTTTCTTATATGCATCAGAACACACCATAGTAGTTGTTTTACTACAAAAAGATAGTCAAGGATGTGAGAAACCCATAGCCTTTTTCAGTAAAGCACTTAGAGATGCACCTCTGAATTACAAAATCATGGAAAAACAGGCTTATGCACTTGTGAAAGCTATTCAAGACTTCAGAGTCTATAAACGGTACTCACATATAATATCTTATGTACCAAATGCTGTTGTCAAAGACATCCTGTCTTAGGATGGAATTGAAGGCAAACGAGGTAAATTGATAGGTAAAATATTGGAGTATGACATTGAAATAAAACCTACAAAGTTGATAAAAGGACAGGGATTAGCTAAACTCATGACCGAAACAGACTTTCAAGCCCTAGACATCAATGAACTAGACAAAGAACAGGAGATGGCGACTCCACAAATCAGCCAGGCCTTTTTAGAATCACCTTGGTATGCTGACATAATTCATGTATTATTAAACCTGCAGGCTCCTACAAGGTTATCCAGAACAAAGAAAAGGTTTTTAAAGATGAAAGCTTCAAAATTATGTATTTTAGATAATGTGTTTTTTTGGAAAAATCATGAATGTATTCTATTGAATTGTCTAATAAAAGAAGAAGCTGACAAAGTTCTCGAAGAATTTCATGCAGGGGATTGCGGTGGACACCTTTACTAGAAATCAACTGCAGATAAAATCCTAAGGGCTGGATTTTACTGGCAAACCTTGTTTGCTGATGTAAAGAAGTTTGTCACCGCTTACCACAAATGCCAAATTTTTGAGGGCAAGAGAAAGTTGCTACCCTTACCATTGATACCAGTTTCCATTGAAAAACCCTTTCAACAATGGGGTTTGGACTTCATTGGAGAAATACACCCTCCCTCTTCTGGCCAACACAAATGGATTCTTACTGCCACAGACTATTTCACTAAATGGATAGAATCCATTCCTTCCAGACAAGCCAATGATGCAGTGATTATAGGATTCTTAGAAACCAACATCTTGTCTAGGTTTGGCTACCTTGAAAATATCATAACCGATAATGCTGCTGCCTTCAATTCCAAGAAACTGATAAATTTCTGCAACAAATACCATATCACTTTAGGCCATTCCACAGCCTATTACCCTCAACGTAATGGTCTAGCTGAGTCTTCCAATAAAAGCCTGATCAACATTATTAAGACACAGTTGGAAGAGAACAAGAAGAACTGGCACAAGAAACTTACAAATTCACTATGGGCAGACAGACTCACTACAAAGAGATCCATTGGAACTAGCCCTTATGAGCTAGTTTATGGCATAGAGGTTGTGTTTCCTTCATCTCTAGGAGTTCCTGTAATGAAGTTGCTGCAAGAAGCTCAGGTGGAAACAAATGACATTCAAAGGAGAATAAATCAGACCATCCATTTGCAGTAGACCAGAGAAGAAGTGCACCAAAGATCCCAAGTGTTACAAGAAAAAGTCAAGAAAATATTTGATAAAAGGACCAAAGCTGAAGACTTCTATATTGGAGACAAAGTTCTAAGGTGGGATTCCAGGAGAGAAGACAAAGGAAAACATGGGAAGTTTGACTTCCTGTGGAAAGGGCCATCTATCATCCGTGCATTGCAGGGGAACAATACTTACTTTCTAAAGAGCTTGGATGGTACATAAATAAAAGAAGGACCAATGACTGGTCGAATGCTGAAACATTACTTTGATCCAATTTTTTGATGAATTTTGACTCTAACATGTACATACTATGTCCTTAATAATGTCACAGTTTAGATGGGATAGCAACTTGCTGCAGTTGAAGCTCGAAGAGAAGGCCCTAAGCTTCACAAGTGTCCTGTCATGTATGCAATAAAGCAACCAGCAAAGGAAGATTTTAGAACACATTCCAAGTTATGTAGAAGGCCATCTGACCTGTTGTTCTTGACTTTCCACCAGGGAAAGCCATCCCCAAGTGGAGCCAGTGTTGCACTCCTATAGCAATAGGTGTCATATTTCATGATTGACTAGTTGATCTCTGTAATATGTTCAACCTTTCCTTGCTGTAAAGGTTTCCACATTATCAAAAAAAATAAAAAAATGTAAATAATGTAAAGAGGGTATGCCATAAAAGAAAAATCAAAGGGTAAAAAGAATAAAATGGTAAAAAGAAAAAATGAGAAGAAATGAACCCCAAATAAAGTAGACCGGGAAAGTGTGCAAGACCAAATGCCACTACTTTTTCATTTTCTGCAAATAAAGCATTGTGTGCAGCTTGTTAACTTTTGCCACAATTGATGAATGGCCAAACAGCTTAATCTTGGCTTGTTCATGTTTGAATTTCCTGTTTTAGAGATAGACAATAAAATCTGTCCAAAATATTTAATCTTGGCAGATAAGTAAATAGGTAGAGAAGCAAAGGGGCTCAACAGTTTAATCTGAGCCCTTGGAAGTAATAAGTGCAGGCTTAGTTAGGCTTACAAAGAAAAGAAAAGAAAAATTGAAAAGGGTTTGCTAGTCTAAGTGCACCCAATAAAGAAGGAAAATATGCTAGGCAAAGTAGGCTGGGTAGGTAGATGGTGTTGTAGAAACATACTTGTGATTGATTTTGTCTCTAAAAAATGTGTTAGTCTTATCCCTATCACAAGTGTAAAGCAGATATTTTGATGTAGCTCAGGTGAGGCAGATTTCATAACTAACTTCCCTTCACATCTTTTCCCTAAAATCACTTACTAACTCCCCCCAAAGGTATTAAAATATGCTTAATATCCTTGAACCACTCATTCCATTTTCATCAAATCCCTAAGTAAAACCCTGTTTTTACTTAAGGAAGTGGCCATATTTCTTGTATAAACCCCCTTTTTTTAGCCTAAGTGTTAAATATTAAATCTCTAACATTATACTTAGCGCTGTTCATTTCACAAATTCATATTAACTCTAACTTTATTGTATAAATGCCATATAAATTGTTCCCCTCACCGTATTATGTATATATAACAAAAACCCCGATATTTTAATATTCCTGCCCCTGGTTAAATTATAAACCATAGCACTATGTTTCGGGAATTAATGGTTCATTTGGAACCTATTAATAGTCCTCCTCGTGCCCAAAAGATTAATTAGCCACCTGGGTTAATTAATAGCTAACCCGCCGACCAATAAAAATGCCCCCGATACCATTAATAACAATTTAAATATATCAGGCCTACTGCTTAACCACCCGCCATCTCCATACTATGCCCACTATTCAATCTCCGTTCCACCATCCAATGGTTAATAGCCATTTTGCGACCCCCCTCAACTACCGAGCTTTAACTCCCAGGGAAACGGTGGTTTTAGTGCCGTACCTTTGCCATGCGTCACTCCACCACTGTGATCGCTCGTCCTTCGCCCAATATCGCCCAGCCTCGAAAGCGGTGTGGGCCAAACCACTTACCACTATCCACCATCCCCTTGCTGACGTCATCCTGCCACCTCAACTTCTCCTGATGTCACCACCATGTCCCCTGCCACGACCTCCGCCACATCGTCTGTCTCGTACTCCCGCTGATGTCATGCTTACATTGTCCGTCCTTCAAATCGAAAATTACTGCCAAAACTTCATTTTGTCAATAAAAGGGTAAAAATATCAGTTTTCCTATGTTTTTTTGTATATCGTGCTCCAAAGCGTAAGAACAACCAAAATCTAGTGTTCCAGGTTCAGACTGCCTCCGACCAGAAAGGGCTACATCGATAGGGCTCACAGCCATTCAAACTACAGCATGCAGTGTTCCTCTGAAAACACAGGTACCTTTTCTGGCTATCTCCAAACGAATCAGCTATCAGTGCGTCATTTACCGTGGTTTCCTAGAAAATCTCCACAGAACTTGACATACCAGCTACAGAGATATCCATAGCTGCGTTGTTGTCCTTGGAAAAAATAAATTTTGGGCGAAATACCAGACAGCGGTGAACAGGGGTCAGTTCAGCATTAAAGAGCATCAAAACAAGTCAAAGAGTATCAGTTCAAGCATTAAAGTGTATCAGATGAGCATTGAAGATGTCAGAACATAATTAAAGAAGGAAAATCATAATTTAATGCACAATAAAGATAGGCAGTCAGCGCAGAGCTACTTCAGAGGACAGCTACAAGCCGAACCCTAAAGGGTTGCCTCCAGCACAACATCAGTTATCTTTCTCGAGCTGCTTCTATGTTACTTGTAAACTAATTTAGGTTAAGATCTAGAGATTATCTCACGGCTTTTATGTGATATTTTTTGTACATATTTTGCTGTACAAAGACTCCCTTCATTAGAGTTTTGAGGAGGTTGGGTGCGGTGTAAATTCTTAGACTCTGTTGTAATATTGAACTTTGGAATAAAAAGCTGTTAGAATGAAACTCTTGTCTCGCCTACTGGATGAAGAATTGAAGCAGAGGACTTGTCACAGAATTCTTGAATCAACCTCCGGATCAATAAGTCCCCTATATCTTATGTTTTACAATTTTCATGTTTACTATATCATCTGTGTTTCATAATCTGAATGATAAAGAAAAAGGATAATTCAGAATTTGCTTAATTACACTCCATATTCAATCTTTATTATTCTCTGTGTTTTCTTCAAAATTACCATAAACAATGAATTCTTAATTTCTCCTGTTTCCTGATTCTCTCATATTGACTATTTGCTAAGGAATTCTTAACTGCTCCTTATCAGTAATCTTCCATTTTCCCTCTTTCAATATGCTGAAGGATTCTTAACTGCTCTTCACCCATTTGAGCCCATTCCATCTGCTTCTAGCCTTTATCTGTTCCCTGTTTGACTACCTTGCTCTGTGATGCCATCCTCTGTTAAGAAACCAAATCCAGAAATCCATCCTTCTTTGACTCCATCATGCCCAATGCACTGAACTATTCTATCTTACCTCACTGTTCTATTGAATCTCACCACCCAAACCCAAAACAAAACGCTTGAACTTTATAACTAGCCTAATACCTTTAAAACACAAAGCTAAATCATAAAAAGAGAACCCTCTCTAGATATAGATTGGCTAGATTCTGTATCTAAAAGATTGGTTTGTGGTTACCTTGGCCGTATTCCCTTTCTTACAACTTTTGCAAACAACTTGAGTGATAACAGGTGGCACCCTCTCCAAGGCATCTGTAACCTCCATTTGTACACACCCATCAAGGATTGATTTATTTTCCTATATCAATGTATGGATAACCTGCATTTCATCTTCCCATGTAGTTAGAGGCCAAGGTCCATCCAAATCCAAATATTTGTAATGACATCCCATATTGGCCAAAATATCTGCAACCTTCTTACTTGCTCTTCTAGTATTTTGAACAAAAGCATAGTCAATATTACCAAGAAAAACATTTATGTTCTCCACTACCCCCTCCAATCTCCAACTCTTCACTATCTTCCTAGTAGGTTGTCCATTCAAAAGTTTCTAAACACATTGTACTGCAATCTGTGAGTCCCCATCAACCTATAACAATTTAAACCCCGCATGAATAGTATTTTGAAGGCCTTTCTCCAATGCCATGAATTATGACAAATTGTTACTTGCTAGCCCACAATTAATCGTGAATACTCTCAAAGGAGAAGAATTCTCATCATGAAAAATCCCTCCAAACCCTGCTAATCCTGAATTATCTTCAGATGCCCCATCAAAGTTAAATTTAATAAAATTGTGTGGAGGAGGGTTGAAAGACTCATTTCCAGAGAGATTTGAGTCCAAAATTGTCTTTTCTTTTAGAGTGGTCATCCTCTGATCCAAGTTTAAGTTCTTCAAAATATTAGCTTTTGCACCATCTGCTTTCCAGTGATGAGTTGGCCTAGAAAATAATAGGATGGATTCTCTTAAATTCTAAAGAACCTGTAGTGCGCTGACCCTACTTTTTCCATGAAGTGCACCGCTAAAAAAACATCCACTAAAACCTCTGTTTGCCAAAATTTTTTCAGTTGTGATAAAATTCCGCTATCATCTCCACTAAAACATACAATACCACAAAAAAATGTTTTAGCATATGTTTTTTTTGACAAATTTTTCCAATTTTATAACACTAAAAATCTCTGTTATAACCTCCACTTGAAGGTATTTTTCTTGTAGTGGACATTTCGACAAATGTATGGTAAACATGTAAGTTCTAGGTTATGAATGCATATACGATCTTAAATGCCTGAAATTCATATAAGAATCACCAATAACGTCTAATTCCCTCTCAAGTAGTTGCAACAACACATGTTAGCCCACACATTCATCAACTATTCAAATAATTATCAAATCAATAATAAGACTCATAGATAGAGAACATCATAGAACAATGCTTATAACTAGCATATAACCAGAATAATAACCATGAAAAATCAACTAGCAAATAAACATATTAAAAAGTACAAGTCCTCATAGATAACAATAGGAAAATATATCTTATTAACTTATGTAAAAGCACATCAAGTCAGGGAATTCCATGTACCACCTGACCATAGATTGGGTTGAACCAAATCTTTCTTTAAACCAATCATCCTTGTGCCATATTCTAAGCATTATTGTGGGATCTAATGGGATAAACCAAGACATAATCAACTAGGGACTCCAGAGGTTAAACCACCTCCACCCTCAAAGTACCATGATCTCACCCAAATGGGTCCCGATCAAAAAAATAAACTAAGCTTGGATACCTCAAAATTTCTTCACCATACATTGAGGAATTTTCCTGCCTCCACCCACTTCTCAAGGGCTTCCTAGAGAAAACCATCTCCGCCCCCAATTATTGGGAAATTTCCTAAGACCACCTCACGTGGTTCCAAAACCTTCCGGTAATCCAAAGCTCAACTAAGAATGAATCCAATCACACTGTGGTTATCCAGGAAATGGAAAGGCAAGGATGAAACCTGGAAATCACACATGCAACCTGTTACCTGCAAAATCCTTCTGTTGAATTTGTTAATCCATCCTTCTCCTTGCTTTCCTTTTCTTTCCTTTCTCTAAATCCAAGTGAATGCCCAAAATGATCAAAGATTACTCTAAGTGTGAAAGAGTGTATGAGAGAGAGAATGAAAGGAGAGAGCCAAAATGAACTGACAAAATTTATGAGCTGATCCTCTGATGCCTTTTTATTATTGATGTCTCCTTTTTCTTCATTTTCCTTCATTCTTCCTCTAATTTCCTTAGCATGCAAATATGTGTCCCTTCACCTTCATTTTCTCCTTTTCCCCTTTATTTTCATAAATAAATAGCAATTATTGCCTCTTTGCCTTTTCAAATGCCTTTGCCAATTTCCATAGCCATAAATAAACCAAAAGTGATCCCCAATATAGTGTTTTTCCCAACATTCATCTTGGAATACGTGTCCCACGACCTTGGTCCTATATTTCCTTTATTATCCTTTATTACATGAAACTTTAACGTGGGGTTGTTATAGGTAGATAGCGTTTCATAATGTATTAATGCATTTGTGTGGAGGCAAAGAATATGAAGAATGTGGAGGTTGGTACTATTCAAAGTGTAGAAACAAGTCTTCCATGGTCGAAACTATTAGGGCATATTTTCCCTACACCTCGAAACCAGTCTTGATGTTGGGCTCATTCGAGATCTCATATGACAAATTAACTGATCCAGTATCATAATAAAATTGATCCACTAGTAATTGTTCCATTGGACGATTTTCTATCCAAACTAAATACACATCATATAATTAACCATATAATGAAATCAATAGGTTCCACTCTATCTAGTGCCAATGTGGAAGAAGGTCATTGTGCGATAGTGTGGAGCTCCATACATTGTCTGCACTCCACACAATGAACTTCCTCCACATTCCACATAGCTAAAGAAGCTTAGAAACGAGTGTGAAAGTGCATAATTATTTTTCAAATTAGGATCAAAGGTGTAGGGATTCACCATAGAAATACACATTTTTTTTCTCCAGCAACTGTCCCCAAGTGATTCTACTAGTAAATCCTCCTTCACTCTTCCATTCGGGCAAAGTTACTTTTCCCTTGAAGCATGTAGTTTCTTGGGTATTGAAGTGAGATTTTAGGAGTTTGGAATTTGTGTAGAATTCGTGGTTGGATACATCGACAATGGATGGATTGACAATTGGAATTGCATCAATTTGATCTAAACATGTTGGTTGTAATTTTTTTGGTGAAGTGTTCAGTATTTCAGTTTAGGAGGTATTGTGTAGTGGGAGTGGTAGAATGAAATTAAATGGATCGGGATTGACATTAGCATGTGATTTCCAGATTGATGATCGACATCACATTGCATCAAGTGGATAAGCATAGGCCTCGACATGGTTTAGTTCAACATTGGGATAAGTGGATTGTATCAATGAATGAATCAACAAAGAAATCAAGTTGGACTCATTTGAAAGCCAATTAGTGAAGATCCAATTACTGGATCATTGAAAGATTATAGGTTATCGATTAGTGATGTGTTAGTTGCGCAATGGTAAAATAAAGAAACCAAATCAATAGACTCAACATAAGAAATAGTAAAGGTCCCAAGAAAGGTCCCAATGTAACGGTAAAGGTCCCTCTGCAGAAACTTATACTACTTCTCCCGATAATAACTTGAATTATCACTCAAGGTTGCACTTTTATAGGTCAAATTTAATGGCTATTGATGCTGCTTCATTGGCAAGATCAATAAAATCAATATAATAAGTTGTTGGCTTTGATGTTGGTTGTTTCTATTTATGGGTCTGGATTTTTGGTTCGATCACAAAGGATGGCTCACATGAGGTAGAAAGGTGAGGAAGGTCTTAAGCTTGCTTACGAAGAAAATAATTTTCATATTGATCGCTAACCTCATAATATGGGTCTCGATCTCTCAAATCATAATATAGATCACGATAATCCAAATAAGACTTTTTTGAATCATGCTCATGAGCATTGCATAGAGAAATCACATGAGCGCTCCCTTTTACCAAAAAAAAAACCCTACTATCTCATCCATTCAACATCAACAGTGGCCATAGCCACCACAATCTTGAATGATTATTATGTAGTCATAGCAAGGTCATGTATCATGATGAAAAAATCACTCCCCTATCTCACTAGCACCTACATCTCCCCACCGACTAACAACTTAACCTTTAACCTGAACCTAGTGAATAACATAAGCTGACCCTCAGATAAAACTACCAATCGAAGTTAGATAAGCCTAGTTGGTTCATAGCCCTAGATGCATGAGGGGAGGGGGAACTACTTTAGGAATATCGTAATTGCTAGTCATTGCGGTGAATTCTCCATCCATCATTTGTTTGAGTGTCATATGTTAGTTCCAAGGTAAAGCCATTAATAATATTGAAGTAGTAGCACCAAAGTTATTTACTTACGTTCTCATTGTGCGAAGCTTTTATTGTACGGAGGAAGCCATGTGGAGGTGGTTGTGGGAGGAAGTTGTGTAGAGGAAGCATGCGCATAGACAAAATTGTAGGTGAAATGCAGATCCCATGAACGAAAGATGACATTAATCAATTAACTAGTGGTAGAGGCAGGGACTATGTTGCATTCCAGCTATTATCCTTGTTTAAATTATTCATAGGTCTTCGTGGAACCACTCTAATTGTTCATATCCCACACATATGTTGAACAATGTCGTAGTCTAACGAGGCCATAATTTCACCCTGAAAACAATGGAAATTATGGCAAAATGTTTTGGAAATTTTAGTTATAGTTGTCAAGATTCATGATTTTGGGTGCCCCAGGGGTACTTGATGGTGTTGAATTTATTTCCACCATAAAAAAAAATATTCAAACACTAAGGATTGGATTTATCGATTTTTTTTTCACCAGATTGTGGCAAGAATTTCTCCATCATGGTGAAGTTGTGGGCTTGATAGACAATTCCAAAGTATTTCCAACTCAAGGAAGTATGCCATACAATTGGAGGAGACTTTGTAGAAATTTGGTTCTATTCTTTTGGACTATTTCTTTAATTTGAGATCCCATGAATTTTGATATGTGAAAGATCCACATCACATTGAATTGGTCCCACTTTTTGTGACCACTTTAATTGATAAGGCATGGAAAGTTTGATTATCAACTCTGACAACTTTTGTGGATGATAGAAAGGGATTTCTTGTTATCAATGTTTCCCGTTGTCTATAAATTGAAGTTGATATTTCAAAATTGATATCCCTTCCATTTTTTCCCAGCTTCACTCTTCATGATTTGCATGCCTTCATCTAGGAAAGCCAAGATAATGGCATTTGCATTTTTTTCTCAATTCATTAGTACTCTTCCCTTGCTTTCTCCTTGGTTGTTGCATTTCCTTCATTTCTTTCTCCTCACATGTTGTATTTCCTTCATTGAGTCAAATGAAATAACACGCCACCAATGTTCATCTCTTTGTTTTCAGGGATTCAACCATGGACGTAGGCAATAATGAATATCTTGCACCTAAGAGAAACTTTCCTCCTTACGAAAGGGATTTCATTGATCATAAACCCACCGAAAGGTTGCCCAATGGAAGACTAACAATTTTTTTTGGGTAATTTTATGAATACCCATATATATATATATATATATATATATATATATAGTGAGTGATGTTTCAAAAACAAAAAAAACGAGTGCACATATAACAAAAACATTGGGACTGAAAGAGACATTGGTGGCATATTTAGACCCCACCCTAGCTTCCAAAGACATTATAATGGGTGTAAGATTTGCTTCAAGAGGATTTGGATATGACAATCTCATGATTGAATTCATTGTATGTTCTAATTATCACTCTCATGATCTCGTTTTCTCACTTAAATTCCAATAAGTTGAACATCAACTTGGGTATTTGATCCCGAACAATATATTCACCAATGTTTTGCAATCTGCATTTCCTTTATGGAAGTAAAAGCATCTCTTTAAGAATTGCCGAAGGAGATTGGAAGATGCGGTTGGAGATAAAATCACATCAAACATTATAAAATAATGCTCCATTCATGTGTAGCATGGGAGTTAATGACTTTGTAGTCACCTAATTTACATTGCAAATTCGAAGGGAACAAATTAATGTTGAGGAATATCAGGAGTTTCTACTTAAAAAACCAACACTTTCATTTAGATCGGTGTTATTTTTGATGTACCTTATTTTCCCAGTCATGCAAATTGACTAAATTGTCTTCTGTTTTGAAATATTACCTTGGGGCTCTCTAGATAGAGTAAGGGTAAGTCCCATATGATCATGAAGTCATGTATTGTAAAATTAGAACTAACTACAATGATCAATTCAACATGCACTTTAACACTCATCACATCATGTGATAGGAGACATAGAGGGAGGGTATCAACAAATTATTGTTAGATGGACTCCCTCGAACATGTTCCATGTTTCAAGAGAATTAAAATGATGAATTTTGATGGATATGTAGTAGGAGATATACAAATAGGGTGCTTGAAAACTATTTTTTGTTGGACTACTTGGAATAATTCTTACGTTAGTATATAGGTAGGATTGGGTTGTTAGTGTTGGAGTTTTGTTAAGATATTTTCTCAACAATATTCTCCTTATTTGGAATGTGTTGGAACTCATGAGCATTATTTATGTGGCTTGTAATTTGTCTTTGCAGTGTGAATAAATGAATAGTTTTGAGCATTAATTTGTCTATTATGTTGGCTCCTCAAATTTTTATATTGGTATTATAGCCAATTTTGAATTAACTCCCTTCTAGGAGGGCTAGGAAGATGGAAAATTGTAAATTTCTAAATCCTATGTAGGAGAGTGGATTGAGTGAGAGTAGTTTTCTCTGTGTGTTTTGGATTCCTTTCCGTCAAATAGTACCAGATCAAGACATTTCTATTGTTCCCATGAAGAGACAGGTGTCACCTCCCTTCATTAAACATGTTAATTGATGACCGATCCAATCATGAAAGTGAAGGATGACTTTCTTATTGAATATTTCCGAGGCAAGATAAAGATCATCTAATTACGCCGATAGGCATTGCTCCTATTGGAATTGGGCACTTTAATCATTTTACTAATTAAAAAATTGATCGGACAGTTTAGATTTAAAGATGCCAGTATATCCTCGTTGTTGCCAAAATATCAATGGATTGAATTCACACCACTAACTTCCCTGCATATCTAAATCGCATGATTAAACCTTGTTTAAATTAATTTTTTACAAAGCTTCATTAAAAATTTACCATGCCATTTGTTAATTGACACCTATGACGATTAACCATAATGGGAAGACTCCAAAATATAACACACACCTTACACATACACTTGTCATAGTAGTGGAAAGGTGTATTTCCGAATAAGATGATCATCCATTTCAAACCATTGGTAACATGTGTCCAATTCCAAATAACAGGTGTCGGTAGTTTCATTAACTTGTCCATCAATTTCACCCTTTCATGCTCTTAATAATAACTCCATAAAATAGGTGTCCGTAGTTTGATTAACTTGTCCATCAATTTCACGCTTTCATCCTCTTAATAATAACTTCGCCACTCCATCTAAGATTGCAACGTGGAGGAGTAAGAGCAACTTGAGTGTTTCAAATTGTGATTAAATATTTATTGTACATGTTATTCATAACCATTCCATCTATTATAAGAAAAGAAGTGCTCCCTGGATGCATGCATTTCTTAGTGCTTGGATTGTTGGAATTGTTGAAGGATTGCTGGAACGATTACTGGAACAATTTGAAAGGGCTTCTCTCGGCTTCTATCTGCTAAGAAAGGTGCACAATATTTCATAGCCTTCCTTTTCTTGACCTAGTGTTTTTTGAGGGCTTACCTAGATTTGGAAGATTACCACTCTATATATTAATATTGTTTTCAATGGCCATTGTTACCTAGATTTGTCATTTAAAAGACCATTAAAAGTCCACTGTGAAATGGATTTGTTCATTTGTAGTGACTTCGTTGTTTTGAAATTAATGTATATTGTAAATGAAAGAAACAAGTACATGATGCTAATCTTCATTATATAATCCACCAGTTCCATCCCTCGAAATACCCCAGCGACTACAAACATGAACGCTGATTTGAATATGCAGCAATACTTCCCTCACCATATTGGTCATTGCAGTTATGCGAGGATCTAACATATTTGTAGCATCTTGCATACCAATGTTTTCTGGAGCCTTCCCTAGCCCGACATTCCTGAAGCGTAACCCACCTGCACCTGTTCTTGGCCTAGTAGAGAATGATCCTGCCATCAAGCTTCCCTCAGGGGCCCCATAGACCAAAGTCTCCAAGCATTTTCTTCTGATGATGTGCTATGTACATAGGTTCCACCAACACCTGCAAGTTGCCTCATCATCATTTGAACTCTGCCAAATCCCACTGATCTCATTCCTGTGGATGGACCTGCACCATCTAGCCCTGCATTTGGCCAGAGAGTTGTTGCAGATAAAGGAGTTTGTTCCAATTTATAAAAAATAATATAAACATTGAATGTGAATTGTTCTTAAACACATATACAAACCAATGTCAAATGCAATTTATAGAAAACAATGTCAAGTAACAATCACTTTCTCCCCACCTCATCGTCGAGTGATAGATCCTTTCAGCTAACATCAAATTTGATTTAAAAATAAAAAATAAAAAATCCCCTGCGAAATTACAGAGAAAGAAAGGATCGATGCAAATCCTTTCTCCTTATCTATCCTCTTGTATCCCTCGATATTTTTCCACGACTTTATTCAGCTTCGCATCCAAATCTACTATCTACGGGATCGACGCTGAAGATGCCACTTCGTCTATTGTATTGCCAGGAGGGTAACGTTGTGGGGACACAATCAATTCACGAATGCACATGAAATAATGAATTGAGTGGAACTAATGAATTGAAACGCTTGTCTAATTTTTAAAATTTTCATAGAGTAATGCTCAAAAATAGAGTTTCAATCTTAGAGTAACACAATGACTTAAACCTGTGACTTAACCTGTAAGATTATATTAGATATTAAATAAGTTTTCAGATTGTTACCAAGTTAGATATGAAATTGTTGTTTGAGATTTTTTTATTTGCGACATAAAAAAACCTCTCTCTACATAGAGATTTCGCTGGTAATATTTAAAAATATAGAAAAACACACATTTTTTAAACAATATTATAAATATTTTCGAACTATCATTTATAATATGAAGTTTTATTGAATAAAATCTAAATTAAAAATATTAATGTAATAAATCTTAATGGTTGAACTTTAGAAATCTCAAGCTTAATTTAACCTTATCTCATTTAACACTGTAATTAAATAATGAAAGAGAAATTAAATTGTATTTAAACAATAACTTAAATAAATAAATGTTTAAATAAATAACTTTTAATAAATAAAAGAGATATCAAAATCTGAATAAATGTTTTAGCAAATAAATTTCTATGTCATAGTTTTGGGTGTATTTTTAAAGGATGTCAAGTTTTATTTTGATTTTTTTTTTAGGTTATTTTTTTAAAGTTTTGGACTTTTGTTGTTTAACCTTTTTTTTTTAATATATTTTTATGGATTTGTTTGTATTGTAATTTTGATTTGTATATTGCACATAATTTGAGTGCTCCAAGGATTTTTTTAGGGTACTAAAATTTTTTGTGCATTTAAAAATGTATTTTAAACAACAACAAATTACAATCTCAACCGAAATTGTATTGCAAGATTGCAGCTAAAAAGAAAAACAAAACATAGAAAAGTTAGTTGTATGTTTTGGAGTTTTTGGCTATAATATAGTGATACAATTTTTTTTGAATGATATTGTAACTTTTGTTAGTTAAAATATATTTTTCAATGCATGAATGGATCTAGTATATTCAAATACCCTTAGAATGCTCAAATTATGCAGATTAAATAAATAAAACTTAAAACCCAACAAATCCTCTAACAAATCCACAAAATATATATTTGAAATTATAATTAAATTATATATATATATATATATATATATATATATATATTATAAAATATTCCTATAAAAATAAAATATATTTAAAATCTTAATTTCATAAGCAACATATTTTTAACAATGCTATAAGCATTTTAAACTATTGACTAAAGAAAATCTTAAAACAAAATAAGTACAGTAACTCACGGATGGTAATAGGTGCAATAATTGGTGGTAATAGGTGTAAGAATTGGTGATAGTGTCAAGATGTATGGATGCATAGACTTATGCTCAAGAATTAGAGATTGTAGGCTCGGAGAGGAAACTACCCTCCACCTAAAAAGGATACAAATAAGCATACAACTAACTCAAATAATATGTGGCAATGCTCTAGAGTCACAGAAAATCTTATAATCTAAATAAATGTTTTAGCAAATAAATTTCTATGTCATAGTTTTGGGTGTTTTTTAAAAGAATGGTAATTTCATATATATATATAATCAAATTTTGATTTTTTTTTTAGGTTATTTTTTTTAATGTTTAGTAGTTTTGTAGTTTAACTCCTTTTACTTTTTTCTTTTCTCTCTCTCTCTTTTAATATATTTCTATGGATTTGTTTATATTGTAATTTGATTTGTATAGTGCACATAATTTGAGTGCTCCAAGGATTTTTTTAGGGTAATAAATCTATTTATGCATTTAAAAATGTATTTTAAACAATAGCAAATTACAATCTCAACCGAAATTGTATTACAAGATTGCAGCTAAAAAAACCAAAACATAGAATAGTTAGTTGTATGTTTTGGAGTTTTTGGAATAAAACTTAAAACCCAACAAATCCTCTAACAAATCCAAAAAATATATATTTGAAATTATAATTAAATAAAAGAAAATAAATATATTTAACAATATTATAAAATATTCAAATAAAAATAAAATATATTTAAAATCTTAATTTCATAAGAAACATATTATTAACAATGCTATAAGCAATTTAAACTATTGACTAAAGAAAATCTTAAAACAATATAAGTATGGTAATAGGTGTAGAAATTGGTGATAGTGTCAAGATGTATGGCTGCATAGACTTGTTGCCCAAAAATTCAAGATTCTTGGCTCTAAGAAGAAACTACCCTCCACCTAAAAAGGATACAAATAAGCATACAACAAACTCAAATATTATTACGAATGTGTGGCAATGCTCTAGAGTCACCGTATAAAGTACCCAAACAATGTCTTACCTAAATTACTCATAATTGTCGACTATAAATTACTTATAAGCCAAAAAACACTATAAATTTGTGAAACATAAAATTAACTATGTGGCACCATAAATTAACTTTTACACCCAAACAAGTTGAATATGGCTTCTATAATTTACAAAAACTCAATATACAAAACACTGGATTGAGATTTCTACTACGAGCTATATGTTGTTCTATTCAATGTTTATTGTAAAGTATGTGACACTTCTTTTTACTTTTCTCTATTCTTTGTTTAATGGAAAACACACACCACTTCAAATATATTTAAGAAAACCTAAAATATCTAATTCTATGTCATCCTAAAGATTTTCGTTTAATGATATATATTATAAACCTAAAATTATATTGAGTTGTTTTTGAATTTGTAAAAGAATAATATTATAAACTTAGAACAAAGGACTAAAACCTAACTCCATTTAAAGAGTTAAATGTTTAAAGGCCTTGTAAAATATTTTTTGAAAAAATTCATCGAAAATATTTGTAGATCTAAATAACCATAAGAATTTTCTAATTTTAAATATAGGTCTAACAAATCCATAAAATATATATTTAAAATTATAATTAAATAAAAGAAAATAAATATATTTAACAATATTATAAGATATTCTGATAAAATTAAAATATATTTAAAATCTTAATTTGTTAAGCAACATATTCTTAAAAATTCTATAAACATTTCAAACTATTGATTAAAGAAAATATTAAAACAAAATAAGTACATAACGCAATAGGTGCAGTAATTGGTGATAATGTAAAGATGTATGGCTGCATAGATTTGTTGAGCAAGGATGGTAATAGGTGCAGTAATTGGTGATAATGTAAAGACGTATGGCTGCATAGATTTATTGAGCAAGGATGGTAATAGGTGTAGTAATTGGTGATAATGTAAAGATTTATGGCTGCATAGATTTGTTGAGCAAGAATTCGAGATTCTGGGCTTTGAGAAGAAACTTCCCTCCACCTAAAAAGGATACAAGCATACAAAGAACTCAATTATTATTATTAATGTGTGACAATGCTCTAGAGTCACCATATAAAGTGCCCAAACAACGTCTTATTTAAATTACTCATAAGTGTTGACTATAAATTACTCATAAGCCAAAAAACACTATAAATTTTTGAAACATAAAATTAATTGTGATACTATAAAATAACTTTTTCACCCAAACAAGTGGAATTTGGCTTCTAAAATTTAAGAAAACTCAATATATGAAACATTGAATTGAGATTTCTACTACGAGCTATATGTTGTTCTATTCACTGTTTATTGTAAAACATGTCACACTTTTTTCTACTTTTCTCTATTCACTTCAAAGAATACGATACATTTTTCTACTTTTCTCTATTCTTTGTTTAATGGAAAACACACTCCACTTCAAATATATTTTAAAAAAAGCCTTAAATCTATGATTATATTCCATCCTAAAAAATTTCATTTAATGATATATATTATAAACCTGAAATTATATTGTGTTGTTTTTGAATTTGCAAAAGAATAATATTATAAACTTAGAACAAAGCACTAAAACCTAACTCCATTTAAAGAGTTAAATGTTTAAAAGCCTTGTGAAATATTTTTTAAAAATTTTATCCCAAACCCTTGTAGATCTAAATAACCTTAAGAATTTTCTAATTCTAGATATAACTCTTAAACACTATTCTATTCAATTGGATGGATGTCTCACTCCTGAAAATTTCACATTGCATCTATTAGAAAATGACATTAGAAACATGATCAAAGGTATATCTATTTGTATTAGCAAGTTACCAATATATTTAAATTCTCTTTTGGCATTGACAACATCATCAAAACTATATCCATTTCCATTAGCAAGTTATCAATATATTTAAATTCTCTTTTCTTATTTTTTTACATGGATATCCGTTTTAAAATTGCTCAAAGTGTCCATTTCCATTAGCAAGCCATCAATATATTTAAATTCTATTTCTGATTCTATTAGAAAATTGCATTGACATCATCAACACAGGTATATCCACTTCTATTAGAAAGCTATCAATATATTAACAATCTATTGTTTTATTAATAAAATAAGTAAAATGATTTTAGAGTAATTTTAAATATGGAGAAAATTAATATATATGAATGTGCTTTTTTAGAAATTCAATACTATCATTTTAATTTGATATTTCTTGATTCATCATATGATTGAGTTAACAAAAATTTGTCAAATTCCAACCAAAAATTACAAAATATCTAGGTTTTAGACAACCCATTAAAAATATTTATAAATATATAAAATAAAAATAATAGATTAAGATCAACCTATATATCATTATTTTTTTAAAGCAATGAAGAAATATAGACTTAATTGTTTTAGAAACACATTTTCTTAATGGTTAAGAAAATTTAAATTAAATTTTTTAATTAAAAATTACATTATTAAGTAAGAAAAAATACATTATTAAATAAGAAAGACAATCTTAATAAATATTAAGAAATTCAAATAATTAAAAAAAATTATAAATATATAAAATTATGTTGAAAAATCTCACAAACTTAAAAGAGACTACATTTTTTATTATTTAAATTTCCTAATATTTATTAATTTAAGCTAAATATACCACATAATCATAATCATGTAGATATTAATGTAGTCCATTACAATGATTAAGTTGTGATATTAATGCATTCCATTACAAGGATTATCTTATGATATTAACAATCTATTGTTTTATTAATAAATAAGTAAATTGATTTTAAAGTAATTTTAAATATGAAAAAAATTAATATATATGAATGTGTTCTTTTAGAAATCTAATAATATCATTTTAATTTGATATTTCTGGATTCATTATATTAAAAAATTTAGTTTAGGTTTAGATCCAACAATTGTGACTTATTATTATAATATTGATATTAAATATCATTAAGTTTTGAAAGATAAATAATTAAAAATACAATGTGATTGTTTATTATTTAAATTTCCTAATATTTATTAATTTAACCTCCATATACCACATAATCATAATCATGTAGATATTAATGTAGTCCATTACAATGATTAAGTTGTCATATTAATACACTCCATTACAAGGATTATCTTATGATATTAACAATCTATTGTTTTATTAATAAATAAGTAAAATGATTTTAGATTAATTTTAAATATGAAAAAAATTAATATATAAGAATGTGTTGTTTTAGAAATTTAATAATATCATTTTAATTTGATATTTCTGGATTCATTATATTAAAAAATTTAGTTTAGGTTTAGAGCCAACCATTGTGACTTATTATTATAATATTGATATTAAATATCATTAAGTTTCTAAAGATAAATAATTAAAAATATGAATGTGATTTTTTATTATTTGAATTTCCTAATATTTATTAATTTAACCTCCATATACCACATAATCATAATCATGTAGATATTAATGTAGTCCATTACAATGATTAAGTTGTGATATTAATGCAACCCATCACAAGGATTATGTTATGATATTAATAATCTATTGTTTTATTAATAAATAAGTAAAATGATTTTAGAGTAATTTTAAATATGAAAAAAATTAGTAAATATCAATGTGTTGTTTGAGAAATTTATTAATATCATTTTAATTTGACATTTCTGGATATATTATATTACAAATTTTAGTTTAGGTTTAGAGCCAACAATTGTGACTTATTATTATAATATTGATATTAAATATCATTAAGTTTTGAAAGATAAATAATTTAAAATATGAATGTGATTGTTTATTATTTAAATTTCCTAATATTTATTAATTTAACCTTGATATACCACATAATCATAATAATGTAGATATTAATGTAGTCCATAGTCTATTACAAGGATTATCTTATGATATTAACAATCTATTGTTTTATTAATAAATAAGTAAAATGATTTTAGAGTAATTTTAAATATGAAAAAAAATAATATATATGATTGTGTTGTTTTAGAAATTAATAATATCATTTTAATTTGATATTTCTGAATTGATTATATCAAAATTTTTAGTTTAGGTTTAGAGCCAACAATTGTGACTTATTATTATAATATTGATATTAAATATCATAAGTTTTGAAAGATAAATAATTAAAATGAATGTGATTGTTTATTATATAAATTTACTAATATTTATTAATTTGACCTCCATATACCATATAATCATAATCATGTAGATATTAATGTAGTCCATTACAATGATTAAGTTGTGATATTAATGTTGTCCATTACAAGTATTATCTTATGATATTAACAAACTATTGTTTTATTAATAAATAAGTGAAATTATTTTAGAGTAATTTTAAATATGAAAAAAATTAATATATATGAATGTGTTGTTCTAGAAATTTAATAATATAATTTTAATTTGATATTTTTGGATACATTATATTAAAAAAAATTGTTTAAGTTTAACATTTTTTATCCTTACCACAATGGAAAATTGTGTACTCCAACAAAAAGATAAAATTGTGTTTTCTAGGCAATTTTTTGTTGGCATTGTGAATAAGGTGTTGTCTTTGATGGAAACCTACCTAATGAGTTGTTTTTATGTGATATTAAAAATATATTTGTAGAAACATTATAGCATCGATATTAAACATAGACCTTAATATAAACATAATTATACGTTTACGAACATTAATAATTTTGGATTATAGACCTTAGGTTTACAAAATTGTGAAATTGTGTTCGGTGTTGTAATAATGTTATGATGGCTCATTTGATTTTATACAATGTGTACATGTAAAGTTTTTCTGTATGTGTAAAAGGTAAATTATGTATGTGTGTTACTTTTAATTTTATTCAACATTAAATTGTTTTGTTGATATCAAATGTGTTTTTTATTCTATTAGGTGATTTCATTGTTTGATCATGGATCCATCTATTTGGAGTTGTCTTCCTCTCGAAATTCTTGAACTTGTCTTCCTCTGGCTTCCTTTATCGATTGTGATAAAGTTTAGCACTGTTTGTAATAAATGGAAGAATTTTTTGCAAAACCCTTCTTTCTTGTTACGTTCCAAGCATGTCTCTACAAATGAATTTGGATTTATGGTTCCTTTCCTCAATAGTGAAGACAATTATTTTGCTCCTAAATACCTTAATCAGAATTGGCACATATCTCAATTTCATTTGTGATTCATAGATTCAATATATAGAGTAGAGTCTATTGTTGGACCAATGGTGGTTTTATCCTTACCAACAAAATGCTCCCATACACTCAACTATTTTGTCACAAATTCATTTACAAAGGAATTTAAAAACATAGGGCTAATACGAATTGGAGAGTGGGGATTCTTTTCATTATTGGAAAATGTAAGTAGCAGAAAATATGACTGGGTTGTTTTAAAACATATGTTTGACAAAATGCAGTCTAAATTTTATGTTTGCAGTAGCCTTGATAGGGTATGGAAAAGGGTTGTTGTTCCATTTGGTGGCACTTCACCCCCTAATAATGGTGTGTTTTATAAAAGTAAATTTTTTTGGCTATATCTCGGCAATGAGTATGAAGATTATCCTCGGTATGGGTATACAATCTACTGGTTTGATGTAATAAAAAATGAATAGGGGTTTTCATTTGTTTTTATCACTGACATACGGTGTATGTCATTAGCAATATACATGGATCAGTTGATATGCCTTTTCAATGATGGCTCCACTTCTGTATGGTCAATTGAAGAATCAAATCATTTCCAATTTGGTCAACAGTGCATTGAACAGAGAATTGACTACTTTAAAGATGATTGGGGTTTCAGATGGAAGTTGTTGGAAGAAATTTCTATAGATATAAATAGAAAATGTCCTGGTTATCTTCAATTTTGAACAATCCATGGTCTAGTTTTTATGTGCAACTACAGTGAAGTTCCTTTCCTATTATATGACATGATGACTGGCATCTGTTTTCCAATAGATATTGATAATTCAAGTAATGAACAAATGTTTGGGTTTTGGTACCCAACTTTGGAGGATTGTAATGATTTGATTGAGTATCGAAATGTTTTTGCAATTGCTCCCCGTATGGATTCTATTGATGAGATTCCACCATTGGATATGGATATGGATTCTTAGGATATTATTATTCTTAGGAGTTCCTATAAATATTTCCATTTTATATACTCTCTATGGTTGTGGAAAATATTTCCATTTTTTGTCTCTATACATACTATGGGTCTTTATGTAATACTTTAAAATTATGCTTGTATCGATCTTTATGATGTAAAATATTTTATATTGTTTTCCCTGAAGTTTTCTTAATTAGATGTAAATGTGTCTCTATGTTATGCATTTTTTTTTTGTTTGTATAATTATAATTGCTATGATTTATGTTATACATGCTATTTGTATTGGTTTTTGTCATTGATTCTCAAACAATGTTATATATTTATGTACATTTTAATATTTGCAGTTATATTTTGATAGTATATAGTTCCAAATTTTTAGATATACTTCCAAATCATATCATTCTTAGAGTATTGTGTCCCAATATTATGGGTTTTGTTTTGATTCTAATATGATACACGAAAATTTAGACTTTTTTGTTTAAGTCATTTGGAAGAATTCATTTATGTTTTTAGCCATTTTGAAAAATTCATTTGTGTTTTTAGCCATTTGCAAAAAACCTTATATATTTTGATAAGATTATATGGTTGGAAAAAATAACATATACACTTTTTATGTTTTTTTATGATTTCCAAAAGAATACTTGTGCCTTTTTCATTCTTTTGTGTTTGTTGATATTAGATATTTGCGATGTTCCATGTTTATGATTCCATAATGAATATTTTATTATTCATTGTAGACATGTCATCTAAAGGCAAAACCAAGCATACAAGAAAATGAAATTTGTCACCAGAATCACGTGAAAGGTCTAATGAAAGTCGTCGTTTACGATATCAACAAAATAAGGATGCCATAAATGAGCATAGGAGAGCTACATATCATAGAAGAACGAGTGAAGCCACTCTTGAAAATGATTTTATAATTCCTCATAAGTATCATACTATGGATGATATAATGGAAATAACATTTCCTGTTGATAGTTCATTATCAGAATATGCTCATCGTCATCATAATCTTATTGTTCGATTTTCTCATGAAAATGTTCATAACATTAGGGAAACATCTTGCAATCGGGAAGAACATCATATTGATAACGTGGATGAAAATGTCCACCCTAACCCTTCCGTGTGTCCAATTTCATGTTTTGACGGCCAAAGGTTGCAAAACATCCATGGTGGATGTAATGATGACATTGTGTGTGGTGATTTGGATGATAGTTTAATTGGCCATTCGTTTGATAATTTGGAGCCAGTTGCTTGAAACATCGGATCTTCCAATCTTGCTTCTCAAAGTAATATGGTCCCACGAAGAGAATTAGTCATCCCTGATAGCATTTTGTGTGGAATAATGGAGGTAACACAATGATATTTTGATTTTTCCTGCAATAGTGGTTGTTTTATTACATTCCTCTATTTACAAAGTTTTGTTTACTAAATGTATAAGTTATTTTATTCTCTTGGAATAGGATACAACTCATTTTCATAGAGGTTTAGAAATCAATTCCCAAAGTGCTCCATCTACTAATCTGAGAAGTGAATATGAAACATGTCATAACCTTCCTGTGCATTCTCCTCGATGATCAAATTGCTAGACTAATGTAAATTTTCAATGTTTTGTATTTGATTTTCATTTTTTTAATTTCTACTTTCTTGGACATTGAATTTTATGGAGTATTTTATTTTCTTCGAACATGACACAACTCATTTCAATAGAGGCATACAAATTAACTTCGTAGATGTTCTATCTACTGACGTTAGAAGTGAAGAGGAACCATCTCATAGCATTCATCCACATCACCAAACAAATGTAAATGTTTAGTGCATTTGATATTTTTCTCATTTTTTCATTTACAGTTGGTTGGACATTGTATTTTGTAACCTTTTATGGAGAAACCATGATTTCATATCATTAGGTTGGAGAATTGGAATCCAAAACATAAAATTGTAGAACTAATGTAGATGTTCAATGTATTTGATTTCTTTTCAATTTTTGAATCTTTCTTTGTTGGACATTTAGTTTTATAACATATTTTATTTTTTTGAAACAAGAAACAACTCATTTGAATAGAGGCATAGAAACTACATCCCAAAATGTTCCATCCACTGATGTTAGAAGCCAAGAGAAACCATATCATAACCCTCATCCACATCAAGACACAAATGTAAATTTTGAATGCATTTGATTATTTTTCATTTTTTTCATTTATAATTAGTTGGAAATTAAATTTCAAAGTATTTTATGACAAAGAGACCTTTACATCCCCTCAAGTTCATAAAATGCAGACCATAAATTTTGAAAGACCTTCTCATACATCCATTCCACATGCTTAAAATTTGTGAAGGGAATCTCATGTTCCTGAAGATGAAGTACATGTTAGAAGAAATTTTACTCTTCCAAATGGTTTTCAACATGGTTCGGCCAATAGAGATCATATTCATTTTGATGAAAACATGATTGCAGTGCATAAAAGATTTCAGAAAAGATAGATAGCTTGTGAGTTGTCCAAATGTGCCACATTTGCGAAGAATCATATCTTGGAATCCAAGTTGTGAGACATTCAGAAGGAAATGTTTGCAGACGATGTAAGAGTGAAAGAGGAGCCCATTGTTTTTGTCGATATAATAACATGGATCTTGGTGAGGAACCTCATATTTTAAGAGTTCTTACTCAAGTTGAAGAAATGCTAATAGCAAGTGTGAATGTTATTTTGCAAGTGACACATGCTCGAGGTGGGAAATATAAGTATAGTGGTCATACAATTATCTTTCCTCAAGATATTTCTACAATTGTACAAAGTATTCCCCGACATGTTGAAGATATTGACTTTCTAATTGTTAGGAGAAATGTCACTCATTCTAAATGTTATGAATTTTATGTCAAAATATCTCAAGTGATGGCTGCATTACTTTTCAAAATCCAACATGATCAATATTATCGAGATGTTGTAATTGACTATGATTCAGTGAATGCTCTATCCGAAAGACCAACAAATGTCTCCTCAAGGCTTAAATTTGTTGATTGTGATATTGAAGAATCTGAGATCAATGAAACTAATAATGAAGGGTTTCCTCTTGATCATTTCCCTCTGGTCCTTCTTCGTTTGTTGCTCTCTTACCAAATGAACGAAGAGAAGTGGAAGAAATTAGAGCATTTCTTGATAATGTTGATTCTTCACATGTTTAAGACATGGATTGGCCCACTATTGGAACCTCTCCAGTGAATGAATATAACACAGAGGGTTTATTAGATATGGCATTCCCAACATTGTTCCCCACTGGTGATGCTGATTGGTTGCAACTACGGATTTGTAGTGTTGAACTTCATGAGTATGCAGTGCATCTTCTTAGGTACTATGATCAGAGATTTGGAAGCCATCCGGAACGTGATAATGCGACATTAGAGCCAACCAACTGCTGCAGTTTTTGCAAAGAAACATTTACATGATAACTCAGCTACAAAAATTGAAGAGTTTCATCACCAACTATGCGATATACTAGATAATAAGTTGGCTGAGCATCTTATGCAGTTTGGTTCTTCTCTGAGAGGTACAAGGGCATACTGGACTAAGTGTTGAGCTGAATTAACTGACATGATTACTCAGTTAGGATGTTCATCTTTATTTTTTACGTTGAGTGCAGCTGACACAAAGTGTCCAGAGTTGCATTTATACCTCATGCCCATACATTCACATTCTCGTTATTTAAATTAGCATCGTATGAAAATTGAGAATGTTATCTAGGACCCTCATATTCTTGCGACATTTATGCACCATAAATTCAATATTCTTCGAGAGGAAGTTATCCAAAAATATCTTAAAGCTAAAGACTTTTGGTATAGGTTTGTGTTGTTGAATTTGTTTTCTATACTTTGTAAACTTTTATTATGATTCTATTTATATTGTTTGTAGTAACTATATCTTCATTTTTTTCATATATGAGTGGCAACATAGAGGTTCAGCACATATCCATGGTTTCCTATGGTTAGAAGACACTCTTGAAATGGAAATACTTGATTGGTCAAATGGTTCTGATGTACAACTTGCAAATATATTCTTCGACAAATATGTAATTGCATGGAATCCACATGACATACATCGTCACAACATAATGGTTACATGAAGCCTCAATGATGACCCTTGCCTATTGAATACTGGTAAGATTTTCTCTTCTAATCCTCATAATGATTATGAAGGATTGTTAATCCATGTCCAAAGGCACACAAAGTGTAGTGTAGATTCTTGTTTGCCCAAAAAGGGCACTATTCTAAAATCTCGGTACAATGCTCCATGGGATCTTTGTGATGAATCAAGATTGTTCATAGATAATCAAGGAAGAAAAAAAATGAGCCAGCAAGAAATGATGATAGGCTTACTGTAAATAACATTTACCTTCTAACAATGTGGTGTGCAAATGTTGATTGCCAACCAGTGCTTTCTCGCTATGTTGTCTTGAAATATATTGCTAAATATGCATCAAAAGCATAAAAAAGGTCTGAAAGTTATCATCATATGTTAACTAGAATTTCAAATTCTATTGGCACTGAGGATCATGCTTTATGTGCATATGGAAGGTTTCTTGCAAAAACGATTGTTGACCATGACATTAGAGCACAAGAAACATGCCATATGTTGCTTAAGCTACCTCTTGTTGTTTGTAGTCAGAAATTTTTTTCCTTAAATGTTGGAAGAAAGGTTTTTAGGAAAATCTCAAGGGATGGCTTACAATATTCATCTGAGAATACTTTTGTTCAACATTATCAGAAGAGACCTTTTTCCCTTGAACATCTATCTTTGATAGAAACAACAAGATCTTGGACATTTGATAGCAAGCATAAACGAGATCCATGGAATCCTAGAGATGTTCATGCTATTGTTCGGGTTTGGTCGCGGTTTTATTCTATTCCTGGTGATGGTTCAGAGGAATTTGAAACCTTTTGTTGGACAAAATTTCTTTTGCACAAGCCATTTCGTGACATTCCTGCAGAAATTAGCCTTTCAACTGAAATTATTATTGAAAATTGGAGGAATTTTTGATATCGACCATGGCATGTTGATCGAAATCCATCAATTATAGACAATATTGAAGATGAAGAAGATGGTGATTTTTCTAACCAGGAAATGAATCTTGAAGATGATTTTCAAGAATGGCAGATTTTCTCTCGCTTGATTCCACCAAATGATGTGAATGTTTCTGATCTTCACACCCTTGGTCGAAGGGACTTTGATATATCCTTTAACTGGGAAAGTACAACAATTTCTAATGATGTTGCAGAAGAAGCTATTAATTTAATAAGGAATTCAAAATCAAGGGGTGATATTGTTGACCTTTCAAACAGAACATTTGCATCTCCAGATTATTTTCAGAAAAACAACGACTTGCTTTTGAAATTGTTCTAAGGAACTTTGTTGAATATGAGATTCCTGAAGCTCTTCTTATGATTATTCAGGGCACTATGAGCACTGGAAAGTCTTTCCTTATCCATTGTATTTTTGAAGCTCTTTCTAATTCATCAAGTAATGGAAGAAGCCCTTTGCTTCTTCTTGCCCCAATAGGAATAACTTCTTTTAATATACATGCAAAAACAATACACTCAGCTCTAAAAAGTCCAATTAAATATATGCAGCCACTACAGGGGCAGTCACTCTCTGTATTCGAAGAATAAATGTGACACGTTAGATATATATTGATTGATGAAATGAGATTTCTAGGATCAAGGCTTTTATACAAATAGATGCTCGATTACGAGAAGCATTTATAGAGAAAAAGAATTGTCCTTTTGGTGGTAGATCTATCATCCTTGTGAGTGACCTTGGCCAACTGCCTCTTGTGAGAGATAAGCTTTTGTTTGCAGGTAATACAACAGGGAAAGTCTTGTGGAACAAATTCAACATTGTTGTCACTCTTGAAACAATCTTTTTCCAACAAGGGAAGAATGAGAAACAGTCTTGTTTTCATAGAGTCCTCAATAACATAAGAAATGTAGAACCTATTCTTGATGATTGGGAGTTTCTTATGTCACAGGCTGATATGAGGTTGCATCCTAGAGAAAGAGACTTATTTCATGCAGCAGTTCACATGTTTCCAACAAATAATTTGGTCTCCTTCCATAATAGGCATATGTTAAAATCATAAAAAATTATCCAATTGCATGATGTGTTGCTGAGCATTGAAGGTGTTTAGAAATAATTAGTGTTGATGATGATCAATTGGACTGTGAAGTTTTGTTATGTTGTGGTCAGCATGTTATGTTGACATGTAATCTATGGGTTGAAGCTGGCTTGGTGAATGGTGCACTTGGTTATGTTAAGGATATATTTTATATGCCTACCTCTATGCCACCTCAATTTCCAATGTTCACAACTGTTGTTTTTGATAAGTATGTTGGTGTTCCATTTGATGCAAGCAATCCAAACATTGTCCCTGTCACACTTGTGATAATAGGAAATCGAAAACATATTCCTTTGAAGATGGCATGGGATCTTACATTACACAAGTCACAGCGATTGACTTTATAACAAGCGTCAGTTGATATCGCGAATAAAGAGAAGCAAGGCCTTATATTCATAGCCATATCATGAGTGAAATCAATATATGGTTTACGCATTGCACCACCTTTCTCTTTTCAATGTTATGCCAAGATGAAAGATAGCGCATATGTTACAATTAGGAAGAAAGAAGAGGAGCGATTGAAGTCCATATCGCTATGACATACAACTAATAACATTGTGACCTTCTTTATAGTATGTTTTTTGAATTGCTTTTATTGTCCTCTTGATTTAATTTTAATATAATAATCATTTTCATATATTTATGAGATTAATAAATTCATAATATTCATAGTAATATTTGAGAAAGTTGTTTACATCATTTTTCATGTTGTTCAATTTACTTTTTTTTTTTGAAGTGCCTATTGTTCTTTTCTTTGCAATAGACCATTCAGACATAAACAATGAGTTATATGAACCAATCATTCAAAATCATTTTTATAACTGGTTCATATTGATATTAATATTGTGGATTCATATTACATCATGAAATGCAAAAATGGAGGTTTTGAATACTGGCCATCACCATGGCCAATATTCATTTTTTGAATATTGGCCATGGTTTTATTCTATTTCCACGATTTTTTCTATTGTATTGTGAAATGACGCTTATATTTGTAGAAATTTTTATCATTTGGTTCATGTAACACTAGATTGTTTTTTTTCATGTAACATTGTATCATTAACTTTTTTAACATAAATACAAATGGCGTGTTATGTTATATATATATATATATATATATATATATATATATATATATATATATATATATATATATATATATATATATATATAGATATAGATATAGATATAGATATAGATATAGATATAGATATAGATATAGATATCTATATCTATATCTATATCTATATCTATATCTATATCTATATCTATATCTATATATATATATATATATATATATATATATATATATATATATATATGCTTATTTATTTGTGCATGTCTTTATTGATTTTGCCTTTGTTTTTTTGTCTTTCAAATGTAGATATGGACAATAATAATGTCATATATTATTTGAGAATATTATGCAATATTGTTGGAGCTATAAGTTTTCTTTCCTATCTTCGGAACAAGTTTGATAGAAAACATGGGTTCCATCCTACTTTTATTGATGATCATATTCATGAACTAGATCAAATGAAAACACATGTAAAATACTTGTTACATGTGCACCAGAGGGAGTCTTGGAGGAGAACAAGAAGGAATTGGTTGGAAAGCGTTAAGTATCATGATCATTATATTGTTGATTTAAATTGATGCTGCTTTCGTCATCAGTATGGTTGTGTTTTGGAAGAGGCTGCTCCATTGATGAATTTTGATGGAGTGTTTCAAGTTCAATTTTGCAGTGGAATTATTTGATGTAAAGAAAACAAAAAATATATGTTAAGACTCAATGTTCTTTCTGTGGTTGCAATGTTGGTGAATTTTTTTTTTTTTTTCTCGTTGTTATTTTTATGTACAAAATTGTATATCTCTGGTCTTGAAATGTCCTATTATGTTGTTCTTCTTTAAATCCAATGTGTGCAATTTAGATGTGTTTTTTGCATTTATGTTCCTTTGCTCCAATGGCAGTGTTACTATTTTATTTTTCCCTCTTGCATATGTTATTGTTGTGGTCTTTTGTGTGGATCCCTTCACTTTGTTCACGTCTTTCATAAATGAAAATATTTTTTACATTTATAATGTTATTGTTGGGCTTTCATGTTCTAGGTGTTTATATCAATATTCTTGAGACTTATACTATTAATACATTCATGTATTGATATCAATGTATTTATGGCATAAAATCTATTTATTGTTTATAATGTAGTGATATAAATGTGTTATTATTAATGTGATGATGATTTGTCATGTTTTAAGGCTTTATGATTTGCAATATTGTTCTTATATTGGTTTTGGTTTATGTTTTTTATTAATGTTTTGTGTTATAGCATTATTTATGTTTATAATATTGATGCCATGGATTTAGGGCTCAGGTTCAGTTTACTATTTCCTTGGTTTTATAATATTAAATTATTAGGTTTATTTGTTCTTTAAGTTTGTAATATTAATAATTTCTTCGATTTACCATTTATTCCCTTTGGTTTATTAATCCCCAATAATAAGGTTTAAATAATAGTCATAAGGTTTAATATTAATCCCTTACGTTTACAATGTTTATCCCTTCTATTTGAATCAACCCCCACCTCAAACCCAAGCGGACAAGGTGGATAACCCGCCCCTAGAGTTCATCCCAGTTTCCAGGAAAAACAAGAAGCAAAAGGGCAAAAATCCTCTGAAATACTCCTCCAATCGGACCCCCACACAGTCGAATAGCTTTGAAGTGCTGGAAAACCTTGATAAACGAGAACCCTCTGGAATCCCCCGCCCCCTCTGCTCAAGCTCCACCCACGCATGTTTAGTCATCAAACCCTACAAACACCTCCATCCCAAAATTGCACTCACTCCAAGCCCAGCCATAGCAACAAAACCCACAGCCCAATACCATCCAGAATGATACAAGCCATATCTCACTACAAGCCCCTCCCTACATAGAAACACATTCAGACCATCCACCCTCAACCACTCCTTCCAATCCCCTGGAAGATCCTAGGTGACCTAGATCTCCAAGCGATTAACGAGCAATGGTCCAAACAGGGAGTGGATGCCATTCCCCAGGAACACTTGGAGAAAATCGAAATGGCATATCTGCAGTTAGAATATATCAATCAGAATGTAGCTAAAAAGCAATGGGGAAACAACAGCCAAACAGGCATCCAAGCCAACCTGGATCTGGACCAATACAAGCCGAAAGGTCTGGGAAGGAAAAGGGGGAGAAAATCGACAAAACAACAAATACAAGAACTCGGCAGATGCCTAATCAATGAAGGTAAAATTAGGGCTCTGGTCCTATCGAAACCAAAGGTTACTCAATGAAGATTACAACCTGGAACATCAGAGGGCTAAATGGCACCTCTAAGAGACGAATCTTAAAAAACCATCTTTTCATGCAATCACTAGACCTTATCCTTCTTCAAGAATCCAAATGCTCCTCTAATGACATAGAGACACTTAAGGAACTCTTTGCAAAAGGCTATCATTGCATAAGCACAAAAGCCATTGGGCAGGCAGGAGGGCTTCTCATGTTTTGGAATAAAAACAAGTTCTTCATGTAGAATGCTATGTCCACTAAGCACTCCTTATCTGTCATCTTTAACATGCTATAATCAAAGCAAACGATATGCATTACCAATGTGTATGGACCTCAGCGAATCCAAGAAAAATTCAAGATGCTGGAAGACCTGGATGAGATCTGACAACACCATGGAGCCAACCACTGGATCCTAGGTGGTGATTTTAACATGATCACCACCCTAGAGGAGAAGAAAGGAGGCTTAAGAAGACTAGATAAAGATGCAGAAGCATTCAACACCTTCATAGCTGCATCTAAACTCATAGATGTTCCCACGGTCAATGGTCTGTATACTTGGAACAATAAACAAGGGGGAAATAGGCAGGTTGCATCGAGGCTCGATAGGTTCCTTATCTTCGAGTCCATCATGCTCCAAAATCTAGACATGGAAGCCAACATTCTTGCCTATTAGGGGATCCGATCATTGGCCGGTGCAGATGCACTTCACCAATATAGACAAGCCTCAAAATAGGCCTTTCAGATTCGAAGGTTTTTGGATAGATCATCCAACCTTCATGCCAAATATACAGAGCTGGTGGACTCAAACCACCATAGAGAGAGACAACATCATGTACATCTTCCAGCAAAAGCTCAAGATCATTAAGGCTAATCTCAAGTGGTGGAACAAGAATAACTTTGGTAACATCTTTCAAGCCAAAAGAGAGCTTGAGGGGAAAATGGTGAGCCTCCAACAAACAATGATCACGGAAGGACCAAATGAGGAAAGATTAACTCAGGAATTAAACCTTCAAAAGCAATGGGAAGAAAGGCTAAGACAAGAAGAGCTACTCTAGAAACAAAAATCTCGGGTGCAATGGTTAAAACATGGGGAACACAATACAAGCTTCTTCCACAAGTCAACCATTCAGCATAGAGCCAACAACTGTATTCTATCCCTCACAAAATTGATGGAGATAAAGTTTTTACCCGTGAGCAAATAGTATTTGAACTTCGCTCATACTTCATTTCGCTTCTCTCTGATCCCAATCATGATAGAACCCAAGCTATCAATAACATCATTGATGCTATTCCCCCCTTAGTCACAGAGGAGCAAAATTCCCTTCTCTTAAGAGAGTTCATGGAGCAGGAGATTGAAGAAGTTGTATTTACCATGGCCACTGACAAAGCCCTTGGACCAGATGACTTCACAATTGAATTCTTCAAAGCTTGCTGGCCCATTATCAAAGCTGACCTCTTCACTTTGATTAAGAACTTTCACAGAACCAAGAGAGTGCTGCCAGCCATCAATGTTGCCTTCCTCACCCTAATTCCAAAAATGGATCATGCTGAATCCCCTGACAAGTTTAGACCCATAGCTCTTTGCAACGTCCTCTATAAAATCCTATCAAAACTAATGGCCAACATACTCAAGCCCATCCTTCCCTCTATCATATCTCCTAAACAGTCAGGCTATGTTGAAGGCAAGCAGATAATAAACAACATAATTCTCACCCAGGAAATGCCGCATTCTATCAAAACACAAAGGATTCCAAGTATGCTCATTAAGCTTGACCTCTCCAAGGCCTTTGATAAAATTAGTTGGACCTACATTAGAGCAATCCTCCAGGCGTTCGACTTTAGTCAGATTTGGATAAATTGGATAATGGAAATGGTCTCAGGAGCATTCGTTTCAATCATGTTGAATGGCGGCCTCCTACAACCGTTCCGCCCGTTCAGAGGTATTAGACAAGGAGATCCCCTGTCACCTTTTCTCTTTGTCATCATGGCAGAGGGTCTGGGAACTCTATCCCAAGCAATCCAAAAGAATTAGCTCAAAGGCATCAGAGCTGCACATCAAGGCCCCACAGTAACTCATCAGCAATTCGTAGATGACACAATGCTCATGGGTACCCCCATGATGAAGGAAGCTCAAACCTTTAGCAAGGTGCTAAGGACATTCATGGAGGCCTCAAGTATGGAAATTAACCTCACAAAATCCAAACTGTTTTTCTTCAATACCTCTATTCCTATGCAGAGAAATCTCAGCAAAATTCTCAAAATTTAGAAGAACTCCCTTCCAACCAAATACCTTCGCATCCCTCTTTCGGAATATGCCCACAAAGCTGCAAAATGGGAAGACCTCTTTAACAAAGTGAAGGTTAGATTCAGTAGCTAGACTCACAGAGCCATAAACATGGCCTGCAGACTGGTGCTGGTCAAATCATTTCTTCAAACAATGCCGGCCTACATACTCTCGGCCCTAGCAGCACCTAAAACAGTGTATAAATCCATTCGAAACATCCAACGATCCTTCCTCTGGAATGGAGATTCTAAGAAAACCAAATGGGCCCTCCTCAAGTGGACAGACATATGTAAACCAAAATTGGCAGGAGGACTGGGCTTAAGAGATCCTAAAATCCTAACCAAGGCTTTGGCAATGAAAATCTGGTGGAGATGGGTGGAAAATCCTAATTCCCTCTGGGGCACCTTATGGAAAGAAAAGTATACAAATCAAGTCTAAGACAAAGACCTTATAAGGCTCACTGGTAACACTCAAGGATCCCTCCTATGGAACAAATTATGGGAAAATCGACAAGAAGCACAGCTTCTGGGAAGTGCACCAAGGAAACACCACCCTCTTCTGGGAGGATGCTTGGCAACAACTCCCCCCCCCCCTTGGCCAACCAGAATGGACTACTCTTAAAAGTGACATGTAAGAGGCAGGGTTGAGGAAGGTAGCAGACTACTGAAAACCTCGAACATCGGCTACTACATGGCAAAAATGGCTAACTAGTGAGCAATGACTATCCCAAGGCCACAATGAGAATATATACCCTCTCTTACATGAACTAGACCAGCGCAGAATCCTCACATCGAATAGAGAAGATATTCTTTGGTGGGGAAATAATCCTAAAGGAACTTTCAGACTTAAATAAGCATACAAAATCATAGCGGCTTCTCCTGACTGGCAATCGGACCCCAAATGTCACGCTCTATAGAATAGAGGAACATGGCCCAAAATAACCCTGTTCTCCTGGCTAATCCTGCATGATAGAGCACTCACTTGGGACAATCTTTAGAGAGGGGGTTTCATCGGGCCCTCCCGCTGCATCCTCTGTGAAAATGATCAAGAATCTCTCAATCATATCCTCCAACAATCTGGTCAACAGGGCATGGAATCTCATTCCGGGAGCCATAGTTTGGATCATCTGGAAAGAGTGTAACGCAAGAATCTTCAAGAACTCGGTGATGATAGTGGAAAGGCTAACAGGAAAGACGCGCCAGCTAATCACAGAATTGATCCATGCCATGGATATAATGCAGCAAGAAGGGAACAAGTCTCCGAACGAAAAAAGGATAATCCAGATCCTAAATCTCAAATCCAAGCCCACTCCTACAGGCAGAAATCAGGCCTCCGCTGTGCTGAAGCAGGAAAAATGGGTTATGCCTCCATGTCAATCGTTTAAATTAAATTTCGACGGGGCGTCAAAGAAAAACCCTGGAAAAGCTGGTTACGGTGGAGCAATCAGGGACCACGCTGGGAACATCCATCTCATCTACCATGGCAATCTGGGCACGAACACCAACAATGCTGAATAGTTAAGCGCTCTCATCAAATTCATCACCTTGGCTGATCGCTACAAATTTCTACCGCTGGTGGTGGAAGGACATTCGGAGATTATCATCACGATGATGCGAAAGCTCCAAAACGACACTCAGGTGGACAAGCTAACACCCAGCTAGAGGCTCTCGGCAATCCTAAAGGATCTACAGGGCCATCTCAACAACCTCCAAGGTATAACCTTTCAAGCGGTTCAAAGAACAGCAAACAAGCTGTCCGATGCCATGGCCAATGCTGGCGTTCAATCCAATCTTGAAGATTATCACATCCTCTGGCAAGACCTGGTGGAGGGGGAACTCAAAGCAAAGTGAAACACCATAAACATTGCAAACCATCGAGCATAATGGGCGCGATGTTCCTTTGATTCTCCAAAGAATGCATCTATCGATAATTCTACAAGCTGTACATGTTTTAATAAAAAATAAATAAATAAATAAATAGAGACTAGACCAACTCAGTTATAAAAAGGCAGACATAGGGATGTCCCCACAACTCCCACTCTGCATCATGTATTCTACTGTATCATATTAATATAAAGTCCTACTGAACCTTTACAAAAAAAAAAATGTTTATCCCTTCAATTTATTAATGTGTTGCTTTCATAGTATTAACAATCCCTAGGGTTTATTGATACCTTTGGTTTAAAATATTAATTCCTATGTTTTATTAATCCCATTTGTTTTTAATATTGATCCCTTGCCATTTTTTATCCCTTGGGTTTCTAATATTTTTGCCTTAGGTTTATTAATTCCTTAGGTTTATAATATCAAATGCTTGGGTTTCTTGGTTCTTCAAATTTTTAATATTAATAATTCCTTTGGTTTATCATTTTATCCCTTGGTTTTATTAATCTCGCGACCTTAAAACCTTAATTCCCGGGCTTCATTAATCGTTTGGGTTTTTAATATTAGCTCATTGGGTTTATTGAGTACTTGGGTATATTGATGCGTTGCATTTATTAATCATTTGTTTTTATAATATTAATGCCTTGGGTTTGTAATATTAATAATCTCTTGGTTTTATAAAACCCCAATATTAAGGGTTAAATATTTTTCCAACTATTTATGATTATGTCAATATCACAATAGATTAATCTAATATGGAAATCAACCATGGTCAACCATGCCTATTTTAGGGTTTTTAATAGTCATGGTAGGGTTTATATGCGTTGGGTTTATAATTTTTATCCCTTAGGTTTATTATTCCCTTGGGTTTATAATATCAATCCTTTCAGTTTATTGATCTAAGGGTTCATATTCCTAGGGTTTAATATTATTCAACAATGGTCAACAATAAACAACCATGTTTGACCATGATCAACCATTGTCCAACATCAATTGCTTGGGTTTATTATTCCCCGTTCAACGATGGTTTATTATGATGTCAACTATGGTAAACCATGGTCCAACATGGAATTGTGATAAGGATTGTCTCAATATGAAAAACAATGATGGTGAGTCATGTTTATTTTAGTGTTTATAATATTTGTCTTAAGGTTTATATACATTGGTTTTATAATATTAGTCCCTTAGTTTAATATTATTCCCTTGGGGTTTTAGTGTTAATCCCTTGCGTTTATTATTCCTTTTGGTTTATAATATCAATCCCTTTGGTTTATTACTCCATTGGGTTTATATTATTAGTTCCTGTTGTTTAATAGTATTCCCTTAGGTTCATAATCCCTTGGGGTTTTAGTATTAATCCCTTGGGTTTATTGTTCCTTTGCATTTATAATATCAATCGCTTCGGTTTATTATTCCCGAGTCAAACATGGTTTATTATGATGTCGACCATGGTCCATCATGGAATTGTGATAAGGATTGTCTCAATATCAAAATCAACGATGGTCGATCATGTTTATTTTAGCGTTTATAATATTATCTTAGGGTTTATATACATTGGGTTTATAACATTAGTCCCTTGGGTTTAATAGTATTCCCTTGGGTTCATAATCCCTTGGGGTTTTAGTATTAATCCCTTAATTTTATTATTCCTTTGGGTTTCTCATATTGATCCCTTCGTTTTATTATTCCCTTAGGTTTATAATCTTGATCATGGTCAACCATTGTCAATAATAGTCAACCATTGTCAACCATTGTTGAATTTCACATTGTGATAAGGATTGTCTCACCACGAAAATAAATCTTGTTCATTTTAGTCTTTGTAATATTTATATTTGGGTTTACGAATGTTGGGTTTATAATATTAGTCCCTTGGCTTTAATATTATTTCCTTGGGTTCATAATCCCTTGGGGTTCTAGTATTAATCCCTTGGGTTTATTATTCATTTGGGTTTATAATATCAATCCTTTGGGTTTATTATTCCTTTAGGTTTATAATATCAATCATGGTCAACCATGGTTGAATGTCACATTGTGACAAGGATTGTCTCACCATGAAAATAAATCATGTTTATTTTAGTGTTTGTAATATTTATATTTGGGTTTACGAATGTTGGGTTTATAATATTAGTCCCTTGGGTTTAATACTATTCCCTCGATTCATATTTCCTTAGGGTTTTAGTATTAATCCCTTGGGTTTATTATTCATTTGGGTTTATATTATCAATCCCTTGGGTTTATTATTCCCTTAGGTGTATAATATCAATCATGGTCAACCATTTTCAATCATAGCCAACCATGGTCAACCATGTTTGAATGTTGCATTGTGACAACGATTGTTTCACCATAAAAATGAACCATGTTTATTTTAGTGTCTATAGTATTTATATTTGGGTTTACCAATGTTGGTTTTATGTTATTAGTCCCATGGGTTTAATATTAATCCCTTCGGTTCATAATCCCTTGGGGTTTTAGTATTAATCCCTTAGTTTTATTATTCCTTTGGGTCTATAATATCAATCCCTTGGGTTTATTATTCCCTTACATTTATAACATCGATCATGGTCAACCATTGTCAATCATAGTCAACCATGGTCAACCATGGTTGAATGTCACAATTTGACAAGGATTGTCTCACCATCAAAATAAATCATGCTTATTTTAGTCTTTGTAATATTTATATTTGGGTTTACGAATGTTGGGTTTATAATATTAGTCCATTGGGCTTAGTATTATTCCCTTGGGTTCATAATTCCTTGGGGTTTTAGTATTAATCCCTTGGGTTTATTATTCAGTTGGGTTTATAATATCAATCCCTTGTGTTTATTATTGCCTTAGGTTTATAATATCAATCATGGTCAACCATTGTCAATCATAGCCATCCATGGTCAACCATGGTTGAATGCCTCATTGTGACAAGGATTGTCTCACCATCAAAACAAATCATGTTTATTTTAGTGTTTGTAGGATTTATATTTGGGTTTACCAATTTTGGGTTTATAATAATAGTCACATGGTTGAATGTCGCATTTTGACAAAGATTGTCTCACCATGAAAATAAACCATGTTTATTTTAGTGTTTCTAATATTTATATTTGAGTTTACCATACTAATCTCATGGTTGAATGTCACATTTTGACATATATTGTCTCACCATGAAAATTTTATTTTGGTCTTTATAATATTTATATTTGGGTTTACGAATGTTGAGTTTATAATATTAGTCTCTTGGGTTTAGTATTATTCCCTTGGGTTCATAATGCCTTGGGGTTTTAGTATTAATCACTTGGGTTTATTATTCATTTGGGTTTATAATATCAATCCCTTGGGTTTACTATTCCCTTAGGTTTATAATATCAATCATGGTCAACCATGGTTGAATGACACATTGCGACAAGGATTGTCTCACCATGAAAATAAATTATGTTTATTTTAGTCTTTGTAATATTTATATTTGGGTTTACGAATGTTGGATTTATAATATTAGTCCCTTGGGTTTAATATTATTCCCTTGGGTTCACAATCCCTTAGGTTTTAGTAATAATACCTTGGGTTTATAATATCAATCATGGTCAACCATTGTCAACCATAGGAAAGCATGGTCAACCATGTTTGAATGTCACATTGTGACAAAGATTGTCTCACCATCAAAATAAACCATGTTTATTTTAGTTTTTGTAGTATTTATATTTAGGTTTACCATTGTTGGGTTTATAATATTAGTCCCATGGCTTTAATATTATTCCCTTGGGTTCATAATCCCTTGAGGTTTTAGTATTAATCCCTTAGTTTTATTATTCCTTTGGGTTTATAATATCAATCCCTTGGGTTTATTATTCCCTTAGGTTTATAATATCGATCATGGTCAACCATTATCAATCATAGCCAACCATGGTCAACCATGACCATGGTTGAATGTCACATTCTCACAAGGATTGTCTCACCATGAAAATAAATAATGTTTATTTTAGTCCTTGTAATATTTATATTTGGGTTTATGGATGTTGGGTTTATAATATTATTCTCTTGGGTTTAATACTATTCCCTTGGGTTCATAATTCCTTGGGGTTTTAGTGTTAATCCCTTTGGTTTATTATTCAATTGAGTTTATAATATCAATCCCTTATGTTTATTATTCCCTTAGGTTTATAATATCAATCATGGTCAACCATTGCCAATCCATGGTCAACCATGGTTGAATGTCACATTGTGACAAGGATTGTCTCACCATCAAAATAAACCATGTTTATTTTAGTGTTTTTAGTATTTATAATGGGGTTTACCAATGTTGGATTTATAATATTAGTCCCATGGTTTAATGTTGCATTTTGACAAAGATTGTCTCACCATGAAAATAAACCGTGTTTATTTTAGTGTTTGTAATATTTATATTTGGGTTTACCATATTAGTCGCACTGTTGAATGTCACATTTTGACAAATATTGTTTCACCATGAAAATAAATCATGTTTATTTTAGTCTTTGTAATATTTATATTTGGGTTTATGAATGTTGGATTTATAATATGAGTCCCTTGGGTTTAATATTATTTCCTTTGGTTCATAATCCCTTGGGGTTTTAATATTAATCCCTTGGGCTTGTTATTCATTTGGGTTTATAATATCAATCCCTTGGGTTTATTATTCCCTTAGGTTTATAATATCAATCATGGTCAACCATGGTTGAATGTCACAATGTGACAAGGATTATCTCACGATGAAAATAAATCATGTTTATTTTAGTATTTGTAATATTTATATTTGGGTTTACGAATGTTGGGTTTATAATATTAGTCCCTTGGGTTTAATATTATTCCCTTGGGGTTTTAGTATTAATCCCTTGGGTTTATCATTCATTTGGGTTTATAATATCAATACCTTGTGTTTATTATTCCCTTAGGTTTATAATATCAATTATGGTCAACCATGTGCAACCATGGTTGAATGTCACATTGTGACAAGGATTGTCTCGCCATGAAAAAATCATGCTTATTTTAGTCTTTGTAATATTTATATTTGGGTTTATGAATGTTGGGTTTATGATATTAGTCTCTTGGGTTTAATATTATTCCCTTGGGTTCATAATCCCTGTGGGTTTTAGTATTAATCCCTTGGGTTTATTATTCATTTGAGTTTATAATATCAATCTCTTGGGTTTATTATTATGTTAGGTTTATAATATCAATAATGGTCAACCATTGTCAATTATAGCCAACCATGGTTGAATGTCATATTGTGACAAGGATTGTCTCACCATCAACATAAACCATGCTTATTTTAGTGTTTGTAGTATTTATATTTTAGTTTACCAATGCTAGTTTATAAATATTAGTCCCATGTTTCAATGTCTTATTCTGACAAAGATTGTCTCACCATGAAAATAAACCATGTTTATTTTAGTGTTTGTAAAATTTATATTTGGGTTTACCATATTTGTCCCATCGTTGAATGTTGCATTTTGACAAATATTGCCTCACCATGAAAATAAATCATGTTTATTTTAGTCTTTGTAATATTTATATTTGGGTTTATGAATGTTGGGTTTATAATATTAGTCCCTTGGGTTTAATATTATTCCCTTTGGTTCATAATCACTTGGGGTTTTAATATTAATCCCTTGGGTTTATTACTCATTTGGGTTTATAATATCAATCCCTTGGGTTTATTATTCCCTTAGGTTTATAATATCAATCATGGTCAACCATGCTCAACAATGGTTGAATGTCACATTGTGACAAGGATTATCTCACCATGAAAATAAATCATGTTTATTTTAGTATTTGTAATATTTATATTTGGGTTTACGAATGTTGGGTTTATAATAATAGTCCCTTGGGTTTAATATTATTCCTTTGGGTTCATAATCCCTTGGGGTTTTAGTATTAATCTCTTGTGTTTATTATTCTTTTGGGTTTATAATATCAATCCCTTGGGTTTATTATTCTCTTGGGTTTATAATATCAATCATGGTTCACCATGCCCAACCATGGTTGAATGTCACATTGTGACAAGAATTGTCTCACCATGAAAATAAGTCATCTTCATTTTAGTCTTTGTCATATTTGTATTTGGGTTTAGGAATGTTGGGTTTATAATATTAGTCCCTTGGGTTAAATATTATTCCCTTGGGTTTATTATTCATCTGGGTTTATAATATTGATCCCTTGGGTTTATTATTACCTTTTGTTTATAATATCAATCATGGTCAACCACATTTGAATGTCACATTGTGACAAGGATTGTCTCACCATCAAAATAAACCATGTTTATTTTAGTGTTTGTATTACTTATATTTGGGTTTACCAATGTCAGGTTTATAATATTAGTCCCATGGGTTTAATATTATTACCTTGGGTTCATAATCCTTTGGAGTTTTAGTATTAATCTCTTAGTTTTATTATTAATTTAGGTTTATAATATCAATCCCTTGGGTTTGTTATTCCCTTAGGTTTATAATATCAATCATGATCAACCGTTGTCAATCATAGCCAACCATGGTCAACCATGGTTAAATGTCACATTGTGACAAGGATTGTCTCACCATAAAAATAAACCATGTTTATTTTAGTCTTTCTAATATTTATATTAGGGTTTTCCAATGTTGGGTTTATGATATTAGTCCCTTGGGTTTAATATTATTTCCTCGGGTTTATAATCCGGTTTTAGTGTTAATCCTTTGGGTTTATTATTAGCTTGGGTTTATAATATCAATCATGGCCAACTTTATTAATCTCGTGTTTGTAATATCAATCCCTTGCACTTCTTGATCCCTTAGGTTTTTAATATTTATCCATTGGTTTCACTAATTCCTTAGGTTTATAATATTAGTCATTTTTGTTTAAAATTATTCCCTCGGATTCATAATCCCTTAGGATTTTAGTATTAATCCCTTGGGTAATAATAATATAATATTATTATTATAATATAATTATTATATTATATTATAATATAATATAATCCCAATGTATAATATAATATAATATAAACTCAATGTATACAAACTCTAAGATAAATATAAAAATACTAAAATAAACATGGTTGAATTAATAAAGCCTAAGACTTATAATATAATAATAATAATTATTAATTAATATTATTAATATTATTATGAGTTTATATTATTATAATAGTATTAATATAACAATAAAAAGTATAGCCCCAAGAGTCAGCTAAATCGGTCAAGTCAGGGCCTCATCGTTTGGGAGGTCACAGGGTCAATTCCCGAAAGCTCTTGGGGTTAGGTCTTGCTATAGGCCGAGGAGCGTCAGCCCTAGATTTTCCCGTGGACATAGCACCACTCGTTGACCGAAGGTGTTCGTGAACCACAGCATAAAAAAAATAAAAAATAAGAAAAAATAAAAATAAAAATATATATATATATATATATATATATATATATATATATCGTTGTTATTATTTATATAGTTATTAATAATCATAAATAGTTGGTCTTTAAAAAATTACACATAATAATTCACTTATCACAACTCTAATTATTATTGGATCATGGTTGTTTTTATGAATTATGTTATTATTATAATAATAATTGAGTATAATTGTGATTATTATTTTATATTATTGTTATATTATTATTATTATTATAGTGATAGTTATCATTATTATTAATATAATAGCTATTATATTAGTATTATAATAATATTACTTATATTATTACTATAATAATATAATAATAATTATATTTTTATATTATTATAATAATATAATGATAATATAATATTATTATAAAATATTATTATTATAATAATTATATTATTATATTTTTAATATAATATAATAATAATCTATTATTATAAGTTATTTTTATTATTGATTAATATTGCTAATATTGTTACGAGTTTATATTATTATTATAATATTAATATAATAATATATATAAATAATATGGTTATTATTATTTATATAGTTATTAATAATCATAAATAATTAGTGTTTAAAAAAATATCTATAATAATTATTAATGTGGTTAATATGAGTGTATAGGCATATATCAACCACATTAAAAAATGTGGTTGTATATATGTTTTATATATACCTGTCAGGGTATATCAACTACATTGATAAATGTGGTTGTGCTAATATAATGATAACACGGCTTGTCTACTCCAACAATAAATACAAATATAATGATAACGCCATCTCAGTGTTGGGTATTAATAGAAACAATGTGATGCCTCCAACCATCTGTAACTCACAAATCGTCATTTCAATCTCGTTTTCATTAAAAATTTCAGGCCACATTTCATTTTTTTGAGAGATCAGGATCGTAATGTTTTCGTTCTGCATGAGCCTTGCTGGATCCATCTTGACCCGTTCTTGTGCACCAATAGATCATCGTAGCATTCGATTTCAGAAATACTATGAGAGGACATCAAGATAACAGAATCAAATTAGCAAGGAAGGCACCTATAACTGTTTCTTGGATTAATTCTCAAAAAGACGTGCATAGGCTCAATTGCGGACCAGACAGAGAGCCGTTGTGCTTGTTGAAGGATCAAGTCATTGTCGTTGTGCTGGTTAGATGATCAGGTAGTTGTTGAAACTTGCAAGTGTTCAACAACCTGAGGCCCTCAATGCAAGTGGGCAACTCCATATATAATGAGCTAATATTCCACAGCTATAGCAAGATCTGCAATCTCGTTTTGATCCCGAATTTTGGAAAACGTTGTGTCAAGCCGTTTCGAAGAACCGTGTCAAGGAAGTTTACAATTTAGTTTATGAGATGCAGAGAATCCACGCTTAGTGGCTTCGTTGAGAAGTTAGAAGAGTTTATCTTGTCCGCAATTCCCATATTAAAGGTCTATTTGATAAGCATGTTGTCTTCCAAGAATTAGAAGACGAGCCTTTGGATTCATCATGTGGCTGTTGATAATATTGGTTCACCTAACTTGAAGGAATCCAGTACAGAGGAATGATTTCACCGCATTGGACACGGTGGAGTCTCATGTTAGTCAACAACCATTCATCTCCTTGCAAGGAATGAGAAAATTTATATTACTGAAGGTTATGGAGTGATCTTCCAACGATGGAACTTGTTTCCTATTGAGTTTGTATTTAGATATTTTTGGTTTGTAAATTAAAAGGTGGAAAACTAGGAATATAATTAAATTAGTGGTTCTTAGAAGGAATCCCTAAGTTAATTGTATGAATTTGTTATATGTTGATGAATCTTGTTGTGCTTCAGGGTTCTAGAGAATCCATTACATGTTATGTATATTGAGATCCATGTGTAGAAAGGTTAGATGCATAATTCACTGTTGGATAGAGTCCAATATCAATATTGTATTTTGGGAGATTGAGAATCAATTATACAAAGTTCCTCCAAGATGGTCAGAGGCAGTTATGTCTTATATGAGTTGAATGGGAAGCTCAAAGATTGTGGTGGTGAAAAGAGCTGGCCGGGAGACTTTAGAGTGGAGATAAGTGCTGAGGAAGACCACTAAGGAAAATTTGACATGTGAATTGTAATTTGTCATTTTTATATTAATCTTTGTAATGATGTAATGTAAGCATTAAATTGGGGACTTGGAATAATGCTTATATTAATATATAGGTAGGATTGGGTTGTTGGCTATTGGAATTTTGCTGAGAGATTTTATCAACAATATTGTCATTGTTTGGAATTTGTTGGATCTCATAAGCACTATTTATGTGATTTGCAATTTGATTTTTATAGTGTGAATAAACTAACAATTTTGAGAAATAACTTGCCTCTTATGTCTGCTCCTCAAATTTTAATTTCTGTTAAATGGAGTCCCTCCAACATGTTCCGTGTTCCCAGAGAATTAAAATAATGACTTTTGATAGATCTATAATAAGAAATATACAAAGTGCTTGCAGACTAGTGTTGATTGGACCCTCCAATGGGTTGATTACTTGCAGTGAGAACTTTAAAGTAATTCATAAATAGAAAATTTGGCAAATTCTTAGAAGAACGGAACCAAGTGGTTGTTAATTACAATGAAAATCTAAAATTCCGTTTTGACAAGATTGATGAACCCTCTTCATAGTTAATTCATAAATAGAAAATTTGGCAAATTCTTAGAAGAACGGAACCAAGTGGTTGTTAATTACAATGAAAATCTAAAATTCCGTTTTGACAAGATTGATGAACCCTCTTCATAGTCTCAATATTATTTATAGGGATCTCTACTAAGTGTTGTCTGATATCATATACAATCCTGGAAAATACGGTACGTTCCATCAAAGTTTGGCCTTTTTCTATTGTCATTGGAAACACAAAAACTGATATCTTATTCACTGTATATTGAGATTAAATAATGTATTAGTGTGGTCACTGCGTTTGATATATCAGAAAGAGCATGTCGTGGAACGAGATTGGTAGGCTTTGGTCTGTGTAGCAAGAATGCTCCATTCATTTGTTCGAATGCCTCAAAATATGTATTTTGAGATATCATTTATCCAACGCAAAAGGATTTTTGAGATCGTTGCTAAACTTGCAATCGACCAAGATATCTTACAACTATTTTAATAAGTTAGGGAATGTTAAATGATTTGAGAACGACATTAATATATATGGACCTGGATTCTTGGATTGTTGTGGATTTTAAACAAATGATATCTGATCGTGGGTGGGGCTTTCATTACCTTATATCCTGCCCCTATATTAGCATATATTATATGTTTATTTTGGAATAAAAGATAAATGACAAAAATGAATGGATAAATACTATCAAAATATTTATTTATTATATATTTTAGTTTTTTAAATTAAAAATAAAAATAAAAAAATAATTAAATTATAAAATTATTATGATACTTACAAAAATTAATATATAGGTTAAGTATATATAACTTTATTTTAAAATAGACACTTCTATTTATATAATTTTTTAGGTTGATGGTAGAAATTTAACCTACACTAACTATTTAAAGGTAGTATACCCAAATAAAATGTTGAGGGTTATGTTTGAAGTAGTTATGTATATGAAATATTTTGATGTTTGCCATAGATTGATATCTATCTAAACTCACGAACCATTTAATTTATATAGCCAAGCTAGTTATATTATTGTTGAAATACTAAGAGAGTAAGATAGACGAATTCTCACAAACAACTCTTTTGTTATTTTTTCTATAATTCTCAGTGTTATAACTTAGAAATATGGTTTTTCATAAAATTGTAGAGTTTTGTTATTTATGTTGTATTTTTAATATAAAAATAGATTCCATATTTTGAATTTTTTTGTATATTAAAAATATATAGACTTAGTAATTTAAAATTATTTTAATTTTACATTTAAATTAGCTTTAAACGAATTATATATATATACCAAAAAAGAATGGCCTTATAAGGATTCACTTGCTTGAAATTTCTAATACTCAAAATGTCTTGTTTTTATTAGCATTTTAGCCCTAAAATCGTTAGAATTATATCAGAAAATTTGAGAAATCTAAATTCCACCTCTTTGGTCCATAAAAATTAGTTATTGCAAATTTTTAATAATTTTAAAATAACCAAAACCATTGATTAAAAGAAATAATTAAAACACATAAAATGATTAGAACAATGTGAAGTACCCTTACTCTTACTCTTACTCTCACTCTCACTCTCACTCTCACTCTCCAATACATCTAAGAGATCGAGAAATTAATTTCCATGCCTAAGTCTCCTCACCACCAACGAAAAATTGGAAGTTTTATGTAGCGTATTTAGTTTCTAATCATTATCTTCATGGTAGCGTTGTAAGCTTTTATGTAGCGTATTTTGCTTTTAACCATTATTTTCACAATAGCATTTCATGGATAAGTAATAAATGCTTAGGCATGTCATTGTTAAGGTATAAATGTTACAATGGAATGTTTTAGATATGATTGGGCATGTGTTTTTCAATTTAATTATTTTATTTTTATATTTTTTTTTAAGTTAAAAATTGTTTTTTTTATTAAGGCAATAAAAAGTTATATTTGTAAATGCATTTAAGCATTTTAAGTACTGTCTGTCCACTAAAAACATATAGCAGATCTATCTATGAGTTGATTGTAGCAAGAACTACTCAAACCCATATGCCAAAAAAAATCCATGTCTAGATCTTGGGCCTCCCCATTAATGATGAAAACGACCCATACATACATATTTGTTTTCTTACAAAAAAAACCCATAAAAAGTATACTAGAATCCAAAAAACATATGAAGTTTGTTAAAAACCATCAAAACACAAATGAATGAGCTGATAAAAGCATTTTGTTGACAAACCATTCAGATAAAAAATTATATGGTTGCTGATCCGACACATGGATCCTATCCTCTTCCACCTTAGTTATGTTCTAGTTGCCCAAAGCCTATTGCAAACCCTCCTTAGAAAGGAGGCCTGCTTCTATATTCTACTCCCTGTAGTTGTGGAAAGCAGTTATGAGATCAAAACTCTATTTTAAATGTAAAATTTCATCTAATATTGGAATCAAAATATAATTTTGACATCTCTGTACTCCATTAAACTAGTTAATATCATTTAATGAGTTATATTTGAATCAATACCATCCTCATATGAATAAGCCAACATAGTAATAATTTCAAGGATTGAAGTTTTGCATAGTTGTTTGATCCTAATCCAAGGCCCACCGAAGCTTTCAAATTTTTTTGGTTATTGACATGGATAACTAGCCCCAATCCACATTTGTTTATAGAGTGAGATGCTCCATCAAAGTATGCCTAAGGTAAACCAACCCTAATATGTTCTTCTCTAACAATCCTAGGTGTCTTGTTTGGAGATGGCAAAGGGATTAGAGAAAAAATAGAGGCACATTCAATAGCAATCGCGGTATGTGAGGGAGTGATGTCTTAGAAGATGCCCTTGTTCCAATCTAGCTGAATACCCCTAGAGATGATCAAAGGGAGATTTCTATGATTTTCATCCGTAGCAGAATTCCATCATATTTGCCAGACATCCCATATATTTTCCCCATTCCATATTTGAGATATCCCCAATAGTCTCAGTGTGTCTTCCCATATCTTTTTGCTAAAGGGGCAACTTAAGAAAAGGTGATGGACATTTTCTTCTGAAGTTTTGCATAAAGTACACTATCCGAGTCCCTATTTGTTTCGCTTCTAGAGGTTATTCCAGGTAGATAACTTGTTTTTTAGGATACACCAAAAGACGAGTCTTGATTTCACTAGGATTTTTAGTTTCCACAGAAGTTTGCACCACCAACCTTGTACCCCCACATGCTCTTCTGTCCATAAGGTAGTTGTAACTCTACTTAGGAGAATATTTTCTTGTAGGAGCATGAACCCATCTCAACACATTTGGTCAACCCCGTAACCAAAGATTTGCGTGCTGTAGTTCTCTTAGGTAATTTTTCCATTCCTCTTCCTAGGGGGGCTCGAGTTGTAGGTCCTCCACCGATTTCCATCCCTAATGCCAACTAGTAGAGAACTCCTCCCTTAAAATATGATTCAGAAAATGAAGCCCTTAGGAATGCAAACAAAACATAACCTCCCTTGAAAGAGAAAAACCTTCATTGCACCCCACCCACGGATTGATTCCTATTATGAGGTTCTCCCCATTTACAATGTGCCAAGTAGAACCATCTTTTATAAGGCTAAAAGAGCCTAATGTCGCCTTCCATAATGCATAGAGGGGCTTTTTATCATGTCTATGCATCCATTCATCAAATGGATAGAGGGTCTATATATTTCCTTCTGACAATTGTCATCCACAAATTCTCCATTGATAATAACCTTCACCCTAATTTTGCTGCTAATGAGGATGCAAAAAATGAGAGATCTTTTATGCCCCAACCTCCCCATGCCTTTGGTCGAGCAATTTTGTCCCAAGCTACCCATGGCAGAACTGTATCCTCCTTTGTTCTAGCCCAAAGAAACCGGCTACACACTTTCCTAATCCATGTAAGTATGCCTTCTGGGACGCATGTGAGATCGGTCTAGTAGACATGAATGGAAAGAAGGACCGATTTAATTAGAACTAGTCTCCCAGATCTCGAGAGCCACTTATAACTCCAATTTTTAATGCGTTTTCAATTTTTTCCAAAAGCCAATGCAGTCTTGTTTCTTGTAAGTGTCTAACTTAAGATGAAAACCCAAATACTTGAAGCTATCCTTCATAGAATTTGATTCAAATGGGAGGACCGAGGTAATCCTGTTTACTTCATTTCCTGAGAATCCTTCACAAATTAATGGTGATTTTTGCATATTTATGCACATCCCAGTTACTACTAAAAACAAAATAAGAGAGGCTTTTAGGTGCTGAATGTCACTTCTACCTCCATCACTGAATAGTAATATATCGTCCATGAACAACAAGTGTGTGATATACAAATTGATGACTACTTCTATTCCTTTTAGCTCACCTCTTATTTTTTCGGCCATAATAAGTTGACAAAGGCTTTTTGCCACCAGTAAAAAAAGGAGAGGAGATAGTGGGCATCCATGTCTAAGCCCTCTTTAGCTGTGGAAGAAGGGGGATGCAACAACAGCTACAAGAACAACAAAACTAACATTTATATACATCCCATTACCCAATTGATGAAACCAATACTAAAACCGAGATGGCTCAATAACATGTGGATGTAGACCCAACTCATTTTGTCATATGCCTTAGATAGATCAATTTTAACTATCAATCTTTTTTCCGTGCTCTTTTTGATGCTATGCAATGTCTCCTGAGCGACCCTGATAGCTTCATGAACTGGTTTACCATCGAGAAACCAAAATTGTTTCTTTGATATATTGCTTGAAAGGATTGCTTTCAAGCATACAACAATAAATTTGGCTATAGTTTTATAAATGCAGTTACATAGAGAAACAGGCCTAAACTCCTCAAAAGATGAAGGGTCATCATTTTTAGGAATTAAAGTCAAGAATGTAGTGCTGAAAGATTCATTTATAGAGCCTTTATCCTGAGATTCATCCACCACCCCAGCAAGTTCTTCCCCAATTATCTCAAATAAATGTTGGAAGAATTCCACTATCCAGCCATCAGGCCTTGGAATCTTATCTCTTTGCATGGCTTTTAAAACTCCTCAAACTTTCCATTTTGACATTGGAGCCATAAGCATCTCAGTTTCCTCCTCCTCCACAGAGCAAGGGAAGATTTGGGCCACCCTAATCACCTCTGCAATTGAAACCACTTCTGGGGCTTTGGACAACTATTTAAATTATTCCCTTCCCATGTTGGCTACATCTTCAAAGGATTTTCATATGCCCCTATTTTCACTTTTGATTCCCCAGATAATGTTTGTATTTTTCCTTCCTTTTGCATAGTTTTGGAAACATTTCAAATTTTCATCCCCAACTACGAGCCAAAATTTTCTTCTTTTAAGTCTCCATTTTTCTTCAATATCATTTAGTATATTCCTTCTTTCTATGTTTAGTTGTTTGATCCTTTCCCACTTCTTTTCAGTCTCATATCCATCCGCTTCCAAACCCTTTAGTGATTCCAGTTCCTTTCATATCCCGTTTAAATCAACTTCAACCCTTTTCTTTTTGACTTTTGCCCAATCTATAGTTTCCTTCTTCATTATTTTTAGATTCTCCATAAAAGACTGGGCTAAAGGGGACCCGTGATCACTAACCAATGGCCTCCACGTTTCTTTTACTAAGTTATTGTATGAGGTATCTTTAAGCCATGTTGGGTTAAATTTGAAAGGTGACCCTAGCTTTCGGTTGGGCACTTTCATCTTTAGCAGAATAGGCAGGTAATCCAAATCTCCTCCAGATCCTACCCAATGTCTGAAGAAAGGGATTTTAGTTGCCATTTCCTCTTTTAGAAGAAAACTGTCCAATCTCTTCACTACCCTGGCATCCCCCACTCGCATGTTCCTCCAAGTAGGTCTAGACTTCAATAGATTTACATCTATAAGATTTCATGACTAAATTTTATTCATAAAGAAATATGCCAATGGGTCGTCTTAGGCTATTAGACCCCATGTCTCAAACAATCCCAAAGAAAAAATTAAATCCCCCCCACAACTAAATTGGGTTTTTTAATAAAGGATTTGGAGAAACATTTATTCCAGAATAGAACCCTATCTTGACATAGCCCATAGATGTTAATCAGTAACAATTATGAGCAGAGTTCCTATGAGTAGACCTCAGGCCCCAGCATTGGTTCTGATACCCAAGAGTTTAGTATCTTCACACTGCTATCTTTGACTACCAGAGCCAATCCCCCAAATCTTCCTTTAGCATCAACTGTCATAAAAACCAACTTGTCATCATTTTACCAAGGGAGCTTTTGCTTCCTCACCAACTCCAAGAGTTTCTTGGAGCATAATAACATCAGGACAATAATTAATAAATAGAATGTTTAAAGCTAGTTTCTTGTTGGTGCTATTAAAACCACAACAATTGAAGGAAAACACAATCGTTTGGGAACCTTGTCCGGGGTTTGCACTGCTCTGAGCACCCCTTTTAAAGATAATTTTTTCCCATTAGAAATGTCGATGTTTTCTCTTAGTTGGGCTTTTGATAGATTAGACTTCCTACCTCGAGTCTTCTAGGGTAAAGAGGAATCCTTCATGTCTCCCAAACTGCCAAGAGCTTCCAGAGGGATATCCTTCTTTTCCCGGGGGCAGAGGTTATAGTGGGATTTCTCAAAAGGGTCCACAAGGGACGAAAAATACATAAGGCCATAAAACAGGGGAAAGTCAAGATTAAGAGCTGGGATAGATGTTATAATATTGTCCAAGGCAGCAGGCACAAATCCAATAAGTGAGTCAACCAAAGGGTCAGGCTTGGAAGGACCAGGCCCCAGGAATATATGGAGAAAATATTGAAGAGATTCATTTAATGAGGAGAGGGGGAGAGAAGAAATACATGCCGGGTGTGGCATAGGGTCAATTGCAACCATCTCCTCCTGATCCTCCTGAATTATCTTCTGGAGTTGATCCTGCTCTGACACAACCTCAGTATTGACATGCATACTTTGATCGTCCTCAGTTTCCATCGATAATTTCTCACCCTCCAGATGATGCCCCAAATCCTCTAGCTATACCATTTCCTCCTCTTTATCCTGAGGCCAATCCTCTAACCTTGGGTCACCCTTATGTCTTCTTCTCCTTTGGAACCCCAAAGGAAAATCCCATGCTAAATTTCCATATTTGTGGCACCTGTGACAACGGAATGGCAACTGCTCATAATCAATGAGATTATAGCAGGAGTAATGTTGAAGTTGGAGATGAATTTTCTCTCCCAAGCCCTCCCTTGGGTCCAGTATTACCAATATGCAAGCCACGCTCCTATTCCTTGTTTCCACAAAAGACATATATTTATGTCGGAAAGAACCTAGAGTGTGACCTATTTCTTTGAAGACATCCTCCATTCAAAGATATGGAGGGAGGGCCGATAGACGAACCCATACTAAAATATCTACTACCTTTTCTCTCTGTGCATCGAAAAGAGGATTCCACCTCTTAAAAAGCATTGGTTCTCTCCCGAAACACCAGTTTTGCTTCATAACCCATTATAATGTCTCTCCTTTACTGAATTTAATCATAAACTAGCCCCTAGCCAATATGGTCACTTCGACATGATGATCCGGAGCCTCGTTCAACGCCTTAGCTATCCATTCTGAAATGTAGTTTGCTGAGTATTTTTTTTCCTTTTTCTCTTCCTACTAGTGTTAATTTTGAGGCTTCTATTGCCTTGTCAATTTGGATGTCGACTCCTAGGACCAAATTGAGGCATGTCACCTTCCTCTTTATTATCCTTCCTTTATTCCTCTTCGCCTTAGTGTTTCAGTCCTTCCCTGCTACCCCTGAAAATGACTTCCCCTCTCGCTTATCGATCCCTTCTTCAGAAAGCATCCCTGACCTCTCCTCCGCTACCCGTTTCCAACTGGTAATACTGTTGGTAGCTATGAGCTACCCCGCCTCTCTTGGGCCTGAAAATTGGAATTTATCCCCCACTCCCTGTGTACTGAAACGTTGAAACCATTCATCTTCAATTACTAGTGATCAAGGTGAGGGATTTCCCATCCTTTTTGCCCCCTGAACTAAATTGAAGCTTCTTATATCCCTTTAGAATCTACCCTGAAACCTTGGAGCGAGGCCTCTCCTATTAGTTCTTTCAGCTTGAAGTTTTCACATATATTAGATGCCTCACTCGCCTTATGACTCAATGGAATCTTTCATGCAATATATATATTCATAATTTCCCCCCTACCAGCTTAATTTTTTCCTAGATACAAAACCACACATGATTTTAGACCCTCATTTCCCCAAATTCCACTGCTAGTAACGATGTCCTCCAAACCTCCCAAATGCAAACTAGATACAAGGAAATACAGAGGGTTTTTTGTAGTTACTCGATTCTTTGCCGACTCTTCTGCAGCGTGACTCGCTGATTCTGCCGCTATCACCTAATTCTCTAGTAATGCAATGTGAGACCCCTAACCCCCCGCCTTTGAAGCACAAGGAAATACTGCATCAAGAAACCCTAATATGCCTTCTGGGATTCATTCCATCATCGTGCCTCTTAGTTTCCCAATTAGAGATCTACCTGGACAAATCACCTTAGTTAGGGTTTTTTTTTAGTAGGCTCCAAACCCCAAATCAAAATAATATCTTCTGGTTCGGGCTCTAAGTCGACATAGTACTAAGAGTTGATCATTCTTGTTGTCTTTGTTTGAAGGGTGAAAACATAATCGTAAAACCTCCCGTTGTTAAACTCCTTAGCTGGGCGCGTGTAGGTGAGGAGAAAACTAGCAAAGAAAAAAAACACTGTTATAAACCCTTCCTTCAAAACCACCCATCCTCTTTACTATGTTTCCAAGTAGCTCCTTTTCCTATGTGGCTTACTTTGTTTCTAGGCATGGTCCATGCGATGACTGGTCTCTGCCATCTTTTGCCAAACGTACAACCTTCCCTGCTGGCCATTTCCCTTCCTGATGTAGCCCTCTTGTCCAACCCTATACCCCATTTCTCCTTCGTTCTCTCAAACACTTAGTGATTTGCTTGGGATATTCATTAATTAAAATCATTTATTACAATGTTTATAACTCTTATAAGGTATTTAGACTTTGCTAAATTACACAACACTTGAAACTAAGTTAATTTATAAATTTCAATTATTTTCTTGATTTATGTTCTAAAAATATTAATGTGAAGATGGGCATGAGAATGACTATGTTATGTAGGTGTAATCACCTTAACTTAGTAGTGTTAAGTGTTTAGGTGCATAGATTAATATGTATTATCAATAATATTTTTATAGTTTGGCTAGTTGAGGTTGCCATAATCAACAAATCTAGTGATAAAAGTTAATTATATATGTATTTATGTGAAGATGATATAAAAATCGTTATGTTATGGGTATGCACACCATAGTTTAATAGTGTCAACTTCTCTAGATCTATGGATTAGTATGTGTTATCAATAATATTTATATTTATTGAAGTTGTCACAATCAATGAATCTAGTAATAAAATTTAGCTACATATTTTATTCATTGTATGGTAGTTGATGGATTTTCGATTTATTTTAAAGTGGATTATATATTTGAATTAATTGAAAATAATTTTATTTTCATACCCTTCCACCATCTACTTGTGACCTGCGCATATGCAACTTTAATTTGTTATTAGCATTGTACAATGCTATAGGATTGTAATAATTCTCAAATCATGAATATTTACATAATTTTACATCGATTAGTATCAAAATATTGATGTCTACATCCTGCCGCAATGATCTCTTGCCTCTTTTATATTCTATCTATAATGAAAATAGAGTTATATAATGAAACCACATCTCACATTGTTCTATATATATATATATATATATATATATATATATATATATAAACTATAGTTTTACACTTATTCTCTTTGCTAGCAGGATGACGAAAAAGCATTGATTGTAAAGTAATTCATTGTGCATTCACTTCAATTCATAGGTTTAGCACTGTTGCACACTTATTAAGCATGGAAGGCTATATGATGACTATGTTGAAGTATTACCTGTAATTATGGATCTTTTATTTATAAATCTGAAGTGCATTTAATGGGGAATTTAGCTTTAAAATTGTAATGAACTATAGTGTAGTGGAAATAATTCTTGTCTATAGTGAACTTTTGTACTCTTAAAATATGAAGTGTTAAATTTGCACATAATAGTTCGAAGGTCACTAAATATGCCAAGCATAAATGTGAGTTTAATGAATGAAACAAGAGGGGTTGCGGGGTAGCTAATCCCTGCCCTAAGCTGGACGAATTTATTGCTGGTAAGAATTTATAGTTGGTATAGATGTTCATGTTGCTTGCTCTGTTGCTTGCTGAATGAATTAACGAGTGCTCCGGACTTACGTGTTGCACAATCGCCACACGATCAAGATAGGATCCCGATTTCGTATCTATTCACGATCCGTAACATGCTCATAGTATTACGCAATCTGCTCAGCCTACAAGTCACATAGATAGTAGCGCAAGCAGGTGAGACCAAAGGCGCGAGAGCGATTATGAGAGTCCTTGGCTACTAAGAGACTAGTAATTCACATAAGTTGTATAGCTAGTAATGACTATTAAGCTGCAAAATAAGAGCATAAAGCAATACGCTGAAAGCTCACAAGTTGATGTATTCAGAAATGGAGTTAGTCAATAACACATACGTTGGAGGTGAGTAAGTAACCAGAAAGTGAGAGAAAAAGGGTTTTTGATATAGAGTCAGTTTCTCAAGCAGGTTGAGCTCTTCATGTAAATTTTGTCACCAGGGTTTGATCAACAACTAGTAATTCCAGCCATGATGCCAGTTCAACATGCAACATCCCCTTCAAATTTGAAATTACATGGCCTTCCCATCTGAATTTCATGCAAAGGATTAGGGAATGGTGGTAGGAACTCAGAAATGAAGGCTCCAAACTATTAATTTTACATAAGAAACTCCAATTAACAAAGTTGGAGGAGTTGAACAGAGAAGTATTTAGCAATATCTTCAAAGAAACGGAAAATGCGAATAGTTTAACCAGTAATAAGAGCGTGAAAGCAAAGACTATGTGATAGTTTGGCCTAAACTTTGTGCTGTTAGGGGTGTAGGGTGTATTGATAATGTATGGACAGTCTTTGAAATGCACCTATAGCTATATTGATTTGAGGGACTGTTGTTGAGTTGTCTTTAGTATAGATGGTTTGGGTCGAGATAAGACACAAATCTGTATCATTTGATTTGCATAGAATAACAAAACTCTTTGCTTGATAAATATGACATCTTCTATGGTGTGAAGAAATCAGACATGCCAAAAGAGACTGCATGTCCATAGATGTACATGTTTAATTGAGTCATGTTGAAACGTTTTGTTTCTGGAATGAGTTCTATTGCAATTACTGAGTAGTTGGAAACATCTATCTGGAAGCAATAGAAGAGAGTAGCAAAGTTGGCTTTACAACCAGACGAGGCCAAGAATTCACAAGGCCTGAGTCCTGCAACAGATGCTTGGAGAAAGCCAGTAACAACTATGAAATTTGGGTTGATCTGTGCAGATAGAAACATATATAATGGAAATCAAAAGAAATTGATAGAGATATCTAATATGGTGATGGCACAAACCATTGAAACACATATAATGGAAATTGAAATAAATCAACAAAGATATATCAGATTGGAAATTGAAAACAACTGAATCATATATAACAGAATACTGATCAAATTGGCTTTGAGGAAAAGAAATATGGGTAAGTAAGTAACTAGAAAGTGAGAGAAAAAGGGTTTTTGATATAGAGTCACAGCTTCTCAAGCAGGCTGAGCTCTTCATGTAATTTTCATCACCAGGGTTTGATCAAAAACTAGTATTTCTAGCTATGATGCCAGTTCAACTTCCAACATCCCTTTCAATTTTGAGATTACATGGCCTTCCCATCTGAATTTCATGCAAAGGATCATGGAATGGTGGCAGGTACTCAGAAATGAAGGCTCCAACCTATTAATTTTACATAAGAAACTCTAGTTAACAAAGTTGGAGGAGTTTAACAGAGAAATATTTAACAATATCTTCAGAGAAACGGAAAGACTAAAACAACAAATGCAAGTCAAACAAACAACAATAGATTCTGAAGGCTTAACTAGAATGCACTCACCAAATATCATACCATATCCTATTGAGATTCACAAGAGATAGACAGAAATAAAGGGAACCGACACAATCCTAATTATGCAATAAAGGGAACCTCTCATGTGACTATTATACTCCTCCCTGTATAGGTCTCATGTGACTTCACAAGGGAAGGAAGTTGTAGGAAGTTGAGATCAGGCGGCTATAGGAAGGAAGCAAGGGAAGGAAAGATTAATGCCTATCTAGCCATGCTCGGTCCATGGAATTTATATGTTCACCCAGGGAATGTAAGCGAGCTCGAGCTTGTCCATCGCAAATAAAGGAGTAACCCGACCTAGCCCACCTGGCATGTAAGGGATGAGAGAGCCTTCCTTAGCAGCAGATACCTTACCCATCGGAAATAAATGAGTAAGTACCAAGAGACAAGCACACGACAATACTACATAAACCATTAGATCTCTGAGACCTCAGGAGGCCTTCCATGGTCGACCATTGATACCCTTATGAACATGTAACCTCAAATCATCTTTTTTGGATGCCATGAACTAATTTAACTAATTTAATTGATGAGATATAACAAAGACAACATCTCAGCAATAGAAATTACAAATTTGTCTGGGAGGGTTTGTAGGCAAAATCATTTACTAATGTCGCTTATCGATTTCTATATATGAGTATAGATCCAACTAAGTCTTCGATTGAGACCATTTTGGCTTTACGAAACTATTATGTGTTTACTCTTGAACTGACGTTCGACCAACCCAGCATTCGACAACATAGACCCTATGAACCAGTTTTATTAACCTTCCCTCATGGCTGGGGAATCTGTAGTTATTAGAAACTCTGCATTAATACAAGCATACCTAAACTATGCATTATTATGTAGAAAGCCTCGATCAGTAAATCTCCGGTGGTTGTAAGGGTTGTCCAAAATCATTGAAGCAACTATCGAATCTAAGAAGCATCTCTCGATGACCGTCCACTTGTCCAAAGTCCAATTTTAGTGCCACAAGGCACCTTTTCATGTAGGGCATCCAAAAAAAGGAGGTGGCTCCAAAACACTTAGGGAAGAGTGGCTCATTGTCGTTCCTACACCTAATCAATTGTTCGAGAGGCGATCTAACTCAACCTACCTCTTTCCATCGACAACTAGTTGCAACAACTCGAAATCAGTGATCGAAAAAGTGGCTAGAGAGATTAGTTTTACATGTTCTTATGTTGGTAAGACATCACGCACGAAAAGTTGTTGGCAATTATGCATTCCTAATTCCAGGGAAGTTGATATAATCCAAGGAGAACTAGAGTAGGTACGTATTCCTCCATAAGTTATGCCACTACTTAAACTAGTTTGTCGATTGGATCAAGGTCTTATAACCATGTTCCTTATGCGACTAGAATGAGCTCTTATTTATCCTCTGTTTCTCATGGCTTATCTATTATTTCCCCTGCTGATGGTTTAACTGCTAAACGAGATAATGAGTACAGTACTATTGACCAAGCCAATAAAAAGAAATAGTTGCAGGCCCCATAGAGTTACCGACGACAATTGAAACCCACTATAGGGACCCACACCTGGCAGAGGAAACCACGTGGTCAGAGAAAGAAAATGAAACGTGGCATGATCATAGCTGAAACCTATCTTCATGCACCTGAGGAAAATGAAACATGTCTTCATGTCTCTAAGGAAGACAAGCACATGGTAAGAGAATAAAAACCATAAAAACACCAACTTATCAAAATTGCAACAACAACGGTTGTTGTAGCTTGCCTGCCTTGGCATTTTTGCGTCTCGTCGTAACATAAAAGAGTGGAGTTATTGGTCATTTCATATGCATAAGGGCATTTGGCCAAGGTGTTTCATATGCGGTGATAAAGCATGTGATGGACTGAACTGGCGAAACCAAAGAAAAAGTAATTGAGTATGGAGTAGTTCAACATAAGAAGGCACCTTGAAGATTTTAGGAGATATTTCAGATTTGGAAATGTCCAAAAGATGGATTGATAGGAGCCTACCCAAAGAGTTCTTGGATTCATGATTTTTATTTCCTTCATGAAAAATGAGAGAATATAATGGATTATTTACGGAACGTATTGGCTGCTTGAGGAGTTGCAAGAAATTGGTCAACGGTGGGATGGGAACGGTGATATAATGCATTTCTCTTGGTTCCCAGAAAGGCAGGAGAGGCAAAGGTAGCATCCCCACCAGTTTTAAACCCAGAAGCAATTGATTCGCGTATTAATAGTAGGCACATCAAAGCAAGTCTACCTGTAGCTCATCTTTGTTCGACCAGTAAGTCTATCTCATAGTTGTTAGGTAGGCCATTACAATTGTCTATTTCTTTCTTTTGGACAGAGCTTTGGGGATAATCAGTATAGTAGGTAAGGATGATTATAAGCCCAACAACTAGAATGAGGTTCGTAACTTCTCATCCTTGCGCATGAATATAAGGTCTGGCCAAGTGAATTTTGGCCTCGGTTACCAAAGTCAACATCAACAATAACAGAGACAACTCCTCATCTAGACAACCATCGGCGCAACTGCGGAAAAGGAAACATCAGCTCCTAATTAGACAACCACCGATGCAACCGCAGCAAAGGAAACATTAGCCACAACATAGAAAGCCTCACCAGTAACAAAGACAGACAAAAACAACAGGGTTAGAGGCCTATACAACAAGAACACCTAAGGAAATCGTGGCCAGCAGAGGCAAGCTCACTGAGGCTGCTAGACCGAAGGGAGAGGTGGTTTGGTAGCCTTTCTCTTCTTGCGAGCACACAGTTTTAGGACAATTTTTTAGTTACAAGATTTTAGTGTCCAGTTCGCTAAGGTTGTTCTTGAAGATGTGAGGTGTCCAACCCACCTTAACCTGCTTGGCCACGCCACCGCACATGCACTCATAGATGGCGGAATGAAATACGACTATAGCAGATGCAACCGCCATGAGGTGTAGCCAACGAGGTGATATCTCCTGTTGCTTATATGTTTATATACAAGCATGTTCCTAAGCCTGAGTTGAGCTAACATCTAATGCACTAGACTAATGCCAACATTAGTTTAGGTAGTATTTTAGGAGTCAAATAAACAAAAAAGTTATAATCTATTCTTTTAGTTTTGAATTAGCTTCGGGCCTTGGGAAGAGGCCAAATAACATGATAAACCAATATATGTCTAAAAACTTTGTTTATAGTTGATGAGCCGGACTAATAAACAACTGAAATAATACTAAACTGCTCATTTCTAATTACTATAGTCCCATGTCGGGACGACAGGGACTAAAAAGGGCAAGAAGTGTTGAATTTACACATAATAGTTTGAAGGTCACTAACTAAATATCCCACGCATAAATGTGAGGTTAATGAATGAAAAAATGGCATCCAACTCTCATAGATTGACCTTTTTAATTAGGTTTAAGAATAACTCGTAGACCATGATGATTTTATGAATCTAAGAAAGTTAAGAGTTGAACCATCACCGTTACGTAGGAGATAATTTTAGTTTTCTATGTCAATGAGTTATGTGTATATTTTTTATTGTTTTTCTTTATCTTAAAAGCATGTATATCCCTAAACTACATCAAGTGGAATCAAATATAAGGTTAAATAACTTTGGAAAAAGAGGCGAAGAAATTGACATGTGAGATTGTTGGGATGCAGTAAAGTAAAGTGTGAGAAGCTTCTCATTTATAGGAAATATTATGTATGTTGTGTGTGATTTTTGATGTTGGAGGATAAGTTAGTGATTAAATGGTATGGAAGTATTCCTTAATAAAAATAGTATCAATAAATCATTAGTGTGGGCATAGTAACTGTTATAATTATAGGAGAATAAGAATAAATATGCCACTTTAGGAAAATTAATTAAAGTGGTCTAGCATGTATGCAAATTTAAGATATGGGAAATTAAAGAAATTAAGAATTTGAAACGTTGAGAAGCAAAATTGAGGAATTTCAAATGGAACATCTTTTTGATGTTGGAGAAGAATCAAGAGTATAATTTGAAGTAGAGGAAAGACAAGATGACTAGGAAATGGGCCCTAGTATGTAGTTTTTGAAGCTTTTGAAAGATGGAGTTAGTGTTATCAATAAAATCCAAATTATGATGGTAATTTAAATGATGGAAATTTAATTCACTAGATTGGAGGATTATGAAGTTACTTTGAATATCAAAATTTTAGATACCTCCATAAGGTGAAGTTTTTTTCCACTAAGTTGAAGGGCCCTGTTGTTTTTATTGCAATGTTGTCTACAAAAATATAGATTCTATGATTGTAAAAGATTGAGTTTATAATTATAAGGAAAATTGTAAGACTGAGAAGAAAATAATATGTAACGTGAAAGTGAAAACCTTACCAATAAATTATTAAGAAGTTTTGTGTAGACTAGATGGGGATTTGAAGAAATAGGAGACAATATTTGTTGTCTACGAGAATATATAGGGTTCTTTTGTAATAACCCAAGGATGACACCTACATGTGTTACATATATCATGTTATGCTAGTGAGTTAGGACATATTTTGGAGCCTATGTGCCCATGTAAATATGTATTCAAGGAAAAATGACTATTTTTTATATGTTTTGAGGTGAAAGTGCATGTGTCATTTTAATTTTGTGATCCTATGTGTTATAAGGCCAGAAGGACACGATCTGTAAATTTGTAATTACATGCATTTTAATAAAATATGCTATTGTTGTAAACCAAGTCAGACAAGAGAGTATGAGAGGCTAGGACTCCATAAGTGGGAAAGTAGGTTAAGGGATAAGTGATGAGGGACTAAGCCATTATTAAAGTACGCCTAAAGTCATTGTTGACATTATTTTATCCTAATCCCATAAAGTGACTTCATGGAGTGACACTTGTCAAAGAAGGAACATGTATAAAAGGTAGAATTTGAGTTTTGTTCGAGGAATTTTTTATCATCCCATTTCATTATAATGACCATGATTGGCTATTAAACTTCCTGGTGGAGGAAGTGGGTCTGATCATTTGACCCTGTCAAACCCAGATGGATGTGTGGGCATATTGGGATAGGTTTCCCTAGTGTGAGGCCAATAAGGTACCTAGAAAAGCCACGATACTTTGAGACTCTATGGTTGGATTGAATTCAGGTCCCTAGAATGGTGGTGGTATAACTTGAAGGAATTTGGGTGTAGAGAAAGGAGTGCACTACATTGGATTGTGTAGGATGATGGGGGATGAGAGATTATTTATTGGAAGTTGTTGAAGTCATGTGCCTTGGCCTATTACCTTGTTGGTGCAACTATGGACCATATCTAGCTTTAGGTGGCCTTTTTCCATGGTGAAGTCATAGCCCCAATTCAGGAGTGACCATAGGGTCTTCAATGGGGGAGCAATACCATACCACGTGCATTGATATTCGGGATACATATTGAGGAAAAAATGACATAATATATTGGGAGATATATAGGGGGTAAAGCATTTTATATTGGTAGGTATAAAAAATGGAGCTCAAAGTTAATTGAAAAAATATAAAGTGGTATAAAAAATATTAATGAAAAAATGGATACCTACAATATCTACTGAAAGTAAGGGTTTTTTAAATTGTGAAGGTGTATTGGGTTCGTATTGGGTTTGTATTAGTAGGGTGCTCAATAATGTTATTTTTAGAGGTATTTTCCAATATGTATTCAAATTAAGGGTATTTTATAGTATGCCATGAGTGCATATGATATGTCAGAGGTTCATTGAGTGAAGCCCCACCGGGAATGACCGTTTCCTGAGAAATTATGAGTAGTCTACTTTGTGGTTGGGTGTTATGAGTAGCCTACTTTGTGGTTGGGTGGAACATGTGAGGTTTGTAGCTATTCAATCCTTCATTTACAATATAAGTTATTATTATTTTTATTTTTATTTTTATTTGTTTTTTTCTATGATCATTTTATGTATTTAACATGTTACATATGGCTAACAATTTAACATATGTCATTCATGCTCTTACATTCATGCACATGTGTGTATTGCATGATAGAATGCATTAGACATGTATCAAAGAAGTTATATGAATTGAATTCAAGGAAAAAATATAGAGGTTAGATTACACAAATAGTAATAGGCCCTAGTGGGAGCCTATGGTGTTACAAATTGGCATCAAATCCTAGGTTGCAACATTGGGCCTGCATGGACCAAAGGCAAAGAATAAAATTGATAATATAAAATACATCTGCAATTATTTGTCAAAATATCTCAATGGTTCTTTAGATAATTCCATGGGATTATTTCATTCTATGTCTCAATGAGATATAATGTCATGGATATGTATATAAATTATTGGTATATGGAGTCTACCTTCAAAAAGTGTTCAATTAAATGCTTGGATGGCATATAGGTTCTTGGAATGTAATAGTTTTGTGATAAAATATGAATGGGATAACATAAGGGATGATTAGAAGTGTTTATTCAGGCTTTACCCCTTTTACACTTATGATTGTGATGTTTCATCAAATTGATGGTTGTGGTTCGTTTCATTCGGTCAAAATGCTAATCTTTTAATAGAAGGGGTGGTGGCGGTGTAAAACATGAATAACTGTTTTGGAAAGTTGAGATATGGCATAATCAGGTTCATTTCAGTAGCCCCAAGTGGTATTCTAAAACCATTTTAAAATTCCCTTGAAATGAAATTACAAGTGAAAAACAAACAACGAGGGACTAACAAGTGGAAACATGACACAAGAACAATACATGACAAGTGTAAGATGACATCAACAAGGAAGTGGAAGGTTTGGAGTAGTCAATCTAGTAATATCTATCCACTGGTTTATTTCATCCAGTCAAAGTGCTTGACCATAATAAAAGAGGAAGGGTGGTGAAATTTAAACCATGGTTTAAATGAGTGGTGATGTGGTTCTTTCAAGTTCATCTCGGTGCCACCGAGAAGTATTTCAAAACCATTTTAACCTGTTCCCAAAATTAAAAATGAAGTACACATGGATAATGGAGGTGTCCTGTGAAGGATGGGGCTCAAAGGATGGAGAAGGTGGAAGAGCACTAAATTGTATCGGTGCCAAATGTCGAGGAAAATACATGCAAACTGAATTCGTTTCAAATGACAATTGAAGATATATAAGCCTATACTTCCAATTTCCGGGGAGAATGCACAAAGACAATTTGTATACCTAAAATTTCATATGAAATAAAGTTGTAGAGCATTTGAACAAATTCATTGTGCTAAGAGCAACTTTCCTCCTTACGGAAGGGGTTTCATCGACCATAAACCCACCGGAAGGTTTTCCAACGGAAGACCAACACAGGATTTTATGGGTAAGTTCATGAATACCCATATGTATTATATATGAATATTGATTTTTCATTCTAAATGTATTTTCGCTGGTACATGTACAGCTGCAGCGTTAGGACTGAAAGAGACGTTGCCGGCATATTTAGAGCCTAACTTAACTAACCAAGACATTATAAGCATTATCTCTTGACATTAGCGTTGCTTCAGGAGGATCCGGGTATGACAATCTCACGGCCGAGATCAATGTACGTTATAATTATCACCCTCATCATCTTCTTTGGTAACTTGAATTCCAATAAGTTGAACATCAGCCCAGGTAATTTGATCCTGAACAATATAATTCACCAATGTTTTGCAGTCTGCATTGCCTTTATGGAAGCAAATGCAGCACTTCAAGAATTACCGGAGGAAATTGGCAGATGTGGTTGGAGATAAAAACGCATCCGCCATTGTAAGCAATGCTCTGTTCATATGCAGCATGGGAACTAACGACCTTTTAGTCACCTCCTTTACGCTCCAAATTCGGAGGGCACAAATGAACGTTGAGCAATATCAGGACTTTCTACTAATTCTATTCAGGTCGATGCTATTTTTGCATCCCCGAAAACAATGAGAGCCGGGAACACTCGTGGGTGTGGTAGTTCATTTGATTCAATGAAGGAAATGCAGCAGACAAGAAGAAAGCAAGGGAAGAATACGAATGAATCGACAAGAAACCCCAATGCCATAGTCCTGGCTTTTCCTACGGGCTGGCAAGCAAAACATGAAGAGTGAAGCATGGCGGAAATGGAATGGACATCAGTTGTGAATTTATCAACTTCAATGTATAGACAGCAGGAACATTGATAACAAGAAAACCCTTTCCATCATCCATGGAATCTGCCACAGTTAATAATTAGATGCGACAATAGGCCTGGAATTTGACGGGGTGTAGCACCTTTTTTTATCTCTCGACCCTTATTTGACAGGTGGTAACGCTACTTGTGATGCGTGTTAATATTTTAAAACTTTCAAATCTATATTCTGTTTCATGAGAGACCGTCTTAATTTATAATATTTATTTAGTATTATTAAGTTTATATTTATATGATTATATAATGTAATGTATAAGAGAAGTGGTTAGATAAATACAGATTTTAGATAAAGGCATTGTAACATTGTGGTTGATAACAATCGAATATGATTAGTTTACGAAATAAATAGAATGGTAAATGGAATTTAATGTTATTTGTCCAGTTCATTTGATTTGGATGTGTAAACTCTATGGATTATGCTCTATTTATTATTCAATTTTGTATTACAAATTTGCATCAACCTTTTTCAATTTATTTAGTGTTGCTTCTCGTTTATAGTTCTTAGTCTTAGTCCATTTTAGTTTTCTTTTTATTAAGTTCTAATTTTCAAGGTTTTTAATGTCTATAAAATTTTGATTAATAATATATGGACAATGATTAATAATATATAGACAAAGATGTGAATAAGGATTAGGGTTTTTAATGTGTTTAAAATTTTGATTAATAATATATACACAAATATGTTAGTAGGGATTGGTTGGTCTATTAGTCTATTTTAGTTTTTTTTTTTAAATTCAATTTTAATTTTTAAAACTTTTAAGGTGATTAAAATTTTGATTAATAGTATATAGACAAAGATGTGAATAAGGATTGTAGAACATATTGATGGTGATTTTCTGGAAGGTTTGTCATTAGTTACCATAAAGAAATACCATCTTGACCTAAATCTCTTTCTCTTTTTTTCAAAATCTTTATTATAATGATGGAAAAAGAGAGTGGATTGTGGAGAATAAAAGTGAAGTTAGGAATTATTTTCTACTTTGTTGTAACACCTATTTTTTTTGTCATCACTCAGTCTAATGAGACAACAAATATTATTGTATTCTTGTGAGAATAAGGCATAAACAATATGAAAAAACATTTTCAACATCTTTTGTCATCACTCAGTCTAATGAGAAAACAAATATTATTGTATTCTTGTGAGAATAAGGCATAAACAATATGAAAAAACATTTACAACATCCATTATATGTAGGAAATTTGTATTGTTTTCTACTTTGTTGATTATATGAACAAGTGGCTTTTAACGTGAATATTGGTAATTTCATTTATCTATGTATGATTAGGAGTATGAGTGATCTTTATAGCAATAAAAAAAATCACATTAGTGAGGTTTATAAATTTATACTGTGATCTTTATGTGTAAAATAAATAGTTATAAATAACCAAACATACAGGAACCTACATGAAATGGTGTAAAGAAGTAAAATAAATAGTTATAAATAACCAAACATACAGGAACCCACATGAAATGGTGTAAAGAATTAAGCTCAATAGTTACATTTGTTAAGATCTTGAATGTTTAATAATAATGTTTTTATAGAATAACAATTTTTTAGTTATAGGTTAGGATATAAGTTATATTATACTATAGTTTTACAATTTTTATAATATTGTGAAATAAAATAAAATCTCACTCTCCATATTCTCCATATTTATATGTGTTGTCCTTTCCCCAGATTAAAGAGCACCAAAATTTGGGTTTAGAAGTTTACCTCTAAACTTACAGTTGGTGGTTTCTCAAAATAACTTTAGCCCGGTTACATTTCCAATTCCATGGTTCTAAGTTAGTAAACTATAATGTGTTACTCAAAACATGGCTATATCCTTGCTCATCATAATTCTTAAAATAAGAAAAAATGACATTCATATATCTGTATCAAACATAAAATTACATAGATGAAACAAAAATGACTATCATCAACAAAAAGAATCAACAAAAAGAATAAATTTGAAACAAAAAGAATAAATTTGAAATTCTAGATATGTTTTCCATGCCTTATCAATTAGAGTGGTTGAAAAATTACATAGATGAAACAAAAATGACTATCATCAACAAAAAGGATAAATTTGAAATTCTACATATGTTTTCCATGCCTTATCAATTAGAGTGGTTGATAAAAAGTGAGACCAATTCAATGTGATGGGTGGTACTGGGTTCCAATACGTATGTCTAATTATAAAAAGGGCTTCATTCGAGATAGTGGGAGGCGGAAAGTAGCTTGAAGGGTTACATTTTAGCCAGTGGTAGGTGGAAAGTTGCTCCAATTTAAAATTTATAAGGCATATTAAATGAAGCGGCACATGAAATACATGAAAGAACACAATGGTCCTACTCTAGGATAATTGCTTATATAGTGGTAGTCTCAAAAAAACGTTATGATCACATTTAAAGTTTTGTTAAATATATCTTAAATGAAGATCATTTTTTTATATTTTTGTTAAGCAAGACACTCACACAACGCTAAAAGACTTTAAGAAAAAAAAGAGATATTGTGTGTATTTTTTACATTAATAAGCTTGATGTGTTTTGAAATAGAGTTTTTAGAATTTTTATTTAAAAAAATAAAATTAATAAACTATTTATGTTTAATAATATGAGGATATTTTTTTGGTATGTAATTTAATGGATTAAATATAAAAGTTTTTAAATTATATTTTAGTTCTAAAAGTTAATGGGATTTGTTTCTTACTTCCACTCTTTGTTTTAATGTTACAAATTCTTAACACTGCATAGATTAAATTGTTGACAAATTAAATTGTACATATATATATATGTAGACTTGACAAATTAAATGGTACATATATATGCAGACATTTATTTATGATTTAACTTTTATTGCTATATTAATTATATATATATAGACTTGAAAAATTAAATGGTACATATATATGCAGACATTTATTTATGATTTAACTTTTATTGCTATACTAATTTTATATGTTAGTCATTTGAGATTTAGTGTATAATTTTTTTATTGTTTTTATTATATTTTTTGTAAAATTAAATATATATTGGTTTCAATTTTAAATGAATGAAAACAATAATTATTTATTTGTCAAAATTATATTTCAATTTTCTACATATTTAATACAAATAAATTTATTTTTATATATTTTTGGTAACACTAAATTTAAGTTAAAGTCAATTTTAATTAAATTGAAACCTTATTTCTATATTTTTTTTGTTAAATATAAATATAAATTAAAATAAATTTTAATTAAATAAAAATACCAATTATCTGCCCTTCAACATTCTACTTCTATTCACCACATATTTATTACCCATAAATAAAAAATTTGTAAACTATTAAATTTCCTAATTTTATATTTTATTTTACACATTTAATTAAAAAATATAAAGAAATTTAATTTGAATTAATTTTGAGCTCATGTGCTTATGTTGATTAAGCATTACATCATCTTGTTATTGCTTTTTCATGGAATTAGACTTTTTATTCATCACTCAACATTTACTCATGTGATATCATGTCTTTTCAATGCTTACAACAATTGAATTTTTCTTGAATTTTTGAGTTTTTAATAGATCAAATTGATTGAGAAGTAATTATTATTATTATTACATGTTGATTCTATTTAAAACTTAAAAATTATATATTTTTTAAAAAATATAGAGAATTTTTTAAATAAAATGATTATATCTTTAAAGAATTTTAGTTTTTTTTTATTGTTTACTATAATTACGGTTTAAATTTATCTAGATTAATTTATTATATTTAATTTTCATTTTTTTTGTTTATTATTGTTTTTATTTATTTTAATTATAGATTGACTTATTCCACATTAAAATCATAGATATTTTGGAGTAAAATTATTTTTGTGTATTTCCCAAAATTATAATTTCTTGAAATTCAAACATTACTTAAAATTCTATGAACTTAGTTCCCACTAATATTTTTAAAATAATAATTATTTAAGTATTTGGTTTACAATCGACAATATAGTTTCTTATCTTAAATAATAGCCATGAACCTCTACAAGCTTCATTTTCCTATGAGAAATTTCATATCACAAATTCAATTTTCGTATTTTTTCATTATCGTTTGTATTCATTTTAATTATATATTGACTTATTCCATATCAAAAAATCATCACATAAAGTTCTATAAACTTAGTTTCCATTATATTTTTTTAAATGATAGCTTTGATTATTTGGTTTGCAATGAACAATAAATATTGTAGTTTCCTATCTTAACGGATGGGAATAAAGCTCTACCGCTTTATTTTCTTACTATCAATAGAGTTTCAACTATTTGTATTATACTTTGATTATCATATTACATTATAGTTAGCTTTTTGAAGAGGATGTCCTAAACAAACTAAAAGAAAAACTCAGAAACTACGACGTAGATGAACAACTAGGTTTTTAGGCTTCTGCAGGTGTTGAACTCCATGGAAGGGTACAAAGGAGGGAGCTCCACTCCATCCTACAAGCAGGCCGTGGCCAACCGAGGTAAGAAACCAATAGAAAATGTCATAGTTCCTTCAGGAGAAGGGAAAAGGAACATGGAAAAGGAGCAAGATTGTGCCAAATCAAGGGAGAATAATAGCACAAAAGAAAATGAGGAAGAAGACAAGGAACAGGGAGCAAAAAACAAAGCACAAAAGGGACCATGTAAACCCAAAACTGAGGTCACACCCAGAGTAGTTCTAAATGATCCTACTCTACAGGTGCACAAGGACCACATGTGGACATATGATATCATTTGTAAATTCATAGGATTATGGCCCACTAAAAAGGCATTACAGACATGGATTAAATACCACTAGAAACCAAAAGGAATCATAGACCTACATCTTGGGTCAAAGGGATTCTTCACTGTGGTGTTTACAAATATTGAGGATAAAGACAGGGTGTTTGAAGGATGGCCCTACTTCTATGTAGCATCAGGCCTCTACATGTGGCTGTGGATGATGAACTTTGTCCCGGAGCAAGAGACTTTCACTTCGGTCCCAGTCTGGGTAAGACTCTACTCCCTACCTCTTGATTACTGACAAATGGAAATGTTATCTACCATAGGAAATAAATTAGGGCATTTTGTCAAAGCTTCTGAGGCCACCAGAAGGGGAAAATACACTTCCTTTGCACGAATATGTGTGGAGATGGATCTCTCTAGAGCTCTACCGGATGAGGTCATCTTGGAAGTTTTTGATGAAGAATGGGTGCAAACAGTAGATTATGAACATATTCCATTCAGATGTCGCAGGTTCCATGAGCATGAGCACCTATTCAGGGATTGCCCTCTGAGTAAAATAGAGAACAAGAGTAAAGCTACCACAATGAAAGATACTAAAAGCTTTCACAAAGTGGGACATAGAGGAAAAGGGGGCAAAAAGGGGCCAAAGAAACATCAAATAGAAGGGCAACAGGCTAGTCTGAATAGGTACCAAGTACTCGAAGAAGAAGAAGAGATAACAAAAGTAGATCAGGTAATGGAAGGAAGTCTAGTGGAGAAGGAGAAAGACGAAGATAGTGAGCAAACAAAGGATATTAATAAACCGAAAAAGACTATGATGAGCGATGTAGAACTGCAAATGGACTAGGAAATAACCCAAAGTGAGATGGAAATGGAGGACCACAAACTACAGGAGATTCTTGATAGAGAACACCTATATCTGGAAGGGTTCTTGAAATAGGGAACCATGGGAGGGGTAGACTCACTACCTCAAGAAGAGTTCAATAGAGTATAATAGATGTTCTTATGGAAAATGTAGGCTGAAGGGCTGGAAAGGCAAAGAAACAATGAAAAGCAGGGCAACGAAGGTGTGAAAACTATGAAAACCACACCAAGATTAGCACCCAAAAACCCAAGAAAGAAAAGAGGCCAGAAAAAGCAGAACGAGCTATTGATGGAATGTGGAAAGCTAATGATAGATTCAGGTAAGATGAAAGACCTAACCAACTACTCCTTTACAAATATTTAATAATGAAGTTCACATCTTGGAATATCAACGGTCTAGGTAGTAAAAGAAAACAAAGAATACTTAGTAATAGAATGAAACAAGAAGCTCTAGATATGATCTTTATCCAGGAAACTAAATGTTCCATTCAAAAAAAAAAAAAAAAATTCACAGCAAATGGCTCAATCGATTTGAGTTTCTAGAAGTCAAAGCAGAGAATACAGCAGGAGGCATACTCACTCTTTGGAACCCCCAAAAGATTGGCATAATAGATGCTGAGGCATCTAGGAATTATTTATCAATGGTTATTTAGCCTGTGGGAGATAGGGAGACTTATTTGGTCACAAATGTTTATGGCCCTCAAAGAATAGATGGTAAACTCAGGTTTCTAGATTCTCTTGTGGATCTCAGAGAAAGACTTGTAGGAGTACCATGGATCATGTGTGGGGACTTCAATATGATCAAATCACTTGCATAGAAAAAGGGGGGAACCAGAACTTTAAGTAAAGACTCTTCATCATTTCAAACTTTTATAGATAATATGGAGCTAGTTGACACTGATACGAGTAATGGTCTCTTTAATTGGAACAATAAAAGTGGAGGAGAGTCTCAAGTAGCCTCAAGGTTAGACAGATTCATAATCTCAGAGGACCCTATGCTCACCAACAAGGAAATGATAGAGAGAATTCTCCCTTTTGGAGGCTCAAACCATTGGCCTGTTCAACTTGAGGTTTAGGGAATTGACACCCCCAGGAATAGACCTTTTAGATTTGAGAATATCTGGCTCACCCACCCAGATTTCATCAGCAACATTGAAAACTGGTGGACAGAAGATTTGCATATTCAGGGTACAAGAATGTTCCTGCTACACAAAAGACTAAAGCACATCAAGCTCAAACTTAAAGATTGGAGCAAGAATGAATTTGGCAATATTTTTGAAGCAGACAAAATTATTGAATATAAAATGCAGAAACTCAACCAAACCTTTATCATGGATGGCTTTGATAAATTCAGAAATGATCAAGTCAACAAACATCATCAAGACTGGGAGAATTTATGTAAACAAGAGGAAATATTTTGGAGACAAAAATCTAGAGTTCAATGGCTAAAAGAAGGAGAGTGAAACACTAGATTTTTCCATAGATCCACCATGGCGAACAGATCTCATAATAGGATCTCTTTGATCAAGGACGAGGGAGGTCATCTTCTTAATTCCCATGAAGACATAGAAGCTGTGTTAGTTCAAAACTTTCGAAGTATAGCAAAGGAAACCATTTCAGACAGAGAGCATTTTATCAGGGACTTAACAAGGCGTATACCTAGGCTAGTATCTAGAGAGGATAATTTCAACCTTAAGAGGCCAGTGACTAAAGAGGAGGTCAGTAAGGTCATCAAAGAAACGCAGAATGGTAAAGCGCCAAGCCTTGATGGTTTCAATGTGGATTTCTTTAAAGATTGCTGGAATATTGTTGAACAAGATATTTTGAATGTAGTGGAAGATTCCAGGATGAATAGAACTATTTTAAAGGTGCTCAATACTTCCTTCATCTCCCTGATCCCCAAACAGGACAATGCTCAGACTCCAAACAGGATTAGACCCATAGCTTTGTGCAATGTGCTATACAAGATAATATTCAAGGTTGTTTCCAATAGACTCAAACCTCTTCTTCCTACTCTAATTTTTTTGGAGCAATCTGGTTATGTGGAGGGCAGACAAATTCTCAATAACATCAGTCAAGCGCATGAGGTGGTGCACTCATTGATAAGCAATAGGAAGGCTGGAATGATCATGCAATTGGACCTAGCCAAAGCTTACGATAAGTTGAATTGGACCTACATCAGGAAGGTCCTTATTTCTTTTGGGTTTGATCATAATTGGGTAAGATGGGTCATGGCCTTGGTAACTTCGTCTAGATTTTCAATTCTGGTTAATGGTTCTCCCTCCGAGACTTTTATTCCTTCAAGAGGCCTTAAGCAGGGAGATCTGCTCTCTCCCTTTCTCTTCATCCTCATGATGGAAGGACTTGGTCAGTCTATCAAGCATGCGAAAGAAGTTGGTAAGATCAAGGGTCTCCAACTTTCTAAGACTGGACAGGTTTTGACGCATCAACAATTTGTTGATGATACTATGCTGCAGGGAATCCCCACAGTCAAAGAAGCACTAGTGTACAAACAAATCCTGTGTGATTTTTCCATGGCAACAGGTACGGAAATCAATCTCTCCAAATCTAATATTTTCTTATTCAATACCAATATTGCTATTTAGAGGAATATATCTAGAACTTTGGGCTTTCAAAGGGATGTCCTTCCTTCCAAATATTTGGGAGTTCCTCTAACTGCTAAACCTTTGCAAAAGAGCATTTGGGAGCTGGTGATTAATAAGATGCAGGATAAAATCAGGAAATGGACTATTAGATCTTTAAACTTGGCTGGTCGGTTAGTGCTTACAAAATTTGTTCTTCAATCAATCCCCGTCTTCATGCTATCAGCCCTTCCAGCTCCAAAAGGAGTTTTGCAACAATTTAGAACCATTCAAAGAGAATTTCTTTGGGGTAAGGGGGAGGAAAGAAATAAATGGGCCTTGGTAGCCTGGGAAAATATTTTCAAACCTAAAAACCATGGGGGTATTCGATTGGATGATCCAGAAGTACTAAGGAAAGTTTTAGGGGTAAAATTATGATGGCGTTGGGTAAAAGACCCAAAGGCTCAGTGGGCTAGTATATGGAAAGAAAAATATGCCAGCACTTGGAAAAATAATGATCACATAAGGATGTCTGCAATCATAAAGGGCTCACACATCTGGAATAAGGCCTAGGAGAACAGAGGCCTAGTACAAAAAAATAGCTTCTGGGAAGTCATAGAGGGAGATCTAGCTTTATTTTGGGAGGATAAATGGCAACAAGAACCTATACTGTTAAGAGAGGACTTTTTGGACCTCAAGTAAGAGATAGACACCAAAGGGTTATCTAAGGTAAAATATTTTTGGGATCAAACCAATAGTGCAGGAAAATGGAGAACCTGGAGGAATATAGATTACAGGGATGATAGCCCCTTGAAAGAAAAAGCAGAGGTACTTATGAAAATGTTGGAATAAAGGAATATTTTAGTGACAAGGGGGCATGACCAACTTAGATGGGGCAACAATAATGAAGGTAACTTCAATCTTAAGGAGGAAAAACGCATACTCCTTGAGCTGGATTCCAATGTACGAGACAGGATTTGGTAGAACTTATGGAGGCATCAAGGTTGGATGAAGATTAAACTCTTCATGTGGCTAGTACATCATAAGAAAATTCTGACTTGGGATAACATTCAAAAGAGGGGTGTTCTGGGGCCTTCCAGATGTCAGCTCTGTGAAGCCCAAGAGGAAACAATGGAGCACCTTCTCAATAATTGCATTTTCACCTCCAGGTTGTGGGATACTTTTGCCACTATTTTCCAGCAGACAGATAGGGACAAAGGAAGAATTATCAATACCCTAAACAACTGGAGACAAAAATTCTCTGATTATGAATTTCTTGGCTCAGCTTGGGCTCTAACGCCAAGCTTCATAATATGGAATGTCTAGAAAGAAAGAAACAATAGAATCTTCAAAAATGAAAAGAGTTCCTCCCAACACTTTTTCGAGTAGATCTTAAGACATCTTAAGAGATGGTAGGTACTCTAGTGTGAACTTCCCCTAAGAATCCACCTTCAGAAGCTGAAATGCAGATACTTCTTCAGTTAGGTATGCAGGGGCTTATACCACAAGGCTTGGATAGGAAGGTAATGAAACTGGATATTGAGCAGGATTACTAGCATCCTCCCCCTCAAGGTTTTTTGAAATACAACATTAATGGGGCTTCAAAAGGAAACCCGGGTATTGTTGGCTTTGGAGGGGTGTTAATGGATGAAAACGATAGTATCCTTTTCATCTTCCATTGCCATTTAGGAAGATCCACTAACAATATGGCGGAGTTAATGGCTCTTGAGAAATGTTTAGAATTCCTAGAGCAGGATAATTGCAAAAATGTGATTGTAGAAGCTAATTTTGAGTTAATCATTAACTCGGTCAAGAGAATCAGCTGTGGCATGGAGCCAGAAAAAGTCTCAAAACATTGGAGGCTACTTAAGGTCTTTCAACAGATTCAGCTTCACCTCCTATGCCTTCGTACAGTTAGTTTTAACAATGTGTGAAGGATGACCAATAAATTAGCAAACATTCTGGCCAATCAAGGGGTGCTCTATACAAAAAATAGGGTCGCACTGAGTTGGCAAGAGTTGCCTCAGAATAGATTAAAGGTACATTGTCACGACCAGGCGGATGAGGAGAGGATGGTGTTTCGAAACAGAGCCACAAAGGTGGGGTCTAGCTGATTTGGATTCATTATGAATTGTCTTCTCTGTAGTGAGGTAATGTTTGGGATGCAGGTCATGGTCAACCTCTTCATCCCTGGTAAATACAAAGACAGAAGTTTCAGGTGGAAGTTGCTTGACAGACACTGTTTCTTGGGTGGTCGACTGGACGGATGGATTTTCATCTTACATTGGTTCATGCACCAGCGGAGAGGGGATGGTGCGAGGGGCCGGAGTCCTGGCTTTCTTGGTTGCCTTAAAACCCCCGTTTTTCTTTATGTGGATGCAATACCGCTCTCGGGGTGGTATATGGTTTATCGCAGGCCCTTCAAGTTGGAAGTGGTATTTCAGAATTGGGAGCGATTCCACTCACCAAGCAACACGTGGCCAAGGGTTGGGAAAGAATACCGCCCTCATCGCGTGGTAATTATTGGTGTTATAGGCTCGTGTGATATGATCCTCAACTGTTGGATCAAGCAAGACATATCTACAGATAGGAATAAGTGAGCATGGTTGTGGGTCCAGGTGGTTTACTACGTGGTTAATCGTCATGCTTCTAGGTACTGTGACATCATTCTCCGCCATTAGATCTGGCAAGGAGATTCGACGGTTAAGAAAAAGTATGCAGGTCTGGGTGAGGACTATCTTCTGTGCTTGTATCACTTCATGGTGGGAATCGATGGTTTTCGCGCATTCTACATGCTTGAGGGTTATCCCCCATTCAGACCCGAAATCCTTTTAGATTGATCCCTATTTCCTCATCGGGTCTGATTCTAATTTTAAAGTGTTTTGCTTGTTTCTGGCCCGATTTGAACCTTGTCCATTACATCTCTGAGGGGAGATCAAACAATCTCGGCTTTGTCTGTTTTTTGAGGGTATTGTAGTTTTGTTTATAGGGATCGGTGTTTTAGCCTTTAGCTCGGTGCCCTCGACTTTAAGAGGATAGTTTTTACCTTGGCCCATAGTTCCTTGCGGACTGTTGTATTTTATGTAATTTATTTTCCAATTTAATGAAATAGAAGGTACGGCTCCTGCGTCAGCAAAAAAAAGAGGATGTCCTAAACAAATTATGACTTATTAATAAAGTATCCAAGATGGGAATGAAGCTCTACCACTTTATTTTCTTATTATCAATAGAGTTTCAACTATTTGTATTACACTTTGATTATCATATTACATTATAGTTGGCTTTTTGAAGAGGATGTCCTAAACAAATTATGACTTATTAATAAAGTATCCAAAATATTTGGAAGATAACATAATTCATTCAGGATAAAATAATGATATATATGCATGAGATAATGATATGGTGTATATATACATGTAGGTGGAATGCTCATTCAAAAACATGCATGTCTGTTGAGACATGTTCTTTCATAATTATTAATTACACTTATGAAATATTATTATTATTATTTTATACATATTTATGTTCATAACATTGTCTTCCTTTAAAATTGTTTTGTCCTCAAAGTATATTGATGAAAATGCTTGATATTGTTTTCCTTTTCTTATAATGTCTTCGCATTATTCCTAATTCTTGAAGCTATCACCTTTGATGAGACAATACAATATGAACCTCTGAGTGTTGAACAAAATTGTTGAAATAAAAAATGATTTAAGAATCCAAACTTAAACTTGTACAAAGCATTGCATTTCCATGATGAATTGTTATCCTTAGACTTAATTGTGTCCAGATGAATATTCTTTCCCTCTTCTTGAAATTGGATTTTTTTTATTTGAATACTTTGATGATTTCTCCTGGATAAGTTGTTTTAATTTGTCTTTCAATGACTTCTTGCTACTCTTAATTTTCCTAATCTATGTAAGTAAATTTTGATTATGATTCATGAGACATGACAATTCTTACAGCTATGATTCATTAGTGTTATTTTTAATGTTATAATTTATTTATCTATTGTTGGTAACACATTTTAAAAACATTTCTCAATATTTTCTTTTTCTTGTTCTAATATTCCATAACTCTATTTCATAGCCTTAGACTTCTCGACTTATGTAAGTAATTTCTTTATGTGCTCTTTACGTAAGAAATTTCCTTGCCTTTATCTATGATAGCTTCATTAAATTCTATTTTCATATTTGATAATGAGTTTTGACTTTCGTAGATGAACACCTTTGATATATCTTTCAAGTCTTTCAATAAAGTTGTTATGAAATCTGAACTCATTGTAATTTTTTGAATGTCATTTTCTTTTTTTGATACGAAAATGTTAATAAATTTATATATGTGTCTAAGATGAAGGTACTTAGTGTTCGAAACTATAGTAAATCAAGAATTATTTCAATCTCCTTTTTACGCGTAGTTGTAACACAAAATTGAAATATACAATCATAATCATTAATTGTTACTTGCAATTCATTATTTCATAATACTTCTTTTGGAAAATATCCGATTTCTCACCTAAATTTTGTTTTCTAATTGATAATTGGCTTTTCAAAATGATATTGATGCAATTTTCTTTAGCATTCATGTTGATAACAATATTAATCTCTTTTCCTTAAATAAACCCTTTTATTATGAATAATAAAAAACATGCAATTGGGCAACATTTATAAGAGAATCTTTCATTACTATTCTCCATTTTGTATATGTCAATAACTATGATTTACATTTAAATTTGATAATTATAACATAGATATTATTTTCATAATACCTATATTTTTCCTTATAATTTGGTACTTTGAAACTTCCCTTCAATTCAAATTTTCTCTCTTTTTTAATTATTTCCCTTCTTAAAATACTTATGTGCGTGTGTATATATATATATCACCTCTTTTTTTTTATGGTTTTTTAATATCTCTTATAATATAATTCATTTACTTTAATTATAATCTTTTTAGTACATAATTTTTTTAACCTTTGTTTACCCTTTAAAACAATTTTTACACGAGGAATGTTTTCTAATCTTTATGTAAAATAATTCAACCTTCTAACCTTATGGTGGTGGAGAATACCAAGGAAGAAAACAAGGTATTCTATAGTGCATCTCGACCCATAAATTGGCAGTACTCAACTTGATCTTCGAATAAATTAGGTAGGTGTTGGAATGAATTAGTTTTTATGAATACATGTGTATCTAGATCACACAAGTCCAACTTTTGATATTGGATTCCATGGATTCGACGGCTAGTAGATGTGTCAAGATAAATTCGACCTATCATCCATTTTGTTTTGCGCAGGGTTTCGATTTGTAAAATCTGTGGACCGTCTCGTAATTTTGTCAAGATTCATGCCAATGATTAAAGGTTGTGATAATTATTTACAATAAATGTGGATTGATACATAAAATTGGTTGCAAAGTCTTACTACGTAATATTCTTTTCCTCTAATTCCACACAACCTCCTAAAATGTTGTTCATTCCACGTGTTTGTTATGATTCTATAGTCGATCCCTTTACTTGATGATGCACACTCGAATTTTTTTAGAAGGGTTTCAATATTTAGTTGGAAATATATCTATTATTAGAAGTCATTTTTCGCATCAAACGGCCTTGAACCCAGATCTATCATAATCCATTTACACTTTGGGATCATCCCCTACAAAGCCAAAATCATTCACTTTCTTGAAGTTACAAGAATCTTGGATTATATTGGTTGAAAACCCTAGTTTAAGGCCTCATCATACCTACTTTCTTAAAAAACTACGATGGCATAGGTTCAAGACATGAGAACTGGGCTAATCAGTACAAGTTGCTTTCACAAAAAGTGCGATGAACACCTAGAAATGAGGAAAAATAAAAATTAATTTTGAAGTTTCTCTCTCTAGAAGCTTCGAGAGTGGTTTTAACTATTTACTATTGGATGAGGTATTGAACTCCTATTGAGGTCTTATCTCTTATCTCCTAGAATTTACCTTCCACTAATGTGGATCTAAGCCCTAGAATGGTAAATCCAAAACCACCTCATTTACCCTATAAATCCATTGCCTCCCATAGAGTTTGGGTTGGCTTTCGGAGACTTTGAATTATGCCCTTATGTTACTCATTAGAGGTACATAATCCATCCATGTGCTTGAGGTGTGATTGAACGCTTACTATTGTGGTGAAGGAAGGACAAAATAGATGGGAGAGATTCATTAAGTCAAGGACTACAAGGATTGTAATATTTTCCTATCCTTATTGATACAAAAGTGCATTAGTTCTCCTATAATTTATGTCTTTATTATGCATATGTAGAACATGAATCCTTGACTTCTTGTTTAGAGTTGTTTGTATACATTATTTTGTATATTTTGGTTCTCTTGCATTTTTTGGATGATTTATAGGTTCCAAACATAGGAATTGGAGTTGGAGTTGGAGCTAACAAGTAAGGAGAAGGAGGAAGCCTGCATTGGATTCCAAGTAGGTTTTCTTCCCATATTTCAAATATCTCTAAGGAAATCATTCCAGTTTTTGTCTTGGTTGTTTCTAGGCTAAACCACTAGGTTTAGGGAGATTGCTTCTATTCGCAGAAGGAATTTATCCATAAAACAACTCGGTGACTCCATTGGGGAATGAGATGTCCTTTAGTGGTTTTCTTTGTCCATCCCCTTTGGACCTCTAAAATTGATTCTATTCATCTTGTTCAAAGTGTCATTGGACTTAGGAAATCTTAATTTCAAGCTTGATTAGGGTTTGTCTTTCGTATTTTAAGCGAATTAGCCCCATCACACTTTTTATTTTAAGACAAAGCAACCCTACGCACATGTCCCATTCTATAATTGTGATGACTCTCACTGGTTTGCATATTCCACTTCGGATGATCCTGGAAGTGTAAATGTTTTGCATTTTCCTTATATTGCTCTAAATTTTGCCTTATTTGTAGTGTCTTCTTGAGTCTCTGGTCTATCCAAGGTCTCTGTAAAGTCAACAACTTGTGTGTTCTTTAGTTTGGTTTCTCTTTGATAGGAAATTGCTTTTTTTTTGTCAATTAGAGCTTGTTATGATTTGGCTTGATTATTGATTCCTTTAAAAACATTTCATATTATAGTTGTAATCTATTTGATTTTATCTTCTTCTTTTTTCAGTGATCTTCCAATTGTTTGAGTTTTCTTTACCTTATGAACATAAAAATAAAAATAAAAAATTACAAACTTTTTCTTGATTAGGGCTTTGAATTTGTGAAATTGGAAGTGTAATTGGGTAATTTAATTGACTGTTAAATTACTTGTCATTAATTGTCAAATACGAAGTTCCATGAACTTGCGAAGTATACGTGCACTATATGTGCTAGGATATCTACTTTCAATTCAAAGAAAAAAAGGAAAATAATAACGATGCGAAAATGTAATGAAAATCTATCTATGACTAATTGCACATGTTTTTTTTTAATTCAAAGTCAAGACATGGAAATGAATTCAGAGCAAATTTATTCTAAAGAAAGGACTTCAAGATGTATTATAACAATGGAAACCTATATTCTAGGGAACTTGAAAGAAAAGATTATTCTATGAACTTGAAAAGCAAGATTATTCTATTTTTGTTTTGAAGAGAAATTTAATCTAATCAACATGGAAAGAAAACTAAGCCTATCAATTTCATGAAAGTAAAGTTGATCTAAAGACTACAATACTTCGAAATCAAAAACTATTCTAGAGTATAGAAAACAAAGAGCAATGAAATAATAATTATAGAAGCCTAAAAAAGATTATTGATGTGTGCACTCTAAACTAGAGCCAATGATATCCTATCATGCATAAATCCGAGACATAATCTTAAAGGACAATTTGAGGTAAATCTTTTTGTGTTTTTGGTTTATTATCAAATGTTTGACCTGTAATGAAACAAGGAGAAATGAGTGCAATTTTAATTAAGAAACAGAGCATTGAAATTAAAATAAACATCTAAATAAATTAAACAAATGAATGAAGAAAATTCTGATCTAATTGCAAAGCATAAGAAATTGAAAAAAAATAATAAAAGAAACCTATACTATCTCTCACATATCCTTAGGGGTTCCTCCTAGTGAGTGTGGGGTGCTTAAAAACTCAGATTAAAAGGCTAGAATTACCAGTCACATTCATAATTGAACCATGATAGAGATTGCATCCATTAAAAAAAATAAAAAAAATCTTCTTCAATCAACAACAAAAAGTACAAATTAATATTCATCCTTGAAATTTGACCCCTCCTCTCATCAAATATATTGCAATTTATAAAGATTTGAAGCAACGAGGAACTCATAATTTCATTGGATAAATTAGGACCGCAAGATCTCAACGAATAAGTTTGAAATCAAATATATTTTGAAGGTCTTTAGGATCAAAGATCACTCCAAATATGATCACACTTATATCCTTTCCATGAATTTTCTAAAGAACAGTTTGTTCCAATATTTTTGGTGACTGGACATTGACTGTGAAATTACCAAACCGTTTGCTCATGCAATCTAGAAAATAGGGCTCCAAAGAACCCCCAAAAATATCTCGAATGGTAACAAATTTGACGAAACCGCTTATAAGGAACCTAACTCGGCTCGTTTTAAAAAAACCCATGTTTTTGTTTCCAAAATTCGTTTTTATTGTCTCATAAAATGTGTTTAAAGTTTACTATTCAAAATTGTTGGTTCTTTCCTTTGATTTCTTGTTGGACGTTCACATGTGTAAGTTGGGTAGACTTTGACCAACACAAATCCATATTGGAGTTTCTATAAACCAATTCCAAGTGTCAGATTTCCTTCTAGAGTGGTGATACTACCTTAACCATGGCGATAATTACAAAACTTGAGTTGAGCTACAAAATCTTGAATTGGCCAAACTATCATTAGTAAAATAGAACATAATTATAATTAAATCATTAAAATGTATGTGTTAGAGCCTAGATTTGCCTCAGGCTGAAAAGACAAGGTTCTAGGTCCACATCAAACCACGCTCAGCCTCGTAGCTAGCCCTATGAGGACAAGAGAGGGCTCTCTCCGGGTCGATCTCGGCAAAAGACAAGCGATGGGGCTCGATATGGTTGATATAAAAGCTAATTTTAGGCTAGGTATGAAGTACAAGGGTTTGATTTGAATTTTTGGGAGTTTTGTGTTGGAAACAAGGAAAGGCAAATTGGGCTCGGGGATGAGGCACAGTTTCTGCAGAGTTCTGATTGGCACAAGGAAGGCAATCGTTTTGATGCTTTAAATTGAGTGAATGGATAGATCAGACTGGTGAGGAGCTAAGGAGAGCAAAAGAGTCTCAAGAATTCTCCTTAAATAGATGAAAACATGGAAATTTAAACAAATTCAAAGGCAGAGCATAACAATTAATGGATTCTACCTTAATCACTCATTTGTTCAAATTCAGAAGAAGAGACAGGAAACGGATACACATAACACTAATGAACTTACAATTACTTAGAGAAGCACACCATCAAGACATAAAGCCACATAGATCCCAAACAGTGCTGCAAAACCCTGGTCTTTGCTTAGCCAAAACTGCAGAGATAGAATGCACAATGATATGCCAAAGCAATCCCAAGTGTCCAACCCTGAAAATGAATTAGGAATTACATGATATAGACTAGCCCAACCCATTCCATTTCCTCTAGGGGTTGAGCTCATCATTCTAGGAGCTATTTCAACCAATTCTAAACAAAGCACTAAAATCTAGGCAATCAAAACAACTTGCCTCTATAAGGTAGGAAACTGATTCATTCATTACATTTTCACTTTTTAGTGAATGAATCCTATAGAACAAGTAAATAAGTGCCAAAATTACATCATGTTTATCCAATTACATCAAGATAGAAAAAGAAAAACTAGTCAAATTGGCCGAATTTCTGAGCTGGAAGGTGAAAAATTGAGAAAAAATCCTCTATGCACTATGTCAAATCCTCTATGCGTCGCGCCACTTTGAGGCTGAATTTTAGGCACTTCCTGAAGTCCAAATTGATCCCAAGTGTGCTTTTTGAAAATCCCTATCTGTCTACTTTACAACCCAAGTGGACTTTCTTAATTTGGTTCCCATTTTCCCCTCCAAAGCTTCAATCTCCCAAGACTACTCCCTGTGTGTCAAAATAGGGGCAGTGAGGTCATTTTTTGAGTGTTTTTGACCTCCTGAGAACTCAAAACTTGCCCAAACTTCTTGGCCATGCACCAGTAGTCATTATTTTTCATGAAAAATCCAAAAATGTAAACGTTTTTCAATTCGGAGCTCCTTAGCAAAAGCGCTCGCCACGTGGCGCAGCGCACAGGGAGAAAAACCCTGTTTTTTGTACCAAAATTTGTCAAAATGCCAAAAATGCCCCAAATTTCTTGAAATTTGGGCTGGAGCTTCTTCATAAGTGTTATGCTGGGCTAAAGAGGCTTCAACCAATATCTGAAGACGATCAAGCTCCCTTTGTCTCTTTTGCTTCCTTACTGCCTTCCTCAATTTTGCCTTTAAAGTCCTGATTCGTGCCTTGCAGGCCTTGTTCTGTGCCATGTAGTGGAAAGCCATATGTCTCAGCAATGCATGGTCCTTATCGGCCTTGTCCAACAGCCTCTCTAAGTGCATGTTAACTCTCTCGAGATTAGACTCCTAATCCTCATTAATCTCTTGCTCCAATGACGTGAGCTCAATTCTTCTCCTTTGTGCAGCTTGGCGATTCTCGCGGATGTTTTGTAACTCCATGATTGCTTGCTAATCTTCAAGTTGTTTGTTCCTCTACTCCAAATACTTCATGGTCCACTTAGCTCTCTCCAAGTCAAGGGATAAGCCTTGGATCTCTGTTTGCTGCTCCTGGATGATCTCCCTAAGTTTGGCACTTTGTGGGCTTGTATCTGTATCATCATCATGAATGAGAATGAAATCAGTCTCTCTTTTACCTGAAGGCTCACCTGAAGGCCCCTCATCTTGCATTAGCCTCTTGCCTTTGTCCTGTACCTGTGATGCTGATGGAGGAAGCGAGGCCCCTTCCACCCCGGGTGGAGATAACACTCGCTTTGCCGCTGCAAACAAATGTCTAGTGCCTCTCTGATATGTGATGAATACCAGCACACTAGCGGTCTCATGGCGCTCATACTGATGAGAAGGTCCACCTTCATGCTTAACCTTTGATAATCCCTGTGAAGCTCTGAAGAAGTCACGAGAGATGAAATCATCCCAGGTGATGCCCTGTGATCCAAGTTCATGAACCACCAAAATCTTAATAAGAGCGAAATGATAAACATTGTTAAGTTGTTGTTGAGGAGTTTTGTGCTGCACAAGGGTGGTTATCCTCTCTATGTTCCGGAAAATGAAATACAGAATGTTCATCATCCGTACCCTAGTGAAATGCATGAGCAACTTGATGTGATAAGCATAGAGACGAGAGAACCGTCCCTCACATTTGAAATATTTCATGATCAATTTCATTAGTGGATCATATTCATCTTTCAGATATCGGAATGGAAACACTCTCTTGAGCTGCCTCAAGAAACCGGTTTTAATGTATGGCTCATAATGTTTCCGATCAATCTTCTGCTTCTTCTTCCATGGTTCTCCAATGTTCGGTATGCCGGTTGTTAATGAGACAGATTCTAGTGTAAGTGTGAAGGTGACATCGGCTAAGATAGCTTGATATCCATGTAAGTGCAGCATGAATAGATGAGCCAGCTCATGATGAAATTGAACACTAGCCACCTTTTGACAAAACTCATAGCATGACTGATGTTGGAAACACAACATAGCAAGAGGGCAGGCCTGCAATTCTGTAGGGGTGGTCTGTTCTTCTCTAACATGTCTCCCACTTTTATGAGGCCTCCGAGGTGCCTGTTCTTCCAAGGGTGAGTCACTTTGGGTTTCCACTTCATAGTCCAATGAATGCTCAGATGCCATGACTGTTGTTTTCCAAACTGCCTTGAAGATGAAGATGCTGGTGTATGAAAACTATTTAGACTGCTCTTTTAGTAATGTGTGCCAACTCTGCCACTAAAGGGGAAAACCAATGAAATAGGGATTGTTAGGAAAGGGACATAATATCAAGGGATTAGGAATTATTGGGAGAGATTTGTTTGGAAAATATGGGAGGGGGTTTAGGATTTTGGTGTGGGAATAGGGTTTAGGATTTTCACATTTAAAAGTTTGGGAAAGGGAATTTGGGATAGGGGTTTAGTAATTTTAGGGGATGGCGAACAACAGAGTCAAGGAACAAAGGGAATTAAGGACAAGAGAAATAATGGAAAAGAGTAACCTTGGTGGCAAACAATTTTTGAAACCATAGGAAGTAGCTTACATGTGAGGGATTCAAAATCAAAGGGTTTGAATTTTTGTTTCAATCATTAGCATCCATAAACCACCATCACTCAGCACAAAAATGGATGAAATATCAAGATGTCGACCCTACCTAGCAAATCCATGCAAATAAATGGAAATTTGGAGAAATTTCAAACGTTTTCGGGCTTTCAGGTGTATGCGTCGCACCGCATACCCAATGCGCCATGCCGTCGCAGTGCGTCGGGCCTATTCAGAATTACACTGGACAATTTCTCCCAGTGCGCCGCGCCTCCTCAGTGCGCCACGCCACCTGCTCTGTGCGCTGCGCCAGCTATGTTTCCACCAACTTCACCCAAATCACGCACTAACTCAACCAATTTGCTTTTGGTGGCTTCTGTTTGGTCTTGGCATGAAAATGACATTGATCTTCATGAAAATATCTTTATAAAGACATGGATTTGATTTTTGACACTTCAAGACCCATATTTGTAATGTTTTGGCATTGGCACTTTTTCCATTTTAATACAACTCTGTTTTAAATTTCCTTTTTGATTTTTTGACTGAAATAATGAAATTCTTGGCAATTTTGCAGGGATAGCTAACATGAAATTTGGCAAAGGAGACCAGGGCTGCGCCTGAATATTTCAAAAACTGAAAACTTTTGAAAATTATTACAAAGGACAAAATGTTGATTTTTCTTCAAAACAGAGTTTTGAAGAACAGTCATAATCCATCCATATGATGATGAAATTCGCGAGATAAAAAACATGTGTAGAACCTCCCTCTAACCTGTTGGCATTTGGACACTTTAACGACTCAATTTGTGAAACCCTATACCTATGATTGACATGACTCTTTGCGCATTAAAAGATCAAATATTGACTGTTATGGACTTTAATAAACATTGATGAATATACCTAAGCTAGCAGGTACAAGACATGAGGGGAATGAATGATAAATCCCTTCCGTCAGATTTATGGCATGCTTCTAGCGGAATGCAACTGAGTGAATCGAGTGAGACACCTAAAAATGAAATGCAAAAAGAGTTTTGATCTCTGACGGAGTGATGACCAGACCGACTCTAACATTGGCTCCAATGGGGATGGTAGCTCCTTGGAGGTGCCAAGAACAACAGATCTCCGGAAGAGCTAGACAGTGCCTTCATCCATTGGGTAGTGGAGTCCATTATTTTGACAAATCGACACAAAACTGTTAACTGATTTACTGACAGAAAATATGACTCAAACTAACTCGACTTTAAAGCTGAAATGACTAAAAACCTGACTTTAACAAACTAACTCAAAATGACTAAGACCCGAACTTAAAACTTAAAGCTTGGTGGTAGTACATGACCACCTGTGTTTCTTACAAGACAATATATGATCAAACTATATCAAAATGCCAATGTAACCAATCAAGCAGATGCCTTCTTGACTGATTCTCCTGATTAGATCTTCTGGTCAACATTAGATACTTGTAACTGGGCATCCAAAAATATAGTCGACCATGATATTCTTCATCACTGAATACTGCAATAATGACCTTCACTGCTGACTGCAACAAATCTGCCATTGGATCATGAAAAACATAAGGTCTTTCCTCCTGCTTAAAGAGCAAGGTGTATTTCTCTCTTGCTTCTGATCTTTCTTCATAATGTACTTCAGAATGTTCCTAGTCCTCAAAAATTTTTGAACAAGTAGATGAGCAGATTTCCTCTTCAAAAAGCATTTCAAAACATGAGGCATATGAAGAAGAATCTAAAAGGAAGTCCTGAATGTTCTGATCGGCTATAGTCTGAATATATTTGTGATCATCTTGATATGATATGATAGCCAGATTCTCATTACATTCATCACATTAATTAATCACGAGAAAAGAAACTTTAGATGATTCTTGAAACCCAACACTAACATTTCTATCATCTACCATAAATTCATCCAGAGGAACTTTTTCACTTACTTGAGCAAAGATCTCATCTTGTTGTTCATGAGATGACTGGATTACCTCTTTATGAAGGCTTTGTTCTGATGACATGAGAACATTTGGATCCATAACTCTGTCTTCTTTATTCCAGATGATTTCAACAGCAGAGTTCTCTTTCATGAGATTCAGCACAATGTATTCTTGGTCATCACAATCTGAATCTGGATCTGAAAAGGCTGACTTAACGTTATTACATTCTAAAATTGAAACTTGACTTCCTTGCATGCTGTCTTCTTCTATGGACAGATCTGAAACGATACTTTCTCTTTCATCACTTTCAGCCATATGGAAATCTTCAACCTGCTGATCTATAAAGCTACTTACAGGACTGTCATCCTTTTCAGAAGAGGAAGAAATTCCACCATCACCTTCTTGACCATGTGCACACTGCAGATCTGTGTTAACTTGAGCTGGAACATGACCGTTCAAGAGTTGATCTATCTCATCTTCAGACAGAGGAGATAATACTTTTTGTTTTCTCTTGCTCAAACAGTGATTGTCTTCATTAATTTCAAGTGAAGGAGTGTACAAATTTTCCTCATACTGCTGATCCATTTCATGTAATTCCTGTTGACTGTCAAGATGAAAAATTCCTTCATCTTCCACCATACTAAAATCTTGATCCTGCTGCAAATTTTCCTGATCATCTTGATAAGTATCACTCTCTTTATGCTGCTGAAATGGATTTTCATACAAGGCTTCCATGATTTCTCCGTCCATCAAGTCATCATGTCCATAAAAATTCTCAAGATCTTCAATAAAACTATGAACATGGCTACAACAGTCTTGAACTAAAGCCAAGGATGGATATGATTCTTTATACCTTTCAAAGAATATTGCATGAAAATCTTTTAAACAATAAATAGAAGCAGGTGGCAAACTTTCATACCAAGATCGGGCTTCGTCTTCCAGAGTAGCCATAAACATTTTCATCAAATAGTCTTCAGGAAAATTGATCTTTAATTTATGCACATGAATGTGAAATTTCACCAGATGAAGAGCAGCGTCAGTACCTTTCACATTTTTGAACATAGGCAAATTCTTTGACCAATCTACCTTGGGCATTTTATTTGGAAAACCTGGGATGTGATCTCGGCTCATGGGAGCATATCTTCTTGCAACCCGATCCATCTTGAAAACCTTAAAGCTACTAATCTTCCTGCAGTGGAGTCACCATGAAGCATTGATCTCTAGATTTTTCAGTGAATGAAGTCGCCAAGTGAATGATTTCAGCCTTCTTATGTCTGATCGTTGTCCACCATCAACAATCAGATCTGAACTTGATACATGTACTGGGGAAATTAACAAGTTAGATGTCACGTTTACAAGCCAGACCGGAGATTGACTGAAGCAGCGTTTATCTACTTTCGTTGATGCATTACAAGAGCGTTTCGAAGGCTACCTGGCATAACTTCAGGCTCTGTCTGTAGCTTATAACACAAATGACATCAACAAGCAAACCATTTTCTTCCCCAGTATGGTCGCCGCTATGTTAGGCGCCTAGATTTGCGTCAGGCTGAAAAGACAAGGTTCTAGGTCCACATCAAACCACGCTCAGCCTCGTAGCTAACCCTACGAGGATAGGAGAGGGCTCTCTCTGGGTCGATCTCGGAAAAAGACAAGCGATGGGGCTCGAGATGAATGATATAAAAGCTAATTTTAGGCTAGGTATGAAGTACAAGGGTTTGATTTGAATTTTTCAGAGTTTTGTGTTGGAAACAGGGAAAGGCAAATTGGGCTTGGGGATGAGGCACAGTTTCTGTAGAGTTTTGATTGGGGCAAGGAAGGCAATCACTTTGATGCTTCAAATTGAGTGAATGGATAGATCAGACTGGTGAGGAGCTAAGGAGAGAAAGAGAGTCTCAAGAATTCTCCTTAAACAGATGAAAACATGGAAATTTAAACAAATTCAAAGGAAGAGCATAACAGTTAATGGATTCTACCTTAATCACTCATTTGTTCAAATTCAGAAGAAGAGATAGGATAATGATACACATAACACTAATGAACTTACAATTACTTAGAGAAGCACACCATCGAAACATAAAGCCACATTGATCCCAAACAGTGCTGCAAAATCCTGGTCTTTCCTTAGCTAAAAATGCAGAGATAGAATGTACAATGATATTCCAAAGCAATCCCAAGTGTCCAACCCTAAAAATGACTTAAGAACTATATGATATAGACTAGCCCAACCCATTCCCTTGCCTCTAGGGGTCGCGCTCATCATTCTAGGAGCTGTTTCAACCAATTCTAAACAAAGCACTAAAATCTAGGCAATCAAAACAACTTGCCTCTATAAGGTAGGAAACTGATTCATTCATTAATTTTTCACTTTTTAGTGAATGAATCCTATAGAACAAGTAAATAAGTGCCAAAATTACATCATTTTTATCCAATTACATCAAGATATATCAAAAATTACATCAAAAAGAAAAACTAGTCAAACTGGCCGAATTTCTGAGTTGGAAGGTGAAAAATTGAGCAAAAATCCTCTATGTGCCGCGCCAAATCCTCTATGCATCGTGCCATTTTTAGGCTGAGTTTGAGGCACTTCCTGAAGTCAAAATTGAGCACAAGTGTGCTTGTTGGAAATCCATGCCTGTCTACTTTCCAACCCAAGTGGAATTTCTAAATTTGGTGCCCATTTGCCCCTCCAAAACTTCAATCTCCCAAGACTGCTTCATGTGTGTCAAGATAGGGGCAGTGAGGTCATTTTTTGAGTGTTTTTGACCTCCTGAGAACTAAAAACTTGCCCAAAATTCTTGGCCATGCACCAGAAGTCATGATTTTTCATGAAAAATCCAAAAATGTAAACTTTTTGCAATTTGGAGCTCCCTAGCAAAAGCACGCGCCACGTGGCGCGGCGCACAGGGAGAAAAACCCTGTTTTTTGTACCAAAATTTGTCAAAATGCCAAAAATGCCCCAAATTTCTTGAAATTTGGGCTGGAGCTTCTTCATTAAGTGTTATATTGGGCTAAAGAGGCTTCGGCCAATATCTGAAGACGATCAAGCTCCCTTTGCCTCTTTTTCTTCCTTATTGCCTTCCTCAATTTTGCCTTTAAATTCTTGATTCGTGCCTTGCAGACCTTGTTCTGTGCCATGTAGTGGAAAGCCATGTGTCTCAGGAATGCATGGTCCTTATCGGCCTTGACCAAAAACATCTATAAGTGCATGTTAACTCTCTCAAGATTAGACTCCTAATCCTCATTAATCTCTTGCTCCAATGACATGAGCTCAATTCTTCTCCTTTGTGCAGCTTGGCGATTCTCGCGGATATTTTGTAATGATTACTTGCTGATCTTCAAGCTATTTGTTCCTCTACTCCAAATACTTCATGGTCCACTTAGCTCTCTCCAAGTCAAGGGATAAGGCTTGGATCTCTGTTTGCTGCTCCTAGATGATATCCTTAAGTTTGGCACTTTGTGGGCCTGTATCTATATAATCATTATGAATGAGAATGAAATCGGTCTCTCTTTCACCTGAAGGCCCCTCATCTTGCATTGGCCTCTTGCCTTTGTCCTTTACCTGTGATGCTGATGGAGGAAGCGAGGCCCCTTCCACCCCGGGTGGAGATAACACTCGCTTTGCTGCTGCAAACAAATGTCTGGTGCCTCTTTGATATGTGATGAATACCGGCACACTAGCGGTCTCATGGCGCTCATACTGACGAGAAGGTCCACCTTCATGCTTAACCTCTAATAATCCCTGTGAAGCTCTGAAGAAGTCACGAGAGATTAAATCATACCAGGTGATGCCCTGTGATCCAAGTTGATGAACCACCAAAATCTTAATAAGAGAAAAATGATAAACCCTGTTAAGTTGCTGTTGAGGAGTTTTTTGTTGCACAAGGGTGGTCATCCTCTCTATGTTCCGGCAAATGAAATATGGAATGTTCATCATCCGTACCCTGGTGAAATTCATGAGCAACCTGATGTGGTAAGCATAGAGATGAGAGAACCGTCCCTCATAGCTAAAATATTTCATGATCAATTTCATTAGTGGAGCATATTCATCTTTCAGATATCAGAATGGAAACACTCTCTTGAGCTGCCTCAAGAAACCAGTTTTAATGTATGGCTCATAATGCTGCCGGTCAATCTTCTGCTTCTTGTTCCATGGTTCTCCAATGTTCGGTATGCCGGTTGCTAATGAGACAGATTCTGGTGTAAGTGTGAAGGTGACACCAGCTAAGATAGCTTGATCTCCATGTAAGTGCAGCACGAATAGACGAGCCAGCTCATGATGAAATTGAACACTAGCCACCTTTTGACAAAACTCATAGCATGACTGATGCTGGAAACACAACATAGCAAGAGGGCAGGCCTGCAATTCTGTAAGGGTGGTCGGTTCTTCTCTAACATGTCTGCCACTTTTATGAGGCCTCCGGGGTGCCTGTTCTTCCAAGGGTGAGTCACTTTGGGTTTCCACTTCATAGTCTGATGAATGCTCAGATGCCATGACTATTGTTTTTCAAACTGCCTTGAAGATGAAGATGTTGGTGTATGAAAACTATTTAGACTGCTCTTTTAGTAATGTGTGCCAACTCTGCCACCAAAGGGGAAAACCAATGAAACAGGGACTGTTAGGAAAGGGACATAATATCAAGGGATTAGGAATTATTGGGAGAGATTTGTTTGGGAAATATGGGAGGGGGTTTAGGATTTTGGTGTGGGAATAGGGTTTAGGATTTTCACATTTAAAAGTTTGGGAAAGGGAATTTGGGATAGGGGTTTAGTAATTTTAGGGGATGTGGAACAATGGAGTCAAGGAACAACGGGAATTAAGGACAATAGAAATAATGGAAAAGAGTAACCTTGGTGGCAAACAAGTTTTGAAATCCTAGGTAGTAGCTTACATGTGAGGGATTCAAAATGAAAGGGTTTGAATTTTTGTTTCAATCATTAGCATCCATAAACCACCATCACTCAGCACAAAAATGGATGAAATATCAAGATGTCGACCATACCTAGAAAATCCACGCAAATAAATGGCAATTTGGAGAAATTTCAAATGTTTTTGGGCTTTCAAGTGTATGCGTCGCGCCGCATACCCAATGCGCCGCGTTGTCCCAGTGCGCCACGCTTGTTCAGAATTACACTGGACAATTTCTCCCAGTGCGCTGCGCCTCCTCAGTGCGCCGCGCTAGCCAAGTTTCCACCAATTTCACCCAAATCACGCACTAACTCAACCAATTTGCTTTTGGTGGCTTCTGTTTGGTCTTGGCATGCAAATGACATTGATCTTCATGAAAATACCTTTATAAAGACATGGATTTGATTTTTGACACTTCAAGACCCATCTTTGTAATGTTTTGGCATTGGCACTTTTTCCATTTTAATACAACTCTATTTTAAATTTCCTTTCTGATTTTTTGACTGAAATAATGAAATTCTTGGCAATTTTGCAGGGATAGCTGACATGAAATTTGGCAAAGGAGACTAGGGCTGCGCCTGAAGATTTCAAAAACTGAAAATTTTTGAAAATTATTACAAAGGACAAAATGTTGAGTTTTCTTCAAAACAGAGTTTTGAAGAACAGTCATAATCCGTCCATATGATGATGAAATTAGCGAGATAAAAAACATGTGTAGAACCTCCCTCTGACTTGTTGGCATTTGGACACTTTAATGACTCAATTTTTGAAACCTTAGACCTATGATTGACATGACCCTTTGCCCATTAAAAGATCAAATATTGACTGTTGTGGACTTTAATAAACATTGATGAATAGACCTAAGCCAGCAGGTACAAGACATGAGGGGAATGAATGATAAAGCCCTTCCGTCAGATTTATGGCATGCTCCTAGCGTAATGCAACTGAGTGAATCAAGCGAGAGACCTAAAAATGAAATGCAAACAGATTTTTTATCTCTGGCGGAGGGATGACCAAACCGACTCTAACATTATGAAAATTAACCACTTTGAGTGTTATAAATTTTTATGATATGTTTATGAGATATTTTGGAAAATCGAGTAAGCAACAGATGAAAAAAATGGCACAAATGGTTAAAAGGATGACTGTGAATAATGATGAAATGATGATAGATTAGTGGCCTAATGTTATGCTCTTGGCCTTCAAGAAATTCCAGAATATCATAAATGCGAAGAAATATAGCCGAGAACACAAAATAAAGAGAGAAAAACAACAATTATTTTATTATTCAAAATAAATTCAATGTTCACTTACCTCTTCGAGGGGGAAACCTCCAGTAGAGAAGAGATCGATTACAATAAGACTCGATGATATTTCTTGTACTAACTAAGACTATTTATAGCTAAATGACATCCAAAACCCTAACTACTAGTGGTCCCTTGCATAACACAGGTTAACCACTTTATTTATTAACTACGTCTCGCTTACAACTAACTGTGTTCCCTTTTCTCTCATGCAAATCAACCACTTACAATTATTAATGCGGGCTTTATGTACTCTCTAACTAACTATCACTATGACTTGGCCCATTGATCTTATTACATAAATAAAGGGGTTAGGGTTGGACCCCTAACATGACCTCCCCCATCAAAATCAACCTTGTCATCAAGGCTTAAGCTGCGGAAACTGCTGAAGAATAGTGGCTGGTTCCCAAGTCGCATCTTCTAGAAAGTTGTCTCTCCACTTGATGAGGAATTCCTTGATCATGCGGCCATAGAGATGTCTTTCACAGGTATCGAGGGTTTGTTCTAGTTGGAGCCAATGTGAGCCTTTCTCATCCAATTTGAGTAAACTACTTTGAATTATGCAATTGTTCCCCACCACTTTCGTGAGGCATGACACATGGAATACCAGATGGATTTTTGAAGTTGGTGGCAAGGCCAGTTTGTAGGTGACTGCTCCAATGCGTTGAAGTATCTAATAAAGTCCATATAATTTTGGTTCTAGTTTTTGGAAACCCTTTTATTTGAGAGATGTTTTCTTATATGTTTGTAGTCGCAGGAATACCTGATCCCCTTCTTGAAATGTCGGCTCAAAATGATGCGAGTCTTCCTGTTACATCATTCGATTCTGAGCTTGATGTAGATTATCACTGAGATGATCTATCATGGAGGCACGTTTCTATAGGAGTTGATGAACTGCCTGCACCTTAAAACATCCAGAGATATAAGAAATAGGTGAAGGTGGGAGTTGGCCATACACTACCTCATATGGAGTCATCTTGGTGGCTTCATGGTAGCTAGTATTATACCACCATTAAGGTAAAGGTAGCCATTGTACCCATTGATGCTGTTTTTCTGAAGTGAAGCACCTTACATATGTCTCCAGATATTTATCAAGTGCTTCTATTTGACCATTAGTTTGGAGACGATAGGCGATACTTAGTTGGAGTTTCATGCCTTGTAGCTTGAAAATTTCTTGCCAAAATTTGATGGTGAAAGTGGGGTCGCGATCAAACACATTGGAAGTCGGCATGCCATGCAGTTTGAATATTTGGTCCATGAAAGTTTGAGCCACCAAAATGGCTGTAAATGGGTGGGGTAGAGCGCAACATATTTAGAACGTCTATCCATAACCACCATGATGACGGATTTGTTCCCCGACTTTGGGAGAACAGTGATGAAATCCATGGAAACATCTATCTAGATAGAGGCAGGGAGTGGCAATGGTTGTAAGGTTCCAGGTAACTTGACTATTTCTCCTTTGTTGCGTTGACATACATCACATTTAGCTACAAAAGTAAGAATGTTGTTTTTCATGCCAGTCCAAAAGAAAGAATGATGAGCAAGAGCATGAGTCTTCTAAAATCCTGAATGCCCTGCAGTTGGAGATGAGTTCAACTCTTCTCTTCCAAAATGTGAGCTTTGAGGGTGGATTTCGGTGATATAGCTACTCAATCCTTGTAGTGAAGAATATCATCCTTCCAATAGTAGTCAGCTAAGGAATTACGATATGCTCTCAAGTTATTAATAAGTTGAGAGAGAGAGGGGTGTGAGAACCATTACTTGTGGGCCTCTGCAATCCAATCTAGTATGGGAAGAGAGATTTATAGCAGGATGCTTTCATCCTCAAATTGGCGGATAAATCATCAACTACTACATTGTCACGCCCTTCTCTTGTAAATTATCTCATAATCATATCCTAGCATTTTGGTTGTTAGGGCCTAAATCTACCTCAGGCTGAGAAAGGCAGGTCTAGGGTAACATCAAACCACGCTTAACCTGGTGGCTAGCCCTACTAGGTCGGCAGAGGGCTCTCTCCTTGTCAATCTCAGGAAAATATAGCAAATGAGGCTTGAGATGACCGATGTAAAGAATAATTTTAGGCTAGCTATATGCTTAGAGGAGTTTGACTGAGTTTTATGTTGGTTTGTTGGATCAAAAGTGAAAGGCAGTTTTGGGTCTGGGGAATGGCTCAGTCTTGCAGAGTTTTTTGTGGGGTTAGGTAGGAAAATGCTTTAGTACTTTGAAATAAGTGAAATGGAAAGTCTTAAGACTGGTGAGGAGTTGAATAGGGCATGAAAGTATCAGGAATCCTCTTCAAACAATTGAAAACATGAAAAACCAAATAAACCCTAAGGTAGAGCACTGCAACATCCATGAATTCCACCTTTATACTTGATTCATTTAGTTAAGCTGAAAAGAGAGAGATAATGACATAAATAGACACATGATAACTTTAATTACAGAAGGAGAAACAATACTAAATCACCATGCCACAAGAATCCCACAAAATGTTGGAAACCCTGGTCTATTTCCTTGCCCAATTGCACAAATGAATGTACAATAATGCTTAAAGCATTCACAAGAGTCCAACCTTTGAAAATGACTGAAAAACACATGATATAGACCTACAAAACACATTTTATATCCATCAGGGTCTGAATCCATGAGAAGAGTGGTGGTTTCAACCATTTCTAAACTAGGAACACAAAAATAGGTAGTGGAACAACTTGCCTCTAAAACCTAGGAAACAGATTCATTCAACTCCAAACCACCTACAATTGATGTATCTACCTTATCAAGTCAATTTTTATCTTTTTTACATCATAGTACATCAATTTACATCATGTCAGCTCATGAATTTCACCATAAGAGAGAAAAAGTCAAACTAGAAGAAAACTAGGCGAAAGATAGAATTTTTGGGCAAAATTGTCACTTTTTCATCACGTCTGTAGCGCCACTTTTTCTATGCATAGTGCTTTTTCCCAGCTACATTTTGAGGCGTTCCCCTTCACCAAATTTGCTCCAAGTAGGATTTTTGGAAAGGTATATCTGTCTACTTTCTAGAACAAGTGGAATTTCTGAATTTGGTGCCCATTTTCCCCTCCAAAAATCAGTTCTCCCAACACTGCTTCCTGTGTGGCCAAAAAGTGGCAGAGAGGGCATTTTTGAGGTGTTTTTGGCCCTTTTAGTGACCCAAAACTTGTCCAAATTTCCTAGTAATTTCTGGGTATTCATAATTTTTCATGAGGAATCCAAAAATTTAAAGTTTTCCTCTAGAGGAGGTCCCTAGAAAAAGCAAGCGCCAGGTGGCGCTACGCACCTGCCAGAAAAACCTGTTTTTTCCTTGAAAAATTCAAAATTGTCAAAACGTTTGCCAAATTTCTTGAAATTTGGCATGAGTGATCTGCATCAAGTACTATGCTAGGCCAAGGAAGCTTTAGCCAAGATCTTGAGTTTGTCTTTGTCTTTCTTGCTCCTTAAAGTCTTCTTCAACTTGGCTTTTAGGCATCTTATCCTAGCTTTGCAAATTTTGTTTCGTGCCAAATAGTGATAAGCCATGTGCCGCAACATCTTTTTCTCCTTATTGGCCTTCTCAAGCAGCTTCTCCAAGTGCATATTTTCCCTCTCTAGCCAAGATTCTCGGTCAGCATAAATCTCTTGCTCAAGCGGTGTCAATTTGACTTTTTTTCTTTTTGTTGCTTGCTTGTTTTCCCTTATGGTTTGCAGCTTCATGATTGCTTGCTTATCCTCCAGCTACTTATTCCATTTCTCAAGGTAATTGATGATCCACTTAGCTCTTTAAAGGTTAAGACATAAGTCATGGATTTCAGCTTCTTTTTATTTGATGATCTCCTTGAGTTTTGAGCTTTAGGAGCCCAAATCAGTATCATCATCCTGAATCAAAATGAAATCTCTCTCCTGACCTTCAGACGGCCCTACCTCATGCAATGGTTTCTTCCCTTTATCTTGTACCTGCTCTGCTGAAGAAGAAGGCAAAGCCCCTTTCATCCTGGGTGAAGATAGCATTTGTTTGTCGTCTGATGAAGGAAACAAGACCCCTTCCACCCCAGGTTGAGATAATACTCGTTTTGCAGCTACAAATAGCCTCCTTGTCCCCTTGCCATAAGGTACATATACTGGCATCCCTGTAGCTTGAGTTGTAGCTTGAGTTTCATGAACCTCTGGGTGATTTGAAGGCCCTCCTACCTCTTGAAAAACTGATGGGGTCACTTGAGGGCTCTTGTAAACCTCATGTGAAATGAAAGTATCCCATGAAACATTCAACAAACTTAGCTGATGAAAAACCACAATCTTGATCAATGAAAAGTGATAAATGCTATTTTACTATTGATGAGTAAGTTTTCTTTGCACCAATGTGGTCATTTTCTCAATGTTTCTGCATATGAAATAGGGGAGGTTCATCATTCTCACTCTAATGAAATGCATCAATAATCTAATATGATAAGTGTACAAGCAAGAAAATCTTCCTTCACAACTGAAGTATTTGATAATGAGCTTCATGAGTGGAGCATAAGTGTCCTATAGGTATTTGAAAGGAAAGACCCTACTTATTTTCTTTTGATAACTAGCCTTGATATAAGGCTCATAATGCTCTTTTCTCACATGTTGTCCTTTGTTCCACTGTTCACTTACATTTGGAATACATGTTGCTTCAGCTATAGTTTCAGGTGTCAAAGTGAAGGAAACACCTGCTAAGTTGACTTGGCCATTGTGAAGATGAAGGACAAATAATCTAGCAATTTCATGGTGATATTTCACCCTCTCCACCATCTCACAAAACTGGTAGCAAGACTAATGTTTGGAACATGTCACTGCAAGGGGACAAGCCAATAACTCTGTAAGTGTAGTGGGATCCTCTCGGATGTGTTTCCCCCCTTATGTGGTTTTCTTGGGGTATAAATCTCTTGGGAGGGATCACTCATAGTTTCCTCATCCCTTTTATAAGCTGAATCTGTTTCCATATTTGCCACTGTATAGTGCAAAATGACGAGTATGAAGAGATTTTATTTCAAGAATAGGTGACTGTTGTTTTCTTCTTTGAGATTTGATGAATGGGACTGATGAGTGGAAGGTTTTGATGCTGACTGTATGGTTATTGGGGAGTGATAGGGTTTGGGAATGCAAATTAGGGTTTGGGGAATAGTGGGATTTAGGTGTTAGGGTTTGGGAAAAAGGGAGCAGGATAAGTGTGAATGAGAGAGGGAAAGGGGAATAAAATGTAAAGAAATGTAGTGAAGAGGGATGGGATATGGGAGAATTATGTAGGGGAGTAAAATGAACAGCAAGTATGACAAAAATTCCAAGCCCTAGGCAATTTTGCAATGAAACTCTGCAACAAATTAGGGTTTGATCTTTCACCTATCAAAACACTATCAATGATGACTAAATCTCTTTTATGGCAAATCTGGAGGCTTTACTTACTTGGAGGAATGAAGTTTGCAAAAATTTGGAGCTTGACAAGGTTGTTAGAATGAAATTTAGGCTTGGCAAACTGGTGCATCGTGCCAACACTCAGGTGCGCTGCGCCAGTTCAAATTTCTTTGTATTTCCTGCACTCTGTGCGCCGCGCCAGGTAGGTGTGCTGCGCCACTACCCAAGTGCGTCGCGCCTAGGGAAACTTCTAAGTTTGGCTGTGATTTCCCTTCTTTCACCTCAAAAACGCTATTTTCACTTGTTTTCTCTCTCTTTGAGCAAAAATGAAGTCTTTAACACAAGAAACACTTTATATACCTTTTGAATTTAATTTTTTCATTTAGAAAACCCACTTTCTAAAGTGTTCTTTTTCACTTTGTTCTTTAAAAACTCTGTTTTGCAATTTGGCTCTCTTTTTGTCATTTGATGGACTAATGCTTGGATTTTTTTCTTTCTTTTGCAGGAGCTGGAGTGCAGAAGTTTGGCAAGGTGACCCAGGGCTGTAGATGATGCTTATTACATATAGGAAAATTAAAATTACATGAAATTTTTATACATAGAGCATAAAAACTCTGTTTTTCTTCAAAACAGGGTTTTGAGGAAAAATCAATTACTGAGTATATCATTATTGAAATTTTGATGTTGATACCTTATTAGACCCCCTCATGTGCCTGCTGACCATTATTGAGCTTTTACATGACTATGGTGACAAAACCCTAGACCTAATGAGACTTGAAAACCCTAAAATGACTTCTGCAATTGAAATGAAAAAAAAATGATAGCAAATGATCTGTACATGTGTAAATAGGCTAGTAGATGAAAAGCATGAGGCAAATTGATAAAGAACCACTACCATCAGATGATCCATGACCTAATGGAATGCAGCTGATTGGATGAGACACCTAAAATGCATGCAAAAAGATAATTTTGATCACTGATGGCGGGATGAAGGTACCGACACTAACATTGGCCAGACATTTATTTTGTTGTGGTGATGATAGACGTTGCTCCAAAAAATATTTTAGGCTTTGATGGTCCGTGTGGATTTGGAAACGTCACCCCAACAAGTATGGTCACCAGGTGTCTACTGCATGTAAGATGGCCATCATTTCTTTCTCATAGGTAGATTGACCTAGATGTTTTCCACTCAATTGTTGGCTGGTGAAGGCAAATGGTCAACCTTCTTGCATTAATACAACACCAATACTAGTACCAGAAGCATCACATTCAATCACAAAAGATTTGGTGAATTCTGGTAGGGCCAATAAGGGAGTGGAGAAAATGGCATGTTTGAGAGCCACAAACACCTACTGAGCTACATCATTCCAGAGAAATGAATTTTTCTTGATAATATTAGTGAGGGGTCTAGCAATGTGACCCTAATTATAGAAAAATTTCGATAGCAGCTAGTGAGATAGAAGAATCCCCTCGAACTCTTCAAGGTTTTTGGTTTGAGGAAATCTTGCATTTCCTGTATCTTTTTTGGATCAACCCTCACTCCTTTATGACCCACAATGTGTCTCAAATACTCAACTTCTTCCACGCAAAAAGAGAACTTGGACAATTTAACAAATAATTTGTGATTCCAGCACAGTTGCAAGATCAAGTCTACATGTTGAAGATGTTTGTCAGAGGTTAGGTTATAAATTAGAATGTATCAAAGAAGATGAGGACAAATTTTTGGTGATATGGTTTCAACAGTTGGTTCATGAGGCTTTGAAAAGTAGATGGTGCTTTACAAAGACCAAATGACATGACCAAGAATTTATAATGGCCTTCATGAGTTCGGAAGGCAGTCTTAGGAATGTTTAATTCCTTCATCTGTATTTGGTGATAGCTAGAGTGAAGATCTAGCTTGGTAAAGAATTGAGAACCATGTAGTTCATCAAGAATATCATCAACAACTAGAATAGGAAATTTGTCTTTGACACTGAGCTTATTGAGGGCCCGCAACTTCGGACATATGCACAATTATCCATATTTCTTTAGCACCATGACCATTGGTGATGAATACATATTGATGTTGGGATGAATATCACCGGCTTCAAGGAGTTCCTTGATGATTTTTTTAATTTCATTCTTTTTGGTGAAAGGATATCGATATGGGCATGCATTAGGTGGTTGGGCCGTCGGGACCAAAGGGATTCTACGATCATGTTCACCCCTAGAGGGTGGAATCTCTTTAGTTTTCTCAAATACCTGCTGGTGGCGGTCTAAGACCTATTGCATATGAGGATGAATTTGAGGAGTAGTAGATTCATTGGTTCAAGTGGCATTAAAGTGGGTGATGCCTCCATGATGGCCCTTTTTTAAAAGCATTTCCATTGGAGGTGAGCTGATGATAGTAGGAGCACCTGCTTGGAGTCCATGTAATGTATGAATATGGTTGTTCTACTTAAAGCTCATATATAGCTCTTGGAAATCCATTGTGATCGGGCCTAGTGTGCGAATCTATTTAGCACCCAAGACAATGTGACAACCACCCCTTTCAATAGAAAACATATGGGTCTTTATATGGTAGTCTCCCATCTGAATTTTAATATTTTCACAACGACCTTCACATTTCATGGTCCCCCCATCAGCGATCAGGACTTGGAAATTAGAGACTATCCACACAAAACAATGAACAGCTTCGACGACTCGCTTATGGATAAATTTATGAGTACTACCACTATCAATCAATACCACTACTGGTATATGTTTAAGAAAGACTTGGATTTTGAGAATTTGAGGCAAATAAATTCCCGCCAAAGCATGTAGTGAGATAAATGGTTGATCTGGCATAGTTGTGAGATCATTGTCAGGTTGGGTTTCCTCAAATTCATCCTCAGGCCCCCCAAGGGGTAGGGCTTCCTTAGATGAGTTTTTATCCGTAGCATCAATTTGAAAGAATTTTGGTTCCTTGCGTTTATGCCCCGGGGAGTACTTTTAATCATAGTAGTAGCACAATCCTTGTTTTCTTCTTTCAGCGATTTCTGCTGGGACATTTTGAACCTTAAGTGTTTGGGTAGGTCCCTGAGCCTAGGTGAGATGGCCCTTGGCTACAAAATTTGGACGAGTGGAATGGGAAGCTAAGGCGAGTTCCACCTCTACGAATTTTTTTAAATCGTCCATCCACGTAACTGGGTGGTGCATCCGGACATGGGCTTGGATGGCTTCATTGAGACCACTGATGAAACACTCCAAGTAGAATTCATCTGCTAGACTATGAGTTCTGATAACCAATGTCTCAAAGGTTGCAATGTAGTCTTTTACTATGTCTATTTGTTAGATCTTAGTGAGAGGGACCAAAATATTAGATTCTCTGTCAAAGTGATCACATAAGGCCTTTGAGAACTTGTGCCAAGTTATGTTCCCGGGATGAAATTTCTGATGCCACTACCACCTTTTCCATCTCTCTTGGTCCAATTAAAGGGCTCCCACACATATTTTAGTCTGATCTTCACAGATATCATTAAGCGAGAAATATTGTTCCATTTGTGCTACCCATACTACAAGATTAGAGCCATCAAATTGTACATGTCTAACTTGAGTGGCCAAGGGTGGGGATGTTGGTGATTTCCATGGAAGTGAATGTAATGGCTAGATTCTCCTTCGAGGTGTTCATCAACACTATGCTCTTCCTGATGAGACCTTTGCCTCATATTGGTGAGCTGTGAAAGTTGTGAGGAAATTTGCTCCATATTGCCTTGGAACTCATCCATCCTTTTTTCAAGGTTCTCGATCTTCTCATAGGCCATGACTTGAGATCTGGTACCTACCATACACAAACCCCTATCAATTACTTAAGTGTAGTGTTCTTAGAAAGAGGGCCACCTCAGGAATCTATTAGCGGGAGTCACTTGAAGTCATTTCAGAAAAAATTGAGATCACCAGAAAATTGAAGCTGACAAGTGAATGGTACCACTACGATCAGCTCATCATCCTGAAGCTTATGGGCTAAGTCTCTTGCAAGTTTTACTCCCCATTGATCAATACTGCAGTGGCCAAATTCCAGAAAACTTGATCCTGCCCAATGTCCTGCAAAAATAGGGCACGGATTGTAGTAGCAGCAAGCCTCATTGCACAAAGAGTCTGGTCAACACTGTGAAACCCCAACTGTTGAATGTGTGTTGCACAGTGGTGACAGAACCCCAACTCTTGGATCTGATCTAGAAGATAAGGTAGTGAGTGATATTTAAACAACAGACGAGTGTCAGGTGCTACAAATTGCAATAGACACAGGGGTCCAACAATAGTACTAGGCACAAATATTTCAGGGTGCTAACTAAGGAGGATCAATCATACCCTTAGTCATACTAATCAACTACCCTATCGTACACGTCAGTAATCTCCTTGAGTGATGTTCTTAGTGTACTATAGAAGCAAGATGACCAACAACTTATCTAAGGTTAGGTTTCAGGTGAGCCTAGGGGGCTTTTGATATACCCAAGGGTACGTGGAAGTGCAGTCCATGTGCAGTTTTGTCTAATGTGCTACTACTCAAAGGGGTACCCACAGGGGTTACAAGGGATTCCAACAAGTGTGACCACCTCTTGTAGTTCTTGTGTGCATGCCTCCCCAAATCTACATGTTTATGCACATAATGACAAATCCTATGGTTTAAAGATGTCGGAACACATCTCTAGCCTAAGAAAAAATTCTACGAAAATTGGAGGTACAACTGGCCCTAGAAAGTGCTATGATAACACTTTTTATGCTCTTGACTTGTGAGAAATTCCAGAATACTAGAAATGCGAAGAAATATAGCCTTGAACATAGAATAAAATGAGAAAAAAAGAAAGTATTTTATTATTTAGAAATATATTCAATGTTCACTTGCCTCTTCAAGGGGGAAACCTCGAGCAGAGCAGATCTTGATTACAATAAGACTTGATGATATTTCCTTTAATAACTAAGACTATTTATAGCTAAATGACATCAAAAACCCTAACTACTAGTGGTCCCTTGCATAACACGGGTTAACCACTTTATTTATTAACTATGACCCGTTTACAACTAACTGTGGTCCCCTTTCTCTAATGCATGTCAACCACTTACAATTATCAATGCAGGCTTTATTTACTCTCTAACTAAATATGACTCAGACCATTGGGCTTTTTACATAAATAAATGGGTTAGGGTTGGACCCTAACACATAACATCTCCCCCACATTGAGATCTTTGCATGCCCCCATGTAAATGAAGGGAACCTAACAAAAAATTATGAAAATATTTTCTCGAGAATGTATCTTTGGGAATGACTTGACTTTCTTACACCATTTCTTAGTAAATTTAAATAGTTTTCTAATATGCTCTTTCACATAAATATATTGTATATTCTACTGCTAGTTCACCCCACTCACCAAGGCATTGACTGAGCTATTAGAGTGAAAACAATGCTTCTTTGTTGCACTAAATGGTGGATATCCTTTCTCAACCTTTTTGCAACATTCTCCATCTTCTGTTTTTCTATGTCACTGCTCAAATTTCATCAACCTGTGATTTCACTTCAGAATTTGGAGGATGCTAGAAAATGTCAAATTGTGCAACTTAACACATTTTAACTTGTTCAATGAAGAACATACAAAAACAATATAAATATGGGCATTCAACTTAGAAGTTTGGTTTTTGTAACATTGTTCCTCATGTAACACTTGTATGCACAAATGATAGTATTGTTGATATGAAATGATGGATGGAGTGGCTTTATGACTTAAAAATAATGATCAAAACCAAGTTGACAAAGTGACAAAATAAATGAATTCTTCACCCCTGTAGCTTGCTCATCATATGAAAAATGGGATATCATGAGATATAATACGTTTTAATGGGCTATGATAAGGCCATACAACATAAGTGAGATATATTTTCAATGTCCATATATTCTATGTTCTGTATTTTACTTCAAATAAACAAATAAAATGTTACATATTTTCTTTTGACAAAATATTTACAAACTGGTTTTTGATGTAAGTTGCCTTGATGTGGTTGATCATCATGTTGGTGAAGTTTTTTTATACTTGATATATGATGTTGGACTTAATGTTCAAGTGTATAAATGTGTCTCTTGCTAATAACCTCAAATGATTCCAATACTTCATTCTCAAATGTAAATGCAATATGTAGTACAACTAAATTATAATACCCATGAAATGATCGAATAGCCTTCATTTGGACATTAGAAGATAACTAATGAAGCACATCATTCAACTACCCATTCAACTTCTAACTATACCATACCTCCAGTCTTAAAAGTAATCAAAGCTTGGTCTCAAGACTTGTTGCTTACTTTCCTTCAGTTGCTAGAAAGGGTATCTTGATGTCAGTAGCTCTTCTAACTTTTGATTTCCATATGCCTTACAATAAATATGACAATCTACCTTAACGCCTCATGAACAAAAATTTGGATTCAATTGAACAATTTCCAAGCTTCCAAGCATCTTATAAAACCATAATCATAGTTTAAGGAATTATAAGACATTGTAGTATGTTTTCATATTCTTGATTTGATTAGCCTTATTGATTCCATAATCATCTTTTAGCGAGAAAAACTTGCGAAGCTGCTTTTTGAAATTGTCTTCATTTCCCGAATTTTGAATTCATCTATTGCAACCTTGTATATCAAGTTTTTATTGTTGTCATAAAGATTTCTTTTTAAGTAGAGGGAAATTTAATCAAAATGAGTAAAAGTGAAAGGGATGGTTGATGGTGTGAGTGATCTGCAAAATGAAAGATATGGTGGAAAAATGAAAGGATGTTATAGTGGTTTTTCATTAAAATTTTCTAAACTTTTAATAAATTAAAAAAAGGTTTCATAAGTGATTTTACCTCAAGTTTAACTTTTGGAATTGGTGGAGAAGAGAGCATGATCTGATGGCTGATTTGATGTTGATTTGACTCAGGTACTTTGTTGATTTATGATGCATTGACCATCACTTTGACCTTGCTCCACAGAATGTATCCTTTTCATGTAGTAGACTTGTTTTTCCAATTTCTCTCAAATTTTATGAGGTTGTTACCATTAATATTATGCATCTTCCCACAAATAATCTCAACCAATGGGTGCACAGATGTCGAGAAAAATGAGAAATGGTTGTATATGATGGCGGCCAAATTCTTGAAACATACACACTAGAATTTCTTGAAATATTGTGTATTTATTTACCCTAAAAAATTAAATACGAACATATGCACAGTTTGAAAGTTATGATCAAATAAATTTCTGCTATGTTTCAACCATCACGCTACCCAATGTTGCAACAAAAACATATGCCACAAACTCATTTTATGGACAAATTGAGTGCTTATAAAGGGAAACAATGTATTTTTACCTTTTTTTCTGCCACATACATTTAGAAACCCATTTTGATGAAGAAAATATGTTTTTGTGAAAAAGTACTAAAATTTGCCTTGATGTGTGCATAGTGGTGAAAAATTTAAATCTTCCTTAAAAACCCCACTAAAATGTCCTCGAAAATTTCTCTTTTTTTTGAATTTTTCCCACGTATTACTCAACTTATCATACTATGAGAAAGTACAATATCTAAGAATTTTTTTTTTTTTTTTTATTTATGTTCTAATTTCTTGCAATATTTGTGCCAAAACTTCCCTAGAACAAACTGCTACAGCAAAAAAACAGGCTACTACAACGATAGTTGCAGAAACTGCAGCTTTCCATAGCTATTACAGAAAATGTCAATCTCTTTCGAAAGTTGTTTTCTCTGAGTCTAATATGTTGATTTGGAATGTGTGATGTATGTTGAAGTAGAAACCATGAAACATAATGCATGTTTGACTTAAATATACCTAATTTTATTTATTTTCCTAAAAAGGAAATGAATGAAGAAGATTTGTAGGGGTGCCATCATGCTACTTTTTAATGAAAAAAGGTGAACATTCTGCTCCAAGAAACTAATAAAATATACTACTACAATTTTTTGTTGATTCCATAAAACCATATAATCTCCATCAAAACCAAAATTCATGGTACAATTCTTACCATGCAAATGAATGTGCCAAATTTGAGCATGGAAAGAAATCATTAGATTACTGATCACTGATGAAAATAGTCAACCAATGCGAGATAACTCACCGATAATGTAAATGAGTGTCAAGGTACCTAAGTGCATATTGAAAAGGATGAATGAATGTGTTGAAGTCAAGTCACTTGCAAGATCTAACAATCAAGAGACATTGTTGTCAATGAGGAGGCTTGCAATTAATAAATGCAAGTTCTAAGGCACTCCAAATAATCTCTGAAATTGATCCTAGATAAGGTGTTGAAGTAGATGCAAAAAGATCTAATGGAAGGTGGGCCTTAAGGAATCCCACATCATCCAACTCAAGCATAGAACCAAAAGTGGTTTGAAGAACCATAATAAAAGATTGAAACCATCATAAAATTGCAGAACTTATTGTGAACGTTGCTTGCTAGTTACTTGATTTTGAAGAAAATCTTATGTTCAATTGTGCCAGCAAGATGGATTTCATAATAAGATTTATTTTTCTCTTTACTTATATATATGTGTGTGTGTGTGTGTGTCCTACTCTACTGGAAAATGAAATCTTGTTCAAGTATATGAATACTTCCAATGGAACCATGTGCATAACAAGATGATAGATAAGCTCATATGCAGGTTAGAAAGATACAATTTGATTTGTACCAATATATGAGAGATGAATTGCCTTGATTGAGATGATGTCAAAAAATATTCAACAATTGAGCACTAGGATCTAATGATTCTCTTGAACTAAGATTCAATGTGATCTTGTATTCCTTTGCTTCTTGTTATCATTCCATGAAAGTCTTCAGATATGTGATCCTTATTCATATAATCTAGTGATAGGCATGCAATAAAATTTTCAATCTCAGTTTCTAACAACTTCTCTTCTTCAGTGGGCATCCATGATTCTTGGACCTTATCTGAATCTTCTTCTTATGGTTGTTGTTCTTCAATGATAATTGGAGAATCATTTTGCAATACCTCAACATTGTAAGTGGATTGAGGTGTTTTATTATTGGGGATCTTAAATGGTTGTGCAGGTAGTTCAGTCGGAATGGATCTTTGGGTTTCTTGTGTGGTTATGTTTTGGATAATTTGGTACCTACGGATAAATACTAATTCCTTAGATAAGTAGTTGTATCTAGAACAACAATTTAAAGTGTTTTAGACTTTTCCTAGATAAGCAATAGATAAGATGAGAAGATGAGAATACCTACTTGTAGTTCTGCTTTCCTCTCGTCTCCCTTGTATCGATCCTGTCACTCCTTCTCGTACTTAATACACTTGAGAAGTACCCTATAAACACAAAAAAAAACAAAGAACCAATCAAAGCACACAATCTATTGAATATAAGTGAAAGGAATCAGATACAATTCACACATATAAGCATTATGAAACAATACAAACATATGGGAGAGAGGTTCAAACACTTTATTAGATAGAAGAAGGAATTACAACCATTGGTGTCTGATTCAAAGCCATTCCTTCAGCTTGGATCCCATCCACATCACATCAAAAGCATGAAAAACTTGTAGCATTACAATACTTGCTTCAAAGCCAAATCTCATAGTAGCATTATCTCCTTACAATTCAACATAATCCAACCCCTGATCACTTAGATGAGTGGTCAATTTATAGGAAGATGAAGGAGCTTTTGTCATAAATGGTGGCATTGAAAGGCCTTCCAAACTTAGAATTAGTTCCATGGATGAAGGGATGAGAGGATAGGATGCACCTTGACTTATTCCTCATCCATTTTTGAGCTCATAGGAGTTGATAAGTGAGGGAACCTTTAAGATGACTCTAAAAGATAATAATATTCCCCAAATCCTAACTGAATTTCACTCATTCTCTCCCAGCGTGGGTGAAAGGACGCCTAAGTGCTCTGTAGAGCACCCTGACAATGGACTCAACTGCTCTGCAGCGCACCTTAACAAGGGCTTACCTGTGCTGGTCCCTCTAGAGGCTATTTCTGGATGTCTTCAAGTCCTGAAACTGTATGGGAAGGAGGCATTCAAAGAGGTGACTTGTTTAGGGAATGAAGCAACTAAAATTAGGGTTTGATGAGACCTAAAACACTGATCTAAATGTTGGGATTGATGTGCCCAAATGGATCTGTAACAGCTGCCCCCTATAGCATGAAGTCGGAAAAATTCCAATGTCGAATGAAATTCTTTACGATGTGATGATGAGGTATCGAAGTGGAAGGTGACCTACATCAATTACAATACATATATCATGATATTTGATTTTACATGAATTGCTGAGGTAAGGCATACCCATGGTCAGCTTATAAACTTTGATTACATGTACATAAACTGTCGTCTATAGATATAGACTCATGATCAGAATGACCATCAATGTAAAGCCATTGTACATATGATTTAGTACTCCTGAAACCGCAGCCCGGATGGATGAAACTAGATCTAGGGTCTTCTATCTCGTTCAATCATTCTCTCAAGTACGAGTCTAACCATGTGAATATGTGATCTGAAATCAAACATGAGAAGACACCATCTGATTACCAGCTAATGATGTAAGCTATTAACAGATTCTAGAGAAATCATCGATAATGATAATGATCCTCAAGGTACTATAGTACATTTTGCATGGTGTGAATGCATGATTTGATGTCGAACACCATACAAAGTATTTCGGTTAAAGGCCATTGATGTTAACCTATCACCTGAAGTGAGAAACCTACCATTGATGCATGCAAGCCTCAAGGTACCAGAAGGGTGTTTCTAAGTCAACTTCTTGGATAATGTGTTGATGTCGATAAGAAGCGAATCATTGCAGGAGGGCCTTGATGTATTCCACATCAACAACACGAAACGACTGTAGTGATTTTAGAGAAGGAATTTGACTGACGACATAAGGTTCAGGAATGGCGGTCATGAAAATGAAGGTTTATGGTATTGCAAAGGATGAATTTTGACTGAATGACCTCTCTTGAACATGTCGGTGACACTGAAATGAATTGGTAGCATTGACCCAAAATAGAGTGATGGATGGTATGATAGACCAATGGTGTGAGAACCATCAAGCTAATAACCCAACCTAGATAGTCACAGTGATGGAGTGAAAGTGTCATGTTCAAGAGCGACTTGCTACCATAAAGTGGTTTTCCCCTTTTTCCCATTTTCCCCAGTCACTGCTGACCAGTACCTCTTTATTTTTATCAAGCTTGAGGAGGATAAGATATACTTGTTGTATAATGTCACCCTTCAGGTGAATCCATTACTATTTGATGTTTTAACGAGTCTAGCGAAGGTGAAACTCGGTCTTGTCTAGATGGACAAGTTTGTCGCTATTTGATGTTTTAATGAGTTTAACGACAATGATAACTCGGTCCTTTTCATATTTAGAGAGTTTGAAAAGGGAAAAAAAGAAAACCCCACAAGTTATTTTTTGTAAATTAATCTCTCAATCCAAAAAAAGCATAAAATAATACAAGAGAGATGTCGTTTCCAATCCGTTAACGAGCTGGAAAGGACAAGCACTCGACAATATTTTCATGTTTAGAGAGTCTGAAAAGATCTTAAAGAGGACTCCATTTTGAGGAACAAGTGGTTTCTAGGGTAGAAACTGGTTCCGGCGATGTTGTAACTTCTCAAAAGATGATGATTTATATGAAGAGGTTGGCTAATAAGACCACTCATTGCAACTATTCCTCAAAAAGGGTAAAACAACCAAGTGAAAGTGTATGATCGGTCAAGTAGATAGTGACGATGGAAGGAGAAAAACCAAGTCTCATTTGACGGAAGAGGCAGGTAGAATGGCAATCACAAGGGTTAAAAATGGAAATGGGTTCATTTTTACAGAAGCTTTAACCATAGGGAACTATGCTTGGATTCAGTTTCATGCTTACACAAGCTTGAAACGAAAAACTATTCTTGGATTCAATTTCATTTTTACACAAGCTCGAAACGAAAAACTATGCTTGGATTCAGTTTCATTTTTATACAAGCTCGAAATGAAAAATGATGCTTGGATTCAGTTTCATTTTTACACAAGCTCGAAATGAAAAACTATGCTTGAATTCAGTTTCATTTTTACACAAGCTTGAAACAAAGAACTATGCTTGAGATTGGTTTCATGCCCCCAGCATGATGAAAGGGAGAGTCTCCTGTAACCAGATGGAAGTCGTTGCGGTGAAGCAGGACGGTTATCCAACACCTTTTTGGATTCGTCCAGATAGGGACAAAGCTGAATGGGGTGATTCCCTTCACATAACCTGTTATCACCCTAAAATCTTTGTCTCTAAGCTTTGGTAAGTTGCCTTGTTTCTAATCATAGTCTTATAAGTTTTGAGTCAGCTCATCACAATTAGTGTCATTCTCATTTACAAACCCTTCTTCTAGTCATGGTGTTAAAGGGTCTCTAGGTCATTTCATGCTTTAAGGGTTAGGTCATAAGGTTAGAAGTCTTTTAAGATCATATCTCTTTTCCAAATAATGTTTGACAGCCTCATTCCATGTTTTAGAAGTCTTACCAGGTGTTTATAAGTCATATCTCACATCATTTTTGAGAAATTTTGAAAGTAGCTACGAAATCACTGAACTAGGAGTTTTCGTAGCGTGCTACGAAACCCCTGTAGCAGCTTGTTTTAGCAGAAAAACTGTTTTTACTAGTTAACTTCCAAAAGCTTTCCTGAGTAGCCGAGAACTTAATTTTGCAAACGGAAAGAGGCTTTTCTTCCTAACATGCTGTAATACATAAACCTCTTTCAGTTTCTTCAATTCCATTCTGAGGTGGGAGAAATTTATGGTTAAACGTGCGCTACGAAACTGCTGAAAGTCAAGCTTTGTCTTCTGGTTTTAGCAGTCTTTTTCAAGATCCGTTTCTGGTTACAAGAAGATGTATTTTGGAATTATGAGGGAGGTTTCTCTTCATAAACTCTCCAGATACAATAACCTATCTCACTTTATTCATAAGTGTTTTCAGTTGGGAGATACTAAGCTTTCATTGAGACCCTACTTTCAGAAAACGGATTTTTCCTGTTTGCCACGTGTTTTTCAAGGACAGTTTCTGGACAGCTGGAGAAATGTTTTAAAAAACCAGGAGAGGTTTTTGTTCTGGACAACATGGGCTACAAAAACCTCCTTCAGTTTCATAAAATGTGTCATGGATGAAGAGATAAAGGCTCTGTCCCACGTGCCAATTTTCAAGGATCTAAACCTAAAAACAGGGAAACATGTTCCCTAATTTCTAGGGTTTGTCATCAGCAGTTGGGTGACCACGTGGGAGGCTTCATCAAATTCGACTTCATGGAGTTTTAGGTGTCAAATAATGTTTTAAATGTTTAGATAAGGTTGTTGTAATCATAATAAGGAGTTACACTCCTAGTTGTATTAGGTCACTAGCACTCCTAGTTAACAGCTAGTTCTAATTAATGGTTTGTTTTATGGTTAGAATAGGTGTCACTGATGGCAAATTCGAATTCTCTTGATGAGGGATGATGGAATCCTAATTGTAAATGCTTTATATAGAGCAAGAGGTCGAATTAGCAAAGGGTTGGAAAATGTTAGAGAAAAAGACTACTTTTGTAAATGCTATGCAGGGATTGATATATACAGAAGCAGTTGGACTTTTCTGAAGCTGAGATTCTTAGTGTACTTCAGTGAGCTTCATCTTTTATCTTTGAAATGCTTTACTTCCATAGTCTTAATGCTTATTACTCAGAATTCATGGAGGAACATGCTCTGACTTCCTTTAAGTGTTAAACTATGGTGAATTGAGTTCAGTAATACATGCTTGACTTTACTTCTCAGGATTCATGAAGGATTTTTTATGTTCAGAATATGTGATGTTGTCCTTTCCTTAATTCTTACAGTGGTATGGATGTATAATCACTCAGAATTCATTGAATGTACTCTGACTTCCTGTATACATTTATAAACTGTGTGGTCCCCTATGAGTTTATGTTCTGAATGTTTAAATGCTGAATGCCCTGACTTCCATGTAAGGTTGAGTTCATTGTTATATTGAATGTGTCACTATTTCATTGAAGTATATACAAGCCTCAGTTTTATAAGAAGAGCTATTTGTTGTCCTTATCTCTGTCACTGACTCCATAGCCCAATGGTAGCAAGTCTCCATCTTCCAATCTACAAACATATAAAATCCAAACCATAGAGTTAGCCATCTATCCATATCTTTAATCAATATCATTAACCCTTTGAGAGAGCCCTCTCAGGCTAAGGAGGCTAAGCCTTAGCTAAAAGATTGGTTTGAAATAGTTACACTGAGATAGTATGATCAGCAGCCTATCAGGGTCCTATTTTGGTGATAACATTTTGGTGCGTCTGCCGGGAGCCTGAAGTCTATTCATTCCCGAAATTAAGAGACTGAACTTCTGAAGGTAGCAGGAGCTCAGACATCTTTTTGAGGCTGCAAAACTACCTTGGCGACTCCACACATCGAATAAGAAATTGGAAGGTGACTCCACTACTAGAAGATCAGTAGCTTGATGAAGTTTCAAGATGAGTTCCACTGCAAGAATGAATGCCAGGTATGCTCCTATGAATCAGTCTCATATCCCTGGTTTTCCAAATCCTATGCCAACGGTTGATTGGTTAGATGATCTTCCAATATTCAAAGATGAAAAGAAGGACAATGCTGCTCTTCATTTGGTTAGGTTCCATATGCATGTACGTAGTCTTAAGGTTCATTTCCCTGAAGATTGTCTCATGAAGATGTTTATGACCACTTTAGAAGGAAAAGCATGGTCTTGGTATAAAGGTTTGGAAAATGGTTCATTATATTCTCTTGCTGATTTCCATGATGTGTTCTATGACATGTATAAAGAATGTCATCCTTCCTTATTGTTGCTCAAAGATTGCTGTAGACATTCTTTAAGTCTTATTCAGTACTTGGAGGATTGTTATGATGATGATGAATTTATGGATGAAGAAATTTTAGAGGCTCTTCATAACAATGCATTTCAACACCAAGAAGAAAGTATAACATCTCATGAAACGCAGCATGAAGATCAGCAGAGGTTTATTTGTGAAAACCATGTTTCATCCTTTGATATGAATGAAAAGATGCAGCAGATTTGTCAGTCTTTTGATCATAAAGAATATGAAATTGATTGCAAACACCAAGAAGAAATGCTGGAAGAAATTTTTTATAATCCTCAGGCAGAAGAAAAGGTTGTTCATTTTTGTAATTCCTTGCAGTAGCTTACTTCAAAGAATGATCACAATAGTGAGGAAAATTACATTGTCTATGAGAATCATGCAGAAAGGCAGTTGAATAGCATATCAAATAAATTTGGTGTGGCTGAGGATCAATTGTTTGAAGATATAGAATGTTATGAGAATCATCAAACTAACCATGTGTTTTTTGACCCTATAGCTGACTACATGGAAAAGATTTACTGTTCAGGCTTCCAATTATATGTTCATCTTGAAGAACAGTTACACCTCATGCTTCCTTGGTTATTTCAGTATCTAGTTTATTTATGCTTCAAGCACAGTAAGGAGATCCAAGTTTCAGATCAGATTGATGATTGGCTTCATTGGAAGTTTCATGTTCCTTGAGCTACAATTGGAGAATGCAGCTGATAGGGTAGGTAGGAATGTGCAAATAAGCTCAGGGTAGGTTGACTGAGCATCTATTTTAGTAGGTGCAGTTTGAATTCTTCGTTCAGAAAACATAAAGGCTTGAGGAGAAAATTGGGCAGAGGTTCAGAGTTTTATTCTAGAGGATGGATAGCAGCACTGGAGCTACAAGTTCTTAGTATACCACAAGGGCACACTATCCCTAGTGGAGCCACTGTTATCACCCTAAAATCTTTGTCTCTAAGCTTTGGTAAGTTGCCTTGTTTCTAATCATAGTCTTATAAGTTTTGAGTCAGCTCATCACAATTAGTGTCATTCTCATTTACAAACCCTTCTTCTAGTCATGGTGTTAAAGGGTCTCTAGGTCATTTCATGCTTTAAGGGTTAGGTCATAAGGTTAGAAGTCTTTTAAGATCATATCTCTTTTCCAAATAATGTTTGACAGCCTCATTCCATGTTTTAGAAGTCTTACCAGGTGTTTATAAGTCATATCTCACATCATTTTGGAGAAATTTTGAAAGTAGCTACGAAATCACTGAACTAGGAGTTTTCGTAGCGCGCTACGAAACCCCTGTAGCAGCCTGTTTTAGCAGAAAAACTGTGTTTACTAGTTAACTTCCAAAAGCTTTCCTGAGCAGCCAAGAACTTAATTTTGCAAACTGAAAGAGGCTTTTCTTCCTAACATGCTGCACTACATAAACCTCTTTCAGTTTCTTCAAATCCATTCTGAGGTGGGAGAAATTTATGGTTAAACTTGCGCTACGAAACTGCTGAAAGTCAAGATTTGTCTTCTGGTTTTAGTAGTCTTTTTCAAGATCCGTTTCTAGTTACAAGAAGATGTATTTTGGAATTCTGAGGGAGGTTTCTCTTCAGAAACTCTCCAGATACAATAACCTATCTCACTTTATTGATAAGTGTTTTCAGTTGGGAGATACTAAGCTTTCATTGAGACCCTACTTTCAGAAAATGGATTTTTCTTGTTTGCCACGTGTTTTTCAAGGACAGTTTCTGGACAACTGGAGAAATTTTTTAAAAAACCAGGAGAGGTTTTTGTTCTGGACAACATGGGCTACGAAAAACTCCTTCAGTTTCGTAAAATGTGTCATGGATGAAGAGATAAAGGCTCTGTCCCACGTGCCAATTTTCAAGGATCTAAACCTAAAAACAGGGAAACATGTTCCCTAATTTCTAGGGTTTGTCCTCAGCAGTTGGGTGACCACGTGGGAGACTTCATCAAATTCGACTTCATGGAGTTTTAGGTGTAAAATAATTTTTTAAATGTTTAGATAAGGTTGTTGTAATCATAATAAGGAGTTACACTCCTAGTTGTATTAGGTCACTAGCACTCCTAGTTAACAGCTAGTTCTAATTAATGGTTTGTTTTATGGTTAGAATAGGTGTCACTGATGGAAAATTCGAATTCTCTTGATGAGGGATGATGGAATCCTAATTGTAAATGCTTTATATAGAGCAAGAGGTCGAATTAGCAAAGGGTTGGAAAATGTTAGAGAAAAAGACTACTTTTGTAAATGCTATGCAGGGATTGATATATACAGAAGCAGTTGGACTTTTCTGAAGCTGAGATTCTTAGTGTACTTCAGTGAGCTTCATATTTTATCTTTGAAATGATTTACTTCCATAGTCTTAATGCTTATTACTCAGAATTCATGGAGGAACATGCTCTGACTTCCTTTAAGTGTTAAACTATGGTGAATTGAGTTCAGTAATACATGCTTGACTTTACTTCTCAGGATTCATGAAGGATTTTTTATGTTCAGAATATGTGATGTTGTCCTTTCCTTAATTCTTACAGTGGTATGGATGTATAATCACTCAGAATTCACTGAATGTGCTCTGACTTCCTGTATACATTTATAAACTGTGTGGTCCCCTATGAGTTTATGTTCTGAATGTTTAAATGCTGAATGCCCTGACTTCCATGTAAGGTTGAGTTCATTGTTATATTGAATGTGTCACTCTTTCATTGAAGTATATACAAGCCTCAGTTTTATAAGAAGAGCTATTTGTTGTCCTTATCTCTGTCACTGATTCCATAGCCCAATGGTGGCAAGTCTCCATCTTCCAATCTACAAACATATAAAATCCAAACCATAGAGTTAGCCATCTATCCATATCTTTAATCAATATCATTAACCCTTTGAGAGAGCCCTCTCAGGCTAAGGAGGCTAAGCCTTAGCTAAAAGATTGGTTTGAAATAGTTACACTGAGATAGTCTGATCAGCAGCCTATCAGGGTCCTATTTTGGTGATAACATAACCTATAGGGAAACTTAACTTTGCCACTAGGTTCATGCCCCTAAGCTTCGTTACTTTCACCTAAGTAGAATAATCGTGGCTATCAGGTGAACGGAATGAAGGTCCATTTACGAGATCAAGTGAAAGACTCGACTGGGATTTTACGAGATCTAATCAAAGACTCAAATTGGAACTTTTCTCCAGGGGACCTTGTTTCATTTTTTAATGAGCTTGACACGAGACAAGGAACTTTTCTCAGATTCCTTGTTTCAATTTTTAACGAGCTTGACACAAGACAAGGAACTATGCTCATACTCCTTGTTTCATTTTTTAACGAGGTTGACTCAAGGCAAGGAACTATCCTCATATTCCTTGCTTTCATTTTTTAACGAGGTTTACACAAGACAAGGAACTATCCTCAAGGGAGTTGTTTCATTTTTTAATGAGGTTGACACAGTAAAAGAGCTATCCTCATATTCCTTGTTTTTCACGACCCATGATAGGAGGTCATGACTTCCAAGAGGTTCTCATCTGATGGGAGAACAATGCTTTGGAAGGAGAAATCTGGTTCCAATGCCCCCAATAAATAATGTACAACATCACTGAATTGATCGTCAGTTGATGTAGGTATGGAATGGGTTGCCACATAATTAACTCGTGGCGGGGATGATACCATTGGTACAAAAGGACCATTTAGGGAAGATGGTTGACTGGAAGCGATATTTGGATTGAGAAATGAAAGCTGGTCAACAATGACAATTCTGCCTTCATGCGGGAAACAAATCACTCGAAAGAGTGTTGAATAATAGCTCCCATATTATAAACATAGTCACGCCCAAGAAGTAAATTGTAATCTAAAGGGCCTGGGACTACCATCACAGTTAGATAAATTATTTTTCCTCCCAAAGTAATAGGCAACTGAGGAAGGATCCCTAATTGTTGAGAGGTTCCTCTGTTAAAAGCAAACAGATTCTAGGTAATAGGCACAAGTGGCAGCAAACCAAGTGCTTGCCAAGCAGTGGAGGAAAGGATACTCACATACTCACCTTCATCTATAATAGTGCCAGATACAATCATATGACAAACCTATACTATGATCTAGAAAGGCACATAAGAAGGAAGACAAAATCCTGCGAGTCGATTCCAATCAAAGGAAGTGACCAGGCTACTTGGAGGGGGTACCGTAAGAACGGGAGAATTATCCCCTTGAGTTACGAGAATGGGAGGATTTTCCTCCTGTCTTGATGGAATAGGAGGGTTGCCTCCAAGCTCATTAGAATCTATAGAAACAAAAAAAGCCTGAGTGGTATCATACTCACTCTCTTCGGGAAAGGTATGATTAACTGAAGGTGAAATTGGGTCAACTGTTACCTCGACTTGTTGACTTGGGTCAAGTATAGACTGATAGGATTCACTTTCAGAGATAGTGGGTTTGACCGACGGTTGATTTGAGTCAGTCAATTCATCAACTAGTGAAGTATTAAGGGTTAGTTTCCTATAACCAGATGGAAGTCGCTGCAGTGAAGCAGGACGATTATCCAACACTTTTTTGGCTTCATCCAGATAGGGACAAAGGTGAATGGGGTGATTCCCTTCACATAACCTACAGGGAAACTTAACGTTACCCTTCTTTCCATGAACTTTACTACCACTAGTTGATGGTGTGTCACCAGCATGATCTCCAGAAGTTGATGACATAGGATCATGTGAACGGGAAGACCATTCTTCTAAGATCCGAGGAATACCAAAACAATTTCTAAGAAGATGGTCTCCCACACAAATTTTGCATGGATATCAAACTTTGTGAGGCTTCATGGATGGTTTCTCATTAGATGTTGCATTCAAAGAAATTGTTTCTTGGTTGCCCCTCTGCTGAATTTGCTTCTTCTTCTTCTTCTTCTTCCCTTTCTTCTTCTTCTTAGCCACCTGGTTACTAGTACCAATACTTTCACTAGGCAGAAAGGAAGAAGGCAAAGGGTCAACTTTAGGATCACTGGAGGTTGATTTTGTCCAGTTGGAGGTGTACTCGATTGCGGGCAAATCATGACATTTTGAACCAAGGAGGTTGAAAACAACCATACTGGCAAGCCAATGGTAAGTCTCGGTAGGGATAATGTAACCATATAAGGAGCACAAATATTTCCGAAAGGAGGAAAAGGGCTAGGATTCCCATCAAAAGGAATTCCTTGATCGGTGGACTCTAGATTTGTCACCATATGTTTCAACCTAAGATTAACGAAGGAGTAAGCATGGAGGATGTTATACATGGTCGATTAATTTTATTTTAATCAAAGTAACATAACAAAAAAAAAGAGGGATAGTCTAGGCAAAAGGTTTACCAAGCAACTGTGAACTGCAGAACACCTCCCGATGAATCGAGAAGTATAGGCAGACAATCTCCCTGAATGTTGTGTTTTGGTGTATCACAGTGTACAAGGTGGCCGACTCGGTTACTTAAGGATGGATAACACCCTAGATTTTTCCTCCCATATATACTCGAAGGTACATGGAGGCCAAGTCCGTATAAGCGTTGCCTAATGCAAAACCGCATAGCCAGAGCATTCCCATATACTTTACGTACTGTAACACCACCCTATATACCCGAAGGTATGTGGACGAGCTACGATATACTCACATACGTGGAATGAGGTATCACACTTGGGATGTATTGAAGACAAGTTAGTGACCCACTAAATGTTCTCATTAATGACAATGCTCCATTAGGTAAAGTGATGTTAATTTTAAGTTGATCTTGCTTAGGAATTTGCCTTTCAAGTTCACCATGTGATGTATTCTGAAATTCATAGGAATGAAACTATCATGATAAGAATTCTTTCCATTCAATTTAATGATGAAAATCCTAACTACTTAGGGATAGAGCAATCAGATTTCTTTCGATCAAAGAGCAAAGAGCACAATCTAATGTAATTTCCCTACACTATTCCCATGAGCACACACAAACTTGTCCAATGCAACATGCATGTATTTCTTTTCGATTTCCTTAATGTGAATATGAACAAAAGGATATATGCACATACAATCAATAAATCTTTCATAAGAACAAAGACTCTTACGACAGTTCTATTTCGAAGGAAGAGAAGACTTTACGACACTTTTTTTCGAATGAAGATTAATCAACTATATTCTAACTTTGACTATCCATTGATAATGACAAAGAAAACATTAAGAAACATTAATAAATCAAATAAAGTTGGGCTAGACTAGGAGATAGAAACTTATTTTCTGAGACATGACATTCATTGATCAATCAACAAACAAACAAATAGAGAAAAATTGGCAAAAACACTTTCCAAAGGTGGGAAACTAACCCTAGGAGGATCAACGTAGCCTAGAGTGGGAGACAGCGCACTTCAAAGCACTGTCCCTAAGCGAAGGGTGCTTTACAATGTAGAAATTTTGAATAATATGACACATATTCAACAGAGATTATCCTGATCATACAATTTAAGTGGAACATGTATAATACATAATCTCCTCTACGTTGATCATCAAATTACAGAAGCAGAAACATTCACAGGCACACATAGAAGCATCAATCAAACTCATAAACACAGTATGTATCCCGGGGAAAGCATCTCGCTAAAAACCCCACACTATCTGTATATTATATTGATTGAATCATGTAACAATAAAAAGCATAATACTTCTCACAAGTATCTCCACCTGTTACACACAATACAGCTCAGATTTGATCTCCAAATCTCCCCCGCTGCTTGCCTGCCTCCACTGCTCAATACCTGCTCAAGAACTGATGAGAATAGCTTCCCAAACTCGATTTTACACTGCAAAATAGTCACCCACACTATGTTGGACGTGAGCAATAGCTATAATATCATGAAGATACGTGAGCAAACTCATTGGCATACTCAATCCTTTGATTGTGCAAATCATCATGCACAGCTATAGTCACAACTGATAGCAATCTGATCCTCTAACACCTGTCCCTGCTGAACTGAACATGCACTGACATGCAACTGAGTTAACTGATGTATTCTATAGTTGCATTATGAGTTAATAACTTGTGAATTAATTAATAACTAATTCACCCAACTCATCTTTAGTCTATTGATCAGTTAGACTAAATACAACCAGTTTAACAAAGCTAAACTGAACACAACTCCATCAACTGTACCTCCAGTCCACTAAACTCAACTCACTTGAGTTCTAACTGAAGTCATGCATGCAACAACTCAACTGACTCATAAGAAAAACGAATTTCCTTCTGACAGCTGCATGTGCCACTTCCGTAGCTCAAACTGAAGTGCTCCAAGAGAATAAGATTAAGTTTATAGTCCAAATATTATTGTGAGATAATAATATTTGACTTTTTCTATTTTTGACTTTGATCACTCACACTGTGATCACTCACACTGTAATCACTCACACTGTGATCACTCACACTTTCATCAAAAATAGAAGTCCATCTATTTTTCCCAACTTGATCAATCATCCATAGACATGATCCATATGTCTAAAAATAGACATAGTCTAAAAATAGACTTGCGCCAAAAATAGCCTGCGGGCCCACTTAGTGAAGGCGACTCTTTTCACTAAGCTCCATCATCTTGTTGCACTCTCAACAAGCATTTCTTGTTGCACACTTTTCAACACTCCCTCTCAACAAGAAAGGCTTCCTCTCAAACCCGATCCTGTAACTCTGGAATGTTCTCCATGCAACACATTTGGCCGGTCCACTTGCTCTGTCATCAAAGTCTCTGACTGCTATTGCCTCTGTCAACTGAAATTCTGCATCTTTGTGCTCTTCAGTATCTGACTGCTCTAGCCTCTGTCACTTTGATCTCTGACTGCATCCGTGCTGCTGCTGGTTCTATCTCCCAGCATTGCATCCGCACTGCACCTCCCAACTGACCTCCCTGTTGGGATAGAAACATCCTCTGATGCTGAAGCTCTACCTGCTACTGACAAGTGCTCCCTCTCTGACATCTGCGCTACTGCAACATCTCCATGCATCTCGCACCATTGCACACCTCTCTGTGCCACCTAGCACTGTGCAAAACACTTGTGCCTCTCGCATTGCTACAGCCTGCTAGCTATGCGCTGTCCTGGGATTCCCTGCACTGTCGCTCTCTCTGCCGCTCCATCCGCATCTGTCTCGACCCAATCAGTCAGTTCCTGCTACTACACATCTGGGGCTCCCGTAGCAAGGTCTCATCCAAGAGGTTTGGTACCTCAAGGATCTTGCCCCTCCTCCTTGGGACAATCAATCCACATCACCCCACCTCCTACCTGGAGGTATGGATGCATGCGATCCCTCAGCCCACCTGGCTTGAAGTTTCCCCCTACTGGAGGTCTCTGGATGAGTAGATGTCTCTACTCGATCTCCTCTCAGCTTCCCTTGTTGTGGCTCCTCCACAACCTCCTGAAGCTGCTGCACCAATCGTGGCTTCTCCACAATCGTCTGAGACTTCTTCTGGCTCTGCATGTTGAGAGGTAATATACGCTCCCTCTCAATCACCAAGTCTCCATCAGTTGCCTTGCTGCTCAAGGCTTTGCATGCATCTTGAACCTCAAGAGCATACAGGTTCCTGACCCGTGAACCAATCTCATGACAACGAAAGCATCGCACTTTCGATTTGTCAACTTTCTTCCCATCACTAGAAGAACAAGATTCGAAAAGAGAAACCTTCTCCTTCCCCTTCTTCGCCTTACTCGCTAAGGCACAGTTCTCCTCATCCTGCATGGATGAAGAACTGTCTCTGGTGCTCCGTCTAATCTCCTCCTGCATCAAATCCGACCATGGTCGTTCCCAATTTGGCAGTTTCTCCCTTCCATTCACCGAGTCCTGGTAGCTATGCCAACTCTTAGGAAGGTCAAGGAGTCCTAGACTCACCATCCTCATCATCAACAGTAACCCCCACACTTCCAGCTCATCTCAACACTGAGTGAACCTCGTGAGATACTGGGGCATACTATCTCCATTCTCGAACTGAATGTTTCTGAGTTTTTATCACTTGCTTTGGAATTAAATTCGAATTCCACCAGCACAAAACTCAACTGCTTCCGATCTAGAATTCGTGACTGAATAGTAGATCTGATGATCAATCCTCGCTTGATATCCTGTAAAAATCTCTTCTACAAATCAAGCTGCTCCGATACCATGTAGAAACTTTTTCTACAATTATCTAGCTCCAATACCATGTAGAAATTTTGAATAATATGACACATATTCAACAGAGATTATCCTGATCATACAATTTAAGCGGAACATGTATAATACATAATCTCCTCTACGTTGATCATCAAATTACAGAAGCAGAAACATTCACAGGCACACATAGAAGCATCAATCAAACTCATAAACACAGTATGTATCCCGGGGAAAGCATCTCGCTAAAAACCCCACACTATCTGTATATTATATTGATTGAATCATGTAACAATAAAAAGCATAATACTTCTCACAAGTATCTCCACCTGTTACACACAATACAACTCAGATTTGATCTCCAAATCTCCCCCGCTGCTTGCCTGCCTCCACTGCTCAATACCTGCTCAAGAACTGATGAGAATAGCTTCCCAAACTCGATTTTACACTGCAAAATAGTCACCCACACTATGTTGGACGTGAGCAACAGCTATAATATCATGAAGATACGTGAGCAAACTCATTGGCATACTCAATCCTTTGATTGTGCAAATCATCATGCACAGCTATAGTCACAACTGATAGCAATCTGATCCTCTAACACCTGTCCCTGCTGAACTGAACATGCACTGACATGCAACTGAGTTAACTGATGTATTCTATAGTTGCATTATGAGTTAATAACTTGTGAATTAATTAATAACTAATTCACCCAACTCATCTTTAGTCTATTGATCAGTTAGACTAAATACAACCAGTTTAACAAAGCTAAACTGAACACAACTCCATCAACTGTACCTCCAGTCCACTAAACTCAACTCACTTGAGTTCTAACTGAAGTCATGCATGCAACAACTCAACTGACTCATAAGAAAAACGAATTTCCTTCTGACAGCTGCATGTGCCACTTCCGTAGCTCAAACTGAAGTGCTCCAAGAGAATAAGATTAAGTTTATAGTCCAAATATTATTGTGAGATAATAATATTTGACTTTTCTATTTTTGACTTTGATCACTCACACTGTGATCACTCACACTGTAATCACTCACACTGTGATCACTCACACTTTCATCAAAAATAGAAGTCCATCTATTTTTCCCAACTTGATCAATCATCCATAGACATGATCCATATGTCTAAAAATAGACATAGTCTAAAAATAGACTTGCGCCAAAAATAGCCTGCGGGCCCACTTAGTGAAGGTGACTCTTTTCACTAAGCTCCATCATCTTGTTGCACTCTCAACAAGCATTTCTTGTTGCACACTTTTCAACATACAACACACTGTGTCCCTCACAAGCCTATGTTGGTGACAGTAAGCCATTTCAAGAGGCAATTTGACACAGTTTTGACCAATTTTTTAATGCAAAGAGCTAAATTACAATCTATGAACACAAATAAGGTCTACGAGGATGTCCTAGGAGGTGGATAAGCTACTAGGAAAGAGGATCTTTCCCCAGTGGAGTTGCCAATTTGTTTTGGAGAATTTGGTATCTACGGAAAAATACTAATTCCCTAGGTAAGTAGCTATATCTAGAACAACAGTTTAAAGTGTTTTAGAATTTTCCTATAAGCAATAGATAAGATGAGAAGATGAGAAGACCTACTTGTAGTTCTGCTTTCCTCTCCTCTCCCTTGTATCGATCCTGTCACTCCTTCCCATACTTAATACGCTTGAGAAGTACCCTGTAAACACAACAAAAAACAAAGAACTGATCAAAGCACATGATCCATTGAATATATGTGAAAGGAATCAGATACAATTCACACATATAAGCATTATGAAACAATACAAACATATGGGAGAAAGGTTCAAACACTTTATTAGATAGAAGAAGGAATTACAGCCATTGGTGTCTGATTCAAAGCCATTCCTTCAGCTTAGATCCCATCCACATCACATCAAAAGCATGAAAAACTTGTAGCACTACAATACTTGCTTCAAAGCCAAATCTCACAGTAGCATTATCTCCTTACAATTCAACATAACCCAGCCCCCGATCACTTAGATGAGTGGTCAATTTATAGGAAGATAAAGGAGGTTTTGTCATAAATGGTGGCATTAAATGGCCTTCCATACTTAGAATTAGCTCCATGGAGGAAGGGATGAGAGGATAGGATGCACCTTAACTCATTCCTCATCCATTTTCGAGCTCATAGGAGTTGATAAGTGAGGGAAACTTCTAGATGACTCCAAAAGATAGGAATATTCCCCAAACCCTATGTGAATTTCGCTCATTCTCGCCCAGTGCAAGTGAAAGGAAGCCTAAGTGCTCTGCAGAGCACCCTTGTAGTGGACTCAACTGCTCTGCAGCACACCTTAACAAGGGCTTACCTGCGTTGGTCCCTCTCGAGGCTATTTCTAGATGTCTTCAAGTCATGAAATTGTCTGGGAAGGAGGCATTCAAAGGGGTTACTTGTTTAGGGCATGAAGCAACTGAAATTAGGGTTTGATGAGCCCTAAAACATTGATCTGAATGTTGGGATTGATGTGCCCAAATGGATCTGTAACAGGTTGGTAATGGGAATGTTTAATTGAGTAGATTTTAGGGTGAAACTAATGTTGTGGTGGAGTTAAATGGTATACAATGATATTGGCATTTAGGATAGTAAGGTAAAGATCAAGGACATGGTGGATTTCCTATGTAAGGCCCTTGCCAACCTTGTTGCCAAGATTGGTTTCGATGTTGGGATTGGGTTGGCCAAGGTTTCCAAAGTAGGGATGTTTGCCAATTACTTTGAGATTGTTGTGAATAACCCTGAAATTGAGAATTAATATATTGCATGATACCAGGTTGATGAGGCTGCCTTGGTCTTATTGCAGCTACATAACAAGATTGTTCCAGCATTTGATTTGATCCCTAGTAAACTACCTTTAACCTTGGTAATGATGGGAAAACTTTAGTAGTATGTGACCCTGCACAAATTTCACAAATTTTAATGTTATCAAGTGGATAGTCATGCAAAGCATGTTTATTTCTACATTTAGGTAAGAATATAAATGAAGAAACATTCTCAACATTTTTCTTGTTTTGTATTCTTAGCATATCAATTTATTCATTTAAATTACCAAGAATTTCTAACAAATTGTTAATTTTAGTTTGACTTACCAATCCAGATTCCGACTTACTTACTCTTTCCATAACTGGATCTTGAGGGGATTTCCATACTTTGTTTTTCTTCTTGATATGCTCTTTCACATTTACCAAATCTCTTGAAATGACAATTGAGAGAAATCTCCTTTGTCCATCAAGTTAAGAAGATCAATCTATGAATCCCTTATAACTTTTAGTAGGAGAGATTTTAATGTGTTTAATCCTAAATCATGCAATTTATATCTTTTGACATTATAAGTAAATATCTCCATTAAATCTTCTAGGCTTTCATCCTCTTTTTGGTTCATCTTGAAGACTTCATTTCTAAATTCATGGTGTATGCAATTATATTTCTATATTTCAAAAAATACTCTTTTCATATTATCCCATGTCCTTATAGAAATTGTTCCTAAATTCATGAACCATTTAAGAGCTTTATCATTCAATGTTGCCAGGAAAAAAAAAATCAAATTTTGAGTGTGTAATGAGTATCCATAAGATCTACAAAGTATTTCAAATTCGAAAAGAAAGGTTTTTGGGCCTTCTAATCTCATACCTTTGAAGTTAGGAAGTACGGATGGAGGGATGTTCTTCATATGAACATTGATATTTGTTTCTTTAATGGGAAATCCAAAAGGATCTTCCTCATTGTCATCATCTCCAACGATTTCTTCTACCACCTTTGTCACCTCTTATTCTACCCGCAAAAATGGGAATTCATGATGTGGATGTGTGGCTCTTACTGCACCACATGATTTAGTGGTGGTGGTAGGTGATTAGAGTCTTATTTATTTATTATTATTATTATTTAATGAATTTACCTCTAGGATGTACTAAAATGAAATTTACCTTATGCAACTAAATGGATGCAACTAAGAATGAGATGCAATTAAAAGCTAACACCTATGTATACTTCCCCGAAAATAGCTCCAAAATGTTGAGTACTTTAATTAAATGTTAAATTACTTGTTATTAATTGTCAAACCTAGAGTTCCATGAACTTGCGAAGTATATGTGCACTATATGTGCTAGGATATCTACTTTTGCTTCAAAGAAAAAAATGAAAATAAGAAAGATGCAAAAATGCATTGAAAATATATGTATGACTAATTGCATATTTTTTAATTCAAACTCAAGACTTGGAAATGAATTAAAATAAAATTTATTCTAAAGTAAGGACTTCAAGATCTATTCTAACAATGAAAATCTATATTCTAGTGAACTTGAAAGACAATATTATTCGATGAACTTGAAAAGAAAGATTATTCTATTTTTTGTTTTGAAGAGAAATTTAATCTAATCAACTTGGAAAGAATGCTAAGTCTATCAATTCGTGAAAGTAAAGTTGATCTAAAGAGTACAAGACTTTGAAATCAAAAACTATTCTAGAGTATAGAAAACAAAGAGCAATGAATTAATAATTATGGAAGCATAAAAAATATTACTGATATGTGCACTCTAAACCAAAGACAATCATATCCTATCACACATAAATATGAGACTTAAGCTTAAAGATCAATTTGAGGTAAATATTTTGGTGTTTTTGGTTTATTATCAAACACTTGACCTATAATGAACAAGAAGAAATGAATGCAAATTTAGTTAAAAAAACATAGCATTGAAATGAGAACAAACATCTAAATAAATTGAACAATTGAATGAAGAAAATTCAGATCCAATTGCAAAGTATAATAAATTGGAAAAAATAATAAAAGAAAACTATACTATCTCTCACACATCCTCGGGGGGGTCCTCCTGGTGAGTGTGGGATGCTTAAAAATTCAGATCACAAGACTGGAATCACCAATCACATTAAGAATTGTGGCATAACAAAGATTGCATTCATTAAAAAAAAATTAGCTTTTTCTTCTTCAATTAGTAGCAAAAATGACAAATTAATATTCACCCTTGACATATGATCCCTCCTCTCATCAAAGATATTGCAATTGATAAATATTTGAAGCAACAAGAAATTAATAATTTCATTGCATGAATTATGGCCATGAGATCTCGGTAAATCAGTTTGAAAATAGAATCAAATATACTTCGAAGTTTTTTACGATCAAAGATCAGTGCAGATCTGATCACACCTATCTTTGTGCCACAAATTTTCAAAATAATGACTCGTTCCAATCTTTTTGGTGACTAGGTGTTGGCTGTGAAATTACCAAACCATTTTCCCACGTAATCTGCAAAAAAGGGCTCTAAAGAACCCTATATATCACTCAAATGGTAACAAATTGGAGGAAATGACTTATAGGAAACCTAACTAGGCTCGTGCTGTGAAAAAAAAACCTATGTCTTTTTTTTTCAAAAATTCATTTTCATTTGCTTAGAAAACACGTTTAATTTTGACTGGAAAAAATGATACGTTTTTTCCTTTCATTTCTTGTTGGATGTTCACATGTGTGAGTTGGGTAGACTTTGACCAACACAAATCCATATTGGAGCTTCTAGAAACTAATTCCAAGTGTCGAATTTACTTCTAGATGGTGCTACTACCTTAACCATGGAGATAGCTACAAAAATTGACTTGAGCTGCAAAATCGTGAACTGACCAAACTATCATTAGTAAAACCAAACATAATCCTAATTAATTCATTAAAGGAAAAGAAAAGGTATGAAAATTAACCACATAGAGTGTTAGAAATATTTATGATGTGTTTACGAGATCTTGTGGAAAATGGGGTAAATAATAGATGAAAAAAATGGCACAAATGTTTAAAAGGATGACTATGAATAATGATGATAGATCAGCGGCCCAACAAGTGTCTTTGAAGATCTTGCTTGGGAATTTGTTTTCTACATTGATTGAATTGAAACTTATTCTCTTTCTTTAGTTAGATCTCCATTGAATGAAAAGAGTTATTTCTCATGCTAATTGCATTTTAGGAGTTTAGGTGAACTCCTTTTGATCATTGAAACTGAAACTTTAATCAAGGCCAACATTAAAATTTAATCAATGAAATTAAGGATCATTTGAAACAATAAAGATATATTTAGTGGTCTAGGCTATAAGACGTGTTCTAGTGTCTCTAAAGTAGGATATGTCATTACTTGTCAACATTACATTGCAAGGATGGTTGGTTTTCCATGTACGTCAGAGTATATCAAAACGTTCTTCACATACCTTTGAGTATATAGGACGACACTCCATGTACAATGACTGGAATTCCCCCATCATACAATTATACATTAGACAACAATACCATGGACTACGCTTCCACATACCTCCGGGTATATCAAATGTCACCATTAGGATGCAAACCAGCCCTAGGTAACTGAGTCAGCCGCCTTGTATTTTGTGATACTCTAAACATAGAATTCAGGGAGATTTCCTACACATATTTAATAGTATATTACAGTTCACAGTGACTTGATAATCCCTTTACACCTAGTGACCCTTCTTACTGTTACTATTTCTTTGATTGAATTCTCACTTTTTACTCCTTAGTAGACCTTAGGTTGAGTCTAATGGCAAAAGTTATGAAGTCTACTAGTTAAGGAAACACCTATGATAGGAATCTTAGCCATTTTCCTCCTTTTGGAAATATTTGTGTTCCTTAAATGGCTAGGTCGTCCCTTCCCGGATTCATGATAGTTTACCAGTTTGGTTTTTTTCAACCTTCTTGGTTATGAATGTCCAAAATGCTCCACAACCAAGTCCTCCACCTGAACAACACCAACCTCAAGTTGACCCTTTGCCTTATTCACCCAATATCTCTTCCTCCCTTTCTTCTTCCTCGCCCGGTGAAAGTATTGATTCAAGTAACCATGAATCTAAGAAGAAGAAGAAGAAGAAAAATAAGCAAGGGGGAAACCAAGCAACCATTGTTGTGAATGCGACTAATGTCGAGAATCCTTGAAACAAGCCTCTTAATTAAATTCCCTTCCATTATTTGTAAGAGTGATCACCTTCTTAGATATTTCTCTACTATTCGCAAAGTGTTATAAGTTTGTTCCACAGGCTCACATCAACCCTTGTCATCCGCCTCTAGAGATCATGTTGTCGAAAAACCATCAACTAGCGCTAATAAAATTCATGAGAAAAAGGGTAAGACTAGGTTTCCATGTAGGTTATGTGAAGGGAATCGTTAAAGACACCCTTGCCATTATATGGATGAAGCATCAAAAGTGTTATAAATCCTTATTTATTCTCAGCATCAACTTCCAACTGGCTACCAAAATCTTTCCCCAAATCCTCCCCTAGTTGATGAAGTGATTGATATAAATCCACCTTCAATTAATCCCACTCTCTTTGAGCATGATTCCCATGGGTCCTTGACCAACCAATTTTACTTTGAGTGTGATTCTCTTTGATCATGATTCCCATTTTAGTTGAGAGCGAAGCCCATACTTCTCAGGTTTTTTTTTGTTACTTCAGATCTTGTCGAACAAGGGGGCATTTCTCCCATTCTCGCCAAACCCCCTCCAAGTAATCAAATTATTACTTTTGATTAGAATCAATTGACATAACCTCATATCCCTTATTACATGCCCTTTCAAGTCATGGTGAATTCTTGTGATAAGAATTTATATTGCATAGTTATTGATGAGGGTGCTTTTGTTAGTATTCTATCCTTGACTGCTTGTCAAGCTTTGGGGTTTTCCTCATCTTGTGTCTGCTACTTAGAATCTATTATCTTTCAACAGAAGAACCATTGAACCGTTAGGGATCCTTCCTAAAATTCCTATTCCCTTGGAAGGAAAAACTATCTATATTGATGTTATGGTAGTTCAAGGCGCTTTAGATTTCAATTTTCTACTTGGGCAAGACTATGTTTATGCTATGAACATTGTTGTATCCACACTCTTTCGGGTGATGTATTTCTTGTATAATGGAAAATTTGTGACTATTGATCAAATTAATTAGTTGGTCCTAATTTGGTTGTCAATCATCCCACATCCCTAAAGGTTCCTAATATGTAAAGGGTGTCCCCTTCGCCATAAGTTAATTATGTAGAAATCTGTTCAATATCTACACCTTCTAACGAAGAAGATCCTCTCATTGTTTTCTAAAATTATACACATATTGTATCCCTTAATATAGATTCCTTCTAGAAAATTGTTCTTCCATATGATGAAAACATCTTGGAAGTCATCGCCTCTTGGGGGCCATGATCAAAATAGAACCTATGAGCATAGTTCTTTTACTGTGTCAAGCTTGTTAAAAAATGAAACATGTTATCTCAAGCATAGTTTCTTCATTGTTTCAAGATCGCATAAACATGAAACAAGCCTATGAATATATTTATGTTTTTGCATCACCTTCATTTCATCTGCTCATATCGCATGATCCTCTTTCTTCTTTCCTGGTGAACATATTACTATTAGTAATCTACAATCTATTTGATTCCATGAGAAGAATTGACGTATGAAATGAAGCTGGGGGGCATGCCTCTACTATTATGCTGGGGAAATGTACTTATCTCCTATACAATTATGTTGGGGGTAATGTACTTATTTGAAGCATAATTTTTCTATGTTTCAAGGTTATGTAAAAATGAAACCAATCTCAACCATAGAATTTCTTTGTTTCAAGCTTGTGTAAAAATGAAACCACTCTTAAGCATAATTTCTCTCTGTTTCAAGTTTGTGTGAAAAATGAAACCTACTCCAAGATTAGTCTTTTTCCCTTCTGATACTCATAAATATATGAGAATATCCCTCATGATTGCTAATCTTTATCAGCATGTTTTTGCAAGATGAGCCTTGGCCTTATCACTCCATTGTCACCATCTGTTTGGATAATCATTCACTTTCACTTGGTCTTTCTCCCTTTCCTCAAGGAACCACTGCGATGAGTGGTCTTATTAGCTTGCCTCTCAACCTCTATATATTTTGAGTAGTTCCATCAATACCAAAACCAATTTCTACCATTTATAAAACGTGTTTCTCTAGAAGGATTCTTCTTTAAGCTCTTTTCAGACTCTCAAAAACATGAAAATATTGTTGAGCACTTGTCTTTTTTTTACTCGTTAAAATAAATGAAAGGGTGTCTGCCCAGTGTAAGTTTAACCCTTTTCCAGAATGAGTGGACTACTTATGAAAAATGAATACTTTAGTTAGACATAGCTAAAAGGTTCCCCTGGGTATTGTTTTATGCCTTTTCGGGCCCAATGGACTAAATTTACCAAAAGGAGCCTCTTGGAGTTTTTTTCGCATCTTTTTCAAACTCTCTAAATATGAAAAAAAAAAATCGAGCTACTCCTTTGTTGGAGTCATAAAAACCTAAACAACATAGGACTCGTCAAGCATGATTAGGCTGAACCACTCCTTCTCAGGGTTTGTTACAAATACTCAGAAGGATTCATTTGAAGGATGAAATTATAGATTAAGCATATGTTAACCTCCTCAAGTTTGTGAAAAAATAAAGAGGTACTTGCAAGAAACAGTGGAGAAATTGGGAAACCAATACATGAAACCTATTTATGGCAGTGATTCATGCTTGAACATGACACTCTTTCACCTCTATGACTATTTTGGGCTGGGGAATCTACTTTCCTCTCTATTTATCACACCTTATTCAAAGCCTTCAATATGGGTAGTCAATGCTGCCAACTCCATATAAGTGTTGCTGATGTGTTCAAGAGAAGTCCACCATAAGTTAATGACTATTACAATACCTTTAACCTTAATGTCTTCCACCCCTGAACTAACTTTGAATCATCACTTTTTGTCTCAAATCTTGATACTTATTTCATGTCGATGATGGGGGATACATTAAGGCCCTCCTTCAAAGGGTCAATTCCTATCAACATCAGCACATTATCTAGGAAGTTAACTTAGAAAATCCATTTAGTTCCTTGGAACTTGTATTCCTCAATGGAAAGTCTCATCAATTTTAGCCTCAGGTTCTCATGATTGGCCTTTAACCAGAAGAATTTGTGGGGTGTTTGACTTCAGAAAATCTATTCACACCTCATATATTGCGCTTAGCACCTTCAGAGACATTATCATTATTGATTATGCCTCTCAAATATGTTAACAATTTTCATTATTGGGAGGTAATTAGATGGCATCTACCATGTTCAATTGCAACACATGTATTCACATTGTTAGATTCATACTCTCAAGTGACAAGGTAGAAGAAGTTAGATCTAGTTTCCTCCATCCAAGATACGATTTTAGGATTCATACAAGGTCTACAAAGTATGATGGCTATGGCCATACAAAAATCATCCAAGCATGGGTCCCAAATAACTAACCAATGCACATGACTCTAATCATTATACATAGGTATGCCTACCTCAGCGGTGATATCATGATGATAATGTATTGTAAGAGTCAATTGATGATCTCAACCAATTTCTTCTTAATCCAAACCTTTCACATGGTAAATCACTTCAGTCCTCAACCATAAATTTTGATTTTGTACTTTAGGGGGCAATTTTTTACATCTAAATAAATGAACCTGAAACTGGATCTATCATCATCCATTTACACTTTGCAATCATCCCCTACAAAGACAAAATCATTCACTTTCCATAAGTTACAAGAATCTTGGACTACGTTGGCTAAAAACCCTAGTTTAAGGCTTGATCGCACCTACTTTCCTAACAAACTGTGATGGCACAAGTTTCAAACATGGGAACAACACTGGTCAACGCAGGTTGCTTTCACAAAAAGTGTGATGAACAACTTGAAATGAGGAAAAATAAAAATTAATTTTGAAGTTTCTCTCTCTAGAATATTCGGGAGTGGTTTTGACTATTTACTGTTGGATCATATCTCGAACTCCTACTATTTAGGTTTTATCTCTTATCTTCTAGAATTTACCTCCCTCTAATGTGGATCTAAGCCCTACAATGGTAAATCCAAAACCACCTCATTTACCCTATAAATCCACTTCTTGCCATAGAGTTTGGGTGCTTTTAGAGACTTTGAATTATGCCCTTATGTTGCTCATTTCTATCTATAGGTCCATAATCCATCCATGTTCTTGAGGTGTGATTCAAGACTTACTATTGTGGCAAAAGAAGGAAAATATAATTGGGAGAGATTGACAATGTTAAAGCTTGCAAGGGTTGTAATAGTTTCCTATCATTATTAATAAAAAGGTGCATTATTTCTCTTATACATTATGTCTTTATTATGAATATGTAGAACATGAATCCTTTACTTCTTGTTTAGATTTGTTTATATATTCTATTTTGTATATTTTGGTTATCTTGCTTGTTTTGGATGATTTGCAGTTTCCAATTATAGAAATTGGAGGTTGAGTTGGAGTTAACAACTAAGGAGAAGGGGGAAGCTTGCACTAGATTTCAAGTAGGTTTCCTTCCCATATTTCAAACATCTCTAAGGAAAACATTTCAATTTTTGTCTTGGTTGTTTCTAGGCTATGCCACTAGGTCTATGGAGATTGCTTCTATCCACAAAAGGAATTTATCCACAAAAGTCATATGTAGTGGAGATATTGTGTCATATTAGAGAATTAAAATGTAAAGGGTAGTTATTATTTTAATATAACTTTGAAAATGGCCCAAGGACTAATTTTGGTCAAGGATCATCCTTCAAAAGAACTCTAAAAATATGTATTTTCAAAATATGAAAAATGGTTTTCTTACTAAGGAAAATAAGATTAGAAAAGAGGCCTCATCGTAGCCAAAGGGTAAGATTAGAAATGAATCTTTCATACCAAATGTGATAGCAAAACTATGGCTCACCAATAAAGTATTCAAAACAATTCAAATATAAATTAATCCATTGAGGATAAAATAACAATATATAAATGTATAAGATAATGATATGATTTACAAATGAAGGCCCCATATATGTGTGTGTGTGTGTGTGTGTGTGTGTGTTTGATTCCCTTTCACGAACAATCATTTCCTTTGAGAGGATTTCAACATGATTTTTAATATACATGTGAATTATTATTATTATTATTATTATTATTATTATTATAATAGAGAACTCTAAGCTCACCCATTAAGTTTTGAATCCACACTACATATGTCCTAGAATTAATTATACCTCTATATTTAGGTTCGATGGCCAAATGGGAGACCACCTTCTACTTTTTACAAGACTAAACTATGGTTCTAGATATAAGACGAAACACACAACCAAAAAATAACTCATTATCATCTCCATAGTCAGTCTAATCGAAGTTGGTATAACAAAAAAAATGGTTTATATTTTTACTACAATACTGTATAACAATCTAATATGTGTCCTTTATATAAAATGAATTTTCTTTTAGAACTTTAAGTGACTCTATTTTAGATCATGCATGAATTCTAGATATGAGTTGTGTAAATCACAAGTTTTAGCTCAATTGTAGATATGTTCCATTTTTCATATAAATAGCACACAACCATTTACATATAATTGCATCTATATTGTTATAGGTTGAGATATAGTAAAATTATGGTAATATTAAAATGTGTGTATGATATCTATCTCTTGTTATTTAATTGGTACTAATTTGAGACCATATATTATTGGACTTTAGTTCCATTTTAATATTCTTTTACATGAGTTTCTAAAAGTGGATGTTTCTCTACTGCCAACAAGCCGCCATAGCCCCGAAAGAGTCATCCACTACTTCAAAATATAAAAAAACTTATTAATTTATTGTTTTCACTTTAGCATGTTCGACATGTTTAGTAAAGGGATGGCTACTCATAAGGATTGACCTAATACCACTGACCTTGCTAAACTTCCAGTGAGAATCCATAGCCCTAGTGGAGATACATTCCCCGTTTTCAAGTAACCTCATTTAGATAGAATGTGAGATAATTACACACTATGATTGACCCAATACCACTGACCTTCCTCCAGTACTAGTGATCATTCATAGCCCCGACGAAGATATCAACTTTCCCCATGTTAGGAAAGTATAATTTTCTATTATTTAAAAATAATATTGGTGATTATGGAAGGTCATATGCATGGATTAATTTATAAATAACTAGTTTTTCAAATAGTCATAGTTTATTTTAGGTATGAGATTTTTTGGATATTAATTTATATTAATTTACTGCCCATGAAATATCTCATAATAATTAAAATATAGGATGAAATATTATATGGATATAGCTATGGTCTATTAGTTCTAAACATTAAATGAAACTTGAAAAAGTTGAGTTAATCTTATAATTTATTTATTTACTTATTTATTTTTAAAAGGAGAAATTAGTAGGTCATGTAATGTTTCGAAAATTGGCCATTAACAAGTGGGCCAATTATTTTGTTCTCAAAATTTCTAAGAGAATGGATTTTCTCCTTCTATCTTATCAATAATAAATGGACCCCGCCATAAATTACCAAATTTTTTGTGTTGCATGGTTTCTTCACTTATTTTATCCACGTTTTAATACCCAATCTCCAGGCTCAAAAATTCGATCTCAAGCTCTTTTATCAAATATTTTTTTCATATTTTCATTGTGTTTATTTAGAGTTTCTTAGACTTGATTTCTATTTTGTTGAACATGTATAAAATAGTTAATTTCTCTTTGTAAATCACTAGGTTCTTTGTCAATTCCCTGTAATCATTTCATGATCTTTGAACCTAAATGGATAGGAATGACATCATTGATACCATATATCAGGTGAAATGGTCATGTCCTTATGGAACGTTTAGTGCTGATTCAAGCTACCCAAACATCATATTTGAGTGTTACATGCGAGTTCCTTTTCTTAGAATCTATAGTCTCTCTAAGAATTTTCAATATATTCTTGTCAGCATAATCAACCAACCAATATCCTTGTGAATAATAAGTGGTTGAAAGTCCTAATGACATTATGATTACCATCAAAATTCTCAAAATATACTCAGGAAAAGGGCTTAGCATTATCCGTGATTATATTTCTTGGACAACAAAAATGGGAGAAAATATTTTCTACTAATAAAATCATAATGATTCTATAATATTTTCTACTAAGAAATTCATAATAATTTTATATTTCATATTCCTGATGGGAATAGTGTCCACCCATTTTGTAAAATAATTTGTAGGCGTTATAATCCAATGATGTTGAAAGCTAGAGTAGGGATGCATTTCTCCAATAAAATCGATTGCCCACTGTTGAAAAGGTGCCTCAAATTGAATAGGTTTCAAAGGGAGGGAAACTAAGTTATGCTTCCCTGCAAAAACTTGGTATTCATGACATGCCCTTACTTTCTTATTTACATTGGAAAAATATTAGGCTATTATAGCCACTCCTTAAAGTTTTGTAGGCAAGAGCCTTCCACGCATAATGCCCACCACACATTCCACTATGATGATGGTTTATAAGGAAATCAACACCGTCTGGAAAAACAAAATTTAAAAGGACCCCTACAAGATTTTTCCAATATAACTTACTTCCTATAATACAATATTTTATAGATTTTAATTTTGAAAAATGAGATTGAGATTTTATCAAATGAGTTGGACATTGCAAATTCTGAAGGTAGGTGATGATGTATGCATACGAATCATATGAATGAAATCTTTCATCAATAGGTGTAGAGTCATTGGAAAATTATAACAACCATGGATGTTTTTCCTTTCTGAAGCCTTTAGTTTGTGCAATCACACTCAAGTGAGTTATTTGATTGATACATAATGCTTCAAAGTTGGTTTCAACTAAAAACTTGGCTAAACCTTTCCCTTTAACATTTTTGATAGGTTACAATTTCAGATCATACTTTTGTATTTTAACGATCCATTTTCCCCTTCTACCTTCAACATCTTGTTAAGTCAAAATTTATTTTATCATCATAGATTAAGAAAGTAAACAATATTTTTAGACTATAAAACATAATCTCTAAATTCTTTTAAACCACTGACTAATAAATAAGTTTGTTTCTCAAATACATTATATTTGATTTCAGTGTCTTGCAAAGATTTACTAATGAAGGCTATAAGATGCTCAAAACCTTGTTGATTCTTCTAAAAGAGAACATATGCTACAGTGTGTTCTAATGCAAAAGGAAAAATTATGAATCCCTTTGTATAATCTAGACTCATAAGAACTAGAGCTTCCATTAACGATTCCTTAATTTGAATGAAAGAATGTTGAGAAACTTTAGTCAAATTAACTTATTTTCCTTTTTTAAGCATATTAGTAATTTATTTAATAATTTTGACAAAATTCAGTATAAAACACCCTAAAATATAAACTATTTCCAAAAGGGATTCAATTTCCTATTTTGGTCTAGGAAGGGGTATTTTTTCAATAGCCTGAACCCTTTCTAGGTCCACCTAAACTCCCTATATGGACACTATGTGCCAAAGCAACTTACCTTTTGTCATGGAAAAGAAAGATTTACAAGGATTTAAGCATAAACCATATATCCAACATTTCCTAAATACTTTCTCAATATGTTTCAAATGTTGGGAATTAGAGTGTGTGAATAAAATCATGTCATCCAAGCGGATCACGATAAATATAACTTTTTAATCAGAAAAGGTTATATCCATAGCTCATTGGAAAGTTGGCCATACATTCATTAGACCGAAAGGAATCTTTTCATACATGAAAGTTTCACAAGGTATGGTAAAAGTAGTTTTCTAACTATCGTCCTTTTGTACAATAACCTAATTACCTGGTTATATCCCGAAAAGCCATCCATCATAGAAATATTATATGCTCCTACTACCTTCTAAAGGATATGATCCATCTTTAGGAGGGGTTAATTATTTTTAAGGGAAACCTTGTATAAATTTCTAAAATCAACACAAAGTTGTATTTCACTGTTTTTTTTTCTTACTAATACTAGATTAGCTACCTAATATGAATATCTTAAAGGCATTATTATTTTAGCATCCAAAAGCTTCTTTATGTCCCTTTATGTCCCTTTCTATAGATGGTAGTAATAAGAGATTGACTTGTCTCAGTTTCTTCCTAAAAGGCTTATCTCATTCATTTAAAGGAATTCATTGTTCGTCATAAGTCTTTAAGTCATCATAACTCTAGTTTAATATAGTGATATGAAAACTAACATAGAGTGAAAAAATATTTGATCCCTCTCGGGGCTTGGTAGATCAAGAGTAAAAATGGATCTTGTAATTTAATGTCACTTAAACATTTTAACTTGGTTAAAGTAAAAGAATAAAATAAAAATCAATTATTAATTTTATTAATGTTTATAAATTACTAATAGTAGTTTTTAAGCTCTAGATTGGTATTGACCCATGGTAATACCATGGTATTCATGTGAGCATAGACTATTTAAAGGGGAAATTCTATTAGCTTAGATCCATCTTAATTCCGGGTCTACCAAGTGCTGGGAGGGATAAATAGATTTCATCCCTCTAAGAGTGGTAGATGTGGAGCTAAGATGGATATAGGTTGGTTTTTATGGTAATGAAGATATTAAACAGACTTAGGAAATTATATTGCAAAAAAATCTTAAGGTGAATGGTTAAAGCTACATTTAGTCACTTCACAAAATTTAGTAAAAAATACCGATATCTCCATTAATATTGGTTTTTCTGATTTAACAAAAAAAATTCAAAACAATGAAATCTTAACTCTTTCTGCATCACCCTCGCAGAAGAGAGATAGTGGCTGCCCATATTTCCCACCATTTTTCAAACATTCTCAATATGATATCTTCATGAAAAAGTTAAGATATTGATCTTGGATTAGTTGTTTGAAAAATACACTGGTTTGTACAACCTTTCATCTTCTCTGCTATTCTTATTTTGTCGTAATGATCTGTAGGGGTTGGGTCACTACACCATATTGTCCTAAAAGACAGAGATTGTGCACCAAAAAGGAAATTAATCCACATGTTACAACACTGTTAAAAATGGTATGACGGTAGTGAATTATGCTAATAAGAAATTTAGATTCGGAGAAACGTAATTAAATTTTATTATTTAATTGAAGATTTCCAATTAAAATAATAATAAATCTACATTTATATATTTATATATTGATTGGAAGGCTTCTCACCATGATCGCTTTTTTCCATTAGATCCCCTTCAGGCCTTTGGGATACCTACTACTTCATTATATTATAGAGTTGGGGCTTGCTACTTGTTGGCGTGTTGGGGTAAACAAACTTGACGTGTTTTTTTTTATCTCGCAGTTGGAGTCTATGGAGTAAGAAAGAAATTTGATAGCTTGGCAAAAGTGGTAGCTTGACAAAAGTGGTAGAGAAAACATTAATCTCTCCTACCGTGACAAGCATGGCCACTAAAACTTGCAACATTGTTTGTAGGAAGTGAAAATTATGTTTCTTTTTTCCAACATGTATGTTAGTATATTATTGTTTAATGAATTTGTTTTATTATTATCATATATGGTTTCATAATTTAACAAAACATTCGCCAAGACTTCACAATGTTTTATTGTTCAGTGAAATATTTTCCAAGATCTTACAAGGTTTTATAATTCAGTGAAAGATTCGCCATGACTTTACAAGATAATATAATCTGGTGAGAGATTTGCCATATATATATATATATATATATATATATATATATATATATATATATATATATATCTATTAGTGATAAAATCACCTCCCTTTTTTCCTATGTATCATGGGGATTCACCCATTTATTATATATATAAATTTAGGGTGGTTCTTAAAATTTTCCCTGCTTCCAGCCCTATAACCAGAGCTTCATATTCTACCACGTTATTTGGAGTCTCAAAATTTAGTTTAAAAGGGAAGGTGACACTCTCTTGTTGGGGGGAAATGAAAACTACCCCATCTCTAGATCCACTTCTAGATGAAGCGCCATTGAAAAAAAAAATCCAAATTGTATTTACACTATATACATTATTTCATGGTTTGATTTTTTTAGCAAGGTTTTCTCCTCATCTGATGTTTTTAGAATGAAGCTCCCAAGATTATCATCAAAGGAAGACATAGGAAAATTATTTGGATTCTTTTCAAAGCTCAAAGTGTACTTGAATCAAGACTCTCAATATAATATTTGTGTTTCTCCACCAAATACAAGGGTGGTGGCATATGATAAATCTAGTTGAAGTGACCCTCCTAATTTAGTTGCCCATGATAATTCAAATAACATACAAGAGTTTGGGGGCACATCAACCACTACTACATCAATTACTACACTTTTTACTGGAACTTGTGCTAACACAACCACCAAGGCCTTTATCATCCCTAAACGTTTTACTCTTCTAGAATAAAAAGAATACATATCTTTGTATTCTCTTGTAATATCTAAACCTAAATTATCCATTATTTCCTTGGGCATAAAAATATGTGAAGCACCTAAGTCTAACATAAAATTATGGAGTGTCACATCATGTATTTTCAAACTTATATAAAAGGGAGGTATCAAGTTTTCTTCCTTTTTGATGTGAGGTCGAATACTGCTTTTGGGGGAGTCTTCTTGAAAATTTATTGTGTTAGTAATAAGGATATCATCTATGTGATCCTAATTAGTAACATTTTTGCATAATTTTTCCATTTCATGCTTATGCGTGGATGTCTTGACAATGTCAGTTAATGGGACATGGATATTATGTTTATTTTTGTAGCTTGGGAGGTAGTCAAAAACATTGGGTACTAGGTCTTTGTGATTTGGCATGACAATATCACTTTGTGTGTGAAGTACATGTAACAACCTCGGGTTAAAATTTCATGTAATAAAAGTTAATAAAGGTAAAATAAGACCACTAGAAAGGGACACTTACTCCAATATGAATATTGGGAAAATATCCTAGCAGACATCACTTCTTGTGTTTTATGGCTAAGGGGAAATTGGAAAAGACAATGGCTAAGGCTTTGGAAAGGAAAAGAGCTATTTTCGGCACATTACTTATGAAAATAATAAAAATTAGGAGGAAAGGAAGGTGAAAAGTCACACGTTAAATGTGAGGAGGAAAATGAAGGAAAATAATGGAAAATTGAAGAAATTAGAGGCATCATCAGTAAAAAAACCCTAGAGCGTCAGTTGATAGCTTTTTGTTAGTTCAACTTTAGATTTAGTCTCAGAGAAGAGAAGAGAACCAAGAGGAGAAAGAAAGTAAGAAAGCAAGGAAAGGAAAGGAAAATCAAGGAAAGGAAAGGAAAATCAAAGAAGGAGAAGGAAAGAAAAGAAGGCAAGGATCAAATATCTTTAGTCGAAATACTTGCAAGTAATAGATTGCATGTGTTATTTTCTAGCTGGTTTTGGCATGCATGGTTTGTCAATGTTGGTTTTTGGTTCTTTTGCTATCATTGGCATGGGTTTTTCTGGGATTCAACAATGGATTTTAACCTAGCCTTTCCATTTCCAGATAGTCATGGTGTGATGATTGTGATCAATTTGAGCTTTGGCTTTTCGAACGATTTTGGAATCGAGAGTGAGGTGGTCTCAGGAAAATTCCCAAAGGCCTAGGAATCCCTTTACCAATAATGGTGGGATACATGGTAAAGCCTTAGGGTGGAGACAAGAAAATTCCTCGAGGATGGTGAAGAAAATCTGAGGCATCCAAACTCGATTCTTTTCTGTGATCTCATCACTAGTTTAGGTGTGATCACAGTATGGATAGGGTGGAGGTGGTTTAACCTCTGGATTCCCTTGGTTATCTCTGGGTTGTTTTATCCCATGAGATCCCACATTCATGCTTGGATTATGGCATGGGGTTGATTGGATGAAATAAAGACATGGTTCAACCAATCTATGGTTGGGTAGAACATGGAAGTCTCGAACCTAGTTGGTAATTTCCTACGGTTAATAAAACTGAGTTTCTATTTGCTTTGCTAAGGAAATGCACTGGTTATTCTTTGGCTTTAGTGGATTTTCTCATATAATTGTTTATCTGGTTATATGCTAGTTATAAGCATGGTTTTATGACATATCTCAGTCATGGATCTATTCATGTTTTTACTTGTAACTCGATAAATAATAAATGCAATACATATTTAGTGTTAATAGAACTAATGTGAGAAGGTACAAACCCTTCTGGTTAAAACTAAGATACATTTTCAATTGCTTATTTTCAAAATTTCATTCATGGCCTATAGGTGGTATATCTACCAATTGTTTGACAGAATTTCAATCCCGGTTGGGGATGGTCAGGCCAGGTCCTGGTTCCAATTTTTGGTTTACAAGCATTTTATTCATGTATTTTATGAGTTCTGGAAGCTTCATGGATTTCTTGGCAGAGGCTTAGCCCGATCCCTATAAAGTAGCCTTAATTCTCGCAGTCGTTTGCACAACACTGGTAGAAAAAGGCTACAATTGCACTGATGCAGGCCTATGGGAGTGACACGGAATCCATAGTCTCATGGATGCCATGGTGATGGAGTGAATGGGGCTCTAGGTCATGGAAAAGGTGAGTTGTCTTAGGGGTTGGACACCTGTAGGGGTTGGGTTACGCATGGAGGACTTGTGGCACTTGAGGGAAGTCAGTAAGGTCTTGATGTGTTGACTCCATTTCCTTAAGGTCATCTAGGAGGTTGAGTCATATCATAGTGACACCTCATCTCATGTTTACCGCAAGTAAACCGGTGAAAGTGGGTATTTGTGAGAGGAGGCGACATTACAATACCCAAGTAGTGGGTTTTGTACCCAAAGTTGTGGGTGTGAAACCAAGAGTTATTTTGATTATTGGACCATTGTTTCATGTGTGGCGTGCTTAATGGAGCAAGGGGAAACTAATGAAGCTATGGAATATGTGATAGAATGAGAGATAAAACTCTTTATTTATAGTGTGTGGGATAAATGACACTAAGATTAGGTCATCTTGGCTTGATAGAGGTGTCTTTTGGTGGGTAGTTGTTGCACCTAGAACACATATAAATAAATGAGACTAGTCATTTAATATAAGACACATCCAAGTGCAAATTTCTAAGGCGAATACCACTCAAATAGACACAACCTTAAGGAGCCTAGAAAAGTTGAGAAAAGGACTGGTTTGGTTCATTTTTCTTGTGACTAATCTAGGCTGATTTTGGCAAGAGAAGGCAGTATGGAAGAGGAGCATTCTAGGAATACTTGCATGCTAGATCTGTTGTGTAATTTCTCAATGAAAAAGATTGAATTCCCTGTCTATTGGAGAAGGTCAGAGCCCTAGTCGGAGTTGTCTTGAGGTTTGAAACAGGAGTTAAGAAGGGTCACAATACCTCAGGGATAGAGCACAAGAAGAATAGGCTGTGTAGTGGATAATTGCATAGTGTTTGAGGAGTTTTGAGGCTGTTGATTTTGGAATGACGTGGGTGCAGGATGCCCTAATCATAGGGTTGAAAAAACCTCATGTTTTTAGATAGGTCCAATACCTATAGAGGAAGAAGAAGTGTTGGTTAAGGTATGTTGAATGTTATTCTCAAGTTGATTTTTTATTGAGTGGATGAGGTCAATATTGGATAGTTGGTTGGAAGTTCCATTATAGGTTGGAGGACTATTAGGGAGCTACTAAAAGAGCCCTAATTATATTCTTAGCGAAGGACTACAAGGTTTTTAGGAGGAAAGATGTTTTTATCCTAAGGGTTGATCTTTGAAGGGGCTAGAGGGAAACAAATAGGGCTTATTATTCAACTCTAGCTCACTGTGATTATAGAGGTCACCTTTAGTGAAAAGAGGGTAGCCTCCATTTCCCTCAGACTTGTCAGTTGTTGAGTAGAAATGAAACAAGTGGTGGGAAGAATAAATACGTTGTGCTGGAGTCCTTAAAGGAATAAAGAGTAGCTATAGGAAATATTGATTCTTGCCAAAGTTCAGTGACCTAAAGGAGAAGCGTTTGTTGATAGTGGTAGATTGAGCAGAAAGGAATGCAAAGGAATGCCATATGTCTTCAAGGTACGTGGACTAAAAGGAGCTACGGAGCATGCTAAATCAGTAAGTAGGTCAGGTGTACTTTTCTCATCATATATTGGTCTTCATATATTGTTGATACGAAGCCCTGGTATTGTCTTATATCAGGGCTGACTGTAAGGGCCATGATCCCTGGTATGAGAGCCCTATATTATTATATTAAAGAATTGTAATATAATGAAGTTCAGTTGAATTTTTTTTGTATTGTGCACTTCTTTATTCGCTATTGTGTTTATTATTGTATGCAAAGTAAAAGTGTTGTGGCATTTGAGTGTGTTTTTGTTTAGGATTTTAAAACCCAAATCAAATTCTTGATTGTCGTGGAAATTCAACATGGAATCGGAGCTACTTTGAAGGGCCATTTAATCATAGTGTGTGCAACTCAGTGTGTAACTCAAGAGGAAGTTTGTTTCATTATTGTTTAAGGACTAATAGAAATGGCGAAGTTATTGGTTGGTCTAGGATATGAGGACAGGTTGGATGGGATATCTAACTATAGTATGTGAAAGGAAAGGATCGAGTGGGTCTTGATGGCCAACAAGATCTATGAATTTTCCGACAAGGAGATCAAGAAACTTACTAACCCTAAGGATTTGGAAGTGTACGAAGAGTTGGATACAAAGGCCAATCTAATCATCCTTGATGGTGTCAAGGATCATTTGATACCTCATATATTAGGGAACAGGAGTGCCCATGAGATCTAGAAATCTCTTTAAGATTTGTTGCAAAATAAGGATGAGAACCTGATGTTGGTATTGGAGGACAAGTTGAAGAGCACGAAGATGCTGGATGGAGAAGTAGTGGCACTGTATCTAATGAAATTGTCACAGGTTCAAGATGAGCTTTCCTTCATCTGTGGGATTGTTACATACTCTGAGATGATGAGGATTGCATTTAAAGGGTTCACTGAGGAATTGAAGGCATTCATCAAAGGGATCATCACTAAGGACAAGCTGCAAAATTGGAATAGGTTGTGGTATGAATTCATTCAGGAGGAACTATGAGATGAGGACCTTCATATGAAGAGGATAATTTATATGATAAAATGCCTCTTGTAGGGAGAATGAATGCCAAGCCAAATAAGGAATTGAGTAAGCTGAAGTGTTTCATCTATGGTGAGTATGTTCATTATTCAATGAAGTGTTTAAGGAAGAAGAAGGGAGATGATGAGAAGAAGAAGGGAAAGGAGATAACAAGTGTCATTACCTCTTATGAGTTGGACTATCTCTCAAGAAGATTGAAGAGTGAATATTTGGTTCTGGTATCTCATTTCTTTGAGGGCATCATCGACAATATTTCATGGTACATGGAGAGTGGTGCATCAAAGCATATGATAGGTTCCCATAATGTGTTCGAGACTCTAACTAAGTGGGACTCAAAGTTACACATGATGGTGGGTGGCAAGAGTAAAAAAGAGATCAAAGGATCGTGTGTTGTTCCATTGATGATGGATTCAGGTCGTATGATGCAAGTTTAGGATGTACTCGCTGTACCAGAGCTTAGATATAATATGTTTCTTGTCTCGTTGATTAAGAAGAAGGGATTTGACATGATTTTCCAGTATAGGAAATTTGAGCTTAGGCCCAAGGCTTAACTCTACTTCAATAGTCATCAGACATAGGGAGCATGGTCTATATTGGCTGATGGGAAAGCCTATAGATCATGCGAAGCAGAAGTAGGTATAGGTTCTTGAGGTTTATAGGGAGTCAGGTTCTAGTGGGAGTATGCTGGTTCAAAGGGAGAATGTGAAACCCAAGAAGACCACGTGGTTAGTGGGGAGTAAGGGTACTTCTACAACTAGCTAGAAGAAACATTGGGATGGACTGAAATCATTTCAAGAGAAAAATATGCAGGAGGCTTATCGTGGGAGAGACACTACCAAGACAAGCGTAGTTTATTCTACAGGGTATGTTGGAGTGGTGAACATTGGGATTTGAGCTAGCGTCACCAACAGTGATGATGATGACGAGATATTTCCTAGTCCTGGAAGTACCTCCCTCACTAAGAGGGAGTGTTGATTTTTGAGTCTTGGGAGGTACCTTAGAACCCTGGGTATTGGGTTTGTGTGAGTTGGCACCAAAAATCACTTTGAGGGAAAAGTACATAAGCAATGGGTTTTGTACCCAAAGTTGTGGGCTTGAAACCAAGAGATATTTTTATTATTGAAACATTGTTGCATGTGTGGAAAAATTAATGGATCAAGTGGAAAATAAGGTAGTTATAGAGGAATGTGATCGAATGAGACAGAATCAATTTTATTTGTATGTGTTCACTAAATGACATTAAGATCAGTTCAGCTTGGCTTTATAGAGGTGTATTTTGGTGGGTAGTTGTTGCACCTAGAGAACATATCAATAAAGGATCCTAGTCATTCAATCCAAAACACATCCAAATGAAAATTTCTAAGGAGAAGACCTCTAAAATAGTCATAGCCTTAAGGAGCCTAGCGAAGTGGAGAACAATACCAGTTTGGTTCATATTTCTTGCCATTAATCTACACCAAGTTTCTGATCTGGATTTATGAAGGAATGAAATAAAATACAAAATTAAACAAAACATAGAGATACAATGAAACAAAAGTTTCATTAATAAATAGAAACTACTAGAATTTGTTTACATGAAAAATGGAAACAAACTAGCTTGGGCGATGGTAGCTTATCTCCAAGAAGAGATGTGATGGCTACATTCCTTATGAATTGTGTCACAATGAGGCTCAGAGGCCTTTTTATCATGAAGAAACATTGAGAAACCGTAAAAATCCAAAAACCTAATCCTAGGAGATGAAACACCAAAAGGTATAGGCCCCAGTGGGGTTAGCTAGCATGACAACTTCCCAGGTTCATAATTTTGGCATACGATATTTGTTTGGCATGCACGATAGCATGTTAGAAAGGTATATCCGAGGAAAACAACCTTCAACAAAAAACATTAGCCAAAGTTGAAAGGTTTTCGGTTTCCTCAAAAAATGTCATTTAGAGCCTCAAAATGGCTTCAGATGTTTACGACCCAAAAACTGCTAAAAATAGAAAATTGCCAGAATAGGAAACTATGCTGAAAAATAGGAAAATAGTAGAAAAAATGTTTGGGGTCCAAGTGGAATAACGGGTGGCCATAAATATCCACTTGGATTAGTTTGATAGGAGATGACAACACGAAAGAGGAATTTCTCTGTGAATAGGGTCGAATTCCCTATGTCTATTGTAGAAGGTCTGAGCCCTAATTAGAGATATCTTGAGATCTAGAACAACAATTAATAAGGGAAATAATACCTTAGTGGAAAAACAAAATAAGACTATGTTGTGTAGAGGATAATTACACAGTGTTTGAGGAGTTTTGTGGTCCTAGATTTTGGACTAGCGTGGGTGAAAAATGACCTAATAAGAGGATCGAAAAGGCTTAGATGTTTTCACAGGGATGAGACCTAGAGAGGTAGAAGAAGTATGTTGGTTGAGCTATGTTGAATTTTATTACCAAGTTAATTTTTTTTTGAGTGGATGAGGTCAAGATTAGACAATTGGTTTGAAGTTTGTGTATATCTTGGAGGACATTTAAAGAGTTACCAAAAAATCCCTAAATAAAATCTTTGTGAACTACAAGGTTCTTAGGAGGGCAAGGTGTTTATAGCCTAAGGGATGATATTTGAAGTGACTAAATGCCATCAAAGAGGGCTTATTTTTCAACCCTAGTTCATTGTGATTGGATAGGTCATCCTTAGTGTAAAGAGGGTAGCCTACATTGTCGTATGACTTGTCATTTGTGGAGAAAAAATGATGCAAGTAGTGGGTAGAATAAAGAAGCTATGTGTTGGAGTCCTTGAGTGAATAAGGAGTAGCTAGAGGGAATATTGATTCTTTTCAAAGTTCAATGACCTAATAGAATTATGTTTATTGATAGTGGTATATGTGTTGAAGGTATGTGTATTGAAAGGAGTTGTGCAGCATCTTTCATCAACAAGTAGGTCAGTTGTACTTTGTTTAAGGAATATTGGTCATCATAGATTGTTGATACCAAGCCCTAGTATTGTCTTGTAACAAGGCTGAATGTAAGGTCTATGATATCTAGTATGGGAGCCCTAGACTGTTGTATTAAAGAATTGTAATATAATGAAGTTGGGTTGGAAAAATTATTTATTGTGTACTTGTTGATTCACTATTATGTTTATTTTGTTGTGAAAAGTACTAGTGTTGTGGCATTTGAGTGTGTTTGTGTTTGAGATTATAAGACCCAAACCAAATTCTTGAGTGTGCTAGAAATTCAACATCTTAACTTTGGTCAATTCATTCTGTAAGTCAAAATTTCAGGAATTCCTTGTTGCATTTTCTTCTTATCCTAATTTTAAGGGAATCTCATTTTTTATGGTTAATTTGATTTTATGTAGTTAATTTTTTATTTGACCTTCTTTGGGATTATATGTTTCTATTTGTATACTATCTTTTCTAGGACATAGATCATATTTGTTTCACATTTGAGCCTTTAAAAGTTTGGCAAAATACCAAATATGAGTAAAAGATACTTGATCAATACAATGACTATGATCTTGATTATAATTCACATCAAGTTGATCTTGAGCTTGGTTAAAACATTTACTTTTGAGATAGTCTTCCTCCTCAGGTATCATTTGTTGACTAGTTGTTTCATCATTATATTCTTCAATAATATTAGTATTATTATGTAAAAGGGATTGGATAGGAGGCTCTTCTCCCCTTTGACCCCTTTCTAAAATTTGAGGATTAAAAGGTCTTTGATATGAATCTTGGTTTCTGAAAGGTACATTGGGATTTCTATAGGGTATATTATTATTAATTTGAAAATTTCTTTGGGGTGCCTGATTAGGGGGCACCTACTGAGAATCCTTATTTCCCATTTCTAGCTAATCAATTTTATTTGATAGTTATTTTATAATTTTGGTCATCTTATTCAATTTTTTGGTCTCGACATCTCTTTCGATCTGAAGTTTACAGATATTGACTAGAAACATTCTTCTTCCCTTCATGTTTACACACACACACACACTCTCTCTCTCTCTTTAAGTTTCCTTGAACCTATGAGATTCCCTTCAACAACACATTCTTTGTTCCGAATTTCCGCTAGCCTTTGACGTTCCCTTTCTCTCTATAACATGGAATAATAAGAGTCAAACACAATGGCATAAGCTACGAGAACCACAATGTCTAATGGTTTAATTGCATCAACTAGTTTATTATAGCATTTATTAAGTTATGTCATAATTTCATTTGATTTTTGCTTAAGGGCATATAATTTTGTTAGATAATGTTGTTGTTGTTGTTTTTTTTTTGTTGTTGTTGTTTTTTTTGTTGTTGTTGTTGTTTTTTTTTTTTATGTTGTGGTTCACAGACACCTTCGTTCAGTGGGTGGCGCTATGTCCATGGGAAAATATAGGGTTGACGCCCCTCGGCCTATAACATGACCTGACCCCAAGAGCTTTCGGGAATTGACCCTGTGACCTCCCAAACGACGAGGCCCCGACTTGACCGATTGAGCTAACTCTTGGGGCTAGATAATGTTGTTTATATTTGTTTTCTCCGAATCTTTTCATAAATAATCCCACTAACCTCTCAATAGAATTAATGGAATACTAGTGTAGTTTTCTAAACCATTTACGGGCATACCCTTCTAAGCTTTGAACAAATAGTCTCATACAAACATCGTTGTATTCCATTCCTAAATTATCAGAGTAATCTTGAAATTTAATCACGTGATCTTCGACTATGCGATGTACTTCGTCATAAAATTTTGGGAGGTTTTAATCATATTTGTTGAAGATATCATGTAAATTATTTGGTAAGACCAAGGGCCGATAACGAACATTCACCTAAGCATTCATATTGAGAAAATAACAATGAACAAGAGAGTGTTGTTGCAAATTTTGAGGTATTGGTTGTATTAAAGAAATAGAGATGGATGAATAACTAGCTAGCGATCTACCTTCTTGATGTAATGGATTTCTAGGCTCCCTAGTATGTGTGGCAGGTTGGATATTTTCTCCTATTTTAGCATCTTGCAAACTAGGTTGTCTAGTCCTTTCCTTATATGCCTTCATTTTATTTTTCCTATTTTCTATAGTTATAAGGATATCTAGATCTTGTAGTGCTAGATACAATGAATCTGAATTAGACCTGGTTATCCTCCTAGGTTGATCTAGCTTAGAGTCTCCAATATAACTTTTAAAAATATATCCTTTTAAAAGTAAAGTTGATGAAAATTATTTGAATAAATATTCTGGAAAACAACTTTAGGTGTACTTGATTCCGAAGGTTGATGTCATTTCATATTTGATATCAACCCCTGTGAGAAATAAACCACCAGACAATGTTCACCTTCTGTTATTTCTTGTGATTGAGGGACTTGGGGGTTAGGTTGTTCTAATTCACCTTTGTGGGCTTACACTTCCCAATTTCTCTATATCTCTTCGAGTGTTTGGGAGATCTACAAAGTTAAATTGGATAAACCATTAAGAGAACTTCAGTGATCACTTAAACTAAAATTAATATGGAGTTAAATAGGCTTATTGTTAGTCATGAATTAAACACAACTTAAAAAAATTGTTCCCCAAAAAAGGTGTTAAAAGGAATGTAGGGCTGATTTCTCTCAACCTCAGGAGGGTATTCCCTGTAAATTTATGTATAATTTTTTAATGATAACTTATAAATATAGCCAGATTATGAATGAAGGAATATTTGAAGAAATGAATCATTAAGCTTTGTAATAAATGAAACTTATATTAAACCTACAAATAATAACTTAAATGTAAACTCAGATATGAAACAAAGATTAACAATGTTTCAAATAAAATAACGAGAAAATAATAGAATAGAATGGAAAGAGATGAAAATCAAAAGTAACATAAAAGTAAAATAACACATACATCATTGCTTTAAAACTATATTTATCATAATAAGTGCAAGGAAATCATTCAACATCGTGCATTGATATGCTTCAGCCTCCAACAAATTCGTTAAATATCATGACTTCAAACCTTTGGATAATTTATATCCTAAAGGAAAATAAGTCAAGTAATACATGAAAAAAAATATTAGTGATCGCGTTAGTTGTTAAATTATTCACATGTACCAATATAAAAATTAGCAAAACATAAACATTAGAAGAAACAACGCAAATCAAATTGCATATAAATGAGTCACATAGTCATAGCGATCAGGCCAACACAACATGTGCTTTAGACTAACTTAGACATAATTTTATGATGCTGGAGCATTCAAACTTCCAAGTAAAAATGTATTTTCAATAGACCCAGGGGTTTTTATTTACCAAGGGAGTTGGTTCCCTACCCAACTGTATTTAAACATGTTTTTACAATAAATTATATATAAAAGAGATGAGAAAGAGGAATTTTATAAATAGGAGAAGTCTCGAGAATATTGAGAGGGTTTGAGAGAAGTGAGGATTATTTAGATCTTTTGTGGAAAATATGGATCTAGAATATCTAGTTTAGGTGAGGGGATAGTGGATTTGAACCAGAATTTAGTTATGGACCATTTTAGTATAAATATGTAATTCAAATAGAAAAAATGTAGGACGGATAGGGGAGAGATTCGAGAGATTTGAGGGCCAAATAGAGCCATAATTCCGAGAGGGATATTTAATGTAAATCTGGTCAGGGAAGGATCTGTGAATGATACATATATATCTATCAATAGAGGAAATGTTTTGTTGAGTGTTAAGTGTATGAAGTCAAATTTTCCCTGTTGTTTGAAAACACTGTTATAATGTGGAATCAATCCTTGTAACTATGATTAATGTTGAAGTACAATAGGTCATGACAGGCCCAGGATGGATTTACATATGTAACTATGTAGGATTGGAGAACAATGGAAGCACTTTAATGAATGCAAAGGAAGGATAGATTGATCTTTGTACCAGAGTGGCATAGCAAGAGTGTATAATGTGAGAAGATTAATGATCAAAAGCTCCGAGGAAAACTAGTCCTTTTGCAATCACTATGTATATTGTTGCATATGTATACACATATAATATTGTAGAAAGAATCATGTTGATAGAGCTACTAAGAATTGTCTTATTACTATATAGGTGGAGGGGTTGTAGGAGTGACAAATGAACCTTAAAACATTAATGGAGACAGAGCCCAAATACGTAGGTGGAAGGAACAAAAAAACTATCTTTTGAAGTCCTAACGACGCCATCATTAGAAAGTTCTAGGGGAAAAATTTTGATAGAGCCAGGAGAGGGATTTTGACAGTGTCGAGTTGAACGTTTCATCATAGAAGGATGAGATAGGAACATTTATGGAAAGAATCAAAATGACAAGGAATTGACCTAACATGGAAGTCACCGAATAAGAAAGGCACAAGAACATGGAACTAGCAGAATAAGGGGGGTCCACTCGGTGGTTTCTATCCTGACGATGTTATAAAGTCAATTCTTGTTTTGAGTCAAATATTTGGTGGTGGCCCATGGACTTTGAGAGGGTCCCTCCCGGGGTTTTTTACCCGTGTGGTTTTTGATAAACCTTATTCCCATCGATTCGAGCTATCAACAACTGACTAAAATTGATTTAATTTTGAGCGGCTTATGTGGGAATGGGAGTGCAGCGAAAGCATGGCAATTCTGGCCCCACCCACTGGTATTAAGCTAACAATATTGTTAAACTCTATTACCATCAAGCCATCTCTAGGATCTTGAAGTATTTGGTATGTGCTATGGTAGCCTAGAGATACATAGAGTCATAGTGGGCCAACCTTAAGGGGATTTATTATGAAGGGTCATTGAATCGTATTAAAAAGGAAGCGTCAGACTTGAGACTTGGGGTCTCACGTGGAGCCAACAAGCAAGGGTTTATGTAGAACTAAAGGTGGGCCATTCCCTAGAGACCTCAATATGGGAGGTTTACAAATTAAATATAAAGGGAGAGTTTGGAATTGGAAAAGGAAATAATATTAGGGCATATGTTTTGAAATGTGCGCACATGTATAAGTGACTTGAAAAGGGCCAAGTTATTTTCATTGTTTTGTTTTATGAAGGGTATAACCCTTTCGGCTTCTTCCACTAGATATTAAATCCTCCCACTGGAAATTTTTAGTATGGGATTTATTACCCAGTAAGGCGATTACGAACGAGGCATGAAGGAAGTGGTTTTTTTTTTCCAGAAAGAACTTTGGGCACTGTGGAAATTAAGAAAGTCTCAAAATGGGCTTACATCAAGTGGTATCATAGCTGGAAAGCTCTTTAGCTTGACGACTCTTAGTGAAGGATACATGACACTTCTGAAGAAAAGAACAGAGAACAAAGGATGCATGAATACTAAAACTATAAGAAGGTTAGACTGGCATGGAGTGAAAAGAAGGAAAAATTGATTTGTTTTGCAAAATTGAAGATTGTTTATCATAGGGAAAGATTTGGATATTGTGAGCACAAAATATTGCAAACTGAACTTTTTGGAGAAGCTGAAAATTAGGTTTGATATTGTTTAATTGAAAGAACCATGATGTTATTTAAGTATGGATAGATTTGCTTGAAGTCATTTTTTTGGATGATTGTAATAATAAATTAATTTTCTTGTGTTGGGTTGTGTTATATTCTTTCCACAACTAGCCCACATAGTTAATCGAGGGGTTAGAGGGGGGGCGGAGCCCCCCCTTCGTTGCGCCAATTGTGTAGTGGGCGCGGGGGGGGGCAGCAGTCATAGGGGGTTTGAGGGGTATTTTTAACCCCACTTTTGGGGTCCGGGGCAGCACCTCGGAAAATTTTGGTTTTGGACCCTATGTTAGGTTGGGCGGACACAACTATGGTTTTGTGCATGATTTTCACACATGTTTTTTGGACGCAATGGTTTTTCAGTCCATGGTTTTGGATGTGATGGTTTTCGGTCCATGGTATTGGATGCTTCAGCATCTATAAATATGTATTATAACATTGAAAGGAACATAATGGAAAATCAAGTTGGTACTCCTGGTTTTGGGATCCAGGGGAAAATATCTGTGTATATGTGTTTTATGTGTTATGCTCTTGCATTGTCTATTTTCTGTGTTTTTTAGAATTCGTATGCAGGTGATTTCTGTAAAGGGTTAAAACCTACATTTGGTATTAGGGTTGTTTTGGCTTCAAGGGGAAGCCTTTGTTGTTGAGGGGTTTCGCTCAGGCCTGTGGTAGACCCTGTTCAGTGGGAGATCTATGAGATCGATTCTCTTGGTGAAAGAAGATGGCGAGCAGTGGAAAGAGAGAGATCAAGAAATTTAGTGGTCAGAGTTTTGAGTTGTGGAAACTCAAGATGGAGGATCTGTTGGTGGATACAGATCAGTAGATCGCAATAGATCCGGGTACTAAACCGACGGGAGTGTCCAATGAAGGATGGAAGAAGTTGGATCAGAAGGCAAAGAGCACAATACAATTGTGTGTCTCAGATTGAGTATTGCTCAACGTATCAGGGGATGCTACAGCGAAGGGTTTGTGGGACAAGTTAGGGACTTTGTACCAATCTAAGTCTCTAGTGAATAAGCTGTTCCTACGGAAAAAGTTGTATAACCTGAGGATGAAAGATGGAGACTCGGTGACAAAGCATCTAAACGCATTTAATACTATGGTAAGTTAGTTAGCATCTATTGATATTAAAATTTCAAATGAGGATAAGTGCATCAGTTTGTTGTGTTTTATACCAGATTCGTGGGATAGTCTGGTTATTGCAATAGGTAGCAATGCAACTGCCTTGCAGTTTGATGAAATAGTCTCATCCTGGCTGACGGAGGAGATGAGACGGAAAAATATGGAGAGCCAGAATGGTGATGCCTTGTTTGTATATTGAGGACAGTCCTAGAACAGAAACAAAAATAAGTCATCGAGTGGGAGATATAAATCTCCAGGAAAACCTGTAAAGGTGGTGTGCTGGAAATGCGGAAAGGAAGGGCACTTCAAAAGGGACTGTAAATCTAAAGCTCCTGATAAAGGAAAGGGATCTGATGATGCTCCTTCTACAGAGGCAAAAACCACCTAAGATGAAGGTGGGGATGTGTACTTGGCTTCTTCAAGTACACATGTAGATCATGAGGCGTGGTTGATTGACTTAGGTGCATCCTTTCACTTCACTCCCCATAGAGAGTGGTTCTGCGAGTATGAGAAATACGATGGTGGTGATGTCTTCTTGGGGGATGATAGGAAGGCTAGAATCGTTGGTCGTGGAAAAGTAAAGTTGAAGTTGCAAGGTGGAAGAGTTAGAACACTTCTGGGTGTTCTACATATTCCTACATTGGCCAGAAATCTGATTTATGTAAGCAAGTTGGATGATGCAGGTGTAAAAACAGTGTTTGAGAAGGATACCTGTAAAATGGTTCGGGGAGGACTGGTATTGATGCAGGGAGTTCGAATTGGAACTCTGTACAAGTTTCAAGGTAGCACTATTATTGATGGGTGCAACAGTTATGTGGTTCCTGGAAGTGGAGCAGAAAATCTAGTGGTTTCTGGAGAGAAGACCATGTTATGGCATCAAAGGCTTGGACATATTGGAGAGAAAGGCCTTCAAATACTTCATGGTCAAGGTATGTTAGAAGGTTGAGTAATATCTCTCTGGATTTCGATTTCTATGAAAATTGTGTATATGGGAAGCAGAATCGGGTGAGCTTCCCCTCTGGTAGTAAGAGGGCGAAACAGATATTAGAGCTTGTGCACAGTGATTTGTTTGGACCTGTGAGGGTTCCATCACTAGGTAAGTCTGTGTACTATGTATCATTTATAGATGACTTCTCAAGGAATACATGGATATATTTCCTTAATAAGAAATCTGAAGTCTTTGACAAGTTTAAAGAATTTAAGGCTCTCATGGAAAATTAGGCAGATAAGAAGATAAAGGTTCTGAGGACAGATAATGGTGGAGAGTTTTGTAGCAAGGAATTTGAAGAATTATGTAAGAAGTGTGGTATAGCACGGCAGAAGAATGATCCACATACACCTCAGGAAAATGGAGTTGCAAAAAGAATGAACAAGACGTTGATGGAAAGGGCAAGAAGCATGTTTAGTGGTGTCAAGTTAGGACATGAATTCTGGGTAGAGGCGGTGGATACTGCATGTTACTTGGTCAACAGGTCACCTTCATCAGCGTTGGAGGATAATACTCCACAAGAGGTATGGACTGGTAAGAAACCCTCTCTTTCACATCTAAGGGTATTTGGATGTGATGCATATGTACATGTTCCAAAGGAGAAAAGAACCAAGTTGGATAGTAAGTCTGAAAAGTGCATCTTTATTAGGTATAAGGATGGTTTAAAAGGTTATAAGCTTTGGAACCCAGTCACATGGAAGGTTGTGTACAACTGAGATGTGGTGTTCAGAGAGGTAAAAGATGTTATTAAACATGAATTACAACCAAAGGAACCTAAGAAGATAGAGTTTGAGCTTAAGGAGGAAGAATCAGACTCTACAACAGAGGAGGAATCAGAATATGAAGAGCCACAAACTCCGGGTGTGAGAAGATCAGTTCGAGAAAGAAGGCAGCCACAAAGGTATAGTCCATCTACTTTCTGTTCAAATTATTCTTTATCTATTACTGATGATGATACCAGAACTGTGAAGGAAGCAGTAGATTCAGAGGATGGAAAACTCTGCAAAGAGGCCATGGTTGATGAAATGGCATCTTTGCACAAAAATGAGGCTTGGGATCTAGTGGAGTTGCCAGCTAGAAGGAAACCCATTGGCAGTAAATGGGTGTTCAAGAAGAAGACAAATGCAGAAGGAAAGGTGGAGAAATACAAAGCTTGGTTGGTAGAAAAAGGTTATTCACAGGTGTCGGGAATTGATTTTGGTGATATTTTTTCTCCTATTGCCAAGGTAACTTTTATTAGATTACTTTTATCTGTTGCTGTTATTTTTTACTTTGAGGTAGAACAGATGGATGTGAAGACAACATTTCTTCATGGGGATCTGGAAGAGGAAATATACATGAAGCAACCCGAAGGCTTTGCGGTGAAGGGTAAGAAAGAACTGGTATGCAAGTTAAAGAAGTCTCTGTATGGGTTAAAACAGTCACCAAGGATGTGGTATCAAAAATTTGATACATTTATATGGGGACTTGACTTCAGCAAAAGCAAGCAGATAACTGTGTGTATTTTAAATTAATTGGTGACCGTGTTATTTATCTGGTCTTGTATGTGGATGATATGTAGCTGGTTGGAAATGACAAAGAAATTATCTAGGATTTGAAGACCCAATTGTCCTCCAAATTTGACATGAAAGATCTTGGTGCTGCAAACTATATTTTGGGCATGAAAATTAAAAGAGATCGAGCAAAGAGGAAGCTCTGGTTAAACCAGAGGAAGTATGTTGAGACAATATTGCAGAGGTTTAATATGTAGGATAATAAACCAGTGAAGGTTCCTATTCCTGTAGGTGTGAGGTTATCTACTGAATAGTGTCCCAAGACACAAGAAGATGAAGAAGACATGTCCCATGTTCCATATGCAAGTGTAGTCGGTAGCTTGATGTATGCAATGGTCTTTACTAGACCAGACATTGCACATGCAGTGGGAGTATTGAGCAGGTTTATGTCAAAACCAGGGAAGGAGCATTGGACAACAGTGAAGCGGGTTTTCAGGTATTTGCATGGTACTAGTGATTATGGTTTGTGCTACCAAGGAAGACTAGGATTGGACAGAGTGTTGGATATCCGTGGCTTTGTTGATGCAGACTGGGCTGGAGATCTAGATCGTAGAAGATCTACAAGTGGGTATGTGTTTAACCTATTTGGAGGTGCATTCAGTTGGATGAGTAAGAAACAATCTGTAGTGGCACTATCAACTATAGAGGCAGAATACATGGCAGCCACTCATGCAAGCAAGGAAGCAGTTTGGTTGTAGAGATTGTGTTCAAGTATGGGGTTAGTACAAGGAGCTATAAGGATAGACTATGACAACAAAAGTGCAATTTTCTTGGCAAAGAACCCCACATATCATTCAAAGACAAAGCACATTGATGTTCAATATCACTTTGTGAGGGATATGATAGAAGACAAAAAAGTGTTTCTGGTAAAGGTGGACACTTTGAAGAATACTATAGATGCATTGACAAAATCTGTGAGCTCTGAAAAGTTCTCTTGGTGTAGAGAGATAATGGGTGTTTCAGTGTTGGAAAAATGACTAAGCTCTCTTGTGGCCCCCTGTGGAAAGAAAACAACAAGTGGGAGAATGCTGGGTTGTGTTATATTATTTCCACGACTAGCCCACGTAGTTAACCAAGGGGTTAGAGGCGGGGAGGAGCCCCCCCTTTATTGGATGTTTCGGCATGTATAAATATGTATTATAACATTGAAAGGAACATAATGAAAAATCAAGTTGGTAGTCCCGGTTTTGGGATCCAAGGGAAAATCTTTGTGTATATGTGTTTTATGTGTTATGCTCTCACATTGTTTATTTTCTGTGTTTTTTAGAATTCATATGCAGGGAATTTCTATACAAGGTTAAAACCTACATCCTGTATGTTGAAAGGTATTATAGTTTGTAAAGATTGGGGTTGTAGAGGTTGGAACTAATAGAAATACCTTTACATTGAAAGTACATGTAGAGATGCATGAAGAAAGGATAGAGAAATGTGTAGAGAACTATCCAAAAATTAGGCCATAGAGAGGTACACAAGATTGTTAACAAGACAAGATATTGAGGAATAATTGACGGGTAATTGAGTTTTGATACCGAACATAAGGTGTTTGTGTTGCAAGTGGTGGCTATACAACAATGAAGTGGTCGTGGAAAAGAGGAAGCAATCATCAAAGTAATTACATAAGAAGAAGAAGAAGTTAGGAAACTCTTAAATGACAATATGTTTGTATGATGAAGCAAACATCAACATAAAGAAGTGACATCAATTAGATAGTAGCAAAAGATAGGGAATAGAAGAGGGAGAAAGTAAGATCTTAGTAGCAAGAAGGATTGAGATGGAACCTAGCAGTAGATGGATTGTTGAAGAAAGAGAAACGACAACAGAATTTATCTAAAGAGAAAGAGAGTAGGTGAAAGTGTAGGAGCCTAACAACTTTTGAAGTTGAAGGGCAACTGTTCTCTAGAGGAAGGATAAAGGGTTCTAATATAGAGAACTAGGAGAATGACAACTTCCAACAGGAAAAGTTGGGTAGAAATTGTTATAGGAAATTCCACAATGATTATAGGTAGAATTTCCTAGAGATAGAAACAAAAAGAGAGAAACAAGAGGCTTGTTGCAACTCACAGGTGAACAAGGAGAGTTCACAAAAGAGAGGAGGGAGGAGCTAAAATGGATACAAAAAGTCATGTGAAGGCTTTAGATATAGGTCATGATCAAAGAAAACAAGATGTCGATACAACTGGCAAAAGGAGAATGAGTGATGAAGAAAGAGATCATGAAATACCTAAGATGAAGGAGGAATAGAGCCAATTGAAGAAGTAACTACAAAAATAGATGTAGAAGTTGTAGAAGGGATTGGGAAATGGAATTTATGTTGGAAAAACAATCCATTGGCTAGTCAAGAAATTGCATGCAAAGAATCAGAGAAAGTTGATGAAGCATATAATCAGAAAATGGTTGAGGATGCTCAAAGAATATGAATCTGAGGAAGAGGCAACACTTTTTCACCAGAAAAAAGGATCAATCCTAGGAGAGGATTATAGCGATGAAGATGTTGGGATGATATCTTTTGAGGATCTGACACAATGTTTGGACATGCAGCAGGTGATGGATAAAATGTTGATGAAGATAAAGGACATATTAATTTTAATTTTAACCATTTGAATATGAATGCAGGGGTTATTGCAGATGAAGGGCAGAACATTGAATTTTTTTTTTTATGCAGATAAGAAGAAGACATAATTTTCTTTGGAATTTAGTCAAAGTGAAGATATGGAGGAACAACCTATGAATGAGGAGAGGATGTGTGGAGATACTAAAGATGATGAGGAAAAAGTTGTTACTATGGAAGAGGAAGATTTGATGGGAATCTTGGAAGTTTTAGTGTTGCATGAGGGAAAGTTGTAGGAAGAAATGAAGGGTACTTCAGGGTCTTGTATTTTTAAAACTGACAATTGGTTTGTGTTTGCACGTAATGAAGATGTGCAGGAACTAGTGAGATTGCTTGGAAATACTTAAATTGATGAAGTAAAAGAAACATTGGAGGAATACCTACAGGATTGAAAAGCAATAAGAATGGAAAATTGTAGGATATTTGAAGATTTTAGAAGACTGGTTGAAGAATCTGAGGACAATGGATTGCAACAACACAACTAAGGATGAGGTAAAGTTTTCCATGGAGAAAATGTAGCAAAAAATGGATAAAAATGATATCAAGTTCCAACAAAAAATGCAACGAATGGTGAAAACAACTCCAAACAATTGGTATCCTGACAAAACAATGAATGACAACATAAAATATTAGCAAGGAAACAATGATTTATGGGAGCCAGACCACAAGGTCGATCATGAAATAGAGGAAATAAGGAAGCTAATGTTGAATAATCCTTAGCATAAGAGGTATTTAGCATAGAAGGGAATAAAGGAAAACATATTGTATATGGTTGAATGAGTATACATCAGTAAGGAAGGAGGAGAACTACAACACAAAGTTTGGAAGCCTAGAGGAATGGAGAACGTGGTAGTAGCAAAGTAGAAACATAACAAAGAAAAGGATCAGCTGCAAAACAAAGTTTTGTATCCATGAAAGCATAATTTCATCAACACATGGCTAGGAGACCATGGATTTTTATCACATTGGGAGTCTGATGCAGGAGCATTCAAACTTCCATGTAAAAATGTATTTTGACTAGACCTAGGGGTTTTTATTTACCAAGGGAATTGGTTCCCTAACCAATTGTATTTAAATATGTTTTTATGATAAAATATATATAAAAGAGATATGAGAAGGAAGAATACTGTAAATAGGAGAAGTATCAAGAATATTGAGGACTTAGAGAGAAATGGAGATTAGTTAGGTATTTTGAGGAAAAATGGACCTAGAAGATCTAGTTTAGGTGCGGGAATAGTGGATCTAAAACAAAATTTAGTTCTGGAACTTTTTAGTGTAAATATGTAATTCCAATAGAAAAAATGTAAGATAGTCAGGGGAGAGATTCGAGATATTTGAGGGCCATAAGGCCGATAGGGCTATTTAATGTAAATTTGGCCAAGGAATGCTTTTTGAATCATATGTATATATTTATCAATAGAGAAAATCATTTGTTGAGTGTTAAGTGTATGAAGTTGAATTTTTCCTACTGTTTGAAAACATGGTTATAATGTGGAATCAATCCTTGTAACTATGATTAATGTTGAAATGAAATAGGTTGTGAGAGCCCTAGGGGGTAATGACTTATGTAACTATGAAGGATTGGAGCACAATGGAAGAATATTAATGAATGCAAAGGAAGGCTAGTTTGAGCTCTGTATCAGAGTGGCACAACGAGAGTCTAGAATGCATGAGAATTTCGGATTAGAAGCTTATATGAAAATCAGTCCTTATGTCATCATTGTGCAGCATTGCCCTGTATGTATATACATATAATATTTTATAAATAATCATGTTGATAGAGATAATAAGAATTGTCTTATAACTATACGAGTGGAAGGGTTGCAGGAGTGACAAATGAGCATTGAAATATTAATGGAACCAAAGCTCAAATATGCAGGCGGGGGGAACAAACACTTAATATCTTGAAGTCCCGACAAAGCCTTCATTTGACAGTGCTAGGAGATGAAATTTGATAGAGCTAGGAGAAGGATTTTGACAACATTGGGTCGAAGGTTTCATCCTGGAAGGATGAGAGAGGAATGTTTATGGAAAGAACCGGGATGACAAAGTGTCAGCATGACATGGAAGTCACCCAAAAAAAAACAATATTAGGGCATATGTTTTGAAATGTGTGTTCCTGTATAATTTACTTAAAAAAAGCCATCTTATTTGCATTTTTTTTCTTTATGAAGGGTATAACCATTTTGGCTCCTCCCACTAGAAATTCTTAATGTGGGATTTATTATCTTGTAAGGCGAAAGTGAACTGGGCATGAAGGAAGTGTTTTTTTTTCGCCAGAAAGAACTTTGGGCATTGTGGGAATTAAGCAGGTCTCAAACTAGGTCTACATCAGTTTACTTCCTCAAAATCTGATCCCCTCAAAATGAAATTGAGGTCTTTATATACAACATTCTTAGAAACTATCTAAATAATTGTCTTTTAATAACAAAATTGCATTGCATAATCCTAGAAATAAAAACTATTTGCAAAAAATATATATATTTTTTAAACTATTTGGAAACTTTAGATTTCCCCTTTGGTGTTATATTAGTTGATGATCCTTCCAGACAGTGAGCGCTTTTATTTTTCAGTCTCAAGAATATTGTGAAATTTTCTTCTTCTTTGTCTAATCTTGTAATTTCTTCCATCAGAGATTGTAGTGGTGGGACTACTTCAGTACCTTGTGAGGTCAGGGAAAGGAGTGCCTTTTGAGGAAAATTCCTCTTTAACTTCAAAAATTTATCCCAATCAGCTAAACGTAACCATTTTTGTCTCTTCATTTTGAATATGTCACACTAAGTTAATATCAAAGGTTATAAGGAGTATGAGGTAACAACTAAATCATTTTTTCTAGAAGAGCTAACATTTAGAAATCTCTAAAAAGAGAATTTACCACCACTTCTCTAGAAACAATTTCATCACTATCTATGAGAACGTATCCATGATATTCCTAAGCCTTCTTAAGAGAATCCTCAAAATATTTGTTTTCTACAACAAGCAGAATTTTCCTAGAAAGATTGAAGACAAAATCTCTAAATGTAACCCCATTTAGCTTTCAATTTTGTGATAACCTTCCTATCTTTGAATATTTCATTATTCATTTTTTCCATAGTTTTCTTCTTCTCTTTAACTGATGAAGCCAATAGAATAGACTTATTTTTGTTGGGAAAATAAAATAATTTAATGGTTTCTTCATCTAATGAGTTTAGGCAATCAATTATTTGATCTACTTCCTTCAACCTGCTGTCCACTATAGGAGCTATGTTCTTCATATATGTGACAACCCCTTTGGAAAAATTCCTCTTTTACAAACAATTATAAATATTTAATTTATTTTTATTATAAAATAAAAGGTCCGAGAATACGGACATGGATTCCAAAGTTTGAGGAAGGAGATTTCTTAGGATTTGAAGGATCATTGACTAGTTTCATGACAATCATTGAAGGGCTGGAATATCTACCTTAAATGGACTAATGTTACAAATTAATTAAACATGAAATAAGGATAGTAGATGTCATGCTTTCCTTGGATGATTCCACAAGGTAGAGAGGAAAAAAAATTAAGGATGGGTTGTACTGAGACAGTTGAAGTCAACCTACAGGAGAGTGAGGCAGGGAGTTGACACAAAAACATCCCCACAACATGATGGATTCACTCAATGAACCTATGACGTATCACATATATTCGTGGCATAGTAGACAATACCCTTATTTTGACTACATACTATAAAATACCTCTAAAAATCACATTATTTATCCCCCTACCAATACGAACCCAATACACCTTCCTAGTTAAGAAAACCCCTACTTCACTAGATATTGTAGGTATTAATTTTTTCATTAACATTCTTTATACCCATTTATATTCTTTCATTAATATTGAGCTTCATTTTTTATAACTTCCAATATAAAAACACTTAACCACCTATTATATTCGCAATATATTATGTCATCTTTTCATCAATATATATCCCCCAATATTAATGCATGTGGTATGGTATTTCTCCCCCAGTGAAGCCCTCATACACCACCACCAATCACAAAAGAAAAAACCGTCATGGCCAAGAACGAAGTCAAGGGCGACAGAGAATGTATGCCCATGCAACCAAAAAATGTTACAACTATGTAATGGGGATTATTATCACACTTCACACAAGTGGAGATAAGGAGGCTCTTAGGGGATGAGAGCCTGTACATTTCAAGAAAGACAGGCATTCATGAAGAGGGAATTTGTAGGTAGTTAAGGGATAACAATAGAGAGAACACAAGATAGTATAAAAGAAACTTGGGGAAGGGATGACAAAGGAAGTAAAGACTTAGGGATAGGTTCGTAGAAGAATTGCTTGGGCTACAAGGGGGGAAGAAAGCATAGTGCAAGAGGAAAAAAACACATAGCTCTATGTCACTACCAAAAGGCAAGGAGAAGAGTAAACATTTAGATGAGAATTGGGAGGTGAAAGAGCATCTTTGAGGTGAGGACAATAGTCTCTGGATTACCTGTTATCACTCAGATTTTCCATGAAGTTGTTGGAAGAGGAAAGGGGTCCGAGGTAACCAAAAACCTACTTTTAGGTATAGAATCTAGCTAATCTGTACCCAAAGAGGGCTCTCTCATTATGATTTAGCTTGGTTTTGAAAGATATTAGGCTATTTGTGAAGTTTAGGAGTTTTGTTTGAGTTTGGGTGGTGAGATTCAGTAGCAAAGGGGTAAAACTGAGTAGCTTAGTCCAATGGGCTGATGGAGTCAAAGAAGATGGCGTAACTGGACTTGGTTTCTTAATAAAAGATGGTTTGACAGGGCAAGATGGTCAAATAGGGAACAAATGGCAACTTGGAATAGATGGAATGGACTTAAAATGGATGAAGGGCAGTTAAGAATCCTTCAGCATATTTAAAGAGGGAACTTGAATGATTATTACTAAAGAGCAATTAAGAATTCTTTAATAAATAATCAAAATGGAAGAACTAGAAAACAATAGAAATTAAGATTTCACTGTTTATACTAATTCAAAAGAAAACATGGAGAATAATAATGATTGAAAACAGAGTGCAATCAAGCAAATTCTGAATTATTCTTTTTCATTTATCATTCAGATGTGAAACATAGATGATATAATAAACAAGGAAACTTTAAATCATAAGGTATAGAGGACTTATTGATCTGATGTTTGCTTCAAGAAATCTGGGAAAAGTCCTTTGCTTCAAATCTTCATCTAGCAAGCCATACAAAATTTGGTCCAACAACACTTTATTCCAAAATAGTCAATATTATAGCAATGTCTAATAATCCACCCTCAGTACTCCAATTGAGGGGGTATTTATACAAAAAATCTTTACAAAAAATATCTCATAATAGAGTGAGATATATTCTAGAGATGACTAATCATTTTTTATAGGAAAATAGAGAAAACTAGTCTCGAAGGTAGGAGAAAGGTAAATTGATGTTGTGTTGTTCCTATTTGTGCTGAGTGTGTTGGAGGCAGACCCTTTTATTTGGTTTGCTGTTGTCTTGTTTAGTAACTTCGTGTTGGCTGCCTTGTTTTGACTGATACTCTTTACCTGCTCTGATACACTTCGACCTGATTGACCCCCATTCATCTTTGTTTATCTCACTATGGTAAATAGCTCAAAATTTACCTTTTTACTAAGGATAAATTTACAAAATTTCCAACATGTCTTCCCACCATTTTGGCTCTGGCAATCTATGTTTCTGAAGTTTCCTCATAGTTTCATCAGTCTCTGTATATCTGAAAAAATTAGGCTGGATTAGGAACAAGTGCTTTACCTCATGCTCAATATAGAATAAGTTCTCTAAGCTGTCATAGAGAACTCAGCCTGTGGGGAGTGCTTTTATTCCTGATGCACTTGTTGATGAACTAGCTTGATTGCCAACATACTTATTCAATTTGTCTACATAATCAATATGCTTCATTAACCTGTCATTAATGACCAAAGGACTTGGTAGCCCTTTATTCTGTAAGACAGTGAACTTCTCCATAAAAGAATTGATTTCCACCTGCATATCCTGACATCTTCTCTCTAGATTCTGCATCAAAGTTCTCTTGGTTAGCACCCTTTTGATTTCCAGAATGGTGTCTGTCCTGTCTGAGATGCCAAGTTCTTCCAGTTGTTCTTTATTTCTGTTATTCAAAAAATGTATAAGCCAGTTGGCTTCATCTGGCATTTTTCCTAACTGTGCTTTTGTCTGTTGAATTGCTCCCTGGGCTGCTTTCACTAGATCAATATGTTCATAGATTACTTGGATAGATGGCCACACATCATTAATGGATTGAGTGATGTTGGCCCAAAGGATTTTCTTGATCTCTACCAGGGGCTTGTCAAAAGTGAGCTCTTGTTCTAATGTTTTCACTTTACTTTCTAAGGCTTTAATCTCCCTTGTTTTTTCCACAACACTTATTTTGGAAATATCATAATTTCTCTCTACCTTAGCCAATTTCTATTTTACCTGTTTTAACTCTGAAATTTGTAGTCTCATTTCTTCCATGGCCTTTATTAATTCTTCTGTGCTTAAATTAGCACTGCTGCCTGGTGTTGTTCTTGCTATTACTATACCTGTTACCACCTCTGTTGTGGTTGCTAGGACGTTTGGAGCTAATGTTGTTCCAAGTGTAGAAGGAAATGCTGTTCAGACTATGGGGATTACATCGGGAGGCTAAGAGGTCGACTCTCCCTGCTTATCCTTCAGTGCTTTTTCTAATGCCTGCTTTGTGTCATTTAATCTTTCATTGAGTTTCAAGAGAAGGTCCATCATCTCTTCTTCAGATTTCTGTTTTATAAACTCAGCAGTCTGTGGATGCCTTAAAGGAGGCAACTTTAGTAGTTTCCTCAAGGCAGCAATGTCTTCTTCTTTCTTTTTGATCAATGCTTCTACACCCTTCACATCTTTGGGAACATGTCCCAATCCAATGATGATTTCTTCTAATGATTTTATTTTGTTGTCCTTGGCTAGGGAGGAGGCTTTCTCCAAGTGAAGTTGAGCAGTTGTATTATCCAAGGAATTTTGTAGCTTGTGGGTCATCATTGCTTTATCAGCCAATGTGGAATAGACCATTTCTCCAGTTTGCTTGTGAAGTTCAATCTGGTCCATAGGATGAATATATTTGGCTAAGACCTCCAAGTTTGTTATGATGTAATCTACTGTTGACTGAGGTTGTTGCACCTTTTGCTTGAAGTAACTCATTATCATTTTGCCCTCTTTAATGTCATAGGTTGACATCAATCTCTACTGGTTTGTGGGGGCCATCTTCAAACACTGATTGTAAATTTGAAGTCTTACAGGATCATTTCTGGCCTTTATTTCTGTGAAGTTTTTCTTGATATCTGCGAGAGGAAACTTCTGAAATTTGTTGTCTTTCTAGCTCTTGCCTCTGTGAGCTAAGGGATGTTTCTCCCAATGGAAAAGTTTGTTGGCTCACTTTTCTTTCTTCTCTGTGGCTGTATATAGTCTCTTCCATCATTTCCTCTTCTGATAGAGGGTTCAGTGTTTGTCTTTTGGTACCAGGCTATTCCGTAGGTCCACTGGCAGGGGTAGTAGTTTCCCTGTCCCTCTTGTTTCTTCTTTCCTCAATTAGAGGAGTTTGCAAGATTAGGCTTTCTGCTACATCGGTTTGAGCTGGAGGAGTTGGCACTTGACCCTGTTCTTTGGAAATTCCAGGCTGATCTGTTATTGTGGGTTGTTCTGTAGTATCTATTTCCTTGCCTTTGGTTGTTCCTGTGGCTGGTATGTTGACTTCTAGTGGAGGCTGTTGAGAAGTTCCAACAATGGGTGTACTAATTGCTGATTTTTGAGACAACTGGAATGGTACCTACCCAAAAAAATCCAAGTCAATGGTTTTCTCAAGATCTCTCATAACATTTTCCATATTGACCTACTCATTAACCTCTTCTACTAGAGTCCCTTCTATCCAATCATCCAAGTTAGCGAACTGCTCAATTTCTGGGATCCTATGGTGAATATATGGGGATAACATGTTCTTCATCCTTCTATCACATATAAAACTATTGGGGTCATATGGTACCCATCTAAAACTCTTTCTTAGTTTAAGGTGATCTTCTAAAATTATTTCAGCTTCTTTTCATGCATCCCTAGAGTTGATGACATAAGGGCCTTGCACTACAAAAATGGACTAAATATGCATTTATGATCTGTCTGAAATACTCCAATGCAAATAATCTCATGGGAACATACTTGGGTAACTTAAAAGGGAAAAGTTCACACCCATACATCCTGATCTCTGTGTGATTTTCATATAGGTACCAGTCACCTGTCTTGTACTGCTTAGAGAGCTGGAGAATTTTCTTCATGTCACCATTAAGCCTAGGAGGGGAAACCCCTATCAACAAAGTGGTTGCTGGATGTACAAATAAGTCAATGAACTCATTATAAGTGTAAGGGGACCCATAAGTATTATGAATGATTGAGCTCCAAAAGATAACAGACCTAGGGTTACCTTTGGTGTCCAGTTTCTTGATAGGGAAAGGAAAGTTATCTGACTGATAATATAGCATAATATGGTATATGAAAGAGGCATATTTGAAAACTCCTTCCCTTTCCAAATTCAAGAATTGATCATGGATCTTGTTGGCAATAAAGGTGGCATAGTCATATCTGACAGTAGGGGGTTGTCCTGGAGTAAAGATTGATAATAATACTAGGGTGATATCATCCACATATTCACTAGTATTAAACCCCATCATCAGGGCTATCATATCAACAATGAGTCTTTCAGTTTCAGTAAAGAAATCCTGCAGATAAGGAGGTGGTCCTTTGGGTTGGTGCTCTGGTAACATGAAGGTTTGAATGATACAACTTATTTCTGATTTGGATAACTGAGATGCATTTTCAAGTAAATATTCCATGGAAAGAGGGGTGAGGGCCTGACTGGAATGGAATTGTAACATCTCATTGATGGATTGAGCCGTTATGGTAAAAATGATTGTCTAGCTTGGGGACATAACAGCTCTATGGCTGGGATCATAATTAGCACAGCAATGATGAATTATGTCTGGGAAAACATGGACTAAGGGGAGGAAATACATGGGAAGGTTAGACTCCCACACTCCAAAAATGTCAGATTTATTCAGATAACTATCTCTATTATGGCAGAAGACCTTAAGATGGTTACTATCACCAGACAAGTCTTTTATCTGGAAATCTTTGTCGGCCAGAGGTAGATAATCTAAGTCTTTGTGAGGAGCATTCATGGGTATGACATTCAGGGCTATAGGGGTTTCCATTTTTAGTTCTTGTGGATTCAAAAATGGACTTGAGACTTTCTGTAAGAAAATAGACCAAACAGCAGCTTTGGGGACTTTTTATGGCAAGTACAGAATGTTTGAGAATTGAATTTGGCCCTCTCTGGTATAATTTTCAGTAGAAAACCGAAATTACAGGGTTGCAGGGTAGATTGGATAAATACCTGTGTTAAGGAAGTAAACCATACAATGGCAGGTTGATTGACAGGCTGTGGAGCGTGTTGCTATACTTTTTTTGATTAGGTGGTGGTTGGAAAAGTGGAACAATTGACTCGGATGTTGTTTTGCATGGGAGCATAGGACGTGGCACCCTACAGCGAAAATGACACTTTGTTCGCTTATTTAACAAAACTGAAGTTGGTGGGTTTTTCTTTGGATTTATCAGGCGGATGACGCAAGCACGATGTGACATTTTGTTGCTTGTGGAGGGTGGTAAGCGGTTTGTATCGCACCGCTTTTGAGGCTAGGTGGTTTCAGGCCGGGGCCAAGCGAACATATAGAATGTGCGTCGCGTGGCAAAGGTACGGTGGAAAATCGCCTGGTGATTGCGAGTTAAAGCACGGTCACCAGGGGGGAGCGATATTGATATTGGCTGTTGGATGATTAGGGAGTGATCAGATGGCGGATGGGCGAGGGATATGGCGGGGCTTTAATTGTAGCGGGCCTGACACAATAAAAAATATTTTAATCGTATTGGGGGCAGTGTGAATGGTTAGGAAGGTTATTAATTAACCTAGAGGGTTAATTAATCCCATTGGTGTGGCTGGGAATTAAGGTTCTTAATGAATTACGAGTTAAATCATTAATCCTTCTTTAAACATAGATTATGGTTGTATTCAATCGGGGTGAGATGTATAGTAATTTGGGGGGTTTTTATGTATATTTAAATAATACGGGAAAAGGGAAAATAGTGCGAGAGTTATATATTAAATGTGTTAATAGTTAATATGACTATGAAGTGTAAAAGCGCCAAGTTAAAACATTTTACGTATATATTCAAACTTAGGCTAAAGGTAAAAAGGGGTTTTTTAGGTGATATTGTGCATTTTTCTAAGTAAAGTAGGATTTTTACTTAGGAAATGAGTTTATGAAATCAAATGAATGGTTTATGGATGATTCCAAGTACTTAGGCTCCTAAATCATTGGGCCGAGGGTCCAGTCCCTCCAAAAGTCAGAGAAATGCTTTGAGCCCCTTTAATTTTCAAAGACCTTAATACTTTAGGTGGAATTAGTGAAATCTTTAGGGAAAAATGTGAGTGGAAGTTAGTTATTTGGCCTTGTCATCCTTGAACTGCATCAAGTGTAATGTATGCCTTGCACTTGTGATAAAAGTGAAAATTAACACATTTAGGGACATAATTCATCACAAGTATCATTATGCAACACCATCTACCTACCCTACCTACTTTAGCCTGACATTTTTTCTTCTTTATTTGGGTGCACTTAGACTGGCAAACCCCTATCAATCTTGTTTTTCTTTTACATGGCAAGCCTACCTAAGTCTTCACTTATTACATCCAAGGGCTCAGATTAAATTGTTGAGCTCCTTTTTATTTAATCTACCTATCTACTTATCTACCAAGATTAAACAGTTTGGTCAGATTTTATTCTCTACTTCTAAAACATGAAATTCAAATATGAACTAGCCAAGCTTAAGCTATTTGACTATTCATCAATTGTGGCATAGGTGACAAGCTTCACACAATTTTTTATTGTACAAAAGTAAAAAAGTAGTGGCATTTAGACTTGCACACTTTCCTGGTCTTTCTTTTGGTGGGGTTCATTTTTTTTTACTTTTTTGACCATCTTATTCTTTTTACCCTTTGATTTTTCTTTTAGGGTATACCCTCTTTACATTTTTTAAATTTTTTGATTTTTTGGAAATATGGAAACCGTTGCAACGAGAAAAGGTATGAACATATTATAGAGCTCATCAAGTCAATCATGAAATATGACACCTATTGGTATAGGAGCATAACACTGGCTCCACTTGGGGATGGCTTTTCCTGGTGAAAAGTTAAGAACAGCAGGTTAGATGGTCTTTTGAAGGATTTTGACTATGCTCTGAAATCTCCTTCTGCTGGTTGCTTTATTGTATATATGACAGTAATCCTTCTGAAGCTTAGGGCCTTCTCTCCAGGCTTCAACTTCAAGAAGTTACTATCCAATCCAAACTGTGACATTATCAAGGATATAGTATTTACATGTTAAAATTAGAATACATTAAAAAGTGGGATCACAGTAATGCATCAGCATCCGACCCTTAACTGGCCCTTCTTATGTTTCTATGTCATCCAAGTTTTTGAGATAGTAAGTATTGTTCCCTTGTAAAGCATGGATAACAAAAGGTCCTTTCCATAGGAAATCAAACTTCCCATGTTTTCCCTTATCCTCTCTCCTGGAATCCCATCTCAAAACTTTGTCCCCAATGTAGAAGTCTTCTGCCTTGGTTCTTTTATCAAATATTTTCTTCAGTTTCTCTTGTACCACTTGGGATCTCTGATATACTTCCTCTCTGGGCTGCTACAGATGAATGGTCTGGTTTATCCTCCTTTGAATATCATTGGGTTCCACTTGAGCTTATTGAAGTAATTTCATTATAGGAACTCCTAAAGATGAAGGAAATATAGTGTCTATGCCATAGACTAATTCATAAGGACTAGTCCCAATAGATTTCTTGGTGGTGAGTCTGTCTGCCCATAGTGCATTAGTAATTTTCTTGTGCCAATTTTTCTTGTTTCCTTCCAATAATTTCTTAATGATATTAATTAGGCTTTTATTAGAAGACTCAGCTAGACCATTACCTTGAGGGTAATAAGCTATGGAATGGCCTAAAGTGATATGGTATTTATTACAGAAACTTATCATTTTCTTGGATTTGAAAGCCACAGCATTATCAGTTATGATCTTCTCAGAACAGCCAAATCTAGACAATATGTTGGTTTCTAAGAATCCTATAATCACTGTGTTATTGGCTTGTCTGGGAGGAATGACTTCTATCCATTTGGTGAAATAGTCTGTGGCGGTTAGAATCCATTTATGTTGGCCAGAAGAGGGAGGGTGGGTTTCTCCAATGAAGTCCAGACCCCATTGTTGGAAGGGTTTTTCAATGGAAATTGGTCTCAGGGATAAAGGTAATAGTTTTCTCTTGCCTTCAAAAATTTGACATTTATGGCAAACATTAACAAATTTCTTTACATCAGTGAACAAGGTTGGCCAATAAAATCTAGCCCTCAGGATCTTGTCTGCAGTTGCCTTCCAGTAAAGGTGTCCACCACAGTCTCCTGCATGAAATTCTTTGAGAACCTTGTCAGCTTCTTCTTTTACTAAACAATTCAATAGAATACCTTCATGATTTTTCCAAAAGAGAGCATTATCTAAAATACAAAATTTTGAAGCTTTCATCCTTAAAAACCTCTTCTTTATTCTGGATAACCCTGGAGGAGCCTGCAGCTTTAATAATACATAAATTACATCAGCATACTAAGGTGAATCTAAGAAGGCCTGGCTGATTTGTGGAGTCGCCATCTCCTATTAATTATCCAGTTCATTAATATCTAGGGCTTGACAATTTGTTTCAGTCATGAGTTTGGCCAATCCTTGTCCTTTTATAAGCTTTGTAGGTTTTATTTCAATATCATATTCCAATATAGTAGCAACCCATTTACCTCGTTTGCTCTCAATTCCATCCTGGGTTAAGATGTCTTTGACAACAACATTTGGTACATAGGCTATTACATGGGAATATAATATGTAGATTCTAAAGTCTTTAATAGCTTTTACTAGTGCAAAAGCTTGTTTTTCCATGATTTTGTATTTTAGTGGTGCATCCCTAAGTGATTTACTAAAAAATGCTATTGGTTTTCCATATTCTTGATCATCCTTTTGTAGTAAAATAGCAGCTATGGTGTGTTCTGATGTGAATGAAAATGGTATAAAGTCTCTATCAAACTTTGGACTTGTAAGGACCGGTGTTTTGGTTAAATCCATTTTAATTTCTTCAAAGGCTTGCTTGGCTTCAACTATCCATCTAATACTAGAATCCTTTTTCAACATATTATTAAGAAATCTAATTAATTCAGTTAAATTAGATATGAATCTTCCCAAAAAATTGATCTTTCCTAGGAAAGCTTGAAGTTCTTTGACATTTCTAGGGTGGGGTATTTGCAGAATAGCTTCTATTCTGGCAGGATCAATTCTGATGCCCTGTTTGGAGATAATATGGCCTAAAATTTTGCCTTTCTCTAGACCAAATAAGGACTTTTTAGGATTTAAAGAAATACCATATTTTCTACATTTCAAGAATACTTGTCTTAGATGATCCAAGTGTTGCTGATCTGATTTAGAAAAAACATTCAGGTCATCTAGATATATAACAAGAAAGTCATGAATTTCTTTTGCAAATGCTATGTCCATTGCTCTTTGGAAGGTTTCCCTTGCATTTTTATGTCCGAATAGCATTTTAACATATTTGAATGTACCCCATGGTGTTGTAAAAATAGTCTTTTCCTAGTCATCAAGATGAACCAGAATCTGGTTATAGCCTGAGAACCCATCCAAGAGTGAAATACTAGAAGCACATACCACCCTCTATAAAATGTGATCCATCTTAGGTAAAGGGTAATTGTCCTTCAGAGAAAATTTATTAACCTTCCTTAAATTAACACATAATCTGATTTCTTCAGTTTTCTTCCTAGCAGGTACTAAATTAGACACCCACTCTGAAAACCTGATATGAGAGATTATCCCTGCTTCATACATTTGTTTGATTTCTTTTTCAATTAAGGGCAGCAGTACAGGGTTAATTCTTCTAAGATTTTGCTTGAATGGTTTCTGGTTTTCCTTTAGAGGTATTGTATGCTGAATTATGGAGGTGTCATAAGATTTCAGGTCTTCATAACTCCAGGAAAAAACATCCTCGAACTCTCTCATTAGCTCAACATATTTGAGTTTTTGGTCAGGGGACAAAGATTTATATAATCTTACTATTTTAGGATCATCCTTAGTTCCCAAATTATAGTCCTCAATATCTGCTCTTAAGGGTTCCATCTTAGGTTTCTTTGGAATATCATTGAAATCAAAGAGATCTTCCAAAGGAGTTAATCCCTGAGGCAAATGATTGTCTTTTAAATTGATTACTTCATATTCTCCTTCAATAATTTCATCAATATCCATTTTTTTGAAGATCCTGCATTTCATTTTTGGTAAATTTTGTTGGATGGAGCATTTAAGTTGCACTTTCTGCTGAAATTTCTGTTTCTATCTTATTTGTATGATAAAACTCATTGACTATTTCTACATCTATGTTAGCGTTACAAAATTCTTCATCTAAGGTCAAGAAATTGTTAATCTACTTATCACTATCAAACACTTGCCAATTCTTCAAATTTTCAGGTATAGTTGGCCTATGTCTAATATCAGTTGTGAACTGATGATTAGGTTCAAATGGTAATTTGCAGGTGCTGGCAAACATTGCCAGACTATGAGCTTGCAAGTTATGTTTTCTTGGGATTTTGGCAAGATTAGTTGCCAAAAATGTATTCAGAATCTATATCACTGTATCTCTGTAATACTTCAGTCTGGGATCATTTGTTGAATACTTTCCTTTAATCTATTGAACTATTAACTTAGAATCTCCTAAGACAGGCACCCTGAATTCTCCTAATCTTTTAATCAATTCAAGACCTAGCAACAGTGCTTCATATTCTGCCATATTATTGGTGCATCTAAAGTTTAATCTGTAGGCATGGCCTTCAGCATGGTCGTTTTCAAGATTGTGCACCCAAACTCCTGCTCCTGCTCCTAATTTGTTAACCGAACCATCAAATTCTAAGTGCCAGAGAATTTCATGTTCATAATTGGTGTCGGGAGTCTCAAGAATATGTTTAATAGGGAGATCGGTTTCTTTTCTTTCTTCTATTTTCTTTTGGGCGTCTAATGTTTCATTGTTCTCAGAAATTTCTTGTATTTGAACACTAGATTTTTCATTTGTAATTTCTTTTGGTTCAGCTGCTAAAACTTCTAATTCATTTGAGGAATCACTTTCAGCATTGTAAAGAATGAAAGAATCCATATCAGAGTGTATTGAGTAGATAGGGAAATTTTGGGGTTTCTCTTGACTACTTACAACGTATTTCATTAAGTTTTCTCTGTATAGTTTCTTGGGTTGACCGAATACTGAAATAGTAGCATAAGACATGTCTATTTGTAGAGATCCTTGAAGCTTTGCACCCTAAGACTTGGAGAATAACATGCCATACTTTGGTGGAATATCAGCTACTACAATGTCCATTAAGATAGTTTTGGCAAGATATTGAAATAGCGATACACACAAGTCTTTGATTAATCCTAAACATCTGACCTAACTTGAATCAAAAGAAAAAAGGTCTTTTTACGGCCTGGTGATGTCTAGGTCCAATTTCTCCATTACAGATTTAGGCATTAAGTTATGAGAGGCACCAGAATCAAACATGGCATTATGAAGTATTTTATCATGTATGTTGAGACTTACATAGAAAGGAGGAAGTCCTCCATCTATTGGTTTTCCATTCACTTCAGGGCCAAAAATCAATTCAGGCTGGTCATCAAAAATATTTACTGAATCTTCATTAACCGAGATTTTGAGTGACTTGTTGATTTGGCTTCTGTATACATTGTGTTTAGCTAATTTAGACAATGGAACAGTTATTTTTAATTTGCCTACTTTAGCTTCTAGATTAAAAGGCTTTTCGGTCTGAGTTCTTGTATTTCAGACAGTTGGATTCTCTTTATCCTCTATATTTTCTGTGTTTTTCTCCTTTTCTGGAGTGGGTTTATGAGCTGAAGTTGTTTCCAAATAAACTTCTGGAGGTTCTTCCACGTTTCCTTTGGAGGCAATAGAAGTGGAAGATTGTCTATTATTCGGTTGATTATCATATACATCTTCAATAATTGGGTTATTTGGATTAGGATCTGTTCTCGAAAGAATATGTACAGGGGTAGTATTAATCTTACCTTTGTTGGGATGTTTGGTATCTTTCTGTCTGTTGGTTTCAAGGACATCTATTCTTCTGCTCCTTAGATTATATTGTTTGTGGACTTTATAAATGGTTGTATCATATCCCTCTCTAAAGTCAAATGATTCACCTGATTGAGTTTGGAATTGTTTAAGAATGTAAGTTTCTTGATCCTCTTGAGTTAAGAAAACTTGTTCTCCATTGTTGAGTCCCATCAAATTGATTTGGGTGTCTTCTGTTGGTTCATCAGAAGTTGAGGCTTCAACATAATTTTCCTAGAATGGGGGTCTAAGGTATTGATCAGGGCCAATCTTTCCAATATTCTGATTTTGGTTTTTCCTAAAATTTGGATTTCTCCCAGTATTGCTTTGTTGACCATCCCAGGGGGATTTACTCTTGATTGTTTCTACTCTATCTCCAAGCCTATTCATACCTTTAATAATAAAATCTAATTTCTGCTCAAAGGCCGAAGGTTCTTCTTTCAAAGGTATCCTCCTTTCAGCTCTGGCTCTAGCTCGTTTGGATATTAGGTTGGCTTCAACGCTGACAGCTATACTTTCCATCTCTTCTAAGGTTCGAGGAGCTCTTTCCCTAAGTTGGTATGCCATACCAGAATCAAATCCATCAAGTAATTTGACTAATGCCAAATCTGGAAGAGATCTAAGGTTTTGAGGGATAGCATTGTAAACATTATTGAACCTAGTACAATAATCTTGTACAGTTTCTTGTGTTCCCCTCTTCAAGTTTTCATATTCTGACAAAATATGGAGAGGATCTTTCTTCTTTTCCCATTTGTTCAAGAATGTTGTATAAAGAGCTTGTAGGTCATTGATACTGTTTGCAGGGAGGGCTCTAAACCATGTTCTAACATCTCCAGTCAAACTTTGAACAAATACCCTCATTCTAACATCATCAACATCAACCTCATATATCTCAAAGTAATCGGTCATTTTTTTGGTATGTTGTTGAGCTGTGTAGGTGCCAGTGCCATCAAAAGGAGTGATTTTACTTTGATAGTCTTGGGGCATAGCCCCTGGATTGGCAGGTAAGTGCAGAGGAGTGTATCTGTTTGCCATGGCTGGAGGGATAGATGTGACAGCTGGTTGGGTAGGGATAACAATGGGAATGTGAGTTGTAGATGGAGGGGTGGAAGGGGTGGCTTGGGGTTGAGATGTCTGAGGTGTTGTTGATGAACTTGGAGAGGCTGAAGTGATCAAAGAAAGGTTTAGTGTTCCTACAGAGGTAATTTCAGATTGAATGGAATTCTGCAAATGTCTGTCAATATGTGAAGTGACAAATCTCAAGTTGTAAATCTTCGATAAATAAAGGATCATGAACCGTGCGGGCTAATCTAGATTTAGAAAAAGTTACAAATAAAGAAGTCTCATAATACTCATCAAAGGGTTCCTCCTCAAGGCAAATCCACTTCTCTGGACAGGATCTTGATATGTATAAAGGCCGTGAACTAGCAGAATTGTCTTGGCTTTCTTGTCTCCTAAGAATCCTAGGAATCAGATTAGGATTTTCAAACACAAGTGGTGGATTTGGGTCAGGATTAGCTTTGGTATAATGAATCCTTTCTGAAACTAGGTTTCTAGGTATGTTTTTGGGTTTTTCCTTTAAATGAGTGGAGTAATACAACTTTTTACAATTTCTATAAGAGGCTTAGGTTATGGGATTTGAACTCTCTTAAAGACTTATTTGATAAGAGTAATTGATCAAGTATTTGAAACCAAATGTCCAATCTATAAACTAGACTGGAGATAGACTGAAGCATCATTCATTTACTTCTGCAATTTCAAAGCAAGATCATTTCAAAGGCTACCTGGCTAAATTCAGGCTCCATTTGTAGCTTATAAAGTAAACTATAGTAACAAATTATTCTGGTCTGTGAAACCAAATATTCTAGGTTCAATCCCTAGTGGAGTCGCCACTATGTTATCACTCAGATTTTCCTTGAAGTTGTTGGAAGAGGAAAGGGGTCTGAGGTAACCACAAACCTAATTTTACGTACAGAATCTAGCCAATCTGTACCTAGAGAGGGCTCTCTCTTTATGATTTAGCTTGGTTTTGAAAGATATTAGGCTAGTTGTGAAGTTTAGAAGTTTTGTTTGAGTTTGGGTGGTGAGATTCAGTAGCAAAGGGGTAAAACTGAGTAGCTTAGTCCATTGGGCTGATGGAGTCAAAGAAGATGGCTTAACTGGACTTAGTTTCTTAACAAAAGATGGTTTCACAGGGCAAGATGGTCAAACAGGGAACAAACAACAACTTGGAATAGATGGAATGGACTTAAAATGGATGAAGGGCAGTTAAGAATCCTTCAGCATATTTAAAGAGGGAACTTGAATGATTATTACTAAAGAGCAATTAAGAATTCTTTAATAAATAATCAAAATGAAAGAACTAGAAAATAGGAGCAATTAAGATTTCATTGTTTATGCTAATTCAGAAGAAAACATGGATAATAATAACGATTGAAAACAGAGTGCAATTAAGCAAATTCTGAATTATTCTTTTTCATTTATCATTCAGATGTGAAACATAGATGATATAATAAACAAGGAAACTTTAAAACATAAGGTATAGAGGACTTATTGATCTGATGTTTGCTTCATGAAATCTGTGAAAAGTCCTTTGCTTCAAATCTTCATCCAACAAGCCATACAAAAGTTGGTCCAATAGCACTTTATTCCAAAATAGTCAATATTACAACAATGTCTAAGAATCCACCCTCAGTACTCCAATTGAGGGGGTATTTATACAAAAGAATATTTACAAAAAATATCTCATAACAGAGAGATATATTCTAGTGATGACTAATCATTTTTTACAAGAAAATAGAGACAACTAGTCTCAAAGATAGGAGAAAGGTAAACTGATGTTGTGTTGTTCCTATTTGTGCTGAGTGTGCTGAAGGCAGGCCCTTTTATTTGGCTTGTTGTTGTCTTCTTTAGTAACTTCGTGTTGACTACCCTGTTTTGACTGATACTCTTTACCTGCTCTGATACACTTCGACCTGATTGACCCCAATTCATCTTTGTTTATCTCACTATGGTAAATAGCTCAAAATTTGCCTTTTTACTAGGGATAAATTTACAAAATTTCCAACATGTCTTCCCACCATTTTGGCTCTGGAAATCTGTGTTTCTGAAGTTTCCTCAAAGTTTCATTAGTCTCTATATATATGAAAAAATTAGGCTAGATTAGGAGAAAGTGCTTTACCTCATGCTCAATATAGAATAAGTTCTCTAATTTGTTATAGAGAACTCGGCATATGGGGAGTGCTTTTATTCCTGATGCAATTGTTGATGAACTAGCTTGATTGCCAGCATACTTATTCAATTTGTCTACATAATCAATATGCTTCATTTACCTGTCAATGACCAAAGGACTTGGTAGCCCTTTATTCTGTAAGACAATGAACTTCTCCATAAAGAATTGATTTCCACCTGCATATCCTGACATCTTCTCTCTAGATTCCGCATTAAAATTCTCTTGGATGGCACCCTTTTGATTTCCAGAATGGTGTCTATCCTATTTGGGATTCCAAGTTCTTCCAGTTGTTATATATTTCTATTATTCAAAAAAATTATAAGCCGGTTGACTTCATCTGGCATTTTTGCTAATTGTGCTTTTGTCTGTTGAATTGCTCCCTGGGCTGCTTTCACTAGATCAATCTATTCATAGATTACTTGGATAGATGGCCAATGGATTGAGTGATGTTGGCCCAAAGGATTTTCTTGTTCTCTGCCAGGGGCTTGTCAAAAGTGAGCTCTTGTTCTAATTTTTTCACTTTACTTTCTAAGGCTTTAATCTCCCTTGTTTTTTCCACAACACTTATTTTGGAAATATCATAATTTCTTTCTACCTTAGCCAATTTCTCTTTTACCTGTTTTAACTCTGAAATTTGTAGTCTCATTTCTTCCATGGCCTTTATTAATTCTTTTGTGCTTAAATTACAACTACTGCCTAGTGTTGTTCCTGCTGTTACTGTACCTATGACCACCTCTGCTATGGTTGCTGGGACGTTTGGATCTAATGTTGTTCCAAGTGTAGAAGGGACTATTGTTGAGACTATGGGGATTACATCAGGAGGCTGAGAGGTCAACTCTCCCTACCTCTCCTTCAGTGCTTTTTCTAATGCCTACTCTGTGTCATTTAATATTTCATTGATTTTCAAGAGAAGGTCCATCATCTCTTCTTCAGATTTCTATTTTATAACCTCAGCAGTCTATGGATGCCTTGAAGGAGGCATCTTTAGCTGTTTCCTCAAGGCATCAATGTCTTCTTCTTTCTTTTTGATCAATGCTTCTACACCCTTCACATCTTTGGGATCATGTCCCAATCCAATGATGATTTCTTCCAATGATTTTATTCTGTTGTCCTTGGCCAGGGAGGAGGATTTCTCCAAGTGAATTTGAGCAGTTGTATTATCCAAGGAGTTTTGTAGCTTGTAGGCCATCGTTGCTTTATCAGCCAATGTGGAATAAACCATTTCTCCAGTTTGCTTATGAAGTTCAATCTGGTCCATAGGATGAATATCTTTGGCTAAGACCTCCAAGTTTTTTCTGATGTAATCTGCTACTGACTGAGGTTGTTGCACCTTTAGCTTGAAGTAACTCATTATCATTTTTCCCTCTTTAATGTCATAGGCTGATGTTAATCTCTGCTGGTTTGTGGGGGCCATCTTCAAATACTGATTGTAAATTTGAAGTCTTATAGGATCATTTCTGGCCTTTATTTCTATGAAGGTTTTCTTGATATTTGAGGCCTCTTTTCCTGGATGTCTGCGAGATGAAACTTCTAAACTTTGTTGTCTTTCTAGCTCTTGCCTCTGTGAGCTAAGGGATGTTTCTCCCAATGGAAAGGTTTGTTGGTTCACTGTTCTTTCTTCTTTGTGGATGTCTATAGACTCTTCCATCATTTCCTCTTCCGACAGAGGGTTCAGTCTTTGTCTTTTGGTACCAAGCTATTCCATAGGTCCACTGGCAGGGGTAGTAGTTTCCCTGTCCATCTTTTTGCTTCTTTCCTCATTTAGAGGAGTTTGCAAGACTAGGATTTCTGCTACATTGGCTTAAGCTGGAGGAGTTGGCACCTGACCATGTTCTTTGGAAATTCCAGGCTGATATGTCATTGTGGGTTGTTCTGTAGTATCTATTTCCTTGCCTTTGGTTGTTCCTGTGGCTGGTATGTTGACCTCTAGTGGAGGCTGTTGAGAAGTTCCAGCAATGGATGTACTAATTGCTAATTTTTGAGACAACTGGAATGGTACCTGCCCAAAAGAATCCAAGTCAAGGTTTTTCTCAAGATCTCTCATAACATATTCCATATTGACCTACTCATTAACCTCTTCTACTAGATTCCCCTCTATCCAATCATCCAAGTTAGCGAACTGCTTAATTTCTGGGATCCTATGGTGAATATATGGGGATAACCTGTTCTTCATCCTTCTGTCACATATAAAACTGTTGGGGTCATATGGTACCCATCTAAAACTCTTTCTTAGTTTAAGGTGATCTTCTAAAATTATTTCAGCTTCTTTCCATGCATCCCTAGAGTTGATGACATAAGGGCCTAGCTGGTTCTTTATTCTTAGCTGTGCTTTCTTCTTTGCACTACAAAAATGGACTAAATCTGCATTTATGATCTGTCTGAAATACTCCAATGCAAATAATCTCATGGGAACATACTTGGGTAACTTGAAAGGGAAAAGTTCACACCCATACATCCTGATCTCTATGTGATTTTCATATAGGTACCAATCACCTGTCTTGTATTGCTTAGAGAGCTGGAGAATTTTCTTCATGTCACCATTAACCCTAGGAGGGGAAACTCCTATCAACAAAGTGGTTGCTGGATGTACAAATAAGTCAATGAACTCATTATAAGTGTAAGGGGACTCATAAGTATTATGAAATATTGAGTTCCAAAAGATAATAGGCCTAGGGTTACCTTTGGTGTCCAGTTTCTTGATAGGGAAAGGAAAGTTATCTGACTGATAATATAGCATAAGATGGTATATGAAAGAGGTGTATTTGAAAACTCCTTCCCTTTCCAAATTCAGGAATTGATCATGGATCTTGTTGGCAATAAAGGTGGCATAGTCATATCTGACAGCAGGGGGCTGTCCTGGAGTAAAGATTGATAATAATACTAGGGTGATATCATCCACATATTCACTAGTATTAAACCCCATATTCAGGGCTATCATATCAACAATGACTCTTCCAGTTTCAGTAAAGCAATCTTGCAGATAAGGAGGTGGTCCTTTGGGCTGGTGCTCTGGTAACTTGAAGGTTTGAGTGATACAACTTATTTCTGATTTGGATAACTGAGATGCTTTTTCAAGTAAATATGCCATGGAAAGAGGGGTGAGGGGCTAACCGGAATGGAATTGTAACATCTCATTGATGGATTGAGCCATTATGGGAAAAAGGATTATCTGGCTTGGAGACATAACAGCTCTATGGTTGGGATCATAATTAGCACATCAATGATGAATTATGTCTGGGAAAAAATGGACTAAGGGGAGGAAATACATGGGAAGATTAGACTCCCACAGTCCAAAAGTGTCAGATGTATTCAGTTAACTATCTCTGGAATGGCAGAAGACCTTAAGATGGTTACTATCACCAGACAAGTCTTTTATCTAGAAATCTTTGTCAGCCAGAGGTAGATAATCTAAGTCTTTGTGAGGAGCATTCATGGGTGCGACATTCAGGCCTATAGGGGTTTCCATTTTTGGTTCTTGTGGATTCAAAAATGGAATTGAGACTATCTGTAAGAAAATAGACCAAACAGTAGCTTTGGGGACTTTTTATGGCAACTACAGACTGTTCGCGAATTGAATTTGGCCCTCTCTGGTAGAATTTTCAGTAGAAAACCGAAATTACAGGGTTGCAGGGTATACTAGATAAATACCTGTGTTAAGGAAGTAAACTGTACAGTGGCAAGTTGGTTGACAGGCTGTGAACCGCGTTGCTGTAGTTTTTCTGATCAGGTGGTGGTTGGGAAACTGGAACAGTTGACTCGGATGTTGTTTTGCATGGGAGCACGGGACGCAACACCCTACATCGAAAATGACACCTTGTTTTTTCATTTGACAAAACTGAGGTTGGCGGGTTTTTCTTTGGATTTATCGGGTGGATGACACAAGCGTGATGTGACGTTTTGTCGCTTGTGGAGGGTGGTAAGCGGTTTGTATCGCACCACTTTTGAGGTTGGGTGGTTTCGGGCCAGGGGCGAGCAAGCATATAGAATGTGCGATGCGTGGCAAAGGTACGGTGGAAAACCGCCTAGTGATCGCGAGTTAAAGCACGGTCACCAGGGGGGTGCAATATTGATATTGGCCATTGGATAATTAGGGAGTGATCGGACGGTGGACGGGCGAGGGATATGGAGGGGCTTTAATTGTAGCGGGCCCGACACAATAAAAAATATTTTAATCGTATCGGGGGCAGTGTGATTGGTTAGGAAGGTTATTAATTAACCTAGAGGGTTAATTAATCCCATTGGTGCGGTGGGGAATTAAGATTCTTAATGAATTACGGGTTAACTCATTAATCCTTCTTTAAACACAGATTATGGTTGTATTCAACTGGGGTGGGATATATAGTAATTTGGGGGGTTTTTACGTATATTTAAATAATATGGGAAAAGGGAAAATAGTGCGGGAGTTATATTAAATGTGTTAATAGTTCATATGACTATGAAGTGTAAAAGCGCCAAGTTAAAACATTTTACGTATATATTCAAACTTAGATTAAAGGTAAAAAGGTGTTTTTGAGTTGATATTGTGCATTTTTCTAAGTAGGATTTTTACTTAGGAAATGAGTTTATGAAATCAAATGAATGGTTTATGGATGATTCCAAGTACTTATGTTCCTAAATCATTGGGCTGAGGGTCCGGTCCCTCCAAAAGTCAAAGAAATGCTCTAAGCCCCTTTAATTTTCAAAGACCTTAATACTTTAGGGGGAATTAGTGAAATATTTAAGGAAAAATGTGAATGGAAGTTAGTTGTTTGGCCTTGTCTTGCTTGAACTGCATCAAGTGTAATGTCTGCCTTGCACTTGTGATAAAAGTGAAAATTAACACATTTAGAGACATAATCCATCACAAGTATCATTCTGCAACACCATCTACCTACCCTACCTACTTTAGCCTGATATTTTTTTCTTCTTTATTTAGGTGCACTTAGACTGGCAAGCCCCTATTTTTCTTTTACATGGCAAGCCTACCTTAGTCTGCACTTATTACATCCAAGGGCTCAGATTAAACTGTTGAGCTCCTTTTTATTTACTCTACCTATCTACTTATCTACCAAGATTAAACAGTTTGGTCAGATTTTATTCTCTACTTCTAAAACATGAAATTCAAATATGAACTAGCCAAGCTTAAGCTCTTTGACTATTCATCAATTGTGGCATAGGTGACAAGCTGCATACAATTGTTTATTGTACCAAAGTAAAAAAGTAGTGGCATTTAGACTTGCACACTTTCCTGGTCTTTCTTTTGGTGGGGTTCATTTTCTTTTACTTTTTTGACCATCTTATTCTTTTTACCCTTTGATTTTTCTTTTAGGATATACTCTCTTTGCATTTTTTAAATTTTTTATCTTTTGGAAATAATGAAACCATTGCAATGAGAAAAGGTATGAACATATTATAGAGCTCATCAAATCAATCATGAAATATGACACCTATTGGTATAGGAGCATAACATTAACTACAAGGGTGGAGGGTAGAGATGGCTTTCTCTGGATTCCCTTGACAACTTAGATGGAGAGTTGTTCCTTGGATTCATTATAAGGAGATTTATTTAGCCCCTTATGCATTTTTTTATGATTTGTCCAATGGGTTCCAGAATCCCAGGATTAGGTGGTACCACAATTTGAAATAATTTATTGAGGGTGGAGGTGAGCCTCTCAATTCCCTACTTTGGCCTGTAATGATAGAGCCACATTTTCTTATTGAAGTAGTTGAAGGGGTGGATGTGGTGGACCTAAGGATTCCCCTAGGAGATATTAACTGCAGGAAGTTGCTGGTAGGTGGAGGTGGATTCCCTATGGAGTCTCCTTTTTAGCTGGCAGTTTTGGTTAAATCCCTTGAGCACTCATCCTCAAGCTCTGGAATATATCTCAGGAGTAACTAATACAAGAAATACTTGGTCGCAATGTGTCTAAGTTTGGGTGGAGATTTGAAGCACCAATATCAGTTTCCTATATCAATTTATCAAAGATAATTGTCTACTCATGTCTCTTATCTTATGAATTCTTTATTCTTGTGTAATGCATTTCTTTAACATGGCTTCAAATTTTGAGGAATGAGGTATTCATGTTTAAATTAACATTATTGTTTTATAGACATGGTTATGGAATGTTTTGAGTTCCTGTGTTTGCCTAAGGCCTATATTGATCAGAATCTAGCGTGTTGGTTTAATGCATATATTATGCCATGAAATGTGACTTTTTGTCTGCTAAAGAATGATGATCCCTATCTAAATTAGAAGTGTAAAATTTTTGCATAGTTGATTGGATTAAATGCTCATAATATTCCAAGCTCATAGTTCAGTTAAATGGCATGTGTGCAATGGTTATATGAGCTAGTTGTAATTTCTGAGTTTGAACATTGTCTAAGCTACCTGTTGACTAAGAGATAGATAGATCTATGTTTTTTGTAATGTTCTGGCTCCTACGCCTTATATTTTAGGTGAAAATATTAGGAAGAATAAATATACATGTGTGTGTGTGTGTGTGTGTGTGTGTGTTATACACATAGATATGTATATCTTTATATATAATACATGTGCATATGTTGATTGTACTGATTTGATCCGTATGAGGAGCCTAGGAGAAATATAGGAATTTGAAAGCTCCGGAAGGAGAGCATTTAGGAGCTAATATACATATATGCATGCCTAAGTACCCAAGTATAATTTGAGTGGTTCAAAATCCTCATAAGCTTAAGAGGGATGGAATTAAGACTATTTATGTGCACACATTTAGGTTCAGTAAGCATATATCTGAGAGCTATATAACTATACATGTATGGAAATAAGTAGTGGTCAAGTTTAATGCATCAAGGGGCTTGGATATTGTTCATATGTGTGGTCACTGTAACTAAATGCCAAAGGTGGAAACACCTTCAGGTACATACATGAATAAGTGTCGTGAGGCTAGAAGTTAGGGACCATAGGAAACAAAAGGGTCTTAGGCTTATGCTCGTGAGACCGGGAATAATACATAAGGGTGTAGGTGGGAGAGATCCCAATTGTTGGATTACTTACAGAAAAATTTGTCCACCTATACAAGAACTTCATCTACAGATAATTCAAAGGGTGGTGGGGTTGGTGGTTATGCATCAGTACATTGTTGTGAAAGCTCCAAAAATATTATAACATGGAGATGGGGTAGTACACATCACCCTGGCATTATTTCCCCAAAGGTATCCCACGGAACTGGGTACCAAAGTCCCAGGATTTTATCTCTAGGAGGATGTGGCATAGTGGGTTAGCATTTATGCTACAATGGATAAATGGAATGGTTCCATGTCATATTTCCATGCAACCCAGAATATTGAATGGAGGCCACATCATCCGAACAACATTTCATGTGTCAAATAGATTTTTGACATCGCGTTGAGCACGCTATTGAGACATTATTATTGGGCCATGTTAGTAGTGGGGTCTACAGGTTTCCACGTAATCCTGGAAGGATCATCCCCGAAAGAAGCAATGAGGAGAAGCAAGAGTTACCTCATAGGAGAGTGTTTTCGGAGTGATGTGGTCTTTAAGGGCCCCACACCCGTAATACATTTCTTATGGCACATAGGTGTTATGGGTTGGGTCATGCCCATTGCATAGTGGGTATCATGTGACCAACAGGAATAGGTCAGAAACCATGGTAACACTTCCATGCTATGGAATTTTGGTTGTAATAATAATGCGGGGACCACGCAGGTGCCACATGATAACTTGGTGATATAACACAAACTGAGTGGATAGATTTCGATGGTTGTATCTTTGGGTCTAGGAGTCTGATCAGAGAACAATTTGTAACATTGGAATCATCTCAATGAGATGAATGCATTGGTATCATTCATTTCAAGTTTCTTAAGGAAAATAAAGTAGGACAAAAAATTTAGGTCCCATTTCCATAACATGACCTTAGAGAATAAGTCATCTTAGTGAACCACCTCTTACTAACCTTATGTTGTAGTTGCTATAACCCCTCAAAAAAATTTGACCTCATTCAATTTTGGAGTCCCTGTTGATAATATTCCCCTTCTTTTTTGTCAATAAGGTCATCTTAATATTGTCTCACTTTCCTAAGTGTCAAAGTCAATAGGCTTTGCTCTTTGAAGCCTGTAAGTGATAACACAACTTCCCTCACAAGCGTAGTTCTCTTCTCTTTTGTAGTGTCGTTTTCCATGGTAGGATGAGGACACCTATTTAAACTAGTGTTGATGCAATTTCAAAGACTAGTGTGACACACATTCACACCAACACACTAACACCTTGCTTCACCGCAAACTCTTGCATGAAGTCTCACAGAATACCTCAATCCATTCTTCTTATAAAGAATTTGGCTTGCTAATTTTGGCATGAAATTTTAGTTACCTTTAATTTAAATCTTTGCATGAGTCTTTAATTTTTTCCTTTGTCTTGTTCATTTTAGTATTCTAACTCTAAAATTCAGGTTATCATTCACTGCTTTGCTATTTTGGGCTAAATCTTTGAGTTAAACTTCCAATTTGTGGTACTATGGAACTTTGTAGGTTTTAGCTAGGATTTTAAATCCAGTTCCAACTTCAATTGCAACAATATTCAGAAAAAATGGCAAAAAAATCGCCTAAATCGTCCATGCCACCATTTATACTTCTGTTTAGCTCTGCAATCCCAAGCACTTGTGTTATGTTTGGCATAACTACTGAGTTCAAGTTGCCGACTCTTTCATCCATGTACCCAAATCACTTCAACATAGGCCAAAAGTATTTCGATACAATTCCATTACAAAACACTATCGTGATATAAATCTCATCCCATGTGCTTATTTTATAATGCAAACAACTATGCTATGGTTGGTCTTCATGCCGCAACAAAACCATGGAATTGAGTGCCCTTTTTGTTTCTTGACAGAATCGACACTTCTCAGGAATTTTTTCGTCTCTCACTCTATCACTTTTCATAAATCCCAACCATGAGCCTTCATGAGCCTTTTTATTACCTCTAAGGTCTATCTTACATCATGAGTTGTCCTATGGGGTCCACCTTTCCATTTCTCCCATAGGTCTACACTTTTCTCTATATGCCACCATCGCGTCCCGATGCCTACATCACAACCGTTCCTTGACACTGCCTTAAAAATTGTTTAGGGTCAAAATTCAAGGGCAAGTTGTCTCAGCAAGTCCCTTGCTACACCTGCAAGCCAACAATCTCCCAGTCTAGGTTAAACTGGCTTTGAAAATGGCCACATCATCTCGACGCCTAGTCATCCCATCAATCCTTTACATGCATCACTCAAGCCTTTTAGGGCTTGGCCTATGGGATGATATCATGCTGACATCACATGTGCCTTATGTCATTATTTGAGTGGTCAACATGTCACCTGAAATGGACCAGTTGTGTACCTAAATACCCCAAACATTCATGACATGTGTCCACCTCTTATTGGCCCAGTGCTGATGTCATTAGTGACCAACAAAATACTTCCATGTGTCCTCTTGTCAAAGGAGAGATAAAAGTTCCAAATATCATGGTTTGTGTTTTATTTCTTATTTAATAAAATTGTTGGGTTCAAGCCTATTATGCCTCTTCTCAGGTCATGTTGCCAGGTTGTGCTCCTCTAGGCTTGGTCTTCTATGCATACTTAAAATCTTCTGGGATTAGTCTTTGCGGGATGAGTTGTTAGGTGGGGACCTCCTACTTTAAAACTTGGCCAATTAACTACAGTTTCTAGGCCACTTATGCCTATCTCATGTCATCCCGCTCATTCACTTGAGTGCTCCTTAATATTTTTCTGGGGTACACGAGTCGAGGTACCTCTTTCAGTCTAAATTGTTGTGTTGGATCCGCCTTGGGCCAAAAAATATGCTCCCCACTGCTATGTTGTCTTCTCCACGTTTTCCTGATGCTTTGGATAGTAGCTTCACCAAAGACTCCACTCTGTTTTAATATGCACCAAACTTAACTATGTGCCAAAAGATCCTCCATACACATAGCTCCTAAAACTTTGACATTGGAGACCCTGGCTTTGACTAGCTCTAACTTTTGATCCAAGAGTCCATTTCTGGATTTCCACATACTAATGGAAAGTTTTTTTAGAGCTCTATCCATCCAAGTTGGTTTCATCTGCATTTTAATGATATACTATAGAATAAATGGCACCAAAGTATTTTCACCTTTACCAATTAACTCACCAATATTCTAGGAAACATCTGAACCTTGAAACACCTTTTCCATCATCTTATTTTCCTTTTCCATCATTATTTTTCCTTTTCCATCAATCAAAACACATTTTCAAAAATCTCCCCTTTTAGCACTGATGGAAACACTGTAATAAAAAATAGAACAACCTTTTGAATACATACCAACTATGACTGTCTCAAATTTGCCCTTTGGATGAATATCTCTACTTTGAACGTTTCTCCCCTTGAGATACACTTCTCTTGTTTTGTACTACTGTTGTGATGCTACTACTATTCTTCTGCCTCATGACTTCTCCTTATTTTTGTTTGATCACTAAGTACCTCCCCCCCTTTGACATTAATGAAAAAGAGATTAATGTACTGCCTCTACAACATTACTCCCCATGTCAAAAATCTTATGTTGGCTTGTTTATCATATGGACCCGACAGCTTCATCTTGATATGCTGAAGGTATACTAATTTCATTTCTTCCTCTTTAAGTGAAGAACTAGTGAAGGGAGGCAAGAAGAAAATTCCCAATCTTTTCCTCAAATACTAAACTATTCTCTTGGGAGAGGTTTGGTGAAAATATCAGCAACCTATTCTTTGGTAGGGACATACTCAAGCTTCACAATCTAATTGTCAACTTTATCTCTCAAAAAATTATACTTGATTGGAATGTGTTTTTTCTTGGAGTTTGTAACAAAACTCTTTGACATGTTTATGGCACTTGTATTGTCACAAATAATAGGAATAGGCTAATCATAAAAAACATGTACATCCTGCAAGGTTTGCTTCATCCACAATAGTTAACTACAACAAGAAGTTGTTGCAATATACTCTACTTCAATTGTAGATAAAGTGATAGAAGCTTGATTCTTTCTCAACCATGAAATTAGACACTCTCTAAGCAATAAAACACTACCACTAGTGCTTTTCATTCATCTACATCACCTGCCTAATCAATATCAATATAAACAGTTAGTGAAAAATCTTTACCACTTGGGTACCATAGTCCATAATCCATTGTGGCACTAAGATATCTGAGAATCTTCTTCACTACTAGTAGATGGCTTTGCCTTGGAGATGCATGAAATCTTCCAACAATACCAATGACCTGCATAATTTCTTTATTCAAGCTTCTATTATCCATAACGAATTAAGAAAAATTTCTCTTATGTGATTTCTATCTAAAGACTTTGCTTGACCTACATAATGTCAAGTCTTGAATTTTTCAAATATAATAGGTTGCTAATGATATATATGTATTAATTCTCATCAACTTCTGGGGATTCATCATTATTTCTAATTGTGCAATCTATAAACATTGTTGTGCTCACTAAAGAGCACTCCTCCATGCTAGACTTCTCCAACACTTCCTTGAGATATTGTGTTTGTGAAATGGAGATCCTTTTAGGAGTCTATGCAATCTGGAATCCAAGGAAATAGGAGATTTCTCCAAGCATAGACCTCTCGAACCCAAACTTCATTTATGTTGTAAAATGGCATGTTAATAAGTCTAAATCACTGGGAAAAATAATTTCATCAACATAGACAACTACCAATATGAGTTTTCCATCATTTTATTTGACATATAAATTGCTATCAATTTCCCCTCTTTTGAAACCACACTTGAGTAGGTAGTTGTCCCACTTGGAATATCATGCTCGAGGGGCCTGCTTAAGACCATACAAGGCCCTATTAAGCTTGAAAACATGATCAAGCTTCTATTTCAGTTGAGAACCATTTTTCTGCTCTATGTAAACTTCTTCCTATAATTCTCCTTTTATAAAGAAATATTTGACATCCATTCAATATATTTTAAAATTCTTAGAATAGGAAAATTCCAAAAACATTTTCATTACCTCTAATCTAGAAATAGGAGCAAAAGTTTCATCAGAATCAAAAGTTTCAATATGAGCATAACCTTTGCATAATAATCTTTCCTTATTTCTTAAAACTTCTCCATGATCATTTAACTTATTCCTAAAGATGCATTTTGCACCAATAAATTATTGTTTGATGGTATTTAAACAAGTTCCCCTATCTATTTTTTCTCAATTTGGTTCAATTCTTCATGCATTGATTTTAAACAATTTTTATCTTTACTAGCTTGTGAAAATTCCTTTGGTTCCTGCATGGAAAATAGGGCTACATCTACTTGTGCAGGGGTATTTAGAAACTTCCTTCTTGTTGGAAAAAATAATTAAAGGAGGGGGTGGGGGGCCAGGTGAATCAGTGTTTTAAAACTCACTTAAACCTTTCAATTTCTTATTCAGATTTATGTATGCTACCGTCATTAAGTAAAACAATGTATGTACACAACTATGATGAAGGGAAATCACATATATCCAGTTAACTAAATTTTCATATATATCATCATTTGTCTACTTTAACTAGTGTATCATTACTTCATTAGCCTTTAATTAAAGAGTAACCATGAGAATTAAGAACAAAATAAACCATCACACATAAGAAACACAAAAGTACTTGAGGACACCAAGATTTTTAGGTGGAAACCCAATGTGGGAGAAAACCATCGTTGTTGTCGTTTATGTCTTCATTATTTATTATAAAGGAAAAGAACTTACAATATTGTACTAGTTCACACTAATACTAGTACGCAGGAACCCGCCTTCAGAAGACTGCAACCTTTTTTTGTTCTCTAGCACCCACTGGAAGGGATCTTCACCCCCTGATCTTGTTTACCACCACCTACTGGAAGGGAGCTCCACCCCCTAATCATATTTTCCAACTACCACTTGAAGGAACCTTTGACTTCCTCACTGAGGGTCTGAACCCTCAACACCTATTTGGACCATGTTTCATAATATTTCATACTGAATCAACCTGAATCACAACATCAAAATTGTAGGCCAGTGTTCAACATATTTGTAGACTAGATCCATTACCATCATTTCAACCCAATACCAAATAAAAATTCTGAAACTAGTCACTGTATCAAATCACTCAGTCACTAAACCAACTGAATCATCAAAGCAATTACTAAATCTTAATCAATAAATACAAGTAGATCAAACTAAATGGGAGAGATCATATCAATGCACAACTACTCATGAATAATCCAAATACTATTGCCCATCACAAAAACAAATTGTTGCCACTACAAACCCTGAACAACATATGTAAAAATATATACATTATTGCTATGAGTGATACCCGTCTATGTACGTGCTTCTCCTTAAGAGGACCTGCATACAAATCTTAAAGTACTGAACAACTGAGTCTAAATCATTGTCACACCTAGTGAATCATTGAATCACATATTGAACCCATTTCAGATCATGAAGCAAGATACAACTAATCACAATGTAACATCATCTCTAGTCAACTTATCATTCCAAAACAATTCAACCCAGCCAGAACTATTAAACAAAAATTATAAGAGAGACTTCATCAACAAATAACTGCAAACATAACAAAACTAACCAGATATCATTAAAAATTCATACTGCAAAACCCTAGAAGATCTACACAAATCTTATAAAGTACTTTTGGTGTATGTACATGCTTATCATTTGCCACACTTGCGTATAGATCTATCCATATTACAGAATATATACATGACTAGTCAGAGGAATATCCACGTATGTATGCGAGTTCTCAATGGAAAACATACGTACAAATCTATAATCACTTGATCATACCCTCGGTCAACAACACAACATCTTTCAAAACCAAATCTCAACATATATAATTTTACAGACACACATCATAATATCATCATTGCAAATCTATCAAACCCTAAACATATTATCCAATGTGTGGTCATTTCAGATCTATTAGGTCTGATCCATATCCATGCTCCCTAGTGCACACCTATTTCAGATCAATTTATTCATAAATAAGCCATCACATACACCCTCTAACACTTTGATCTTCATATTGTTATATAGCTTAGGCCTTAGCCAATACCTTAGGACAATCACTTAGTAATGTTGACGGGATCAAATATCCATTGTCACGCTCATTAATATGGGCCAATACCATAGTAAAGACCCCTAGTATTCATAATACCATAGTGCGGAAACTGTAAGTGACTTCTCTTCATCATACATGCGTATGTACGTGGCTTATCTTCAAAGGACCTACATATACTTTCCTAAACTTCACCTTTATCATCTTTCTGTCTCTAAATTGATATTCCATAGTCCATCTCACCTATAGAATCTACATAACCATCATGTTGACATCTTTATCAAGTAGGTTGCCATCAAGGAAAACCTTTTTCTATTCTCTCTACCACACTGCATAACCATCATGTTGACATCTTTATCAAGTAGGTTTCCATCAAGGACAACACATTAGTCATAATGCCAAGAATCTCGCCCTTTGGACTTGATGGCAACCACTTTGGTGTTTTGTTACCTCTTCTTGTAGATACTTGTAAACACATTTGTAGACATACCAAACTTCTTTCCAAGCATTCTTCTTCAAACACCAAGTTACTCTTCCCCTTTGACATCAAGGGAAAAGGCATGACCAATGCTGGAGGAAGACTTCTTTCTCCCTTTATTGAGGGGATCAATGTAGCTCTGATCTACTGAATATGAGCACTAGTCATGCCCCTGTTGAGCATATGTTGAACCTTCTAGAAGATTTTCAATGAAGTACATGACTCTATGACTCAACCAAATATGACCTTTCCTATCACCAAGGGCTCATGCTTACATCAATCACCCAACATAGCGGGGTCACGTATTACATCAAATTCCCAAAATGGGATTACTTACAAAATTGACTTGACTCTGAATACTCCAAAATTGAGTGATTACATCATGGGTCTTTACATGACCTTTACATCAAGAGACATATATGACATTTATGATAAAAACCAAAGACAAGTATCTCAACCATGAGGTAGAAAAACCATAATAGTCTTCATATGATCTTGCAACATAAACTTTTGATAGCAACAACATGAACAACAATATCAAGATGTAAGATAAGACAATGTAGCTTCAATATCATCAATATGTGACCAAGTATGCAATGATATAAATCATTAAGCAATTATAGCAACAATATATCAATAACCATCCTCTTGTCTTCATGTAACATGAATTTTCCTTATATATGAAGAGTTATAATTCATAGGAAGCAATATCATTCTCTTGGAAAATTATCTTCATGCAAGAAGAAATATCACACCATAAACAACTTCACCAATTTGCAACTCGAGTAATCATCCATCATTGATAACCTTTGACATAGAGATAGCAATATGAACTCGTCGTCATCAAACAAGCATAAGATTGTCCAATCAATATTTGTTAGTAACCAATCTCCTCGATCTCATATCATCAAGATCAACATTCTCTACCTGTGAAGAGCCACAATACTCAAGCAACATACCATATTTATCATAACATTACCATGTAGCATATGTGAGAACTAAGAACAAAACTATAGGCATCACCCATATATGCAACCTGTGCATCATTGAAGACATCATGACAAAAACACATAAGTAATGAGTGAAACTCAGTATCACCGACGACAAAATAACAATAACAATGTGTCTTCAGCAACAACAACTACACATCATCAATGATATATATCATGAACATCATTATGCAACAAGGAATTCTCAAGAAATTATAATGCCAACAATGCACTATTAGAAGCATAGAAATTCTCCACCTGAACCACTTATAAGTATTAAATCATGAGCATCAATAGACTATAACCATCCAATGTAGAACCAAAAAGAAAAATAATAACTAATTGAAGCATATAAGAAGTTCTCCCAAAGTCTGTCTCACAATTTCTTCATCTTAGATAAACATATGTGACTGTCTAGATCAAAACTCGTGTATATACACAACTACCCTACATGAGATCCACGTACATAAAGTAAAGTGTTGAACATTCATAGCAACAGATCCTCTTGAGCCTGTACTGTATGTTCATGTTTCACTGTTACTACTTCAGATTCACTATCAGTAATATAATAAACATGGTAATTATCATCAAAGTATATGCATAACTCCCTCTAAGATCATACACTCATGCTTCTGAGGACCTGATAATCATCACCTGCTCTTTATTAGGTCATGTACTTCACATCACTTCTACAATCACGATGAGAAATTTTCTTTTAAGAACAATGTACTATAGTAGAGCTCATCTTCTTTTACTCAATGTATGAATCCTCCTCATTTCTGCAAGAATTCATTTCTTTAAACATGTAAAATTTGTCTAGATTTTTGTATCCTCTTGCTATGACTTTTCCAATTTATTCATCCATATCTTTGCATTTGGTTGAAGTAAACACAATTATATTTAATCTATCCGCCATTTTACCTATACTTAAAATATTATGCTTTAGCCTTTGAACTAATAAAGTATCAACTGCTCTTATATGTTTATTAGTTCTGACTCTACCTTTTCCCAGAACTTTTGCTAGAGCACTATTTCCAAGAATAAACTTACCATCTTGGTTTTCCCTGAGAGACTCCATCTTACTCTTATCTCCAGTCATGTGATGAGAGCATCTGTTGTCTATGAACTATTCATCTTCATCTTCAAATGAGCAGAGATCAATACCACACCTTATCTGTTCTTTTTATTTCTTCTTATTATGAGAAATGTTGGTGCATCCATCTTTTTCAGGTCTTTTGACATCAATATTCTTATCTAATTGCTTGCCATGTTTCCTGTTGTGATCCATTGAATTATTCCTGCATTATTTTTCTACACGCCCAAACTTGTTACAAACACAACATTTTATATGACTAGAAAAGGGAGCAGAGGAATCATAATATTTCTATTTCATATTCCTCTTATTGAAACCAATAGCTTTGTGGCCAAGTATGTTGCAAGAAAAAAAATATCCCGTAAAGAAACCTGAGTACTTGGGAGTTGTTGATCTTCTAGTGAAGTGATTATTTTCTTGAGATAGAAATAATCTGCTTCTATAATTGGCTACAACATGTCCATAATTATGACATATAAAACTTTCAACGTGATTGATCAAAGGAGAGAATCGATTAAAGTCTCTATTATTTGGAGAAAATGATTCCTTTTGAAAATTCATCTTCTTTGGATGATGATCTGGTTGACTTATTATATCTTTTATAGGAATTTCAGATTTCATAATGTTATCTTTCAAGATCCTTGTACAAGCATGTTAACTAGATTCTCCTTTTATAGATTCATGAAAACCAAGACCAGATTTAATGGTGGGAGACCTTTGACTAGTAAGAATATTATCCAAAATGTTAGTGCTATATTGAAATCTCAATTGTTTATCCTTTTCTTCTAATTTACCTTTGAGAATGTTTACCACAACCTCCATTCTTTGGTATTGTGCTTCCTTTTCAAGATACTGCTTCTTCATTCCTTCCTCAACCTTTCTTCCTTCTTCCACTTTCTCCCTTAATTTGAGAATCTCTTCCTTCAACCCATTCTCTTGTTCTTCACATGCTTGAAGTAGCTCTTCATTTCTCTTGTATGATTTTTCAAGATCTGCCCTTAGAGCGATGATCTCAACATCAATACCTTCACAATATTATTTAAATTCTACAACAACATTTACTGATTTAATATAATCCCTGTTATCATATGCCTACAAATTATCTTTAAAATTAATAATATTTTTCAAAGCAAGATCATGTTTTCTTCTAAGATCAAAAATTTATTCTAACTTGTCTTCTTATTAATCAGTAACGCCATCTGACATAACAAAGGTTGTTTTATTATCAAGTTCATCTTTTCACACATTAGAAATAAGATTACCAGATAGTTCTTTTGATGAACAACCTTCTTTTGGTTTTCCTTCATGGATTTCCTATAGCTTATCATATACTTCCTTTGCAGTTACATAATGCATAACCCTATTTAATGTTGAATCAAGTATGCTATTAATGATGGCACTTAATGCCTTACTATTATTTTACACTTCTTTGATTGATGAAGAATTTTTGGTGAAAACATTGCATACTAAATACCAAACATCGAGGTTCATTATATTAGACTGCATCTTTTATTTTCATTGTTGAGAATTTTCATTGATTAGCATAGGTACTGGAGAGCACCAGTATTGTAGCAATAATGTTACAACTCCTAGGCATCCTACTTTACTCTTATCAACCCGGTAGTTCGTAACAAACTTGGAAGCGTTGGTGTTATATGCACAAGTACTAGTTCTTATTGCAGGTTGTCACTTGGTTAGTTGGTGCAAGATCACTAGGAGTTCGAGCCAAATTCTATGGATTCCAGAAGAAGATCTATATGTGATGAAAGGAAAGAAAGATAGATGCTATTCTAACTACAAAAAGGAGAAAGACTAAAATGTAAAGCAAACTTAGTGAACCCTAATTAACCAACTAATTCTACCTTTGCAAAAAGCACTATGAAAACCATGAAAGGAATGCCATTACCCATTAAAGGAAGTAAACAACATCTAATTATGCTATCTCTGGAATTAAATAAGCAAAAGACATATTTTTGGATTTTTATGTATTTTTATGTGAAACTGACATGCATGTAATCTATTGTGTGTGAATGTGGCAGCGAATAGGTGATGTTGAAGGGAAGTTTTGGGACTTGAGAGGATGTAGGATGGTGTGGATGGGCCCTAGGAGGTCTCAGACGGTCTTTTGGAGGCTTTTCCTACACTCGACCTTCAAAAGAAATCCTACAGGAAAATCTACAAGAGGACAGAGGAAATCTACGAGAGGAAAACAGGGAATCTACAGGAGGCCTACAGGAGGAGGCCAAGAGTAGCTTCCAATGTTTTGAGGTTGTGAGAGTGGGTGAAAAAGGTGGATGAAGGTTGGAATGAGGTGTTAGGGTGCCTAAGGTCTACCATGAATCACCAAGAGAGAAAACAATGATTGGGTTTGCTCAAGGAGAGAGAAAGAAGTTCTATGGAAAAATGCAGGAAACTAGAGCAGAATTGAGGTGAGATTTGGGAGACCAATAGGGCATGGATCAAATGGAGGGTGTGATTGCTAATAATTTGGCCTATTTCTGGAAGAGATCTGCTGCAAAGAAATAGATAGTTAACCAAGGAAATCAAGCAACAAGTGAAATGAATGCATTTAGGAAAAATAGAGTTTTGCATAAAAATGGTGTAAACTATGATCTATGAAAGGAAATACTGAGAAACGTTGTAGGAAAGGAAATCATGAAAGAAGACTATTTCAAATCAATAAGTGAGCATGATGAAGAAGATCTAAAGCAAAGCAAAGCTGGACTATTAACCTACTAAAAAGCTGCAAACACTAGAAGTCCTATGAAGGAGGAAAATCTGTGTTTTTGGGGTAGCAAGAGGGTCTTTGCCTCAAATCATGGTCCCAAAGGGAGGAAGAGAGGCCAAGACACTATTTCTAGCCTTTTGATTCTTTGTTGATCACTGCTTAACCTACTATAGAAATCACAAATGGAAGAAAACTACCGAATCATCAAAAACATCATATTCTTAATCATAAAAGAAATACATCTAACAACAATCTAATCTACAGACTGAAATTAAACATACAAATACAAGTAAAGAGGAGCTTGACTACTTGGATTGGGCCCTAACCCAAGAGCTTTAGCCCTTTTAGGTAACTCAGTGCTAGCTCAAAAAGGATTCCATCTTTATTTTCAAAACAATAGCAAGATTACATGAAACTGTCACAAAATAATAAGCTCGAAGTTGGAGCAGAGTTTACATAAGCAAAAATCCAACAAAAATCTGACCATAGTGATGCCCTAGGCCCCTCTACTTATAAAAATGAATTTACCAATAACTTCCTTAAAATTAGGGAGGCTTGGCTCCCAAAACTCGAGATAATCATCAGTCATCCTCCACTTGCTTGGTTTCCTTCTAGTGCATGATTCGGCTGCTTGTACTCCAAGCTGAATGAAGGGGAATTCTAAGTGAGGAGTAATAAATGAGGGGGATTACCTCCTATAAGTCCTTTCCTTTGTCCACTTCGAGTTATTGCTGCCATCTTTCCACTGGATCCTTGACTTTAACCTCAAAATCCATCAATAATCTGCATTAAATACATGTTAGACCACATGGCACAATAACTAACTCAACTCACTCTATAAGCATAAATATAATCAAAAAATCATACAATAAGCTAAGAGAATGGTTGATTTGACTAGGTTAGGAGGTAAAATGAGCCCATATAATTACCCATTTATGAGGCTCATCATCACCCCCTATTGAAAGTGTTGCTCATCCTCTGAGCCACTTAGTTAATCTCCTCATTCTTTATGGCCCTGGTGGCCCCCTAGCATCCCAGGCTTCTGATGTGGTATGCTCTTCTTTCCATAGAATCCTGCCTTCTTGTCTATCTCTTTCCACTCCCCCTCCTCTTCTTCTTCTCTTCTGCCATCCAGCATGCCTAACAGCATTGGCGGACTCAATTTGAGGCCAATCCAGTTTACCTTCAACCTCTACATGGAGTGCTTGTACATTGGCACTCTTTTCAATGCCTCCTTCAACCTCATGGGGGAATGGTATTCCCTAATTTGAAAACTGTGTGGTAAGGTTTTCCATCTCCTCATCCATGCATCCACACAATCATCCCCAAGTAACCTTTGCATATCCTCAAATTGTGCAATGGCTTGTGCCTAATTGGTGAGATATCTGGGGGCAATCTGAGGGTCATTAGCAAGCAGGTTGTGTGTGCTGATGAGTGCCATAGGATCTGATTGCTCAACTCTTATCATTAGTGGCTCATTTTGCTCCTTTACCATCAATCTTTTTATTTCTGTTGCCCTCAATTCTTCATGGTTCATCCATGAGGCCATGGCCATTAATTGCAGGTCCCCTAGCTTGGCATTGGGGTCCCACACATTCACGTCTATGAGGGCCATGTTATGTAGGTAGAATTATGCCATCTTTGTCTTAACCTCTGATGTGCTTTGGTCACACGGATCCATAAACTGCTTGTAATCTTGGAAAGGCATTGTGCCTCTTTATTCCAGAGTCTTTATCTGGAATTGTAACCATTAGTCATTGATATAGAGGCCATAGGGTTTGGCTAGTGTTCTACATTGCAATGCCTCCACGGATAAGCTGGCCATGCATGCCAGCTGAGTCTCTTTCTCTTACAGCAGCTTCCTTAAAAATTCACTTTCAGTTTCAAGGTGGCTTCTTGTAATTGCTTCCCTGTCTCTAAGAGCACTCAACTCTCTGCCCATTTCTCTGAGTTTGTTTTCCATATGGACAACATCCTCAACTCCTTTGGATTTGGCTATTTGCATCCACCTGTGTGTTCTTACTCTTTCTTTCTCCAATTCAAAGAATAGTGGTATTGCAATTTTTGTGGGGTTATCCTTCCTCCTTCAAGTAGATTGTAATAGGAGGCAAGACTAGGCTGGGGATTAGGTTCTTGTAGCTCTTGTGATTCCTCCTTCACCTTTGGCTATTCTTCTATCCTTTTCTCAAGTTGTTGGGTCTCCTGTAGTTTTGACAATGTCTCCTGTAGAACTGTCTGAGCCTCCTGTAGGGTTGTTTTTGGGTCCTGTACTACTGCCTTTTCCTTCCATGTGGAAGATCTAGGATTCCCCCTTTCATATGTTATAGGTGTCTTGGAAGGGGATTCTTTCCCTTTGGCAGAGGATGAATCTTCAATTGTAATTGGCACTTTTGAAGAGGGCTGAGGTTTGCCTGTTTTGATCCTTGTGCTCTTCCTAGCCCTGAAATACATGGGGGCTTTTCTTTTCCTCTTTTGCTTTGGCTTGATTGGTGTACTGAGGGCAGTTGCTGCCTCCTTTTCCAAAGTCTCAGGGGACTCTTCTCCTTGTTCTACCTTTTCTGCCTCTTTTTCTCCTCCTTTTGTCTCTTTTTCTGTCTCTTCCTACTCTATTTCTTCAGCGCTCCCTTCCTCTATTTCAGCTTCTTCCTCCTTCCTTTCTTGTTCTGCTAAGTCACCAGTGGCTTCACCTTCTCCCCCTTGCTATTCTTCCTCCTGATTGCCAGTAAGACTGACATCATAGGTTAAGGCCTTTATGCCATCCTCTGCTATCATGTTTCGGAAAACTTCCCATCCTATAAGGACTGTAAAGGTATGGATGGCTTCCTCCACTAGGATTTTGATTAAGCCATGGTGAGCTAGCTACTATGAATTTCCTACTTGAACCTTAGTGCTGGAGTCAATGAGGGACTGCAAGAGGAAGTAGGGGATACTAAACTTCTGAGGTGCTAGAGTGTCCATGCCATACCTTAATTCTTGGAGCATTCTAAAGTGATAACCATAAACAATGTTTTACCTCCCCTCACAGGAAATGCATTTGATTATTTGATGGCTAACCTCATCCTAGGGTTATGGTATGCTAGCCCTTCTAATGCCATTTTTATCCTTTACAGGGGTTTCATTGTTTTGGAAAAAGTTTTCTTGGCAGCCTGGCCAATTGCTTTCTCATCCTTACTCCAAGGTAGCCCAAGAGGAAGGGTAGTGACCCTACTGATAAATTCAGGGGTTATCTCCTTGGAAAGACCTCTAAAGGTGACAATGGCATGTTTTCTTGTGTGAGGGACCAAAGAGGGGGCAAATTCTTGGGCAATCTCCTCATCAAACCCTCGAAATTTCTCAAAAAAGTTCATCCAATTTTCTCTTGTGAATATGTCCACTACTTTAGGATGTGCATGGAGCCTCATGGAGTTATTGGGCTCCTTTCTCATAAACCCTCCTCTCATATTGTTTGTACTCTTTTGGAAAACCAAATATGGAGGTGGAGACAATGAATTTTGAGAAAAACAGAGAAAAAGAGGAGACTGTGTTTTTTTTAAATAAGCAGAATTTTTTTTATGTATTTTCTCCTCTCCTAAAGACTTATTTCCCCCTCAAATTGAAACCACTTCTTGCATATTGATATTCAATAGGGGGAATGCTTGAACCCTACCTTTTCAAACCGAAAATTTTGCTAAAACTCATGTTTTCTCCCTTCAAAACAACTCATTGCCCCTCCTGTAGATGCCTGTTGTCCCTCCTATAGAATTCCTGTAGGTTCTCTTGTAGAACCTGTAGGTGCTCCTTTAGAAAACGCCGAGAGCAGGAATATGGGAGAGATCGATGGACGACGATGGTTACGAGGCTATGGCGGCACAAGGAGACTTCTATAGCTAAGTTATGAAGAGAGAATGAAGGAAAAGGTGGTGATAATGCTCGGGGAGGAGTACTTATTAGCCTTTAGGGATATTTATGGTGATGAGGGGTGAGCTGGCAAGGTATACGTTGGCCATATTTGGACTATTGGTCCAAACCTACCTTGTCATCATGGATTTTCCTCATAATCATCTCCCATCATTGCATCAGAGTTCACACTCCCTCCACTACTCGTCCGTGGCATCTTGGGCTGGAGTTGACTGTGCGCATGTGTGGGTGACATCTCGGATGATTGGAGTCAACTAGATGAAGGTGGCCAAGTTAACCAGCCACCTTTCCCTCATTCAACCTCAACCATCTCATTGCTTTTACATGACTTCTAATTACACAAATGGAAACAGAGGAGCGATTTAATTACTTACCTGTGATCCGAATGTATTTGCTGTGAGGTGTTGTGGCTCTCTCTGTTGCATGCCTTTATTTCTTTTTATGCACGTTGTCTGCTTGCTGATGTGTGGTTGTGTCTTGTGTAGGTTCTTCTCTAGTTGGGTCTAAGCTTCGGGTGCCTTCTCAACCTTCATGTGTGCATTCTCCTGCTGCTGGTGCTAAGTTTGGATGGGATCAACTGTGATAGGAATTCCTACAAGAGCTCCTGTAGCTGCTTCTCCCCTTGAAACTTCAGCTTCCTTTTGTGCTTGGAGAATTGAGGATGATGCCAGAGGTGTAGATAATGATGGAGAGGTAGTAGGTAGGCTTCAGGTGAGGTAGATGGTGTTTCTTCCTCACTTATTGTTTTGTTCTTTTCTTTTACTAAAAAACTATTTTTTTTCTGTGTTTTTCTTTGACAGGAAGAAAACTGATGTTTGGGGTGTGATGCAGGCTTGGAAATGATGGAAAGGAGGTTTGAATATTATAGGAGGGATTATAGGTCCTTCATGAAGGTTCTTTATCCCTCAAAATGCCTTCTGTAGCCACTTCTAGCTCTCTATAATTCCTACAGGAGCCTCCTATAGAAAACACAGAGCCTCCTGTAGAAAACATAGTTTTTGAAAAAGAGGCACAATGGGGTGAAAGAAATGCCAAATATGATAGAGGAAGGTGTGGATAAGGTGAGATGGATGTTGGTTTGAAGGTCAGGGTCCCTTTGGCACCTTCTTCTGCTCCTTGTAGTCCTCCTACAAACCTGCAATGCAACAAAAATTCATTACTTTTCTCTTTTTTTTTGTTTTGTTTTTTTTTTTTTTTTGAAAAACAACTAGGGTGCCTTAGAGAGGTTTTCACCCTAATTGCCTGCCCTGAGTGCCTCCAAGGGAGGTTTTCACGCAGGGATCTTATTCTTTTTTTCTCTTCTTTTTTTGACATCACTGGGCCGCCTCAGAAGAGGTTTTCAACTCAAAGATGGGACTCCAGTGCCTCATGGAGCTTTTCACTTGAGTCCTTATTACTTTTTATTTTTTCTTTTCTTTAGTGAGTGGGTGAAGTGGAAGCTAAGACATGACCCACTACCATCACTGTTTTATTCATACCTTCAATAAACTCTCGCTTGGAGAGGGGTTTCTTGTAGACTTTCAACCAATGTCCATTTACAAGCATGGGGATGGCTTCATCATCAATGGTTCTGATCAAAACTGAACCGCATTGCATTTCTCCACAGTGTAGGGTCCCAACCATCTTGTCCTTAGCTTGCCTTTGAAATCTTTGTATGTTGAATCATAGAGTAGTGCCCAATCTCCCTCTTGGAATTTCTTCTCCTTGATATTTTTGTCATGACATATCTTTCTCTGATGCTGAACTACCTCTCTATGGAGAAGGGCTTGCAATCTGTATTCATCCAATCCATTGAGCTGAAGTAATCTCTCCTTTTGTGCATCGCTAAGGTCTAGGTTCAGCTGAGCTACCATCCTTATTGTATTGAACTCAAATTATATTAAGAGCAAAGCCTTATTCCCATAGACTAGTTCATAGGGTGTGAACCCTATGGTGGTATTCCATGTTGTATTGTAGGCGCAAGTGGCCTCAACTAATCTATTTACCTAGTCTTTTCTGCTGCTGCTCACTACCTTGGTCAGGATCCCTTCCAATTCTCTGTTAGTGACCTCCACCTGCCCATTGGCTTGTGGATGGTAAGGGGTGGAAGTCTTGTGCTTGATTTTATGATGTGTGAGTAGATCTTCAATCAAATTGGAAGTGAACTGACTACCTTGATCCATGATAGCCTCTCTTGGATACCCAAACTTGTAGAATATGTTTTCTCTCAAAAAATCAGCTACTTTTTCCTCTGTCGCTGATTTGATTGCTTTTGTCTCTGCCCACCTTGTCAGGTAATTGGTGCACACAATGATGTATTATTTCTGCTTTGAAGGAGGGCTGATAGGACCCACAAAGTCCATGCCCCACTTCGCAAATGGCTCAAAGGTCACTTGAGGTTGCATGGGCATATCATCCTTTGGAGTAGGTTTCCCCATCCTCTGACACTGATCACACTAGCTGGTATATCTCCTCACATCCTGATGAAGAGTGGGCCAGTAGTAGCTTGCTTGCAATATCTTGAAGGCAGTTCTTTTTGCTGTAAAATGACCTCCACAAGGCCTGTCATAATAGGTCAGGAGGATGTCAAAGACTTCCTCCTCCCTGACACATCTTCTCAAGATTTGATCTGGGCCAAGATTGAAGACATTGCCCCCAATCCAGGTGAAAGGGGCAATTCTCTTTACTATCTTGCTCTTCTCTTTTGAGGACAGGTGTGGTGGGAACTGTGTTGAAACTAAGTAGTTTTCTATATCAGCAAACCATGGAGAGAGTACTGAGATAGCAAACAAATGTTCGTCTGGCATTTGGTCATCCACCATTCCTTCTTCAGCTACAGGAAAATTTACTCTAGACAAAAATTCAGCAACAACATTTTCTTTACCAGGCTTATCAATAATGGTCAAATCAAACTGCTGCAGTAAAAGCAACCATCTAATAATGTGAGAATTTACATCTAGTTTGTTCATTAAATATCTAATTGTGGGATGATCAGTGTGCACAGAGGTTTGATAGCCTATGATATAATGTTTGAATTTGTTTAAGGAATGCACGACAGCTAGGAGTTCCTTATCAATCATTGTATAGTTTAATTCTGCCTTTGACAAGTTCTTGCTTATAAAGTATATGGCATAAGGTAAATTTTCATCAATTTGTCCTAAGGCTACTCCTATCACTTTGTTTGAGGAATCTGTATGAATGTGAAATGGCAGGGCCCAGTTTGGGCCTCTGAGAATTGGGGCAGTCACTAGCTTGCTCTTCAAGGTATCTAGGGCTTCTTGACAGTTTTCTGACCATATGAACTCAACATCTTTGCCTAAGAGGCCAAACAAAGGAGAGGCTAGCTTGCTGAAATCTTTAATGAATCTCCTGTAATACATAGGTAAGCCTAGGAAACTTCTGACATCTCTCACCTTTTGAGGAGGTGGGATCCGTTGGATGATGGTAATTTTGTAGGGGTCCACCTGTAGTCCTTGTTAAGATATTGCATGACCTAACACTGTCCCTTCAGTCATAAAAAATTCACATTTTTCTGGACTGACAGATAGGTTCATCTCAATACACTTGTCTAGAACTTTTCCTAGGTTAGATAAAGCTTCCTAAAAGTCAGAACCATAAGGAGTAAAGTCGTCCATGTATATCTCTACTGCATCATGAACTAATTCAGAAAATATACTCAATACCGCTCCTTGGAAAGTGGCTAGAGCATTGCACAAACCAAAATGAAGGACCCGATATGCAAAGGTACCCCAAGGACAAGTGAAAGTGGTCTTATCCTGGTCTTCCAAGCTTATTTGAATTTGATTGTACCCATTAAACCCATCTAGGAAAGAGAAAAACTTTTTCCCCGCTAGGCCGTCTAACACTTGATTTATGAACGGTAAAGGAAAATGGTCCTTTTTAGTGGCTTTGTTCAATTCCCAATAGTCGACACAGATTCTCCACTTACCATTTTTCTTTGGCACTAGCACCAAAGGAGAGACCCATTCACTGTCAAAGATGGGATAGATGAATCCTGCATCAAGCAATTTCTGCAATTCTTCCTTAACAATATCTTTAAGTGTTGGATTCATCCTCCTTTGAGGCTACCCGACTGGTTTGTAATCCTCCTTGACGTATATATGATGAGTACATACTGAAGGGTGCACTCCTTTCATCTCCTTATAACTCTAGGCGAAGGCATCTAGATGTTTCCTCAGTAGGCTACACAGTTCCTTCTCCTGGGAAGCGGATAGGGATGGATTGATTTTCAAGGTTCTTTCTTGGCCGAACTCTATATTCTTAACATGGAAAGAAGTAGGATTGGCCACACAGAGATCAGTTGAGGGGTTGTTTTGAGTTTCTCTTACTATGTCTTCTAATGGTGAGACACTGGGAGGTGGATTCTAAATCAAATTTTCGATCATATCATCCTCATCTTGCGGTTTCCCCCCCATGGCGGTTTCTAATGTACAAAGTGGTGCAGAATAAACTTCATCCTCATCTTCCTCCTCCAACTAGAGAGGTAGATCATGTTCTAGCAAGGGTTGGGCAAGAGGATATAGGACTAACTACTTGGACATGTGCCCATTCTTTATGGTCATGTTCCCAGCTTGACAACTGATGTAGGCATCAGTTGTAGCCAACCAGGGTATTCCCAGAATGAGAGGATACCCAGTGAGCTTTGCCTTTGACTGGAGAACTAAGAAATCAGCATGGTACTCCCAAGAATCAATGGAGACCATCTCATCTTCCACAATCCCCTCAGGGGTCACTGTGGAGTGGTTTGGTAGCTGTAGCACTATCGTGGTCTTCCTGAAGGAGCCCTGGAGGTTAAGTTTGAGCATTGTGTCCTTTGTCATCACATTAATGGTAGCTCCCAGATCAATCAAGGTATGCAGGATCATTGTGCCATTGATGTGGACATCAACTACTGGGCTTCCAGGGTCCAAATATTTTGGACAGATTACCTGCCCCAACATCAGGTCGGACAATTGTCCTATGACATTGATCGTTGGGGCATCTCTCTTATGCCTTCCTGGATGCCTAAAGCACTTCTCTTTGATCAACCTATTGTAGATAGGCACATCTTTTATGGCTTGGAGAAGTGGTATCTTCACACATAAATGTTTCAATTCTCCCAAGAGTTCAGTCTCTTCTAAGGTAGGCTGGACTGACGTGGATAGTCTCTCAGGAAAGGGTGGATTTGCTTTAGGTTTGCTTTCCTCTTTATCTTCCTCAACCTCCCTGGGTGGAGGTTATCTATCTGGGAGGACTTTCCCAGATCTCAAGTTAATTTCTTGAACCTCTACAGCATAAGTTGGGCATGATGGTTCCCCACTATATACTTGTTGAGCCTGTCTATTGTTCGGGTTCAGATTTGGCTAGGCAGGAATTTGGGGTTTCCTTAGTGGAGCAGAAGGTAACGATTGTGGTTGGGTAGGTGGTGGAGGCATAAGAGTGGGAGGAGAGTTGTATTGGGGCCTCCACCCTTGATGAGATGCATTCCACTGAGGCTATGGTTGAGCATAGGATTGAAATGAATGGGTGGTTGGTTGGGCATGATATTGAGATGTGAAGGACCAAGATGGGGGTGTGGACCAGGAAGGATGAGCAAGAGGGCCCCAAGAAGGTATGGAAGTGACTTGGTTGGGGTTGTAGTATGCCTGAGATGTCCCTTGCATCCCCTATTGGTATGGTCTAGGTCCTTGCGGCCTTCTTTGGTTTATGTAATAGCGCTTTTCAGTGACTCCCTCAACCCTTTGATATATAGCTCTAATCTGAGGCAAGGAAGGGCATTTATCTGTAGAATGATTCTTTTCACAGACTGAAGAAAACTCTATAGAGTTCAATAGGCATTCATTCCTAGGTTGCCTCCTCGTGCATCTAGGGTAGAAAATGGCCAAAGCCCTCTCTGCTTCCTCTTGTTTCCTTTTGATATGTAAGGTATCTATTTGCATGGCAAGAGTCTGTAGCATCTCACTCTTGAAGTTTTCCAGCATGTTTCCAATTTCTCCTTTAATGGATGAGTTAGAGGAAGAGGTACTGGCTATGGGTTGACTCCCCCGACCTTTCTTTTTGGATGCTCTAGAATGGTTTCTAAAAACATCTTTATGTCCTCATAGGATAGTTGGTAGATATATCCCCCAGCCAATAGATGAACGGTGTCTAAAATATCTTCCCGAATTCCCCTGAGCAGGACCAGCTTCAGAGACTCAAGGTCAAATGTACACTTGACCCTTTTGTAACTAAGCTGGAACCTCTCTTCATAGTCTTCCAGGGACTCATCACTTCCTATGGTCATTCGAAAAATTTCTTCTTTAGTATCTTTTGACCTACAATAGTCTCGATACTTGTTGTTAAAGGCTTGCTGCATATGAGCTCAAGTTGTGATGCTATTGCCAGGTAATCCCATGAACCAGCATAGTGTTGCATCCTTGAGAGTAGAAGGGAACAGTTTCAACTTTTGCTCATTTTCTACATAGTCATAAGTTTGACAGATGACAACAAACTCGAACAAGAAGGTGTCAAGATCTTCTGTAGTTAGACCATGGAAATTAGGTAGGGCGGAAGGGCTTATATTCTTCATTTTGGTGTCCCCATTAGTCTCTCGAATGGGAAAGGTACCCTGTATTCTCTCTCCATTTCCCCTAGCATTTCTGGTTTCAGCCATTGGCTCCAGAAGAATGTTTTCTTCTTCTTCTTCCCCTATAGGTTCTTCAAATATGTATGGCTATTCACCTAAGGGTTCTTCTTGATCGCAGCCACTGAAGAAGAGAGAAGGTTGGTTGTGTGAAGCAGTGGGGGTGTTGGGCAGAAATTTTCCTAAGTTATCTCTATTCCCACGAGGCATGAAAGGAAATATTATTATGGTTGGTTTTTGTTTCTTTCTCCTCACACTGATAGTATCTGCAAAAGTAAAATTGATTGAACAAAAAAAAATGCAACTAATTGAAATGAACTTGCTGAAATGGAAATTTGCAGAATTGAAAAGGAAAGCAAGGAAATGCAGAACTTGAAAGGAAAAGAAATGATTAGTCTACTTTAGTTGAAATGAACTATTAGCAGAATGTTGCAATAAGAAATAGAAGAAAGCAATAATCACAGAATACTCTGACACCTCCCTGGAAACGACACAAAAAAGTGGTGAGCACTAGTATTGCAGCAATAATACTGCAACTCCTGGGTTGCCTACTTTACTCTTATCAACCCAGTAGTTCATAACAAACTTGAAATCATCAGTGTTGTATGCACAAGTACTAGTTCTTACTGCAAGTTGCCACTTGGTCAGCTGGCACAAGATCACTAGGAGCTCGAGCCAACTTCTATGGATTCTAGAAGAAGCTCTATATGTGATGAAAGGAAAGAAAGATAGATGCTATTCTAACTGCAGAAAGGAGAAACACTGAAATGTAAAGCAAACCTAGTGAACCCTAATTAACCAACTAATTCTACTTTTCTAGAAAGCACTATGAAAACCATGAAAGGAATGCCATTACATATTCAAGGAAGTAAACAACATCTAACTATGCTATCTCTGGAAGTATATAAACAAAAGCCATATTTTTGGATTTTTATGTATTTTTATGTGAAATTGACATGCATGTAATTTATTGTGTGTGAATGTGGCAGTGAATAGGTGGTGTTGAAGGGCAGATTTGGGACTTGAGAGGATGTAGGATGGTGTGGATGGGTCCTAGGAGGTCTCAAGTGGCCTTCTGGATGCTTTTCCTATACTCGGCCTTCAAAATAAAGCCTATAGGAAAATCTATAGGAGGACACAGGAAATATACAGGAGGAAAACAAGGAATCTACAGGAGGCCTACAAGAGGAGGCCAAGAGCAGTTTCCACTGTTTTGAGGGTGTGAGAGTGGGTGAAAAAGGTGGATGAAGGTTGGAATGAGGTGTTAGGGTGCCTAAGGTCTACAATGAATCAACAAGAGAGAAAAAGATGATTGGGTTTGCTCAAGGAGAGAGGAAGAAGTTCTATGGAAAAATGTAGGAAACTAGGGCAGAATTGAGGTCAGATTTGGGAGACCTATAGGGCATGGATCAGATGGAGGGTGTGATTGTTGATAATTTTCCCTAATGTTAGAAGAGATCTGCTGCAAAGAAACGGACAGTTAACCAAGGAAATCAAGCAACAAGTGAAATGAATGCATTTAGGAAAAACAGAGTTTTGCATAAAAATGGTCTAAACTATGATCTATGAAAGGAAATGCTGAGAAATGTTGTAGGAAAGGAAAGCATGAAAGAAGAATATTGAAAATCAAGAAGTGAGCATTATGAAGAAGATCTAAAGCAATGCAAAGATGGACTATTAACCTACTAAAAAGCTACAAACACTAGAAGTCCTATGAAGGAGTAAAATCTATGTTTTTGAGGCAGCAAGAGGGTCTTTGCCTCAAATAATGGTCCCAAAGGGAGGAAGAGAGGCCAAGGCACTGTTTTTCACCTTTTGAGTCTTTGCTAATCACTGTTTAACCTGCTATATAAAGCACAAATGGAAGCAAACTATTGAATCATCAAAAATAGCCTATTCTTAATCATAAAAGAAATACATCTAATAGCAAACTAATCTACAGACTGAAATAAAACATAGAAATACAAGTAAAGAGGAGCTTGGCTACTTGGATTGGGCCCTAACCCAAGAGCTTCAGCCCTCTGAGGTAACTCAGTGCTAGCTCAAAAAGGATTCCATCTTTATTTTCAAAACAATAGCAAGATTACATGAAACTATCACAAAATAATAAGCTCAAAGTTGGAGCAGAGTTTACATAAGCAAAAATCCAACAAAAATCCGACCCTAGTGAGGCCCTAGGCCCCTCTACTTATACAAATGAAGCTACCAATAGCTTCCTTAAAATGAGGGAGGCTTGGCTCCCAAAACTCAAGATAATCATCAGTCATCCTCCACTTGCTTGGCTGCCCTCTAGTGGATGATTCGGTTGCTTGTACTCCGAGCTGAATGAAGGGGAATTCGAAGTGAGGAGTAAGAAATGAGGGGGATTCACTCTTATAAGTCCTCTCCTTTGTCCACTTCGAGTTATTTCTGCCATTTTTCCACTGCATCCTTGACTTTGACCTCAAAATCCATTAATAATCTGCATTAAATACATGTTAGACCACATGGCACAATAACTAACTCAACTCACTCTATAAGCATAAATATAATCAAAAAATCATATAATAAGCTAAGAGAATGGTTGGTTTGACTAGGTTAGGAGGTAAAATGAGCCCATATAATTACCCATTTATGAGGCTCATCAAGTACACCTTCATTGTCCATTGTTTCTGACTCGCCTTGTTCCTCTCCTTATAGGGCCATCATTTTTTGATTTGTTTTCTCTTTAGAATGCTTACTTTCACTTTTACCCATGAGTCCAAGTTTATTTGATTCACTATCATGTTCACTATCATCGTTATTACATAAACATGGAAATGGACCACAATTAGATGAAAAACCCATACCTGATAATTCTTTGTTATTGTCTTCTTCATTCTTGAACAATAGAAATCAGGATGTTCCCAAAGCTGAATAGCTGTTGACATCTATTACTATCACTGCGTCTGATATATCACTGTGACTAATACAATTTTTTGATTCCTTCATCTGAGATATCTTCTTCTTTCCCATCATCCTTGATCCACTCCAAGTGATTAAGCTTCAACTTAAGTGACCTGCTCTGATACCAATTGTTGGGAAAAATACTTGGGGGGGGGGGGGGGGGGGTGAATCAGTATTTTAAAAATTACTTAAACCTTTCAATTCGTATTCATATTTCTATATGGTACTTTCGTTAAGTAAAACATTGTATGTACGTGACTATGATGAAGGGAAATCACACATATCCAGTTAACTAAATTTTCATATATTTCATCATCTGTTATTCTTTAACTAGTGTATCATCGCTTTATTAGCCTTTAATTAAATACTAATCATGAGAAGTAAGAATAGAATAAACCATCACTGAAGGCTCCAAACCTCAACACCTTTGTGGACCATGTTTCATAATATTTCATACTGGATCCACCTGACTCAAAACATAAAACCTATAGGCCACTTTTCATCATATTTTTAGACTTGACCCAATATCAAATAAAAATTCTAAAACCAATCACTGTACTAAATTAATCAATAAATGAACCAACTGAATCATCAAAGAAATAATTGAATCTTAATCAATTAATACAACTAGATAAAACTAAACTAGGATAGATCATATCAATGAAAAACTACTCATCAATAAACCAAACATTGTTACCCATCACAGAAACCAAGTGTTGCACTTCTCCTTAAAAGGACATGCGTACAGATTTTAAAATACTGAAAAACTGAGTCTAAATAATTTTCACATTGAATCAATCACTAAATCACATACTAAACCCATCACATATCAAAGAACGAAATATAGATCATCATGTTGTAGCATCATCTCTAGTCAACATATCATTCCAAAAATTATAAGAGAGACTTCATCGACAAACAACAACAAACATAACAAAACTGATCAGATATCATTAACAACTCATACTGCAAAACCCTAGTAGATGTACGTGACTCTTATAAAGAAATTTTGTGTATGTATGTGCTTATCATTCACCACACTTGTGTACATATATGTCCATACTGCATAACATATATGTGACTAGTCGAGAGAATATCCACGTATGTATGCAACTGCTCAATGGAAATCTTGTGTACAGATCTATAATCACTAAATCATACCCTCACTGCACAACAAAACATCATTTAAACCCAAATCTCTGCATATAAACTATTACAAACACACATCATAATAGCATCATCATAGATCTATCAAACCCTGAACAAATTATCCAATATGTGGTCATTTCATATCTATTAGATCCGATCCATCTCCATGCTCCCTGGTGCACAACTATTTTAGAGTCAAGTTATTCATAAATAATCCATCACATATGCCCTCTAAGACTTTGATTTTCATCTTCTTATATATCTTAGACCTTAGCCAATACCTTAGGCCAATCCCATAGTAATTCTAATGGTATTCTCTGATGGGACCAAATATCTGTTGTCCCACTCGCTAGCACCCAGGTTGTTCCCTATGACTCCCAAGGGAATACGGCCGGGGTAACCACTAACCAATCTTTGGATTACAGTTTCTAGCCAAACTCTAATCAGAGAGGGCTCTCTCTTTATGATTTGTCTCTGTTTTGATAGTATTTTAGGCTAGCTGTGATGTTCAGGGTTTGGTTTTATGTTTTGGTTGAGGGATGTGTTCTATACCTAAGGTGTAAACCTTCAGATAATTCTAGTCCATTGGGCAATGGAGTCTTTGGTTACTGGTTGTTTGAGAGGTAGATTAGGATTGCTGAAACTGCAGGGCCTTTTGAATATCTCATGAATCAAATTTGATATTATAGTGATGAAATGTGTGCAACCTGTGAAAAGCAATTAAGAATTTTCCACTAAGCTGGGTCGTGAGAAAGAGATGTATTGTAAAGGAGCAAACTTGAATTCCTAAACAATAATTTCTGTGAAAGATACAGTGTAGAGGTGCAGCAATTAAGAATCACACCTTTATAACCATAACTGAAGAAAACATTTGTAATAGCATAGATTGAATTCAGGGTATCCTATGAATAAATCCTGGAATTAGTCTTTTTCTCTGCCATTAATTGTGAAATCTAGAACATGGATGAGTTATGAAAAATAACAGAAAGAAACATAACGAAAGTTCAAACGAAACTTATTGAGTCATGACAACATGCAGGAATCCTGTAGCACTCAGCAAATCGCATCACAATCCCTCAGACAACACAGACTTTGGAAATTCCATCAGCCTTTGTATTAAACTCTGAAAATTTACAGCAAAAGAACTCTTGAAGAGTAATCAACAACAAACCCTTGCCAGCTTCTGCGAGGGGGAAATATATACAAACGTTTATACAAAATATCTAAGGCATTGAGTCATCTAAGAAATGAATGTTTTCACCAACTTTGTACAGAACAGTAGATAAGAAGTTATGACTGTTTTTAATACAACATAAAAGCTCTTTATGTTTGTCAGAAGATATTTTGGCCTTTAGAGGCCACTGAGTCGGTCTAACCGTTCTGCTTTAACTCTGAGAAATGCGTCTTTATGGCATGTCGTGCTGTAACTTTCGGCCCTGCTACCTGTTAGCTGTCAATTGTGCTTTGTTGGCCAATTAGTTCTGCTGAGTTGGCTCAGCCCTTCCTCTTTCATGCTTGCTGATCTTTTCAAGTTTTCCTGTGCATGATCACTTGTAGATTTGAATAATAAATAACAAAATTTGATTTACAGGCTCTGGTTTATAATATCATCTGTATTGCCTTAGTCCACCATTCCTGTGTGGGCAATTGATGTCTGAGAATTGCATCTAATGTCTCATCTGCCTCTGTATATTTATAGAAATTGGGAGGCGCTTCAAACAGATGTTTGATCTCATCCATAATAAAAAATAAGCTCTCTACCCTGTTGTAGAGACTTTGTCCTGTTGCTGGCCCTGTTTCCTCTGAGGTGCTGGCTTTCTCTGTGATCTGATTTGTGGCAAAGGTGTTCACCCTCTTGGCGTAGTTTTCATGTGAAAGAAGTTTTCCTGCGCTGTTCAGTAAGCCTGGAAGACCTCTGTTTTGCAAAGCCACAAATTTTTCCATGAATCTATTGACCTCGGTCTGCATATCCTGGGTCCTTCTTTCTAGTGTCTGCACTAGGCTTCTCAGTGTTAGGACCCTCTTTATTAGCTGAATAGTCTCAGTTCTGTTGGAGATTCCCATAGTAGCTAACTGAGCACTTGTTCTGTTGTTAAGCACATTGATCATTCTATTGGCAACCTCAGGCATATTGCCTAGAGATGCCCTTGATCTCTGGATTTCCCTCTGTGCTTTTGCTATGAGCTCCAACTGCTCGTGGATTGTCTCAATGTACTGCCATTGGTCAGTGATGGATTGGCCAATGTTGGCCCATAGCATTGTCTTGAGCTCAGCTGTCACTTTATCCAATGTGAGCTCCTTTTCCAGCTCCTTTATCCTGTCTTTAAGGGCCTTTATTTCCCTGCCCTTTTCTGCTACAGTCTACTTGGATTTGTCATATCTTTCATTCAACTTGCCCAAATTTTCCCTGGCCTCTTTTAACTCTGACATTTGGGCTTCCAGGGCTTGGATTTCATTTCTTAGTTTCTGCATGTCCAGGCTTGAAGCCTGGTCTGTTGTTGGCGCTGGTTCTGAGGTGGATGGAGCTGCTGGTTCTGTTTGTTAAGTTGGAGGAGCAGTGGTTTGAGGAGCTTCCTCAAGATTGATTATTTCAGGAGGAGGCTGAGAGGTTTGACCTCCTTCCTTTTGCTGCAATGCTGCCTGTAATGCTGCCTGGGCAGCCTCTGACTCTCCCAGCTTCTCTTGGGTCTGGATTAGCTGTTTGTATAAGGATACCAGCAAAGCAGTGGCATCTTGATCATGTCTCAGCTGAGCAACTTCTTCAGTTTGTGGGTGAATTGTTGCTGGGACTTTGATCATCTTTCTAAAGGCTGCCATGTCTGCGTCCCTTAATTTCAACAATGCTTACACAGCCTTAATATCCTTGGGATCATGCCCCAGTTCTATAATTATATCTTCTAAGGCCCTGATCCTATTATCCTTTGCTTGAGAGGATGCCCTTTACAATTCAAGCTGGGCAGTGGTGTTATTTAGGCTATTTTCTAGCCTGTAGTTATCCAGTGTTTTGTCTACCAAGGAGGCATACACCATCTCACCCGTTTGTTTGTGCAATTCAATTTTGTCCATTGGGTGGATGTCCTTGGCAAGGACCTCAAGATTGGTCCTTATATAATCTGCAGGGGACTGGGGCTGTGCTACAGCTGGCATAAAATGACTCATGATCATTTTGCCCTCCTGTACATCATAGGCAGACATCAGTCTTTGCTGGTTGGTAGGAGCCATTTTCAGCAGATGATTGTAGAGCTGTATTTTAAGTGGCTCATTTTTCCTTTTAATGTCAATAAACTGCTGTTTGATTCCTCCTTCAGCTTCTCTTTGGTGGCTTGAGGAGCTGACTTCTCCTCCTATTGTTTTGTCTTGTCCCTGCTGGAAGGAGCTAGCAGATGCTTCTCTACTAGGTGGGCCCATGCCCAGAGACTGTCCTATTGGCATTTCCTCCTCAGAGAAGGGATTCATTCTATGCCTTTTTCCTCCCTGATATATGGATGATGTGAGGGGAGTCTTTCTGTCCCTTTTCCTACTTATGTCCTCCTTTTGTGGAGTTTGGAGGATTGAAGCTTCAGTAGTAGTCTCTTGCCTAGGAGGCACAGTGTTCTGAGCCTGTTGCTCAGTGAAAATTGGGGCCTCAGCTGCCCTTTCTTGCTGTAATGGCTGCTCTTTGTCATGCTGCCCCTCTTCTTGTTGTTGTGCTTGCTGTTGTGGCTGCTCTACCTACTGCTGTTGCTGCTGCACCTCCTCATGAGGTGGCTGTTCTGTTTCCATCACTTTTTCCTTGCCTTTTCTAGAGGTTGGCTCACTAGCTTTGGCTGCTTGCTGATTTGCAGTTGAGGACGAGGCAACTGCTCCCACTTGTGTGCTTGGAAGAGTGGGTACCTGTGAACAAAGTTCAAGGTCAGCCATCTTCTTCAGATTTCTCACTGCTCTTTGATTCAACTCTTCTTGTGTAACAGGCTCCTCTAGGGTTCCTCTTCTCCATTTTACTTGATTAGCATATTTTTCTATGTGGGGAATCCTCACATGATCATAACCGGACAGCCTATACTTGACCCTTCTTAGAGATATGAAGTGACTGGGGTCATATGGTTTCCAGAGGAAACTGGTTTGCAGGCCAAGGGATTCTAACATGTTATCCGCCTCCTTCCAACCTTCTTCCCTTTTGTTGTAGATGAAGTGGCCAAGTTGGTTCCTGACCTTTAGTTGTGCTTTCTTGCCCCTACCTGAAAAGTGCAGCACATCGGCATTCCCAAATTGCCTGAAATATTCCAGGGCAAATAATCTCATGGGCACATACTTGGGCAATCTGTAGGGAGGCAGTTCACACCCATAGATCCTGATGACTGTGTGGTTCTGGTAGAAGTACCAGTCCCCAATGTTGTATGATTTGGATAACTGAAGGATCCTTTGCATGTCATCAGTGAGCCTTGGAGGAGGTGAGCTCATCATCATCGACATGGCTGGGTGGATGAAGAGATCTATGAACTCACAGTAAGTGTATGGAGAGTGAGATCTGTAGTGGAAGGCAGAGGACCAATAGACCACTGACCTTGGATTGCCTTGGGCATCCACTCTTTTCATAGCAAAATGAAATCTCTCGTGTTGATAATACAAAATCAAATGGTAGATGTAGGAGGTGTATCTGAACACCCTTTCTCTTGCCAGGTTCATCAATTGCTCATGTATTTTGTCTGATATATAGGTGGCATAGTCATAGCAGATAGGAGACTTGCCAGGGGCAAACATAAGCATCATTACCAGCACTGTTTCATCAACAAACTCAATTGAATTGTAGCCCAAAGTGGGACTAATCATGTCTGCAAGATCTCTGCCCAATTGGTTGAGGTATACTTGATTGATAGGAGGATACTTCACAGAGTCAGAGTCAATGTACAGCTGATTTAATTTGGTGACCTGAGCATCTGTCAATCTGGCTCCTTGATTTATCAAGTCTATGAGTGATAGAGGGACCAGTTTCTTCTCAGTCCTGAAGCAGAGCATCTCTTTGATAGCTTCTGGGGTGATATAGAACACAGCCGAGCCTGAAGGGTCAAGAACTGCCCTCTGAGTAGGGTCATAGTTTTCAGCACATAGGTGGATCAAATCAGGGAACTGATTGACCTGAGGAAGCTTGAATATAGGGAGAGAAGAGTCCCATATGCCCAACACATCTGTCCCACTCTCATGTTTAGCCTTTAATTCGTTTAGCAGGTGGATGTGGAACTTGGTCCTCATCAACATTTCCTCTGAAATTTGATAGTCCAGGTCTGCCAGAGGCTGCCACTCCAATTGTCTCTGAGGGGCATTCAATGGAGCAACGTTTAATGCCACCGGGGCTACTGGTGGATCCATGGATGCTTTAAGGATTTCTGTGGTTTATGGACTAGTGTTACTGTGCAGAACTACACTAAAGAGTTTTCTTTGAACAGGAAGGTGAATTACTTGGGTACAGAGGACAAAAGGTGAGTTGCAGCAATTGAAATACTGCTTTGAACACAACTAAGGCAAATGTCTGGCCTTACTCCCTCTTTTACAGCAAATTGGTATGGTTTGGGTTACTAGTTCGCGATTGCGCGAACAGAATGCAGTTTGCATCAAAATTGCAGGTAAACGAGGCTTAGCTGGTGAATTTCGGCGCTCTAGGTGCAAATGGGGACCGGGCACAAGGGATTTGCCGGTGAATTTTATGTTTTTTCAGTGTTTTAAGCTATTTTGGCAATTTACAGACAGAATCGGGCGCAGAAAGGATTTGCATGAGTAAATACCTGATATACAGTCAGCAATGGTCAAGAGTGTAGGTGAATTGGCGTGCCAGCGGTCTCCAGGTTGATTCAGCAGGTTGGCGGAGGCTCGGACGTAAAAAATACATGCAGAGGTTACAACAGCGTTTTTGCAGAAAGTGTAAAAAACGCGACATTTCGGCCAAAATATGGTTTTTTTTTTTAGGACTTTGGTGCCTTTTTGGGATCACGTCAGCATGACGTCATCAGGTGGGGTCAAGGTCGGATGACGTCAGCATGACGTCATCGGGTGACGTGGCGGCATACAAGGGGTCCACGGGGATGGTGAAGTGGCAGACATGTGGGTCAAATCGGGGACGGGGCGCTGACACGGCGGTGACGCTGGCGGTGACGCTGGCAGGGCGGATCAACCGAAACCGGAAGTGGTTAGCGGTTTCATATCGCACCGCTTTTGATACGGAGGCAGGAATGTCAGATGTACCTCCAATACGCTGTGGGGGTGGCGCGTGGTAGAGGCCTGACGTCACCCTCTGACAGATATCGGAAGGTAAATCTCGTACATCGGGGCCGGTCCGATATGCACGAGGGCCGTCGGATCAAAGGGGCCCGATCTGACGGTCGACGGGACGCTGAGATGACCGAACGATACGGGCGGAGGGCGGAACAAAATAATATTTCTTTTGGGATTTGCGCCCGACGGAAAACTTTGGAATATGGCGGATTTTATGGTTTTTCCAATGTTTTTTGCAAAAATGCGCATAGCGCCAGAACTTTGGATAAAATGAAAAAGTGGGTTTTTGGTGGTTATTTCGCAAACGAAGCGGGTTAGGGGTATAGTAATGGGGTTTTTATAAGGTTTTAGCATATAAAGGGGTTTAAATGGGTCAAATGACTTCATGAAGGGGGAAAAGGGTAGGGCTTAGGGTTCTTAAACTGGCTTGGTGCCAATTTAATCCCTGACTGTGAACATATGGCTATAATGCCAAGGGGAGGGATATTTATACAATGTTTGGGGTTTATACACCATAGTGTTATAATAGTAGGGAAAGGGCAACATAGGGGGTTTAGATAATAGGAGTTAGGGGTTAATATGGATGGAAAAGGTGAATGAGGAGTGAAATCACTAAGTTTATTGGAAAATCACTTAGCTTAGGGAGTAGATCAAAATGAAAAGAATTTTAAACAAGAAATGTGGCTTTTAAAGGAATAAGAACCACTATAAAACCACCAATCCTTCCATAAATCTCAACTGATGAGGGGATGTTAGGAATGGGAGTGAAAGGGGAAACTGGGAGGTTAGACATGCTCCTTAACTTTGCTGCAACATAATGGAGAAGAGGATCTTCTCAAACCATTGATTTTCCTTTGTGAATAGTTTAGCCCCCATTCAATTGTAAGGAATGACACTTCTGCAACCCCATCTGCCTACCCATCTATTTGCCTAGCATTTTTTATTTCTTCATGAAGGGTGCACTTAGACTTGCAGACCCTTATATGCCTTTTTCTTTTCCTTGGCTTTTTCCTTTTGATTTTCTATCTAATGCTACCCTTATTGCTTCCAAGGTCCCAGATTAAGCAGTTGGGAACCTTATTTCTCTACCTAAGCTACTGGTCTGCCAAGATTAAACAGTTTGGACAGACTTCTTTCTCTATTCTACAACAAAAAATTGAAACATGGCATGATCCAGATTAGGCTTTTGGATCACCCATCAAAATTGAGTCAACAGAGAACTATGTACTTACATTGTTTTCTCTAGGAAATATGGGATCTTTGCATCATCAAAGCAGAGCATATTTGGACCTTTCTTTGCCAATCATGAAATATGAAACCTATTGATATAGGTAGCTAACAGTGGCTCCACATGGGGATGGTTTTTCATTTGAAAGACCAAGAACAGCAGGTCAGAATGCCTTAGCCCTTGACTGCTTTTAGCAAAACTTGAAGTATGCTGTTTTGAAATGCCAAAATTGTGCTCTTCCCATCATGGTAAATGTCTGAACTTATTTGCCTTTTGCTGATACCTTATAAAACTTAAGAAACTGCCTTTTTACATATTTTTAAAGAAAGCAATATATACACCTGGATATGTACAATGGAAACACAACCGCACTCATGGATAGTAGTCAAAATAGTGCTTCAGCATCCTGCCATTCACAGGACCTTCATTCAAATCAGCTTCATCGAGACTTTTGAGGAAATAAGTATTGTTTCCTTGCACTGCTTGAACAACAAATGGTCCTGTCCAAAGGGAATCAAATTTTCCATGTTTTCCCTTATCTTCCCTTCTTGAATCCCACTTGAGGACTTTGTCTCCAATATTGAAGTCTTCTGCCTTAGTTCTTCTGTCAAAAGCTTTCTTTAGCTTTTCTTGTAAAACTTGAACTCTGTTGTACACTTGATCTCTAGTTTGCTGCAAACATATTATTTGATTTATCCTTCTCTGCATATCATTTGGTTTAGCTTGACTTTCTTGAAGAAGTTTCATGACAGGAATCCCTAGTGATGAGGGGAATTTAGCTTCTAATCCATAGACTAAGTCATATGGGCTGGTCCCAATTGATCTCTTGGTTGTTAGTCTATCTGCCCATAAGGCATTCACAAGTTTCTTATGCCAATTCTTTTTATTTTCTTCTAGCACCTTCTTTATGATGTTTACCAGGCTTTTATTTGATGATTCAGCAAGGCCATTTCCTTGGAGATAGTATGCAGTAGAATGGCCCAAGGTAATGTGAAATTTGTGGCAGAAATTCACCATCTTCTTAGATCTGAAAGCAGCAGCATTGTCTGTTATTATTTTGTCAGGACAACCAAATCTAGCCAATATGTTATTCTCCAAAAACTGAATGATTGTTGAATCATTTGCTTGTCTACATGGAACAGCTTCAATCCACTTAGTGAAGTAGTCTGTGGCTGTTAAAATCCATCTATGTTGGCCTGAAGATGAGGGATGAATTTCCCCAATGAAATCCAAGCCCCATTGTTGAAAAGGCCTCTCTGTGGCAATAGGCCTCAAGGGAAGTGGTAGTAATTTTCTCTTTCCCTCAAACACTTGACATTTATGACATGATGTGGTAAACTTTTTAAGATCAGAGAAAACAGTGGGCCAATAGTAACCAGCCCTTAGTATTTTGTCCACAGTGGACTTCCAGTACAAGTGTCCACCACAGTCACCTGCATGAAATTCTTTCATGATATTGTTAGTCTCATTCTCAATTAAGCAGTTTAGCAATATCCCTTCATGGTTTTTCCAAAGCAAATTACCATCCATAACACAAAATCTTGAGGTTTTCATTTTTAAGAACCTACATTTAGTTCTGGACAATCCTGGGGGAGCACACAGGTTTTGTAACACATAACATATATCAGAGTACCAAGGGGATTGTTCAAAGGCTACGTTGATCTTTGGAGTCGCCAGCTCCGGTTCATTGTCCAGTTGGTTTATGTCTAAGGCTTGGAAGTTTGATTCTGTCATTAATTTAGCCAAGCCTTGCCCTTTTATCAGCTTTGTAGGTTTTATTTCAATGTCAAATTCTAAGATGTTGGCAATCCATTTTCCTCTTCTACCCTCTAAGTTCTCTTGAGTGAGTATGTCTTTAACAATAGGACTTGGCACATAAGCTATAACATGGGAATAAAGGATATAAATCCTAAAGTCCTTAATGGCCTTAACCAAAGCATAGGCTTGTTTTTCCATGATTTGGTATTTCAGAGGTGCATCTCTAAGAGCTCTGCTAAAGAAAGCAATGGGCTTTTCATTTCCTTGGTCATCTTTCTGTAATAAAACAGCAGCAATAGTATGTTGGGAGGCAAAGGAAAAAATGATGAATTCTTTATCAAATTGAGGATTTGTTAGGACTGGAGTTTGAGTAAGGGCCAATTTTATACCTTCAAAGGCTTGATTTGCTTCAACAGTCCATTTCACTTTTGAATCCTTCTTTAGCATGTTATTTAGCAATCTGATCAGTTCTGCTAAGTTTGGGATAAACCTTCTTAAGAAATTGATTTTTCCCAAGAATGCTTGCAATTCTTTGATATTTCTTGGGTGGGGCATTTGTAAAATAGCTTGTATCCTATCTGGGTCAATTCTAATGCCATCCTTTGAAATGATATGTCCCAATAGCTTACCTTCCTCCAAACCAAATAAGGATTTCTTGGGATTCAAGGAGATTCCATATTTTCTACATGTTAGGAAGATCTGTCTCAAATGTTTCAAATGTTCTTGGTCTGATTTTGAGAAAGGTGTGAGATCATCCAAATAAATGACAAGGAAGTCATGAATCTCTTTGGCAAAAGCAATATCCATTGCTCTTTGAAAAGTTGCCCCTGCATTCTTCAATCCAAAAGGCATTTTTACATATTTGAAAGTTCCCCATGGGGTTGTGAATGCAGTTTTGTCTTGATCATCAGGGTGTACTAGGATCTGATTAAAGCCTGAGAATCCATCAAGTAATGAAATCCTTGAGGCCCCTACCACTCTTTGGAGAATATGATCCATCTTGGGCAAGGGATAATTGTCCTTGAGGGACACTTGGTTTAAGTTTCTAAGATCAACACAAAGCCTTATTTCACCAGTTTTCTTTCTTGTGGGCACCAAATTTGAAATCCAATCAGAAAACCTGATTGGTGCTATGATACCAGCTTTAAACATTTTTTGTAGCTCCTTTTCAATTGAGGGGAGAAGCATGGGATTAATCCTTCTCAATTTCTGTTTGAATGGCTTTTGATTGGGCTTGAGAGGGATAGTGTGCTAGATAACAGAGGTATCATAGGATTTTAGATCCTCATAGCCCCATGCAAACACGTCCTGAAATTCTTTGAAAAGGTCAATGTATTTGGGCTTTTGATCAGGAGGCAAGGATGCAGATAATTTGATTATCTTGGGTTTCTCAATGGTTCCAATGTTGCATTCCTCAATGGCAGCATTAAGGGGCTGCATCTTTGGTTTTCTAGGAATGTCATTTGAGTCAAAGATGTCCTCTAATGGAGTTAGGCCTGTTGGAAGAAAATTGTCTTTCAGCTCTATGATCTCAGCCTCTGTAACAGGCACTTCTTCATAACTGTTTTGTTGAATTTGTTGTATGTTTTCTTTGTTGAAAATGGTTGGATGTAGCATTTGTTTTGCTGTTCTGGGTGATATTGGGTGGTTATTCTGTTCGAACTGTATTTGTGATTGACTTCCTCTTTCAGGTATTTGTGATTGACTTGCTCTTTCAGTGTCAATATTTAATCCTGCGAATTCTTGCTGTAAAGTCAAAAAATTGTTTATTTGTGCATCATCTTCAAATACTTGCCAGTCCTTGACATTGTTTGGGACAGAAGGTCTGTGTTTTACCTCAGCTGTAAAACAGTGGTGGGGCTCAAAAGGTAGCTTGTAGCTACTTGCAAATGTGGCCAAACTGTGAGCATGCAAGTTATGGATTCTGGGAATCTTGGTAATTTGAAATTCAGTGAAGGACTGTAATATTTCAGCAGCAGCAGATCTATAAGATCTCAGTCTTTTGTCATTGGTGACAAAGTTTCCCTTTACTTGTTGGATAACTAGGTCTGAGTCTCCTAGAATTGACACTTTTATGGCTTGTAGGGACTTTACTAGTTTAAGGCCTAGTAAAAGAGCTTCATATTCTGCCATGTTATTGGTGCATCTGAAATTTAGTCTGTAGGCTCGGCCTTCTGCATGACTGTTTTGTTTATTGTGTATCCAAACTCCAGCTCCTGCCCCTAATTTGTTGACTGACCCGTCAAATTCAAGAAACCATAGGTTCTCTCTTCCTAGGGGAGGTTTAATAACCCCTCTGTGATCTGGGATCATAAGTTGAAGTTCTGATTTTTCACCTGGTTTATCTTCTATGACAGTCTGATCACTTGATTGAATTAGCTTGATTTCTAGAACAGCAGCTTTGCTTAGTGATGGTTTAACCATTATTTCTTGGGTAGCAATTTTTTCATCAGTATCCTTCTCTTGTATGAGTGTATTGGTTTCAATATCATTGTTTGAGGGAGTTGTATTACTATTGAAGAGTATGTATGAGTCTATGTCTGAATGGACAGCATATATGGGAAAGTTTTGGGGCTTTTCTTCACTTCTGACCATGTATTTCATTAGTGTTTCTCTGTATAGTCTCTTTGGTTGCCCAAAAACAGAGATGGTGGCGTATGACATGTCCAGTTGTAGGGAACCTTGAAGTTTAGCCCCCCATGACCTTGATAACAGCATCCCATACTTGCGTGGGATATCAGCAACTACAACATCCATTAGAATTGTTTTATTTGGGTACTGAACAAGAGACACACACAGATCTTTTATTAGACCTAAGCACTTGACTTGGCTGGAGTCAAAGGAGAATAGGTCCTTATATGGCCTTGTAATATCTAGATTAAGTCTTTCCATGACTGCTTTTGGCATGAGGTTGTGAGAGGCACCTGAGTCAAACATTGCATTGTGTAATATCTTATCATGAACATGTAAACTGACATAAAAAGGTAAGATCCCTGTGACCACTGTTTTTCCATCAACTTCTGGACCGAACAGCAATTCTGGGGTATCATCCAGCACATTGACATCATCTTTGTTGTTAGTAAGTTGAAGGGACTTCTTGATTTGTTGTTTATAAATGTCATGCTTGGCTAGTTCTGAAAGAGGAATAGCTACCTTCAATTTACTAATTTCAGTTTCTAGGTCAAAAGGTTTTTCAGATTGGGTCTTTTGGCTGTGGATGATGGTTCTTTCCTTGTTCACTAACTCTTCTTCTTGATTCTTATCTTGATCTTGAGGCTTGCCCTTCTTTCTCATCTCTTGAGGAGTGACAATTGGGTTAGGGTGCAAGGATGATGTAGCCATGGGCTGCTGTTCTGAAGAAAATGGTTTAGTGATTTCTTCAATGGTTACTTCCTTTGCAAGTGATTCCGTTGTGTCATTTGGCTCTGTGACTGTGGCTCTTTTGGGCTGCTGGCTATCCTTTATCTTTTCAGGCTGTGTTACATTTACAGTTCTACTCCTTAGCTTGTATTGTTTATGGACTTCATAAACAGCTGTGTCATAGCCTTGCTTGAAGTCAAATGACTCGCCTGATTTGGTCTGGAACAGCTTGATTTCATCATTCTCATGATCTTCTTGTGTTAAAAAAAGTTGACTTTCACCATCCAAACCCATTAAATTAATGTGGGGATCTTCATTGGGTTCACTTGATGTGGAAGTTTCAGCATAATTCTCTTGGAAAGGGGGTCTTATGTCTGGGTCAGAACTGGCCTTGCCAACGTTTGGATTTTGAGTTCTCCTAAAATTTGGATTCCTAGGAGGGTTGTTTTGTGGTGCTTCCCATGATGACTTTCTCTCAACCGATTCCACTCTATCACCCAATCTCTTCATACCAGTGAGTATTGCATCCAGTTTTTGATCAAAGGCTGAGGGTTCTTCTTTGAAGGTGGTTCTCTTTTCCAGCCTTGCTCTGTTTCTTTTGGCAATCAGGTTAGCTTCCACTGTGACAGCAACCTTTTGGGCATCTGCAAGGGTTTCAGGAGCTCTCTCCTTCAACTGATAGGCCATATCAGGGTCAAAACCATCAGGGAATTTGTACAAGGCCAAATCAGGAGGAGGTCTTAAATTTTGTGGGATTGCGTTATACACATTGTTAAATCTTGCACAATACTCCAAAAAAGTCTCTTGGGGACCTCTTTTGATAGTGTCATATTCACCAAGTATGTGCAGAGGATCTTTCTTTTTCTCCCATCTGTTAGTGAAGGCTAGATAAAGCTCATCAGGGGTTGTTATGGAATTTGCATTCAGGGATCTAAACCAAGTTCTTACATCCCCAGTCAGACTTTGAACAAACATTCTCATTCTCACACTGTCATCATCTATTTCATATGTCTCAAAATGATCTTGCATCCTTTTGGCATGCTGAATAGCTGTGAAAGGGCCAGTAGAGTCAAAATATGAGATCTTAGTTTGGTAGTCTTGGGGTAGAGCTGCAGCATTAGCAGGTAACTGTAAGGGTGCATATCTGTTAGCCATATTCACAAGGTTTTGGGGATTTACAGGAGCAACTGGGATAATAGGAACACTGTGTACCACAGGGGTAACAGGTGCAGCAGCACCTAGAGTGTTGGACAAGGGGATATGTGCAGTGCGTGAAGATGTGAAAGGAGGGCTTTGAGATGTAGAAGGTGAACTGGGGAAAACGGGAGTAGACCGAAATAGAACTTTGATAGGAGTTGGAACTGGTTCAGGGTGAGCTCTCTCAGGACTCAAATCACTAGGATTTTCCTGCCTTCGCTGTTTCCTAATTATTTTGGGGATTGTATTTGGATTTTCAAAAACTGCTGGTGGATTTGGGTCAGGGTTTGACCTAGTGTGTCTGGTTTCCCTTTTAGGAGCCAGCTTCTGAACTTCTTTTTTGAGTATGTTTTTTGGAATATTTTTATATCTGTAAGGACTAGGCAAGATTTTGGAATGGCTGTATATTTCTCAAAGCTGACATGAAGATTGACTGAAGCAGCATTTATCTGAACCTGTTAATGTAAAACAGAAACAGTCCTGAAGGCTTCCTGGCTGTTATTCAGACTTCATCTATAGATTTAGGAAATATACAGTAATTAGAAAATTTTAAGGAGTCCCCAGTGGAGTCGCCAATTATATTAGCACCCAGGTTGTTCCCTATGACTCCCAAGGGAATACGGCCGGGGTAACCACTAACCAATATTTGGATTACAGTTTCTAGCCAAACTGTAATCAGAGAGGGCTCTCTCTTTATGATTTGTCTCTGTTTTGATAGTATTTTAGGCTAGCTGTGATGTTCAGGGTTTGGTTTTATGTTTTGGTTGAGGGATGTGTTCTATACCTAAGGTGTAAACCTTCAGATAATTCTAGTCCATTGGGCAATGGAGTCTTTGGTTACTGGTTGTTTGAGAGGTAAATTAGGATTGCTGAAACTGCAGGGCCTTTTGAATATCTCATGAATCAAATTTGATATTATAGTGATGAAATGTGTGCAACCTGTGAAAAGCAATTAAGAATTTTCCACTAAGCTGGGTCGTGAGAAAGAGATGTATTGTAAAGGAGCAAACTTGAATTCCTAAACAATAATTTCTGTGAAAGATACAGTGTAGAGGTGCAGCAATTAAGAATCACACCTTTATAACCATAACTGAAGAAAACATTTGTAATAGCATAGATTGAATTCAGGGTATCCTATGAATAAATCCTGGAATTAGTCTTTTTCTCTGCCATTAATTGTGAAATCTAGAACATGGATGAGTTATGAAAAATAACAGAAAGAAACATAACGAAAGTTCAAAGGAAACTTATTGAGTCATGACAACATGCAGGAATCCTGTAGCACTCAGCAAATCGCATCACAATCCCTCAGACAACACAAACTTTGGAAATTCCATCGGCCTTTGTATTAAACTCTGAAAATTTACAGCAAAAGAACTCTTGAAGAGTAATCAACAACAAACCCTTGCCAGCTTCTGCGAGGGGGAAATATATACAAATGTTTATACAAAATATCTAAGGCGTTGAGTCATCTGAGAAATGAATGTTTTCACCAACTTTGTACAGAACAGTAGATAAGAAGTTATGACTGTTTTTAATACAACATAAAAGCTCTTTATGTTTGTCAGAAGATATTTTGGCCTTTAGAGGCCACTGAGTCGGTCTAACCGTTCTGCTTTAACTCTGAGAAATGCGTCTTTATGGCATGTCGTGCTGTAACTTTCGGCCCTGCTACCTGTTAGCTGTCAATTGTGCTTTGTTGGCCAATTAGTTCTGCTGAGTTGGCTCAACCCTTCCTATTTCATGCTTGCTTATCTTTCAAGTTTTCCTGTGCATGATCACTTGTAGATTTGAATAATAAATAACAAAATTTGATTTACAGGCTCTGGTTTATAATATCATCTGTATTGCCTTAGTCCACCATTCCTGTGTGGGCAATTGATGTCTGAGAATTGCATCTAATGTCTCATCTGCCTCTGTATATTTATAGAAATTGGGAGGCGCTTCAAACAGATGTTTGATCTCATCCATAATAAAAAATAAGCTCTCTACCCTGTTGTAGAGACTTTGTCCTGTTGCTGGCCCTGTTTCCTCTGAGGTGCTGGCTTTCTCTGTGATCTGATTTGTGGCAAAGGTGTTCACCCTCTTGGCATAGTTTTCATGTGAAAGAAGTTTTCCTGCGCTGTTCAGTAAGCCTGGAAGACCTCTGTTTTGCAAAGCCACAAATTTTTCCATGAATCTATTGACCTCGGTCTGCATATCCTGGGTCCTTCTTTCTAGTGTCTGCACTAGGCTTCTCAGTGTTAGGACCCTCTTTATTAGCTGAATAGTCTCAGTTCTGTTGGAGATTCCCATAGTAGCTAACTGAGCACTTGTTCTATTGTTAAGCACATTGATCATTCTATTGGCAACCTCAGGCATATTGCCTAGAGATGCCCTTGATCTCTGGATTTCCTTCTGTGCTTTTGCTATGAGCTCCAACTGCTCGTGGATTGTCTCAATGTACTGCCATTGGTCAGTGATGGATTGGCCAATGTTGGCCCATAGCACTGTCTTGAGCTCAGCTGTCACTTTATCCAATGTGAGCTCCTTTTCCAGCTCCTTTATCCTGTCTTTAAGGGCCTTTATTTCCCTGCCCTTTTCTGCTATAGTCTGCCTGGATTTGTCATATCTTTCATTCAACTTGCCTAAATTTTCCCTGGCCTCTTTTAACTCTGACATTTGGGCTTCCAGGGCTTGGATTTCATTTCTTAGTTTCTGCATGTCCAGGCTTGAAGCCTGGTCTGTTGTTGGCGCTGGTGCTGAGGTGGATGGAGCTGCTGGTTCTGTTTGTTGAGTTGGAGGAGCAGTGGTTTGAGGAGCTTCCTCAAGATTGATTATTTCAGGAGGAGGCTGAGAGGTTTGACCTCCTTCCTTTTGCTGCAATGTTGCCTGTAATGCTGCCTGGGCAGCCTCTGACTCTCCCAGCTTCTCTTGGGTCTGGATTAGCTGTTTGTATAAGGATACCAGCAAAGCAGTGGCATCTTGATCATGTCTCAGCTGAGCAACTTCTTCAGTTTGTGGGTGAATTGTTGCTGGGACTTTGATCATCTTTCTAAGGGCTGCCATGTCTGCGTCCCTTAATTTCAACAATGCTTGCACAGCCTTAATATCCTTGGGATCATGCCCAAGTTCTATAATTATATCTTCTAAGGCCCTGATTCTATTATCCTTTGCTTGAGAGGATGCCCTTTCCAATTCAAGCTGGGCAGTGGTGTTATTTAGGCTATTTTCTAGCCTGTAGTTATCCAGTGTTTTGTCTACCAAGGAGGCATACACCATCTCACCCGTTTGTTTGTGCAATTCAATTTTGTCCATTGGTTGGATGTCCTTGGCAAGGACCTCAAGATTGGTCCTTATATAATCTGCAGGGGACTGGGGCTGTGCTACAGCTGGCATAAAATGACTCATGATCATTTTGCCCTCCTGTACATCATAGGCAGACATCAGTCTTTGCTGGTTGGTAGGAGCCATTTTCAGCAGATGATTGTAGAGCTGTATTTTAAGTGGCTCATTTTTCCTTTTAATGTCAATAAACTGTTGTTTGATTCCTCCTTCAGCTTCTCTTTGGTGGCTTAAGGAGCTGACTTCTCCTCCTATTGTTCTATCTTGTCCCTGCTGGAAGGAGCTAGCAGATGCTTCTCTACTAGGTGGGCCCATGCCCAGAGACTGTCCTATTGGCATTTCCTCCTCAGAGAAGGGATTCATTCTATGACTTTTTCCTCCCTGATCTATGGATGATGTGAGGAGAGTCTCTCTGTCCCTTTTCCTACTTATGTCCTCCTTTTGTGGAGTTTGGAGGGCTGAAGCTTCAGTAGTAGTCTCTTGCCTAGGAGGCACAGTGTTCTGAGCCTGTTGCTCAGTGAAAATTGGGGCCTCAGCTGCCCTTTCTTGCTGTAATGGCTGCTCTTTGTCATGCTGCCCCTCTTCTTGTTGTTGTGCCTGCTGTTGTGGCTGCTCTACCTGCTGCTGTTGCTGTTGCACCTCCTCATGAGGTGGTTGTTCTGTTTCCATCACTTTTTCCTTGCCTTTGCTAGAGGTTGGCTCACTAGCTTTGGCTGCTTGCTGATTTGCAGTTGAGGACGAGGCAACTGCTCCCACTTGTGTGCTTGGAAGAGTGGGTACCTGTGAACAAAGTTCAAGGTCAGCCATCTTCTTCAGATTTCTCACTGCTCTTTGATTCAACTCTTCTTGTGTAACAGGCTCCTCTAGGGTTCCTCTTCTCCATTTTACTTGATTAGCATATTTTTCTATGTGGGGAATCCTCACATGATCATAACCGGACAGCCTATACTTGACCCTTCTTAGAGATATGAAGTGACTGGGGTCATATGGTTTCCACAGGAAACTGGTTTGCAGGCCAAGGGATTCTAACATGTTATCCGCCTCCTTCCAACCTTCTTCCCTTTTGTTGTAGATGAAGTGGCCAAGTTGGTTCCTGACCTTTAGTTGTGCTTTCTTGCCCCTGCCTGAAAAGTGAAGCACATCGGCATTCCCAAATTGCCTGAAATATTCCAGGGCAAATAATCTCATGTGCACATACTTGGGCAATCTGTAGGGAGGCAGTTCACACCCATAGATCCTGATGACTGTGTGGTTCTGGTAGAAGTACCAGTCCCCAATGCTGTATGATTTGGATAACTGAAGGATCCTTTGCATGTCATCAGTGAGCCTTGGAGGAGGTGAGCTCATCATCATCGACATGGCTGGGTGGATGAAGAGATCTATGAACTCACAGTAAGTGTATGGAGAGTGAGATCTGTAGTGGAAGGCAGAGGACCAATAGACCACTGACCTTGGATTGCCTTGGGCATCCACTCTTTTCATAGCAAAATGAAATCTCTCGTGTTGATAATACAAAATCAAATGGTAGATGTAGGAGGTGTATCTGAACACCCTTTCTCTTGCCAGGTTCATCAATTGCTCATGTATTTTGTCTGATATATAGGTGGCATAGTCATAGCAGATAGGAGACTTGCTAGGGGCAAACATAAGCATCATTACCAGCACTGTTTCATCAATGAACTCAATTGAATTGTAGCCCAAAGTGGGACTAATCATGTCTGCAAGATCTCTGCCCAATTGGTTGAGGTATACTTGATTGATAGGAGGATACTTCACAGAGTCAGAGTCAATGTACAGCTGATTTAATTTGGTGACCTGAGCATCTTTCAATCTGGCTCCTTGATTTATCAAGTCTATGAGTGATAGAGGGACCAGTTTCTTCTCAGTCCTGAAGCAGAGCATCTCTTTGATAGCTTCTGGGGTGATATAGAACACAGCCGAGCCTAAAGGGTTAAGAACTGCCCTCTGAGTAGGGTCATAGTTTTCAGCACATAGGTGGATCAAATCAGGGAACTGATTGACCTGAGGAAGCTTGAATATAGGGAGAGAAGAGTCCCATATGCCCAGCACATCTGTCCCACTCTCATGTTTAGCCTTTAATTCGTTTAGCAGGTGGATGTGGAACTTGGTCCTCATCTGCATTTCCTCTTAAATTTGATAGTCCAGGTCTGCCAGAGGTTGCCACTCCAATTGTCTCTGAGGGGCATTCAATGGAGCAACGTTTAATGCCACCGGGGCTACTGGTGGATCCATGGATGCTTTAAGGATTTCTGTGGTTTATGGACTAGTGTTACTGTGCAGAACAACACTAAAGAGTTTTCTTTGAACAGGAAGGTGAATTACTTGGGTACAGAGGACAAAAGGTGAGTTGCAGCAATTGAAATACTGCTTTGAACACAACTAAGGCAAATGTCTGGCCTTACTCCCTCTTTTACAGCAAATTGGTATGGTTTGGGTTACTAGTTCGCGATTGCGCGAACAGAATGCAGTTTGCATCAAAATTGCAGGTAAACGAGGCTTAGCTGGTGAATTTCGGCGCTCTAGGTGCAAATGGGGACCGGGCACAAGGGATTTGCCGGTGAATTTTATGTTTTTTCAGTGTTTTAAGCTATTTTGGCAATTTACAGACAGAATTGGGCGCAGAAAGGATTTGCATGAGTAAATACCTGATATACAGTCAGCAATGGTCAAGAGTGTAGGTGAATTTGCGTGCCAGCGGTCTCCAGGTTGATTCAGCAGGTTGGCGGAGGCTCGGACGTAAAAAATACATGCAGAGGTTACAACAGCGTTTTTGCAGAAAGTGTAAAAAACGCGACATTTCGGCCAAAATATGGTTTTTTTTTTTAGGACTTTGGCGCCTTTTTGGGATGACGTCAGCATGACGTCATCAGGTGGGGTCAAGGTCGGATGACGTCAGCATGATGTCATTGGGTGACGTGGCGGCATACAAGGGGTCCATGGTGTTATAGACAATTTTGTGCCTTACAGCAACAAGCATGAATTGTCAATAATCCAAGGGATCCAAAGTTCCCTAAACATGATGTTCCTACCCCTAGAGGAACAAGGTCAGCAAACCAACAGCTCTCAGATCAGTTCTCCACCTGAAAACACTCAAAAACAAGCAATCCTGAAATCAAAGCAGGTGCTCCACTAGGTTTCTGCGTGAAACTCAGTTGCTCCATGGTGTACCTGCGTTGCAAAGCAAGTGGGACAAAGGCCACCTGCGCTGAGCGAGAAGGGACAAGTGGCACAGTGAGTCATTGCTTTGGAATCTTCCAAAAATGACACTTGGATCAGGTATTTCGCCTTGTGATGAGTCAGAGGCTCTGTTTCTCCAAGTGGAAGCAAAGTTCTCCAAGTGGACTCAAGAACTGAAGATCAACTAAAGATTAACTGAAGAGAGAGAGGACACAAGGCAGCTACACATCAGTTGCAAGCTGACTCATCCTTTCTCAATTCATCTATATATTGAGCTCTCTCCTATGAGCTCAGGGGGCTGGAATTTTGGGCAAAGTAATGATATGCTGTTGGTTTCACTATTGAGTTATTGGGTGATTGTTTGAGAGAGGTGAAGAAGAGCAATTCTTTCTGCTGGGAGGTGTTGCTGGGTTGGAGCCTTCAATGGTTGTAATACTCTCAGAACCTTTATTTCTTCATTAATAAAAGCTATTGAGGTTCTTCTATGTGCTCTTGTTTCAATTATATATTGTGATGATTGCATGTTTGGTTTACACTAATCCATGAACCAGTTATGATTGCATGCCTCTTGTAGTTTCCTTCTTTTTTATTTTGCAGGATCTCATCGTAGCTGGGCGAGCAGAAGAACAAAGAGCTAGGAGCAAGCGGCCAAAGAGAAGAGTTTGGATTCGACATTAAGCGCAAGGCAACGGTTAGTGCTTTCTCCATTCTCTTTTGCTTTCATAAAGAAGTAAACCTTAAGTAGTTTGTTTTACAGTTGTTGCTAAGGAACTGTCACCCTTAGAGTGGGATAGGGTCATCCCAGTCGGATACTTTTCCCTACAACAAACTGGCGACTCCACTGGGGATCGTATCCATTTGATTGTGTTTTTAGTATTTTGCTATTCATTTCCTGAACAAAAGAGTACCAAATCGAAAAGCTTTTGACTATATCAAAAGCGAAGTAGAGGGCAGCTACTCTCGCTCATTTTCTGAGCAAATTCATGATTTGAAGAGCTGATCTACAAGGATCCTTGTAAGCTCTTAGTGATAGCTTTGCACCTTCCTAATCATCCCTTTGAGTGTGCTTGACTGATTGCTTCTGATTTGAGCAAAAACCGTGCATTTTTGAGAAAATTATGACCCGGAAACTGTGAAAACGCAATTCTCGTTTTCCAAAGCAGGTAGTACACAGGCTACCTGCTTTGCAACGCAGGTCCCGAAGGGGCTACCTGCGCTGAGAGCCAGTTTGGCTGTGCAGAGCCTGCGTTGGCCCAAATTTGCCTAGTGCATTTTGGGTTTCCTCCTTTCTCTAGCCTGTTTTCACTTAGTTTTGCTGCTAGGTGTCAGTCTTGTGCCTGTTTTGAAACCAATATTACTTGCCATCATTCTGCCTCTGTTATATAACGAAATTGTACTTGTTCTTTGTATTTCTTACTCATTTACAATTTCCCATAACGAAAAGTAAACTAGTCATGCTTTTGGCCTTTTAGATCTGAACCTGTGTTAGGCATTTTGCTGGTCTAAAGAGTTAGCTTGTTTGCTGTCCATAGCTGATTAGTCATTTTACTTTCGTTAGTATGGTTTGATTTCATGTATTTCCAGTGATTAAGCAAGTGAATCTTAAGGTGTCTTTTGATTTTGGACAAACTTGTTTACTTTCGCTTTAAATCGAAATCAAAGTTATATAACCACTTTCTTTTTGTAATCCATCCACATTAAGAAAGGGAAAAGAAAATACATGCATTGTGCATTTTGCATTTGAAAAAGTTTGCATGATGATTTAGGAGAAAGTGCATCAGTTTGTGCTGTATGAACTGTGTGAAAAGAATTTGCCTTTCTTCTCCCTCAGTAGTTAAGATTTTCATCAGTCAAAAAGATTTGAAAAAGCTTGCTTCTCATCTTAGGCTGCATTTAGGAATTTGTCATATACATCTCGTGGTGAACCTTGAAAGGAAAACTTTAAAAAGATCAACTTAAAATATACTGAATGAACCTAACAACGCATTGTAACATAACGCAAACATCTAGAGGTCTAGGTAGAGACGTGTTCCGGCGTCGTTAAACATAGTGACTGTCGATCTCTACGAAGGTGGGTGATTCCTCCTGAGAGTCGGTGGCACTAATACGGAGTTGTGCTCCCACGTACCGTCGCGTATATATTGGGAGACCCCTATAGGCAATTATCCTTTATCCATAGGAAGCCGTGTCGGCCGCCCTACTGATCGCGATGCAGTGAACACAGCATTCACGAAGATCGACCACCCGTACCGTAAAACATATTCTGTGGTTTCGCGAAAAGTTTGGCACACCCTCTGCCTAGATCTCCAGAGCAGTTTCTTTTGGCCCTTTTCAAACTCTATAACTGAAAAGGTCCAACCGAGCATTTGTCACTTCGGGCTCGTTAATACATCGAAGGAGACTAGAGTCATCTTTAACTTTTTCTCGACTCTTAAAACATGAAAAAGCAAAGTTATGTTTAAAAGCGTCTAATAAAATTCATTCAAATCGGAAACACAAATTTCCCCCTTTATATTTTAGTTGATCGAGTAATCCGCAATCGTGGAAGAAAGTCAATTGAATATCCGTCGTTCTCGGAGGCTTGCGAGTCAACCATCTTTGTCTCCGGAATCGAAAACAATCCGGACAAAGCGAACTCGTCGAACCAGTTCAAAATCTCCTTTAAAAGTTAGAACAAGTGTTCCAACAACATCTGAGATTCTGGTCACTCCAAACATTTCCGGAAACCCTGCCTCTATAGAAGAAGTTCGATCGCCACAGAGGGACAGTAATACTGATCCTAGTCTGGGGGCAAATACTTGTATGACTGAACCAGTTCCATCTGTAACCGGTCCAGAAAGTTTTGTTCCTCAAACATCTGTCGCGGTCGATACAACCCCTTCTTCGGCACCGGAAATCTTTTACGGACCTGACAGTCTTCCTCTTCCACCTGGTCTGATTGCGATAGAGGAAATTATAGAGGAACCGCAAGTATCCGCTCCAATTCAATTTGGAGTAGGGGTCACTCTATTTCCTACTACAACAGAAGTTTGTCCATCACCAGTGGAAGTTCCTGTAGAATCACTAGGCAATCAATTGGATAGACTCAAAATGTCTGAACAACCGTCGACATCTAGGACTGTGTCAAATGACACGGCGACAGCAGAATTACCTGCTGCGAATCCAACAATGTTCGCCGGCATACCATCTGTCCCAACCGGCTCTCAATCGCTAGAAGGAGTCCACCAAGGGACTATCTCGACAGTATGGTCTGTTCCTGTCTGTTCCGGAGTAATGTCTGGTAACTCTTATGGTGAGACTCATCAAATTGACCCTTTTGGGAATCAATTTAGGCCATCCAGTCCTCCAGGACAATCAATTGCCTTGAGTTCTTGATTACCACCGTATGGGGGGCAGTATGCCTTTTCATTACCCCCTCCGGGAGGGTACCCATACGGGAGTTCTCAACCTTATTCAAGTTATGGCAGAATTGCAACGAGTAGTTGGGTACCTATGCTATCCCAGCCACTGAGAGTTGTATATTCTATGCAACAGTGTGTACCTGTGACAAACATCCCAACTACACCGGCTATTGTGACTGTGTCGCAAGTTCAAACAATGCCTGTTGTATGTCAACCTCAGATTTCTCAGGTTCTCATGCAACAGCCCCTTGACCCTGCGACCCAACCACAATCACCTACTGGTGGGGCAACACAAGTACAGTTGGGTACAACTACCCCACATCTTGGTCCAATGGTTAGTGTAGCGCAACAACCCATGGTGTCGCAACCGTGGATAATGCAATACCAACAGCCGCAATTCCAACAAGAGTACCAAGGTTCTGAACAGCAAATATTTGCGAATACTGGACAACCATATATTCAAAATGGTCAAAATCAACCACTTTATAGTGGTCAAGTCCAACAACCGTATTCATCATACCAACATCAACTCCATTATGCTGGTATGCAAAGACCGATTGTTCAGGCGATTCCATCGTATCCTGGTTACGCTTCACCTAACTTGAACCAGCAGTTACCATTCGTGGCGACTTTAGAGTTGCATGATTTACATCGGTTAACCAACGATCCAATTGCTTACGCCCCTTGGTGGCTAGTGATTCCGCACAAACTTCCATCCGACATTCCTAAATTCAATGGAAATCCAGGTGAAGACCTGTCGAATCATGTGATGACATTTCATCTATGGTGTTCGTCGAACACTTTGAATGACGATTCGATAAGGCTTCACCTCTTTCAGAGGACATTGACAGGTCCAGCGGCAAAATGGTATATAGAATTACCTAGAGCTTCGTTCGACAATTTTGGCTCCCTTGCCACGACATTCTTGACCCACTTTCAATTACCAATAAGGTATGAAACGAGAACAGAGATATTGACTAACTTCAAACAGACAACCGCAACTCATATATCAGATCATATACATGAGTGGCGACGTCGACAAAGAATGGTTAAAACATACGTTCCTGATCAGCTTTTAGCTGAGTGGTTTATAAAGTCGTTACTTCCGGCCATAACGGAAGATGTAGCAAAGGGAGGAGTCGTAACAGAAGAGCAGGTTATCGCTCGTGCACAATACTTGGATTTAGTATACACTCAGTCTGGCACGCTCTATGACAAAATACCAGACGCCCCTAGACCATAGTTTTCAATCCCTCCTCCTCCTAAATCAAACAGTGACTCTCATGCCGGTGATGGCGTGATTGGCATGGCAAACACGAATTCGAAAAGGACCAATCAAAAGAAGGCCCGTAAGGATTCGAATCAAAATGCGCATGAAGAAGTTCTTGCTTCGGAAGTAAATGCCGTATCGACAGATAAGGGCAAAGAAACCAATCAACCAGGAAGCAAGAAGAATCAAAACAAAGGGAGGAAGAATAAACAAGGTGGGTCATCCCCTAAGAAAAATTCTTCGAACCCTCCTGGGAATAGGAAACGGTTTCCGTGTCACATATGTGACGACGATCATCGGACGGCAGATTGCCCGGACAAAGCTGAGTTTAAGAGATTCGTAAAGAATCCGCACACTCCAGCCGTATTGACTGATCCATTTCCCGACCCAAGTCAGAATCTGGTTGACAGTGGAAATGCTTCCCCATCACAAGTTATGATGTTGTCAAGTTTTAAGCGCCAAGATGATGCTTTAATTTCAACATTAAACAAAAGCCATGGGAATCCACAGCCGTTGAATGGCGAAAGAAAAGGTCGACCAGGCAGTTCGACAACAACTTCGACAAAAGTTGAGCCGCCATCCAACACAAGAAGCATTCCATCGATCCATGGAGGCAATCATCCTCTCCAATATATCGGAGTAATTTTCCCAAAAGGCCCTTCTTTAATGGGCACTTTTGCCCCACCACCGCCGAGTAATCTTGCGGAGATGGATGCAACGGGATATGAAGCCTTCTATTTTTAATGGATCTAAAAGTTTCGAGGATAGTTCCTATCTCAAGTCAACCTCGTTTAAAAAATGAAATAAAGAGTAAAGAGGATAGTTATTTACAATGTCAACCTCATTAAAAAATGAAATGTTCCCTTAAGAATTAGAGGACATATGCCTCGTCCGCATTTTTATGCTGGGGGCATCAAGAATCGAGCAGTTTTAGCACACAGTTCATGCTCGTTAAAAAATAAACGCAAGATCCGAGTAGTTTTAGTGCATAGTTCATGCTCGTTAAAAAATAAACATAAGTTGTGAGCAATCTTCCCCTAGAGTTCAAGCTCACCCAGAAAAATGAACCGGTAAATAACCTTGGTAAATGTAGCCTTTGACTGCCATATTAAAAGCCCTTGGTCGTGTTTATATGCCATCACCTCCATCCGTTCATTTGGCCAATCGTTCATCTCCATATGATTGTTTACCCATTTTGAGGAACAACTGCGAAGAGTGATTTCCCTTAGCCATCCTTGTGACACTGCCGTGATTGGAAAATTCCAACCTGTACCTGGAATCTGCTGCTATCCCTGTTTATCACTCGTTCCTCAAAAGACGAGTCTTCTTTGAGCTCTTTTCTCCTGACTCGTAAAATATGAAAAGTTTGCCGAGTTTTGGCCTTCCAGCTCGTTAAAACGACCGGAAGAGCTATCCCTCCTCTAGATTTTAATCTTTTTGGACCTGAGGGATTATTGCACAAAAAGATCGAGCGCTTGTTTTGTTCGGCTCGTTAAAGCAATCGAAAATTCATCCCTTCTGTATTGTTTTATACTTTTTCGGACTTAAGGGATTAGATGACGAAAAAGGAATTCTGGAGTTGACTTTATGTACCTTTTCAGACTCTCTAAAAATGAAAAGGACCGAGTTATCCTTGTCGTTAGACTCATTAAATTCATTAAAATAACGACAAACTTGTCTTTAGACGAGAACGAGTTTCCCTATCGCTAGGCTCGTTAAAACATAGCGATGGGCTTGCCCGAAGGGCAGGTTATAGAACAAGCATATGTTATCCTCCTCAAGCTTGACAAAAATAAAGAGGTACTGGTCAGCAATGACTGGGGAAAAATTGGGAGAACCTCACAGCATTAATGGTAGCAAGTCGCTCTTGAACATGACACTTTGTCCTCCGTATCACATCGGGTTGGGTTGTTTCATTCACCGGTCTCATAACCATGGTCTTTGCCACACCATCCACAATTGGGGTAATGCTACCAATCCATCACATCAGTGTCGTTATATGTTCAAGAGATGTGGTTCTATAAAGAGTCAACCGTGTTCCACCCACTGCCGTACATTATCCTTCATCCACTTCATGACCGCCACCCTGAATCATACATCACAGTTTGTTTTCACCTCATCATAATCACTAGCTCCGTTCCGTGTCACTGATGTGGGATTCATTAAGGCCCTCCTTTGACGGATCGCTCCTTGTCGACATCAGCTCATTATCCAAGGAGTTGATCTAGGAACACCCCCCTCAGTACTTTGAAGCTTGCATGCCTCAATGGCAAGTTTCTCACTTCCGGCGACAGGTATACATCAATGACCTTCGACCAGAAGATTTTGCATGGTGGTCGACACCAAGTCCTTTATTCCCACCATGTGGATTGTACTGCCGTACCTTGAGGGTCATCATCCTTATCGGTGATTCCTCTCGCGCTTGTTAACGGTTTACATCATTGACCGGTAATCAAGCGATGTCTTTCCATGTTCGACTTCAAGAAATTCTCACATGGATCGACTTGTACATCGAGTGAAGATCGGAAGAGATTGAAGACCCCGGATCTAGTTTCATCCATCCAGGCTGCGATATATATTCAGGACATAAAGACATTTGATATGTACATCATTACAGCAGATGATCATCCTTCTCAAAGGATGATAATTTCAGCAGAGAATTATCAGTCTACAATCAGACGATCGTCTGTTCTATGTACCAAAATGTATTTATAAAGCTGAGCATGGGAATGCCCGCCTCAGCTAGATCATGAAAATGTATGAAAAATAATGTATTGTATTGTATCTTATTACAGGACACTTCTCAGCAGATTGAATGAACTTCGGATCCTCTCAATAAAGCATTTCACCCGATAAACGACCTCATACTTTAGGGGGCATCTGTTATAGACAATTTTGTGCCTTACAGCAACAAGCATGAATTGTCAATAATCCAAGGGATCCAAAGTTCCCTAAACATGATGTTCCTACCCCTAGAGGAACAAGGTCAGCAAACCAACAGCTCTCAGATCAGTTCTCCACCTGAAAACACTCAAAAACAAGCAATCCTGAAATCAAAGCAGGTGCTCCACTAGGTTTCTGCGCTGAAACTCAGTTGCTCCATGGTGTACCTGCGTTGCAAAGCAAGTGGGACAAAGGCCACCTGCGCTGAGCGAGAAGGGACAAGTGGCACAGTGAGTCATTGCTTTGGAATCTTCCAAAAATGACACTTGGATCAGGTATTTCGCCTTGTGATGAGTCAGAGGCTCTGTTTCTCCAAGTGGAAGCAAAGTTCTCCAAGTGGACTCAAGAACTGAAGATCAACTAAAGATTAACTGAAGAGAGAGAGGACACAAGGCAGCTACACATCAGTTGCAAGCTGACTCATCCTTTCTCAATTCATCTATATATTGAGCTCTCTCCTATGAGCTCAGGGGGCTGGAATTTTGGGCAAAGTAATGATATGTTGTTGGTTTCACTATTGAGTTATTGGGTGATTGTTTGAGAGAGGTGAAGAAGAGCAATTCTTTCTGCTGGGAGGTGTTGCTGGGTTGGAGCCTTCAATGGTTGTAATACTCTCAGAACCTTTATTTCTTCATTAATAAAAGCTATTGAGGTTCTTCTATGTGCTCTTGTTTCAATTATATATTGTGATGATTGCATGTTTGGTTTACACTAATCCATGAACCAGTTATGATTGCATGCCTCTTGTAGTTTCCTTCTTTGTTATTTTGCAGGATCTCATCGTAGCTGGGCGAGCAGAAGAACAAAGAGCTAGGAGCAAGCGGCCAAAGAGAAGAGTTTGGATTCGACATTAAGCGCAAGGCAACGGTTAGTGCTTTCTCCATTCTCTTTTGCTTTCATAAAGAAGTAAACCTTAAGTAGTTTGTTTTACAGTTGTTGCTAAGGAACTGTCACCCTTAGAGTGGGATAGGGTCATCCGAGTCGGATACTTTTCCCTACAACACATGGGGATGGTGAAGTGGCAGACAGGTGGGTCAAATCGGGGATGGGGCGCTGACACAGCGGTGACGCTGGCAGGGCGGATCAACCGAAACCGGAAGTGGTTAGCGGTTTCATATCGCACCGCTTTTGATACGGAGGCAGGAATGTCAGATGTACCTCCTATACACTGTGGGGGTGGCGCATGGCAGAGGCCTGACGTCACCCTCTGACAGATATCGGAAGGTAAATCTCATACGTTGGGGCCGGTCTGATATGCACGAGGGCCGTCAGATCAAAGGGGCCTGATCCGACGGTCGACGGGACACTGAGATGACCGAACGATACGGGCGGAGGGCGGAATAAAATAATATTTCTTTTGGGATTTGCGCCCGGCGGAAAACTTTTGAATATGGTGGATTTTATGGTTTTTCCAATGTTTTTTGCAAAAAGGCGCATAGCGCCAGAACTTTGGATAAAATGAAAAAGTGGGTTTTTGGTGGTTATTTCGCAAACGAAAGCGGGTTAGGGGTACAGTAATGGGGTTTTTTTATAAGGTTTTAGCATATAAAGGGGTTTAAATGGGTCAAATGACTTCATGAAGGGGGAAAAGGGTAGGGCTTAGGGTTCTTAAACTGGCCTGGTGCCAATTTAATCCCTGACTGTGAACATATGGCTATAATGCCAAGGGGAGGGATATTTATACAATGTTTGGGGTTTATACACCATAGTGTTATAATAGTAGGGAAAGGGCAACATAGGGGGTTTAGATAATAGGAGTTAGGGGTTAATATGGATGGAAAAAGTGAATGAGGAGTGAAATCACTAAGTTTATTGGAAAATCACTTAGCTTAGGGAGTAGATCAAAATGAAAAGAATTTTAGACAAGAAATGTGGCTTTTAAAGGAATAAGAACCACTATAAAACCACCAATTCTTCCATAAATCTCAACTGATGAGGGGATGTTAGGAATGGGAGTGAAAGGGGAAACTGGGAGGTTAGACATGCTCCTTAACTTTGCTGCAACATAATGGAGAAGAGGATCTTCTCAAACCATTGATTTTCCTTTGTGAATAGTTTAGCCCCCATTCAATTGTAAGGAATGACACTTCTGCAACCCCATCTGCCTACCCATCTATTTGCCTAGCATTTTTTATTTCTTCATGAAGGGTGCACTTAGACTTGCAGACCCTTATATGCCTTTTTCTTTTCCTTAGCTTTTTCCTTTTGATTTTCTATCTAATGCTACCCTTATTGCTTCCAAGGTCCCAGATTAAGCAGTTGGGAACCTTATTTCTCTACCTAAGCTACTGGTCTGCCAAGATTAAACATTTTGGACAGACTTTTTTCTCTATTCTACAACAAAAAATTGAAACCTGGCATGATCCAGATTAGGCTTTTGGATCACCCATCAAAATTGAGTCAACAGATAACTATGTACTTACATTGTTTTCTCTAGGAAATATGGGATCTTTGCATCATCAAAGCAGAGCATATTTGGACCTTTCTTTGCCAATCATGAAATATGAAACCTATTGATATAGGTAGCTAACAGCACTCATTACTATGGGCCAATACCATGGTAAAGACCCCTGGTATTTATAATACCACAATGTGGAAACTGTACGTGACTTCTCTTCATCATACCTGCGTATGTACATGATTTATCTTCACAGAACCCACGTATACTTTCCTAAACTTCATCTTTATCATGTTTTTGTCTCTAAACTGATATTCCTTTATCCATCTCACCTGTAGCATCTACATAATGATCATGTTGACATGTTTATCAAGTAAGTTGACATCAAGGACAACCTTTTTCTATTTTCTCTGTCACACTGCAAAACCATCATGTTAACATATTTATCAAGTAGGTTTCCATCAAGGAAAACACATTAGTCATAATGCCAACACTTCTTGTGTAAACACTTGTTTTTAGATCACCAATTATCTGGTCAATTGGGTGATATTTTTGCATATACCTTGATGGATCATCAGCTCAAGGACTAGGGGGATCTTCACTGTCTTGTTCTAAAAGTGGCTCATGGTGCTCCTCATTATTGGTGACTATTTCATTAGAGTTGATATTTTATGACTGTTTTTCTTGAGATTCAAAGCATTCATCCACTTTGACATCAAGCTTTTCAAAATTCCTCTTGATGTAACACTTGCTAGCAAAAACTTGAAAATGCTTGACTGTTGCAAGTCTTCCATAGCAAATCTCTTAGGGATTTTTGTCATTATTTGGTCTATGATGAGCTTTTTTGAGTATCACCATTGTTATGTGAATGACTTTGGCCCAAAATATCTATTGAACTTTCCTTTGATCCATCATAGCTCTGGCTAAATCCTTCAGATATGTTTATTCTTTCTACTACACCATTCTATTGTGGAGCATTTTCTATAGTTAATTGCCTTTTGATGTTGTGCTTCTTGAAAAACTCATCAAACTCTTTTGAAGTGAATTCACCTCCATTATCATATCTTATGCTATTAATTTTGCAATCAGCTTCATTTTTCATCCATGGCTTTGAAATCTTTGAACTTATGAAAAGGTTCAGATTTCTCTCTAAAAAGAGCCACCCACATAATCCCACTAAAATCATCAATTATTAGCATGAAATAAAATTTACCTATGGTTGATTTTGTTCTTGATGGTCCACACAAGTTCATGTGCGCTAGCAGAAGTGGCTTTAATGATGAGCTCTCCTTTGACTTGAATGGTATCCATGTTTTCTTACCTAATTGACAAGACTTGCACATTGTATTCTCTGGCTTTGAAAACCTCAGTAAATCCTTGACAACATTCTCCTTTCTCAGTTTGACTATGTGATCAAAGTTCATATTTCCAAGTGTCTTATGCCACAACCAACTCTCATCAATCTTTGATAAGCAACACCTCTCTATTTTCTTGTTCAAAACTAAAAAATTATTATCTTTTCTGATAGATTCATCCACTATTTCACCTATTCCTATAGACTTGATTTGACAATTTTAGCTTTGAAAATCACATCATAGCCTTGATCAAACATCTGAGATACACTAAGTAGATTGTGCTTCATCCCATCAACAAATAAGACATTCTTCAATTTACCTTTTCCTTTAGACAGGTTGACAACTCCTTTGCTAACAATCTTACTAGGTGTGTTGTTACCAAAGGTTACAATACCCTTATACACTGGTTTCCATGTCAAGAACTTGCTTCTATCTCTTGAAATGTGCCTGGAACAACCACAGTCCACATACCAATGAATCTCTTCATTTTAAGCATATAAAATAATATCACTTTGTTCTATCTTCTCCTTTTCTTTCCAGACCTTGGGATCTTGCATAATTATTCTAATAACTCGTTCAAACTTCTTATCTTTAAGCCTAAAATCAACTGCTCTATGGAAAAAAAATTGACATTTAAAACATTGAATTTGATTGTTCAAAGGAGAAAAATAATTGTTGTACATAGGTGAACTATTCCTCTGTGTAATCTGTTGGTTTTTTCTTGTTGTTTTGAGATGCATGTAGGATAGATTCACTCTGTAATTTGCTTCTTTATGTCCATAATTAGTGTAGGAGAAATAGTAACCTAGAACTTATCAACATACCTAGAAAAGTGTTTTCTTCGATGGGTTGATTTCTGAGTATTTCGATTTTCTTGGCCAACGATGTTCTTTTGTTATTGCTAATAATTATTTGATTGGTTTTTTGGCTGCATATTTTGTTTTTTGATGTTGTATTGTATTTTCTTTTGTCCTGGTACAAAACTGATTTACTATTTACGTTTCAATTTTTCTATTGAACTAGATTTGACCTCAAATCCAAGATTGCTATGATATTTGGAAACTCTTTGTGCTCCCAACAAATCATTTAAAATTTTAGTTCCTTTTCCAACTTTTAGATTGAAACTTAGCTGGGTTTTTTCCTTCTCTAACTCTTTTCTCAGCAAAAATATTCACCTTGCATCCTTTCACAAGTTCAATTATCATTCAATTTTTGGTTGAGGGATTCTTGAAACTTCTTGCCTTCTTGGATTTGGAGAAGCAATGTTTCAACAACTTCATCCTTTTATTTGATCAACGACTCCTTTTATAACATTTATTTTTATTTATCACTCTTTTAATTTCTTCAAGTGCACTTACCAGCTCTGTTTCTAATTCCACTTCAGTCTCTTCATCATTAGAATTGATAGCTTCAACTTGTAGATTGTGTATGGCCATCAACACGAATTCTTTTATACTTTCATCATCTTTTTCCTCATCTAAGGAGTGGTTGGCTTCACTTTTAGAGGAGTTCTTTGGTTAAACATAGATACCCCTCTTTTTAGCCTTCTTTCTATCTTTTTGCAGTTTCCTAAATTTTTCTCTTCGATCATAATCCATTCTCCTATTTTTAGGACATTTTGAAGCATGCTGACCAACTTTCCCACAATTAAACACTTAAAAGGTAGCTTACCTTTAAACTTTCTTGAGCCTCCGTTGAGTTTCCACACAAAATTGGCTTCTTCTTCATCAAATTCACAACATGAATCATCATGTTCTTCCTTGGTCTTCTTTTCTACTTTGAAGGTTGACTATTTTGATGTAGCCTTTCCATTCGATATTCTCATCTCATAGGTAGTAAGGATGCCATGTAGCTGGTCTAGAGTGAGATTCTTTAGATTGGTCATTTATTTAATGGCTGAAACCTTGCGAGTAAATCTCTTAGGAATAGATCTCAACACCTTTTGCACTACTACAACTTCATATAGTTGTCATCAAGGCCTCTTATAGTGTTCACCACCTCATCAACTCTTACAATATATTTTGTAATATCTTCATCATCACACATCCTCAAAGAATTGAATTTCATTCTAAAACTTTGAAGTTTAGCTTTCTTTACCTTGTTGTCACCTTCATATTAAATACTAATTTTGTCCCAGATAGATTTGGCAGATGTACAGTCCATCACTTTAACAAGTTCTAATTCAAGTAGGCTAGAAAGCAAGTCATTCATGGCTTTAGAATTGCATGTAAACTCCATCTTTTTATCTTTGGTAATCAATGCTAGAGGCTTTTGAAATTGTTCTTCCACAACATCCCATACATCGGCTCCAAGTGATTGAATGTAAATCTTCATCCTTACTTCTTAAACACATAGTTTATTCCATTGAATATAGGTGCCCTATTGGTAAATTGGCCTTCTTGGTTTTCCATGGTTTTGATCTTTCTTCCAGTTGTTAAACTAGTATGAAGTAAGCACTCTTTGATAACAATTATTAGAAACTAGGACAATACTTGGGGGGAGGGGATTGGTGAATCAGTCTTTTAGGAATTTTACAGTTTTCTTTCACTTATAACAATATTAGGACACCAAAAGGAGAATGAAAAATTAATTCATAAGAGCATGCCATGGAATAATATCAGTAACACAAAAAACACACAAGTTCTTCAATTGATCTTCAATTTCTTCAAAAGGAAGCTACACCTTCTTGTTACAAATTTCTTTGTCCACAACCAGTAGGAAGTTACAACTCCTTGATTTATAAGCTACAAATGAATGAATATACAACCCCAAATATTTACCAACAGCTAGCGGAAGGAGCTACAATCCTCGATCTGCAAGATATGACTTCCTTGACATCAATGGTTCATTTTTCATCCATTTTCACACTAGAATCATGAATGGCACCTCAAAAATAAATTAATTTTCCCTTCAATAACTCACCAAAACACCTTTAACACTCTCTAATTACTGAGAAATCCACCATCACACCAGAACCTCACCTCACCGCAAACTCTTGCACAAAGTCTCACAAAATACCTAAATTCATTCTTCTTATAAAGCATTTGGCTTGCTAATTTTAGCATGATATTTTAGTTAACTTCACTTTGATCTTTGCATGAGTCTTTATTTTTTTCCTTTGTCCTGTTCATTTCAATCTTCTAACTCTGCACTTGAGGTTATCATTCACTACTCTACTATTTTGGGTTAAATCTTCGAGTTAAAAAAACATTTTTTTCTATTCTAGCACTTTATAGGTTTTAACTCGGATTTTAACTCTAGTTCCAACTTTAGTTGCCACTATATTTGGAAAACATGCTAAAAAAATCCACCTAACGCGTCCATACCGCCATATATATTTCCTTTTAGCTCTGTGATCCCAAGCACTCCTATTATGTTTAGCATAATTGGAAAGTTCAATTTTTCTACTCGTTCATCCATACACCCAAAGCACTTCAACATAGGCGAAAAATATTTCAATATGAAGCCACTAAAAAACACTGTCGCGATATAAATATTGGCCCAAGCACTTACTCTATATTTTAGCATTTTGACAAGGCTCCACTACATGAAAACAATCAAGACTGTAGACCTAGTTTTACAATAAGCCCCAAGTTCTTATTTTATAATGAAAACACCTTTGTTGTTCTTGATCTTCATGCCACAACAAAACCATGGGTTGGAGCGCACTTTTTGTTTCTTGATGGAATTGATGCTTATCAAGAATATTTCCATCTCTTGCTTTGTCACTTGCTATAAATTGTTGCCATAAATTGGTATGCACCTTGTTATTACCTCCGAGGTCTAGCTTTTGGGGTGAGCTACCCTATGGGACCCCCTTTCCACTTCTCCCATTGGTTCACACTTTTCTTTATATGTCATCATCGTGTCTCGACACCTACACCCTCGGTGTTTCTTAACTATGCCTTAAGAATTTTTCGGGGATGAGCTATCTCAGTGGGTCCACCATTGCACCTACGAGCCAATAATCTCTGAGTCTAGGCTGAATTGGCTTTGAAAATTGCCATATCATCTTGATGGATAGTCATCCCATCAATCCTTCGCAAGCATTGCTAAAACCTTCTGAGGTCTTTATGATAGGATGATGTCATGATGATGTCACATGTTCCATGTGGCACTCTATGAGTTATCCACATGTCACCCAAAAAAGGCCCACTAGGGTACCTAAAAACCCTAAGTTCTTATTTTATAATGCAAACACCTTATTTTCCTGGTGATGATGTCATCATTGACCAACCAAATGTTGCCATGTTTCCTCTTATTAGAGGAGAGAGAAAGGGTCCCATTACCTTGTTTTCTAATTGATTTATTTGTTAATAAAACCACCAGGTTGAAGCCTACTATGCCTCTTCTCATGCCACACTATTGGTTTGTGCTCCTCCTAGGCCTGCTCTTCTGCGTACACTTGAAACCTTCTGGGATTAGTCTTTGTGGGTTGAGATGTTAGGTGGGTACCTCCCACTTTAAAACTTGGCCAATGAATTGTCGTTGTTAGGCCACCTCTACCCATCTCACACCATCCTACTTGTTCCCTTAAGTGCTCTATCAACTTTTTCTGGGGTACACCTACTAGGCTACCTCTATCAAGCTAAGCTATTGTGTGGGCTCTACCTTGGGCCAATCAATATTCTCCCCATTGTTGTGTTTTCTACTCCACATATGCCTGATGCTTGGGATAGAAGTTATCCGAAAGTGTTTGTTGTGTTTGGTTATGCACAAAAATTAAGTATGCACCAAAAGGTTCTCCATCCACTTATCTCTACACACTTTGACATTAGGGTCCCTGGCTTTGACTAGCTCTAACTTTTGGTCCATGATGACATTTATGGATTTCAACATACCATTGCAATGCTCTTTGAAAGCTCTATCCATCCAAGTGGGTTTCATATGCATTTAGAATGATCTATTGTACAAAAAATGGAACCAAAAATATATGCACCTTTACCTATTTCCTCACCAATCTGCTAGGAAACATCTAAGCCTTACAACACCTTTTCCATCATCTCCCTTGCCTTGGAAATCAATGCTTTTCTTTTTCTATCAATGACAACACATTTCTAACAAGAGCACATCTGAAAACTCCACCCTACTCGCATGTTTGGATTTGTTATATATATACCTAACCACTCCCTAATTTTCACTACACTATCATTTGGCCTCATTTGAAGCTACTTGCACTTTCTGGGCCTATAAACCTTTCTTCCACTAGTGATCACGTGCACACTCTTTTCCGAGTAAGGTATCCTCTTTCGCATGTGAAATTTGCACTTATTTTATATCATCTTAGTTCTTTCACTTTGTCTTTAGAGTCTCTTTGTTTCTGCAACTTTTCACATTCCTCATAATCACTATATATATATATATATATATATATATATATATATATATATATATATATATATATATATATATATATATATATATATATATGGTGTGCATTCAATTATCCAATTTCCTTACACTCTCTTGCTAATTAGTAATGTTCATCCCCAAAATGAGTCATTTTTTATTCACTCTTACAAACCTAGTCTCTTGGATAATGCCCATGCGATCCACAACTATAACTCAACCTTCAATTTCATTATACATTACGCTTGTGCTAAATGTATGAGGTAGTTCTATAATAATTGAATTTCATGCTTATAGTCCCTGACTAATGCATTGTTGCACTTAAAAACTACATCAGTTCCCAACACTTAGATTTTCAATCATCACACAACGTACTTCTAGTGTTTAGTTCATCCTTCCCTTTCTCCTTAACTATGTTCCATGCACTCCCCACATGAAATATCATCTTGATAGCACACTGCATGCTTCTATTAGATAGGTACACCAACCCACGTCCCTTGTGAAAGTGTGATGCACCCATCAAAAACCCTCTTCCACTTCTAGCCCATTGGGCACCTTTAGTGCTCAGACACACTAACCCCTATGCCAAGACCTTGCACCTTGCACCCGATGTAGTACTTCCTATTAGTGTTAATGCATAATACACTCTTACTTCCCAAACCATTCAACCTTTCCTCTAGCTTATGCACTTGCGCCCAATATTAGTGCACTGTCATTCTATAGTCATTATTATGCATAATTTGAATAAAACACATATTTCATTAAATTTTTAATTAAATAGAGGATCTATAATTTCAAAATATATATTAAAAAAAAAAACAAACAAACAAGCAAATCAATTTTAGTGATATCCTTGTAATAATTTTTTTTCCAATTTTAATGAAATATTTGTTATAAGATAGAGTAGGGGTTTTTAACTAATATTGTATGTTTTTCCATGAATGATCTTCAACTTCTAGGTACCCCATGTTAGTGTCAGTCTTTGCAGCCTTCCTCCAGTGATCAAACATGCTCTTACAAAGTGATTTTAAGGTGTCAAGGTCAAATTTTGTCATTTCAGTGAGTCTTCAAGTAAAATTTGGTCACTAGGTATTAGGTCTAGGGTTTGCTTTTACTCCTGTCAAAGTTGTCCAAATGTCGGTCCATGTCACCATTTAGCTGAGTGCACCATCATTCAGAGGGTTTTCATTATCATGTTAAGTTCCACTGGGTCATTTTACACCTTGTTCATGCTTCAATTGCGCCTAGGTAAGGTTCATTTCCCTCTCTTAGGGTTTTGAAGGAAATTTATATTGGATGGTCAAATCATCAGAAAAACTTGTATCCTGATGTTCATACACCTTCCCCTATCCTTAATGTACCTTATTAAACACTTCCCATCACTGAGATCCCTCAAATTCTTCATTTTCGTACAAACCCTAGTTTCTTGCTACAACCTGGCAATTTTCTAGGTTGGACCTGTGTTTAGCCCTTTTGGACCCCTTCTCCTCACTCAATCTTTTAAATTCCACTTTTCCCTACTTCCTAACATCTCTCCCTACTTCCCAAAATTTTCTCAAGAATTTAGAAGCCCCTTAACCCCTCCATTTCGCTTCATTTCGATAAATCCCCTGTTCCACACATCGGGATAGGTTTTACTCCAATAATGTTTCTGAGAAAGGAAAGATGAATTTGGAAAAAATGAGAGAGGTTTTTTTCCAAAGTAGGCCAAGGAATAAAAATCTCCTTCACATTTTACACAGGTGTCATGGTTTTAGAGAAATGTCAAATATACAGTTGCCTCGGGAGAATTGATGCACCTCTGAAGTGACCTTGGGAAAATCACGTTTTCTCGAAGCTTGGTTGGCCAAATGACTTGCTTTATGAGTCAAATTATAACTAGACACAAATATATTTCTAATGAGCTACCATGAGCTCAATTTGGAGTTTAGGAACACCTTCCAAAGTTGACTGCAACAGCACTCTGCCTTGAGGCATCCTCATTTTGCACATTTTGACCAGTCTTGGGAGTTTTGACTTTTTACAACGAAAATGAACTCCAAATTGAAAAATTAAAGTTGGGTTAGAAATTAGACTCAAATACCTTTCCAAAAAGCTATCCTGCGGCCAATTTAGAAACCGGAAGGCCCTCAAAACTGGTCTGCAAAAATGCGCTACGCAAAGAAATTTTTAACACAAGGTTTTCTGCTCTATGCGCCACGCCACGTGGCGCTCGCTTTTGCTAGAGGCCTCCAAATCCAAAAAACTTTGCCTTTATATATTTTTCATGAAAAATTACACTTTCCTACCTATTGCCAAGAAATTTGATCAGGTTTTGAGCCCTCAAAAAGGTCAAAAACACTCAAAAAATGACCTCACTGCCCCTATTTTGACACACAGGAAGCAGTGTTGGAAGAATGGACTTTTGGAGGGGTAAATGGAGGCCAAATTGAAAACTTCCACTTGGGTTGGAAATTAGACAGGTGGTGCTTTCCAACAAGCTATCATGAGCTCAATTGGAACATCAGGAAGGGCCTAAAAATCAGCTCCAAAGTTGCGCTACACATAGAGATTTTGGGCACGACGCATAGAGAATTTCTGCCTATTTTTTACTCTTTAGCTCAGAAATTTGCCCAGTTTTGACTAGTTTCACTTTTTCATGTAACTCTTGATCTACCATGATGTAATTTCATGACCATGATGTAATTTTGGCACATTTTTAATTGTTTTAGTAGATTCATTCACCAAAAGGTGAAATGTGAGTGAATGAATCAATTTCCTAGCATATAGAGACAAGTTGTTTTTTTACCTATTTTTCAGTTCCTTGTTTAGATATGGTTGAAACAGCTCCTAGAATGATGAGCTCGACCCCTAGAGGCATGGGAAGGAGTTATGCTTGTCTATATCATGCAATTTCTCAGTCATTTTCAGAGGTTGGACACTTGGAATTGCTTGGCATTCCATTGTACATTTGATTTCTGCATTTTTGGCAAAGGAAAGACCAGGATTTTGCAGCACTTGTTGGGATCCTTGTGGCTCTGTGTTTTGATGGTGTTTTTCTTCATGCAATTGTAAGTTCATTGATGTTTCATGTATGCCATTTCCCTTCTATTTACTTCTAAAATTAAACAAATGAGTGACAAAAGGTAGAATTCATTAACTTGCTGTGCTCTGCCTATTAGTTTTGTTTAATGTTCAATGTTTTCTTCAGTTTGAAGAGGATTCTTGGTACCCTCTTGCCCTCTTCAACTCCTCAGCAGTCTTTTCTATCCATTCATTTAATCTAAAGCATCAAAACTACTGCCTACCTCGCCCCAACCGGAACTCTGCAAAAATTTAGCCTCATCCCCGGACCCAAATTTGCCTTTCCCTTGATTCCAACAAAACTCCCAAAAAATCAAATCAAATCCTTGCACTTCATACCTAGCCTAGCATTAGTTGTCAAATCAGTCATCTCAAGCCCCATCTGATTATATTTTGCTGAGATTGACCTGGAGAGAGCCCTCTCCTGTCCTCGTAGGGCTAGCTACGAGGCTGAGCGTGGTTTGATGTGGACCTAGAAGCTTACCTTTTCAGCCTGAGGTAAATCTAGGCTCTAACACCCAAAATATTTAGTGTATTAGGTTGTCATCATCCACTCACACCATGCTGCCAGTTACAAGAAAAGGACTGATAAGAGAGCGAGATGAAAGCAACATTGAGGGTGTTGTGGATAGTCTGAAACCCAAAGCACCAATATTAATATACACATCATGTTATCTAAACATATCCACTACCCTCAAATGGAAAAAGGTATTTAGGGACTTTGGAAAGAAAGAAATCACATAAGACCTAGAAGACAAAGAGGTATATGTCAATATCAAGAGGTCTAGATTCCACAGAGTTACTTTCCACTACGCAATATTTCCTTGTACAAAATCCATTGGGTGAATATTGCAGCAAATTCATTTTCAAAGTATGATCATCAAAAGTATAAACGGTGAGGATATTAGACCTATCAGGCTCATGATCTACATAATATAATCTCCAAAAGCCTCAAGAATATATCAACAAAATGTTCTATGCCAATTTTGGGGAGTCCACAGAGGATATTATTAAGACTTTGTGGCAAGAGGTTGGATAATTTCAGTAGAAGCTCGATGATATCTATAGAACCAAGTAATTAAGGAAAGTGTACCACTATTTGATGGCTATGTGTTGTATATTGTATGGAGAAAGAATGCAAAGTTCTTAGAAGAAATATGGGTTTATATGGTACACCCAAGCACCACCAAGGGGATGATTTTTAATTGGTCTGATCTCATAGCCCATTAATTGCAAAAAATTATTGCTAAGGCAATGAATATAGTGCAAGGAAATAACCAAATTTCTATATGTCATTCTATTTGCCAGATGGGATATGTGCTACCAGCTTTGTACAAAACTATCAAGGACATTGCATAAATCAAAAAAGTTATCTACTAGCTTTGTACATGACTACTGGGGACATTGTAGAAATCGAAGAAGTCACCGTGGCCCATCTTCGCGATGTAAATAGGGGCATACGAACTGAAAAATTTAAAGGTACCTCAGGTAGAAATTGCAGAACTTGATCACCTCAAATTTGGTGAGATGGGTTATCATCGATATGAACCAAAAGGTATATGCACACAACATAGTGCAAAGTTGAGATTCACATGGCCATATGCCCTGGTCTCTTGGAGGATGAGGAAAAGATCAAGAACCATTATAATGCTTCTAGAGAATTAAGACAAGGTGAATAAGTAAACCCTTATAATATAAAAAAAAATTCTAGAGAAGTCATAAGATGGGACCCAAGAATAAATGGACACCCAGAATAACATTGAGTTGAAAAGGAAATAGGAAGAGGAAGCTGAGGAGGAAATAAGAAAGAAGTTCAAAGTAGACAAAAACACTAATGGAGAAAATTAGGAGAAAAAAGAAGGAAAGAATTTGAAGAGGCTACAAAAAGGAAATAATAAGAAGAGCACAAGAATAAAGAAGAGTAGGAAAAGCAACAGGCTATGCAGAAGAGGGAAGAAGAACTGAAGAAAAAGAAAGAGGAGGAATATCTAATGGAACAACAAGAGGAGCCCCTCCAATAGTATAATGAAGAAGAAGAATGAAGAATATTATAGTTGAAGGAGGAAAAGAGGATGAAATGATAAAAAAGATGGAAGAAGGACCTATCATAGATGATGAGATAGAGGATGAGAACCAGACAGTAGAAGCTAAGCCAATCTAGCTCCTCTAAATATTTGGCCTCTGATGAGCACCAATATTGCAGAAAGGACGTTGCAACTCCTGGACTACTAGATTTACTTATCAACCCGGGGTTCGTACAAACTTGGAGGTGATAGTGCTATATGCACAAGTAAAAGTGTAGGTCCTGCCCGTTGTCACTGTTCATCTGGCGAGAGACCCCAAGGGTTCCAAGCCAGACTTCTATAGAGTCAGAAGAAGCTTGATTCTTTTATGGAAGAAGAGTAAATCTATTCTAAGAGAGCTACTCTACTACAGTAATGAAGAAAACAACATGTAATGCTAAATCACACCATATCCTAATTAACCATTTAAACATATATGCTAAGTAAAATTTTTAAATCAACACTAACCTAATGCTGCTATCTAAGTTATAGAAGTAAAGAAAATCAAACCATACTAATCTATAAGCAAGGAAAATAAACTAAATCTATTTTCACTTTTTTGGTTTTTATAGTAAAATCAAGCATGCAATTTAATTGATCTTGTGGATGTGGCAAGTGGATGGAAGGTGGTTGAGGATGGCTAGTAGGTCTATGGAGTGTTCTGATGGTATGGAAGGGTCCTAGGAGGCATTTTTTGAAAGGAAAGGCCACTGATATAGAATATCAGGCTGAGAATGAACTCATTGTATAAATATTTATTTATTAATAGAGAAGTGCGGTTTCTGAGTTTGTGTGATGTGTATTGAGTAATTGAATTATGAACTATGTGTGGATTAGAGTGATTTTGCATAACATAAGTGTGCAGGGAATTCAAAAAGGATCTGAGAGAGAGGACAGTGCTTAGAGGAGTATTGCAATGATCAGACAGTGTTGGAGTATGATTGAATAACCAAATCAAAGCTCAGGAGTGGCAGCGTTTAAATAATACACAGAGAAAATTTCAGGAAGGAGTCAAGCGAAAGAGCAATCGAAGCTAGAAATCAGTGAAAGGAAGAAGTAATGAAGCAACAGTGCACAAGAACCGTTGGATCCGTCAGATCAATGAACAGGACTAATGGAAGATGAGCGGCAAAGATCTTATCGCAGGAGATTAAGTTAATAGATGGATGGATCACATCAAGTCACATGTCGATAGAAGGGTGGAAAGCATACAGAATGATGGAGCGGTCTTCATAGGTGGTAAGCAGTATCTCGCATGTTCTAAGAGTTGTAAGTAGTATTCCTAAATTTCACGTGATTAGCCTAAGTGGGTGACACGTAGCACAAGAAAACCAGTTTTCTCACGTGCTCTCGATTGGATATCGATTGTGCAAGAATTCATGTGATATTGCGTGATAGCCGTTGGATCATGCGAGATTGATCAATGGTGGAGATTGGCCAAGATAGTTAGCGAGCACGTGACGCGATAGCCATTGGATCAAGTGAGACAGATTGATGATGGAGATCGGCCAAGCTAGTTGGCGAGCGGGACACGATAGCCATTGGATCAAGAGAGACAGATCGACGGTGGAGATTTGGAACACCTACAGTCAAATGTTGAAATGAATACGTCAGTTATGCAACACGCGGTTGACGACGATTGGTCACGTTTTTTGCAGATCTAACGATAAGTAAATCCACGGGTATAATCTGATTAAGATGTGATTCATTAGCTTCTGCTTAAGCATTTCAATGTGTCTAGGAGAATTTCAATGAAAAAGGAAAAAAAAACTAGTGAGGATGAGGGTGGACCAAGAGATGGTCGAGGTGGATGAGGTGAAATATGGATGTTGGTAATGAATTCTAGATCTCCTCCTGAAGTACCTGCAATGCTTAAAATGTGTATGTCTTTCAAGAACTATGCAACAATATAAATTCTCATAAACTAGAAAAGCATGAATGAGTTGCCCATATTATGCATGAAGAAAGTGTTGAAGGAAATGAGAATATGAGTGAGATATTATTACAGAAAGAGAGTGATGGAAATATATGACAATGAAATGAACCAAGTACGAAATCAAGACAACAAACTCCAAAGCTCATGCAAGAACTAGAAATCTGTGTTTTTGGGGTTTCTGGAGGGTCTCTTCCTCAATTCATGGTCCTAGAGGGAGGAGATGAGGTAGAGACACCTTCTGACAACCTTATGGTGATCTTTTTCTCCTTTCTAACCTGCTAATTGAAAGAAGGCACAAATGGAAGCAAACTAAAACACAACCAATCTACTCTACATTGTTGTAATGGAAATGCAGCTACTTAAGCAAGTGAACAATTAAACCATGAATCTATGCTAGCATACATGTACAATAAAGAAGAGCCTTGGTTGCTAGGGTTAGGCCCTAACCTAAGAGCTACAGCCATCTAAGTTAACTCAGTGCTGGCTCAAAACAAAACTCGTTCTTATTATCAAAACCATGGATTACATAAAAAACGGTCACATGTCTTCGAGCTCGAAAATAGAGTAGAGTTTTACAATCAAAAATATGAATCCTATTAAGGTTGTATGCCTCTCTACTTATACATCTAAATTCTCCAACAACTTCCTTAAAATTAGGGAGGCTCGACTCTCAAACTCGAGATAAACCAGTGCTTTGAATTTCACTTGCTCGGCTTCCTTCTAGTCCTCATGATTTGGTTGTTTGCACTTCGAGTTGATGGAGGAATATTCGAATGGAGGGGTAGTAAATGAGGAGGATTTACCTCCTATAATTTCTCTCCCTTGTCCCATTCGAGTTTTGACCAAGGTATTTGCAAAATTTCTTGCTTTTATCCTTTAATCCTGTATTAAATGCACATTAGACCACAAAGCAAAATGTCCAACTCTAACTCATCTCATAAACAAAATATAATCAAAGGTATGGAATAAGTTGGGAGAATAGTTGGTTTGTATAAGCTAGGAGGTGAATTAAGGCCCATATAATTACCCAATGATGAGGCTCATCATTACCCCCCTCCTGAAAGTGTTGCTCATCCTCAGAGCAACTTAGTCAATACATGTCCTTCATGGCTCTAGTAGCCTCTCTAACATCCTATGCCTCTGTTGTGGTCTCTTCTTCTTCTTCATAGAAGCCTACTTTCTTTTCTACTTCTTCCCACTGCCTCTTTTCCTCTTCTTGTTTTCTCCCTTCTAGTATCCCTAGGAGTAGTGGTGGACTGAGTTTTAGGCCTATCCAATTGACCTTCAGCCTTTTCATTGATTTCTTATACATATGTGTCCTTTTGAGTGCCTCACTCAAACTTTGAGGGGAGTGGTATTCTCTGATCTTCAAGCTGTGTGGCAGTGTGTTCCATCTCCTTAAGAAAAAATGTATACTATCATCTCCTAGCAGCCTAAACATATCCTAAAAATGTGAAATTGCTTGCTCTTGGGCAAAAAGATATCTAGGTGCCAGCTGAGGATCATTTACAATTAGATTATGGGAGTTGATTAGGGCCATGGGATTTGATTGTTCAGCTCTAATAAAAAGAGGTTCATTTTTCTCTTTGGCCAATATTCTTTTTATCTATGCAGCACTTGACTCCTCATGGTTCATCCATGATGCCAAAGCCATTAATTTTAGATCTCTTAGCTCAGCATTAGGATCCCAAACATTCATTTCTGTGAGGGCCATGTTGTGCAAGTAAAACTCAACCATTTTGGCACTATCCTCTAGTGTACTTTGATCACAAAGATCAATAAACTGCCTTTAGTCCTGAAATGGCATGATGCCCCTTTGTGCTAGTGTTTTAATCTGAAATTGCAGCCATTGTTCTCTGAGGTAAATAGCATAGGATTTAGCTGGCATCCTACATTGGATGGCCTCCAAGGAGAGGTTGGTCATACATGCTAGTTGGTTTTCCCTTTCCTGCAGCTGTCCTCTCAGCCATGCATTTTGCCTCTCAAGTTGATCTCTCATTATTGTTTCTCTGTCCCTTAAGCCACTTAGCTCTTTGCCCATTTCCTTGAGCTTCTCTTCCATGTGCCCAATGTCTTCCACCCTTTTTGACTTGGTGATTTACATCCATCTGTGGGTTCTGACCCTCTCCTTCTCAAGTTCAAAAAACAATGGGATGGAAAATTTTTGAGGTATCACCCTGCCTCCTTCAATAAACCAGTAGTAGGAGTCGAGGTTAGGTTGGGGACTTGGTTCCTTTATTTTAAGGTCTTCCTCTTTTGTTTCTTGTTGCTCCCCTACCTTGCTTTCCAATTTATGTGCTTCCTATAGATTTTGTTGTGGATCCTGTAAGATGGCCTTACCCTTTAAGGAAGTTGATCTGGTACTAGGCCTCCTTACATGGGTGATTAGTGACTTAGGGGAAGGCATTTTGTCTCTTGGTGTGGGGGATTATTCAATCTCAACAGGGATTTTTGTTGATATTTGTGGCTTCCCTTGTTTGATTCTTGTGCTTTTTCTTGTTCTAAAATATAGAGGGGTTTGCCTCCTTCTTTTTCATTTTTGATTGACTAGGGTGCTGAGAGCAGTGAAGGTAGCCGTTGCCTCCCTCTCAAGGGCCTTTGGACACACCCTAGGTGAATCCTCCTTGTGTTCTTCCCCTTCTATTTCAATGCCTTCTTCCTCTCTATTTTTCTTATCTTCTTCCTCTTGTTGTTCTTTCTCATCTCCATTAATTTCTTCCTTCGTTTCCTCCTCTGTTTCAGCATCATCCTCCTTCTCTTCTACCCCTTCTTCTTCTGCTTCATCATGTTCCTCTGTATTAGTTTCTTCTTCATCTATCTCATCCCCATCTAGCTTTGTATCTTCTTCTTCTTGTTTTGCCTCCTCCTCACTGATAGAAGGACTAACATCATAGGTGAAGGTTTTGATGTCATCCTCTACTGGTAAGTCTCTGAAGACTAACCATGTTATAGTGATCCTGAGGTTTTGGAGGGCATCCTCGATGAGGATCCTAATCAACCCATGGTGAGACAATTGTTGGAAATTCCCTTCCTTTAATTTGTTGCTGGAGTCTATGAGTGATTGCATCAAGAAATAGGGTATGTTGAGTCTTTGGTGAACTGGTGTTTCTACCCCAAATATTTATTCTTCAAGCATCCTAAAATGGTAGCCATAAACAACACTGTATCTACCCTCACATGAGATATATTTGATGAGTTGGTAACCTACCTCACTCGATGGGTATGGCAGATTGTCCCTCCTTCATTTTTATCCTCTGTGGGTTCTTCACCTTCTAAAAAGAATTTCCTTTTTGCCACCTGACTGTCTGCTTTGTCTTCTTTTCTCCAGGAAATTCCTAGGGTAAGTGTGGTGACCCTACTGATGAGCTCTGGGGTGAGATCTATAGTGAGCCTCTAACTATAATAGTGGCATGGATTCTTCTATGTGGAGTGAGGGAATGAGAAAGTTTTTGAGCCAACTCATCATCATACCCCGTGAATTTTTCGAAAAACCTCATCCATTGGTGTCTTATAAAGATTTCAAGCACTTGGGGGTGTTGTTGTATCCTCACAATGTTTGTGGGTTCTCTCCTATTAAAACCTCATGTCATCTTGCTTGTGAGGCTTGAGGAGGAAATAAGAGGTTTGACACAAGAATTTTAAATTCAGGAGAAAATGGAGTTTCCTATGTATGTAATTCACCTCCCACAGTTGTTATATCCACTAGATTTTAGAGCATTTCCAGTTCATTTTCTTGTAAATGGGGATGTATTTTTAGATCCTACCTCTTTAGAATGGTGGTAGTGGACAATTCTCATGATATTCCCCCTTGAACCCCTCTCTGCCTATCTTGTAGACTGCCTCTGTGTATCCTGTAGACTACTCCTATAGATTATTCATGTAGGAATTCCTGTGCATGCTCCTGTAGAAATTCTCTTACAGAATGATGGATCCTTGCTTCCGGTGGGTGGCTAGAGTTATGAGAGCGACTTGAGTGAGGGAGATTCGAGGTGGAATGCATGAATGTATGCAAATGATGTTTTATTTCCCTTTATGGCTTTTCAGGGTGAGGTGGTGTGCTCACAGTAGAGGTACATTTCCATTTTTGGACCGTTGGTCCCCACTACCACCTCATCATTCCCATTCCTCGTAATCAATTCCCACCTCGTATATTTGTAGCTAACCACTCCTTGTCCTACTCCTCCTCTATCTTTGAGTTGACTGCAGCCACGTGTGAAAGGACACTTAGTTTTGTATGTGATGACTGAACGAAGGTGGCCAAGTTAACTGGCCACCTTTTCACTTCTAAACCAACTGCCTCATAACCCTTAAATTTTTTTATCAAATGATGCATATGAGTGAGCGAGCGGGATACTTACCTGTGGTCTCGATGCCATGCTGCAGTTGTTGAAGATCAAAGGTGTTGCGTTGTTTATTTGTTGCATGGTTAGTCTTCTTCCTCATCTGTTGTCCGTTGATGGTTTCTTGGCTTTTGTAGGTGTCTGTGACTGAAGATCTGATGTTACTGCTACTGTGGAGCTCCTGGATCATCCTAGTGAAGACCTGTAGTCGATGATTGATATCCTGTGGGATAGGCTGCTACAGGATTTCCTACTGGATGTCCTGTAGCTGCTTCTCCATTAGAATTTCTTAATCATGTTGTTGGCTGGGGTCGTGAGGACCGAGGGAGTAGGAGTGTGTGTGGAGCAAGGGACATTCAAGGAATGCTCTTACTCTCCTCTATTTTCCCTTTTTTTTCTTTTTTCCTTTTTTATAGCTGGCAGAAACTGATCTCTTTTTGTTTTCAATGGTGAGTGCAGGGATGATGGTAATGGACGAGGTGAGGGGTTAGATCATGTCTATAATGAATTTTGGGGACCTAACCAACCTACCATTCACCCTCGGATTGCTTCTTGTAGGATTTTTGGGCCATTGTAATTCCTACATGATCATCCTATATGTTTTCAGGGGATCCTATAGGAATATAGGGGATCCTGTAGAAAACACGGTCTTCGCCTAAATTGAAGAAATGAAGTGAAAAAAAATGGAATTGATGGAGTGATGCATGGTAAGGAGTAGAGGAGATGAATATATGTGAGGCAGGGTTCCCTTTGGATCTTATCTTTGTTCCTTGATTGTCTTTCCGCCCACCTGCAAATAAAAATTATGTCTATTTTCTCTTTCTTTTTTTGAAAAAACACCTAGGCTGCCTAAAAGAGGTTTTCACCCTAGATGTTTACCCTAGGCGCCTGAAGGCAGGTTTTCACCCAGGGATCTTTTTTTTTTTTTTCATTTTTTTTTATTCATCATTGGGCTGCCTCACAAGGTTTTCAACCCAAAGATGGGACTCGGGCACATCATGGAGGTTTTCACCCGAATCCTTATTCTTTTTTCTCTTTTTTAGTGACCTAATGAGGGAGGATCTAGAACTTGCTCCACCATCATCACTGTCTTATTGATATTGTCAATGAACTCTTGTTTTGATAAAGGCCTCTTGTACATTTTCAATCTGTGTCCATTAACAAGCCATGGAATTACTTCTTCATCTATAGTTTTGATTTGCACTGAACCATTATCATGGCATCTTTCCACCACATAAGGTCTGAGCCACCTTGTCCTTAGCTTGCCCTTGAAGTCTTTATACCTAGAATCATATAACAATGCCCAATCGCCCTCTTGAAATTTCTTCTCCTTAATATTTCTATCATGCCAGATCTTCCTCTGAAGTTGAACTATCTTTGTATGTAAGAGGGCCTACATTTTGAATTCATCTAAGCCATTCAAATGGAACAATATTTCTTTTTGTGCATGACTGAGATCCAAATCTAGTTGGGTTGCCATCCTCAATGTGTTATATTCAAACTCAATGGAAATCAAAGCCTTTTTCCCATAGACCAGCTCATAGGGTGTAAATCCAGTGGTGGTCTTCCATGTTGTATTATAGGCCTAGGTGGCCTCAACTAGTCTCTCTGCCTAATCCTTCCTGCTACTGCTCACTACCTTGGTTAAGATGCTCTGTAGTGCCCCGTTGGTCACCTCCACTTGCCCATTATCTTGTGGATGATAAGGAGTGGAGGTCCTATTTTTGATTTTTTGATGGCTGAGCAGTTCTTCAATCATGTTGGAGGTAAACTAGCTACCTTGGTTTGTGACTAGATCTCTAGGGTACCCAAATTTATAGAATACATTCTCCCTTAGGAACTTAGCCACCTTCTCTTCTGTTACTGCCTTAATCGCCTTGGTTTCAACCCACTTAGTCAAATAATCAGTGCACACAATAATGTATTGTTTTTGCTTTGAAGGAGGGTTGATAGGCCCAATGAAGTCCATGCTCCACTTGTCCAATGGCTCGAAAGTCACTTGAGGTTGTAGGGGGATTTCATATCTTGGAGTAGGCTTTCCCATCCTCTGGCACCAATCACACTGACTAATGTACTTTTTCACATCCTGATGAAGAGTGGGCCAATAATAGCTCACTTGTAACACTTTGAATGTTGTCCTCTTTGCTACAAAGTGACCTCCACAAGGCCCATCATGACAAGTCAGAAGGATGTCAAAAACTTCCTCTTCCCTTACACACCTTCTCAAGATTTGATATGGGCCAAGTTTGAAAATATTTCCCCCAATCTAGGTGAAGGGGGCACTTTTCCTAACTATCTTTCTCTTTTCTTTGGAGGGAAAGTTTGGTGGGAACTATGCTGATACCAAATAGTTTGCTATATCAGCAAACCATGGGGAGAGAACTCAAAATAGAAAACAAATGCTTGTTTGTTAATTGGTCAACCACCATTCCTTCTTCACCTGTAGGCAGATTCATCCTAGATAGAAAGTCTGCAACAACATTTTCCTTACCAGGCTTATCAACAATAGTTAGATCAAACTATTGTAATAAAATCAACCATCTTATAGTTCTAGCATTCACATATGGTTTGTTCATTAAATATTTGATTGCAACGTGATCAGTATGCACAAATGTTTGGTAGCTTGTAATGTAATTCCTAAATTTGTTTAATGAATGCACAACAACCATGAGTTCATTTTCGGTCACAGTGTAATTTAGCTCGGCCATTGACAAGTTCTTACTGATAAAATAGATGGCATAGGGAAATTTCTCCTCTACCTGACCTAAGGCCGCTCCTATGGCTTTGTCTGAGGCATCAGAATGAATATGAAAAGGGAGGGCCCATTTTGGGCCTCGAAGAATTGGTGCAGTGGTTAACTTACCCTTTAAAATGTTTAAGGCCTCTTGACAACTTTTTGACCATATAAACTCAAAATCGTTGGCCAACAACGCAAATAAAGGAGAGGCCAACTTGTTGAATTCCTTTATGAACCTTCGCTAGTATCCAGCTAACCCAAAGAAACTCCTGACATCCCTCTACTTTTGCGGAGGTGGGATCCTTTGGATGATTGCTATTTTGTTTGGGTCCGTCTACAGTCCTTGCTGAGATATTGAATGACCTAGCATGGTCCCTTCAGTGATTAAGAATTCACATTTTTCCGGATTGAGAAATAGGTTCATTCCAATGCATTTGTGAAATGCTTTGCCTAGGTTAGTTAGGGCTTCTTGAAAATCACAGCCATACGGTGTAAAATCATCCATATAAATTTCCACCACATCATGTACTAATTCGGCAAAAATACTCAAGACTGCTCTCTAGAAAGTGGCAAGAGCATTGCATAGGCCAAAAGGAAGGACCCTATAGGCAAAAGTACCCCAAGGACAGGTGAATGTGGTCTTATCCTGGTCTTTTGGATAGATTTGGATTCGGTTGTACCCACTGAATCCATCTAGGAAAGAAAAAAACTTCTTCCTTGCCAGGCCATCTAGCACTTGGTCAATGAAGGGTAGGGGAAAATGATCCTTGTTTGTGGATTTTTTCAACTCCCTATAATTGACACAAATCCTCCACTTACCATTTTTTTGGGAACTAACACTAAAGGAGAGACCCACTCACTTTCAGAGATAGGGTAAATGAATCCTACATCTAGAAGTTTTTGCAGTTTTTCTTTGATTATATATTTAAGAGTTGTATTGATCCTCCTTTGTGGTTGTCGAACTGGATTGAAACCTTCTTTGATGTATATGTGGTGAGTACACACTGAGGGGTGTACTCCCTTCATTTCCTTCTAACTCCAAGGGAAGGCTTCTAGGTTTTCTCTCAACATGATGCATAGCTTTTCCTCTTTGAGAACAGAAAGAGATGGATTAATTTTCAAAGTTTTCTCTGGGTCGAATTCTATGGTTTTGACCCGGAGTGGGTTGGAATCAGCCAAGCATAAGTTAATTGGATGATTGTTCTGGGTTTCCCTTACTTCTTCTTCTAATGGTAACGAACTAGGAGTTGGAATTTGGAGCAGGTGTTAAATTAAGTCATCCTCATCTTGTTGTCCTCCTCCTATGGTTGCTTCCAAAGCATAAAGTTGGGCGGAATAAACCTCATCTTCTTCCTCCTCCTCCAACCATAAAGGTAAATCATGCTCTAGAGAAGGTTGAGCAGGAGGGTATAGGACTAACTGTTTGGACATATGCTCATTTTTTATGGTCATATTCCCAGCTCTGTAGCTAATGTAAGCATCGGTTGTGACCAACCATGGCCTCCCAAGGATGAGAGGGTAATCAGTAAGCTAATCCTTAGGCTGGAAAACTAGAAAATTTGTAGGGTACTCCCAGGAGTCAATGGGGACCATCACATCCTCCACAATTCCCTCAGGGGTGATTGTGGAATGGTCTGCAAGTTGCAGAACCGTTGTGTTCTTCCTCAATGACCCTTGGAGGTTGAGCTTGAGAATGGTGTCCTTGGTCATCACATTAATGGCAGCCCCAAGATCGATCAGAGTGTTTGGGGCGATGGTGCCATTGATGTGCACATCTACTACAAGGCTTCCAGGGTCCAAATATTTCAGACATATTACCTGCCCCAACATTAAGTCGGGTAGCTGCCCAATGACATTAATGGTAGGGGCATCCCTTTTTCTTCTTCCTGGATTCTTGAAGCATTTCTCCTTAACCAACTTATTGTAAATGGGAACATCTTTTATTGCTTGGAGAAGGGGGATCTTTACACATAGATTTTTCAATTCTCTTAGAAGTTCAATTTCTTCTGGGGTAGGCTGTAGTGGTTGGGCTAATCTCTCAGGAAAGGGTGGATTTACTTTAAGGTATATTTCCTCTCTTTCTTACTCAACCTCCCTATGTGGAGAGGGAGGTTGGTTATCTGGGATAATTCTCCCAGATCTTAGGTTGATCTCCTGGATTTTTACAGCATAAGCTGGGTATGATGTCTCTCCACTGTATACTTGTTGAGCCTACCTATTGTCTGGGTTCAGATTTGGTTGGGTAGGCATCTAGGGTTTCCTGGGTGGATCAGAGTGTAGGATTTGTGATTGGGTGGGTGGTGGAGGCAATAGAGTTGGAGCATTGTTGTATTGGGGCCTCCACCCTTAGTGTGGGATATTCCACTGAGGTTGTGGCGGAACGTAAGGCTGAAATGACTGGTTGGCTAGATGGGAATGATATTGAGATGCATAGGACCAAGGAGGGGGTGTAGACCAAGAAGGATGAGGAAGCGGTCCCCAAGAAGGTATAATTGTGGTTTGGTTGGGGTTGTAATATGCATGGGATGACCCTTACATACCTTGATGGTATGGTCTAGGCCCAAGAGGTCTACTTTGGTTGATGTAGGAAAGCTACTCAATGACCCCTTCAGCTCCTTGATATACAACTTTGAGTCCTGGTAAAGAATGGAACTCTTCTGTGGAGTGGTTTTCTTCACAGACAGAGCAAATCTCAATGCAGTTCAATGGACATCCGTTCCTAGGATGCCTCCTAGTGCATCTAGGGCAAAATATGGTCAAGGCTCTCTCTACTTCCTCTTGCTTCCTTTTGATTTTCATGGTGTCCAATTGCAAGGCAAGGGTTTCTAGCATCTCACTTTTGAAATCTTCCAGCATATTTCCAATTTCACACTTGAGAGATGAGTTGGAAGATGATGTATTGGCCATAGGTTCACTACTCCTACCCTTTTTCCTGGCTACCCTAGAATGGTTTCTAAAGACAGTCTTGATATCCTCATAAGGTAATTGGTAGACATATCCTCCTACTAAAAAATGGAAGGTATGTAGAAGATCTTCCCTTACTCCTCTTAGCAAGACCAACTTTAGTGACTTGGGGTCAAGTGTGCACCTAGCCCTTTTGTAACTAAGCTAGAATATTTCTTCGTAGACTTCTAAGGATTCATCCAGGCCCATGGTCATCCTGAAATTCACTTCTTTAGTATCGTTTGACCTACAGTGGTCCCAATATTTTGTTGTTAAAATCCTGTTACATCTGAGCCCAAGTTGTGATGCTATCTCTAGATAAACCCATGAACTAGCGCAATGCTGCATCCTTGAGTGTAGATGGAAACAGTTTTAACTTTTGCTCATCATCTGTATAGTCATAGGTTCGGCATATAACGGAAAACTCAAATAGGAAAGTGTTGGGGTCCTCTATGGTCAAGCCATATAAATGAGGTAGAGAAGAGGGGCTTATATTCTTCATCTTAGTGTCCTCGTTGGTTTCCCTGATGGGGAAGGAACCCTCAAATCTCTCTCTATTCCCCCCGTCATTTTGGTTTTCAGCCATTGGTTCAGTAGGAATGGGTTCTTCTTCTTCCTCTTCCCCTGTAGGTTCTTCAAATATGTCAAGTTGATCACCTAAAGGTTCCTCCAGTTCACAGCCACCGAAGAAGAGAGAAGGTTTCTTGTTGAATGCAGTGGGGGTATTTGGCAAGAATTTCCCTAAATTGTCCCTATTCCTACAGGGCATGAAAGGAAATGTTTTTGGGTTAGTTTTTGTAAGATTTTTTCTGGAAAGTACTTTGCAAAAATGAAATTTCTGATTCAATGAAAGCTACTAACAGAAAGAAAAGTTACTTGCTGAATTGAAATTCTACTTGCAGAATGGAAAGGAAAGCAGATAATGACAACTGAAAGAAAGGAAGCTACTAGATTACTTTTGCAGAAATAAACTAATGGTAGAAAATTAAAGACTAGAAATAGAAGAAAAGAAAGTAGTAATCACATTCTACTCAGACACCTCCCTGGCAATGGTGCCAAAAAGTGATGAGCACCAATATTGCAATAAGGATGCTGCAACTCCTGGGCTACCAAATTTACTTATCAACCCGGGGTTCGTACAAACTTGGAGGTGAAAGTGCTATATGCATGAGTAAAAGTGAAGGTCCTTCCTATTGTCATTGTTCATCTGGCGAGAGATACCAGGGGTTCCAAGCCAGACTTCTATAGAGTCAGAAGAACCTTGATTCTTTTATGGAAGAAGAGAAAATATATTCTAAGTGATCTACTCTACTGCAATAATGAAGAAAACAACATGTAATTCTAAATCACACCATATCCTAATTAACCATTTAAACAACTATGCTAAGAAGAATTTCTAAATCAACACTAACCTAATGCTGCTATCTAAGTTACAGAAGTAAAGAGCATCAAACCGTACTAATGTATAACCAAGGAAACTAAACTAAATCTATTTTCACTTTTTTGGCTTTTTTGGTAAAATCAAGCATACAATTTAATTGTTCTTCTGGATGTGACAAGTGGATGAAAGATGGCTGAGGATGGCTAGCAGGTTTACAGAGTGTTTGGAAGGTGTGGAAGGGTCCCAGGAGGCCTTTTAAAGGAAAGGCCATTGATATAGAATATTAGGCCGAGAACGAACTCATTATGTAAATATTTATTTATTGATACAGAAGTGCGATTTCTAAGTTTGTGTGGTGTGTATTAAGTAATTGAATTATGAACTGTGTGTGGATTAGAGTAATTCTGCATAACATAAGTGTGCAGGGAATTCAAAAAGAATCCGAGAGAGGATAGTGCTCAGAGGAGTATTGTGATGATCAAAAAGTGTTGGAGTCTGATTGAATAACCAAATCAAAGCTCAGGAGTGGCAGCATTTAAATAATACACAGAGCAAATTTTGGGAAGGAGTCAAGCGGAAGAGCAATCGAAGATTGAAATCAGTGAAAGGAAGAAGTAATGAAGTAGTAGTGCACAAGAACCGTTGGATCAGTCGAATCAACGAACAGGATTAACGGAAGGTGAGTAGCGAAGATCTTATCACAGAAGATTAAGTTAATAGATGGATGGATCACATCAAGTCACGTGTCGAAAGAAGGGTGGAAAATGTGAAGAATGATGGAGCGATCTTCATAGGTGGTAAGTAGTATCTCGCACGCCCTAAGACCTGTAAGTGGTATTCCTAAATTTCACGCGATTAGCCTAAGTGGGTGACACATAGCACAAGAAAACCACTTTTCTTGCACTCTTGATTGGGTATCGCTCATGCAAGAATTCACACGAGATTGCGCGATAGCCATTGGATCATGTGCGATTGATCAACAATGGATATCAGCCAAGCTAGTTGGTGAGCAGGTGACACGATAGCCATTGGATCAAGCGACACAGATCGACAGTGGAGATTTGGATCACCTAAAGTCAAATGTTGAAATGAATACGTCAACTATGCGACACGCGGTTGATGGTGATTGGTCAGGTTTATTGTGGATCATATGGTAAGGAAATCCAAGGGTATAATCTGACTAAGATGTGATTTATTAGCTTCTACTTAAGCATTTCAATGTGTCTAGGGGAATTTAAATGAAAAAGGAAAAAAAAAAACTAGTGAGGGTGAGGGTGGACCAAGAGATGGTCGAGGTGGATGATGTGAAAGATGGATGTTGGTGATGAAGTCTAGACCTCCTCCTGAAGTACCTACAATACTTGAAACGTGTGTCTTCCAAGAACTATGCAACAAGATACATTCTCCTAAACTAGAAAAGCATGAATCAATTGCCCATATTATGCATGAAGAAAGTGCTAAAGGAAATGAGAATATGAGTGAGATCTTATTACAGAAAGAGAGTGATGGAAAGATATGACAATGAAATGAACCAAGAACTAAATCAAGACAACAAACTCCAAAGCTCATGCAAGAACTAGAAATCTGTGTTTTTGGGGTTGCTGAAGGGTCTCTTCCTCAAGTCATGGTCCCGAAGGGAGGAGGTGAGGCCAAGACACCTATTGAAAACCTTATCATGATCTTTTTCTCCTTGCTAACTTGCTAATTGAAAGAAGGCACAAATGGAAGCAAACTAAAACACAACCAATCTACTCTACACTGTTGTAATGGAAATGTAGCTACTTAAGAAAATGAACAATTAAACCATGAATCTATGCTATCATACATGTAAAATAAAGAGGAGCCTTGGCTACTAGGTTTGGGCCCTAACCCAAGAGCTTCAGTCCTCTGAGTTAACTCAGTGCTGGCTCAAAAAAAACTCATTTTTATTATCAAAACCATGGATTACATCAAAAATTGTCATAAGTCTTATAGCTTGAAAATAGAGTAGAGTTTTACAATAAAAAATACGAATCCTACTGAGGTCATATACCTCTCTACTTATACATTTGAAGTGTCCAACGACTTCCTTAAAATTAGGGATGCTCAGCTCACAAACTCGAGATAAATTGGTGCTTTGACTTTCACTTACTTGGCTACCTTCTAATCCTCATGATTCGGTTGTTTGCACTCCGAGATGATGGAGGAATATTTGAATGGAGGGGTAGTAAATGAGGAGGATTTACCTCCTATAATTCCTCTCCCTTGTCCCATTCGATTTTTGACCAAGTACTTTGCCAAAATTCCTTGCTTTTATGCTTTAATCCTGCATTAAATGCACATTAGACCACAAAGCAAAATATCCAACTCTAACTCATCTCATAAACAAAATATAATCAAAAGTATGCAATAAGTTGTGAGAATAGTTGGTTTGACTAAGCTAGGAGGTGAATTAAGGCCCATATAATTACCCAATGATGAGGCTTATCAGCCTCCAACTCTACTGACTAATGGGCACCTTTCTTTCAATGAGATTGGGATTCCACCTCTATATGAAGATAGAATTATGGACATCTCTAATTTCACATTTGATGAGCTTAAAGACAAAATCATTCAAGAAAGGAGGAAGTACTTTCCAGATTAGCAAGATCAACCAGTTTCTATTCATACCCAATCATAAGGAATTTGCTTTAGCAGATGTAACCTTTGCAGTCACTTCCAAAAAGAATATTGATTTTTTGATGCACAAGAATTAACAATTGGAGAAATAATTGGGTGATGCAAAGCAACAAATCGAACATCTCCTCAAAGAAAATAAAAGGGTGCCTTCCGTAAGTTTTAGCATAGAAGGCCTACAATCAGCTATACTTGAAGAACTCAATAGTTGGAAGAAAAAATGAAGCAAGTTTATGAAGATATGATCTTCTTGCATAAGGCATTGGCACCTTTGTATGAGATCCAAAAGGAATTACAAGAAAAACTCAGGCTCATAAAATTGACTCATACAATTGTTGATGTGATCTAGGAATGGAGCACCAAGTAACTAAATGCACTAGGAACATTCGTAATGAAAGGAATATATGAACATTGAAGGTTAAAAGAGAAGATTGAAGACAACGATCCATATGCAAGATTATTATCAACCCAACAATCACATAGCCAACACTATGCTGCCTACATGAAATTTCAATACGGATTGGAAGCTCTAGTTTGAATGCATAAGGTACCGTCAGTTGGTGTGCTCAGAGAATTGAAACATAGAGATACCATTAGAGAAGAGTTGAAATAATTTTTGGACATCATGAAACATGTGACCACACATAATAAGTTAGAGGTTGTTAAGGATACCGTTCTGCATTATGTTGCCAAACCAGTTAAGATACATATGAAGTTGAACATGTTGTGAAACAATATACAAGTTAGCTCCAAAACAATATTTTTAGATGCTTTGGAGGGTAAGATAAGTTATAATATGGATTTACCACTAAAGGTCAAAATTGTAGCAACATAATACAAAGAGTGGTACCAATACATGACGGAGGAACTCCATGTCACAATGGTCGAGCTATAATTTCCCTAAATAGTAGAATATATATATATATATATATATATATATATATATATTAGCCACATTTTGAAAAAGAAGGTTAAATTTTGTAATTAGAAAAGGGACAAAATGAAAAGTCTTGTAGAAGTTGAAAACTCACCAAGAAGTTTAAAAGATCACTTGGAAGCCCAAGAGTCATATTGACGGAGATAACTAGTTAGATGGAATGTTAGATTACACCTCATATTTTATGTATAGACCCGCATGGTTCAAGAAAAGGGACTTTTAGCCTTGGATTCTCTAGTTAGCATGTGAGAGAGAGATCATTCTTTTGAGAATCAAGTTGCGGCTTCCATGTTCCATTATTGGAACAAGTGAAAGGTCTATGTAATGGTGCATCTCATTTCTTCTACATAATCATAAGATGATCTATAGACTTTTCTTGTAATATTTATGGTATGTGTTTTTGTTTATATGTATTAAAGGAATTAACTACTTCGTTATCCTTAGCACAAATCTTAATGAAAATGTTTTTCCATATGATTTCATGATCGTTTCTTAATTGAAAACTATTTTCCAACTATGTAACAATTCTTTCTTTATGTGTGTGTCTTTATTAGAGTAGTACTAATATTATTCTTAGAAAGGCTCATATTGTTCACATTGTTTCGTGGAAGTAATTGTATGCCCATTATATTTGCAAATTTCACAAAGCTAACATACTTGCAAATCTCAACAATAATTGCAATTTCTCTCATATGTTACTATTTCTCACCAAGGAAAATCATTAACCTAACATAATGGCATCTATGACATCATCCCAGATGGGACTGCCACACTAAACATTGTAGTGTCTAATTGAGACTTTATACAAGGGAGATCCCCTTGTGTTGGCAGACTTCCAATATTGTCAACACTTTTTGGCCCTAGAAGGAGGGCAAACAGTGTATGGTTTAATCATTCATCATCTTAAATATTCACATCAAGATATCAATGGTCCAATTTAATCGCCATATCGCACACTTGATAAAGGAGAATCGCCTTCTCATTGTTCCGAATGTGCATATGAAGTTATTTAAGAACAACTTCGATCTTTATGCCCTATCACTTGTGAGTTCGCAAATGCACTTGGATTTCTTCCCATTACATCAATCCTCACTCACAAATATTCAACTCGAGAAACAACTCCTCATTTTGTTCTGGCCTCAATAGTCCAAGAATTGGTGGCTCCTTCCTTGGATGACCTAGTTGATTCAGTTGACAAATATTTAAATCAAGGGAGCGTGTTACCACTTGGTACTAAAAATATGGAGGAAAATGGGGAGCACATCTATATTTAAGATGATGAAGAACCGAACGACAATGAAAATCTTTACGATGAAGAGGAGGAATCTTCTAAATTAGATACTGAAAGGGAGGGAAATAATGAAGACATGGTAGATGATCAATAATATTTAATGGTACAACAACCTCTTCCTCTTCTTGGTGCACTTCATCATTTACCTTTAGAAACACCTGGAGAAGTTTTTAATAAAGTATGGCCCGAATAAGACAACGAAGGTTGAGGACCATATTGACAACTTTTATTTGCACTTAAGAACATTAGAGGTCCGTTTTGATAATGTCTCCTGTAGACTTTTCCCCTACACTCTTGAAGGCAGGGAATTGATGTGGTATCACAACCTTTCATCCAATTCAATCCACAACTGCGGAGAGTTTAAAACACTTTACTTGGATAAATTTTCCAATGACAATATTGCTTCCATGTTATTGAAATAATTTGGTAATCTCAAGATGGGGAACAAGGAAAAGGTCAAATACTTTAATCAATGATTCACTTATCTCTTTAATACGTTCTCGACAAGCATGAAGCCACATGATTCCATCACAAATGGCTATTACACATTTGCCTTTCTAAAAAAAAATATGTGTTTGTGAAAAGAGTTGCGAAAGACACATTGGCTACGAATTTTGCTAAGGAAATTGTTGTCGAAAGGGACTTGAGATCCATTAGAGTTATTACCAATTAGGAAGACTCGAAGGATACTAGAAAGAATCTGCAAGCCTATTTTGTTAAAACCAAGGAAAAATATTTGTTTGATATGAAGAGCTTGACTAATTATTTGAAGAAATTGACCAATGAAGTATCCAAATTTAAGAGAAAATATAGTGAGGCTTCATCTAGTAATAAGTAGTTTAAGCCATATTTCAAGAAGAATACCAACCAATCGACTAAATATGCTCAGAGTTATAATGTGGTATTCAATGTTGAGGATGTCAACATGGAAAATTATTGTACATATCATTAGGATGCTCATTATCAAAATGTGTTCCCATGATGGAAGCATAATATGATCATAATGATAACTAATGTTTTGGAAGGTCAAGCTACAGAAGAACAATTTGAGCAGTTAAAGGAGGAAAATGAAGCATCCCCCCCATAGGATAACAAAAGCACTGGTGAATCAAACTTTTCTTTTGATATCATTATGAATAATGAAGAAGAAGTTATTTGTGAAGCCAAAATTGGTGAAGCTCCTCATAAAAAACATCCTAAGCCATACAATATTAGGAGTAAAGGACCAGCTCCTGTACTAGAAGTGGATAAGGAAAGAGAGACATTTTTAAGGAAGATTTTACCTCCAAATAATCTATCTAAGAGTTCACAGTCTAAATATAGAATTTCTCAACCTTCTAAAAGTACTTTAGGTAATACTAAAAGCAAGTCAATCACACCTGAATTATCAGATAAAACTTCCCCACTAACCTCTATAACTTAGCCTACCAAGGAAGAGAATATGGCTCGCGATATCAACTGCAATATCATTGAATATATAAATATATCTCATTCCAACATATCCATTTATGAGTTTTCTAATCTGGTAGGCCATCGAGAGATGATCATCAAAGCTTTTACATTGATGCCTCCGTCAGATAAAAAATCATTGCTTTGAAGACCTTATTTGATAAGTCTAGAACTATCCTTGAATCTGTTGTTAACATTTCCAACATAAACTCAAGATCCTCTTGTCCCCCTTTTCCATTAATTTTTGAAACATATAATTATAATTTCCATAGTTGTCTTGTTGATTCTAGGGAATCTACGAACGTAATTCTTTTATCAGTTGCTAAGAAAAGTAATGCTAAGTGGGAAAAGATAGACGCCAAAATCATACAACTTGATAGGTCACAAGTAGTGTTAATTGGTGAATTAAATAACCTTATCATTCGATTATCCTCTGATCATGGAGTTCATCAATGCATTAATATTGTTATCATGGATATTCCAGAGGCTTATGGTTTACTATTAAGTAGGGATTGGTCGAGTAATCTACAAGGCTAATTTTCCACAGATTGGGCGCACTTATGGCTTCCTTATGAAGGGAGGAACAAACAAATCTTAGTTGATAGTGAGCCTTTAATGAAGTATATCATCACGAAGTTAGAATCACATAACGAGCCCATAAGTGTAGTGCAAAAAATTCTAGGAAATCGTTTACTAGAGTCTTCCATTGGATGTTATTTTATACAACCATCTCTAGTACCATCAGGCATCTAGTTGGAACTCCTTCCTAGTACTCCAACTGGTGATAATGACACTTGTACCATAGATGCAAATATTGTTAGCATAGAGACTAACAAAGTTGCTACTAATATTTGAACATTATACTATGATGGATATAAGACACAAGATGGATCCAGAGTGGGTTGCATGTTGTTGGATCCAAAGAAAAACAAATATTTTTTCTCTTATGATTTATATTTTGAGTGTACTAGTAATGTTATAGAACACGAAGCACATTTACTTGGGTTAAAGAAGGCCATTGACCTTAAGATATAGGGTCTAAAAGTGATAGGTGATTCAGAAATTATCAAGAGACAAGTATGCAATACCATCCGCTATATATCACCTAATATGTAAAGTTATCAGCAAGAGTTATGGATATTTATTTCCTTTTTCAAATATTTTGATATCAAATCTATACCTAGAGTGAACAATGTCACTACTAACACTTTATAAAATGCAGGTACCACGTTTACTCCACTTAGAGATGGGTTTTCCATTGAAATTATTTATAAACTCTTTATAACAGATAATAGGACTAATTTACATGCATTCAATGATGCTAAATAAATCCTTGATTTTATACCAAATATTGAAATTTTCAATGACGTGGATATCTTCAAAGATGTACATGATAAATATTTATAATAAGCATCTAAAGTATGCAAAGGAAGATGGATGCCTAAAGGAGTAGTCTCATTGGAAAATCTCTTCAATTTGCAAAATTGTTTCAAGGGAACACCGAATACCAAGAACCAAATCTCAACATTATCATATGAACATGTGGATGACTGAAGATCCTAAATTTGTCAATATTGATATGTGTTATTCCCCACAGGATTAACATGATTTCATCCACTTATTAAAACCATACTAAGATGTGTTTTCACGGATGTAGGAAAATTTAAAAACTTATGACACTAGGATTATCCAACACATCATTCCCATAAAGGAAGGGGCCAAGCCATTCCAAAAAAATCTAAGAAAAATGCATCCTACACTTGAGCCCCTGATATATGAAGCGTCAAAAAAGTTGTTGGATGCCCAAATTATATTCAATTTTTTCCATTCAACGTGGATTTTAATTCTCATCCCAGTGAGGAAAAAATCAAGTGAGATTAGACTATGTGTAGATTTCAGAAAGATCAACTGAGCATGTAATAAAGGTAACTGACTTGTTCCTTCTATGGAGCATATATTACAGATGGTTTCTGAAGTGGAGATTTTCTCGCTACTAGATGGATTTTCGGGTTATAATCGAGTTCTAGTAGAAGAACTAGACAAACAAAAAAACACCTTCAAAACCAAGTGGGGTACATTCACATTTAGATAAATGTCAATTGGGTTTATCAACAAAGATGCAACATTCCAATGAGCAATGGATATTGTGTTTAGAGGTCTGCTTGGCCGAATCATAGTAGTATATCTCAATGACATAACATTTTTCTCTAAACAAAGATCCATTCATTTGCACCATCGCATACAAATCTTTGAAAGGTGTGGAAAGTATGGCATATCCTTAAACACAAAGAAAAGGATCTTTGTTGTGTCTGATGGAAACCTCCCAGGACACGCCATAGCAAAGAGAAACATTAAAGTAGACCTTGAAAGGGTTAAAACTATTTCTCAAATACCATATCCCATAAATAAGAAGGCAATGAAGTTATTCATTGGGATGATTAATTTCCTGAGTAAATTCATTTCTGACTATGAAAATATTGTCAAACCTTTACAGGATATGATTAAACAAGACACAACATTCAAATGGGATGAAAAGGATAATGATGCTTTTTCTTGAATAAAATAGGCCATAGTTGATGCACCCACACTATGCCACCCAAATTTTGAAAAGGAATTATTCTTGTACACTTTTTCTTCAAACTATTCGATTGTGGTCATATTAACCTAAAAGGATAATCAAGATAATGAACAAAAAAATTAATTTATGAGCACCATGTTACAAGGATCAGAGTTGAACTATCCTACCATGGAAAGACAAGCTTATACATTTTACAAGGTAGTTAAACACTTTAGGCGCTATACCTTGAAAAGTCATGTTATAGTGTTTGTGCCTCACCCACTTGTAAGTTCATTGTTTGTACAAAAAGAGCTAGGTGGACTAAGAGTGAATTAGATGATGTGCTTATAAGAGTATGATCTAGAATTCAAACTAGTTCACACTATCAAGGGCCACGATCTTTCTCAACTCGTTGCAGAAGAAATAAGTTCATAGGAAGAAGACATGTCCTGTTGGGAGCAATATATTGAGATGTAACAATTTGAATCCATTGCTCCATCAAAAAAACCATCTTTGAGATACACTAAAATATGATAATATCTTGAAAACTATACTTTTTCATCTAATATTTCAGCAAAATAAAACTGGGAAATTCAACTGAAGGAGCTTTCATATCAATTAGTTGACAGTGTTCTCTTTTGAAAATATCATAATCGTGTCTTAATCAAGTGCTTAGAATCCTCGGATTTGGAAATGGTTTTGAAATAATTACATGATGGACCAACTGGTGGGAATAACGTAGGGGATACCACTCCCCATAAGATTGTGTGAGTCAAATATTATTGGCCAATTGTATTTAAAGATGCACACGCTTATGCTTGTAAGTGTTCTGTCTTCTGGAAATTTGTTGGTCATGGAAAGAGGTTGCCTCACTGCAACCGATCGTTGTTGAAGAACCCTTTTATCAGTGGGGATGAGTTGTTATTGGAAAAAAATTCCTTCATTCATCAAAGAAACATTGCTATATATTGACTACTATACATCTTTTTACTCAATGTGTAGAAGCCATTTAGCTCAAAGAAGTGAACAATCAAGAGGTCATCCGCTTCGTCAACTGAAACATCATCACTAGGTTTGGAATTCGTGTGTAAATTGTATTTGATAATGCAACATATTTTTAATCATTGAAATTATATGATTTTGAATTGGAAAACAACATTATCTTGAAAATTTCATCTAATCATTATCCTCAAGGAAATCATTTGGTGGAACCAACGGACAAGAATTTAATTCAAATCATAAAGAAAGAAATTTTAAATGAGCAAAGGAATTGGAATAATTATTTTGACGAATGCTCTATGGGTTGACCATGTAACTCCTAAACCTTCCCTTGGAAATTCCCCTTACTTCCTGGTCTACAGTGAGGAGGCAATCTACCTTTGAATCTCTAGCTCCTAGCCTTACAATTTTGTCAGGAATCCAGAGGTAGATCTTGTCTAAGTATGAAAAATAGGATTAACACCTTTCTCAAATTAGAGGATGAAAGGGAGAAAACAAAAGAATATTTTGATTTCCATCAAAAGCGTATTAAATATTTTTTTTATAACAAATCTGCAAGGAATTAGGAATTTAGTGTGGGAGATCTAGCCCTTAAGTGGGATAAAACCCACGAGGACAGGGGAAATCACACTAAGTTCCAATCCTTGTGCTTTGTTCCATACAAGGTACATGAGAATCTTTGTCCACAAACTTATCATCTGCAATCTCTTGATGGGAATAATTAACTATCTTCCATAAATGGAAAAGACCTAAAACTTTATTTCTAGTAGTAGCCTTGGGCTACGTTTCTTGTTTGTAGATATTACTTTTATTTCTTATCTTTATTTTGTTCTCTCTTGTTTTATTTCATGTTATTTCTCTTTCATTTCTTTCCATATGTTTTATTTTCAAATCTTTGTATTTAAATAAGATCTTGTGTCAAAAGTGTCTTATTTGGCTCAGAAGATAATGAGGCGAGATTTTGAAAGAGCATTGTGAAAACCAACAATGCTTGGCTAACTTTTGATCTCCTCCTTTTTTTTGGCCTTAATATCTTTAAAACCTAATGATTCCCAAATGGAAAATACTATTCGTTCAAATGAAATCTTTAGTAGATATATGACACCCGCATCTATAATATGGTCTTCATTTCTCAAGTCAGTGTTTCTATTTATTAGTTTTTTAAACATGTCAATCCAATCAAGTCGAGAAGGGAAAATAGAAATCATAAGCAAGCATAGAAATTTTAGAGGAAATATTTAAGTCCCCATAAAACAAGGAACAACCTCTCTTACCCATAAAATAAGTCGGGATCCATCCTATGCCTTGGAAAAATAAATTCCTATAAAAATCCAATGTGCATAATATAAAACAAAATAAAGGGTGAAAGATGAGAAATGATTCCTACGTAAACATGTGAAGAAAGCAACCTTGTCGAGGTACTGAATAGGCTTGCTAGTAGCAAAGAAATGCTTTTGATTCCTTGCAGTGAATCTATCAGGGTACTAAACATGCTTGCTAGTAGTGGAACAACACCTAGGATTGATTTTAAAACTTTGAATACCATAAAATCACAAAGACATGTCATTCTTCTCCCTAATTGAAACAATTGGAGTCTGACTAGTGTTATGAAAAGTGTTTGAGTCGATGCAAGGAATAGAAAAGACTACAATTATAACTAAGATAAGTGGGAAAACTAAGGTGACTTGTAGAATGATTCAATACTTGCTAAAGGCTAGACTATAAGAAAAAATTAAGGTTTGAACAGAGAAGCTAAGGTCCTACCAGTGAATTACAAAGTGTTGTCGCTGCCACAACCCCTCCAAAAATTTTGACCTCATCCAATTTTGGAGCCCTTATTGACCATATTACCATTTTTCTTTGTCATTAAGGTAATCTTAAGCTTGTCTCACTTTCCTAAGTTTCAAAGTCAGTAGGGTTTGTTTTGAAAATCCTCTAAGTGATAGTGCAGATTCCCTCACAAGCTTAACACTCTTGTCTTTTATAGCACACTTTTCCTTGGTAATATGAGCATACCTCTTCAAACTAGTGCTAGTGCACTTTCAAAGAAAAACATGAGTGCACTTTGTAGAAACAATCACCAAGATAAGCACACTTTTTAGAACAAGAGCGCATGTCAAAACTCTACCCTATTCGCACATGTGGCTTTTTTATATATACCCAAGTGCTCCATAGTGTTCACTACATTATCATTTGGCCTCATTTGGAGCTCCTTGCACTTTATAAGCCTAGATACCTACCTTCAACTAGCAATTGTGCACACACTCTTTCCCAAGTAAAATATCCTCTTTCGAATGTGAAATTTGTGCTTGTTTCTTGTCATTTTAGTTCGTCCACTTTGTCTTTATCGGCTCTTAATTTCCCCAACTCTTCACATTACTCATACTCACAACATATATATATATATATATATATATATATATATATATATATATATATATATATATATATATATAGGTGTGCTTTCACTTATCTAGTTTCCTCACGCTCTCTCGCTAATGTTCATCCCCACACTTAGTCATTTTCGATTCACTCTTCTGAACCTAGTGTCTTGGAGGGCTTCTACATGATCCACAATTGTAACTCAACCCTACTTGTCATTATACATTGCATTGATGTTAAATGTATAAGGTAGTTCTATCATAAGCGCATTGTGTTATTGTAGTCCCTAGCTAATGCATTCTTGCACTTACAAACTCCGATGACACTCAAAACTAAAATTTTCAAGCACTCATCGCACTACACAGTTCCAGTGTTTAGTTCAACCAAACCTTGCTCTTTAACTATGCAAAATGTGCCCTCCACATTTAGTCTCATCTTGCTAGTGCATTTTGGGCTTCTAGCATATAGACACACCAACCCTCGTACCATGCAAATGTTCCATGCGGCCATCGAAAACCCACTTCCAGTTCTAATATGTACCTCACCTCTAATGCTTAAACACACCGACCCCTATGCCTAGACCTTGTGCCTTGTGATTGATGCAAGCCTTCCTATCAAGCCTAGCCCATAATGTGCTCTTAGTGCCTAACACGTTCAAGATTGCCTCTAGCTTGTGCACTTGTGCCCAACCTGAGCGCACTCTCTTTCTATAGATATTCTATCAAAATTGAATCATCTAGACTAGGATTTTAAACTAATATTGTACGTGTTTCCATGAATGATATTCAACTTCCATGTGCCCCAAATATTCACTGTATTAGCTTGTCATCATCCACTCATACCATGCCACTAGCTACATGGAAATTACCAATAAGAGAGCTAGTTGAAGGCATCATTGAGGGTATTGTGGATAGTCCAAAACCCAAAGCACCAATATTAATAGACACAAAATGATTTATAGAAAAATCCATCACCCTCACATGAAAAAAGGTATTTAAGGACTTTGGAAACAAAGAAATATTGCAAAACCTGGAAGATAAAGAGATAGATGTCAATATCTAGAGGTCTAGATTTCATAGAGTTGCATCCCACTATGCAATATTTCGTTATGCAGAAACCATTGGGTGGATATTACAACACATCGATTTTCAATGTATGATTATAAGAGGTACAAAGGGTGAGGAGCTTGTCACCTATTAGGCTCATTATCTACATGAGTACTATAAGTTCCCAAAGCATCAAGAATAGATAAAAACAATGTTCTATGCTAGTTTTTGGGAGTCCATGAAGGATATTCTTAAGACTTAGTAGCAAGAGCCAGGAAACTTTCCACAGAAGCTTGATGGTATCTATAGAACCAAGTCATTAAGGAAAGTGTACCAATATGTAATGGCTATGTGTTGCAAATTGTATGGAAGCATAAATAAAAAGTTCTTTGAAGAAACATGGGGTTTATATGGTACACCCATGCACAATCATGGGGACTATTTTTAATTGGTTTGATCTCATATCCCATCAATCGCATAAAAGTGTTACCAAGGAAATGAATTAGTGCAAGGTGAGCAACCCGAGTTTTATATGTCATTCTACTTGCTAGATGGTATATGTTCTAAAAATAATGTAGGTTTGGAGTGGAAGTGGAGCAGAGAAAAGCCCCTTGTCCACATATATTGCAAGATACTATGGGATACCAATTATTAAGGCATGTATGAAAAAATTAATTATCAATTCAACTCTGTATTATATCAACTGATATTTGGTATCAAGACACCTTGCATGACATACAAAGCCAAAGACATTGTAGCTAATGTTGTAGATAGGTTCACGCCACCTCAAGGTACATTCATTGGGGCATTCAGAGCTTGCAGACCTCTGCCTCTCATGTCATTGTTTATCATAGATAAAGTACTCGTGGAAGAAGTCAACAACAAACTTTGTACAATATTTTCGGGGACATTACAGAAATCAAAGAAGTCACCATGATCCATCTTCTCATTGCAAATAGGGGCATATGGACTGAAAAATTTGAAGATGGATGAGGGAGAAATTACAAAACTTGATCTCCTCAGATTCAATGAGATGGGTTACCATCGATATGATCCCAAAAGTATATGCACACAACATTTTGCAAAGTTTCTATTCACATGGCCATATGCCCTAGTCTCTTAGGAGGATGAGGAAAATATTAAGAACCAGTTCACTGCTTCTAGAGTAGTAGTACCAAGTGAAGAAGTAGGCCCTTCTGATACAACAAAAGTTCCAGAGAAGTCACAAGAAGGGATCTAGGAACAAATGGGAACCTAGAATTGTATTGAGTTGAAAAGGAAACATGAATAATAAGTTGAGGAAAGGAGACATAAGTTCAAAGAAGACAAAAGCACCAAGGGGGAAATTCAAGAAGAAAAAATAAGGAAAAAATTTGAAGAGGCAATAAAAAGAAACAAGTGTAGAAATTTGAATAATATAACACTTATTCACAGAGATTATCCTGATTATACACTATTTGTGGAATGCATGCATAATACATAACCTCCTCTACCATTGATCATCAATTTGTGGAATTAAAAAACAATCGCATGTGCCTATTGAAACATCAATCACACATATCAACACAGTATGTAAAGGGGAAAGCATACAGCTGAAAACCCCCAACTATCTGTATATTATAATGATAGAGAACATGTAACAATACATAGTAAAATACTCCTCACAAGTACTCAGTACTATCTCCACATGCTACACACAAACTAGCTCAGATCTGAACAAGTCACGGGTTCAAATCTCCTCCACTGTTTGCTTGCCTCTACTGCGCAATCCAAGTTGAGAATAGATCAGATCCAAGTTCGAATTCCCTTGGATTGTACTGTGCAATCCTCATTGGAAATCTCAATCAATGATTGTGCAAATCTCATGCATAGCTATAGTCACAACTGATAGTAGTCTCACCCTTTCACCCACCTCTAACACTTGTCTCCACTGAACTGTCCATGCACTGAGTTAACTGATGTATTCTTTAGTTGATTTATGAGTTAATAATTAGTGAATTAATTAATAATTAATTCACATCACTCATCACTAGTGTATTTGGCAGTTAGACTAAATACAACTAGTTCAACTAAGTCAAACTGAACACAACTCCATCAACTCCTTAATCAACTCCACCAAACTCAATCACTTGAGTTCTAATTGAAGTCCATCATGCAATAGCTCAACTAACCCATAAGAAAAGTGTATTTCCTTCTGGTAGTTGCATGTGCCACATCCGTAGCTCGAACTGAAGTGTTGCAAGAGGATAAGATAATGCTTATAGTCCAAATATTATTAAGAGCTAACAATATTCGTCTGTTCTATTTTTTTGACTGGCAGTCTAAAAATAGACTCCACCCATATGTCTAAAAATAGAGCTCCATCTATTTTTACCAACATGACCAATCATCCATAAATAGCATCCTGCAACTCATAGACCATGATCCATATGTCTAAAGATAGACATAGTCTAAAAATAGACTTTGCGCCAAAAATAGCCTGCGGGCCCACTTAATGAAGGCGACTTCTTTTTACTAAGCTCCATCATCTTGTTGCATTTTCAACACTCCCTCTCAACAAGATATGGATTATCTGCAACCCCTATCCTGCCTCTGTGGTATTCGAATTTGCTCTTGGTGAGCGCCTTTGTCAAGATATCAGCATCCTGATCCTCCGTGGGAATGTATGAAAGTAACATGATTCTCCACTGCACACAATCTCTGATATGATGGTACCTGATGTCGATGTGCTTGGATCTATCATGAAATACTGGATTAGCCGAGATTTTAATGCAACTCTGGTTATCACAATAAATCACAGTAGGCTCCAAGTCTGACCCGAACAACCCGACCAGGATCTTCCTCATCCATATAGCCTCACATGCAGCCAAACTTGCTGCCATATACTCGGCCTCTACTGAACTGAGCGCCACGGATCTCTGCTTCCTGTTGTACCAAGAAACTTTTGTCGACCCAATACTGAAGATCCCTCCAGATGTGTTCTTTCTGTCCGTTGGGCTCCCTGCCTAATCTGCATCTGTGTAGTCACATAGCTTCACCCCATCCTCCTGTCTGTACCACAATCCATATCCCGATGTGCCTCTAAGATAACGCAATACATGCTTTCCTACCTTCCAGAAGAGCTTGGTTGGCTTAACCATAGCTTGTGAAAGCTGGTTAACAGCATAGCATATATCGGGTCGTGTATTGACCAGATACATAAGCGACCCCACCAACTGTCGATAAACTGTGGCATCCACTACCTCCGCTGAGGTAGCATCCTCCTTCCTCCAACCTCCACGAAGAGGAGTATCAACAGGCTTGCAGCCATGCATGTTGAACTTCTCCAGTATCTCCCGGGCATACTTACCCTGAGAAACAAATAGTCCATCACTGCGCTGCCAAATTTCCAATCCCAGGAAATAACGAAGGAGGCCCAAGTCCTTCATCTCAAACTCTCTAGCAAGATCCTCCTTGCATGAAAGTATCAATAGCTCATCTCCCGTCAAGATCAAATCATCTACATAAAGTACAATGATCAGCAACTTACCCTCCACCACAATCTGGTATAGGTTAGGATCCGCATCACTCTTGGAGAATCCAATTCCAGTGATGATCCGGATTTAAACAGGAACGCAACAAATTACAGAGATAACCATATACACAAAGATGCAGCGGAAATAATACTTCATTTCATTAATGGAAAATACTGAAATATGCTTACAAACAGAAATGGCAATAAACTAGCTAGGGCGATGGTAGCTTATCTCTGAGAAGAGATGTGATGGCTACATGCCTCTGAACTGTTCTGAACTGTATTACAATGAGGCTCGAAGGCCTATTTATTGTTGAGAAACAATGGAAAACCCTTCACATACCGAAACCTAACCCTAGAAGATGAAACGCCAAATTGTGGGCCCCGTTTGGGTAAATTGGTACATCAATTTCCCGGGGTCGTAACTTTGGCATACGATCTCCGTTTGACGCGTACGATAGCTCGTTAGAAAGATCTATCCGAGTACTACCACTTTGGGGGGGCAATAATAGGGCTCGGTCGCCCCAGAATTCCAAAAAAACGTCGTTTAGGGCCTCAAAACGGCTCCGGAAGTTCAGGACCCGAAAAAACTGCTAAAAATAGTAAACTGTGCTACAATTAAGGAAACTGAAAATGCTGAGAAAGACAATGGTGGGGGTCCAGGTGGACCTGGCAGGTGGCCACCAATATCCACCTGGATCATTCCTCCCCCCTTAGGAAGCAATGGTCCCCATTGCGTTGAGCTCCTCCATGAGATGAGGAAACCTCTGCTGAACTTGTTCCCTGGTGAGCCACTTGCCCTGCTGAAGGAGTTGGCCTGCTTTGACAACTCGATACAGTTGGATATGCTGTTGGCGAGTGTTCTTGATCTGTGTGTCCATGATCCGATCAGTTGCAGCTTGTTCCATGCAATCTGGATTTAATTCTGTGGGTTTGAGCTGTTCTGCAATGTCGGATGTGTCTAGCAATGGTGGAAAGTATGGCCGAAGGCGGTCCACATTGAACACTGGGTGCAGGCCAAGGAATGGGGGAATGCTGAGCTCAAATGCATTGTCTCCCATAGCCTTAGTAATGGTGTAAGGACCATATCGAAGTGGTCTCAATTTCCGATAGGCTCCAGTAAGGCGTTCCTTTTGCAAATGCAACCAGACTTTGTCGCCCACCTGAAACTTGTGTGGCACCCGGTGTTGATCATGTCGCTGCTTGTACTTGGCATTTGATTTCTCAAGAATGTCATGGACCTGCTGGCGAATATGTTGGATGCGCTCAATGAAGCTGGTGGCCTTATCTGTTTCGGACTGGACATGAGCTGAATTCATGTGAGTAGCTGCAAGTGGCATGGCCACATCAATGGGGCATAGTGGCTGGAATCCTAAACCCACCTGAAAAGGGCTATGGCCAGTGGAGCTGTGAAGAGCTCGGTTGTAGCTGTGCTGAACATAGGGGAGGCTCTCGTCCCATGTGCGTGGATGCTTTGAGTTATACATGCGCAGAATGTGCACAATCATTCTGTTGACAACCTCTGTCTGGCCATCAGTTTGAGGATGGAAGGCTGTGGACTTCGTGAGTTTGGTGTCCAGCATTGACCAGAGACTGGACCAAAATGTGCTGAGAAACCGACTGTCCCGATCTGAGATGATAGACTGTGGGATCCCAAAGTGCACCCACACTCGTTCAAAGAAGAGTTTAGCAGTGGCTTCTGCTGTGATATTCTTCTTGCAGGCCATCATAATGGCCATCTTTGAGAACCTGTCGACGACCACAAAAACACAGTCATTTCCATGCTTAGTGGAAGGAAGGCCTGACATGTAATCCATGGAGATGGATTCCCAAGGTCGACTAGGGGTAGGCAACGGGGTATAGAGGCCTTGCTTCTTAATGGTCGGTTTGGCAATGGCACAGGCAGTACATGATCGGATGTACTTCCCAACATCCTGTCGAAGATTCGGCCAATAGAAATAGTTTTGCAGTACTGCCACTGTTTTCTCGACCCCGAAATGCCCAGCAGCCCGACTGTAGTGTGCTTCCCAAATCATCTTGGCACGCTCGCTTGAAGGAACACAGAGGTGACCGAGGTGGCATAATAGGGCATCCTGGAGGTGAAAATCTGCAACCTGCCGACCCTCCAAGAGTGTCTGGTATGTGTGGCCGAATTCTGGGTCGCTTTTGTAGAGAAGTGGCCAATTAGAAGTCTCGTGCCCGCAAGAGTTGAGCACGGTGGTTAGCGCCATGATCGGTGGTCGACTGAGGCAATCTGCAACATTATTGGTGCTGCCCTTTTTATACTTGATATTCAAGTGAAACTGTTGCAGGTATGTAGACCACTTCTGATGGCGATCATTCTGCAATTTCCCTTGGGTCTGTATGAACTGCAGAGGTCGGTGGTCTGTGTGGATGACCGTTTCCTTCCCCAAAATGTAATGCTTCCATTGTCGGCAGGCCTGTACAATGGAATACATCTCTTTATCATAAGTGGGGTACTTCCGGACTGTGTCTGAAAGTGTTTCACTGTGATATGCCACTGGATGTCCATGTTGAGTAAGGACTGCCCCAATAGCATAGTCAGAGGCATCTGTCTCGACCTCAAATGGTTGTTGTAAATCTGGTAACGCGAGCACTGGTGCCGTGCAGAGGCGATCCTTCAACTCCCTGAATGACTTCTGTTGAGATTCAGACCAAAAGAATTTTGCTTTCGCCCCGCCCTTGGTGACTTGACTCAAGGGCCAAGAAATATGAGAAAATCCCAACACAAACCTGCGGTAGAAGTTGGCAAGACCTAGAAAGCTGCGGAGCTCTGTTAGAGTGGTTGGAGAGGGCCAATCCCGAATGACTTGGACCTTGGCTGGATCGACATGCACCCCCTGTTCATCAATGATGTATCCCAGATACTGAACCTCGGTCATGCCAAAAGTGCATTTCTCCAAATTGGCACATAGCTTGTGTTGCCGCAGTGTTTGGAGAACCTGTCGGATGTGGTGGAGGTGCTCTTCCCAACTCTGGCTGAAGATCAGAATGTCATCCAAGTATACTACTACAAAGGAGTTGGTGAATGGCCGCAAGATGTCATCCATTAGCCTCATAAAGGTTGCAGGAGCATTCGTCAATCCGAAAGGCATGACCAACCATTCGAAGAGGCCCTCCTTGGATTTGAAGGCAGTCTTCCACACATCTGAGGGTTCAATTGGTACCTGGTGGTATCCTGACTTCAGATCGATCTTGCTGAAATATTTCGCCCCCTTTAGTTGGTCTAGGAGGTCATCAATCCGCGGGATCGGGTACCTATTACGGACAGTGATCTTGTTCAGCGCCCGATAGTCAATACAGAGTCTCCACGTCCCATCCTTCTTCTGTACCAACACTATCGGGCTCCCACAGGGCGAAGAACTCGGACGGATGTGACCTTTCTGCAGGAGCTCCTGAATCTGTCTCTTGATTTCATTGTTCTCCAGAACGGAGCGCCGATAAATTGGTCCATTGGGTAGCGGCGCACCTGGGGTCAGATCGATGGAGTGCTTGACTTGACAGTGCAGAGGAACCCCTGCCGGGGAGGTGAAGATGTCTTCGTACTCCTCCACAATCTTGTCCATCTGTAGCTGCCGTGCAGAGGAACCCCGTTTGGAGGCCGCGGCCACTGTCTTCTTCTTCCCTTGAGGGCGTATCATCAGGAAAACAAATTTCCTGGTTTTGGAAATGATCTTACTGCATTGTTTTGCAGTAATCAAAGAGATGGCGGCAGGTGGTGCTACCTCTGGTATCCTGAACAACTTATTTCCCAATGTAATAATAACAGCACGGGGCCTTGATTCATACACAGCATGTCGCTTCCACAAGTATGGTTGTCCTAGTAATACATCACAAACTTCAAGGGGAGCAATGTCACACAATACCTCATCCGTGAAGGGCTTGATGTTGTATGGAAGGCGACACTGCTGGCTCACGCGAAGATCTCGCCCTTGGTGAAGCCACCCAATGGTGTATGGTTGTGGATGTGCTGTGGTCGGTAAGCCCAACCGCTTCACGACCTCTGCCGAAATGAGGTTCTTTTGACTCCCGCTATCAACAATGAACTGTATCGGGGAGCCCTTTACCCACATCTGGGAGTGGAAGAGACGCTCCTCCTCCTCTGGATCTTCGGGTTCATTTTTCTGGATCTTTGCGGTAGCAACAGTGGCGCTGGGATCCGCATCAATGATCTGCTTCCCTTTTTCATACCCCTTATCGGGTTCTGACTCAGAGTCGGAACATGCATCTGATTCTGAAACCTTTAGCTCAGCCACCAGTGACTGCTTGGCCCGACACTCACTTGTGTTGTGAGTGGAGCTCTTATGGAACTCGCACCATTTTCCAGTGTCCTTTCTCGGCTTCGCGGCGTTGCTCTTTGCTTGCAGCTTCGGCTGGTTGTCTTGGGCTGTCCCGCCTGGGCTTTGTCCTTTGTTCTGTGGTTTAGGGGCACCTTTCCCCTGCTTTGGATTCGCAGATCCAAAGTCTCGCTTCTTTTGTTTAAACTTCTGCTCGACCTTGACAGCATACCGGTATGCTGCGCCGAGCGAGGGGATGTTTAAGAACTGTATTTCTTCCTGGATGTACTTGTGCAGGCAGCCACGGTATTTGAGTATCAAATGTTGCTCCGAATCCTTGATACCCAACTTTGTGCGAAGGGTATGGAAAAGATTGGTGAACTCCGGCACGTCTTGGTCCCTTCCCTGCCGCAGCGTGGTCCACTTTATGTATTCATCCTCATAGCTTCCGACAGGGTAGTACTGCTCCTTGATGGCATCCCGGAACGAATCCCAGGTGGGTGCGGCTGAAAATAGTGAGCCAGTACTTTCATCCTTCTGCTCGCAGTAGGTTTCCCACCAGTCCTTGACGTGGGGGGCTGCTTTGAGAAGAGCAAAAACAATCTTTTCCCGACTCGAAAATTCATGAACAGAAAAATAACCCTCTAGCAGATTTAACCATTTATCTACGGCATCGGCGTCTATCTGACCCTCGAATATGGGGATTTCAAAATTAACTTGTACCTTAAAGGGTGTGGCATTTCCAGAGGAGCTACTGGAAGCCGATGCGCCGCTTCTGGGTAGCCGCTGAAGGATCTGCGCAAAGCTGTCCATCATCGCGTTCCGTTGTCGCTCGAGCGCTTCTTCGAGCAAGATTTTGATGGGATCTCCTGCCCCCTCGTCTTTCTTCTCGTCCGCCATGGGAGGCCGTCGGGATTTGCGAGGCTGGTCTTGCAAAGGTTCAACCAGTTCAAGCCCTAACTCCTTATATCCCGACCTTGTTGGGGACATGCAAAGAAAAACAGAGAAAAAGCAGACCGCTCTGATACCACTGATCCGGATTTAAACAGGAACGCAACAAATTACAGAGATAACCATATACACAAAGATGCAGCGGAAATAATACTTCATTTCATTAATGGAAAATACTGAAATATGCTTACAAACAGAAATGGCAATAAACTAGCTAGGGCGATGGTAGCTTATCTCTGAGAAGAGATGTGATGGCTACATGCCTCTGAACTGTTCTGAACTGTATTACAATGAGGCTCGAAGGCCTATTTATTGTTGAGAAACAATGGAAAACCCTTCACATACCGAAACCTAACCCTAGAAGATGAAACGCCAAATTGTGGGCCCCGTTTGGGTAAATTGGTACATCAATTTCCGGGGGTCGTAACTTTGGCATACGATCTCCGTTTGACGCGTACGATAGCTCGTTAGAAAGATCTATCCGAGTACTACCACTTTGGGGGGCAACAATAGGGCTCGGTTGCCCCAGAATTCCAAAAAAACGTCGTTTAGGGCCTCAAAACGGCTCCGGAAGTTCAGGACCCGAAAAACTGCTAAAAATAGTAAACTGTGCTACAATTAAGGAAACTGAAAATGCTGAGAAAGACAATGGTGGGGGTCCAGGTGGACCTGGCAGGTGGCCACCAATATCCACCTGGATCAAGTGAAATAATTGTCTATCCATGTGTACCAAGCACGAGGTGCTTCTTAACCCATACAACGCTCTCTTGAGCCTGCACACATGTGACTCGCTGCTAAAGATCTCGAAACCTTCGGGCTACTCTATGTACACCTCCTCCTCAATGAATCCGTTGAGGAATGCAATCTTCACATCCATCTGATGGATGTGCCACCCCATCTACGCTGAGAGAGCAAGAATCGTCCATATGGAAGAATACCTTGCGACAGGTGCAAGGGTCTCCTCATAATCAATCCCCTCTATCTGTGAGAAGCCTTGGGTAACAAATCTTGCCTTGTACTTCTCCACACTCCTGTCAGCTGCCTGCTTCACTTTGTAGATCCATCTCGAACCCACCAGTGATTTCCCCTCCGGTCTTGGGACAATCTCCCATGCACTGTTTCTGACAATCGAATCATACTCTTCCACCATGGCATCTACCCATGCGGGATCCTCCACAGCTTCCTCGAAAGAGGATGGCTCAGTCACGACACATTTGCTCACAAGAGCCATGTATCCATTGTACCGATCAGGTGACTGTCTCTGTCTATGTTGTGCTATAGGTGGTCCTACAACCTTCTCTGCATCTTGAGCCAGTCACTCAGCTTTTGTAGTGCGCTTTCGCCCTCTGATGGTTGGCGCTGCATGAGTGGTCTCTTCCACTCCATGAACTTCATCTTGTGGCTAATCCACATCCTGAAGCTCATCCTTAGGAACTAATAGCTACTCATCTACATGCAAGTGTGGCTCCCTCTCAAGCGAACACTTCATGGCTTTCTCCTCCTGAAATTTGATATCCCATCTCACAACAGTCTTGCAACTATCTGGCAAATACACACGATAGTTGTGGGGCGTATCAGTGTTCCCCACAAATATCCCAACCTCTACGGTCGGCTCCAGCTTCTTCCTGGCATCCTTCGTCACATGCATGTAAATAGGAGAACCAAAAATCCTCAAATGGGAAATATTAAGCCTCTTACCAGAATAAGCCTCCTCGGGTGTACTCATGCCAAGTATCTTGTGAGGAAAATGGTTCTGCACATATACTACAGTATTGCATGCCTCCACCCGCAAGTGAAGGGGTAGGCCCTGATCATGCAACATCGCCCGTGTAGCACCCACGATCGTTCTGTTCTTCTGCTCAGCAACCTCGTTTTGTTGTGGGTTATGGGGAGCTATGAGCTCTCTTCGAATCCCTTCTGCGCTGCAGAAGTCCTTGAACTCGCCAGAGATGAATTCACCACCATTGTCGCTCCTAAGAGCCTTCACCTTCTTCCCTGATTCCTTCTTGACCAGTGCTCTGAACTCACAGAACTTTGAGTATGTCTCGCTCTTCTTCTGCATGAAGAAGATCCAACACTTTCGAGAGAAATCATCAACAAAGATCACATAGTACTTGTGCTTTGCTGTCGAAGCTACTGAGAAAGGTCCACACACGTCTGTGTGAATTCTCTCAAGGATCGTCACAGCGCAACTATCCTTCTCATGAAAGGTGGCTTTCATAAATTTTCCCAAATTACATCCCTTACACAGATCTGACTGCGCAAGAGTGTCTTTAGGAAGCCCAGTAGAAATCTGCTACAGTATCTTCAAGGCTCCATGGTGAAGGTGGCCCAATCTCTGGTGCCACAGCTCGCCATCATCCCGGCTCACCAATCCTTCTACCTTGCATGCCATTTCTGCGCAACCATCTACATTCAATTGATAAAGGTTCTTAACTCGAACCCCTATCTTTCGGGTTTCTCCAGTTGTCTTACTACGCAGGAAAGCCTTTCCCTCGTTGAAGACAACATCATATCCCTTGTCTTCTAACATCGCCATAGAGATAAGATTATTCTTTAATCCCGGAACATGCATCACTTCCTTCAATACGAGGGGTTTAACAGACTCCCTCTCAAAGGAAATGGTACCAATACTGGTCGCACTGTATCTACCATCATTGCCCATCTCAATGTGCACTCCAAGATCTTTCTCATCCAGATCAGAAAACAAATCTTGAGCTCCTGTCATGTGAAAAGACGCACCACTGTCCAAAAACCATACCGATCCCATCACACTTGATACCAAGCATGCGATCAGTGAAAAATCCAGCTCAAACTGTGAGGCTAAGGCCTCTCCCGCTGCAGATCCAGCAGCTTGCTTATTTTTCCTCTTCTGTAGACAATTTGTGGCATAATGTCCGTGCTGGTAACAGTGAAAGCACTTCACCTTGGACATGTCCTGCTTCTTGCCTTTCACACCGGAATGAGAAACTTTCTTGTTCTTCCCCTTCTTTGCTTTGGCAGCCAAAGCACAATTTTCTTCATCAGATGCCTTTGATGAAGATCAGTCCCTGGTATTCGGCTTGATCTGCTCTTGCACAAGATCAGACCAAAGTCTCTCCCATCCTGGCAATTTCTCCCAACCATTAACATAGTCCTGATAGGAATGCCAACTCTTTGGAAGACCAAGGAGAGCCAATCTCTCCAAGTCCTCATCATCGATAGTCACCCCCACACTTCCCAACTCATCCCGACATTGGGTGAACTTCGTGAGATACTTGGGCATACTGTCTCCTTTCTCACACTTAATGTTTCTGAGTTTATCCTTGAGCGCCAACTTCCTCTGGTCGCACTTGCTTTGGAATAAATCTGTCAACACTTTCCACATCAAGTATGGAGAAGCCTTTCCATGCAAGATGGATACAATGTGATCCTTCACGCCCTCCAACAGAATCCTTCGACACTTTGCGGTCTTCTTTTTCCAAGCCTCAACTTGAGTAGCATCAGTAGGCTTTGGGACCTCAGCCTCTATGAACTCCTTCAACCCATTGTCATCTAACACTACCTCCATCCTGTCTTTCCATGCAATATAATTCTAGCTGCCTTCAAGGGCATACTCCAATCACAATCCGTTGAAAGACATTTCAACTTCGACACCAAGAAAACACTACTGCAAATTCGAATTCCACCAGCTCAAAACTGAACTGCTTCTGATCTAAAATTCGTGAGAACAAAGTATTTCTCATACAGAGATTGACTGTATGGGCATTTACCGAATATCTCACCTTCCAAAAGGAGGATGAATCCAGAGGATACCTAGCCCGATTACAGACTCTGCCTGAAGAAATAAAAATGTAATCACTTTCTGAATAATAGATTTGATGATCAACTTCGCTCTAATACCATGTAGAAATTTGAATAATATAACACTTATTCACAGAGATTATCCTGATTATACACTATTTGCGGATTGCATGCATAATACATAACCTCTTCTACCATTGATCATCAATTTGCGGAATTAAAAAAACAATCGCATGCGCCCATTGAAAAATCAATCACACATATCAACACAGTATGTAATGGGGAAAGCATACAGCTAAAAACCCCAAACTATCTGTATATTATAATGATAGAGAACATGTAACAATACATAGTACAATACTCCTCACAAGTACTCAGTACTATCTCCACATGCTACACACAAACTAGCTCAGATCTGAACAGGTCACGGGTTCAAATCTCCTCCACTGTTTGCCTGCCTGTACTGCGCAATCCAAGTTGAGAATAGATCAGATCCAAGTTTGAATTCCCTTGGCTTGTACTGCGCAATCCTCATTGGCAATCTCAATCAATGATTGTGCAAATCTCATGCACAGCTATAGTCACAACTGATAGTAGTCTCACCCTTTCAGCCACCTCTAACACTTGTCTCCACTAAACTGTCCATGCACTGAGTTAACTGATGTATTCTTTAGTTTATTTATGAGTTAATAATTAGTGAATTAATTAATAATTAATTCACATCACTCATCACTAGTGTATTTGGCAGTTAGACTAAATACAACTAGTTCAACTAAGTCAAACTGAACACAACTCCATCAACTCCTCAATCAACTCCACCAAACTCAATCACTTGAGTTCTAACTGAAGTCCATCATGCAATAGCTCAACTAACCCATAGGAAAAGTGTATTTCCTTCTGGTAGTTGCATGTGCCACATCCGTAGCTCGAACTAAAGTGCTGCAAGAGGATAATATAATGTTTGTAGTCCAAATATTATTAAGAGCTAATAATATTCAACTGTTCTATTTTTTGACTGGCAGTCAAAAAATAGACTCCGCCCATATGTCTAAAAATAGAGGTCCATCTATTTTTACCAACATGACCAATCATCCATAAATAACATCCTGCAACTCATAGACCATGATCCATATGTCTAAAAATAGACTTTGCGCCAAAAATAGCCTACTGGCCCACTTAGTGACGACGACTTCTTTTCACTAAGCTCCATCATCTTGTTGCATTTTCAACAACAAGAAGAAGAGCATAGGTAGAAAAAAGTGCAGTAAAGAAGAAGAAAGAGGCTATGTAGAAGAGGGAAGAAGAACTAAATAAAAATAAAGAGGAGGAATCTCTAAAGAAATAAAAAGAGGAGGTATTCCAAAAGCATGAGGAATAAGAAAAAAAAGAAGAAGACAAAATGATCAAAAAGTTGGAAGAAGAACTTATCATAAATGATGAGCAAGAGGAGGAGAAGAAAACAACATAAATTGAGCCAGTCATAACTCCTTTGAATATTTAGTCTCCAACAACTCTAACTGATGGGCACCTTCCTTTCAGTGAGGTGGGGATTCCACCTCCAGATGAAGATAGAATTATGGACATCTCCAATTTCACATTTGATGAGCTTAAATAAAAAAGCATTCAAGAAATAAAGACGTTCTTTCGAAATGAGCTAGATCGACCAATTTATATTCATACGAAATGAGTTATTATGTTGAATACAAAGACCAATCCCAAGGAAGTTGCTTCAACTAGTGTAGCCTTTGCAGTAGCCTCAAAAAATACTTCTTTTTTTATGCATAAGAATGAGTGATTGGAGAAATAATTGGTTGATGCAAAGTAGGAGATCAACCATTTCCTTAAAGAAAATTAAAGGGTGTCGTCCACAAGTTCCAACAGAGAAGGGCTACAATCAACTATATCTGAAGAACTCAAGTAGCTAGAAGACATAATGAAGCGAGTTTATGAAGACATGATCATCATGCACAAGGAAATTCTACCTCTATATGAGATCAAAAATGAATTACTAGAAAAAATTAGGCTCATAAAATTTGCTCATATGGTTGTTTATGCAATCTAGGAATGGAGCGCCAAGTACCTAAATGCACCAAGTACGTGGTAAATAAAGGAATATATGAAGATGAAATGGATAGAGTGGAAACAAAGATGCTTATGCAAGATTATGATCAGATCAACAATCACATAGCCAACACTATGACTACCTACATGAAATTTCATTATGGATTGGAATCTCTAGTTCGAATGCCGAAGGTACCCTCAGTTGGTGCGATTGAATAAGTGAAATGAGGAGATACTATCAAACAAGAGTTGGAAGAATTTTTGGATGTCATGAAACAGGTAGCCAGGCAAGATGACTTGGAGATAACTAAGGAGACCATTCTACAATATGTCATCCAACAAGTTAAGCTACTTATGAAGTTGACCATGTTATGGAAGAATATACAACTTGGATTGAAAACGATATTTCCATATGTGTTGGAGGGTAAGAAAAGATAAAATCTAGACTTACCACTAAAGGTCAAAAGTGTAGCAATGAAATACAAAGAGTGGTACCAATACATCACAGAGGAACTCCATGTCACAATGGCCAAACTACAATTTCCCCAAATTATAGAATAAATGTATTTTATTTTACATTTTGTAAATATTAGCCACATTTTGTAAAAAGGATAAACTTTATAATTAGAAAAGGGAGAAAATGAAAAGTCTTGTAGAAGTTGAAAAATCACCAAGAAGTGCAAAGGTCACTTGGAAGCCCAAGAGTCATGAGGGAGCTCAAGGTTACATAGAAGGTGAAAGGTCACCTCATTTGTTATATATAAACCCTCATTGCTTAAACAATGGGACTTTTAGCCTTGGATTCTTGAGTTAGCATGTGAGAGAGAGATTAATATTTTGAGAAGTAAGTTGTGCCTTCCATGTTTCACTATTGGAACAAGTGAAATGTCTATGAAATGGTGCATCTCATTTCTTCCACATAATCATAATAATCTCTTTGGAGTCAGACAACCTTTTCGTGCATGCATCCAAACTTATTGTAAGACTTTTCTTGTAATAGTTATGGTATGTGTTTATGTTTATATGTATTAAAGGAATGAACTACTTCATTATCTTTACTAAAAATCTTAATGAAAATGTTTGTCCCTTTTCTTTCATGATCGTTTATTAATTGAAAACTGTTTTACAACTAAGTAATGATTCTTTATTTATGTGTGTATCTTTATTAGAGTAACACTAATATTATTCTTATAAAGGCTCAAATTTTTCACTTTATTTCATGGAAGTAATTTTAAGCCCATTATATTTTCACGTTTCACAAAGATAACATACTTGTAGATATCAAGGGTTATTGTGATTTCTCTCATATGTTACTATTTCTTGCCAAAGAAAATCATTAACCCAACATAAGGGCAACTGGGGCATCATCCAAGATGGGACTCCCACAAAAAATGGTGTAGAGTCTAACTGGGACTTTATACTGGGGATATCCCCTTGTGTTGGTGAACTTACATCACAATCAACACCTTACTTGGGGCTAGGGATAGTAGGGGGTATGTTACAGAGTGGTATCAAAGCGTCTAGGTTCAACACTTCGATTAGATGGGCTCCCTCACTTAAGAAATGTGGATAAAGGTTTCAACTCTAGTCCTTTGAGAATAAGTTGGTGCCCTATTACTGATTTAACTGGGCATTGTACCTAGCTTAGATCTTTGGAGCTATAATGGAGTTCTAACTTTGAGTGTTGTGGTTGATGTGGATAGGATTGCACGTTATTTATCACATTTGATTGTGATTTATATGCTGGTTGCAAGGATGTTTGGTATGATTGATTCTATTGAAAAGTGTAATGGTATGGTTAGTGTTTTCTATTAAATCATCTTGAAGATCTTGACATTCTATTGATGTGATCATGGATGGTTATTATTTCTTTACTTTTTGTAGAACTAACTACATGTTTTTGTGCATGAATGTTTAAATGGTTTTTTATTTTGCGCTTGGGACAATTGTGCATGCAAATTCTCATACAATTAATGATTTAAATGTAAATTCAAATATGCAACAAAGATTAATAATGTTTCAAATGAAATAATGAGAAAACAACATGATAGAATGGAAAGAGACGAAAAAAAAAGTAACATAAAAGTAAAATAACACATACATCATTCGAATAAAACTATATTTATCATAATAAGTGCAATGAAATCATTCAACACCATGTGTTGATATGTTTCATCCTACAACAAATTCATTAAACATCATGACTTAAAACCTTCAGATAATGTATATCCTGAAGGAAAATAAATCAACTAATACTTGAAACAACTTATCAGTGATTATGTTAATTTTTAAATTATTCACATATACCAAGATATAAATTAACAAAACATAAACACTGGAAGAAACATCATAAATAAAAATTGCATATAAATGAGTCAAATAGTCATAGTGATAAGGACAACACAACATGTTCTTTAGACCAACTTAAACATATGCTTCCTTCCTTAAAAGCCGACCCTCTCGAAATGAAATTGAGGTCTTTATATACAAGTTTCTCAGGAATTGTCTAGATAATTGTCTTTTAATGACAAATTACATTGCATAATCATAGAAATAAAAACTATTTGTGAAAAATAATTTTAGTTTTTGAAAACTATTTGGATACTTTAGTTTTCCCCTTTGGTATGATATTAGCTGACGATCACTCCTCGCTATGAGTTATTTTCTTTTTCGGCCTTGGGAAGACTGTGAAATTTTATTATTCTTCCTCTAATCCTGCAATTTCTTTTATCACAAACAGTAATGGTGGGACTGCTTCAATATCCTTTGTGGTTGGGGCAAGGGTCATCTTTTGAGAAAAAAATCCCCTTTAACTTCATAAATTTATCCCAATCAACTGGAAGTAACCATTGTTGTCTCGTGAGCTTTCAATAAGTCACTCGAAGTATAGACATGAGGTTATAAGGAGTAGGAGGTAACTACTAAATCAATTTGTCCAAAAGAGATAACACTTAAAAATATCTAAAGAGATAATTTACCACCAACTCTCTAGAAATAATTTCTTCACCATTAGAGAGAATGTATCCATGATCTTCTTGAGTTTTCTTAAGGGCATCCTCAAGTTGTTCATCTGCTACAAGCCAAACAATTTTTTCCCAAAAAGATGGAAGTTTGAATCTTTGAATGTAACCCCATTTTTCTTTCAATTCAACGATAACATTCCTAGCTTTCAATATTTCATTATTCCTTTCTTCCTTACCTTTCTTCTTCTCTTTAACAAAATAGACTTACATGTGTTGGGAAAATGGAAAACTTTAATGGTTTCTTCATCTAATGAATTTAGGCAATCGATTATCTGATTTATTTCCTTCAACCTCCCATCCACTATAAGAGTTATGTTCTTCGTATCAATATTATCATTAGACATAATAACTGCATCACATTAGAGAAGGACGTTGACATAAGGCCTTATCTTGTGGATTATTTCATTAATCATTTCCCATACTCTTTTTTTGACCTCAATAAGAATAGCTCTCCCCGGTGTTTTGCTTTCTATATGCTTATGCAAGGACATATGCTTATGCAAGGACTGTAATTCTCCTTTATTTTCTTTCAACACTCACTAAACTTCTTCAATGAATTTTTCTTTATGTTTGATCTCATTACCCCAATTTTGATCAAGTTATTTCCTCTCTTGTTTTTGACTTTCTATTTGTTCCTCAAGTTCAGTGATTTTAATCTAAAATAATTTTAGCTTGTCTAGATCAACATTTTCTGTTGTGCCTTGTTGAAGACCATTATCAACAGTGATGTTATATTCATCTATTTTACTGAGATAATTTTTCTCTTTCTCATCAAACTCTCTAGCTTATCTATCCACTTTTTCTTTTAGATATTTCAACCAAACTTCCTTCATAGTTAGTGTTATTTGCAATTTTTGTAATCTCTTTCTTTCATTTTCTTTACACTGTAATGTTTCAACCAAGTTTGACACTTCATAATCAAGAAATTTTAAAGTTTCCTTTAAGTCTTTCATCTCTTTTCCCTTTGATTCCAACAACATTTTGGTGGCAGTTCCATCTTATGGAAAACCAAACATACTAATTATTATATCTCCAAATCTCTAATTTTATTTGATTTACTTTTTACATCCACTTTGGTATTGCTTAATTGAGCTTCAACTCTGGTCAATTAGTTTGTAATTTCTTATTACTAGGAATGGAATCTATTAATCTCCTAGCCAACACTTGTATTGTTTGTTTGTGCCATTCCACCATATCCATATATGACACGTGGCTCAGATTGAGGTTAATAGAAGTAATTGTAGAACTGATAAGCTTTGTTCTAGCTTTTGAGTTTTGACTGAAGATATTAACTTGAAGGTGTTTAACTATAATTAATAGTGGATATGAATATGAAACCTACACTAAAAGCCATTTCTTATTATATAACGTCTTCCACAACCTTTTCTTCTTGTGGAACCATCATCATTTCCTTGCCCGTAGTCTTTGCAAACCTTTTTTGATTTACACTAGTGGAAATGACCATATCTATATATGACACGTGGCTCAAATTGAGGTTAACAGAAGCAATTCTAGAACTGATAAGCTTTGTTCTAGATATGAGTTTTGGCTGAAGAGATTAACTTGAAGGTGTATTGACTATAATTAATAGTGGATAAGAATATGGAAACAGAGCTAAAAGCCATTTCTTATTATTAACATCTTCTAAAACCTTTTCTTCTTGTGGAACCATCATCATTTCCTTTCCCTTAGTCTTTGTGAGCCATTTTTTGTTTACACTAGGGGCAATGACAATAGCTATACCTACATAATATTTGTGTTGCATTTCCTTTAATAGACCCTATACTTGTTCAGATGATTCTTCACTAACCTTTTTGATAGTAGCATCTTCATCTTATTCATTTTTTCCCTTAACCACATGATCTGGTTCATCAGGATCGATTGCGCTCCCCTTTATTTTTAATGAAGATTGTTGATAGTTGGTGTCAACATAGAATGTCACCTTTACAATATATGGTATTCATTGAATGGCTGAGATGGGTTTCTCTGTTGCATGATATGAGTTCTTTTCAACTAAATCAATCTCCATTTGTGATGCCTCGATTAATATTTCTTTGGCCGCGGCTACACTTTCTTGTTTTTCATTTCTTTTAGGCCACACATTTGTTTTCGCCAATTTTTCAATCTCAAGATTTGATTTATGTGCATAAGATGATAGGCCTAATTTTCTCCTATATTCATATATTATATGATATGGATCATACTTCCAAGAAGGATATTTTTCTAGACCATATGTCGTCAAATCCTTTTCAATAATTTCCAATGAAAATCTATTTTAATCATTAAAAGAAAGATTTCAAATGGCATTACCGTGGTTGATTATTTATTCTTCGAAAGGAAATTAACTTTCATCAACCTGCAATCTTTTCCTAACTACTTTTAAGAAAAAAGATGAATCCTTTTCCATAATTTCCAGTGAAAATCTATTTTTAATCATTAAGTGAAAGATTTCAAATGGCATTACGGTGGTTGATTCTTTATTCTTCGAAAGGAAATGAACTTTCATCAACATGCAATCTTTTCCTAACTACTTTTAAGAAAAAAAGATGAAGATAGAAAAAAGGATGAAGATAGATGAACTTAGGAAGACAATAAGTTTGTCCCTAAAAACCACATATTCTGATAATAGTGTAATCCTTAAATAGATACAAATCACAATATTGTTTTCCTTCATTAGATTTAGAACTTTCCCAAAATATTTTGCCATTTTTTCAGGAAATTTTTTGGCAATTTTGTTTGAAGATAAAAAGAGAAGCAATCTGCATATCTCATATAAATTTCTGATGTTTTCCCTGGATATAATACTTCAGACTGTCTGTTGATTTCCTTTTCATTTCCATGTATATATTTTATTTATGTCATTAATCTTGTGTTGATAAGATACCGAGGATAGAAGAACAAGACCAAATGCATGAGGTACGTAAAATATATAAATATTAGGTCTAATATTTGAATAATACTTAGTTGTAAATGTATAGTTTGAGCCAAATATCTTGGGAATTAATCCTTATTTCCTTGTGGTTTGTCATTATTTCTCTCAAACACATGAAAGTGAATTCGTCTATGTTAGTTTGACAACGAATTAGTAACTTTGGGTAAAATGTAACTAGACAATTTTTACAGTTTTATACCGAAATATTAGTTATGTAATGACGGTCGATGATATAAAAGAAACAAATGCCCATGAAATGTAATGTGCGGAGATTCATTGTTGAATAAAAAATTCCAATTCAGTTTCTTATTCAGTTTCGTGTCTTGGTCATTCTGTTGTGGTTTCTTTGTTTTTTCTTCTCCTTTTTTTCTCCCATTCTACCAACAAGTGGTATCAGAGCCAATGAATTGAGTCGGGAGTCCTGGAGTGCTGTCGAGAGGTTGATTTTGGAGTCTAGGAGTGCTGTTGAGAGGCTGCATGAAGGGAGGAAGTCGAGAAAACTGAGCCAAACCCTGTATTCTCTGCACGAAGGGTCTCTGTGTCTCTGCATTCAGCGTGAAGGCTGCATTCTCAGCGTGAAGGTGTCTCTGCATGAAGGCAAGCAGATCTCTGCACCCAGCCAAGTTCCACGCTGCCAGACCTGCGTGAAGGGTCTCTGCGTCTCTGCGTAAAGAGCCAGATTGCTGCCAGTTGAGACTGCGTGAGGCGTTTTTCTTTGCTGCGTGAAGGAGCCGAAGTTGCTGCCTCCATGAAAGAGCCTATCCCTGCGTCCCTGCGTGAAGTGCCAGATTGCTGCCCGGAGTGAGAACCTGCAGTGCGAGTTGAATAATTGCCTGTGTGAAAACCTGCTTGATGAGAACCTGCAGTGCGAGTTGAGATTGCCAGATTGCTGCCCAGAGTGAGAACCTGCAGTGCGAGTTGAATGATTGATCTGCGTGAGGCGTTTTTTCTTTGTTGCGTGAAGGAGCCGAAGTTGCTGTTAAAATCCGGGTATTTTTTAATTTAAAGAATTTTTTGTTTAAAGGGGTGAATGTGAGAAAGTCAGGAAAAAAGAAGACAGTTTTTTTTTTAAAGGAAAGGAGAAAAGAAGTTTTTCTTAAAAAAGGGTTTTCTTTGAATTTAAAAAAAAACAGAGGTTTTTCCCTGGAAAAATTATTCAGCAATTGAAGTAGGGAGAGTTAAAACTTGGAAATCCTTTGTTGGCATTGGAATTTTTTTTTTTTGGAAGAAGAAAATTGAAATATTTTTTTTAAAACCCTAGACTGAAGATTGAAAGTCTTAGAAAATGGCCAAGATGTCGAATGCAAAATTCGAGGTGGAGAAATTCACCGGAAAGAGCAATTTTTCTCTTTGGAAACTGAAGGTTAAGGATCTGCTTGTGCAACAAGGGTTGCACAAGGCATTGGATGGGGTAACTAAGAAACCTGCAACCATGACTACTTCAAACTGGGAGGACTTGGATGCGCGAGCTCTCAGTACCATCCGGTTATGCCTAGCGGATGAAGTTCTCTTCAACATTGTTGAGGAGACTACGACGTCAGGATTGTGGGAAAAACTTGAAAACCTCTATATGACAAAATCATTAACCAACAGAATTTATCTGAAATGACAGTTATACAGTCTTCGAATGAAAGAAGGTTCAAAAGTTGCAGAACATTTGAATGTTTTTAATACACTAATTTGTCAATTAACAGATATGGAAGTCAAAATACAGGAAGAAGATAAAGCCATAACCTTGTTGTGTTCTCTGCCTGAATCATGGGATCACTTTGTAACTTCAATCAGCTTCAGCTCTGCTGATTCTTTGAAGTTTTAATCAGTCGTGGGAGCTCTTCTGTCTGAAGAATTACGAAGGAAATCCAGCACTGAAACAGCTGCATCAGAAGCCATGGTCGCTAGAGGACGCTCAAAGGAAAGAGGAGAAAAACCAAGGGGGTCTTCCAGATCGAAATCGAAGGGAAAGAAGTGTAAGGCAAAATGTTGGAACTGCAGTAAAGTTGGACACTTGAAGAAGGACTGTTGGAAACGAAAGGAATCTGAAAACCCGAATAATGAAGCGAATCAGGTCGATTCAGGTATGATAGACGAAGTTTTATCTGCTGAAGAATTATGTATGATAGATGAAACTTCACCTGAATGTAATGTCTCTCAGGGTTTTGATAGTTGGTTGTTATACTCTGGTGCTTCGCATCACATGTGCCCACATAGAAATTGGTCTACCTCGTATGAAAATGTAAACAGTAGTTCTGTGTTTATGGGTAACAATGTGTCATGTCAAACTGTTGGGATGGGAGATATCAGGATTAAGATGTATGATAACACAGTTAGGACATTAACTAGTGTTAGACATGTACCTAATTTGAAGAAAATTTTAATCTCTTTGGGAGTGTTGGATTCAGATGGTTATAAGTTTACAGGTCAGGATGGCGTCTTGAAAGTATTTAAAGGATCCCTTGTGGTTATGAAGGCAGAAAAGGTCGGAAATCTTTACAGGTTAAAAGGAAGCACTCAGGTCAGTGAAGCAGCAGTTGCGTTAGAAAAGGAAGAAGCAGGTACTCGTCTGTGGCATCAGCATTTGGGTCATATGAGCGAGAAAGGTCTTCATATACTGATGAAACGTAAATCTCTTCCCGGTCTGAAATCCTTGAATTTAGCTTTCCGTAAACATTGTGTGTATGGAAAACAGTGTAAACGGAGATTTAAAGTTGGAAATCATAATAGTAAAGATGTTTTAGACTACATTCATTCTGATATGTGGGGGCCTTCCCCTGTTGTGTCATATGGGGGTGCATTGTATTTTTTAACGTTCATTGATGATTACTCCCATAAAGTTTGGATCTATATGCTAAAAAGGAAAGCTGATGTATTAAATGTCTTTAAACAATTTAAAGTAATGGTAGAGAAAAGAACAGGAAAATCTATTAAATGTCTAAGAACTGACAATGGTGGTGAGTTCACTTCTGTTGAATTTGAACAATACTGTAAGGATGAGGGCATTGTTAGACACAAAACTGTTGTTTATACTCCTCAGCAAAATGGTGTTGCTGAGCGTATGAATCAGACTCTTATGGAAAGAGCCAGAAGCATGATCAGTAATGCTAACTTGGAAAAGGAGTTGTGGGCAGAAGCAGTATCTACTGCTTGTTATTTAGTTAACAGATCAACTTCAGTAGCAATTGATTGTAAAATTCTTGAAGAAGTTTGGACAGGTCAGTCTTGTGACTATTCACATTTGAGGATATTTGGTTGTGATGCTTATTCTCTTATTCCGAAAAATCAACATTCAAAATTAGATCCAAAGTCGAAATGTTATGTCTTTGTTGGGTATGACTATGCAGTGAAAGGATATAGGTTGTGGGATCCTACATTGCAGAAGATAGTCATTAGTAGAGATGTAACATTTGATGAATCCTCTTTGTTAAAATCAAATGTTGAACGAATTGAACAGGAACAGGTATCGCCGAGTGAACGAGTTCAGTTGGAAGCTAGATCTTTCGGTGACAGTTGAAAGGAAGGAGAGACTTCTGGAGAAAACGGTGTTGAAGACACAAAGGAAGCCGTTGAAGCTTCTGAACCAGTGCAAGTTTTTGAACCAATTCAGCAACGAGTCGCTCTGAGAAAGTCTACAAGGGAAAGGAAAACTCCCAAAAGGTATGAAGATTATGCTTCATCTTTTGCTTTGGTTACTGAAGATGGGGAACCTTCTTGTTATCAGGAAGCAGTAGATGATACAGATAGCGAGAAATGGAAAATGGCTATGGAAGAAGAAATGGACTCCTTCTCCAAGAAAAATACTTGGGATCTTGTAGAGCTTCCTGAAGGGAGAAGTATTGTTGGATGTAAATGGGTCTTCAAGCTGAAACGGAAAGTTGATGGTAGTATTGAAAGGTATAAGGCACGACTGGTAGCAAAAGGGTATTCTCAGGTTGAAGGTATAGACTTTCATGAGATTTTTTCTCCAGTTGTAAAATTTGTTTCTATACATACTGTGTTGGCACTAACTGCGTTGCTTAATCTTGAGTTAGAACAGTTAGATGTTAAAACAAATTTTCTACATGGTGATTTGAACGAAGAGATATATATGGAACAACCAGAAGGTTTTGTACGAGATCCCAGTAGAAGATTAGTTTGCAAGCTCAGGAAATCATTGTATGGTCTGAGGCAATCTCCTAGACAATGGTACAAGAAGTTTGATTCCTTCATGGTGAGCCAGAACTTTATAAGAAGTGAGTATGATCATTGTGTGTACTTCAAAAGTTTCAATGTCATATTCATTATCTTAGCTTTGTATGTTGACGATATGCTTATTGCAAGCAAAAGCATGGAAGAGATCAACAGGTTAAAGGCTCAACCCTCTAGTACATTTGATATGAAGGATCTTGGAGCAGCAAAACATATCTTGGGCATGGAGATACACAGAGACAAGAAAAATGGTAAGCATTGGTTGTCACAGCAGAAGTATGTGGAGAAGGTACTTGAAAAGTTCTCTATGAATAATGTGAAACCTGTTAATGTTCCTTTAGCTTCCCATTTTAAGCTTTCTTCAGTTTTGAGTCCTAGAGCTGATGATGAAAAGCAGTATATGTCTCATGTACCATATGCAAACGCTGTAGGCAAATTAATGTATGCGATGGTATCTACAAGACCTAACATTTCACACGCAGTTGGAGTTGTCAGTAGGTTCATGGCAAATCTAGGTAGAGAACATTGGCAAGCAGTGAAATGGGTGCTTCGATATCTAAGAGGCACAAGTGACCATTGCATCGTCTTTAACGATAGTGAAGGATTAGTCTGTGGATATGTAGATGATGACTATGCAGGTGATTTGGACAAAAGAATATCTACTACAGGTTATGTCTTTACTCTTGCAGGTGGAGCAATTAGTTGGATGTCAAAGCTTCAAGAAACAGTTGCGTTGTCCACTACCGAAGCTGAATATATAGCTGCTTCAGATGCCAGTAAAGAAGCAATTTGGTTAAAGGGTCTGCTCGATGAAATTGGAAGGACGCAAGAGAAAGTGAAAGTACTTTGTGACAGTCAAAGCGCTATTCACTTGGCTACAAATCCTGCTTATCACAGCAGAACCAAGCACATTGATGTAAGGTATCATTTTCTAAGACATGTGATCAATGGCAGAAAAGTAGCTCTTCAAAAGGTCCATACGCGAGAGAATTGTGCAGACATGTTCACAAAGCCAATTACAATAGAGAAGCTGTAGTGGTGTTTAGCTTCTCTTGGCTTGCAGAAAAGATGATGAATGGGCATGGGCAAGAAATTAGGAAAATTGTTGTCAAGGTGGAGTTTGTTAGTTTGACAACGAATTAGTAACTTTGGGTAAAATGTAACTAGACAGTTTTTACAGTTTTATACCGAAATATTAGTTATGTAACGACGGTCGATGATATAAAAGAAACAAATGCCCATGAAATGTAATGTGCGGAGATTCATTGTTGAATAACAAATTCCAATTCAGTTTCTTATTCAGTTTCGTGTCTTGGTCATTCTGTTGTGGTTTCTTTGTTGTTTCTTCTCCTATTTTTCTCCCATTCTACCAACAGTCTATCCTAGAATCACCAAGACACCCAAATATGATATCCATCCATGAGATCATGACCTGAAATAATGGTTTCAGTAACCTAGTAGACAGTGGATATTCAAACTTTGATATTTAACAGGGGTTTTCAACGAGGATTTGCAGAAATGTTATTTTTTCTTCTTCAGCCTAGGTTATGAGATCCTCACTTAGTTCTTTGTCACTAATGTTCTTCCCTGATGTAGGTCATTTCAACTTTTAGCTACAGTGTCGTCGGAAATTTATAAGAAAGTACATCCGTCCATAGGATGGACAATACTATGGGCATATGAGTCATAACAATTGGCTAGGATCAAGAGGGTTGAAATTTATTGGCAGCGAAACTGTAGTATGAGAACCAATATTTAATAGGTAATTATATAAGTTGTTAGGTTCAACATTAGGTTTTAACTTAGTTCTAAGAGGGAATATATCAAAATTATGTACTTGGGTATCACTAATTTTGGAAAAGTGTTAATAAAGACTTCACTCTATTGTTTTCTAGACATTTTCAACTCTGAAACTTCAATATACTGTTATAATATGAAACAAGGAAATTTCAAGACTTACCCATTCCTAAAGAGGTCAATGGGGGGTTGTCTCCAATCATGTTTCATCCTGATCGTCTCTTACTTCATGGAGATAGGCCCCTAGTTTCCCAGGTCTATCCTCTAAAATGTCTCTTTTCTTGATCTGGAGGACAGGTTCCCCATTAGACTGTTTGATGGGGGCATCTACTGGGGGCTGATGCGGCTATGGAGCACACATTTGGATCAGCCCTTTCGGAGGCCTTCAATTTTTATTGGTTTACAGGTGCCAGATTCAATTCCAGGGCTAAATTAATCTTCCCGTGGGGAGTGCTCCAGTGTGCTCTGTCGATGGAAATTAACAAAATATTTATTGTTGGTGACACTTTGTCTATCATCAATTGGTTTCACAGAGTCAATGATCTTGAGGAGCCTTCCCTAGTTAATTGGATGGAATTCAATCAGGTTGCTCACTACCTCTTTCTTGGACATTTCTTTCTAGCAAGTGTATAGAGAGAAAAATTAGACTGTTGATGCCTTATCCAAGAGAGGTTTGTCCCCTCATCAGAATTTATCCATTTTGAGCATCTCATTCAGAGTATTATTCAGGCCAGGGGATTTTTCGAGGTTTAAGTGTGCAAGGATATAATACTCTGTTTTGGTTTTTGTATCGGTGACTCTCTTTCATTCTTGTCCGTCCTCTTCTCAATTTGAATTTTTGATGTTTCTTGATTTCTATGATATTATATATGTAGTTCTTTTTCTCTATTTGTGGTTTCCGATGGATCTTTCATCGCCCAGTGCCCCTGTGGGTATGGACCAAAGATACTGTTGGTTGGATTGATGTTTTTTGCCCAATGAATCAAAGCTCTAAAACATGCATATGTAAAGTATTTATCCTTAATAAAGTCATTGTGTTTCTTCTTCGGCAAAAAAAAGAAAAAGAGTTATGTGGGGGAATTCCTTCACTTATTTCAAGCTTATGCGAATGTGAACGATGACCTCTCTATTGTAAAGATTGGTTAGGAAGCTCAAAATGAGAGTAAACTATTAAAATTAGTTTTAGTAAAAACTCCAGTATCGTGAATTAATTCTACAACACACATATCAATTGATAATTGTTACAATAATTATGTAATTAATATCAAAGACCTTTATTTAAGTGTGAGTTGTTATTTAAGTGTGAGTTGTTGGATGAAAACACTTCCTCCCATTCGATATGTCGGGTTCATTTGCTGGCTTAACACTCGTGAAAATTTATACATGTGATATGTAATTTAATTTGCAAATAATGTTTATATTAGTAAATTGATAGATTAGTTTGTTGGTTGTTGAATTTTTTTTTGAGAGATTTTGTCAACAAACAATTTTTTATTTAGAATTTATTAGATCTCCTTAGCACTATTTATATGCTTTGTATTTTATTTTTAAGTATAATATACAAACAATTTTGTGTACACCATGTCTGCTCCTCAAATTTCTTACCTTGTATCAGAGTCTCTTCTAGCCCTAGCCCTAGCCCTAGCCCTACTCCCTTATGGGAGTTTCACGAAGATAGAATATCATAACTTTTGAATGCTCTATACATTACATAAGTTGGTGGTAGAGTGTTAGAGTACATAGTTTTCAGTGTGTCAAGCATTTTGTTATTAGCAACGATTACTGCAGGGGAAGCTGCCAGATTAGAGCCTCAAAGTCATAGATCGATCATTCAATGCAAATTTATTGATTTCGTAAACCCTGATGACGGGAAACTTTCGATCGTGCGCGAGCTATCAATTAAAACATAGACGTCACAAAGTTGTGTGTCCAACTAGTTGTTCGGGAAATCCATTTTGTCATTGATGGAGGCCCTATTCTGTCTATATTCTGCTTGGCTCATGAGCTCGGAAGCAGACTCATTGGTTGTTCGATGTGCGGACTAGTATGTTTGAGGAAGACAGACAACGAGAGGAGGAGAGAGCTGGTCAAGTGCCTATGCATGCTGAGGAGCCTGCAGAGGTCTTCTGCATAGCGGAGTGGTGTATAGATGATATCCTTCCACTCCAAAGCCCTGAATTTTTGTCATATCCATCCAAAGCTTACCATAGATACACATGTATTTCCATTAATGTATGTAGCGGAATCAGTGGGTCCAATTCAATAACGCCTGAAATTCTTAAAATCGATTGGATCCTTGCCGCTGTCAAATCTACAATCCTGACAACTTCCTACACTTCCGACAGTGTGAATAAACGTGAGGTGGCAATTAGCGATGAAGAGACGGGAAATGTTTCAAATTTGGCATAAGTCAATCCTCAGCTCTTTTATGATCTTGAAACTCATGACTATGTCAATTTTCAATTATGGAGTTTTTGTTATTGGCCAGAATCCATTAAGGCTCTTGTTTGATGCTCAAGGGCATTTGTAAATCCATAAGGAGCAGATCAAAACATCATCTGTCGAATCTTTGACAGTGCGAAATACACTTCACAGTTTGTTCCAGTGCTGGCTATCTATTCATAAGTTTGGTTTTATTGTTTTTGGGGTTTAAAATTTGTGTAAAATGACTAAAACTAATTGATGAATAGAGAGATATAATTAAATTAGTGGTTCTCCATGCTAAGAGAATGTATCGCTAATTTAATTGTGTGAGTCTGCTATCACTAATTTAATTGTGTGAGTCTGCTCTACACTGATGGGTCTTGTTCTACTTCGGGTTTCAAGAGCATCAATTACATGTTATGTTATGAGATCCATGAGTGTAGAAAGGTTAGTTGCATGATTAACTGTTGGATACAGTGCAGTATCGAGATTGTCCTTCAGCAGATTGAGAAGTGCCAATTATACAAAGTCCATCAAAGATAGTCAAAGGTGTTTATGTCTTAAATGGATTTCAAGTGACAATTGGAAGATGAGGTGGTGAAGTAAGAGCAGTGTTTGTGAGACTCCAGAGTAGATATGAGCGCTGATGAAGACCAGTAAGACAGACTTGATTATATGTAATTTATGATTGTTGTAATAATATTTGTAGTGATGTAATGTAAACATTAGAAGGGGGCTTCGAAATAATAGTTACATTACTAAATTGATAGATTAGCTTGTTGATTGTTGAGATATTTTCTCAACAAACAATTCTTTGTTTGAAATTTAAGTCTTATAAACATTATTTATGTGGCTTTTAATTTGGCTTTGAATTTAATATACAAATAGTTATATGTTCTCTATGTTTTCTCCCCATATTTCTTACTATTTAAAATGTTAAATTCATCGCACATTGCCACCTGACATTAATATCTTCGTTGGATCTAGTGATTTAGGATTGTTTGATCATATTGAATGATGAGATTTTTTTTAAATGTCACACATGTTGTGTCTCGATGCGATTGACAAACATTGGATCAAATCGATGTGAATTGTTATATTATATCGGGTTACACCACAGTTGTTAACTTTCATTCTCTTCTGAGTCTGGAGAGTATAAACCGTTGAATCAAAATATTTGTTGTTGTTTGATATCATCAAGTCGGCAATTTAAAAAAAAAAGAATTGCAGGATATCATCCAATGTTGGTGATTAAAGTACTCTTAGATTAGTTTTCAAAAATATTTCGACTATTAAATTCTCTTACTATGTAGATTTTGAATTGATTATGCACAAACTTCATAAGAAACATTAATTGATTTAAATTAAAATTGAAGATTAATTGAAATTTTAAAAAGGGGAAAACCCAGTGTTCAAACCCGGCTACAACAAAATAGAAAAGTATATAATATTGAGTTCAATCGAAAGTATATCAGTGAGATTGGCATAAAAAAGGAACATGTATGAGGATAAATTAGCTTAGATAGTTCCATTCAAGTGTCAAACATGTCGAAAATAATACACTTTAAAACCAAAATGAGTGAATGGGAAAAGGTTTTTTAGAATCTGAAAGCTTTCAACATTCAAGAGATGGTGTACTAAGAATGGTCTAGTTAGTGATCTAGGTAGTAGAAAGTTATTGGATTTGAAATTCAATTTCAAGAATGTGAGAAATGTTGGAAGGATGAAAGCATTTGAGAAGATAAGACAAGATAATTTTGATTTTTATAGATGAATAAAGTGTCAATATAGAGTTTCTAGAACATTACCCCATGCTAACATGTTATCCATTGAAAATTGTATGAAGTATTGATTAAGGTCAGGGAGGAATAGTAGAGGATTAAAAATTATTAACTGAAACATATAGGAGAGCCTAAAAATCCCCAAAAACAATAAAAGACAAACATTAAAGACAAGAAAATTGAGCTAAGGTTCTTGTTACCACTCAAACTAGCGAGGAACCTCAAGGGGATCCCTAAAGGGAAAATGTTAAACCAAGGCAAACAAATGGAGACTTAGCCCATTGTCATCTCAACTAAGGCTCCCTTCCATTTATGGAATTTCACTCATAGGAGGAAACCCAGAATATTATGGAGTCACCAATGAAGGATAAATAAATGAATGGATATGAGTGACTCAAATAATCCCTTTCCTGGAACAACTTGAAGGATGGAGCTTGCTTTCTTTTTAAGCGAGGTACAATTTCTTCTAGGGAAAGGAAGGGAGGATTTGAGTGTTAGGTTTATGGGATATGATTTTTGAAGGATTTTCTCAATCCCTCTGTTAGTGCTAGTCTTTGAAGCCTTCCACCAATGATCAAATATACTCTTACAAAGTGGTTTTAGAGTTTCAAAGTCAAATTTTGTCATTTCAGTGAGTTTTCAAGTAAAATTTGGTCACTAGGTATTAAGTCTAGGATTTGTTTTCACTTCTTTCAAAGTTGTCCAAATGTCAGTCCATGTCACCATTCAGATGAGTGTACCATCATTCAGAGAGTTTTCATCATCATTTCAGGTTCCAATGGGTCATTTTACACCTTGTTCGTGCTTCAATTGTGCCTAAGTAAGGTTCATTTCCCTCTCCTAGGGTTTTGAAGGTAATTTATCTTGGATGGTCAAATCATCAACAAAACTTGTATCCTGATGTTCATATACCTTCCCCTATCCTTAATGTACCTTCTTGAGTACTTCCTGTCACTGATATCCCTCAAATTCATCATTTTCCCACAAACCCTGGCTTCTTGCCACAATTTGACAATTTTCTAGGTTAGGCCTGTATTTTTCCCTTTTGGAACCCTTCCCCTCACTCAATATTTGAAATTTCACCTTCATCTACTTCCTAACATCCCTCCCTACTTCCCAAATTTTCTCAAGAATTTAAAAGCCCCTTATCCCCTTCATTTCACTTCATTTCGACAAATCCCCTGTTCCACACATCAGAGAAGGTTTTGCTCAAATGATGTTTCTGAGCAAGAAAAAATGAATTTGAAAAAAGTGAGAAAGGGTTTTGTCCATAATAGGCCAAGGAAGAAAATAATCTTTCATTTTTTTCACAGGTGTCATTCTTTTAGAGAAATGTAAAAAATATAGTTGCCTCAGGAGAATTGATGCACTTCTGGAGTGACTTTGGGAAAATCAATATTATCCTAGATTAAATGTATGAATGACTTGCTTGATGAGTCAAATTATATCTAGACAAAGAGGGCTTTCTAATGAGATATCATGAGCTCAATTTGGAGTTGAGGAAGACCTTCAAAAGTTGACTGCAACAGCACTCTGCATTTAGGCAGCCTCATTTTGCACATTTTGAACAGTATTGGGAGATTTGACTTTTGACAAGGAAAATGACCTCTAGATTGGAAAACTCAAGATGTTCTGGAAAGTAGACTTGATAATCTTTCCAACGAGCTATCACATGGCCAATTTGGACACCAAGAAGGCCTTCATTATGGGTCTACAAAAAGGCGTTGCGCACCTGTTGATTGGCGTTGCGCACCTGTGGTAGGTTTCCGGTGTATTTTTACTCAGGCGCTGCGCATTGAAAGTGCGTTGCGCACCTGTTGGAGTTTGCTGCGCATCTATGGGAAACTACCTATCAGCGCTGAAAACCCTCAAATAAACCCAAAATCACTTAAATCTCCTCCAATTTGCAAGATTTCTCTCCTACATGTAAGTATTGTTGCTGCTCATTGCCATAAGACTTTTGTGCTTAGAGTTAATGTTTGAAAAGGCTAAACCCTAGTAGCCAAGTTTTTCCATAAAGTCATTGTTTACATGGTTATACCCCTACACCCATTCCCATTCCCTCACATGACACTTCTCTAAAAACCTACTTCCCATTCCCATTCCCTCATATACACTTCCCTAAAACTCTACTTACATACATAACCCTATACCCTAAATTCTTAAAACCCTAGTCATCCCCTTCATACCCTATTCCCTCAAACCCTACATTACATCAAATCTCACTCATATCCCTGTCTCATCAAACTCATTCCATTTCTTTTGAAAATCTCTTCGTACTCATCATTCACCCACACTACCTTTCTTTCCTCACTAGCATTTACAGTCAATCAAGCCAATGGACAGTGATTATGGAGATTTTGTCCTTATGGACCATGAGGTGACACAAGAGGTGAGTGTCATGGACTTGGATGCTCAAAATCCAATGAGTGTCAAAGATTTGATCATCAGGGAAAAAGATTTGTAATGCAAGGACAAAGAGGCTAAAAGCCAAACTAAGAAGAGTCTTGAGGAACAAGAAAGACCAAGATAAACTCAAGATCCTAGCTGAAGCATCATTGGCACATAAAAGCACTTAACAAGGGTTAATAATGCCAAATTTCAAGAAATTTAGAGAAATTTTTGTAAATTTTGAAATTTTTAATGTGAAAAACAGACTTTTCTAATAGGTGGTGGCGTTGTGCTTTTGTTGGGGACATCTTCTTGCAAAATGGTTTGAATTTTTGGAATCAGCATGGAAAAATATGGAAGCTCAGAAATGGCTGAGAAATTTGGACAAATTCTAGGTGTCCAAAAGGGCAAAAAACACCCAAAAAGTGCCCTCTCTGCCACCCTTTTGCCACACAGGAAGCAGTCTTGGAAGAATCCATTTTTGTAGGGACAAATGGACTCCAAATTTAGAAATTCAAGTTGTTCCAGAAAGTAGACTCATCAAGCTTTCAAACGAGCTATCCTACACCTGATTTGAACTCTGGGAAGCCTTCCAAAATTTTCCTAGAAAAACCATTGCGCATAGAATCAGTAGCACTGCGCATAGAATGAATTTTGCCAGTTTTGTTCAAAAATCCAAATTTCGCCTAGTTTTCTCTACAGTTGACTTTTTCTTGCTCTCTTGGTGAAATTAGCATGGTAAATGATGTAACTTGATGTAATTATGGATGTAAAACACTTGATAGGGTAGATACATCAAGTCAAAGGTGGATTTGAGCTGAATGAATTGGTTTACTTGGTTTTAGAGGCAAGTTGTTCCACTCCCTATATTCCTATTCTTAGTTTAGATATGGTTGAAACCACCCCTTTTCTCATGGATTCAACCCTGATAGCTAGCTTGAGTAGTTTCCTTGCCTATATCATGTACTTTTTGATTCATTTGTAAAAGGTTGGACTTTGGTAGAAGTGTTGGCACTCATTGAACATTTGTATCAACAGTTTGGCAAGGAATAAAACTAGGTTTCACAACTATTTTTGTGGGATTCTTGTGGCAATGAGCTTATATATTGTTTCTTCTTTGTAATTAGTTTTTCTGATGTTTTACATGTATCCAAATCCATCTTTCTCTTCTATAACTAAATAAATCATGGTGAATGGACAAAATACACTGTTGTGCTTTGTCTTGGGAATGCATTTGGTTTCCAATGTTTTCAACTGTATGAAGAGGATTCATAGTTTCTTTATGCCCTCCTCAACTCCTCAGTTGTATTAATCTACCATCTCAAAATATTTCGAGCACATAAACCCTTGTCTACCTCGCCCCACAGAACATGACTGTATCCCTGAGTTGATTTCCTGGACCCAATCTACCTCCTCCAATTGATCCAACAACCAAAACCTAAAAATCAAACAAAAACCCTAGAGCTATTATACCTAACCTAAAATTAGCATTCAATTCAGTCATCTCAAGTCCTAGTTGCCAATGTCCTAATTGAGATTGACAAGGAGAGAGCCCTCTCCCAACTTGGTAAGGCTAGCTACCAGGCTAAGCGTGGTTTGATGTTACCTTAGACCTACTTTCCTTCAGCCTGAGGTAGATTTAGGCACTAACACCCTCAATCCTTGTTGAAATTGGTATCCATGATGGTTCTTAAGGAATTTTCTTTTGAAAGGAATGAGACCACACGTGACCAAGTGGACCCACTTTAGCACAGGAGGAAAGAGTATGGAAATCAATGATTATCCTTAACATGGACAAGGTATGGAAATGGATAAAAGAAAGAATATCACTTAAAGGTTGGAATTGATCCAATAAGGTATTAGCCTTTGGGGATACTAGGGCAAAGTTTGATCCCAAATATAGGGCATGGATTTTCTCAGAACTCCGCTGTCAAAATAACCTCAAATTCAGAGGAGGTCTTGCAGAAACACCAGCACAGAAGACCCTAAGAGATCAAACTTTTTGGATTGGTAGTTTGTCAGGAATATGATGCCCTAGGTGACCCAACTAGGCTAGACATGGAAAAAGGGGAAATATATTATTTTAGGTGACCACCTCTTGGTAGATCAGTGCCTTAGTCTTGGAAGAATGGATTCTATGACAAATATGAACAAGATTCTTTATTCTTAATCAAGGAGGCATCAAGACCACTTTTCTAGCCTTTTAGGTGAAGGAGAAGCAATCTTGCAACTTTTATACTTCGATGTGCAAAGGAGATGGCTTATCAAGGTAAATTTATTTGATATAATTAAACCTAGGAGATTTCGTTCACATGAAATGGCCCATACATTGAGGGATGTTATAATAGAGACAAAATTCCACAATTTTAAGCAGTAAATGCAAGCTGCAATTAGCCCTAGAAATAATGAAAATCTCAGTCCAATGTATATGAAAAAGAGAAAAAAGAATAACATAAAAAAAAAATGTAGTTACATGTAATAGAATATATCCAACAATTTGAGAAGAGAGAAGCTCCAAGATAAGATAGACCAAATCCACACATCAAAATTCATCCATTAAGCTCCAATTCATACACTAAGAAAAAGTGTGAAATTCTCAAGAGAGAGAAGAGATCCAATCCAAAGTGATGATGAGAAAATGAGCTCATCTCACTTGTATTTATACACAACTTAGGAGTTCGAATTAGCCTCCATGGTCTACATAAGCCCCAAAAATAAAATAATGTTCTAATAATTCAACTTTTAGTAACAATCCCACCAAAATAACTCATAAATGAAAAAGTAAGCCTCTCAAGAGGTCAAATGATAATCTATGCATGTCGTATGGCTCTCTAAGTGGCTTAATGAGGTCCATGGGTACCATAATGAAGAGTAGGACCCTCAAAAGCAGTGGACAAGGGGGTGGACCCTTGTAATAACTTGTGGTGATCCAAATGACATGTGGGGGCACACACCTGTCCTCATGGGTCTCCAAACAAATTGAAGATGCTTGTAGATCGCCCGCAAGGGTTAGGATGTTGGTGTAGGTGATGCCACATCATTGTGCAAGTCCTAGATCATATTCCAAGTGTATGGTGCAAATATGGGGCCAATCGGGCATGATGGATCAGGTGCATCTCCCTCGTCCAATAAGTGAACCACGAGAAATCTTTGAATGGATGTGGGGATCCATGGAGTGTTTTCTACTACTTTGGATGCCCATGGCTCTCAACGCACACCCTACAAGTGTTAATGTATCCCTCTGAAGGATTAGAACCCCGTATAGGGAGACCAAACCCAAAATGGGGACCATCTGCAATCTTGCATAAGATCCAATGCATCCCCTATCCTTCGAGTACAACAAGTCATTAGAGAAGTCAATTAAATGAGCTTACCAAATGATGGAACATAGGTGGGGATTTCATAATGGTCTGCCCTTCCATAATGGATTTCAGGATATGCCAATGTCTACTATACTCCAAATGGGGTTAACCAATAATCCTATTAGGTGGTTTCTAATTCTAAAGGGGATTATATACTCAGGGTACATCCTCCAAAAGATGGTGGCATGTGACAAATAGGTGAATGAAGTAGCTGATGAGAAGGGGTAGCCATGGGTCACATGTTGGGGTACAAGGGTAGCTAATAAGAGGGAAGTCCACACTTGGGTTTATAATGTATAGGAGGGAGAAAACGTGGTACATGAGGTGCCCCAACCTTGATTTTTCCACCCTTCTTTATATGCCTTTTTCCTTTCAATGATTTTCTTTGCTTAATTGCTCGAGGCTCAAGGGGTGAGAGCATGATGTATAAGATATAGTAGTGAACACCCCGCTTTAAGGTGAGGCGGTTCATTGCTCACCATGGGTTGGGACAATCATGGGTTCCTATGTGATGAAGGAGGTTCAAAGAACCCTTAGGAACTATGGTGATGTCCATGATGATGGGGTAGAGATCATGTATTGGTTTTTTCCCACATGCTAAATGTGTTTGTCCCAACCATCTTTTTCATTTTGTGGTACACTTTCCTATTGAATGTGGCCATATATGATTTTATCTTTCGTTTTAGCTACATCAACCTCTGGGCTTCATTCTAGGCCATGACCTAAGGTGTGGGAAATGGGAAGGGGCATACTAACCCTGTGTGGACCTAGTGGAGAAATGATGAATGGGGTAATAATGAATGGAAATAGGGTAATATAAATGGATAGGGGAGCGGGACAACACAACCAAAATCGGGGTTTCCCATGAAATTTCATCCTTAGAGAAAAATGGATAGTAAAAGAGATCCCATGAGACTATTATCTAAGGTTAATACCTAAAATGGGTCTATGGGACAAGAGCACAGACCTAGCCCATTCTCTCCTCTAGATCCGCCCATTAATCCATGCCCAAAAGTGTCCATGATAAGCAAACTACAATACTAAATTTCTAATGACAAGGCATACCTTTAGGTTTGAGAGGCCCACCTTCAAACATACGATCATGGCGGATGGGCGAGGGTCCACATGGCTGGCTCAGGTTGCAGAGAAATAGCACAATGAGCTAGCTAGTGGCTGTAAGGGGGTGCTATCTACTGGGTGAGGACCATCTTGGAGAAAAATTTCTCCTAGGGATATTACCCACAAAGTGGTCGGTAACATTTGGTTCTAACTGGGACATGATCTCTCAAATAAGTGGGCAAAGCTACTCGAACAGGAGGTCATAAGAACTCCAACAATCTCTTGATTATTGTAGACCTGTCACCCACATATATAATAGATGGAAAAACATGGGGCAACATGCTTTCGCGACGTCTCATGATCGCACATGCTATATGTTAGGCCATAAAATCAATAGAAATATAATATGCATATATGCACCTATCTACCATCGGAAATATCATATGGTGTTATTTCTAATGCAAAAATCAACATGCAATCCATCCTACTCTACCATGCATGTAGTAAGGATAATAGTAAGTGTAATCATAAAGCCAATGAAACCAACATATCATCAAGTCAATATAAATATGTCTGCTTATATGATTACTCATGCAACAAATCCCAAAGAAAATACAAACCCAAGCACATGGAGGATGTTATGGGTGGGAGGTGGAAAAATATGATACCCACACATGGATCATTATGTAAGAAGAGGCAAGAAAAGGATGTAATCTAGTCCGTGAGATCTTCTCTTGCAACCAAAATATAGAGATGTCAACAACCAAGCTCACATATTTTTTATGCATGACAACCTCTGGCATATCATTTTTGCCATTGTCCTTATTATTTATGTCATGGCTTATAGCCTTAATTGGGTTATGATTAGTGGGAAAGGGAGTTCAACAATATGGAGAAACAAAAGTAGGTTTTACGTGATGATTACATTGGAGAGGGGAGACTATGGAGTGATCAAAACCTCGAAGGTGCGTCCAAGGAGGAAAATTGTAATTAATGAAGGGCTTCTCATTGACACTATACTTAGGAGGGGGGAGGGCTCACAATTACTTGAGATCATATGCCCACAGGTATGGAATAACTTGATGAAGACTGAAGCTGATGACCAATAATAAAAATCGAGAAAGAAATATTGTATTCAATGGGTTGTGCTCTCCCAAAGCCATAATTTAAAGGCTCGGGTGATTTGAACATAAATCATACTCAGGAGAAGTGGGAACCCTATAAATTTCCTTAGTATCAAAGATTGGGTCTCTCCTAAAATGAAAATTGATCACTTCTAACTACCCCTCTTTATGAAAAGTAAAATTAATATTCTCCTTCCCAAGGGTATTAATGGGTATGTCATCATAAATAGTGCATGAAGGGAAGGGAGGACCAATATCATCCTGATCCTCCTTGTCGGTGTCATAAATGCGAGCAAAATCAAATTGAGGACCAACAATTTCCCATTTCTCCTTTTCAATGTCAAAATAATCTTCAATGTCCTCTTTCAACGGGCTAATGGGATCATCTCTCTCAAAAAGGAAGGGTTGGTCTCAATTTCACTTTCCATAAATTCATCCTTCGCAACACATGTGTCCTCAAAATCATCATTTTCATCATGTGGACCCAAGGAGGGCTCGTCTTCTTGCTCATTAACTAGACTCTAAATGTCTTGATGATGCTCGATGAAGGCTTCCTCTTGGATGCTTAATGAAAGATGTACTTGAAAATGTCTAAGAAATCCATCAACGAACTCTTCAATAGATGATATGCTCCTAGATTCATGATCATGCAATGCTGAGTTATGACCACTGAGAGATCCTATGAACAATAACATAAGGACATCTTGGTGGAAAACCTTCTCTTGAAGTATGTGCATTAAATCTTTATATGTGGTCAATTGTGGAGAGCATATCACCATCAAACACGGGAACCCCATGTACCATCCTTCCCTTGACATGATTAGGATGCCCAGGGATTCTAGGAATGTCTAAAGTGGGAAATTCATCAAATAATGATAGCATATTTGAGGTATACATGAAAAATATGTAGGTGTCGCCATGGTGAAACTATAGATGCCTAGAAAAATGCTTGCTTCACCCTACAAGAAATGACCTTAAATTTTAATGAAGAACTGGGGCTTAATTCTTCCAGTGGAGTCCCCAATAATGATATGTCAATATGTCATATCAGGAATAAAACACACATTTAGTTTCCCTAGTGACGACACCAAAATTTTACTGCTCAAACTAGCAAGGGACCTAAAGGGGATCCCTAAAGGGAAAATGCTAGACCAAGGACAACAAATGGAGACTTAGCCCAATGTCACCTCAGCTAAGACTCCCTTATATTTACATACTTTCACCGATGGGAGGAGACCTGGTATATTATTTACTCACTAATGAAGGATAAATCAATGAATGGATATGAGTGACCCAAATAATCCCTTTCTCAGAAGAACTTGAAGGATTGAGATTCCTTAACTTCTAAGCAAGGTACAATATATTCTAGGGAAACAAAAGGAGGATTTGAGGGTTAGGTTTATGGGATATTATTTTTAAAGGAGTTTCCCAATCTCTAAAATCCTTGTTGAAATTGGTATCCTGGATGGTTCTTGAAGAATTATCTTTTCAAAGGATCGAGACCACACAGGGCCAAGTGGACCCAGTCTAGGGTAGGAGGAAAGAGCATGGAATCCAATGATGATCCCTAACCTAGAAAACTTATGGAAATGGATCAAAGAAATAATATCGAATTAAAGGTTGGAATTTATCCAATAAGGTACTAGCCTTTGGGCATACTAGGGAAAAGTTTGATATTGAAGCTAGGGAATGGCTTTTCTCACAACTCCACCATCAGAATGGCCTCAAATTTGGAGGAGGTATTGAGGAAACACCAACACAAGAGACCCTAAGAGATCAAACTTTTTGGATGTCTAGTTTGCTGGGAAAATGATGCCCTAGGTGACCCAACTAGGCTAGACCTAGAAAAAGGTGAAAATACATTATTTTAGGTGACCACCTCTTGGTATATAAGTGCCTTAGTCTTGGGAGAATGGATTCTATGATGAATATGAGTAGTATTCTTGACTCTTAGTCAAGGAGGCCTCAAGACCACTTCACTAGCCTTCTGGGTCAAGGAGAAGCAATCTTACAGCTTTTATACTTTGATGTGTAAATGATATGGCTTATCAAGGGAAAATTATTTGATAGAATTACCTCTAGGAGATCTCAATCACATTACATGGCCCATACATTGAGGGATGCTATAATAGAGGCATAATTCCATAATTTTAAGCAATAAATGCATGCAACAATTAGCCCTAGAAATAACGAAAATATCAGCCCAATGTATATGACAAAGTAAAAAAATAATAACGTTAAAAGAATGTACTTACATGTAATAGAATATATCAAACCATCCTCAATTTCACTAGAAAGAAGCTCCAAGATAAGATAGACCAAATCCACACATCAAAATTCATCTACTAAGAAAAAGTGTGAAATTTTCAAGAGAGAGAAGAGATCCAATCCAAACTGATGATGAGAAAATGAGCTCATCTCACTTGTATTTAAACACAAATTAGGGGTTAGAATTAGCCTCCTTGGCCTACAAAAACCCCAAAAATAAAATAATGTTCTAATAATTCAACTTTTGGTGACAAGCCCACCAGACTAGCTCATAAATAAAAAAATAAGCCTTTCAAGAGGTCAAATAATAAAATATGCATGTCATAGGGCCCTCTAAGAGGCCTAATGAGGTCCATGGGTGCCACAATGAAGAGTAGGACACTCAAAGGCAGTAGACAAGGGGTTGGCCCCTTGTAATAACCTGTGGTGCTCAAAATGGCATGTGGGGGCACACAAGTGTCCTCATGGGTGTTGAGAATGGGTCCCCTGGGGTTAATTTTGGGGTTAAAAGCCCAAGTTTTGGGGCTAAAGACCCAAGTTTTGTGTAAAGAATGTAAAGTATCCACATTTTATGGTCGTGGAGTGCGAAGATGAAAATAATCAAAAATGGTTTCCGTCCTTAGTTTAGATAGTTTGTGTCAGCTTGATGAGATCTGCCCTTGGTCTGCAGACCATGGGATTGTATAAAAGGGAGTCTTAGAAGAGTCTAAGGAAAGTTTTGGTAGAGTTCTAAGTAATTTTTTGGGTCTATGAGAGCTAAGAGCGAAGAGTATTAGCGTAGGAAGAGGCTCTACAGCTGAGTACGTAGAGGCCTAGGGTAGAAGTCTGCAGCTTAGTGCGTGGACCCCTACAACTATGTGCATAGGAAAGTTAGACTATATATTGGAGATCTAAACCATCAATAAAGAGAATTATTCTAGAGATATCTGTGTATGAGTTATTTTACTTATGTTATGATTGTTACGATTATGTTATGTTGAATATTGGGTTTACGAATTGCTATATTGATGCACGAATCTATGTATTGTACTTTGTCATATGAAAGAAAGTAAGAATATATTTTTACGTGAAGATAACCATAATGCATGTTAAATTTAACCAATACTTAAACTAGTCTGGGTGGACACAAAAGTAAGGATAATTACAAAAGCATGTAAGCGTCTCAATTGGCTATTTAGGGTTCACAAAAGTCTCTGATTGTCCTTCGCAGACCAAGAAAAGCCCCTGAATATATCTCGTTGATTGAACCTCCTCTAAGTGACAACAAGGGAGCAGCATAGGCTTCTCTATAGAGCGTTGTTCAGTTAATAAGACAGGGGTTCCCGCGAATACCTCATCCACCCACACTGCCTCCATCTTCACCTCCACTTCTTACACCCTCGCCCACACCACCACCAACTCCGTAAATATACCTATGTTCAAGGGCATGGGAAATGAAGATCCAGACTAGTTTTCACTTGCCGCAAAGGTTGTATGGGAAGATCAAGATATCACGAATGATTAAATGAAGAAAACAACGTTGGTTATTGCTTTACAGGACCACACACTGATGTGGTACATGAAGTACTTCATGGATAACCTGATGTCTGCGTTGGCAGATATCCAAACTACGTTGAATAAGGAATTTAGTAGACCTAATTCTAAAGCACAATCAATTGTGGGAATCAAAGAAGTCATGATGAAGCCTGGTGAGACACCATGGGATTTGGATCAGAGATTGAAGTGTATGATCCGCAAGGCTAAGATGAATCTGACTAATGGGTAGCACTTCGAATGATTTGTGGCCTCGCTCTTGCCTCACCTAAGGGTTGTGCTATAACAATAGAAGATTGGGACCCAGGTGGAATTTGTGGAAATTGCGATGAGATTGCATGAGACACCAATGCAAGATGCTAATATGGGGGTTCAGTAGATTCATGCGCAGTTGTAGAACCTTTTCCTCGAAATGAAAAGTCTAAAGAAGGATAGAAAAACTCAGCCCAAGGCCCGTGAAGAAGTTTGGTGCCTGAAGTGCAAAAGCCATGGGCATGACAAAGATCACTGTCCAGTTTTCGCAAATTATGTTGTAGTAGGGGGACCAATGCCACTTAAGTCGGAAGCTGCAGCAAGGCCAAGTACAAGGCCCATGCTATGCTGTGCTATCTATCAAGTGGTTGGGAAACATGTGACAAACAATTTCCATTTGCTCCAGAAATTCGTACAGACACCACACCAACTCTTTTGCAACTTCTTTCAATCACTGGGTCATGATGAGCACAATTGCCAGAGTTACGAATTAATGATGGACAAGACACCTGCATACAAGGTGCAAGTAGAAATGCGGCCTCCGGACTAAGGCACTAGACGAGCACGAGGCAAGTATTAAGGGCATAAACGAGGCCGAGGTGGAGGAGGACTTGGTAGAGGTCAAGGGCAGGTTATTTGTTACAAATATGGAGGACCAGGACACTATGCGCGAGACTTCCCGAATCTGATGTGGCTTTCATGCCGCTATTGTACTTAATTTGACCATGCGATAGAGGATTTCCATATATTGTTAGCTAAGATACGTGAGAAGGGGGCGTAGCCTTAACAGCCGACTCAGAACTTGCAGATGATGAGGGCTGAGCCTTGCGAGGAAGATCCTAAGGTAAATATTGTGTTGCGGAGAGGGGAAATGACTGGTGAAGACAAGGGGAAGCTTCCTGAAGAAGGTGAGTGGGTTTGCAAAGCACGAGAAAAGGAGACCGAGTTTGATCTAGAATGCGTGAAATAAACATTTATGGAAGCAAAGAAAAGCTTCGCCGAGGCCTCTACCTCAGGGAGTCAAGAGAAGCTGGCTGATGAAATGGACCCATCCATGATTACCATGTTCTTGGAGACCTGCATGAAACTACTACGCGATAATAAGGATGTGAAGGGACTACAGGAGCTAATCAATAGATGTGATGGGAAGGAAAACATTATTGACGGACCACGCGTAGTCAGAAATATTGGCAGGCATAAGAAGAGAATGGGGTGTGAGATGAGCCTTACTATGCAGATAGGCAAATATGAGATGGAATAGGTTATTTTAGATTCGGGGTCAAATGCAAACATTCTGCTGAAACAGACATGGGAGAGAATGGGAGACCTATGCTATAGTGGTCTCCGATTCAGTTAAGGATGGCAAATCAACAAAAAATCATCCCAATGGGAAGGTTGCAGGGGGTAACAATTGATATTGAAGGCGCGAGCGCACTAGGTGATTTTGAAGTGATAGAAATTCTGGATGAGAGAAATCCATACCCATGCTCCTTGGGATCGATTGGGCCACTGACATGAATGGGGTAATCAATTTGAAGAAGCGAAAGATGATATTTGAGAAGAAATCGATCAGCGTAGTGGTGCCACTGGACCCTGGAAAAGGACCGCGCTATACTGAATGGTCCGCGATTATGAAAGTGATGATGATTTATACTAGATTTACAAGATAACGGTGCGAGATCAATATTGGGTGAATCCGACAGCAGATGGACGTATTGCATGGCACTGCGAAAGTTTTTTCACATAAGATTCAGATGAAGAACTGGAGCACTGGCAAAACCGACTGCGTGAAGTATCTACGCTATGTTATAATATGATGACCAAGTCATTGCCCTATGTATCATCAGAGGTAACAAATATGCATTACTATGATGGTTTAACTTATGTTGATCACTTTTTGGATGCATTTGAGAGAGAAGTTCCAGAGAAACATCGCTTCCAGGCCCTAGACTAGGCGTTGTGCGCTACACCTGCAAGATGATGGGGCACACACAAGGACAGCTTTGATGATTGGCACGTATACAGAAAAATGATGAGAGTGTTGTTTGGTCACCCACAAGTGCGACTAACTAAAAAGTATGATGGGAGAAATGATCAGCGCAACCATTTGTCCAAATGAACTTAAACATATGGAGCGAGGGCTTAGCTAGAGTGGATACATCTGTTTTGTCATACTTCGGATGCTATACCGATGAATTGGTACTTGGAGATGGAACTCCGCCATGGCACGAAAGAATGGGATGTTTTGCGCCAAGGATTTTTTATGACGTTCAGCTTTGAGGATGGGTTTAAATGTATCGACGAAGCATTGCAGGAGGTTAAGGCAACAATATTCAGGATACCACAGGATCCTCTAGATTTGATTCAACCTGATTGGACTACCCAGCTGAGAAACGCGCTGGAGTGCTACAATGTAACAGTGGAAGAAGAAGACGAAGACCCGAGGAAGATTAATATTCCAGATACTGAAGGTCACCGCGAAGTTGAGGGACCGGAAATAGAGAACCTAGACATAACCGAGCTTCTCAAAACCATATAGGTGAACATTAGCACAGAGGTAGAGCCGAAGTTTGCAAAGATTGGGGACTACTGGGACGACGCAATAGTAGATAAGGTCACCGAACTACTCCATGAATATCAGGATCTGTTCTGCACGAAGTTTTCAGATCTAAAAGGGATAATAAGGGACCTGGTTGTCATGAAGATCACTCTAAAATCGAATGCAAAGCCAATTAAGCAAAGACATTACCGCCTCAATCCGAAGTATAAAGAAAGGGTCCATTTGGAGCTAGATAAAATGCTTGCAACAAGTATTATTGAACCAGTGGAAGAATCTGATTGGGTGAACCCAATAGTAGTTCAGGAAAAAACGCAAAATGATGAAATGAGGATATACGTATATCTCAGGAAGTTGAATGACGCCTGCATGCATGATCCATTCCCAATTCCGTTCACCAATGAGGTGCTATATAATTTTGGCGGCCAAGAAGCATATTCATTTACTGACGGGTTCTCAAGGTACCACCAGATCAAGATCGCACCGGAGGATAGGATTAAGATGACATTTGTGACTGAATGGGGATGCTTCCAGTATACAGTGATGCCTTTTGGGCTGAAGAATGCACTAACAATATTTTCGCGCGGAATCATCGCGACGTTCAAGGATATCATTAGAAAATTTCTAGAGGTATAATTTGATGATTGGACAATGTTTGAATTGGTAAAGAACCATGTGGAAAGCTTGCGCTTGATGCTAGATACATGCTGGAGGTACCAGATCACGCTCAATCTGAAGAAATGTTTGTTTGGTGTCCCTTTTGGGATCTTGTTGGGTCATGTGGTATGCAGACAAGGCTGGATGGTAGACCCTATGAATATCGTGTCATAATCAATTTGGAGGCACCAAGGAGTGTGAAACAGTTGCATGCAACACTGGGGCATATGAGATACTATAGGAAATTCATCAAGAGTTATGCCCAGATCACTATGCGGATGGAAAAATTGTTAAAGAAGGATGTTACGTTCTATTGGAATGAAGAATGTCACAAGAGCTTGGATGTGTTAAACGACAAAATGGTCATTGCACCGATCGTAGTCTTCCTGGATTGGAAGAAGGAATTTCATGTGCATGTGGACGCATCATGTATTGCGCTGGGAGCAGTACTGACACATGCTAGTGAAGGGGACTTAGATCATCCTATAGCGTTCGCAAGTAGGAAGCTATCAGAAGCTGAGAAAATCTATTCCACTACAGAGCACGAAGGATTAGCTATGGTGTATGCACTCCAGAAGTTCAGGCATTAACAATTGGGTGGACATTTTAAGATGTATACAGACCATTCTGCATTGAAATACCTAGTCAACAAGCCTGTGTTGGGGGGGAAGATATGCAGGTGGTTGTTGTTGTTCCAGGAATATGATTTTGAATTCATTGTGAAACCAGGACGATTGAATGTAGGACCGAATCATCTATTGCACATTGAAACTAGAGAAGAGCCTACTAATTTGGAGGAAGGACTGCCTGATGTGTAGCTCTTTGCAGTGCGCATCACGGACAGTCACTTTGAATATATTATACACTTATTGACGACAGGAACGACTCCGGAAGTATATACAAGTCAACAGAAGAAGGAATTGGTGGTGTGCACGACACACTTTTCTGTCATTGCAGGGCACCTGTAAAAAATGGGATGAGATGAAATATTGTGACGTTATGTGCCAGAGTTTGAATGAAACAACATGCTCTCTAAGGCTCATGGTGGAGCCGCGGGAGGTCATTATGCAAGAAAAGCAACAGCGCAAAAGATTCTACACACTGGGTTGTGGTGGCTGACACTACATAAGGACTCAAAAACATATTGTAGGTAATGTGATGCATGCCAAAGGACTGGAAAACCCTCGCGGAGGGATGAGCTACCATTGAATCTGTAGATACCATTACAGCCCTTCGAAAATTTGGTGATTGACTTTGTGGGACTAATTCAGCCTCCAGGAAAGAAGACGGGTGCACGATACATCATCACCACGACTGAGTACTTAACCAGATGGGTAGAGGCGCATCCTGTGAAGGATTATACAAGCGCGACAGCAGAAAAATTCATCTTTGAGTATGTACTGACAAGGTTTGGTTGTCCAAAAATTTTAATGAGCGATTGCGGTACGCATTTTCTTAATGAGACGATTAACGTGATGATGGAGGAATTTTGGGTTTACCATCAGAAAAGCACACCATATCACCCACAGGCTAAAGGGATGATGGAAGCATTTATTAAAATATTGGAGAGCATGCTAACAAAGTTTGTAATGCTCGAATAAATGATTGGGATGTGCACGTACCCGCGGTGCTATGGGCTTATAGAACAACTTGCAAGAAGCAAACTGGATAAATGTCGTTCAGGCTAGTTTATGTTGTAGAAGCTATGATGTCAATGGAGTACATTGTACCTAGTCTGCACATAATGACATTCACAGGAATGGCAGTTCGTGGAGCCCTGGAGGAGAGGCTCGTGTAACTAACAGAGCTTGAAGAGGATAGATTTCTAGTTGGATTCCATCAACAAGTACAAAAGCAGCGCGAAAAGACATGGCACGATCGACACATCAAACTACGCACCTTCAAGGTACATGATTTAGTTTTATTATATGACAGTAAGTTTGATAAATTTCCAGGAAAATTTAGGATGCAATGGCTGGGGCCATATGTCATCAAGGAGATTATCGACAATGGAGTAGTTCAGTTGGTAAAATTAAATGGAGAGCCCTTCCCAGGGAAGGTGAATGGTAGCAGATTGAAGCCATACACCGGAAATTCGGCTAGATGACTACATGATGGAAGCACAGTCTTAGTGCCCCAAGCAACTGAAAGGAGGAGCAGGCCTATAAACTACACTGCCTGAGTTGTGGAGCTGTGTGATTGGGAAACTACGTGGAATGAAGGAATGTCACAATGTCAGCTGAAATGTGCGGGGAGTTGCGCTATCGAAGAAGGGACCGCGCATGGCAGCCAGAAAGTGACCGTTATGGTCACTGTTCATGATTTGATGATGAAAAAATGGATAAATGGAGTGGGGGGGGAGCAGAATTTAAGTCAGAATTTATGGGCAAGATCTTTTAAAATCTGCCGCCAAACTAACATTTATGAAAGAATTTTGGAGGGAATGGTCAGATTTGAATTCAAAAATGCCTATAAATTACAAGTGGCTTCCCAGCGAAAAACACTTGGCATTTTGACAATTGAGGTGTTGAGCTCTCAGGCGCATATGAACCGTGAGAACTTTGAAGCTTTGATAGTGAGTTCAATGTTTGAGAGGTTTTCGAAGGAATGCAGGAGTTTTTAATTAGAATCATGTCGGCGCCTACAAAAACTATGAGTGATGGAGAAGTAATGGCAGTTGAGGGAGCTGCCCCAGAGGTGGCAATGGCAGCTAAGGAAGTTGCCCTGGAGATAGAAAGTGTTGAAGTACTTGCAGAGGTACCCAAATCATCGAGGTCGCCCAGGCTGAGGCCTATGCTGACCAAAGAAGGTCTGAAAACAATGAATGATAAGAAAAAAGTGACACTGCTGGTGCACGTGTCACCCAGAAAACACTTGCAGAAGGAAAAGCCCACCGCGTAGGATAAGGAAGAGGTATTTGACCTGGAACCTGAATAAGATAGTGAAGATATCAATATGGCTGGGGAAGACATTGACATGGGGGCAGAGGACGTTGATGTTGAAGGGTCTGGCCCTATCTCTAAACTGCCCGAATACATTCCTCCGATCTGAGGCAAGGCAAAGGTCCCAAAGGATATTGATGAAAACTCACATTGCATACACTATTGCTGCCAGACAATATCACATTTGAAGGACCACGCCTAGTGCGCATCCCCCATTTAAAGCTTAAGGATTGGGATTTGGCCTATGCGAAGCGTTTTCCCCACTTAGTAACTGATTAGTTCACGTGTCATGTCTTCTATAAGGACACTGGTGTGACCATGCTAGAGCTAAGGAAGTGGATAAAGGGAGTGGACAAGGTAGGACTATTAAACATGCTATGGGTGCCACATTAAAACTGTGCGCCCATAACCATGATAGTGATCAAACAACTGCTATGGTTGTTGCACAATGGGTTCCTGTGGTTAGAAGAACCAATACCGATCACTGACATGCTGATCCATAGGATCACTTGGATGCCGCATTCAAGATTAAATTTGGCCATGGAATTTGGCGGAAAGATAGGTGAGTGTGACCTCGATGAGCAAATGAAGGACAAATTTAAGCTCTTGAAGAAGCCGCGTGGCTACTCCATTTCTAGAATAATTGACCCCGCAGTCAAAGTAGCCACCCAGATCCTGGATGGGAAAATTAAGAGGAAGTGTCACGTAGATGAATTTTCGGCATCAGTCATATCATCAGCAGCCCAATGCATGGAGGGCGTACAATTCAACTGGGCACGCTACCTATGCAACGAGTTCCTCGCGAACTGTAGAGGGCCACAAGATCAGAGCAAAACTTTTCACTATGCATGGTTGCTGCTATCCATAGTACTAGTTGCATGGGAGTTACTGGAGGATAGCCAGTTTCCTCCGGTTGCATAGGATTTATCGGAAGCAGTGAAGTTTGCTTCGCTATAGGCCACAAGGACCCCTAAAGGGTCAAGGATAGCAAGATATTTTTGATCTTGATGGAGATGGGTATCAACATGCCCATCAACCGCAAACTGCGGTTATCACCAATTGTCTTCGAACAATTGATAAAGTATGTGGAGTTCAAGGAGGACTTCCACTGTGTCTCCGTGCGAGTGTGGAAGGAACCTGATCAAAAGTGGTTTGAACTTCCATACCTGTCCACAGATGATTCAATCGCGACAGTCCTCAACCGTTGGCCAGCAGAGTGGCGCACGGCCTCAAACTTGACAACTAGGTCTAGCAAGTCTACAGCAAAGCATAAGAAGTAAGAGGCCAGACTAAATATGGAATAGTTGGCCGAAAAGAGGAAGAATGAGGCTGAGGAAAAATCCAACGCATAGTGCACTGCCAAAAAGCAGACAGAAGGGCATGAAGAAGAGGAGGAGCGCGACTACGACAGGAGTCAGAAATCTCCCTCTCTGAAGATAGAAGAGGAAAAGAAGCGATCCGAATAGGGAGGAGCAAACCTAGAGACTACTCCATTCTGGGTTAAGCGCCACATGGAGCAGGAGAAATTAGGGCTGCGAAAGAATTCCAAGGCTAGCAAAACGTCCCTCAACCCAATAACCTTGACAGAAGGTGATTTTAATGACACTAGCAATGTGGTGAGGGATGCGACCGCAGAACTGCTGCAACAATTTGAGCAGTAGCTGAAATAGGCTTCGGATGCCTTTCAAATGGGTCTGCGCAAGCTGCAGATCTAGGCATCGTAGGTACAAACTAGTTTGGGGTGAAGCAACGTGGCATCAACTAGTTTGGCACCTAGAACTTTAGAGGCAGCAGAAATGGTGCACACACTGGATCCCCAGGCCATAGTGTTGCTGGATGGAGCGCTGACTACCGAAGCAGAAGCTGACAGGGCCACTATCAGCACCCTCAAGAGGGTTGGGCTAAATTTGGCCGTGCTTCCAAGTGAATCCCTTCACACCTTGCAAAATGTTGTGATCGCGTAACTTCAGGCTTGGGAACAACGCGCCTTGAACGTTATCAGTGAGAAAAAGGTGAACAACACTCAGCTAACTGTACAGAAGAATTCTGCCATTGATCTCATTGTTGGAAATAATACTGAGAGGGGGGGGGTGAATCCGTCTTATCAAGTCAATAAAACTTTTTCATTTCCATACTCTGATTCATATATGCTGCTTCAGTTAAGAATACCCACGTATATTCATTAAACTTATGATTTAGTTAATTGATCTTCAATGACTACATTAGAACATTATCAACCATATTAACAGCAAACAGGTGCAGTAAAATAGAACAGATCATCACACATAAGCCACACACATGAACACAATGATATAAGGTGGAAACCCAATGTGGGAGAAAACCACCTGCTGCAAGTCATCTCAATCTTCTTCTTAATAATAAAATCATTTTACAATATTTCGGTACTGGTGCAGTCTTATACCAGTACGTAGGCTTCTACCTGCAGAGAGCTACAACCCTCTCTCGTTCTCCAGTATCTCCTGGAAGGGAGCTACAACCCCCATAGTTCTTGTACTAGCCGATCCATTTACTAGTACGCAGGCTGCTACTTGCTACAATGCTCCAAAGTTTTCAACTGCTACTGGAAGGGAGCTACGACCCCCATAGCTCTTGTACTAGCTAAGATACTAGTACATAGGCGCTGGTCTACAATCTTCTCTCCTCCGGGTACCACGTTTCATACATTTTCATACTGGATACTCCTGTAGCACAACACATAATCTAAAAGGCCACGTTTCATCCAATTTTCATACTGGACCCATTAATATCATTGAAGCACATAATCAATCAATCTTCTGAATCACCCAATCACCAGATCAATACATATACAAGGATAATATGTGTGCCAGCAATCAGATCTAGTCCATCAGATCATATAAGGATAAGTCATTATGAACATAATAAATCAATCAATCACTTTTCAGAATGTTGTTATCAGAACACAGTATCAGTAACCAGACATCACTTATGAACCCAGAACACTGCAATAATAAACAGGAGCTGCTAAATAGATTTCATGAAAAGTCTGCAACTTCACCAATAGAAAACCTGCGTATATCTGCACCTTCTCCTGCTGCTTGCCTGTGTACCTCCGCACCTGAGTCTATGGCTTTCCTGCGCACCTCCGCACCTGCGGCTACGGCCTGCCTGCACACCTCCGCACCTGCGGCACTTCTGGGCCTGCGAACCTCCACACTTGTGGTGCTTCTGGGCCTGCGGACCTCCGCACCTGCTGCTGCAAACCGCCTATGAACCTCCGCACCTGATCTGCGCCTAGACTGCGGTCCTCCACACCTGTAGCCGTGTCGCACCTGCGGTCCTGCAGGTATAGATCAATTTTTCAGACTTTACTCATACCCCAGACTATCAGATCTATAGATCTGATCATGCACCAAGGAGATCATGACCCATCAGTAGATCTGCCTTATAAATCTCAGGTTCCTTCTTTATTCAGATCTAGATCTACACCATAACCCAATCACCGTATTCTAGATCTAGCACTTTATCAGATATTCAATTAATCAGAAGATGCTTTGCCAAATAATCTCCTTCCTCTTTTATAGCCTTAGGCCTTTCACAATACCATGGACCAAAAACCATAACAATTCAATACCATGGACCCAATACTTGGGATCAACACTTTTGGATGCAATACCATGGACCAAAACCATAGAATTAAAAACTGTTAGACTAATACCATTAACCAACCATGAAAGTGCATGAACTTTTCTCTTCATGAAAGGAACTTTTCTCTGCATGAAAGTGCGTGAACTTTTCTCTACATGAAAGAAACTCTTCTCTGCATGAAAGTGCGTGAAATTTTCTCTACATGAAAGAAAATTTTCTCTGCATGAAAGTGCATGAACTTTTCTCTACATGAAAGAAACTTTTCTTTGCATGAAAGTGCGTGAACTTTTCTCTACATGAAAGAAACTTTTCTTTGCATGAAAGTGCGAGAACTTGAAAATAACTTTCCTGCACTATAATTTATCATCTGTGTGATTTGCCATCAAGGACAACACTTGTCTCATAATGCCAACAATCTCCCCCTTTGGACTTGATGGAAAAGCTAACTTGTCATACTGAGAATTGTCATTTGATTCCTTTGAGCTGTCCTGCATCCCATGTATTATTGATATCTCTTCTGTAGATTCATCTGGTTGTATATAAGTGAGATGTTCTTCTATGAGTGAGTTGCCATCAAGTACAACACATGCATCATAATGCCAACAATCTCCCCCTTTGGACTTGATGGCAACAACACCAAATCACTCTCCCCCTTTGACATCAAGGACAAAGGGTGGACCAAGATATGCTCTTTCCTTGATATACATTCCGTTGTCCATACTCCCCCTGAGTACCTACTGAAGTCTCTGAATGAGCTCCCCCTTTGTATATGCCATGGTGCACCAATCTGTCCATGTTCCTTCTAAGTACATGCTGAAATCTCTGCTCTGCTGAAGTGAGTTGTTCATGCTCCCCCTGACTGTAAGCAAGGTCTGCAAAAGATGTTCTATAAGAAAGAACATGACTCTATACATCATAAGTGACCTTCCTATCACCAAAGACTCATACATACATCTCTCTCCTACCAAAATGGGAATATACCAACAGTTTACACATGATAACACAAGAGTATAACATCATTCATCCCAGGCATAGTGGGGAAACCAACATAGGCTGTTACATGACCTTGATAATGACTGAAATATTTCATCATCCTTCCTATGCATAGAGGGGGTACAAATTTCATCATATGACCCAAAGAGATCTCATCAAATGACTACAATAGATAGAGACACACTATTACATCATGAGTCTTGATATGACCTTTACATCGAATGACATTTATAACAGAGACCAAACATCTAAATAAGATCATGGTAGACATTAGCAACGACACTTTATGATCTGCTCCATAGCATCTGTCAACAACAACTAGACCAGCAACTTGTATTAGTGTATAAATCATCAAGGTATGTCCGCATCAACTCATCCTTTTGAACAGAATTCTGTATATACAGAATCATTCACATTCTATCATATGTCAAAAACACCATAGCCATCTAGATCTGCATGAACCAAGTATCATCAATTGGGAATATCTGCATCAATGTACGAAACAACCTATCATCGTATAGGTAAGAACTCATCATCATCATGTCTCCAACAATGCAACTTTGAATAATCATCCATGTATCCAGCACTATGTATCTTGAGCTCAAGGTCATTTGTCAAGACTTCTTGATATCATCAACAGCCAACAATCCTCATCCATATGTGTGCCAAGAACTATAAGAATCATAACTTTACTATATGATCTTTATGCAACATATGAGTGACTCATCATCAAGTAAAGAAGATGTGAATTCAAGCTATGTACTTATCCTTATGAAGATCACCATGTAAGCACTGATCTGAACATCAATTATGTAACCCCAAGAATCATCTGGACCACTCATAACCATATCATAGCAAGATGAATCATTTAAGCATGATCACCAAAGGCTATTAACCATAATGCCAACAATGCATTATTAAAAGCATAAACTCCCCCTAAACTTGTGCCATCTGTTTACTGTCAGATTTGATCATTCATTCATCAGCAAGAGTTACTAACACTTCTAAACATCATACAAGTGTCAAGACATTTCCACACATCATCAAAAAATCAACCAGAGCAAATAATAAACTGAATAATATCAGACCCTCTTCCCTTTATGAAACTTGCATATGAGATTTAGGACACTGAAGTTTTACACTTCCAGCTCCCTCTAATTCTGTTATGTCTGAATGTTGTGCAGTGCCGCATTTTTCTTACTGTATTTCTTTCTTCCTCCATATCTTCAAGTGTGATGAAGATGTTTTCTTCTTTTGGAGTGGTGCCCATACTTTGTTCCTGCAATCCTTAGCTATATGTCCAAACTTGTTACATGCATAACATCTCACATGTTTCATATTGCTTTTATAGCAATCAACAGCTCTGTGACCAAACATATTGCAGGCAAAGCAATATCCATTAAAGTTTCTGGAATGTGATGATCTTTCATGATGGTCTTGAACCCTTCTTCTTCTACATCTAGCTGCAACATGTCCAAGATTATGACATACATAACATTCAACATTATTCATACGAGGAGTAAAAGATTTTCTTTGAAGCACTTCTTTCCTTGCTTGATGATGAGATTGAACTTCCATCTCCTTTTTGAGCAATTCAGATTTTGCACTAGATTCACCTTCAACAGTTTCATGAAAACCAAGACCGGTTTTGATAGCAGGAGACCTTTGATTATTAAGAATATCATCCAATACTTTAGTACTATCTTGAAATCGTAAGAGCTTATCCTTTTCTTCTAATTTACCTTTCAAAAAATTTACCTCAACCTGAAGTTGTTCTTCCTTTTCCAGACATTGCTTCTTCAAAATTTCTTCAGATTTTCTTCCTTCTTCCATTTGTTGCCTTAGTTTGAGAATCTCCTTTTCTTGTTCTTCATTCAGATCCTGCTGCATTTGACGAATTCTAAAGGCACATTCTAGCTGAGATTTTAAGCCGATAACTTCGTTTTCCTGTTTTTCAATAGCTAGGAGAAGATCTTTATTCTTCTTCTTTGATTCTTCAAGTTCTTCCTTTAGTGAGAGGATCGTAGCTTCAAGCCTTTCATAATAACTAGATCTATCTCTGAGTTTCTTGATTGCTGTGCTCTTTTCATTGACTTCATTTCTTAGAGATGTTACTTCATCCTGCAACTTTTGATATTTGTCCTTGAATAACTTCCTTACCTTGCTTCCTTCTTCTTGTTGAGCCTTTAGTCTGGTAACTACTTCTTTGAAGGCACCATACTTTATGTTTAATAGATCTTCTTGATCTCTAATTTTGTCCGTCAGCCTCTTAAATTCTGCCTCTATTTGATATCCTTCTTGCTCACCCATAAGAGCACATTCAGTTGTTTCGTTATCACTTACATCACCTTCAAATGGATAGATAGCTGGAACATCAGAGGATAACAAATTCATACCTGGATGTTCATCTTCGTTCTGAAATGTTTCTGAATCTGATTCTGAATTTGAATTGCTTCTGCATAATCCCCAATCGATTCTCCCACTGTCATAGTTCTTCTGAGATGTCTTCTTCTGCTTAGGCGCTTTCTTCTTAAGCTTCTTTCCCATTGTTCCACGGATCTCCTTCAAGCGATCAAGCTTCTACAAAAGGACCTTCTCTGATACCAATTGTTGGAAATAATACTGAGGGGGGGGGTGAATCAGTATTATCAAGTCAATAAAAATTTTTCATTTCCATACTCTAATTCATATATGCAGCTTCAGTTAAGAATACCCACGTATATTCAGTAAACTTATGATTTAGTTAATTGATCTTCAATGAGTGCATTAGAACATTATGAACCATATTAACAGAAAACAGGTGCAGTAAAATAGAACAGATCATCACACATAAGCCACACACATGAACACCATGATATAAGGTGGAAACCCAATGTGGGAGAAAACCACCTGTTGCAAGTCATCTCAATCTTCTTCTTAATAAGAAAATCATTTTACAATATTTATGTACTGGTGCAGTCTTATACCAGTACGTAGGCTTCTACCTGCAGAGAGCTACAACCCTCTCTCATTCTCCAGTCTCTCCTGGAAGGGAGCTACAACCCCCATAGTTCTTGTACTAGTCGATCCATTTATTAGTACGCAGGCTGCTACCTGCTACAATGCTCCAAAGTTTTCAACTGCTACTGGAAGGGAGATACCACCGCCCTAGCTCTTGTACTAGCTAAGATACTAGTACGTAGGCGCCGGCCTACAATCTTCTCTCCTCCGGGTACCACGTTTCATACATTTTCATACTGGATACTCCTGTAGCACAACACATAATCTGAAAGGCCACGTTTCATCCAATTTTCATATTGGACCCATTAATATCATTGAAGCACATAATCAATCAATCTTCTGAATCACCCAATCACCGGATCAATATACATACAAGGATAATATGTGTGTTAGCAATTAGATCTAGTCCATCAGATCATATAAGGATAAGTCATTATGAACATAATCAATCAATCAATCACTTCTCAGAATTTTGTTATCATAACATAGTAGCAGTAACCAGACATCACTTATGAACCCAGAACAATGCAATAATAAACAAGAGCAGCTAAATAGATTTCATGAAAAGTCCGCAACTTCACCAATAGAAAACCTGCGTACATCTGCACCTTCTCCTACTGCTTGCCTGCATACCTCCACACCTGAGTCTACGGCTTTCCTGCGCACCTCTGCACCTACGGCTACGGCTTGCCTACGCACCTCCACACCTGCGGCACTTCTGGGCCTGCGAACCTCCACACATATGGTGCTTCTGGGCCTGCGGACCTCCGCACCTGATATGTGCCTGGATTGCGGTCCTCCGCACTTGCAGCTATGTCGCACCTACGGTCCTGCAGGTATAGATCAGTTTTTCAGACTTTACTCATGCCCCAGACTATCAGATCTACAGATCTGATCATGCGCCAAGGAGATCTCGACCCATCAGTAGATCTGCCTTATAAAGCTCAGGTTCCTTCTTTATTCAGATTTAAATCTGCACCATAACCCAATCACCGTATTCCAGATCTAGCACTTTATCAGATATTCAATTAATCAGAAGATGCCTTGCCAAATGATCTCCTTCCTCTTTTATAGCCTTAGGCCTTTCACAATACCACGGACCAAAAACCATAACAATTCAATACCATGGACCGAATACTTGGGATCAACACTTTTGGATGCAATACCACAGACCAAAACCATAGGATCAAAAACTGTCAGACTAATACCATGAACCAACCATGAAAGTGCGTGAACTTTTCTCTTCATGAAAGGAACTTTTCTCTGCATGAAAGTGTGTGAACTTTTCTCTACATGAAAGAAACTTTTCTCTGCATGAAAGTGCGTGAACTTTTCTCTACATGAAAGAAACTTTTCTCTGCATGAAAGTGCGTGAACTTTTCTCTACATGAAAGAAACTTTTCTTTGCATGAAAGTGCGAGAACTTGAAAATAAATTTCCCGCACTATAATTTATCATCTGTGTGATTTTCCATCAAGGACAACACTTGTCTCATAATGCCAACACTCATTAAGGCCACCACGGAAAAGAATGAGCACATGACCAAGGCGGTGGCTGAGGCATGCAGGACTATTCCAAATCTGGATATTTCTGAAGATGCGCCAGTGGATGTGAGATTTCGGAAGCTCACTGGCGAAGTGCGCGAAGTGAGAATAGAGCTAGCTAAGGTTCAGTTTGAATTGAACCTTAAAATTACAGAGCTCGAGTTGAGGGCCCAGCCTTCGACTCCACCAGAGGTTAAAGATCAACCCGCGATCACTGTTAAAGATGCAGTAGCAGCTATAGATGCCACAGTGAAGGATTGCACTGCACTCTTCTAGCAGTCGCTCGAAGTAGTCACAAGCCTACAGAAGGATCCCAATGTGTAGAGGCTGAAAACAGAGGCACGAGAACTGCAATAGAGATATCATGAGGTTAAAGTGACGATGCGCACCGTCACCATTACACAAAGGTTAGTGAAGCTACAGGAAGTAAAGGCGCTTAAAGAACAGGTGGACGCAGCACAGCGCAAGCAGGTAGTACTGAAGGCCAGAATGGGGCCTTGGCTAGAGGAAGCCTATGTACTCACTACCTCCATTGAAGGGAAATTGGCTAGTCTGCAGGTAACACAATAGAAAATAAAGTCATATAGTGTGGGGTTAGTGACGAAGCAGCTAGTCGAGTAGGTGGAAACATAGTCAACCGTTGAAGTCGCAATGGTAAAGGTGGAGTTGGGAGGTCTTCGCGACAATATATCCACGCTAGTAGAGTGACTCGAGAGCGAGTCACTAGATTTGTGTTGGGGCCTGTTAGGAGCGGATCCCGTGGGGTCAATTTTGGGGTTAAAAGCCCAATTTTTGGGGCTAAAAGCCCAAGTTTTGTGTAAAGAATGTAAAGTCTCTGCATTTTGTGGTCACAAAGCGTGAAGATGTAAATAGTCAAAAATGGTTTCTGCTGTTAGTTTAGATAGTTTGTGTCGGCTTGATGAGATCCACCCTTGGTCCGCGGACCATGGGATTGTATAAAAAGGGAGTCTTAGAAGAGTCTAAGGCAAGTTTTGTTAGAGTTCTAAGTAATTTTTTGGTTCTGTGAGAGCTAAGAGTGAAGAGCCTTAGCGTAGGAAGAGGCTTTGCAGTTGAGTGCACAGAGGCCTAGAGTAAAAGTCCGTAGCTGAGTGCACGGACCCCTGTAGCGATGTGTGAAGAGAAGTTAGAGTCTGTACTGAAGATCTAAACCATCAATAAAGAGAATTATTCTAGAGATATCTATGTATGATTTATTTTACTTTTGTTATGAATGTTGTGATTATGTTATGTTGAATACTGAGTTTATGAATTAATGCTATATTGATGCGCGAATCTATGTATTTTACTTTGTCATATGAACACAAGTAAGAATATATGTTTATGCAAGGATAACCAAAATGCATGTTAAAGTTAACCAATACTTAAGCTAATCTCGGTGGAAACAGTAGTAAGGATAATTACAGAGGCGAGTAAGCATCTGAATTGGCTATTTAGGTTGCGAAGGATGATCAGAGACTTTTGCAAAGGTTTTAAGGACGATTAAGAGAAGTACATTGATAAGCACTAAAGGGCTTATCGATTTCCGTGAATGCAGAGTGAAGGTCTAAAAGTGACATCGCTACCATCTTAGGGTGCAAAAACTTGGTTCCTCCATCCCCCAAAACTTCTTCGGGTGAGACTTCAGTTCGCACTCCACGGATTGATGCCAAAAGGGCCAGTAGTGTACGGATTTTCTTTACTACTTAATGTTGAACCTATGTCAGGGCCCATAAAGCCAACAATGGGTCTCCAAACAAATCAAAGATGCCTGTAGATCACCTGCAAGAGCTAGGTTGATGGTGTAGGTGATGTCACATAATTTTGCAAGTCCTGGATCATTTTCTAAGTGTATGGTACAAATATGGGGCCAACTCGGCATGATGGATCAGGTGCATCTCCCTCATCAAGTAAGTGAACAACAAGCAATCTCTGAATGGATGTGGGAATCCATGGAGTGTTTTCTACCACTGTGGAGGCTCATGGCTCTCAATACACACCATACAACTGTCAATGTAGACCTCTGAAGAATTAGGACCCCATATAGGGAGACCAAACTGAAAATGGAGACCATATGCAATCCTCCATAAGATCCAACGTGTCCCCTAGCCTTTGAGTATAAGTCTTTAGAGAAATCGAGTAAATGAGCTTACCAAATCATGGACCACAGGCAGGGACTTCATAGTGGTCTTCCCTTCCATAATAGGCTTTGGGATGTGCCAATGTCTCCTATCCAAATGGGGTTAACCAATAATCCTATAAGGTGGTTTCTACTTCTAAAGGGGATGATATAGTCACGGTATATCCTTCAAAAGGTGGTGGAATGTGATAGATAGGTTAATGAAGTAGGGGATGAGAAGGTGCACCCCTCAGTCACATGTTGGGGTAAAAGGGTAGATAGTAAGAGGGAAGCCCACACTTGGGTTTATAATGTATAGGAGGGAGTAATTGTGGTACATGAGGTGCCCTGGCCTTGACTTTTCCATCCTCCTTTGTATGCCTTTTTCATTTTTATGATTTTATTTGATTAACTACTCGGGGCTCAAAGGGTGAGAGCATGAAGTATAAGGTATAACAGTGAATACCCCCATTTAAGGTGGGGTGGTTCATTTCCCACCAGGGGTTGGGACAATCAAGGGTTCCTATATGGTGAAGGAGGTTCATAGAACCTATATAAACTAGGGTGATTGCCACGATGATGGGGTAGAGCTCATCTATTGGCTTTTGCCCACGTGCTAAATGTGTTTGTCCCGACCATCTTTTTCATTTTGTGGTACACTTTCTTATTGAATGTGGCCATATATGCTTTTATCTTTCTTTTTAGCTGCATCAACCTCTGGGCTTCATTCCAAGCCATGACCCAAGATGTGGGAAAGGGGAAGGGGCATAGTAACCCTGCATGGGCCTAGTGGATAAAAGTGGACCCAGGTGGAAGAAATGATGAATGGTGTAATAATGAATGGAAAGAGGGTAATATGAACGGATAGGGGAAAGGGACCAAGCAACCAAAATCGAGGTTTCCCATGAAAACACATCCCTAGAGCCAAATAGTTAGCAAAAGGGATCTGACAGGACTAGAATCCAAGGTTAATACCTAAAAGGGGTCTAGGGAACAAGAGAACAAACCTAGGCCATTATTTTCGTCGAATCTCCCCATTAATCCATTTCCCAGAAGTTTCCATGATAAGAAAATGACAATACTCAATTTCTAAATGACAAGGCATACCTTTAGGTTCAGAAGGCTCACCTTCAAACATACGATCATGGCATACATGCGAGGGACCACATGACTAGCTCAGGTTGTGGAGAAATAACACAATGAGCTAGCTGGTGGCTGCTAGCTGAGGACCATCTTGGAAAAGATTTTTCTCCTAGGGATATTACCCACAAAATGGTGGGTAAAAATGCCAAAAGAGAAAGTTGAATTAAATTTTAAAAGCACATGGGAAAAGACATAGTAGATCAAGCATTGAGAAGTTTCACCATGTTTTCATCCTAATTTCCAAGAAAACATACGATCAAAATAAAAGGGGATATATTGGCATCCACATTTTAAAAAATGCACCTAGGAGAGAAATGATCAACATTTATTTTCTTAGCTTTCAAAAGACTAACTTTAATTCCCAAGGCCCATGTAAATCTTTTATAGATTAAATTTATATTGCAAATTCCCCGAAGCTCTTAAAAAAACGTAAAAAATAGTTCTTAGTCATAGTTGAGAAAAATGGACATTGATTAGACACCCACCCTTGTATAAGAATAACAACATATAATGTTAGTCAAAGTGTTAGGTCATTTACTATTTGTTCCTCTGGTGAGTTCTGTGATCATCTTTAGCACTTGTAAGCTAATACAATACAAATATTTATATATTAAAAAGTTCAAATGATAACACTGAGGTTATATGAATGGTTACCAATAACTACATGCCACGAAACTTATATAAATCTTTAAAATATTCATTAAATTTATGCAAATTTTATATACATTAGGTTTTGTTATAAATTAATATTTGGTTGATTGGTAAAATGGGTGTGTTTTTATTCCCACCAATACTCAAATCCTTTCAGAAACATGTTTTACTCTCATCAACTTTCTCACATCACATGTTAAGAAAGGCACAATTATAAAAATAGACCTAAGGAGATTATCTCTAAAATTGTGAGTTGACAAAAAGAAAAAGGAAAAACACCAAAAGTACATGTTTTGGTGATGAACACTGTGTAGGGTGTTCCCCATTTGTGAATATTTAATCATAGAAAGAAATTAAAGAAAGACTAAATCTAAATTCAATGCAGGGAATTGTAACCATGAAATTGAAATAAAATGCAAATCATAGTAAATTAAAATTGAGGCCTACTAATGAGAATTAAACTGGAAGTTAGTATTGAGTCGAGGCCTACCAATGAAAATTAAACTATATAGGTTATTATTGAGTTTAGGTTATGCTCATTGTGTATTCAGAATGAGTCTTACTCAGCAACGTGGTGGCAACCAATTGAGTGAGCCTACCTTGCATGTAGTCCAATAATTTAATGGAAGTCCAGGTGTGCAGTTGTAGGGGCAATTGAGCAACCATGGAGAGAGCAATTCAGAGGATGAAGCTAACAATAACCATAAAAAAAGCATAAAGTGAAATTGAAAAGACTTAAAAGACTTAGTAGAAGGCAAAGTGTGGTTAAGGAAGCGAAAATGAAACAAGACCAATGGTGAGGGGACCAATTTATTTAAAAAAAAAAATGAAAAATATGGTTTAATATAAATCTCAAACATTTATTTATTTTTGTATACCACTAAAAAGAATATTTGAGATAGGTTAGATCCCACCTATACACTTATATTTTTACAATTTTATAATAAAACTACCCTATAGCAAGTAACAGAATAAACGTAATCTAAAGCGAATAAAAAAGGAGGTCCTTCCTTTAATATATATTTGGAAAAACTTTAAACGTGAACATTTCTATTTTCTGCCTACCACTCTCTAAAAGGAGACCTTTGTTCCAATTACCCTACAAGTATCGGTGGAACGAATGGGTTCTTTTGTCTATTCTTCAATGCATATCTTAACCAAGTATGGAAAGTGGTGCCCTTCATTTAAGATAATTTGGTAAAATTTTAAGCGTGATCAAAGTGTGACTACTTTCCATCTGCCACCATCTAAGAAGCCTTCATTTCAAACTATGGCTACTTTTTTACCCTTTATTTCAATTATTCATGACTCGTTGTGGAACCATTGTGTTCGTGTGTACATTGCACGCATGATGAACACAACGATTTCTATCTCAACAAATCCCACCATACATTTGGTGGACGCTCTGTCGAAAGTTGGTTCTATTCTTTCAGACTATTGCTTAAATTTGATATCCCCCAAATTTTTCCATATTAAAATTCTACATCACATTGAATTGGTCCCAATTTTTCAGACCATTCAAATTGATTAGGCATGGCAAGTCTGAATTCAATTGATTAGGTATGGCATGTGCGTGAAGTGAGAATAGAGATGGCTAAGGTTCTGTTTGAACTTAACCTTAAAATTACAAAGCTCGAGTTGAAGGCCTTGCCTTCAACTACACCAAAGGTTAAAGAGCAGCGCGCAGCCACTTTCAAAGATGCAGTAGGAGCTATAGATGCCATAGTGAAGGATTGCACTGCACTCTTCGAGTAGTCACTCGAAGTAGTCACCAGCCTACAGGAGGATCCCATTGTGCAGAGGTTGGAAGCAGAGGCGTGGGAGCTACAGTAGGGGTATGATGAGGTTAAAGTGAGGGCATGCACAGTCGCCATTACACAAAGGTTAGCGAAGCTGTAGGAAGAAAAGGCGTTTAACGAACAGGTTGAGGTAGCTCAGCACAAGGAGGCAATACTGAAGGCCAGATTGGGGCCTTGGCTAGAGGAAGCCTATGTACTCACTGCCTCCATTGAAGGGAAATTGGCCAATCTGTGGGTGACACATTAGAAAATACAAGCAGACAACGCGGGTCTAGCGTAAGAGCAGTTGGTCAAGCAGGTGAAGCAAGCGGCAACATAATGCACCACCGGATTCGCAATGGTATAGGTGGAGCTGGGAGGTCTTCATGATAAGATATTTGCGCCAGCAGAGTGACTCAAGGGCAAGTCACCATATTTTTGTTGGGGCCTTGTTGGGAACGGGTCCCCTGGGGTCAATTTTAGTGTTAAAATCCCAAGTCTTGGGGCTAAAGGCCCAAGTTTTGTGTAAAGAATATAAAGTCTCCTCATTTTTAGGTCGCGGATAGAGAAGATGCAAACAGTCAAAAAGGGTTTTCGCCCTTCATTTAGATATTTTGTGTCAGCTTGATGAGATCCTCCCTTGGTCTGCGGACCATGGGATTGTATAAGAAGGGAGTCTTAGAAGAGTCTAAGGCAAGTTTTTGTAGAGTTCTAAGTAATTTTTTGGGTCTGTGAGAGCTAAGAGTGAAGAGTCTTAGAGTAGGAAGAGGCTTTGCAACTGAGTGCGCAGAGGCCTAGGGTAGATGTCCGCAGATGAGTGCGCAGACCCATGCAGCTATGCGTAGGGAAGTTATAGTCTATACTGAAGATCTGAACCATCAATAAAGAGAATTATTCTGGAGATGTTTGTGTATGAGTTATTTTTCTTCTGTTATGAATGTTGCTGTTGACACCTAATCATAGGGATTGGGTGAAAAACTGTAATTAGTGTAAATAAATATTAGAGAAAATGGAGAGTCATCGGGAGATGAACTTAACAGGTACTCCATGTTTTATATAATAATGAACAACCTGAATGAATAATACGATTAAATTTGAGGAGTTACCTCCGGGTCTAACATGGTATCAGAGCCAGTGCCATTTTTGGCTTCCCTCTCTTTTTTGTAACTCCCTTCTGCCTATGTTTTTCCTATTTTGTAGAACTGACCTCTTGCAACCACTCCATAGGTGTGCCTCTCTCAAGAATTTGATAACTGTTCTGTAGGTTTCCCCTCTCTCTCAACTACTACCCCTCTTTAGGAACTGCTACAATCGTTCGGCTGGTTATGTGAGGCAACTGCTCCACAAGCGCAGTTGAGGTATCACTCCCACACCTGCATGCATGCTGCCTACTGATATACCTCTCATGGTTTCATCACACTCTTGGTTTCATAGTGTTAAACACGGGTGTGATGAATGAAATTCTCTTATGACTGTGTATCGGTGCTCTGGACCCTAATCGGGTATTTTTCTCTGTTCATACATTTTATTTATAAATCACAGTCTATTAATGTTAAGCGTTAATAATGAGTTTAAGTGCCAAGCCTTTCCTTAAGCGTCTTTATTAAAAGTATGAATTAAGCACGTGGGTGGTATTGATAATTGGGAAGTGGTATCTCGCGTGGCCTAAAGGCTGTAAACGGTATTCCTAAAATTCATGTGATTAACCTTAGTGGGCGACATGTAGCACAGGAAAACCACTTTTCTTGTGCACTCTCGACCTGATATCAGGCGTGCAAGATTTCACGCGAGATTGCGGGACAGCCGTTCGATTGGACAGGTCACATCAACGGTGGAGATCATCCGGGTTAGTTGGTGAGTGGATGACGCAATATTCGTTGGCTCTGGAGAAGTGAGATCAATAGTGCGGATTGAAGCGCTTGATTAAAGGAGAAGTCAACAAGGGACTGACAGTGATTGGTATAAGCGGGATCCTGAAGGGGAAAATCCACGTACAAAACCAGATTTAAGTGCAGCCGATTGGTTACAAACTTAAACAGTAGTCAAATTACAGACTACCACCTCATTTTCGTCAACCTCCTCCGTCAATTTTTTGTTTTTTTTTTACCAGCAAAAGAGCAATTTTTTTTTTACACGGTACATATTTTTAAAATGCATTCACTGATATTTGTTGTGGGAGTGGTTCTCAATAGGAAGGAGAACTATCGTGAGTTCTCTAAGAAAATCAAACACACTCTCATTTTTAATGAGTTGTGGAAAGGAGTGTGTGTTGGAAACGGAGACAAAGAGCCAGAACAACCTACCTCAGATAGGGAATTCGCAATTTGTGAAAATAAATAACCATGGAGATCAATTCAGAGGATGAAGATAACAATAGCAAATGCGTAAAGTGAAATTTGTGAAAGTAAATAACCATGGAGAGCAATTCAGAGGATGAAGATAACAATAGCAAATGCGTAAAGTGAAATTGAAAAGACTGAGCAATTCAGAGGATGAAGATAACAATAATAAATGCATAAAGTGAAATTGAAAAGACTTAAAAACTCAGTGGAAAGCAAAGTGTAGTTAAGGAAGAGAAAATGAAACAAAATCCATTTATTTTAAAAAATTGAGAAATATGGTTTTAGATGAATCTCAACCATTTATGTATTTTTGTATACTGCGAAAAAAAAATTGTTAGATCCCACCTATACACTTATATTTTTACAATTTTATAATAAAACCACCGCATAGGAAGTAAGAGAATAAACGTTATCTAAACCTAATAAAAAAGGTGGCCCTTCATTTAATATAAATTTGGCAAAACTTTAAACGTGACCGTTTCTACTTTCCGCCTACCACTCTCTAAAAAGAAATGGAGACGTTTGTTGCAATTACCCTACAGGTCTCGGTGGAACCAATGTGTTCTTTCGTCTGTTCGTCAACGTGTATCTTAACCAAATATGGAAAGTGGCCCCCCTTCATTTAAGATAATTTGGTAAAATTTTAAGCGTGATCAAAGCGTGACTACTTTCCATCTGCCACAGTCTAAGAAGCCTTCATTTCAAACTAGGGCTACTTTCCATCTGACTCGTCGTGGAACCACCGTGTTCGTTCGTACCCTGCACGCACGCAGAACACAGCGATTTCCATCTCAAGAAAGCCCACCATACATTTGGTGGACGCTCTGTTGGAATTTGGTTCTATTCTTTTGGACTATTGCTTTAATTTGAGATCCTACAAATTTTGCCCTCTGCAAAATCTACATCACAAACAAATAATCATATGGTTAATCAAATCGAGTGAGTGACTTATTATTACTACACAAGATATTTATTAATTTATAAATTATGTTTACTTTGGAATACGATCTCTCTCCCTCTTTTCGAATAATGTTATTAAGGTAAATAGTGAGGATTTAAATATTTTAGTATTTTTTTGAGTAGTAGTTAGAAATAAAAAAATTGAGATTTATGTGATGTTTTTTTTATCTTTTTAATTAAATTGATGAGTTATAAGAATGTTATGTTTTTTTAAGCATTTAGTAATTTATGGTATTGGTTCAAATTTATTTATAGATTAAAATTTTTTATCTTGATTCATAGTATTCATAAATTTCTTTAACTAGCAGTTACACCAAACGTTGGAAAGGAACGCCTTAAGGCAATAACATATGGAGAAAGAGTATAGATGAAGAAAGATGTGATATGTTACAATTTCAATGAGAGAAACAGTATGGTGTTAAAAGTAAAGTGAACTCTTTCCATATCCTATTGATTTGAGTTGCAATATGTCAAATGAGGGAAAGCTTAGCAGTTTCAACATTGTACTTGCAACTTTAGTTTTGATTTATGCCCTTTGTCTAGAAAACATAAATCTTTTTAGAAATGATAAGCATGTAGAATCTTAATTCTGGAAGCAAGAAGAGTGGCGAATCACATAATACAAAATTTTATGCACTTATTTCCCACTAAAATATTAGCAAATCACTTTGAACGGGTAAAGCTCAAGGCCCAAACACAACCCCTTGCTTATGTTAGGATATTCCGACACATAGGAAATAGTTAAGTATAACTTGGTCTAGTATAGAGTTAGGTAAAGTTTGTTTCTTTACTATGTACATTTTGTAACTTACAATCCAATGGTCACGATATGTAGTGATCCGACGATTTATTCTCTCATCGGTATTACTGACACTTGATCCGTGGCTTAACACCCGATTGGTCCATGATCTCTATTTAAAGAGTATGGAAGGTCATTTGTAGGTTAACCGTTCATGAGAGAAGCTTATGTAAATTTTCATTCTGTTATTAATAAATTCCCTGAAGTGGCCGCGTTGGCTCCGGCCGTGGACTGTTTCCCTATTTGAGGGTTTTAACCATGTCAAAAGTACTGGTGTATTGATCTGCGATCTGTTTGTGAGCGGTGTCCTTTGGTGTTCTGTCTGAGGAACTTACCCTGTAAATTCCTACATGGTATCAGAGCTATTTGAGGGCCACGTCCGTTGGTGATCCAAATCTGAAGCCAGTAGAACTGCATCTGACTACCATTTCCTAGATCTACTGTTTCTGACTGCTTTCAGGCCGAGAGGACTGCTCTGTTGTGTTGGGAGCATCTGTTCCAGTGAGGAACCCCTTTCGTTTCATGCGAAAAGGTTTCCAGTAGCCCTAGCTGCATCATTTTTAAGATCTGGAGGTATACAGTGTTTATTTGCAGTTTACAGTTATTTTCTCTCTGTTTATTTCTGTTTCGGTTTATTTAGCCTTTTTTATTACCAAATCTATACCTTTCATTTCTGCGTATGCTCTTTGCCCCGCAACTCTGTGCGATCTGGGCAAATCAGAAACAGAAAGGAAGGATTTTTCTCATGCGTATGCTCTTTTCCGCTGCGCCTTAGTGTGATCTCGGAAAATCAGAAACATTGAGGGAAATATTTAGTTTTCGGCTAAAGCTAACTTCGAGCCGTAAGGTTCATTTTTTTGTATGTTCGTGTTGGGTTTTGTGTTTTTTGTTTTGTAGGGAAAAAGAGCTTTCTCAAAACAAGCATGCAACCCAAAGCTTCAACCCCCCCCCTCTCTCTCTCTCTCAAACTTTTTGTATAGCTCACTTGGTTCAAAGCTAACTTATGAGAGTAGAGGTCTTGAGTTCAAGTCTCCTTTTTGTTGGAATGGGGGTGTTTTTTTTCATTTCCGCACATTCCCGCACTTCGTGGGCATCTTCATCAATTTTTTTTCAAAAAGCCATAACTTCTTCATTCGGAAGCCGTTTTCAGAACCTTTTTTTTTGAAACGGACTAATTTTTTGAGATCTTTCCATTGGAACACTTAGTTTCAACATCTATAGCTTTAGTTTCTGTTAAAATGGAAAGTCCATGCCAAGTTATTCTTGACAGCACCAACTACTTCCAATGGTGGTCCTACATTGTGGATTTACTTAGAAGTAAAGGTTTCTACAGAATAGCCACATGCCAAGAAACCAAACCGAAAGATGAAGATAACGCAGCTAAATGGGAAAATAGGCAAGATCAAGCACGTGGGTTGATAGGGATGTCTATTTATCCAGATCTTAGATTCCATATTGCAAAACTTGATGCTCATGATGAAGCAATGAAACAGATTACTAAAGTCTTTGGAATTAAAAATGAACTTAGAGCCCATCAACTTGAAAATGAGTTGCTTACATTGGACCCCAATAATTTTTCTTGCATTGAAGATTTTTTGTCCAAGTTCAAGACCCTTAGACTTCTCTTGGAAGGTGTTAAGGTTAAGAAAGAAGATAGTAACCTTATATATTCCATTCTTACTAAGTTGGGACCAGCCTACTCTGTGTTTGTTTCCACCTTCCATTCTACAAGAGAAGCCTTCATTTCTCAAGGACAAGACTACAAGTCCCCTTCCTTTGATTCTTTTTGTGATTCTTCAATAAGAGAACAAGAAAAACTCTTACACCTTGGTCTTCTTAATCTTGGAAACTCTTCTAAGAAAGCATTAGCCACCCAGCAACAACCAAATCCAAAGAATCCTAAGAAGTTGTATCCTAACAAGAATGGTCCTAAACTAAACAAGGGTCCTAAGCAATTTCAGCCTCAAAATGAAAAATAATTTCAACAAAATGATAAGACAAATAAAAACAAAGGGAAGAAGACTGATAGACAATGCAACTTTTGTAATCGAGATGGCCACTTAGAATCCAAATGCTTTAAGAAGATTGAAGCCTTGGAAGCAGCAATGAAGAAGCATAACATCCATTTGGAGCACTCTTCAACTTCAACTTCATCTTCAGGAATGACACTTTCTGCATGTGGTTGTCAAGCATCTCGGTCTGGCTATGCACTAAATGTATCTTCTTCTTCTCATTCTCATGAGTGGCTCATTGATTCTGGAGATTCTTATCACATGGCCAAAAACAAAGCCATGTTTTCTTCTTTAAATGATTGTAACACCAAAAATATATATGTTGGTGATGATAGATCTCTTAGTGTTGTAGGGACTGGAACTACTCATATAGACAATGGTCAGTTTAATGATGTATTATGTGTTCCAACCTTATCCTGCAACCTTCTATCTATATATCAGATAACCCATTCAGGTGAAGGTAAAATCGTTGAATTTTCACCTCACGATGTTGTAATTAAGGACCTAAGAGATCCTACACAGATTTTAGCTACTGGCATTGATGATGATTCTACAAGGTTGTATAAGTTTCACAACTTTGGGTCATCAAATCTTCCCTCAGTATTTGTTGCTCATAATGATGAAGTGAGCAAAATTTGGCATAAGCGATTTGGTCACTTAAACTATCGCTCTCTTCAGAATCTATGTAAAGAAAATATGGTGACAGGTCTTCCAATGGTATCTTGCAGAGATGGTGTTCGTTCTGGATGTGTATTCGAAAAACATCATCGGGACAGTTTTGAAAAACGTGCCTCTTGGAACGCCTCAGCCCCTTTACAGCTTATGCATAGTGATTTATGTGGTCCACTTCCAGTTGTTTCCTTCTCTGGCTACAATTATTTCTTAACTTTCATTGATGATTTCTCCAGACGCACTTGGGTATACTTCTTAAAACTCAAGAGTGAAGTATTTAACATGTTCTTGGCCTTTAAGGCCTTTGTTGAAAAACAATCTGGACATCAAATTCTTAAGCTGAGATCTGATAATGGTGGAGAATATGTTAAAAATAACTTCATCAACTTTTGCACTGAGCATGGAATTCAAATGCAACATACTGTTCCATATACTCCACAACAAAATGGTGTAGCTGAAAGGGAGAATCACACCTTAAAGGAAATGGCTAATTGTATGCTTCAATCTAAAGGACTTAGTCTTAATTATTGGGCATAAGCAATTAACTGTGCAAATTACATAATAAATCGCACTCCTACTAAGGTTTTAAAGAATATCACTCCAGAAGAAGCATGGAGCTCAATTAAACCAGACGTAAGTCACTTTCGTGTTTTTGGAAGTGAAGCATGGGCCCATATTCCAGATGAGAAACATAAAGCTTTAGAACCTAAGAGTGAAAAATGTATTTTTGTTGGATATTCTAAAAATGTTAAAGGATATAGACTTATTCCACTTAAGTCCAAGAATGTTATCATTAGAAGAGATGTAAAGTTTGCTGAAAATATATCGGCCTACGAGCCTAGTTCGGCGGATGTGCCACCTCTTCCTATCTCTTCTACTTTTGAAAATATTTCTTCTTCAGATGATGAAAGCGAGGATGACAATCCTCCCCCACCTTCTCAGGATCCTCCTTCAGCTCCTCGGCTTCCAAAATAGGTCCGTGCTACTCGGGATGCAGCAGGTGATCTTACCGGTGATCCTACAGATCGGTGACGTACAAGTTCTTAGTTCGAGAGAGCCTCTTCTTTACTGGCTCAAGCTTCAGTGAGTTATGATCCTGACACCTTTGCAGAAGCTTCAGGCCATCCAGATTGGGAAGCAGCTATGAATGAAGAATATCATTCATTATTGGCAAATGATACATGGGATCGTGTTCCTCTACCAAAGGGACGAAAACTTGTTAGATGCAAATGGGTTTACAGAACCAGGTATGGACCAGATGGGAAAGTTGATAAACATAAAGCTCGTCTTGTTGCTAAGGGTTTTTCACAAGTTGAAGGCATTGACTACACTAAAACCTTCTCCCCTATTGAAAAAATGAACTCTATCCGCCTTGTTCTTTCCCTTGCTGCCTCTTTCAAATGGGAAGTCCATCAAATGGATGTTAAATCTGCCTTCCTGCATGGGGACTTGCATGAAGAAATCTATATGGAACAACCTATTGGCTTTATACAAACAGACTCCAGCCTTGTATGTCGGCTTAAGAAATCCCTTTATGGTCTCAAGCAAGCTCCTCGAGCTTGGTATGCCAAAATGGATAACTTTCTTTTAGAAAATGGCTTTTCTAGGTATCATTCTGACAATACTGTCTACACCAAGAAAGTGGGCAAGTCTCTTATCATTCTTGTTCTTTATGTTGATGATCTTATCCTGACTGGTAGTGATCCCAACCTTATAAACCATGTGAAGTCTAGCCTTAAAAGGAAGTTTGAAATGACAGACTTAGGACACTTACATTATTTTCTTGGTCTTCAAGTCTTGCAATCCAAGGAAGGTATTTCTCTTTCCCTGTCCAAGTATGCATGTGATATTCTACGCCATTTTCACATGGAAGACTGTAAGCCAGCCCCTTCTCCCTTTCAGTATGGAGTCAAACTTTCAGTCACTTGTAGTTCTCCTGAAGTTGATGCTACCTTATACCGTCAACTTGTAGGAAAACTTTTGTATCTAACCCATACTCGTCCTGACCTTTCCTTTGTTGTTGGCCTTGTTGCTCGGTTTATGCAAAACCCACGTGAAAGTCATTGGAAAGCAGCTAAAAGAATACTTCGTTATGTTCAAGGTACAGTTCAGTTTGGGATTCATTACAGTGCCGAAGCAGCTCCTCTATTGGTTGGTTTCACTGATTCCGATTGGGCTGGTGACCCTGATGATCGGAAGTCTACTGTAGGTTATGTGTTCACTCTTGTTTCAAGACCTATTACATGGGCTTGCAAGAAACAAGGTGCCATTTCTCTTTCTTCAGTAGAAGCAGAGTATCGTGGTGTCGTAGAAGCTAGTAAGGAAGCCTTGTGGCTTCGTCAGATCCTGTCAGAGTTTGGCTTTCAGCAACAACATCCGACTACACTTTGGTTTGATAGCCAAAGTGCCATTCAACTATGCAAAGATCTAGTCCAACATCAATGCAGCAAACACATTGAACTGCACATGCAGTTCATCAGAAAGCTCATTCATGACCATGTTCTTGAAGTGCAATATTGTTCAACAGATGATCAAGTTGCAGACATCTTTACAAAGGCTCTCACAGAGGCGAAGTTCACTAAACTTCGATTTATGGTTGGAGTTCAGGAAGTTGTCACTAAGGGGGGATAGGCTCTAGTGCCTCCTTCCTTCTCCTATTGTGTCATATTTGTAAATCCTTCAATCCTATCCCAAGTTGTTCTTAAGGGGGGATGTTAGGATATTCCGACACACAGGAAATAGTTAAGTATAACTTGGTCTAGTATAGAGTTAGGTAAAGTGTGTTTCTTTACTATGTACATTTTGTAACTTATAATCCGACATTCATGATATGTAGTGATCCGACGGTTCATTCTCTCCTCGGTATTACTGACACTTGATCCGTGGCTTAACACCCGATTGGTCCATGATCTCTATTTAAAGAGTATGGAGGGTCATTTGTAGGTTAACCGTCCATGAGAGAAGCTTATGTAAATTTTCATTCTTTTATTAATAAATTGCTTGAAGTGGCCGCGTTGGCTCAGGCCATGGACTATTTCCCTATTTGAGGGTTTTAACCATGTCAAAAGTACTGGTGTATTGATCTGCGATCTGTTTGTGAGTGGTGTCCTTTGGTGTTCTGTCTGAGGAACTTACCCTGTAAATTCCTATAGCTTATACCCAACCACAGTATCCTTTTGGGCTATATAGTTTTCTATTCTTTTTTCTCTGATATAAAAGTCTTCCTATAAAATTCTCAGTGATACTTACAATATAGTCTCAAATCAATTGTCTTTACTAAATCATCTTTCATGTTAGTTGTTTGTATCATTATGCCCAAGTCTTTTTTTTTAAGTCCTTTTTCTTGGAAACCTGATGTGATGGTTGTAATGTTTTGTTGTCAGTTTTTGTTGCAATAGAGCCCTTGGAAATTATATCAATGACAATGATTGTGTGTGACTTAAGTTCCTCCCCAATTAATTCTACAACATCTATACCTATGTTTTTTCAATTTCTTAATACCATTCCTCACTTTTGAAAACTGAATCTTTCTAGCTTATAACTTCCTCAAATGATGTGAATTAGCCTATCTGATCAAATTCTACAACAACTATATCTATGTTTATTTCAATTGCTTAATACCATTTCTCACATTTGAAAACTAAATCTTTCTCATTTATATCTTCCTCAAATGATGTCAATTAACATATCTGATTATATCTTGCATATCAAATAGGAAGATCTATGCAAGTATTTTACATCCATCTTGATTTAAAGTTCTTTTTGTCTCCAAATATCACATGATAACTAACTCATTTTGTTAATTTGTATGCTTTTTGGAAAGTTTTCATATTTTTTTAACATGCAGCTCCATGTTTCCTATTATATATCATCTTATGATGCTAACTTTATATATATATATATATATATATATATATATATATATATATATATATATATATACCGACACACAAGGCTTTTCGTTTCCATGCACCAAGGATTTTGGTTTCCATCCATTGTCAACATGATCAAACTGTGTAGTTGATTTTTTATTTCTAGGGATCTGAGACAGTTTGTGCATCTTATCAACCACTTCCATGCATTGTCAACATTTCTTTTCATGAGGGGGCATGGTATTCCTTCTATACGTTTCTAACCTTCGAGCAAATCATATAAACCAAATTTATGCTTTCTACTACCAATTGCAGAAATTTCTAGTAGTCTTTGCCATGACTTTTTGAGTTTCGGTCCTTGTGCGCTTGCACTTCTCATCACATTTTTTCTGGCAAAAGGTATTTGATTCAAAGGTATATTCCTTTACCCTAGTAGCTCTTTCTGTAAAAGGAGACATTTCCTCTTAAACATGTATCCTCTTATTGACACAATTATGCATCTTTTGTCTCATAAATACCTGTTTCTTTAGCCATGCGTCAGTTTTCAAAGCATCCTCAACAATTTCATTATTATTGTTTTCATGTTTTACTACTTCCCTAGAACTATAGACTCTCCTTGACCTCTTTGGACATACAAAATTTGAAGACATGTTTCTTGCAGCCCATGCCCAAGTTTTCTACAGAGGAGGAAATGAAGAAACAGCTCCAAAAGCATTTTCTTGACTTGTTAGCCCCTCTACATTACCATCATGATTTCCATCTATTACTCCTTGAATCTTTTGTTGCTGCTTCCATGCCAAACATGCTTGTAAAAGAGAATAATAATTCCGACCTGTAGGGGAGATATAACGAACATCATGAAACCCCCTACGAGATTTGAACTCAAATCTCCATCCTATAATAAGGAGATGCATTTTCGCTTTTATGTGAGTTTGTTTCTTTACAGTCTTTTCCAAATTAATATTATAGTTAAGGGTTGCTTGAGGAAAATATTCAACATCAAAGGTTTCTCCTTTCGCAGGAGACTCCCATGACTCAACTAATATGCATCCTAACCTGTTCAACTGTACGTGTTTTCCATGAATGCCTAAATAAAGTGATATGCCACTAGATATTCCTTTCCTCATTGAACAGGTCATTGCATCCTCCAATCCACTCACTAGATCTTTCAATAATACCCCATCAAATTCAAAATATTCTTGGTCTTTCTAGTCTGCCTCGGTTGGAGCCTAGGACAAAATTTTCTCAATGCAATCTTATTCATTGGCTAGAATAAGGGGTACGTGTACTTGTTCTTTTTCTGGCTCCTTGAATGTCATTATTTTATTTTTTTATGTTATTTGGGGTTCAATATCATCATCATCATCATATAGAATATGACTATCCTAAAGTGGCCATAAATTTCCTTTCTTATAAGGAGATTTTCTTCTAAATCCACAGCAAGATAGGAAAAAAGACCTCCACTAAACTTTGCACTAGACATCAAAGAGAATAATAGTTCTCACCAGTAGAGGAGATATAACAAACATCATGACACCCCCTATGAGATATGAACATAAATATCCATCCTACTGTAAGGAGATGTATTTTTGTTTTTATGCTAGTTTGTTTCTTTACAGTCTTGTCAAAATTAAGATTATAGTCAAAGGGTTGCTCGAGGAAAATATTCAACATCAAAGGTTTCTCCTTTTACGGGAGACTCCCATGATTCAACTGATATGCACCCTATCCTATTCAGCTATATAGGTTTTCCATGAATGCCTAAATAAAGTGACATGTCACTAGATATTCCTTTCCTCATTGAAGAGGTCATTGCATCCTCCAATCCACTAGCTAGATCCTTCAATAATACCCATCAAATTCACAATCTTCTTGGTCTTTCCACTCTGCCTCCTTGAAATGTTTCTCGCTGAAATGTAGTGAGGTTGCAAAGGCTCTTCCTCATCTTCAAGCTTCGGACTATCAAGTAGTTGTACAGGTTCCCTCTCATCCTCTGACGACGTAGATTGGAGTTCTCCCATTGGACAAATATCCTATTCTTTGGCATCACTTCCATTGCCTCAGAGTGAGGAGCTGGGAGTTCGGCAGAGAGTGGAGAAACATAATCTTCACACGCTTGATGCGTGAAGGAAGGGGCGTGAAGGAAGGGGTCAGTCCTTTTGATCCAGACTCGTGTGAGTGCCTACCTCCAGAGTCGCCAGGAGAAATCTGCTTAAAGACATTAGATCCCTTTGACAAAAATCTCTCGGGAGGTTTGCCTACCAAGCCATTAGCCATACTCAGAAGCACTCTTGCTAGAGACCTCACCAGGCTCTCTATCCGCATCCTTGGCAGCATGGCTCCTTTACTGCGATTATCTCTATAACCCCGAGAGGGTGACAAATGGTAACCAGAGTAGTAGCTCCCATTTCGATCCCTATCGAGCTGTTGATCCTTATCCCTACTATCTGTAAGCTTAACCCTAGACCTATAGTGTCATGAGGGGTCCATGTTCCTATCGGCCTCCCGGTCCTTGTCCCTATCCTGATCCTCTTCTTGACTCCTGCTCCGTTTATGTTCATCGATTTTGTTCACATAATGAGAATCCCTCCATCTCAGAATTTCTTAGTCCGAGCCCTAGTCTTTGTCATACTCGTGGTTGCGATTGCCTCCATGCATGTTGGCTACCATAATAGTTCGTTCTAAGAAAAAAAATCGAAACTCCTTTCCACTTCGCGGCTGTTGTGAAAATCGTGGAAGAAACCCTAAGAATTTTCGAAATCGCTCCACTCTGTTTGTTGTAACCCTCTACAAATCAGATGATAATAAAAACACAGTAGCGTTTCACGGAATCTAACTCGCAACCATTGATCACATAACATTTTCTGCCATAACTACCTCCCTCGACACCCAAAGAGGATTTAGATGAAAGTGAAAATAGAAAACTTTAAGAGTTTGAGTTTCTTACCACGTATGGGAGGCGGGAGGAGGAATTTTGACATCTTGAGGTGCAATACATGCATCTGGGATTGTAGTAAATATCTTCCATCTTCCAAAATAACATTTGCAGAAGGTCGATGATTCTTGCTCCCAGCATGAGCTCCAAGTTTGTTAGAAAGAACAACCTATTGCAAAGAGACTGGTTCTCTCAAGAAATGAGCCTTCACAACTCTCTAGCCAGTTACAATCGTTGTCGGTCTATCAAGAAACCAGCCTTCACAAGTTTCTAGCAAGTCACAACCGCCACATGTCGACTTATCTCAAATCAACGAATGAGTATAATTTAATCGTCTAATGAAAGATCGAATGATGCATAGCTAGGACAAGTGGGCAACAAAGGAGTTATTCCCAGATGGAAATGCGTCCGATACGAAAACGCCTTACGATGTGTATATATATATATATATATATATAATTATATAATTTATATAATATTTTTTATTATAATAATGATATAGTTTAATTAATTTTATATATTTTGAAAATTTGAAAATATGAACTAAAACAAGTATGTGTATTCATATTTATTAAGTATTTAATTATTTTAATAGCTATTTATTAAATCATTTAACCTCAATTTGAGGAAGCCTAAGCAAATGAAGCGTAAACATCTAAGAAAATTTTAATAATTCATGAGAAAAAGTAATGCCAATCACGCAAATTCATGACAGATCGTTCTGCCAATGACGTGGATTAGCGACCATACGATGATGACGTGCGTACTTTGTTAATTGTGATAGGATAGAACAACGTTGTAGTTCAAGAATAAAGAGAATATTTTTAGGTTAATGTTGAAAGAATGGGAGAATGAGATGGGCGAAGTGTTTATCGCGATTAATTCTCATCTTAATCTTGAAAGAATAAGAGAATGGGATGGGCGAAGTGCTTATTGCGTTAATGCTTTTTTTGAAACTTAAGAGAATGGAATGGGCTGGGTTTAACGCTTTATTTATTTGGAAATTTTCTTTTAAATTAGGTAATAGATTTTCATGATATTGTAATGTTTTGTTTTTAAATTGTACTTTTATTTGTAAATTTGGAATTATTCATTTTTACATGGTATAAATTTTAACAATTTTACATTATAATTAAAAAAAAAAATTATTAAAAAAGAGTTAAAAAGAATTTGATCATAAAATTTCTAATTTTCATTAACATGAGACTTGTAATTCTCAAAACATTTTATTATTTCTAAAATTTTTGTTTTAAATTTAATTATAATTATATCAAAAATCATTTTTTTTAAATTATCTATAAAATTTTGTTAATAAAATGATTCAAAACTATTCATTCAACTACAAAGTTGTGTGAGGAGATTTGTAGTTCTTTCAATATTTAATAGGGAATTATATAATATTTAAAAAAATATTAATAACAAAAATAATTCAACGTGTATATGTAAGTGTATGTATTAACATTTTAGATAAAGTATTTCAATGTCAACTATGCATATATTATATAAAATTAGTGAAAAGAAAATAATGGATTAGGATAAAATATTTATTAGTGTTTTGCATAAACCTATCTTAACTCGGGATCTACTAAGAGGAAATCAAATTTATTGAATTGCAAAGTTTTCCTCAAGTTTTACACGCAAAAAGATGTAAAGATGTTAAGATAGTTTAGTGTGTAATAATCCTAATTTGGTATAACAGCGTCATCTATATTCCAGATCTACCAAAAGTTGAGAGATCAAATCATTTAGTGATATATATATATATATATATATATATAATTACAATTTTCCCTATTATTAATATTTTTTTAAATGTTGTATGTCAACTCTATATTGAAAATTGAAAAAATTATAAATCTCCTTGTATTTAAATTGAAAAAAACCTATCAATGAAACAAGTGTGGTTGAATGCATCACATCTCTGCCTATTAATTATATATATAAAAATAAATAAAAATGAAACAAAAATGATCAAATACAATAATATTTTTGTTACTTGAAAACCCATCTTTAATATTCTTGTACACAAACTTACAACTAAAAAATATTATAGCCATTAAGCAAATAATAGATCGTTATGCCAATCACGTGGATTAGCGAGCATATGATGGTAACGTGCGTACTTTGTTAATTCTAATAAGATGGGACATCATAGAACAACGTTATACTTCAAGAATGAAGAGAATATTTTTATGTTAACGGTAAAAGAATTTTTTATTTTTATTTTGCTAAACTATTACAATATAATTTCTAATTTTCATTAATATAAGATTGAAATTTTCATTAACATGAGATTTCTTATATGGGTGGGAAAATTTATTATAATATAGTAGTCAAATTAACGTGAAATTTCTAATCATGAAATTTTTTCATTATTATCATATTTTTGTTTTAAATTTAATTATAATTATATTAAAATTTCACTGATAAAATGAATCAAATTTATCATGAACAAAATATCAAATTTTTTCATATGTAAATCCCTTTTTGAATGACAAACTTGAAAAAAGGTATACACCTCAAAAAACTTAACAATTGGAGGGATTAAGTATTTTAAGTTTTCACTCTAAAAGAGCTTTGCATATGAGGATATTTGATGTATTTCTGCCCATATTAGATTCATAGAGAGAGAGAGAGAGAGAGAGAGAGAGAGTTATATAACATTTTAAATTATGAATGACATGTATTAACATTTTAGTTTGAATCATAAATAAAGTATTTCAATGTCAACTATGTATATATTATATAAAACTAGTGAAAAAACAGATATCTATCTTAAATCCATATCTACAAGAGTTAATAAAAGATATGGAATTGCAAACCTTTCAAGTTTTACACTAAAAAAGAAACTTGCATTTTGAGAGATTTGATTCTTCTAGTTGTTTTACAGACCAGAGTTAAGAGAGATCTATGACGGTGGTAATTGTAGAAAATCTGAGATAGGTTAACCCAATAATGCAATATAAATCAAAGAAGAATACTATAACCTACTTCTACTATCAATTTGCAGAAGCTTAAAGATCGATCTAAATAATATAACCAAAAGAAGAAGAATCAATGGCACAATACACATGAAAATACTTTGGAGAAAGCCTCAGCTAAAAACCCCACACTATTGTATTATTATACATGGTGGAAATACATAGGAATTATACAAAGCCTTAGCTCTCACAACTAGCCAATTCTCAGTACAATCCTCACACTTCTCTCCAACCTTCCTCTCTGCCCTCCAAGCTCCTATTTCCATGTGTTGTTCCTTATGCATGATTTTCCTTTACTAAGTGGAAAAACCAATCTTCTAAAACTATGCAATCCTCAAGGATGAATCTTTGACTACATGCATGAGTTTTCTCCATTAGAAAACACATGCAACTGATAGTACACTGTCCTTGAACATTAATCTCAACTGGGGTCTTTCTCATAATATACATGCATGATTTTCTGATGACGGAATCTTCAGTTAACTAGAGCAGCACTGGTTGAGCGCATTAATGCATCAATTGACTCTTAACTCACTATTAGTTTCTCAGACAGTTTGGAACTAATTTAACTGGAATTAACTCAATAAACTGAGTTAACTAATTACAACTCAAATATAACTCAATCTTATCTCCTTAATTTAAGGGATAACTCTTGCATGACTTCACAAAAACTTTTAACTTGAATTTCTCCAACTAATTAATTTAAAATAAATTAACTAATTATTTCCAAGTAGTTGTTAAGACTAAATTCGATTTTAATTCACAATTTAATTCAAGGACAAACTAAATTGGAATATTCTTGTTGCCATACTTCAACAGTAATAATATATGAAAAGTAGTTTAGTGTGTGTGATAATCCTAATTTGGTATCAGAGCTCCATCTATACTCTTGGTAGAATCAAGTTTTACACTAAAAAAATTGTTACATCTTGAGAGATTTGATTCCTTTAGTTTGAAAAATCTAGAGTTAAGACAGATGTATGATGGTCATACTAATATATGGAAAGTAGTTTAGTGTGTGTTAATCCTAATATGGTATCACAACTCCATCTACCAAGGGTCCAAAGGGATCAAATAATTTATGTGTGTGTGTGTGTTATTAATATTTTTTTAAATGTTACATGTCAACTCCATATTGGACATTGAATGAATTATAAATCTATGCATACCTTAAATTAGAAAGAACCTATTAATGGAGCAAGTATTGTTATATATATATATATATATATATATATATATATATATATATATAAAGAAAAAGTGAAACAAAAAAGTGTTAAATATGACACTATGCTTGACATCTCAATCTTCAATATTCTTGTACTCAAACTTTGAGCAAAAGAGTCATGCAACCATCAAAAGAATAATATGCCAATCACGTGGATTAGCGACCATATGATGATAACATGCTTACTTTGTCAAGAATGAAGATAGTATTTTTATACTAGAATTTGCACCAAAATAGTGCAAAGACATGCCAATAGAAGCGTAGATAAATGTAGAGTGATGCAGAGGTAGCATATACTAAAGTATTGGTAAGTAGATTAAATACATACAACTTTAACTTCCTCTTTTTAAACAATGCATGTACTATATGAATTTTGATATTAAGAGAAAAAACAAATTTCTTTAACCACGAATAAAAGTTATATTGAATTTTAATTTTTGTGTAATAAACATTTGTACGTGTAATAAGCACCAAGTTACCTACATATAAACTACCCACCCATTTTGATTGCAAACTTAAATTATACGATCTATATCTGCAATACATACTATACTACCCAATTCCTTGTACCTAAATATGATTGTTCTCAATGTATTTTCCACATCGAACCAGCATCGACGACACCTGCTTCCTATCACACTTAGCTTGTGTCGGTCTACAATATTAATGTACTGTCGTAATGTACTACGAGAATGGGGCATATATGAATGATTCAAGTTATGAATGTCGATCAACATATGTTCGAACATACTTTTAATATGAGGATCTATATATATATATACTGTCAGTGACGTGTGTCAAACGTTTCGATTTCAAAAACTCATGCAAGGGTCAACGTGTCAATGGTCCTTTATATCCCAAGGTATCTATAATGATCTGGAATTCTGGACAATTGAGATCACATCAAACTTTTGGGCAATGGATATTTGGCGGGTGGGAGTTAGGGTAATGACTGACCCCAACGCGGTCATCTTCTATCAGCTCTAACAAGTCTAAGTGAAAAGATATTTAGTAATCATATCACAAATATCAGTGTTCTTGATTGAATACTCACTCGATTCACTCCTTAAGGATTCACTCTTTAAGGATATCATTCTCGATTAAAGGACATCATTCTCGATTAAAAGATCGAGCCATTTTTTTTGTTTTGGTTATTGATCGAACATGTTTCCTACCGAACCAACTATAAGCCCGAGCTACAAACAAAAAGATGCGAGGTCCTAAGAGGACCAATTTTTAAGGGGATGCTCTTAGACGCGTACCAAAGCCCTCTCTCCTTTAGTGTGTCTGGTATCTAAACTCGATGATAGAACCTTGAATCTCAGTGACTTCCCACTCAATCCATTCATGTCAATCTCAATGCCGCAACAAAATATAATAAAACTTAACAACTCACCCAAGGTCACACCAAAGGCACATTTGACCAAGTTTAAGTGATTCTTATAATCACACAAGGGCACAAGAGCATGGTACATAGGTATCCAAGATGGTCATAATGTAATAGGGATTTAGTAAGGAGATTGTTTACATATGACTCAATGATCTTGAAGAAAAAAAAAGCATAGCTTGTTAGTAGGTAGCTTTCATGTTTTTGAGACCAAAAGTCACGTGTATTGTTAGCATAATAGTAAGATTGCCTTATAAAACAGGGTTAACTTGTAGTAGGTTTGTGAAATTACTAACTTCATAGATAACTACTTTAGGAGAAACTAGTAGTACCTCTACCCCATTGTCATATTTTTTGCAGTTTTCCATCAATCAGGTGGTGTTAATAGTTGGCTATCAATGCAGAGGTTTGGGTAGTTGCAGGGTTGTACGAGTGGCGGAGTGGGTCAAGGGTCCATGGAGCCCCAATGTGGACACAACACTGCACAAGCAGGTGGAGAAATATAGGCCACAGAACTGGTCTCATATTAACAAAGGAACTTCGTGGTCTCAAATTAACAAGGAATTACGAGATGCTTGGGAAATCTTGCAGGCTATGGTGGTGCAACCAGCTGAGCTTCTAGGTGGAGAACCACCCTTTCAGTCCACATGAAAATGCCACCATCATACAATTCCATGTGCGCCATGGAAAAAATTGGGTTATGATTGCGCGCCTCCTCCCAAGTCGCACTGACAACGCTATCAAGAACCACTGGAACTCGACCCTGCGACATTGCTAACATGGTGAGAAAGACCAGAGAAACAGGCTAGCTATGAACTTGGAGTCAGCAACTAAGGACAAAGAAATGATGACTCTGATGACACTTGTCATAGCAACGACTACGACAATGACAATTCCAATGGCCTTAGTGTTCCCATTGGCCACAGACAATGTTAGTAAACAAAGCAACAATAGTTGCAACATTAATGACAATTCGAGAGATTCCGAGGTCGAGTTCTGTAGGTTTAAACATGATGGAGAGAATTGGTCAACAAGGTGACACTGTTGATTCTCGACACCTGTCGAGGACGACGAATCTCAGCAGTATCAACAAAAACCTCACAGTATAATGCCTATCGGAATAATTAATCGCGAAAGAATAAGAGAATGATTTGGGTGAAGTGATTATTTCTTTTTTTGGAACTTATGGGGATAGGTGAAGTGTTTATCTCTTTAATTTTTTGGAATTTACTTTTCTTAAAATTAGGAAACATAATTTCGATGAGATTGTAATGTTTTCATGTTAAATTTTATTTTAATTGTAAATTTGCATTTAATTAATTTTTAGATATTTAGTTTGTTTAAATTTTAACAATTTAAAATTATGATTTAAAAAAAAAATGGTTATTGAGGAAAAATGATTAATTTTTTTTATTTAAAAACACTTAAAAATATCATCTTGTTAAATTAATACAATTATCTCTAATTTTCATTAATATGAGATTTCTATTGCTCAAAACATTTCATTATATCTAACAGTTTTGTTTTAAATTTAGTTACAAATATATCATAAATCTAAATTTCACTTCTGTAAGGAAATCTTTATCCATAAAACTTTGTTAGTAAAAAATTTAAACAATTAAAAGAAAAAAAAATAAATTATCTATTTCCCAAAATAATCTATTAAAACAATAACCAATATAGAACCATCTCAACCAAAAATTTACCATATGCATAAATCTTTCCATATACAAACTCTATTTTGGGTGAACACTTGAAAAAAGATTTAAAATGCAAAAGAGAATATATATATATATCTATATATATATATATATATATATATATATATATATATATATATATAGATATATCATGAGAGGGATTAGGTATTTTGTGGTGTAAATCTTTTTTCAAGTTTTTCACTCTAAAAAGGGATTTACATATCAAAATATTTGATCCATTTCTAGGCATAGTAGATTTGTGGTTTATATATATATATATACACCATGTGTAATTTTTCATTATTGAAATTATAATTTTGAATGCACAAATTGATACAAGGTTTTCGATGAGGAAGATTTGTAATTCCTCCAATATTTAATAGGAAGTTATGTAACATTTAAACAAATATTAATAGCAAAAATAATTCAATGTGTGTGTATATGTATATAGTTATGAATACGAGGAGAATTTATTATCATTTTAATGTGAACCATAAATAAAGTATTTTTTGTACATTATATAAAACTAGTGAAAACAAAATATGTCTTCAGATAAAACAATTTATTAGTGTTTTTTCTCAAAATGGACATAGATCTATCTCAACTCTAGAGCTACCAAGAAACCAAAGGAATCAAATTTATAATCTTTCCTCAAGTTTTGCACTCAAAAAGAGGTTTACATCTTGAGAGATTTGATGTGTGTCAGTATTTGGTAGATCTGGAGTAAGACACTTCTATTTTGATGATAATAAAATAAAGAAAATGTTTTAGAGTGTGTGAAAATTCTAGTTATTACCAGAGCTCCATCTATACTTTGCATTTACCAAATGCTGGTAGGGATCAAATAATTTAGTGCGTGAGATATATATATATATATATATATATATATATATATAATCTAGTGTGTGAGATATATATGGCCTCTTCGACACTCTTTCTCTAATTAATTATGAAGGAAAGCATCCTAGTGGCCCTAGGACCAAGCTCTGGTAGATTCCATTCAGCACCAAACAAAAGCGGTGGTGAACGAGCAAGTTGTTGGTGAACAAATGGAAATGGAAGAAAGTCATGTTTGAATGTTATATTTTCTTGCTAAATACTATGATGTCTTTTGGCGGATATATAGAATAAATAATGAAAGAATCCTTGAATGGAAAAAACCAAGTAGAACTAGAATGTTTAGCGAACAATTGTTGTCAATTATTGAAGAAGAATGATATTTGAATCAATATAATCTAACAATTTCTTTAAAAAAAAAGTTGAATTAAATGTTACATGTCAACTCCTTATTAAGAATCTAATAAATTACACATCTCCCTCACAAAAGGGAAAAAATGTAAGATTTTTTATTTTATTTTAATTACTTTATTTTCTCTATATAGGGTTGATATAAAATTATGTTATTTAATATGTAATTTGGGATATGTAATTTATGGTGGACAGTAATTTTCTATAATGAATAATTTTTTCTTCTAAATATTACATGTCAATTGAACATATAATGAATTACACATCATATAATATCAATAATTTTATTTTTACATGCCATCTACGAGGTGTAGCTCAGTTGACCATCACAATGAAAATAAAGACTTTTGAGTAAGAGATGGAAGGTTCAATTCTCTCAGAACTAACTTGATCTAGGAAAGGAGGAGAGCTTGTACGTGGTTTATGTGACAACATATCCCTCATATTGGGCTCTAAAGCATCTATGGATGCAACAATATCTTGAAATTCACATTGGACATTTGGATTATGTAGAATACACAACTTAAATTGACCTTTAAATATACTTGAAGAATGATCAAAATGTTGAAATGTTTTAACCATAAAAATATATTTATTTTTATTACTTTATATAACATATACATATACATATATGCATAAATGACATTGAAATATTTTATAGAACATTTTATTTATAGAGTACATTGCCAGTATTAAAATGCTTTTTTTGTTATTAATATAGTTTTAAATACATGTCAATATTACGTAACCTTGAATAGTGAAATCTTTTATGTATGTCTCACATTGGATGTTTTTATTATTAATAATATTTTTGAAATGTTAAATATCCATTTTATATTAAAAATTAAATGAACTACACATCTTCATTTTATTAGGAATTTTTTACTTTTTATTATTTCTTCCCCGTGGCAATTGAAAAACACACATACATGCATATATATTGAAATATATCACGTAACATGGATATTTAAACAATTTATTTCAGATTTATATTGAAATATTTAAAAGGAAAATATAGCCTTCTCACTCTCCAATACATATAAAAGATCTAAACATTAATTCTTATACATAAATATCTGACCCACCAAGGAAAAATTTGAAGTTTTTAGGTAACATATTTTGTTTTTGTCATGGACTGCATAATAGGATTAAACACCTTATTTGAGAAGGGATGGAATTAGTTACAAACTCAAAGATTGCTACAAGATATTTTTTCTCTTGTCATTTATAATTTGAGTGTACTAATAATGTTACAGAATACAAAGCACTTATACTTGGGTTAAAAAAGGCCATTGATCTTAAGCTATAGGGTCTGAAAGTGATAGGTGATTCAGAAACTATCATGAGATGAGTATGCAATACCATCAACTATATATCACCTAATCTGGAAAGTTATCAACAAGAGTTATGGATATTTCTTTCCTTTACCAAATATTTTGATATCAAATCTATACATAGAGTGAATGATGCCTCCACTAATACTTTATAAAATGCAGCTGCCACATTTACTCCACTTAAAGATGGATTTTATATTGAAGTTATTTATAAACCCTTTATACATGATAATGTGAATAATTCACATGTATTCAGTGATGATAAATAAATCTTTGATTTAATGGAAAATGTTGAAATTTTCAAGGAAGCGGCTATCAACAAAGATGTAGACGATAAATATTTATAATAAGCAACTAAAGTATGTGAAGGAAATCTGGTGCCTAAAGGAGTGGTCTCATTGGAAAAGCTCTTCAATTTGACAAATTGTTTCAAGGGATCACCAAATACCAAGACCCAAAACTCAACATTCATATGACCATATCAATATTGGGATGATTGAAGATCCTCAAGTTGTCAATATTGACATGTATTATTCCCCATAGGATTGACATGTTTTCATCCGCTTATTAAAGAAAACAGAGATGTGTTTGCATGGACATATGAAAATTTAAAAACTTATTACACTAGGATTATCCAACACATGATTCCCATAAAGGAAGGGGCCAAGCCATTCCAACAAAAGCTTAGAAAAATGCATCCTAAACTTGAGACCATCGCATAGAAAGCATTAAAAAGGTTGTTGGATGCCTGAATTATATTCAAATTTTTCCATTCAACATGGGTTTCAATTCTCATCTCAGTGAGGAAAAAATCCTATGAGATTAGACTATGCGTAGATTTGAGAAATATCAACTGAGAATCCGATAAAGACAAATACCTCATTCCTTCTATGGAGCAAGTATTACATATGGATTCTAAAGTGGATATGTTCTCGCTACTAGATGGATTTTCGTGCTATAATCAAGTTCTAATAGTAGAACAAAAAAAACTAAAAACCACCTTCAGAACCAAATGGGGTACATTTGAATTTAGATAAATGTCATTTGGGTTTATCAACACAGGTGCTACATTTCAATGAGAAATGGATCTCATGTTTACCGGTCTTCATGGTCGAAGCATGGTAGTTTATCTCGATGACGTAACAATTTTATCTAAACAAAGATCCATTCATTTTCACAATCTCAAACAAATCTTTGAAAGGTGTGGAAATTATGGCATATCCTTAATCACAAAGAAAATAATCTTCGTTGTGTCTGAGGGAAACCTCCGAGGACACATTATAGCAAAGAGCGAAATTAAAGTAGACCTAGAAGGGTTAAAACTATTTATCAAATACCACATCCCATAAATAAGAAGGCAATGAAATCCTTCCTTGATTTGATTAATTTCTTAAGGAAATTCATTTGTGACTATGCATATATTTTCAAACCTTTATAGGATATGATTGAAAAATATACAACATTCAAATGGGATCAAAAGGAGAGTGATGCTTTTGCTTGAATAAAATAGGCCGTAACTGATGCACCCGCACTATACCACCTGATATTTGAAAAGGACTTCTTCTTGTACACTTTGCTTCATACTCTTCGATTATGGTCATATTAATGCAAAATGATAATAAAGATAATGAACAACCAATTTGATTTATGAGAATCATGTTACAATGATCAGAGTAGAACTATCCTACCATGGAAAAACAAGCTTATACCGTTTACAAGGTAGTTAAACACTTCAGGCCCTATATTTTGAAAAGTCATGTTATACAGTTCGTGCCTCGCCTAGTTGTTTTTTCATTGTTTGTACAACAAGAGCTAGGTGGACGAAGAGTGAATTTGATGACATTATTATAAGAGTATGATATAGAATTCAATCTAGTTCACACTATCAAGAAGCAATAGGTTCACTGGAAGAAGACATGTCTGGTTGGGTGTAAGATATTGAGATGTAAAATTTTGAATCCATTGCCCCATCAAAAAAACCGTCTTTGAGATATGGTAAAATACGATAATATATTAAAAAAGGGTACCTTTCCATCTAATCTTTCAGCAAAATAAAAGAGGGAAATTTACCGAAAGGCACTTTCGTATCAACTAGTTCAAGGTGTGATCTTCTAAAAATATCATAACGACGTCTCATTCAAGTGCTTAGAATCCTCAGATTATGAAAAAGTTTTTAAATAATTGCACGATAGACCAACTAGTTGGAATTATACAGGGGACACCATTTCCGACAAGATTAAAATATTATTGGCCAACTGTATTAAAATATGCACATTCTTATTCTTGCAATTGTCCCATCTCCTAGAAATTTGTTGGTTGAGAAAAGAGGTCAATCATCCCACTACAACCGATCATTGTTGAAGAACCCTTTTAGCAGTGGGGATGGGATGTTTTGGAAAAAGATTTCTTCATTCATCAAAGAAACATCGCTACATCTTGACTACTATAGATTATTTTACTCAATGTGTATAATCCATTCCGCTCAAAGAAGTGAAAAATCAGAAGGTCATCTGCTTCATCAACTAAAACATCGTCACCAGGTTTGGAATTCCTACGTAACTTGTATTTGATAGTGCAACATATTTTTCATCATTGAAATTATCTTATTTTGAATTTGAAAATAACATTATCTTGAAAAGTTCATATAATCATTATCCTCAAGGAAATGAGTTTGTGGAATCAACGAACAGTAATTTAATTCAAATAATAAAGAAAACCATTTTAAATGAGCAAATGAATTCGCATGATTCTTTGACAAACGCTTTATGGGCTGACCATGTAACTCCAAAACCTTCCCTTAGAAATTCCCCTTACTTCCTGGTCTATGGTGAGGAGGTGATCTAACTCTAAATCTCTTTCTCCTAGCTTTACATTTGTGTCAGGAATCCAGAGGTAGATCTTGTCTAATTATGACAAATAGGATCAACACCTTTCTCAAATTGGAGGAAGAAAGAGAGAAAACTAAATAAAATTTGATGTCCATTAGAAGCGTATTAAAAGTTGGTTTGATAAAAAGTCTGCAAGGAGTAAGGAATTCAATTTTGGAGATCTAGTCCTTAAGTGGGATAAAACCCATGAGGACAGGAGAAATCACACTAAGTTCCAATCCTTGTGCATCGGTAGATGAGAAGCTTGATCCACACACTTATCATCTACAATCGCTTGATGGGAATATTGAATGTCTTCCCGTAAATGGCCAAGACTTAAAACTTTACTTCTAGTAAGAACCTTAGGCTACATTTCTTGTTTATACATATTAATTTTCTTTCCTATCTTTATTTTGTTCTCTCTTGTTTTATGTCATGTTATTTCTTTTTCATTTCGTTCCATGTGTTTTGTTTTCAAATAATTGTATTTAAATAATATATTGTGTCAAAAGTGTCTTGTTTGGCTCAAACGATAATGTGGCTTGATTTTAAAAGAGCATTGAGAAAACCAAAAATGTTTGGATAGCTTTTGATATCCTCCTTTTTTAGCTTTAATATCTTTAAATCTTAGTGATTCCCAGATGGAAAATAATATTTTTTCGAATGAAAATATTTAGTATATCTATGACACTCACATCTATAATATGTTCTTCATTTATCAGGTGAGTGTTTCTATTTATTGGTGTTTTAAACATGTCGACCCAATCAATTAGACAAGGGAAAAGAGAAAACATAAGTGAGCATAGAAATTTTAGAGGATATATTTAAGTCCCCATAAAACAAGGAACAACCTATCTTACCCATAAAATAAGTCGAGATCCCCCCCCCCTTCCCTGGAAAAATAAATTCCTATAAAATGCCAATGTGCATAATGTAAAACAAAATAAAGGGTAAAAGAAGAGAAATAAATCCTACACAAATAGGTGAAGCAAGCAACTTCATCGAGGTACTGAACATGTTTGCTGGAAACAAAACAATGCTTTCGACTTCTTGGAGTGACTCTATTAGGGTACTGAACAAGCTTCCCAGTTGTGGAGGAATGCATAGGATTTATTTTAAAACTCTGAATACCATAAACTCGTAAACACATATCATCCTTCTTCCTAATCGAAACGATTGGAGTCTGACTAGTGTTATGAAAAGTGTTTGAATCGATGTGAGGAATAGAAGATACTACATTTATAACTGGGATAAGTGAGAAAACTAAGGTGACTCATAGAATGATTCAATACTTACTGAATTCTAGACTATAAGTGAAAATTAAGGTCTGAACAGAGAAGCTAATGTCCTACTAGTGAATTGCCAAGTGTTGTCGCTACCACAAATCCTCCAAAAATTTTGACCTCATTCAATTTTGGAGCCCTTACTGATCATATTTCCATTTTTTTTGTTGTTGTTAAGGTCATCTTAATTTCTTCTCACTTTTCCTAAGTGTCAAAGTCAGTAGGGTTTGTTTTGAAAAACCTCTAAGTGATAATGCAGTTTCCCTCACAAGCCTAATACTCTTGTCTTTTGGAACACACTTTTCCTTGGTAGGATGAGCATACCTCTTAGAACTAGCACCATGGAATTTCATAGACCAACATGAGCACACTTTGTAGAAACAGTCACTAAGGTAAGCACGCTTTTTGGCAGCAAAATGCATCTCAAAAATCTGCCCGGTTCATACATGTGCCTTTTCTATATATACCCAATCGCCCCCAATGTTCAGTACACTATCATTTGGCCTCATTTGAATATCCTTGCACTTTCTAAGCTTAGAGTCCTTCCTTCCACTAGTGGTCATGCACATGCTCTTTCCCAGGTAAGATCTCCTCTTTCGCATGTGACATTTGTGCTTGTTTTCTATCATTTTAGTTCTTCCACTTTGTCTTTATCATCTCTTCGTTTCCCCAACTATTCACATTCCTCATACTCACAATATATATATATATATATATATATATATATATATATATATATATATATATATATATATATATATATAGATATAGTGTTCTTTCACTTATCTAGTTTCCTCACTATCTCTTGCTAATGTTCATCCACATACTTAGTCATTTTCGATTCACTCTTCCTAACCTAGTGTCTTGGAGGTTTTATTCATGATCCACAACTGTAACTCAACCCTCCTTGTCATTATACATTGCACTGATGCTAAATGTATGAGGTAGTTCTATCATAAGCACATTGTGTGCTTGTAGTCCCTAGATAATGCATTCTTTCACTTACAAACTCTGATGACACTCAACACTCAGATTTTCAAGTACTCATCACGTTACACACTTCCACTGTTTAGTTCAACCGACCCCTACTCCTTAACTATGTGAAATGAACCCGCCACATGAAGTATCATCTTCATAGTGAGTTTTGGGCTTCTATTAGATAGGAAAACCAACCCTCATCCCATGAGGATTTGCCATGTGCCCATCGAAAACCCTCTTCCAATTCTAGCATGTAGAATGCTTAGACATAATGACCCCTATGCCTAGACCTTGCGCCTTGTACTTGACACAAGACTTCATATTAACCCTAGCCCATAGCATGCTTTAGTGCCCAACCCATTCAACCTTGCCTCTAACTTGTGCACTTGTCCCCAACCTTAATTCATTGTCTTTTTATAGTCAATATTCTACATAAATTGAATAATATAGAGTAGGATTTTGAGCTAATCTTGTATGTGTTTCCATGAATGATATTCAACTTCCAGGTGCCCCAAATCTTCACTATATTAGCTTGTCATCATCCACTAACACCATGCCACCAATTAGAAGGAAAGGATTCATAAGCGAGCCAGTTGAAAGCATCATTGAGGGTGTTGTGGATAGTCTGAAACCTAAAGCACCAATATTAATAGACACAACATGCTTTATAGACAAATCCATTACCCTCACATGGGAAAAGGTATTCAAGTACTTTGGAAAGAAAGAAATCTTGCAAGACCTAGAAGACAAAGAGGTATATGTCAATATCAAGAGGTCCATATTCCACAAAGTTGCATCCCACTATGAAATATTTCTTTATGCAAAAACCATTTGGTGGATATTACAACACATCAATTTTCAAAGTATGATCATAAGAGGTATAAAGGGTGAGGAGCTTTCCACCTATTAGGCTCATGATATTCATGAGTACTATAAGCTCCCAAAGCATCAAGAATATATGAAAACAATGTTCTAGGTTATTTTTTGGAGTCCATGAAGGATATTCTTAAGAATTGGTAGCAAGAGCCAAGAAAATTTCGAGAGAAGCCTAAAGATATCTATAGAACCAAGTCATTAAGGAAAGTGTACCAATATTTGATGGCTATGTGTTGTAGACTGTATGGACGCAAGAATTCGAAGTTCTTCAAAGAAACATTGGTTTATATGGTACACCCATGCACCAACATGGGGACTGTTTTTAATCAGTCTTATCTCATAGCCCATAAATTGTAGAAAAGTGTTGCTAAGTCAATGAATGTAGCGCAAGGTGAGCAACCAGAGTTCTATATGTGATTCTATTTCTAGATGGGATATTTTCTAAAAGCAATTTTTCAAGTTTAGAGTGGAACTGGAGTAGAGGACGACCCCTTGTGCACATATATTGGAAGGTATTGTGGGATACAAGTTATTGAGGCATGTATGTAAAGATAAATTAGCAATTCATATCAATATTATATCATCTAATATTTAGTGTGAAGACACCTTGCATGATAGACAATGCCAAAGAGGCTATAACTGATGTTGCAGAAAGTTCCACATCACCTCAGGGTACATTCATCGGGGTATTCAGAGCTTGTAAACCTATTCCTCTCATTCTTTTGTTTGTTATAGATAAAGTACTCATGGAAGAAGTCAACAACCAACTTTGTACAAGATTATCGGGGACATTGCAGAAATCAAAGAAGTCACCATGACCCATCCTCTCGTTGCAAGCAGGGGAATATGAACTGAAAAATTTGAAGGTGGATGAGGTGGAAACTACAAAACTTGATCGCCTCAGATTGGTCAGATGGGTTACCATCGATATGATCCCAGAAATACATGCACACAACGTTATGCAAAGTTGATATTCACATGGCCATATTCCCCAGTCTCCTAGGAGGATGAGGGAAATATTAAGAACCATTACAATTCTGTAGAATTTCCTGTAGATTCACAAGCCCGTGCAATTTACTAAAGCATAGGAAAAGAATCTACTTCTACTTTCAACAAATGGAAGCAAATAGATCGATGAAAACAATAATCAGTAAGAGGAAAATCATCAATTGCACATAACACAGTATTTATATGGGGAAAGGCACTGCTCAAAACCCCTACTATCTATATTGCATTAATCATAAATATGCGAAGAAAATACAAATCTTGTTCTCAATAGAACAATTCCTACACAATTATAATCAACTCTCTGCTCACAAGCTAGCTCAAGCCAAACATTAGCCTATTTGGTTGCCCTCCAAGCCTTTATTTCCTTTCACAATTCCTAGGATGAATAACATGCATTTAAAGGGAATTCATGCTTCCAAAATTGCGCAATCCTAATTAGACCCTCTTCCTGATGGCATGCATGATATTTACAGCTCAGTAAAACGTACACACGATAGTACAATATCCTTGCACTCTAGTCTCAACTGGGTCTTTCTCTGAAGTGACATGCATGAGTTTTTCATGAGAGAATCTTTAGTTATTTGGAGTAACACTTGTGGATGAACCAGTGCACCAACTCATTTTTAGTCCTCTATTAGTTCCACAAATAGTTCGAACTACTTTAACTTACCATCACTCAGTAAAATGAGTTATCTAATTACAACTCAATCTAAACTAACCCCTAAAATTTAGGGAGAACATATACATGACTTCCAAAAGACTTGCAACTCAAAATTTCTAAGTTAACTAAGTCAACTTAATTGAGTTAACTATTACAAGTTGTTATGAGAAAATAATTACAATTTTAATTCATAATTTAATTCAAGGGAAGGCTAACTTAGAATTTATGGATTCTATTTTTAACATTTCTTGTTGTTATTTTCAATACTCCCTCTCAACAAGAAAGGAATTCAAATTGATCCCAATCCTAAAACCTTTGGAATGTTTTGCATGCAACACTCCTCTCTAATGTTGTTGCTACAACAACTCCAGAAAATAAAAAAACGTCCAACTTGAATCAATATGATGCATCTATCATCAAAGTGTCTAAATGTTATTTCCTCTGTCGATTGAAAATTATGCACTTCTGCTAACTCTGCCTTCCTACACTATTTCCAACCCTTCTTTGCATTCTTTAGTATCTAACTGCCCTAGCCTATGTCACTTTCATCTTTGACTTCAGCAATCGCCATTGATTCCTCCCGCTACTATGTACTTTTGGCTCTCGTAGAAAGGTAGGATCCATGAGATAAAACCTCTCAATATTGGACCCTGCCAAATTTCAGCCCTCTTAGGACTATCACTTCACATCACCCCACCTCACACCTGGAGTCATGTATGCATGTGCTCATTGTGCCTACTTAGCTTGAAATTTCCCCTAACTAGAGGTCTTTTCTTGAGCGGATGCCTCCACTCGGTCTCCTCTGTGCTTCTCCAATTTTGACTACTCCACAATTGTCTGATACTGATTTTGAGGCTTCTTCTAGGACTACATATTGAGAGGTAATTCACTCTCCCTCTCAACCACAAAGTATCTAACCTTTTACTTTCTTCTCAAGGCTTTGCATGCATCTTGTACTTCAAGATCATAGAGGTTCTTAACCCATGCACTAGTCTATTTCCCCTATCCCATGGTGATGTGTCTAAGGAAAGCCTTTCCCTTATTAAAATTCACATCATAGCCATGGTATTCCAATACCGCGACTGAAACGAGATTATTCTTTAGTCCTGGAAAATACATCACATTTGTGATCCTGGGAAGGGAGTCAGACTCCCTCTAAAAGGTAACTGTGTTGATCTTAGTAGCTCTATACCTCCCATCATCTCCAAGCTCTATGATCTTCTTGAGGTCTTTCTCCTCAAAATCACTAAAGAGATCTGTATTCCCTATCATATGGAATGAGGCATCATTGTCAAGATACCACACTCGTCCCATGAAAATTCTATCCATTCATGCAATGAGAGTGAAATCAAGTTCAAATTGTGAAGCTAGATCTTCACCTCCTGCAACTACTACAAGCTCCTTCTTTCTTGCTTTCTTCTATGGGAAATTCGTGGCATAGTTCCCGTCATGACAGTGAAAACACTTGACTTTTGACAAGTCCATATTCTTTTCGTTCACCTCGCCTTAGGAATTCTTTCCCTTGGCTTTCTTTTACTTACTCGCTAAGGCAAATTCCTCTTCCACTTCCTTGGAAGAGGTCCCATCTCTGGTGTTCTGTCAAAACTACTCTTTTACCAAATATGAAAAGTCGTTCCCAATCTAGCAGCTTCTCCCTCCCATTAATAGAGTCCTGGTAGCTATGCCAACTCTTGGGAAGTCCTATAAGAGATAGACTCACCATATCGTCCTTGGAAATAGTGATTCTGACACTTACAAGCTCATCTTGACAATGAGTGAACTTGGTTAAGTAATTTGGAATTGAGTTGCCGGCCTCCATCTTGATTTTTCAAAGTTTATCTTTTAGTGCCAACTTCCTATGGTCACTGTTATTCTCGAAAAGGTCTGTAATTCTTTCCACATAGCATATAGAGTCTCCTTCCCACGAAGACATGAGACAATGTGGTCTCGAACCTCCTTAAGGATTATCTGCGTCGCCCTTCCCACACACTTCTTCCATTCGACCAGATATTTTTCATCCGATGCTTGTGGCTTAGGAATGTCTTGATCAATGAATCCCTTGAAGCCATTATCCTCCAACACGAACTCCATCCTGTCCTTCCAGAGTATGTAATTCGAGCTTCCATCCAAGGCATACTCGAGCCGCAAATGGTAGAACGTGGTCTGTCGATCTTGAAGTACGTATAGCAAATTTGAATTTCACCTGTAACCCTGAACTCAAAAATTTCAAAATCTCCTCTACCGTACTGTAATTAGCTCTCATGCCATCTAGAATTTCCTATAGATTCACAAGATCATGCAATTTACTAAAGTACAGGATAAGAATCTACTTCTACTTTCAACTAGCAGAAGCCAATAGATCGATGAAAACAATAATTAGGAAGAGGAAGAACATCAATGGCACATAAAAAAATATTTCTCTAGGGAAATCCACAGCTCATAACCCCTACTATCTATATTACATTAATAAAAAATCTAAGAAGAAAATACAAATCTTGTTCTCACTAGAACAATTCATGCACAAGTATAATCAACTCTTTGCTCACAAGCTAGCTCAAGCCAAACCTTAGCCTATTTTATTACCCTCCAAGCCCTTATTTCCTTGCATAATTCCTAGGATCAATAGAATGTATTTAAAGGGAATTCATGCTTCTAAAATTGTGCAATCCTAATTAGGTCCTCTTACTAATTGCATGCATGATATTTACAAATCATTAAATCATACAACTGATAATACATTGTCCTTGCACTCTAGTCTCAACTGGGTATTTCTCTAAACTGACATGCATGAGTTTCTCATGAGGGAATCTTTAGTCAATTGGAGTAACACTTGTGGATGCACCAGTGCACCAACTGACTATTAGTCCTCTATTAGTTCCACAAACAGTTAGAACTAATTTAACTACTCATAATTGAGTAAACTGAGTTATCTACTTACAACTCAATCTAAACTCATACTAGACCCCTAAAATTTAGGGAGAACATATACATGAATTCCAAAATACTTTCAACTCGAAAATCCTAAGTTAACTAAGTCAACTTAACTGAGTTAACTATTACAATTTGCTATGAGAACAAAATTACAATTTTAATTCACAATTTAATTCAACGACAAATTGAACTGGAATTTTTGGATTCTATTTTTACCATTTCTTGGTGTTGTTTTCAAGAAATTATTCTATATTAGTAATGCCAATTGAAGAAGTAGGCCTTTCTAATACAACAAAAGTTTCAGAGAAGTCAAAACAAGGGACCCAAGAACAAATGGGCACCTATACTGGTACCAAGTTTAAAAGGAAACAAGAATAAGAAGTTGAGGAAAGGAGCAATAAGTTCAAAGTAGAGAAAATCACCACAGGGGGAATTCAAGAAGAAAAAATAAGGAAAAATTTGAAGAGGCAAGTAAAATAAACTAGAAGAAGAGCGTAGGTAGAAAATGTGCAGTAACAGAAGAAGAAAGAGGCTATGTAGAAGAGGGAAGAAGAACTAAATAAAAATAAAGAGGAGCAAGCTCTAAAGAAATAACAAGAGGAGGTCCTCCAAAAGCAAAAGGAAGAAGAGAAAAAATAAGATTACAACTAGAGGAGGAAAAGAGGAATAAATAAGAAGAGGATGAAATAATTAGAAAGATAAAGGAACTTATCATAGAAGATGAGAAAGAGGAGGAGAAACAAACAACATAAATTGATCGAGTCATAGCTCCTCCAAATATTCAGTCTTCAACTCCTCTAACCAGTGGGCACCTTCCTTTCTGTGAGTTGGGGATTCCATCTCCAGATGAAGATATAATTATGGACATCTCCAATTTCACATTTGATGAGATTAAATAAAAAATCATTCAAGAAAAAAGACGTTCTTTCGAAATGAGCTAGATCAACCAATTTATATTCAAATGGAAAGAGTTATTATGTTGAATACAAAGACCAATCCCAAGGAATTTTCTTCAATTGCTGCATCATTTTCAGTAGACACCAATTTTTATTTTTTTTATTTTCTTATGCACAAGAATGAATGATTGGAGAAAAAATTGGTTGATGCAAAGTAGGAGACTGAATATTTCTCAAAGAAAATTAAAGGGTGTCTTCCACAAGTTCCAGCAGACCCCAGAGAAGGCCTACAATCAACTATAGCTAAAGAACTCAAGCAACTGGAAGACACAATGAAGCAATTTTATGAAGTAATGATCATTCTACACAAGGAAACTGTGCCTTTATATCATATCCAAAAGGAATTACTAGAAAAACTCAGGCTCATAAAATTTTCTCATATGGCTTTTGATGTGAAACAGGAATGGAACGCTAAGTACCTAAATGCACGAAGAACATTGGTAAAGAAAGGAAGATATGAATATGAAATGGATAGAGTGGAGACAAAGATGCTTATGCAAGATTATGATCAACTCAACAACCACATAGCCAACACTATGACTGCCCACATGAAATTGCATTATGGATTGAAATCTATGGTTTGAATGCAGAAGGTACCCTCAGTTCGTATGATCGAAGAGTTGAAATGTAGAGATACTATCAGATAAGAGTTGAAAGAATTTTGGATTTCACGAAAAAAGTAGATAGGAAATATGACTTGGTGGTACCTAAGGAGATCGTTCTACAATATGTCATTGAGCAAGTTAAGCTACATATGATCCAAAACAATAATTACAGGTGTGTTGGAGGGTAAGCTAAGGTATCCTTTAGATTTACCGCTAAACTTCAAAAGTGTAGCAATGAAATACAAAGAGTGGTACCAATACATCACATAGGAACTCCATGTCATAGTGGCCAAACAAAAGTTTCTCCAAATTTTAGAATACATGTATTTTATTTTTCATTTTGTAAATATTAGCCACATTTTGTAAAAAAGGATAAATTTTGTAATTAGAAAAGGGAGAAAATGAAAACTCTTGTAGAATTTGAAAAGTCACCAAGAAGTCCAAAGGTCACTTGGAAGCCCAAGAGTCATGAGGGAGCTCAAGGGTCACATGGAAGGTGAAAGGTCACCTCATTTATTATATATAAACCCCCATGGATCAAACAAAGGGAATTTTAGCCTTGGATTCTCTAGTTAGCTTGTGGCTTCCAATAGCGGAACATGGAAGCCACAAGTTGCTTCTCAAAAGAATAATCTCTGAAAGGTCTATGAAATGGTGCATATTTCTTCTACATAATCATAAGAATCTCTCTAGAGTCAAACAACCTTTTCATGCATGCATCACAACTTATTGTAAGACTTTTCTTGTAATATTTATGGTATGTATTTGTGTTTATATGTATTAAAGGAATGAATTACTTCATTATCTTTACCAAAAATATTAATGAAAATGTTTGTCCCTATACTTTCATGATCGTTTCTTAATTTAAAACTATTTTACAACTAAGTAATGATTCTTTCTTTATGTGTGTGTCTTTATTAGAGTAATACTAATATTATTCTTATAAAGGCTCACATTTTTCACTTTGTTTCGTGGAAGTAGTTTTCTTCCCATTATATTTGCACATTTCACAAAGCTAACATACTTCTAGATATCAAGATTAATTGTGATTTCTCTCATATGTTATTATTTCTTGCAAAGAAAAATCATTAACCCAACATAATGGAAATTAGGGAATCATCCAAGATGGGACTCCCACACCAAATGGTTTAAAGTCTATTTGGGACTTTATACAGGGGATATCCCCTTATGTTGGTGAACTTCCAGCACCATCAACACCTTACTTGGGGTTAAGAATAGGAGGGGGTATCTTACAAAGTGGTATCAGAGCTTTTAGGTTCAACACTTGGATTGCATGGGCTCTATCACTGAAGGAATGTGGACAAAGGTCTCAACTCTAGTTCTTTGAGAATAAGTTGGTGCCCTAATATTGAATTAACAAAGCATTGGGCCTAGCTTAGATCTTTGGAGCTATAACAGAGCTCTAAATTTGAGTGTTGTAGTTGATGTAGATAGGATTGCATGCTATTTATAACATTTGATTGTGATTTGTATGTTGGTTACAAGGTTGTATGGTATGATTGACTCTATTGAAAAATGTAATGGTATAGTTAATGTTTGCTATTAAAGCATCTTGATGGTTTGGCCATTCTATTGTTGTGATCATGGATGGTTATTGTTTCATTAGTTTTTGAAGAATTGCCTAAATTTCTGTGTGCGTGAATATTTAAGTGGTTTTTTATTTTGTGCTTGGGACAATTGTGCATGCAAATTCTCATAAAATTAATGACTTAAATGTAAACTCAAATATGAAACAAACCTTAATAATGTGTCAAATGAAATAATGAGAAAATAACATGGCAGAATGGAAAGAGATGAAAATAAAAAGTAACATAAAAGTAAAATAACGCATACATCATTCATATGAAACTATGTTTATCATAAAAAGTGTAATGAAATCATTCAACACCATGTGTTGATATGTTTCACCCTACAACAAATTTGTTAAACACCATGACTTAAAACCTTTGGATAATGTATATCTTGAAAGAAAATAAATCAAGTAATACTTGAAAAAATTAATCAGTGATTGTGTCAATGGTTAAATTATTCACATATACCAAGATATAAATTATCAAAACATAAACACTGGAAGAAACATCATAAATCAAAATTTCATATAAATGAGTCACATAGTCATAGTGATTAGGCCAACACAACATGTGCTTTAGACCAACTTAAACATTCTTAAAAGCCAACCTCATCGAAATGAAATTGAGGACTTTACATACAAGTTTTTAAGCAATTGTCTAGATAATTCCCATTTAATGATAAATTACGTTGCATAATCCTAGAAATAAAAACTAGTTGCAATTTTTTTTTGAAAACTATTTGGAAACTTTAGTTTTCCCCTTTGGTATGATATTAGTTGACGATCCCTCCATAATGTGTATTTTTCTTTTTCGGTCTTCGAAAGACTATGAAATTTTCTTCTTCTTCCTTTGATCTTGAAATTTCTTTTATCACAAACTATAATGGTGGGACTACTTCAATATCCTTTGTGGTCAGGGCAAGGATCGTATTTTGAGAAAAACCCCCCTTTAACTTCATAAATTTATCCCAATTGGTTGGAAGTAACCATTGTTGTCACTTGATCTTCGAATAAGTCACTCTAAGTTCACAAATGAGATTATGAGTAGGAGGTAACTACTAAATCATTTTTCCTAGAAGAGATAACACTTAAAAATCTCTAAAGAGACAATTCACCACCAACTCTCTAAGAAAAATTTCCTCACCATTAGACAGAATGTATCCATAACCTTCTTGATTTTTCTTGAGGGCATCCTTAAATTGTTCATCTACTACAAGGCAAACAAAATTTTCCGAGAAGGATGGAAGTTCGAATCTTTGAATGTAACCCCATTCTTCTTTCAATTCAACAATAACCTTCCTAGCTCTGTAGACTTCATTATTCATTTCTTCCCTAGCTTTCTTCTTCTCTTCAACTCATGAAGCTAACAAAATAGACTTATATGTGTTGGGAAAATGGAAGACTTTAATGGTTTCTTCATCTAATGAATTTAGGCAAGCAATTATCTGATTTATTTCCTTCAACCTCCCATCCACTATAAGAGTTATGTTCTTCATATCAATATTATCATTAGACATTATAACTCCAACACATTAGAGAAGGATGTTGACATAATACCTTATCTTGTGGATTATTTCATTAATTATTTCCCATACTTTGTTTTTAACCTCAATAAGAATAGCTTTCCCAAGTGTTATGCTTTCTATATGCTTATGCAAGGGCTGTAATTATCCTTTATTTTCTTTCATTAGTGACTAAACTCCTTCAATGAATTTATCTTTATGTTTGATCTCTTCAACCCAATTTTGATCAAGTTATTTCCTCTCTTGTTTTTAACTTTCTATTTGTTCCTCAAGTTCAGTGATTTTAATCTAAAAGAATTTTAGCTTATCTAGATCAACATTTCTAGTTGTGTCCTCTTGAAGATCATTATCAACAGTGATTTTATATGCATCTATTTTACTGAGATAACTTTTTCTCTTTCTCATCAAACTCTCTAGCTTATTTATCCACTTTCTCTTTTAAATCTTTCAACTAAGCTTCCTTCATAGTTAGTGTTCTTTGCAACTTTTGTAATCTCTTTTCTTCATTTTATTTACACCGGAATGTTTCAACCAAGTTTGACACTTCATAGTCAAGAAATTTTAAGGTTTCCTTTAGGTCTTTGATATCTTTGTCCTTTGATTCCAACAACTTTTTGGTGGCAGTTCCATCTTTTGGAAAACCAAACATACTAACTATTCTATCTCCAAACCTCTGATTTTATTTTATTTACTTTTCACAGCCACTTTGGCATTGCTTAATTGAGCTTCAACTCTTGTCAAAATAGTTTGTAATTTCTTATTACTGGCTGTGGAATCTATTAATCTCCTAGCCAACACTTCTCTTCTGGGTGCCATTCTACCACATCCATATCTGACACGTGTCTCAAATCAAGTTTAATATCAGTTCTAGGACGGATAATCTTTGTTCTAGCTTTGAGTTTTGGCCAAAGATAAGGTGTTTTTACTAAAATTAATAGTGGATATGAGTATGGAACATGCACTAAAATCCATTGCTTCTTATATAGCTTCTCATGCAAACTTTTCTCCTCGTGGAACCATCATCATTTCCTTAACTTTAGTCCTTGCAAACATTTTTGTGTTTACACTAGTGGCAATGACCATAGCTAGACCTGCATAATATTTGTGTTGCATTTCCTTTAACAGACACTATACTTGTTCTAATAATTCTTCACTAACCTTTTAGATAGTAACATCTTCACCTTATTATTTTTTTCCGTTAACGGCGTGATCTGGTTCATCATGATCCATTGTCATCCCCTTTCTTTTTAATGAAGATTGTTGATAGCTGGTGTCAGCAGAGAATGTCACCTTTGCAATATATGGTATTTTTTGAATGGCTGATATGGGTTTCTCTGCTGCATGAGATGAGTTCTTTTCAACTAAATCAATCTCCATTTGTGATGCCTCGATTAAGATTTCTTTTCCCACCTGGACACTTTCTTGTTTATCATTATTTTTAGACCACACATTTGTTTTAGCCAATTTTTCAAACTCAAGATTTGATATATGCGCATTATATGATAGGCCTACTTTTCTCCTCAATTCAGATATTATATATATAGATCATACTTCCAAGAAGGATATTTTTTCTAGACCATATGTTATCAAATCATTTTCAATAATTTCCAGTGCAAATCTAATTTTAATCATTAAAAGCATGATTTCCAATGGCATTACGGTGGTTGATTTTTAATTCTTGGAAAGGAAATGAACTTTCATCGACATGCAATCTTTGCCTAGCTACTTCTAAGAAAAAAAGATGATCAATGAATTTAGGAAGACAATAAGTTTCTCACTCAAAACCATATATTCTGATAATAGTGTAATCCTCAAACAGATAGCAATCACAATATTGTTTTCCTTTATCAGATTTAAAATTTTCCTAGAATATTTTGGCATTCTTTCCAGAATTTTTATAGCAATTTTGTTTGAATATAAAAAGAGAAACAATTTGAATATCTCATATAACTTCCTGATGTTTTCCCTGGATATAATACTCAAGACCGTCTATCGATTTCCATTACATTTCCATGTATATATTTTATTCATGTCATTAATCTTGTGTTGATAAAATAATCAGGTTTACAGAACAAGCCCAAATGCTTGAGGTGCGTAAAATATACGAATAGGTATAAGATTTGAATAGTACTTAGTTGTAAATGTAAGTTTGAGCCAAATATCTTGGGAAATTAATCCATATTTACTTATGGTTTGCCATTACCTCTCTCAAACACACGAAAGTGAATTCGTCCATCGTACAATCACCAAGGCACCCAAATACGATAGCCATTCATGAGGTCTTGATCTGGAATAATGATTTGAGTAACCTAGTAGGTAGTGCATATTCAAACTTTGATATTTAACTGGGGTTTTCAACCAGGATTTGCAGAAAGGTTATTTTTTCTTCTTCAGCCTAGGTTATGAAATCCTCACTTAGTTCTTTGTCACTAATGTTCTTCCTTGATGTAGGTAATTTCAACATTTTAGCTACAGTTTCATCGGAAATTTCTAAGAAAGTAGCATGCATCCATAGGATGGACAATAATGTGGGAATATGAGTCGTAATGATTGGCTAGAATCAAAATTATGTCACGGTTGAAATTTACTAGCAGTAAAACTGCGCTATGCAAACAAATATTTAATAGGTAATTATCTAAGCTGCTAGGTTCAACATTAGGTTTTAATTTGGTTCTATCAGGGAATATATCAACATTAGGTACTTGGGTATCACTGATTTTGGCGAAAGTGTTAATAAAAAACTTCACTTTGTTGTTTTCTAGCCATTTTCACCTCTGCAACTTCAATATGCTGCTATAATATGCAACAAGGAAACTTGAGGACATACCCATTCCTAAAGATGTCAATGGGAGATTGTCTCCAATGGTCTTGCAACCAGATTGTCTCTTACTTCATGGAGATAGGCCCCTGGTTTCCCAGGGCTATCCTATGAAATGTCTTCTTGATCTGGAGGACAAGTTCCCCATCAGACTGTTTGATGAGGCATCTCCTGTGGGAGGATGCGACTATGGAGCGATCAGCCATTCAGAAGCCTTCAGTTTTTGATAGTGTGCAGGTGCCGGCAAATTCCAGAGCTGAATTCCAAATAAGTGAATTGCAAATTCCCCAAAGCTCATAAAAAAGCATAAAAAATAATTCTTACTCATAGTTGAGAAAAATGGACATTGATTAAAGACCCACCCTTTATAAGAATATCAACCGTCAAAGCGCTAGATTGTTTATTATTTGATCATTTTTTGAGTTATGTGAGCATCCTTAACAGACTATTTATATATTTAAAACTTTAAATGATAACACTAATGTTATATGAATGATTACCAATGATTACATGCCACAAGTTTTTTATTTAAATCTTTGAAACATTCATTAAATTTATGGAGATTTTATAGACATTGGATTTTGTTGTTAATAAAGTTTTAATTGATTAGTAAAGTAGGTGTGTTGTTATTCTCTACCCATACTCCAAACCTTTGAAAACCATGTTTTCCTCTCATAAACTTTCTCACATGTTAAGAAAAGAGGAGTTATAAAAATAGAACGGAGAAAAGAGGAGTTATAAAAATAGAATGGAGAAAACTCTGAGTTGACCCCAAAAAAAAGAAGAAGCAGTACATGTTTTGGTGATGAACACTATGAAGGATGTTCCCCATTTGTCAGTGTTTAAGAAAAGAGGAGTTATAAAAATAGAACGGAGAAAACTCTGAGTTGACCCCAAAAAAAAAAAGCAGCAGTACATGTTTTGGTGATGAACACTATGAAGGATGTTCCCCATTTGTCAGTGTTTAATCATAAAAAGAAATTAAAGAGAAATCTAAATCAAAGAAAATCTAAATGTAAATTCAATCCAAGGAATTGCTAAACCACGAAATTGAAATAAAAATACAATCATAGTAAATTAAAATGGAAGCCACTCATGAATCCAAATTTCATATGCATGCTTTGAGCGACAAATTTGATATACAGGTATTGGGTCGAGGCCTACCAATGAGAATTAAACTGTAAGTTAGTATTGGGTCGAGGCCTAGCAATGAGAATTAAACTGTAAGTTAGTATTGAACCGAGGCCTACCAATGACAACTAAACTGTATAGGATACTATTGAACTTAGGTTACGCTCGTTGTGTATTCAGAATGACTCTTACTCAACAACGTAGTGCTACCAATTGAGTGAGCCTAGCTTGCATGTAGTCCAACAATTGAATGAAAGTCCAGGTGTGCAGTTGTAGGGGCAATTGAGCAACAATGGAGAGAACAATTCAGAGGAGGAAGACAACAATAACAAACGGACAAAGTGAAATTGAAAAGACTTAGTAGAAGGCAAAGTATGGTTAAGGAAGAGAAAATGAAACAAGCCAAATGGTGAGAGGCAAATTTAATCTAAAAAAGAAAAGTAAAAAAGAAATTTAATATAAATCTCAACCCTTGCTCAAATATTTGGTAAATGTTAAATCCCACCTATACAATTAATTATTTTTACAATTTTATAATAAAACTACCCTATAGGAAGTAACAGAATAAACGTAATCTACACCGAATAAAAAAGGTGGCCCTTCATTTACAGCTAACCAGCCTGCCATAGGGCATTAAATGCCCGGGGAGATGCAGGCTGGATAGCCCGCTAACACGCAAATTCCCATTTCTTATTTAATGTACAGTTTGAAAATTTGCTTTTTAGCGGGCTATCCAGCCTGCCTCTCCCCGGGCATTTAATGCCCTATCGCAGGCTGGTTAGCGGCTGCCTTCATTTAATATATATTTGGCAGAAGTTTAAACGTGACCGTTTCTACTTTCCGCCTACCACTCTCTAAAAGGAAGAGGAGACGTTTGTTGCAATTACCCTACAGGTATCGGTGGAACCAATGTGTTCCTTCGTCTATTCTTCAACGCGTATCTTAACCAAATACGGAAAATGGCCCTCTTCATTTAAGATAATTAGGTAAAATTTTAAGGGTGATGAAAGCGTGGCTACTTTTCATCTGCCACTATCAAAGAAGCCTACATTTCAAACTGTGGCTACTTTCCGACCCTTTATTTCAATTATTCATGAGTCGTCGTGGAACCACCGTGTTCGTTCTTACCCTGCACGCACGCTGAACACAATGATTTCCATCTCAAGAAAGCCCACCATACATTTGGTGGACGCTCTGTCGGAAGTTGGTTCTATTCTTTTGGACTATTGCTGTAATTTGAGATGCCACAAATTTTGGCCTGTGCAAAATCTACATCACATTGAATTGGTCCCACTTTTTCGGACCATTCGAATTGATTAGGCATGGCAAGTCTGATTATCGAGCCTGGCAGACTGCAGCTTTCCGTCGATGATGGAAAGGGATTTCTTGTTATCAATGGCTGCTGCGCCCTATAAATTGAATTTCGTTGGCAATTGATATCCATTCCATTCCCCACTTCACTCTTAGTGGTTTGCTTGCCGGTGTCTACTAAACCCACAACAATGGCATTGGCGTTTCTTGTCAAGTCATTCGCGCTCTTCCCTTGCTTTCTCCTCGTCTGCTGCATTTCTTTCATTGAGTCAAATGAAACAACACGCTCTCCAGTGTTCCCGGCTCTCTTTGTTTTCGGGGATTCAACCGTGGACGCGGGCAACAACGACTATCTCGTAACAATGACGAAGAGCAACTTTCCTCCTTATGGGAGGGATTTCATCGACCACAAGTCCACCGGAAGGTTTTCCAATGGAAGGCTGACAACGGATTTTATGGGTAAGTTCATGAATACCCAAATGTATTACATATGAATAGTGGTTTTTTACAATAAATATATTTTTGCCGGTACATGTACAGCTGCAGCATTGGGACTGAAGGAGACATTGCCGCCATATTTAGACCCTACCCTAACTTCCCAAGACATGGTGACCGGTGTAAGCTTTGCTTCAGGAGGATCTGGTTATGACAATCTCACGGCCGAGATCGCTGTATGTTCTAATTATCACCCTTATAATTTCTTTTTTGCTTACATGAATTTCAATAAGTTGAGGTATTTGATACTGAACAATATAATTCACCAATGTTTTGCAGTCTGCGTTGCCTTTATGGAAGCAAATACAGCACTTCAAGAACTACCGGAGGAGATTGACAGTTGTGGTTGGAGAAAAAAATGCATCAGACATTATAAGAAATGCTCTGTTCATATGTAGCATGGGAACTAACGACTTTGTAGTCACTTACTTTACGCTGCAAATTCGAAAGGCACAGCTGAACGCTGAGCAGTATCAGGACTTTCTACTTAAAGAAGTCAACAATTTCATCGAGGTAGGTGCTATTTTTCATGTTCTTTCTTTGTGTTCTTCTATTCATGCAAATATACTAAACTATGTTCCGTTTTGAGGAGTAAGTGATATACTATCCATGGGGTCATGTATGGTAAAATGAGAACTAACCAAAACGATCGATTTATCATGTTTTTAAATAATTTATGCTTTAACACTCATCGCATCATGTGACAGGAGACATTGGGGGAGGGTATCCGCAAATTATTGTTAGTAAGATTCTCACCAACATGTTCCAAGAGAAGTGATTAAAATGATGAATTTTGATGGATTCTGTAACAGGAGATATACAAAGAGGGTGCTCGCAAGCTATTGTTCGCTGGACTTCCTCCAATGGGTTGCTTGCCTCTAGTCAGAACTTTAAATCTAAAGCTATTCATAAACAGAAGAATTGGGAAATGCTTAGAAGAAGAGAACCAGGTGGCCGTGAGTTACAATGAAAAACTAAAATCAGTTTTGGCGAGTTTGATGCATCCTCTTCTTGGTCTGAAGATTGTTTATAGGGATCTCTACCAAGTGGTATCTGATATGGTATACAATCCTCGAAAATACGGTAAGTTCTGTCAGAGTTTGGCCTTTCGCCATTTGTTAGTAAGTGATATCTTATTCACTGTATATTGATATTACATAAATGCATTGGGGTGGTTACAGGGTTTGAGGTATCCGGAAGAGGATGCTGTGGAACGGGATTGATAGAGATGGGTCCTCTCTGTAATAAGAATACTCCCCTCACTTGCTCTGATGCCTCAAAATATGTATTCTGGGATGCCATTCATCCAACGGAAAAAGCTTATGAAATAATTGCTAAACTTGCAATTGATCGAGATCTGCCACGCTTATTTTAAAAAGCCGTGAAATGTTAAATAATTTGAGGACGACATTAATATATACTGATCTGAACCGCCCTGGTTGATTAGTGCGGATTTTAAACAAAGCATATCCGATCAAGCTTACCACTCCACAAGTGCATTTAAAAGTACAAACAAATAATCATATGGTTAATCAAATCGAGTGAGTGACTTATTAATTAGTAATTAAAAAAAAAAGATATTTATTAATTTATAAATTATGTTTAGTTTGGAATACGACCTCTCTCTCTATTTTCGAATAATGATTTTAATAATTATTAGGTAGGTTTTTAATAATTATTAAGGAAAATTGTAAGGATTTAAATATTGTAGAATTTCTTAGTAGTAGTTAGAAATTAAAAAAATCAAAAAATAAAAATAAAAATATTGAGATTTATGTGAAAAGTATATATGTTTTTATTTTTATTTTCTTTAATTAAATTGATTAGTTATAAAAATGTTATGTTTTTTTTGAAGAATTTAGTAAGTTATGATATTGGTTCAAATTTATTTATAGATTAATTTTTTTTATCTTGATTCATAGTATTGGTAAATTTCTTTAACTAGTAATTGCACCAAATGTTGCAAAGGAATGTTTTAAGGCAATAACATATGGAGAAAGAGCATAGATGAAGAAAGATGTGATAGTTACAATTTCAATAAGAGAAATAGCATGGTGTTAAAAGTAAAGTGAACTCCTCTTTCACTATCCTATTGATTTGAGTTGCAATATGTCAATTGAGGGAATGCTTAGCAGTTTCAACATTGTACTTGCAACTTTAGTTTTGTTTTATGCCCTATGTCTAAAAAACATTAATCTTTTTAGAAATTATCAGCATTTAGAATCTTGATTTTGGAAGCAAGAAGGGTTTGTGGATCACATAATGCAAAATTTTATGCACTTATTTCTTACTAAAATATTGGCAAATGACTTTGAATGGGTAAAGTTGAAGGCCCAAACACAACCCCTTGCTTATACCCAACCACAATATCCTTTTGGGCTAGCTAGTTTTCTAATCTTTTTTCTTTGATATAAAGGTCTTTTTGTAAAATTCTCGGTGATACTTACAATATAGTCTCGAATCAATCGTCTTTCCTAAATCATCTTTCATGTCGGTTGTTCGTATCATTATGCCCAAGTCTGTTTTTTTTAAGTCCTTTTTCTTGGAAACCTAGTGTGATGGTTGTAATGTTTTGCTGTCAGTTTCTATTGCAATAGAGTCCCTGGAAATTATATCAACGAGAATGATTGTGTGTAACTTAAATTCCTCCCCAATTAATTCTACAACAACTATACCTATGTTTATTTCAATTTCTTAATACCATTCCTCACTTTTGAAAATTGAATATTTCTGGCTTATATCCTCCTCCAATGATGTGAATTAGCCTATCTGATTAAATTCTACAACAACTATATCTATGTTTATTTCAATTGCTTAATACCATTCCTCACTTTTGAAAATCGAATCTTTCTCATTTATATCTCCCTCAAATGATGTGAATTAACATATCCGATTATATATTGCATATCAAATAGGAAGATCTATGCAAGTCTTTTACATCCATCTTGATTTAAAGTTATTTTTGTCTTTAATTATCACATGATAACTAACTCTTTTTGTTAATTTGTACACTTTTTGTAAAGTTTTCAGATTCTTTGGCATGCAGATCCATGTTTCCTGTTATATATCATCTTATGATGCTAAGGTTATATATATATATATATATATATATATATATATATATATATATATATATATATATACCGACACACAAGGCTTTTGGTTTCCATGCATTGTCAATATGATCGCGTCGTGCAGTTGATATTTTATATTTGTCTTTTGGTTTCCATGCACCAAGGATTTTGGTTTCCATCCATTGTCAACATGATCACACTGTGCAGTTGATTTTTTATTTCTAGGGCTCTGAGATAGTTTGTGCATCTTATCAACCACTTCCATGCATTGTCAACATTTCTTTTCACAAGGGGGCATGGTATTCCTTTCTTACGTTTCTAACCTTCAAGAAAATCTTATAAACCAACTTTATGCTTTCTACTACCAATTGCGGAAATTGCTAACAGTCTTTGCCTTGACTTTTTGAGTTTTGGTCCTTGTTCGTTTGCACTTCTCATCACATTTTTCTGGAAAAATCTCTCTGATTCAAAGGTATATTCCTTTACCCTAGTATCTTTTTCTGTAAGAGGAAACATTTCCTCTGAAACATGTATCCTCTTATTGACACAGTTATGCATCTTTTGTCTCCTAAATACTCATTTCTTTAGTCCTGTGTTAGTTTTCAAAGCATCCTCAATAATTTCATTATTGTTGTTTTCATGTTTTACTACTTCCCTAGAACTATAAACTCTCCTTGACCTCTTTGGACATACAACATTTGAAGACATGTTTCTTGCAGCCCATGCCCGAGTTTTCTGCAGAGGAGGAAATGAAGAAACACCCCCAAAGAATTTTCTTGACTTGTTAGCCCCTCCACATTATCGTCATGATTTCCATCTATTACTCCCTGAATCTTTTGCTACTGCTTCCATGCCAAACATGCTTGTAAAAGAGAATAATAATTCTGACCTGTAGGGGAGATATAACAAACATCATGACACCCCCTACGAGATTTGAACTCAAATCTCCATCCTACAGTAAGGAGATGCATTTTCGCTTTTATGTGAGTTTGTTTCTTTACAATCTTGTCCAAATTAAGATTATAGTTAAGGGCCGCTCAAGGAAAATATTCAACATCAAAGGTTTCTCCTTTTGCAGGAGACTCCCATGATTCAGCTGATATGCACCCTAACCTGTTCAACTGTACAGGTTTTCCATGAATTCGTAAATAAAGTGACATGCCACTAGATGTTCCTTTCCTCATTGAACAGGTCATTGCATCCTCCAATCCACTGGGTAGATCCTTCAATAATACCCCATCAAATTTACAATCTTCTTGGTCTTTCGAGTCTGCCTCTTTGGTTGGAGACTCAGACAAAATTTTCTCAATGCAATATGCTTCATTGGCTAGAACAAGGGGTACCCGTGCTTGTTCTTTTTCTAGCTCTTTGAATGTCATTATTTTATTTTTTTATGTGTTAGCTGGGGTTCAATATCATCAACATCATCTAGAATACAACTATCCAAAAGTTGCCATAAATTTCCTTTCTTATAAGGAGATTTTCTTCGAAGTCCACCAACAAGATAGGAGAAAATACCTCCACTAAACTCTGCAATAGACTTCAAAGAGAATAATAATTCTGACATATAGTAGAGATATGACGCAGGAGCATTCAGACTTAGCTAGCATTGTAAAGGTTTGTTCACATTTTGTGGCTAAAAGAGTGAATTTCACTAACCTGAGTGGTCAAAAGTCAGTTTTAACCGAGAGGGTTGCATCTCTCGAAGATGATCTGTAATTCATTATTGTAATAGTTAGGAAATTATCTTATTTTAGATTGAAGGATAAGTCGTTAGCGTAGGTGTGTCATGGAGCTTGAAAATAGAGATTTGATTGTTAGATTGTTTAAAATAGAGATTGAGTTGTTTGTATAGTTAGAGTAGGATTCAGCTCATAAAAAGGAAAAAATGTAAGGTAGAAGGATTAGCTGAGATGATTGAGGATTGAGCCAGAAGTGAGAGTGGTGTGATAGAGAGGGTTTTTGAGATTGAAACAGTGGTCTGTTAATTTGTTGTAATCGAGCCAAGGGGTCGAGACTCTATAACTATTATTATTTTGAATGAATGTGTTTTAGTGTGCATCTGTGTGTGATCCTGGCGGAAATTCTCGTTTATTCTGTGTATCTGCGTTTTGAAGCGCATCTGGGTAATTCTTCTGTTTTTCGTATTTATCTTATAATCTCAGTGTTTATGGTTAATCACAGTCATTAATGTTAATAGCGAGGGTAGAATATCATAGAAGGGTTGATCGGGATTGAGGCCTATACACAACCATCTCCATTGATCTCAAAGTCAACTGCTGATGTCATAGACAACAATGGGGTTAACCCTACGTTTAAACCATGTGTTAGACGAAGAGCCGCTAACCGTAGGATTTGATTGAATCTGTTATCCAAGTGATATCGGGGCTTGGAGTAACTGGGATTTAAGTCTAAAACCCGAACTTAAACTTTTATAAACCAAGGTCTATAAACCATATCGGCTCCGTGAAGCGGCGAAATGTCACACAAGTCCCCCGATGCGATATCACTGGTGAGTGTTAGATCTAGAGAGGAGATAAATGGCGTAGAGGGAAGTGTTGTTCAATCAAGTACGGATTGTTTTTCAATCCGACTGCTGTTCAAATATGGATTGCTGTTCAATCCAACTGTTGTTCAATCGCGGATTTCTGTTCAATTGCGACGTTGTTCAATTGTCAGCTGTTGTTCAATTCTTGTTCAGTTGCTGTTCAATTGGCGATCTGTGTCATTTTTGGTATCAGAGCTAAGAGATTGAGTTGACAGCAGTAACCATGCCGCCAAGGAGAGGAGTTGGCATAGGTTGAGGAAGACCTGAAGCCAATGCAATTCTGCTAGAGGAGATCTGGAGTCTGCGTACAAGGATGGACACAATGGAGAATTCACAGAGGAGAGCACCTGATGAAGGAGTTAAAAGTGTTGCAGAAGCATCTTCTGAGGAAGAAGAAGAGGAGGAAAATGAAACTACCAAAGTTATCAAGATGTTAGCTAAAGTAGGTGGAAAACCAAAGGTGGAAATTCCTGTGTATGAAGGAAGTCTCAATGCAAAAGAGTTAAAGGATTGGATCAGTGCACTTGACAAATATTTTGACTATGAAAAAGTTGATGACAGAAAGAAGTTGAAGTTTGCAGTTATCAGATTGAAGGGTCATGTAGCTATTTGGTGGGGTGAGCTACAAACGTCCATAACGAGAAAAAAGAAGTCCAAGATGAAGCAATGGGATAAAATGGTGAGTAAAATGAAAGTTAAATTTATGCCAAAAGATTATCAGTTAAATCTTTTCAAAGAGTTACAAAATTTAAGGCAAAAAGTAATGTCTGTTAAAGAATACACATAAGAGTTTTCTAGATTGAGTATTAGAGCAGGACATTCAGAGGATGACATGGAGAAGGTAGCCAGATATATCAATGGCTTAAGATATGACATACAGGATGAGATGAGCTTGCTGAGTCTGAAGACTATTGAAGATTCCTATCAAGCAGGTTTGAAGGAAGAAGAGAAGATGTTGAGAAAACAAAGTCAAAGGAATAGAGGGAGAAGTCCAGTAAGAGGTAGAGGAACTACCGAACCAAGGTTTCAGCAACATCAACAAGAAGTAGGAAGTTCAAGTAATAGACCAAGACAGAGGGGAGATTCTAATAGAGGAAGATTTGCGCCCAGAGGAAGAGGCCGAGGAAGAGATGTTCGGTGTTACACGTGTGGAGAATGGGGACATGTGTCATGGGACTGTCCTCATAATAAACCAGAAAGTCAGATGAATGTGAATGTGGCTAAGGCAAAGCCAGAAACACCTTGACTAATGGAAAAGGAAGAATCCCCTAAAGTAGGAGAATCCCTGCTGATGAAAATGGCATTGCTGAAGGCAGAGAAAGAAACTGAAGACCAGCACAGAGGAAGAGTATATTCAGGACTACGTGCAAATCCAAAGGTAAATGTTGTAAAGTGATAATTGACAGTGGAAGTACTGATAACCTTGTTTCTATAGAGATGGTGGACAAGCTGGGATTAGTGAAGACAATAAACCCTACTCCTTACAGAGTGTCGTGGTTGCAGAAAGGACATCAGATCATTCTGACAGAACAAAGGATGTGATATTGTGTGGTGTAATGCCAATGAATCTATGCCATGTATTGTTGGGAAGACCGTGGCAATTTGATCGGAAAGCTATTCATGATAGGAGGAAAAATAATTATACTCCAGAGAAGAATGGAAATAAACATACACTGCTGCCGTTGAAGGATGACGCTAACAAAGGATCACCTGGAAATAGTGTTACACTGATGAGTGGAAAAGAGCTGCTGCAAGAGGTAGGAAAAGGTGAAGAAATGCATTCTGCTGTCATATGGAGACCTAAGGTAATTTTAACCTCCACAAACTTAGATGATTTTCCTAAAGAAATAAAAAATCTATTAAATTATTTCGCTGATATTATTGTGGATGAGTTGCCAAATGCATTGCCACCAATTAGGAGTATTAGTCATCATATTGATCTAATACCAGGAGCGAGTTTGCCAAACAAAGTAGCGTACAGATTAACTCCTCAAGAGAATGCAGAAGTTGGGAGACAAGTGAAAGAACTGATGGATAAGGGACTATTAAGAGAGAGTCTTAGTCCATGTGCTGTGCCAACAGTCCTTAGTCCAAAGAAGGGAGGTGAATAGCGTATGTGCACAGATTCCAAAGCCATAAACAAGATTACTATCAGGTATAGATTTCGTTTGCCACACATGGATGATTTGATGGATTGTTTGAGTGGGTCAAAGTATTTTACTAAAATAGATCTGAAGAGTGGATATCATCAAATAAGAATTAGAGAAGGAGATGAATGGAAGACTACATTTAAAACAAACAGTGGGTTGTATGAGTGGTTAGTGACGACTTTTGGACTTACTAATGCACCTAGCACGTTCATGAGATTGATGAATGAAGTCTTGAAGGAATATGTAGGCAAGTTTGTTATTTTTTATCTTGATGATATTTTGGTCTTTAGTAGAAGTAAAGAAGAACATCTAGAGCATCTTAAATTGGTTTTCAGAACTATGCAGGAAGAGAAGCTACTGATAAATCTGAAGAAATGTAGTTTCATGAAGAAGAATTAATTTACTTGGGATTTGTCGTTTCTAAAGAAGGGTTGAAAATGGATCTAGAGAAAGTCCAAGAAATTTGGGACTCGCCTATTCCAAGGAATATATTTGAGGTAAGAACTTTTCGTGGTCTTGCAAGTTTTTACAGAAAATTTATCAAAACCAATTCTGGAAACAATCAAGGAGACTAATCAACTGTTCTAGTGGATAAAAGCAGTAGACAGGAATTTTAAGTTACCGAAGAGGAAAATCATAGAGAAACCAGTTTTAGCTTTACTTGATTTTGGAAAAGCATTTCAAGTTGAAACATATGCTAGTGGAGTTGCGATTGGAGCAGTTTTGGGTCAGGTACAGAGACCAATAGCGTACTTTAGTGAGAAATTAAATGAAGCAAAGAAGAAGTATTCTTCTTATGATAAATAATTTTATGCTATTGTACAAGCCTTAAAAAAATGGAGACACTATTTGCTGCCAAAGGAGTTTATATTGTATTCTGACAATCATGCATTGCAGTTCATAAACAACCAACCGAAATTGAACTAGAAACATGCCAAGTGGGTAGAGTTTTTGCAGAGCTTTACTTTTGTGACAAAAGACACATGTGGTAAGTTGAATAAAGTCACTGATGCTTTAAGTAGGGTAAATTTTATTTGCAAGAATTAAAAGTTGGTGTGGTAGGATTTGAAGAAATGGTTGGAATGTATAAAGATGATGCAGATTTCAAGGATATTTACACAACAGTTCAAAATCCGATAGCTCATAACAGAATTCAGTGGTTAGATTATCTTATCCAAGGAGGTTTATTGTTTAAGGGCAACAAGGTGTGTATTCCCAAATGTTCTATGACGGAAAACATAATAAAGGAGAAACATAATGAAGGATAATCTCGTCACTTTGGACAAGACAAAACCTTTGCTCAGGTAAATGCATTTTATTATTGGCCGAAGATGTAGACTGATGTTAAGAGATTTGTTGAGAAGTGCAAGATATGTCAACACACTAAAGGGAGAAGCCAAAATACAGGATTGTACTAGCCATTGCCAATACCAGACCGACCATGGGATGCAGTTAGCATGGATTTTGTTTTGGGGTTACCTAAAACGTAAAGGGGGGATGATTCTGTTTATGTTGTGGTAGATATATTTTCCAAGATGGCACGTTTCATTGCATGTAAAAATGCTAGTGATGCAACACATATTGCTAATCTATTTTTTTCAGAAATTGTAAGATTACGTGGATTTCCTGTAAGTATTGTGTCTTATAGAGATACAAAGTTTGTAGGGCATTTTTGGAGGACTCTTTCGAAGAAACTAGGAGCTAACCTCAGTTTTAGTTCAACATACCATCCTCAAACAGATGGAGAAACCGAAGTAGTAAACAGAAGCTTGGGGAACATACTGAGAAGTTTAGTGTATCAAAATCCTAAGCAGTGGGATTTAGCACTAGCTCAGGCTGAGTTTTCTTATAATGACACTCCAAACCGAAGTAATAGAATGAGTCCATTTCAGATTGTTTTTGGAATGAATCTAAGAGGTGTGTATGAGATCAAAAATTTGGGTAAATAGGAGACAAGAAGCACAAAATCTGAAGAGTTTGCAGAGCAGATGCAGAGACTACGAGAAGATGATAAATTTAGATTGCAGGAAAGCAGTAGCAAATACAGACAGAGAGCGGATATGAAAATAAGAGAGAAATAATTCCAAGTGGGAGATTTAGTGATGGTATATTTGAGAAAAGAAAGATTTCCAGCTAAGACTTACAATAAACTAAAAATGAAAAAGATAGGACCATGTAGAATTGTAAGAAAGTTTTCAACTAATGCTTATGAAATTGAATTGCTAGAAGGGATTGGAATATCACCTATCTTTAATGTCGAAGATTTGTATCGATCCAAGGAGACAGAGATAGTGCCACAGGAGGAAACTATAGAGGATGAAGTTCAAAATTTGAACTGGGAAGAACAAATGCCAAAGACAATTAAAAGAGAGGTGGAAGTTGTTTTGGAGAAAAGAGTATCCAAAAGAACCAGAGGACAGGTTTATTATCAATATCTAGTCAAATGGAAAGGACAGTCAGTGGACGATGCTAGTTGGTTGACAACAACAGAGTTGTAGAAGTATGGAGTAGACCTTGAAAGTATGAGGGATGATTCTTTTCTTCCTCAGGAGTCTGATGCAGGAGCATCTGGACTTAGCCAGCAATGTGAAGGTTTGTTCACATGTTGTGGCTAAAAGAGTGAATATCACTAACCTGAGTGGTCAAAAGTCAATTTTAACTGAGAGGGTTGGATCTCTCGAAGATGATTTGTAATTCATTATTATAATAGTTAGGAAATTTCCTTATTTTAGATTGAAGGATAAGTCGTTAGCATAGGTGTGTCGTGGAGCTTGAAAATAGAGATTTGATTGTTAGATTGTTTAAAATAGAGATTGAGTTGTTCGTACAGTTAGAGTAGGATTCGACTCATAAAAAGGAAAAAATGTAACGTAGAAGGATTAGATGAGATGATTGAGGATTGAGCGAGAAGCAAGAGTGGTGTGATAGAGAGGGTTTTTGAGATTGAAACAGAGGTTTGTTAATTTGTTGTAATCGAGACAAGGGGCCGAGACTCTGTAACTATTATTATTTTAAATGAATGTGTTTTAGTGTGCATCTGTGTGTGATCTTGGTGGAAACTCCCGTTTATTCTCTATATCTGCATTCTAAAGTGCATCCAAGTAATTCTTTTGTTTTTCGTATTTAGCTTATAATATTAGTGTTTATGGTTAATCACAGTCATTAATGTTAATAGCAGGGGTAGAAGATCATAGAAGGGTTTGATCGTGATTGAAGGCCCGTATGCAATCGTATCCATCGATCGCAAAGTCAACTGCTGACGCCATAGACAACAACGGGGTTAAGCCTGCGTTTAAACCGTGTGTTAGATGAAAAGCCGCTAACCATAGGATCTGATTGATTATGTTATCCAAGAGATATTGTGGTTTGGAGTAATTGGGATTTAAGTCTAAAACCTAGACCCAAACTTTTATAAACCAAGGTCTATAAACCATATCAGCTTCATGAAGCGGGTAAACGTCGCGCAAGTCCCCCGATGCGATATCCCGTTAGATCTAGATAGGAGATCAACGACGTAGAGGGAAGTGTTGTTCAATTGCACTTGTTGTTCAAATACGGATTGCTGTTCAATCTGACTACTTTTCAAATATGGATTGTTGTTTAATCCGACTGTTGTTCAATCCAATTGTTGTTCAATCACGGATTGTTGTTCAATTGTGACGCTGTTCAATTGCGACACTATTCAATTGCCGGCTGCTATACAATTGTTGTTCAGTTGCTGTTCAAATGGCGATCTGCATCATTTTTGCTATTAGAGCTCAGAGATTGAGTTAACTGCAGTAACCATTCCACCATGGAGAGGAGCTAGGATAGGTCGAGGAAGACCTGAAGCTAATGCAGTTCTGCTAGAGGAGATCTGGAGTCTGTGTACAAGGATGGACACAATGGAGACTGCATAGAGGAGAGCACCTGATGAAGGAGTTGAAAGTGCTGCAGAAGCATCTTCTGAGGAAGAAGAAGAGGAGGAAAATGAAACTACCAAAGTTATCAAGATGTTAGCTAAAGTAGGTGGAAAACCAAAGGTGGAAATTCTTGTGTATGAAGGGAGTCTCAATGCAGAAGAGTTAATGGATTGGATTGGACAAATATTTTGACTATGAAGAGGTTGATGATAGAAAGAAGGTGAAGTTTGCAGTTACCAGATTGAAGGGTCATGCAACTATTTGGTGGGATGAGCTACAAACGTCCATAACGAGAAAAAGGAAGTCCAAGATCAAGCAATGGGATAAAATGGTGAGTAAAATGAAAGTTAAATTTATGCCAAAAGATTATCAGTTAAATCTTTTCAAACAATTATAGAATTTAAGGAAAAAAGAATGTTCGTTAAAGAATGCACATAAGAGTTTTATAGATTGAGTATTAGAGCAGGACATGCAAAGGATGAAATGGAGAAGGTAGCTAGATATATCAATGGCTTAAGGCACGACATACAGGACGAGATCAGCTTGCTGAGTCTGAAGATTATTGAAGATGCCTATCAAGCAGGTTTGAAGGCAGAAGAGAAGATGTTGAGAAAACAAAGTCAAAGGAATAGAGGGAGAAGTTCAGTAAGAGGTAGAGGAACTACCAAACCAAGGTTTCAACAACATCAACAAGAAGCAGGAAGTTCAAGTAGCAGAACACCATAGAGGGGAGATTCTAATAGAGGAAGATTTGCGCCCAGAGGAAGAGGCCAAGGAAGAGATGTTCAGTGTCACACGTGTGGAGAATGGGGACATGTGTCGTGGGACTGTCCTCATAATAAACCAGAAAGTCAGAGGAATGTGAATGTGGCTGAGGCAAAGCGAGAAACACCTCGACTTATGGAAAAGGAATAACCCCTGAAGTAGGAGAATCCCTGTTGATGAAAAGGGCATTACTGAAGGCAGAGAAAGAAACTAAAGAACCAGCACAGAGGAAGAGTATATTCAGAACTACGAGCAAATCCAAAGGTAAATGTTGTAAAGTGATAATTGACAGTGGAAGTACTTATAACCTTGTTTCTGTAAGGATGGTGGACAAGGTGGGATTAGTGAAGACAATACACCCTACTCCTTACAGAGTGTTGTGGTTGCATAAAGGACATCAAATCATTGTGATAGAACAATGCAAGGTCGAGATACAGATTGGTACGTATAAGGATGTGCTATTGTGTGATGTAATGCCAATGGATGTATGCCATGTATTTTTGGGAAGACCGTGGCAGTTTGATCGGAAAACTATTCATGATGGGACGAAAAATACTTATACTTTGGAGAAGAATGGAAATAAACATACACTCCTGTCATTGAAGGATGACGCTGACAAAGGATCACTTGGAAACAGTGTTATGCTGATGATTGGAAAAGAGTTGCTGCAAGAGGTAGGAAAACGTGAAGAAATGCATTTTGATGTCATAGGGAGACCTAAGGTAATTTTAACCTCCACAAACTTAGATGATTTTCCTGAAGAAATAAAAACTTTGTTAAATTATTTCGCTGATATTATTGTGGATGAGTTGCCAAATGCATTGTCACCAATCAGGAGTATTAGTCATCATATTGATCTAATACCAGGAGCGAGTTTTCCAAACAAAGCAGCGTACAAATTAACTCCTCAAGAGAATGCAAAAGTTGGAAGACAAGTGAAAGAACTGATGGATAAGGGACTAATCATAGAGAGTCTTAGTCCATGTGCTGTGCCAATAGTACTTAGTCCAAAGAAGGGAGGTGAATGGCATATGTGTATAGATTCCAGAGCCATAAACAAGATTACTATCAGGTATAGATTTCCTTTGCCACGCACAGATGATTTGATGGATTGTTTGAGTGGGTCAAAGTATTTTACTAAAATAGATCTGAAGAGTGGATATCATCAAATAAGAATTAGAGAAGGAGATGAATGGAAGACTGCATTTAAAACAAACAGTGGGTTGTATGAGTGGTTAGTGATGCCTTTTGGACTCACTAATGCACCTAGCACATTCATGAGATTGATGAATGAAGTCTTGAAGGAATATGCAGGCAAGTTTGTTATTGTTTATCTTGATGATATTCTGGTCTTTAGTAGAAGTAAAGAGGAACATCTAGAGCATCTTAAATTGGTTTTAAGAACTCTGTTGGAAGAGAAGCTACTGATAAATTTGAAGAAATGTAGTTTCATGAAAGAAGAATTAATTTACTTTGGATTTTTAGCTTCTAAAGAAGGGTTGAAAATGGATCCAGAGAAAGTCCAAGCAATTTGGGACTGGCCTATTCCAAGGAATATATTTGAGGTAAGAAGTTTTCATGGTCTTGCAAGTTTTTACAGAAAAATTATCAAAGGTTCTAGTGAGATCTGTGCACCAATTGTTGAAACAATCAAGGAGACTAATCAGCCATTCAAGTGGACAGAAGCAGTAGACAGAAATTATAAGTTGCCGAAGAGGAAAATCATAGAGAAACCAGTTTTAGCTTTACCTAATTTTGGAAAAGTATTTCAAGTTGAAATAGATGCTAGTGGATTTGCGATTGGAGCAGTTTTGAGTCAGGAACAGAGACCAATAGTGTACTTCAGTGAGAAAATAAATGAAGCGAAGAAGAAGTATTCTTCTTATGATAAAGAATTTTATGCTATTGTACAAGCCTTAAAAAAATGGAGACATTATTTGCTGCCAAAGGAGTTTATATTGTATTCTGACAATCATGCATCGTAGTTCATAAACAACCAACCGAAATTGAACCATAAACATGCCAGGTGGGTAGAGTTTTTGCAGAGCTTTACTTTTGTGATAAAACACACAAGTGGTAAGTTGAATAAAGTCATTGATGCTTTAAGCAGGGTAAATTTTATTTTGCAATAATTAAAAGTTGATGTGGTAGGATTTGAAGAAATGGTTGAAATGTATAAAGATGATGCAGATTTGAAGGATATTTACAAAACAGTTGAAAATCTGATAGCTCATAACAGAATTCAGTGGTTAGATTATCTTATCCAAGGAGGTTTATTGTTTAAGGGCAATAAGTTGTGTATTCCCAAATGTTCTGTGAGGGAAAACATAATAAAGGAGAAACATAGTGGAGGATAATCTGGTCACTTTGGACAAGACAAAACCTTTGCTCAAGTAAATGCTTTTTATTATTGGCCGAAGATGTAGACTAATGTTAAGATATTTGTTGAGAAGTGTAGGATATGTCAACACACTAAAGGGAGAAGCCAGAATACAGGATTGTACTAGCCATTGCCAATACCAGACCGACCATGGGATGCAGTTAGCATGTATTTTTTTTTTGGGTTACTTAAAAAGCAAAGGGGGAATGATTCTGTTTATGTTGTGGTAGATAGATTTTCCAAGATGGAACATTTCATTGCATGTAAAAAGACTAGTGATGCAACACATACTGCTAATCTAATTTTTTTAGAAATTGTAAGATTACATGGATTGCCTGTAAGTATTGTGTTTGATAGAGATACAAAGTTTGCAGGGCATTTTTGGAGGACTCTTTGGAAGAAACTAGGAGCTAACCTAAGTTTCAGTTCAACATACCATCCTCAAACAGATGGACAGACTGAAGTAGTAAACAGAAGCTTGGGGAACATACTAAGAAGTTTAGTGTATCAAAATCCTAAGTAGTGGGATTTATCACTAGCTCAGGCTGAGTTTGCTTATAATGACACTCAAAACTGATGTAATGGAATGAGTCCATTTCAGATTGTTTTTGGAATGAATCCAAGAGGTGTGTATGAGCTCAGAAATTTGGGTAAATACGAGATAAGAAGCGTAAAAGCTGAAGAGTTTGCAGAGCAGATGCAGAGACTACAAGAATATGTTAAAGTTAGATTGTAGAAAAAGCAGTAGCATATACAAACTGAGAGAAGATATGAAAAGAAGAGAGAAAGAATTCCAAGTGGGAGATTTAGTGATGGTGTATTTGAGAAAAGAAAGATTTCTAGCTAAGACTTACAATAAACTGAAAATGAAAAAGATAGGACCATGTAGAATTGTAAGAAAGTTTTCAACTAATGCTTATGAAATTGAATTGCCAGAAGGGATTGGAATATCACCTATCTTTAATGTTGTAGACTTGTATCCATACAAGGAGACAGAGACAGAGCCACAGGAGGAAACTACAGAGGATGAAGTTCAAACTTTGAACTGGGAAGAACAAATGCCAAAGACAGTAAAAAGAGAGGTGGAAGCTGTTTTGGAGAAAAGAGTATCCAAAAGAACGAGAGGATAGGTTTATTATCAATATCAAGTCAAATGGAAAGGAAAGACAGTGGAGGATGCTAGTTGGTTGACAACAACAGAGTTGTAGAAGTATGGAGTAGACCCTGAAAGTATGAGGGATGATTTTTTCTTCCCCCGGAGTCTGATGCAGGAGCATCTGGACTTAGCCAGCAATGTGAAGGTTTGTTCACATGTTGTGGCTAAAAGAGTGAGTTTCACTAACCTGAGTGGCCAAAAGTCAGTTTTAAGCAAGAGGGTTGGATCTCTCGAAGATGATATGTAATTCATTATTGTAATAGTTAGGAAATTGCTTATTTTAGATTGAAGGATAAGTCGTTAGCGTAGGTGTGTCATGGAGCTTGAAAATAGAGGTTTGATTGTTATATTGTTTAAAATAGAGATTGAGTTGTTCGTACAGTTAGAGTAGGATTCAACTCATAAAAAGGAAAAAATGTAAGGTAGAAGGATTAGCTGAGATGATTGAGGATTGAGCGAGAAGTGAGAGTGGTGTGATAGAGAGGGTTTTTGAGATTCAAACAGAGGTCTATTAATTTGTTGTAATCGAGGCAAGGGGTCGAGACTCTGTAACTATTATTATTTTGAATGAATGTGTTTTAGTGTGCATCAGTGTGTGATCCTGGTGGAAACTCTCGTTTATTCTGTGTATCTACGTTTTGAAGCGCATCTGGGTAATTCTTCTTTTTTTGTATTTAGCTTATAATCTCAGTGTTTATGGTTAGTCGCAGTCATTAATGTTAATAGCGGGGGTAGAAGATCATAGAAGGGTTTGATCGGGATTGAAGGCTTATACGCAATCGTATTCGTCGATTGCAAAGTCAGCTGCTGATGTCATAGATAACTGCGGTGTTAAGCCCGCGTTTAAATCGTGTGTTAGACGAAGAACCACTAACCGTAGCATCTGATTGATTCTGTTACCCAAGGGATATCGAGGTTTGGAGTAATCAAGATTTAAGTCTAAAACCCAGACCCGAACTTTTATAAACCAAGGTCTATAAATCATATCAGTTCCGTGAAGGGGGTAAACGTCGCGCAAGTCCCTCGTGCGATATCACTGGTGACCGTTAGATCTGCAGAGGAGATCAACAAAGTAGAGAGAAGTGTTGTTCAATCGCACTTGCTGTTCAAATATGGATTGTTGTTCAAGCCGACTGTTGTTTAATCCGACTATTGTTCAAATACGGATTATTGTTCAATCTGACTGCTCTTCAATCCGGTTGCTGTTCAATCACGGATCGTTGTTCAATTGCGACGCTATTCAATTGTCGGATGTTGTTCAATTGCTGTTTACAATTGCTGTTTAGTTGTTGTTCAATTGGCGATCTGCATCAAGATATAACAAACATCATGACACGCCCTACGAGATATGAACTCAAATATCCATCCTACAGTAAGGAGATGCATTTTCATTTTTATAGGAGTTTGTTTCTTTACAGTCTTGTCCAAATTAAGAATATAGTTAAAGGGTTGCTCGAGGAAAATATTCAACATCAAAGGTTTCTCCTTTTGCAGGAGACTCCCATGATTCGGCTGATATGCACCCTAACCTGTTCAGCTATACAGGTATTCCATGAATGCCTAAATAAAGTGACATGTCACTAGATATTCGTTTCCTCATTGAAGAGGTCATTGCATCCTCCAATCCACTAGCTAGATCCTTCAATAATACCACATCAAATTCACAATCTTCTTGGTCTTTCCACTCTGCCTCCTTGAAATGTTTCTCGCTGAAATGTCGTGAGGCTGCAAAGGCTCTTCCTCATCTTCAAGATTCAGACTATCAGGCAGTTGTACAAGTTCCCTCTCATCATATGACGACGTAGATTAGAGTTCTCCCATTGGAAAAATATCCTCTTCTTTGGCATCACTTCCATTGCCTCAAGAGTGAGGAGCTGGGAGTTCAACTGAGAGTGGAGAAACATAATCTTCACACCCGTGATACGTGAAGGAAGGGGTCGGTCCTTTTGATCCAGACATGTGTGAGTGCCTACCTCCAGAGTCACTAAGAGAAATCTGGTTGAAGACATTAGATCCCTTTGACACAAATCTCTGGGGAGGGTTTCCTACCAAGCCATTAGCCGTCCTCAGAAGCACTCCAGCTAGAGACCTCATCGGGCTCTCTATTCGCATCCCTGGTGGCATGGCTCCCTTTACTGTGGCTATCTCTATAACCCCGAGAGGGTGACGAAGGGTAACCAGAGTAGTCGCTCCCATTTCGATCCCTATCGAGTTGTTGATCCTTATCCCTACTATCTATAAGCTTAACCCTAGACCTGTAGTCTCGTGAGCAATCCATGTTCCTATCTGCCTCTCGGTCCTTGTCCCTATCCTGATCCTCTTCTCGACTCCTGCTCCGTTTATGTTCGTCGATTTTGTTCACATAATGAGAATCCCTCCGCCTCATAATTTCTTGGTCCGAGCCCTGGTCTCTGTCGTACTCGTGGTCGTGGTTGCCTCCATGCCTGTTGGCTATCACAATAGTTCGTTCCAAGAAAACAAAATCACAACTTCTTTCCACTTCGCGGCTGTTGTGAAAACTCTGGAAGAAACCCTAACAATTTTCGAAATCCCTCGACTCTGTTTGTTGTAGCCCTCTACAAATCAGATGATAATAAAAATACCACAGTGTTTCACAGAATCTAACTCAACCACTGATCGCATAACGTTTTCTGCCATAACTGCCTCCCTCGACAACCAAAGAGAATTTAGATGAAAGTGAAAATAGAAAGCTTTAAGAATTTGAGTTGCTTACCACGTATGGGAGGCCAAAGGAGGAATTTTGACATATTGAGGTGCAATACATGGATTTGAGATTGCTGGAAATATCTACCATCTTCCAAAATGAAATTTGTAGAAGGCCGATGATTCTTGCTCCCAACATGAGCTTCAAAGTTTGTTAGAAAGAACAACCTATTGCAAAGAGACCGGTTCTCTCAAGAAACGAACCTTCGCAACTCTCTAGCCAGTTACAACCGTCGTCGGTCTATCAAGAAACCAACCTTTGTTGGGAATTTTTCAATGAGAAAAATACCAAAAACCAAGATTCAAACACACAGAGGCAATGCTCTGTTTTACCTCCACAGGATCTTTTTGTGCACAGGAAGACTTAAAAAAAATGTCAACGCAACAACATTGAGCACATTTTTCATGGCTCATATATATGAAACTTAATACAAAAAAAATATATTAAAACATACAACTAACACATATAAAAGAAAACTTCACGTGCCATATGTGAAACTTAAGTATTCACCTAATCCTATGACAATGCATTAAAAGAAGTATGGTCTACGAAAATTGAGGAACACTCCACGCAACTTGATTTAATGCTGGTCGTATGCAGGTTCAATCGATCAACGGCGGAGAACAATCAATTAAATCAGACGGTGGACAACAATATCGGAAGGCACTTTGTCACCTAACTTTATCGCCCGAGAAAACTACATTGCATTACGTCAGTGGTGAACCACGTGTCAGCTCCATATTATATCGGAGCTCCTTGCCGGATTATTCCTTCGTCGGCAAATTGCTCCGAGAAAATTTCGGTGAACAGTTTCTGGCTTGGTACATCGGCGTTGAAATTAGATTTCAACACTCCCCTTTAATTTCAACAGCTGGGCATTCGGTCATACCCAGACACTTCCTCAAAAATTCAAAGCTCTTCTGATCCAGTGGCTTTGTCAAGATATCTGCTACCTGTTCTTGAGTCCTGCAATGTTCTAGGACAATTTCTCCATTGTTCACCAATTCTCTGATGTAGTGAAACCTGGTATCAATGTGTTTCGTTCTCTTATGAAACACTGAATTCTTTGACAATGCAATAGCTGAGCTATTGTCACAAAAAATCACTGTCGCTTTTGCCTGCTCTTGGCCTAAGCTTCTCAACATTCTTCTCATCCACACTGCTTGACATGCTGCTGCTGTAGCTGCCACATATTCAGCCTCTGCTGTAGACAATGCTACAATGGACTACTTCTTAGAAGCCCATGAAATGGCTCCTGAACCCATATTAAAAACATAACCGGAAGTGCTCTTCCAATCATCTACACTTCCAGCCCAATCACTGTCAGTGTATCCAACCAAATCTGAATGTTCTGAGGCATGATATAAAATTCCAAACATTTTGGTACCTTTGACATACCTCAAAATTCTCTTTGCTGCCTGCCAATGTGCCTCCTTTGGCCTCTCCATGAACCTGGAAATTAAACTAACAGCATACATTAAATCAGGCCTAGTTGCTGTTAAATACATAAGACTGCCCACAATGCTTTTATACAAACTAGGATCAAAATCCTTGCTGCTGTCCTCTCTGCTGAGCTTTAATCCCATCACTGTGGGAGTGATTGCTGCCTTGCATTCTTCCATCTTAAATCTGCTCAAAATTTGATTTACATATCTTGCTTGAGATATAAAAATTCCTTTTTCATTTTGATCTACTTCTATGCCTAAGAAGTATCTCAACAAACCCATGTCAGTCATTTCAAATTCATCCTTCATGACTGATTTAAAATTCTCAATAAGATAAATATCATTTCCAGTGAAAATAACATCATCTACATACAAGACAACAATTAAAATTTTACCATCCTTTTCCTTGATGTAGACTGTGGGTTCTCCTTCACATTTGTCAAATTCATTATCCAATAGATATGAATCTATCCTGCTGTACCATGCTCTTGGCGCTTGCTTCAGCCCATAAAGAGCTTTCTTCAATTTGCACACTTTGTGCTCTTCACCTTTCTTCTCATATCCGAGAGGTTGTTCCACATAGACCTCTTCCATTAACACTCCATTTAGGAATGCTGATTTCACATCCATTTGGTAGACTTTCCATTTGTTTTGTGCTGCTATGGACAACACTGCTCTCACGGTTTCCATTCTTGCAACTGGGGCGAAAGTCTCCTCATAATCTCTTCCATACTGCTGCTTGTACCCTTTGACAACCAGCCTTGCCTTATGTCTTTCTATTTTGCCTTCAGCATTTCTCTTGGTCTTGTAGACCCATTTCACACCAATGACTTCTTTGCCTTTTGGTAACTCAACCAAATCCCATGTTTTGTTTCTCTCTATGGCATTCATCTCCTCATCCATAGCTTCTATCCATTTCCTATATTTAATTGCATCTTCGAAATGAATAGGATCATCAACATGACAATACAAGGAAAATAAGGAATTCATTCCTTCATCATAAATGTCATTTAGATTTCTAAATTTCTTACCTCGTTCACTTGGTGTGCAAGTGCTTGAAGATGCACTTGAATTTCCTCCTTGTGGTGTGCTTAGAGAAGCACTCTCATTGATCCTCAATGGTGTCCCTTGCTGTCCTTGTGTTGGCGCTGCTGTTTGGGGATGCATTTCAGCCACCTCCTCTTCATCTTCATCATGAGACAAACAGTTCTTGACATTCACTGTTTTCTCTATGCTTCCATCCCAAGCTTCTTCCTCAATGAATTGAACATCCCTGCTTACAAAGAACTTCTTGGTAGATGGGATGTACAGCCTGTAGGCTTTGGATTCATCACTGTATCCAATGAAGATGCATTTCTCCCCTTTGCTGTCCAACTTCCTCCTTAGCTGATCTGGTATGTGTGCATAGGCCACACACCCAAAAACTCTCATGTGGGTGACTCCTTGCTTTCTCCCACTCCATGCCTCTTCTGGCACTTTGTTCATGACTGCTTTTGTAGGACACTTGTTCAATATATAAACTGCACAATGTACAGCTTCAGCCCAATACTCATTTGGCAAATGCTTTGCCTTCAACATGCTCCTTGCCATCTCCATGATGGTTCTGTTCTTCCTTTCAGCAACTCCATTTTGCTGTGGGGTGTACCGAGTTGTGAACTGTTTATGTATTCCATTTTCTCTACAAAACTTTAGGAATTCATTTGAGATATACTCACCTCCTCTATCAGTTCTCAATACTTTTATGTGCAGCCCGCTTTGGTTCTCCACAAGTGCTTTGAAATTTTGGAATTTCTCAAAGACTTCACTTTTGTTCTTGAGGAAATATATCCAAGTCTTTCTTGTAAAATCATCAATGAATGTCAAGAAATATAGGCTGCCAGCTAATGATGGAGCTTGCATTGGTCCACACAAATCTGAGTGGATAATCTCTAAGGGTGTCTTTGCCCTTATGCTCTTCCCTGATGGAAAACTTTCTCTGTGTTGTTTTCCCAAAATGCAGCCTTCACATAGGCTGTCCGGTTTCTCTATCAATGGTAATCCCTTTACCATTCCTTTTCTGCTCAACAAATTTAGACCTCCAAAATTTAGATGCCCGAATCTCAAGTGCCATAACCAGTTCTCATCCTTTGGCACGCTTTGGAAGGCCTCTTGGGTGACTGCTGCCATTTCCTTCTTGTTCTTCAAGTCTGCCCTGATCCGGAGAGGGAACATCCTGTTCCTTGTCATCTTCACTTCAGCAATGCATCTTTTGCTGGGTGGTATGTCCATGATGGTGCACACATCATTTACAAAGTAAACATTGTAACCCTTTTGGACAAGCTGTCCAACACTCAAGAGGTTACATCTCATTCCGGGGACATAGTAGACATCTGCTATGGTTTTCCATTCTCCTTGTTTTGTAAATATTTTTATCTCCCCTTTTCCCATAACAGACACTTTACACTCAGTTCCTAGTGTGACCTCTGATTTCAAATTCTGATTTAAGGCTGAAAAGAGGGCTATATTCCCTATCATATGGTTGCTGCAACCTGAGTCTAAAAACCATATGTCCTCACTATGTGTTTCAGCCATGTTACAAGCTAACAGGACATTTTCTTGTCTGATGTTTTCTCTTGTAACATTTGCATTTTGTCTGCTGTTCATATCATGTTGTTTCTTTCTACAATCACTAGCATAATGTCCATACTTTTTGCAATAATAGCATTGAACATTAGATTTATCATACCTTTGTCCTTGAGCCTGATACTGATCTCTTTGTTGGTTGCTGCCTTGACCTTGGTTCTGATTTGGATTGCTGCCTCTTCCTTGTGCATTTGATGGGCTGTTCCTTCCACCTCTGTTCTGGCTTCTGCCTCTTCCTCTTCTGTTTCCTCTTCCTTGACCTCTTCCTCTTCCAAAGGACATCTGGGTCTTGAAGGCTTGCTTAAGAGATGAGTTTTCATTCCTACTCAACCTCTGCTCATGTGTTATTAGTGATGCATGTAGCTCATCAACTGAATAGTTTGAGAGATCCTTTGTCTCTTCAATAGTGGTGACTATGGCATCGAACCTTGAGGGTAAGACCCTCAATATTTTCTCCACTATTCTTCTATCTTCAATTATTTCTCCATGAGTTCTCATTTGTGTGATTACACCAATCACATGAGTGAAGAATGATTCAATGTTGTCTGACTCCTTCATGTTCAAGTTTTCAAAATCCTTTCTCAACAATTGTAGTTTTGCTGTCTTCACTCTCTCCATGCCTTGATAGGCTGTCTTGAGGGTTTGCCATGCTTCATTTGATGTTTTAGCTGCTGCTATCCTTGGAAATATACTCTGGTCTACTGCTAGATGCAACAATAAAATGGCCTTTGCATCCTTCTTCCTATTGCTCTTCAGGAGATCTCTCTCTCCCTAAGTTAATGCATTGAACTCAGTTTCATCTGTTGGTTCTTCAAAACCATCTTCAACTATTTCCCATAAATCTTGAGAGGCAAACAGGGTTCTCATAGTTATTGACCAGTAGTCATAGTTCTTCCCATTAAACTGTGGGAGCTGGGTGTTACACATACCCATACTAGTGCTTGTGCTAGCCATTCCTTGACTGTGTATGTTTAAAAACAACTGACTGTTTCTTCAGCAACACAAAAAAACTTTTGAAATACCTGAATCCTTTGATGTCTGAGTCTCCTGTCTACCTGAGAAGTTTTGCTGCAGCTACAAACCTTCTCCCTTCAGCTTCTTTAACTTCTTTAAAGAGCCTGGTCCTGCTCTGATACCACTGTTGGGAATTTTTCAATGGGAAAAATACCAAAAACCAAGATTCAAACACACAGAGGCAATGCTCTGTTTTACCTCCACAGGATCTTTTTGTGCACAGGAAGACTTAAAAAAAATGTCAACGCAACAACATTGAGCACATTTTTCATGGCTCATATATATGAAACTTAATACAAAAAAAATATATTAAAACATACAACTAACACATATAAAAGAAAACTTCACGTGCCGTATGTGAAACTTAAGTATTCACCTAATCCTATGACAATGCATTAAAAGAAGTATGGTCTACGAAAATTGAGGAACACTCCACGCAACTTGATTTAATGCTGGTCGTATGCAGATTCAATCGATCAACGACGGAGAACAATCAATTAAATTGGACGGTGGACAACAATATCGGAAGGCACTTTGTCACCTAACTTTATCGCCCGAGAAAACTACGTTGCATTACGTCAGTGGTGAACCACGTGTCAGCTCCATATTATATCGGAGCTCCTTGCCGGATTATTCCTTCGTCGGCAAATTGCTCCGAGAAAATTCCGGTGAACGGTTTCTGGCTTGGTACATCGGCGTTGAAATTAGATTTCAACAGCCTTCACAAGTTTTTAGCCACTCACAACCGCCACATGTCGACTTATCTCAAATCAACAGATGAATATAATTTAATCGTCTAATGAAAGATCGAATTGTGCATAGTGATAACGAGTGGGGAGCAAGGGAATTCTTGCTAAACGGAAACATCTTACGGCATCATATATATATATATAATTTAATTAATTTTATATATTTTTAAAATTTTGAAAATATAAGCTAAAACAAGTATGTGTATTCATAAGTATTTAATTATTTTAATAGCTATTTATTAAATCATTTAACCTCAATTTGAGGAAGCCTAAACAAATGAAGCGTAAACATTAAGAAAGTTTTAATAATTCATGAGAAAAAGTAATGCCAATCACCTGAATTAATGACAGATCGTTCTGCCAATGACGTGGATTAGCGACCATACGATGATGACGTGCGTACTGTGTTAATTGTCATAGGATAGAACAACGTTATAGTTCAAGAATAAAGAGAATATTTTTATGTTAATGTTGAAAGAATGGGAGAATGAGATGGGCGAAGTGTTTATCGCGATTAATTCTCATCTTAATCTTGAAAGAATAAGAGAATGGGATGGGCGAAGTGCTTATTGCGTTAACGATTTTTTTGGAACTTAACACAATGGAATGGGATGCGTTTAACGCTTTAATTATTTGGAATTTTTCTTTTAAATTGGGTAATACATTTTGGATGAGATTGTCATGTCAGAGGATGGGATGGACGAAGTGCTTATTGCGTTAATGCTTTTTTTGAAACTTAAAGAGAATGGAATGGGCTGGGTTTAACGCTTTACTTATTTGGAGTTTTTCTTTTAAATTGGGTAATAGATTTTCATGATATTGTAATGTTTTGTTTTTAAATTGTATTTTTATTTGTAAATGTGGAATTAATTAATTTTTAGATGGTATAAATTTTAACAATTTTACATTATAATTAGAAAAAAAAACAACTAAAAAAAATTGATTAAAAAATAGTTAAAAGGGATTTGACCATAAAATTTTATTAATATAATGAAGCAAATCTATGATGAACAAAAAAATCAAATTTACGATTAACAAAAGATCAAATCTTTTGATATGTAGAATTTTTTGTGAGTAAAAAATTTGAAAAATGGTATCTCTCAAAAAAAACTTAATCACTAGAAAGATTAAGTTTTTTTAATGGATAAAGTTTTTCACTCTAAAAGATCTTTGCATATCAAGATATTTGATCAATTTCTACTCATATTATATATAGAGAGAGATAGACCATGCTTATTTTTTCATTGTTTAAATCATTCAAATACAACGTCGTGTGAGGAAGATTTGTAGTTCCTCCCATATTTCATAAGGAGTTATGTAATATTTAATAAAAATATTAATAACAAAAATAATTTAACGTGTATATATGTAGGTGCATGTATTAACATTTTAGATAAAGTATTTCAATGTCAACTATGCATATATTATATAAACTAGTGAAAACAAAATAATGGATTAGGTTAAAATATTTATTAGTGTTTTGCATAAATCTATCTTAACTCCAGATCTACTGAGAGGAAATCAAATTTATTGAATTGCAAAGTTTTTCTCAAGTTTTGCACTAAAAAAGATGTTAAGATAGTTTAGTGTGTAATAATTCTAATTTGGTATAACAACTTCATCTATATTCCGGATCTACAAAGCCGAGAGGGATCAAATCATTTAGTGTGTGAAATATATATATAATTTTTTTTCTTATTAATATTTTTTTAAATGTTACATATCAATTCTATATTGATGAACATTAAAAGAATTATAAATATCTTTATATTTAAATCAGATTTTTTTAAATGTTGCATGTAAATTCTATATTGAACATAAAAAAATGATAAATCTCTTCATATTTAAATTGGGAAAAACCTATCAATAAAACAAGTATTGTTAAATGCATCACATCTTTGCCCATTAATTTTATATATATAAAAACAAAAGTGAAATAAAAATTGTCAAATATAATAATATTTTTATTACTTTGACAGCCTAATCTGTAATATTCTTATACACAAACTTACACGAAAAAATATTATAGCCATTTAGCAAATAATAGATCGTTATGCCAATCACGTGGATTCGCGAGCATATGATGGTAACGTGCGTACTTTGTTAATTCTAATAAGATGGGACATCATAGAACAACGTTATACTTCAAGAATGAAGAGAATATTTTTATATTAACGCTCAAAGAATTTTTTATCTTTATCTTTGTTAATTCTAACAAGTCGCTGCGTTGCGGACGGTATACCTGCCCAACAAATATTAACATCTGCGATCTGCTGCAATGACTGCACGTGCATGGATGGTGACCCAGACTTAAAAGTATCATGCAAGTACAAGTTTTCAGAAATAGTGGTTTCTTTTGTATTTCCTATATTGCAATATATTGCTGACTTATTTGTATTCTACGTGCAGTGGCCAAAGTTTTCAGAAATAGTGGTTTCTTTTGTATTTCCTAGATTGCAATATATTGCTGACTTAGTTGTGTTTTACGTATAGTGGTCAAAGTTTTCAGAAATAGTGGTTTCTTTTGTATTTCCTAGATTGCAATATATTGTTGACTTAGTTGTGTAGTGGCCAATGTGCTAACATAAATACAAATGGGCAATGCATTAGACGTTTCAACAATTACATAATTATAGGTTTATGGGTACATGATGTTTGTATGAATGTATTGGCTCTAATCCCACATAGTTACTGCCATTTCAATTAAATCAATACAACGACATATTGGTCGCTAACATCATTCTCTAATCCCACATAGCTATTGCCATTTCAATTAAATCAATACAATGACATATTGGTCTCGAACATTGTTCTAAGCATTATAGGTTTATGGGTACATGATGTTTGTATGAATGTATTGGCTCTAATCCCACATGGCTACTGCCATTTCAATTAAACCAATACAATGACATATTGGTCTCTAACATTGTTCTCTAATCCCACATAGCTATTGCCATTTCAATTAAATCAATAGAATAACATATTGGTCTCGAACATTGTTCTAAGCATTGTAGATAGAGGACAACAATTAAATCAATGCAATGACATATTGGTCTCTAACATTGTTCTTTGTATGAATGTATGGGCTCTAATCCCACATAGCTATTTCCATTTCAATTAAATCAATACAATGACATATTGGTCTCGAACATTGTTCTAAGCATTGTAGATAGAGGACAACATACAAACTATTTGACTACAAGACAACATACAAATTAATGGGTTATATTTACAAATTTAAGCATTGTAGATAGAGGACAACAAACGGACTATTGGACTATAAGACAACATACAAATTAATGGGTTATATTTACAAATTTTACAAATTTTGAGGTCATCAAAGCATCGTTTTAGGGTTATATTTACAAATTTTGAGCTCATCAAAGCATGTTTTTGTTCTCGGAGCCTTCACCCCTTATAATTGCACATATTTTTATAGTTTCTGCAATTAGAAGTTAACTTGTAGAAAGAGTAAAATAGTGCTTACTTATAAAGTAAACAGAGACTTTTAATAAATATCCCTTTGACAATCCATATGTAAATGTTAGATAAGAATCCTAGTGCCAATCTTCCCAACAGAAAAAATAAAAAATAAAATAAAATCTTACCATTCCTTAAAATTTACTTTTAATGAATATCCCTTTGACAATCCATATGTAAATGTTAGATAAGAATCCTTGCTTTTTATGCTTTCCTACTGCCAATAGTCGCAACAAAAAAAAACTTACCATTCCTTACACAGAAAAAGATATCCCTTTGACAATCCATATGTAAATGTTAGATAAGAATCTTTTTTTATGCTTTCCTACTGCCAATATTCGCAACAGGAAAAAAATCCTTACACAGAAAAAGAAATCTTATACGTAAGAATGGTAACTAGAAGAGAAAAATATGAATATATAGTTCGCCACCACAAAGTTTTCAAAACCTACAAACTAGAAGAACATGTTAGTTTAGCCGGACATAGAGGGCGAGAATAAGGAGATTAAAAACCTACAAACTAGAAGAACATGTTAGTCTAGCCGGACATAGAGGGCGAGAATAAGGAGATTAAGGATGAAACTCTTGTGATTGTTATGCATTACTTTTCCTTAAAAACCTACAAACTAGAAGAACATGTTAATCTAGCTGGATATAGAGGGCGAGAATAAGGAGATTAAGGATGAAACTCTTGTGATTGTTATGCATTACTTTTATGTGAATATATAAATAAAAACATGGAACATTGAAAAATTGGAAAAATAAATTTAAAAAATTGATGTACTGAAAAAGATTTGAGTGCTACTTTACATAAAACTTTTGAGTAGCTTACATTTACCCCATCTTATCTAATGTTGATATATGAATAAGAAAAATGATGATACATTGAAAATTTAAGTAGGGGACATAACTTGTTAAATAAAAAATGACAAGTTCAAATTTCAGTAACTGAAATAACTTGTTAAATACAAATGACAAGTTCAAGATTTGAGTAAGACTTAAGTTACATATCTTGTAGAATCTCCAAAAAAAACAAATAATAGGTGTTTGTTGAATCTCCTAGACAAATAAAATAAAGCAAATAACAGGTGCCTATTGAATCTCCCACGCAAATAAAACAAACAAATAATGGATGTTGGTTGAATCTCCTGGGAAAATAAAAACAAAACAAATAAAGCAAATAGCAGGTGCCTGTTGAATCTCCCATGCAAATAAAACAAACAAATAATAGATGCTCGTTGAATCTCCCACGCAAATAAAACAAATGATAATGGATGCTGGTTGAATCTCTTGGGAAATTAAAAAGAAACAAATAAAGCAAATAGCAGGTGCCTATTAAATCTCGCATGCAAACAAAACAAACAAAACAAACCAATAATAGATGCTGGTTGAATCTCCCATGCAAATAATAGATGATGGTTGAATCTCCCATGCAAATAAAACAAACACATAATAGATGCTGGTTGAATCTCCTCGGCAAATAAAACAAAACAAATAATAAGTTCTTGTTGCTGGTTGAATATCCAAAAAACACAAATAACAAGTGATTGTTGAATCTCCTGTGATGATTGTATTAGACCAATAATACCATTTAAACAATGGAGTATAAACAAATCCTATGAGTATAAACAAAATATGTATATGCATATTCCAGGTTGAAACATCTTTAGAACGATAAAAGGATGTCAGTGATTTTTGCAATTTTTCATATGGTTCAATAGTGTGAAAAATATCATATTCGACTCCACTAAAAATAAAAATATTTTATTAAATTAAATTCAGATATTTATAATCTATTAATATTAGATTTAATAAAAACATTCTATTATATTCTAAATATATTTTGTTTATATTTTGACTGAAGCATTATAATTTATGTAATATATCGATAAAAATATTCTTATAAATTTTATTCTAAAAAAATATTATAATCTATATATAAATAAATATTATAATCTATATAAAAATACCTTGGTTGCCCAGGGTTTGAGGTAGAGCATGATAAAAATATTCTTATAAATTTTATTCTAAAAAAATATTATAATCTATATATAAATACCTTGGTTGCCCAAGGTTTGAAGTAGAGCATGTTAAGAAGGGCGAGAAGAAGTTATAATCTTCCCATCTCTCCACCTTGGAACGATACAGCGATGGTTCCCATCTTTTCACCTTGGAACAAGACCGCCATGGATGGAAAGCCGAATATGCCAACAAGCAAATCACCAACCCACATGCCAGAGTGTTGAAATACACAGGATATGATTTGCTCTATATAAACCCAAATTCCTGCTTGGGAATGGCTCTGGCCAACACATGGCCCCAATAAAATTCACCCATGTCGAACTCCCATACATTGCTGCAAAGGCCAATAGATGTACCAGTCGTAATCCGGTCCTAAGCCCCTCCTTTGAAGCCTGTGAAGCAGGCATGGCATTTACAGAAGTTGTCACTTAAAGTTGGTTGAAAAGGAGGAACATTGGCCAGAGCATGTTGCCTGACCACATGTAGAAGAAACTACAATATTATACCTTGGATCATCCAATGCACATACTGTGTTTGCTTCCCCTTCTTGTGGACTCTGGAGGCATACACACGTTATTAACCAATAATTTTCCTTTCCCTCACAAGTTTCTGGGTAGTGTAATGGGATGGAAAAGTATCGTAATGGGATGGTAGGTTTTCTCATACAGAAAACTAGTGAGAAGAAAGACATTCATGGCCATGGAAAAACATCAAGTATTTGTTATTCATACTGCCTGGCTTTGCCATTAAAGAGAAGGGAAAGTAACTTTTTTTTTCCTAATTCTGCCGCTGCTACTTTCCTCGTTTGGATAAATGCTTGATGTGAAGCTTTTGTCTGCCGCTGAGCTTTGTGGGTGCCATGGTTACTGAATCTCAGAGCTTGTGTCTCATAACCGAAAAAGACCTACGAATAAGTAAGTCCTGGATGACAATGGAGAAAGAAACACAACACACTTAGCAAAAATAACGAGAAAAAAATACAGGAAGCAAAAGTTGAAAATAATTAATATTATTTTGTATTAATGGAGAAATGGTTACACAAGTTGTAATGTATCTCCTTAGTTTAGGATTTGTTCCTAGAGTTTAGGAGTTTGGTTGCAACTTCCTGAGTTCTAGTAATGTACTTAATGATGTAATTGCTCATTTGATGAATGTAGAGTGTACGAAGAGAGTTCTCTTTGTTTGAGTGCAGTCTCCAGGTGCAGTACTCACCTGTGAGCTGCAACTCCTTCTTTTTCAATTCAAGTCTGATTTTTATCTTGGTATCAGAGCACAGAGTAGGGATAGCCTTATTTTTTTTTTAGGATGCATCATTGATTACAGAACTGTAGTGGCGGTGGAGTGTACAGAAGCATTTGTAGAATCAGGTGGACTGCAGTAACACCTGAAGACAGGTCTCAGATGACTGATCATCTCTGAGCAGAAAATAGGGTTGGCGCGGTTTCGTCGCAAACAGTCGCGCCATTTTTGAGTGGCGGAAAGGGTTGGCACTGTTTATTAAGGAACAGTCGCGCCATTTGGCGCGGTTTTGAGAGCGATAGTCGCGCCAGAAAGTGCTATTGGCGCAAAAAATCAAGCCTGAATCGCGCCAATTTCGTAAGACGCGTCGATTTTGTTTTCGGCGCGGGTATTTCGCTGTCGAGAAGCACCAGCCTCTTTTTCTGTGGAAAATCTGCAATTTTTGTAGATCGACCTTGCCCGGTGGTGGCACTTTGAAATTTCAGATCTGTTCGGTGGCAGCAGATCGGAGTTGCCCGGTGGTGGCGCATTGAAGTTCCTGATCTACTCGGTGGCAGCAGATCGGATTTGCCCGGTGGTGGCGCATTGGAGTTCCTGATCTACTCGGTGGCAGTAGATTGGATTTGCCCGGTGGTGGCGCATTGGAGTTCCTGATCTACTCGGTGGCAGCAGATTGGATTTGCCCGGTGGTGGCGCATTGGAGTTCCGGATCTGTTTGGTGGTAGCAGATCGGACTTGCCCGGTGGTGGCTCATTGAAGATACAAATTTTTTTCTTAGCAAAACAAAGTTCGGATCTGTTATGTGGTGATTTTTTTTTTTAGTGTATCCTGAAAGTGTATAGTTGGATGGACTTATTCATTAGAGGATCAGAAATTTTATCAATCCAATATGAATAATAGTATAGAATCGTATCTCCACGAGTCTGGCAAACTCGATGGATCAAATTTCACCAACTGGAAATTCAAGATGCAGACTTTACTTGAAAGTGCAAATGCGTGGTCGATCGTTATAGGAAATGAGCAGAGATCAGGATCAGCCACACAAGAACAAGATTGGGATAAAAGGGAGACAAAAGCAAAGGTCATATTGAAGATGTCCGTCAAGGACAATGTTATCCCACATATTAGAGACTGTAAATCGGCCACTGATATTTGGACGACGATCAAAAACCTATACCAGACACAGAATACAAACCGTGTCTTGTCACTCAAAGGCAAGCTGTTTGCATTGAAGATGGAGGAGAATGAGTCCGTTGCTAGATTCATTGCTAGAGTCAAAGACCTAAAGGATAGATTGGGAGATATCAGAGAGAAAGTTTTCGATTCAGATCTGGTCACGATCACATTGAACGGAATGACTGATGAATACCAGACGTTTATCACAGGGCTGTCAGCAAGGGAGAAAGCCTCTTCATTTGAAGAGCTGACAGGCATTCTGATACAGGAAGAAGAGCGACAACAAAATTTGAAATCATAGAGCAATCACCTTGCTCTGATGGCAAAAAGGAGACAGTATAAAGGGAAGAAGAATCAGCAACCGCAGCAGAAAGGAGCCAACACATTTCAGAAGAGACCGTTTAAAGGTATGTCTGCTAATAATTTTCCCAGCAAGAAATTTTTTTATTGTGGAAAACCTGGTCATCAGATTAAATATTGTTATAAGAGGCAGGCAGACGAAGGAAGAAACAAACAGAGAAAACATAAGGGTTACCTTATTAAGGAAGAAGAGGAACATAGCCACGAACTTCGACTATTTATAGTCAATTGTGCCCTTTCAGCTTCAAAGGGAGATGAGGACGACATATGGTATGTTGACTCGGGCGCATCCTCACATATGACTGGTAAGAAGGATTGGTTTGAATTCCTTGAAGAAACTTCATGTGGGTCGAAAATCTATTTAGGAGATGATAGTGGACATGAGATCAAAGGATATGGTGACATTCCTGTAAAATTACCTAGCGGTGACATTAGACACCTCAAAAATGTATTGTATGTTCCAGGAATTAAGAAAAATTTGGTCTCTGTCTCAATGATTACTGATCAGGACATGCAAGTTCAATTCTTTAAGACTAACTGTGTCATTAAGGATAGCCAGATGGAAACAATTGCAACAGGAGTGTGCGTGGGGAGCCTGTACAGACTAGATGTGAAGAGTATGCCACAGCAAGCAATGGTTGCAGCTGGATCGACAGCCGAAAATCTCTGGCATCAGAGATTCGACCATCTTAATCTGCAAGACCTCATCCTACTTCAGAGAAAAGGTATGGTTGATGGACTCCCTGTTTTCCGTAATGTTAAGCTGGATTGTGATGGATGTGCATTAGGGAAAATGCATAGAGAAGAGTTCCCTTTGCATGTTAATAGAAAGGAAAGAGACATTTTAGAACTGGTGCATACAGACATTTGTGAACCTATGCAAACTAGGTCATTAGGAGGAGCATATTACTTTCTCTTATTTACAGATGATTGCACTAGATTTTCATGGATATACTTTCTGAGTAAAAAGAGTCAAGCCTTTCAGTATTTTAAAGAGTTTAAATCCATGGTAGAAAACTAGACAGGAAAAAGGATAAAAATTCTCCGCTCAGATCAAGGGGGAGAATACAGGTTGGGAGAGTTCATGGATTTCTGCAAGCATCATGGGATTGTGCAACAGTTTACAGTGCCCCACACTCCACAACAGAATGGAGTGGCAGAACGGAAGAACAGAACTCTTGTGGAGTGCGCAAGGAGCATGCTTCAAGGTAAGGGTCTATCAAATGGTCTTTGGGCAGAAGCTATTAACACTGCTGTGTATTTAAAGAATAGGAGTCCTACTAGATGTCTAGGCTTCAAAACCCCTTTTGAAGCATTGTTTGGATTCAAACCAGTAGTGAGTCACTTAAGAATATTTGGGTCAAAAGCTTATGCTCATATACCTAAGGCAGATAGGAAGAAGTTAGATCCTAAAGCCCTGAAATGTATATTTGTTGGATATGGCACTGAGTTCAAGGCATATAAGTTATTTAATCTTGTGACTCACAAGGTTTTTGCAAGTAGAGATGTCATATTTCATGAACAGGTTGAAGAAGGAAAGAATGACTCTAACAGTGATTGGCACATTCCATTGCTAATGGAAGAAAACAGTGAGGAAGATGAAGAGCAGGAGGAGAAACAAGAAGAAGAAGTAACAGACAATGTAATCAATGAAGATGCAAGCCCAGAAAAGGCTGAAATAGACAGATTTGAGGTAAGACCCCCACCAAGGAGATCAGGTAGGAAGACTCGATTATCTTCTAAATTGAAAGACTATGCATTAATGTCAAAGATTTTAAACATTGTAGAACCTGCAAATTATGAGGAAGCAAGTAAATCTGATGCATGGAGGGCTGCAATGTATGAGGAAATAGAATCAATAAACAGAAACCATACTTGGGATTTGGTTGAATTGCCTGAAGGTAAAACCCCCATAGGATGCAAATGGCTGTATAAACCAAAAATAAATGCAGATGGGAGTATAGAGAAACTTAAAGCTAGACTGGTAGCAAAGGGTTACTCACAGCAAGAGGGAATAGATTTCGATGACACCTTTGCTCCTGTAGCCAAATTAAACACCATTAGAATGCTAATTTCCTTAGCAACAAAACACAAATGGCAGCTACACCAGCTAGATGTTAAGTCTGCATTTCTGAATGGTGACTTGAAGGAAGAAATTTATTTAGTACAGCCTGAAGGTTTTGTGAAAAAGGGGTAGGAACATCTTGTGTGTAAATTGAAAAAGGCACTTTATGGTTTAAAACAGGCACCCAGGTCATGGTATGAGAAAATTGACTCATTTTTTGTTCAGCATGGCTTTCATAGGAGCTTGAATGATCCAAATCTGTATACCAAGTTTAATAAACAAAGGCAAATTATTTTGATTTCTTTTTATGTAGATGATATGATCATAACAGGGAATGCTAACAATCTTATCAAAGAAATCAAACAGCAGATGTCACAAGTGTTTGAGATGAAAGATCTCTGAAACCTTCATTATTCCTTGGGATTGGAGGTATGGAAAGACTCTGAACAAACTTTTCTTACTCAAGGGAAGTATGCCAGAAGCTTGCTGGAAAGGTTCAGAATGGAGCAGTGCAGATCAGCAGCAACACCATTATAGTAGAACTTAAAGTTGAGCAGTGACGACGGTACTAAAGAGGTGGATGCTACCATGTACAGACAACTAGTTGGCAATTTGATATATCTGACTATAACTAGACCGGATTTGGCATATTCTGTTAGTGTGTTGAGCCAATTCATGTCAAAACCACTCGAAAGTCACTGGGTCGCAGCAAAAAGTGTGTTGAGGTATCTTAGTGGTACTAATAATTATGGCATTTTGTACACTGACACTTCTGATGTTATTCTAGCAGGTTTTTTAGATTTCGATTGGGCAAGTAACTTGGATGATCGAAGATCTATCACAGGTTACGCATTCAGCATTGGATCCGGGGTCATAGCATGGAGCAGCAAAAAGCAGCACACTGTAGCTCTATCTTCATGTGAAGCTGAGTACCAAGCATTGTGTGCAGCCACATGTGAAGCTATCTGGTTGAGAAGACTTCTCAACGATGCAGGAGAAGAGCAGAAAGAATCAACTATTATCAAAACCGACAACCAGAGTACCATCAAGCTTGCATACAATCCAGTCTTTCATAAAAATACCAAGCATATCGATACTCAGGTTCATTTTGTTCGAGAGAAACAACAGTCAAAAGATATATGTGTTGAATATTGTAAAACTTGTGATAACATGGCTGATATTTTTACTAAGCCTCTTGGGCGTGTAAAGTTTGAATTGTTTAGAGGGATGCTAGGAGTTCAGGATAATCCTTTCTCCATTAAGGGGGGGAGTTGAAAATAATTAATATTATTTTGTATTAATGGAGAAATGGTTACACAAGTTGTAACGTATCTCCTTAGTTTAGGATTTGTTCCTAGAGTTTAGGAGTTCGGTTGCAACTTCCTGAGTTCTAGTAATGTACTTAATGATGTAATTGCTCATTTGATGAATGTAGAGTGTACGGAGAGAGTTCTCTTTGTTTGAGTGCAGTCTCCAGGTGCAGTACTTACCTGTGAGCTGCAACTCCTTCTTTTTCAATTCAAGTCTGATTTTTATTTGCAAAAATAGCAAAAAAAAAAGGCTTCGCCTTTTGTGTATGGCTTAAAATTTTGGTGCAGCATCATTCACAACAAACAAAAACTAGAGATGTGATGTCACAGAATGGAAGGACAATGTCCATGAAAAATGGTGTGTCAAAGAACCATGGCAAACATAAAACCATGGTGAAAATGATGGAAGATGGCAAAAATACGCAAAGGCAAATGGCACACATGCAAGAGCGGCTGTGGGACACTATTCAACATTAAGATGAAACTCGGGCTTAAAGTTTCTTTGCTTTAATATGAATTAATACTAAAAACAATAAGAGTTCAGTTGAACCTTCGGTTAAAGAGATATAATTTAAAACGAAAGAGGAGACTTTGGTTAAAAGTGTACATAATTTAAAAGGGAAGATAAAACTTTGGTTAAAGACATAGATCCTTTACATTCCAAGAAAAAAATTGCAATAAGAACCGAAAGATATTTGGCCAATACCCGTTCTGATAAATCATATTTAAAATTTAAATTAAATAATTTTTTATTAAAACTTTAGTTAAGCTTTAAAAAAAAGGGGGTTAGTCAACCATCAACTAATAGCAAATTAATGACTATCGAACGCAATATATAACAAGGGTAGCTGCGACGCAGCGAGTCCCTGCAGCAAGTTGAAACCTGTGACTGTGCCCGTAAGCTCCTTAAAAGGAAAGTGACTGAACCCTGAATTTGAACCTGTGAATTATCGATTTGTTAAGGTTTGACAAATGACTCTGCTGAATAAGATAGAGCCTTCTGAATTAGATCGCAAAAGTTTCTGACAAAGCCTTCTGAATTTGATTGGATCTGATTGCAATGCAAAGTGTATAGCAGAGTTCATGGTCTTTTTATTTTAATACACATTAGAGTAAATCCATAAAATTATATAAAAACAACTCTTTAGGCATTTAAATCAGCAGATGGAATTCTCCTACGAATTGATCAACAATTACGGAGTCATTGATTTTCAGAGACCATACCTTGGGCTACATGGCACAAAGCAGGCCCATGATACCTCATTGGATAGAGGAGATCGAGGACAATAACATGGCAACATTTATTTCATCAAACCTACACGCCAAACATGCCAAAAATTTAGCATAAAATGGCTATAAAATCTGATCAATGCTTTTATCTGATCAAAATTTGTCTACTTATTAGAATTGCAACAACACAATTTTTTCTGTGCTCATATTTTGGAGTTTGTTGCTAATTTACAGGAATTGAATTTTTCTTAGAGTGATTAGTTCCGCATATTTTTTATCTGAGTGTTGCTTTGAGTTTTAATATATTGTTAATGATAATTTTGTGAATATATTTGCAAAATGCAATGATGTCTAAAGGGCCCAACGCAATGAACATAGAGTCACAGACCAAGCATATCAACTTCCACTGATAGATCTCTGTAGTAGACTAATTCTTTTTCATGGCACTAGATTGCAGCAATTGCTTGTTGGCTGTTGTAAGTTTTCTCCTTTTGAATTGGACAAGGCCATATGAAGGATAGGAGATATAGAGCCATTCAACATAGACTAAGCATATCAACTGCCATTCATGAAAGCCTCATTGCCTGTTAAACATAAGATTCTGGATATGATATATATGTAGAAGCCTGAGTCGACAAAGCTAAGTGATTTATTGTCTATTAGAGTAGAAATTTATCATGCTAATATTGATAAGGTGTAAGGTGATAGCAGGTCTCTGTGAAGACCATTGACCAATTCTAAGACAAAAACTACAGAGCTTTATAATGAGCTTAACTGAACCCTGAATTTGATTGCAATGCAAAGTGTATAGCAGGGAAGGCACAACCAAGAGCACCAGTAGCCCAAAAGGCAGCAGAGACAAAGACTATTATACTCTATTTCAACAGCAGTGGAGGCGAAGACAGACAGTTAAGTCTCATGACAAAGGCTGCAAAAGAACCACTGAGATTTCAAAAGAGCTGGATGGGAAAACACAACAATTGGAGAACCTTAGTCATTCAAGGTCGAAACCTTGAAATTTTGCAGTAGCTTTACAGTAGCTGTTTCACTGGCATGGCATAACTATAAAGGCCTCATACATCTACTTACAGAACTCACAATGCGAGAATCTATTGATAGGAAAGATCCTAGAAAACCCAAAGCTACTTTCCAAACGGGAAAGCAGATACATAGACATCCACAAAGCAAGCCCACAGCCAGCTTCCAAAATGAAAAAGTGAAACAGGAAATTCACACAAAGCCCAAAGCCAGCTTCCAAAACGGAAAAGTGGCACAAAACCAACACGCCAGACAAAGGTACCTGTAAAAAAATTCAGAACTTACAGGCCAAAAAACTGTAAACAAAGCAATGTTCAGTAGTATCCTACAGCACAGGGCTCTGGTAATAAACAGTACCTGGAGCCGAAGCGCGAAATAACAAGCCGTAATGACCAAATCATGTATAACGCTCATTATATAAGAAGAAAATAACGCTACACGTAGCCCCATGCTGCATGTAGAATGTCACCTGGAAGGAATGGAATGTCTACGCGCAACAAATGTTAACCATAACCCCTGAATCACACCAACCCACGTCAAACACCGGACCAACCCATGGCGTTAAAGAACTAAGGCTGAGTGTGAAGAACCGGTGGTAGACTTAACATTAAAGGTTAACAAATTAATGCCAGCATTAATAGTAAACCGCACACAGTCAAGCACAGATGATAGTGGCTAAATATCATTTTACCATATGCTCCGGCCTCTTCCGCCTCGGGAAGAGGCCAAATAAGATGACAAAGGCGAACGGCGGAATCGACTTTGGTTAACTGCAGAGAACAGGTCACAAGACTTTAGGATAAGGGCGGTATAAGGGCGGTATAAGAGCACCGAACTAATGTTAAGTCGACCGGAACGATTACAATAGTCCCTGGCCATTGCCAGATGGCAGGGACTAATAAGAAGGGACATCATAGAACAACGCTATACTTCAAGAATGAAGAGAATATTTTTATATTAACGCTCAATTTTTTATTATTTTTATCTTGTTAAATTATTACAATAAAATTTTTAATTTTTATTAACATGATATTTCTTATATGGGTGGGAAAACTTATAACTCATTAGTGAAATTAATATGAGATTTCTAATAGTCAAAGAATTTCATTATTTATCATATTTTTGTTTTAAATTTAATTAGAATTATATTAAAAAAAAATATTTTTGTAAAGAAATTTTTAACCATAAAACTTTATTGATAAAATGGATCAAATTTATCATGAACAAAATATCAATTATTTTCATATGTAAATCTTTTTTGAGTGACAAACTTGAAAAAAGGTATACACCTCAAAAAACTTGACAATTGGAGGGATTAAGTATTTAAAGGCTAAAGTTTTCACTCTAAAAGAGCTTTGCATATCAATATATTTGATCTATTTTTGCATGTATTAGATTGGTAGTTAAGATATATATATATATATACCGACCATGTGTAATTTTTCATTGTTTAAATGATTCAAATACAATGTTTTGTATGAGGAAGATTTGTAATTCCTCCAATATTTAATAGGGAGTTATATAACATTTTAAAATTATTAATGACGTGTATTAACAATTTAGTTTGAATCATAAATAAATTATTTCAATGTCAACTATGTATATATTTATAAAACTAGTGAAAAAACAGATATCTATCCTAACTCCATATCTACAAGGGTTAATCAAGTTTATGGAATTGCAAACCTTTCAAGTTTTACAGTAAAAAAGAAACTTGCATCTTGAGAGATTTGATTCGTCTAGTTGTTTGGCAGACCAGAGTTAAGAGAGATCTATGATGGTGGTAATAATATATGAAAAGTAGTTTAGTGTGTGTGATAATCCTAATTTGGTATCAAAGCTCCATCTATACTCCTGGTAGACTCAAGTTTTACACTCAAAAAAATGCTTACATCTTGAGAGATTTGATTCCTCTAGTTTGACAAATCTAAGACACATCTATAATGGTCATACTAATATATGAAAAGTAGTTTAGTGTGTGTGATAATCCTAATCTGGTATCAGAGCTCCATCTACCAATGGTCTAGAGGGATGAAATCATTTAGTGTGCGATATATATATATATATGTGTGTGTGTGTGTGTGTGTGTGTTATTACTATTTTTTTAAATGTTACATGTCAACTCCATATTGGACATTGAAGGAATTATAAATCTATGCATACCTTAAATTAGAAAAAAACTATTAATGGAGCAAGTATTGTTATATGTTGCGTATATATATATATATATATATATAGATATATATATATATATATATATATATATATATATATATATATATAAAGAAAAAGTGAAAGAAATTTTTTTAAATATGACACTATGCCAGACAACCCAATCTTCAATATTCTTGTACACAAACTTTGAGCAAAAGAGTCATGCAACCATCAAAAGAATAATATGCCAATCACATGGATTAGCGACCATATGATGATAACATGCTTACTTTGTCAAGAATGAAGATAGTATTTTTATACTAACATTTGCACCAAAAGAGTGCAAAGACATGCCGATAGAAGTGTAGATAAATGTAGAGTGATGCAAAGGTAGCATATAGGAAACAAGGATGTGGACGTGGAAGGCATGAGGAATTAGGAAGAGGCTAAAGTATTGGTAAAGTAGAATTTTCCAAATGGTTAAAATTGCATTATAGAATTTGCAATATATAATAATTCTATCATCAAACTCATAACTAAACTAGAAGCAATCTTCGAGGAGAAAAGCATAAATTTAAATTAGGATGTTTAGTTATTCTGCCATAAATGAAACTATAATTATATTTTTCTAGAAATGAATTTATAATGAGAGGATTAATTACAATCACAAGAGATAAGACATTCTTTGTAATTTTAGTACTTGAGATTTGTAAAATGGTTATGATAAATTGTATAATAATATGGAAGAGAGATAAAGTTAACTCTTATATCTATAGAAATATGTATTCAAATATGTAATATTGACAATTCACCACCAGCAAAACCCAAAAATTGGATTTAATCGGTTCCTCTCCATTCCATTCCATCCCACTTAAGGCCCGGAACATGGATTGATAAAAAGATAATAATACAAAACCCCAAAATTGAATTTAATGAGTTACTTTCCATTCCATGCCATCTAAGGCCCTGCACATGGATTAATAAAAAAATAGTAATATAAACATTCAAAAAGATATTAAATGCATATAACTTTAACTTCCACTTTTCAAACAATGCAGGTACTTTATGAATTTTGATATTAAGAAAAAAAACAAATTTCTTTAACCACAAATAAAAGTTATCTTGAATTTTAATTTTTGTGTAATAAACATTTGTAGGTGTAATAAGAACCAAGTTACCTACATATAAACTACCCACCCATTTTGATTGCAAAGTTAAACTATACGATCTATATTTGCAATACATAATATACTACCCAATTCCTTGTACCTAAATATGACTCTTCTCAACGTATTTTCCACATGGAACCAGCATCGGCGACACCTGCTTCCTATCACACTTAGCTTGTGTCGGTCTACAATATTAATGTATTGTCGTAATGTACTACGACAATGGGGCATGTATGAATGATTCATGTTATGAATGTCGATCAACATATGTTCAGACATACTTTTAATATGAGGCTATATATATATAAATATATACATGAACAGTGTCAGTGACGTGTCATACGTTTCGATTTCAAAAACTCATGCAAGTGTGAACGTGTCAATGGTCCTTTATATCCCAAGGTATCTATAATGATCTGGCATTCTGGACAATTGAGACCACATGAAACTTTTGGGCGGTGGAGATTTGGCGGGTGGGAGTTAGGGTAATGACTAACCCCAATGCGGTCATCTTCTATCAGCGCTAACAAGTCTAAGTGAAAACCTGAGGAAGAGGTCGTGGCATGGCCCAAGTAGATGCGTGATTTGTGAAGCTGATGAGGAGTCAAATTTTCATATGTTATTCAAATGCGAGGCATCCCAACAAATGTGGTACGTGCTGGCTTCTTCATTTCTTCTCCCTCATCTTGGTTTTATTTCAACTCATGCAGCTTTTGCGTGGTGGGGAAGGCAGGATGAATCTAAGCGTATCATTCTTCCCATTGCTTTATGGAGTATTTGGCACTGGAGGAATCAGAAAATTTTTGATGACTCATTTCTTCATTTCGAGTCCATTGTGATGACCATCTATGCTCTTTATGAGTCGTTCCCAAGGGGGATGCAGTGTTCTTGAGTTCATGCAGGTTCCGGTCTCATCCATGCAGTTTTGGTTCTTTGCCTTCTTTGTTGTCTGGATATCGGCCTTCTTATTTGCATGGATCTGTGTATTTCATTATGTGTAATGTGTCAATTTGGTTGTCTATATGGTATTGTGGTGTAGGCTCATTTTTTTGCCTTCTTCAGTCTGGTTTCCGATTCTCGGAACCAAATTACTATTGTACCTCATCTGAGTTTTTGCTTATATTGCCTCAATATAAATATCATGCTTTTTCTTCTGAAAAAAAAAAGTCTAAGTGAAAAGTTATTTAGCAATCATATCACAAATATGAGTATTCTTGATTGAATGCTCACTCGATTCACTCTCGAAGGATATCATTCTCGATTAAAAGATCGAGCCGCTTTTTTGTTATTTTGGTTATTGATCGAACATGTTTCCTACCGAACCAAGTATAAGCCTGAGCTACAAACAAAAAGATGCGAGGTCCTCCGAGGACAACTTTTTAAGGGGATGCTCTTAAACGCCTACCAAAGGCCTCTCTCCTTTAGTGTGTCTGGTATCTAAACTCGATGATAGGACCCTGAATCTCACCACTTCCCACTCAATCCATTCATGTCAATCTCAATGCCACAACAAAATATAATAAAACCTAACAACTCACGCAAGGTCACACCAAAGGCACATTTGACCAAGTTTAAGTGACTCTTATAATCACACAGTGCACAAGAGCATGGTACATAGGTATCAAGGATGGTCATAATGTAATAGGGATTTAGTAAGTAGATTGTTTACATATGACTCGATGATCTTATGGATAATGTCATGAAGAAAAACTTCGTAGATAACTCCTTTAGGAGAACCCAGTAGTACCTCTGCCCCATTGCCATATTTTTCGCAGTTTTCCATTAATCGGGCGATGTTAATAAGTTGGCTATCGATGCAAAGGTTTGGGTAGTTTCAGGGTTGTACGAGTGGCGAAGTGGGTCAAGGGTCCATGGAGCCCCAAAGTGGACACAACACTCCACAAGCTGGTGGGGAAATATATGCCACAGAACTGGTCTCATATTAGCAGAGGAACTCCGTGGTCTCAGATTAACAAAGGAATTACGGGATGCTTGGGGAAATCTTGTAGGCTATGGTGGTGCAACCAGCTGAGCTTCTAGGTGGAGAACCGCCCTTTCAGTCCACATGAAGACGCCACCATCATACAATTCCATGTGCTTCATGGCAAAAAGTGGGCTACGATTGCGTGCCTCCTCCCAAGTCACACCGATAATGCTATTAAGAACCACTAGAACTCGACCCTGCGACATCGCTATCATGGTGAGAAGACGAGAGAAACGGACTGGCTATGAACTTAGAGTCAGCAGCTAAGGACAAAGAAATGATTAATCTGATGACACCTGTCATAGCAACGACTACGACAACGACAATTCCAACATTAATGACAATCTGAGAGATTCTGAGGTCGAGTTTTGTAGGCTTAAACATGATGGAGAGAATTGGTCAACAAGGTGACACTGTTGATTCGCGATACCTGTCGAGGACGACGAATCTCAACAGTATCAACAACCTCACAATATAATGCCTATCAGAATAATTAATGGCGAAAGAATAAGAGAATGATTTGGGTGAAGTGCTTAATTCTTTTTTTAGAACTTATGGGGATAGGTGAAGTGTTTATCTCTTTAATTTTTGGAATTTACTTTTCTTAAAATTAGGAAACATAATTTCGATGAGATTGCAATATTTTCATTTTAAATTTTATTTTTAATTGTAAATTTGCATTTAATTAATTTCTAGATATTTAGTTTGTTTAAATTTTAACAATTTAAAATTATGATTTAAAAAAAAAATTGGTTAGATTTTGAGGAAAAATGATTAATTTTTTTATTTAAAAACACTTAAAAATATCATCTTGTTAAATTAATACAATAATATCTCTAATTTTCATTGATATGAGATTTCTATTGCTCAAAACATTTCATTATATCTAACATTTTTGTTTTAAATTTAGTTACAAATATATCATAAATTTAAATTCCACTTCTATAATGAAGACTTTATCCATAAAACTTTGTTAGTAAAAAATTTAAACAATTAAAAGAAAAAAATTAAATTATCTATTTCTCAAAATAATCGATTAAAACAGATAACCAATATAGAACCATCTCAACCAAAAATTTACCATATGCATAAATCTTTCCATATACAAACTCTATTTTGAGTGAACACTTGAAAAAAGGTTCACTGCAAAAGAATATATATATATATATATATATATATATATATATATATATATCATGAGAGGGATTAGGTATTTTGTGGTGTAAAGCTTTTTTCAAGTTTTTCACTCTAAAAAGGGATTTGCATATCAAAATATTTGATCCATTTCTAGGCATAGTAGATTTGTGGTATATATATATATATATATATATATATATACACCATGTGTAATTTTTCATTATCTAAATTATAATTTTGAATGCATAAATTGATACAAGGTTTTCTATGAGGAAGATTTGTAATTCCTCCAATATTTAATAGGAAGTTATGTAACATTTAAAAAAATATTAATAACAAAAATAATTCAATGTGTGTGTATATGTATATAGTTATGAATACGAGGGGAATGTATTATCATTTTAATGTGAATCATAAATAAAGTATTTTTTGTATATTATATAAAACTAGTGAAAACAAAAAAATGTCTTCAAATAAAACAATTTATTAGTGTTTTGATCAAAATGAACATAGACCTATCTTAACTCCAGAGCTACCAAGAAACCAAAGGAATCAGATTTATAATCTTTCGTGAAGTTTTGCACTCAAGAAGAGGTTTGCATCTTGAGAGATTTGATGTGTGACAATGTTTGGTAGATTTGGAGTAAGACACTTCTATTTTGATGATAATAAAATAAGGAAAATGATTTAGTGTGTGTAAAAATTCTAATTAGTACCAGAGCTCTATCTATACTTTGTATTTACCAAATGCTGGTAGGAATCAAATAATTTAGTGCGTGCAATATATATATATATATATATATATATATATATATATATATATATATATATATATATATATATATATATATATATATATAATTTAGTGTGTGCGATATATATGGCGTTTGTGACACTCTTTCTCTAAGTAATTATGAAGGAAATCATCCTAGTGGCCCTAGGACCAAGTTTCCTTTCAGCACCAGACAAAAGCGGCGGTGAACGAGCAAGTTGTTGGTGAACAAATGGAAATGGAAGCATGTCATGTTTGAATGTTATATTTTCTTGCTAAATACTATGAAGTTTTTTTGGCGGATATATAGAATAAATAATGTAAGAATCCTTGAATGGAAAAGACCAAGCAGAACTAGAATGTTTAGCAAACAATTGCCGTCAATTGTTGAAGGAGAATGATATTTGAATCAATATAATCTAACAATTTCTTAAAAAAAAAATAGTTGAATTAAATGTTACATGTCAACTCCCTATTAAGAATCTACTAAATTACACATCTTCCTCACCCAAAGGGAAAAAATGTAAGATTTTTTTTTTTTTTTAATTACTTTATTTTCTCTGTACAGGGTTGATATAAAATTATGTTATTTAATATGTAATTTGGGATATGTAATTTATGGTGGACACTAATTTTTTATCATGAGTAATTTTTTCTTTTAAATATTACATGTCAATTGAACATATAATGAATTACACATCATATAATATCAATACTTTTATTTTTACATGCTATCCTCGAGGTGTAGCTCAGTTGACCATCACAATGAAAATAAAGACTTGTGAGTAAGAGATGGAAGGTTCAATTCTCTCGGAACTAGCTCGATCTAGGAAAGGAGGAGATCTTGTAGGAGGTTTATGTGACAACATCTCCCTCATATTGGGCTCTAAAGCATCTATGGATGCAACAATACCTTGAAATTCACATTAGACATTTGGATTATGTAGAATACACCACTTAAATTGACCCTTAAATATACTTGAAGAATGATCAAAATGTTGAAATGTTTTAACCATAAAAATATATTTATTTTTATTACTTATATAACATATACATATATGCATAAATGACATTGAAATATTTTATAGAACATTTTATTTATGGAGTACATTGTCCGTATTAAAATAATTTTTTTGTTGTTAATATAGTTTTAAATACATGTCAATATCACGTAACCTTGAATAGTGAAATATTTTATGTATGCCGCACATTGGATATTTTTATTATTAATAATATTTTTGAAATGTTAAATATCCATTTTATATTAAAAATTAAATGAACTACACATCTTCATTTTATTAGGAAGTTTTTACTTTTTATTATTTCTTCCATGTGGCAATTGAAAAACACACACACACACATACATGCACATATATTGAAATATATCACGTAACATGGATATTTAAACAATTTATTTCAGATTTATATTGAAATATTTAAAAGGAAAATATAGACTTCTCACTCTCCAATACATATAAAAGATCTAAACATTAATTCTTATACATAAATATCTGACCCACCATGGAAAAATTTGAAGTTTTTAGGTAACATATTTCGTTTTTGTCATGGACTACATAATAGGATTAAACACCTTATTTGAGAAGGGATGTAATTAGTTACAAACTCAAAGATTGTTACAAAATATTTGTTCTCTCGTCATTTATAATTTGAGTGTACTAATAATGTTACAGAATACAAAGCACTTATACTTGGATTAAAGAAGGCCATTGATCTTAAGCTATAGGGTCTGAAAGTGATAGGTGATTCAGAAATTATCATGAGATGAGTATGCAATACCATCAACTATATATCACCTAATCTAAAAAGTTATCAACAAGAGTTATGGATATTTCTTTCCTTTATCAAATATTTTGGTATCAAATCTATACATAAAGTGAACGATGCCTCCGCTAATACTTTATAAAATGCAACCGCCACATTTACTCCACTTAAAGATGGATTTTATATTGAAATTATTTATAAACCCTTTATACATCATAATGTGACTAATTTACATGTATTCAATGATGATAAATAAATCTTTGATTTTATGGCGAATGTTGAAATTTTCAAGGAAGTGGCTATCAAGAAAGATGTACATGATAAATATTTATAATAAGCAGCTAAATTATGCGAAGGAAACCTGGTGCCTAAAGGAGTGGTCTCATTGGAAAAGCTCTTAAATTTGAAAAATTGTTTCAAGGGATCGCTGAATACCAAGACCCAAAACTCAACATTCATACGAGCGATTCAACATTGGGATGATTGAACATCCTCAATTCGTCAATATTGACATGTATTATTCCCCATAGGATTGACATGTTTTCATATGCTTATTTAAACAATACAGGGATGTGTTTGCATGGACATATGAAAATTTAAAAACTTATGACACTAGGATTATTCAACACATGATTCCCATAAATGAAGGGGCCAAGCCATTCCAGCAAAAGCTTAGAAGAATGCATCCTAAACTTGAGACCCTCACATAGAAAGCGTTGAAAGGGTTGTTGGATGCCTGAATTATATTCAAATTTTTCCATTCAAGATGGGTTTCAATTCTCATCTTAGTGAGGAAAAATTCCTATGAGATTAGACTATGCGTAGATTTGAGAAATATCAACTGAGCATCCGATAAAGACAAATACCTCATTCCTTCTATGGAGCAAGTATTACATATGGTTTCTGAAGTGGAGATGTTCTCGCTACTAGATGGATTTTCGTGTTATAATAAAGTTCTAGTAGTAGAACTAAAAAAACTAAAAACCACCATCAGAACCAAATGGGGTGCATTTGAATTTAGATAAATGTCATTTGGGTTGATCAACACAGGTGCTACATTTCAATGAGCAATGGATATCATGTTTACCGGTCTTCGTGGTCGAAGCATGGTAGTATATCTCGATGGCGTAACAATTTTATCTAAACAAAGATCCATTCATTTGCACAATCTCAAACAAATCTTTGAAAGGTGTGGAAATTATGGCATATCCTTAATCAAAAAGAAAATAATCTTCGTTGTGTCTGAGGGAAACTTTCGAGGACACATTATAGCAAATACTAAAATTAAAGTAGAACTAGAAAGGGTTAAAACTATTTATCAAATACCACATCCCATAAATAAGAAGGCAATGAAGTCCTTCCTTGGGATGATTAATTTCTTAAGGAAATTCATTTGTGACTATGCACATATTTTCAAACCTTTATAGGATATGACTAAAAAATATACAACATTCAAATGGGATCAAAAGGAGAGTGATGCTTTTGCTTGAATAAAATAGGCCATAAATGATGCACCCGCACTATACCACCTGATATTTGAAAAGGACTTCTTCTTGTACACTTTTGCTTCAGACTCTTCGATTATGGTCATATTAACTCAAAATGATAATCAAGATAATGAAAAACCAATTTCATTTATGAGCATCATGATACAAGGATCGGAGTTGAACTATCCTACCATGGAAAAACAAGCTTATACCGTTTACAAGGCAATTAAACACTTCATGCTCTATATTTTGAAAAGTCATGTTATACAGTTCATGCCTCACCTAGTTGTTTTTTCATTGTTTGTAAAACAAGAGCTAAGTGGATGAAGAGTGAATTTGATGACATTATTATAAGAGTATGATATAGAATTCAATCTAGTTCACACTATCAAGAAGAAATAGGTTCACTGGAAGAAGACATGTATGGTTGGGGGTAAGATATTGAGATGTAAAATTTTGAATCCATTGCCCCATCAAAAAAATCATCTTTGAGATATGGTAAAATACAATAATATATTGAAAAAGGTAGTTTTCCATCTAATCTTTAAGCAAAATAAAAGAGGGAAATTTAGCTAAAGGCACTTTCGTATGAACTAGTTCAAGGTGTGCTCTTTTAAAAATATCATAACGACGTCTTATTCAAGTGCGTAGAATCCTCATATTATGAAAAGGTTTTTAAATAATTGCACGATAGACCAAATAGTTGGAATTATACAGGGGACACCATTTCCGATAAGATTATGTGAGTAAAATATTATTGGCCAACTGTATTAAAATATGCACATTCTTATGCTTGCACTTGTCCCATCTTCTAGAAATTTGTTGGTTGTGAAAAGAGGTTAATCACCCCACTACAATTGATCGTTGTTGAAGAACCCTTTTAGAAAAAAATTCCTTCATTCATCAAAGCAACATCGCTACATCTTGACTACTATAGATTATTTTACTCAATGTGTAGAATCCATTCTACTCAAAGAAGTGAAAAATCAGGAGGTCATTTACTTCATCAACTAAAACATTGTCACCAGGTTTGGAATTCATACGTAACTTGTATTTGATAGTGCAACATATTTTTCATCATTGAAATTATCTTATTTTGCATTGGAAAATAGCATTATCTTGAAAAGTTCATATAATCATTATCCTCAAGGAAATGAGTTGGTGGAATCAACGAACAAGAATTTAATTCAAATCATAAAGAAAACCATTTTAAATGAGCAAATGAATTGGCATAATGCTTTGACAAATTCTTTATGGGTTGACTGTGTAACTCCAAAACCTTCCCTTAGAAATTCCCCTTACTTCCTGGTCTATGGTGAGGAGGTGATCTAACTCTGAATCTCTATCTCCTAGCTTTACATTTGTGTCAGGAATCCAAAGGTAGATCTTGTCTAATTATGACAAATAGGATCAACACCTTTCTCAAATTGGAGGAAGAAAGGGAGAAAACAAAATACAAATTTGATGTCCATCAGAAGCGTATTAAAAGTTGGTTTGATAAAATGTTTGCAAGGAATAAGGATTTCAATTTTGGAGATCTAATCCTTAAGTGGGATAAAACCCATGAGGATAGGAGAAATCACACTAGGTTCCAATCCTTGTGCATTGGTCCATACACGATAGATGAGAAGCTCGGTCCACACACTTATCGTCTGCAATCGCTTGATGGGAATATTGAATGTCTTCCCGTAAATGGCCAAGACTTAAGACTTTACTTCTAGTAACAATATTAGGCTACATTTCTTGTTTATACATATTAATTTTCTTTCCTATCCTTATTTTGTTCTCTCTTGTTTTATGTCATGTTATTTCTTTTTCATTTCGTTCCATGTGTTTTGTTTTCAAATTGTTGTATTTAAATAATATATTGTGTCAAAAGTGTCTTGTTTAGCTCAAACGATAATGTGGCGAGATTTTGAAAGAGCATTGAGAAAACCAAAAATGTTTGGATAACTTTTGATATCCTCCTTTTTTTAGCCTATATCTTTAAAGCTTAGTGATTCCTAGATGGAAAATATTATTTGTTCGCATGAAAATATTTAGTAGATCTATGACACTCACATCTATAATATGTTCTTCATTTATCAGGTAAGTGTTTCTATTTATTAGTGTTTTAAACATGTCGACCCAATCAATTAGAGAATGGAAAAGAGAAAACATAATTGAGCATAGAAATTTTAGAGGATATATTTAAGTCCCCATAAAACAAGGAAAAACCTATCTTACCCATAAAATAAGTCGGGATCCCTCCCCTTCCCTAGAAAAACAAATTCCTATAAAATGCCAATGTGCATAATGTAAAACAAAATAAAGGGTAAATGAAGAGAAAGAATTCATACACAAATAGGTGAAGCACGCAACTTCATCGAGGTACTGAACATGTTCGCTGGCAACAAAGCAATACTTTTGACTTCTTGGAGTGACTCTGTTAGGGTACTAAACAAGCTTCCCAGTGGTGGAGGAATGCCTAAGATTGACTTTAAAACTCTGAATACCATAAACTCGTAAACACATATCATCCTTCTCCGTAATTGAAACGATTGGATTCTGACTAGTGTTATGAAAAGTGTTTGAGTCGATGCGAGGAATAGAAGATACTACATTTATAACTGGGATAGGTGGGAAAACTAAGGTGACTCATAGAATGATTCAATACTTACTGAAGTCTAGACTATAAGCGAAAATTAAGGTTTGAACAGAGAAGCTAAGGTCCTACTAGTGAATTCCCAAGTGTTGTCGATGCCACAAATCCTCCGAAAATTTTGACCTCATTCAATTTTGGAGCCCTTACTGATCATATTTCCATTTTATTTTTTCTGTCGTTAAGGTCATCTTAGGTTTGTCTCACATTTCCTAAGTGTCAAAGTCAGGAAAGTTTGTTTTGAAAAGCCTCTAAGTGATAATGCAGTTTCCCTCACAAGCCTAGCACTCTTGTCTTTTGTAACACACTTTTCCTTGGTAGGATGAGCATACCTCTTAGAACTAGCACCAATGGAATTTCAAAGACCAACATGAGCACACTTTGTAGAAACAATCACCAAGGTAAGCACACTTTCTGGCAGCAAAGTGCATGTCAAGACTCTGCCCTATTCGTACATGTCCCTTTTTTATATATACCCAAGCGCCCCCCAATGTTCACTACACTATCGTTTGGACTCTTTTGGATATCCTTGCACTTTCTAAGCCTAGAATCTCGCCTTCCACTAGCGGTCATGCACATGCTCTTTCCCATGTAAGATCTCCTCTTTCGCATGTGAAATTTGTGCTTGTTTTCTGTCATTTTAGTTCTTCCACTTTGTCTTTATCGTCTCTTCATTTCCCCAAATATTCACATTCCTCATACTCCCAATATATATATATATATATATATATATATATATATATATATATATATATATATATATATATATATATATATATCTGGTGTTCTTTCACTTATCTAGTTTCCTCACTATCTCTTGCTAACGTTCATCCCCATACTTAGTCATTTTCGATTCACTCTTCCTAACCTAGTGTCTTCGATGTTTTATTCATGATCCACAACTGTAACTCAACCCTCCTTGTCATTATACATTGCACTGATGCTAAACATATGAGGTAGTTCTATCATAAGCGCATTATGTGCTTGTAGTCCCTAGATAATGCATTCTTGCACTTACAAACTCTGATGACAGTCAACACTCAGATTTTCAAGAACTCATCGCGTTGCACACTTCTAGTGTTTAGTTCAACTGACCCCTCCTTCTTAACTATGTGAAATGCACCCACCACATGAAGTATCATCTTCATAGTGCGTTCTGGGCTTCTATTAGATAGGAAAACCAACCCTCGTGCCATGAGAATTTTCCATGTGCACATCGAAAACCATCTTCCAGTTCTAGCATGTAGCACACCTCTAATGCTTAGACACAATGATCCCTATGCCTAGACCTTGCACCTTGTGCTTGACACAAGACTTCCTCTTAACCCTATCCCATAGCACGCTCTTAGTGGCCAACCCGTTCAACCTTGCCTCTAACTTGTGCGCTTGTCCCCGACCTTAGTGCATTTTCTTTCTATAGTCAATATTCTACATAAATTGAATAAGATAGAGTAGGATTTTGAACTAATATTGTATGTGTTTCCATGAATCATATTCAACTTCCAGGTGCCCCAAATCTTCACTATATTAGCTTGTCATCATCCATTAACACCATGCCACCAGTTACAAGGAAAGGATTCATAAGAGAGCTAGTTGAAAGCATCATTGAGGGTGTTGTGGATAGTCTGAAACCCAAAGCACCAATATTAATAGACGCGACATGCTTTATAGACAAATCCATTACCCTCACATGGAAAATGGTATTTAAGTACTTTGGAAAGAAAGAAATCTTGCAAGACCTGGAAGACAAAGAGGTATATGTCAATATCAAGAGGTCCATATTCCACAGAGTTGCATCCCACTACGAAATATTTCCTTATGCAAAAACCATTTGGTGGATATTACAACACATTGATTTTCAAAATATGATCATAAGAGGTATAAAGGGTGATGAGCTTTCCACCTATTAGGCTCATGATCTGCATGAGTACTATAAGCTCCCAAGGCATCAAGAATATATCAAGACAATTTTCTATGCTATTTTTTTGGATTCCATGAAGGATATTCTTAAGAATTGGTAGTAAGAGCCAAGAAAATTTCAAGAGAAGCCTGACGATATCTATAGAACCAAGTCATTAAGGAAAGTGTACCAATATTTGATGGTTATGTGTTGTAGACTGTATGGATGCAAGAATACAAAGTTCTTCGAAGAAGCATGGGTTTATATGGTACACCCATGCACCACCATGGGGACTATTTTTAATTGGTTTGATCTCATAGCCCATAAATTGTAGAAAAGTGTTGCTAAGTCACTGAATGTAGCACAAGGTGAGAAACCAGAGTTCTTGTTACACTAAAAAATGTCACCATGACTATTTACAGTTAGTATGGCTCAATCAACAGTCATGCTACCCTCTTAGGCAAGTCTTATGCCTCTGCTCTCCATGTCAAACTCCAAAAAAGAGAGAAAGTCTTTCTAAATGTATTTATCTCTGGGGACGCAGGTTCTCTCAACCTTACCTGCGGGGACGCACCCAATGTTCACAAAAGCTGCGTCTTTGGACGCTCTGTATGTAAAGGTGCAGGTGTGTCCCCCTGAAAAGGTTAAAATGCGCAAGTTTCATCTTTAAAAAGTCACTTGTGGTCATTTCTAGAGCATTCTAGAAGGATGTTCGACGTGTATTGAGCGCCTCCAGATGGTTCATGCACTCCTACCAAAGAGGAACTTATCCCATCAATAGGGGAGCTATCCCATCCAAAGAGGGGATTATCCCATTGATGGTGGACCTGATTAACCTCCTCTTGAGCACTATAAATACAGGCATTGGGCCAGAAGGAAGGGAGGTTGAAAGCTATACATTTCTAAGGGTAAATGCTGCAGGAATTAGGACTCCCATTTAGAAGCTTGTGAGGAGAGATTGCCATCTTTGCTTGTTCTATTTGGAAATGGGTGAGCTTTGTCAAAGTAAAGGAGAACTCTTGATGGACCCTGGGAGGGACTTGCACAACACCAAGGCTCAGGTTGTATTTGTTCCTTTTGTTACCTATTAATGCAAATGAGTCCATTCTTCTCAATAACTTGTTATTTATGAGTTGTTTCATGTACTCCTTGGTCTATGTGTTAAATATGTTTTATTTTATGAGATTATCAAGTGCTATTTAATCGTTTGATTGTTAGTGTATGTAGGTTTCAAAGTGAAGGAGGAGCTCATCCGGATCAGTGAAGCTGGACTGCTACAACAGCGTTGGACTACAGGTAGGATCTAAACACTTGATTTCTTATATAGTAAATGCATGTTTAGAGAAGGATTGCTCTTGTTTGTCTTGTTTGTCACTAGAGAGTCTTAGGCTCCTAGGGAGGTTGGTTGTGTCCGCACAATCAACTCTTTCCGCCTGACAAATTGGCGACTCCACTGGGGATTCCATTGATGTGAAAAGTCTTTTCCTTTGTGTGAACTTTGCTCTGAGAAAATTGGTTTATTTTTCTGGTTTTTGGCTCTGTGACTTTGTCTGTGGGTGGGTTAGCTTAGGATTAGATTCTTTTTGGTTTTTCTTGAGTTTTTCAGTAGGATGCACCCTCTGAGTGTTGCACAGTGCGTCCTTCGACGCACTGTCGCTGTGTGCACAGAGCGGGCCCGCACCTGTGCTAACGGGTCGCCTGCGTCCCCTGCTAAAATTTGAGAAAATTCCATTTTTTGCATTTTTGCTCTTAGATTTAGTTTTTTCTTAATTTTTACTGCCCAGATTCATTAGTCCTTTGTCAGAGATCTTCACCTGAACTTGTTTCGATAGCATTTAGTGTTTTAGTGGATTTCATCGAAGTGTAAGCCCTAGGGTTTGATTTTTGAGTAGGTCTTGTAGTGACTGTGGCGGTAGAAGTTGTCAAGCCTTAGATCTCTCTGGTTTTGTCAGCATTCTAAGAAGTCAGACCTGTCGTAAAGTCTACCTGTGTGAGCACCTTACCATTGAGTTGTCTCTTTGTGCAAATTTCGAAGTGCTTGTTGTTTAAGTCTTGAATTCCATTTTACAAAAAGAACAAAAAGATTTGAGTTTTGTTTTGACTAGTCTTTTGATTCTCCATTAGCTGGTCCTTGATTTGATTTTGGTCAAGTAAAACAACCTAGAATCATCTTTGTGAGCTTTTGCCTTGTTAGGTTTGCTTAGAGTAATTTCCTTTTGATTTGCTTGTGAGTCAAGTTTTCATAGTTTTTATAGCTTTTAAGATTGATTTTCGTTACAATAGATTTATATGCTTTATTAAAAAGAGAAAATACAAAAACATCTCCTTTGAAAAGTTTTGTTTCAAGTAGCTTTGAAAAGTTTTGAAAGAAAAAGAGTTTTTTCGTGCACGTAAGGAGTGGTCATGTTTGTATGCTTGAAAAGATAAAGAGAATTGTTTCTTTGATTGTCTTTATTAAGAAAGTTGTTTTCTCTAAAATTTGCATTCTCTCAACTCTCTTAGTTAAGAATTTCATTGAAAAAGGAAAAGTAGCGTAAATCATCTTAGGTGCATCTTTGTAGTGATTTGAGTCGAGTCTACACACCATTGGTTTCACTTCCGCTACCTTTTGTCTTTAAGAAAAACCATAAAATTAACGCTTAAAGTAAAATCAACGTAGTAACTTTTATTTACTAGGGCTCTGAAACACCAATTTAGATCAGGCTAGTGTCTTGGAGTAGGTGAGTATTTAACTCTCCAAGACAACAAAACCAAACAAGTAGCTTATCTTGTGATAGATTAAATCCAATTGTCTCATTTGTACTCTGGGAAAGCTCCTCTTAAAGGAGAAGCACGAGATCGTGTCCGAACCAGTGAGGGGATCAATCCCCCCTCGTTGGGAACGACGCCAGACACGCACGTATTACAAACGGTAAACCTCGGATTAACCATTGTCGAGGAGCTAGGGGTCACTTGTCGGTAAACCTTGGATTATTGTCAAGGAGCCGGCAAGGGGATTGAGCTTGATACTCTGCCCTTGCGTGCTGTCGGAGTTTAGACTGTTCCCCCAGGTGCATTTGTTGCGGTTGGTAACCTTAGTGACCATTATCTTTAGGATTCTACCGAGGTGACGGTGGAGGGAAGATCCCACTGTACCTGGAGCAGACGTCAGCTAGACTCACTTGGATTTTCTGGGCGGTTCACTTCACTCGAGACGGTTAAAGTGGAGGAACTTGGTCCAGTCTATTCATTAAGCAGGTTGCCGGGGTAACTGTTCCACCCGCCACTTCTATACTGAATCCGGCGATGTTGGGCTTCATCACCAACTAGCGCTTTCGGTCTGGAAGGCTACTATTTGTGCTTGGTTTGACGCCCTAGATTCTTTAGGCGTGTGATTCAAATTTGTTTGGTTCTTTAGAGACTTTAGGTGGTTTGATTTGAATTTTTATTTTGTTTTCGTGTGTAGTAGTTAAAAGTTTTTAGCTGTGGCGGAATTACCGAGACAATCCCGTAGACTTCGGGGCAAGTCACCTGAAATTGTTACCGGAACAGATTTGTTAAGAAAACTCCGTAGATCGCGGGGTGGATCTCCTGAAGACGTTCCGGGTCAGTACGAAGGGTTGAAGGTCCTTGTAACTCCTCCTAGTGGCAGTAGAGTAGGTTCACCTGAAGAAGGAGAGTCTTCCTTGGTAGTCCATCCAGATTACCGAAGTTTAGAGACAGGTTATAATCCCGAAGCTGTTACAGTTTCTGAGCTTGTTGGTAGTTTTTCGTCTGCTAGTGATACAGGCGAAGAACCAGAAATATCTGAACCTGTTACTCCGACTTCTAGTGTTCCTGATTCACCGAGAATAGAAATAATTATCACCGAAAATATTCCTACTAGTTTGATTGCTATTGAAGAACTTGCTCCAAAGGAATAAATAGGCGTCTCTAACCTTGAAGATCAACTTACTATTGATCTAAGGGAGCGTGAATCTATCTTTTACAGTCCTCCTAGAAGTACTACTTGGTACCTTTCGTTAACCAATTATTTAGACAACTTTGGGCTAGGTTTTTCTACACCTCGTACTCCTTTTCCACCTGGAGGTATTCATACTCCTGTAAATATGTCTGGTCAGTCGTCCGTGTTTACTCAAAGTCCCGAATCTTTCTTGCATGACGGTCCTTCTGTTCCCACCGGGTATCAATCTCTTTCTGGTACTTTTGCGGGGGCATCTCCTCAACCCGTTGATCATGGGTTATTAGTTGGAAACAGTAGTAATATACCATTGGGTGTAGGAGACATTTACATGATGTCAGGTTCAGTTCCCGTTTCCCAACCTCAAGGTGGCCAATTACCGCCTGGGGGGCAGCCTCAGTTAACGCCTGGGGGGCAACCTCAAGGTACATCATTTGTGTCTGGGGGACAACCTCAAGGTCAGTACGCGCCTATGGTGCAATACATACCTCAAGGTCAACCCCAGCCTCAATATGTACCTAGGGTCAACCTCAGTATCAATATCAACCTCAAGGATGGCAACCTCAAGGATGGCAACCTCAAGGGTATCAACCCCAAGGGTATCAACCTCAAGGGTACCAACCTCAAGGTCAAGGTCAACCCCAGTATCCGTATTTACCTCAAGGTTATCAACCTCAAGGTCAATACTCAGGTCAAGGTTATCAACCACCTCAAGGTCAATCATATGTTCCAAGTATAAGAACTGCACCTTACAATTATCAATCCTATCCTCAATCCGGCTATGGATCTCAGTATCCTCAACCTGTTACGGGTCAATACCCTGGAATGTTAGTGTGGGATCCGTCACAGGGTCAACAGGTGTTGCAGCCAAGTATACAGTTGGTACCTCAAGTTGGACAACCCGTAGTTTCTGGTCCACCCCAGCAACCGCAACCTGTCCAGACAAATGTTCAAACTTCTGTAACTTCGGTAGTTACTCAGCCGCCAATTGCACCTAGTACTCCATCTCAAACGGCTGCTGCAAGTACCGCCACATCTACCATACTTACTTCTGGAGTATCGACAGCTCCGGTTTCTACTGTCTCTGTAACCACTCCTCAGACATCTTTACCGTTGTCTGGATCTACGATTCAAACCACGGTCCAGATGCCTGTAGGCCAGCCTGGTATAAGTACGGTTGTCACTACTCAACCTCAATTTGTTCACCAACCGTACTAGGGACAGTACCAACCTGGGCAGGCTGTCCAACAACCGGTTTACCAGTATCAACCGTATCCTGGGTACACTTATCAACAACCTCAACAACCCCAGTATGGTCCGGTTAATCCTGGTTTTCCAGGAGGATATAATATCCCAAATGCGACTCCTGTTCCTAGTTATCCTGGATATCCTCCTCCTGGGGCTGGTATTGTGACCCAGAGTTTTAGAGATCCTAACCGGCAGTTACCGTTTATCACAACTTTGGATTTACCAGACTTGACGCGCCTAACGAACGATCCAATTCAATATCTTCAGTTCTGGCCGCCAATGCTAAATAAGTTGCCCAGTGATATACCCAAGTTCGAAGGTAAGTCTGGAGAGGATCCGTCCAATCACGTGATGACTTACCACCTCTGGTGTGCTTCAAATTCTATCTCGGATGATTCGATCCGCTTATGTCTTTTCCAGCGTACACTCATTGGTCTCGCGGCCAAGTGGTACATTGAGTTACCACGGGCCTCTTTTTACAATTTTAGCCAGTTAGCTACCTCGTTCTTAACTCACTTTCAGTTGCCGGTCAGATACGATAACGGCACGGAGTTATTAACTTCATTAAAACAATCAACGTCCACGTATATTTCTGATCACATTCATGAGTGGAGACGTCGAAGAAGGCTAGTGAAAGTTTTTATCCCGGACCAAATCTTAGCTGAATGGTTTGTTAAATCATTATTACCGAAGATTACTGAAGATGTAGCTAAGGCCGGAGTGGTTACTGAGGAGCAAGTCATTGCTCAGGCGCAATACCTTGACTTACCTCTACGTGTATTATGTCGATTCAATGTTGGAGATCTCTTGGTTCTCCTTCGTTGAACCAATCCCCCACCATCCTTAAGGCCTTCGATGGCTGTGGGTTCCGTCCGTTTGGTATTCTACAGGAATTGCCTATAGGGGTAGAAGGTAAAACCGTTAGTCTGGATGTGGAGGTGGTTGATGCCCCTCTAGACTACAACCTTCTTTTGGGTCGAAGTTGGTCATATGCTATGACAGCGGTCGTTTCATCGGTCTTCAGAGTAATTAAGTTTCCACATAACGGTAAGATCGTGACTATTGATCAGCTGACATACTTTTCATCCGACCCAGCCTCTTCAGAGAGTATCCAGCATGTCGGTAAGACGACAATCCCTTATAGGGACGTTGGTGTAGGTTTAGTTAAAGATTCCGGTTTACTGGGAACTTTTCCTCTCCCTCCACTCAGCGTAGATCCTTCATTTGCAACAATTCATATGATTACATCAGAAAACATTATTTATGATGATCCTTGGATTGTCCCATCTGAATCTGAGATAGACTCATTCGGTGATGCTATGCCTTTGAGTCCATATGAAATTGCTTATGAAGCTGTCATGTCTTTTACCGACTCGCGGTCAACCGAAATTGACCAAATGAATGTGGTCAGTGAAGAATCACTTTTCACCTCAACCTTAGAACAGATAGCGTTTCCCGAAGTCGTGTCATCTGATGAACAACTTCGCGAAATCCTAAGTGTAGACGATCTACCGTGGGAAGATCTCCATCACAGATCTTCGTTTTTGCCTAAGGATGATGCTTTCGAAAATGATTTTTCATCTATCTTTACCGCTGAATATGTCAAAGACGCTCAGGATCCCACGAAACATTCTGATTCAGAGTTGAATTTAGGGAATATTTCTCGTACTATTCCCATTGATATTTCAGTGAAGCCCGGAATTGAGGAAAACATTCATATAGGTGCCGCATGTACAAAAGATGAAATCCAAACTTACAAGGCCCTATTCCAAGAATTCCGCGATGTGTTTGCCTGGTCTTACGAGGAAATGCCGGGAATCGATCCTGCCATTGTTGTTCATGAAATAAAGACCTACCCGGATGCTAAACCCGTCCGGCAACGGTTGCGTCAGATTCACCCTCGAAAAGCGGCTGCGATTAAAGCAGAAGTCGAAAAGCTGTTGAAAGCAGGTTTCATATATCCGATCCCGTTAACGGATTGGGTATCGAATATTGTTCCAGTCAACAAGAAACAAGGAACAATAAGAATCTGTATCGACTATAGGGATATAAATCGAGCTTGTCCAAAAGACAACTATCCTATGCCTTATATCGATCAAATTATTGATGATTGTGCCGGAAGTGAAATGTTTTCCTTTATGGATGGTTTTTCGGGCTATAATCAAATCAATATTCTACCTGCCGACCAACCAAAAACGGCATTCATTTGTCCATGGGGGACATTTGCTTATTGCAAATTACCTTTTGGGCTTAAGAATGTCGGCGCCACTTTTCAACGGGCAATGTCTTACGCATTTCATGACATCAAGCACATTGTGCAACTGTACCTTGATGATTTGCCTGCTCATTCTTTACATCGAGCTGATCACCTTGTCCACTTACGAGCAATCTTTATGAGGTGTAGGCATTATCGAATTAGGTTGAATCCCCACAAGTGTGTTTTCTGTATAGAAACAGGTCGATTGCTGGGATTTGTTGTTTCAAGAGCCGGCATTCGCGTCGATCCCTCGAAGGTCGAAGCTATCATCAAATTGCCTCTTCCTTCGAGTTTGCGCCAACTCCAAAGTTTGCAAGGGAAAGCGAACTTTTTACGCCGATTCATCCCAAACTACGCCGAGGTCACTAAAGGTTTTACACGGTTGTTGAAACAGAACGCTCAATTCTCTTGGGACGAGATTGCCCAACAATCTTTTGATGCACTTAAACACGCGTTGACCCATGCACCATTGTTGCATCCTCCCAACTACAACCAGGACTACTTCTTATACCTCGCAGCTTCGCATTCCACCATTGGAATGGTGTTAGTTCAAGAAGATGAATTCGGAGCGGAACATGTGATATATTATCTTAGTAGGACCTTAAATCCCACTGAGTTAAAATATTCGCATGTGGAGAAATTGGCCCTGGCAGCCGTTCAAGCTGTCCAGCGTTTTCGTCACTACATTCTTCTCCGTAAAACTACAGTTATTTCGGATTGCAACCCTATGATTTATATTTTGACAAAACAACTGCTAGGGGGCAAGTACTCTAAATGGATCGTTATCCTGCAAGAGTTCGACTTGGAGTTCGAGAAGTCCAAATCTAAGAAATCCTTAGTTTTTGCGGAATTGATGTGTGATTTCCCGTGTGCTGACACAGAAACTGTGGCAGAGGAGTCCATTGCGGACGAATCTTTGTTTCTTATCAGTACTGTAGATCCGTGGTACGGAGATATAATCATCTATCTCCAAACCCAAACCTTTCGGCCTGAAGCTTCCAAAGCGGACCGTCGAAAAATTCGGTTTCAATCCCAGCAATATAAAATTATTGGAGATACACTTTATCGCCAGGGGGCAGACTTAGTTTTTCGACGTTGTTTAACTCACGAAGAGGCTGAGAGGGTTTTGAATGATTGTCACTCTGGAGCATGTGGCGGTCATATGTCTGGGTATGCCACAGCTCAGAAGGTGTTGCGCGCTGGTTACTTCTGGCCATCTATGTTTAAAGATTGTATCATTGCAGTCCGGAAGTGCCACAACTGCCAAGTGTTTGATCGAAAGATGCGCGCACCACCTGCTCCTCTCCACCCTATAATTGCCGTTGGTCCATTCGCCAAATGGGGTATCGACTTTATTACTTGTAACCCTCACTCGGCCGGGGGGCATGCGTATATCATCCTCGCGGTTGATTATTTTACTAAATGGGCCGAGGCGATGCCTACATTCGACGCAAGCGGCAAAACAGCTGCAGTTTTCGTATTCAATCATATTATAACTAGGTTTGGTGTCCCACAAGCAATCATTACTGACCATGGGAGCCATTTTCGAAACATCATGATGACTGAGCTTACAAGCCAGCTTGGTTTGCGCCACGATAGCTCTACTCCTTATTATCCGCAAGCCAACGGTTTGGTTGAGTCTATCAACAAAGTTCTAGTTATCATGATCCGACGAACCATTGGTATTCATCGGTCGAATTGGCACAACATGTTATTTTCGGCGCTATGGGCATACCGAACCTCAGTAAAAACTTCAACAGGGTTCACTCCTTTCCAGCTAGTTTATGGCTTGGAAGCTGTGTTACCCATTGAATGCGAAATCCCATCACTTCAAATGGCTGTCGAATTACTCCCAGCTACTTCCGAAGAGGAGAAACGTTTATTATACTTAGCTAAATTAGATGAGACTCGACGTGACGCTACATTGGCAATCGAGACTCACGCGAAGCGAATGAAAGCTCAGTATGATAGAAATGTGACCCCTCGAAGTTTTTCGGAGGGAGACCTAGTGCTATTATATGATCAAGCTAACGATAAGCTAGGTGCTGGAAAATTCGTTCCTATGTGGCATGGACCCTACATTGTAAAGCGAAAGCTAGCAAAAGGGGCTTATGAGCTGGTTGATTTTGATGGGGACTCTTTGGGTAAACCCAGAAATGGACTTTACCTAAAGAGGTATTATGCTTAAATGGTGGGTATGGAGAATTTTTTAGTTAGGTTAGGTTTTCTTTCTAGCTAGTATGCTTGTTAGTTAGTCAGTGTGTTTAGCTTAGAGAGTGTGTTTTTCGTCGTTATTCTGGCTTATCTTTGTTTTACTCTTGATATTGCAGATGTCGACGCCTCTCCAAACATACATTGGATTTGCTGATGGTGCTTGTCGTAGTACACGGAATATCTCTTCCGCAGCTTGGGTTATCTATTCACCCTCTGACGAGTTAGTTTCTATGCATGGGGTAAGCCTCGGTCAAACAACGAACAACATTGCAGAATACAGTGCAGTGGTTGAATTATTATCCGAATCTATTTCATTTGGAATTCGACGTTTGATAGTGAGGTTAGATTCTGAACTTGTTGTATTACAGCTTAATAGAGTTTATGCCATTAGAAATCCTGTGTTATTAAGGTTGTTTTTGAGAGTGCGTCTCTTGGAACGTGAATTTGATTACATTGAATATCAGCATATTCCAAGGTCTTTAAATACATTAGCAGATGCAATTGCTTCTCGAATGTTGGACAGACATTTACGATAATCATGCAAGTAAATTTAAAAACATTTCATCACATATGTTAAACAAGATAAGCCGGTAATAGTGATATATATATAGATAGGAGTGTGTCAAAAAATATACATCGTCTTCGATCATAGGTTGAAAAACACCTTATGATCGGCAAAAATGATAGAGTACAAAAAAGTCAAAAATGTCACATGTGTCTACAAAGTGACTAGCCAATCACTGGTGGTGCTCCCTATACGACACCACTGCACGGGCTACCTTACGCAAAAATCTCCTAAACGGTCCAGGGACTGCGACTACATAGCGCTGAAGCCTGATAGGAATATCATCCATAGTAGTCTCAGGCATATCCGCCGTCAGACGCTCTAGATCATGCTCCAACTCAGCTAGTACCTCTGCAGCCGCGTCCTGTGGGGCCTGTACCGGTGCAACTGGATGTCTCCTTTCAAAAGGCCGGAGGTTGGCTAGGCGCTGTGGACCAACATCTGCATTTTAAAAATTTTTACTGTCAGTTTTGAGACGATATATATAAAAAAAAAAAAATACATAATTTGAAAACTTGTGAAAAATAAAGTACCTCTGTCATCCCATTGTTCTCCCTGTGGAAGAACCATGTCCGGATCATGTCGAAAATCTACTCCGGCATACGGAAAGTCCTGGATCGAGAAAACCTGGTCCTCCAACCAGTGAAAGTAACTATCAGAAAATCGAACAACTGCCGCGCCCTCGTCAGGATGCCGGGCCATCACCGCAACCCATCGTACCAGCTTTGGCTCCCGAGGACCCAAGATATCAACAGTGAGTTGCTGAGGGATCAGCATCGGAACTCTCTCTAAGGCAAAGCTCACGACTAAAGGCCCATATCCAAAAGTTTTCAATCGTCCGTTCTTTGCCTTAGTCAGTTGGCTCTTCACATTAGCCGACACAGCATCACACCAGTTGAAAATGGTGCCTTGGTAACAGTCAATTGCCATCCGCATTTGGGACCCGGAAGCAATGTGTAAAGCAGCTGCGCCGCAAATTCTGGTAACCGTGAACGCTATAACTTTGAGCTCACGCAGAGAGATGTGTTTGATCTCCACACCTTTCGAATGGTGTGCACCAGGTGTGCACCAATCTTCCCGGAGACTAACAAGGGATTGGCCACCCGGCCTAGTCCTGGCTAGATTGAGTTGCTCACCTCTATTTGGCAAGCCAGTGAGAAAGTATATATCAGAGGGCTCTATCTCGAGCTGGTGCCCTCCGATGTAAAAGCATTGTTCTTGAACGTTCCATCTCTCAACCAGCCATTCCAAGAATCTTACCTGAGCCCTCATGCCCGGTATGGCCCAGTATTTATATAACCCGCACGCTTTTAGGGCATCCAGGGAAGGTTGATGTTCGATTGCAGCTTCATCAACCTCCTCGTGCTCTCTTTCTCTCCAATCCAGCATGGTAAGTGCCCTACACATGAATAAATAGGCATTAGAATTAATTTTGGGAAATTTGAATGGTTGATTTTGGAGTTTGGGGTTTCAAAATCCGCGTTTTGCGGAGGACGCACCCCACGTTTAGAACACAGGGCGTCGGGACGCAGCTGGCCTGAAGGTGGGCTGCGTCCCCCGACCTTTTTTCTGTATAGGAAAAAGTCGGGGGACGCAGGTCACCCGAAGGGCACCTGCGTCCACCGCAGAGCGCATTTTGAAACCTAAAACCCCCCAAAAATCAAAACTAAAACCTAAAATACAATTTTAATTGGATGAAATTGAAGAGTAGGATGTTGTAAAATACCTGGAAGAGACGGCGTTCGATTCTGACGGTCGGATTTTCCGCAGTAACCACGGGAAGTTTCTTGCCAAAAGCCCTTTTTTCAACCTCAACAGTGAAATGGTAAAAATGACATGGTAAAAAGTCTTTTTATAGGTTTTTTGGATGAATTTGTTCATTTTTCACCACGGAAAGATGTTTTTCGATGTATTTTTGCCTATCTTAAACAGGTATGAGTAATGTGTTGCTTTTGTGCAGGACAAAGGGACTTAGAGGGAAAATTGTCATTTTTCACGAACCAAAATATCAGAGTCATCTTTTAAGCCCTTTTCTGACTCCTAAAAAATGAAAAGATTGCCGAGCGTTTCTTTTACACTCGTTAAAACGGAATTAAAAGACGGTCCCCTTATAGCTCTTTTCTGACCGTAAAATCAGGAAAAGATTGCCGGGTTTTTGTCGTTTCAAACTCAATACGGAAATAAAACGACGTGTCCTTGATCGCTTTTTACTTTTCAGGTCAGTGACACTAATTATGAAAGTACTCCTTGGTCGCAAGATCAAGCGGTTCCCCCAGGTATTATTTTATACTTTTTCGGGCTTGAAGGACACAAATCTACGAAAAAGTTCAACTTGGAGTCTTCTTAAGTTTTTCAGACTCTCTAAAATTGAAAAACGCCGAGTTTCTCCTATACTGCGCTTGTTAAACATTTCACAGTAAAGGACCTGTTCAATTACAAACAGGAACGAACCACTCCTTCCTAGGGTTCGAATCAAAACTAGGTTGGACTCATCCAAAGGATGAGCTTATAACCAAGCATATGTTATCCTCCTCAAGCTTGTTAAAAATAAAGAGTTACTTGCCAGAAATGGTGGGGGAAAAGAGAGAAGAATGAGCCTATTTGTTACCTTTTGTCTCAGAAGAAACTTTATTACCACTCTTGAACACGACACTTTTTCATTCACCTGGGTTGGGAAATCCTTACCTCACAGTTGATCAAGCCACTTTGAAAGTCTTTAACCGGGTTCCGGGGATTAACTTTGAATTATTCATCACCAAGCCATCTGTCGTGTCGTTATGTGTTCAAGAGGTCTGCAAGCAAAACTTTCATCTGCAAAATACTTGTCATCCGTTTGACCATCCCTGAGTCAGTCCTTACAGCAACATTTCTTCAACTTGAACAATGATTTCGTGTTGCAGGCTTGCCTGCAACGAGTCGCTTTCTATCGACATCAGCACATTATCTAGAGAGATGACTTAGAGATCGTCAGTACCTTGAAGTCTGCATGCATCAATGGCAGGTTTCTCGCCTTTGACGTCAGTTTACATCATTGACTTTCGATCAAAGGATTCCGTGAAATGTTCGACATCAACTCATTCATTCACATCTCATGGCTTGTACTGGGTACTTTGAGAACCATTGACATTACTGGTGGTCTCTCTCACGCTTGTTAACAGTTTACATCATCGACTGGTAATCAAGTGGTTTCTACCATGTTCGACATCAACTCATTTATTCGCATGGCTAGAATCGTACCAATTCGGGAAGTAGAAATGAAGACCCTGGATCTAGTTTCCACCATCCAGGCTGCGAGGAGTTTTGTATTCATGATCTAAGTAGACTAATCACAAACAGATGGCTGCGCCCATACTGTGTCTACAAAAGTCTATGATTATGATGTACTGCAAGATCATTCCTGTATCAGAGTAGTTAGTCTGTTAGTTAAAGTTTTAATCTGAGTATGGGAATGCCTACCTCAGTGATGATATAATATTATACATGTATTTTGTGTTGAAAATTGCAGGTTCTGACCAGGCTCTCCACGAGATAATCCTTGAAATGATAAAGCGCTTCACCCTTCCTAGATAATACAAAACCCTAATCTATTTCAGGCTTTGCACTTTAGGGGGCAATCTGTTACACTAAAAAATGTCACCATGACTATTTACAGTTAGTATGGCTCAATCAACAGTCATGCTACCCTCTTAGGCAAGTCTTATGCCTCTGCTCTCCATGTCAAACTCCAAAAAAGAGAGAAAGTCTTTCTAAATGTATTTATCTCTGGGGACGCAGGTTCTCTCAACCTTACCTGCGGGGACGCACCCAATGTTCACAAAAGCTGCGTCTTTGGACGCTCTGTATGTAAAGGTGCAAGTGCGTCCCCCTGAAAAGGTTAAAATGCGCAAGTTTCATCTTTAAGAAGTCACTTGTGGTCATTTCTAGAGCATTCTAGAAGGATGTTCGACGTGTATTGAGCGCCTCCAGATGGTTCATGCACTCCTACCAAAGAGGAACTTATCCCATCAATAGGGGAGCTATCCCATCCAAAGAGGGGATTATCCCATTGATGGTGGACCTGATTAACCTCCTCTTGAGCACTATAAATACAGGCATTGGGCCAGAAGGAAGGGAGGTTGAAAGCTATACATTTCTAAGGGTAAATGCTACAGGAATTAGGACTCCCATTTAGAAGCTTGTGAGGAGAGATTGCCATCTTTGCTTGTTCTATTTGGAAGTGGGTGAGCTTTGTCAAAGTAAAGGAGAACTCTTGATGGACCCTGGGAGGGACTTGCACAACACCAAGGCTCAGGTTGTATTTGTTCCTTTTGTTACCTATTAATGCAAATGAGTCCATTCTTCTCAATAACTTGTTATTTATGAGTTGTTTCATGTACTCCTTGGTCTATGTGTTAAATATGTTTTATTTTATGAGATTATCAAGTGCTATTTAATCGTTTGATTGTTAGTGTATGCAGGTTTCAAAGTGAAGGAGGAGCTCATCCGGATCAGCGAAGCTGGACTGCTACAACAGCGTTGGACTACAGGTAGGATCTAAACACTTGATTTCTTATGTAGTAAATGCATGTTTAGAGAAGGATTGCTCTTGTTTGTCTTGTTTGTCACTAGAGAGTCTTAGGCTCCTAGGGAGGTTGGTTGTGTCCGCACAATCGACTCTTTCCGCCTGACAGTTCTATATGTCATTCTATTCTCTGGATGGGATATGTTCTAAAAACAATTTTGCAAGTTTAGAGTGGAACTGGAGTAGAGAACAACCCCTTGTGCACATATATTGGAAGGTATTGTGGGATACCAGTTATTGAGGCATGTATGTAAAGATCAATTAGCAATTCATCTCAATATTATATCATCTGGTATTTAGTGTCGAGACACCTTGCATGACAGACAATGCCAAAGAGGCTATAAATAATGTTGCAGAAAGTTCCACGTCACCTCAGGGCACATTCATTAGGGTATTCAGAGCTTATAAAGCTCTTCCTCTCATGTCGTTGTTTGTAATAGATAAAGTACTCATGGAAGAAGTCAACAACCAACTTTGTACAAGATTGTCGGGGACATTGCAGAAATCAAAGAAGTCACCATGGCCCATCCTCTCGTTGCAAACAAGGTCATATGAACGGAAAAATTTGAAGGTGGATGAGGCGGAAACCACAAAACTTGATCGCCTCATATTGGTCAGACGGGTTACCATCGATATGAACCCAGAATTATATGCACACAACGTTATGCAAAGTTGATATTCACATGGCCATATTCCCCAGTCTCCTATGAGGATGAGGGAAATATTAAGAACCATTACAATTCTGTAGAATTTCCTGTAGATTCACAAGCCCATGCAATTCATTAAAGCACGAGACAAGAATCTACTTCTACTTTCAACCAATGGAAGCCAATAGATCGATGAAAACAATAATCAGCAAGAGGAAAATCATCAATGGCACATAACACGATATTTATCTAGGGAAAGCCACTGCTCAAAACCCCTACTATCTATATTGCATTAATCATAAACATGCGAAGAAAATACAAATCTTGTTCTCAATAGAACAATTCCTACACAAGTATAATCAACTCTCTGCTCACAAGCTAGCTCAAGCCAAACATTAGCCTATTTGGTTTCCCTCCACGCCCTTATTTCCTTTCACAAATCCTAGGATGAATAGAATGCATTTAAAGGGAATTAATTCTTCAAAAATTGTGCAATCCTAATTAGACCCTCTTCTTGATGGCATGCATGATATTTACAAATTAGTAAAACATACAAATGATAGTACAATATCCTTGCACTCGAGTCTCAACTGGGTCTTTCTCTGAGCTTACATGCATGAGTTTCTCATGAGGGAATCTTTAGTTAATTGGAGTAACACTTGTGGATGAACCAGTGCACCAACTCATTGTTAGTCCTCTATTAGTTCCACAAATAGTTTGAACTAATTTAACGTACCATCACTCAGTAAACTGAGTTATCTAATTACAACTCAATCTAAACTCATACTGGACCCCTAAAATTTAGGGAGAACATATACATGACTTCCAAAAGACTTGCAACTCGAAATTCCTAAGTTAACTAAGTCAACTTAACTGAGTTAACTATTACAAGTTGCTATGAGAAAAGAATTACAATTTTAATTCACAATTTAATTCAAGGGCAAATTAACTTAGAATTTATGGATTCTATTTTTAACATTTCTTGTTGTTATTTTCAATACTCCCTCTCAACAAGAAAGGAATTCAAATCGATCCCAATCCTAAAACCTCTGGAATGTTCTGCATGCAACACGTCCCTCTAATGTTGTTGCTACAACAACTCCAGAAAACAAAAAAACATCCAACCTGAATCAATATGATGCATCTATCATCAAAGTATCTAATTGTTATTTCCTATGTCGAGTGAAAACTATGCACTTCTGCTAACTTTGCCTCCCTACACTATTTCCAACCCTTCTTTGTGCTCTTTAGTATCTAACTACCCTAGCCTATGTCACTCTGATCTTTGACTGCACCAATCGCCATTGATTCCTCCCGCTACTATGTACTTTTGGCTCTCGTAGAAAGGTAGGATCCATGAGATAAAACTTCTCAATGGACCCTACCAAATTTCAACCCTCTTGGGACTATCACTTCACATCGCCCCACCTCACACCTGGAGGTATGGCTGCATGTGCTCGTTGTGCCTACTTAGCTCGAAATTTCCCCCAACTAGAGGTCTCTGCTTGAGTGGATGCCTCCACTCGATCTCCTCTCTGCTTCTCCAATTGTGACTACTCCACAATTGTCTGATATTGATTCTGAGGCTTCTTCTGGGACTACATGCTGAGAGGTAATTCACTCTCCCTCTCAACCACAAAGTATCTAACCTTTTCCTTTCTCCTCAAGGCTTTGCATGCATCTTGTACCTAAATATCATACAGGCTCTTGACCTGTGAACCGATCTGTTTCCCCTATCTCGTGGTGATGTGTCTAAGGAAAACCTTTCCCTTACTAAAAAACACATCATAGCCATGGTATTCCAATACTGCGACTGAAACGAGATTATTGTTTAGTCCTGTAAAATACATCACATTTGTGATCCTGGGAAGGGAGCCAGACCCCTTTGAAAGGTAACTGTACTGATCTCAGTAGCTCTATACCTCCCGTCATCTCCAAGCTCTATACTCTGCTTGAGGTCTTTCTCCTCAAAATCACTAAAGAGATCTATATTCCCTATCATATGGAATGAGGCATCGTCGTCAAGATACCACACTCCTCCCATGAAAATGCTATCCATTCATGCAATGAGAGTGAAATCAAGTTCGAATTGTGAAGCTAGAGCTTCACCTCCTACAACTACTACAACCTCCTTCTTGCCTGCTTTCTTCTCTGGGAAATTCGTGGCATAGTTCCCGTGCTCGTGACAGTGAAAACACCTGACTTCTGACAAGTACATATTCTTGTCATTCGCCGCGCCATAGGAATTATTTCCCTTGGCTTTCTTTTTCTTACTCGCTAAGGAAAATTCCTCTTCCACTTCCTTAGAAGAGGTCCCATCTCTGGTGTTCCGTCAAAACTCCTCTTGTACCAAATACTACTACAGTCATTCCCAATCCGGTATCTTATCCCTCCCATTAATAGAGTCCTAATAAATATGCCAACTCTTGGGAAGTCCTAGAAGAGACAGACTCACCATATCATCCTCAGAAATAGTGATTCTGACACTTACAAGCTCATCTCGACAATGAGTGAACTTGGTTAGGTAATTTGGAATTGACTCGCAGGCCTCCATCTTGATTTTTTGAAGTTTATCTTTTAGTGCCAACTTCTTATGGTCACTGTTGTTCTAGAAAAGGTCTGTCAATTCTTTCCACATAGCATACAGAGTCTCCTTCCCATGAAGACATGAGACAATGTGGTCTCGAACTCCCTTAAGGATTATCCGCCTCGCCCTTGCCACACACTTCTTCCATTCGAATAGATATTTTGCATCCGATGCTGGTGGCTTAGGATTGTCTTGATAAATGAATTCCTTCAATCCATTTTCCTCCAACACGGACTCCATTCTGTCCTTCCAGGCTATGTAATTCAAGCTTCCATCCAAGGCATACTCGAGTTGCAAATGGTAGAACGCGATCTATCGATCTTGGAGTATGTATTGCAAATTCGAATTTCACTTGTAACCCTGAAATCAAAATTTGAAAATATCCTCTACTGTACTGTAATTAGCTCTCATGCTATGTAAAATTTCCTGTAGATTCACAAGATCATGCAATTTACTAAAGCACGGGATAAGAATCTACTTCTACTTTCAACTAGCAGAAACTGATAGATTGATGAAAACAATAATTAGGAAGAGAAAGAACATCAATGGCACATAACACAATATTTCTCTGGGGAAAGCCACTGCTCAAAACCCCTACTATATATATTACATTAATAAAAAATCTAAGAATAAAATACAAAGCTTGTTCTCACTAGAACAATTCCTGCACAAGTATAATCAACTCTCTGCTCACAAGCTAGCTCAAGCCAAACCTTAGCCTATTTTATTGCCCTCCAAGTCCTTATTTCCTTGCACAATTCCTAGAATCAATAGCATGTATTTAAAGGGAATTCATGCTTCCAAAATTGTGAAATCCTAATTAGGTCCTCTTACTGATTGCATGCATGATATTTACAAATCATTAAATTGTACAACTGATAGTACATTATCCTTGGACTCTAGTCTCAACTGGGTCTTTCTCTAAATTAACATGCATGAGTTTCTCATGAGTGAATCTTTAGTTAATTGGAGTAACACTTGTGGATGTACCAGTGCACCAACTGACTATTAGTCCTCTATTAGTTCCACAAACAGTTAGAACTAATTTAACTAACCATAATTGAGTAAATTGAGTTATCTAATTACAACTCAATCCAAACTCATACTAGACCCATAAAATTTAGGGAGAACATATACATGACCTCCAAAATACTTTCAACTTGAAAGTCCTAAGTTAACTAATCCAACTTAACTGAGTTAACTATTACAAGTTGCTATGAGAACAAAATTACAATTTTAATTCACAATTTAATTCAACGACAAATTGAATTGGAATTTCTAGATTCTATTTTTAACATTTCTTGTTGCTATTTTCAAGAAATTCTTCTATAGTAGTAATACCAAGTGAGGAAGTAGGCCCTTCTAATACAACAAAAGTTTCAGAGAAGTCAAAAAAAGGGACCCAGGAACAAATGGGCACCTATAATTGTACTGAGTTTAAAAGGAAACAAGAATAAGAAGTTGAGGAAAGGAGCAAGAAGTTCAAAGAAGACAAAATCACCAAGGGGGGAATTCAAGAAGAAAAAATAAGGAAAAATTTTGAAGAGGAAAGTAAAATAAACTAGAAGAAGAGCATAGGTAGAAAAAGTGCAATAACAGAAGAAGAAAGAGGCTATGTAGAAGAGGGAAGAAGAACTAAATAAAAATAAAGAGGAGGAAGCTCTAAAGAAATAACAAGAGGAGGTCCTCCAAAAGCAGAAGGAAGAAGAGAAAAAATAAGATTACAACTAGAGGAGGAAAAGAGGAATAAATAAGAAGAGGACGAAATAATTAGAAAGCTAGAAGAACTCATCATAGAAGATGAGAAAGAGGAGGAGAAACAAACAACATAAATTGATCGAGTCATAGCTCCCCAAAATATTCAGTCTCCAACTCCTCTAACCGGTCGGCACCTTCCTTTCTGTGAGTTGGGGATTCCACCTCTAGATGAAGATATAATTATGGACATCTCCAATTTCACATTTGATGAGCTTAAATAAAAAAATCATTCAAGAAAAAAAGACGTTCTTTCGAAATGAGCTAGATCGGCCAATTTATATTCAAATGGAAAGAGTTATTATGTTGAATACAAAGACCAATCCCAAGGAATTTTCTTCAATTGGTGCATCCTTTTTAGTAGCTACCAAAAAAAATATTGATTTTCTTATGCACAAGAATGAAAGATTGGAGAAAAAATTGGTTGATGCAAAGCAGGAGATCGAATGTTTCTCAAAGAAAATTAAAGGGTTTCTTCCACAAGTTCCAACAGACTCTAGAGAAGGCCTACAATCAACTATAGCTAAAGAACTCAAGCAATTGGAAGACACAATGAAGCAAGTTTATGAAGACATGATCATTCTGCACAAGGAAACTGTGCCTCTATATGAGATCCAAAAGGAATTACTAGAAAAACTCAGGCTCATAAAATTTTCTCATATGGCTTTTGATGTGATACAGGAATGGAACACTAAGTACCTAAATGCATGAAGAACATTGATAAAGAAAGGAAGATATGAATATGAAATGGATAGAGTGGAGACAAAGATGCTTATGCAAGATTATGATCAACTCAACAACCACATAGCCAACACTATGACTGCCCACATGAAATTACATTCTGGTTTGAAATCTACGGTTTGAATGAAGAAGGTACCCTCAGTTGGTATGATCGAAGATTTGAAATGCAGAGATACTATCAGACAAGAGTTGAAAGCATTTTTGGACGTCACAAAAAAAGTAGATAGGAAATATGACTTGGAGGTAACTAAGGAGATCGTTCCGCAATATGTCATTGAAAAAGTTAAGCTACATATGATCCAAAAAAATATTTATAAATGTGTTGGAGGGTAAGCTAAGGTATCATTTAGATTTACCGCTAAAATTCAAAAGTGTAGCAAAGAAATACAAAGTGTGGTACCAATACATCACAGAGGAACTCCATGTCAATGTGGCCAAACAAAAATTTCCCCAAATTTTAGAATACATGTATTTTATTTTTCATGTTGTAAATATTAGCCACATTTTGTAAAAAAGGATAAATTTTGTAATTAGAAAAGGGAGAAAATGAAAACTATTGTAGAAGTTGAAAAGTCACCAAGAAGTCCAAGGGTCACTTGGAAGCCCAAGAGTCACGAGGGAGCTCAAGGGTCACATGGAAGGTGAAAGGTCACCTCATTTATTATATATAAACCCCCATGGATAAAACAAAGGGACTTTTAGCCTTGGATTCTCTAGTTAGCATATGAGAGAGAGATTATTCTTTTGAGAAGCAAGTTGTGGCTTCCATGTTCCACTATTGGAACAAGTGAAATGTCTATGTAATGGTGCATCTCATTTCTTCTACATAATCATAAGAATCTCTCTAGATTCTGACAACCTTTTCGTGCATGTATCACAACTTATTGTAAGACTTTTCTTGTAATATTTATGGTATGTGTTTGTGTTTATATGTATTAAAGGAATGAACTACTTCATTATCTTTACTAAAAATCTTAATGAAAATGTTTGTCCCTATACTTTCATGATCATTTCTTAATTGAAAACTATTTTACAACTAAGTAATGATTCTTTCTTTATGTGTGTGTCTTTATTAGAGTCATACTAATATTATTCTTATAAAGGCTCACACTTTTCACTTTGTTTCATGGAAGTATTTTTCTTCCCATTATATTTTCACGTTTCACAAAGCTAACATACTTCTAGATATCGAGATTAATTTTGATTTCTCTCATATGTTATTATTTCTCGCAAAGGAAAATCATTAACCTAACATAATGGCAACTAGGGCATCATCCAGGATGGGACTCCCACACCAAATGGTTTAGAGTCTATTTGGGACTTTATACTGGGGATATCCCCTTATGTTGGTGAACTTCCAGCACCATCAACACCTTACTTGGGGTTGAGGATAGGAGGGGGTATCTTACAAAGTGGTATCGGAGCTTCTAGGCTCAACACTTGGATTGCATGGGCTCTATCACTGAAGGAATTTGGAAAAAGGTCTCAACTCTAGTCCTTTGAGAATAAGTTGGTGCCCCGTCATTGAATTAACAAAGCATTGGACCTAGCTAAAATCTTTTGAGCTATAACAAAGCTCTAAATCTAAGTGTTGTAGTTGATGTGGATAGGATTGCATGCTATTTATAACATTTGATTGTGATTTGTATGTTGGTTACATGGATGTATGGTATGATTGACTCTATTGAAAAATGTAATGTATAGCTAATGTTTGCTATTAAAGAATCTTGATGGTTTGGGCATTCTATTGTTGTGATCATGGATGGTTATTATTTCTTTAGTTTTTGAAGAACTGCCTAAATGTTTGTGTGCATGACTATTTAAGTGGTTTTTTATTTTGCGCTTGGGACAATTGTGCATGCAAATTCTCATACAATTAATGACTTAAATGTAAACTCAAATATGCAACAAAGCTTAATAATGTGTCAAATGAAATAATGGTAAAATAACATGACAAAATGGAAAGAGATGAAAATAAAAAGTAACATAAAAGTAAAATAACACATACATCATTCATATGAAACTATATTTATCATAAAAAGTGTAATGAAATCATTCAACACCATGTGTTGATATGTTTCACCCTACAACAAATTTGTTAAATAGCATGACTTAAAACCTTTAGATAATGTATATCTTGAAAGAAAATAAATCAAGTAATACTTGAAAAAACTTATCAGTGATTGTGTCAATGGTTAAATTATTCACATATACCAAGATATAAATTATCAAAACATAAACACTGGAAGAAACATCATAAATCAAAATTTCATATAAATGAGTCACATAGTCATAGTGATTACAACATGTGCGTTAGACCAACTTAAACATAAGTTTCCTTCCTTAAAAACCAACCTCATCGAAATGAAATTGAGGACTTTACATACAAATTTTTAAGCAATTGTCTAGATAATTTCCATTTAATGATAAATTACGTTGCATAATCCTAGAAATAAAAACTAGTTGAATTTTTTTTTTTTTTTTGAAAACTATTTGGAAACTTTAGTTTTCCCATTTGGTATGTTATTAGTTGACAATCCCTCCATAATGTGTGTTTTTCTTTTTCGGTCTTGGGAAGACTGTGAAATTTTCTTTTTCTTCCTTTGATCCTGCAATTTCTTTTATCACAGACTATAATGGTGGGACTACTTCAATATCGTTTGTGGTCAGGGAAAGGATTGTATTTTGAGAAAAATACCCCTTTAACTTCATAGATTTATCCCAATTGGCTGGAAGTAACCATTGTTGTCTCTTGATCTTCAATTAAGTCACTCTAAGTTCACAAATGAGGTTATAAGGAGTAGGAGGTAACTACTAAATCATTTTTCCTAGAAGAGCTAACACTTAAAAATCTCTAAAGAGACAATTCACCACCAACTCTCTAAGAAAAATTTCTTCACCATTATAGAGAATGTATCCATGACCTTCTTGATTTTTCTTGAGGGCATCCTTAAATTGTTTGTCTACTACAAGGCAAACAAATTTTTCCCAGAAAGATGGAAGTTTGAATCTTTGAATGTAACCCCATTCTTCTTTCAATTCAATGATAACCTTCCTAGCTTTGTAGACTTCATTATTCATTTCTTCCCCACCTTTCTTCTTCTCTTCAACTCATGAAGCTAACAAAATAGACTTATATGTGCTAGGAAAATGGAAGACTTTAATGGTTTCTTCATCTAATGAATTTAGGCAAGCAATTATCTGATTTATTTCCTTCAACCTCCCATCCACTATAAGAGTTATTTTCTTCATATCAATATTATCATTAGACATAATAACTCCAACACATTAGAGAAGGATGTTGACATAAGGCCCTATCCTGTGGATTATTTCATTAATTATTTCCCATACTTTGTTTTTGACCTCAATAAGAATAGCTTTCCCCGATTTTATGCTTTCTATATGATTATGCAAGGACTATAATTATCCTTTATTTTCTTTCAATAGTGACTGAACTACTTCAATGAATTCATCTTTATGTTTGATCTCTTGAACCCAATTTTGATCAAGTTATTTCCTCTATTGTTTTTGACTTTCTATTTATTCCTCAAGTTCATTGATTTTAATCTAAAAGAATTTTAGCTTATCTAAATCAACATTTCCAGCTGTGTCCTCTTGAAGATCATTATAAACAGTGATTTTATATTCATCTATTTTACTAAGATACTTTTTCTCTTTCTCATCAAACTCTCTAGCTTATTTATCCACTTTCTCTTTTAGATATTTCAACCAAGCTTCCTTCATAGTTAGTTTTCTTTGCAACTTTTATAATCTCTTTCCTTCATTTTCTTTACACCGGAATGTTTCAACCAAGTTTGACACTTCATAGTCAAGAAATTTTAAGGTTTCCTTTAGGTCTTTGATATCTTTGTCCTTTGATTGCAACAACTTTTTGGTGGCAATTCCATCTTTTGGTAAACCAAACATACTAACTATTCTATCTCCAAATCTCTGATTTTACTTTATTTACTTTTCATAGCCACTTTGGCATTGCTTAATTGATCTTCAACTCTTGTCAAAATAGTTTGTAATTTCTTATTATTAGCCGTGGAATCTATTAATCTCCTAGCCAACACTTCTCTTGTTTGTGCCATTCCACCATATCCATATCTGACACGTGTCTGAAATCAAGTTTAATATCAGTTTTAGAACTGATAATCTTTGTTCTAGCTTTGAGTTTTGGCCAAAGAGAAGGTGTTTTTACTAAAATTAATAGTGGATATGAATGGAACATGCACTAAAATCCATTGCTTCTTATATAACTTCTTATGCAACCTTTTATCCTTGTGGAACCATCATCATTTTTTTAACATTAGTCTTTGCAAACTTTTTTGTGTTTACACTAGTGGCAATGACCATAGCTAGACCTACATAATATTTGTTTTGCATTTCCTTTAATAGACACTATACTTGTTCTAATAATTCTTCACTAAGCTTTTAGATAGTAACATCTTCATGTTATTATTTTTTTTCGTTAACCACGTGATCTGGTTCATCATGATCCATTGTGATCCCCTTTCTTTTTAATGAAGATTGTTGATAGCTGGAGTCAGCAGAGAATGTCACCTTTGGAATATATGGTATTTGTTGAATGGCTGATATGGGTTTCTCTGCTGCATGAGATGAGTTCTTTTCAACTAAATCAATCTCCGTTTGTGATGCCTTGATTAATATTTCTTTGCCCACTTGGACACTTTCTTGTTTTTCATTATTTTTAGACCACACATTTGTTTTAGCCAATTTTTCAATCTCAAGATTTGATATATGCACATTATATGATAGGCCTACTTTTCTCCTCAATTTAGATATTATATGATATAGATCATACTTCCAAGAAGGATATTTTTTCTAGACCATATGTCATCAAATCATTTTCAATAATTTCTTGTGAAAATCTAATTTTAATAATTAAAAGCATGATTTCAAATGGCATTACGATGGTTGATTTTTAATTCTCGAAAAGGAAATGAACTTTCATCAACATGCAATCTTTGCCTAGCTACTTCTAAGAAAAAAAAGATGATCAATGAATTTAGGAAGACAATAAGTTTGTCCCTCAAAACCATATATTCTGATAATGGTATAATCCTCAAATAGATACCAATCACAATATTGTTTTCCTTTATCAGATTTAGAATTTTCCTAGAATATTTTGGCATTCTTTCAAGTATTTTTATAGCAATTTTGTTTGAAGATAAAAAGAGAAACAATTTGCATATCTCATATAACTTCCTGATGTTTTCCCTAGATATAATACTCGAGACCGTCTGTGGATTTCCATTGCATTCCCATGTATATATTTTATTCATGTCATTAATCTTGTGCTGATAAAATAATCAGGATTACAGAACAAGGCCAAATGCTTGAGGTGCATAAAATATATGAATAGGTCTAAGATTTGAATAGTACATAGTTGTAAATGTAGGTTTGAGCCAAATATCTTGGGAAATTAATCCTTATTTCCTTATGGTTTTTCATTACCTCTCTCAAACACATGAAAGTGAATTCGTCCATCGTACAATCACCAAGGTGATAAACTCTGATAATGTCTATATCTTCATCAATCAAATGAAAATACATATATACATGCACACACAATCTGTTGGTTGAGAGAATATCTCAACCACACACCAATGTAGGAAATATATCCTAACTACTAGGAACAGACTCCTTTACTTAGTAAGAATCACAACTAGAGACAAGTAGGAATTAGATATTCCAACACTCCCCCTTAATGAGTACTTGTCTCCATATCAATCTGCAAAATCTACATCTGATCCAGTCTCGTAATTATACCTTGTACCTTGTTTATGCAATTGTCGATGTCCATATAAAGGAACAACCATCCACTGGAATGCATGGGTTCCCAACCGTTGCAACCGCCAGTCTACTAGGAAGTCCTTCACATACATGGTTCATCCAACCTCTTAATGAACTTTCTTTCACTTGGTCCATTACACTATGAGATATGTTACATCTCTCAATTCCCCCATTAATCGAAGACTCAATTCTTTGATTACATATCAAGCTTAGATACGAGTACACCTGCCACCCTCGTACCTACACAATGGTTGATTCCACAACTTGATGTCACTAGGGAACACATAACAAAGGGGTATGCATGCCTCTCTAGGTCTTACAGTCATATGCCCTTTTAGTATATGTTGACACCTAATCATTGGGATTGGGTGAATATAATGTAAATAAATAAATAAGTAATATGAACAGTCATTGGGAGATGAAGTGAATAGTCTCTCCCTCATGTATATAATGAAGACCTACCTGAAGGAATGAGATATACGAATCATTTTTGATTTGAGGAGTTACTGCCCGGCCTGACATGGTATCAGAGCCAAGTTCCCAAAATAGTTCTAACTCCCTTCTACCTACTGCTCTCTGTCCTTTGCCCCTGTGGAGTCTGCCTACTAAGCTCTCTGTCCACTGTCTACTGTGCTCTCTGTCCTCTCTGCCTACTACGCAGTCTATCTACTATTCTTACTGCCTAAATTCAAAAAGCGTTGCGAGAGGGACAACTTTAGAACTGGAATATTGTCTGAAGATGTTTCGGTGGAATAGTTTCTTTCTGTGTGGCCTCAAGAGCCATCGTGAGGCTGTCATTTTTGTTTCTTGCATCGATGTTGCAGTAAATGCCATCACAGTGAAATTTCCTACCTCGAAATGTTTTCAGGTCAAAGAAAAATAATGATGCAAGAAGGACACGGTACATGTAATTTAATCTGAAGGCTGGCACGTTGAGTAAATTGAAGTTTGAAGAATGATGCTCTGGAACGCTGCGTTGAACTGTTGATTTGAACGCTACTCCCTTCTATAAGTATTTATAGAATGCTGCTCCATTGAAGAATGTTGGTGTTATAACGTTGTTTCAGCATTGTAAGAAACGCTGGTATTATAAATTGGTACGTTGCTCCTGTTTTGAAGAATGTTGGTATTATAAAATTGTTTTGGCATTGTAAGAAACACTGGTCTGAATTTTTTTTTGGCATATAACGCTGGTATTACCTTGAAGTTTTTTGCTAAATGTCATGCGTTGAATTGTTACGCTGCTCCGTGCGTTGAATTGTTTTGGTATGCTGCTCCATGCGTTGAACTGTTTTGTCATGAACGCTGCCCATATGTTGATTGCTGCCACCGGTTTGCCAAGTCTGAGTTCTGCAACACTGGTGGTAGTGTTTTGGAGATACGTGGCACAACATTGGTAAAGAACGACACGGAATCTCCCTTCATGCCCCTCGCATTCATTTGCTGGGACAATCTCGATGATGAGTGAAACATCAATATGAAGAAATGCTAGTCTTGAGAATGGCGATAAATGCAATCCGATTTCTTAGGCGCCCAAGTTTCTTACATTGCCGAATGTGTTGACACTGGGGCGAGTCGCTGCAGTTCCTCTTCTAATTTTCGTGTTTTATTTTAATGGTTGGTGGGTAACTATGGCTACAACAAGTATCTAGACCCTTTGAGCTGTAGTAAATAGACCGATGCTTTCCAACTGAATGATAGTGAAAGATATGTGGTGATGGCATTAGGGCTTATGTTGTTTGTTTTATGATGACATGCCATGGTATAATATGTGAAATATATATTGCATGATATATGAATATTGAGAGCTTGCAGTTGATTCCATTTTTTTGTAAAGTCATAGCAAATTATTATTTGTGTTTTGCTACGAATATTGTAATAATTTTTGGGCTCAGTTCAAATTTTTATGATGGAGAAGTTTGTTGAAAAAGAGAAGGGTTTGGAAAAGAAACAACTCTTCTTGCACACAGAGAGAATAGAAGTGGTAGAAGAGATTTCATGGGTAGGGGAGGCAGAGACTCTCAAGGAGAAAAGGTAGATTTGCATTGCATACGCTGCAAAAGAAATGGATCACATGATGCCTCTACATGCATGCTACCACGGGACAAATTGAGCAGCAAAGAAACCGACAGAAAGGTAAAACTGATGATACAAAAAAAGGTAAAGCACCTGAATCCACTCACTATGTTGTGGCACAATGTAATATTGGAGTAAATGAAGATTTATTTAATGCTTCAATTGCTTCTTGGAAAAATGATTGGTTGCTTGATTCAGGATCAACCTGCCACATGACTTATAGAAAATATTTTTTTGAAGAATTTACTAACAATGTTGATGGAGCAGTATACTTTGCAGACCAATCAAAAATCAAGCCATCAGGGCTAGCACAATCAGGCTTAAACTGCCTGGTCTTCCAGACTTTCTTCTGCATCATGTTCTATATCTCCCACAGCTCAAGAGAAACTTGTTGTCCTTGGTTCACATCCGCCAGCAAGGTCACTCCATTCATATGCTTGATGGCAAGCTTGAGGTAAGAAAAGCATCTGACCACTCACTTGTCATGAGGGGAATAGAAGAGGAAATGCTTATCAAGCTGCAAGGTACCTCTGCTCGTGCACAACATTTCTCATACAATTCTCATTATGAAGAAGGTACACTTCCATCAAGTTTATTATGGCATGGTAGATTTGGACATTTGAACTATGACAGCCTCCACTTGTTGAAGAAAAATGGTGTTTCTAGTTTGCCTACAATTCCTAGGAAACTTAAGCAATGTGATGCTTGCATTCTAGGAAAGCATAGTAAAAAGTCTTTTCATGATTCACATTCAAGAGCACATAGAAAACTTTAACTCATTCATTCAGATTTATGTGGTCCAATGCCTGTTCCTTTTGCAAATGGAAATAAATATATCATGACATTTATTGATGACTACACCAGAATGTGTTGGGTTTATTTATTGAAGAACAAATCTGATTCTTTTCAAACATTCAAGAAATTTCATAAATGGATTGAAAATGACGCACAATCTTATATTGGGTCTATTCGCACTGATAATGAAAACAATACACATCAAATGAATTTGAAAACTATCTTCGCCAACATGGGATCAAACATCAAACAACTGTGCCTTATAATCCCCAACATAATGGTGTAGCTGAAAGAATGAATAGGACAATCTTAAATATGGTACGATCCATGCTCTTCTTCAAAAATGTAAAGATAATGTTTGGGCTGATGTTGTTCTATGTGCTGCATATATAAAGAATAGATGTCCATCTAATGCTATTAGAAACAAGACTCCATATGAAATGTGGTATGGACATGTTCCTTCGGTAAAGCATCTCAGGGTCTTTGGTTCCACCTGTTATGCCTTGATACCAAAGGTACATAGAAACAAACTTGGTGCTAGAAGTCGTAAATGTATCTTCCTGGGGTATTCAAACACCTCCAAAGCATACCGTCTCTATGATGAAGTAAATAAGAAGTTTGTTGTATCTAGAGATGTAATTTTTCTTGAATCATCTAAAACTGACAATGTTGTTGAGCGGCAACTTGATTGCTTGGATAGATTCGCAAAAGCAAAATCATTTCAAGAATTTGATAATCAGATTCCACATCTTGAAGGGGGGATTCCTATACTAGATCAACATGTGGAATCTTCTTCTGAAGAACACTCTCCCCTGCATGAAACTCCAACAACGGATGATGCTTTAAGTGATGTGATTGATAGAATTGGGAGACTCAATCTTGATTTAGTCCCAACTCAATCAATGGAGTAGCCTGGACCATCTGAGAAAGGTCCCCCAAAGTGGCTGACAAAGACACTTGAAAGTGTTCATAATTGATGAGGTTGGAAAGACAGGAACTAGAAATTCAAACTGGAAAAATGGAGGTGATGTAGATGACTCTAATTCACCTGTTAATATGGATGTTTCTAATGATTGTGAATTGAACTTTTCTACAGATTTTGAACCAACTTCCTTCAAAGAAACTGCTTCTCATGATGAATGGAAAAAAGCAATGCAAAAGGAATATGATGCCCTCATAAAGAACGACACTTGGATGCTGGTTGATCCTCCATTAGGAACCAAACCAATTGGCTGCAAGTGGGTCTACAAGAACAAGTATAAAGCTGATGGCTCACTTGACAAGCACAAAGCTAGGCTTGTGGAAAAAGGTTTTTCACAGAAGGAAGGGGTCGATTATGAGGAGACTTTTGCCCCCACAGCAAAATGGGCTACCATCTGGACACTCTTTGCCCTAGCAGCTCAGAACAGTTGGAAAGTCCATCAAATGGATGTAAAAACTGCTTTCTTGAATGGAGATCTAAAAGAGAATGTTTTTATGTCCCAACCTAAAGGATTTGCTGTGAAAGGACATGAACATAAAGTATGCAAACTTGTGAAGTCCTTGTATGGCCTCAAACAAGCACCGTGAGCCTGGTATGAAAAACTAACTGAGCATCTTCTGAAACTCAATTTCAAACATTATGATCTTGATGATGCAACTTTATTTGTCAAGAAAGTTGGCAAAACAGTTGTATATCTTGTAGCATATGTAGATGATCTTTTGATGACAGGGAATAATGAAAGCTACATTGCATCCATAAAGAAGGAATTGGAGAAAAGTTTTGAAATGATTGATTTGGGCTATGTTCATTACTATCTTGGTATTGAAGTAACCCAACATCCGAAGTCCACATTTCTTTCTCAAAAGAAATACATTGGAGATCTGTTGAGCAGGTTTGGCATGACAGAATGCAATCCTCTTGCTACTCCAATGGAACAAAACTTAAAGCTCACATCTATTGAAGGAAAAGAATTTGAGAATGCAACAAAGTATAGACAGCTTGTAGGAAGTCTCAACTACCTAACTACTACCAGACTAGACATTTTGTTTGTTGTTGGAATCCTCTCGAGGTTTATACAAAAGCCTTGTGAGGGACATTGGTCTTCTGCAGAAAGAGTTCTAAGGTACTTGAAGGGAACTCAAGACTTTAGAATCAAGTATACACAGGTGGAGGACTTCAGTTTGATTTGATACTCTGATTCAGACTTCGATGGAGACAAAGAAACTGGGGTATCTACTTCAGGATATGTTATGAGTGTTGGATCAGGAATTGTCTCTTGGAGATCACGCAAACAATCAGTTCCAGCAGATACCACAACAGAAGCATAATATGTGGCAGCAGCTGAAGCAACAAAAGAAATTGTGTGGCTTAGGAAAATTCTTGAAGATTTGCAGGTAAAACAAGTACAATCAACTCCACTCATGATTGACAATACCTCTGCAATAAAGTTGGCCAAGAACCCAAAGTTCCATGATCGAACGAAGCACATCAATACTAAATATCATCTGATTCGACATCATGTTGAGGCCAAAACAATCCATCTCCGTCATTGTTCCACTAATGAGCAAATTGCAGACATCTTCACCAAAGCACTTGGAAGAGAAAAGCTTGAGCAATTCAAAATGATGCTTGGACTCACCAACATCTCTTCAGAGTAAAGGGGGGAATGTTGACACCTAATCATCGGTATTGGGTGAATATAATGTAAATAAATAAATAAGTAATATGAACAGTCATCAGGAGATGAAGTGAACAGTCTCTCCCTCATGTATATAATGAAGACCTACCTGAAGGAATGAGATATACGAATCATTTTTACTTGGAGGAGTTATTGCCTGGCCTGACAGTATACTCCAAGCTTAAGAAGATACTAGGTACATAAAGCATTTTTTAGGGACCACGACTGTCCAAAAAAACAAAAAAATATGAAATGTAGATTTGCTATGATTACAATGTGTGACTCACACTTTATCACAATCATGAGTCTATTCTACAAACTCAGACAAACTACTCAAGAAAATTTGAGTGTCCATCATCTTTTAATCACTTATGCTGGATATACCACACCATTCATATGCTGGACTGCTTTCTCGTTTGAATATTTCCATATGGACTTTGTACTTTTGAGTCTTGGATATACTGGTCTTAGATCTCTATGCTTTACCTATCATCAGTTAGAGTAGCGAATTCTAACAACATGACTGCATATTGAGGTCACTAATCTCATTATGTGTACAAACTTCCAAGATATATTCTCCTTCAAAATAATATGAAACAAAGCATAAGCCATGATCTAAAATTGACTGTGCATTAATGAAAAATCATCGACACATAATATGAGTGAATAAAAAAATGGCTTTTCCTAATTCTTCCCGCAGAAATATCATGCCTTTGAAGCTGGATATCCTCTCTACCTTTGCACATGCCTGCGCCATTAATTCACAAATGGGGTCGAGGAGGATTGCACCAGCCACCATTGTCATTAGGAAGAGCATAGTTGGGAGGGCAAAAATTGGTGGCAGTGACCAAAATCGAAGGGTTACCCATATCCACAAGCACTCCCCATGGTGCCCGAGGCATCGCTTCCACCATAAAGAGTTGCATGTGCTTCATTCCAAGGCCCAGGCTGATAAACACCCGGGATTCGCCCATAAACCAGACAAGCTCTAACGATAATCAACAACAAAATGGTCGGAAAATGCACTAGAATTCCCATTCCTATCGTTACAATCTCAGAAGGCAGAGCAGAGTATAGAGGGAAGGGAACTGAGATCCTTCCTAGGAGCAGAGAAAAATGTAGGAGAGGGAGATAGGATACGACAATGAGACCTTCTAGACCTGTGGGATGGTCATTTTCACAAAGTTCCACACTCCTCCGTTGCCAAAGTAATCAATGAACATTTTATCAGGATTGTCTTTTTCGTTGTCCGCCATTACTTTGTCGCCTTCAGCGAGAGAGACATAGACTTTAAACCGGAGCCTTCCCAGCTTAACGCTTGTTGGTGGCCTTCTGAAATCAGGCTTGAAGCTCGACCGTGAAAATAAATGGTCGCTGGATGATGGTAGGGGGTAGCAGTTACAGAGCCCGCCATTGCTCCGCCTCTGCAACTCGATGTGTTTAGGACGCCACAGGTTCCAATCCCCTTCCAGAAAATTACACTCGATCATCCAACACACCACCGTTCACCATCTCTGTGGCTCCACACACACGCATATGCAACAATGCCCACGGAAGTCTGCCTAGGCAGATCAACGAGCCCTCCTCAGTGGCCAGGCTTCGGATCTGCAATCACGCTCATCGATTACCAAGAGCCGATCCACCAAACGAGATCCAATGCAATCAGAGTTTTCTGAATGCATCCAGGCCAAGCCGCATGTCACTCCGGGTCAGGAAAAAAAACAGATCTATAATTCACAGTCACATCGGGGCTCTTCACTGCTCCCGAAGCCTGACTGCTCTCGACGCCTGGCGACTCGATCCTACAGATATACCACCCTCTTTCTAGCTCCATCTACATAGCATCAACAAAATGATGGGCAAACCAACAATGGAAAAACAAACAAAACACTCATTAAATTTTTTATTTTCCTCACCGCAGGAGGGGCCAGGCCCTCAGTGGCTCTGATGCCATGATAAAAACTGATAATGTCTATATCTTCATTAATCAAATGCAATTACATATATACATGCACACACAATATGTTGGTTGAGAGAATATCTCAACCACACACCATTATAGGAAATATATCTTAACTAATAGGAACAGGCTCCTTTACTTAGTAAGAATCACAACTAGAGACAAGTAGGAATTAGATATTTTATTCATGTCATTAATCTTGTGCTGATAAAATAATCAGGATTGCAAAACAAGGCCAAATGCTTGAGATGCGTAAAATATATGAATAGGTCTAAGATTTGAATAGTAATTAGTTGTAAATGTAAGTTTGAGCCAAATATCTTGGGAAATTAATCCTTATTTCCTTATGGTTTGTCGTTACCTCTGCCAAAAACATGAAAGTGAATTCGTCCATCGTACAATCACCAAGGCACCCAAATACGATATCTAGTCATGAGATCATGACCTGGAATAATGGTTTGAGTAACCTAGTAGGTAGTGGATATTCAAACTTTGATATTTAACTGGGGTTTTCAACCAGGACTTGCAGAAAGGTTATTTTTTCTCCTTCAGCCTAGGTTATGAAATCCTCACTTAGTTCTTTCTCACTAATGTTCTTCTGTGATGTAGGTAATTTCAACATTTTAGCTACAATTTCGTCGGAAATTTCTAAGAAAGTACATCCATCCATAGGATGGACAATAATGTGGGAATATGAGTCGTAATGATTGGCTAGAATCAAAATTATGTCACGGTTGAAATTTACTAGCAGTAAAACTGCGCTATGTAAACAAGTATTTAATAGGTAATTATCTAAGCTGCTAGGTTCAACATTAGGTTTTAATTTGGTTCTAACAGGGAATATATCAACATTAGGTACTTGGGTATCACTAATTTTGGCCAAAGTGTTAATAAAAACTTCACTTTGTTGTTTTCTAGCCATTTTCACCTCTGCAACTTCAATACACTGCTATAATATGCAACAAGGAAACTTGAGGACTTACCCATTCCAAAAGAGGTCAATGGGAGATTGTCTCCAATAGTCTTGCATCTGGATTGTCTCTTACTTCATGGAGATAGGCCCTTGGTTTCCCAAGTCTATCCTATGAAATGTATTCTTGATCTCGAGGACAAGTTCCCCATGAGACTGTTTGATGAGGCATCTCCTGTGGGAAGATGCGACTATGGAGCACACATTCGGATCAACCATTCGAAGGCCTTCAGTGTTTGTTGGTGTGCAGGTGCCGGCAAATTCCAAGGCTGAATTCCAAATAAGTGAAAAATACACAACATGATGATTTAATATAAATCTCAACCATTGCTCAAAATATTTGGTAAGTGTTAAATCCCACCTATACACTTAATTATTTTTACAATTTTATAATAAAACTACCCTATAGGAAGTAACGGGATAAACGTAATCTAAACCGAATAAAAAAGGTGGCCTTTCATTTAATATATATTTGGCAAAACTTTAAACGTGACCGTTTCTACTTTCCGCCAACCACTCTCTAAAAGGAAAAGGAGACGTGTGTTGCAATTACCCTACAGGTATCGGTAGAACCAATGTGTTCTTTCGTCTATTCTTCAACGCGTATCTTAACCAAATATGGAAAGTGGCCCACTTCATTTAAGATAATTTGGTAAAATTTTAAGGGTGATGAAAGCGTGGCTACTTTTCATCTGCCACTATCTAAGAAGCCTTCATTTCAAACTGTGACTACTTTCCGACCCTTTATTTCAATTATTCATGAGTCGTCGTGGAACCACCGTGTTCGTTCTTACCCTGCACGCACGCTGAACACAACGATTTCCATCTTAAGGTTTTATTCTTTTGGACTATTGCTTTAATTTGAGATCCCACAAATTTTGGCCTGTGCAAAATCTACATCACATTGAATTGGTCCCACTTTTTCGGACCATTCGAATTGATTAGGCATGGCAAGTCTGACTATCGAGGCTGGCAGACTGCAGGTTTCGTGGATGATGGAAAGGGATTTCTTGTTATCAATGTTTGCTGCGCCCTATAAATTGAATTTCATTGGCAATTGATATCCATTCCATTTCCCCACTTCACTCTTAGTGGTTTGCTTGCCGGTCTCTACTAAACCGACAACAATGGCATTGGCGTTTCTTGTCAAGTCATTCGCGCTCTTCCCTTGCTTTCTCCTCCTCTGCGGCATTTCTTTCATTGAGTCAAATGAAACAACACGCTCGCCAGTGTTCCCGGCTCTCTTTGTTTTCGGGGATTCAACCGTGGAAGCGGGCAACAACGACTATCTCGTAACAATGACGAAGAGCAACTTTCCTCCTTATGGGAGGGATTTCATCGACCACAAGTCCACCGGAAGGTTTTCCAATGGAAGACTAACAACGGATTTTGTGGGTAAGTTCATGAATACCCAAATACATTACATATGAATATTGGTTTTTTACAATAAATATATTTTTGCTGGTACATGTACAGCTGCAGCATTGAGACTGAAAGAGACATTGCCGCCATATTTAGACCCTACGCTAACTTCCCAAGACATGGTAACCGGTGTAAGCTTTGCTTCAGGAGGATCTGGTTATGACAATCTCACGGCCGAGATCGCTGTATGTTCTAATTATCACCCTTATAATTTTTTTTTGCTTACATGAATTAACAAGATATTTATTAATTTATAAATTATGTTTACTTTGGAATTCTCTATTTTATTTGTGTTGGTCGCAAGCTATTTGTGTTGGTCGCAAGTGCAGTTGCGGCCAAGCTTTTATTTGACTCGCCTCCACCAAAGGTACACGGATGAAACCTAATATGCAATAAAAATTTAATAATGAAATAACACTACTCCACAAAGGGCATTTTAATAATTTTTTTAAAGAATTTTTTTAATTGTAATTTTTTTTCATTAATTTTTAATATCAATTGAATTGTTTTGAGACAAAAATATGTTGCAAAAATTTATATTTCAGAAAAAATAGTTTGAGACAAAAATATTTTAAAACAAAAATTTTATTAATCCAAGAGGCAGTCTACAACTTGAGGGAGATATTGTCACGTAACTTAATGTTACATTAAAAAATATTTAAAAATATGAGGGAGATCTTGTCACGTAATGTAATGTTACATTAAAAAATATTTAAAAAAAATATGTGACGGCTAATATATATTGTATATGTTGAAAGATATGTGTAACATTACTATATATGTGTCGGCTAATATATATTGTATATGTTGAAAGATATGTGTAACATTACTATATATGTGTGGGCTAATATATATTGTATATGCTGAAGATATGTGTAATGTTAGATGTTGTCACGTAATGTAACTTAAAGTTACATTAAAAAATATTTAAAAAGTTATGAGGGAAATCTTGTCATTTAACGTAATGTTACGTTAAAAAATATTAAAAAAATATGTGTCGGCCATGTTATTTAAAAAATAATAATAATAATAATTAAAATAAAAAAATGTGTGGTTAGCTTATTCATTGAATAACAAATAAAATTAAGTAAAGGAAGAGGAGGATTCAATAACCAGGTAAATTTGGCGGCGTTCAGGTTTTAGGTTGTGATTTCTATAATAATAATAACCAAGTACATTTATATTGCGTTGCATTCAGGTTTTCAGTTATGTGATTTCTATTTAATTTTAAAATGATTTACTTTTTATGTTAATTCACTATATCGATTTTTCACAAACTACACCAAAAAGCTTCAAAAAACCGGTCTTTATTACCCATGGGCTTAATATTTACAATATGACAAGATTTTTAATCATGAATATTTACCATGGATATTATTAACTTTTAAGTAGATTATTTTACAATACCATGGGTCAATACCCACAAGAGAAAGAGAGAGGGAGAGGAGGGAAGAAAATTATAATACCATGGGCTACTACCATGGTTTATCAATACCATGGGCCATCTAGACTTTGGATTATTATTTTTTGGATTTAGGCTTTTAATTGTTACAATACCATGGGACAATACCATGCCTTATCAATACCACATGCCCAAAACCAATAACTTATTTCAAAATAAAATTATTTTACAAATATTTTATTTCAATTTAATTTTATAACATTTTTAAATTATTTTCATAGAGATTAAATGGAGGTTTTAATAAATTAAAAATGAGAATACTTTTATATATACATATGTGAAATTTATATAATATAAATAATATTATAAAGAACTAGGATAGATGCATCTTAACCAAGGATCCAAGTGATGAGAAAGCAAAGTGATTAACAATGATAGAGGAAAGATAGTGCATGATTCTTTTAATTTTTTTATTATTGTATTTTCTTTAACATGATTGATCCAAAATATAGGTTTAATATTTTACAACCAATTATGTTTTCTATTAATTTAGATACTTTCTTAAATACAATACAATGGGATCATATTTAAGAAAGAGAGTGAGATGGAAGGGGGAATAGAGTGTGGGAGAGAGACATAGTAAGAGAGAAAGGAAGAGAGAGAGGAGGGGGAGAGAGGGAGGGAGAGAGATGGATTTGGAGGGGGGAAGAGAGGGAGTGACAAGGAAGAGATGAAGATGGAACGAGGGAAATAAGAGACGAGGGAAGAGAGATAAAAGGAGAGGATAAAGATGGTGAAAGAAGGGGAAGAGAGAGACAATGAGACATAGATATGGAGGGGGGAGAGAGGAGGAGAGAGAGAAGGAGAGAGGGAGGGAGATAGTGACAGAGTTGGAGGGTGGATAGAGAGTGTGTATATGATGGGGGGAGGGTGGATAGAGAGTGTGTGTATGATGGGGGGAGAGACAGAGGGAGGTGGGAGAGAAGGGGAGAGAAAGGAAGGAAAAAGAGAGAGGACTTGAGAGAGAGGAGAGAGAGAGAGAGATGGAGTTGGAAGGGGAAGAAAGACATAGAGGGAGAAAGGTGGAGAGGGAGTGAAGAGAGAGAGGGAAAATTGTTAATTACTTTCCATTCAAACCCGATAATAGAAAATAACTACCATTGAAAATTATCTGGGGTTTAACACTCCATAAGTCACATTGAATTTCGAGAAAACTACTATTAATATTGGAGAGAAATAGAGAGAGAAGGTATGTTGTTTACTATAGTAGCTCGAGTTAAATATTTGAATGGTCTATGATTCCAACTACTCTTTTCATATGATCTATATGAGAAAATGGAAAAACTAATAGGTGTGACAATAGGAACAGTACAAGAAAATAGAGAAAATGGAAAAACTAATAGGTGTGACAATAGGAACAGTAGAAGAAAATAGAGAAAATGGAAAAACTAATAGGTGTGACAATAGGAACAGTAGAAGAAAATAATTTTAGATTGATTGCAATGAAGATTGTTTGTAATTGACTATATTCTTAGTATTCACATTTTATATCTATCAAAATTATTACATTGACACTTTGCACTCAAAATTTGTATTTCATCATTTTTCATCATAGTCTCTCTTATCTCAAAAAATTGAGGTAACTAAGCAAATTTAAAATTAAATTGACCAAATTAATCTTAGACATATTTAGCATATTTAAAATGATCAAAATAATTAAATGTTCAACCAATTTTGTATGACCGCACACGAATGAAACCAGCCTAGATCCATCTTAACACCAGATCTATCAAATGCCGAGAGGGATCAAATCTTTCGAGGTGCAAACCTTTCCTCAAGTTTTGCACTCAAAAAATAGGTTTGCACCTCGAGAGATTTGATCCCTTTTGGGGCTTGATAGATCTGGTGTTAAGATGGATCTAGGCTAGTTTTAAACAAAGCATATCTGATGAAGCTTACTTATCCACAAGTGAATTTAAAAGTAAAAACAAATAATCATATGATTAATCAAATCGAGTGAGTGACTTATTAATTAGTAATTAAAAAAAGAGATATTTATTAATTTGTAAATTATGTTTATTTTGGAATACGATCTCTCTCCATTTTGGAAAAGGGTTTAAAAGTAGACACAAATAATTATATAATTATATGGTTAATCAAATCGAGTGACTTATTAATTAGTAAATAGAAAAATGAGATATTTACTAATTTATAAATTATGTTTATTTGAGAATACAATTTTAATTATTCACTTGTTTTTAATAATTATTAGGTAAGGTTTTTAATAATTATTAGGTAAATAGCAAGATTTAAATATTGTAGAATATTTTTAGGGATAGTTAGAAATAGAAAATTGAGATTTATGTGAAAAGTATATTTGTTTTTATTTTATTTTTTAATTAAATTGATTAGTTACAAAAATGTTATGAAAATGTGTCTTATGAATCCGAGTTATGGTTTTTGAAGCATCTAGTAAACTATGATATTGATTCAAACTTATTTATAAATTAAAATTCTTTATCATTGGTAAATTTCTTTAAATATATATATATATATATATATATATAATTTGTATAATATTTTTTATTATAATAATAATATTGTTTAATTAATTTTATATATTTCGAAAATTTTGAAAATATAAGATAAAACAAGTATGTGTATTCATATTTACTAAGCATTTAATTATTTTAATAGCTATTTATTAAATCATTTAACCTCAATTTGAGGAAGCCTAAACAAATGAAGCGTAAACATTAAGAAAGATTTAACAATTCACGAGAAGCCAATTTTTAATAATTCATGACACGTGAATTCATGACACATCGTTCTGTCAATGATGTGGATTAGCGACCATACGATGATAACTTATGTAATTTGTTAATTGTCATAGGTTGGGACAAAAAAGAACAAATTTATAGTTCAAGAATAAAGGGAATATGGGAGGGACGCCATTAACTTTGCGCCCTCCCATCCATCTAAGATGTCGATGTGGAGACACATGCAATGTCGTATGACGGATGTTGAGTAACTCGGTTGGGTGCATTTAAGTCAACAGGTAATATGTTGTTTAGGGTTTCATTCCCCGTGCTTTGTGGCATGTTTTTGTTGTCTTGTGTTATTTCATTTGGGTCTAGCATGTGGGCGATGTGCTCCGCTAACAATGGCTCCTCTCAGCTCTAGTACTAGTTCACCTTTTCTGCCATTCTGGAGCTACTGATCAGGGGAGGTTGTTGGGAGTGGTTTGTTTCTCCTTTAGGGTTTATGGTGTGGTTGCTTTACCATACCTCGCATTGCTGTTTGCAGTGGTCCATTTCTTGTTTAAGGTTTAGGGTGTCATTTCTTTCCCTGTTTCTAGTGGGGTTTAACACTGCCGATGTTGTTGTTCATTCTATACCGTCGGGGGTTTACAAATAACTTGGTTGTTGTTTCATCCTCGTGGCCTGTTGTTTGGAAAGGAGCCAGTGAACGACTCTAATCAGTTCAGTGGTCGACATGCAAGTTTCGAGGTCCATGAAGGTAAATCTGCAGATTCATGTGTTTTATTTCGAATTTGATGTAATTATTTTGTAGGTTTTTGCACAAATGCTAATTTTTTCATGTGCTTACAAGTTTTGGTTACAGGTAATTTGTTTAGCTATCGCAGAAGAGGTATGGCGAGGTCTAGGGGACGTTTGGACATGGTGGTGGCTTCTGCGGCTCTTTGGTAGGATTCTAAATCTTATCAGCCACTGTGTCTTTCAACACTTAAAATTGTTGTTGGGATTTTTGTAATTTAGGTCTTGTTGCACTGTTGTGTTTTTCCAAACTTTAATTTGCTAGGAAATTAGCTCTTGTTGCATGGTTTCTTCATTTTCTTCCTCTGTTATGATTTATGCTTGCTCTGCTACGATTTATGTTTTCTCTGTTACAATTTCTGAAAAACCCCCACCCAATCCGGTGCTTCTAAGAGAAGGGTACTTAATAGAAGTACCTCCTAAGGGCTAAATATAGTAAGTGTTCTAGGGAAGACATGTCTAGCTCTAAAGATGAGAAGTTGTATAATAGTTCAGTAAATGTAAGGCAAGGGTAAAGAATTCCTTCTTTTATAACACTTACAGTTAAAAGATGTAATTGCACATAATGTTTGGGTTGGAACGAATGTACAGTTAAAATATGTTTGGGTTGGAACAAATTTACTTATATATTGTTGTTTCATTCCTTTGTGGCATCTGCTTTGTGGAGAAATCTGGATTTTATGTCATTTTGGAAATGGTTTTGGTTCTGGTCAGATTTAGTGTGTTGTCTTCTTGAGTTTATATAAGATGGATCTAAGTTGTCCTTTTATATCTTGCCATCTTGAGGAGCTTTTTTATTGCTCTCTCTCCATATCTGTTGATGTATGGAATGCTAGTTTCTTTGTGAATATGAAACTAATAGCTAAATATAGTAAGTGTTCCAGGGCCGAAATGTCTAGCTCTAAAGGTGAGAAGTCGTATAGTAGTTCAGTAAATGTAAGGAAAGGCTAACAAATTCCTTATTCTATAACACTTACAGTTAAAATATGTAATTACACTAAATGTTTGGGTTGGAATGAATGTACAATTAAAATATGTTTGGGTTGGAAACAATGTACAATTAAAATATGTTTGGGTTGGAACGAATGTACTTGTGTATTGCTGTTTCATTCTTTTGTGGCATCTGGTTTGTGGAGAAATTTGGATTTTATGTCATTTTGGAAATGGTTTTGGTTGTGGTCAGGTTTAGTCTGTTGTCTTCTTGATTTTATATCATATGGATCCAAGTTGTCCTTTTGTAACTTGCCATCTTGAGGAGCTTCTTTATTGCTCTATCTCCATATTTGTTGATGTATGGAATGCTAGGTTCTTTTTGAATATGAAACTAATAGCTATGTAACTTTTCTATATTAATGAATTTGAAGTGCTACAATTTATAAAAAGAGAAAAATCCACAAGTTGGTATAACCATTTCTTCCATATTATAAAAATTATTCCTAAGATGTTCAATGCCTATTTTAATTATATTACAAGGTTTTTGAGCTTGTTGGAGTAGATTCCTCTTTGTTAATTTTTTCATTTTCTCCATGATCATTGTAATCATTAAGACTAGCATGCCTCCCTCCATACGGAGCATTCATGAGCTCGGGTTGGCACTATGACCAGTCGTTTCTCAGTATACACTATTTGGGGTTTTGCACTTGCACTTTGAGATCAGTCATATTACCTTTATAAGCTTACTTTATGAAAGGAAGTTTGACAGACAGCTCACTCTTTGATCGTTTTCACTGCTGACTACCTTGTCTTATTCTATCCATTCACTACATCCGCCTGATCTTAAATAATGGATGGATGATGGATGGAGGAATGCTGCCCAACTCATGAACTTATATTACATGACCTTCTCTTATAAGCACCAGATTGATGGATGGATTAGCCGAGGACTTATCGGAGCTTCCCATGCTCCTACGGGATAGTTGAGTAGCCAACCAAGAGGGGAGGGGTTACCTTTAGCTTAGATTGTTGAATCGTTGAACTGCGGGATGGCTTTCTTGAATTATGGTCCATTAGAAAACGTTGGTTGGATGGACAGGCTTCAGACTGCTAGGAAGGAGATATGCTCAGCCAGACAGAGCCACCCAGGATATGCTTCGTTTATGACACTTACCTTCATGAAGCGCTTTGGAGGTACAACTAGAGACCCGGCATTGGGATTGGGATTGGATGGCATGAAACAACAACCTTCAACTTTGGCTTTCTCCCCTCATCCTATCCCAGCTATGGAGGAAGCATGCACTAATGATTGGAAGCAGTCACTTTGATGAGCGTACTCTAAGGTGTAGTAAATGCTCTCTGTTAGGCTTGGTTAGGGGTCAAACGGGATGGGATGGTTAAGTGCCGATCGGGAGGAAATCCTGGGATGCATTGGGAGGATAAACGGAGAACATAAGGAGCTTTATTCTAGTGGTCGGGCACTATGATCTCAAAGCTAAGTATCGGTATAGCAATTGAGGAATAAAGCTTGGAGGATCTAACCGCGGAGATATGATGTTCCACTCCGGCACTAAGATCGGTAATATTTTCCCGGGTGTACCGTTGCTTTTCTCATTCTTATGCTCTTCCGGTTGTTGGTTCAATAGTTCAATGGTTCTACCTTGGCTCTACACCCTAACTTCAATAACGATAGCTGCCCGTAAGATTGAGGTAGATACAATATTTAGACCGCCTATTTATCCCTTTCGATTCAGCCAACTAACTATGCCTTTTACAAGAGGGAATAACTTCTGTACGTATGAAATAATTGGGCTTCAAGAGACCCTTCTTTGTTTCGGTTCGACCCCCTTACCAAATAAGTAACCTTGGGCGTCTCTGTTATGATGTCACCATATATAAAAGAGAATATACGTTATTATGCTCTAGCTCATTCGCTTACTCATTCTATTCCATTTGCTGCTTCCCTGCTACGGCTCCCTGGCTCCCTGGGAACCAACGAGCTAGGGGGAGAGCCCGACCAACAGAAAGAGACGGACTGGAAATCGGATCATTAGCCCCACCCACTAAGTGGTATCCACTATCCATCTATTTTCCCGGGCTAACATATACTATCTATTCCTTTCTATCCCCTGGCCTCCTTTCCCCGAGCTGATACACTTCCAGCCAACCCCATTTTATTCATCTCTATTCAAAGAATATCATGAGTAGGCTTTGGCCGCATTCAAGGCGAGGGAGCGGACCCCCTTCTCCTTTCTAGTTTTCGACCGGTTGCATTCGACTTTTTCACGTTACTCCGCCTCACCAAAATGAACTTATATGAGTGAATCGCCAAAGTTGCATTTCGGTAAAGTATAGAATGGTTGGGACAGATAGGAGTATGGGATACTAGTAAATTGATATAGGTTGTAGGGCATGCCGGTTACCCCTTTCCCACTCGGTGTTCAATAGGAAGAGCTGGATCGACAGCATATGTGTTTGTGCAGGTTGGGCCGCAGGGGTAGCTCCTCTATATCATGCTCCACACGCTCTAAGCTTGTAAAGTTTCGAGTTTGGCACTCAGCATCACAAGCAAGCTCCCTATCTTACCTACCAAACAAATTGGTTTTATTGGTTTTAGAGACGAATAAACCCAGATTATTAATTCCCCCGTCGAGCGGGGTTAGTTTGAGGGGAATAAGGGGTTCACGTTTAAGTAAGGCTTTGCCGTCAGGGATGAATCGATAAATAAGGCATTGAAAGGCCCTATTGGGCGTTGGGGGTAAATACTTACAGTAAGGCTCTAGTTTAGTAATCCGGGATAATACTTCGTGAACTAAGGCATTGAATGAAGGGCTTGAAGGGTCCTCTCCGGCTTGCCTGATGGAGGGGATGGAGAACCCAGATAGATGTTACGGTGTTATATTATATACGCGATTTTGGTTTTACAACACCATACCGAGCTCGCTCTTGTGACGGGACGGGGGCAAAATAGCGCTTCAGTGACGGGCTTTCCGGCCCTATATTTCTTCCCCTCAAAGTCACTAATGACATGCTCGTATTCAAAGTAACTAGCCAGGCCAAGGAAAGCCTTCTATTTCTTCCCTCGAGGATTGAAGAAAGCGTCTTGAAAGCCTCCTAAAACCCAAAATACGCCCACTCCTGAAAACTAGGGTTGTGATAAAGGCCTTATTGATTTGGGAAGAGTTGGCCTTTATTTATGGATGGGATTGAGGAAAGAAAAGAGGCTATCGACAATGCTGCTTGTCATTCTTTCTATATATGTAATTACGCTTTAGCACCGGTAGTTCGGAACGGCCCACCCACTCACTTCTAAATCAAATAGAACGGGATTTGAGAAGAGGGAGACCCTAGAACTGGAACACCTCCCCATGATGGGATGGATGAAACTGGAGCGGTGGGCATTCCTGATGGTTGAGATGATGATGCACCTATTGAGGTAGGCACAGGATCTACCAGTTTCTGGGATGATATCACCATACACATGTTGGATGTGCTCGGTATCGACACTACAAGAGGAGGACCATAATATGTGCGAAGTAAAGTGGAGTCTTTGAAGACTCTAGGGCCTATTCCTGTAAGAGAGGAAATGGGTTGGCTTCCCTCAATAGTAGGCAAGACGTTGTTTGGATTGAGATGATACTTCGGGTAATAATAAGTCATCTGATCAACGGTTGTGATCTTCCCGTTATGTGGAAAAAGAATCATGCAGAAGACTGAGGAATCAACCGCCTGCATAGCATACATGTAACTACGTCCGAGGAGGATGTTGTAGTCCAATGGGGCATCTATGACCTCAACATCGGCAAGAATGGTCTTACCGTTCGATGGGGACATTTTGATATAGTCCCTATGGTTGAGAGGGATGGCCATCATACGCTCGAAGGGTAATTGTAGATGGCACTAACTCAGGAGATCAAAGTGTTTTCCAAACATTGGCAGACATAACACATGTGGATGCTCCCTCATCAATGATGCACCGATGAACAATGACGTTCTTTATTGTGACCAGAATTTGGAATGCAACAGAAGGTGGAAGGTGAGGTGTTGTGTTATCGATATAAAAGGTAATCATTTTGTCATCCGAAGGATCGACAAACCCCAAAGAAGATAGTAAGGCCTTCCACTGTGATGGGCAGGTTTGAAGGACCTCTAAGGATGACATAGCGGTAGGGGACTGAGCTAGATCATCTACTATGCTGTATTGATGAGTGGCTCTTGCATGCGAATTCTGAGCGGTATGACGTAAAGGGATCTTCGGTACCTTAGGGGGTAGATCAACCTTAGGTCACGGTATCTTCAAGGGGCCACTACTAATGGGTGGAGAGTTGTTGGTATCAGTTGGCATTAGCTCAGCTATTAGCCCATATTGTCGACTGTGAGTCACAAGGTTCACTTTGGTGGAGTCCAAACATCAAATTTGATTGGAATGTCCAGGAGGATGATTATTGGACGATTGGCCTGAAGATTGGTTCTCGGACGTACTCACTAGGCCTTGTGATGGAAAAGGGTTTATTAAAACAGTTAGTTGGTTTACAGGTGGGGGAGCCGGTTGGGTACCAGGTTGACCCTATCGGGCCCTAGCTTGGTCAGTTGCTTCCTTTAACTGAAGCAATTCTGGGAGAAGAGAGCAATTAGCCCATAAACACCACAAATAGTGCAAGAATGATTGGTCTGAAGCATGATCCGAGATTCAGCTATTGACTGCCTACACCTGATAGTAGTTACTTACCATACGACCTAGACCTTTTAGCCCTGGCTGGATGGCTGGCTTTCTTTCTAGCTTTCTTTCTGGCTGACTAACTGACTGACAGGAACTTCAATGGCTGGCTTAAAAGTGGGAATTTCACTAATGAAACCTGGCGTTGCCCATCCAGAGTCATACTAGCCGTACAACACTTGTGGGCGGCGTGTTCGCTAAGGCACTTGACGTTCAACCCCTCGACTTTAGCCGTATCCGTTGGTCATTCATTATATATGAGATTATACCACCATCGCTGATTCATTCACTTACGATATTAGAGCATCGCTGATTCATTCACTAATTCGTTCATTCATAGGCTTTTGAGATTCCTTTCATTGCCATTGCTCCATCCATGCATCGATCCGCCAGCCGGGTGACTGTTCAATCGCATCCCGCCATCCGGGTAACAACGATGGGAAGGACCTCCATCGCTCCATCGCTCCATCGATCCATCCATGCATCAATCCGGTGACTACTGGGCACTACCGCCATCCATCCGGGGAACAATGGTCAATACAGTCGGTGACTACTGGGCACTACCGCCATCCAGCCAAGACTGTTCGATCCCGCCCGGCATTTCCCTTCCCGCCATCAATAAATCCATAACTAAATCCATCGCTCGATCGATCAATCCGGGAAACAATGGGAAAGACAGCCGGATAAGACAGTGAAATCCCGCCATCTGAGTAACAATGGGAAGGACCGCTCTCCGGGTATGATGGTAAATACCGCCGTCCAGGTAACGTGTAAGATAGCGTGTAAGGAGGCCAACCGGGTAACGTGGAAGTAATAGGGTGTAAGAGGGTTGGAATAGGTTGGAAGTAAGAACATGGAAGAGGGTGAGCCAGGCAACGTGTAAGGCAACGTTCTATAAATGTGTAAGTAAGCAGTCCGCAGTCAGGAACAAGCCACTAACTTACCTCACTCGGGAAGGTAAAGCAAGCCAGCCAGGCGTAAGGTATAGCCATCCGAGGTATAGCCATCCGAGGGAAATGGGAGCCAAAGCCAGGGGAATGGGAGATAAAGCCAGACAGCCCCAGCCAGGGAAGTAGAGGGAACGTAAGTAGGGAAGCAGACAGTATAAAAGCCAGGGTACGCGTAACAGTCTGGAAGCCAGATAGGTAACGTGTAAGGAAGAAAGCCAGGCAACGTGGAAGTGGGGTTTGTCTTAGGCATTTTGTAAGGCATAATCCCCGACCGTACTTGGCAGTTTGCTCATAAGCCCCGGCCGTACTTGTCGGACTTGGCCTTCAATCCATTCGTGAGGAAGCGAGAAGCTACTCTCTTTTGGGCTATGGGTCCTAAGACACAATCCAACCAAAGGGAGAGTCGGGAGAGACAGATATCGTTGCTCGACCAAAGGGAGAGTAAGGATGGATATTAACACCCTTACTTACCGGGTTGGAAGGCGAAGCCTGACCTCACACCCACTCCTATTGACGGGTTGGAAGGCGAAGTATGGTTTTTATATGAAATCAGTGAATGATCTAATTGATCACCCGGCATCAGTGTTAGAGGCCCGGATGCAGTAGATTCACCCGCAGCTTAGATACCTGGCTAATGACCGAAATCGTATGAGTTAATACGTTAAATAAACACTTTGTCTAATGCTCTATGGAGTTATGTTTTCTCTTTCTGCACCAAAGAAAGGGTAATCCCACGCCCGCTTGCCAGACTGCCCGTACCTTCGGGTATATTAGCAGTTCGAAGAATGGAGGCAAGTCGAAAAGGAAGGGAAGGCCGATCTGCCGGGGCGAGCTCAGGTTCGCTTATTTCTTTCCTTGGGTCGAGAAGGAAAAGGCCGCCATCGCTCGACCAACCTTATGTAGCTTCGCCTTTGGTATGCGCATGAATGAATCAGTAATGACATAGATATACCTAGGCGTAGCGGAGTTATGGGTATGCGCGTGCCTCCCTCAGTCATGGGAAAGGCGGGTCAGCAGCGGGGACCTCTCAGCAGGCATACACAGGTTCAGCAGCAGGCCCCTATCAGTCATACCTATCAGCAGCTTAGTTCGTTAGCGAAGTGGAACATAATAGAGGGGAGAAGAGACAAAGACATCCTTCCGATTTCTTTCTTCCCGTAAAAAAAGCTTCCCCAAACGACAAGGAGATTGTCTCAGGGAGGTGTGGGCGAGACGAGATAGGTAGTAATTTGATGCGCGCCTGCCAGCTAAACAGAGAATATTTCGGGGTGTGGACTGAAATGATACCGTCACTCCTATCCCTCGACAACCTCATAAATAGAGCACATAAATGACCTGCTCATCTTCAGAGGGAATGAATACGTACCCTTTCGTAAGTCACTCCCATGCTTCTCTAAGCCACGTTATCTCATACAAGCCAGAAGAATAACCGCCCTACTATAAGATACTTTCCTTCCGCGACCCAATTCACACATCTCGATAGTGAACCGTATGATAATGCCTACTATTCTTCGAGAGCGAAGGGTCTGAGACACCTAGCAGGTCCGATATAAACATGTTCGCAGAGCTGCATGCTTATTCGTCAATGCACCTGGGTAAATGGAAAATACTTGTGGTTATCCACCTTTTTTTTTCTTTTTCCTGGCAAGGTGGGGAAGGACTTGAATTGGTATATCCGATTGGCCGAGCTTGGTATATGTAGTGGCCAGTAGAAGGACTACAATTTATGTATTTTTTGGAATAGAGTCTGCGATAATATGTAGATATTTCACATTTGAACTTCTTAGATAGATACTTTAAATGCAATGACTGCATTAATTTGTGAAATTCATTTTCCGATTCGTTGTTCTATAACACTTACAATTAAAAGATGTAATTGCACTTAATGTTTGGGTTAGAACAAATGTACAATTAAAAGATGTTTGGGTTGGAATGAATGTACTTGTGTATTGTTTTTTCATTCCTTTGTGGCATCTGGTTTGTGGAGAAATCTGGATTTTATGTCATTTTGGAAATGGTTTTGGTTATGTTTAGGTTTAGTTTGTTGTCTTCTTGAATTTATATCAAATGGATCTAAGTTGTCCTTTTGTATGTTTCCAACTTGAGGAGCTTCTTTATTGATCTCGCTTCGTATTTGTTGATGAATGAAATGCTAGGTTCTTTGAGAATATGAAACTAATAGCTATGTAACTTTTCTATATTAATGAATTTCAAGTGCTACAGTTTATAAAAAGAGAAAAATCACAAGTTGGTATAATCATTTCTCCCATATTATTGAACTTATTCCTAAAATGTTCAATGCTTCTTTTAATTACATTACAATTTTTCTGAGCTTGTTTGAATGGATTCCTCTTTGTTAATTTTTTAATTTTCTCCATGATCATTGTAAGCATTAACTCTAAGGGATTTTAATTTGTCCCAAAATTTGGTAACATATGCAGTGGCCAGTAGAAGGACTGCAATTTATGTATTGTTTGGAATAGAGTCTGCGTTAATATGCAATATTTCACATTCGAACATCTTAGACAAATAATTTAAATGTAGTGACTGCATTAGTCTGTGAAATTCATTTTCGATTCCTTCTTCTATAACACTTACAATTAAAAGATGTAATTTCGCTAAATGTTTGGGTTGCAATGAATGTACAGTTATACTATGTTTGGGTTGGAATGAATGTACTTGTGTATTGTTGTTTCATTCCTTTTTGGCGTCTAGTTTGTGGAGAAATCTAGATTTTATGTCATTCTGGAAATGGTTTATATTTACATGGTTATATTTAGTCTGTTGTCTTCTTGAGTTTATATTAGATGGATCTAAGTTGTCCTAGACTCCTATTGTATCTTTCCATCTTGAGGAGCTTCTTTTTTGCTCTGTCTCCATATTTTTTGATGTATGGAATGCTAGGTTCTTTGTGAATATGAAACTAATAGGTATGTAACTTTTCTATATTAATCAATTTCAAGTTCTATAGTTTATAAAAAGAGAAAAATCCACAAGTTGGTATAACCATTTCTCCCATATTATTGAACTTATTCCTAAAATGTTCGATGCTTCTTTTAATTACTTTACAAGTTTTTTGAGCTTGTTGGAGCGGATTCCTTTTTGCCAATATTTTAATTTTCTCCATGATCATTGTAGTCATTAACTCTAAGGGATTTTAATTTGTCCCAAAATTTAGAGTTGAAAAATTTTATAATTATATTTTCCCTATATCTTTTCTAATTGTCCTTGCAATTTAATTTTAGTCTTATGAAATTCAATTATAATTCTAGGTTTTTGCATTATTTTCTCTTTAAAAATATCTAACTTATCATTTTTAATAGATATTATTCTCTACAAATTCTCAACCTCAATCTCTTGAGGCTCAAATCTAACAATATCTTAGCTAACTCTTTAGATGGGTCTATTAGTATTGAAGGTTGAGAAGATGAATATCTTTTGCATATATGTTCAATTTTATCCTTCCTTAGAACCTCAATCTATTGCTCATATAATTCAATATGATTAATCATTTCAAGAATCTACTGTAGGAGTTGAACATTTTGTTTTTATATTGCTTGCAATTTAGGAGCTTGAACATGGGAAATATTTGGTATTTTTAGATTTTCCTTTAATTTTAGGATTTGAATGTCTTTGGTTTTGAACAAATCTTGTAGTGACTTCACATATTTAAGGTTAGCACCAAGATTAATTATCCACTATTCCATCTGTCAATTCTTATTTATTTTATTATAGTGGCTATTTTTTTTCTGCTTTAGCTATTTTTCAATTTTATTTTCCATGGTTTGTATTTTACTCATGCTTGGAGAAGTCAGTTTTTCTTCTCAGTTAACTTACAATGGACGAGGTTTCATATGTGGTGTGAAGTTAGGTACTTTTACTATTCACTTTTTTATGGAATTTTCATATTAAAATAAGAGACTTGTTTAAGATTTCATTATTCACTGGTTTGCCATCATATTTACAACCCAATTATAAATGTGTTGTAAATTATTTGGTGTGTAGAGGAATAATATAAAATCCCATTTGCATTCTTAGGTTTTATTTGGCTTGCTGATGCTTCAACGCACACGCACATGCTCTCTGTTTGTCTTTTAAGTTACTAGCTAGATTCATCTATGCAGGGTTTCTAACACATTTACAAATTGAACAACAATGGAGAGAATAATTCAGAGGAGAAAGACAACAATAACAAACGGATAAAGTGAAATTGAAATGACTTAGTAAAAAGCAAAGTGCGGTTAAGAAAGAGAAAATGAAACAAGACAAATGGTGAGAGACGAATTTAATCTTAAAAAAGAAAAGTGAAAAATACACAACATGATGATTTAATATAAATCTCAACCATTACTCAAAATATTTGGTAAATGTTAAATCCCACCTATACAATTAATTATTTTTACAATTTTATAATAAAACTCCCCTATAGGAAGTAACAGAATAAACGTAATCTAAACCGAATAAAAAAGGTAGCCCTTAATTTAATATATATTTGGCAAAACTTTAAACGTGACCGTTTTTACTTTCCGCCTACCACTCTCTAAAAGGAAAAGGAGACGTTTGTTGCAATTACCCTACAGGTATCGGTGGAACCAATGTGTTCTTTCGTCTATTCTTCAACGCGTATCTTAACCAAATATGGAAAGTGGCCCCCTTCATTTAAGATAATTTGGTAAAATTTTAAGGGTGATGAAAGCGTGTTACTTTTCCTCTGTCACCATCTAAGAAGCCTTCATTTCAAACTATGGCTACTTTCCGACCCTTTATTTCAACTATTCATGAGTCGTCGTGGAACCACCGTGTTCGTTCTTACCCTGCACGCCCGCTGAACACAACGATTTCCATCTCAAGAAAGTCCACCATACATTTGGTGGACGCTCTGTCAGAAGTTGGTTCTATTCTTTTGGACTATTGCTTTAATTTGAGATCCCGCAAATTTTGGCCTGTGCAAAATCTACATCACATTGAATTGGTCACACTTTTTCGGACTATTCGAATTGATTAGGCCTGGCAAGTCTGATTATCGAGGCTGCCAGACTGCAGCTTTCGTGGATGATGGAAAAGGATTTCTTGTTATCAATGTTTGCTGCGCCCTATAAATTAAATTTGATTGGCAATTGATATCCATTCCATTTCCCCACTTCACTCTTAGTGGTTTGCTTGCCAGTGTCTACTAAACCCACAACAATGGCATTGGCGTTTCTTGTCAAGTCATTCGCGCTCTTCCCTTGCTTTTTCCTCGTCTGCTGCATTTCTTTCATTGAGTCAAATGAAACAACACCCTCACCAGTGTTCCCGGCACCCTTTGTTTTCGGGGATTCAACCGTGGACGCGGCCAACAACGACTATCTCGTAACAATGACGAAGAGCAACTTTCCTCCTTATGGGAGGGATTTCATCGACCAGAAGTCCACCGGAAGGTTTTCCAATGGAAGACTGACAACGGATTTTATGGGTAAGTTCATGAATACCCAAATGTATTACATATGAATGCTGGTTTTTTACAATAAATGTATTTTTTGCTGGTACATGTACAGCTGCAGCATTGGGACTGAAAGAGACATTGCCGCCATATTTAGACCCTACGCTAACTTCCCAAGACATGGTAACCGGTGTAAGCTTTGCTTCAGCTGGATCTGGTTATGACAATCTCACGGCCGAGATCGCTGTATGTTCTAATTATCACCCTTATAATTTCTTTTTTTCTTACATGAATTCCAATAAGTTGAGGTATTTGATACTGAACTATATAGTTCACCAATGTGGTTGGAGAAAAAAATGCATCAGACATTATAAGAAATGCTCTGTTCATATGTAGCATGGGAACTAACGACTTTGTAGTCACCTACTTTACGCTGCAAATTCGAAAGGCACAAATGAACGTTGAACAGTATCAGGACTTTCTACTTAAAGAAGTCAACAGTTTCATCGAGGTAGGTGCTATTTTTCATGTACTTTCTTTGTTTCTTCTATTCATGCAAATATGCTAAACTATGTTCCGTTTTGAGGAGTAACTGATATACTATCCATGGAGTCATGTATGGCAAAATGAGAACTAACCAAAACGATCGATTTATCATGTTCTTAAATAATTTATACTTTAACACTCACCGCATCATGTGACGGGAGACATGGAGGGGTATTTAGTAAGATTCTCTCCAACACGTTCCAAGAGAAGTGATTAAAATGATGAGTTTTGATGGATTGTGTAACATAATATATACAAAGAGGGTGCTCGCAAACTATTGTTCGTTGGACTTCCTCCAATGGGTTGCTTGCCTCTAGTCAGAACTTTAAATGTAAAGCAATTCATAAACAGAAGAATCGGAAAATGCTTAGAAGAAGAGAACCAGGTGGCCGTTGGTTACAATGAAAAACTAAAATCAGTTTTCACGAGTTTGATGCATCCTCTTCTTGGTCTGAAGATTGTTTATAGGGATCTCTACCAAGTGGTATCTGATATGGTATACAATCCTCGAAAATACGGTAAGTTCTGTCAGAGTTTGGCCTTTCGCCATTTGTTAGTAAGTGATATCTTATTCACTGTATATTGATATTACATAAATGTATTGGGGTGGTTACAGGGTTTGAGGTATCCGGAAGAGGATGCTGTGGAACGGGATTGATAGAGATGGGTCCTCTCTGTAATAAGAATACTCCCCTCACTTGCTCTGATGCCTCAAAATATGTATTCCGGGATGCCATTCATCCAACAGAAAAAGCTTATGAAATAATTGCTAAACTTGCAATTGATCGAGATCTGCCACGCTTATTTTAAAAACCCTAGTTGATTAGTGCGGATTTTAAACAAAGCATATCCGATCAAGCTTACCGCTCCACAAGTACATTTAAAAGCACCGACAAATAATCATATGGTTAATCAAGTCGAGTGAGTGACTTACTAATTAGTAATTAAAAAAAAAAGATATTTATTAATTTATAAATTATGTTTACTTTGGAATGCGACCCCTCTCTCTTCGAATAATGTTTTTAATAATTATTCACTTGTGTTTTTAATAATTATTAGGTAGGTTTTTAATAATTATTAAGGTAAATAGTAAGGATTTAAAAATTGTAGAATTTTTTTAGCAGTAGTTAAAAATAATTTAATAATTATTCACTTGTCTTTTTAATAATTATTAGGTAGGTTTTTAATAATTATTAAGGTGAATAGTAAGGATTTAAAAATTTAGATATTTTTTTTTTTTTTTTTTGCCGTAGTTAAAAATTAAAAAAAATTGAGATTTATGTGAAAAGTATATATGTTTTTATTTTTTTTAAATTGATTAGTTATAAAAATGTTATGTGTTTTCAAGCATTTAGTAAGTTATGATCTTGGTTCAAATTTATTTATAGATTAAAAATCTAAATCTTTATTTAACTAGCAATTGCACTAATGTTGCAAAGGAATGCTTTAAGGCAATAACATATGGAGAAAGAGTATAGATGAAGAAAGATGTGATATGTTACAATTTCAATGAGATAATTAGCATGGTGTTAAAAGTAAAGTAAACTCCTTTTTAGCTATCCTATTGATTTGAGTTGCAATATGTCAATTGAGGGAAAGCTTAGTAGTTTCAATATTGTACTTGCAACTTTAGTTTTGTTTTATGCCCTTTGTCTAGAAAACATTAATCTTTTTAGAAATTATCAGCATTTAGAATCTTAATTCTGGAAGCAAGAAGGGGTTGAAAATTTTATGCACTTATTTCCCACTAAAATATTAGCAAATGACTTTGAACGGGTAAAGCTGAAGGCCCAAACACACAACCCCTTGCTTATACGCAACCACAATATCCTTTTGGGCTATCTAGTTTTATAATCTTTTTTCTCTGATATAAAGGTCTTTTTGTAAAATTCTCGGCCATACTTACAATATAGTCTCGAATCAATTGTCTTTCCTAAATCATATTTCATGTCAGTTGTTTGTATCATTATGCCCAACTCTGTTTTTTTTAAGTCCTTTTTCGATGGCTGTAATGTTTTACTGTAACTTTCTATTGCAATAGGGCCCCTGGAAATTATATCAACGATAATGATTGTGTGTAACTTAAATTCCTCCCCAATTAATTCTACAACAACTATACCTATGTTTATTTCAATTTCTTAATACCGTTCCTCACTTTTGAAAATTGAATATTTTTGTTTTATATCTTCCTCAAATGATGTGAATTAGCCTATCTGATTAAATTCTACAACAAGTATATCTATGTTTATTTCAATTGCTTAATATCATTCCTCACTTTTGAAAACTGAATCTTTCTCGTTTATATCTCCCTCAAATGATGTGAATTCACATAACTGATTATATATTGCATATCAAATAGGAAGATCTATGCAAGTCTTTTACATCCATCTTGATTTAAAGTTCTTTTTGTCTCCAATTGTCACATGATAACAAACTCTTTTTGTTAATTTGTATGCTTTTTGGAAAGTTTTCAGATTTTTTTGGCGTGCAGCTTCATGTTTCCTGTTATATATCATCTTATGATGCTAATGTAATATATATATATATATATATATATATATATATATATATATATATATATATATATATATATATACTGACACACAAGGCTTTTGGTTTCCATGCACCTAAGCTTTTGGTTTCCATGCATTGTCAATATGATCGCACGATATTTTATATTTGGCTTTTGGTTTCCATGCACCAAGGATTTTGGTTTCCATCCATTGTCAACATGATCACACTGTGCAGTTGATTTTTTATTTCTAGGGCTCTAAGACAATTTGTGCATCTTATCAACCACTTCCATGCATTATCAACATTTCATTTTCACAAGGGGGCATGGTCTTCCTTTCTTATGTTTCTAACCTTCAAGCAAATCTTATAAACCAACTTTATGCTTTCTACTACCAATTGCAGAAATTGCTAATAGACCTTGCCTTGACTTTTTGAGTTTCGGTCCTTGTGCACTTGCACTTCTCATCACATTTTTCTGGTAAAATCTCTCTGATTCAAAGGTATATTCCTTTACCCTAGTAGATTTTTCTGTAAGAGGAAACATTTCCTCTTAAACATGTATCCTCTTATTGACACAATTATGCATCTTTTGTCTCCTAAATACTCATTTCTTTAGTCCTGTGTTAGTTTTCAAAGCATCCTCAACAATTTCATTATTGTTGTTTTCATGTTTTACTACTTCCCTAGAACTATAGACTCTCCTTGACCTCTTTGGACATACAACATTTGAAGACATGTTTCTTGCAGTCCATGCCTGAGTTTTCTGCAGAGGAGGAAATGAAGAAACACCCCCAAAAGAATTTTCTTGACTTGTTATCCCCTCCACATTATCATCATGATTTCCATCTATTACTCCCTGAATCTTTTGTTGTTGCTTCCATGCCAAACATGCTTGTAAAAGAGAATAATAATTCTGACCTGTAGGGGAGATATAATGAACATCATGACACCCCCTACGAGATTTGAACTCAAAAGGAGATGCATTTTCTCTTTTATGTGAGTTTATTTCTTTACAGCCTTGTCCAAATTAAGATTATAGTTAAGGGCTGCTCGAGGAAAATATTCAACATCAAAGGTTTCTCCTTTTGCATGAGACTCCCATGATTCAGCTGATATGCACCCTAACCTGTTCAACTGTACAGGTTTTCCATGAATTCCTAAATAAAGTGACATGTCACTAGATATTCCTTTCCTCATTGAAGACGTCATTGCATCCTCCAATCCACTCACTAAATCCTTCAATAATATCCCATCAAATTCACAATCTTCTTGGTCTTTCCAGTCTGCCTCCTTGGTTGGAGACTCAGACAAAATTTTCTCAATGCAATCTGCTTCATTGGCTAGAAAAAGGGGTACCTATGCTTGTTCTTTTTCTAGCTCTTTGAATGTCATTATTTTATTTTTTTATGTGTTAGCTGGGGTTCAATATCATCAAGATCATCCAGAATATGACTATCCCAAAGTGACCATAAATTTCCTTTCTTATAAGGAGATTTTCTTCTAAGTCCACCAAAAAGATAGGAAAAAAGACCTCCACTAAACTCTCCAATAGACTTCAAAGAGAATAATAATTTTGACATGTAGTGGAGATATAATGAACATCATGACACCCCCTATGAGATATGAACTCAAATATCCATCCTACAGTAAGGAGATGCATTTTCATTTTTATGGGAGTATATTCAACATCAAAGGTTTCTCCTTTTGCAGGAGACTCCCATGATTCAGATGATATGTACCCTAACATGTTGAGCTATAGAGGTATTCCATGAATGCCTAAATAAAGTGACATGTCACTAGATATTCCTTTCCTCACTGAAGAGGTCATTGCATCCTCCAATCCACTAGCTAGATCCTTCAATAATACCACATCTAATTCACAATCTTCTTGGTCTTTCCATTCTGCCTCCTTGAAATGTTTCTCTGTGAAATGTCATGAGGCTGCAAAGCCTCTTCCTCATATTCAAGATTCAGACTATCCGGCAATTGTACAGGTTCCCTCTCATCATCTGACGATGTAGATTAGAGTTTTTCCATTGGAAAAATATCCTCTTCTTTGGCATCACTTCCATTTCCCCGAGAGTGAGGAGTTGGAATTCGGCTGAGAGTGGAGAAACATAATCTTCACACCCTTGATGCGTGAAGGAAGTGGTTAGTCCTTTTTTATCCAGACCCATGTGAGTGCCTACCTCTAGAGTCACTAGGAGAAATCTGGTTAAAGACATTAGATCCCTTTGATACAAATCTCTAGGGAGGCTTGCCTACCAAGCCATTAGCCATACTCAGAAGCACTCCCGCTAGAGACCTCATTGGGCTCTCTATCCGCATCCTTGGTGGCATGGCTCCCTTTACTGCGGCTATCTCTATAACCCCGAGAGGGTGACGAATGGTAACCAGAGTAGTAGCTCCCATTTCGATCCCTATCGAGTTGTTGATCCTTATCCCTACTATCTGTAAGCTTAACCTTAGACCTGTAGTCTCATGAGCGGTTCATGTTCCTATTGGCCTCCCAGTTCCTGTCCCTATCTCGATCCTCTTCTTGACTCCTTCTCCATTTATGATTGTCGATTTTGTTCACATAATGAGAATCCCTCCGCCTCATAATTTCTTGGTCCGAGCCCCGGTCTTTGTCGTACTCGTGGTCGCGATTGCCTACATGCCTGTCGGCTGCCATAATAGTTCGTTCCAAGAAAAAAAAATCAAAACTCCTTTCCACTTCGCGGCTGTTGTGAAAACCCTAGAAGAAACCCTAAGAATTTTCGAAATCCCTCGACTCTCTTTGTTGTAACCCTCTACAAATCAGATGATAATAAAAACACCGTAGTGTTTCACAGAATTTGACTCGCAACTGTTGATCACAAAGCGTTTTTTTGCCATAACTACCTCCCTCGACACCCAAAGAGTATTTATATGAAAGTGAAAATAGAAAACTTTAAGAATTTGAGTTGCTTACCACGTATGGGAGGCAGGAGGAGGAATTTTGACATCTTGAGGTGCAATACATGCATCTGGGATTGTAGTAAATATCTTCCATCTTCCAAAATGACATTTGCAGAAGGTCGATGATTCTTGCTCCCAGCATGAGCTTCAAAGTTTGTTAGAAATAACAACCTATTGGAAATAGACCGGTTCTCTCAAGAAACGAGCCTTCGCAACTCTCTAGCCAGTTACAATCGTCATCGGTCTATCAAGAAACCAGCGTTCACAAGTTTTTAGCAAGTCACAACTGCCACATGTCGACTTATCTCAAATCAACGAATGAGTATAATTTAATCGTCTAATGAAAGATCGAATGATGCATAGTGAGGAGAAGTGGGCAGCAAAGGAGTTCTTCCCACAGGAAAACGCCTTAGGGCGTAAATATATATATATATAATTATAATTTGTATAATATTTTTTTATTATCATCATAATATAGTGTAATTAATTTTATATATTTTTTAGATTTTGAAAATATGAGTGGGTATGTGTATTCATATTTATTAAGTATTTAATTATTTTAATAGCTATTTATTAATAAGGAATTTAGACTTCTGTGATCCATAACATTGTATAGATAATCTTCGGCAAAATCACATAACCAATCTTTTGTCGACGCGTTTCGAACCAACCAGTGTGGTTCATCATCAGGACAAGTTGAAGAACCAATCCGGATTAGCTGATACACTGCGGTCACGCCTGCAGGTTACTAAGTTGAAATCTGATCTAGTGTATAAGCTAATCCGGATTGGTTCTTCAACTTGTCCTGACGATGAACCACAATGGTTGGTTCGAAACGCGTCGACAAAAGATTGGTTATGTGATTTTGCCGAAGATTATCTATACAAAGCTATTTATTAAATCACTTAACCTCAATTTGAGGAAACTTAAACCAATGAAGCTTAAAAAATAAGAAAATTTTAATAATTCATGAGAAAAAGTAATGCCAATCACGCGAATTCATGACAGATCGTTCTGCCAATGACGTGGATTAGCGACCATACGATGATGACGTGCGTACTTTGTTAATTGTCGTAGGATAGAACAACATTATAGTTCAAGAATAAAGAGAATATTTTTAGGTTAATGTTGAAAGAATGGGAGAATGAGATGGGCGAAGTGTTTATCGCGATTAATTCTCATCTTAATCGTGAAAGAGTAAGAGAATGGGATGGGCGAAGTGGTTATTGCGTTAACGATTTTTTTTTGAAGTTAAGAGAATGGAATGGGATGGGTTTAACGCTTTAATTATTTGGAATTTTTCTTTTAAATTGGGTAATACATTTTGGATGAGATTGTCATGTCAGAGGATGGGATGGGCGAAGTGCTTATTGCGTTAATGCTTTTTTTGAAACTTAAGAGAATGGAATGGGCTGGGTTTAACGCTTTACTTATTTGGAATTTTTCTTCTAAATTAGGTAATAGATTTTCATGAGATTGTAATGTTTTGTTTTTAAATTGTAATTTTATTTGTAAATTTGGAATTAATTAATTTATAGATGGTATAAATTTTAACAATTTTACATTATAATTTAAAAAAAACATAATTTAAAAAAAATTGATTAAAAAGGACTTCAAAGGAAAAAACATAACTTAAAAAAAAATTGATTAAAAAAGAGAAAAGGAATTTGACCATAAAATTTCTAATTTTCATTAACATGAGATTTGTAATTCTCAAAACATTCTATTATTTCTAAAATTTTTGGTTTAAATTTAATTATAATTATATCAAAAATCAAAATTTTGTTTTTTTTTTTAAATTTATCCATAAAGTTTTGTTAATAAAATGATTCAAATCTACTAATTCAAATACAAGGTTGTGTGAGGAGATTTGTAGTTCTTCCAATATTTAATAAGGAATTATGTAATATTTAAAAAAATATATATTAATAACAAAAATAATTCAATATGTGTATATGTAGGTGCATGTATTAACATTTTAGATAAAGTATTTTAATGTTAACTATGTATATATTATATAAAATTAGTGAAAACAAAATAATGGATTAGGTTAAATTATCTGATTTATTTCCTTCAACCTCCCATCCACTATAAGAGTTTATTTTCTTCATATCAATATTATCATTAGACATAATAACTCCAACACATTAGAGAAGGATGTTGACATAAGGCCCTATCCTGTGGATTATTCATTAATTATTTCCCATACTTTGTTTTTGACCTCAATAAGAATAGCTTTCCCCGATTTTATGCTTTCTATATGATTATGCAAGGACTATAATTATCCTTTATTTTCTTTCAATAGTGACTGAACTACTTCAATGAATTCATCTTTATGTTTGATCTCTTGAACTTTTGATCAAGTTATTTCCTCTATTGTTTTTTGACTTTCTATTTATTCCTCAAGTTATTGATTTTAATCTAAAAGAATTTTAAGCTTATTATCAACATTTCCACTGTGTCCTCTTAATGAAGATATCATTATAAATCCAGTGTAATTTTACCTTGTTTATTCGATGTCTATAAAGGAACAACCATCCACTGGAATGCACTAACCGAGTCTACTTTTTACTGGTTCTTTTAATGAACTTTCATCCATTAACTATGAGATATGTTACTCCCTAATTCCCTCATTAATCGAAGACTTATTTATCAAGCAGATACGAGTTTCTACTTTTATTCCACAACTTGATATAGGGAACACATAACAAAGGGGTCAAGGTGCGTTGAATTGTTACGCTGCTCCGTGCGTTGAATTGTTTTGGTATGCTGCTCTCATACTGCGTTGAACTGTTTTGTCATGAACGCTGCCCATATGTTGATCGCTGCCACCGGTTTGCCCAGTCTGAGTTCTGCAACACCGGTAGTAGTGTTTTGGAGAGACGTGGCACAAAATTGGTAAAGAACGACACGGAATCTCCCTTCATGCCCCTCGCGTTCATTTGCTGGGACAATCTCGATGATGAGTGAAACATCAAGATGAAGAAATGCTGGTCTTGAGAATGGCGATAAATGCAATCCGATTTCTTCGGCGCCCAAGTTTCTTACATTGCCGAATGTGTTGACACTGGGGCGAGTCGCTGCAGTTCCTCTTCTAATTGTCGTGTTTTATTTTAATGGTTGGTGGGTAACTATGGCTACAACAAGTATCTAGACCCTTTGAGCTGTAGTAAATAGACCGATGCTTTCCAACTGAATGATAGTGAAAGATATGTGGTGATGGCATTAGGGCTTATGTTGTTTGTTTTATGATGACATGCCATGGTATAATATGTGAAATATATATTGCATGATATATGAATATTGAGAGCTTGCAGTTGATTCCATTTTTTGTAAAGTCATAGCAAATTATTATTAGTGTTTTGCTACGAATATTGTAATTATTTTTGGGCTCAGTTCAAATTTTTATGATGGAGAAGTTTGTTGAAAAAGAGAAGGGTTTGGAAAAGAAGACAACTCTTCTTGCACACAGAGAGAATAGAAGTGGTAGAAGAGATTTCATGGGTAGGGGAGGCAGAGACTCTCAAGGAGAAAAGGTAGATTTGCATTGCATACGCTGCAAAAGAAATGGATCACATGATGCCTCTACATGCATGCTACCACGGGACAAATTGAGCAGCAAAGAAACCGACAGAAAGGTAAAACTGATGATACAAAAAAAGGTAAAGCACCTGAATCCACTCACTATGTTGTGGCACAATGTAATATTGGAGTAAATGAAGATTTATTTAATGCTTCAATTGCTTCTTGGAAAAATGATTGGTTGCTTGATTCAGGATCAACCTGCCACATGACTTATAGAAAATATTTTTTTGAAGAATTTACTAACAATGTTGATGGAGCAGTATACTTTGCAGACCAATCAAAAATCAAGCCATCAGGGCTAGCACAATCAGGCTTAAACTGCCTGGTCTTCCAGACTTTCTTCTGCATCATGTTCTATATCTCCCACAGCTCAAGAGAAACTTGTTGTCCTTGGTTCACATCCGCCAGCAAGGTCACTCCATTCATATGCTTGATGGCAAGCTTGAGGTAAGAAAAGCATCTGACCACTCACTTGTCATGAGGGGAATAGAAGAGGAAATGCTTATCAAGCTGCAAGGTACCTCTGCTCGTGCACAACATTTCTCATACAATTCTCATTATGAAGAAGGTACACTTCCATCAAGTTTATTATGGCATGGTAGATTTGGACATTTGAACTATGACAGCCTCCACTTGTTGAAGAAAAATGGTGTTTCTAGTTTGCCTACAATTCCTAGGAAACTTAAGCAATGTGATGCTTGCATTCTAGGAAAGCATAGTAAATAGTCTTTTCATGATTCACATTCAAGAGCACATAGAAAACTTTAACTCATTCATTCAGATTTATGTGGTCCAATGCCTGTTCCTTTTGCAAATGGAAATAAATATATCATGACATTTATTGATGACTACACCAGAATGTGTTGGGTTTATTTATTGAAGAACAAATCTGATTCTTTTCAAACATTCAAGAAATTTCATAAATGGATTGAAAATGACGCACAATCTTATATTGGGTCTATTCGCACTGATAATGAAAACAATACACATCAAATGAATTTGAAAACTATCTTCGCCAACATGGGATCAAACATCAAACAACTGTGCCTTATAATCCCCAACATAATGGTGTAGCTGAAAGAATGAATAGGACAATCTTAAATATGGTACGATCCATGCTCTTCTTCAAAAATGTAAAGATAATGTTTTGGGCTGATGTTGTTCTATGTGCTGCATATATAAAGAATAGATGTCCATCTAATGCTATTAGAAACAAGACTCCATATGAAATGTGGTATGGACATGTTCCTTCGGTAAAGCATCTCAGGGTCTTTGGTTCCACCTGTTATGCCTTGATACCAAAGGTACATAGAAACAAACTTGGTGCTAGAAGTCGTAAATGTATCTTCCTGGGGTATTCAAACACCTCCAAAGCATACCGTCTCTATGGTGAAGTAAATAAGAAGTTTGTTGTATCTAGAGATGTAATTTTTCTTGAATCATCTAAAACTGACAAAGTTGTTGAGCGGCAACTTGATTGCTTGGATAGATTCGCAAAAGCAAAATCATTTCAAGAATTTGATAATCAGATTCCACATCTTGAAGGGGGGATTCCTATACTAGATCAACATGTGGAATCTTCTTCTGAAGAACACTCTCCCCTGCATGAAACTCCAACAACGGATGATGCTTTAAGTGATGTGATTGATAGAATTGGGAGACTCAATCTTGATTTAGTCCCAACTCAATCAATGGAATAGCCTGGACCATCTGAGAAAGGTCCCCCAAAGTGGCTGACAAAGACACTTGAAAGTGTTCATAATTGATGAGGTTGGAAAGACAGGAACTAGAAATTCAAACTGGAAAAATGGAGGTGATGTAGATGACTCTAATTCACCTGTTAATATGGATGTTTCTAATGATTGTGAATTGAACTTTTCTACAGATTTTGAACCAACTTCCTTCAAAGAAACTGCTTCTCATGATGAATGGAAAAAAGCAATGCAAAAGGAATATGATGCCCTCATAAAGAACGACACTTGGATGCTGGTTGATCCTCCATTAGGAACCAAACCAATTGGCTGCAAGTGGGTCTACAAGAACAAGTATAAAGCTGATGGCTCACTTGACAAGCACAAAGCTAGGCTTGTGGAAAAAGGTTTTTCACAGAAGGAAGGGGTCGATTATGAGGAGACTTTTGCCCCCACAGCAAAATGGGCTACCATCTGGACACTCTTTGCCCTAGCAGCTCAGAACAGTTGGAAAGTCCATCAAATGGATGTAAAAACTGCTTTCTTGAATGGAGATCTAAAAGAGAATGTTTTTATGTCCCAACCTAAAGGATTTGCTGTGAAAGGACATGAACATAAAGTATGCAAACTTGTGAAGTCCTTGTATGGCCTCAAACAAGCACCGTGAGCCTGGTATGAAAAACTAACTGAGCATCTTCTGAAACTCAATTTCAAACATTATGATCTTGATGATGCAACTTTATTTGTCAAGAAAGTTGGCAAAACAGTTGTATATCTTGTAGCATATGTAGATGATCTTTTGATGACAGGGAATAATGAAAGCTACATTGCATCCATAAAGAAGGAATTGGAGAAAAGTTTTGAAATGATTGATTTGGGCTATGTTCATTACTATCTTGGTATTGAAGTAACCCAACATCCGAAGTCCACATTTCTTTCTCAAAAGAAATACATTGGAGATCTGTTGAGCAGGTTTGGCATGACAGAATGCAATCCTCTTGCTACTCCAATGGAACAAAACTTAAAGCTCACATCTATTGAAGGAAAAGAATTTGAGAATGCAACAAAGTATAGACAGCTTGTAGGAAGTCTCAACTACCTAACTACTACCAGACTAGACATTTTGTTTGTTGTTGGAATCCTCTCGAGGTTTATACAAAAGCCTTGTGAGGGACATTGGTCTTCTGCAGAAAGAGTTCTAAGGTACTTGAAGGGAACTCAAGACTTTAGAATCAAGTATACACAGGTGGAGGACTTCAGTTTGATTTGATACTCTGATTCAGACTTCGATGGAGACAAAGAAACTGGGGTATCTACTTCAGGATATGTTATGAGTCTTGGATCAGGAGTTGTCTCTTGGAGATCACGCAAACAATCAGTTCCAGCAGATTCCACAACAGAAGCATAATATGTGGCAGCAGCTGAAGCAACAAAAGAAATTGTGTGGCTTAGGAAAATTCTTGAAGATTTGCAGGTAAAACAAGTACAATCAACTCCACTCATGATTGACAATACCTCTGCAATAAAGTTGGCCAAGAACCCAAAGTTCCATGATCGAACGAAGCACATCAATACTAAATATCATCTGATTCGACATCATGTTGAGGCCAAAACAATCCATCTCCGTCATTGTTCCACTAATGAGCAAATTGCAGACATCTTCACCAAAGCACTTGGAAGAGAAAAGCTTGAGCAATTCAAAATGATGCTTGGACTCACCAACATCTCTTCAGAGTAAAGGGGGGAATGTTGACACCTAATCATCGGGATTGGGTGAATATAATGTAAATAAATAAATAAGTAATATGAACAGTCATCAGGAGATGAAGTGAACAGTCTCTCCCTCATGTATATAATGAAGACCTACCTGAAGGAATGAGATATACGAATCATTTTTACTTGGAGGAGTTATTGCCTGGCCTGACAGTATACTCCAAGCTTAAGAAGATACTAGGTACATAAAGCATTTTTTAGGGACCACGACTGTCCAAAAAAACAAAAAAATATGAAATGTAGATTTGCTATGATTACAATGTGTGACTCACACTTTATCACAATCATGAGTCTATTCTACAAACTCAGACAAACTACTCAAGAAAATTTGAGTGTCCATCATTTTTTAATCACTTATGCTGGATATACCACACCATTCATATGCTGGACTGCTTTCTCGTTTGAATATTTCCATATGGACTTTGTACTTTTGAGTCTTGGATATACTGGTCTTGGATCTCTATGCTTTACCTGTCATCAGTTAGAGTAGCGAATTCTAACAACATGACTGCATATTGAGGTCACTAATCTCAATATGTGTACAAACTTCCAAGAGATATTCTCCTTCAAAATAATATGAAACAAAGCACAAGCCATGATCTAAAATTGACTATGCATTAATGAAAAATCACCAACACATAATATGAGTGAATAAAAAAATGGCTTTTCCTAATTCTTCCCGCAGAAATATCATGCCTTTGAAGCTGGATATCCTCTCTACCTTTGCACATGCCTGCATCATTAATTCGCAAATGGGGTCGAGGAGGATTGCACCAGCCACCATTGTCGTTAGGCAGAGCATAGTTGGGAGGGCAGAAATTGGTGGCAGTGACCAAAATCGAAGGGTTACCCATATCCACAAGCACTCCCCATGGTGCCCGAGGCATCGCTTCCACCATAGAAAGTTGCATGTGCTTCATTCCAAGGCCCAGGCTGATAAACACCCAGGATTCGCCCATAAACCAGACAAGCTCTAACGATAATCAACAACAAAATGGTTGGAAAATGCACTAGAATTCCCATTCCCATCGTTACAATCTCAGAAGGCAGAGCAGAGTATAGAGGGAAGGGAACCGAGATCCTTCCTAGGAGCAGAGAAAAATGTAGGAGAGGGAGATAGGATACGACAATGAGACCTTCTGGACCTATGGGATGGTCATTTTCACAAAGTTCCACACTCCTCCGTTGCCAACGTAATCAATGAACGTTTTGTCAGGATTGTCTTTTTCATTGTCCGCCATTACTCTGTCGCCTTCAGCGAGCGAGACATAGACTTTAAACCGGAGCCTTCCCAGCTTAACTCTTGTTGGCAGCCTTCTGAAATCGGGCTTGAAGCTCGACCGTAAAAATAAATGGTCGCTGGCTGATGGCAGGGGGTAGCAGTTACAGAGCCCGCCATTGCTCCGCCTCTGCAACTCGATGTGTTTAGGACGCCACAGGTTCCAATCCCCTTCCAGAAAATTACACTCGATCATCCAACACACCACCGTTCACCATCTCTGTGGCTCCACACACACGCATAAGCAACAATGCCCACGGAAGTCTGCCTAGGCAGATCATCGAGCCCTCCTCAGTGGCCAGGCTTCGGATCTGCAATCATGCTCATCGATTACCAAGAGCCGATCCACCAAATGAGATCCAATGTAATCAGAGTTTTTTGAATGCATCCAGGCCAAGTCGCATGTCACTCCGGGTTAGGAAAAAAAACAGATCTATAATTCACAGTCACATCGGGGCTCTTCACTGCTCCCGAAGCATGACTGCTCTCGACGCCTGGCGACTTGATCCTATAGATATATCACCCTCTTTCTAGCTCCATCTACATAGCATCAACAAAATGATGGGCAAACCAACAATGGAAAAACAAACAAAACACTCGTTAAATTTTTTATTTTCCTCACTGCAGGAGGGGCCAGGCCCTCAGTGGCTCTGATGCCATGATAAAAAGTGATAATGTCTATATCTTCATTAATCAAATGCAATTACATATATACATGCACACACAATATGTTGGTTGAGAGAATACCTCAACCACACACCAGTATAGGAAATATATCCTAACTTCTAGGAACAGACTCCTTTACTTAGTAAGAATCACAACTAGAGACAAGTATGAATTAGATATTTTATTCATGTCATTAATCTTGTGCTGATAAAATAATCAGGATTGCAAAACAAGGCCAAATGCTTGAGATGCGTAAAATATATGAATAGGTCTAAGATTTGAATAGTAATTAGTTGTAAATGTAAGTTTGAGCCAAATATCTTGGGAAATTAATCCTTATTTCCTTATGGTTTGTCGTTACCTCTGCCAAAAACATGAAAGTGAATTCGTCCATCGTACAATCACCAAGGCACCCAAATACGATATCTAGTCATGAGATCATGACCTGGAATAATGGTTTGAGTAACCTAGTAGGTAGTGGATATTCAAACTTTGATATTTAACTGGGGTTTTCAACCAGGACTTGCAGAAAGGTTATTTTTTCTCCTTCAGCCTAGGTTATGAAATCCTCACTTAGTTCTTTCTCACTAATGTTCTTCTGTGATGTAGGTAATTTCAACATTTTAGCTACAATTTCGTCGGAAATTTCTAAGAAAGTACATCCATCCATAGGATGGACAATAATGTGGGAATATGAGTCGTAATGATTGGCTAGAATCAAAATTATGTCACGGTTGAAATTTACTAGCAGTAAAACTGCGCTATGTAAACAAGTATTTAATAGGTAATTATCTAAGCTGCTAGGTTCAACATTAGGTTTTAATTTGGTTCTAACAGGGAATATATCAACATTAGGTACTTGGGTATCACTAATTTTGGCCAAAGTGTTAATAAAAACTTCACTTTGTTGTTTTCTAGCCATTTTCACCTCTGCAACTTCAATACACTGCTATAATATGCAACAAGGAAACTTGAGGACTTACCCATTCCAAAAGAGGTCAATGGGAGATTGTCTCCAATAGTCTTGCATCTGGATTGTCTCTTACTTCATGGAGATAGGCCCTTGGTTTCCCAAGTCTATCCTATGAAATGTATTCTTGATCTCGAGGACAAGTTCCCCATGAGACTGTTTGATGAGGCATCTCCTGTGGGAAGATGCGACTATGGAGCACACATTCGGATCAACCATTCGAAGGCCTTCAGTGTTTGTTGGTGTGCAGGTGCCGGCAAATTCCAAGGCTGAATTCCAAATAAGTGAAAAATACACAACATGATGATTTAATATAAATCTCAACCATTGCTCAAAATATTTGGTAAGTGTTAAATCCCACCTATACACTTAATTATTTTTACAATTTTATAATAAAACTACCCTATAGGAAGTAACGGGATAAACGTAATCTAAACCGAATAAAAAAGGTGGCCTTTCATTTAATATATATTTGGCAAAACTTTAAACGTGACCGTTTCTACTTTCCGCCAACCACTCTCTAAAAGGAAAAGGAGACGTGTGTTGCAATTACCCTACAGGTATCGGTAGAACCAATGTGTTCTTTCGTCTATTCTTCAACGCGTATCTTAACCAAATATGGAAAGTGGCCCACTTCATTTAAGATAATTTGGTAAAATTTTAAGGGTGATGAAAGCGTGGCTACTTTTCATCTGCCACTATCTAAGAAGCCTTCATTTCAAACTGTGACTACTTTCCGACCCTTTATTTCAATTATTCATGAGTCGTCGTGGAACCACCGTGTTCGTTCTTACCCTGCACGCACGCTGAACACAACGATTTCCATCTTAAGGTTTTATTCTTTTGGACTATTGCTTTAATTTGAGATCCCACAAATTTTGGCCTGTGCAAAATCTACATCACATTGAATTGGTCCCACTTTTTCGGACCATTCGAATTGATTAGGCATGGCAAGTCTGACTATCGAGGCTGGCAGACTGCAGGTTTCGTGGATGATGGAAAGGGATTTCTTGTTATCAATGTTTGCTGCGCCCTATAAATTGAATTTCATTGGCAATTGATATCCATTCCATTTCCCCACTTCACTCTTAGTGGTTTGCTTGCCGGTCTCTACTAAACCGACAACAATGGCATTGGCGTTTCTTGTCAAGTCATTCGCGCTCTTCCCTTGCTTTCTCCTCCTCTGCGGCATTTCTTTCATTGAGTCAAATGAAACAACACGCTCGCCAGTGTTCCCGGCTCTCTTTGTTTTCGGGGATTCAACCGTGGAAGCGGGCAACAACGACTATCTCGTAACAATGACGAAGAGCAACTTTCCTCCTTATGGGAGGGATTTCATCGACCACAAGTCCACCGGAAGGTTTTCCAATGGAAGACTAACAACGGATTTTGTGGGTAAGTTCATGAATACCCAAATACATTACATATGAATATTGGTTTTTTACAATAAATATATTTTTGCTGGTACATGTACAGCTGCAGCATTGAGACTGAAAGAGACATTGCCGCCATATTTAGACCCTACGCTAACTTCCCAAGACATGGTAACCGGTGTAAGCTTTGCTTCAGGAGGATCTGGTTATGACAATCTCACGGCCGAGATCGCTGTATGTTCTAATTATCACCCTTATAATTTTTTTTTGCTTACATGAATTAACAAGATATTTATTAATTTATAAATTATGTTTACTTTGGAATTCTCTATTTTATTTGTGTTGGTCGCAAGCTATTTGTGTTGGTCGCAAGTGCAGTTGCGGCCAAGCTTTTATTTGACTCGCCTCCACCAAAGGTACACGGATGAAACCTAATATGCAATAAAAATTTAATAATGAAATAACACTACTCCACAAAGGGCATTTTAATAATTTTTTTAAAGAATTTTTTTAATTGTAATTTTTTTTCATTAATTTTTAATATCAATTGAATTGTTTTGAGACAAAAATATGTTGCAAAAATTTATATTTCAGAAAAAATAGTTTGAGACAAAAATATTTTAAAACAAAAATTTTATTAATCCAAGAGGCAGTCTACAACTTGAGGGAGATATTGTCACGTAACTTAATGTTACATTAAAAAATATTTAAAAATATGAGGGAGATCTTGTCACGTAATGTAATGTTACATTAAAAAATATTTAAAAAAAATATGTGACGGCTAATATATATTGTATATGTTGAAAGATATGTGTAACATTACTATATATGTGTCGGCTAATATATATTGTATATGTTGAAAGATATGTGTAACATTACTATATATGTGTGGGCTAATATATATTGTATATGCTGAAGATATGTGTAATGTTAGATGTTGTCACGTAATGTAACTTAAAGTTACATTAAAAAATATTTAAAAAGTTATGAGGGAAATCTTGTCATTTAACGTAATGTTACGTTAAAAAATATTAAAAAAATATGTGTCGGCCATGTTATTTAAAAAATAATAATAATAATAATTAAAATAAAAAAATGTGTGGTTAGCTTATTCATTGAATAACAAATAAAATTAAGTAAAGGAAGAGGAGGATTCAATAACCAGGTAAATTTGGCGGCGTTCAGGTTTTAGGTTGTGATTTCTATAATAATAATAACCAAGTACATTTATATTGCGTTGCATTCAGGTTTTCAGTTATGTGATTTCTATTTAATTTTAAAATGATTTACTTTTTATGTTAATTCACTATATCGATTTTTCACAAACTACACCAAAAAGCTTCAAAAAACCGGTCTTTATTACCCATGGGCTTAATATTTACAATATGACAAGATTTTTAATCATGAATATTTACCATGGATATTATTAACTTTTAAGTAGATTATTTTACAATACCATGGGTCAATACCCACAAGAGAAAGAGAGAGGGAGAGGAGGGAAGAAAATTATAATACCATGGGCTACTACCATGGTTTATCAATACCATGGGCCATCTAGACTTTGGATTATTATTTTTTGGATTTAGGCTTTTAATTGTTACAATACCATGGGACAATACCATGCCTTATCAATACCACATGCCCAAAACCAATAACTTATTTCAAAATAAAATTATTTTACAAATATTTTATTTCAATTTAATTTTATAACATTTTTAAATTATTTTCATAGAGATTAAATGGAGGTTTTAATAAATTAAAACTGAGAATACTTTTATATATACATATGTGAAATTTATATAATATAAATAATATTATAAAGAACTATGATAGATGCATCTTAACCAAGGATCCAAGTGATGAGAAAGCAAAGTGATTAACAATGATAGAGGAAAGATAGTGCATGATTCTTTTAATTTTTTTATTATTGTATTTTCTTTAACATGATTGATCCAAAATATAGGTTTAATATTTTACAACCAATTATGTTTTCTATTAATTTAGCTACTTTCTTAAATACAATACAATGGGATCATATTTAAGAAAGTGAGTGAGACGGAAGGGGGAATAGAGTGTGGGAGAGAGACATAGTAAGAGAGAAATGAAGAGAGAGAGGAGGGGGAGAGAGGGAGGGAGAGAGATGGATTTGGAGGGGGGAAGAGAGGGAGTGACAAGGAAGAGATGAAGATGGAACGAGGGAAATAAGAGACGAGGGAAGAGAGATAAAAGGAGAGGATAAAGATGGTGAAAGAAGGGGAAGAGAGAGACAATGAGACATAGATATGGAGGGGGGAGAGAGGAGGAGAGAGAGAAGGAGGGAGGGAGGGAGATAGTGACAGAGTTGGAGGGTGGATAGAGAGTGTGTATATGATGGGGGGAGGGTGGATAGAGAGTGTGTGTATGATGGGGGGAGAGACAGAGGGAGGTGGGAGAGAAGGGGAGAGAAAGGAAGGAAAAAGAGAGAGGACTTGAGAGAGAGGAGAGAGAGAGAGAGATGGAGTTGGAAGGGGAAGAAAGACATAGAGGGAGAAAGGTGGAGAGGGAGTGAAGAGAGAGAGGGAAAATTGTTAATTACTTTCCATTCAAACCCGATAATAGAAAATAACTACCATTGAAAATTATCTGGGGTTTAACACTCCATAAGTCACATTGAATTTCGAGAAAACTACTATTAATATTGGAGAGAAATAGAGAGAGAAGGTATGTTGTTTACTATAGTAGCTCGAGTTAAATATTTGAATGGTCTATGATTCCAACTACTCTTTTCATATGATCTATATGAGAAAATGGAAAAACTAATAGGTGTGACAATAGGAACAGTACAAGAAAATAGAGAAAATGGAAAAACTAATAGGTGTGACAATAGGAACAGTAGAAGAAAATAGAGAAAATGGAAAAACTAATAGGTGTGACAATAGGAACAGTAGAAGAAAATAATTTTAGATTGATTGCAATGAAGATTGTTTGTAATTGACTATATTCTTAGTATTCACATTTTATATCTATCAAAATTATTACATTGACACTTTGCACTCAAAATTTGTATTTCATCATTTTTCATCATAGTCTCTCTTATCTCAAAAAATTGAGGTAACTAAGCAAATTTAAAATTAAATTGACCAAATTAATCTTAGACATATTTAGCATATTTAAAATGATCAAAATAATTAAATGTTCAACCAATTTTGTATGACCGCACACGAATGAAACCAGCCTAGATCCATCTTAACACCAGATCTATCAAATGCCGAGAGGGATCAAATCTTTCGAGGTGCAAACCTTTCCTCAAGTTTTGCACTCAAAAAATAGGTTTGCACCTCGAGAGATTTGATCCCTTTTGGGGCTTGATAGATCTGGTGTTAAGATGGATCTAGGCTAGTTTTAAACAAAGCATATCTGATGAAGCTTACTTATCCACAAGTGAATTTAAAAGTAAAAACAAATAATCATATGATTAATCAAATCGAGTGAGTGACTTATTAATTAGTAATTAAAAAAAGAGATATTTATTAATTTGTAAATTATGTTTATTTTGGAATACGATCTCTCTCCATTTTGGAAAAGGGTTTAAAAGTAGACACAAATAATTATATAATTATATGGTTAATCAAATCGAGTGACTTATTAATTAGTAAATAGAAAAATGAGATATTTACTAATTTATAAATTATGTTTATTTGAGAATACAATTTTAATTATTCACTTGTTTTTAATAATTATTAGGTAAGGTTTTTAATAATTATTAGGTAAATAGCAAGATTTAAATATTGTAGAATATTTTTAGGGATAGTTAGAAATAGAAAATTGAGATTTATGTGAAAAGTATATTTGTTTTTATTTTATTTTTTAATTAAATTGATTAGTTACAAAAATGTTATGAAAATGTGTCTTATGAATCCGAGTTATGGTTTTTGAAGCATCTAGTAAACTATGATATTGATTCAAACTTATTTATAAATTAAAATTCTTTATCATTGGTAAATTTCTTTAAATATATATATATATATATATATATATATATTTGTATAATATTTTTTATTATAATAATAATATTGTTTAATTAATTTTATATATTTCGAAAATTTTGAAAATATAAGATAAAACAAGTATGTGTATTCATATTTACTAAGCATTTAATTATTTTAATAGCTATTTATTAAATCATTTAACCTCAATTTGAGGAAGCCTAAACAAATGAAGCGTAAACATTAAGAAAGATTTAACAATTCACGAGAAGCCAATTTTTAATAATTCATGACACGTGAATTCATGACACATCGTTCTGTCAATGATGTGGATTAGCGACCATACGATGATAACTTATGTAATTTGTTAATTGTCATAGGTTGGGACAAAAAAGAACAAATTTATAGTTCAAGAATAAAGGGAATATGGGAGGGACGCCATTAACTTTGCGCCCTCCCATCCATCTAAGATGTCGATGTGGAGACACATGCAATGTCGTATGACGGATGTTGAGTAACTCGGTTGGGTGCATTTAAGTCAACAGGTAATATGTTGTTTAGGGTTTCATTCCCCGTGCTTTGTGGCATGTTTTTGTTGTCTTGTGTTATTTCATTTGGGTCTAGCATGTGGGCGATGTGCTCCGCTAACAATGGCTCCTCTCAGCTCTAGTACTAGTTCACCTTTTCTGCCATTCTGGAGCTACTGATCAGGGGAGGTTGTTGGGAGTGGTTTGTTTCTCCTTTAGGGTTTATGGTGTGGTTGCTTTACCATACCTCGCATTGCTGTTTGCAGTGGTCCATTTCTTGTTTAAGGTTTAGGGTGTCATTTCTTTCCCTGTTTCTAGTGGGGTTTAACACTGCCGATGTTGTTGTTCATTCTATACCGTCGGGGGTTTACAAATAACTTGGTTGTTGTTTCATCCTCGTGGCCTGTTGTTTGGAAAGGAGCCAGTGAACGACTCTAATCAGTTCAGTGGTCGACATGCAGGTTTCGAGGTCCATGAAGGTAAATCTGCAAATTCATGTGTTTTATTTCGAATTTGATGTAATTATTTTGTAGGTTTTTGCACAAATGCTAATTTTTTCATGTGCTTACAAGTTTTGGTTACAGGTAATTTGTTTAGCTATCGCAGAAGAGGTATGGCGAGGTCTAGGGACGTTTGGACATGGTGGTGGCTTCTGCGGCTCTTTGGTAGGATTCTAAATCTTATCAGCCACTGTGTCTTTCAACACTTAAAATTGTTGTTGGGAATTTTGTAATTTAGCTCTTGTTGCACTGTTGTGTTTTTCAACACTTGAATTTGCTGGGAAATTAACTCTTGTTGCATGGTTTCTACATTTTCTTCCTCTATTATGATTTTTGCTTGCTCTGTTACGATTTATGCTTTCTCTGTTACGATTTCTGACAAACCCCCACCCAATCTGGTGCTTCTAAGAGAAGAGTAGTTAATAGTAGTACCTCCTAAGGGCTAAATATAGTAAGTGTTCTAGGGCCGACATGTCTAGCTCTGAAGGTGAGAAGTTGTATAGTAGTTCAGTAAATGTAAGGCAAGGGTAAAGAATTCCTTCTTTTATAACACTTACAGTTAAAAGATGTAATTGCACTTAATGTTTGGGTTGGAACGAATGTACAGTTAAAATATGTTTGGGTTGGAACAAATGTACTTATGTATTGTTGTTTCATTCCTTTGTGGCATCTGGTTTGTGGAGAAATCTGGATTTTATGTCATTTTGGAAATGGTTTTGGTTCTGGTCAGATTTAGTCTGTTGTCTTCTTGAGTTTATATAAGATGGATCTAAGTTGTCCTTTTATATCTTGCCATCTTGAGGAGCTTCTTTATTGCTCTGTCTCCATATCTGTTGATGTATGGAATGCTAGTTTCTTTGTGAATATGAAACTAATAGCTAAATATAGTAAGTGTTCCAGGGCCGAAATGTCTAGCTCTAAAGGTGAGAAGTCGTATAGTAGTTCAGTAAATGTAAGGAAAGGCTAACAAATTCCTTATTCTATAACACTTACAGTTAAAATATGTAATTACACTAAATGTTTGGGTTGGAATGAATGTACAATTAAAATATGTTTGGGTTGGAAACAATGTACAATTAAAATATGTTTGGGTTGGAACGAATGTACTTGTGTATTGCTGTTTCATTCTTTTGTGGCATCTGGTTTGTGGAGAAATTTGGATTTTATGTCATTTTGGAAATGGTTTTGGTTGTGGTCAGGTTTAGTCTGTTGTCTTCTTGATTTTATATCATATGGATCCAAGTTGTCCTTTTGTAACTTGCCATCTTGAGGAGCTTCTTTATTGCTCTATCTCCATATTTGTTGATGTATGGAATGCTAGGTTCTTTTTGAATATGAAACTAATAGCTATGTAACTTTTCTATATTAATGAATTTGAAGTGCTACAATTTATAAAAAGAGAAAAATCCACAAGTTGGTATAACCATTTCTTCCATATTATAAAAATTATTCCTAAGATGTTCAATGCCTATTTTAATTATATTACAAGGTTTTTGAGCTTGTTGGAGTAGATTCCTCTTTGTTAATTTTTTCATTTTCTCCATGATCATTGTAATCATTAAGACTAGCATGCCTCCCTCCATACGGAGCATTCATGAGCTCGGGTTGGCACTATGACCAGTCGTTTCTCAGTATACACTATTTGGGGTTTTGCACTTGCACTTTGAGATCAGTCATATTACCTTTATAAGCTTACTTTATGAAAGGAAGTTTGACAGACAGCTCACTCTTTGATCGTTTTCACTGCTGACTACCTTGTCTTATTCTATCCATTCACTACATCCGCCTGATCTTGAATAATGGATGGATGATGGATGGAGGAATGCTGCCCAACTCATGAACTTATATTACATGACCTTCTCTTATAAGCACCAGATTGATGGATGGATTAGCCGAGGACTTATCGGAGCTTCCCATGCTCCTACGGGATAGTTGAGTAGCCAACCAAGAGGGGAGGGGTTACCTTTAGCTTAGATTGTTGAATCGTTGAACTGCGGGATGGCTTTCTTGAATTATGGTCCATTAGAAAACGTTGGTTGGATGGACAGGCTTCAGACTGCTAGGAAGGAGATATGCTCAGCCAGACAGAGCCACCCAGGATATGCTTCGTTTATGACACTTACCTTCATGAAGCGCTTTGGAGGTACAACTAGAGACCCGGCATTGGGATTGGGATTGGATGGCATGAAACAACAACCTTCAACTTTGGCTTTCTCCCCTCATCCTATCCCAGCTATGGAGGAAGCATGCACTAATGATTGGAAGCAGTCACTTTGATGAGCGTACTCTAAGGTGTAGTAAATGCTCTCTGTTAGGCTTGGTTAGGGGTCAAACGGGATGGGATGGTTAAGTGCCGATCGGGAGGAAATCCTGGGATGCATTGGGAGGATAAACGGAGAACATAAGGAGCTTTATTCTAGTGGTCGGGCACTATGATCTCAAAGCTAAGTATCGGTATAGCAATTGAGGAATAAAGCTTGGAGGATCTAACCGCGGAGATATGATGTTCCACTCCGGCACTAAGATCGGTAATATTTTCCCGGGTGTACCGTTGCTTTTCTCATTCTTATGCTCTTCCGGTTGTTGGTTCAATAGTTCAATGGTTCTACCTTGGCTCTACACCCTAACTTCAATAACGATAGCTGCCCGTAAGATTGAGGTAGATACAATATTTAGACCGCCTATTTATCCCTTTCGATTCAGCCAACTAACTATGCCTTTTACAAGAGGGAATAACTTCTGTACGTATGAAATAATTGGGCTTCAAGAGACCCTTCTTTGTTTCGGTTCGACCCCCTTACCAAATAAGTAACCTTGGGCGTCTCTGTTATGATGTCACCATATATAAAAGAGAATATACGTTATTATGCTCTAGCTCATTCGCTTACTCATTCTATTCCATTTGCTGCTTCCCTGCTACGGCTCCCTGGCTCCCTGGGAACCAACGAGCTAGGGGGAGAGCCCGACCAACAGAAAGAGACGGACTGGAAATCGGATCATTAGCCCCACCCACTAAGTGGTATCCACTATCCATCTATTTTCCCGGGCTAACATATACTATCTATTCCTTTCTATCCCCTGGCCTCCTTTCCCCGAGCTGATACACTTCCAGCCAACCCCATTTTATTCATCTCTATTCAAAGAATATCATGAGTAGGCTTTGGCCGCATTCAAGGCGAGGGAGCGGACCCCCTTCTCCTTTCTAGTTTTCGACCGGTTGCATTCGACTTTTTCACGTTACTCCGCCTCACCAAAATGAACTTATATGAGTGAATCGCCAAAGTTGCATTTCGGTAAAGTATAGAATGGTTGGGACAGATAGGAGTATGGGATACTAGTAAATTGATATAGGTTGTAGGGCATGCCGGTTACCCCTTTCCCACTCGGTGTTCAATAGGAAGAGCTGGATCGACAGCATATGTGTTTGTGCAGGTTGGGCCGCAGGGGTAGCTCCTCTATATCATGCTCCACCCGCTCTAAGCTTGTAAAGTTTCGAGTTTGGCACTCAGCATCACAAGCAAGTTCCCTATCTTACCTACCAAACAAATTGGTTTTATTGGTTTTAGAGACGAATAAACCCAGATTATTAAGTCCCCCGTCGGGCGGGGTTAGTTTGAGGGGAATAAGGGGTTCACGTTTAAGTAAGGCTTTGCCGTCAGGGATGAATCGATAAATAAGGCCTTGAAAGGCCCTATTGGGCGTTGGGGGTAAATACTTACAGTAAGGCTCTAGTTCAGTAATCCGGGATAATACTTCGTGAACTAAGGCATTGAATGAAGGGCTTGAAGGGTCCTCTCCGGCTTGCCTGATGGAGGGGATGGAGAACCCAGATAGATGTTACGGTGTTATATTATATACGCGATTTCGGTTTTACAACACCACACCGAGCTCGCTCTTGTGACGGGACGGGGGCAAAATAGCGCTTCAGTGACGGGCTTTCCGGCCCTATATTTCTTCCCCTCAAAGTCACTAATGACATGCTCGTATTCAAAGTAACTAGCCAGGCCAAGGAAAGCCTTCTATTTCTTCCCTCGAGGATTGAAGAAAGCGTCTTGAAAGCCTCCTAAAACCCAAAATACGCCCACTCCTGAAAACTAGGGTTGTGATAAAGGCCTTATTGATTTGGGAAGAGTTGGCCTTTATTTATGGATGGGATTGAGGAAAGAAAAGAGGCTATCGACAATGCTGCTTGTCATTCTTTCTATATATGTAATTACGCTTTAGCACCGGTAGTTCGGAACGGCCCACCCACTCACTTCTAAATCAAATAGAACGGGATTTGAGAAGAGGGAGACCCTAGAACTGGAACACCTCCCCATGATGGGATGGATGAAACTGGAGCGGTGGGCATTCCTGATGGTTGAGATGATGATGCACCTATTGAGGTAGGCACAGGATCTACCAGTTTCTGGGATGATATCACCATACACATGTTGGATGTGCTCGGTATCGACACTACAAGAGGAGGACCATAATATGTGCGAAGTAAAGTGGAGTCTTTGAAGACTCTAGGGCCTATTCCTGTAAGAGAGGAAATGGGTTGGCTTCCCTCAATAGTAGGCAAGACGTTGTTTGGATTGAGATGATACTTCGGGTAATAATAAGTCATCTGATCAACGGTTGTGATCTTCCCGTTATGTGGAAAAAGAATCATGCAGAAGACTGAGGAATCAACCGCCTGCATAGCATACATGTAACTACGTCCGAGGAGGATGTTGTAGTCCAATGGGGCATCTATGACCTCAACATCGACAAGAATGGTCTTACCGTTCGATGGGGACATTTTGATATAGTCCCTATGGTTGAGAGGGATGGCCATCATACGCTCGAAGGGTAATTGTAGATGGCACTAACTCAGGAGATCAAAGTGTTTTCCAAACATTGGCAGACATAACACATGTGGATGCTCCCTCATCAATGATGCACCGATGAACAATGACGTTCTTTATTGTGACCAGAATTTGGAATGCAACAGAAGGTGGAAGGTGAGGTGTTGTGTTATCGATATAAAAGGTAATCATTCTGTCATCCGAAGGATCGACAAACCCCAAAGAAGATAGTAAGGCCTTCCTCTGTGATGGGCAGGTTTGAAGGACCTCTAAGGATGACATAGCGGTAGGGGACTGAGCTAGATCATCTACTATGCTGTATTGATGAGTGGCTCTTGCATGCGAATTCTGAGCGGTATGACGTAAAGGGATCTTCGGTACCTTAGGGGGTAGATCAACCTTAGGTCACGGTATCTTCAAGGGGCCACTACTAATGGGTGGAGAGTTGTTGGTATCAGTTGGCATTAGCTCAGCTATTAGCCCATATTGTCGACTGTGAGTCACAAGGTTCACTTTGGTGGAGTCCAAACATCAAATTTGATTGGAATGTCCAGGAGGATGATTATTGGACGATTGGCCTGAAGATTGGTTCTCGGACGTACTCACTAGGCCTTGTGATGGAAAAGGGTTTATTAAAACAGTTAGTTGGTTTACAGGTGGGGGAGCCGGTTGGGTACCAGGTTGACCCTATCGGGCCCTAGCTTGGTCAGTTGCTTCCTTTAACTGAAGCAATTCTGGGAGAAGAGAGCAATTAGCCCATAAACACCACAAATAGTGCAAGAATGATTGGTCTGAAGCATGATCCGAGATTCAGCTATTGACTGCCTACACCTGATAGTAGTTACTTACCATACGACCTAGACCTTTTAGCCCTGGCTGGATGGCTGGCTTTCTTTCTAGCTTTCTTTCTGGCTGACTAACTGACTGACAGGAACTTCAATGGCTGGCTTAAAAGTGGGAATTTCACTAATGAAACCTGGCGTTGCCCATCCAGAGTCATACTAGCCGTACAACACTTGTGGGCGGCGTGTTCGCTAAGGCACTTGACGTTCAACCCCTCGACTTTAGCCGTATCCGTTGGTCATTCATTATATATGAGATTATACCACCATCGCTGATTCATTCACTTACGATATTAGAGCATCGCTGATTCATTCACTAATTCGTTCATTCATAGGCTTTTGAGATTCCTTTCATTGCCATTGCTCCATCCATGCATCGATCCGCCAGCCGGGTGACTGTTCAATCGCATCCCGCCATCCGGGTAACAACGATGGGAAGGACCTCCATCGCTCCATCGCTCCATCGATCCATCCATGCATCAATCCGGTGACTACTGGGCACTACCGCCATCCATCCGGGGAACAATGGTCAATACAGCCGGTGACTACTGGGCACTACCGCCATCCAGCCAAGACTGTTCGATCCCGCCCGGCATTTCCCTTCCCGCCATCAATAAATCCATAACTAAATCCATCGCTCGATCGATCAATCCGGGAAACAATGGGAAAGACAGCCGGATAAGACAGTGAAATCCCGCCATCTGAGTAACAATGGGAAGGACCGCTCTCCGGGGTATGATGGTAAATACCGCCGTCCAGGTAACGTGTAAGATAGCGTGTAAGGAGGCCAACCGGGTAACGTGGAAGTAATAGGGTGTAAGAGGGTTGGAATAGGTTGGAAGTAAGAACATGGAAGAGGGTGAGCCAGGCAACGTGTAAGGCAACGTTCTATAAATGTGTAAGTAAGCAGTCCGCAGTCAGGAACAAGCCACTAACTTACCTCACTCGGGAAGGTAAAGCAAGCCAGCCAGGCGTAAGGTATAGCCATCCGAGGTATAGCCATCCGAGGGAAATGGGAGCCAAAGCCAGGGGAATGGGAGATAAAGCCAGACAGCCCCAGCCAGGGAAGTAGAGGGAACGTAAGTAGGGAAGCAGACAGTATAAAAGCCAGGGTACGCGTAACAGTCTGGAAGCCAGATAGGTAACGTGTAAGGAAGAAAGCCAGGCAACGTGGAAGTGGGGTTTGTCTTAGGCATTTTGTAAGGCATAATCCCCGACCGTACTTGGCAGTTTGCTCATAAGCCCCGGCCGTACTTGTCGGACTTGGCCTTCAATCCATTCGTGAGGAAGCGAGAAGCTACTCTCTTTTGGGCTATGGGTCCTAAGACACAATCCAACCAAAGGGAGAGTCGGGAGAGACAGATATCGTTGCTCGACCAAAGGGAGAGTAAGGATGGATATTAACACCCTTACTTACCGGGTTGGAAGGCGAAGCCTGGCCTCACACCCACTCCTATTGACGGGTTGGAAGGCGAAGTATGGTTTTTATATGAAATCAGTGAATGATCTAATTGATCACCCGGCATCAGTGTTAGAGGCCCGGATGCAGTAGATTCACCCGCAGCTTAGATACCTGGCTAATGACCGAAATCGTATGAGTTAATACGTTAAATAAACACTTTGTCTAATGCTCTATGGAGTTATGTTTTCTCTTTCTGCACCAAAGAAAGGGTAATCCCACGCCCGCTTGCCAGACTGCCCGTACCTTCGGGTATATTAGCAGTTCGAAGAATGGAGGCAAGTCGAAAAGGAAGGGAAGGCCGATCTGCCGGGGCGAGCTCAGGTTCGCTTATTTCTTTCCTTGGGTCGAGAAGGAAAAGGCCGCCATCGCTCGACCAACCTTATGTAGCTTCGCCTTTGGTATGCGCATGAATGAATCAGTAATGACATAGATATACCTAGGCGTAGCGGAGTTATGGGTATGCGCGTGCCTCCCTCAGTCATGGGAAAGGCGGGTCAGCAGCGGGGACCTCTCAGCAGGCATACACAGGTTCAGCAGCAGGCCCCTATCAGTCATACCTATCAGCATCTTAGTTCGTTAGCGAAGTGGAACATAATAGAGGGGAGAAGAGACAAAGACATCCTTCCGATTTCTTTCTTCCCGTAAAAAAAGCTTCCCCAAACGACAAGGAGATTGTCTTAGGGAGGTGTGGGCGAGACGAGATAGGTAGTAATTTGATGCGCGCCTGCCAGCTAAACAGAGAACATTTCGGGGTGTGGACTGAAATGATACCGTCACTCCTATCCCTCAACAACCTCATAAATAGAGCACATAAATGACCTGCTCATCTTCAGAGGGAATGAATACGTACCCTTTCGTAAGTCACTCCCATGCTTCTCTAAGCCACGTTATCTCATACAAGCCAGAAGAATAACCACCCTACTATAAGATACTTTCCTTCCGCGACCCAATTCACACATCTCGATAGTGAACCGTATGATAATGCCTACTATTCTTCGAGAGCGAAGGGTCTGAGACACCTAGCAGGTCCGATATAAACATGTTCGCAGAGCTGCATGCTTATTCGTCAATGAACCTGGGTAAATGGAAAATACTTGTGGTTATCCACCTTTTTTTTTTCTTTTTCCTGGCAAGGTGGGGAAGGACTTGAATTGGTATATCCGATTGGCCGAGCTTGGTATATGTAGTGGCCAGTAGAAGGACTACAATTTATGTATTTTTTGGAATAGAGTCTGCGATAATATGTAGATATTTCACATTTGAACTTCTTAGATAGATACTTTAAATGCAATGACTGCATTAATTTGTGAAATTCATTTTCCGATTCGTTGTTCTATAACACTTACAATTAAAAGATGTAATTGCACTTAATGTTTGGGTTAGAACAAATGTACAGTTAAAAGATGTTTGGGTTGGAATGAATGTACTTGTGTATTGTTTTTTCATTCCTTTGTGGCATCTGGTTTGTGGAGAAATCTGGATTTTATGTCATTTTGGAAATGGTTTTGGTTATGTTTAGGTTTAGTTTGTTGTCTTCTTGAATTTATATCAAATGGATCTAAGTTGTCCTTTTCTATCTTGCCAACTTGAGGAGCTTCTTTATTGATCTCTCTCCATATTTGTTGATGAATGAAATGCTAGGTTCTTTGAGAATATGAAACTAATAGCTATGTAACTTTTCTATATTAACGAATTCCAAGTGCTACAGTTTATAAAAAGAGAAAAATCACAAGTTGGTATAATCATTTCTCCCATATTATTGAACTTATTCCTAAGATGTTCAATGCTTCTTTTAATTACATTACAATTTTTCTGAGCTTGTTTGAATGGATTCCTCTTTGTTAATTTTTTAATTTTCTCCATGATCATTGTAAGCATTAACTCTAAGGGATTTTAATTTGTCCCAAAATTTGGTAACATATGCAGTGGCCAGTAGAAGGACTGCAATTTATGTATTGTCTGGAATAGAGTCTGCGTTAATATGCAATATTTCACATTCGAACATCTTAGACAAATAATTTAAATGTAGTGACTGCATTAGTCTGTGAAATTCATTTTCGATTCCTTCTTCTATAACACTTACAATTAAAAGATGTAATTTCGCTAAATGTTTGGGTTGCAATGAATGTACAGTTATACTATGTTTGGGTTGGAATGAATGTACTTGTGTATTGTTGTTTCATTCCTTTTTGGCGTCTAGTTTGTGGAGAAATCTAGATTTTATGTCATTCTGGAAATGGTTTATATTTACATGGTTATATTTAGTCTGTTGTCTTCTTGAGTTTATATCAGATGGATCTAAGTTGTCCTAGACTCCTATTGTATCTTTCCATCTTGAGGAGCTTCTTTATTGCTCTGTCTCCATATTTTTTGATGTATGGAATGCTAGGTTCTTTGTGAATATGAAACTAATAGGTATGTAACTTTTCTATATTAATCAATTTCAAGTTCTATAGTTTATAAAAAGAGAAAAATCCACAAGTTGGTATAACCATTTCTCCCATATTATTGAACTTATTCCTAAAATGTTCGATGCTTCTTTTAATTACATTACAAGTTTTTTGAGCTTGTTGGAGCGGATTCCTCTTTGTCAATATTTTAATTTTCTCCATGATCATTGTAGTCATTAACTCTAAGGGATTTTAATTTGTCCCAAAATTTAGAGTTGAAAAATTTTATAATTATATTTTCTCTATATCTTTTCTAATTGTCCTTGCAATTTAATTTTAGTCTTATGATATTCAATTATAATTCCATCTTTTTCCATTATTTTCTCTTTAAAAATATCTAACTTATCATTTTTAATAGTGATTATTCTCTTCAAATTCTCAACCTCAATCTCTTGAGGCTCAAATCTAACAATATCTTAGCTAACTCTTCAGATGGGTCTATTAGTATTGAAGGTTGAGAAGATGAAGATCTTTTGCATATATGTTCAACTTTCTCCTTCCTTAGAACCTCAATCTATTGCTCATATAATTCAATATGATTAATCATTTCAAGAATCTACTGTAGGAGTTGAACATTTTGTTTTTATATTGCTTGCAATTTAGGAGCTTGAACATGGCCAATATTTGGTATTTTTAGATTTTCGTTTAATTTTAGGATTTGAATGTCTTTGGTTTTGACCAAATCTTGTAGTGACTTCACATATTTAGGGTTAGCACCCAGATTAATTATCCACTATTCCATCTCGTCAATTCTTATTTATTTTATTATAGTGGCTATTTTTTTTCTGCTTTAGCTATTTTTCAATTTTATTTTCCATGGTTTGTATTTTACTCATGCTTGGAAAAGTATGTTTGTCTTCTAAGTTAACTTACAATGGACGAGGTTTCATATGTATGGTGTGATTAGGTACTTTTACTGTTCACTTTTTTATGGAATTTTCATATTAAAATAAGAGACTTGTTTAAGATTTCATTATTCACTGGTTTGCCATCATATTTACAACCCAATTATAAATGTGTTGTAAATTATTTGGTGTGTAGAGGAATAATATAAAATCCCATTTGCATTCTTAGGTTTTATTTGGCTTGCTGATGCTTCAACGCACACGCACATGCTCTCTGTTTGTCTTTTAAGTTACTAGCTAGATTCATCTATGCAGGGTTTCTAACACATTTACAAATTGAACAACAATGGAGAGAATAATTCAGAGGAGAAAGACAACAATAACAAACGGATAAAGTGAAATTGAAATGACTTAGTAAAAAGCAAAGTGCGGTTAAGAAAGAGAAAATGAAACAAGACAAATGGTGAGAGACGAATTTAATCTTAAAAAAGAAAAGTGAAAAATACACAACATGATGATTTAATATAAATCTCAACCATTACTCAAAATATTTGGTAAATGTTAAATCCCACCTATACAATTAATTATTTTTACAATTTTATAATAAAGCTCCCCTATAGGAAGTAACAGAATAAACGTAATCTAAACCGAATAAAAAAGGTAGCCCTTAATTTAATATATATTTGGCAAAACTTTAAACGTGACCGTTTTTACTTTCCGCCTACCACTCTCTAAAAGGAAAAGGAGACGTTTGTTGCAATTACCCTACAGGTATCGGTGGAACCAATGTGTTCTTTCGTCTATTCTTCAACGCGTATCTTAACCAAATATGGAAAGTGGCCCCCTTCATTTAAGATAATTTGGTAAAATTTTAAGGGTGATGAAAGCGTGTTTACTTTTCCTCTGCCACCATCTAAGAAACCTTCATTTCAAACTATGGCTACTTTCCGACCCTTTATTTCAACTATTCATGAGTCGTCGTGGAACCACCGTGTTCGTTCTTACGCTGCAAGCCCGCTGAACACAACGATTCCATCTCAAGAAAGTCCACCATACATTTGGTGGACGCTCTGTCAGAAGTTGGTTCTATTCTTTTGGACTATTGCTTTAATTTGAGATCCCGCAAATTTTGGCCTGTGCAAAATCTACATCACAATGAATTGGTCACACTTTTTCGGACTATTCGAATTGATTAGGCCTGGCAAGTCTGATTATCGAGGCTGCCAGACTGCAGCTTTCGTGGATGATGGAAAAGGATTTCTTGTTATCAATGTTTGCTGCGCCCTATAAATTGAATTTGATTGGCAATTGATATCCATTCCATTTCCCCACTTCACTCTTAGTGGTTTGCTTGCCAGTGTCTACTAAACCGACAACAATGGCATTGGCGTTTCTTGTCAAGTCATTCGCGCTCTTCCCTTGCTTTTTCCTCGTCTGCTGCATTTCTTTCATTGAGTCAAATGAAACAACACCCTCACCAGTGTTCCCGGCACCCTTTGTTTTCGGGGATTCAACCGTGGACGCGGCCAACAACGACTATCTCGTAACAATGACGAAGAGCAACTTTCCTCCTTATGGGAGGGATTTCATCGACCACAAGTCCACCGGAAGGTTTTCCAATGGAAGACTGACAACGGATTTTATGGGTAAGTTCATGAATACCCAAATGTATTACATATGAATGCTGGTTTTTTACAATAAATGTATTTTTTGCTGGTACATGTACAGCTGCAGCATTGGGACTGAAAGAGACATTGCCGCCATATTTAGACCCTACGCTAACTTCCCAAGACATGGTAACCGGTGTAAGCTTTGCTTCAGCTGGATCTGGTTATGACAATCTCACGGCCGAGATCGCTGTATGTTCTAATTATCACCCTTATAATTTCTTTTTTTCTTACATGAATTCCAATAAGTTGAGGTATTTGATACTGAACTATATAGTTCACCAATGTGGTTGGAGAAAAAAATGCATCAGACATTATAAGAAATGCTCTGTTCATATGTAGCATGGGAACTAACGACTTTGTAGTCACCTACTTTACGCTGCAAATTCGAAAGGCACAAATGAACGTTGAACAGTATCAGGACTTTCTACTTAAAGAAGTCAACAGTTTCATCGAGGTAGGTGCTATTTTTCATGTACTTTCTTTGTTTCTTCTATTCATGCAAATATGCTAAACTATGTTCCGTTTTGAGGAGTAACTGATATACTATCCATGGAGTCATGTATGGCAAAATGAGAACTAACCAAAACGATCGATTTATCATGTTCTTAAATAATTTATACTTTAACACTCACCGCATCATGTGACGGGAGACATGGAGGGGTATTTAGTAAGATTCTCTCCAACACGTTCCAAGAGAAGTGATTAAAATGATGAGTTTTGATGGATTGTGTAACATAATATATACAAAGAGGGTGCTCGCAAACTATTGTTCGTTGGACTTCCTCCAATGGGTTGCTTGCCTCTAGTCAGAACTTTAAATGTAAAGCAATTCATAAACAGAAGAATCGGAAAATGCTTAGAAGAAGAGAACCAGGTGGCCGTTGGTTACAATGAAAAACTAAAATCAGTTTTCACGAGTTTGATGCATCCTCTTCTTGGTCTGAAGATTGTTTATAGGGATCTCTACCAAGTGGTATCTGATATGGTATACAATCCTCGAAAATACGGTAAGTTCTGTCAGAGTTTGGCCTTTCGCCATTTGTTAGTAAGTGATATCTTATTCACTGTATATTGATATTACATAAATGTATTGGGGTGGTTACAGGGTTTGAGGTATCCGGAAGAGGATGCTGTGGAACGGGATTGATAGAGATGGGTCCTCTCTGTAATAAGAATACTCCCCTCACTTGCTCTGATGCCTCAAAATATGTATTCCGGGATGCCATTCATCCAACAGAAAAAGCTTATGAAATAATTGCTAAACTTGCAATTGATCGAGATCTGCCACGCTTATTTTAAAAACCCTAGTTGATTAGTGCGGATTTTAAACAAAGCATATCCGATCAAGCTTACCGCTCCACAAGTACATTTAAAAGCACCGACAAATAATCATATGGTTAATCAAGTCGAGTGAGTGACTTACTAATTAGTAATTAAAAAAAAAAGATATTTATTAATTTATAAATTATGTTTACTTTGGAATGCGACCCCTCTCTCTTCGAATAATGTTTTTAATAATTATTCACTTGTGTTTTTAATAATTATTAGGTAGGTTTTTAATAATTATTAAGGTAAATAGTAAGGATTTAAAAATTGTAGAATTTTTTTAGCAGTAGTTAAAAATAATTTAATAATTATTCACTTGTCTTTTTAATAATTATTAGGTAGGTTTTTAATAATTATTAAGGTGAATAGTAAGGATTTAAAAATTTAGATATTTTTTTTTTTTTTTTTGCCGTAGTTAAAAATTAAAAAAAATTGAGATTTATGTGAAAAGTATATATGTTTTTATTTTTTTTAAATTGATTAGTTATAAAAATGTTATGTGTTTTCGAAGCATTTAGTAAGTTATGATCTTGGTTCAAATTTATTTATAGATTAAAAATCTAAATCTTTATTTAACTAGCAATTGCACTAAATGTTGCAAAGGAATGCTTTAAGGAAATAACATATGGAGAAAGAGTATAGATGAAGAAAGATGTGATATGTTACAATTTCAATGAGATAATTAGCATGGTGTTAAAAGTAAAGTAAACTCCTTTTTAGCTATCCTATTGATTTGAGTTGCAATATGTCAATTGAGGGAAAGCTTAGTAGTTTCAATATTGTACTTGCAACTTTAGTTTTGTTTTATGCCCTTTGTCTAGAAAACATTAATCTTTTTAGAAATTATCAGCATTTAGAATCTTAATTCTGGAAGCAAGAAGGGGTTGAAAATTTTATGCACTTATTTCCCACTAAAATATTAGCAAATGACTTTGAACGGGTAAAGCTGAAGGCCCAAACACACAACCCCTTGCTTATACGCAACCACAATATCCTTTTGGGCTATCTAGTTTTATAATCTTTTTTCTCTGATATAAAGGTCTTTTTGTAAAATTCTCGGCGATACTTACAATATAGTCTCGAATCAATTGTCTTTCCTAAATCATATTTCATGTCAGTTGTTTGTATCATTATGCCCAACTCTGTTTTTTTAAGTCCTTTTTCGATGGCTGTAATGTTTTGCTGTAACTTTCTATTGCAATAGGGCTCCTAGAAATTATATCAACGATAATGATTGTGTGTAACTTAAATTCCTCCCCAATTAATTCTACAACAACTATACCTATGTTTATTTCAATTTCTTAATACCGTTCCTCACTTTTGAAAATTGAATATTTCTGGTTTATAACTTCCTCAAATGATGTGAATTAGCCTATCTGATTAAATTCTACAACAAGTATATCTATGTTTATTTCAATTGCTTAATATCATTCCTCACTTTTGAAAACTGAATCTTTCTCGTTTATATCTCCCTCAAATGATGTGAATTCACATAACTGATTATATATTGCATATCAAATAGGAAGATCTATGCAAGTCTTTTACATCCATCTTAATTTAAAGTTATTTTTGTCTCCAATTGTCACATGATAACAAACTCTTTTTGTTAATTTGTATGCTTTTTGGAAAGTTTTCAGATTTTTTTGGCGTGCAGCTTCATGTTTCCTGTTATATATCATCTTATGATGCTAATGTAATATATATATATATATATATATATATATATATATATATATATATATATATATATATATATATATATATATATATATATATATATATATATTACTGACACACAAGGCTTTTGGTTTCCATGCACCTAAGCTTTTGGTTTCCATGCATTGTCAATATGATCGCACGATATTTTATATTTGGCTTTTGGTTTCCATGCACCAAGGATTTTGGTTTCCATCCATTGTCAACATGATCACACTGTGCAGTTGATTTTTTCTTTCTAGGGCTCTAAGACAATTTGTGCATCTTATCAACCACTTCCATGCATTTTCAACATTTCTTTTTCAAAAGGGGGCATGGTATTCCTTTCTTATGTTTCTAACCTTCAAGCAAATCTTATAAACCAACTTTATGCTTTCTACTACCAATTGCAAAAATTGCTAATAGTCTTTGCCTTGACTTTTTGAGTTTCGGTCCTTGTGCACTTGCACTTCTCATCACATTTTTATGGCAAAAGCTCTCTGATTCAAAGGTATATTCCTTTACCCTAGTAGATTTTTCTGTAAGAGGAAACGTTTCCTCTTAAACATGTATCCTCTTACTGACACAATTATGCATCTTTTGTCTCCTAAATACTCATTTCTTTAGCTCTGTGTGAGTTTTCAAAGCATCCTCAACAATTTCATTATTGTTGATTTCATGTTTTACTACTTCCCTAGAACTATCAGACTCTCCTTGACCTCTTTGGACATACAACATTTGAAGACATGTTTATTGCAGTAAATGCCTGAGTTTTCTGCAGAGGAGGAAATGAAGAAACACCTCTAAAAGAATTTTCTTGACTTGTTAGCCCCTCCACATTATCATCATGATTTCCATCTATTACTCCCTGAATCTTTTGTTGTTGCTTCCATGCCAAACATGCTTGTAAAAGAGAATAATAATTCTGACCTGTAGGGGAGATATAATGAACATCATGACACCCCCTACGAGATTTGAACTCAAAAGGAGATGCATTTTCTCTTTTATGCAAGTTTATTTCTTTACAGTCTTGTCCAAATTAAGATTATAGTTAAGGGTTGCTCGAGGAAAATATTCAACATCAAAGGTTTCTCCTTTTGCATAAGACTCCCATGATTCATCTTATATGCACCCTAACATGTTCACCTGTACAGGTTTTCCATGAATTCCTAAATAAAGTGACATGTCACTAGATATTCCTTTCCTCATTGAAGATGTCATTGTATCCTCCAATCCACTACTAGATCCTTCAATAATATCCCATCAAATTCACAATCTTCTTGGTCTTTCCAGTCTGCCTCCTTGGTTGGAGACTCAGACATAATTTTCTCAATGCAATCTGCTTCATTGGCTAGAACAAGGGGTACCTATTCTTGTTCTTTTTCTGGCTCTTTGAATGTCATTATTTTATTTTTTTATGTGTTAACTGGGGTTCAATATCATCAACATCATCTAGAATATGACTATCCCAAAGTGGCCATAAATTTCCTTTCTTATAAGGAGATTTTCTTCTAAGTCCACCAAAAAGATAGGAAAAAAGACCTCCACTAAACTCTCCAATAGACTTCAAAGAGAATAATAATTTTGACATGTAGGGGAGATATAATGAACATCATGACACCCCCTATGAGATTTGAACTCAAATATCCATCCTACAGTAAGGAGATGCATTTTCATTTTTATGGGAGTATATTCAACATCAAAGGTTTCTCCTTTTGCAGGAGACTCCCATGATTCAGATGATATGTACCCTAACATGTTGAGCTATAGAGGTATTCCATGAATGCCTAAATAAAGTGACATGTCACTAGATATTCCTTTCCTCATTGAAGAGGTCATTGCATCCTCCAATCCACTAGCTAGATCCTTCAATAATACCACATCTAATTCACAATCTTCTTGGTCTTTCCATTCTGCCTCCTTGAAATGTTTCTCTGTGAAATGTCATGAGGCTGCAAAGCCTCTTCCTCATATTCAAGATTCAGACTATCCGGCAATTGTACAGGTTCCCTCTCATCATCTGACGATGTAGATTAGAGTTTTTCCATTGGAAAAATATCCTCTTCTTTGGCATCACTTCCATTTCCCCGAGAGTGAGGAGTTGGAATTCGGCTGAGAGTGGAGAAACATAATCTTCACACCCTTGATGCGTGAAGGAAGTGGTTAGTCCTTTTTTATCCAGACCCGTGTGAGTGCCTACCTCTAGAGTCACTAGGAGAAATCTGGTTAAAGACATTAGATCCCTTTGATACAAATCTCTAGGGAGGCTTGCCTACCAAGCCATTAGCCATACTCAGAAGCACTCCCGCTAGAGACCTCATTGGGCTCTCTATCCGCATCCTTGGTGGCATGGCTCCCTTTACTGCGGCTATCTCTATAACCCCGAGAGGGTGACGAATGGTAACCAGAGTAGTAGCTCCCATTTCGATCCCTATCGAGTTGTTGATCCTTATCCCTACTATCTGTAAGCTTAACCCTAGACCTGTAGTCTCATGAGCAGTCCCTGTTCCTATCGGCCTCCCAGTTCCTGTCCCTATCTCGGTCCTCTTCTTGACTCCTTCTCATTCATGTTTGTCGCTTTTGTTCACATAATGAGAATCCCTCCGCCTCAGAATTTCTTGGTCCGAGCCCCGGTCTTTGTCGTACTCGTGGTCGCGATTGCCTACATGCCTGTCGGCTGCCATAATAGTTCGTTCCAAGAAAAAAAAATCAAAACTCCTTTCCACTTCGCGGCTGTTGTGAAAACCCTAGAAGAAACCCTAAGAATTTTCGAAATCCCTCGACTCTCTTTGTTGTAACCCTCTACAAATCAGATGATAATAAAAACACCGTAGTGTTTCACAGAATTTGACTCGCAACTGTTGATCACAAAGCGTTTTTTTGCCATAACTACCTCCCTCGACACCCAAAGAGGATTTATATGAAAGTGAAAATAGAAAACTTTAAGAATTTGAGTTGCTTACCACGTATGGGAGGCAGGAGGAGGAATTTTGACATCTTGAGGTGCAATACATGCATCTGGGATTGTAGTAAATATCTTCCATCTTCCAAAATGACATTTGCAGAAGGTCGATGATTCTTGCTCCCAGCATGAGCTTCAAAGTTTGTTAGAAATAACAACCTATTGGAAATAGACCGGTTCTCTCAAGAAACGAGCCTTCGCAACTCTCTAGCCAGTTACAATCGTCATCGGTCTATCAAGAAACCAGCGTTCACAAGTTTTTAGCAAGTCACAACTGCCACATGTCGACTTATCTCAAATCAACGAATGAGTATAATTTAATCGTCTAATGAAAGATCGAATGATGCATAGTGAGGAGAAGTGGGCAGCAAAGGAGTTCTTCCCACAGGAAAACGCCTTAGGGCGTAAATATATATATATATAATTATAATTTGTATAATATTTTTTTATTATCATCATAATATAGTTTAATTAATTTTATATATTTTTTAGATTTTGAAAATATGAGTGGGTATGTGTATTCATATTTATTAAGTATTTAATTATTTTAATAGCTATTTATTAATAAGGAATTTAGACCTCTGTGATCCATAACATTGTATAGATAATCTTCGGCAAAATCACATAACCAATCTTTTGTCGACGCGTTTCGAACCAACCAGTGTGGTTCATCATCAGGACAAGTTGAAGAACCAATCCGGATTAGCTGACACACTGCGGTCACTCCTGCAGGTTACTAAGTTGAAATCTGATCTAGTGTATAAGCTAATCCGGATTGGTTCTTCAACTTGTCCTGACGATGAACCACAATGGTTGGTTCGAAACGCGTCGACAAAAGATTGGTTATGTGATTTTGCCGAAGATTATCTATACAAAGCTATTTATTAAATCACTTAACCTCAATTTGAGGAAACCTAAACAAATGAAGCGTAAAAAATAAGAAAATTTTAATAATTCATGAGAAAAAGTAACGCCAATCACGCGAATTCATGACAGATCGTTCTGCCAATGACGTGGATTAGCGACCATACGATGATGACGTGCGTACTTTGTTAATTGTCGTAGGATAGAACAACATTATAGTTCAAGAATAAAGAGAATATTTTTAGGTTAATGTTGAAAGAATGGGAGAATGAGATGGGCGAAGTCTTTATCGCGATTAATTCTCATCTTAATCGTGAAAGAGTAAGAGAATGGGATGGGCGAAGTGGTTATTGCGTTAACGATTTTTTTTTTGAAGTTAAGAGAATGGAATGGGATGGGTTTAACGCTTTAATTATTTGGAATTTTTCTTTTAAATTGGGTAATACATTTTGGATGAGATTGTCATGTCAGAGGATGGGATGGGCGAAGTGCTTATTGCGTTAATGCTTTTTTTGAAACTTAAGAGAATGGAATGGGCTGGGTTTAACGCTTTACTTATTTGGAATTTTTCTTCTAAATTAGGTAATAGATTTTCATGAGATTGTAATGTTTTGTTTTTAAATTGTAATTTTATTTGTAAATTTGGAATTAATTAATTTATAGATGGTATAAATTTTAACAATTTTACATTATAATTAAAAAAAACATAATTTAAAAAAAATTGATTAAAAAGGACTTCAAAGGAAAAAACATAACTTAAAAAAAAATTGATTAAAAAAGAGAAAAGGAATTTGACCATAAAATTTCTAATTTTCATTAACATGAGATTTGTAATTCTCAAAACATTCTATTATTTCTAAAATTTTTGGTTTAAATTTAATTATAATTATATCAAAAATCAAAATTTTGTTTTTTTTTTTTTAATTTATCCATAAAGTTTTGTTAATAAAATGATTCAAATCTACTAATTCAAATACAAGGTTGTGTGAGGAGATTTGTAGTTCTTCCAATATTTAATAAGGAATTATGTAATATTTAAAAAAATATATATTAATAACAAAAATAATTCAATATGTGTATATGTAGGTGCATGTATTAACATTTTAGATAAAGTATTTTAATGTTAACTATGTATATATTATATAAAATTAGTGAAAACAAAATAATGGATTAGGTTAAAATATTTATTAGTGTTTCGCATAAACCTATCTTAATTCCAAATCTACTAAGAGGAAATCAAATTTATTGAATTGCAAAGTTTTCCTCAAGTTTTACACTCAAAAAGATGTTAAGATAGTTTAGTGTGTAACAATTCTAATTTGGTATAACAACTTCATCTATATTCCAGATCTACCAAAAGCCGAGAAAGATCAAATCATTTAGTGTGTGAAATATATATATATACATAAAAATTGTTTTCGTTATTAATATTTTTTAAAATGTTGCATGTCAACTCTATATTAAACATTAAAAAAATTGTAAATCTCATCGTATTTAAATTAAAAAAAACTATCAATAAACCAAATGTTATTGGATACATCACATCTCTACCTATTTTTTAAATATATAAAAATAAATAAAAATAAAACAAAAATATCAAATATAATAATATTTTTGTTACGTGAAAACCCAATCTTTACTAGGAAAAAAAAAAAAAAAATTGTCCTGAAAACTTACAACTAAAAAAATATTATAGCCATTAAGCAAATAATAGATCGTTATGCCAATCACGTGGATTCGCGAGCATATGATGGTAACGTGCGTACTTTGTTAATTCTAATAAGATGGGACATCATAGAACAACGTTATAGTTCAAGAATGAAGAGAATATTTTTATATTAAGGTTAAAAGAATTTTTTATTTTTATTGTGCTAAATTATTATAATAAAATTTCTGTAAAATTTTTAATTTTCATTAATATAAGATTGAAATTTTCATTAACAAGGGGGATTTTTATATGAGTGAAAATTTATTATAATTTAGTAGTCAAATTAACATGAGATTTCTAATCGTCAAAGAATTTCATTATTTATCATATTTTTATTTTAAATTTAATTATAATTATATTAAAAATAAAATTTTATTTTCGTAAAGAAAACTTTAACCATAAAATTTTACTGATAAAATGGATCAAATTTATCATGAACAAAATAACAATTTTTTCATATGTAAGTCTCTTTTTTAGTGACAAATTTGAAAAAAGGTATACACCTCAAAAAACTTAACAATTGGAGGGATTAAGTATTTTAAGGGCTAAAGTTTTCACTCTAAAAGAGCTTTGCATATCAAGATATTTGATCTATTTATGCCCATATTAGATTCGTAGAGAGAGAGAGAGAGAGAGAGAGAGAGAGAGAGACCATGAGTAATTTTTCATTGTTTAAATGATTCAAATACAACGTTTTGTATGAGGAAGATTTGTAATTCCTCCAATATTTAATAGGGAGTTATATAACATTTTAAATTATTAATGACATGTATTAACATTTTAGTTTGAATCATAAATAAAGTATTTCAATGTCAACTATGTATATATTATATAAAACTAGTGAAAAAACAGATATCTAGCTTAACTCCATATCTATAAGAGTTAATCAAATATATGGAATTACAAACCTTTCAAGTTTTGCATAAAAAAAGAAACTTGCATCTTGAGAGATTTGATTCTTCTCGTTGTTTTACATACTAGAGTTAAGAGAGATCTATGATGGTGGTAATAATATATGAAAAGTAGTTTAGTGTGTGTGTGATAATCCTAATTTGGTATTAGAGCTCCATGTATACTCTTGGTAGACTCAAGTTTTACACTCAAAAAAATGCTTACATCTTGAGAGATTTGATTCCTCTAGTTTGACAAATCTAGAGTTAAGACAAATGTATGATGGTCATACTAATATATGGAAAGTAATTTAGTGTGTGATAATCCTAATCTGGTATCATAGCTCCATCTACCAAGGGTCCAAAGGGATCAAATCATTTAGTGTGTGATATATTTATATGTGTGCGTGTGTTATTAATATTTTTTAAATTGTTACATGTCAACTCCATATTGGACATTGAAGGAATTATAAATCTATGCATATCTTAAATCAGAAAGAACCTATTAATGGAGAAAGTGTTGTTATATGTTGTCTATATATATATATATATAAAGAAAAAGTGAAACAAAAATTGTTAAATATGACACTATGCCTCACATCCCAATATTTAATATTCTTGTACTCAAATTTTGAGCAAAAGAGTCATGCAACCATCAAAAGAATAATATGCCAATCACCTGGATTAGCGACCATATGATGATAACATGCTTACTTTGTCAAGAATGAAGATAGTATTTTTATACTAGCATTTGCACCAAAAGAGTGCAAAGACATGCCAATAGAACTGTAGATAATATAATAATTCTATCACCAAACTCATAAAGAAACTAGAAGAAGAAAAAAGCATAAATTTAAATTAGGATGTTTAGTTATTCTGCCACAAATGAAATTATAATTATATTTTTCTAGAAATAAATTTATAATGAGAGGATTAATTACAATCACAAGAGATAAGACATTGTTTGTAATTTTAATAGTTGAGATTTGTAAAAAGGTATGATAAATTGTATAATAATATAGAAGAGAAATAAAGTTAACTGTTAGATCTATAAATAAATATGTATTCAAATATGTAATATTAATAATTCACCACCAGCAAAACCCAAAAATTGGATTTAATCGGTTCCTTTCCATTCCATCCCATTTGAGGCCCTACACATGGATTGATAAAAAAATAATAATACAAAACCCAAAAATTAGATTTAATCAGTTCCTTTCCATTCCATCCCATCTAAGACCCTGCACATGGATTAATAAAAGGATAATAATATAAACATTCAAAAAGAGATTAAATGCATATAACTTTAACTTACACTTTTTAAACAATGCATGTACTATATGAATTTTGATATTAAGAGAAAAAACGAATTTCTTTCCCCATAAATAAAAGTTATATTTAATTTTAATTTTTGTGTAATGAACATTTGTAGGTGTAATAAGCACCAAGTTACCTACATATAAACTACCCACTCATTTTGATTGCAAACTTAAATTATACGATCTATATCTGCAATACATACTATACTACCCAATACCTTGTACCTAAATATGACTGCTCTTAGTGTATTTTCCACATGGAACGAGCATCGACGACACCTACTTCCTATCACACTTAGCTTGTGTCGGTCTACAATATTAATGTACTATTGTAATGTACTACGAGAATGGGGCATATATGAATGATTCATGTTATGAATGTCGATCAACATATGTTCGATCATATATATATATATATATATATATATATATATTCATGTTATGAATGTCGATCAACATATGTTCGATTATATATACATATATATGTGTGTGTGTGTGTGTGTGTGTGCAGGTTCCCGGACCCGGACGACCGACAGATCTCCCTTTCTGTTGCAACCGCATCTGTCTCCATCTATCGGCGGTAACAACTAACAACATGGGTGATGTTATGGAGGTCGAGGAGCTTGATTATTCTAAGGATCCTTTCCCTGACCACGTCATATTTGGAAACCCTAACCTCATATTGCCGGCATCTGGCTCATCTCCCCCATCCATTCCTACTCTGTCAAGCACTGCACCGGTGGTTACCTATCCTGGTCATAGTACAGCTCCGTTGTTCTTCGGGTCACTTTCCATTGATTCTCCCGCACTCGACTGCCCTCCTTTATCACCGGGCACTCTTCACATTCTCACTACAAACACTCCACCTTCGCCCTCTTTTGATCCGAATCCACCGACAGACCACCTCCATCCGTCCAGTTCGACTCTTTTCACAGCTCCGCCAGAGGACCTCCAGGCATCCGGGGGTCAAAACCCTCCCATCTCTGCAAACTCCTCGTCGGCTGTTTTGAAACCCCTGCGGTGAAGGTCAAATCAACAGCTCATACAACTCAGGAGGGCTCACCAGATCCGTTGTCGGACCATCCATCTGCCCCACGAACTGGGAAACGGAAGACGAAGTGTGTGAAGGCTACCACAAAGGACATCACAATACGTTTTGGCGAAAGTTCTGCTATTGGGGAAGCTGCATACATGGCTAACACTGTGCTGGTTGGACATGTTCGAGGCCAAGCATACTCAACAAACAGGCTCACCTTATGGGTCCGAGAGATTTGGGGAAGTATGCTTAAGGAACTGCCTAAGGTGCAGGTATTGCCCAGGGGTTGGTTTGCTCTTCATTTTGCAAAATAAAATTACACAGATCTGGTCCTCACAAGATATTGGCATATTGAGATGGCCCCTGTACTCCTCAAGAGATGGAGTCCCCTTTTCGACCCAGAGAGGGAGAAAATTGGGGTGGGACCTCTTTGGGTTCGCTTGCCAGGGCTTCCACTACAATATTGGTGCGAGGAGGTTTTCGTTAGAATTGGAAATGCCTTAGGCACCTACCTGGACCATGACAGAACATTTGTGCAATCGAAGAACAGAACCCTAGCTCGCATTCTGGTCCATTTGGACACTCGTGAAGGTTTGGAAGAGAAAATCACTCTTCAATGGGGGAAATAAACTCGGGTACAGATCCTGGACTACGAAGGAGTTCCCTTCCGATGTAGAAGATTTCACAGAGTGGGGCACATCTTTAAGGAATGCTCACTCATAAAAAAAACAAAGGAGCCTCCGAGGGCACCTACCACTTCTACAAGGAATGAAGCACCGACTCTGAATCTCTCTCCTAGTTCAGGTCCACATCCTCCGGTCAGCAACATCACCCTGAGGACGGTGGAAGGAGTGCACAGAGCACCATCGCCCCCCCTCACAAGAGCTCGTGCTGCAGCTGAGGCCGCAAAATTATCAGGTATTTCTCTGACCTCTTGCCCTACCTCATTTTCTTATTGTTCATCTCTTGTTTCATCCACCATTAACACATCGGTGGCTCACTGCACTATGGCTCCATCATTACCTTCCATCGCCACCACTGCGCCATCTTTGCCCACTCTATCATCCAATTCCACCTCCCCATCATCAAACGGGAAGTCACCATCTCACAATTACAACCTTCACTCTCGTTCTCACTCTGGTGGTCCCCCGTCTCATATCTCCGGTTTGGGACTTACCCAACCTGGTTCTGTCATCCTTTCATCTCGCGGGAGAAAATCAAATCTATCCATAGCCATCAAACGAGCTAGGGCAGAGGTCGCCTCTGGTAGACAATCCACTTTGGAAGGGGTTCTTAGAGCACTGAACACCCCGGGCAGGGTTCCCCCGTGAAGTGCCTCTCATTCAATTGCAAAGTCATGGCTAGTGCCTCCAAGAAACTAGCCCTGCGTAGACTTTTCAAAGTAGAGCCTTCTAACATCATCATGCTGCAAGAAACCCTAGGTGAGGTCAATAACATCACCAGCACATTAATTTCCTTATCTCCTAGATGGAATGTTTTGGCCACAGATGTTGTGGGTCGATCAAGGGGCCTAGCCATTGGCTACAATCCTCGCAACATTAAGGTCTTAGCATCCTGGGGTGGCCATGGATTTATTGGCTTAGATCTTTTCTCAACAGAGCTTGGTCTAAACATGAGGGTCATTAATATATATGGTCCCTGCCATCAACGGGAAAACTTCTGGCAACATCTGTTAAATCTATCGATTTTTTCTCTTGATCACATCATTCTTGGGGGAGATCTCAATTTCTCTATGGGATTTGGAGAATCTTAGGGGTCACAAGCACAAGTGGACTCTATCACTAGCTATATGACCAACCTTCTGGAACAGCACAATTTGGTGGATATCCCCATGAATAAGACACTCCCTACTTGGCGAAACAGAAGGGTGGGGGATGCTGTACTAGCAAGGATATTAGATCGTTTTCTGATAAAGGTCCCCCCCTTATGAATCAACTGCATCATTACAAATAATGGGTGGGTTCACGGGGCATCTGAGATCACTCCCCCATTTATCTTGAAGTGTTTGGCCCCCATCCTAAACCAAAAGCACCATTTAAATTTAATCATGTTTGGCTTCAGGACCCTGAGTACATAAACATGGTCTCAGATTACTGGAATTCCAACCCTATTGATAGACATATTCCTTGACAAAGGGTTTCTGCCACAACTTGTCCCAGCTCAAGCATCTATCTATCGAATGGGCAAAAGAGAAACATCAGAGGGAGGATTTATTATTATCACAAATGTAAGTTGAGTTGAGCATATTGCTCGATGACCAAAACCTAGGATTTACTTCAGCTGACGACAAAGCTCACCTGATTGAGCTAGAAAACCAAAAGGAAAGGATTTTGAAGGAGAAAGAGGAATCTTGGCACCTCTGAAGTAGAGCTATATGGTTAAAATCAGGAGATGACAACACAAGATTCTTTCAGGATTATGCAAAAGGTAGAAAAATTTCAAATACAATATGGAACTTACCTCTACCTGATGGGGGAGTAACTGACACCTTTAACAAACTCTCCCATATTGGCAGCTCTCATTTCAGGAATCTCTTCAAAAACCCTCCTCGGTCAAATCTAGCCTATATCATCAATGTGGTAGGACCTTTTCCCTGATTTGTAAATGATGATGAGGCCAAGGAGCTAATCGCTCCTGTTACTACTAGCAGACTGGAAGGAACGTTGAAATGGTTCAAAAAGGACAAGAATGCTGGGCCAAACGAGTGGATGATAGAATTCTATCTTGCATTCTATGAACTTCTGTGGAATGATCTATTAAAAGTTGTGGAAGAGTACAGAATATCCAGATCCATGTACAATGCTGTCAATTCTACTTTTATTACCCTTATCCCGAAATCTGATTCCCCTTCCTCTTTCAATGACTATAGGCCTATCTCATTATCCAACTGTCTATACAAAATTATTTCCAATGTCATTGCAAATCATCTTCGGCCCATTCTTTCTCACCATATCGCCCCCCAGCAATTTTCCTTTCTCGAGCATCACCAGATCCATGAATCTATTGGCTTGGCCCATGAGGCCATCCACTCGATCTGGACTAAACACCTAAAAGGTATCATCCTAAAGATCGACCTGGAAAAATCTTTTGACTGAGTCAGTTGGCTCTACATCAAGATGCTCCTTATACACCTGGGCTTCCCCCATGATTTCATTGCTTGGATTATGGCTTGCATCACCTCCCCTACCTACAGTGTACTCATCAATGGATCTGCCTCCCATTTCTTTCATGCTGAGCGGGGTCTCAGACAAGGTTGTCCCCTCTCCCCCCTACTCTTTCTGATTGTTATGGATGGGCTTAGCCATTTACTAGCTACTGCTAAAAGAGATGGCAGCCTTCGTGGTCTCAAGATATCTGATTCCTGCTTCCTCACTCATCTCCTATTTGTGGATGATGTTCTCATTTTCCTGGATGGGAGCATAAGAGACACTCTCACTTTCTCCAAAATTCTCTCCCTCTTCTCGTTGGCTACAGGTATGCAGGCTAATCATGGGAAATCTACCATTACCTTAGCCCTCACTTCCATCCAGGAGTCACAACTTGCACAACAACACTTCCCTTATTGCATCATACCTCTGGATAGGGGGTTCAAATATCTGGGATTTTGGATTAAGCCTCTCAGCCAGAAAATTGCAGATTGGGTCTGGCTTGTCACCAAGCTGGAAAAAAGGCTTTCTAATTGGAGTCATAGATACTTATCCAGAGCTGGCAGATTAGTACTCATCAAATCTGTTCTTGAGGCCACCCCTGTTTTCTGGATGGCATTAGCATGGATCCCCAGAAACATTCTGGCCAGACTGCAACAACTTTGTAGCAAATATCTCTGGAACGGTCACCAAGACAAAAAGATCTTTGCCTGGGTTAGCTAGAATAAGATTGCCTTGACTAAAAAATGGGGAGGATGGGGGTTAAATTTGCACAAGCCCTAGCTGCAAAAATGGGATGGACTCTATTGACTGGGAAAAATCTATGGACTACAATTTCATATCACAAGTAAATTTGGCCACATCAAATTATGGATTGGGTTCGTATGCTGAGCTAGCCTAGAACTGGTATTTCATCAGTGTGGAAGGCCCTCCTACACTCCCTGCCTAGCATCAAAAACAATCTCGTTTGGAGAATAAATGACGGATCAAAGGCTCGCATTGGAATGGATCCCTGGACTGGGGGAGGAGGTAGATTCTAGCTATCAAGAGAACTCATCCAGCACCTTCATTCTCATGAGATAAAGGTTATAGCACACATAGTGGATCCACTGAACACCAACATATTCACACAAGGATGGAAATCTGCCCTGCAGCTTGATATTCCACCACAGTGGCATCAAGAATGGCATGATTACACAAATGCACTGTGTGAATCACACATCAGGATCAAGGAAGGACCAGATGAACTCGTCTGGAGTCTTGCTGAGAATGGCATTTATTCTCCAAAGGCCGGATATCTCAATCTGATCTCACACAAACAGCCGGAGCAGACAGCGTTTTGGTGGAAGAGTATATGGAAACTTGTATCGCCCCCAAGAACAAGACTGTTCTTTTGGTGTATTCTCAGAGATAAAGTTCCCACGGGAGAGTCACTATCTCACCGATCTTTCCATGGCCCTCACTGGTGTGTCTTATGCAAGAATTCTTCTAAATCGACACTGCATTTATTCCTTCAATGTAATTCTCTAATCAATCTATGGCAGAATATCTCCTCATCAATTCATATTACCGGGAAATGGGAGGGTGACAACATTGGTCGAGCATGGGAAAACTGGTGCAATCTTCATCATGGAACTAGATTACAATGTCTACCCTTGATCATCTACTAGCATCTATGGTTGGCTTGGAATTGAATTATTTTTGAAGATAGATGTGTTTGCTGGCTGCATATTACTACCCGAATCATATCTGCCTATCACGAGTTGCTTGAGCCACACAAACGTCGGCCTCGTAGACCACATGATCCTACGCCTATTAACAAAAATTCTCCTTGGGCATTCTTTGATGGTGCTGCACAGCACCATGAATGTGGCGGTGGATTCATACTATACATTAATGAACAACGTTTCTACAAAGTAAAGATGGGGCTTGGTGAGGGAACAAATAATTTTGTATAGCTCATTAGACTCCGTCATCTACTGCATTTTTCATTGGGTCATAACTGCATGGATTTAAACATATATGGTGACTCAAAAATCATAGTTAATTGGTTCAATAATATTACTGTCTGTCACTCACACACACTCAGTAATATTTTGGATGAAGTGAATTTGTTCAAAGCTCAGTTTAACACTATTTCATGTAATCACATTTACAGGGAACATAACTACAGTGCTGATGGGCTTTCCAAGGAGGCCACGGTACTTCCCCGAGGAGAGTGGATGATACAGGAGCAGAGAGGTTCCAATGAATATCACTATTATCATTGGCCCTATAATGATCAAAACTACCACAAGGCAGAGAGCCCCTAGATTACAATTTTTTGGCTCTATTTTTGATGGATATGCATGGCTCATGCATTGTATATATTTTCACATAGGCTATATTTCTTGTATATATTCTTAGACTTTCAGCAAAGACAACACTCTGCGTGGTGTATGTGGAACTATTGTAGATGATCGACATATTTATAGCTTTTTATTTATACTATTATATCAGATAGTGATTGAACACCTTGTGTGGTGATGATTGCAACATGAACTCAAAGTTTTTACAAACTGAACAACAATTTTGAAAATGCCCTCAGTGGCAAAGGACAATACACCATATGTTGAAAGCATCTACAACATGTAAATTTTCAATCATAATGAAATATTACGATTTTTCCAATGGAAATATATATATATATATAGTTTCAGTGACGTTTGTCATACGTTTCGATTTCAAAAACTCATGCAAGGGTGAATGTGTTAATGGTCCTTTATATCCCAAGGTATCTATAATGATCTGGAATTCTGGACAATTGAGATCACATCAAACTTTTAGGTGGTGGAGATTTGGCGGATGGGAGTTGGGGTAATGACTGACCCCAATGCAGTCATCTTCTATCAGCTCTAACAAGTCTAAGTGAAAAGGTATTTAGCAATCATATCACAAATATCAGTGTTCTTGATTGAATGCTCATTCGATTCACTCTTTAAGGATAGCATTCTCGATTAAAAGATCTAACCATTTTTTTTTGTTTTGGTTATTGATCGAACATGTTTCCTACTTAACCAACTATAAGCCCAAGCTACAAACAAAAATATGTGAGGTCCTAAGAAGACCAATTTTTAAGTGGCTGCTTTTAGATGCCTACTGAAGCCCTCTCTCGTTTAGTGTGTCTGGTATCTAAACTCGATGATAGGACCCTGAATCTCACCACTTCCTGCTCAATCCATTCATGTCAATCTCAATGCCACAACAGAATATAATAAAACTTAACAACTCACCCACGGTCACACCAAAGGCACAATTGGCCAAGTTTAAGTGATTCTTATAATCACACAGGCGCACAAGAGCATGGTACATAGGTATCAAGGATGGTCATAATGTAATAGGGATTTAGTAAGTAGATTGTTTACATATGACTCGATGATCTTATGGATAATGTCATGAAGAAAAAAAAGCATAGCTTGTTAGTAGGTAGCTTTCATGTTTTTGAGACCAAAAGTCACGTGTACTATTAGCATCATAGTAAAATTGCCTTATAAAACAGGGCTAACTTGTAGTAGGCTTGTGAAATTACTAACTTCATAGATAACTCCTTTAGGAGAAACCAATAGTACCTCTGCCCCATTGCCATATTTTTTGCAGTTTTTCATCAATTGGGTGGTGTTAATAAGCTAGCTATTAATGTAGAGGTTTGGGTAGTTGCAGGGTTGTATGAGTGGCGGAGTAGGTCAAGGGTTCATGGAGCCCCAAAGTGGATGCACCACTGTACAAGCCAGTGGAGAAATATAGGCCACATAACTGGTCTCATATTAGCAGAGGAACTCCGTGGTCTTAGATTAACAGAGGAATTACAGGATACTTGGGGAAATATTCCAGGCTATGGTGGTGCAACCAGTTGAGCTTCTAGGTGGAGAACTGCCCTTTCAATCCATATGAAGATGCCACCATCATACAATTCCATGTGCGCCATGGCAAAAAGTGGGCTACGGTTGCACGCCTCCTCCCAAGTCGCACTGAAAATGCTATCAAGAACCACTGGAACTCGGCCTTGTGACGTCGCTATCATGGTGGGAAAGACAAGAGAAATGGGCTAGCTATGAACTTGGAGTCGGCAGCTAAGGACAAAGAAATAATGACTCTGATGACACCTGTCATAGCGACAACTACGACAACGACAATTCCAATGGCCTTAGTGTTCCCATTAGCCATAGACAATGTTAGTAAACAAAGCAACAATAATTGCAACATTAATGACAATTCGGGAGATTCTAAGGTCGAGTTCTGTATGCTTAAACATGTTGGAGAGAATTGGTCAACAAGGTGACACTGTTGATTTGCGACACCTGTCACGGACGATGAATCTCAGCAGTATCAACATCAACCTAACAATATAATGCCTATCGAAATAATTAATCGCGAAAGAATAAGAGAATGATTTGGGCGAAGTACTTATTTCTTTTTTTGGAACTTATGGGGACAGGTGAAGTGTTTATCTCTTTAATTGTTTGGAATTTACTTTTCTTAAAATTAGGAAACATAATTTCGATGAGATTGTAATGTTTTCATTTTAAATTTTGTTTTTAATTGTAAATTTGCATTTAATTAATTTTTAGATGTTTAGTTTGTTTAAATTTTAACAATTTAAAATTATGATTTTAAAAAAATGGTTATATTTTGAGGAAAAATGATTAATTTTTTTTATTTAAAAGCACTTAAAAATATCATCTTGTTAAATTAATACAATAATATCTCTAATTTTCATTAATATGAGATTTCTATTGCTCAAAACATTTCATTATATCTAACTTTTTGTTTTAAATTTAGTTACAAATATACCATAAATCTAAATTCCACTTCTGCAAGGAAAACTTTATCCATAAAACTTTGTTAGTAAAAAATTTAAACAATTAAAAGAAAAAACTTAAATTATCTATTTCCCGAAATAATCAATTAAAACAGATAACCGATATAGAACCATCACAACCAAAAATTTACCATCTGCATAAATCTTTCCATATACAAACTATTTTTTGAGTGAACAGTTGAAAAAAGGTTTACACTGCAAAAGAATATATGTGTGTGTGTGTGTGTGTGTGTGTGTGTGTGTGTGTGTATATATATATATATATACACACACACACATATATATAGATACATATACACACACATATATATAGACACACACACACACACACACACATATTTGTGGTGTAAATCTTTTTTCAAGTTTTTCACTCTAAAAAGGGATTTGCATATCAAAATATTTGATCCATTTCTAGGCGTAGTAGATTTGTGCTATATATATATATATATATATATATATATATATATATATATATATATATATATATATATATATATATATACCATGTGTAATTTTTCATTATTGAAATTATAATTTTGAATGCATAAATTGATACAAGATAATAAATAATTCAATGAGTGTGTATATGTATATAATTATGAATACGAGGGGATTGTATTATCATTTTAATGTGAATCATGAATAAAGTATTTTTTATATATTATATAAAACTAGTGAAAACAAAAAATGTCTTTAGATAAAACAATTTATTAGTGTTTTTCTCAAAATCAACATAGATGTATGTTAACTCTAAAGCTACCAAGAAACCAAAGGAATCAAATTTATAATCTTTCCTCAAGTTTTGTGCTAAAAATAGGTTTGCATCTTGAGAGATTTGATGTGTGTCAGTGTTTGGTAGATGTGGAGTAAGACACTTCTATTTTGATGATAATAAAATAAGGAAAATGATTTAGTGTGTGTAAAAATTCTAGTTAGTACTAGAGCTCCATCTATACTTTGGATTTACCAAATGCTGGTAGGGATCAAATAATTTAGTGTGTGCGATATATATATATATATATATATATATATATATATATATATATATATATATATATATATAATTTAGTGTGTGCAATATATATAGCCTCTTCGACACTCTTGCTCTAAGTAATTATGAAGGAAAACATCCTAGTGGCCGCAGGACCAAGCTCTAGTAGATTCCATTCTGCACCAGACAAAAGCGGTGGTGAACGCGCAAGTAGTTGGTGAACAAATGGAAATGGAAGCAAGTGATGTTTGAATGTTATATTTTTTTGCTAAAGACTATGAAGTTTTTTGGCGGATATATAGAGTAAATAATGTAAAAATCCTTGAATGGAAAAGACCAAGTAGAACTAGAATGTTTAGCGAACAATTGTCATCAATTGTTGAAGAAGAATGATATTTGAATCAATATAATCTAACAATTTCTTTAAAAAAAAGTTGAACTAAATGTTACATGTCAACTCCCTATTAATAATCTAATAAATTACACATCTCCCTCACAAAAAGGGAAAAAATGTAAGTTTTTTTCTTTTTACTTTATTTTCTCTATATAGGGTTGATATAAAATTATGTTATTTAATATGTAATTTGGGATGGTGGACACTAATTTTTTACAATGAATAATTTTTTATTTTAAATATTACATCTCAATTGATCATATAATGAATTATACATCATATAATATCAATACTTTTATTTTTACATGCCATCCATGAGGTGTAGCTCAGTTGACCACCACAATGAAAATAAAGACTTGTGAGTAAAAGATAGAAGGTTCAATTCTCTCAGAACTAACTTGATCTAGGAGAGGAGGAGAGCTTGTAGGAGGTTTATGTGACAACATCTCCCTCATATTGGGCTCTAAAGCATCTATGGATGCAAAAATACCTTGAAATTCACATTAGACATTTGGATTATGTAGAATACACAACTTAAATTGACCTTTAAATATACTTGAAGAATGATCAAAATATTGAAATGTTTTAACCATAAAAATATATTTATGTTTATTACTTTATATAACATATACATATATGCATAAATGACAGTGAAATATTTTATAGAAAATTTTATTTATGGAGTACATTGTCCGTATTAAAATGCTTTTATTGTTATTAATATAATTTTAAATACATGTCAATATTACGTAACCTTGAATAGTGAAATCTTTTATGTATGCTGCACATTGGATATTTTTATTATTAAAAATATTTTTGAAATGTTAAATGTCCATTTTAAGTTAAAAATTATATGAACTACACATATTCATTTTGTTAGCAAGTTTTTACTTTTTATTATTTCTTCCTTGTGGCAATTGAAAACACACACATACACGCACATATATTGAAATATATCATGTAACATAGATATTTAAACAATTTATTTCAGATTTATATTGAAATATTTAAAAGGAAAATATAGCCTTCTCACTCTCCAATACATATAAAAGATCTAAAAATTAATTCTTATACATAAATCTCTGACCCACCAAGGAAAAATTTGAAGTTTTTAGGTAACATATTTTGTTTTTGTCATGGATTGCATCATAGGATTAAAAACCTTATTTGAGAAGGGATGGAATTAGTTACAAAATCAAAGACTGTTACAAAATATTTGTTCTCTTTTCATTTATAATTTCAGTGTACTAATAATGTTACAGAATATAAAGCACTTATACTTGGGTTAAAGAACGCCATTGATCTTAAGCTATAGTGACTGAAAGTGATAGGTGATTCAGAAATTATCATGAGCTGAGTATGCAATACCATCCACTATATATCACCTAATCTGAAAAGTTATCAACAAGATTTATGGATATTTCTTTCCTTTATCAAATATTTTGATATCAAATATGTACATAGAGTGAACGATGCCTCCACTAATACTTTATAAAATGTAGCCGCCACATTTACTCCACTTAAAGATGGATTTTATATTGAAATTATTTATAAACCCCATACATGATAATGTGACTAATTTACATGTATTCAATGATGATAAATAAATCTTTGATTTTATGGCGAATGTTGAAATTTTCAAGGATGTGGCTATCAACAAAGATGTACATGATAAATATTTATAATAAGTAGCTAAAGTATGCAAAGGAAACCTGGTGCCTAAAGGAGTGGTCTCGTTGGAAAATCTCTTCAATTTTCAAAATTGTTTCAAGGGTTCACCGAATACCAAGACCAAAACTCAAAATTCATATAAGCGTATCAACATTGGGATAACTGAAGATCCTCAATTTGTCAATATTGACATGTATTATTCCCCATAGCATTGACATGTTTTCATCCGCTTATTAAAACAATACAGAGATGTGTTTGCATGGACATACGAAAATTTAAAAACTTATGACACTAGAATTATACAACACATGATTCCCATAAAGGAAGGGACAAAGCCATTCCAACAAAAGCTTAGAAAAATGCATCCTAAACTTGAGACCCTCACATAGAAAGTGTTAAAAAAGTTGTTGGATGCCCGAATTATATTCAATTTTTTCCATTCAACATGGGTTTGAATTCTCATCTCAGTGAGGAAAAAATCCTATGAGATTAGACTATGCGTAGATTTGAGAAATATCAACTGAGCATCCGATAAAGACAAATACCTCATTCCTTCTATGGAGCAAGTATTAGATATGGTTTTTGAAGTGGAGATGTTCTCGCTACTAGATGGATTTTCGTGCTATAATCAAGTTATAGTAGTAGAGCTAAAATAACTAAAAACCACCTTCAAAACCAAATGGGGTACATTTGAATTTAGATAAATGTCATTTGGGTTAATCAACACATGTGCTACATTTTAATGAGAAATGGATATCGTGTTACTGTTCTTCGTGGTTGAAGCATGGTAGTATATCTCGATGACGATTTTTTTTTATCTAAACAAAGATCCATTCATTTGCACAATCTCAAACAAATCTTTGAAATGTGTTGAAATTATGGCATATCCTTAATCACAAAGAAAATAATCTTCGTTGTGTCTAAGGGAAACCTCCCAGGACACATTATAACAAAGAGAAAAAATAAAGTAGACCTAGAAAGGGTTAAAATTATTTGTCAAATACCACATCCCATAAATAAGAAGGCAAAGAAGTCCTTCCTTGGGATGATTAATTTCTTAAGGAAATTCATTTGTGACTATGCACATATTTTCAAACCTTTATAGGATATGACTAAAAAATATACAACATTCAAATGGGATCAAAAGGAGAGTGATGCTTTTGCTTGAATAAAACATGCCATAATTGATGCACCCACACTATACCACCTGATATTTGAAAAGGACTTCTTCTTGTACACTTTTGCTTCAGACACTCGATTATGGTCATATTAACGCAAAATGACAATCAAGATAATGAAAAACCAATTTCATTTATGAGCATCATGTTACAAGGATCAGAATTGAACTGTCCTACCATGGAAAAACAAGCTTATACCGTTTACAAGGCAGTTAAACACTTCAGGCCCTATATTTTGAAAAGTCATGTTATATTGTTCATGCCTCACCCAGTTGTTTTTTCATTGTTTGTACAACAAGAGCTAAGTGGACGAAGAGTGAACTTGATGACATTATTATAAGAGTATGATATAGAATTCAATCTAGTTCACACTATCAAGAAGCAATAGGTTCACTGGAAGAATTCATGTCTAGTTGGGGGTAATATATTGAGATGTAAAATTTTGAATCCATTGCCCCATCAAAAAACCATCTTTGAGATACGGTAAAATACAATAAGATATTGAAAAAGGTACTTTTCCATCTAATCTTTCAGCAAAATAAAAGAGGGAAATTTAGCTGAAGGCACTTTTGTATCAACTAGTTGAAGGTGTGCTCCTTTAAACATATCATAACGATGTCTTATTCAAGTGCTTAGAATCCTCAGATTATGAAAAGGTTTTTGAATAATTTCACAATAGACCAACTAGTTGGAATTATACAGGGGACACCATTTCCCATAAGATTATGTGAGTAAAATATTATTGGCCAACTATATTAAAATATGCACATTCTTATTCTTGCAATTGTCCCATCTTCCAGAAATTTGTTGGTTGTGAAAAGAGGTCAATTTCCCCACTACAACTCATCATTGTTGAAGAACCCTTTTAGCAGTGGGGATGGGTTGTTTTGGAAAAAAATTCCTTCATTCGTCAAAGCAATATCGCTACATCTTGACTACTATAGTTTATTTTACTCAATGTGTAGAATCCATTCCAATCAAAGAAGTGAAAAATTATGAGGTCATCTACTTCATCAACTAAAACAACATCACCAGGTTTGGAATTCCTACGTAACTTGTATTTGATAGTGCAACATATTTTTCATCATTGAAATTATCTTATTTTGAATTGGAAAATAAAATTATCTTGAAAAGTTCATATAATCATTATCCTCACGGAAATGAGTCAACGAAAAAGAATTTAATTCAAATCATAAAGAAAACCATTTTAAATGAGCAAATGAATTGGCATAATGCTTGACAAATGCTTTATGGGCTGACCATGTAACTCCAAAACCTTCCCTCAGAAATTCCCCTTACTTCCTGGTCTATGGTGAGGAGGTGATCTAACTCTGAATCTCTATCTCCTAGCTTTACAATTGTGTCAGGAATCCAAAGGTAGATCTTGTCTAATTATGACAGATAGGATCAACATCTTTCTCAAATTGGTGGAAGAAAGGGAGAAAACAAAATAAAAATTTGATGTCCATAAGAAGTGTATTAAAAGTTGGTTTGATAAAAATTCAGCAAGGAATAAGGAATTCAATTTTGGAGATCTATTCCTTAAGTGGGATAAAACCCATGAGGATAGGAGAAATCACACTAAGTTCCAATCCTTGTGCATTGGTCCATACATGGTATATGAGAAGCTTGGTCCACACACTTATCGTCTGCAATCACTTCATGGGAATATTGAATGTCTTCCCGTAAATGGCCAAGACTTAAAACTTTACTTCTAGTAGCAACCTTAGGCTACATTTCTTGTTTATACATATTACTTTTCTTTCCTATCTTTATTTTGTTCTCTCTTGTTTTATGTCATGTTATTTCTTTTTCATTTCGTTCCATGTGTTTTGTTTTCAAATCATTGTATTTAAATAATATATTTTGTCAAAAGTGTCTTGTTTGGCTCAAACGATAATGTGGCGAGATTTTGAAAGAGCATTGAGAAAACCAAAAATGCTTGGATAAATTTTGATATCCTCCTTTTTTTTAGCCTTAATATCTTTAAAGCTTAGTGATTCCTAGATGGAAAATACTATTTGTTCGCATGAAAATATTTAGTAGATCTATGACACTCACATCTATAATATGTTCTTCATTTATCAGGTGAGTGTTTCTATTTATTGGTTTTTTAAACATGTCGACCCAATCAATTAGAGAAGGGAAAAGAGGAAACATAAGTGAGCATAGAAATTTTAGAGGATATATTTAAGTCCCCATAAAACAAGGAACAACCTCTCTTACCCATAAAATAAGTCGGGATCCCTCCCCTTCCCTGGAAAAATAAATTCCTATAAAATGCCAATGTGCATAATGTAAAACAAAATAAAGGGTAAAAGAAGAGAAATAATTCCTACACAAATAGGTGAAACAAGCAACTTCATCGGGGTATTGAACATGTTCACTGGAAACAAAGCAATGCTTTTGACTGCTTGGAGTGACTCTATTAGGGTACTAAACAAGATTCCCAGTGGTGGAGGAATGCCTAGGATTGATTTTAAAACTCTGAATACAATAAACTCGTAAACACATATCATCCTTCTCCCTAATCAAAACGATTAGAGTCTGACTAGTGTTATGAAAAGTGTTTGAGTCGATGCGAGGAATAGAAGATATTACATTTATAACTAGGATAAGTGGGAAAACTAAGGTGACTCATGAAATGATTCAATACTTACTGAAGGCTAGACTATAAGTGAAAATTAAGGTCTTAACATAGAATCTAAGGTCTTACTAGTGAATTGCCAAGTGTTGTCGCTGCCACAAATCCTCCAAAAATTTTGACCTCATTCAATTTTGGAGCCCTTACTGATCATACTTCAATTTTTTTTTATCGTTAAGGTCATCCTAAGTTTGTCTCACTTTTCCTAAGTGTTAAAGTCAGTGGGGTTTGCTTTGAAAAGCCTCAAAGTGATAGTTCGGTTTCCCTCACAAGCCTGACACTCTTGTCATTTGTAACACACTTTTCCTTGGTAGGATGAGCATACCTCTTCGAACTAGCGCTAATGGTATTTCAAAGACCAACATGAACACACTTTGTAGAAACAATCACCAAGGTAAGCACACTTCCTGGTAGCAAAGTGCATCTCAAAACTCTGCCCTATTTGTACAAGTGCCTTTTTCATATATACCCAAGTGCCCCCCAATGTTCACTACACTGTCATTTAGTCTCATTTGGAGCTCCTTGCACTTTCTAAGCCTAGAGTCCTTCCTTCCACTAGTGGTCATGCACATGCTTTTTCCCAAGTAAGATCTTTCACATGTGAAATTTGTGCTTGTTTTCTGTCATTTTAGTTCTTCCACTTTGTCTTTATCGTCTCTTCCTTTCCCCAATTATTCACATTCCTCATACTCACAATATATAAATATATATATATATATATATATATATATATATATATATATATATAGAGAGAGAGAGAGAGAGAGAAACAAAGAGAGATATGGTGTTCTTTCGCTTATCTAGTTTCCTCACTATCTCTTGCTAATGTTCATCTCCATACTTAGTCGTTTTCGATTCACTCTTCCTAACCTAGTGTCTTGGAGGTTTTATTCAAGATCCACAACTGTAACTCAACCCTCCTTGTCATTATACATTGCACTGATGCTAAACGTATGAGGTAGTTCTATCTTAAGCGCATTGTGTGCTTATAGTCCCTAGCTAATGCATTCTTGCACCAACAAACTCTGATGACACTAAACACTCAGATTTTCAAGCACTCATCACATTACACACTTCTAGTGTTTAGTTCAGCTGACCCCTGCTCCTTAACTATGTGAAATTCACCCACCACATGAAGTATCATCTTCATAGTGCATTTTGGGCTTCTATTAGATCGGAAAACCAACCCTCGTCACATGAGAATTTTCCATGTGCCCATCGAAAACCCTCTTCCAGTTCTAGCATGTAGCACACATCTAATGCTTAGACACAATGATCCTTATGCCTAGACCTTGCGCCTTGTGCTTGACACAAGACTTCCTATTAACCCTAGCCCATAGCACACTCTTAGAGCCCAACCCGTTCAACCTTGCCTCTAACTTGTGCGTTTGTCCCCGACCTTAGTGCATTGTCTTTCTATAGTCAATATTCTACATAAATTGAATAAGATAGAGTAGGATTTTGAACTAATCTTGTATGTGTTTCCATGAATGATATTCAACTTCCAGGTGCCCCAAATCTTCACTATATTAGCTTGTCATCATCCACTAACACCATGCCACCGGTTACAAGGAAAGGATTCATAAGAGAGCCAGTTAAAAGCATCATTGAGGGTGTTGTGGATAGTCTGAAACCCAAAGAACCAATATTAATAAACACAACATGCTTTATAGACAAATCCATTACCCTCACATGGAAAAAGGTATTTAATTACTTTGGAAAGAAAGAAATCTTGCAAGACCTAGAAGACAAAGAGGTATATGTCAATATCAGGAGGTCCATATTCCATAGAGTTGCATCCCACTACAAAATATTTCCTTATGCAAAAACCATTTGGTGGATATTACAACACATCGATTTTCAAAGTATGATCATAAGAGGTATAAATGGTGAGGATCTTTCCACCTATTAGGCTCATGATCCGCATGAGTATTATAAGCTCCGAAAGCATCAAGAATATATCAAAACAATGTTCTATGCTATTTTTTTGGAGTCCATGAAGGATATTCTTAAGACTTGGTAGCAAGAGCCAAGAAAATTTTGAGAGAAGCCTGACGATATCTATAGAACCAAGTCATTAAGGAAAGTGTACCAATATCTAATGGTTATGTGTTGTAGATTGTATGGATGCAAGAATATGAAGTTCTTCGAAGAAACATGGGTTTATATGGTACACCCATGCACCACCATGGGGATTGTTTTTAATTGGTCTGATCTCATAGCCCATAAACTGTAGAAAAGTGTTTCTAAGTCAATGAATGTAGCGCAAGGTGAGCAACTAGTGCTTTATATGTCATTCTATTTTCTAGATGGGATATGTTCTAAAAATAATTTTGCAGGTTTGGAGTGGAACTGGAGTAGAGAACAACCCCTTGTGCACATATATTGGAAGGCATTGTGGGATACCAATTATTGAGGCATGTATGTAAAAATCAATTAGCAATTCATCTCAGTATTATATCGTCTAGCATGCGAATAGATGTGCTGAGGTCGAGCATGATAGAAAGTCACTTGAGTATCGGTCAATGATGAAAACCGTTAACAAGCGCGAGAGAAACCACCAATAATGCCAATGGTTCTCAAGGTACTGTCCAGTACAATCCACGAAGTGTGAAGAATGAGCTGGAGTTGAACACTTGTGGAATCACCCAATCGATGACAAATGATGAAAGTCAACCGTCAGGTGCGAAGAACTTGCCATTGAGGCATGCAAGCTCCAAGGTACCAAAGGGGATCTCTAGATCAATCTCCTGGATAATGAGCTGATGTCGACAGGAGATGATTCGTCGCAGGAGGGCCATAATGTTTCCCCCATCGATGACACGAGATAAGGAAAAAGTGGTAGATGGCGAAACAGAGTATCAGAGGAGGAGGTAGGGATGTAAACTGCAGAAGGATTATACTGTTGAACATATCGGCGACACGACTTCAGAGGGTGGCAGGATTCGGGTACGAAGGGATCAGAGGCTCGATAGAGACGGTGTGAATCGGATGGGATGAGGCTAAATGGAAACCCAAACCCGCGGAAGGCCAAATGACGATGTATGGATGTTCCAACCCGACAAGAAGAAAAAGTGTCGATGTTCAAGAGTGATTAGCTGCCATAGATGATCAATGATGATTTCAAAATTTTCCCCCACCATTGCTGGCGAGTACCTGAATTATTTTTGAAAACAAGCTTGAAGGGGATAGCATATGCTTGTAATATAAGTCCGACGTTTGGTCGAATCCAACCTAGTAGTAGTTTAACGAGCCCTAGGGAGGAGAAGCTTGAGTCTAGTCATGGTGATGAGTCCAATGTCGTCAGGGTTTAACGAGTCCGACATAGGTAAAAATTAGAGTATTTTTCATGTTTAGAGAGTTTGAAAAAGACATGGAAAAGAAAAATCCAGAGAGGGTCCTTTTTCGTAGATTTGTGCCTCTCGAGCCCGAAAAAGTATAAAACGATACTCAAAAGAACCGCTTGACCATTACGATCAAGGAGTACTTTTCGTGATTAGTGACCTCGACCCGAAAAAGTAGAAAAGCGATCGAAACCATGTCATTTCATAACCAATAACGAACCCGAAATGACAAAAGCTCGACAATCTTTTCGTGTTTACACGGTCGGAAAAGAGATTAAAGCAGACCGCCTCTTATTTCATTTAATGAGTCAAAAGGAATAACTCAGCTATCTTTTCATCTTTTAAGTCAGAAAAGAGCGTTAAAGAAGACTTTGAAGCATGACATAACTCCACTACCTATATTTCGGAACAAGACACGTCAAACGTAAAACCCATTCGACATAAAATGACTAATATATGTGGAAACATAGTTAAAAAGTCAAAACTTTAATTAACCATGTGATAAAAATGAGAAAAAACCCACATTTTAAAATATAATTTTTTAATTTTCAAAAATTACTATAAAAGAGTGGGGTAATTCATTTGTTTTTACCATTTTCACTATTCATTTTACCTCGGAACGTTTTGGAGCACCAACCTGAGCAAAGTTCTCAAGCTGATTTCAGCCTCATCCATCCACGGTTCATCCTGAAACCTTCGCCAAGTAAGTACATTTTGCTGTGCACTACATTTTAGTAGCTTTTTTTCACGTAATTTGGTGGTAGGTAGGTGAATTTAGACGGATTTTTGAAACAGAGTCCACCTCTCGGTCATCGCGGCAAAGTCGCTCGGGTCTGCGATGACCGAGCATGCTTTACACATAACACCTTTGGATCATCACGAGAAACTGATGTATTTCCACGATGATCGCAAGAAAAATGAACCGTGAACTGAGCGCCATCGTGGCTGTTTTAAAAAACGGTCGTGATGGCGACGCAGAATTAATTTTTTGCGTAAATTATGAATTTAAATTTATAGGAGGAGTTCTAATTCATTCTTTCTTGTCATGCAGGGCATCATGGCATTTGTTTGGCAGGAATGAACTCACGACGTCAACGATGAGGAAGCCTTTGTTGATGTTGGGTGCTAAAATGCTTTACATGCGTGCGGGTTGCTAAAATTCTTCCTTACTCCGCACCTTCAGGCCCAACCCAATTTGTTAGAGCTGCTGATTCGTGCCTAGAACCCAACAGACGGAAAATTCATCATCCGTGGTAGAGAAATTGAGTTTGATGCTATAGACATATTTCCTAACTGGATTGTCCCGTCGTGGCGAGAGGCTGATTCTAGAGGGCCAACAGACTGGGAGCGAATCACTAGATATGTTAATGGCAAGAGTGTGCCCGCGGGCACACAAATCAAAAAGCGAGAAGGTGGTAATTCTAATGGTGGAAGATTTGATTCTTCGTGCAATTCTATTCATGGTGATGAGGGCAGCGGGCTCCCAAGCCCAACACGAGGCACCAAAGACCCAACTCCGATTGGCTCTTGAATGCCTCAACCCGACCATGTTCAACTAGGCAGAAACAGTGATGGCGAACATGAAGAGATAGCTTACCAACTGTCGTCATGGAGAGACGAAACAATTCAGTTACGGGTCTATCTTGATCCCGCTCATGCTGGAGCAGGTGTAGACGCTGCAGTTACAGGACATGGACTTGGATTTGCCCAGACCACGGGAGACCAGAATCACATGGTGGGCACATGTTATGCCACGAGGAGGTGGCAGACGACCAATGTCATGGGGGACACTATTCCATGAGTGGCCGAATCACCAGATGATCTTCGTCGAGGACTGGCCATATGCTGGTATGGACTTTTGTGGAGACCCCGACATGCAGCTGCCCGCTGGTGAGCAGTGGGACGATGGCGATAAAACACTTGATCACATTATTTTTGTATTTTATCTTTTATGATGTTTTTAAAATTTTTTCATGTATATGTCTTAATGATGTACTTTATGGTATTTGCAGATGTGGGACCAGTGAGGCATATAGGATTGGCTCCAGACAGGGCATCAGAGAGCTGGCCTTGGCTCCCCCGGTCGGCGATCCAGTGGAGACAGTGGCCCGAAATCTTGAGGGCATGACGACGGGGATCCCTGATTACATGGGGGTCGAGGAGGTCCCCATAAAGTTCCAAATACATACAGTAGGGGTGATACCCTGGGCGCACTGCCTGTTGAGGTGAGTCGCATGAGCGATGGTGTGCTATAGGGAGCATAACCCACTGCAGTAGATGCCTAGGTTTTATTTCCTGCTGATTTTTTGAGAGACATGTGTCTCAGATGTACGGAGAATACAAACTCTATTTGGACATATACACTTATTTTTTGAGTGCCTCGGTGCGCCACATGATATATATATATATATATATATATATATATATATATATATATATATATATATATATATATATATATATATATATATATATATACATATTCCTATGGTTCATTATTGTGTTTTGAATGCTTCTATATGCTGTTTTGATTACATATTACGCAAATGTCTATCTAATACATGGTTTGCTAATGCATGAGTTAACATGTTTAATCTTCTTGGAATGTGTTGATATGTAATAGAACCAAAATTCCTTTCTAACAATTTAACACGTAAATACAACCTTAAAATCCGATGATCTCTGACAGAATAACGCTCATTAAGCTGGTGGACAACAAGCTGAGAATCCAAATTCACAACCAATGTACGGATACAGAGGTTGATAGCTTCGGTCAGTAACTCAATAATAGCACTATATTCGGCGACATTGTTTGTGGTGCAACCTAGACAAACACCTTGAAGGTCTACTAACTCACCATGAGGATTGTAGATCACCCATGCCGCAGAAGAAAGGTTGCGGGTACTGCGGCAGGCACCATCAGCGAAACCAAAATAAGGTGTACCAAACATCTGCACAAGAAGTAAAAGACACAATAAGTGGCAATCATGCCTACACACCAAGCCAAACATGAAAACACACACACAACACACCTGCTGAAAACACACGTATGTACAAATCAGAGTGCATGGGGTTCATGCATAATATTTTTTCAGATAAAGCCCATTTTGGGGCTTATCTAGAGGGTTCCCTTAATAATCAATCCACTCATAGGCCCCTTTTTGCAAAACTCACTTTACAATATAAGGCCCGTGCCACATGGTCTCGAATTTGCCTGCCCCCAGCTTATGGTTTGCTTGATCATAGAGCATGACTAAATCTCCTTCAATCAAAGAACGAGGATGGACAGTATGATCGAAGTGAGTTTTCACTCTCTTCTTCTGTGCTTCAATGGCTAGAGAGGCTAGTCGACGGGCCTCGTCTAGTCACTCTAGATAGAGAAGACGTTCTTCTACTGGAGTAGTGTTGGGGAGTAATTCGATGGCTAATTTTAGAGAAGGGATCTCACACTCAATCGGAAGGGTAGCCTCCAGACCGTAAACCAATTGGAATGGGGTGAACCCGGTGGCATCCTTCACTGAAGTTCGGTAGGCCCATAAGGTGGAGAACAACATCAAGTGCTTGTTAGACTTGTGCATGCTGATGGTGCGTTGAAGCATTGTAACTAGAAATTTGTTGACAACTTCTACTTGGCCATTGGTCTGAGGATAGTATGGTGTCAATCTATCATGCCACAAGCCTAGCTGGTTGTTAACTCAGTCATCATATAATTACGGAAATGTTTTCCATGATCAGTGAGCCTGAGGGACTCCGAAACGTGAAATAACATGATTGAATAAAAATTGTGCCGCTGTGTGACCGTCTTCAGATAGCGTAGGAATTGCCTCCGCCCATTTTTTGAAATAATCAACAGCAACGATGATATACCCATGCCCCCCGCTCGAGCGAGGGTTACAGGTCATATAATCAATGCCCCACTTGGAAAAAGGGCCGACGGTAACGACAGGGTACAATGGAGCAGGAGGCGTGCATATCTTCCATTGGTAGATTTGGCACTCATGACAAGAGTGGATGGCAAGAATGCAATCCTTGAAGATGGAGGGCCAAAAATAACTAGCACGAAGGATCTTCTGAGTAGTAGCATACCCGGACATGTGGCCACCACAGGCGCCAGAATGGCAGTCATTTAGAACTTGTTCGGCTTCCTCGAATGTTAAGCATCGGCAGAGAACAGAGTCGGTGCCGAGATGGTACAGAGTGTCCCCAATAATGTGATAAGGTTGAGAATAATGGTGAATCCGTCGTTGAGCATCCTTGGAAAAATCGGGACGAAAAGAGGACATCTGAAGATAGACAATAATATCCACGTACCTAGGATTGAGGGTACTAATCAGGGACAGAGTTTCATCCGGAATATGATCCTCTGACCGAGAGGGTGCGGTAATAGATGGCAGAGAGCAAAGCAACTCAGCAAAGACAAGGGACTTCTTAGACTTGGCAGTGGTGAATTCCAAGTCGAACTCTTGGAGGATGAAAATCCACTTTGAGTATTTGCCCCCCAGTAACTGACGTGACAAAATGTACGTCATTGGGTTGCAATCAGAAACCACCATCGTGGTACGAAATAAAATATAGTGGCGGAAACGTTGAACAACACAAACGACTGCCAATGCCAACTTCTCGACATAAGCGTACCAAGTTTCTGTATCTAGTAAATTTCGACTGAGATAGTAAATGACATGCTCAGTGTCATCATCATCATCTTGAACTAGAACCATGCCAATAGTGGTATCGGCAGCGGCTAAATACAGAGTGTAATCATGATGATAATCAGGAGGACGCAACAACGAAGCAGGAACAAGGAGATCCTTGAGGCACTCGAATGACTCTTGTTCAACGACATCCCAACGGAAAGGGGTATCCTGCTTTAATAACCGCGTATAGTCATTGGCCACTTCAGCATAATTCAGAATAAATCGTCGTAAAAAATTCGCTTTATCCTGCAAGCTCTGCAATTGCTGCAAAAGAAGCAGGGGGAGGGAGATTCAGGATGGCTTCGAATTTAAGGGGATCCAGACGGATACCCTCTCGGGAGACGATGAACCCGAGAAGTCTGCCTGAATCAACACAGAAGACACACTTATGCGGATTAAGCTAGATATGATAGTGTCGACAGTGGAGAAAAATTTTGTGAAGGTGAGATGGATGGTCCTGGAACTTTGCTGAATGAGCTGGAAGATCATCCAAGTAGGGCTGCACAATGCGTTGAATATCATGAAACGCATAAGGCATTGAACGCTGGAAGGTGGCACCAACATTTTTTAAACCGAAGGGGAGCTTTTTATAGGCGAAAGTGCCCCACGGACAGATAAATGCAGTCTTGTATTGATCTGCAAGTGCAATATTAATCTGGTTATAACCAGAAAAGCCATCCATGAATGAGTACATTTCACTCCCGACATACTCATCAATGAGTTGGTCAATGAAGGGTGTAGGGTATTTATATTTGGGACATGCCCGATTAATATCACGATAATCAACACATACCCTGATAGTGCCCTGTTTTTTAGTCACAGGACAATATTAGAGACCCAATCTGTGAATGGGATGGGGTAAATAAAACCATCTTTAAGAAGCTTTTCAACTTCCGCTTTAATATCCACAGCCTTTCGGGGGTGCACGGGGCGTAAACGTTGCCGAACAGGCTTAGCACCCGGATATGTAGGTATCTCATGCACCACGATGCTAGGATCAATGCCGGGCATCTCTTCGTAAGACCAAGCAAACACATCACGAAATTCTTGAAAAAGATTAGTATAAAGCTGAATCTCCTCCGGAGCATAAGTTACTCCAACATGGATGTGCTCGACAATCCCTGGTTTAATAGAGATGTCGATTGGCTGAGTTTGCGTGATGTTTCCCATATTCCCTTCAGAAGACACTTGATGAACTTGGATGGGTGTCTCAAGGGGTTGGGATTGGACACAAGGAGAAAACCACTCGAGACAGGTAAGCATTTACCGATGGGCAGGGAGAAACGAGGAACGATGGTGATGATCAGACCATGGGGGTTCCTCGAAAGACATGGTCTCAATAATCGCTTCATCAAGAGGAAAGATTTCCTTTAAAGGGTCTGAAGAAGTGCCATCTCCAAGCCAAGGGGTTTGAGCGTACGAGTCGAGAGCTCTGCTCGAAGGAGCAGATTCAGAGGGTGGAGCCGATGCAGAAACAATTTCGACGTAGTTGAGCTCGGTAGGACTCAATGGCATCTCATCGCCCGAGGATTCTATCTAATCAGCGGGGGGAAGAACCCAAGGATCAGAGCGAATAGAAATCATATTAATAGGAGTGACGTTGGGAGGCAAGAGTGAAAAAACACCCATAATGGCAGGATCTTTAAAGAGTCCAACTCCCACACTCTCACATGGACCGGAGGTATGCTCCACAAAAGGCACGTTGCCATCAGAAGAGGAGGAGGCAAAGAAGGACAACTGGTCTACGATGATGATCTTCCCCTAATGAGGTAAATGAATGACACGAAATAGAGATGAAGCCATGGATCGCATGGCATATGTCAAGCTTTGTCCTAAAAGGAGGTTGTAAGTTAAATTGGCATCGACAACTTTGACCTCCACTTCAACCGTCTTCTCTTCCAGAGTGATAGGCAAGCGTTGGAGTATACCATAAGGACGAGACTCTCTCCCATCAAAGGCCTCCATGGTCTTAGGAGACTGGCTCAGAGTTGGAGAACTAATAGCCTTCCAACAAGCAATAGACATAATGCAAGTAGAAGCACCTTCATCAATAACCGTATGATGAATCGTCTTAGAATTGACGATGAATTGAATAAGGAAGGCGATTTGGTGAGGCAGTCTCGGTACATGATTGTCTAGGTCAAAAGTAATCAAATCCGAGTTGGTCAGGTCAATGCCACCGATGGACGATAGCAAGGAATTCCTCTGGGAGGGGAAGTTCTGGAGGACTTCTAATGTGGACATAGCTGACGGAACCTGGGCTAAGTCCTCAACGAGGCTATAGTGCTGAGTAGCATGAGCATTATGGTTGTAAGAAGACTTCCAGAGTACCCCTTTAGGAGGGGGTCGGATGGCCGTTTCAGTGCTAGGTCTCTCGATATGGAGGGGACCAGAACTGGACGAAGGAGCACTAGAGAGGACCTCAGGCTCCTTCCCGGCAGCCGACGGATACTCTTTCGCCTGAGTACTAATGTGGACGGGAATTGTCCCAGCCATAAATACCTAAGAACCAAAGGGAGAAGAGGATTGAGATGGATCAACCACCATTTGCGTTTGTTGTGAGGGAAAAGGCTCTTTGAGTACGACAGGAATCCCGGGGGTGCCCTTCAACAAACGACTAACTTCAGACCGCCTCGGGCAGTCTTTGGTATAGTGATCCTCATCACAAATAAGGCAAGGATACTTAGGCTTGCGTTTGGCACCTTCCTCGGGTGGAGGTTTAGGGGAATCCTGCTTCGGTTGATCAGCTTTATTCTTTCCTTTTCCCTTCTTCTTTCCTTTCGAGGCTTTGTCTGTCGTGGTGGACTGGACGGCATTAACCTCGAAAGTATTACCAGAATTGGATGCGGCCTGAGAAGTGTTATCATTCGAAGCGTTCAACTTCTGCTTCCTAGGGTTCACGGAAGATTTCTTAGAGGACTGATTAACAGAACCAATGACGCCATCAATAGATGGTGTTGGCGGGGCTTTGGAAGTTCTAGGCTTCGTGGCATCAGGCAAATAATCATATAGTGTACCAGACTAGGAGTAAACCAAGTCAAGGTACTGAGCATGCGCAATAGCCTTCTCTTCAGTTACACATGCCCCCATAGCAATGTCCCATGCTATCGGACCGACAAATGAGGTCGTGAAGCAGTTGGTTAGAAGCTGATCGGGAATCCAAAACTTAATCAAATGGCAACACTGTCTCCATTCATGGATATGATCAGAGATATGCGTAGCCATTGTTTGTTTTAAGGATGTCAGGAGATGTGTGCCCGTCTCATATCGAATCACAACTGAAACTGAGTTAAAAATGCCATATCCAACTAGTTAAAGTCCTGAAAAGATCCACGAGCTAACTCAATATAACATTTCGCAGCAGAGCCAGTGAGGGTCCATTGAAAAAGGCAGAGCCATATTGAATCGTTGAGCCACGAATTTGACGAACACCATAGATGATAAGTCATGACCTGGGCTTGGGGATCTTCTCCAGATTTACCGTCAAACTTGGGACAATCACCAGGAATCTTAGTTGGAACTGGTGGCCAATACAGATTAGGAAGAATAGGATCATTTGTCAGTTTGGACACATCCGGTAACTCCAACGTTGCTAAAAAGGGTAATTGAGGGTTAAAGGACATCTGAGGTCGCGGGTAGGAGGTAGCACCAGAGTTCCACCCAGCTGCTTGTTGCCCCCATTGATTTTGTCTGGACGGATTTGGCCCAGAAGGGTTTTGCCCGTAGGGATTTTGTCCATAGGGGTTATAGCTATAACTGGACGGCTGACTCTGGATCTCCCCCCCTACATTCCATTGATTACCAACTTGGCCCGCAGGAGCAACATATGGTTGCTGGTAATTCTGGTAAGGACTCACCTGCAGTTGTTGATAATTTTGGTATGGGGCAAAATGGGTTTGCCCTTGGGATTGTTGGGAACCATAAGGTGGCTGGGCTCCAAACTGAGCCTGGGAGCCAGGCTGTGTTTGATAAGAAGGTTGAGATTAGGATCCAACCTGCATTTGAGGACCAGATTGGGTCTAGAGCCCAGACTGCGGCTAAAAACCGGGTGGAGCTTGAGAAGTAACGATCATTTGAGTGCTCGGTTGAGTAGGCCCAGATGGATGTCCTTGAGAGAACTGAGGTTGAGTCATCTGCCTAGAAGGTTGACCTAGTTGAGATTGAGGTTGACCCATTTGCCCAGAAGGTTGAGTTTGCTGGGTACTGGGTTTTCCTTACACAATTGAGGGTTTTCCTGATTGGTCGGATGGCTGAGAAGACTGGAGAGTTGGTTGGCCTGGTTGGATTTGAGGCTGACCAATTTGTCCAGATGGTTGACTAGACTGGACAGTGGATTGGCCTTGCTGAATGTAAGGCTGAACAACTTGCTCAGAAGGGTAGCCTTGCTGGACACCAGGCTGGCCTTTTTGTATGTAAGGTTGTCCCGGATTACCAGAAGGTTTCCTGAAATAGGTAAAAGATGAACCACTAGAGGCCGAAGGTTGTCCCTGGAAAGGTTGTCCTTGTGGGCCTCCAAGTTGCCCTGGATAAGGTTGTCTGTAATACTGTTTTCCATTATAGGGTTGCGCGTAAGATGGTTGACCTTGATAGGGTGGTCCTTGAAAATTGGCAGGCGTTGCTTGGCTACCATGATAAGTGGTGGTACCCCAAGCAATGGAAAACGGAACCGAGACCTCAACCGCAGGTTGAGATGGCACAGGTCTGGGGTAATAAATATGAGCTCCTCTGGAATCATAATAATGAAATAGATTTTGAGGATCCAGATTCTGAAGAGCTTGTAAATACTAATCATATGACCCCTTGCTGGAATGGAACCAGAAGAAGGTGGGGATCTTAGTGTAGAATCATCAACTTCGTATATAGATGTCGATGGGCCACTATTCGTCGGTCTGGACGAAGGTCCAACGACAGTAGTCACAACCGAGGATGCGGTGACGGCACTGAAAACAGGGGCTGAAGAAGCCACACAGATAGTTGGAATAGTCAGGACTAAGGTGACAGACACATTGTGAATTTGAGGGGTAAAAGGCTCGGAAGTCGGAGTGACGGTACGGGACCACATGGAACTCGTAAGGGGAGTTCTATAACCCATAATATCCTTCAAAGCCTTATAGCGTAAAGGCAGTGTGACACCGAGAGGGGTGACATGGAAGGGTGAAGTTTCCATTGGGATAGGAATTTCATTGCTCGTCACAAAGGTCTCTTCACTCGTGATGGGGGATGTGTCATCCATGTCAGAAGAAGACATTGGGACTGAAACACTAAGAGGAGTAACGGGAATATCTCCTTCGGAAGGCTCCCAAATGGGGTTCCAATGAACGTCGTAAGACGCGTCCTCAGGAGTGCGAGAGTTAAGTGGTTGCATACTCAGGATGACAGGAAGAGTATCACTAACAACCGGTACCTCGGGAGCGGCAGAAGATGGAGATCCTTGGTCACTTGGAACAGGAGACGTGATCGATGATTCCACCAGGATGACTCAATTCAAAATCATAGAAATACTAACGAGAAAGAACCCTACGCAAACTAAAATGCAAACAAGATCTAACTGGGTAAATGTGAACGTGGCCGAATAAATTTTAAGACACAGGAATAGAAATTGACCTTTTCATCTTTAAAGAGTCGAGAAAAGGACAAAAATATGACTCTAGTCACCTTTGAATATTTAATGAGCCTAAAGTGACAAGTTCTCAGATGGACCTTTTCTTTTAGGGAGTCCGAAAAGGAACGAAAGTGACTTCTCTGGAGAACTAGGCAAAAGGTTTACCAAACAACCCGTAAAACTGCATATACACCTTGGCAGTCATATGAAAACCAAGGACTTTCAGTACAACAGTCAATCTTCCTGAATGTTGTGTTCGGTGCATTATGGTTTCCAATGCAGTAGACACGGCTTCCTAGGGATATAAGATGATAACCTAGTAGGGTCTCCCAACATATACTCGATGGTACATGGGATCAAAATTCCGTACTAGACCACTATTGAGTCGCAGAAGGAGGAATCACCCAACCTTGAGTGAAAGTAATAGCGACTAGGTTTAACGACACCAGAGCACGTCTCTAGCCTAGACCTCTAAATAGTGTGTGTTATGTTCTAATGTGTTGTTAGGTTTATTCAGTTCATTTTAGAGTTGATCTTGAATTATGTTTCAGTTTTCAGGCCTTACCGTATGTATACAACAAATCCTAGGATGCAGCTAGAATGAGAAAAATATCTTTTTACTTCAATGAATACCTACCTACATGAGGGTAGAGAGATCATTCCCAAACCAAGAAAACCAAGATAAACAAATGCAGTCACTCAAAGCACACAAACATCAATTGCTAAAGTGCACGAGTACTACTAATGAGAGATTTAATCATTCACTTTCCAATATGCAAACTTGAAATGCAAATTCACCTTCACTTTCGTATACTAAATAAATGCAATCTTTTGATTTTGATGTCTTTAAATTTACAAGAAACAAACAAGCAAGCGTGGAAAAACTGGTTAATCCAAACAATTGTGATCCATGTTCGGTAGTGAAAAGAAATTGAATCAATACCAAATATCGGTTCAATAACGGTCACTAAAAATCAACCAGAAACAAGCAATGGGGAAGGTTGAATCAAACCAACAAGAAAGTTTCAAACGAACCTTGGGCAAACCAGCAACCAAGCCAATTGATTTCAAGAACTCAAAAGAATGAACTAGGTCACACAAGCAAAAAGCAAGATTCAATCAACAAAGCCAACGAAAGAGTGCCTTAACCATAAACAATTAAAAAAAAGCTACTGAGCAAGAGGAAAAACCCAGGGATCAATAGGATGGTTGAATTTAGGAGGCAGAATTGAAAAAAACAATTCTACAGGAATCATCGTGGGGAATACACAAGCAACTAGCGCTGATAAGGAACTAGTTGTAGCAATAGAGCGACGTCATCGCATAAGTACACGCCTTTACCGCAACGTACCAATTTTAGGAGTCGTTGCGACTGTACGACGTTATTCAGCGATGCATAGAAGTTTACGAAAGAGTGAGCGTGACTGCTAAAATATTATCTGCGATGATGTTCAAAACAATGACAGGCAAACAAAAACTCCCAAACCAAAACCAGTCAATCCTTCAATTAAATAGAGGTATTTCCCAGATCAACCCAGGAAAATCATAAGACTGATAGTTAATCCCAAAACTTCAAGAGAGACCAAATCAAAAATCAAAACAAGAGCAAACAAGAGAAGAACATAGGCCAAAGCTCCCCAGTGGAGTCGCCAACTTGTGATGCAGGAAAGTGTTCCCTCTACAGATAGAGGCAACCCCTCTAGCCCTAGAGTGGGTCTAGTCACAACAAGGACAGATCAACAATAGATTTTCTTAAACAGTCATAGTTGGAGGCCTACCTCAACTGGTGGTCGATGGAGTTCCATTGCACTGCTCCAGCTTTCGCTTCCTTCTCCTCAATGAGTGATCAACCTGAAATAATGCAAAGGAAATACAACAAAGCCCGTAATCAAAAAACAACAATGATCTATTTACTCACAAAGTCAAGAAGTCATGAGCTATCAAGTAGATTACATACAAGACATAGGAAAACATCATTGATTGTATTAATAATGAAATAAGAGTAAGCTTACAACCAAAGTCTTGATGTCACAAGCCTTCTCAGAGGGTCGAACCAGTGTATTTCTCAAGCATTCACTCTTTGAAGATGGATCTCTCAACATACAAAGTTCTCTCTCACTTATAAGTTTTACACAAAGTTAAGGGCACTTCACAACCTTCCACAAGCTATCAACAATCTCACACTTGTCACACCCACACCAACTATCTAGCAAACTCACAAACACTAACAACACTGCTCAATCCAAGAATTTACCAACTAGTTGATCGTAGAAATGGTGAGTGTTTAAATAGGAGAAGGAGTCTCCATGAAAGGTTGAAGAGTGAGCTTATCCCCAAGGAAGGTAGCACAAATGACGGAACTGCCATACCAGAGGAGGAAGGGTGACACAAACTATGCCAACAACCAGGTCTGGAGACATCCAGAAGGCCGACTGTTGGAATGAATTTGCCCAATCTGGATCATTGCAAGCTTATAACTAAGCTTTAGCACTGACATCGCTAGCAAACAATGTAGCCAGTCAGACCGTCACTAAAGATAGCAAGTAGCCTCGCGCCGGAGCATGGAATCAGCCCGTCGCGGGAAACAGATGTACTTTCGCGCTGGAAGCGCGACCGAACTATTTACAACCGCTTTTCGTCGCATATATTAAGTCCAGGGTTGTGATGAGGCAGAAAACTTAGGAAAAGTGGGTTACTTGGCAACATCAGAGAGCATTTGTTCAGTATGAGCATGTTTCATTGGGACACATGACACAGTAGAAGGACTGGGGTGAAGGTAGTGACAAATTACTGTGTAACACAATGCCAAAGAGGCTATAACTAATGTTGCAGAAAGTTCCTCGTCACCTCAGGGCACATTCATCGGGGTACTCAGAGCTTGTAAACCTCTTCCTCTCATGTCGTTGTTTGTAATAGATAAAGTACTCATGGAAGAATTCAACAACCAACTTTGTACAAGATTGTTGGGGACATTGAGAAATCAAAGAAGTCACCATGGCCCATCCTCTCATTGCAAATAGGGGCATATGAACTGAAAAATTTTAAGGTGGATGAGGCGGAAACTACAAAACATGATCACCTCAGATTGGTCAAATGGGTTACCATCGATATGATCCCAGAATTATATGCACACAACCTTATGAAAAGTTGATATTCACATGGCCATATTCCCTAGTCTCCTAGGAGGATGAGGGAAATATTAAGAACAATTAAAATTCTGTAGAATTTCCTGTAGATTTACAAGCCCATGCAATTTACTAAAGAATAGGACAAAAATCTACTTCTACTTTCAACCAATGGAAGCCAATAGATCGATGAAAACAATAATTAGCAAGAGGAAATTCATCAATGGCACATAACACAATATTTATCTAGGGAAAGCCATTGCTCAAAACCCCTACTATCTATAATGCATTAATCATAAATATGAGAAGAAAATACAAACCTTGTTCTCAATAGAACAATTCCTGCACAAGTATAATCAACTCTCTTCTCACAAGCTAGCTCAACCCAAACATTAGCATATTCGATTGCCCTCCAAGCACTTATTTCCTTGCATAATTCCTAGGATGAATAGCATGCATTTAAAGGGAATTCATTCTTCCAAAATTGCGCAATCCTAATTAGACCCTCTTCCTGATGGCATGCATGATATTTAAAACTCAGTAAAATGTAAAACTGATATTACATTATTCTTGCACTCTAGTCTCAACTGGGTCTTTCTCTGAACTGACATGCATGCGTTTCTTATGAGGGAATCTTTAGTTAATTGGAGTAACACTTGTGGATGAACTAGTGCATCAACTTGTTGTTAGTCCTCTATTAGTTCCACAAATAGTTTGAACTAATTTAACTTACCATCACTCAGTAAACTGAGTTATCTAATTACAACTCAATATAAACTCATACTGGACCCCTAAAATTTAGGGAGAACATATACATGACTTCCAAAATACTTGCAACTCAAAATTCCTAAGTTAACTAAGTCAACTAACTGAGTTAACTATTACAAGTTACTATGAGAAAAGAATTACAATTTTAATTGACAATTCAATTCAAGGGAAAATTAACTTAGAATTTATGGATTCTATTTTTAACATTTCTTGTTGTTATTTTCAATACTCCCTCTCAACAAGAAAGGAATTCAAATCGATCCCAATCCTAAAAACTTTGGAATGTTCTACATGTAACACTCGTCTCTAATGTTGTTGCTACAACAACTCCAGAAAACCAAAAAAACATCCAACCTGAATCCATATGATGCATCTGTATTCAAAGTATCTAACTGTTATTTGCTCTGTCGAGTGAAAACTATGCACTTCTGCTAATTCTGCCTTCCTACATTATTGTCAAACCTTATTTGCGCTCTTTAGTATCTAACTGCCCTAGCCTATGTCACTCTGATCTTTGACTGCACCAATCACCATTGATTCCTCCCGCCACTATGTACTTTTGGCTCTCGTAGAAAGGTGGTATCCATGAGATAAAACCTCTTAATGGACCCTCCCAAATTTCAGCCCTCTTGGGACTATCACTTCACATCGCCCCACCTCACACTTGGAGGTATGGCTGCATGTGCTCGTTGTGCCTACTTGGCTTGAAATTTACCCCAACTAGAGGTCTCTGCTTGATTGGATGCCTCTACTCAGTCTCCTCTTTGCTTCTCCAATTGTGACTACTCCACAATTGTCTGATACTAATTCTGAGGCTTCTTCTGGGACTACATGTTGAGAGGTAATTCACTCTCCCTCTCAACCACAAAGTATCTAACCTTTTCCTTTCTCCTCAAGGCTTTGCATGCATCTTGTACCTCAAGATCATATAAGTTCTTGACCCGTGCACTGATCTGTTTCCCCTATCCCGTGGTGATGTTTCTACGGAAAACCTTTCCCTTACTAAAAATCACATCATAGCCATGGTCTTCCAATACCATGACTAAAATGAGATTATTCTTTAGTCCTGGAAAGTACATCACATTTTTTATCCTAGGAAGGGAGCTAGACTCCCTTTGAAAGGTAACTGTATTGATCTTGGTAGCTCTATACCTCCCGTCATCTCCAAGCTCTATGCTCTGCTTCAGGTCTTTCTCCTCAAAATCACTAAAGAGATCCCTATTCCCTATCATATGGAATGAGGCATCGTTGTCAAGATACCACACTCCTCCCATGAAAATGCTATCCATTCATGTAAGGAGAGTGAAATCAAGTTCGAATTGTGAAGCTAGAGCTTCACCTCCTGCAACTACTACAAGTTCCTTCTTGCTTGCTTTCTTCTGTGGGAAATTCGTGGCATAGTTCCTGTGCTCGTGACAATGAAAACACTTGACTTTTGACAAGTCCATATTCTTGTCGTTCGCCTTGCCTTAGGAATTCTTTCCCTTGGCTTTCTTTTCCTTACTCGCTAAGGCAAATTCCTCTTCCACTTCCTTGGAAGAGGTCCCATCTCTGGTGTTCCATCAAAACTCCTCTTGTACCAAATACGACCACAGTCGTTCCCAATCTAGCAGCTTCTCCCTCCCATTAATAGAGTCCTGATAACTATGCCACCTCTTGGGAAGTCCTAGAAGAGATATACTCACCATATCATCCTCGGAAATAGTGATTCTGACACTTACAAGCTCATCTCGACAATGAGTGAACTTGGCTAAGTAATTTGGAATTGAGTCGCCCGCCTCCATCTTGATTTTTCGAAGTTTATCTTTTAGTGCCAACTTCCTATGGTCATTGTTGTTCTAGAAAAGACCTATCAATTCTTTCCACATAGCATACATAGTCTCCTTCCCATGGATACTTGAGACAATTTGGTCTCGAACTCCCTTAAGGATTATCCACCTCGCCCTTGCCACACACTTCTTCCATTCGGCCAGATATTTTGCATCTGATGCTGGTGGCTTAGGAATGTCTTGATCAATGAATTCCTTCAAGCCATTATCCTCCAACACAGACTCCATCCTCTCTTTCTAGACTATATAATTCGAGCTTCCATCCAAGGGATACTCGAGCCGCAAATGGTAGAATGTGATTTTCCGATTTTGAAGTATGTATCACAAATTCGAATTTCACCTGTAACCCTGAACTCAAAAATTTCAAAATCTCCTCTACTATACTGTAATTAGCTCTCATGCCATGTAAAATTTCCTGTAGATTCACAAGATCATGCAATTTACTAAAGCACAAGATAAGAATCTACTTCTACTTTCAACCAGCAGAAGCCAATAGATTGATGAAAACAATAATTAGGAAGAGGAAGAACATCAATGGCACATAACACAATATTTCTTTGTGGAAAGCCACTGCTCAAAACCCTACTATCTATATTACATTAATAAAAAATCTGAGAAGAAAATACAAATCTTGTTCTCACTAGAACAATTCATGCACAAGTATAATCAAATCTCTGCTCACAAGCTAGCTTAAGCCAAATCTTAGCCTATTTTATTGCCCTCCAAGCCTTTATTTCCTTGCACAATTCCTAGGATCAATAGCATGTATTTAAAGGGAATTCATTCTTCCAAAATTGTGCAATCCTAATTAGGTCCTCTTACTGATTGCATGCATGATATTTACAAATCATTAAATCATACAACTGATAGTACATTGTCCTTTCACTCTAGTGTCAACTGGGTCTTTCTCTAAACTGACATGCATGAGTTTCTCATGAGGGAATCTTTAGTTAATTGGAGTAACACTTGGGGATGCACCAGTGCACCAACTGAATATTAGTCCTCTATTAGTTCCACAAACAGTTAGAACTAATTTAACTGACCATGATTGAGTAAACTGAGTTATCTAATTACAACTCAATATAAACTCATACTAGACCCCTAAAATTTGGGGAGAACATATACATGACTTCCAAAATACTTTCAACTTGAAATTCCTTAGTTAACTAAGTCAAATTAACTGAGTTAACTATTACAAGTTGCTATGAGAAAATAATTACAATTTTAATTCACAATTTAATTCAACGACAAATTGAATTGGAATTTCTGGATTCTATTTTTAACATTTCTTCTTGTTATTTTCAAGAAATTCTTCTATAGTAGTAATACCAAGTGAAGAAGTAGGTCCTTCTAATATAACAAAAGTTTCAGAGAAGTCAAAACAAGGGACCTAAGAACAAATGGGCACCTATAATTGTACTGAGTTTAAAATGAAACAAGAATAAGAAGTTGAGGAAAGAAGCAAGAAGTTCAAAGCATACAAAATAACCAAGGGGGTAATTCAAGAAGAAAAAATAAGGAAAAAATTTGAAGAGGCAAGTAAAATAAACTACAAGAAGAGTGTAGGTAGAAAAAGTGCAGTAATAGAAGAAGAAAGAGGCTATGTATAAGAGGGAAGAAGAACTAAATAAAAATAAAGATGAGGAAGCTCTAAAGAAATAACAAGAGGAGGTCCTCCAAAAGCAGAAGGAAGAAGAGAAAAAATAAGATTACAGCTAGAGGAGGAAAAAAGGAATAAATAAGAAGAGGATGAAATAATTAGAAAGCTATAAGAACTTATCATAGAAGATGAGAAAGAGGAGGAGAAATAAACAACATAAATTGATCTAGTCATAGCTCCTCCAAATATTCAGTCTCCAACTCCTCTAACCGGTTGGAACCTTCCTTTCTGTGAGTTGGGGATTCCACCTCTAGATGAATATATAATTATGGACATCTCCAATTTCACATTTGATGAGCTTAAATAAAAAATCATTCAAGAAAAAAAGACGTTCTTTCGAAATGAGCTAGATCCGCCAATTTATTTTCAAATGGAAAGAGTTATTATGTTGAATACAAAGACCAATCACAGGGAATTTTCTTCAATTGGTGCATCCTTTTCAGTAGCCACAAAAAAAAATATTTATTTTCTTATGCACAAGAATGAACGATTGGAGAAAAAATTGGTTGATGCAAAGCAGGAGATCGAATGTTTCTCAAACAAAATTAAAGGGTGTCTTCCAAAAGTTCCAGCAGACTCCAGAGAAGGCCTACAATCAACTATAGATGAAGAACTCAAGCAAATGGAAGACACAATGAAGCAAGTTTACGAAGACATGATCATTCTGCATAAGGAAACTTTGCCTCTATATGAGATCCAAAAGGAATTACTATAAAAACTCAGGCTCATAAAATTTTCTCAGATGGCTTTTGATGTGATACAGGAATGGAATGCTAAGTACCTAAATGCACGAAGAACATTGGTAAAGAAAGGAAGATATGAATATGAAATGGATAGAATAGAGACAAAGATGCTCATGCAAGATTATGATCAACTCAACAATCACATAGCCAACACTATGACTGCCCACATGAAATTGCATTCTGGATTGAAATCTAGGTTTGAATGCAGAAGGTACCCTCATTTGGTATGATCGAAGAATTGAAATGTAGAGATACTATCGGACAAGAGTTGAAAGCTTTTTTGGACGTCACGAAAAAAGTAGATAGGAAATATGACTTGCAAGTAACTAAGGAGATCGTTCTACAATATGTCATTGAACAAGTTAAGCTACATATGATCCAAAACGATATTTACAGATGTGTTGGAGAGTAAGCTAATGTATCATTTAGATTTACCGCTAAACTTCAAAAGTTTAGCAATGAAATACAAAGAATGGCACCAATACATCACATAGGAACTCCATGTCATAGTGGCCAAACAACAATTTCCCCAAATTATAGAATACATGTATTTTATTTTTCATTTTGTAATTATTAGCCACATTTTGTAAAAAAGGATAAATTTTGTAATTAGAAAAGGGAGAAAATGAAAACTCTTGTAGAAGTTGAAAAGTCACCCAGAAGTCCAAAGGTCACTTGGAAGCCCAAGAGTCACGAAGGAGCTCAAGGGTCACATGGAAGGTGAAAGGTCACCTCATTTATTATATATAAACCCCCATGGATCAAACAAAGGGACTTTTAGCCTTCGATTCTCTAGTTAGCATGCGAGAGAGAGATTATTCTTTTGAGAAAAAAGTTGTGGCTTCCATGTTCCACTATTCGAACAAGTGAAATGTCTATGAAATGGTGCATCTCATTTCTTCTACATAATCATAAGAATCTCTCTAGAGTTAGACAACCTTTTCATGCATGCATCGCAACTTATTGTAATACTTTTCTTGTAATATTTAAGGTATGTGTTTGTGTTTATATGTATTAAAGGAATGAACTACTTCATTATCTTTACTAAAAATATTAATGAAAATGTTTGTCCCTATACTTTCATGATCGTTTCATAATTGAAAACTATTTTACAACTAAGTAATGATTCTTTCTTTATGTGTGTGTCCTTATTAGAGTAATACTAATATTATTCCTATAAAGGCTCACATTTTTCACTTTGTTTCGTGGAAGTAGTTTTCTTCCCATTATATTTGCACGTTTCACAAAGCTAACATACTTCTAGATATCAAGATTAATTGTGATTTCTCTCATATGTTATTACTTCTCACAAAGGAAAATCATTAACCCAACATAATGGCAACTGGGGCATCATTCAGGATGGGACTCCCACACCAAATGGTGTAGATTCTATTTGGGACTTTATACTGGGGATATCCCCTTATGTTGGTGAACTTCCAGCACCATCAACACCTTACTTGGGGTTGAGGATAGGAAGGGGTATCTTACAAAGTGGTATCAGAGCTTCTAGGTTCAACACTTGGATTGCATGGGCTCTATCACTGAAGGAATGTGGACAAAGGTCTCAACTCTAGTCCTTTGAGAATAAGTTGGTGCCCCATTATTGAATTAACAAAGCATTGGACCCAACTTAGATCTTTGGAGCTATAACAGAGCTCTAAAGTTGAGTGTTGTAGCTGATGTGGATAGGATTGCATGCTATTTATAACATTTGATTGTGATTTGTATGTTGGTTACAGGGATGTATGGTATGATTAACTCTATTGAAAAATGTAATGGTATAGTTAATGATTGCTATTAAAACATCTTTAAGGTTTGGACATTCTATTGTTGTGATCATGGATGGTTATTATTTCTTTAGTTTTTGAAGAACTACCTAAATGTTTATGTGTGTGACTATTTAAGTGGTTTTTTATTTTGCGCTTGGGACAATTGTGCATGTAAATTCTCATACAATTAATGACTTAAATGTAAACTCAAATATGCAACAAGGATTAATAATGTTTCAAATGAAATAATGAGAAAATAACATGATAGAATGGAAAGAGATGAAAATAAAAAGTAACATAAAAGTAAAATAACACATACATCATTCGTATGAAACTATATTTATCATAAAAGGTGTAACGAAATCATTCAACACCATGTGTTGATATGTTTCACCCTACAACAAATTTGTTAAACACCATGACTTAAAACCTTTAGATAATGTATATCTTGAAAGAAAATAAATCAAGTAATACTTGAAAAAGCTTATCAGTGATTGTGTCAATGGTTAAATTATTCACATATACCAAGATATAAATTATCAAAACATAAACAGTGGAAGAAACATCATAAATCAAAATTTCATATAAATGAGCCACATAGTCATAGTGATTAGGCCAACACAACATGTGCTTTAGACCAACTTAAACATAAGTTTCCTTCCTTAAAAGCCGACCTCATCGAAATGAAATTGAGGACTTTATATACAAGTTTTTAAGCAATTGTCTAGATAATTTCCATTTAATGATAAATTACATTGCATAATCCTAGAAATAAAAACTAGTTGCACTTTTTTTTTTTGAAAACTATTTGGAAACTTTAGTTTTCCCCTTTGGTATGATATTAGTTGACGATCCCTCCATAATGTGAGTGTTTTTGTTTTTTGGTCTTGGGAAGATTGTGAAATTTTCTTCTTCTTCCTCTGATCCTGCAATTTATTTTATCACAAACTATAATGGTGGGACTACTTCAGTATCCTTTGTGGTCAGGGCAAGGATCATATTTCGAGAAAAATCCCCCTTTAACTTCATAAATTTTTCCCAATTGGCTGGAAGTAACCATTGTTGTCTCTTGATCTTCGAATAAGTCACTCTAAGTTCACAAATGAGGTTATAAGGAGTAGGAGGTAACTACTAAATCATTTTTCCTAGAGGAGCTAACACTTAAAAATCTCTAAAGAGACAATTCACCACCAACTCTCTAAGAAAAATTTCTTCACCATTAGAGAGAATGTATCCATGACCTTCTTGATTTTTCTTGAGGGCATCCTTAAATTGTTTGTCTACTACAAGGCAAACAAAATTTTCCTAGAAAGATGGAAGTTTGAATCTTTGAATGTAACCCCATTCTTCTTTCAATTCAATGATAACCTTCCTAGCTTTGTAGACTTCATTATTCATTTCTTCCCTACCTTTCTTCTTCTCTTCAACTCATGAAGCTAACAAAATAGACTTATATGTGCTGGGAAAATGGACGACTTTAATGATTTCTTCATCTAATGAATTTAGGCAAGCAATTATCTGATTTAATTCCTTCAACCTCCCATCCACTATAAGAGTTATGTTCTTCATATCAATATTATCATTAGACATAATAACTCCAACACATTAGAGAAGGATGTTGACATAAGGCCTTATCCTATGGATTATTTCATTAATTATTTGCCATACTTTGTTTTTGACCTCAATAAGAATAGATCTCCCCAGTGTTATGCTTTTTATATTCTTATGCAAGGACTGTAATTATCCTTTATTTTCTTTGAACAATGACTGAACTCCTTCAATGAATTCATCTTTATGTTTGATTGCTTCAACCCAATTTTGATCAAGTTATTTCCTCTCTTGTTTTTGACTTTCTATTTGTTCCTCAAGTTCAGTGATTTTAATCTAAAAAATTTTTAGCTTATCTAGATCAACATTTTCGGTTGTGTCCTCTTGAAGATCATTATCAACAGTGATTTTATATTCATCTATTTTACTGAGATACTTTTTCTCTTTCTCATAAAACTCTCTAGCTTATTTATCCACTTTCTCTTTTAGATCTTTCAACTGAGCTTCCTTCATAGTTAGTGTTCTTTGCAACTTTTGCAATCTCTTTCCTTCATTTTCTTTACACCGGAATGTTTCAACCAAGTTTGACACTTCATAGTCAAGAAATTTTAAAGTTGCCTTTAGGTATTTGATATCTTTGTCCTTTGATTCCAACAAATTTTTGGTGGCAATTCCATCTTTTGGAAAACCAAACATACTAATTATTCTATCTCCAAATCTCTGATTTTATTTTATTTACTTTTCATAGCCACTTTGGCATTGCTTAATTGAGCTTCAACTCTTGTCAAAATAGTTTGTAATTTATTATTACTAGCCGTGGAATCTATAAATCTCCTAGCCAAAACTTCTCTTGTTTGTGCCATTCCACCATATCCATATTTGACATGTGTCTCAAATGAAGTTTAATACCAGTTCTAGAATTGATAATATTTGTTCTAGCTTTGAGGTTTGGCCAAAGAGAAGGTGTTTTTACTAAAATTAATAGTGGATATGAGTATGGAACATGCACTAAAATCCATTGCTTCTTATATAACTTCTTCTGCAACCTTTTCTCCTTGTGGAACCATCATCATTTCCTTAACTTTAGTCTTTGCAAACTTTTTTGTGTTTACACTAGTGGCAATGACCATTGCTAGACCTACATAATATTTGTGTTGCATTTCCCTTAACAAACACTATACTTGTTCTAATAATTCTTCACTAACCTTTTAGATAGTAACATCTTCATCTTATTATTTTTTCAGTTAACCACGTGATCTGGTTCATCATGATCCATTGTGATCCCCTTTCTTTTTAATGAAGATTGTTGATAGCTGGTGTCAGCAGAGAATGTCACTTTTGCAATATATGGTATTCGTTGAATGGCTGATATGGGTTTCTCTACTACATGAGACGAGTTGTTTTCAACTAAATCAATCTCCATTTGTGATGCCTCAATTAAGATTTCTTTGCCCACCTAGACACTTTCTTGTTTTCATTATTTTTAGACCACACATTTGTTTTAGCCAATTTTTCAATCTCAAGATTTGATATATGCGCATAAGATGATAGGCCTACTTTTATCCTCAATTAAGATATTATATGATATAGATGTTGAGCATAATGCTTAAAATAAAGCTATGTAATTGCTGACAAATTAGCCAGCAAATTTTGCGTTCTGAGTTATCAGAATTAGGGCAACAAATTTATAGATGTAGTCAGTGATCATTGAGCAAATTATTAGGGACATTAGATTACTCAGATAATGGATAATGAAATTAGAAATATGTGGGCTATATAATAATGTATCCATTGCTCCTATGAAGATATGAGATTCCAATGAGAGTTTAGCTCATGGATTGAGAAACATAATTCTCTTATTTTTGTTCATTAGTTTTGTTTATGTTTTCATATGCATGCTGTTGCTAGATTTAACATGGTACCAGAGCTAGGTTAAGAGAGTTGATTTATATGTAAAGTGTGTGTTGTTGACAGGAGGTTCCAAAAGTTTGTGAAAGCCATTTGCAAGAGTTTTCATAATTTTGTGAAGCCTGTGCAGATTCAAGTTATTGGTTGGAGTGCTCAATAGTTAGCAACAATGGCCAACAATATGAATATTTCTCAACTGCAAATACTAATGTTTAAAGGTGAGAACTTTGGTTTTTGGAGCATTAAGATCAAAACATTGTTTCTCTCACAAGATTTGTGGGATTTCGTAGAGAATGGATATAGAGAACCAGATGCTCACACACTTGCCTGTTGGACTCAATACCAAAGAAACTAGCTAAAGGAAAATTGTAAGAAAGATTCAAAGGCTCTCTTCCTAATCCAGCAAGCAGTGCATGATTCTATTTTTCCTAGACTAGTTGGAGTAACGGAATCAAAGGAGGCATGGGATGCTTTGTAGCAAGCATATCAAGGAAGTGATAAGGTAAAAATTGTTAAGTTGCATTCATTAAGAAGAGAATTTGAAACCTTGTGCATGCAAAACTTTGAATTTATTCAAGATTTTCTCACTAGAGTTATGGGTATAGTGAATGAAATTAGGTCTTATGGAGAAGATTTAAAAGATAAAAAAACTGTTGAGAAGATTTTAAGAAGTTTGCCTATAAAATTTGATGGGGTTGTTGTTGCTATTGAGGAGTCTAAGGATCTAACTCAGTTTTCTGTGAATGAGCTATTGGGGTCTCTTCAATATCATGGGCAAAGTATCAATAGATCTTCTGAAAAATCTATTGAGCAAGCTTTTCAAGCAAGAGTAAATATTTTCAAAGACAAAAGTGGTTCCTCTCATGAGGAACGCCAAAACACTTTTGGAAGAGGAAGAGGAAGAGGACAAACATACAGAGGAGGCAGAGGTTGAGGAAGATATTTTTCTGCATACAACAAAGGAAGAGGTAATGATGACAGTGATGGAGGTAAAAGATTTAATAAATCCCAAGTTTAGTGTTTTTATTGTAAAAGATTTGGCCATTATGAAAGAAATTGTTGGAAAAAACAAACACAACAAGTTAATTTTTCTGAAGAAAAAGAAGAGGTTGGCACTTTATTCTTGGCTTCTAATTCAACTAATAATGTTTCCAAAGAGGTGTGGCTTATGGATAGTGGTTGCAGCAATCACATGACAAGAAACAAAGATGGCTTTGTGGAGATAGATGAATCTACAAAATCTGATGTACTATTGGGAGATGACAAGCTAGTTGAAGCTAAAGGTAAGGGAACAATTGTTGTGAAGACAAAACAAGGAAAACCAAAGCACATTAATGATGTTTTATATGTTCCTGGTCTAGCACATAATTTTTTGAGTGTGGGGAAACTCCTTGAAAAGGGATATTTAATTGTTTTCAAGGACAAGCAATGCATAATCTATGATAAAAATGATCACAGTAAAATTATTGCTAAGACTAATATGTTGCAAAACAGAAATTTTGCTTTCAATATCCCTTGTGAAGCAAGTACAACATTAAATGTTGCTTATGACAATAGTTCCTGGCTATGGCACATAAGGTATGGACATTTGAATATGAAAGGCTTTAAATTGTTATATAACAACCAAATGGTCAAAGGGTTACCACTTATTAGTTCTAGTGATAAAGTCTGTGAAGGGTGTATTCTTGGTGAGAAACATAGAGATTCATTTCCAGTAGGAAAATCATGGAGAGCAAGTAAACCATTGGAACTAGTGCATGCAGATATATGTGGTCCTATGCAAACCTTATCTCTCAACAAAAATAAGTATTTCATTATTTTTGTGGATGATTTTAGTAGAAGAACATGGGTATATCTCATTAAAGAGAAATATGATGCATTTGTCATATTTCAACAATTAAAGCTCTTATGGAAAAGCAAAGTGGTTATTGTCTAAAAACATTACGCACAGATAGAGGGGGAGAATTCACTTATAATAAGTTTGATTCTTATTGTAAAATGAATGGCATTCAAAGGAAATTGACAACGAGTTATACTCCACAATAGAATGGCATTGCAGAACGTAAGAATAGAACAATTGTTGAGATGGATAGGAGCATGATGAAAGGTAAAAACCTTCCAAACATTTTTTGGGCTAAAGCTGTAGCTACATCTGTCTATCTACTTAACAGATGCCCAACAAGAAGTGTGCAAAATATTACCCCTTATGAAGGATGGTGTGGAAGAAAACCCAATATTTCTCATTTAAGAGTCTTCGGTTGCATTGCTTATGCTCATGTTCTTGCTGAAAAGAGAAGAAAGCTTGATGATAAAAGTGTGAAATGCACTTTTATTGGATATTTTGAGGAAACCAAAGGTTTTAGATTGTACAATCTAGAAAGTGAAAAATTAATGATTAGCCGTGATGTGTTATTTGATGAGAAAGAAGAATGGCAGTGGAATCGTGATGTGCAACAACACACTCCAAGTATTGTTGTACAAGAAGATGAATCTTTTGTTTCTGCAAATCCATCCAGTAATCAAAATACTTCAGAGGCCACATCCACTCCATCATCTTCTGCTACTTCAAGTCCTGTTTCAAGTCCAAGTCCTCCTCCAAAAAGGATAAAATCTTTAAATGAAATTTATGGTTATACTAATTTTTCTTTGATGTCTCAGATTGAAGCAAAACCAAGATGTTTTGAAGATGTAGTAAAAGAGTTAGTTTGGTGCAAAGTAATGGATGAAGAGATGGAAACAATTAAAAAGAATGCAACACGGGAGCTTGTGGATCCTCCTACTAAAAAAGTAGTCATTGGGGTGAAATGGCTGTATAAAACCAAGTATGCAGCTGATGGATCAATACAAAGGCACAAAGCAAGGTTAGTAGCAAAGGGATATGCTCAACAACCAGGTATTGACTACAATGAAACATATGCTCCTGTTGCAAGATTTGATACAATCAGAACTATTTTGGCATTGGAAGCACAATATAAATGGTTAGTTTATCAATTTGATGTTAAATCAGCCTTTCTAAATGGTGAGTTGAAAGAAGATGTATATGTTCACCAGCCCCAAGGATATGAAGAAGCAGAAAATGAACACAAAGTCTACAAACTGAAAAAAGGCTCTTTATGGGCTTAAACAAGTTCCAAGAGCATGGTACAACAGAATTGACACTTATTTTTTGAAAAAGGGGTTTAATAGAAGTGAAAATGAACACACATTAGTCAAATGGTAATGATATAATAATTGTGTGCTTATATGTAGATGACTTGATATACACATCTTCAAGTGATTTGTTAGTGGAAGAGTTCAGGGAGGCTATGATGACTGAATTTGAAATCACTGATTTGGGTTTGCTCCATTATTTTCTTGGCATAGAAGTGACACAGATGAATGATGAAATTTTATTTCATAAGAAAAATATGTTTCAAATCTTCTTAAAAAATGGAAAATGGGAAATTGTAAACCCATGAGCACACCCATGAATACAAATGAAAAATTTTATGTAGAAGATGGAGCTGAAAAGGTAGATGCTCAATCCTATAGGAGTCTGGTAGGAAGTCTTTTGTATCTTACTACCACTAGGCCTGATATTAATCATGCAGTAGGCTTGATTTCTAGATTCATGCAAAGTCCAAGTAAGATTCATTTTGGAGCAGCAAAAAGAATTTTGAGGTATGTTTGTGGAACAAGAAATTATGGAATTTGGTATACTTCATCAAATAATTTTGGGTTGGTTAGTTATACAGATAGTGACTGGGCTAGATCTTTTGATGATAGAAAAATCACTTCAGGTTATGTATTCATCCTTGGATCAGGGGTAGTATTATGGTGTTCAAAAAAGAAACCAACTATTTCATTGTCTTCTACAGAGGTAGAGTATATTGCAGCAACAACAAAAACATGTGAAGCAATTTGGTTGAAGAAAGTATTTTTAGATCTAAAACAAGAACCAAAATATGCCACAACTATTTATTGTGATAACTTGTCTACCATTGCCAGAACTAAAAATCCAGTGTTTCATAATCACACCAAACACATTGATATCAAATATCATTTCATAAGAGACTGTGTGGCAAAAGGAGAAATTCAAATAAAGTTTTGTACAACAAATGAATAGCTTGCAAATATATTTACCAAAGCACTACCTAAAGGGAAGTTCGAATACTTAAGGGATATGCTTGGAATCACCTCATTAAGCATTAAGGTGGAGTGTTGAGGATAATGCTTAAAATAAAGCTATGTAATTGCTAACAAATTAGCCAAAAAATTTTGTGTTCTGAGTTATGAGAATTAGGGTAGCAAATTTATAGATGTAGTCAGTGATCATTCAACAAATTATTAGGGATAGTAGATTAGTCAGATAATGGATAATGAAACTAAAAATATGTGGGCTATATAATAATGCATTTATTGCTCCTATGAAGATATGAGATTCCAATGAGAGTTTAGCTCATGGATTGAGAATCAAACTTCTCTTATTTTTGTTCAGTAGTTTTGTTTATGTTTCCATATGCATGCTCTTGCTAGATTTAACAATAGATCATACTTCAATGAAGGATATTTTTTCTAGACCATATGTCATCAAATCATTTTCAATAATTTCCAGTGCAAATCTAATTTAAATCATTAAAAGTGTGATTTCAAATGGCATTACGGTGGTTGATTTTTAATTCCTGGAAAGGAAATGAACTTTCATCAACATGAAATCTTTTCCTAGCTACTTCTAAGAAAAAAAGATGATCAATGAATTTAGGAAGACAATAAGTTTGTCCCTCAAAACCATATATTTTGATAATAGTGTAATCTTCAAACACATACCAATCACAATATTGTTTTCCTTTATCAGATTTAGAATTTTCCTGGAATATTTTGGCATTCTTTCAGGAATTTTTATAGCAATTTTGTTTGAAGATAAAAAGAGAAACAATTTTCATATCTCATATAACTTCCTGATGTTTTCCCTGGATATAATACTCGAAACCGTCTGTCGATTTCCATTGCATTTCCATGTATATATTTTATTCATGTCATTAATCTTGTGCTAATAAAATAATTAGGATTACAGAACAAGGCCAAATGCTTGAGGTACATAAAATATATGAATAGGTCTAAGATTTGAATAGTACTTAGTTGTAAATGTAAGTTTGAGCCAAATATCTTGGGAAATTAATCCTTATTTCCTTATGGTTTGTCATTATCTCTCTCAAACACAGGAAAGTAAATTCATCCATCGTACAATCACCAAGGCGCCCAAATACGATAGCTAGTCATGAGATCATGACCTGGAATAATGGTTTGAGTAACCTAGTAGGTAGTGGATATTCAAACTTTGATATTTAACTCAGGTTTTCAACAAGTATTTGCAGAAAGGTTATTTTTTCTTCTTCAGCCTAGGTTATGAAATCCTCACTTAGTTCTTTGTCACTAATGTTCTTCCTTGATGTAGGTAACTTCAACATTTTAGCTATAGTTTCGTCGGAAATTTCTAAGAAAGTACAATTATACATAGGATGGACAATAATGCGGGAATATGAGTCGTAATGATTGGCTAGAATCAAAATTATGTCACGGTTGAAATTTACTAGCAGTAAAATTGTGCTATTAAAACAAATATTTAATAGGTAATTATCTAAGCTACTAAGTTCAACATTAGGTTTTAATTTGGTTCTAACAGGGAATATATCACCATTAGGTACTTGGGTATCACTAATTTTGGCCAAAAATGTTAATAAAAACTTCACTTTGTTGTTTTCTAGCCATTTTCACCTCTGCAACTTCAATATGCTGCTATAATATGCAACAAGGAAACTTGAGGACTTACCCATTCCCAAAGAGGTCAATGGGAGATTGTCTCCAATCGTCTTGCATTCGGATTGTCTCTTACTTCATGGAGATAGGCCCCTGGTTTCCCAGGTCTATCCTATGAAATGTCTTCTCGATCTGGAGGACAAGTTTCCCATCAGACTGTTTGATGAGGCATCTCCTGTGGGAGGATGCGACTATGGAGCACACATTCGGATCAACCATTCGGAGGCCTTCAGCTTTTGTTGGTGTGCAGGTGCCGACAAATTCCAGGGTTGAATTCCAAATAAATGAATTGCAAATTCCCCAAAGCTCATAAAAAAGCATACAAAATAGTTCTTACTCATAGTTGAGAAAAATGGACATTGATTAAAGACCCACCTTTGTATAAGAATATCAATAGTCAAAGGGCTAGATTGTTTATTATTTGTTCTTTTTGTGAGTTATGTAAGCATCCTTAACGCCCTATTTATATATTTAAAGGTTTAAATGATAAGACTAATGTTATATGAATGGTTACCAATGACTACATGCCACAAAAGTTCTTCATCTAAATCTTTGAAATATTCGTTAAATTTATGAAAATTTTATAGACATTGGGTTTTGTTGTTAATAAAGCTTTGATTGATTAGTAAAGTAGGTGTGTTGTTATTCTCTACCAATGCTTCAATCCTTTGAAAAACATGTTTTCCTCTCATAAACTTTTTCCACATGTTAAGAAAAGAGGAGTTATAAAAATAGAACGGAGGAAACTGTGAGTTGACCCAAAAAAAAAAGCATTACATGTTTTGGTGATGAACACTACGAAGGATGTTCACCATTTGTCAGTGTTTAATCATGGAAAGAAATTAAAGAGAAATCTAAATCAAAGAAAATCTAAATGTAAATTCAATCCAGGAATTGCTAAACCACGCAATTGAAATAAAAAAACCAATCATAGTAAATTAAAATTGAAGCCACCCACGAATCCAAATTTCATATGCATGCTTTGAGCGACAAATTTGATATACAGGTATTGGGTCGAGGCCTACCGATGAGAATTAAACTGTAAGTTAGTATTGAACCGAGGCCTACCAATGACAATTAAACTGTATAGGTTACTATTAGTTAGTATTGAACCGAGGCCTACCAATGACAATTAAACTGTATAGGTTACTATTGAACTCAGGTTACGCTCGTTGTGTATTTAGAATGACTCTTACTCAACAACGTAGTGGCAACCAATTGAGTGAGCCTAGCTTGCATGTAGTCCAACAACTTAATGAAAGTCCAGGTGTGCAGTTGTAGGGGCAATTGAGAAACAATGGAGAGAACAATTCAGAGGAGGAAGACAACAATAACAAACGGATAAAGTGAAATTGAAAAGACTTAGTAGAAGACAAACTGTGGTTAAAGAAGAGAAAATGAAACAAGAGCAATGGTGAGAGACAAATTTAATCTTAAAAAAAAAGTGAAAAATACACAACATGATGATTTAATATAAATCTCAACCATTGCTCAAAATATTTGGTAAATGTTAAATCCCACCTATACAACTAATTATTTTTACAATTTTATAATAAAACTACCCTATAGGAAGTAACAGAATAAACGTAATCTAAACCGAATAAGAAGGGTAGCCCTTCATTTAATATATATTTGGCAAAACTTTAAACATGACCGTTTACTTTCCGCCTACCACTCTCTAAAAGGAAAAGGAGACGTTTGTTGCAATTACCCTACAGGTATCGGTGGAACCAATGTGTTCTTTCGTCTATTCTCCAACGCGTATCTTAACCAAATATGGAAAGTGGACCCCTTCATTTAAGATAATTTGGTAAAATTTTAAGGGTAATGAAAGCGTGCCTACTTTTCATCTGCCCAAATCTAAGAAGCCTTCATTTCAAACTATGGCTACTTTCTGACCCTTTATTTCAATTATTCATGAGTCGTCGTGGAACCACCGTGTTCGTTCCTACCCTGCACGCACGCTGAACACAACGATTTCCATCTCAAGAAAGCCCACCATACATTTGGTGGACGCTCTGTCGGAAGTTGGTTCTATTCTTTTGGACTATTGGAGATCCCACAAATTTTGGCCTGTGCAAAATCTACATCACATTGAATTGGTCCCACTTTTTCGGACCATTCGAATTGATTAGGCATGGCAAGTCTGATTATCGAGCCTGGCAGACTGCAGCTTTCGTCAATGATGGAAAGGGATTTCTTGTTATCAATGTTTGCTGCGCCCTATAAATTGAATTTCATTGGCAATTGATATCCATTCCATTCCCCACTTCACTCTTAGTGGTTTGCTTGCCGGTGTCTACTAAACCCACAACAATGGCATTGGCGTTTCTTGTCAAGTCATTCGCGCTCTTCCCTTGCTTTCTCCTCGTCTGCTGCATTTCTTTCATTGAGTCAAATGAAACAACACGCTCACCAGTGTTCCCGGCTCTCTTTGTTTTCGGGGATTCAACCGTGGACGCGGGCAACAACGACTATCTCGTAACAATGACGAAGAGCAACTTTCCTCCTTATGGGAGGGATTTCATCAACCACAGGTCCACCGGAAGGTTTTCCAATGGAAGACTGACAACGGATTTTATGGGTAAGTTCATGAATACCCAAATGTATTACATATGAATAGTGGTTTTTTACAATAAATATATTTTTGCTGGTACATGTACAGCTGCAGCATTGGGACTGAAAGAGACATTGCCGCCATATTTAGACCCTACCCTAACTTCCCAAGACATGGTAACCGGTGTAAGCTTTGCTTCAGGAGGATCTGGTTATGACAATCTCACGGCCGAGATCGCTGTATGTTCTAATTATCACCGTTATAATTTCTTTTTTGCTTACATGAATTGCAATAAGTTGAGGTATTTGATACTGAACAATATAATTCACCGATGTTTTGCAGTCTGCGTTGCCTTTATGGAAGCAAATACAGCACTTCAAGAATTACCGGAGGAGATTGGCAGATGTGGTTGGAGAAAAAAATGCATCAGACATTATAAGAAATGCTCTGTTCATGTGTAGCATGGGAACTAACGACTTTGTAGTCACTTACTTTACGCTGCAAATTCGAAAGGCACAGATGAACGTTGAGCAGTATCAGGACTTTCTACTTAAAGAAGTCAACAATTTCATCGAGGTAGGTGCTATTTTTCATGTACTTTGTGTGTTCTTCCGTTCATGCAAATCGACTAAACTATGTTCCGTTTTGAGCTACAGAGTTCTGTGGATAGAGTAAGAGTAAGTCCTGTCCTATCCATGGAGTCATGTATGGTAAAATGAGAACTAACTACAATGGCCAATTTATCATGGTCATAAATAGTTTATACTTTCACTCATCGCATCACGTGACAGGAGACATAGAGGGAGGGTATCCGCAAATTATCGTTAGTAAGATTCTCTCCAACATGTTCCAAGAGAAGTGATTAAAATGATGAATTTTGATGGATTCTGTAACAGGAGATATACAAAGAGGGTGCTCGCAAACTATTGTTCGCTGGACTTCCTCCAATGGGTTGCTTGCCTCTAGTCAGAACTCTAAATCTAAAGCAATTCATAAACAGAAGAATCGGGAAATGCTTAGAAGAAGAGAACGAGGTGGCCGTTGGTTACAATGAAAAACTAAAATCAGTTTTGGCGAGTTTGATGCATCCTCTTCTTGGTCTCAAGATTGTTTATAGGGATCTCTACCAAGTGGTATCTGATATAGTATACAATCCTCGAAAATACGGTATGTTCTGTCAGATTTTGCCCTTTCGCCATTTGTTAGTAAGTGATATCTTATTCGCTGGATATTGATATTACATAAATATATTGTGATGGTTACAGGGTTTGAGGTATCCGGAACAGGATGCTGTGGAACGGGACTGGTAGAGATGGGTCCTCTCTGTAATAAGAATACTCCCGTCACTTGCTCTGATGCCTCAAAATATGTATTCTGGGATGCCATTCATCCAACAGAAAAGGTTTATGAGATCGTTGCTGAACTTGCAATCGATCGAGATCTCCCACGCTTATTTTAAAAAGCCGTGGAATGTTAAATAATTTGAGGACCACATTAATATATATTGATCTGAACCGCCCTAGTTGATTGGTGCGGATTTTAAACCAAGCATATCTGATCAAGCTTACCAATCGACGAGTGCATTTAAAAGTACAAACAAATAATCATATGGTTAATCAAATCGAGTGAGTGACTTATTAATTAGTAATTAAAAAAATGAGATATTTATTAATTTATAAATTAGGTTTATTTTGGAATACGACCTCTCTCTATTTTATTTGTTTTGGTGGCAAGTGCAGTTGCGGCCAAGCCAAGCGTTTATTTGAGTCACCTCGACCAAAGATACACGGATGAGACCTATTATTATTTGTTTTGGTGGCAAGTGCAGTTGCGGCCAAGCCAAGCGTTTATTTGAGTCACCTCGACCAAAGATACACGGATGAGACCTAATATAGAATAAAAACTTAATAATACCAGGCGCCATATACTCAGAAGAGAAAGAGAGAGGGAGAGGAGGGAAGAAAATTATAATACCATGGACTACTATCATGGTTTATCAATAACATGTGCCATCGAGACTTTGGATTATTATATTATGGATCTAGGCTTTTAATTGTTACAATACCATGGGCCAATAGCATGCCTTATCAATACCACATGCCCAAAAACAATAACTTATTTCAAAATAAAAATATTTTACAAATATTTTATTTTAATTTGATTTTATAACATTTTTTAATTAAATCTAACAGCAAAAAGGTTATAATTACTTTTGAGGTATATCTAGACCCCCCATCCTTAAGACTACTGAAAATATTTTCATAGAGATTAAATGGATGTTTTAATAAATTAAAACATAAGAATACTTTTATATATACATATGTGAAATTTATATAATATAAATAATATTATTAAGAACCAGGATAGATGCATATTAACCAAGGATCCAAGTGATGAGAAAGAAAAGTGATTAACAATGATAGAGGAAAGATAGTGCATGATTCTTTTAATTTTTTTTATTATTCTATTTTCTTTAACATGATTGATCCAAAATATATGTTTAATATTTTACAACCAATTATGTTTTTTATTAATTTAGATACTTTCTTAAATACAATATAATGGGATCACATTTAAGAAAGAGAGTGAGATGGAAGGGGGAATAGAGTGTGGGAGAGAGACATAGAGGTGAGAGACAGAGTGAGAGAGAAATGAAGAGAGAGGAGTGGGAGAAAGGGAGGGAGAGAGATGGATTTGTTGGGGGAAAGAGAGGGAGTGACAACGGAAAGACGGAGATGGAATGAGGGAGATAGGAGACGACGGAAGAGAGAGAAAAGGAGGCAATAAACATAGGGAAAGAAGGGGAGGAGAGAGACAATGAGACATAGATATGGAGGGGGGAGAGAGGAGGAGAGAGGGAGGGAGATAGTGACAGAGTTGGAGGGTGGATAGAGAGTTTTTGTATGATGGGGGGAGAGACAGAGGGAGGTGGGAGAGAAGGGGAGAGAGAGGAAGGAAAAAGAGAGAGGACTTGAGAGAAAGGAGAGAGAGAGATGGAGTTGGAAGGGGAAGAAAGACATAGAGAGAGAAAGGTGGAGAGGGAGTGACAAGGGAGTGATGGAGAGTCCCAGAGAGAGAGAGAGAGAAAGAGAGAGAGAGAAGGGATAGAGAGAGAGGGAGGGAGAGAGAGAGAGATAGATATGGAGAGAGAGAGAGTGTATGTTTTGGGGGTGAGAAGGAGAGAAAAGGGGAGATAGAGATATATATGGGGCAGGGGACGAGCTAGAAGAGAGAGGCAAAGAGAGGGAGGGAGGAAGAGGGATAGATGGGAGATAGAGATATATATGAAGGGGGTAGAGAGAGAGAGAAGGGGAAGACATAGAGAGGGAAAGGAAGAGGGAGAGATAGATATATAGATATGGGGAGATAGAGAGAGAACGTGACATATCTTTAGGGGGTTGATATAGAGAGAGAGTGTGACATATCTTTAGGGGGTTGAGATAGAGAGACAAATAAGGAGAGATATAGGGAGGTATAAATATAGATAGCAGGGAGGGAGGAAAGAAGAGAAAGATAGAGAAATTTAGGGAGAGGCAGATAGAGTGAGACATAGGAGAGAGGGAGGGGAAGAGAGAGAAGGAGGGGGAGGGAGATAGACACAAAATGGAAGGTGGAGAGAGAGGGAACAAGAAAGAGTCTCACAGAGACAAATACAGACATAAAAGTTAGATCTAGAAAGTCATGAATATTTTAGATTTTCAATGTGGTTGTTGATTTCTAATCCTATTTGATCACATGCACTATATGCATTGATTTCAGTGTTGATGTCGATTTATAATTCTATTTAATACCTTACACTAGATGCATTGATTTCAATGTCGATGTTGATTTCTACTCCTATATGATTGCTTGCACAGGATGCGTTGGTTTTAGTAGATATTGATTTCTAATCAAATTTGATCACTTGCACTAGATGCATTGATTTCAGTTTAGATGTTGATTTATAATCATATTTAATACCTTACACTAGATGCATTGATTTCAGCGTAGATGTTGATTTCTACTCATAATTGATTGCTTGCATTAGATGCATTGGTTTCAGCGTAGATATTGATTTCTAATCCTATTTGATTGCTTTCACTAGATACATTGACTTCAATATAGATGTTGATTTCTAATCATATTTGATTGTTTGCACTAGATGCATTGATTTTAGTGTAGACGCTGATTTCTGATTTGATGCAACAAGATGTATGATGTACATTAATCTCAAAGTAATTAGATTAATAGTGTGCATTGATTTTATGTAAGCACATCTCTACCTCCATCTATATCTCTATCTCCCATTGTCTCTCCTTCTTTATCTCTCTCTCTCTCAACCCTTAAAATCTCTCCATATCTATCTATCTCTCTCCCTGCATCCCTTTCCCCTCCCTCTCTCTCCTTTCCCCTTCTCTCTCTCTAACATTTCTCTATCCATATCTATATCTCTTCCTTCCTCCCTTTCTTTGCCTCTCTCTTCTTCCCTCTCCCCCCATCTATATCTCTATCTCCCCTTGTCTCTCCTTCTCACCCACAAAACATACAGTCTCTCTCTCAGTGTAAGCACATAAAAATTATTCAACCATAAATACAATACTTGAACTTTCATCATAAATAAAATGTTGGCTTACCCAAAATGTTTGCTTCTTGAAACCATAAACTATCTATAATTGGGTACATTCTTATTATTCCCATTTTCCATCATTCAAAATTGTTGATTACTTTCCATTCAAACACGGTAATAGAAAATAACTACCATTAAAATTATTTGGGGTTTAACACTCCATATGTCACAATGATTGAATTTCCAGAAGACTACTATTAATATTGGAGAGAAACAGAGCCAAGGTATGTTGTTTACTACAGTAGCTCGAGTTAAATATTTGAATGATCTATGATTCCAACTACTCTTTTCATATGATCAATATGAGAAAATGGAAAAACTAATAGGTGTAACATTAGGAATAGTAGAAGAAAATAGTTTTAGATTGATTGCAATGAAGACTGTTTGTAATTGACTATATTCTTAGTATTCACATTTTCTATGTATCAAAATTGTTACATTGACACTTTGCACTCAAAATTTGTATTTCATCATTTTTCATCATTCAAGTTACTAACAATCTCTCTCATCTCAACAAACAGAGGTAACTAAGAAGATTTTAAATTAAATTGACCAAATTAATCTTAGACATATGTAGCATATTTAAAATGATCAAAATAATTAGATGTTTAACAAATTTTGTATGACTGCACACGACTAAAACTAGCCTAGATCCATCTTAACACCGGATCTATCAAACGCCGAGAGGGATCAAATCTCTCAAGGTGCAAACCTTTCCTCAAGTTTTTCACTCAAAAAATAGGTTTGCACCTAGAGATATTTGATCCCTCTTAGCGCTTGATAGATTCGGTGTTAAGATGGATCTAGGTTGGTTTTAAACAAAGCATATCTGATCAAGCTTACCGATCAACGAGTGAATTTAAAAGTAAAAACAAATAATCATATGGTTAATCAAATCGAGTGAGTGACTTGTTAATTAGTAATTAAAAAAATGAGATATTTATTAATCTATAAATTATGTTTATTTTGGAATACAACCTCTCTCTATTTTGGAAAAGGGTTTAAAAGTAGACACAAATAATTATATAATTATATGGTTGATCAAATCGAGTGACTTATTAATTAGTAAATAAAAAAATGAGATATTTATTAATTTATAAATTATGTTTATTTTGGAATACAATTTTAATTATTCACTTGTTTTTAATAATTATTAGGTAAGGTTTTTAATAATTATTAAGTAAATATCAAGATTTAAATATTGTAGAATATTTTTAGTGGTAGTTAGAAATAGAAAATTGAGATTTATGTGAAAAGTGTATTTGTTTTTTTAATTAAATTGATTAGTTACAAAAATGTTATGAAAATATGTCTTATGAATTTGAGTTATGGTTTTTGAAACATTTAGTAAACTATGATATTGGTTCAAACTTATTTATAAATTAAAAATCTTTATCTTGATTCATAGTATTGGTAAAATTCTTTATATATATATATATAAATTTGTATAATATTTTTTATTATAATAATATAGTTTAATTAATTTTATATATTTGGAAAATTTTGAAAATATAAGATAAAACAAGTATGTGTATTCATATTTACTAAGCATTTAATTATTTTAATAGCTATTTATTAAATCATTTAAGCTCAATTTGAGGAAGCCTAAACAAATGAAGCGTAAACATTAAGAAAGATTTAATAGTTCATGAGAAATAGTAATGCCAATCACGTGAATTCATGATAGATTGTTCTGCCAATGATGTGGATTAGCGACCATAAGATGATAACTTATGTAGTTTGTTAATTGCCATAGGTTGGGACAAAAAAGAACAATTTTATAGTTCAAGAATAAAGGGAATAGGGGAGGGACGCCATTACCTATGTGCCCTCCCGTCCATCTAAGATGTCGATGTGGAGACACATGTGATGTCGTATGATAGATGTCGAGTAACTCCTGCCACGTGTTGCGGTGGGTGCATTTAAGAAAACAAGTAATATGTCCTTTAGGGTTTCATTCCGCATGTTTTGTGGCATGTCTTCATTGTCCTGTGTTATTTCATTTGGGTATGGTATGTGGGCGATGTGCTCCACTAACAATGGCTCCTCTCGGCTCTAGTACTAGTTCACCTTTTCCACCATTCTAGAGCTGCTCACCAGGCGAGGTTGCTTGGAGTGGTTCGTTTCTCATTTAGGGTTTATGGTGTGGTTGCTTTACCATGCCTGACATTGTTGTTTCTAATGGTTCATTTCTCGTTTAAGGTTTAGGGTGTCGTTTCTTTACCTGTTTCAAGTGGGGTTTAACACTGCCGATGTTGTTGTTCATTTTGCACCGTCAGGGGTTTACGAATACCTTGGTTGTTCTTTCATCCTCACGACATGTTGTTTGGGAAGGAGCCAGTGGGAGATTATAATCAGTTTGATGGTCGAGATGCAGGTTTCGAGGTCCATGAAGGTAAATATGCAAATTCATGTGTTTTATTTCGAATTTGACATAATTTTTTGTAGGTTTTTTCACAAATGCTAATTTTTTCATGTGTTTGCATGTTTTGGTTACATGTAATTTGTGTGGCTATCACAGAAGAGGTATGGAAAGGTTTGGGGGACGTTTGGACATGGTGGTGGCTTCTTTGGCGCTCCGGTAGGATTCTAAATCCTATCAACCACTGTGTCTTTCAACACTTAAAATTTTTGTTGGGATTTTTGTAATTTAGGTGTTGTTGCACTGTTGTGTTTTTCCAAACTTGAATTTTCTAGGAAATTAGCTCTTGTTGCATGGTTTCTTCATTTTCTTCCTCTGTTATGATTTATGCTTACTCTACTATGATTTATGCTTTCTCTGTTACGATTTTTCTTGCTCTGTTATAATTTTTGAGAAACCCCCACCCAATCTGGTGATTCTAAGAGAAAGGTAGTTAATAGAAGTACCTCCTAAGGGCTAAATATAGTAAGTGTTCTAGGGAAGACAAGTCTAGCTCTAAAGGTGAGAAGTTGTATAGTAGTTCATTAAATGTAAGACAAGGGTAAAGAATTCCTTCTTCTATAACACTTAGAGTTAAAACATGTAATTGCACATAATGTTTGGGTTGGAACGAATGTACAGTTAAAATATGTTTGGGTTGGAATGAATTTACTTGTATATTGTTGTTTCATTCCTTTGTGGCATCTGGTGTGTGGAGAAATCTGGAATTTATGTCATTTTGGAAATGGTTTTGGTTCTGGTCAGATTTAGTCTGTTGTCTTCTTGAGTTTATATCAGATGGATCTAAGTTGTCCTTTTGTATCTTGCCATCTTGAGGAGCTTCTTTATTGCTCTGTCTCCATATTTGTTGATGTATGGAATGCTAGGTTCTTTGTGAATATGAAACTAATAGCTAAATACAGTAAGTGTTCTAGGGCTGACATGTCTAGCTCTGAAGGTGAGAAGTTGTATAGTAGTTCAGTAAATGTAAGGCAAGGGTAACAAATTCCTTCTTGTATAACACTTACAGTTAAAAGATGTAATTACACTTAATGTTTGGGTTGGAACGAATGTACAAATAAATATGTTTGGGGTAGAATGAATGTACTTGTGTATTGTTGTTTCATTCCTTTATGGCATCTGGTTTGTGGAGAAATTTGGATTTTATGTCATTTTGGAAATGGTTTTGGTTGTGGTCAGATTTAGTCTGTTGTCTTCTTGAGTTTATATCATATGGATCCAAGTTGTCTTTTTGTAACTTGCCATCTTGAGGAGCTTCTTTATTGCTCTATATCCATATTTGTTGATGTATGGAATGCTAGGTTCTGTGTGAATATGAAACTAATAGCTATGTAACTTTTTTATATTAATTAATTTCAAGTGCTACAGTTTATAAAAGGAGAAAAATCCACAAGTTGGTATAACCATTTCTCCCATATTATAAAAATTATTCCTAAAATGTTCAATGCCTATTTTAATTACATTACGAGGTTTTTGAGCTTGTTGGAGCAGATTCCTCTTTGTCAATTTTTTCATTTTCTCCATGATCATTGTAGTCATTAACTCTAATGGATTTTAATTTGTCCCAAAATTTGGTAACATATGTAGTGGCTAGTAGAAGGACCGCAATTTGTGCATTTTTTGGAATAGAGTCTGTGATAATATGTAGATATTTCACATTTGAACTTCTTAGATAGATACTTTAAATGCAATGGCTGCATTAATTTGTGAAATTCATTTTCCAATTCCTTGTTCTATAACACTTATAGTTAAAATATGTAATTGCACTTAATGTTTGGGTTAGAAGGAATTTACAGTTAAAAGATGTTTAGGTTGGAACGAATGTACTTGTGTATTGTTTTTTCATTCCTTTGTGGCATCTGGTTTGTGGAGAAATATGGATTTTATGTCATTTTGGAAATGGTTTTGGTTCTGGTTAGGTTTAGTCTGTTGTCTTCTTGAGTTTATATCAGATGGATCTAAGTTTTCCTTTTGTATCTTGCCATCTTGAGGAGCTTCTTTATTGATCTCTCTCCATATTTGTTGATGAATGGAATGCTAGGTTCTTTGAGAATATGAAACTAATAGCTATGTAACTTTTCTATATTAATGAATGTCAAGTGTTACAGTTTATAAAAAGAGAAAAACCCACAAGTTGGTATAGTCATTTCTACCATATTATTGAACTTATTCCTAAAAATTTTGATGCTTCTTTTAATTACATTACAAGTTTTTTGAGCTAGCTTGAGTGGATTCCTCTTTGTCAATTTTTTATTTTTCTCCATGATCATTGTAAGCAATAACTCTAAGGGATTTTAATTTATCCCAAAATTTGGTAACATATGCAGTGGCCAGTAGAAGGACTGCAATTTATGTATTGTTTGGAATAGAGTTTGCTATAATATGCAGAGATTTCACATTCGAACTTCTTAGACAAATACTTTAAAAGTAGTGACTGCATTAGTCTGTGAAATTCATTTTCGATTCCTTCTTCTATGACACTTACAATTAAAAGATGTAATTGCACTTAATGTTTGGGTTGCAACGAATGTACAGTTAAAATATGTTTGGGTTGGAATGAATGTACTTGTGTATTGTTGTTTCATTCCTTTGTGGCATCTAGTTTGTGGAGAAATCTAGATTTTATGTCATTTTGGAAATGGTTTTGGTTATGGTTATATTTAGTCTATTGTCTTCTTGAGTTTATATTAGATGGATCTAAGTTGTCCTATTGTATCTTGCCATCTTGAGGAAATTCTTTATTGCTTTGTCTCCATATTTGTTGATGTATGGAATGTTAGGTTCTTTGTGAATATGAAACTAATAGGTATGTAACTTTTCTATATTAATCAATTTCAAGTTCTATATTTTATAAAAAGAGAAAAATACACAAGTTGGTATAACCATTTCTCCCATATTATTGAACTTATTCCTAAAATGTTCAATGCTTCATTTAATTACATTACAAGTTTTTTGAGCTTGTTGGAGCGGATTCTTTTTTGTCAAATCTTAATTTTCTCCATGATCATTGTAGTCATTAACTCTAAGGGATTTCAATTTTTCCCAAATTTTAGAGTTGAAAAAATTTATAATTATATTTTCCCTATATCTTTTCTAAGTGTCCTTGCAATTTAATTTTAGTCTTCTGAAATTCAATTATAATTCCAACTTTTTGCATTATTTTCTCTTTAAAAATATCTAACTTATCATTTTTAATAGTAATTATTCTCTTAAAATTATCAACCTCAATCTCTTGAGGCTCAAATCTAACAATATCTTAGCTAACTCTTTAGATGGGTCTATTAGTATTGAAGGTTGAGAAGATGAATATCTTTTGCATATATGTTCAATTTTCTCCTTCCTTAGAACCTCAATCTATTGCTCATATAATTCAATATGATTAATCATTTCAAGAATCTACTATAGGAGTTGAACATTTTGTTTTTATATTGCTTGCAATTTAGGAGCTTGAACATGGGAATTATTTGGTATTTTTAGATTTTCGTTTAATTTTAGGATTTGAATGTCTTTGGTTTTGACCAAATCTTGTAGTGACTTCACATATTTAGGGTTAGCACCTAGATTAATTATCCATTATTCCAGCTCATCAATTCTTATTTATTTTGTTCTAGTGGCTAATTTTTTCGGCTTTAGCTATTTTTCAATTTTATTTTCCATGGTTTGTATTTTACTCATGCTTGGAGAAGTCTGTTTGTCTTCTAAGTTAACTTACAATGGATGAGGTTTCATATGTGGTGTGAGGTTAGGTACTTTTACTATTCACTATTTTATGGAATTTTCATATTAAAATAAGTGACTTGTTTAAGATTTCATTATTCACTTGTTTGTCATCATATTTACAACTCAGTTATAAATGTGTTGTAAATCATTTGGTGTGTAGAGGAATAATAGAAAATCCCATTTGCATTCTTAGGTTTTATTTGGATTGTTGATGCTTCAATGCACATGCACTCTGTTTGTCTTTTAAGTTAACTTACAATGGATGAGGTTTCATATGGGGTTTGAGGTTAGGTACTTTTACTGTTCACTGTTTTATGGAAATTTCATATTAAAATGAGTGACTTGTTCAAGATTTCATTATTCACTCGTTTTTCATCATATTTACAACTTAGTTATAAATGTGTTGTAAATCATTTGGTGCGTAGAGGAATAACATAAAATCCCATTTTCATTCTCAGGTAAGATTTCTACATTATAATAGACAATAGATGTTCCTTCTAAAATGAATTTTGGTTACAATGCCACAAACAATATGAAATAAAACCTAGGTTGTAAGCCAAAATATTTTTGTGACAAGAAAAATAGACAATGCATCCAAAATCCATATCATAATGTGGTTACAACCAAAAACATATGACACCCCTATTCTTTATGGCCTTGAGAATCTTAAGTGCCACAACTCCCTTAGTTACCTGCATGAGCCAAGTAGGTTGGCCTACCTAAAAAGCATTGATTAGAAAATGGTTGATTGTTGCCATATGATTTAGTCAAATTTTCACCTTCCAAACATGGCAAAATTGAGTACCCATACCTCACATTTGTACTACTAACCCCTGCATTAAGTGGAAGTGTATGATGAGCATACATAGAATTGACACCTCCTCTGATAGGAATAAGACAAGTGGGTAAACCCTAATTTTGATAGTGAAGCACTTGAATGTTTATGAGGTCTTGGAATAATAGTGTATTATCTGCAATATTGTCCAATGTGTTTGACATAATCCTGGTTTGATCAGCTGTGCTTGCATCATTGTCAACCATATTGATCATCCCTTGTTCCTTTTCAAGAATTTGTTGTGCCTTTCTTGATTCCTTTTCCTATCTTGCCATTGTTTTTGTTGGTCCTTCTCTTTCCTTGCTTGATCTCTTTCAAGCATTTCATCTTCTCAATGTTGTGCTGCAACAATCCTTGTTGTCTTCTTCTCCTTGGCTAGATCCTTCTTTTTCTGTTTTAATTCCTGAATTTCAAATTTCTTTTTTCAAACTCAACTAATAGGTTTGTATAGTATTCTGAGGTGAGTAACTATGAACTTTAGCCCAAATGAAGACTACCCAGGGTACTTTTCTTTTTTCATTGATACTCTCTCTACTCGTAGCTTTAGGAACCGACCAAGTTAATTCTCCACCCCTCCCACCTGCATGTCATTGCTTGGTACTTCCCTTTTAGTATCCAAGATAACTGATTGAACTATATTGTTATCTTCATTTGATGCCTCGTTATGCACTTCATCTTCTTCCATTGATCTATTGTCCACAAAAATATGAACAATTTCATTGTTCAATTATGCTGATTGTGAAGGCATGTTCATGCTTTGTTCATTGGTTGTTGAGACACTATGTTCGTTCAAATTGATCATGGCTTCTTTCAGCCATGATGATGGGGTTTCGTGGGTTGGGAATGTCAATTGGTCATTATCAACTTCATGTTTAACAATGTCATTAATAATATCAACAACATAAGTTTCATGTTCTTGAGTTGGTAAAACGACCTCCACGTTACTGTGAATTTGTCCATGATTATACTGTGTTTCACATACAGTTTCATTGTCATCACCATATAAGTGTCCTTGAGAGAGGGAAATCATATGACCCACTACAACCACATCATCATGTTCATCTACTTCTTGCACTTCAACATCTGTTTGGATATGCCCTTCTTCCTGACCATCCACATGAAACACATGGCTACAACCAATATCATGCATAAGAGCGTCATAATTCAGTGGCTAGATTCCTATCCTCATAAACCCAGGCTTGATATTTGATGGTGTCAGAGCCCTTTTAAACGCTTTACTTGTAACCTCTACTAGCTTGAACCTTTTCACCAAGATTCTTTGCCATCCATTTAGCACACTCTGACCTAAAATAGTTCTTGAAAGGGCCAAACAAACTAACATCAAGGGGTTGCAATCTGTGAGTGGTATGAGCGAGCAATGTTAACAGGTCGATGACCAAATTGTTTGCTTCCTCAATTGTTTGTACAACCATGTGGCTTCCATGGCCATGCAATTTCAATAGGTGTATGTTATTAGGTGAGAAACCACCTGGTACAGATGCAACAAAGTGACAATGCCAATTTAAGAAAAGTTCTTTAGTCATCCATGCATGCACCTGGTTCAGAGTTTTGTATATAGTTTTTCAGTTGATTTTTACCTTTGAATAGATAAAATCCTAGGATTGAAGTACCAATTTTATTGACAAGACATAAAATAGTTATCCACTCCCCACTCTTAGGAAAAAATTGTGGCACATTTCGACTCCCTCTCTTAGCAATTACCAGCATGCCAAAATTCCTTCCTTCTTGTAAACCTGTTTCATCACAGTTCCATATATAGTCTTCACCATAAGAATGTTTATCATAAGCACTATAAACAATGTCATAGAACTTACACACAACTGCAGGGTGCAAATTTAATGCTATGTCTCTATCAAGGCCCTCATTTGTATGCAATACAAGGTTCAGGTGCCTTTTTTTAAACCCAAACCACCATGATTTACCAGGAAACCCATCTTTGAATGGGTTTGGCCACCCTTAATAGATTTTAGCAACTGTGGATTTGAGTTGTATCAACTCTAGCCCATTTCTAAATTGGGCCATTTCTTTACACCACTCAAACACCTCAGCCTCCTCCTCTTCAGTCATAATCGTAAGACTCTACGATTTGTATGAGTCATCCCATTTATCCAATAATGTATTGATGAGGGAGGAATAGCATGTTTTTCATATATGCTTGAACTGAATATCCATTAAACTCTATGTCATCAATTGCAACTAAAATTTCTTCCTTTTTCCAACCTTTTATAACGCTGATAATTAGTTGAACTTGCCCCTTGGACTGTTGTTGATGGTGGCACTGTGGGTGATGGTGTGACAAAATCAGCTTTAGTCATATGGTTATCCTCAAAAATGTTTCTTGGGGCGTTGTTGACATTCACATCAATTGTCCTGTCCTCATCTGATGAAGGGTATCGAAGGTAGGCACCCCTTGTAACTCTCCTTCCACTTCTCCTTGTATGAGAAACATAACTGACTCTTTCTATAGATGCAACAACCTACAGAATTATTGCATGCATTTAGTTAAGAATATTTTAAAATTATGCTTTCATGCAAGCCAAAAATATTTATGCTTTATTACAGGCAATTATCACCATGTATGTTAGTATCCTTGAAAAATCAAATCTATAAAATGAATTTGTTGTATGTCTTCAAAATTATCAGTGATTTTTGTTTCGATAACTTGTTTTTACACTTAAAATACCATGACTGTATTTGTACTTGGAAAACTACTACTAGTTTCCAACTTATTTTGGGACTATGAGAAGACCCCTCTACTTATTGTTGACTGTAATGCTTCATAAACTTCTGCATTGCTTGTTTTCTTTGGCACTATCCTAGTTCCTTTTTTGGTTAAGATGTTGATCTGGTAGTTATTGTTGTTTGAATTAATTTTTTTACCCTCATGTTTGGCATTATTTTTATTCATAGTGACCATAGACATCCTAGGTTTGGATTGGGAATATATGGTAATTTTTCAAGTTGTTTAGCTGTTGAGGGTAGCCTTAGCTGTGTTCTTGGACCTAGTTATAAAGTGCATTGGCTTACAGTTGTTTCAATTAAATTTAATCCTTAAGTGTTGAAATTATAAAGTCTGACACTTTTGGAGACACTCACTGACATCCTAGGAATTTCAACTAATCAAAGTTATCTTTCTAGTTAAGATGATTTAGTTTAATTCATTTTTATAAACCGTTATTTGAATTAAGTTGTTTAGCATCATGTTTGTCAATATTGTTTAGTTTCATTAGGTTTATAAGTACCAAGATCTGAACAATATTTATATTTTTTCTTCGATACAACAAATCTAGATCCGACAATGCAAGTGCATCCACAAAAATGTTAACTTGCATAGATATATGAATTACATCATAAGATATATGTGAAAGGCTTTTTGACACTTTGATTCAAATGGGATCCCGTTCATAACTTATTTTGCTCCTCCATTACCTTCTTTCTGTATTTAGTTTATTTTTAGGTTGCATGACAAATGATTCAAAACTCCACCATTTTCATTCCTTTTGATATCATTATCATGTCTGCCTCTACTCACATATTTTCATGCTTTTAGTATTCAATTTTCCAAAAATATTGTTTGGGTTTCTACATTCTTATCATCTGAGGAGACCCATCTATTTATTGTTGACTGTAGTGCTCCATAAACTTCTGCATTTCTTGCTTTCCCTAGGTTTCCATCTTTTTTTGGTACTATGAGTAGACCCTTCTACTTATTGTTCACTTTAATGCTTCATAAACTTCTACATTGCTTTTTTTATTTGGGGCTATCCTTGAATTCACATTTGTGTTCTTTGGAAACTTAGAGATCTAATGTCAATATTGTTGTTATTCCTATATCTAGCACTCTTCAGACATGAAGGAAGCTCTAGGAGGAATTTCAACTATAAAAAGTGACACTTGGTTCCTTTTCTGGTTAAGATGTTGATCTAATAGTTATTGTTGTTTGAATTAATTTGTTTAGCCTCATGTTTGTCATTATTGTTATTCGTAGTGACCACAAACATCCTTGGTTTGGAGTGGGAAGACAAGATAATTTTGCAAGTTGTTTCATTGTTGAGGGTAGCCTTAGTTGTGTTCTTGGACCTAGTTACAAAGTGCATTGAATTACTTTTGTTTCAATGAAATTTAATCCTTAAATGTTGAAATCCGTAAAGTCTCCATTTAAAGTCTGACACTTTTGGAGACACTCACAGACATCCTAGGAATTTCAACTAAACAAAGTGATCTTTCTAGTTAAGATGTTGATCTGGTTTAGTTCTTTTTTATAAACTGTTATTTGAATTAAATTGTTTAGCCTCATCTTTGTCAACATTGCTTAGTTTCATTAATGGTCGTGGAATGGGATCAACTTTCAAAGAAAATGCAACAAGGGACATATTAGTAAAAGAATCCCTAGACAGATTCATGATTTAGGAGACCAAATTTAAATCGTCAAGAAACTAAAAGAATGATTAAAAAACCAAAAAATTATGAAGGAGCAGCAATACAGGCTACAGGAGCCTGAGGAGGAATCTGTATGATCTGGAAAAAAGGAGAATGGGAAATGATACTACAAAAAAAGGAACAACATTGGATCCAAACAGATCTAAAGCAAACAAGTACAAAGGAGCAGTACAGTTTCATCAATATATACGCACCAAATCATTACAGGGAAAAAGAGAAATGCTGGATCACTTTAAAGGAAACTCTAACTGAAATACAAAATGGGAAAATAATCCTTGGAGGGGACCTAAATCTGGTTAGAAATATAGAAGAGAAGTTTGGAGGGATATATCATGCAGATCCATCCAGGGATGCCTTGGAAACAATAATGGAGCAGCACAAATTAATTTCCCTCCAAGCAATGGGAAATATACTTGGAGCAATAAGAGAGTTGGAAAAAATAACATAAAGGAAAGGCTGGATAGAATATTGGTCCAAGAAAACATCGCATCAGGTTACAACTCGATAAAATCTAAAATTCTTCACACAACGGCATCCGATCACAAGCCAGTGGAAATTATATTGGGAAAAATGGAAAATCAAGGACCTCTTCCATTTAAATATAGCCCAATATGGGACAACAATGAAGACTTCAAGAACCAAATCACAGAAGCTTGGGCACCAAGAATTACAGGATCACCTCAATATGTTTGGGAAACAAAGCTAAAAAATTTGAGAATTAAGCTCAAGTTATGGGCAAGAGAGAATGAAATCCAAAAAAAAACAAAGCTGCAAATAAAAATGTACAGCATGCAAAAGGAAAAAGAAAACAAAGAGGAGGAAAAACAAGATTATTTAAAAGAGAAGGAGATATTTTGGGAAATATACAGGGAAAATAGAAAAGAGGAAGAAGAGGCAAGACTGAAATACATAAGCCTTTGGCTTAATGTAGGTGACAAAAATACATCCTTCTTCCACAACACAATCAAAATAAGAAGAGCAAGAAATCAGACAGATAAAATCCAAGTTGATGGGCAAGAGATAAAAGGAGTAGAGGAGTTGAAAAAAGCAGCTCATAATCATTTCAAAAACCTCCTCACAACCAGCGAAGATACAACAGATCATGAAAGCTTCCTTCAGCACACAAAAAATAAAAGAAAAGAAGAGCAAAATTTAGAAATAAACAAAGAGATCTCAGAAGAGGAAGTAGTTGCAGCCATATGGAGCCTCCATCCAGACAAGGCCCCAGGGCTAGATGGTTTCACAATAGCATTCTACAAGCAACATTGGAATATAATAAGAAATGATTTTCTAAGAATGGTGAGAAATGTTTAAAAAAAATAAAAAAATAGGAAGCAATACAAAATCCTCTTATCTGGCTCTAGTCCCAAAAGAACCCAATCCATCCACCTTTAATAGATTCTACCCTATTTCCCTCTGCAACTCCTCCTACAAGATTATTACTAAAATAATTGCCAATAGAATCAAGAAAGTGCTCTCGGAAATAATATTTGAAAATCAGGGAGGCTTTGTGCTTAGCAGGCAAATTATTGACAATGTAATTATTGTATAGAAAGCCATCCATACAAGCATGCAAAGTTAAGAGAAAAGGAATCATTATAAAATTAGATATCACAAATGCCTTTGATAGGTTCAGCCTTCCATATTTAATGGCAGCACTCAAAAAATTCGGATTCTCTCAAGACATAATAGAGGTCATCCAGGCCTGCATCTCGGCCCCATGGATTGCACCTCTTATAAATGGAAGACCAAGTGAATTCTTCCAGAGCTTTAGAGGTCTCAGACAAGGGTGCCCGCTTTCCCCTTTTCTCTATATTATAATGGCTGAAACTTTAAGCAGAGCCTTAGAAAAACAAAGGAGAGAAAGAATATTACAGGTCTCCATATAGCAAGAGGAGTAAAGAGCATAAACCACTCCCTTTTTGTGGATGACACCCTCTTACTGGGAGGGGCTTCAACAATAATTGCAAGAAGATTCAAAAAAGTTCTGGAAGACTTTCTTTAGGTCTCAGGGGGGCTCTTAAACAACTCAAAGTGCAGAATATATGGTTGGAACACTCCTTCCAGAACCATGCAAAGGATCTCACAAATTCTAGAAATCCCCACTCAGGAAAAATGGACCCATTTCTTCTATTTGGGGCTCCCTATCTCTAAAGAAAATATGAAGGCAGAATTATGGAGCAAACAGATTGAAAAAATGAAAAATAAAATTCAAAACTAGGGTATGATGTGGCTAAATATGGCAGGCAGGGTGATGTTGATAAAGGCATTACTCTCGAAACTTCCAATCTATCAGTATGTAATAATTTTGGCACCTGTAAATGCACACAAACAAATGGAGCTAATAATAAGTATTTTTTTATGTCAAGGAGGGAAACAAGAGAACAAAAAATTCAATTTGGTCAAGTGGGAGGAAGTAACATTACCATATGAACAAGGAGGCTTATCAATAAGACTACCTGGCTTAATGAATGTTGCTTTGGGAATGAAAATAATATGGAGAATGATAACAGGAAAGGAGAGCTGGTGGAAAAAAACACTCGTCACAAAATACATGGACAAATCTAGAATAAAGCTATTGAACGAAAATGTCCCCATAAGGCCATGCACAAAAGTATGGAAGCTTGTGAAAAAGACAATCCCACTATTCAGAAAGCATATCTATAAAATCCCAGGCAATGGGAAAACGGTCTCGATCTGGGAGGACAGAATTATGGGAAAAGAGCCTTTAAAGTTTCATTTGGAACTTGAAGGCATTCAAAATTGGATGACAGAAAGAGGCCTCAACACTCTTCACTCAATCTCTATTTGGGATCAACGAGAATGGCAAGAATGGAAAAATATAATAACCCCTCCAAATCTAAAAGGGAAATGGGATAGATTAAGGCAGCACCTCAAAGGAGCATCACCCTCAAGCACTGAGGAAGAAGATGAATTTGCTTGGGATCCAAGTGGAGGAGGATACACAGTCAAAACTGGTTATAAATCCCTACAAGATCATCCAAATCAACATGATTGGGGCCTTTGGAAAATAGTATGGAAAACTGAAAGTTTACCTAAAATCAAAATATTCATTTGGACCCTCCTAAAAGGCAAAATCCTAACCAGTGAAAATCTCCAAAAAAAAAGGCTTTCATGGTCCCTCCAAGTGTTCTATGTGCTTGAAGGAAGAAGAGACCATCCAACACTTATTCTAGGATTGCAAGATAGCTAAAGAGTGCTGAAATCAACTATCAAGTCCCCTTGAAATCAAATTAAACTTTGCAAAACCATTTTCAGAATTTTATCAAGCTTGGGAGAAGGCATACCCTTACTCAACAAAGAACAAGGTGACAATTTAGAGGTTTTGGAAATGCATCTCAGCAGTCCTGTGTTGGCAAATATGGTTGACAAGAAACAAAAGTATTTTCAAAAACCAGACCCCAAGAATAGGGAAAATTTTATCCAAAACTTGGGGCTTAACATCTGAAATCTTAAATGCAAAAGGGACTACAGCAATGGACTATAACATCCTACAACAAGAAGAGAAAGACTAGATCAGAAAAGCCATAACAAAAAACAATGGGCAAAAAGGATATAAAAACACCTTCAGCTCAGAGTTGGAAAATTAAGCTAAGGAAAGAAGAAAACTGGAAAAAAAACAAAAAATATATTGTCTCTTCTTTGATGGGGCATCAAAAAACAGTCCTGGGAAAGAAGGGACAGGAGGAATCATAATCGATCCTGATGGGAAAGAGATAGTCTCATATGAATGGGGTCTTGGAGAAACATCAAACAACAAAGCAGAAGCGTACAGTTTGCTAATGGGGTCAAGAATAATTAAAAAGAGATTTATTCAAGACCCAATCATAATAGGAGATTCAACTATTATTATAGAGGCAATGGCTAGAAATAAAAGCCCCAACAATGTAGCCATAAACAGAATATATAAGAGGATAAGAACTAATCTGGAAGGCTCAGGAGTGGTGACATTCAAACATGTTCTGAGAACACACAATCAACTGGCTGATGAATTTGCAAACCAAGCAGTCCAAAGAACAGAAGGAACCACACGGGAGAACGAAGAGATATACCACACCTCAGTTCCATAGACCAAACCGTATGTCATGAAGCAAGAATTTCTCTTTAAAAAAAAGAAGAGTGAAAACTCCCAAAACACTTTCAAAAGGACAACAGGAAATCAACAAGAAGATATCCCTGTAGGAGATATCAGACGGAATTCATGGGATATCAAGCAAAAAATCTGGGGGAAATCAGAATCATTATCCAGTCTGAAGATCAAGGACGATTGTGATCCTACTCCCATGAAGTGCGCAACTAAATGTCTCATCTTGGACAGGTACCGTAGCATCCCGTCTCCCTTAAAGTCTAAGTCGCCTTGCTCTATACTTTGATGTGTTAATATTAACCAAATCCATTTAACTCTTCCCCAGTCATTACACAGTGCTTTTGAAATCCCTCCTGCAAAATCGCCCCCTCTAAGCCTCCATCTGATCTCTTCCCTTTGCATCCTTCATCAGACTAATCCACATCAGGAGGCTAACATCAGTTCTCAAACAAGGAGGCACACGGAAAGTTTATCATATCAACACCTCCTTCGCTCACTCTCTCACCGTTACGCTCCCTTCAATCCTTTAATCACAGTTAGCAGCAGGCTTGTCATAGGCTTGCCAATCCATAGGTTTCATAATCCCTCTCGCTCCTCCCTCCAAGCATACCTAAGCTCCCTTCCCTTTAATTCTCTTTTAGTTATCCTCCACTCTGTTTCCTACTACTCGCCACAGGAAGAACAGTATACATCAACTACAACAGTCACTATAATCTCGGACTTCAACAGAACAACACACAGCAAAGGCAGCAAAAGGAACACTCCAGGTAACAGAAGTCACAGGAATATCAACAGCAAAAGGAACAACAAACATTTCAAAAATTCAGAGAAGGAAGTGAATAAGATGGAATTCAATCCAATAGAAAAAGCTGCAAGGAATGACGGATGTGCAACATGTAAGGCAAATAAATTTATGATCAGCAGATTCCAAGATGCTCTGCAAGACATTAAGTTGGAAATGAAAATGGAGTTTAGTTATCAAAAGAGAAGCATGGAAAGCCAGAAAGTGGAGATATTGGCACTCAAGAACAAATGCATGCACTTAGAGGAAGCAGTGGCATATATCAAATCCACCACCATGAGCCAAGAAGGAGAAAACTTTGTCCATCAAGGCAAGAAGCAATAGTCCTCCCAGGAACAGTGAGTGCATAAACCATGAAAAACAACAAGCAACAAAATTTTATGTAAATTTATATTACTTGCAGACCAGTATGTAAGGCAGTACACCAGGATAGATATAGGAATTTATAGAATTTTGGATTTTAAGCATAGGAGTAGGGATTGCGTTCCCAATACACTCTTACTGCTTGAATATTATTATCACCGAATGTAATAGGAGCATGCTCCATCTTATCTTTTTTGGTAATATAACCACTATCTGAACTTGTCAAAAAAAAAAATATTGTTTAGTTTCATTAGGTCTGTAAGTACCAATATTTGAACAATATTTATATTTTTTCTTCGAGAGAAGAACTCCAGATCTAACAATGCAAGAGCATCCACAAGAATGCCAACTTACATAGATATATGAATTACATGATAAGATATATATATATATATATATATATATATATATATATATATATATATATATATCCTTTTTGACACTTTGATTCAAATGGGATCCTGTTCATAACTTATTTTTCTCCTCCATTACCTTCTTCTTAGAGTTAGTTTTTTTAGGTTGCATGACAAATGATTCAATGTTGCACCATTTTCATTCCTTTTCTTATCATTATCATGCTTGTCTCTACTCAAATATTTGCATGCTTTTAGTATTGAATTTTACTAAAAGATCGTTTGGTTTTCTACATTCTTGTCATTTGAGCCGTTTCATCCCTTTTGATATCGTTATCATGTCTGCCTCTGCTCACATATTTTCATGCTTTTAGTATTGAATTTTCCCAAAAGATTGTTTGGGTTTCTATATTCTTGTCATCTAAGAAGACCCATCTATTTATTGTTCAATGTAATGCTTTATAAACTTCTACATTGCTTATTTTATTTGGGGCTATCCTTGAATTCTCATTTGGGTTCTTTGGCAACTTAGAGACCTAATGTCAATACCATTGTTATTCCTATAACTAACACTCTTCAGACATGAAGGAAGCTCTAGAAGTAATTTCAACTATAAAAAGTGTCACATGGTTCCTTGTTTGACTAAGATGTTGATCTGGTTTGTCTATCACACGTTGATTTTTGGACTTATTTTTGTTCAAGAAATTTTTTAATGAAATGTTTATTTTCAATCATAGAAGAAATGAATGCCTCTCGTTTGAGAATTAGAATATGTAGTTGTCAGTTCAATTTAAAGTTTATCTCCACGAGTTCTGTTCTTTTTCATCTGTAACTATCCATACTAGCCAATACTCTTCATTATGGTTGTGTCATATATATATATATATATATATATATATATATATATATATATATATATATATATCAAGAAAATAAAACTGTAAGAAAACTGAAATAAAAAATGAGAGAAATGAAAATAAAACTATAAGAAGAATATGTTGTAATTGAAATAACTAACCTGAATATACTATCAAATGTTCTGTAATGGTTTGTCTCCATGGCTGGTGAGTAGTTTGAATGTTAAACATGCAACTTAAGTAGTGGTTGAACTTCTATTATAGTTTTTTGCACTTGAATTTAATTGGTGGAAAGAATAGACTTGGATTGCAATGGCTTCATTTTGAATGTGTGATCTGGATTGATTTGGATGTGATCCAATGGCTGGGAATTTTTTTTTTGTTGATCCATGTGATTTGATCTATTTTAATGGGAAATAGAATGGGCTGGGTGTCATTTATTGATGTTATTAGGTTGGGTGTCATTTATTGAAAACAATGGGTTTAAATGCTGAGCAACACAACAATTATCGCTAACATACATTCACTTTTATTATGTTCAGGTATGGATATTAATTTGGGATACATAGCTTCAGTTCTGATGAGTGGGGGTTGAAGTGACTGCTACTTTGTACTTCTGGAATAGACCATTTTGGAAGGATTTATGGTTTTATCTGTTTTCTAGTTGGGTCAATATGATTTGTACTCTTAAGTATTAAGATACTATTTATGGACAAATGTGGATCCACTCAATGTTTTGAGAAATTTTGGACATAAATTAAAACATATTTGCACTTAATGTTATTTATTTTTGTTTAAATACTGGTTGCACATTTCTCAATTTCTGGTGGTTTGGTGGGACCAGTACTATATCACTTACTGGTCCGTACACAACATTAGACATCTCTCCCCTATTTTTACGCCGTAAGGAATTTCCATGTGAAATGAACTCCCATCCATGTCACATTGTCTCATCGTGGGCCATTAGATCGATTGTTAAACGATGAAAAAATATTCAGTGATTGGATCACTAGTGAAGAATGTTTTAGGCAGTTGAGAATATTAAGCTTGGAAGGATCCTCCTGCCAGTGCCTTTAAGATTTTTTCAGGCCTTAATATAGTTGTACTTCCATGAATTTGAAATGGTTAAGATATTAATGCCTAATTCTAGACGGTTAAGCCATTAATGCCTGATTCTAAGTGCACGATAAGCCTCCTATAGGATGGTGAAATTTTGTCTACATCATTCAGTCCATTATTAGTAGCACACTCCATCTCACCTCATTCGAACTTGCCCAAGAACCATTGTGCAACAAACTCCCCTATGATATACATGGTCAGAGAAGTCATTCAAACTTGCCCAATAAACTCTCTACAACAGAGTTTCCTATGACATACAGGGTTAGAGCAGCCATCGAAGAGAAAAGGAGGAGGAGGTGGAGGAGGGATTTGCATACCTTCCAGAAACCTGCAACATTTTCCAGCCTCCCGACCACTGGGATGTTCAACGTCTTTCTCATAATGCTTTCCATTGATCAATTTCCAAGGCTACTGATTATTAACACAAATAGTAATTAATATTTGTAACTCTACGTGTAGGAAGTTGATGTCAGTATACTCTGTAATGTATATTTATTTCTTATTGAAACAATTCTCGTCCTCACCATAGCAACTAATGAATCTAATTCATGCGTTAATAGTGTGTGTGAAGTACAAGTTGTTAGCACACATAAATTAGATTACACAATAAACATGTTCGACTATGTAAAATATCTTCAATTTTTATGCAAATTTCCCGTGTTTTCTCCATTGTGTGAGCAAAAGAGAATAGGCATACGCACTAACAAGGTACCATTTAAAATGTTTAAATGAAACCCTTACGTTTTGCCCATCCAGATACACATTTTTCATCTCCCACCATCCCTTTCTGTTTATGGAGTCTGGGTCTCTAAAAACAGGATCATTCCTCTCATATCTACTATACAGAGAGCTTTCCTCTGGAACAATTTTGTACTATATATATTCCAGTTCCAATTTCATCGCTGGCTAAATAAGTAGTAGCAACCTAGTCTGTACCCAAAGGCACTATTTGTATAAACACAGAATCAGGCTTCATCTACAAAAAGTGTGTCATGGCAGCGTTGTTGACACCTAGCATAACATTGCATGAATTAAAAGCTCAGAACAACTTTGCCATCGTTATAGCTCATTTGGGATTTAACACTTCCACTTGGAAACCTATTTTCTGAGCTAATCTCATTATTTCTTTCTAGTTCAGCATCACTCTTGATTTCTTCCTAGATATTATTACCAATTTGGGCTTTAATCCATGAAGAGGAACATTAGAGGTTTCATTAATCAAATTTGGCAATCTATTGGGAGCATACGTCTTGATGAGAAGTGACTGAATGCCTCTAATTGTCTTACCTTCCTTCATGAGCGATGGATCCACACTCAACTCACCATGGGCTCTCTTATCCTTCCTGAAATAAAAAACATGGTACTTTCTCAGCTGCTTCACACAATCTTGGTATTTCATCATCCACCACTCATGGTATTCGAGAATGATGAAAACAAATTCCCCTTGCAAATGTTGTGAAGTTAAATAGAGAGGCAATAAACCATCGTTGAACTCATGGTAAACATTTCCTATGTATCCTCTAGTGGAGAAAAACCAGTGCAGGCATCGAGTGCTGTGCTTGGCAGGAATTTCATAGTTGTTCGTGCCCATTCTCATCGGTCGAACTCACTATTTTAAGAGGGACATCGTTAATTGTGCTCATGATACTTCTCACCCATTTGCATGTATATGGCCTGATTTTCTCCTCTCTAGTAATTTGATTATTATAAGAGTAAAGGATAACAGAGGAATATTGAGAGTGGGTACGCACATCCCCTCTCAGATAACATATGTATGTGCGAACGTGTGAATGATCGTAGCACAAAATCTATCTCGTATTTCCCAAAGTTTTATTTCCTTCTCCTACAACTCACAAAATCAAAGTGCAATCAATATGCCCAAATCAGTTCATCATCATATTTAACTTTCCTCTGCAGTCATCTCAGGTAGTAAATGGGTAGTCAGTTAGTTTTACGTCGACAAGTGCAGATCATCCCACACTGTTGGGTTGTGTTTTCAATTTTTGCATGAAGACTCTTTTTAAGTGCGCGACGACTAGAAAATATAGATACTTGTAATATCCCTAACCCAGAATATTCCTCAAACCCCAGAAAAACCTCCAACCAAATATGTGCAAATGATATAATAACCCAAAAGTGATAAAATAACAGTGGAACAACATATAATAATGTAAACCGGAAATATAAGCAGATACACAAGAAATGCAGCGAGAAATGCTAAGCCATTTTATTATATTGAGCAATAAATGAGTACAAGAGGTGATTAGACAGATGGCACCTGAACTTGCACAAGGAAAGTGAAGAAATACTCTTAGAATGACAAGAATGGCCTCTCTGCATGGATGCTGCTAGAAAAAAAAATGATGATTTGGGGTTGCTCCCCTCCTCAGAAAAAGTTGAAACTCTGGATTCGGGCCCTACTCAAGAAACCCAGAAAAACCCAAAAAGCTTTCCTGGAATGGCCTCACACTGATCTGCGTCCCAGCTGCTGGAAAATTGTCGTGCTATTGCTGCTACTGGAAATTGAATGAGGATTTGGGGCTGCTCCCCAACTCAGAAAAGGCTGAAACTCTGGAATCAGACTCTACTCAAAAGACCCAGAAAAAGCCAGAAAGCTTTTCTGAAATGGCTGACGCCCGAAAATCACCCCCTTGGGGTTCTATGCAGTTCCTCAAAGACGCTCATGAAACTGCTGCTGAAATGCTGATGAAGCTGCTGTTGAAATGCTGATGAAACTGTTGCTGAAATGTTGATGAAACTACTACTGGAATGCCAATGGAAATACCTTACCCGAGCAGGCACTCGAAGTCGCCCGGTGCTAAGGGTGAGATCTCCGAATGGAGACACTCAATGCACTAAATAGTGTTGTAGACTAGCTAAACAACCAGCGTGCTCTAAGTCAAAATGAGGGAGCTCCTCTCTCCTTTATAGTATTGGCCCTTCTCCAAAACCCTAAAGCCCAAGCCACCTATCCAACTGGACAGTTCCAAGTGTCTGCGTGGGCCCCCATCTCCGCGTGGTCCTTTGGCCTTCCCCCCCTTGACTCCTCTTAAGTCACAACATTGTGCTACCTAGGAAGTGACTTTAATTTAAAGGTGAGTTATGTCCCCCTTCACCTTTTTATTTAAAATTAACTATAATAGGCAAAATAGAGCAAAATCGAATATTCCAATTAGCCATAGCTAATTAGGAATATTACAGTCTCCCCCAGAAAAATTTTGCTTGTCCTCAAGCAACTGAAGTGATGGATGCTGTAACATGTTCCCACTCTCCCAAGTGGCATCCTCATCCGGTAAATTCTTCCACCTCACCAAGAATTCTCCGCTTGTTTGGCTCCACAGCTGCCTCTCCCTGGTATCAATAATAGCCTCTGGCTGTAACACCAAATGCCCCTCATCATCCGTGGGCGGTAGCTCATTTGTCACTGTCACATGTTGCCCCAATGCCTTCTTCAGGCATGATACATGGAAAATGTTATGAATCTTGCTGCCTTGGGGTAGCTCCAACTCATATGCTATCTGTCCAATCTTGCATATCACCCTGTATGGCCCGTAAAAGCGGGGCTTGAGCTTTCTAGCCCCCTTCTTCTTCAGTGACGACTGCCGGTATGGATGTAATCGTAGATAGACCAAGTCTCCTACCTCAAACTGTCTATCCACCCGACCCCTGTCAGCATACAGCTTTTGCTGGTTCTATGCTGTAGCCATGTTATCCTTGAGAGCTCGGAGAATATCCTGACTCTCTTGGATCCAAATCTTGGCTCTCGAAGCCTTGCTAGCACCAAACATCACGTCAGCAAAAGATAAAATATGATATCCATACAAAGCATAGAATGATGACATGCCGATGGACATGTGATGTGTAGTGTTGTAGCAGTACTCCCCCAGATGCAGCCACTTCAGCCATTCCCTTTGCTGCCCATTAACATAGGTATGCAAGTAGCCCTCCAGCCACTTGTTAACTATCTCTGTCTGTCCGTCTGTCTGTGGGTGGTAACTGTTACTCGGTGTCAACTCTGTCCCCACTAGCCGAAAAAGCTCCTGCCAAAACCCGCCCAAGAAACAGCTGTCCCTGTCACTGATGATGGTCTTAGGAAGACCATGTAGCCTGAAAACCTCTCTAAAGAACAGCTCGGCCACCTATGCTGCTGTGTAGTGTGCAGATATGGCAAAGAAATGGGCATACTTCGTCAGTCGGTCAACGATGACAAAGATACAATCCTTGCCCTGTACCATGGGTAACCCTGTGATGAAGTCCATCGGAATGCTCTCCCATTTCCCCTTCGGAATGGGAAGAGGCTGCAATAAACCAGTGGGATGGGTCATCTCCCCCTTGTTCCTCTCACAAATGTCGCACTCCCGGATATGTTGGAGTATGTCCTCCTTAAGGCCCTTCCACGAGAACCTCTCCCTGATGACCCTGTAAGTTTTGGTAAACCCCTGATGTCCTGCCAATGGTGAGTCATGTGACGCTTGAAGTATCTTCTTCTTGAGCTCAGTCAAGAAGATCTGGTCCCTGTAGTAGATGATCTCATTAATCACCCTGCACCTGTCATCCGCCACCTGCCCGTCCAAAATCTGACATGCAAACCTGTCCTTAGAGTACTCTACTAAAAGTCGAGCCCTCCAGTCTATGTCCAAGCTCATAAGAGACAATGTGGCTGGTCTACATGAAAGGGCATTTGCAACCACGTTGTTCTTGCCCTTGACATACTCAATGTCAAAGTCATATGCTTGGATCTTGCTGATCCACTTCTGTTGCCTCTCCTGTAATTTCTTCTGCTCCAAAAAGAACCTGAGGCTGTTGTGATCAGTCCTCACCCCGAACCTGTTACCCACCAGATACTGCTGGTACTTAGCCAATGCATGCATGATGGCCAACATCTCTTGGATAGCCCGCTCAATCTCATCTTGATAGGCCTTGGGGTGCCTATAGGGGGTGGTGATCACTGCCTGGATGCCCTGCTCAAGCTCAATAGTGTGTTCAAACCCCCGATCCGGTGGCTTTCCTGGTGGAATTTCTCCAAACACTATGGCATATCGATCAAGGATGGACTGGATCTCTGGATGTATCGTCTGCCCTGTAGTTCCTACCTATGATGCACGCAGCTCTACTACCCACTCTATGTCTCCCTTTCGGAAGACTGCCTCGATCCGATGAGTCGAAATAGTCTGAGGTGGATATGTGTATTGTCCCCGTATCTTCTCATGCCTCCCTGTCTTCTCATCATCCCACTCCATCTCTAGGGTCTTCTAATCCGTCGTGACCTTCCCTAGAGTAATAAGCCACTGAGCACCCAGTATCATGTTGGTGTTTGGAATATCGACCACGAAAAAGTGGTAAGTCAATGTGTAGGTGCCCATCGTCACTGAAAGCTCTGGAACATAACGCGCACACGTCATGGTCTGATCTCCTGGGACCAATACTAAAAACCCATCGAAGCTCTCTGTCTGTATACCTCTCTGCTCAACCATCTGGGCATCGATGAAGTTGTGGGTCGCCCCACTGTCAACCAAAATTGATACTCTCTGGCCACGTACTGTCCCTCATACGCGTAGTGTCAGATATTTGGGAACTCCTCACAATGTTGCAAGGGCCCCTCCACTGGGTGAAAAATATGCACCACCTACTGGTGGTGGTGGTGGTGGCAAAGGACCCTGTACGACATGGCTATCTCCTGCCTCCACGTCTTCCTTTTCATCCTCCTCTCCACTGCTCTCAGAGAAGACCTCAATAAAATGTGCTTTACCAGCAGCACATCTATGTCCTGGTGCCCATGGCTCCTGACAAGTGAAACATAATCGCTTCTTCTTCAGCTCCCTCTTGGCATCACCATCAAGCTATACTCGTCCTGGATTCCCCTTTGGAGGTGGAATCCTCACATCCTTCCCCTTAGACTTAAAAGTTTGTCTTTGGGGGTAAGGTGTCCGGGTCTTGGGTAAGACATCCTGTAAGTCCCGGGTCGTGCTGATAGCGTCCTGGAGCGTAGCTGGTCTAGTGGATCGGACTAGACCCTGAAGTGGCTCTGCTAACCCCTCAACATACATATAGACCCTTCGTGCCGTGGAGAGGTCTGGCACCATCATGGAGACCCTCAAGAAATATGCAATGTAGGTCTCTGGGCTCCCTGTCTGTTTGAGCCTCATTAGCTCAACGAAATGTTGCTCTGGATCCCTCCGGTCAAATAGATCCATCAGTCTCTTGGTAAACTCGACATATGGCGTCACTGTGGAGTGCCCCAATGTAACCATCCCATGAAACCACCAATCTTGGGCCTTGCCATCCAAATGCAATGTTTCCACCTTGATGGCCTCTGCCTCCGACATTTGGTTAAGCTAGAAATAAATGTCTAGCTTCTCCACCGAAGACTTTGCCGAAATGTTTGATGAGCCATCAAACATAGGCAAGTGGAATCCGCTCGCTGCACGGTGGGTGTCTCCATCATGGTAATGCCGGTACCCTCTGTGATGATCGCCGGGTCTGCTATCCCGCTAGAGCTAAACAAAATTTCTGAATGAGAGGGCTTCCTTGAACTCGTGCCCATAGGCCTGGTACTATGCAAAATAATCACCCATATGCCCTGGCTCTGCCTCCTGCTGGGTTGCGGCCCCCGTGTCTGCTACTAAGAAGGTGGGTATGGTAGAGCGTGTAGGGGCATGTGAGGCCCCCTGTTGCACAGTATCACGCTGCTCTGGCAAGTGATGGGATGCACCTGATCCATCACCAATATGAAAAAATTGTGGGCTCTCCTGCTGTCTGGCTTCTACTGTCGTGAATCTCTGCCCCATCACCTCAATCTGCTTCGACAGATCCTGCACTGATTTGAGGAGCATATCCGCAAATCTCTTCCCGTCCTCGTCTGCCATCTGCTCTGCGTCCACTATTGGCTCTCTCTGTTTTGCATCTACCATAGGTTCCTGTTGTTCTGCGTCTACCATAGGTTCCTATTGTTCTACATCTACCACAGGAACACAATCTCCCTCTCCGTAGATATTCTCCAACCTATGCCCAGTGTCTCTGTATCTCTGACCTCTGTAACAGATATAGAGTTTTTCCCCCGGTGTCATAGATTGCTAGCTCCATAGGCTGAGCCAAATCTATGCTCTGATACCACTGTAATATCCCTAACCCGAAATATTCCTCAAACCCCAGCAAAATCTCCAACCAAATATGTGCAAATGATATAATAACCCAGAAATGATAAAATAACAGTAGAACAACATATAATAACGTAAACCAGAAATATAAGCAGATACACAAGAAATGCAATGAGAAATGCTAAGCCATTTTATTATACTGAGCAATAAATAAGTACAAGAGGTGATTAGATAGATGGCACCTCGACTTGCATAAGGCAAGTGAAGAAATACTCTCAGAATTACAAGAATGGCCTCTCTGCGTGGATCCTGCTGTTGTGCTGCTGCTACTGGTAGAAAACAAATGATGATTTGGGGTTGCTCCCCTCCTCGGAAAAAGCTGAAACTCTGGATTCAGGCCTTACTTAAGAAACCCAGAAAAATCTAGAAAGCTTTCCTGGAATGGACTCACACTGATCTGCGTCCCAGCTGCAAGAAAACTGTCGTGCTATTGCTGCTACTGGAAATCAAATGAGGATTTGGGGCTTCTCCCCTCCTCAGAAAAGGTTGAAACTCTGGAATCAGACTCTACTCAAAAGACCCAGAAAAACCCAGAAAGATTTTCTAAAATGGCTGACCCCCGACAATCACCCCCTTGCGGTTTTGCGCAATTCCTCAAAGACGCTGATGAAAGTACTGCTGAAATGTTGATGAAAGTACTGCTAAAATTCTGATGAAACTACTGCTGGAATGCCAATGGAAATACCTTGCCCGAGCAGGCACTCGAAGTACCCCGGGGCTAAGGGTGAGATCTCCGAACGGAGACACTCAATGCACTAAACAGTGTTGCAGACTAGCTAAACAGCCAGCGTGCTCTAAGTCGAAATGACTATCACAAATGCTCATAACCAGAATGATCCAAATGAGGGAGCTCCTCTCTCCTTTATAGCATTGGCCCTTCTCCAAAACCCTAAAGCCCAAGCCACCTATCCAACTGTGCAGTTCCAAGTGTCTGCGTGGGCCCCCATCTCTGCATGGTCCTTTGGCCTTCCCCCCCTTGGCTCCTCTTAAGTCACAACATCGTGCTACCTAGGAAGTGATTTTATTCTAAAGGTGAGTTATGTCCCCCTTCACCTTTTTATTTAAAATTAACTATAATAGGCAAAATAGAGCAAAATCGAATATTCTAATTAGCCATAGCTAACTAGGAATATTACAATACTCTATCTATGTAACTAAATAAACAAGAGAGTCACTTCAACCACTATGAAATTGTGGGTTTCCTTATGGAGGAGCTTATGGTTTTATACATCTATAGGCTCTCGTCTCATTTCATTTGGTTCCCACCACTTATATCATAGCTAGATGTGTTCCCTTTTATGTAATAAAGGACTGAATGAACGAGCAAATTCATTTTGTTTCATTTCATGGTAGATATTAAACTCATTCCAAATTATTATTTTGTAAATAATTTTTAAATATTCAAACAATAATTTATATTTATCACATACTAATATAAATATTGCACTTGATTATATATATATATATATATATATATAGTCTAGATCTAGTAACCACCATTAGTTTCAACGAGTTAGTAATCCACATATTTATGGTCCAACACCACTACCAACCCTCAACCAAACTAACACTATCATTTTGAGGGGAAGGGGTTAGCTAACCTAAGCACATGGTCTTGGTATTGGTGGGATTCCCAAGATGTTTCCCTGGATTGAATATTCATTAGCTACGGGGATTAGTTGGGTTAGGCCGGGCTATAGAAGTTTTATGACCTCAATGATAATTTAAATTTTACATTTAGTATTTGGATTTTTGAATTTGAGGAAATATAATTAATAATTTTGAGTAATATTGTATTTTTCATCAAATAATATATTTTGAAATGTAAAATTATGACCCTCACCTTGTTAGGACCATTAACCCTGGTTCTCTAAAAAATCTTTGGGAGACTGCCGAAATGTGTTTGGAAGAGTAGCCCATCGACAGGCCTGCCATGGGAGATCTTTTATGGAACTTGGAATATGCATTGCAACTCCAGGAGGCAACCATGCAAAATGATCCATATGAGAGTGGTACAAATCATCTCGTAGATGTTCCTTTGCGCTACCTGAAGCCTGAGCCTTTTGGTCCAAGTTTAGTGTGACTTCAAGTCTTGTACGAAATTTCTCAATTTATAGGTTTTGTTATGAGGGTGTGGAATTTTGGAGTTCTCGACATCCCAAAGAGGGATAATTGTGAGAATTTAACTCTCGTTTGGAAAGTTTTCTTCTTTAGCGGATATGACACATAGTGGATCCATACCTTGGCACAACAATTCCTTACCTCAAGATGTTTGCACAGGATTCATGGCAAAGTGAACACACAACACTAGTGGCTTTGGTTAGGTAAGAGAGCTACAAATATATAGAAGAGATTGAGGGAACATGCATTTTTTCCTTTGTGTTGTCGAGAGTCTGATACTTTTGATACTATCTTTATTGGTAGAGGTGTTGGTGGACGTCATTGATGATTTAGAAGATGCAACCACAAGTGTTGTGTTCTCACAATTGGAGAATCCTTGTGGGAGGTGATCATAGAACAATTTAAATTTGGAATGCAACTAAATGGATGCATATTACTACACTACTTTGTAGTTTGTTCCATGAATGCAAGTGCCCTATCCTATCTATTGGTTACATCAAACACTAGAACCAAACTTTATGCTACAAAGTTCAAGCTTTCAAGGGAGCTATATCCATTCTATTTTATATTTCATATTTTTTCCTTTGTTTACTTTGTGTTTCAATCTTATATTATTTCACATTTTGAATGTTTATTTTTGAATGATTTATTTTAAATTTCAAGCATGCCAAACATATTGTAGCTTGCCTTGGGAAACTGTAAAATATACCATGTCTATGTTGCATTTCACTTTTGGACTTTATATGCTCTTTTTTCCTTTTTATGAATTATCCATTAGGTGGAAATCAAAATTTGATGATATTTGTGGCACTTTAGTTTTGTTTTTGGGTATTCACAGTATGGGTTAAATTTTGACCCCATTTCCAAGGTATCTAATTACAACTATCACACTTAGACTCATCTTCCAAGCTTTAAACTTTCTAAAGATACAATCATTGATATTACATGTCCTTGTTGATGATGTTTAACATTTAAGAGTGTAAATATTTTCCTCTGTTTATTTATTCAATCTTTCTGATCAATGGAAGGGTGCAAGATTGGTGGAAGCTCCATTGAAAATAACTGTGGAACTATTAGTTTTATTTGTTGCTTTGACCCTGTTTTCTAGAAGCTTCCTTGGTTTCTCTCTACACAAATCTTAGTGTGTTAGTAAGAGAGACAAAATGCAAGCTCTTGTTTGGAGTTAATATATGGAGTTTTGAGTGTTATACATTTATGCTTTTCGATTCATATATTCAATTAGCTACGTGTTCATTGATCTCGCATACAAACAATATTTTTTAGAGTTCATGGAATTTCCATAGGGCTAATATTGTAATCTTGATTCATGGAATATAAGTATTTCCAACCATGGTCTACTAAACCTGCATGGCCACATGCAAACTGGACACCAACAAAGGTGACATGGTTGGGTTTTATGGAAGAGTGTTGCATTTGTTCAAATAGTTGAAGGGCTTCCTTGCCAAATCTATGAATAACATATCCTACAATAATAGAAGTACAAGAGACAACATCTTGTTTAGACATTTTATTGAACATTTTATGTGCATCACCATCTGCAAAAACAGCCCCACAGCTTTATCAAGGTACCCTTTACGTGCATATCCACCAAGTATTGCAATCCATGAAACCATGTCCCATTCATGCATTTGAAGAAAACATTTCATGGCCTCAACTACATTCTCCTCCTTTACATGCTTTGATATCATAACATTTCAAGATAGTACATTTCGTTCAGGCATTCTGTCAAACACTTGTTGTGCATTGTTTATGCAACCACATTTAGCATACATATTTACAAGAGCACTCCCCACAATGCCTTACACTGCAGTCCACTGGCAATTATGTCATGGTGAACTCCTTTGTCACTCTCCAGATCTATCAAATTAGCACATGCTGAGAGAACACTAGTGAATGTAAAATGGTTAGGTTGGTACCTTTTCTTTGCATATCACAGTGAAAGGCTAGTGCCTCTTTGTAAAATCACCGCCTCACATAATCGGACACCATTGCAGATGATGACACCATATTTAGTTTAGACATTTATTTAGGTAGGCAGTGCCCCTATCTCCCATTTTCCTATAGAGTACTTTGGTAACATATTCTTTCTTCTATGACATTGGTTCCTATGCTATTGCCTTACGACGTTTCCTTTGCAATCTCTAGTGCAATTGCTAATTATATTAATGTTGAAAGAATAAGAAAATGAGATGAGCGAAGTGTTTCTCACGATTAATTCTCATCTTAATGTTGAAAGAATAAAAAGATGGGTTGGGCGAAGTGATTATTGAATTAATGATTATTTTGGAACTTAAGAGAATGAAATGGGATGGGTTTAAAGCTTTAATTGTTTGAAAATTTTATTTTAAATTGGGTAATACATTTTGGATGATATTGTCATGTTTAAGATGAAAGAATCAGAGGATGGGATGGGGGAAGTGCTTATTGCGTTAATGATTTTTTTGAAACTTAAGAGAATGGAATGGGCTGGGTTATGGCTGGGTTTAACGCTTTACTTATTTGGAAATTTTCTTTTCAATTAGGTAATAGATTTTCATGGGATTGTAATGTTTTGTTTTTAAATTGTATTTTTATTTGTAAATTTGGGATTAATTAATTTTTAGATGGTATAAATTTTAACAATTTTAAATTATAATTAAAAACATAACTTTAAAAATATTGATTAAAACTTTGATTAAAAAGTAGTTAAAAGGAATCTAATCATAAAATTTCTAATTTTCATTAACATGAGATTTGTAATCCTAAAAATGTTTCAAAATTTCTAAAATTTTTGTTTTAAATTTAATTATAATTATATTAAAAATCAAAATTTTGTATTTGTATTTGTGAGGAAAATTTTATTCATAAAATTTTGTTAATAAAATGGATTAAATCTAAGATGAATAAAAAGATCAAATTTTTTGATATGCAATTTTTTTTTTTGTAAAAAATTTGAAAAATGGTATACCCTCAAAAAAATTAATTACTAGAAAGATTAAGTTTTTTAATGGGTAAAGTTTTTCACTCTAAAAGATCTTTGCATATCAAGATATTTCATCAATTTCTACTCATATTTTATATATATAGAGATCATGCATAATTTTTCATTGTTTAAATCATTCAAATACAAGGTTTTGTATGAGGAAGATTTGTAGTTCCTCCAATATTTTTGATAAGAAGTTATGTAATATTTAAAAAAAATATTAATAACAAAAATAATTCAATGTGTGTATATGTAGGGGCATGTATTAACATTTTAGATAAAGTATTTCAATGTGAACTATATATATATATATATATATATATATATATATATAAAACTAGTGAAAATAAAATAATGTATTAGGTTAAAATATTTATTAGAGTTTTTCATAGATCTATCTTAACTCCAGATCTACTAAGAGGCAATCAAATTTATCGAATTGCATACATTTCCTCAAGTTTTGCACTCAAAAAGATGTTAAGATGGATCCATGCTAATGATAATAATATATGAAAGATTGTTTAGTGTGTAATAATTCTAATTTGGTATAACAACTCCATCCAAGTTTTGCACTCAAAAAGATGTTAATCCAGATCCATGCCGATGATAATAATATATGAAAAATAATTTAGTGTATTTAATAATTCTAATTTAGTATAACAACTCGATCTATATTCTAGATCTACCAAGAGAGATCAAATCATTTAGTGTATATATATATATATATATATATATATATATATATATTAGTTATTAATATTTTTTTTTAAATGTTACATGTCTCTTCCATATTAAATATTGAAAAAATTATAAATATTCTCGTATCTTAAAAAAAACTTATTAATAAACTAATATTTGAACAACAGTGTTGCTGCAACCCTAGCCACGCCCGACTGATCCCTCCCTCCTTCGCGCGATCTTCTCCTTTATGGAGCTCGAAGGTGGCCCTGCGGCCCCTCCTCCCTCGCCTCCGGAGCTCGAAGCCTTCAGATCCCTACTAGTAGCTGCAGGGAAACATCAGACCTCTAGCTCTCAGCAAAAGTTTGTTAAAAAACGGGATAGCATTCCCACAGTGACCTTGCCTGTGGAGGAAACCTGCAGAACAACGTTGAACCTAGCAGAAAGAGGCCTCATTGGCCAGTTTACAGGGCTATGACCATCCCCGAAAGCAGTAGAAGAATGGGTCAAACGAAACTGGATACCACTGGTTAATGAAGGAATAAAAAGTCATTTTGTAGGCAAAGGGTTCTTCGTTTTCGTGTTTGATAATGTAGACGACAGAAGCCTGATCTTTAAAAATGGGCCATACTTCATGGGTCCCCAAGGCCTCTACTTGAACAAATGGTCTCCAGACTTCGACCCAGCACAGGATGTGCCCACAGCTGTACCTGTTTGGGTGCGTCTCCCGCACCTTCCCCTTCATTGTTGGAGTCAGAACTTGCTACAATCCATCGACAATGCCCTAGGAAGATACATAGATCAGGCACCGAGGAAGGATCAATACTCTTGCGCTCGCATCTATGTAGAGGTCGATCTGGAAGTCGGGCTACCTGAAGCAATCAAACTATCGGTGGCGGACTAGACACACATCCAAGAGCTCGACTATGAACAGCTACCCTTCAAGTGTCGACACTGTCACGAATACGGGCACTTCGCAAGATACTGCAAAAAGAGAAATGAGGAGGTATCAGAGAAAGAAAAGGGCGAACAATGGAAACAAGCAAAGAAAACAACAAGTAACAGGCAGAACAACAAAAATAAAGCTAAAGAGACAGAGAATAAAGCAGGGCAAGAAAGTGCAAGCAATCAAAACACTGGAAGCAGAGAAACCATTAGCATCGTGGAGGACAAAAATCCCTTTGAATCTCTCAAGCCACCTCCAGATCCTCCAGAGACAGAGCGAGAAGATCTACCTCAGCTGAACAATAATGACACTTTAGAGCCAGGTAATAATCTAAACCTAACCCCAAGTAATACTTCCTCTCCTTCTTATGCTGATATAATCAAACAAAAGAAGAAAAACACAGAAAACATGGGCTCATCAGATGATGAAACCTTTGAAAGGCCAACAAAAAAAGTTGGAAGAAGAACAAACAGGGAAACCAGGGAAGAAGAGTCAGAAAGGCAAAAAACCCTTGGCAGTCAAGCTACCATTGAGATGACACTTGGGAGGAATACCAGACCTAGGGTCCCCAAGGGAGGAGGGCCTACCCCAACAAGTGGTAAATGATGCAGCTGGTCTCTTGGAACTGCAGGGGTTTGGGGAATCCCACTAAGGCAGAGGCCATTAAAGATCTATTGAAAATGGAACCCACAGACATCCTCATGCTCTAAGAGACAAAGGTAGAAGGGGAGATCCTTCTAAATACCAGTAACACAAAATGGAAATTCTATACTGGAAAGGTTGTCAGCGCCAGAGGCACGATTGGAGGAATACGTACATTCTGGTAAAAAAACTCCTTCTCTTTAGAAAGATCCTTCGAGACCCAGCATTGGATATTTACTGAATTGCGCCACACAACAAGCAATCTCAACCTAGCTTTGTTTAATATGTATGTTCCTGTACACTATGAGGAAAAGAAAGAGTGCTAGAAGACACTCTCAGATTTTCTAGACCATACTAATCCCAGGAACATAATTATAGGAGGTGACCTGAACATAATTCTAGACTCTAAAGAGAAGAGAGGAGGGATCTACTCAAGAGACCCTTTTCTCACCACAGTGGAGAATCTGATACTACAGTGGGACTTAGTAGACTTTAAGCTGGTTAAAGGAAAATACACTTGGATCAACAACATAACAGGAGAAAATCACATAGCAGCAAGGCTAGACATATTCCTCATCAGTAGATCTATAATGATGGGGAAAAGAATAGTCATCAACAAGATTCTTCCAAAACTCACCTCGGATCACAAACCAATTCTCCTCTGCCTGAAAGATGAAGAAGACCTAGGTCCCCTCCCCTTTCGCTTCTGTCCACTCTTGGCAGAAAGAGAAGGGTTCTTTGAAACAGTTCAAACAACTTGGAGAATAGGTGTTTTAGGCTCCCCAAGCTATGTGTGGGAGAAAAAAATGAAAAATGCAAAGAAGGCCCTAAAAGAATGGATAAAGAAACCTATGAATACCCCCACCAGCCAGAGGAAAGAGGCTGTCATTTAGCTGGAAGAAATGCAATTTGAATTGGAAGAGAAAGATATTTACCCCATGGATTTAGACAAAGAAAAATCTGCACAAAGGAAAACATATTGCTCATTCAGAAGCGAGGAAGAGTATTGGTGCTTAAAGTCCTGCAGTTTGTGGCTTAAAGCTGGGGATAGAAACACCACATATTTCCATAGACAGTACAGGGCTCGACTTTCCTGAAATCATATAGTAGAAATCACCACATCTAATAGACAGGTATGCAAAGGATTTGCCCAAATCAAGGAAGCTGCAGTGAAACATTTCCAGACTCTCCTTACTGCAGAAAAGGATGGGAGTGAGGAAGATATATCAGAGTTCCTCGCAAACATACCAAAGCTAGTCAGCACAGAGGATAATGAAAATCTTATGAGCTCAGTCACAGAAGAAGAGATTTCTAATATTGTCTGGTCCATGGAGCCAGACAAAGCGCCAGGACCTGATGGATTTTCAATCCACTTTTACAGAATCTGTTGGGAGCTAATCAAACCTGATCTCCTCAGAATGATACGTGGATTTATGAGGAAGGCAAAGATTGGGGGCGGAATAAACTCAACCTTCCTCGCTTTAATACCCAAGGAAACAAACCCAGGATCATTGGACAGATACAGGCCGATCTCACTGTGCAATTTGTCCTACAAGATAGTGGCCAAACTTCTAGCGAACAGAATCAAGCCTCTCCTGCAAAAGCTCATTTCTCCAGCCCAAGGGGGATTTGTGAAAGGAAGACATATCCTGGACAACGTCATCCAAGTCCAAGAAACCTTGCACTCGAGCCACTCACGCAAAGAACAAGGTATGCTTATAAAACTGGATATGTGTAATTATGCTTTTGATAGAGTTAACTGCTCTTTTCTGTACAGGGTCCTTTCATCCTTTGGATTTAACCAGGACTTAATAAATTTAATCAAAGCTTGCCTAGAGAAGATCTGGATAGCTCCAATGGTAAATGGGAGACCAACAGATTTCTTTTTAGCCACCAGGGGATTCAGGCAGGGCTGCCCCCTTTCACCATTTCTTTACATCCTGATGGCAAATTCCCTGAGCAGAAAACTGATCTTGGAAAAACAAAATGGAAACATCCCTGGGATTAGAATCGTGAAAGAAATTTCCCCGGTGAATCACGCGTTGTTCGCTGACGATTCGTTGTTGCTTGGCGGTGCATCTCCAAGAATTTCAAACTCCTTCGGAACCATCCTTAAAAAATATTGCAGTATCTATGGAGCGTAGTGAAAGGAAAAGCATTGTCTACGGATGGAATACAGAGCAACATGCTATGGACAGGATTGCCAGCGATCTGGGCTTCAACTGATATGCAGATTGGGACAAATTCAAATATTTGGGTCTTCCAATAACGATGGGATCCAACAGAAACCAATTGTGGGAGGAGGTGATATCGAAATTTAAAAAAAAGATCGCAGTGTGGGGGGCTATTGGCTTACCATAGGAGGTAAACTCACGCTCATTAGATCGGTTCTCTCGGCACTGCCAACGTTTCAGGCCTCCTTAATGATGGCCCCAAAGCAAATCTCAGACCAAATCTCCAGTCTCATGCGTAATTTCCTGTGGAATGGAGGGCGAGGAAATGGTAATAGATTTCATTTAATAAAATGGGAAACAGTGAAAAGACCAGTGGAGGAAGGCGACCTTCAAATCCGAGACCCCCTGCAAGCAAACTTAGTGTTGGGTTGTAAATTACTGTGGCAATTTCTTGCTGAGCCCAATCACCCAGTCAGCCAGATATTAAAGTTTAAATACCTCAAACAACAGTCAATTAAATCCTTCATCCCGGAGAAAGCCCCAAAAGGAACGCAGGCTTGGAAGCTATGCAGCAAAGGCATCGAATTTTTCAGATCTCACCTGTATAGAATTCCCGGGAACGGCAAAAACACTCTGCTATGGAAAGACAGAGTCATGGGTCATCCCCCTCTGACAGAAAACAATGAAATATCAGAGATAAGAATTTGGTTACAATCAAAAGGAATTTGGAAAATTGAAGACATCTCTGGCTGGGATAGCAAAGGAGAGTGGTAGCGCTGGAATTTTCCTAAAGCACCAGCGCATCTAATCCCCCAGCTAAATGCCCTTAAAGAGACAATTTCATACTTTGCTCCAGTACATAAAGAAGAAGAAGATACCCGGGGATGGGGAAAGACGGGGGTGTACACAGCAAGACAAGGATATTTACAGATGCAAAGCAAAAAGGATTCGCCACATCCGAAATCAGTGTGGAAGCAGGTTTGGGACAACTTTAGCATCCCCAAGATCAATTTCTTCTTTTGGACACTGTTCCATAACAAAATCATGACTGGAGAAAACCTGTGTAAAAGGAACATAGCAGGTCCCCATCGATGTGCTCTATGCAAAAACGCACTGGAAACCTCAGATCATATGTTTATCAATTGTGAGTATGCGAAGAAGACCTAGTCTATCTTTTTGACCGAACTGAATGTGAGACCCACAGCTCATTGTTCGATTGCAGATATGTTCTCCTCTTGGAAGGCCAGTTATTCTCACAATATCGCTGACAAATCTCTATGGTATAAGGTATGGATTGCTGCCCCAAAATATGTATGCTGGAAGCTATGGCTAGCCCGGAACGAAATCATCTTCAACCAAAATGAAATACCTGCAGAAAAAGTGGCAGAACAGGCAAAGAAACTCCTTTTAGAAACTCTGAACTACTCTTCAGTCAAAGATGATAACTCCCTCCGAACAGAGGAAAGGGCATGGCTGGATGACTTCTCTTGCAAGACCAGACCTTCAGCAATCACTCGGCCAACCCATAAGGAAAGATGGCAGATTCGAGAATCCGTGGACAGATTTCAGCAGTGGTGGAAATCCCAGGGCAAGTGCACTATCTTCTTCGATGGTGCCTCAAAAGGCAATCCAGGTAGATCAGGAGCAGGAGGGGTAATCTTCTATCCGAACGGGGAAAAAGATGATTTCAGTTGGGGACTCGGAATGAAAACCAACAATCAGGCTGAAGCACTCAGTCTTTTAAAAGCTTGCCAATTAGCCAGAAAAGAAAGCCCAAGCGAAATCCTTATTTTTGGAGATTCAGAATTGTTGATAAAGTCATTAATAAGCAAGAAACGGCTCAAGGATCCAGTGTTAAACAAACAGCTCTCAAGAGTGAGCAGAATCCTGAAGGACTTCTCCTCGGTGCAAACATTCCACATACTCAGAGATCTAAACAAGGAAGCAGACAGATTGGCAAACATAGGATGCACTCTACAAAATGAAATGATCAGCATAAATGCAGGTGCTTTGAAAACGACAATTATTCCCTAATCGGAATAGGAGCTCATGTAAAATCTACGAATTGTAATGGTTGATTAGGCTTTGCCCAACCCAAATTTATCAATAAAACACAATCACTTAAAAACAAAAAAACCTTATTAATAAAATAAATATTATTAAATGCAACATAGTGTGTATGTAAATTACTTATATATAAGTAACAAAAGTAAAACAAAAATTGTGAAATATAATAATATTTTTATTGGTTGACAATCCAATCGACATATTCAATATTCTTTTACACAAACAGCGAAAAAAATTATGACCATCAAGCAAATAATAGATCGTTATGCCAATCACGTGGATTAGCAACCATACGATGGTAACGTGCGTACTTTGTTAATTCTCATACGATGGTACTTTCTTAATTCTAATAAGAGGGGACATCATAGAACGACGTTATAGTTCAAGAATGAAGAGAACATTTTTATACTAACGTTAAAAGAATTTCTTATTTTTATTTTGTTAAATTATTACAATAAAATTTTTAATTTTGGTTCACATGATATATATTTTTATATGGGAAAACTTATTATAATTTAGTAGTCAAATTAACATAAGATTTTAAATCGTAAAAAAATTTCATTATTTTTCATATTTTTGTTTTAAATTTAATTATAATTATATTAAAAATCAAAATTCTGTTTTTGTAAAGAAAATTATACTAATAAAATGATCAAATTTATCATGAACAATATATAAAAAAATTTCATATGTCAATCCCTTTTTGAGTGAAAAACTTGAATTACAAGCCACATTACATAGTTGAATTGGTAGTAAGCCTATGTTGTGTAACCCAAGACCCAAGTCTGAGCCCCGACAATTGATAGGCCACAAAGCTATTTTTTATTTCTTCCCATATGTTTCATTATGTCAAACAGATAACAAGTCAGTTCAAAATGAAAGATACATGGAAAGAACATCCATAAAATCTTCTTCGAACTGCCCTGAATTTTGCCTGTAATGTCTCCAAAATTTGCCCCTTCTTCAGAATTGTCAGCGAGTGCCTTAGTCCCCAACTAAGTCCCTGGTAGTTTTGTAATGTTTCGTAGGGGTCCCCAAGTCCCTCGAATTTTACAATGTTGGGTATGAGTCCGCATGCAACATAGGATAAATGTAAATTTTTCCACGAAATTATGAAAGTCCTTAAAGGTTTTCCTAGAAATGTGTGTATGATTCCCCATGCAACCCAGTTGTCAATTTGACAAACACCTATTTCCATTGCCAAAGCCTCAAGAACCATATTAAATACTGCATCCTTAACCGATTTGTCAATTTTACCAACACCTTTTTCCATTGTCAAAGCCTGAAGCATGATATTAAAGACTGCATCGTTATGGTTAAGTTGCAAACTCTAATCCCTAAACCTCAAGTTCTTTAGAAGCCCTCTCTCATTTTAAAGCTAGCCAAGATGAAAGGGAAAATGTGTGTCAAAAGGGATCCAAAGCTAGCAAGAAGCCTCAAACCCAAGCGACTCTTCAGCCAATTGCCTCCATGTTAGGCAATAAAGGGCTCTCCTAGTATACCATCATTGCACTTGAATTTGCAGATTCTGTCCCTTAGAGAAGTCAAATCCACAATGATGCTAAAAGATAGAGCTCAAATCCACAATGATGCTGAAAGGAATGCTCCATATCTACCCAACCTACTAAATCAACACACGGAAAAAACAAGGAAGTTGAAGCGCATCCAAAGAAAACTAAGATAATACGCGAAGTTTATCCATTGATTATAGCATGGGTATCCAATTCATTTTGAGAATTTAATGAGGAACAATTTCATATGGATATTAAAATGAAACCACGGTAGGAGAAAGGTATTTATATATATGCACATTTTCATACATCCTAGCCCACAAGGAAGGGAACGGTGGGCATATAACGAAGCAATTTCACCAAAGGAAAGCTCTGACAATACTCCAAGGGATGACTTAAGTGAATGAAATTTCACAAAAAGAACATCTGCAAAGACTTGGATTGATGATTTAATGAACGAAAATGAAGAAGCAGAGTATATATGGTAAGAGTCAACCTAAAAGTTTAACAAGTATCTATGTGAAGACTAGAACTTATTATTAAATGCAGGAAAATTTACCACAAAAATTCCCTGCTGAGACTAACCAAGTTACAAGGCCTGAAGATTTTCCTCATATTGTATCTAAGAATTTAACAAAGAGGTCTTTATGGTCTGATTACATCTGGATTCCTTTTTTTGATTAAATAGTTTCATGGCAGAATGATCTCATTATTCACTGGAAACAAAATAATAAATGGTGATATCATAGTCACCTCTAAGCCTCATTATTTTCAGGATTACATTGAAAGATATGTCCATAATGTTCTGAGTATGATTTATGGGCTTTTATAAATTCATCCAATGAAGCAATTAAGTGCAATGTATTTCAAATCAAAATCATGACAACTAATATGGATCAGAAGTAACATGTGTCAAACAGAAACTCCACTCCATGATTTACTTGCTTTTTTCTATATTACTTACAAAATCTATGCTTATGCAAAATATATAAATAACAGTAAGATGGTAAAAGTAATATTGTGAGATATTATCCCTTCCCTTTCAGTAATAGAAAGGAGAAAAATCGAGAGGCATGGATATGCTTTCAAGTGGTATTATCCTAGTATGTATTACACCCAATATTATCAACCCCTAGATATTAGTCACCATATTACTCCTGACTGCAAATGTCCAAGAGCATCTTCCTGCTACCAATAATCTTGGTGAAGAAGTCATCAATAAAGATATTGAAAGAGTGTTCCAATTGTTGAATTTTTTCAATCAATCTCTATAGGTTTTCAGGATAGTTGTTATCACTCCAATGGGATCCCATGGACCTTAGATATTGTTGGCTCCAATGCTTCCACATCAAGGATTATTTTTTTTCAACGTCATATAAAACAATGCAAGCCTACTATACACAATAGTGTTAATAAAAGACCTTACATGATCTATCTCAATATCCACTCCACATTGCAGGCAGGATGGAGAGGAAAAAGCGGAAGACCTAAAACATAGATTATGCACATAAATTGAATTCTCATTGAAAACATACACCAACCCCCAAACCAGCAACATGAGAAGCAATGAGCTTATATTCTTCATCAAACACATATCCCTTTCATTGCATACACGATCCCTCTGAGACCATTGGACCCATTCACTTTAGAAAATTGGCTTGGAAAGCCTTATCATCAAATTGCAAAAATGGTTTCCCACGTGCTTCAATCTTGGTTTCTATCAACATTTTGTTCTCTTCTTCGAAGTTGATGGCCTCAAACTCCCTAATACAATCCTCATCATGTGCCTACATTGTTAGCATTCAATGGATAGAAACATCCTGACATGTTATGGAAGAACCTTTCAACTACATAGGGGTAATAACACCACGTCGCTTTCACCAATCCATCAAGCCACGGTTGATATAATCTCACTGTTGACATAGTCTCGGTCTCTTGATAAATAAAAGAACTGAAATTCATATTTTTTTCTCATGAAAAAAATGACATATACAAGAGTCACATTTATCATCTTATTTTGAGTTTGATAGTCATTACACAACACACAACACAAACAAGACATGATAAAAGTTCATAATGTGTAGAAATTGTGAAGATTTTGGGACCAAATTGTCATTCATGGTTCCATTCAATGAATATTTAAAATAGTGTTTATTTGTTATTTAGACCGCGGATTCAACGAATTTGAAAACTATGCTTACTGGTTTTGTGATTTGAAGTAAAATAAGGACGGTAATTTCAGAGATTGCATTAAAAATTTCCCCATTTATAGGCTACTAAAACTATGGTCACTTGTGTGACAGTTCAACCATTTCACTGCGGTCCCATAGAGTTCATTTTCAATTTTCTTAGCAACATCTACTAAGAAAAAGGATGGAGTAGCTAGCCTAGAAAAAATAGTATGGGGCTTGCATGAATTCTCCCTTTCTATGATCTGTGATTTATGTATTATTGGAAAAAATCCAATGTCCAGCTCCTGATTACAATGAACTTATTCCAATGGGGATGGAATTTTTTTTCTAAAGAACAATGCAAGTTTGGTAGGAATGCTATACAGTGAAATCATAATTTTTTTATAGAAGATTGACAAATATTGTTGGCAAACTTCCAATGTCCAACACTTGATTCCAATGCCCTTATTCTAGTGGGGGACGATAAAAAATAAAGAAAAAAACAACAATCTAAACAATAGGACTGACTACTTTTAAGGTAAGTTTTGGTTTGTTTAAATCAATGCTTTTGTTCTTGTTACATATGATCACCCAAAAATGTGGAGCCTAACAGACTCCAAGGAACTACTAGGTTAAAACTAATGCCTAACTCCATCTAATTGTGGGTTATTTTCTATGTTTGAAACTAAGTATTCGATATACGTTTCTCTTATTTATTTTCTAGGAAAGTTGCATCATCATAGGTCCTACTATGGTGTCTTTGATCCTATTTTGTTGGCACCTTAGCAATTATAGAGTTAATTTAGAAAATTAATTGCTTAGATAACATTTACCTTGAGTGGTTGATTAGCATATATTGCATGCTGGAACTATTAAGCATCGCTATATAATCATACGGAGGATCTCTAAAATTGGTCATTTTAATTTGGAATTATCTACAATCGGTAACTTTGTTGAGGAATAAGAAGAAATTAGCTTTGTATGGTATTTGAAGTGGCTTCAACATTTGTTCCGTAAGAATAGCAATACAACTTCTTAAATAGAATGGAATCTTTCTTCTTGGGTGAGAAAGGCAAGTCTTCCTTTCCCATGCTTGGCTGCAGCTCCATATCCCCCAAAAAAAAATGTGGGAGGGATGAGCAAGTTATGCATTGTTATGCCCAGAAAGTGCAGAGGGAAGTTCTCAAAACTATTGTGGGTTTGCTTCATTCTTTGGAGAGAGCAACAATCACATGCAGGAACTTAGAAAAACATCCCTCTAGGCCACTTGTCATCTTTCTATGTGGTTGGATTATGTGTTCAACCATTCAATCAGGCTAAGGTAGTTGAATGAAGCAAGCATTTGGAGCCTAATTCTTGAAGCTAATAAAAAAAAATTAAGGTTGAACAGTGATGCCCTAACCAAACACCCACTAGGGCACAAACGATGGGTTTATTTTGAATCCTCTTACGTACATTTGGAAGGTAGATTTGTGAGAACGCTTGGCACATTTTTAAGGTTAATTTCTCATATTTAACATAGAGCAGCTAGAGGGAGTTTCAATTTGTTGCGTTCTGTGAAATCTGTCAGCTGTAGAGATTGGTCTATGTTGCGTAATGTTTGAATGTTCACACTATCGTCTTAGTAAGAGAATTATTATTTCTTGGTATGTTGATGATTGGTTTTCACTATTGATATTGAAGATTTTAATAAAATTTTAATGGGCTAGCACTAAGCTTTGCATTTTAGGGCAAGGCAAGGTCAACATGGTTATTACTTTTAATGCTTATACATGTTCTCTCGAATTGTCATTGGTTGTGACCTGAATATACGAGCTTAACAATTTTTGCAAATATTGCCTCCAACTATACTCTCTTAGGTCTCTTAAGTTGTCTTGATTTTATGATTTTAACCCATAGGAAAGAGTAATTGGTTAGCTTCCTCAATTTTGTAGTTTAGTTGGTTATGGGTGAAAATATGCAATTTTTGTATGGATTATTATTTCATTTGAAGTTTTTGCATCAATTTTTTTGGCAGTTTCAATTTCACTTTTAAGTTTTGTTCATTATTTCATAGCCTTTCAAGATGTTATACTTCTAATGGTACCCTTTCATGGAAAATGAATATTGTTTTAGAAGATCAGAGTCATGGATCTTATTTATCTCTCATTGTAAATGTAATTTAATCATTTAACATAGAAAACAAGTGGATCTCATAGATTCTGCCACAAAACCACAGATTTTTGGCAATGGAGGAGGAGCCATTTCTAAACTTTTGTACGTGGTTTTAGATATTAGGAATACAAATATATGAACTTACAAATATGAGGCAACTTCTGTGAGTTGGCAATGTCTAAGCTTTCAACTATCCCTTGGTATGAGTGAATTATGTATACTGTCCCTTGGTATGAGTGAATTATATATGCACAGTTTAAGCTTATCCAAGACAAATAGTCCAGCACCAATCTGCATCCTTTCTTGAGGCTACTGTAGAAGATTTGTTCTACAAAACTACCTCATACTTACAGATTGTGGTTCAAGTGTTAACAATGAGCACTAAAGTTATTTTAGTTAGAGTGAGTAATGATAGGACATACATCCTTGTATAGAAATTGCAATGAGATTCTTCTTAAAGGTGACTTAATTGTATCACATTGATTTTGACATGAAAACATCAGTAAAATAATATAAGTTGTTGCAGCTGGTACACCTATTAAGGAGCAGTAATGTTGTTTTTGCTGAGCCTAACAAGGATTATCAAATAAACTATTTATTGGTCCCCATGGTACACATTATCAAGATCTTGTTTGTTCCCTTAACTGTAAGTGAAAAAAAAATTAGATTCATAGTACAGGGTACCATTAATCATGTGAGCCATTAATCATTAAGTGCAAAGTGTGGATTATCAAGCATGTATTCTAGCTGAAAAAATTAATAGAAGTAGGAAGTCCAATTGGCCAATTTTCTTTGCCAACTGTACATATTTCAAAAGCACATGTATTACTTTGTTTAGGTTCCAAAGACCTTCTAGGGAAAATTAATAAGCATTGAGTCATTCATTAAATTTAGGTGATTTGCAGAAGCACAAATGAAGCTTCTATCAAATGGTTTAAATGAAGCAATATTAATTCAATAATTAATAAAAAATATAGTCTTAGGCACCCTAAATCAATTTTAGTTTATACAACTTTAGAATTTCATTTCTGCTACATCTTTGCATCTTATTTAGATTTTCCCATTCCCATGTCGCGATTGTTCTTCAATTTATGCCTTACGATGTTTCCTTTGCAACATGTGGTGCAAATGCTAGTTTAAAATGTTACATGCCAACTCCATATTGGACATTGAAAGAATTATAAATCTATGCATACCTTAAATTAGAAAGAGCCTATTAATGGAAAAATTATTTTTATATGTGGCCTATTGAATATATATATAAAAAGAAAAAGTCAAACAAAAATTGTTAAATATGACACTACGCCTCACAACCAAATCTTCAATATTTTTGTACACAAACTTCGAGTAAAAAAGTCATGCAACCATCAAAAGAATAATATAATGAATTCAACATATTGTTATGCCAATCACGTGGATTAGCGACCATATGATGATAACATGCATACTTTGTCAAGAATGAAGAGAATATTTTTATATTAGCATTTTCACCAAAAGAGTGCAAAGACATGTCAATAGAAGTGTAGATAAATGTAGAGTGATGCAGAGGTAGCAGATAGGAAACAAGGATGTGAACATAGAAGACATGAGGAATTAGGAGGCTCAAATATTCGTAAAGTAGAATTTTCGAGGTGGTTAAACTTAGATTATAGAATCTACAAAATATAATAATGCTATCACCAAACTCATAACTAAACTAGAAGCAATCTTCAAAGAGACATTAAGTATGCTGGAAAAAGCATAAGTTTAAATTAGGATGTTTAGTTATAAAATTAAAGAGGTATATTAATGAAATTATAATTATATTTTGCTAAAAATGAATTTATAATGAGAGTAATATATTAGTAGAAATGTAATTACAATCACAAGAGATAATACATTCTTTGTAATTTTAATAGTTGAGATTTGTAAAATGATTATGGTAAATTATATAATAATATAGAAGAGAAATAAATTTCATTGTTAAATCTATAAAAAAGTATATATTCAAATATATAATATTCACAAATTCACCATCCGCAAAACCCAAAAATTAGATTTAATCAGTGCCTTTCCATTCCGTCCGATCTGAGGCCCTGCATATGGATTGATAAAAGGATAAAATATAAACATTCAAGAAGGGATTAAATACATATAACTTTAACCTCCACTTTATAAGCAATTCATGTGCTATATGAATTATACGAATTTTGATGTTAAGAGAAAAAACAATTTTTTTTAACAACCAATAAAAGTTACCTTGAATTTTAATTTTTGCGTAATAAACATTTGTAAGTGTAATAAACACCAAGTTACCTACATATAAACTACCCACCCATTTTGATTGCAAACTTAAACTATACGATCTATATTTGCAATATATACTATACTACCCAATTCCTGCACCTAAAAATGACTATGCTCAACGTATTTTCCACATCGAACCAGCATCGGTGACACCTGCTTCCTATCACACATAGCTTGTGTCGGTCTACAATATTAATGTAATGTCGTAATGTACTACGACACTGGGGCATGTATGAATGATTCATGTTATGAATGTCAATCAACATATCTTCGAACATACTTTTATATGAGGCTTTTATATATATATATATAGTGTCAGTGACGTGTGTCATACGTTTCGATTTAAAAAACTCATGCAAGGATGAACGTGTCAATTTAAAAAACTCATGCAAAGGATGAACGTGTCAATTTAAAAAACTCATGCAGGATAGGGCGCTGACCAAGGTATCTATAATGATCTGGCATTCTGGACAATTGAGATCCCATCAAACTTTTGGGCGGTGGAGATTTGGCGGGTGGCAGTTAGGGTAATGACTAACCACAACGCGCTTGTCTTCTATCAGCTCTAACAAGTCGAAGTGAAAAGGTATTTAGTAGTCATATCACAAATATCAGAGTTCTTGATTGAAGTCTCACTCGATTCACTCTTTAAGCATATCATGCTCGATTAAAAGATCGAGCCGCCTTTTTGTTGTTCTTGTTATTGATCGGACATGTTTCCTACCTAACCAACTATAAGCCCGGGCTACAAACAAAAAGATGCGAAGTCCCGCGAGAACTGTTTTTTAAGGGGTTGCTCTTAGCTGCCTACCAAAGCCCTCTTTCCTTTAGCGTGTCTAGTATCTAAGCTCGATGATGGAATCTCACCTCTTCCCGCTCAATCCATTCATGTCAATCTCAATGCCACAACAAAATACAATAAAACCTCCAAGGTCACACCAAAGGCACATCTGACTAAGTTTAAGTGACTTTTATAAGCACACACGCACATGAGCATGGTACATAGGTATCAAGAATGGTTATAATGTAATAGGTATTTAGTAGATAGATTTTTTTACATATGACTCGATGATTTTATGTATAATGTTATGGAAAAAAAAATCATAGCTTGCTAGTAGGTAGCTTTCATGTTTTTGAGATTTCCTTATAAAAGGACGTGTAATGTTAGCATCATAGTAAGATTTCCTTATAAAACAGGGTTAATTTGTACTAGGCTCATGAAATTACTAACCTCATACATAACTCTCTTAGGAGAAACCAATAGTATCTCTGCTCCATTGCCATATCTTTTGTCGTTTTCCATTGATGGGGCGGCGTTAATAAGTTGGCTATCAATGCAGAGGTTTGGGTAGCTGCAGGCTTGTATGAGTGGCAGAGTGGGTCAAGGGGCCATGGAGCCTTGAAGAGGATGCAACACTGCACAAGCTGGTGGAGAAATATAGGCCACAGAACTGGTCTCATATTAGTAGAGGAACTCTGTGGTCTCAGATTAGTAGAGAAATTACGGGATGCTTGGGGAAATCTTGCCGGCTACGGTGGTGCAACCAAATGAGCTTCCAGGTGGAGCACCGCCATTTTAGTCCACATGAAGATGCCACCATCATACAATCCTGTGTGTGCCATGGAAAAAAGTGGGCTACGATTGTATGCCTCCTCCCTGGTCTCACCGACAACACTATCAACAACCACTGGAACTTGACCCTATGACGTTGCTATCATGATGAGAAAGACCAGAGAAATGGGCTAGCTATGAACTTGGAGTCAACAGTTGAGGACAAAGAACTGATGACTCTGATGACACTTGCCATTGCCACGGAAAATTCCAACGACCTTAGTGTTCACATTGGTTGCAGACAATGTTATTAAACAGAGCAACAATGGTTGCAACGCTAATGAAAATCAGGGATATTTTGAGGTCGAGTCCTATAGGCTTAAATATGATGGAGAGAATACATCAACACGGTGATACTGTTTATTTGAGACACCTGTTGAGGAAAAAAAATCTCAACACTGTCACCAACAACAACCTCACAATATAATGCCTATTAGCATAATTAAGGGTGAAATAATAAGAGAATGGGATGGGCGAAGTTCTTATTGCATTTTTTTGAACTTATGCGGATAGGAAAAGTTTTTATCGCTTCAATTTTTTGGAATTTACTTTTCTTAAAATTAGGAAACATAATTTCGATGAGATTGTAATGTTTTCTTTCTAAATTTTGTTTTTAGTTGTAAATTTGGATTTAATTAATTTTTAGATATTTAGTTTATGTAAAATTATGATTTTTACAAAAATTTTGGTTAGATCTTGACGAAAAATGATTAATTATTTTATTAAAAACAGTTACAAATATCACCTTGTTAAATTAATACAATAAGATCTTTAATTTTCATTAATATGAGTTTTCTATTGTTCAAAACATTTAATTATATCTAACATTTTTGTTTTAAATTTAATTATAAATATATCAAAAATTTAAATTCCACTTCTGTAATTCCACCTAAATTATCTATTTCTCAAAATAATCCATTAAAACATACTACCAATAGAGAACCATCTCAACCAAAAAATTACCATTTGCATAAATCTTTCCATATAGAAACTACTTTTTGAGTGAAAACTTGAAAAAATGTTTACACTACAAAAGAATATATATATATATATATATATATATATATATATATATATCATGAGAGGGATTAATTATTTTGTGTTGCAAATACTTTTTCAAGTTTTTAACTCTAAAAAGGGATTTCCATATGAAAATATTTGATCCATTTCTAGGAATAGTAAATTTGTGGTGTATATATATATATATATATATATATATATATATATATATATATATATATCCCATGGGTAATGCAAAAGTTAATACAAGGTTTTGTATGAGGAAGATTTGTAACTCCTCCAACAATAAAAATAATTCAGTGTGTGTCTATGTATACAGTTATGAGTACAAGGGGAATGTATTAACATTTTAATGTGAATCATAAATAAATTATTTTCTATATATTATATAAAACTGGTGAAAACAAAAAATGTCTTCAGATAAAACATTTTATTAGTGTTTTGCTCAAAATCAACATAGATCTATCTTAACTCCAGAGCTACTAAGAAGCCAAAGGAATCAAATTTATCATACTGCAAATCTTCCCTCAAGTTTTGCACTCAAAAAGAGGTTTGCATCTTGAGAGATTTGATGTGTGTCAATGTTTGGTAGATTCCGAGTAAGACAAATCTATGTTGATGATAATAGTATAAGGAAAATGGTTTAGTGTGTGTAAAAATTCTAGCTGGTACGAGAGCTCCATCTATACTTTGGATTTACCAAACGCTAGCAGAGATCAAATAATTTAGCGTGTGCGATATCTCTCTCTCTCTCTCTCTCTCTATCTCGATATATATATCGATATATATATATATATATATATTTATATATATATATATATATATATATATATATAATTATATAAAGAATTTAGTGTCTGCCATCTCGTAGATTCCACTCTACACTAGACAAAGAAGTTGAATGAGCAAGAAGTAAAAATGAAGGAAGCAAGTGATCCTGGTAGCTGTTTGAATGTTATAGCTAAATCTATGATTTTTTGGCAGATATACACTAAATAATGTAAGAATCCTTGAATGAATGAGCAAGAAGTTGGTGAAAAAATAGAAATGGAAGCAAGTGATCCGGTGGTATAGTCATGTTTGAATGTTATATTTTTTTGCTAAATACTATGAAGTTTTTTGGCAGATATATAGAATAAATAATGTAAGAATCCTTGAATGGGAAAAACCAAGCAGAACTAGAATGTTTAGCGAACAATACTGGTCAACTGTTGAACAAGAATGATCTTCAAATCAATATAATCTAAACATTTCTTTAAAGAAAGTTAAATTACATATTACATGTCAACTCCATATTAAGAATCTAATAAATTACATATCTCCCTCACAAAACGGGAAAACAATTAAGGAATTATTTTATTTAAATTACTTTATTTTCTCTATATAAGGTTGATATACAATTATGCTATTTAATATGTAATTGGGATATGTAATTTATGGTGGACACTAATTTTTTATCATGAATAATTTTTTTCTTTTAAATATTACATTCCAATTGAACATATAATGAATTACACATCATATAATATGAATAATTTTATTTTTACATGCCATCCCCGGGTGTAGCTCAGTTGGCCATCACAATGAAATTAAAGACTTGTGAGTAAGAGATGGAAGGTTCAATGCTCTCGAACCTAACTCGACCTAGGAGAGGAGGAGAGCTAGTAGGAGGTTTATGTGACAACAACTCCCTCATATTAGGCTCTAGACCATGTATGGATGCAACAATACCTTGAAATTCACATTAGACATCTATATTATGTAGAATACATACCTTAAATTGACCTTTAAATATACTTAAAAAATGATCAAAATGTTGAAATGTTTTAACCATAAAAATATATTTATTTTTATTTCTTTATATAACATATACATATATGCATAAATGACATTGAAATATTTTATTTATGGAGTACATTGTCCATATTAAAGTGTTTTTTTTGTTACTAATATATTTTTAAATACATGTCAATATTAGTTAACCTTGAATAGTGAAATATTTTATGGATGTCCACATTGAATATTTTTATTATTATTAATATTTTTTAAATGTTAAATATCCATTTTATATTAAAAATTAAATGAACTACAAGTCTTCATTTTATTAGGAACTTTTTACTTTTTATTGTTTCTTCCGTGTCGAAATTGGAAAACACACACACACACACACACACATGCACATATATATTGAAATATATCACTTAAGATGGATATTTAAACAATTTATTTCAGATTTATATTGAAATATTTAGGAGGAAAATTAATCCTTCTCACTCTGCAATACATATAAAATATTTAAACATTAATTCTTATGCATAAATTTCTAACCCACCAAGGAAAAATTGGAAGTCTTTAGGTAACATATTTTGTTTTTGTCATGGACTACATAATAGGATTAAGCACTTTATTTGAGAAGGGATGGAATTAGTTACAAACTCAAAGACTGTTATAAATTTGTTTAATGAGATTATGATATATCACATGCACACATTGTACCTAATCCTTGATGATATCATACAATTAATACATGCTTTTGATTGGATTTCATGTTTCCATATTTACAGGGAAGGAAAATCCATTGCAGACATACTATCTAATGTAGGATGTATGAAGATTTTGGGAACTTGAAAGATTTCAAAGTAGATAGATGAAAATGTTTCAAAATATTATCACAGACCTTTCATAGAGGATCTATAGATGGAAATATAATTGGAATAGCTACAAATCTACCTATTTTTAGTCTCCCTAATGAAATTCCCGGGTGACTAGGAGGATATGTATGTAATGCTTCTTTTATTAAACACACAAATTGGAAACCAATTCAATTGTATATTATTAAGAATGGTATAAAACATTATGGACATAGTACATATAAATACAACAAGAAAATTGTTCATTCAATTTCCAGGTTTTCTTGGACTCTAATAACTAATCACCATAACACACACTAACCAAAATATGGGAGAAACTAAGGTCTCCACCAGTGATGGTTTAAGGATTATCATAAACTATGGAACTATCATAACAATTCCTCAAATAAACCAACTTTACAATTATGAAATCAATTCCTAGAACAATTCTTATTCTTACATTTTTTGCTAGTGGAAGTGCTCCTTAACAAATATCAACATGCCAAAAACATGCAATCATGCTAATAGAGTATAACTATCATGCAACATAAATCAAAACAACTATGTCTACAATTCTAAATCTAATTTATAAACTAGGAATCTAGGCTTGCAATACAACTTTGATTATATTTGTCTCAGGCTCGCTTGACAAATATTCGAACCTGTAGTAGACCATCAATTACGTCAATTCCCCTCTTATCATGTAGAGGGTGAGAAGATTAATTACTCTTCACTGCAATGTTGGTCAATAATCTAGAACATACCCTGTGGCATGCCCTGTAAATTTTCTTGGTAGTTTTAGACCAATCCCAAGAAGCAATCCATCCAAAATTAGTTTTCTCTCTTACAATGGTCTTATGCTTGAAACATTTGTTTGAATAATGATTCTTCTTTCCACAATGTTCACAAGTATGAATATTATAACAGTGATCTTCCTCATGTCAAATTCTGTCACAATATTGGCATTTAACAGTTTATTGTCGGACAACATCATGCAAAAATCGAACACTATGAAATTGTATAACCATGGAAAAATCAAGAAAATGAAAAAGTACATATTTATCATATCCCACACCAGTTCTGTTTTTGGTGTGCATTATTTCTTCCAATGGTCTAATGAACGTCTTGGGAACTGTAGGTTTCACATTTGTATGCAAATGACCCTTACATAGCCTTGCCTTGTTGGAGAACTAAACATGACTTTCAGTTGCATCTAAATTTGCTCCTAAAATGGTTTGATCCATATCTTACTGCAAATTGGAATCCAGGGTGTCATTCTGAACAAAAACCGGTTAAGAATCACAATTATTCTTCTAAAGTTCATCTTGTTGTAACTTCGACTTAAACTCCAAGACTCAATTTTGCTTTGTGCATTTTGTAAACATGTTGAAATGTTGGATAATATGTCTTTGCTGATTGGATTGCGTCATGAACAATATATGGTATTAGAGCATTCAAAAACTATAATACATTACTAATTTTAGTCATTTTGTAATAGATCAAACTCATAAGGGTGTTTAGTTCAACCCAAAATGCACCTGCTTACAGCATCAATAAGAAAATATTATTGCAAATTATTGATATTTTTGACATTGTCAAACAAAGAAAACCAAAGTAATGTAAGAAAAAATCTAGTCTGATGTTGAATACTAATTGAACAAGCAAACTATATGATGTTATCTTCTTGCTGCCTAACAAGTGCAGTGAGTATCACAACCTCCAAAATTTTCTTCCTCTTATAAAAAATAAATTACCAAGCACAAGGATTTGAACTTGTGACCTCTAATATACCAATTATAACTATATGAGATTTTCTGACCCCAATGTCCTTTTATTTGCTTGATTTTATATCCATAAATTCTATAGTTTAAACTTCAACAAAATGAAAACCAAAGCTTGACAAAAAAAAAAACCTGATGTCAACTTCTTGTGCATCACGATGAAGTAATGATCATTTTTTTCTCAACAAGAACAAAAATTTGATATCTATACAAAATTACTTCACTCAATCAATGGTTGTGTAAGAGTTAACTCCATTACCAATTCTCCGAAACTCCATTACGAATTCCACCTTCATGGTAACTCTCTTCTTACTCATGACATATATTGAAAGAGATAATGGGCATCTTTATTTTTTATTTTTCTTCTCTAAAAATGAAGCCACTCCTTTCCACACAAGAGAAATGTAACTCACGGGTTACTGCATGGACCGACTAAATATATCAGTGAATCAACAATACATGAAAATGACAGAGTATCTTAGACAACTGTATCGACTCGTTTTCATGGTCATATATTGGGGAGGTGAAACACCACACTTCTGTAGCTTCATAGCTTCACTTCACCAGTGCTCTATAAATTAGTGTTCTATCATACACAACACCAGGACTTACAGCTTGTAAAGCTTCACATGCAGCATCAAAACACAATACTTCAACACATTTTTCGATCTTCTTTCACTGAAATCAAACCTCCATTGTTTATTTCAATGGAAGTCATGCGTCCACAAGGTTTTTAGGCCAATAATGTCTCCTCTCTCGCTATCCACTTTTGTAAGTTTACTTAAGCCTTGACCTCCAAGAGTGGTCGGTTTGTGGTCTGAGACATTTCTTATTCGAAAGGAGGTCTCCGGACTCACTTACACAAATTTGTCAATTCCAATCTCTAAATTGGCACCGTCCAAATAACACAAGAAGGAAACTGACCGGAACCAAAAAAATGCAAGAAACTTACATATGTTTGTTGATAGAAAATCCATTTTTTTTTCTTCTAGATCAAATTATGGGTCTTTCCCATACCAATTATTTCATATTGATGGTCCTGGACATTTCTTGGCAATGAATTTCAAATGGAAGTGAAAAATGAGCAAACAACAACGACAAATTTTGTGTAGCATCGAACACACACTGACGGAATATTTCCTTCGTCTGTCTGAATCAGCAAATAAATTCACTTTGGAGGTGAGGACTCACGATGCTCCAAAATATATGTCAATTTGTAATGTAAAACTTCTTAGAAGTCGGAAACAAAGCATATGAGCAGTGATTACATTCTTCACACTAATTCTAGTTGGTCGAGTCTAAGGTTGTTCTACACTAGAACTGGGCCTTTGAGTTAATCGTTTCATGATGTCAATCCATTATTTCATCAATCATTCATTAGTCTCTCTTATAAGAAAGTTAGAATTACTTTATTTTTTTTATAAAAGACTGTGATACTTCATTTTTTGGTGTGGGTTCAATCCCAATAACTTTCACAATCCTATGATTGAAAATCAACAAAACAACTACACCTTTGCATAAACACAAACTTGTGCATCCTTCGATGGCTAAATTAAAAATGATTTACATCTAGACTTATAAAGAAATGAAATATTATTAGGAGAATATTCTTAGTAATATCAAAATACAAATTTTTGTAATTCTCCTCAGTTGCTAACAACCACAATGATCAGGTTCTTGACAATCCAACAAATACAAAAATAAAAGTTGTCATTACAATCAAATCAAACATGAATAAGAGTACCAAATTCTAAGAAAGAAGTTGAGGATAATTCCCAGAATGACCACAAAAGTAGTGGCTCAAGTTATTCTATAGGCGGATAAACCTCTACTTTGATACCACTGTTAAACACACAAATTGGAAACCAATTAAACTGTATAGTATTAAGAATGGTATAAAGAATGATGTACATATTATATATAAATATAACAAGAAAATTGTTGATTCAGTTTCCAGGTTTCTTGGACTTTAATAACTAAAGAAGGAAAGTATCCATGACATTGAAATAATTAGCAGTAAACTAGCCACCAAGAGGATGAGTTGGTATCTAAAGAGACCGCCATATGCTCCAAGGAAGAATACAGAACAAAAAACTCCTACCACTATTGAAACCCTTGTTTCTTCATAAGAACCAGTAGGAGAAAAAGAAAGCACATAATAACTAGAAGATATCGCCCCTGTTGTCACATAGGAACCAAAAAAGGACATAACATTTGAAAAAATTGGGACAGGTGACCTTACCGCTCCACAAGAACTAGAAAGGAGTTCTCTTGGGGAAGGATTCACTTCTATATTGGATTCATATTCAAATGATGAGGCTACGAATGTAGAAATTTTGAATAATTTAACACATATTCAATGGAGATTATCCTGATCATGTACTAATGTGGAAAACATACACAATACATAAGCTCCTCTACGTTGATCAAGAATATAGCAGCATCAATAACAATAAAACATCAAGAGCATTCACACATTAACACAGTATGTATCACGGGGAAAGCATCTCGCTAAAAACCCCACACTATCTGTATATTAATGATTGAGTCATGTAACATTACACAGCATAATACTTCTCACAAGTATCTCCACCTCTGTTACACACAATACAGCTCAGATCTGATCTCCAAATCTCTTCCACTGCTTGCCTGCCTCCACTGCTCAATACCTGCTCAAGAACTGATGAGAATAGCTTCTCAAACTCGTTTTTCACCTGCAAAATAGTCACTCACTCTTTGTGGACGTGAGCAAAGGCTAAAATGTGGGCCAAATACGTGAGCAAACTCATTGGCATACTCAATCCTTTGATTGTGCAAGATCTGATGCACAACTATAGTCACAACTGATAGCAATCTGATTCTCTACCACCTGTCCCTGTTGAACTGAACATGCGCTGACATGCAACTGAGTTAACTGATGTATTCATTAGTTGTATTATGAGTTAATAACTTGTGAATTAATTAATAACTAATTCACTCAACTCATCTCTAGTCTATTTGCCAGTTAGACTAAATACAACCAGTTTAACAAAGCTAAACTGAACACAACTCCATCAACTCCACAATCAACTCCACCAAACTCAACTGATTGAGTTCTAACTGAAGTCATGCATGCAACAACTCAACTGACTCATAAGAAAAGCGTATTTCCTTCTGACAGCTGCATGTGCCACTTCTGTAGCTCAAACTGAAGTGCTCCAAGAGAATAAGATTAAGTTTATAGTCCAAATATTATTGTGAGATAATAATATTTGACTTTTCTATTTTTGACAGCCAGTCTAAAAATAGACTTTGATCACTCACACTGTGATCACTCACACTTTCATCAAAAATAGAAGTCCATCTATTTTTCCCAACTTGATCAATCATCCATAAACATAGACATGATCCATATGTCTAAAAATAGACATAGTCTAAAAATAGACTTGCGCCAAAAATAGCCTGCGGGCCCACTTAGTGAAGGCGACTCTTTTCACTAAGCTCCATCATCTTGTTGCAATCTCAACACTCCCTCTCGACAAGATATGGATTATCAGCAACCCCTATCCTGCCTCGGTGGTACTCGAATTTGCTCCTGGTGAGAGCCTTCGTCAGAATATCAGCATCCTGATCCTCCGTTGGAATGTACGAAAGTAACATGATCCTCCGCTGCACACAATCTCTGATATGATGGTACCTGATGTGCTTGGACCCGAAAAACCCGACCAAGATCATCCTCATCCACACAGATCTCTGCTTCCTGCTGTACCAAGAAACTACTGTCGATCCGATACTGAAGACCCCTCCTGATGTGCTCTTTCTGTCCGTTGGGCTCCCTGCCCAATCTGCATCTGTGAAGCCACATAGCTTCACCTCATCCTCTTGTCTGTACCACAAACCATATCCTGATGTGCCTCTCAAGTAGCGCAATACATGCTTGCCCGCCTTCCAGAAGAGCTTGGTAGGCTTAACCATAGCTTGTGAAAGCTGGTTAACTGCATAGCATATATCAGGTCGTGTATTGACCAAATACATCAGCGACCCCACCAACTGTCGATAAACAGTGGCATCCACTTCTTCTCCCGAAGTGGCATCCTCCTTCCTCCAACCTCCAGGAAGAGGAGTATCAACAGGCTTGCAGCCATGCATGTTGAACTTCTCCAGTATCTCCCGAGCATACTTGCCCTGAGAAACAAACAGTCCACCACTGCGCTGCCATATTTCCAATCCTAGGAAATAGTGAAGGAGGCCCAAATCCTTCATCTCAAACTCTGTAGCAAGATCCTTCTTGCATGACAGTATCAACAGCTCATCACCTGTTAGAATCAAATCATCAACATACAGTACAATGATAAGCAACTTACCCTCCACCACAATCTGGTATAGGTTCGGATCCGCCTCGCTCTTGGAGAATCCAAGTCCTGTGAAATAGCTGTCTATCCGTGTGTACCAAGCACGTGGTGCTTGCTTCAACCCATACAGTGCTCTCTTGAGCCTGCACACATGCGACTCGCTGCTGAAGACTTCAAAGCCTTCGGGTTGCTCAATGTACACCTCCTCCTCAATGACTCCGTTGAGGAACGCAGTCTTCACATCCATCTGATGAATGTGCCATCCCATCTGCGCTGAGAGAGCAAGAATCATCCGTATGGAAGAATACCTTGCGACAGGTGCAAAGGTCTCCTCATAATCGATCCCCTCAATCTGTGAAAAGCCTCGGGCAACAAATCTTGCCTTGTACTTCTCCACACTCCCGTCAGCTGCCTGCTTAACTTTGTAGATCCATCTCGAACCCACCACTGATTTTCCTTCCGGTCTAGGAACAATCTCCCATGCACTGTTTCTGACAATAGAATCATACTCTTCCACCATGGCGTCTACCCATGCGGGATCCTCCACAGCTTCCTCGAAAGAGGATGCCTCAGTCACAACACACTTGCTCATAAGAGCCATGTATCCAGTGTACCGATCAGGTGACTGTCTCTGCCTGCGTTGGGCTGTAGGTGGTCCTACAACTTTCTCTGCATCTTGAGCCAGTCGCTCAGCTTCTGTCAAGCGCTTTCGCCCTCTGATGGTTGGCGCTGCATGAGTGGTCTCTTCCACTCCATGAACCTCGTCCTGTGGCTGATCCACGTCCTGAAGCTCATCCTTAGGAACTAATAGCTCCTCATCTGCATGCAAGTGTAGCTCCCTCTCAAGCGAACACTTCATGGCTTTCTCCTCCTGAAATTTTATATCCCGTCGCACAACAGTTTTACCACTGTCTGGCAAATACACACGATAGTTGTGGGGCGTATCAGTGTACCCCACAAATATCCCAACCTCTGCAGTCGGCTCCAACTTCTTTCTGGCATCCTTCGTCACATGCATGTAAACGTTAGCACCAAAAATCCTCAAATGAGAAAGATCAGGCTTCTTACCAGAATAAGCCTCCTCGGGTGTACTCATGCCAAGTATCCTATGAGGACAACGGTTCTGCACATAAACTGCTGTATTGCATGCTTCCGCCCACAAGTGAAGGGGTAGGCCCTGATCATGCAACATTGCCCGTGCAGCACCCACAATCGTTCTGTTCTTCCGCTCAGCTACCCCGTTCTGCTGTGGGTTATGGGGAGCTATGAGCTCTCTACGAATCCCTTCTGCCTTGCAGAAATCCTTGAACTCGTCCGAGATGTATTCACCACCATTATCGCTCCTAAGAGCCTTCACCTTCTTCCCCGACTCCTTCTCGACCAGTGCTTTGAATTCACAGAACTTTGAATATGTCTCGCTCTTCTTCTGCATGAAGAAGATCCAGCACTTACGAGAGAAATCATCAACAAAAATCACATAATACCTGTGTTTTGTTGTCGAAGCAACTGAGAAAGGTCCACACACGTCTGTGTGAATTCTCTCAAGGATCGTCGTGGCGCGACTATCCTTCTCGTGAAAGGTGGCTTTCACAAACTTCCCCAAAGTACACCCCTTGCACTGATCTGACTGCGCAAGTGTGCCTTTAGGAAGCCCTGTAGTGATCTGCTGCAGTATCTTCAAGGCTCCATGGTGAAGGTGACCCAATCTCCTGTGCCACAACTCGCCATCATCCCGGCTCACCAATCCTTCTGCCTTGCCTGCCATTGCTGCGCATCCATCTACATGCAACTGATAAAGGTTCCTCACTCGAACCCCTATCTTCCGGGTCTCACCAGTTGTCTTGCTGCGCAGGAAGGCCTTTCCCTCGTTGAAAACAACATCATACCCCTTGTCTTCTAACATCGCCACTGAGATGAGATTCTTCTTCAATCCTGGAACATGCATGACTTCCTTCAATACAAAGGGTTTACCAGACTCCCTCTCAAAGCAAATGGTACCGATACCGGTCGCACTGTATCTACCATCATCGCCCATCTCGATGTGCACTCCAAGATCTTTGTCCTCCAGATCAGAGAACAAATCTCTATCTCCCGTCATGTGAAAAGACGCACCACTGTCCAAGAACCACACTGATCCCATCACACTTGAAACCAAGCATGCGATCAATGAAAAATCAAGCTCAAACTGAGAAGCTAAGGCCTCTCCCCTTGCAGATCCAGCAGCTTGCTTGTTCTTCTTCTTCTGCGGACAATTTGTGGCATAGTGTCCGTGCTGGTGACAGTGAAAACACTTCACCTTGGACATATCCTGCTTCTTGCCTTTCGCACCGGAATGAGAAGCTTTCTTGTTCTTCCCCTTCTTTGCTTTGGCAGCTAAAGCGCAATTCTCTTCATCAGATACCTTTGATGAAGATCCATTCTCACCTCTATTGTTACTGAGTTTATCCTTGAGCGCCAGGTCGCTCTTGCTTTGGAATAACATTTGCAATCCGTTGAAAGACATTTCAACAACACTGCTGCAAATTCGATTTTCCACCAGCTCCAAACTCAACTGCTTCCGATCTAGAATTCGTGAGAACAAAATATTTCTCGTACAGAGATGGACTGTATGGGATTTTACCGGATATTTCACCTTCCAAAGGAAGGATGAATCCAGAGGCTACCTGGCCCGATTACAGACTCTGCCTGAAGAAATAGAATGTAAACACTTCCTCAATAGTAGATCTGATGATCAATCCTTGCTTGATATCCTGTAAAAATCTCTTCTACAAATCAAGCTGCTCAGATACCATGTAGAAACTTTTTCTACAATTATCTAGCTCCGCTACCATGTAGAAACTTTTTCTACAATTATCTAGCTCTGATACCATGTAGAAATTTTGAATAATTTAACACATATTCAATGGATATTATCCTGATCATGTACTAATGCGGAAAACATACACAATACATAAGCTCCTCTACGTTGATCAAGAATATAGCAGCATCAATAACAATAAAACATCAAGAGCATTCACACATTAACACAGTATGTATCACGGGGAAAGCATCTCGCTAAAAACCCCACACTATCTGTATATTAATGATTGAGTCATGTAACATTACACAGCATAATACTTCTCACAAGTATCTCCACCTCTGTTACACACAATACAGCTCAGATCTGATCTCCAAATCTCTTCCACTGCTTGCCTGCCTCCACTGCTCAATACCTGCTCAAGAACTGATGAGAATAGCTTCTCAAACTCGTTTTTCACCTGCAAAATAGTCACTCACTCTTTGTGGACGTGAGCAAAGGCTAAAATGTGGGCCAAATACGTGAGCAAACTCATTGGCATACTCAATCCTTTGATTGTGCAAGATCTGATGCACAACTATAGTCACAACTGATAGCAATCTGATTCTCTACCACCTGTCCCTGTTGAACTGAACATGCACTGACATGCAACTGAGTTAACTGATGTATTCATTAGTTGTATTATGAGTTAATAACTTGTGAATTAATTAATAACTAATTCACTCAACTCATCTCTAGTCTATTTGCCAGTTAGACTAAATACAACCAGTTTAACAAAGCTAAACTGAACACAACTCCATCAACTCCACAATCAACTCCACCAAACTCAACTGATTGAGTTCTAACTGAAGTCATGCATGCAACAACTCAACTGACTCATAAGAAAAGCGTATTTCCTTCTGACAGCTGCATGTGCCACTTCTGTAGCTCAAACTGAAGTGCTCCAAGAGAATAAGATTAAGTTTATAGTCCAAATATTATTGTGAGATAATAATATTTGACTTTTCTATTTTTGACAGCCAGTCTAAAAATAGACTTTGATCACTCACACTGTGATCACTCACACTTTCATCAAAAATAGAAGTCCATCTATTTTTCCCAACTTGATCAATCATCCATAAACATAGACATGATCCATATGTCTAAAAATAGACATAGTCTAAAAATAGACTTGCGCCAAAAATAGCCTGCGGGCCCACTTAGTGAAGGCGACTCTTTTCACTAAGCTCCATCATCTTGTTGCAATCTCAACAACAAACACAAATTTTTCCACTCCCAAGGGTGCAGCTACTACTACTTGTGTATATATAGTTGTTTTTACACCTGAGGATGCTACTATTGCCACTCATGTAGGCACACCTCTTGCCACTCCTATAGATGCTAGCATTGTTGATCATGAAAAGGTAATTATTTCTACTCTTGTGGGCACACATGCTACCACTCCTATGGACTCTAGTGTTGTTGATTGAGGAGAACCAATTGCTTTTGTTCCCATAGAGCATAAAAATGCAAGGCATTTTTCATATTTATCTCTGCATACATCACTCATTCAACAAAATAAACTACTCAGAATGAAGAATTGAACATTGCAAATAATGATTAATGCAATGAGTAAAAACTTAGATAAAGGGAAATCATTTAAGGGACTAGATTGTCTCACCATGGAAATATAATCTCTTGCTAATAGGGAACCCACTAAACAACAAAAGGAGACAACCGTTAATGAAGAAAGAAGAAACCCTAAATGTGGCATTGCAAACCATAAGTGACACTACTGATAGAATTATTCAGACTAAAACTAGGACTTAGTAAGACAAGTAGATATAGGATAATAACTATAAAAAGTGGATAACTGAGCAAGAGAATAGATTGAAAGACTTAATAGATTCTTAAGAGGAAGGGGTGATACCCCTCAAAGAGAACTAGAAGGTTGTTAGAGAACTAAAGGAAAAATGGGTTGAGACAACAAAGATTTATAAGATGAAATGGGAAGTAGAGGAAGAGGAAAGGAAGAAAGTGGATCAACTAGAGCGCATAATCAACAAATTAGAGACCCAAAAGATCCTTTTAGGCACGTTGGTGGAGGCTTCCCTTGGCTGCAAAATTCCTTCTCTTCAATACAAAATGATATTGCAAGGAAAATATCTATTGTTTTATAAAAGTGCACTAATGATTGGTAAGCCTTTTGAAATCACATGTCCTCTAACCTTCCTTGAAAATTAGTTAAAATGCACTCACAAGGACAACAATGTAACAACCCTGGTGAAAATTCCATGGAATAAATTTTAATAAAGGAAAAAATAGTAACCACAGTTGATGGCACCTTTATTGCAAGCTGAATCATGGGCAAAACATCCTATTGGGTGTTCATTTGGTTTATTATGGCTAAGGAAACTGGCAAAGGAAATGGATAAGGCTTTGAAAAGGAAAAATGGCATTTTTGGCACATATATTTATGAAATAATGGAAATTAAGAGAAAAGGAAGGTGAAATGTCATAGGTTGTATGTGAGGAGGAAAATGAAAAATAATAATGGAAAATGAAGAAAATAGAGGCCTAATTGATAAAAAGGCTTCTGAGGATCAGTTTGTAACCTTTTTTCATTTCATTTTTGGAGCTCTCTCATTATTTTCTCTCCCTCTCTCACTCTTGGACACAGAGTTTTCTTGGCGCACTTTGGTATTGGATCAAGAAAGGCAAAGAAGGCAAGGGGAAGGAAGGAAAAAGCAAGGAAGAGTAGGATCAAGAAACTACAACAAGATTCTTTGCACATATCAATTTGCATGTGTGATTTTCTTGCTAGATTTGGAATGCATGGCATTGCATGTGGTTCTTTATTGTTATGGCATAGGTTTTTTTAGGTGTAACAATGTTTTTAGCCTAAACTTACCATTTCCGAAGAGCCATGGTGTGAAGGGGTTCTCATGTTTTGGTTGAGCAGGATTTCCAAATGAATTGGAAGCTGAGTGAGGTGGATCTCTAAATGATAGAACAAATAGCCTAGTAACCCTTGATAACTGCGACTTGTGGTAAACATGAATTTTTTGTTGCTTCGGTGGGCATAGGAATCCTCAACCGATGAATGGAGGGATGTATGGTAAAGCCAAGAGGATGTTGACCTTGATTAGGCCTAGGAATCCTTTCTGGTGAATGGTCAGATATATGGTAAAGCCTAGAGGGTGGTGTCTTGGTTTAGGGCCTAGTGATCCCTAGATCAGACTGTGGATTGTGGTAAAGCCTGAGAGACTAGGAGACAAGAACTTTCCTCACGGTGTAGGTGGAAGAATGGAATGACATCCATGCTTTTTTTGGTATAGTTATCTGGTGGAGGTCATGATAAATCTTGTTATTACATGTTTATTGTGTTGGCCTAGTGATCTGGGATGGATTATGGTAAAGCTTGGGTTCTATTGATGAGAGTGATGAGGTTTAGCCTTGGGATGCCCTAGTTGGTTCTTTTGGTTTGAGTCCCACATTCATGCTTGGAATATCTCATGGGGGTGAATGAATGAAGAGAGAATCGGTTCATCCATTCTATGTGGTGGGCCTCTAAATTAGACATAAATTAAGGCCCATGCCTCTAAATTAAAAATAAATTAATGTCCATCTAACCATCACTCGACATATTAAACCTATCTTTTTGCATTATATAATGTATTTTTAACTTTAATACATTCATTAGGAAGGTTTATGAATAATTCCATATTTGTGCCTAATATTACTTATTTTTGTGGAATATTATGAGAATATTGGGTAGATTACGAAGATTTCGAGGAGGAGATAATTTAGGGACTTGCTCTGTACTATTGGAGGATCAATACTAAATAATAAATCAACAAGATATTATGGAATTATGGCACATGTTGTGGAACTCCAATGATTGAGAAAATCTAGGAATGTGTTCCTTGCCATTTAATGCATATTCCTAGTATTGGGAACCAGATCCACTAATCAAGGGATTTTGGTGGGGCAAGCTTCCTCCATTCATGGGGAATGGTTCCTAATCATTTTTTATAAGTACCAAGTCGAATTTTCCTCTAGGGATAGATTTTCATTAGTGTTCTTGTGGAGAGAACTCGTATTTCTGCAGCTCCGTTGTTTTTTCTTACAGGGATGTAATTATATTGAAGAAAATATTGAAGATTGGTGTCATGTTCAACTTCTAAATCTTGTTCTCCTCCATAGGTCACTAAGTTTCCTTGGGCTTGGCCATCCCAGGAGTCTTAGAGACCATTTTTATCATTTTTTTCCTTCTTTTCACTTCTTATTCACATGCATCTCTTGTTTTTATTTCTTTCTATTTTTGCATTTAGTATTAATGATTTGTTGTTGTAGGATTGGGTTAAAAGGTTGATGTAAGTTATTTTGTAGGATAAAAATAATCATTTCATCATTGGAAAGGATTTGGAAGGTCATAGTAATCATTCAACTACTTGGATTAGCTTTCTTATTCCCAAATCTAGACTTTTGGAACACCTTTGTAGCAAAGAACAATAAATTTCTGTTATTTTTTAGAGCATGCTAACGAGCTTCAATCGAGTTGGTTCCATTTGAATTATATCAAAAAAAAATTCTATTTCATAACAAAAATTACCCCATTTCATTTTCACTTTATTAGGTTAGGCATTTTATAGATTTATTAGCTCACTAGTTCTCAATTTTTTAGATTTTCGACTAGTTATTTTTTGCTACTTTTTAGCATGGGTTAAAATTTGTCCCATCGAATTTGGATTTTATTTTCTTCGTCATTCAATGAATTATAATTTCTTATATTAAATCTGTAACATCCTGTAGTAAAACAGGGGATCCTATAGGAGAACTAGGAGATCATGTAGGAGAACTAGTATATCATGTAGGAAATCTTGTAGCGGTCTGTTTTGAGCCCGAATTGAGAAAAATCATCATTGAAGCTGGGATTTGGCCCCCACTTGACCTCCAAGCCATTAGAATCATTGCACCCATCTTCCTCCATACCTGTCTCCCATGCCAAAGAACAAGTGAGGATTAGCATTTGCATTTATAAAACAAAAAGATTAAAAAAGGAGTTCTTTTATATTCACACATGCACATAGCAGTTAATGCTCCCTAGACCAGACTCCATCCTCAGTTAGTTTAAATAATCACATGTGATAAATAGGGTTAAGTTAGGTTTCTTTTACATTTAGTTCATGCTCTTTATGCAATTAGAATAGGTTTCTCTCCTTGTACTTTATTTCTTGCAACAATTTAAGGTTTCAATTTTGAGCATTTCATTTTCTGCAGTTAGTTTAAGATTTGGTTTTAGTACATGCACTCCATTACATCATGACAACAAAGGAAGGACACATTATGTGCTGCACATATAGTGTCGACACCTCTTAAGTTTGTACAAACACCGAGTTGATAATTAAAGTCAATAGCCTTGGGAGTTGCAACATTCTTATTGCAATAACGAGGCTCATCACTTTTTGGCACCGCTGCTGGGGATGTGTCAAATTATGCATTGTTTTCTTCCCTGGTTGATTCATTTCTTTTTACTTTTTGCAAAAACAAAAAAATATTTGCATGAGGAATATTTAATTTCAAAAGTAGAAAATTGCATTTCATTATATTTTTTATTCAATCATAAAAACTAAAACAAAAAAATTCTCCAACACCAACCCACCCCCCATTTGATCACATGATGCAGTAAGTGTCATATCACCATCCACTTTTTCACGTAGAAGAAGAAGAAGACATGGAAACGAATGTAGAAGAAATGGATGGAGAAGATAACAATGAAGAAGATCCTCTCAGGTTCCCCATTCAAGATACTGATGGTAGTGTGCACATGAAGAATATCTCTCCATGTTTTCTTCCAAAATTTCATGGTCTAAGGTCAGAGGATCTGGAAACCTTTCTCTTTGAATTTGAAATTGTTTTTAGATCTTATGGTTACTTATTAAAAACTCAAAAACTGAGATTGTTTCCGGCAACATTGAAGGATAGAGCTCTTAAATGGTTCATGCGTTTAGGGACTAATTGAATAAAATCATGGAATGTATTGCAAAACATATTTCTAGAAAATATAAAGATCATGATCTTAAAGAAAAAATATTTAGAATGAATAAAAAAAAAGATGAGAGACTAGAGGATCTAATAGAAAGATTCATGTATAATGTTAAGAGGGAAAAACTACATCATTTAGGATCCGACACACTAAAAACCCTCTTAGTTAGAACAATTAGGGATGAATGGATTAATCTGCTTGATCTAATGAGTAGAGATGATGTATACCAATTATCATTTGAAGAAATTTGTGAAACATGCAAACACATGTCAAGGGGAATGGCAGAGTAGGTAAATCAACATCAAGATCAGTAAATCAAGCTAAACTTGGAAATTTACTTGATAACTTTAAAATAGAAATTCTTAGCAATCTAAGTGAACAAGTAGAAATGCTAAGAATACAAAACGAGAAAAAAGAAGATGTTGATATTCGTGTTGTCCATGCAGAATCACATGATGCTAAATGTTGCTGCTCATTACCAAGGTTGAAGGAAGTTCACCAAGAGGACAATGGAGTAAGTCAATTGCCAATGCAGCTATGTTATGTAGCTCCAAGAGGACCATGGAAGCATAGTCAACCTAGTATGATGCAAGAGCCTAATTCACAATTTCAAGGATATGCATATCCACCTCAAAGTAATTGGAGCACACCCTTTCCTTGGCAACATTGGCCATCTCAACCCCAAAACCAATTTTGGCAACAAGGTTGGCAAGGAACTTATGGAATCCATCCAAAATATCCTTAGTATTTTCCTCAATAACCAACTCCATGTTATCCCTACCATTCATCTCCACCACAACCCCAACCACATCCATCTCAAATATCCACTACCACTCAACTACCTGTACCACCATTTCCAAACCCACACATTGAAGTAGCTCAGCCCACTTACAATGTTGAGGTACAACACTTCCAAACATGTCCTCTTGAGATCAATGGTATTCACAATAGCTCATGAAAGGTATTGCAAAAAAGATATTATCTTGATATCATTGAAGTGCCACATCCAGAAGAAGAAGATTCAAATGGGAAGACTAGAAAATCATGGGCTGCACTTGATGAAGAGTAGACATCAAAATTAGAGATCAAGAGAGCTCCCTCATGGTTACCATCAAATCGTCCATGTAGTCAAGAGATCAATTAGCAAAAAGAGGAAGATTTGAAGGTCATTGTAGAAGAAGACATGCATAATGATACAGATAAGCAAGAAAACCAATTGAATCAAAGTTATATTCAGATTTGGTTCCATAAAATCAACAAGATGGATCATCACTCTCTTCTTCAACTATGCTTGATCCTTTCAAAGTCGAATCATTTGGTCTCTTAAATCTAGGTACATGTCAAATCATATATTTCAAGCCTACACATTAGTTTTTTTATCATCTTGATGTGCACATGGCTCCATTGGAAGTATTCTTATACTTGAAAGGGATTTTGTTTTTCAAGTAGGGTAGGGTAGAAAAAAAATGAAAAATAGGAGAAAATAAAAAATATCAGGTGAAAACCTCCTTTGAGAAGCCTAAGATTGGCTCATTGATTGGAAACCTCCATGAGGCAGTCAATGGGTTGGGAAAAGAGAAAAAAGAGAAAAAAAAATTTAGGTGAAAACCTCCTTTGAGGCTCCTAGGCAGACCTACTAGTTGAAAACCTCATTGAGGCGGCTAGTAGGCCTAGAAGAAAAAAAAGATAAAAAAAAATAAAAAATTTGTGCTCCATGTGTCTCTTTGATGAATGTAGAGACCCTCCAACATCTGCAAGCAACAAAAACAAGTTGGCACCAACAAAAGAAAAAACAGGTCAAACCTAGTCAAAAGAAGTCAAAGTTTGTCTTTATCCTCCTCTGACCAAATTCTCCAACAAGACCAAGGCCATGCCAATCCATCACCCTCATCTATTTTCACCATCCACTCATCATTCCCAAGCTTCTACCACTCATTCTCTTTGCTGTCCCAAAATACTACAGGAAGGCTCTGTTTTACTACAGGAAACAAAAATACATAAAACAAAAAATTATTTTTGCCATAACTTGAAAACCATGCATCCATTTGCTAATCGGTTTCAGGGGGATATGCATATGGACGATGGTAACATTCTCAAGCAATTTCAGTAAATTCCAGGGCACAATTTTCAAGAAATCGGCCTCCGTCACCTACAACCATTTTTGAATTTTCTCTATATTCATGCATTCATTTAAAATGTTATTTTATGGGGAGATGCATATGGATGATGGTAACATTCCAAAGAAATTTCAGGCAATTCCAGTGCATGGTTTCTAATAAATCGGTTTCCACCACCATCAGCCATTTTTAGTTTTTCTTGAGATCCATGCATCCATTGACCAATTTTTTTAATGGGGAGGTGCATAATGGTAATGGAAACATGCTCAGAAAGTTTCAGTTCAATCCATTCTACGGTTTGGGAGATATGGACAAAACAAGTCTGGTACAAGATGTTGTCCTGAATTACTATAGGAGTTTCCTGTAGTACTACAAGAAGTTCTGAAAATCTACTGGAAAGATAGTCTGATGGAAAAATTATGATGCAGGCCTCTTTTGGGTTTAGAACAAAGGAAATTAACTTCACCACATCTCAACCAACACCCATCATTATCATGTCACTCTATGGCCACACCTTCCACACATTCCAATACTTATTTTCCCTCCAACAGAGAAAGGACACAAACATTAAAAAATAAAAGGTAGTTACAACAACCTATTTAGAAGTAACAGCAGGCTCTAGGCCTAACCTTCAGCACCATGATTGAAAGAGGAGAAGCATAACTACAGGCACAATGAAACTCCTCCAGAGCTCAGCAGCAATAGAGGAAGCCATCACCTGCACATCAACAAGAAGACAACCCATCAGCAAAATAAGATCAACAAAAAAGAAAAAGGCAATCAAGAAGATGTACCTGAGTCATGAGAAGCACAACAACATCAACTCAGCAGTAACATGCATGTCTCTCCAACAACCATCAGGTAGGTACAAGTATGCAATATTCTTGACCTCTTCTCTTGAGCATATTATAGTTAGAAATTTGTTGTCAGTGCATGAGATATGATGTTTTATAAGCTAAGGATGGGTCACCAGTCTCAGCCACCTTCAACTAGTTAACTGCATCTCATTCCTTCACTCATGCAATGTTGAAAAGTCAAATTATGAAGGATGATGATTCTAAGGAATGAGGACAACAGTTAAAAGAAGAAATTTTTGCAAAGGCCAGGTCACCACAACACTCCAAGCCCTCCATGCACTTCATATTCACTATCTATCCATCATTTATCCATCCCATTTCATAATTTCAAGAACAAACCCTGTCTCACCCTGAAAAAATATTCAAAAAACAAACAGAGCATCCTCTCCATTTTCACAAACCTACATCATTTCTCATCACTTCCATACAATTAGAAGGCTCTAAAGGAAGAAGGAATGACTACTACAGGAAGGCAGAATGTTGCTAGAGGAAGGAAGAAAGAAAAAATTGTGCTAAAACCCAAAATGGCGGTGCTTAAGAGAGACCTAATCAAAATAGAACTCAAACTACAGTGATGAAAAGAGACTTTCCAAGAGGTCTCTAATCTCTTTCTATATTTTTTCCAAGGCCTAAAAGATGTTATAGAAATGAGAGAAAGGCATGGGAGTGAAGTTGAGGGCCTATCCTAGGCTCAAACTATCATTTATGGTCAAAAAGGGTTTCTTGTAGTTTTAATAGGATTTCTTGTAGTTTTGACAAGAATTACTACAAGATGTTCTATTTCTTATCTAAAAGCATTTTGAAGGTTTTAGAGGTGTCGAAATGGAAAAACAAGGTAGCAGAAGGTTGATAAGGATGTGGAAGACCTTGCTAAACTAAAAAATATTCAAGAACCCATGTTGAATAAGGGGAAGAAGGCAAGCTAATAGTATCAAGAAACAATTATTTTTCTTTGCACAAATATGCTTTTAGGTTTGTCCTTGCAGAACTTACAACCAATATTCATAATGCACAAGAGAGAGGCCACCAAGGCCATGAATGAGGCACAATGAGGTCACTAAGTTTCTCAGAGGAGGAGCAACACTTTCAGTAGGGGGGTATGATGGGCCTCTAAATTAGACATAAATTAAGGCCCATGACTCTAAATTAAACATAAATTAACATCCATATAACCATATTTCGGCATATTAAACCTCTTCTTTTTCATTAGATAATGTATTTTTAACTTTAATATATTCATTAGGAAGGTTTATGAATAATTTCATATTTGGGCCTAATATTATTTATTTTTGTTGAATATTATGAGAATATTGGGCAGATTATGAAGATTTGGAGGAGATAATTTAAGGATTTTCTCCCTACCACAGCAGGATCACTATTAAATAATAAATCAATGAGATATTATGGAATTATGGCACAAATTTTGGAACTCCAATGATTGAGAAATTCTAGGAATGCGTTCTTGCCATTTAATGTAGATTCTTAATATTGGGAACCACATCCACTAATCAAGGGATTTTGGTGGGTAAAGCTTCCTCCATTCATGGGGAATGATTCCTAATTATTTTTTATAAGTACCAAGTCGAGTTTGCCTCTAGGGATAGATTTTCATTAGTTCTCTTGTGGAGAGAACTCGTATTTCTGCAGCTCCATTGTATTTTCTTGCAGGGATGTAATTGTATTGATGAAAATAATGAAGATTAGTGTCATGTTTAGCTTCTAAATCTTGTTTTCCTCCATAAGTTTCTGATTTTCCTTGGGCTTGGCCATCCCAGGAGCCTCAGAGCCCTTTTGTATCATTTTCTTTCCTTCTTTTCACTTCTTATTCACATGCATCTCTTGTTTTTATTTATTTCTATTTCTGCATTTAGTATTAATGATTTCTTGTTGTAGGATTGGGTTAAAAGGTTGATGTAAGTTCTTTTGTAGGATCACAAGCATCATTTCATCCTTGGAAAATATTTGGAAGGTCATAGTAATCATTGAGCTACTTGGATTAGATTTCTTATTCCCAAATCTAGATTTTTGGAACTCTTTTGTAGCAAAGAACGGTAAATTTCTGCTATTTTTTTGAGCATGGTAATTAGCTTCAATCAAGTTAGTTCCACTTGCATTAGATCACAAAAAATTCTAGTTCATAAAAAAAATTACCCCATTGAATTTTCACTTGATTATGTTAAGCATTTTATAGATTTACCAGCTCACTAGTTCTCGAATTATAGATTTTCAACTAGTAATTTTCTGCTATTTTTTAGCATGGGTTAAGAAAGGGATTTTTGAGTGATTCCACTTGGAATGTGGACCTAAGACATCCTAGTTAATAAAAAGATTTGTCCTATCTAATTTGGATTTTATTTTCTTGGTCATTCAATGAATTATAATTTTGTATAGTAAATTTGTAACATCCTGTAGTAAAACAGGGGATCCTATAGGAGAATTAGGGGATCATGTAGGAGAACTAGTACATCCTGTAGGAAATACTGTAGTGGCCTATTTTGAGCCCGAATTGAGAAAAATCTGATCATTAAAGCTAGGATTTGGCCCCTATTTGACCTCAAAGCCATCAAAATCAGTGTACCCCTCTTCCTCCATAACTGTCTCCCATGCAAAAGAACAAGTGAGGATTAGCATTTTCATTTATAAAACAAAAAGATTAAAAAATAGTTTTTTTATATTCACACGTGCACATAGCAGTTAATACTTCCTAGAAAAAACTCCATGCTTAGTTAGTTTAAATCATCACATGTGATAAATAGGGTTATTTTGGGTTTCTTTTACATTTAGTTCATTATCTTTATGCAATTAGAATAGGTTTCTTTCGTTGTACTTCACTTCTTGCAATAGGTTAAGGTTTCCATTTCGAGAATTTCATTTTTTGCAATTAGTTTAGGATTTGGTTTCATTACATGAACTCCATTACATCATGGCAACAAATGAATGAAACATTGTGTGTTGCACATATAGTGCTGACGCCTCTTAAGTTTGTACGAACCTCGGGTTGATAATTAAAGTCGGTAGCCTTGGGAGTTGCATCATTCTTGTTGCAATACCGAGGCTCATCGCTATGGTTGGGTGGAACATGGTAATACCATCCCGGGTTGGATTTTTCATTCATTAATAAGAGGTTCTCTCTTTGATATCTTATGTATAAATGTATTGGTTTATATGTGGAATTTATGGTTGATGTATCCTTGATATTTCTGTTGTTATTTTGATGGTTATAAACATGTATTATGACAGTGATGATGTATGGCTTTCTTCATGTTTTGATTTTTAAATGAATGAACAATGTATCTATGGCCTAATAGATGATAATGAAGCTAATGATATAAGGGAACATTGCTTCATAGATATTCTCAGATAAGTATGAGACCCCTATGCTTAAATTTGTTGTTTACACCCGTAGATTACATATTTGTGATATGTTTGATGAAATGCCTGTCATGGCTATTGGGGGTCCAATCAAGACCTTGTTCAAGTAATTGTATTTGTATCATTATTCCCTTGTTATATATATGTTATGAAGATGTCATTTAGTTTTAGGCAGTGACCTGGGCTCTGAGCCTGAAATAGTGGCTCAAATCCCCCGGACAATGGAGCAACATGGAGCAGAAAAGTCCTTGGATGCTAGCATTCCATGTTTTCAGAGCATCCAAAGCCTTTTGGATGCATGCACGTCCATATCAGGGGAGTGTTCGGGGGTTAATTATTCTAAAAAATCAGTGGGACCCAAGGGTTGTTTACCTGAGAGGTTGGGATGGTTCCTCGGAGTTATGTTGTTGATGTGGAATGTCTGTATGGTGTGTTTCCATTGATTCCACTTCCTTAAGGTGACTTAGGAGGTTGAACCATATCATAGTATCCTCTTGTCACATGTTTACCCTAGTTGACTAGTTACTTAGGTAGATGCGGGAGGAGGGTGTTACATAGTGTTATCAGAGCATGGTTCACCCCTTAGACTAGATGGGATGTGTGTTGGTCAAGCATTCATGTTGGTTGCATGTGTGTTTCTTGTGATTGTAAGACCATGTGCTTGTTGCATATGCATGGTGTCAGTAATGGTTGTAGTGGTGTCGCCATGTGAAGGAGGATGTTGTTGTTGTGAAGTGTGTCATCATGAGTGTATAATTGGTTACATGTTGTGTATGCTTGTGTATTGTCAGTGTACATTGGTATGGTTGTTGTTGCCATGCATGAGGTCATGGTCTATGTAGTTATATGGTCATGCATTGATGAGTGAACTCTAGCTAGAATGATGATTATATGCTTATATGCTTATGTATTATATGTATATATGTTGTCATGATTATGTTATACATGTACTATTCTGATTCGTTGATCTTGGAGATGATATATCCTCCCCGAAGTTTTCTAAGGTACATTGGTTTATTGTGATTTGGTTTAGCTATAATATGCCTTATAGGAAAGAGATAAAAAATGGCTAGCAAGATGGTAGACTAGAAATATTTTTCCTATGAATTAGATGAGCAGTGTGGTGTTGGGCACTCTTCTGACTTAGCAGACACATTGAGAAGATTGAAGGAATAAATAATGAGTTTTAAGGTGGACAATGACAAAACCATACAGGAACAAGAGAAATAGGTAGAGGTTAATGCAATACTTCTTCAAAGTTTATCAGAATTGCATGACAAGGAACACTTTGGATCAACCATGGATTGGAGGACAAAATTAATGGGGCATATGGGAGTATGTCTCATGTTGGTCACAGGTTAGATAGAAATGACATGGTTAGATATGGTAGATCTTTGGATATTCCAAATAGAAGAGGTGATGGACACAAGTACTACTCTAGTTCTAGTTCTAATAGGAATTATGATCGTCATGATTATCATCCTTATAGGAGGAGTGATAGGGGATACTTTCCAGAAAATTTTAAGAAATAAAAGCCACCTAATTTTGATGGAGACTTGAAGAAACTCGAAGATGTAGAGGCTTGGATACTTGTGGTGAACAATTTCTTTGAGTTGCATGAGTACATAGAAAGCCATAATTTATATCTTGAGCCTGACTCAGTAAAGCAAATATCTGGTGGGAATATGTGAAGCGGGTTAGAGACATCAGGAAAGACGACTTAAGTTGGCATGAGTTCAAGAGGATTTTCAAGAAGAAGTAATTGTCAGAAAGGTACTTCGACAGTAAGGCCAAAGAATTCTATGAGCTAAATATGGGATTGATGATTGATGAAGAGTACACAACTAAGTTACTAGAGCTAATTAGGTATGTACCGTATCTTAAAAATGAGAAGGCTAAATTTCAACGATTTGTTAGTAGTTTTCCATTAGAATTTAGAGATCGGATTGAGTATTATGAGCCTCGGTCACTTGAGGAAGTTATTGGGAAATTGAAGTATTGATATGAACAGTCAAAGCATAAGAATGAATCTCAACAAGGATGGAAAGGGAAGGATAAGGGTAAAGGTAAGTGTAAATGGCAGCCGAATAGAACAAGGCCTCATATTGAGAAGAGAGAAAATATGGAACTACAAAATAGTTCAATGCATCTAGACAGGGACATGGATCACAACAGTAGCATAGAGGTGATGGTACTTGATGGTTGGAGTGTTGGAAATATGGTAAGGAACACCTTAAGATAGATTGTCCACAGAATCAGGGTGGTAGGCCTCTGATATATAGTGCACAGGAGGCGCAGACTGTTGGGGATGTTGGTTAGAGTGTTCCTCGTATATATGCAACATTAGATAACAAACAGGTAGACCATCAAGAATCTATCATTGAGATGGAAAGTAAGGTTTGTGATTAAGTTGTTTCTATCTTGATTGATCTTGGATCTAATTATAGTTATGTTAGTCCTGACTTGGTGGATAAGTGTGGTTTGAATAAAGAAGTGCATGAATAATCTTGGTTAGTGCAATTGGCTACATGTACAAACAAAAGAGTGCATCATTGGGTAAGAGCTTGTGCATTTTAGTTGAATGGAATGTCTACTATAGCATCTTTGAATGTATTACCATTGGGATGATACAAAATGTTTTCGGGAATGGATTTCTTATACCTTCATAGGACCAAAGTGGATTGTTATGACAAAGCCATTGAGTGCATGGACGACAATGGGGAACCAAGAGTCTTACAGGGGAAGAATAAAGCCACATCAATTAAGATGGTGACAACCATGCAGGCCAAACATATTCGTAGCAAATGGTGTGTTCTATTTTCCATACATATACCTAGTGACAAAGGTAAGGAAGTTCAGGATGCAGATGTTTTGAGAAGCTACCCAATTCTACAACAGTTTTAGTATGTGTTTCCCGTAGAGATTTTCGAGTTGCCACCTCACAGTGGAGTAGAATTTTATATTGAGTTAGTGCCAAGGGCAGCTCCAGCATCAAAGACACCTTAGAGGATGAGAACAACTGATTTGGTAAAGTTGAAGTTACAAGTGAAGGAGATGTTGGACAAGGGATACATTAGGCCAAGTGTACCACCTTGGGGCACACCAATATTTTTTGTGAAGAATAAGGATGGTACTCTCAGATTATGCATTGACTACAGTTAGTTGAACAAAGTAACCATTAAGAATAGGTATTCATTGACGAGGATTGATGACTTGTTTGATCAGTTGAAGGGAGCAGTAGTGTTTTTGAAGATCGACTTGAGATTAGGATACCATTAGGTACACATCATGGAAGAGGACATTTAGAAGACAACTTTTCAGACTAGGTATGGGCATTATGAGTTTGTTTTAGTTCCATTCGGTTTGAATAATGCTCCAGCTACATTTATGTGCTTGATGAATAGGGTGTTGCGTTCGTATTTGGATAAGTTTTTTATTGTGTTCATTCAAGACATATTGGCATATTCTAAAAATGAGTAAGAGCATGCTGAGCATTTGCAAACAGTGTTGAGGTTGTTGAGAGTGAATCAGTTGTTTTCTAAGCTTATCAAGTGTATTTTCTTTCAGACTAAGGTACATTACTTGGGACATGTTGTCTCCAAGGAGGGCATAACAGTGGATATAGAGAAGACAAAATCTATCATGGTGTGGGCAGCTCCTAGGAATGTAGATGAGGCAAGATATTTCATGGGATTGGCAGGTTACTACAGGAGCTTCATCAGGAACTTCTCACATATTGATTATCCTATTAAATCATTGTAGAGGAAAGGTAAGAAGTTTGAATGGACATATGAGTGTGTGGCGAGTTTTGAGCAGATTAAGAAGTTGTTGACACATGCATCAGTGTTAAAGATTCCAAATCCAGACAAAGAAATTTTACTATCTACAAATTCTTACTGGTGAGCACCAGTATTGCAGTAATAATGCTACAACTCCTGGGCTTCCTACTTTACTCTTATCAACCCAGTAGTTCGTAACAAACTTGGAAGCGTCGGTACTATATGCACAAGTACTAGTTCTCACTGCAGGTTGTCACTTGGTCAGCCGGCGCAAGATCAATAGGAGCTCAAGCCAGCTTCTATGGATTGCAGAAGAACCTATATATGTGATGAAAGGAAAGAAAGAATACTCTACAGATGCTATTCTAACTACAGAAAGGAGAAATACAAAATGTAAAACAAACCTAGTAAACCCTAATTAACCAACTAATTCTACTTTGTAGAAAGCACTATAAAACCATGAAAGGAATGCCATTATCTACTCAAGGAATTAAAAATCATCTAACTATACTATTTCTGGAAGTAAATAAGAAAAGGACATTTTTTTGGTTTTTATATACTTCTATGTGAGTTTGACATGCATGCAATTTATTGTGTGTGAGTGTGGAAGTGAATAGGTGGTGTTGAAGGGCGGTCTTGGGACTTGAGAAGATGTAGGATTGTGTGGATGGGTCCTAGGAAGTCTCAAGTGGCCTTCTGGAGGCTTTTCCCACACTTGGCCTTCAAAAGAAAGCCTACAGGAAAATCTACAGGAGGACATAGGAAATCTACAAGAAGAAAATAGGGAATCTACGGGAGGCATACAAGAGGAGGTCGAGAGCAGTTTTCACTATTTTGAGGGTGTGAGAGTGGGTGGAAAAGGTGGATGAGGGTTGGAATGAGGTGCTAGGGCACCGAGGGTCTACCATGAATCACTAGGAGAGAGAAAGATGATTGGGTTTGCTTAATGAGAGAGGAAGAAGTTCTATGGAAAAGTGCAGGAAACTAGCACAGAATTGAGGTGAGATTTGGGAGACCTATAGGGCATGGATCAGATGGAGGGTGTGATTGATGATAAGCTGGCCTACTGATGGAAGAGATATGATACATAGAAACAAGTAGTCAACCAAGGAAATCAAGCAACAAGTGAAATTAATGCATTTAGGAAAAACAAAGTTTTGCATAAAAATGGTCTAAACTATGATCTATGAAAGGAAATTCTGAGAAACGATGTAGGAAAGGAAAACATGAAAGAAGACTATTGCAAATAAAGAAGTGAGTGTGACGAAGAAGATCTAAATCAAAGCAAAACTGGACTATTAACCTACTAAAAAGCTGCAAACACTAGAAGTCCTATGAAGGAGGAAAATTTGTGTTTTTGTGGCAACAAGAGGGTCTTTGCCTCAAATCATGGTCCCAAAGGGAGGAAGAGAGGCCAAGGAACTGTTGCTAGCCTTTTGAGTCTTTGCTAATTACTATTTAACCTGCCATAGAAAGCACAAATGAAAGCAAACTACTGAATCATCAAAAGCAACCTATTCTTAACCATAAAAGAAATACATCTAATAACAACCTAATCTTCAAACCGAAACAAAACCTACAAATACAAATAAAGAGGAGCTTGGCTGCTTGGATTGGGCCCTAACCCAAGAGCTTCAGCCTCTGAGGTAACTTAGTGCTAGCTCAAAAATGATTCCATCTATATTATCAAAACAATAGAAAGATTACATGAAACTTTCACAAAATAATGAGTTTGAATTTGGAGCAGAGTTTACATAAGCAAAAATCCAACAAAATCCACCCTAGAGAATCCACACTAGTGAGGCCCTAGGCCCCTCTACTTATACAAATGAAGCTACCAACAACTTCCTTAAAATCAAGGAGGCTTGGCTCCCAAAAATCGAGATAATCATCAGTCATCCTCCACTTGCTCGGATGCCTTCTAGTGCATGATTCGGCTATTTGTACTCTGAGTTGAATGAAGGGGAATTCGAAGTGAGGAGTAGTAAATGAGGGGGATTCCCTCCTATAAGTCCTCTCCTTTGTCCACTTCGAGATATTGCTGCCATTTTTCCATTGGATCCTTGACTTTGACCTCGAAACTCATCAATACTCTGCATTAAATACATGTTAGACCACATGACACAATAACTAACTCAACTCACTCTATAAGCATAAATATAATCAGAAAATCATACAATAAGCTAAGAGAATGGTTGATTTGACTAGGATAGGAGGTAAAATGAGCCCATATAATTACCCATTTATGAGGCTTATCATCACCCCTACTGAAAGTGTTGCTCGTCCTCTGAGCAACTTAGTCAATCTCCTCATCTTCTATGGCCCTGGTAGCCTACCTAAAATCCCAGGCTTCTGATGTGGTCTACTCTTGTTTTCCATAGAATCCTTCCTTCCTATCTATCTCTTTCCACTGTTCCTCCTCTTCTTCTTCTCTTATGCCTTCCAGCATGCCTAACAACAGTGGGTGACTCAGTTTGAGGCCAATCTAGTTTACCTTCGGCCTCTGCATGGAGGGCTTGTACATTGGCACTCTTTTCAATGCCTCCTTTAGCCTCATGGGGGAATGATATTCCCTGATCTGTAAACTGTGTGGTAAGGTATTCCATCTCCTCATGCATGCATGCACATAGTCTTCCCTAAGTAGCATTTGCATATCCTCAAAGTGTGCAATGGCTTGAGCCTAATTGGTGAGATATCTAGGGGAAATCTGAGGGTCATTAGCAAGTAGGTTATGTGTGCTGATGAGTGCCATAGGATCTGATGGCTCAACTCTTATCATTAGTGGCTCATTCTGCTCCTTTACCATCAAAATTTTTATTTCTGTTGCCCTCAATTCTTCATGGTTCATCCATTAGGCCATGACCATTAATTACTGGTCCCCTAGCTTGGCATTGGGGTCCCACACATTCATGTCTATGAGGGCCATGTTATGTAGGTAGAATTCTGCCATCTTTGCCTTATCCTCTGATGTGCTTTGGTCACACAAATCCATAAACTGCCTGTAATATTGGAAAGGCATTGTGCCTCTTTGTGCCAGAGTCTTTATATGTAATTGTAACCATTGGTCCTTGAGATAGAGGCCATAGGATTTTGCTGGTGTTCTACATTGCAATGCCTCCATGGATAAGATGGCCATGCATGCTAGTTGAGTCTCTTTCTCTTGCAGTTGCCTCCTTAAGAATTCATTTTTAGTTTCAAGGTGGCTTCTTGTAATTGCTTCCATCTCTGAGAGCGCTCAACTCTTTTCCCATTTCTTTGAGTTTGTTTTCCATATGGCCAACATCCTCAACTCCTTTGGATTTGGCTATTTGAATCCACCTATGTGTTCTTATTCTTTCTTTCTCTAATTCAAAGAATAGTGGAATTGCAAATTTTTGTTGGATTATCCTTCCTCTCGCAAGTAGATTGTAATAGGAGGCAAGACTAGGCTATGGATTAGGTTCTTGTAGCTCTTTAGCTTCCTCCTTTACCTGTGGCTGTCCTTCCATCCTTTTCTCAAGCTTTTGGGCCTCTTGTAGTTTTGACAGCGTCTCCTGTAGAACTGTTTGAGCCTCTTGTAGGACTGTTTTTGGGTCCTGTAGTACTACCTTTTCCTTCCATGTGGAAGATCTAGGAGTCCCCCTTTCATATGTGATAGGTGTCTTGGAAGGGGATTATTTCCCCTTGGTAAAGGGTGAATCTTCAATTGTAATTGGCACTTTTGAAGAGGTTTGAGGTACCTATTTTGATTCTTGTGCTCTTCCTAGCCCTGAAATACATGGAGGCTTGTCTTTTCCTCTTTTGCTTTGGCTTGATTGGTGTACTGAGGGCAGTGAGGGCAGCTGATTCCTCCCTTTCTAGAGTCTCAAGGGACTCTTCTCCTTGTTCTGCCTTTTCTGCCTCCTTTTCTCCTCCTTTTGTCTCTTTTTCTGTCTCTTTCTTTGTCTTTTCCTCCTCTATTTCTTCAACTCTCTCCTCCTCTATTTCAGTTTCTTCTTCCTTCCTTTCTTATTTTGCTAAGTCACCAGTGGCTTCACCTTCTCCCCCTTGTTGCTCTTCCTCCTCACTGCCAGTAGGACTGACATCATAGGTTAAGGCCTGTATGTCATCCTCAGCTATCATGTTTCGAAAAGCTTCCCATGCTATAGGGAGTGTAAATGTATGGAGGGTTTCCTCCACTAGGATTTTGATTAACCCATGGTGAGCTAGCTACTCTGAATTTCTTTCTTGAACCTTAGTGTTGAGTCAATGAGGGACTGCAAGAGGAAGTAGGGGATACTGAGCTTCTGAGGTGTTGGAGTGTCCATGCCATACCTTAATTAATAGAGGATTCTAAAGTGATAACCATAGACAATGTTGTACTTCCCCTCATAGGAAATGTATTTGATTATTTTATAGCTAACCTCATCCCAAGGATATGGTATGCTAGCCCTTCTAATGCCATTTTTATCCTCTACAGCGGTTTCATTATTTTGGAAAAAGTTTTTCCTGGCAGCCTGGCCAATTGGTTTCTCATCCTTACTCCAAGGAAACCCAAGAGGAAGGGTAGTGACCCTACTGATAAATTCAGGGGTTATCTCCATGAAAGACCTCTAAAGGTGACAGTGGCATGAGTTCTTGTGTGGGGTACTATAGAGAGAGAAAACTCTTGGGTAATTTCCTCATCAAACCCTTGGAATTTCTCAAAGAAATTCATCCAATTTGCCCTTGTGAAGATGTCCACCACTTGTGTATGTGCATGGATTTTCATGGAGTTAGTGGGCTCCTTTCTCATAAACCCTCCTGTCATTTTGTTTATACTCTTTTGGGAAAGAAAATGTGGAGATGGAGACAACAAATTTTGAGAAAAACAAAGAAGCAGAGGACTGTGTGTGTGTGTTTTTTTTTTTTTTTTTTTTTTTTTTTTTTTTTAAATAAGCATAATTTTTTTTTGTATTTACTCCTCTCCTAAAGACTTTATTTCCTCCTCAAATTTAAACCACTTTGTGCATATATTGATATTAAATAGGGGGCATGCATGAACCCTACCTCTTCAGTCTGAAAAATTGTGCTAAAACTTGTGTTTTCTCCCTTCAAAACAAGTCACTGCCCCTCCTGTAGAAACCTACTATCCCTCTTGTAGAATTCCTATAGGTGCTCTTGTAAAACCTGTAGGTGCTCCTGTAGAAAACACTGAGAGTAGGAATATGGGAGATATCGATGGAGGATGATGGTTATGAGGCTGTGGGGCCACAAGGAGACTACTGTAGCTGAGTTACGAGGAGAGAATGAAGGAAAATGTGGTGAGAATGCTCAAGGAGGAGTACTTATTACCCTTTATGGATATTTCCGGTGATGAGGGGTGAGTTGGAAAGGTATATGTTGGCCATATTCAGACCGTTGGTCCCCACTTGCTTGGTCATCATGGATTCTCCTCGTAATCATCTCCTATCATTTCATCGGAGTTCACACTTCCTCCACTACCTGTCCTTGGCATCTTGTGCTGGAGTTGACTATGCGCACGTGGGTGACATCTCGGATGAGTGGAGCCAATTAGATGAAGGTGGCCAAGTTAACTAGCCACCTTTCCTTCATTCAACCTCAACCATCTCATTGCTTTTGCATGACTTCTAATTACACAAATGCAAATAGAGGAACGATTTAGTTACTTACTTGTGATCCGAATGTATTTGTTGTGAGGTGTTGTAGCTCTCTCTTTGCTGCATGCCTTTATTTCTTTTGATGCATGCTATCTACTTGCTGATGTGTGGTTGTGTCTTGTGCAGGTTCTTCTCTGGCTGGGTCTGAGCTTCAGGTGCCTTCTCAACCTTCATATGTGCATTCTCCTCCTGCTGGTGTTGGGTTTTCATGGGATCAGCTGCTACAGGAATTCCTACAGGAGCTCCTATAGCTACTTCTCCCCTTGAAACTTCAGCTTCTTCCTATGCTTGGAGCTTGAGGATGATGCCATAGGTATAGATAAAGATGGAGAGGTAGTAGGTAGGCTTCAGGTGAGGTGGATGGTGCTGCTTCCTTTCTTATTTTTTTGTTTTTTTTTCTCTTTTACTGAAAAACCGTTTTTCTGTGTTTTTCTTGGACTGGAAGAAAAAGGATTCTTGGGGTGTGATGCAGGCTTGGAAATGATGACAATGAAGTTTGAAGACTGTAGGAGGGTTTATAGGTTCTGGCTCTTTGAAATTCCTACAGGAGCCTCCTGTAGAAAACACAGCTTTTGAAAAAGAAGCACAGTGGGGTGAAAGAAATGCCAAAATGATGGAGAAAAGTGTGGAGAAGATGAGATGGGTGCTGGTATGTATGTCAGGGTCCCCTTGGAACCTTCTTCAGCTCCCTGTAGTCCTCCTGCAAACCTGCAATGCAACAAAAAAATAATTTTCTTTCTCCTTTTTCTCCATTTTTTTTTTGAAAACAACTAGGGCACCTTAGAGCAGTTTTCACCCTAATTGCCTGCCCTGGGCGCCTCCATGGAAGGTTTTCACCCAGGGATCTTATTTTTTTCTTCTTCCTTTTTTGCCATCACTAGGCCACCTCAGAAGAGGTTTTCAACCCAATGATGGGATTCCAGCGCCTCATGGAGGTTTTCACTTGAGTCCTTATTATTTTTTTGATTTCTTTTCTTTAGTGAGTGGATGAAGTGCAAGCTGAGACATGATCCACTACCATCACTCTTTTATTCAAATCTTCAATAAATTCTCGCTTGGAGAGGGGTTTCTTGTAAACTTTCAACCGATGTCCATTGACAAGCATGGGGATGGCTTCACCGTCAATGGTTCTGATCAGCACTAAACCATTGTCATTACATTTCTCCACAGTGTAGGGTCCCAGCCATCTTATCCTCGGCTTGCCTTTGAAATCTTTGTATCATGAATCATAGAGTACTGCCCAATCTCCCTCTTGGAATTGCTTCTCCTTGATATTTTTTTCATGCTATATCTTTCTCTGAAGCTAAACTACCTCTGTATGGAGAATGGCTTGCAATATGTATTCATCCAATCCATTGAGCTAAAGTAATCTCTCCTTCTATGCATGGCTGAGGTCTAGGTTCAACTGACCTGCCATCCTTACTGTATTGAACTCAAATTCTATTGACAGTAAAACCTTCTTCCCATAGACCAGTTCATAGGGTGTGAACCCTGTGTGGTCTTCCATGTTGTGTTGTAGGCCCAAGTGGCCTCAACTAATCTGTTCGCCCAGTCTTTTCTGCTGCAGCTCACTACCTTGGTCAGGATCCCTTCCAATGCTCTGTTAGTAACCTCCACCTACCCATTGGCTTGTGGATGGTAAGGGGTGGAAGTCTTGTGCTTGATTTTATGATGTGTGAGTAGGTCTTCAATCAAATTGGAAGTGAACTAACTGCCTTGATCTGTTACCAACTCTCTTGGATACTCGAACTTGTAGAATATGTTTTCTCTCAAAAATTCATCTACTTTTTCCTCTTTCGCTGCTTTGATTGCTTTTTTCGTTTCCCACTTTGTCATGTAATTGGTGCACACAATGATGTATTTTTTCTGCCTTGAAGGAGGGCTGATAGGACCCACAAAGTCCATGCCGCACTTCTCAAATGGCTCAAAGATCACTTGAGGTTGCATGGGCATCTCATCCTTTGGAGTAGGTTTCCCCATCCTCTGACACCGATCACACTGGCTGGCATACCTCCTCATATCCTGATGAAGAGTGGGCCAGTAGTAGCCTGCTTGCAATATCTTAAAGGTAGTTCTTTTTGTTGCAAAATGACCTCCATAAGGCCTGTCATGACAGGTCAGGAGGATGTCAAAGACTTCCTCCTCCCTGACACCTCTTCTCAAGATCTGATCTGGGCCAAGTTTGAAGATATTGCCCCCAATCCAAGTGAAAGGGGTGTTTTCCTTACTATGTTGCTCTTCTCTTTTGAGGACAGGTGTGGTGGGAACTGTGTTGAAACCAAGTAGTTTGCTATATCAACAAACAATGGAGAGAGTACTGAGATAGTAAATAGATGTTCATCTGACATTTGGTCATCCACCATTCCTTCTTCACCTGCACGCAAATTTACTCTAGACAAAAAGTCAGTATATCAATAATGGTCAAATCAAACTGCTGCAGTAAAAGAAACCATCTAATAATGCGAGCATCTACATCTAGTTTGTTCATTAAATATCTAATTGCAACATGATCACTGTGCACAAAGGTTTGATAGCCTATGATATAATGTCTGAATTTGTTTAAGGAATGCACGATAGTTAGAAGTTCCTTCTTGGTCACTATTGATTTGAATTGGATCCATAGAAGACTGTCAAAGAACCATGACTGTATGAGGCCGAACAAATCTCTAAAGAATTCCAGAACAGTGATCAATGACACCCTGGACCAGTGGCAGTGGCAGCCAACGTGGAACAATGAAGACCTCGGTCAAAGCATGTTGACCAAGGCCCATGGAGACCACGCGGGAGGCCAAAGTAGCCCCTGGGAGCCTCAGAATGGGAAAAAGAGGTGATTTTTGATACGCGATTAGCGCTTGCGCATCGCTGGGTGAATAGGGCCAAAATTGAAAAGCCTGAGCACTTGGTCGCATGGGGGAACTAGAGGACCACAGGTGGAAAAGGGAAAAAGTGCTAAACGTACAAGGCGAGACCCGCGTTCTGGAAACCGACGGTTTTGATTAGGTCACCCTTAAATGGTAAGAGGTTTTGGATGAGAGCAGAGCGATTCCATACAATGATCAACGCATGGCAGGCAGAGGTGAGAGAAAACCACCATTGATCATGCACTATCGGTCGAGAAAATCAACCACGCGAAATGTGCGTATGGCTTTGGATCTAGGAGACTCAGATCGGACGGTTGAGATCGCGCCCGATGCGAAGAAGCGGAATCGACAGGGAATTAAGCCGTGTTTTAAAGGGATTTGAAATTCATTTGACCACCACAGTGGAGGAAGAATGCATCCATGACGTAACTGAAGAAACGAACCGACGAAGCATGCTGACACTATTTAGAGGAAGACAAATGCAAACTCCCTGAGCGTTGATGATGACGCCGAACATGGAACTCCAAGTGCAGTTGCAAAAAGTGAATCGATAGAGGCAGAAGAGGAACCAAACAGGCATAGGGATCGAATGGCTAAAAGCCATGAACAGAAACAGTTGAATCAGTCAAGTTAGACATAGAGAGATAGAAGTCAAAAGATGAAGAGGTGGAATAGTGAACCTAGAGAGGATGACTGAACACAGAGAACAGTAAAGTAGAGTAGAAGAGGCAGAGGGCCTAGATGACCAGCGGCACCATCGAGCACCAGAGAGCTTGAAGATTCAAGCCTTCCCATAGAGGAATCTTTCCGGACTGAGCATCACATTTGGCTCTTTCCACTGTAGACCAAAAGGTCACAGAGCTGGTAGGAAGAAGAAGAGTCTGTGCACTCTAGTGGCTTGGGGAATCCAAGAACCACCCTGCCAAGCAAAACCTGCTTCAGGTGAACTCACATTGAGCCCCTGTATTGTAAATTCTCTACCCAAAGGCACAATAAAACAACGCCACCACTGAAATCTATACTGGAGACGTAGCCCTTTAGAATAAGGTGAACTCCTTATTAAAATTTTCTTGTGTCTTTGTGTTTTCTTACTGTATTTCTTTGTTGTCTTTCCATTTTATTGTCTGTGTATTAGCAATCTAATCGATCCGTTGCTTCAATAACATAGAACACACACTAGCACATGAGTCTGTAATACCTTAGTTTAATAAATCTTTAACTGATGTCACTCATAAGGTGAATATTAGATCAAGTGGTATCAGAGCTCTAGGCTGTAAGGTTAGACAAGCTTATGTTGGTTTAGCTGTGAATGCTCACAAGATCAAAGCTCAAATTAGGAGAAGGATAGTAGGTGGAAACTAATCCTGAAATTGGGAGAGTCTATTCTTGAATGACAATGTCAGAAGAAGGTTCTGTAGGGCCAAACCCTCAATTCATAGAGAGTTTACTAGCTATAAAGTCTATGGTTGAAGAAATGTATAGAGACTTTAGAAAGCAAAAGGTGGAAGATGCATCAAGCTCTAAGCAAGAGAAAGAAGAAGATGAGTCTCACTTCCATGACAACTCCAAAGGAAAGGGGAAAGAGGAAAGCTTTCTCACACCTCCTAATAGCCCTGTGCATGATAAGCAAGCATCTTTGATTAAGTTAGATGTTAAATTTGATTTGCCTATATATGATGGAGAGTTAAATGCTGAAAAGTTGGACAATTGGATTAGACAAATTGATGTGTATTGTAGGGTACAGAACATATACTCAGACAAGAGTAAGATTCCGCTGGCAAGCCTACACCTAGGAGGCACTGCCTTGGTTTGGTGGGAAGGTAGAACCCAAGCTGATATAAAAAGACATGGTAAGACCTTCTCTATCTGGAGTGACTTTGTTTCTGCAATCAAAAAGTAGTTCTATCCATTGGCCTACATGAAACAAGCCATGATGAGTTGGCAAACTCTTCGGCAGTCGAAAGGGAAAAGTGTGCAAGGGTATACTCAAGAGTTCAGAAAGAGAGCATTGATATTGGGTATCTCATTAGACTCACCAAAGATTCTTTTGAATTACATTGGTGGTCTCCATAGCTACATGAGGCATACCATCCTCATGTTTAATCCCACTAGTATAGATGAGGTATCTGTACAAGCTACTCATCTATAAGCTAGAGGAAAGAATGGAAATCCAGAAGTTGGGGGACCATCCCAACCCACTGTAAGCAAGAGCAAGGAGAAAGGAAAGCAGAAGTGGAAAGCAAGGAAGACTAACACTGCACAGAAAGCTAAACCTTCATGCATTCACTGTAAAAAGGAGGGGCATGATGATGAGCATTGTTGGATTTTGCATCCAGAGCTAAGACCTAAGAAGTCCGAGGGCAAGAAGAAGAAGACCGCTGCAGCTATTCAGAAATATTTGGGGTCAGACTCGGGAGATGAAACAACTATAGCAGCCACAGGTATAAAATGTACAAATTTTGAAGCATCTACTAGTAATTCTGCTCAATTTGTTATTGATGAAGAAAATGAGAGAAAAAGACATGAGCTTTTCCATATTCGAGTTATTTCTAAAAATCAAAAGATTGATATTTTGTTTGATAGTGGCTCACAAGTAAATCTAATTTCTGAAGCAATTGTAAAGAAATTGGGATTAGCAACTACACCTCATAAGAAACCATACCCATTAGGATGGTTGAATTATAAAGCACAACTACAAGTCACTAGACAGTGCAAACTCAAGTTTTCTTTTGGGTCAACATTTGTAGATGAGGTTGAGTTAGACATAATTCCTTTGGATATATGTGGAATTGTTTTAGGAAGCCCTTACTTGTATAATAGAAAGGCTATTTTCTATAGAGCTAAGAACAAGTATCTACTTGTTAAAGATCGAATCGAATACTTTGTAAGAGCTCATAAGCTCAATAATAATTACACTCTCATAAACTCAGGACAGATGAAAAGAATGATTAATTCATGCAAACAATTCTTATTGATGGTTTTAAAGGAAAAGAAACCTGATAAAACCAATGTATTTCAGGGCTGTAATGCTGAAAAAAAAGCTAATATAGAAAAGGTTGTTTCAGAATATGATGTCTTGTTTCAAGAACCTAAAGGTCTGCCACCAAACAAGGGAATAGTACACGATATTATTTTGCAGCAAGATGTCCCATTGCCTAACATTGGGATGTACAGGTTGTCTGTTTTAGAGAATGCTGAAATCAAGAAGTAGGTGCGGGAGTTGCTCGAGAAAGGCTTCATTAGGCCTAGCACATCACCATGTGGGTCACCAATTGTTTTGGTGAGAAAGAAAGATGGCTCTTGGAGAATGTGCATTGACTACCGAGCACTGAATAAGATAACAATAAAAAATCGTTATCCCCTTCCTCACATAGATGATCTTTTAGATAAATTAAAGGAAGCTGTTTATTTCACCAAGCTGGATTTGCACAATGGATACCATCAAGGCAGAGTTGGAAAGCAAGATGCATGGAAGACTGCTTTCAAAACAAGGCAGGGATTGTATGAACGACTAGTTATGCTTTTTGCTTAACTAATGCTCCTGCTAATTTCATGAGATTAATGAATGATGTACTCAGAACTTTTCTTTATGAATTTGTTATTGTGTATCTGGATGACATTCTGATTTTTAGTAAAATGCGGGAAGAACATTTAAAGCATGTTAAGCAGACATTAGATGTTTTGAAAAGAGAAAAAATTTATGTTTATCTCTCAAAATGTGAATTTGGCAAAACATCTCTAAACTACTTGGGTCATATAGTAGGGGGAGGTGAATTGAAAATAGATCCCTCTAAAGTGGAAGTCATTGTGAACTGGCCTAAACTCAAGTTTGCTACAAAAGTGTGAAGCTTCTTAGGAGACGCACAATATTGGAGGAAGTTCATTTCTAACTTCTCCTCGATTGCAACTCCCTTACATGATTTAACAGGATTGAATAAGTGGGGAGGAAAACATCAGAAAGTCTTCGACACCTTGAAAGAGAAAATTAGTACAGTACCTGTACTAGAACTACTTGATTTACAAAGACCATTTGAGATCCAAATTGATGCCAGTGACCATGCCATGGGAGCAGTGTTGACACAACATGGTAAATCCATATGTTATCATTCTGAGACTTTTAATCTTGCAGTAGTTAGCTATCCTACATATGATAAAGAATTGTATGCATTAGTTTAAAGTGTGAAAAAGTGGAAACATTACTTAATGGGAAAAGAGACGGTAATACATACTGATCATCGGCCACTTCAATATCTACACTCCCAAATTAAGTTACAGCAGTCAAGACATTATAGATGGATGGGGTTTCTACAATAGTTTCACTTAGTCATCAGATATAAAAAGGGCATACATGACAAGGTTGCAGACATGTTATCTAGACCCATTATAAATGCATCTACCATACTTAAGTATAATCTTGTGCTACATGAAAGCTACATGGAACAATATGCTCAGGATATGGACTTTAAAGATGTATACGCAACTTTGATTCAAGGCAAAAGAGTAGAAGAATTGGACTATCATATAAAGGAAGTACTCTTATATCCTTGTGGGAAACTACACATTCCACAAACTAAGAGGATAAAGATAATTAGGGAAGCACACACTTCTCTGATATCAGGTCACTTTGGGGTAAGTAAAATAGTTGCACAGCTGCAAAGGTTCTGCTATTGGCCGAAAATGAATGAGACAGTTTCTAGATATGTAAGAGGGTGTGCCATGTGTGCTAAAAGAAAGCCCATAAATAGAAAACTAGGCTTGTACACTCCATTGCCAATTCCTTCTCACCCTTGGAAAGTATTTCCATGGATCTTGTTGGAGGACTTCCTAAATCTAGGAAAGGTCATGATTATCTATATGTTGTTGTGGATAGATTCAGCAAAATGTGTATTTTGATACCTTGTAATAAACAGATTGCAGTTGAATAGAATGCAAGATTGTTCTTTGAACATGTATGGGTTCATTTTGGATCACCCATTTCCATTGTATCTGGTCGAGACACCCGATTTGTGGGGAAGTTTTGGTTGATTTTGTCGGAACTGATGGACACCAAACTGAAGAAAAGCACAGATTTTCATCCACAAATAGATGGCCAGATAGATGTAGTAAACAAGACAGTGATCCAGTCACTGAGAGGATATTGCAGTAAACATAGCTTTGGTATGAACACTTGTGTTATGTGCAACATGCTTACAACAGAGCCAAAAACGCTTCTACACAGAGATCTCCTCTTGAGACCTATTTTGGTTTCACACCAAGGTCTCCTTTGGATTTTGTATTTGGTAAAGACGCCATGGTTGAAGGACACAATGATGTGGACAAGGAAACTAGGTTCATTGAACAGATCCAGGAGATCCACCAGGCAGTACAGGAACAACTGGAAAAGAGCCAGGCCAAATACAAGGCTAGGTATGATAAGCATTGGATGGAGCATAGTTTTCAAGTTGGAGATCAAGTCTGGCTGTATATTAGCAAGGACAGGATGCAAGGTGAAGGTAAAAAGCTAAAGCCTATTAGGTATGGACCTTTCAGGATACTTGAGAAGATTGGTGAAAATGATTTTCGCCTTGATCTACCATCTAAGATCTTAGATGCACATCTACTCAGTCGTAAATGCAGCTTGCTTAAGATTATTTGAACCTTCAATGATTGAGGACCCTGAAGAGAAAAGTCAATTGCCTTTTATTGATGACCTGCTACCTAAATATCTTAATGAGTTGCAGGAAGACATAGTGTTGGACAGGAAGGTGAGGACAATGCACAGATGAGATGTTGAATACCTCAGGATTGGGCTCAAAGGTTCAAAGCCGAGCAGCACAAAGTGGATTGACATTGGACAAGTGAGAAAATAGTACCCTCACTTAGTCAATGTTTAAGAACCAACTTTTGGTGGTCCGAAAGCCTTTTCAGTGGGAAGGCCATGATCCGAATTGGATCCATAGAAGTTTGTCAAAGTACCATAATAGTATCAGGTCGAACAAATCTCTAAAGAATTCCAAAATAGCGATCAAGGACACCCTGGACCAGTGGCAATGGAAGCCAACGTGGAACAAAAAGGACCTCGGTCAAAGTGCACTAACCAAGGCCCATGGAGACCGCACGGGAGGCCAAAGTAGCCCTTGGGAGCCTTGGAATGGGAAAATGAGGTGATTTTTGATGCACAATTAGCACTCGTGCATCGCTGGGCGAACAGGGCCAAAATGGAAAATCTGGAGCACTCAGTTGCATGGGGGAACTGGAGGACTATGGGGGAAAAGGAAACAAGCGCTAAACGTACAAGGCAGGACTCGCGCTCTGGAAACCGACGGTTTTGATCAGGGAACCCTTAAACAGTAAGAGGTTTTGGACAATAGGGGAGCGATTCCATACAACGATCGACACGTGGCAGGCGGAGGTGAGAGAAAATCATCGTTAATCGTGCGCTATCGGTCGAGCAAGTCAACTGTGCGAATCGTGCGTATGGCATTGGATCTAAGAGGCTCAGATCGAATGGCTGAGATCGCGGCCGATGGGAAGAAGCAGAATCAATAGGTAATTAAGCCGTGTTTTAAAGGGATTTGAAATCCATTTGACTGCCATGGTGGAGGAAGAATGCATCCACAATGTAACTGAAGAAACGAACCAACAAAGCATGATGGCGCTGTTTAGAGGAAGACAAGTGGCAACTCCTTGAGCGCTGATGATGACGCCGAACAGGGAACTACAAGCGCAGTTGCAGAAGGTCAATTAATAGAGGTGGAAGAGAAACCGAACAGGCATAGGGATCGAATGGCTAAAAGCCATGAATAGAGGCAGTCGAATCAGTCAAGTTAGACACAAAGAGACAACAATCAAAAGATGAAGAAGTGGAACTGTGAACCTAGAGGGGAGGACTGAACATAGAGAACAGTAAAGCAGAGCAAATGAGATAGATGGCCAGGCTAACCAACTGCAGCATCAAGCACCAGAGAGATTGAAGATTCAAGCCTTCCCATAGAGGAATCTTTCTAAACTGAGCATCACATTTGGCTCTTTCCACTGTAGATCAAAAGGTCATAGAGCTCGTAGGAAAAAGAAGAGTCTGTGCACCCCAGTGGCTTGGGGAATCCAAGAACCACCTTGCCAAGAAAAACTTGCTTCAGGTGAACTCACATTGAGTCCTTGTATTGTAAATTCTCTGCCCAAAGGCACAATAAAACAAGGCCACCACTGGAAGCTGGACTAGAGACGTAGCCCTGGAGATTAGGGTGAACTCCTTATTAAAAATTTCTTGTGTCTTTGTGTTTTCTTACTGTATTTCTCTATTGTCTTTCCATTTTATTGTCTGTGTATTGGCAATTTGATTGATCCGTTGCTTCAATAACACAGAACACATGCCAGCACATGAGTCTGTAATACCTTAGTTTAATAAATCATTAATTGATGTCACTCATAGGGTGAATATCAGATCAACTGTATAGTTGAACTCTGCCTTTGACAAGTTTTTGCTTATAAAGTATATGGCATAAGGTATCTTTTCATCAATTTGTCCTAAGGCTACTCCTATTACTTTGTTTGAGGCATCTGTGTGAATGTGGAAAGGTAGGGCCCAGTTTGGGCCTCTAAGAATTGGGGCAGTCACTAACTTTCTCTTCAAGGTATCTAGGGCTCCTTGACAATTTTCTGACCATATGAACTCAAATCTTTGCCTAAGAGGCCAAACAAAGGAGAGGCTAGCTTGCTGAAATCTTTAATGAATCTCCTGTAATACCCAGCTAACCCTAGGAAGCTTCTGACATCTCTCACATTTTGAGGAGGTGGGACCCTTTAGATGATGGCAATTTTGTTGGGGTCCACTTATAGTCCTTGCTAAGATATTGCATGACCTAACACTATCCATTCAGTCATCAAAAATTCACATTTTTCTGGACTGAGGGATAGGTTCATATCAATTCACTTGTCTAGAACTTTTCCTAGGTTAGATAAAGCTTCCTGAAAGTCAGAACACTAAGGATTAAAGTCATCCATGTATATCTCTACTGCATCATGAACTAATTCAGAAAATATACTCAATACCGCTCTTTGGAAAGTGGTTGGAGCATTGCACAAACCAAAAGGAAGGACCTGGTATGCAAAAGTACCCCAAGGATAAGTGAAAATGGTCTTATCTTGGTCTTCTGGGTTGATTTGAATCTAATTGTACCCTCTAAACCCATCTAGGATCGAGAACAACTTTTTCCTTGCTAGACCATCTAACACTTGATCTATGAAATGTAAAGAAAAATGGTCCTTTTTAGTGGCTTTGTTCAATTCCCGATAGTCAACACAGATTCTCCACTTACCATTTTTCTTTGGCACTAGCACCAAAGGAGAGACCCATTCACTGTCAGAGATGGGATAGATGAATCCTACATCAAGAAATTTATGTAGTTATTCCTTAACAATATCTTTAAGTGTTGGATTCATCCTCCTGTGAGGCTGCTTCACTGGTTTGCAATCTTCCTTGATGTATATATGATGAGTACATACTAAAAGGGTACACTCCCTTCATTTCCTTATAACTCCAGGCGAAGGCATATAGATGTTTTCTCAGTAGGTTGCACAGTGCCTTCTCCTGGGAAGTGGGTAGGGATGAATTGATTTTCAAGGTTCTTTCTGCGCAAACTCTATATTCTTAACACGGAGAGAAGTGGAGTCGGCTGTACAGAGATCAGCTGAGGGGTTTTTTTGGTTTTCTCTTACTATGTCCTCCAATGGTGATACACTGGGAGGTGGATTCTGAATCAAATTTTCAATCATATCATCCTCATCTCGCTGTTTCCCCCCCATGGTGATTTATAATGCACAAAGCGATGCAGAATAAACTTCATCCTCATCTTCCTCCTCCAACCAGAGAGGTAGATCATGTTCTAGCAAGGGTTGGGCGGGAGCATATAGGATTAACTGCTTGGACATGTGCCCGTTCTTTATGGTCATGTTCCCAGCTCGACAGCTGATGTAGGCATCAGCTATAGCCAACTAGGGTCTTCCTAGAATGAGATGATGCCTAGTGAGCTTTGCCTTTGGCTAGAGAACTAAGAAATCAATAGGGTACTCCCAAAAATCAATGGAGACCATCACATCTTCCACAATCCCCTCATGGGTCACAGTGGAGCGGTCTGCTAGCTGTAGCACGGTCGTAGTCTTCCTTAAGGAGCCCTGGAGGTTAAGTTTGAGCATTGTGTCCTTTTTCATCACAGTAATGGCAGCTCCTAGATCAATCAAGGTATGTGGGATTGTGGTGCCATTGATGTGGAAATCAACCACTAGGCTTTGAGGGTCCAGATATTTTGGATAGATTACTTGCCCTAACATCAGGTTGGACAGTTATCCTATGACATTGATGGTTGGGGCATCTCTCTTGCACCTTCCTGAATGCCTAAAGCACTTCTCTTTGATCAAACTAGTGTAGATAGGCACATCTTTTATGGCTTGGAGAAGTGGTATCTTTACACATAAATGTTTCAATTCTCCTAGGAGTCCAGTTTCTTCTCAGGTAGGCTGGACTATCATGGATAGTCTCTCAGGAAAGGGTGGAATTACTTTAGGTTTACTTTCCTCTTTATCTTCCTCAACCTCCCAGGGTGGAGGCTAGCTATCTGGGAGAACTTTCCCAGATCGTAAGTTAATTTCCTGAATCTCCACAGCATAAGTTGGGCATGATGGTTCCCCACTATACACTTGATTAGCATGTCTATTGTTTGGGTTCGGATTTGGCTAGGTAGAAATTTGGGTTGCTTTGGTTGATCAGGAGGTAACGGTTGTGGTTGGGCAAGTGGTGGAGGCACAAGAGCAAGAAGAGAGTTGTATTGGGGCCTCCACCCCTGATGAGATGCATTCCACTAAGGTTTAGGTTGAGCATAGGATTGAAATGAATGGGTGGCTAGTTGGGAATGATATTGAGATGTGAAGGACCAAGGAGGAGGCGTGGACTAGGAAGGATGAGTAGGAGGGCCCCAAGAAGGTATGGAAGTGACTTGGTTGGGGCTGTAGTATGCATGATATTTCCCTTGAATCCCCTGCTGGTATGTTCTAGGTCCATGTGGCCTTCTTTGGTTTATGTAATAGAGTTGTTCAGTGACCCCCTCAGCCCCTTGATATACAGATTCAAGTCCGGGCAAGGAAGGGCACTTATCTGTAGAATGATTCTATTCACGGATTGAACAAACCTCTATAGAGTTCAATGGGCACTCATTCCTAGGATGCCTCCTGGTGCATCTAGGGCAGAAAATGGCCAAAGCCCTCTCTACTTCCTCTTGTTTCCTTTTGATATGTAAGGTATCCATTTGCATGGAAAGAGTCTGCAACATCTCACTCTTGAAGTCTTCCAACATGTTTCCAATTTCTCCTTTAATAGATGAGTTAGAGGAAGAGGTACTGGATATGGGTTGACTCCCCCTACCTTTCGTTTTGGCTTCTCTAGAATGGTTTCTAAAAACAGTCTTTATGTCCTCATAGGATAGTTGGTAGATGTCTCCCCCAGCCAGTAGATGGAGGGTGTCTAAAAGATATTCCCGAATTACCCTAAGCAGGACCAGCTTCAGAGAATCAGGGTCAAGTGTACACCTGACCCTTTTGTAACTGAGCTAGAACCTCTCTTCATAGTCTTCTAGGGACTCATCACCTCCTATGGTCATTCAAAAAATTTCTTCTTTAGTATCTTTTGACCTACAATAGTCTTGATAATTATTGTGAAAGTCTTGCTGCATCTGAGCCCAAGTTGTGATGCTATTGGTAGGTAATCCCATGAACCAGTGTAGTGTTTCATTCTTGAGAGTAGAAGGGAACAATTTCAAATTTTGCTCATCTTCTGCATAGTCATAGGTTTGATAGATGACAACAAACTCGAACAAAAAGGTGTAAGGATCTTCTGTAGTTAGACCATGGAAATGAGGTAGGGTGGAAGGGCTTATATTCTTCATTTTGGTGTCTCCATTGGTCTCCAGAATGGCAAAGGTACCCTCTATTCTCTCTCCATTCCCCCTAGCATTTCTGTTTTCAGCCATTGGCTCCAAAGGAATGTTTTCTTCTTCTTCTTCCCCTATAGGTTCTTAAAATATGTCTCGTTGTTCACCTAAGGGTTCTTCTTAATTGCAGTCGTTGAAGAAGAGAGAGGGTTGGTTGTGTGAAGCAGTGGGGGTGTTGGGCAAAAATTTCCCTGAGTTATCTCTATTCCTACGAGGCATGAAAGTAAATCTTTTTTGGTTGGTTTTTGTTTATTTTTTCCCACACTGAAAGTACCTGCAGAAACTAAAATTGTGATTGAACAAAACAAATTGAAACTAACTGAAATGAACTTGCTGAAATGAAATTTGTAGAATTGAAGAGGAAAGCAAGGAAATGCAGAACCGAAGGAAAAGAAAGGACTAGTCTACTTTTGCTGAAATAAAGTATTAGTAGAATGTTGCAATAGAAAATAGAAGAAAGCAGTAATCACACAATACTCTGATGCTTCCTTGGAAACGGCTCCAAAAAGTGGTGAGCAACAGTATTGCAGCAATAATGCTACAACTACTGGGCTACCTACTTTACTCTTCTCAACCTGGTAATTTGTAACAAACTTGAAAGCGTCGGTGCTGTATGCACAAGTACTAGTTCTCACTGCAGGTTGTCACTTGGTCAACTAGCACAAGATCACTAGGAGCTCAAGAAAACTTCTATGGATTCCAGAAGAAGCTCTATATGTGATGAAAGGAAAGAAAGACTACGCTACAGATGCTATTCTAACTACAGAAAGGAGAAAGATTGAAATGTAAAGCAAACCTAGTAAACCCTAATTAACCAAATAATTCTACTTTTACAGAAAGCACTATGAAAACCATGAAAGGAATGCCATCACCTACTCAAGGAAGTAAACAAAATCTAACTATGCTATTTTTGGAAGTAAATAAGAAAAAAACATATTTTTGGATTTTTATGTACTTCTATGTAGTTTGACATGCATGCAATTTATTTTGTGTGAGTGTGGCAATGAATAGGTGGTGTTGAAGGGCAATCTTGGGAGTTTTGAAGATGTAAGATGGTGTGGATGGGTCCTAGGAGGTCTTAGGTGGCCTTTTGGAGGCTTTTCCCACACTCGGCCTTCAAAAGAAATCCTACAGGAAAATCTACAAGAGGACACATGAAATCTATAGGAGGAAAATAGGGAATCTACAGGAGGCCTACAGGAGGAGGGTGAGAGTAGTTTTCACTATTTTGAGGGTGTGAGAGTGGGTGGAAAAGGTGGATGAAGGTTGAAATGAGGTGTTATGGCACCTAGGGTCTACCATGAATCACCAAGAGAGAGAAAGATGATTGGGTTTGCTTAAGGAGAGAGGAAGAAGTTCTATCGAAAAGTGTAGGAAACTAGGGCAGAATTGAGGTGAGATTTTGGAGACCTATAGGGCATGGATCAGATGGAGGGTGTGATTTATGATAAGTTGGCTTACTGCTGGAAGAGATCGTCTGCATAGAAACAGACAATCAACCAAGGAAATCAAGCAACAAGTGAAATGAATGCATTTAGGAAAAACATATTTTTGCATAAAAATGGTATAAACTATGATCTATGAAAGGAAATGCTAAGAAATGTTGTAGGAAAGGAAAACAGGAAAGAAGAATATTGCAAATCAAGAAGTGAGCATGATGAAGGAGATATAAAGCAAAGCAAAATTGGACTATTAACCTACTAAAAAGCTGCAAACACTAGAAGTCCTATGAAGGAGGAAAATTTGTGTTTTTGGGGAAGCAAGAGGGTCTTTGCCTCAAATCATGGTCCCAAAGGGAGGAAGAGAGGCCAAGGCATTGTTTCTAGCCTTTTCAGTCTTTGCTGATCACTATTTAACCTGCTATAGAAAGCACAAATGGAAGCAAACTACTGAATCATCAAAAGCAACATATTCTTAACCATAAACGAAATACATCTAACAACAACCTAATCTACAATCTAAAACAAAACATACAAATACAAGTAAAGAGGTGCTTGCCTTCTTGGATTGGGCCCTAACCCAAGAGCTTCAGCCCTCTGAGGTAACTCAGTGCTAGCTAAAAAATGATTTCATCTTTATTATCAAAACAATAGCAAGATTACATGAAACTGTCACAAAATAATAAGCTCGAAGTTGGAGCAGAGTTTACATAAACAAAAATCCAACAAAAATCCACCCTAGTGAGGCCCTAGGCCCTTTTACTTATACAAATGAAGCTACCAATAGCTTCCTTAAAATCAGGGAGGCTTGGGTCCCAAAACTCGAGATAATCATCAGTCATACTCCACTTTCTCGGTTGCCTTCTAGTGCATGATTCGGTTTCTTGTACTCCAAGCTGAATGAAGGGGAATTCAAAGTGAGGAGTAATAAATGAGGGGGATTCCCTCCTATCAGTCCTCTCTTTTTTCCTCTTCGAGTTATTGCTGCCATTTGTCCATTGGATCCTTGACTTTGACCTCGAAACTCATCAATAATCTGCATTAAATACATGTTAGACCACATGGCACAATAACTAACTCAACTCACTCTATAAGCATAAATATAATCAGAAAATCATACAATAAGCTAAGAGAATGGTTGATTTGACTAGGTTAGGAGCTAAAATGAGCCCATATAATTACCTATTTATGTGGCTTATCACTTACAAGAGAGGATTTGGTGGAGTCCTTATGCAGGATGGACAGGTGGTATGTTATGAGTCACAAAAAATGAAGGAGCATGAGAAGAACTACCCCACACATGATCTTGAGTTGGCAGCAATCATACATGCATTGAAGATGTGGAGGCACTATCCTCTTAGCAGGAGGTTTGTATTGACGAGTGATCACAATGGTTTGCGATATCTATTTAACCAACAAAATCTAAATGGTAGGTAGGATCAGTGGTTGGCCACAATCAATGATTCCAAATTTGAGATAAAGTATATCAAAGAAAAGGAGAATAGAGTCATAAATTCTCTTAGCAGGAAGATACAGGTAAATCATATAGCAGCTATGAGTTCCTATGTGATAGATCTACAGGATAGGATCTTGCAGACAGGTCAACAGGATGTTAGGTATATGGATATTGTGCTCATGTTGCAGTAGATTACAGGTACAGGTATAGGTGGTAGTACATGTACAGGTACAAGTAGTGGTACAGGTACACATAGTGGTACATGTATAGGTACAGGTGTACGTGTAGGTGCATAGGATGTGGACTATTGTCTTACAGTGGATGGATTTGTCAGGTTTAGAGATAGGATATATGTGTCAGAAAAAAGTGAGCTAAAGAAGGTAATCTTGAGGGAGTTTGATGCGAAACCATATTAAGGTCACCTAGGTTATAAAAAACATTGAATGCTATTAAGAAGTTTTATTATTGGCCGAATATGAAGAAGGATATAAAGAGGTGCTGGATTGATGATGGATCCCACTTGATTTGAAACGTTGGTATAAAGATGTTGAAACTGTGGATTCTCCGATCAATAAAAAAAAAAAAAAGAAGGATATAAAAGAGTTTCTCGCTAGGTGTTTGGATTGTCAACATGTAAAGGAAGAGTGTAGGCATTGAGGTGTACCGTTGATCTGAATTTAAACAGGAATGCAACAAATTACAGATATAACCATAAATACAGAGATGCAACATAAATAACACTTCATTTCATTAATATCGAATACTTAAATATGCTTACAAATAGAATGGAAATAAGACTAGCTTGGGTGATGGTAGCTTATCTTTCAGAAGAGATGTGGTGGCTACATACCTCCAAACTATGTTACAATGAGGATCAAAGGCCTATTTATTATTGAGAAACAATGGAAAACCCTAAACATCCAAAAAACTAACCCTAGGAGATGAAGTGCTAAAACTGTGGGCCCTATTTGAAGTAAATTGGTACATCAACTGCCTGGGATCATAACTTTGGCATACAATCTATGTTTGGCTATCATAATACCTCGTTTCTAAGATCTTGAAGAGAAGGCTGAAAATAAACTAGTAAACTGGTTTAGTACATTTTCGATTTCTCTGTTTTTCTTAAAAATGTCGTTTAGGGCCTCAAAATGTCGCTGCTTGTACTTGGAATTTTCCACAATAGAGCGACGATATATCATCCCATTGGGTAGAGGTGCTCCGAGAGTCAAATCGAACGAATGCTTGACCTGACAGTGCAATGATACCCCTGTGGGTGAGGAGAAGATGTCCTTGTATTCTTTCATGACCCTATCCACCTACTTCTGCTGCATGGAGGGACTATTACATGGAATTTGCATCTACGGATAAACACATTTTCCCTAGGTGGGTGACTACACCTAGAACAATAGAATGAAAGTAGTTTAACCTTTTCTTATAGAAGATATATGAGATAGAGGAACTTGCTTATTGCCTTCAACTTCCTAAATCTCTTTTGAATCGCTCCCGTCACTCCCACTTTAACTAAATCCCCTCAAAAGGTACCTGCATCAAGAGAAACAAAAATAAGAAACGATCAAAGCATACATGGACTATTGACTATAAAGCAATGGAATCGAATATACTGAAACACATAATCATCACAGATATGAACAATCATATGAGAAAACGAATAATATCTTTATTAATGTAGAAGGAAGAATATCACCCAATACAATTTGATTTTGTGCCACTCCTCCAGCTTCAGTTCTACCCTTGCCACATCAAAAGCTCAACACTCCAACAACATAACATTGCTTATCATAAACTCAATCCTCAAACCAACAAAATTTCCTTACAAACTTCAGATTCTAGCTCCTTGATCATTATGATGAATGCTCAATTTATAGGAAATGGAGGTGGTTTTGTCATAAATGAGGGTATTGAATGGCTTTCCAATCTTGGAGTTAGTTTCCATGGTGCAAGGGATGAGAGGGTAGGAGGTTAATGGATCCTTAGCCTATCCAATTTCGAGCTCATAAGAGGGGATAAGAGAAGGGAACCTTCTAGACTCATCTAGAATGAAGGAATATTCCTAGAACCCTATGCAAATTTCACTCAGTCTCCCCCAGCATAGGCTAAAGAGGGCCTAAGTGCACTGTAGTGCAGGCCATAGTGGGCCTGTCTGCTCTACAACACACTGTCTCAAGGCATAGGCTACGTTGGTATCCCAAGGACTTCAGGCCATGAAACTTTCATAGAAGGAGGAATTCAATGAGTTGACTTCTCTAGGGCATGTAACAAATGAATTAGGGTTTGATGAGCCCTAAAGTACTAATCTAAATGTTGGGAGTGACGTGCCCAAATAGACCTGTAACAGTTGCCCCCTAAAGCATGAAGTCAAAAATGATAATGTCAAGTGATAGGCTTTACGATGTGATAGAGAGGAACTGAAGTGAACAGTGACCTGCATCGATTACAATACATAACATCATGATATTTTGGATTTTTTCATGAATTGTTGAGGTAAGGCATACCCATACTCAGCATATAAACTTTTCATTAAATGTACATAGATAGTTGTCTACAAATATAGACCCATGATGGGATGACCATCAATGTAAAGCCATCGTTTAAATGATTTAGTACTTTCCCTAAATCGCAGCCCGGATGGATGAAAATAGATCTCGGGTCTTTTATCTCATTCAATCGTTCACTCAAGTACGAGTCTAACCACGTGAATATGTGATCTGAAGTCAAACATGGGAAGACACCATCTGATTACCAGCCAATGGTGTAAGTTGTTAACAGACGCATCAGAGATCACCGATAATGGTAATGATTCTCAAGGTATTGTAGTACATCTGCATGGTGTGAATAGATGTTTTGATGTCAAACACCATACAAAGTCTTTCGGTCAAAGGCCAGTGATGTAAACCTGTCGCCAGAAGTGAGAAACTTTCCATTGATGTATGCAAGCCTCAAGGTACTAAAAGGGTGTTTCTAAGTCAACCTCTTGGATAATGTGTTGATGTCGACAAGAAGCGACTCATCAGAGGAGGGCCTTGATGTATCCCACATTAATGACACGAAACGAGTGTAATGACTTTTGAGATGTAATTGACTGACAACACAAGGTTTAGGAATGGCGTTCATGAAAATGAAGGTTTATGAGTATTGCAAAAGATGAGTTTTACTGAGTGACTTCTCTTGAACATGTCAGCGACATTGAATGAATTGGCAGGATTGACTCAAAACCAAAGTGATGGATGGTATGATAGACCAAGGATATGATAACCATCAAGCAAATAACCCAACCCAAATAGTTACGGAGATGAAGTGAAAGTGTCATGTTCAAGAGCGACATGCTACCATAAAGTGATTTATCATTTTTCCAATTTTCCCCAGTCATTACTGACTAGTACCTCTTTATTTTTTAACAAGCTTGAGGAGGATAACATATACTTGTAGTATAATTCCACCCTTCAGGTGAATCCATCGCTATGTGATGTTTTAACAAGCCTAGAGAAGGTGAAACTCTGTCTTATCATGATGGACAAGTTTGTCGCCATTTGATGTTTCAACGAGTTTAAGGACAATGAGAACTCGATCCTTTTCATGTTTAGAGAGTCTGAAAAGGGACAAAAAGAAAACTCCACAAGTTCCCTTTCGTAAGTTTGTCTCTCAAGTCCAAAAAAGCGTAAAATAATACAAGAGAGAACCTATGGACCATGTTCGATCAATGTATTCCTTTTTCGTAAATAATCTATCTCAGTCCGGAAAAGGGTTAAATTTATACTGAGTAGATGTCATTTCCAATCTGTTAATGAGCCGAAAAGGACAAGCTCTCGGAAATCTTTTAATATTTCGAGAGTTTGAAAAGATCTTAAAGATGACTCTAGGGGGTTTCCTTTTTCGATGTTTAATAGAGCTCAAAAAAGAGATAAAATTATGCTCTGTGGTTAAAATACAATTCACGACCGTGCACGTCAAATTCACTGTATCAGCTGTAAATCTGTTCAAAGCAACACCAAATGGATTAAACATACATGTTTCATTGGTAAAGATGGGCGAAAAACTATAGTTTATTCATTAAATGACATGGAATAACCATAAAATAAGAATTTACCAAGTCATTTTCACCATTTGACATTTACCATTCAGTTTCGTGCTCCGAACCAGTTTTTTTACCTCGAACTTTACTAGCTGATTACGAGAGATTGTGTGGATCATTTTTCGCGCCGTCAGGACCAAGTAGGATATCTACCTTTTCTCTTCCCTTTAAGTGCATTCTTTTATATTTTTAGGCAAGTTTTTTAGGTTTTTGGGGTCCCTAGGGTAAATATACTTCGCCCTGGGATCAGTGCAGCCTATCACATCGAAAAATGCACTGCAGTGCACCAAAACAGAAGATACCTGCTCTGCAATGCACTGTTTCAAGGCCTGGAACGCGTTGGGTGTAATTGATGATTTTGTTTCTCTTGTTTTACACAAAAATCCTTCAATTTTTTGCATGAAATGGATCCTAACTAATCTTATAGTTTGATTGTAGGCTTTGATCAGATGAGAATGACTATTACTTGGTGAGAAGGAGAGCATGAAGAATAGGATATGGTTGCCCTAAATGATCCAGGTATAGTTGAGGCCCTCAGAGACTGTGGGTTACTCAAATACTTCAGGTTGTTTGGGATGAGGCAACAACTAGAACTATTGCAGTTCCTAGTTCATTCATGGGATTCAACGGATCAGGATTTTCACATAGGAGGCAAAGTTTTCCTATTTTGATTGATGATGTTTACTTCCTTATAGGGTTGTCGAGATCTGGTGCCCCCATGTCTCTTTCAGGTTCTTCCCATGGGGGTGAATCAATGAGGGACTACATTTGCCAGTTCTATTGGCCAGGTACACAACCTATCAAGGATGGGAAGATCAACATCAGGGATGTCTGTGATTTGCCTTTGCGAATAATCCTTTTCACTATGACAAAGTTGGAAAGTAGTGTGACACCTCATCTAGCGAACAAATCATATATGCAGTTTTCACTTGAGTGCCTTGAGCCAACTACATTCAACTGGTGTGAGGAAGTTCTCTCTTCGATGAAAGAGCAGCTGAACAAGATAAAGAGCAGTAAGACGAAGAATTTTAGCGATGGTTCGATCTTGATTGCCTTTACCTTAGAGATAATTCCATTGATACAACCTCAGTATGTGGCACTGAGTTTGACTGGTCCTAAAGATCCACGGATGCGTACATGGGTTGAGTTGATGGCTCAACATGCTGACCAATCATCAATCCTATTTCCTCCTGCATTCTTCGGTTGGCTCAGTTGAAAACACCTTGTCATCGAGGAGCAACTGTATGTGGGGATGGACTTTCGTGGAGATACAGACTTGAGGTTACTAGTGGATGCCCAATGGGGTGCTATAGGTAAATTTTTTTTGACCAAGTGTTTTTGATTTTTAAGTTTCTACATGTTTTTGTGTTTTTAATGTTTCAAAGACTAAATTAAAAATGTACTCATGCATGCAGATGTTGGTACTGTTCAACCTATGGGTCATCAACAGGAGGTGGGTGAACCAGCGCGGAGAAATGTTGGTAGAGTAATTCTCCAGGATTTGGATTTGACTGAGACACTGGTAGAGTTGCAGGATCACATAAAGGGGTTAACCCTCATTATTCCATATATCTGGATTGAGGAGTTACTGATGAGGCTGAAACACCAAATTATTGGTGTTCCTAGCCATTGGATGAGGCTATTGAGCATGATAGCTCAGGATGTGACCTGTTATCATGAACATCATTAGGTCTACTTAGGATTTTTTTCCTTACGCATTTTGAGTTTCGAGGTCAAATGACCAACATGTCTTGGACACAAATTTTGTAAAAACTTTTAAAACATCTATCTATTTTGTCTTTTAGTGCTTTTATATATGGTTATGTGCAATCCTATTCAATTATTGATGTGAATTGAAAAATTTACTTTTACATGTGTCGCAAATGTCTCTTTAACACATAGTTCGCTAATGAATCAATTAATGTGTTAAAGTTCCTAGAAATGTGTTGATATTGCATGTAATCAAAATGTGTTTCCAAGAGACGAACTCTAAGGAACATACGATAAATTGTTGGATTTCGGATGGTATAAAAATTTGTTAGTTGCAGTACGATAAGTTGTGGGTCCATCCTAATGGTGATTCGGCGAATGCCAAGCAAAATGGCATCAAAGAGGAGTTCAATCAACGCGCGATACTCAGTGATATTGTTTGTAGAACAACCGATACAAATCCCTTGAAAAATCACTAACTCGCCACTTGGAGTGAATATGGCCCATGCTGCAGAATATAGGTTCTGCGTACTACAACTAACACCATCGAAATAACCAAAAAATGGATCCAAAGGTTCCGACATATGCAAAAAATGCAAAGTGGATTACTTAACCACATAAAAACACTAAAAGTCACACTGACACACACACATGCAAACAAATCATATATACAATGCTTATTACCATGCAAAATACAACCCATTACGAGGCTGCGACAATGGAATCCCATCATAATCAACTAACTCATAAGCATCTTTTTCCAAAACACGCTTGACAATATAGGGGCCCATCCATAATTGTTCAAATTTCTCTGCTCCTAGTTTATCAGCTTCTTGATCATAAAGTAAGACTAGGTCTCCTTCTGAGAAAATGTGAGGCTTGACATTTTGGTCATATTGTGCCTTTATCTGTTTCTTATGTGCTTCATTAGCCAATGCAGCTTCACAACAAGTTTCAGCTATATGGATGAGCTCTAAGAAATGTGCTTCTTCTTCAGAAGTGTCGGGCAATATGTCAATCACGAGTTTTAATGACGAAATTTCACATTGTATAGGCAAGATTGCCTCCAGAACATACACCAATTGAAAAGGTGAATCTAGTTTCATTTCTCACAGAGGTTCGATATGCCCACAAAGTCGAGTATAGGATTAAATGCCAATTCCATTTATGAACTCGTATCATACATTGGAGCATTCGATTAAGGGTTTTGTTGATAGCCTGAAGTTGTCCATTAGCTTGTAGATAATAAGGAGTGGAACTATCATGTGAAAGTCCTAACTTGGCAGTCAATTCGGTCATCATATGGTTGCAAAAATGTGACCCATGATCTGTAACTATAGCTTGTGGTACACCAAACCGTGCAATCACATGGTTGAAGAAAAAAAGCATAGCTATCTCACCACTGTTGTTTAATGTAGGCAGGGCCTCGGCCCATTTCGTAAAATAGTCCACGGCGACAATTATATACCCATGTACCCCGGACGAGGTAGGGTTACATGTCATAAAATCGATGCCCCATTTTGCAAATGGTCCAACAACGATGATAGGATGCAATGCTGCAGGTGGTAATCGTGTTTTGTGGTCAAAAATCTGGCATGCATGACAACTTCTAACAACAATAATGCAATCATTGAATATACTTGGCCAGAAGTAACCAACACAGAGAATCTTTTGTGCGGTAGCATAACCAGATAAGTGTCCACCACAAGCACTGGAATGGCAATCATTCAAAAATTTCTTGGCTTCCCCATGAGTGAGGCACCTTCGTAAAATCGTATCGATACCACGATGATAATGGGTGTAGCCAATGATCAGATAATATTTGGATTGGTAATGAATATGTCACTATTGCGAGCAAGAGGTCTCGAGCCGGAAAGTTTGGGTCTAGAGATAAATCAGTATATCCCCATACCACGGGTCAGATGACGAAATCAGGAACAGAGACTCATCCATAATTGATGGTTCCATTGTTGAATCGATTTTGGTTGAGGAAGGTCGCAAAGAAGCTCGACGAAGACTAGAGATTTATTTGATTTGGATTTGATGAATTCCAAATCAAATTCCTGCAAAATGACAATCCATTTCGAGTACTTGCCCCCCAAAAATTGACACGACAGAATGTATGTCACATGGTTGCAATCTGAAATGACAGTGGTCTTTTGGAGCAGGATATAGTGGCGAAATATCTATACAGGTTGAACAGTAGCCAAAGCTAACTTTTCGACATAAGAGTACTTAACTTCCGTATCATTGAGATTGCAACTCAAATAATATATCGGATGTTCAGTACCATATTCTACTTGGACTAAAACCATAACAATGGTTGTATTTGTAGTGGTGACATACAAGAAATAGTCATTTTGATAATTAGGGGCATACATTAATGATTCTCGAATCAAGGTATCTTTAAGAGAATCAAAGGAAGCTTGTGCAACTTGATCCCAATGGAAGGGTATCCCCTTTTTCAAAAGACGAGTAAATCCTTTAGCCATTTTAGCGTAGTTGGGAATGAACCTCCTTAGAAGGTTAGCTTTCCCTTGGAGTCTTTGTAACTACAGTAAATTGGAAGGTGGAGGTAGATCAAGAATTGCCTTAACCTTCAAAGGGTCGAGTTGAATTCCTTCTTTTGACACTACGAAACCAAGAAAATGACTAGAACCAACACAAAACACACATTTATGTGGATTGAGTTGAATTTTGTAGTGTTGGCACCATAAAATTATAGCTCTCATACGTTGCGGGTGATCATCCCGTTTCTGTGAATGAGCAGGTAAATGATCTAGGTAGGGTTGAATAATGTGTTTGATGTCATGGAAGGCATAATTAATTTCCCTCTGAAAAGTTGCCCCAATGTTCTTCAAACCAAAAGGGAGTTTCCTATATGTGAATGTTCCCCAGGGACAAATAAAAGCAGTTTTATATTGGTCTTTTGGGCAGATGTTGATTTGATTATAGTCGGAAAAGCCATCCATAAATGAGAATATTTCACATCCGGCACAGTCATCAATTATCTAGTCAATAAAGGGAGTGGGATAGTTTTATTTTGGAAAAGTGTTATTAACATCCCTATAATCAACACACACTCGTATTGTTCCTTGTTTCTTCATGACAGGAACAACATAGGAAACCCAATCGGTAAGAGGAATAGGGTAAATGAAACCAGCATGCAACAGTTTTTCTATTTCTGCTTTTATGGCAGCAACCTTGTTTGGGTGAACATGACGGAGGTGCTGTCATACTGGTTTGACATCAGAATATATTTTTATTTCATCTTCAACTATAATAGAGTCAATTCTTGGCATTTCCTCATATGACCATGAAAATATGTCGTGGAATTCACGGAAAAGAGCACAGTAAGTTTCAAGTTCGAACATAGAACATGATTTACCAGCATAGATGCTCTCTACAATTCTACACTTGGTCGAAATGTCGATAGACATGGTTTCTTCGATATTTGACAAGTTTTGCTCAGAATCGACTGTGTCTATAAATACAAAATTCAAAAGGAAATCAATAATTGAAAGGTTACTTGGTTTGTTTGAAACATCTTCTCTATGATCTAGAAGATGGGATCAATGATGATAATCTTCCCATGGTTCTTCTTTTGTCATCATTGATTGGATGATTCCTTCATTAGTAGAGAATGTACATGAAAAAGGATTAGAGGAAGTACCATATTCTAACGAACGATCAACCCATACAATTGATGATAATGGATTTGGGTTTTCCCCACAAGCCAAAAAGATTGATTTCTATGCAAGATCAATGGGGCTTAGTGGCATGATTTCATTATGCATATCATCTTCAGAATTGTTGGGAATCTTCCATAAATCAGATGAAGTGGAAGATATCATGTTGCAAGTCTCAACTTTTGCCACTTCCGCCATTTGTGATGGTGGCGGTAGCGAAAAAGTACCCATTAGGGAAGGATATTTTAAGATACCTACTCCAACATTCTGAATGGATATTGAGGGTCTGTGAACTAACAGAATTCTTCTAGTAGCCTGTGAACTAGAGGCAAAGAAGCCGAGTTGATCAATTACTGTGATTCCGCCATTTTAAGGGAAAGCGATCATACAAAAGTATGTTGAAACCATAGCAACCATAGCATAAACCCAAGGTCTTCCTAGAAAAATGTTGTAGTCAAGGGGTCCATAAATGACCTCAACTTCAACAGTTACAGTTTTCCCCCCTAATTCTATCTGCAGGTTTCTTAAAATTCCACAAGGCATATATATGTGGTCGTCAAAAGCTTTTAAAGTTGTAGGTGACTATGACAAAGGCGAGGAGCCAAGTTTTTTCCAACAACTCATCGACATGATACACGTAGAAGCACCCTGGTCAATGATGGTTCAGTGAACGAGTTTATTCAAAGACTTTACTTGGATCAGGAAAGCTAATTGAGCTGATAATTGCAGCGTATATCCCGCATGGTTGAAAACCACAAGATTGGAATCCATTGGATCAATTCCACCAATTGCTAACAATAAATCCTACTTTTGGGAGCGACATTTTTGAAGCACCTCAAGCATTGACATAGCAGAAGGTGATAGAGGCATATCTTCTACTATGTTATAGTTTTGCGATGCTCGAGCTCGAGGGTTGAATGTAGACTTATGTAGAACTCCATAGGAGGTTTTATTGTTAACTCTGGTGCAATAGGTGGTGGAATAGGATCAGACAAAGTCGAAGTCAAAGGATTTGGTTGATCTGAAGCTTGGTTACTCGATAAAAATGATGGATTACCATAATCTTTACTATGTGTTGACACCAAAACATCAATATTAGGCTTAGAGGTAGATAGCATAAGCACTTGTGAAGTGGAAGCATGATCTGTAGCGACCAAATGTGTCTCCAGATTTGGAAAAGGATCTGTCAATACCACGAATGTGCTAGAAGTCTTAAGAAGCTTTGAGACTTCATAGAGGTGAGGACAGTCTCGCATAAAATGATCCTTGTTACAGATCAAACATGGATAACGAGGTTTTCTAGCCGGAGAAGAGGAATCAGATGATTTCTCTTAAGGGGGAGGGTTTTGTTTCTTTTTAGCTCCCCCCTTCTTCTTTCTTCTAGTTTGATTTTCATTCTTGCCTTTGTCAGATGACATGAAATTTATTTCGGAAGCATGAGTGTTATTAGATGCAATAGAATTTTGATTCGAAATAGCAAGTGTTTAACAAGATGGTCTACCTGATTTTTGTGTGCTCAAAGAACCAATCACACCGTCACTGGCATGAGAGTCCTTACTCGATGGGGGTGGAGGAACACTAAAAGTTGGTCTGAGTGCATTTGGAATTTTGTCATAGAGCATGCCAGACTGAGTGTAGATCAAGTCTAAGTATTGGGCATGAGCAATTACTTACTCTTCAGTGAGAACTCCTCCTTTAGCCACATCCTAGGTGATACATGGACACAAGGATTTTATAAACCAGTCAGTTAAAAGATGATTAGGAACATAAGTTTTGACCATTCAACAACGACGAAGCCACTCATTAATATGATTAAAGATGTGAGTAGCAGTAGTTTGTTTAAAGTTGGTCAATAGTTCCGTTCCAGTTTCATATAGTATGGGCAACTGGAAGTGGGTTAAAAATGTGGTAGCTAAGGATGTAAAGTTCTCAAAAGAACCTTGTGGTAACTCAATGTACCACTTTACAGCCAAACCAGTAAGTGTTCACTGGAAAATATGTAGTTTAACTGAATCATCATTCAGGAAGTTTGATGAACACCATAAATGAAAAGTCATGACATGGTTGGACGGGTCCTCTCCAAGGTTTCCATTGAATTTCCGAATATTGAAAGGTAATTTATGAGGAATCACTCGCAGCCAAGGTGCATAAAGAATTGGGCCATTGGTAAGCCAATTTAGATCTGGTAATTCAAGTGTTGCAACAAAAGGCAACTGTCTATTGAGGTTAGGTTGAGCATAACCAGGGCAAGATGGGATTGCCTGGGAAATAGGCCTTTCCATACCAGCATAAGGCATCTACTGTGCTGGTAACCTTGATAGGGGTAAGTTTGTTGAGAAAATCTGGTATAAGGTGGTTGTTGAGCACCAGAATAAATTTGTTGTTGTCTAAACCCAACATAGGCTTGTTGACCAGGACCTCGATAAACTTGTTGTTGACAAAACCTAGCATAGGCTTGTTGACCAAGTTTAGGATAAGTTTGGTATTGTTGGAATTGTTGTTGTTGATATTGTGGTTACCATGGTTCTTGATTTAATGGTTTTTTCCCACCAATGTAAGCTTGACCAGGTTGTGAATACACTAAACCAATGAAAGTCTGAGTCATTCCAGTAAAAGATAAATTCGCCTGAGGTTGTTGAATTCCAGGCACAAACGATTGTCGTAAAACTGCTCGAGAAGGTTGAATCTGTAAACCTAAAACATGGGTTTCTGAGGTTGAAGGACCAGCTTGCAAAGGTTGAGACACAACTAACTGAGCTCGTGACTGCGGTAAAGTTGTAACAATAGGCGTAGTAGGTATGGATGAGATAGATTGCATAGGTTGTGATGGATACACAAGCCTTGGTTCAACGGGAATTATTGGCTACCACTGGAAAATAGGCATTCCAGGCTGACCTAAAGAGGACGGCATACTGCCATATGGTTTCCCCCCAGAAAGTGGAGGATAAGGAGATTATGCATATTGTTCTCCGTATGCGGGTCATCCAGTGTAAAGCATATACATTAGACGGTAACTAGATGAACCGACTTGATATTGACTTGATGGGTCAAGTTGTTCAGTACCCATTAATGAAGAACCAAACAAAATCCCTATAGAGGACATAGGTGAAGACCAAGGACTAGAAGCAACACCTGAGTGGGTTCCAGATAATGACTGGTAACCTGGTGGGATGGATGGAACACCATACAAATGTGACTCACGTGTCGTGGTCAACATTGAAGAGGTAGCGAAAAAGGATTCTGACATAGCTGTAACAGATGGTACAGTTTGGGATGTTGACTCTGCCACAGTCAAATGTCCTAATAAATTTCCTAACGAATCAATGGGTGTCTAAAAGTAATCAAGATCAAAAGAAGTAGTAAAATGAGGAGTATGAGGATAAAGATAAATTCCAGGTCCAAATCAAACTTGAGTTCTAGGTGTTTCTTCCTCAAGTTCCTCTTCAATCGAAATCAAACCAGGTGGAAGAATTTCACCGTTAGGTCCGTAATAGATTTCTAGTATTTTTTCCAGAGGTGTAGGGGAAGTCTCGACAGTTACGGATGTCTGAGGATGAACCGGTCAATCATCTTCCAGTATGGTAACAACTTCAAGATCCAAGTGTTCTAGTAAAAGAACAACAGGTTCAAGTTGGGCTCTTGAACAACTTCTGGTTTAGAAGTAACATCTGGTTGAACGGTGATAGGTTCAGGATCAACTTCTGGTTGAACAGATTCAGGTTCAGAATTAGTTTCTTGTTCAACAACTTTGGGTTGAGAATCAACTTCTTATTGGACAACTTGGGTTATCATTTCAATAGGTTCACTTCTAGTGTCCTCACGTAATTGTGGAGATTCCACTTCAATAACAGATGCACCAGTAATTGTAGGAGTAACTGGGGTCAGAATACTTATTGGTATAGGTAATTATGGTAATTCAGATGAAGAACCAAAAGTTTGTGATATACTGGATTCAGTCAAACGAGACCGCTTTTGTTGGCTAGGTGTAGCCTTAGGGGGTAAAGGTGGTTTACTCGTGTCCTCCATGAACTATGGGGTAAGGGTTGATGTTCCTTTATTTCTTATTGATTTTATTACAAAAAGAAATTAAGAAAAATGGGGGTAATCTAGGCAAAAGGATTACCAAGCAATTGTGAACTGCAATATATTTCCTCAGTAAACCAAGGACTTAACATACGTGCAGGCAATCTCCCCGAATGATGTGTTTGATATATCACAATGTACAAGGTGGCCGACTCGGTTACCTAAGGATGGATAGAAACCTAATGTAGTCCTCCCATATATACCAAAAAGTACGTGGAGTCTCAATCTGTGTTAACGCTATATAATGCAAAACCACATAGTGAGAGCATTCCTTTATACTTTTCACACTATAACACGACCCTATATACCCGAAGGTACATGGACGAGCTAAGATATACTTACATACGTGGAATGAGGTATCACACTCAGAATGCATCAGAGACAATTAACGACAACTGCTATGTTTTACGACGCTGGCACACGTCTCTATCCTAGAACCTCTAAATGTTATTTGTTAGGTGACAATGCTCCATTAGGTTAATTGAGATAAATTTTAATTTGATCTTGATTAATACTTTGTCTTTCAGGTTCACCGTGTGATGTCTTTGAAATTCCTAGAATGCAACTATGATGAGAAACATTCTTTCATTTGATTTTGAATAATGAAAACCTTAACTACAAGGGATAGAGAAATCAAAATGTTTGATCAAAGAGCAAAGAGCACCTCTAATGCAATTTCCCTAAACTATTCTTGCAAGCACACACAAAAATCTAATTACATAATGCAAGTTTTTCTTTTCAATTCCCTTAATGTTGAGATTAACAAAAGGAAACTAATGCACATACTATCAATCAATATTTTTGTAAGAAATGAATACTTTACGACAGTTCCTTTTTAAAAGAAATGAAGACATTACGACACTTTCTTTTCAACAAAGATTAATTGACTATAAGCTAGCTTTGAAAATGAATTGATAATGATAAAGAAATCATTTAAGAAACACTAAAAAATCAAGGCCAAATTAGGGCTAGGAAGAGAAATACAAGTTGATTTCAGAACCACAAGCATCATTGATCTTTCAGCAAACAACAAGAGAAGCAACTTTGGAAAAATCAAACCAAAGGTGGGGTTTTTAGCCTAAATGGAGTCAACGTAGGCCAAAGAGGGAGACAATGTGCTGCAATGCACTATCTCTAAGGCAGGGGCTACTTTGCAGCGCACTGAGTCGGAACAAACACTGCGCTGGTGCGAGAGATTCAATTGAAGGGACATTCAAGAACAATTTTTGACTAAAAACACTTCAAGAAGACTGAAATAAGATCAATAAAGCTAAGAAAAGTATACTAGGGTGTAATATGATGAGGGTAAGCCACCAAGAACAACAGTCATTCCCCAGTGGAGTCGCCAATTGTTGCATGGAATTTGCATCTACAGATAAACACATTTTCCCTAGGTGGGTGACTACACCTAGAACAACAGAATGGAAGTAGTTTAACCTTTTCTTATAGAAGATAGATGAGATAGAGGAACTTACTTGTTGTCTTTCGATTCCTAAATATCTTTTGATTTGCTCCCGTCACTCCCACTTGAACTAAATCCACTCAAAAGGTACCTACATCAAGAGAAACAAGAAACAAGAAGTGATCAAAGAATACATGGACTATTGACTATAAAAAAATGGAATCAAATACATTGAAACACATAATCATCATAGATATGAACAAGCATATGAGAAAAGGAATAAGCTCTTTATTCTGTAGAAGGAAGAATATCACCCAATACAATTCGATTCTGTGCCACTCCTCCAGCCTCAATTCTACTCTCGCCACATAAAAAGCTCAACACTCCACCAGCATAACATTCTTAGCATAAACTCAATCCTCAAAATAACAGAATTTCCTTACAAACTTCAGATTCTAGCTCCTTGATCACTATGATGAGTGCTCAATTTATAGAAAATGGAGGTGGTTTTGTCATAAATGAGGGTATTGAATGGCTTTCCAATCTTGGAGTTAATTTCCATGGAGCAATGGATGATAGGATAGGACGTTAATGGATCCTTATCCTATCCAATTTTGAGCTCATAGGAGGGGATAAGAGATGTGAACCTTCTAGACTCATATAGAATGAAGGAATATTCCTAGAACCCTATGCAACTTTCACTCAATCTTGCCCAGCGTAGGCTAAAGAGGGCCTAAGTGCACTATAGTGTAGGCCACAGTGGGCCTACCTGCTCTGTAGTGCACTGTCTCAAGGCATAGGCTGCGCTGGTATCCCAAGGAGGCTTTTTAGGAGGGCTTTAGGCCATGAAACTTTCATATGAGGCATTCAATTAGTTGACTTCTCTAGGGAATGTAACAACTAAATTAGGGTTTGATGAGCCCTAAAAGTACTAATCTAAATGTTCAGAGTGATGTGCCCAAATAGACCTATAGCAGGAACCCTTCCGAGGGACCATGGATGTGGCTACGATCTTCCCCTTACTTTGAGAGTGAGCCAGAAATAAAATAAATTTCCTAGTCTGGGAGATGATCTTACTGCATTTCTTTGCAGAGATCAAAGAGGTGGCGGTAGGTGGGGCTACCTCTGGTATCATGTATAATGTATCACCCAAAATAATTAATCATAGAGCAAGGTCTAGAGTCATATACAACATGTCACTTCCACAAGTATGGTTGTCCTAATAATACATCACAAACGTCAAGAGGAGAAACATCACACAATACCTCATTTGTGAAGGGCTTGTTGTTGTGGGGAAGGCAGCACTGCTGGCTGACTCAGAGATCTCGCCCTTGGTGAAGCGACCTGATGTTGTATGGCTGTGGGTCTGGTATGGTCAGTGGGCCCAACTGATTCATGAACTCTCTGAAATGAGGTTATTTTCGCTGCCACTATCGACAATGAATTGCAGCAGTGAACCCTTCACCCACATTTGTGAGTGGAAAAGGAGCTCCCCCTCCTCTGGATCATCAGGCTCATTATTATGGATCTTGGCAGTGGAAACAATGATGTTGGGCTCCGCATTAATAATATGCTTCCCTTTGTGATTCCTCTTGTTGGGTCCTGACTCACGGTCAGAACATGCATCTGATTCTGAGGCCTTCAACTCGGCCACCAGTGACTGCTTGGTGCGACACTCACTTGGGTTGTGAGTGGGGCTCTTATGGAACTCACACCTCTTTCCTGTGTCCTTCTTTGACTTCGTGGTGGTGTTCTTTTCTTGCAACTTTGACGGGTTGTCTTTGGTCACTCTGCCTTGGCTTTGTCCTTTGTTCTTCGGATTCGCAGATCCAAAGTCTTGCTTCTTTTGTTTAAACTTCTACTCGATCTTGATAGTGTATCGGTACACCATTCCAAGCGAGGAGATGTCTAGGAACTCCATCTTGTCCTCGATGTACCTGTGTAGGTAGCCGTGGTATTTGAGTACCAAATGCCACTCAAAATCCTTGATACCCAACTTTCTGCAAAGGGTATGAAAAATATTGGTAAAATTCAACACGTCTTGGTGCCTTCCCTGTCACATCGTGGTCCACTTCATGTATGTATATTGATAGCTTCCAACATGGTAATACTGCTCCTTGATGGCATCTCGGAATGAATTCTAATTGGGTGTGGCTGAAAATATTGAGGATGTACTTTCATCCTTCTATGCGCAGTAGATTTCCCAGCAGTCGTTGGTGTTTGGGGCAGCCTTGAGAAGTGAAAAAGTGATCTTTTCCTGGTTGGAAAAATCATGAACAGAAAAAATATTCTTCTAGTAGATTTAACCATTTATCTACAGCATCCACATCTATCTGAACCTCAAATATGGGAATGTCAAAATTAAATTGCACCTTAAATAGTGTGGTGCTTCCATAGTAGCTGCTAGAAGTAGATGCGTTGCCCTTGGGTAGCCGATGAAGGATCTGGGTAAAGTTTTCCATCACCATGTTCCTTTGTCGATCGAGGGCTTTGAGCAATATTTTGATAGGATCTCCTCCCCCCTCGTGTTTCTTTTCATTCACCATGGGAGGCCATCGGGATTTGTGAGGATGCTCTTGCAAAGGTTCAACTGGATTGAGACCTAACTCCTTATATCCCGACCTCATTGGGGACGTGCAAAGAAAAATAGAGAAAGAGAAGACCGCTCTGATGCCACTGATCCAAATTTAAGAAGGAATGCAACAAATTATAGATATAGCCATAAATACAGAGATGCAATAGAAATAACAATTCATTTCATTAATACCAAATACTGAAATATGCTTACAAACAGAATGGAAATAAGACTAGCTCAGGTGATGGTAGCTTATCTCTGAGAAGAGATGTGGCGGCTACATGCCTCCGAAATGTGTTACAATCAGGCTCAAAAGCCTATTTATTATTGAGAAACAATGGAAAACCCTAAACATCCAAAAACCTAACCCTAGGAGATGAAGCGCCAAAATTGTGGGTCTCGTTTGGGTAAATTGGTACATCAACTTCCCAGGCTCGTAACTTTGGCATACAATCTCCGTTTGGTTATCATAATACCTCATTTCGAAGATCTCAATGAGAGGGCTAAAAACATATTGCTAGACAGGTTTCGGACATTTTAGCCCTCTCTGTTTTCCCTAAAACTGTCATTTAGGGCCTCATAACAACTCTGGAATTTCCAGACCCGAAAAATGCCAAAAATAATAAACTGCGCTACAATTAAAGAAACCGAGAAACTAAAAGAGATAGTGTTGGGGGTCTAAGTGGAATAGGTGGGTGGCCACCAATATCCACCTGGATCATTCCTTCCCCCTTAAGAAGAAATGGTCCCCATTGCATGCAGAGCCTCCATGAAGTAAGGAAATTTCTGTTGAACCTATTCCCTGGTGAGATGTTCTGCAATCTCTGATGTGTCCAATAATGGTGGGATGCATGGTCGAGGGAAATCCACATTAAACACTCAGTGCAAGCCAAGGAATGGAGGTATGTTGTGCTCCAAAGCATTGTTTCCCACAACCTTGGTAATTGTGTAAGGACCATATCAGAGTGGTCTGAGTTTCCGATGGGCTCTTGTAAGGTGTTCTTTCTACAAATGTAACCAGATTTTGTCGCCCACCTGAAACTTGTGTGTCACCCAATTTTGATCATGTCACTACTTTTACTTGACATTTTCCACAATGGAGCGGCAATATATCGTCCCATTTAGTATAGGTGCTCTAGGAGTCAAATCGAACAAATGCTTGACCTGATAGTGCAATGGTACCCTTGTGGGTGAGGAGAAGATGTCCCTGTATTTTTTCATGACTGTATCCACCTGGTTCTGCTGAAAGGAGGAACCCTTCCCAAGGGCCATGGATGTGGCTATGATTTTCCCCTTACTTTGAGAGTCAACCAGAGAGAAAATAAATTTTCTAGCCCGGGAGATGATCTTACTGCACATCTTAGTAGAGATCAAAGAGGTGGTGGTAGGTGGGGCTACCTCTCGTATCCTGTATAACGTATCACCCAAAGAAATAATCACAGAGCGATGTCTAGACTCATATATAGCATGTCACTTCCACAAGTATGGTTGTCCTAATAATACATCACAAACATCGAGATGAGCAACATCACACAATACCTCATCTGTGAAGGGCTTGATGCTGTAGTGAAGGTAGAATTGTTTGCTGACTCAGAGATCTCGTCCTTGGTGAAGCCACCAAATGAAGTATGGTTGCAGGTGTGGTATGGTCAGTAGGCCCAGCCACTTCATGACCTTTGCTGAAATAAGGTTCTTTTAGCTGCCACTGTAGACAATGAATTGCAGCGTTGAACCCTTCACCCACATTTGTGAGTGGAAAAGACGCTCCCCCTCCTCTGGATCACTGGGCTCATTCTTCTGGATCTTGGCTGTGGCAATAGTGGCAATGGGCTCCGCATCAATAATCTTCTTCCCTTTGTCATTCCTCTTGTCAGGTTCTGACTTAGGGTTGGAACATGCATCTGATTCTGAAGCCTTCAACTCGGCCACCAATGACTCCTTGGTTTGACACTCAATTGTGTTGTGAGTGGGAATCTTATGGAACTCACACCATGTTCCTGTGTCCTTTGACTTCATGGTGGTGTTATTTTCTTGCAGCTTCGATGGGTTGCCTTCAGTCACTTTGCCTTGGCTTTGTCCTTTGTTCTTCGGATTCGCAGAGCCAAAGTCTCACTTCTTTTGTTTAAACTTTTTCTCGATCTTGACAACGTATCGGTACGCCGTGCCAAGTGAGGAGATGTCCAGGAACTCCATGTCATCCTGGATGTACCTATGTAGGAAAATGCACTATTTGAGTACCAAATGCCACTCTGAATCCTTGATACCCAACTTTCTGCAAAGGGTATGAAAAATATTGGTAAACTCTGGCACGTCTTGGTCCCTTCCCTACCACAGCATGGTCCACATTACGTATTTATCCTCATAGATTCCAACAGGGTAGTAATGATCCTTGATGGCATCTTGGAATGAATTCCAAGTGGGTGCGGCTGAAAATAGTGAGGCCGTACTTTGATCCTTCTATTCGTAGTAGGTTTCCCACCAATCCTTAACATGGGGGACGATTTTGAGAAGTGAAAAAGAGATCTTTTCCCGGATGGAAAAATCACGAACAAAAAATATCCTTCTAGGAGATTTAACCATTTATCTACGACATATGCATCTATCTGACCCTCAAATATGGGAATGCCAAAATTAACTTGTACCTTAAAGGGCATGGCCCTTCCAAAGTAGCTACTGGAAGTAGATGCGTCACCCCTCAGTAGTCGCTGATGGATCTAGGAAAATTTGTCGATCATCGCATTCCTTTGTCGCTCAAGGGCTTCTTTGATCAAGATTTTGATAGGATCTCCTAACCCCTCATCTTTATTTTCATTTTCCATGGGAGGCCGTAGGGATTTGCGAGGTTGATCTTGCAAAGATTCAACCAGATCGTGCCCTAACTCCTTATATCTCGACCTCATTGGGGACATGCAAAGAAAAACAGAGAAAGAGCAGATTGCTCTGATACCATTGATCCGAATTTAAATAGGAAGGTAAAAAATTACAGATATAGCCATAAATACAGAGATGCAAGAGAAATAACACTTCATTTAATTAATATCAAATACTGAAATATGCTTACAAATAGAATGGAAATAAGACTAGCTCGGGCGATGGTAGCTTATTTCTGAGAAGAGATGTGGTGGCTACATGCCTCTGAACTGTGTTACAATGAGGCTCAAAGGCCTATTTATTATTGAAAAACAATGGAAAACCCTAAACATCCAAAAACCTAACCCTAGGAGATGAAGCACCAAAATTGTGGGCCCCATTTGGGTGAATTGGTACATCAACTGCTCGGGGTCGTAACTTTGGCATACAATCTCCGTTTGGCTATCATAATACCTCGTTTCGAAGATATCGAAGAGAAGGCTGAAAAAAATAGGCAAGCCTATTTGAGATGTATCTCACCTCTCCATGTTCCCTAAAAATGTCGTTTAGGGCCTCATAACAGATGCGAAAGTTTAGGACCTGAAAAGCTCCCAAAAATATTAAACTATGCTACAATTAAGTAAATCGAAAAACTGAAAGAGACAGTGTTGGGGGTCCAAGTGGAATAGGTGGGTGGCCACCAATATCCACCTAGATCAACCGCTACAATCGAATGGGAGGTCATTTCCATTGAATTTATCACAGGATTGTCGAAGATAGTGAGACAACATGATTGATCATGGTTGTTGTGGACAGGTTGACAAAGGTTGTGCACTTCATTCAAGTGAATAATACATTCTCAGCTAGCGATGTAGAACAAGTGTTCATCAAAGATGAGGTCAGATTTCATGGTGTTCCAAAGAATATTTTCTCAGATAGGGATGCAAAGTTCACTTCCAAGTTTTGGAAGGAGTTGTTTGCAGGTTTGGGTACAAAGTTGTTCTTTAGTACAACTTATCATTCGCAGATAGATGGAAAAATTGAGAGGGTCAACAAGATATTGAAGGACATATTGAGGATGTACGGGATGCATCAACAACAAAATTGGATAGAGTATCTTCCACTCGTAGAGTTTTCTTACAACAATGGTTATCAAGAATCTCTGAATATGGGTCTATTTGAGGAATTGTATGAGAGGAGTTGCAATACTCCCATCAGTTCGATAGATCTGGTTAACAGGATGTTGACTAGACTAGACATGTTGGCAAAAATGGAACAAGAAATGTAGGTAATAAAGAATAATTTCAAAGAATCACAGGATAGGTAGAGGATCTATGTACATTAGAACAAGTTGTTCAATGAGTTTCAGGTTGGGGAACAAGTGTACTTGTGCATCAAAATGAAGAAGAGATCCTTACTGATTAGATAATGTGCCAAGTTGGCACCCTAGTTTTGTGGACCTTTCAGGATTATTGAGAGGATCAAACCAGTAGCCTATCAGCTTCCACCACCTCCAACAGTGAAATTCCATGCTATTTTCCATGTGCCATTGCTTAAGAAGTATGTTAAATATGTTGATCATGTGATTGACTAGTTTGTATTGGAGGTGGAACCAGATGGAGAATTTTTGTTGGAGCCTCAATGTATTATGCATAAAAAAGTGTTCATGCTCTAGAACCAAGCAATCAAGTAGGTTAAAGTGAAGTGGAAGAACTTTGTGCTAGATGAACATACATGGGAGATGGCAGATCATATGCCAGCTATGTATCCTTCATTGTTTCCTGGGTGACACAAATCAGTTTTGGTATGATGTTTGGTATATGTTTTGGCATATGTTTGGGCGATCTTTTGGTATATGTACATATTTATATAGATGTATATACCACCATGAGCTATGTTATAAAGCTCCAATAAGCGGTATTGGTGTCATGTCATTATAGTTTCCATGTTGTTATGTTGTCATGTTGGTTTTCCTTTTAGCCAGGTGATTAATGTATATAATGCATTGAGCTATGTTATAAAGCTTCATGGGCAATATGATTTCTTTTCAGTGGTTTGGATCATGTATAGGCATGGTTGAACACCGAGGATGGTGTCCCTTTACGATAAATCCTAGAGGGTGGTGTCTCAGTTTAGGGCCTAGTGATCCCTGGATTAGAGTGTGGATTGCAGTAAAGCATGAGAGACTAGGAGAGAGGAAAATTCCTCATGGTGTAGGTGGAAATATACGATGGAATCCATGTTTTTTTTGCCTAGTTATCCGGTGATGATCATGGTAAAGCCTATTATCACATGCTTATTATGTTTTCCTAGTGATCCGAGATGAATTACGGTAAATACTAGTCCCTATTGATGAGGGTGAGGTGGTTTAGCCTTGATATGCCCTAGTTGGTTCTTTTGGTTTGAGACCCACGTTCATGCTTGGAATATAGCACGGGGGTGAATGGCTGAAGAGAGAATTGGCTCAGCCATTCTATGGTCAGGTGGAACTTGCTATTCCCATCTCGAGTTAGACTTTGCATTCATTAATAAGAGGTTCTATCCTTGATATATTATGTATGAATGTACTGGTTTATATGTGGAATTTATGGTTGATGTATCCTTGACATTTCTGTTGTTATTATGCTAGTTATAAGCATGTATTATGATAGTGATGATGTATGGATTTCCTCATGTTTTGATTTGTAAATGAATGAAAAATGTATCTATGACCTAATAGATGATAATTGAGATAATGATATAAGGGAACAATGCTTCCTAGCGATTCTTAGATAAGTATGATACCCATATGCTAAAATATGTTGTTGACACCTGTAGATTACATATTTGTGATACGTTTGATGAAATTCCTGTCATGGATAGTGGGGGTCTAGTCAAGTCCTCGTTCAATTAATTGTATTTGTATCATTATTCCCTTATTATCTTTCTATTATGAAGGTGATATTTAGTTTTAGGTAGTGACCTAGGTTTGGGTTTAAAAATGTGGCTAAAATCCTGGAGACGTGAGCACAACATTGAGTAGAAAAGTCCCTCGACGTTAGCATACCATGATGTGGGAGTTTCCAGAGAATTCTAGATGCATGCATGCCCATATCATGGGAGCATCTGGGGGTTAATTGGTCTAAAAACTTAGTGGGACCTAAGGGCTACTTACCTGAGAGGTTGGGATGGTTCCTAGGAGTCTCATCGCTAATGTGGAAGGTCTGTATGGCGTGTTTCCATTAGTTCCACTTCGTTAAGGTGACTTAGGAGGTTTGAAAAATATCATAGTAGCATCTCGTCACATGTTTACCCCAGTTGGCTGGTTACTTGGGTAGATGTGGGAGGTGAATGTTACAAACAACCTCCTTTGTGAACTTTGTCACCATGATGTTTTATTATTTCATGACAATTTTTTTAACCCAAATAGTTTTATGGGGGGGTGTTCAATTGAGATATTTTGTTTTGTTTTTAGCTAACTAGTTTGAATGGGTTCCATCTCACAAAGTTGTAGAAAAATATGTTGATAACCATTTATCGATAAGAAGATTACACTCCATGCCCTTACAGTCCATCCAAAATTAAAAGAGTTGGATTTCTTCTTCCCCTCAGGGAAGATGTCCAATAAAGAATAAGTAGGAGGTTGTAACACAATTCCTGGATCAAATCAATATAATTTGGGAGCCTACTAAGGAAGGGTGTAAAGTAATATGGAAAGAGGCCAAGGGTGACATCAGGAAGAGAGACACTTGCAATCATAACAACCTTTAAACTTTTTTAAAGAAAGAACCAAACTATATAAGGTGCATGGGAGAGTGTCTAGATAACTGAATTGAATAAAATTACCACTATCCCATGATATCGTTCCTGAATAATCCCCATAGGAGGGAATATAAATTTCTTAAGAAAAAGGAGGTTGGATGTTGGAAAGCCATATGGGAAAAAGGAGGATAACACGTTCCAAATGAAGAAGGAAAATAATATTTTAGCCTAAACAACCTCCATGGGAGACCTATTCTCTTTGACTTTGTTGAAGGCCTGGAATGTCATTACCTCAACATCGGGGATAACCACTTGGTCGGGAACTTGAAAACCGTTATGTATCCGTTTGGAATAGTGCTCCAACTGGGGGTGAAGGGACCAATTTCCCTTTATGTATATATGATGGGATTTGGAGAGTCATCATGAGTAAAATGGATGTGGTGGATAGAGATAAAAGTAATACCAACATATATGTATCTAACTATCTATTTCTTGGGATTAAACTTATTCTCATCCTGCGATAAATCACATCGGAGAGCGTTGGAAGCATGTGGACAATATTATTTGTCAAACATCGTAACGTAATCCATTAGATATGTGGTTTCACCAAGTGTTGCCAATAGTTTTCAAAGTTTAACTTAGATAGTTTGTTTATATTATCTACCTTTGTCTTTGACCAATCCTGGGAACACTTCATTAGTATATTAACATCAAGTAATGTATCTATGGGACATTCTTGAATCAAGTTGGTATTGAAAAGGTTCTCGTGAATGGTCTCCATGATATTATTTCCAACATCCCTTACACTAAATATGGCTGCCTTTGCCTGTTTCATTCTTATATCCCAATCCCAAAAAAGGATTTCCTACTATGTGTCTTGAATCCTTAGCGAATTGGCTATTATGAATTCTGCACTGTCCTATCAGGTAATATAATCAGGGATCGTTTCTTCCATGTCATCGAAGTATGTACTCAAATCGGAAAGTTGATTCATCAATGAATCACTTGTCCTACATATATCATTGACTGTTTTCAGCTTTTCGAAAAATGCAACGAGCTGTTGAGCCAGGAGAGTGTTGGGTTTTCCTACCTCCTTCTTGAATTCTTCAAGCTTAGGATTATCTTTGAGTTGATCAATCCTAAGCTAAAGTTCTTGCAGTTGCTCATATTTTCTTTTGATGTTTGCTTCATGTTGAAACTTCATTTCATCAAATCTCTTCTACAGTTGTGTCATATGTACCTGCCATTCTTCACCAATAGTTTGTCTTGCATTTTATAATTCTTGTTCTAATTGCAGGATTTTATCATCCTTTTCCCTGAGCAGAAATTGTACTTCTAAGGCTTTGTCAATAGTAGTTGTAGCATATGCCCCTACGAATTGAGACAGTCTTGTGAGATCATTGCCAAGGTCAATTTGAGAATCCTTCCATAGGACATCTAAAGGTATATTTCCAGGAATTAAGGCTTGAGATTGCTCTGTTCTCTTCCTCTTCTTTTGCCTTGTCATGACAGCTTTATGTTTTGGGCTATAGAATACATCCAAGGGAGGTATTTATTCAATATTGAGTACAACTTTAGATGTGGGGTGTGTCAGGATGACTTCCAAGTCATCAGTACCGACTTTCTTATCAAATGATCTAATAGTGAGCAAAATCTTCCTAGTAACCTCAGGAGTTTTAAGGATTTATATAGGATTTGTGGTCTGAGTTTCCTGTGAGGCTGTATTAACACTCTTGTCAAATTGTTCCCATACTTTATCCAAATCACTGGTAGACAAATATTCATCGGTGTGTTGTGCTGATGATGTACTTTCAGTGTTTCCCTTTTTTACTTCAGTTTCTTTTTGGACTTGAGCTATAACCGGTTCTTGATGTAGAACTGGTTGCGAAACACTTAGTATGTCGAGGGAGATATTTTCTGACCTACTTTTCCTGTATTCTTAGAATTTCTCCAGATCCATTAGGCTCAGGTGAGCTTTGGCTAATCTCGAGCTACTTGTTGATAATATGTGGTTGTCTCGAAAAGGTCATCAAAATCATTTGGTTCATGCTGGAATTATCTCACTTTGATATGCACTGTGACATTTTGAGTTTTCTTGACCATTTCATATTGCAGATCAGATAGTGGGAAATTTCATGCATAAAATTTTCTCAATTTCAAGCGTTGCATGCCTAAAATTCTCCAGAGTAAAAACTCCATAATGAATAGGAAAAGGTGGCCAAACAGATTTCTTGGCTTCCTTAAGAGATTTGGTCAGTCCATTGCCCACAGTCTAGTATGCTATTTCTATGGCAAAAAGTTTGTTTGGTACATAGAGAGGGAGGACATGTGGGGCAGCTAGGCTTCCATAGATCTTGACATAAGTGAAACATTCTTCCCCAAACCATTTTCCTATGGTTGTGAGGTCATCTAGAGCTTCCCTAGAAAATCTAGGAGGTTTTTCATCAAAGATGGTTTGGTACAATGGTAGCATTACCCCATGGAATATTTGTAAAAGTGGGTCTAATAGTTGCTTTCCCATAGGATGTTATGGTATATATGGATGGGGGTAGGATCTTCTAAAGTCCATTTCCATCCCATGGATGGAAAATCAGAGGCGAAGCATAGTGCATCCATAATATAAGCACCCATGAAAATGGGAGGAATCTCCCTGGTAGACATATTATAGTTACTTCTGTATGCTATAAATGAGTGGCCAAATTATTTGACAAAATGGTAGCCCAATCCATAATGTAGGCATCTGTGGCAGCTTCTATTAGGGGAACCCATTCTATAGTGAATTTCGGTGTTTAAGTTGTCAAAATAACCTACACATCATAGTTGCAATATGAAAATAAGGACTAGTGATAGAGGCTAGGGAATACATAGCCTTATCGTCATGCTTGTGTTTGCTTGACTCATTCCTCCACTTCCTGATTGGCTATGACTGAATTGGATGCCCATCCGCGAACTTCTAAACAAACTAGGAATTGTATATCTTCTCGGGTTCTAGTAGATGGTACATCTTTCGAATGCCTTCATCTCTGAACGACCCAATTTTATTATGTGTTCTCAAGGTTATGAAGGTCCTGTAAGGGATATTCACATCGTCAATTACCCACTTGACTAAGTGTGTATATGGAACTATCTTTGCCCGAGCAGTTATCCGATGGAGATGACAGTTGCTGACATTTACCCAAGTAGTTTCAGATGTCGATGTAGTATTATCCATTGTAGCCTGTCTGACAACTACCTTGGGTTCTTCTTCCTCGAATAATTTGTATATTGCTTCCCAGGAAGAACTTTCTACATCTGTAGTACAGATAGTATCTGAGAATAAGGGAGGCATTTCAGTTACTTCTGTAGTAGTTGGATCTGATTGTGGTAGAACCACATTCTTCTTATTCTTTTTTAGAGCTCTTGACATTTCGCCTGAGGTCTGCTTCTCGAGACTAGCATGTGATAGAGAAAATATGGTAAGAATAAGGAGCAACACTTAGAGTTTGAGACTTATGGCGAGAATGGTAAAATAGCGTGAAAATAGGCATTTTATGCAAAAAATATCGAAATGCTCAATGAAAGCAACCGAATGATTTACATAATCGAAGTCCATTAATACTGTTATAACTCATAATAAATGAAGAAATGCAGGTTTCACATGTCTTTTGGACAGGTCAACATCCAGTTGGACTATATCGCATCATAATTTTTTAATACGATAATTGATGGCTTTGCGAAGTGAGACTTTTGCAATATGTGATTTTCCACATTCACTAAGACATATGGCAGAGAACTTATTACGTGATTTATCGCAATCAGTGTTTCTCGAGGGAAGACCGCTTTAAATATTTGCAATGCGATGTGATAGTCATATGTGTGATAGGCTTCTATGATATCGGGAAAATATTTATCAGAATTTTGAGTTTATAATAACTTGGGGGAATGCTGATTCCTTTTGTGATATTTCCCTTTGTGATACGACGTGGCTTAACCACATGACCTGAAATATTATTCATGTGTGAGGGGGCGTTTTCTTAACTTAAACTTAATTAAGAGTTTTATCGCAGTCAGATAGGTCAGGGTTTCTTACATCGTGATTTGACTTAGCATGATACTTGCTTGTGATTAGCGATATGCGAAATACTTGAGACCTATTCAACTTTAAGTCCTTTTTAAATATTAATGGATTTAAGACCTAGGGTCAGGATGGTTCTTTACTTAAATTTTTTGAGACTTTATTCTTATCCATTTCATTAAAAGACTGCATAATTAAAATTCAAAAGTGTCCCCATTATTTAACTAAGTTACTTTTTTTATAATAATGGGGGTTGTTGAGTTACACAACAATTGGGGATTCACTGGAAGAAGCAGTTATCTCTGAGAAAATTGATGAAGTTTAAACTTAATCAGAAACAAAAATAATTAGGAATTAAAAACAATCTTGAAATATTAGGTAAATAATATTTCTCTGAAAAAAACTCATTTCATTGTAACTTTCTAGAAACCTTTTATAGATGAAAATCTTCACTCTCCGCATACATCATTAAACAATTATAAAGATAAAGTAGGTGGTTATCGAAGCTTTTCTTTTAATATGGACTTGCTTTGTCATAGGTAGAGCCATTTTGACATCAGGAATCCACAGCCTCGACAGGGTTACCTTTTAATCAATAATGAACCAGGATCCATCCACTTTAGTTGTAACCTTTAGAGGTAATTTTTTTTTAATATTTTTTTTTTTAAGCACTGTCCCAGTTTGGTAGCCAAATGATGACAATGCCATTCACGGGTTGTAATAGGATTGAATAAGCTAGCTCGTGATGAGACTTCTTGTCTTATAATTATATAATCATAAGCCATTATCCTGGTTTGGTGGCCAGTAGTGATAATGTCAACCCATTATTTTCCCATGATCATGGTAAGTAGGCTCATGATGAGACCTCTTATCTTTTAAATTTATTATATTTTTGAATTACACTCTGAAAAATGTATGACTATTGAATGGGGAGGTTCATTCACTCCTTAAGAGTATCGGATGACAATTTGCAGTTTTAAGATGCTAAAACTCTGAATAATCTTTAATTTTTTAAAGAAAACCTTTCTTGCACTAGTAAAAAATGGGGAAATTATTGACTAGGTGACTAAAAATGTTAGTCACCGTAGATTTTCCAAGTGATATACTACCAAAAATGAACAATATTAAGTGACCCACCTAGAAAAAACTAACATAAACGACTAATTTAGTCTCAGTTTAAGATATATGACTAGATAATAAATAATACAACAAAAAATGCCTAATGTGAATGACTAATTTATTCTAGGAACAAAAATACTACTACCTAACAAGTACTACAATAATACAAATCAGTCGTTTATGTTAGTCATTTTAATTGTCACTTCAACAATCTAAACTTATAAGTGATAGGGGATTCAAAGGCTATTATAGATTGGATGAAATGTTATATTTAATTCAACACTTATCTATTGGATCAATGGATGATTAGAGTTATGGAGATGATTAGAATCTTCAGGGTCATATCCTTTGCTCACATTAAGAGGGAATTAAATTCAAAGGCTGACAAATTATCCAAAATGGGAGTGGGAAGGCACCTCCTTTTGTAGCATGACCTAACCACTTATATATATTGAAACAACCTTTTGAACTTCTTTAGTGGGTTGCACATCTATTTCACGTTTCTTCTTTGCCTTGCAAAGTGGGAGTAACAAGGAGATGGTATCAATTTCGATCAAAGGAATGTTCACTTAGTACCACTACCAAGTTTCCTTCGTGCAAATTTTAAAAGGTATAAAGTTTTCTTCACAACTTCTCATGGTGCTTAACCTAAATGGAATCCAATCAACCCTTTGTCAAATCTATTTGTTGGTGGATTTAGGGAATCCAAACAACCCTTATCTACAACCCTCTATCTCTATCAAGATTATTAGGGCATTTAATTTTCTCAAGGGCCTGTCTTGCTTGGCATTTATAATAATGGTTTTCTTTTGCCACAAACTCAGTGCCCTCAAGTTCAATGTGATGAAAACATGCTGTGAATTGTCATGGGTGACTCTCCCAACATTCACTTTAATTTTGTGAAATCTAGGGTTTGTTGTTGCAAATTGAGAATGGATATTGATCATCAATAACTTATGAACAATGCATATGAAAGCTATTGAATAATATACTTGAAGTTGAATGACATTTTATTGTCTCTTGTTTGACCTGCTATGAGATTTTTGGTAGATATTATTGCTTATCTGGAGATCCTCACATGTTAAGATCTTGGTTTATTATTAAGGCTAAAGAAATGTTGTCCTTTTCTTTTTTCTTTTTTCAAGGAAAAACCAGGTAGAAACCTGAAGGATGATTCCACACATTCATGGATGACATCCCTAGCAAACTCATTGACATAAAATAGTACATCGACATAGTGGGATTTGAACTAAGTAGTTGCTAGCACATATCTAGCCAAATGCCCAACAAAATTGGTACAACTAGTTGAACTTTGCCATGTTGACATATTGTTCTTTTTATTAAAATAATTGTTTAATAAAAAAATAAAAAATTTATTATGTACCCCACATCAAAATCTAACACTATATAAAATCACTTATATTACTATCTCATTATTTAAATATATAAAAAATAAAATACATATCAATCTTATTGACATTTATCTTTAAATCAATTTTCCAAAAAATAAATTCTATTTAAAATATCTATTCTATAACATTGCATTACTCACATTTTCTTGATCCCAAAAATTTAAAAAATAATCTTCCCATTTTTTCATCATAGACCTTCTTTCTATTTTGCATTATTGTATATTTTCTACTCTTACTACTATTTTTTTGCATCCAAAGATTAAAGAAACCCTCTTCCTAGTTTCCATCACAAACCCTCTTCTTATTTTGCATTATTGTATATTTTCTACTCTGACCTAGGATTATGATATATGCACCACTAAATACTAGTCAGTGTTAGGAGATGCATCAATATCTAAAATTAGATTGTGCCAAATGAGGATCAATATCTAAAATTAGATCGCGCCAAATGAGGAACAACGACGGAAAATAAGACTCAGTACAAGACACATTGCCTGAAATGAATGAAGAAATTCGAAAAAGAGGAACAGGAAGACTGGAGATGGACATAGGTGGGAGAAGTGAAGGAGGAAGATCTTTTGGATCCCAACCTAGATGTCCGCGCTCTCTTCCATCATTTCAATGAATGATACTTTGACAAATCTTTAGGGGCATGCATAGTCGATTGGAGTTCCAAGTGCATGACTTTGTAAGAATTACCCTACCAACTTACCTTTTTTTCCCTACACACAGTTTTTTCAAATCAAATTTTTCACCATCATCGGTCCTCATTGAAATTTCGATGCACCAGAAAATCAATATGTGCTCTAAAATTTATTTATGGAAAATGAAAATTAAAATAAGTTTCATGAATTGATGAACAAAAATTGTGATCAAATTTGTAAAATTGCTAAAGGAAATAACAATTAGTGACTTCTTGATTACTACAACTTTTCTATGGTACATTCTATAAAAATTGTATACGAAGTGAGTATTTAAGGATCACGGGAACTTTGTTACCTAAATTATATACTCTAGAAGGGAATATTTATCCCTAGAGTGAATTAGGGGTTAGAAAATAGAAGAGCCTGACTTATTTTTAGCGCTTGGATTATTTGCAAGCAAGTAACCCTTCATCCTTGAGATATGAAGCTTCGACAATCTTTATAAAATGAATTGGTCTCCAGGGTCTATGTTTTTTATGGCAATTAGAATTACAGATTTATTTTAAAATCAGATCTATGAAACATTGAGTAGAACTTTAACTTCTAAATGTTTCAAGTTATATAGAATTGCAAAAACCTTGATAAGTCAATGGGAAAATTCTCTAGAATGCAAGAGGACTCATTGATTTCCTATCAAATAGAAAAATTTAAAATTTTAAGAACAGTTATGCAAAGAGAAATCGAGTAATTATGAAATGATTGAATGGAATAGAAGTTGTATTGAACATTATTCTATAGGAGTAAAGAAGGACAATGTTAAAGGGATTCAAGAATGAATGTAAAATACCACCTATTACAAAGGAAATCTAATTTAATCTGGCATATATTCAGTACTGGTTGTGGTTAATTGTGTTTATCTTGGGTAGTGAGGAGGAATGATTTTTATCCTCCTCACCCAGGTTCAACTCCCAGGAGTGATATATTGAGCTTATATTATGTATATTGTTGTAACAAATTTGAATTTGTTGTTAAATGATTGTATACCCTAAAGATTCTAGGGTTTAACCATCCTCAAAATGACGAAGAGTACACTTTTCCCAAATTTTGTGACTTGGAAAAAAATGTTCACTACTGAGCATAAATGGATAATGAGTGGATGATGGAAGTGTTGAAGTATCACCATGAGAGTTGTGAAATAAAGATAGCTATGTTGCAAAATTTTTTGAGAGGAGGATGGGAGAATGAGTTTTGAGGACAGTTAAAAGTTTCTTTCAAATTGAAATCATCAATTTTTTTTTTTTTTTGTATAATTTGTGTACGATAGGTAGAAAAATTGTATTATATCATATCAAAATGAGTAAGATCAGACAATGCTTCTATGCTTACTTTCCTGTCACAAGGGAAAATATACCAAAGACAACATTAATTTTATTGTCCAAATAAAGGACCTAAAATTGATAGAAAAAAGCCCATTATATCATACCTGCTAAAGATATTATAGCCTATTTTGCAGGCTTGAGACCCTATTCTATCCTTATTTGTCGTTAAAATAACATAAACAAGTGTGTTGTAAGTTACATGTAGAATTTCCAGGAAATTATGATATGCTAATAATAAAAATATGAAAAACGCTTCCTTTTCTTACAAACACAAAATTTCTCTACTCATTTTGCAGTGGAATTAGGAACATAAATAAAACATAGTCACACATTTTTATTTTTTTACTAGGGAACCCAACTGGAAAAAACCCTCTACTTGATGAGAATTTTATTGATAGAAAAAACTGAGCAATTGATCTCTTACAAAATACAGTTGTTTCAATCTGAAAGACACACTTGTCTTTCCTACTTGATCTAAGATTGAAACCCTTGCAAGACTGCTAATCTCTGTTGCCCTCTACCAACCTGTTCACAAGCTTCTTTTGCACACTCTTCCTCTCACAATCTCCATGCACAAACATGTGCTTCCTATTGCTTAGTCTCACTAACTCGTGCTCACCAAAATAATGATTAAACTTGTGCCTTTGTTCCTTCTTTTAAAGGAAATTTGAATGATTAAAATTAGTGAGTTTTCTAATTAAGGGATGCTTTTGTGATTGATTGAGTTAGCATGAGTTAACCGCTCATGCAACTCATCCTATTTTAAGTCAACCACTTGAAACTCAATAACTTTTGTTTTTCCTCAATTAACTCCCACTAGAAAATCAAGAACTAGACCTTCAATTTCAACACACCAATTACTTTCCACCTATCTCATCCTAATTTTTAGGGACCAATTCCTAAATTAAAGGAACTCATCCTAATTTATAGGGAATCTCCTAAGTTTTAGGAACTTGGGTCATGCACAAGAAGGATTTTTTTCTAGCTCCTATGATTACGGCACAAATCAAGGAACCCTTTTCTCACTAATATTTTCAACACTTCCTCTTAGAAAGGAAGGTGTTCTTAGAAGAACCTCATCCCCCTAGATCTATCCTCAACTCTACCAAGTTCTCCGCTACTGCAGCTGCTCCCTCTTAACTAGAAGAATTTCTTTCTTTCTTCTGCGGAACCTGCTTTGAAGACATGTTATTTCCCACCATGTTCTGCGAGTCCACCACTTTAGTTATAAGGTCCATGTACCCAGTGTATCCATGCGGCTGCTTCTTGATTCTGGAAGGCTCAACTGTCTTCTGATCTCCCTTAACCAAATCCTCTACCCACCTAGCTTGAACTCTCCAAATACTGGAAGTCTCTGACTGAGTGACTGCCTCTACTCACCCTGGGCTATGGTCCTCATCATCATCATCTTACTAGTCAACCCAACTTCCAACTAGCTTAGATTGAAACTGAGATACTGGTCAAGGCTCCATCATGAGAGCTCCATCCTGCTCTCGCTCAACCATCACTTCTCTACTTTGTGCACTACCTTCCTTGCTGCTTAGGGATGCACCTATCTCTACCTGCTTGTAGAGATTCTTCACCCTCAAACTTATCTGCTTCTTACATCCAAAAGTTAAGTGCTGGAGCTACGCCTTACCTCTACTGAAGATGACATCATATCGCTTGTCCTCAAGGGTGGCTACCGAAACAAATTCTGCCTCAATCCTGGAACATAAAGAACATCTCTGAGGTGAATGGAATTACCTAGCTTCCTCTAAAAGCTGACAATACCAACTCCTCTAGCTTCATACTAACCATAATCTCCTAGATAAATTTGAACATATATTTCCTTCTCCTTTAGGTGGTTGAAACTCTTCCGAATTTTGATCATGTGGAAGGAAGCTCTTGCCACATAATGTTATCTGTTGAGCTTTCCATGCAAGCCATCAATGATAAATCCTTCTCGAATTGGGTAGAAAAGTCATCTACCTCCTCTGATATAACAACATGATCCTTCTCGACCATCTTCTTCTTATCATGACACTTACAAGCATAATTTCCAAACTCATGGCAACAAAAGAACTTAATCTTACATAGATCCTTCTTCTTTCCCTTCTCATTGGACCTAGCCTCTCCTTGGCCCTTCTTGCCCTTAGCCTTGCTACCCTTGCCTGCAAGGGCATAGTTCTCCTCATCCTCTATCATAACTGATCTCCCTTCTATGGTACCTCTTCAGATCTCTTCCTGTATGCAGTCAATCCAAAACCTTTCCCACTTTGGGAAGTTCTCTCTCCTAGTAACAACATCCTGGAACCCTTTTGACAACTTGTGAAGTCTGAGTAAGGCAAAAATCACAAGATCATGATCAAATACAACCTCACCCACCCCACCTAGTTCATTTCATACCTGAGTGAACCTTGACAAATATGGGACGATGGGCTCATCATTGCTCATCTGGATACTCCTCAACTTCTCCTTAAGAGAAAGATTCCTGGTATCACTGGTACTTTGATACAACTTCAGGATTGTATTATACATATCATATGATGTCTTCTTCTCATGGATATGAGGCCCTATTTGATCCGAGTCCGGGTGTAACAAAGAACCCTTCCAAGACCTTTTACTTTTGTGATGTGTTAAATTGCATTTTTAAAAGAACATAAGTGAATACATATGCATGCTGTAAAGAAGAGGAATATGTCAATCATAAACACATGAAAACATAGGCTGTTGATAACGAAGTTTGTCTAGGAGGGACTATGTCTCTGGCCCCCATGTCAAGATGGTGTAGGCTGCTACATTAAGTGATGTCAATAGTGATGATGTACATAAGAGGTGATGTCGCTATCATACAAGGAAAATGCCTTCATGCAGGAGTGGCTCCAAGAGATGTTTCACTGTAGGAAACTCTCATTCAAAAAGGTACTCATATCAGTATGACACAAACTCATGTATGATGAGCATCCTGCCAACATGGCATAAAAGGGATCTCAATGCACACATACATGGCAACACAAAAGCATACCATCAACGTAACAACAAAGTGATATCAAACACAACATGACGAATCATGACAACAAGTAAATCCCACAGATGATTCCGCGTCACATCAAGTAGGAATCATGAAACAAGTAAGAAACAAGATCCATCATCAAGCATCAAACAGGGATTCATGCACCGCAATACACAGCAAAAGGAAGTACATGAACACACTGCATATACCTCACATCCTAGGGCCATCTGAGGAAAAGGATGTCAAGCTGTTGAAGCTGTTCGTACCATCGATCTCACGGCCTCGAATCTCATGGAAATCGTTGCTCGCACATGAATGTTGAAACCTGTACTCCACTTAGAAAAGTGGCCAAAAAATGAAATGAGCAAATGGAAAATTTAAACACACCATCAGATTTGTGGCGTCGAATAGTGCAAAAACGACTGTCAAATTTCTGAATTCTGAGAAAGTGGAAATCTAGGGCTTAAGGAATCTTTTAGATTCCCCTTAGATTCCTCAAAGATTCCCTCCTCCAGGGCCTCTGCAAATCTATTGCTCATATCAGGAAACTGACTGTGCCATCGGGTTCGTGTCACTGAGAGGTGTAAGATCGACATAAAGTTTGTCCAATTTGGACACTCCAAAAATTTTACCCTCCTGGAAATTTCACTTTATCATGGTTCCACCTGCAAATAAATTAATTAAACATTCGCCTCGATTTCCATGCCCGCTCCCGGTTCCTGCATGCCTGGGCGCACTGAAAAAAGATGGGTTTATAAATAAATTTTCGGTAGAGTATTCCAAGCATTAGTGTGTGGCCCAATGGTAATCTTAGTAGTTTGTTGAGGGGAGATCGGGGGATCAAATTCTGCCTCCCCACATAATCCGTGTACACATTAATTTTAGGCCACATACTTTTTTTTTAATTGGGCATTAATTTGTTGTTTTGTTCATGGTTCATGACATGGGGCCACCACATGGTGGTGAGCCAGCCCACATGGCTGGCACAAGCTCGGTACCCGCCAGCCTCCCATTTATTATTTCGTACATAGTGGGGGTGTGGGTTGGATCCCCCAGAGGTGGCCTGTGGTCATCCCATGGTTAAGAATTTGATTTATATTATGGGAGGTTCGGTTGGAGGGTGGACTGATGGGGGTCATGGCCCGTCGGTTCTTTGGTTTGATTTTTTTTTCCTTATATATATATATATCTATATATATATATATATATATATATATATATATATATATATATATATATATATATATATGTAAAAGAGTTTGGTGGGTGGCAGGGGTGGTGGCCCGCCACCCCTAATATATATTATATTTTTTATTTTTGTTAACATAATGGTCATTTTTAAATATTTCGAATTTAAGGGTTATTGGGCAATTTAATGAGGCCATAATTTCGCCCGCTTTCAGGAGCTAGATTTCATGTCCCGAGGTGGGTCAAATTGTAGGACACTTAAAATTGGCCCATAGCCCAACCTTGACCAAAACTTTTACTGGCTCGTTCTCCCTCATACGAGCTCGGATTGACGAACCATTCACACCTCCATGATTAGGACGATGAGATCTACGCTTTGGTCCTGGTTCAAAAGCATTATGGTCACTTTATTTTTAGAGATTTCATGAGCCCTCTTCATCCTATGTGTGTCCCTGGAGCCACCTGGACCACTATTTGATCTTTGACCCCTTCTAGAATGATATTCGTTTCCTTGATATCATTCTTATTATGCTGGGCCAATTGCGACGGCTCTTGAGGTGGTGCTATCGCCTTCTTGATCTACTCTCCCACCTTGTTATCTTCCAGCACTATCGTGATCCTCCCTTTCCAAGCTATGAAGTTTGATGCTCCCTCTAGATAGTGATCTGCTCTCAACCCTTGGTAAGCCATACCGCTTCCCCTAAGAGCTCTCTAAAAAATGTTCCCAGTAATAGTCTTGTAGTCTTTCACAAGAAGTTGTACTTAGGGCTCAAATAATTCTGCCTCTCCTATGAGTCTTGTAGTCCTTCACAAGGATTGAACTTAGGGCTTCTTTTGTCAACCCTCTAACAGTGTTCCAACCTATACACAAGCTCTCCTGGAAAAAAAAAAACATGTACACGAGTTTCCCACTTCTATCCAAACACGACCTCTACCAACCTAGCATCAACATGATACTTGAAAGGAGGAATATCATACATGAAGGATCAACTTATTTCTCAATTCTTATGGACCTTTTCTTGTACAAGTGTCAGCAACCTTTGGCCTTGGTTAGGGCTACTGTAGTAGCTGCTACAACACTCCTCTCGACCTTCTATTTCCTTCAACATCTACACTAAGCCTTCCTCTAGCACCCTTTCCACTTCAGTTGTGCCTGGGTTCTACTCGGCCCCTATAGAAACTTCTTTTGAGTCCTTCCGACCCTCCCAAATATTTGTTACAAGATCTCATTCTATCTCCAATAGACAAAATTATTGTGGCACGTTCTGAAGACATTATGCCCACTAATCTTGCATAGAAAACCTTTCAGACTTTAACCTTGTCACATAACCACCACCTTCGCAATATCTTCTACCTTGAGACATTAGAAGAAACATTATGTCAGCCTCCTTTCACTTTAGAGCAACACCTAAGGGACTTGGTTGCCACAAACCTCCTTTTCCTTGTGTGGTGCACTTGTGGTGATCTTAAATCTATTCCAAGAGCTCTTATACCATGTCAAAATTCCATGAAATTCTGATCTACTAATCAGAACAATCTGAAAAACACCTTTTTTCTTACAAACACAAAATTTCTCTACTCAATTTGTACCAAAATTAGGAACAAAAATAAAACACAGTCACACAATTCAAGACATTTTTTTTACTAGGAAACCCAACTGGGAAAAACCCTCCGCTTAATGAGAATTTTATTGATAGAAAAAACTAACCAATTGGTCTCTTACAAAATACAGTTGTTTCAATCTGAAAGACACTTGTCTTTCTTGCTTTATCTAAGCTTGAAAGCCTTGCAGGAATATTGATATCTGTCACCCTCTACTAACTTGTGCACAAGCTTCTCTTGCACACTCTTCCTGTGACAAGCTCCATGCACAAACTTGTGCTTCCTATTCCTTGGTCTCACCAACTCGTGCTCGCCAAACCAATGATTAAACTTGTGCCTTCGTTCCTTCTTTTAATGGAAATTTGAATGGTTAAAATTAGTGAGTTGTATAATTAAGGAATGCTTTTGTGATTGATTGAGTTAGCATGGGTTAATTACTCATGAAACTCATCCTATTTCAAGCCAACCACCTAAAACTCAATCACTTATGTTTTTCCTCAATTAACTAAGGACCTAGTTTAGCCCAGACCCAAAGACTACCCACCACAGGGCCAAAACCAAAACCATCTTTTGATTGAGGATAAGATAACTAGAGAGTGAAGATAAATAAAGTATAAAGGAATTGAGAGTGTATGGATTCAAACAAAACCACATCCATAGAATCCATAGGAGAATACAAAGTAGATCAAAGTCAAAATTAGGAAGAGAGCCGAGAAAAACTTTTCATGAAAGTAGTGTCAAAACTGGTAGGAAATTACCAAAGGAATTCTTGGGGTGAATTCAAAGCCTTTTATCATTGTTGTGAAGCTTGGAAAATAGAGAGAGTGAGCCATTATTGACTAGGCTCCAAGGATAATGAAAACAACCATTGAGCCATACGGACTCATAGAGTCAGTAATCTAGAAGCTTGAAACTTCGAGAGGGCTAAATTGAACTAGAGTGAAATAAAGAACATCATGAAGAGACTAAAAGGAGACTCGAAAGAGACTAGAGGAGAACATAGAGACTCAGAACCTCTAGTCCATTTAACATTGAAAGCCTGGAACTTGCAATTACATTTAAAAAACATTTGTCCAAGGGAAACTGATTTATAGTACTAATGCAAACCAATCCATAAAATCCAAGGGATGTGGATATGCTGAGTGATATGATTCTTGGGAAAGGTCCATGTTCCCATCATCCAACATTCTTGCAAACCAAATTCCAAAATGACATTCCCTATTTCCTCCATAACTATCGTATGTCAAATCTCCTTTGAGTGCAATGATTCCCTTTGGAGTGGAGCCCCATCGCCATACAAAACCAGCCTAACTCATGAACCTCTATAATTTCCAGTACATTGCTTGCAAATGGTGCATGTTGCTTATATGCATGCCTGCCAGGTGGAGGAGGAAACTATAATTTGATTGTTTTGCACTTGACCACTCATCATGCACTTAACCTGAAATTAATGCTCACCTTCCATGGGGAAAATAATGAAATTTAAAAAAATCAAGATATTCAAAATTGCTTCAAAAATTAAGCAATGAGTCAAAATAAACATGACACAGATACACACCATTCAGATTTTATATAAAATATATAAAAAATAAAAAACCAAAATGATATTTTAATAACATGACCCACATACAGACCATTCAAATTCTATATATAATATATTAATAATAAAAAAACTAAAATGATAATTTAGCTATTTAAAGTGAGTGAGTGGGTACATAGTTCAAATTTGAAAAATACATAAATATCATTTAGTCCAAACTTTCTGTCCACATTAAATCTTCACTGCAGACCTTTGAACCTCTCAAAAGCTTGAGAATGGTTGCAACTTGCTATGCATGATCCAAAGACCAAATAATTAGTATGGATTGCTTGCTCGTTGGTTTGTGTGCTTAGCAGACCAGTTATACATGTCTTCTTGCCTCCAGAAACATGTCAAATAACGTTTTTCTATTGTCGATCTCAAGTTTTTTGTTCTTTCACTGTTGTATTCATCATTTTCCAAGCTGACCTCATAAGGGATCACTCTTGGTTGAGTAGACACCAAAACAACTTGTTTTGGCACTTGTTGGGGCCACCAGGTTGAGGGATGCCCAGTTGTCTTTTGCACATCCTTGATTCTGGAAAGGGACACCTTGGGGGATGTCCATAATGAAAAGGGAGTGTCCCATTTCTTGGTCAAGTACCTTGCAACATGGGAATCCCATGGATGGGTTCCCTAGGTGTAGGATGTGTTCTTGTATAACATTGAATGAAAGATAACATAATGAGTTTCAAAAGAGATAAAATCAAATGTTAAAAGGCCCAAAAGTAAAAATGGGAAACAATTAAAAGAAAGAAGTCCTAAAGGTGTTAAGCATAAGTTTTCTTAGCTCCAAGGCCAAGAAGAATTGGGCAATACGATTCTTATGGTTCGCTGATTGTGTTTCTCAATTCCACTTTGCATGAATGGTATAGTATTGAAGACTTGCTTATGACACCTCTAGTGGTTAAAGTTGTCTGGAAGCTGGACGTAAGAGGTAATGACCCTACAATTAGCATAACAGTGGGAGAAGATTGCCTTTGAGATTTTTTTTTTGCTAATATGACAAACTCGATAAGATTCTAAAAGTAGGACCCCAGGGAAAGGGAACAAATACATCATGTTTAACCCTACTGGAATACTGCTTTGGCTTAAACAGAATAGCATGGAAATGAAAATAATTAAACTGATAGGATGAATAATGAATGTAACTGGTGTTGGCTATTGATTAGAACTCTTATCAGCATTTAGCACAAGCATGTTAACTGTTGTTCAAGTTTCTCATTGTGTTTATCTTTTGGTTCCATTTAACAATTGACTTAATTGGTTTATATAGATATACTATTCCCTAAATCCATTGTGGACGCTCATTCAATTTAATCCCTGTTTTGGAACCTTGTGCAGCATAGGTCCAAAGTCTAGTTCCAGTTCAAGCCAATGTTGGGCTTTCTTAGAGCTCTAGTCAAATCTGTTGTAGATCACAACACAAAGGAATTCAGGAAGCATTTCCTGGTATTTGTGAAACACATTTCTAGTTTTTCAATAAAAATTGTTGATCCAGGTGGATATTGGTGGCCACCTGCCAAGTCCACCTAGACCCCCACCATTGTCCCTCTTGACATTTTCAGTTTCCTTAATTATAGCACAATTTACTATTTTTAGCAGTTTTCGGGTCCTAAACTTCCGGAGCCGTTTTGAGGCCCTAAACGATGTTTTTTGGGAAATCCCGCTTTCTGCGATTTTTTAGATAAAAAATCGTTGTTTGCGTTATAGTCCTCAGAAAGATCTTTTCAACGGGCTATCATGCGCGTAAAACGGAGATCGTATGCCAAATTTACGACCCCGGGAAGTTGATGTACCAATTTACCCAAACGGGGCCCATAGTTTGGCGTTTTCATCTTCTAGGGTTAGGTTTTGGAATGTTAAGGGTTTTCCATTGTTTCTCAATAATAAATAGGCCTTCGAGCCTCATTGTAAAGACAGTTCGGAACAGTTCAGAGGCATGTAGCCGACACATCTCTTCTCAGAGATAAGCTACCATCGCCCTAGCTGGGTCATTTCTATTTGTAAGCATATTTCAGTATTCTCCATTAGTGAAATGAAGTATTATTTCCGCTGCATCTCTGTTTTTATGGTTATCGCATCTCTGTATTTATGGTTATCTCTGTAATCTATTGCGTTCCTGCTTAAATCCGGATCAATTGTTCACATCATTGATGTAAATAGATCCCAACGATTGCAAGGTTAAATGAACTCTTAATCTTGTTTGGTTTTGTGTCATGATTTTCATATTGTTACAACTATATCTACGGTGTGTGGGGACCTTGTGTTATCCAATATATGAAATATCTTTATTGGGCATAATTATGTAGAGTAAGGTATTGATGCATGACCCATCTCCCATGAGAACGAGTCAAAATGATCAATTCATGACTAATCTTCAAGCGAGATGTGTCATGAATTATTAACTTTCTCTACACAGTTGATTCCAAAAATAATAATTTATATTTAGAGGTTCTCTTCAACTTTGGCATTATGATGAATTGGTTGTTATTTTTTATGATTTTTAGGGCTAATGTTTGCAGAAGGTAATCTTCTGTGTTGCTATTTGCCCACTGAAATTCTAATTTTTTTCATTTTCTTCAGTGATTAGGACCAGAATCCAGTTATTTGGAAAGTTTGTTGTCCAATTGTCAATTGGAAGTTGTATACTTAGGGATCTAGCTTGCTAAATTCACAGGGAACCTGTACCACTCACAATTGAGAAAATGAAAATTGCACTAATTATTTCCGCTAAACATTCAAGCTGGTACACTCCATTTTTGGTTTGGCACTTCTGTTAGAAGGTTAGTGTGTTACTTGTATTATTTGTAAGTGTATCATAGTGTGGATTTACTAAAACTAAAGATAGTAACCTGAGTTGTATGCCATAATTATGAATTCATCTTGTTTGTGGTGTCCTAATATGTTTCTTAATGACTTTTTAGCTGGCAGAGTAACTCATATTTAAACCAAAGAAAATTTAGTGTACCAATATATACATTTTAGCTTGTCATTTTTCAACAGTCCACTTTCTCTTGTGAAGATATCTTTGCTTTGAGCATGGGATTTTCTTTATTATTATTTCAATATTTGGTTTCTCTGGATAAATATAATATATTTGCAGTTGCTTCATATTGAAGTGGATAAGGGTCTTCACTATTATCCATGGGGTGTTGGTAGGAACATTATCTAATAAGAAGTTAGGGAAATATCCATTACAACTTGTCAACTACATTATCTATCAATAATAAGCATGGTTATGCATCTTGACATGGATGTCCTTTTGCAGTTTTTCCTATATCAACTATTGAGAGGGCTGAAGTACATACACTCAACAAATATTCTGCATAGAGATTTAAAGTCCAGTAATTTGCTTCTAAATGCAAACTGTGACCGAAAAAATGTGATTTTGGGATTGCACAGACTACTTCAGAAACAGACTTTATGACAGAGTATGTTGTTACTCATTGGTATCATGCACTAGAAACACTATTGAAATGTCCTGGGTATACAGCAGTCATTGATATCTGGTCAGTGGGCTGCATTTTTGTGGAGAACTAAAGCAGGTGCCCTTGTTTCCTGGTAAAGATTATGTTCAACAATTAATGCTCATCACTGAGGTAAATGCTTATTCATTCTTTTTTTTTTACAAAGATGGGCAAGTCTATGCTTAAAACATAAATGATTTGATGTCAATGATAACAATTGAGATACAAATTGAAATGGGCTGCTTTACCTATCTTAAATCATCAAATGATAATTTCTTCTGCATTTGGTTTCTTAATAGTTAATTGGTTCACCAGATGACTCTGATCTTGGCCTTTTACTGAGTGACAATGCTAGAAGATACATCAGGTAACTTCCACAGTTTCCTAAGCGATCTTTTTCTTAGAAATTCCCTAACATGGCTCTAGCAGCTGTAGATTTACTTGGAAAAATGCTTGTATTTGATACAAGAAAACACATTACATGTATTTTACTTGTTTCTCTTATAATTGGCTAGTTATTATTATTTTCAGATGTGTTGTGATAGCATCAGGTTTTTTGCCCCGGAGAAGGGAAGTTCTACACTGAAGATGTGCAATATGATTTTAGTTTTTCTTATCTCATCTTCAACTGAATCATGTTATATGTTATTATTGTGTTGCTCTTTAGTTCAAGAGGCCTTGAGTCACCCTTACTTGCCAAGTCTGCATGACATCAATGATGAAACCAGCTGCCCCAGTCCTTTCAACTTTGATTTGAGTAGCCCTCGTTCACTGAGGTACATATAAAAGAGCTCATTTGGAGGGAATCTCTTAACTTCAACCCAGGCATGATGCAATAGCTGGAGCAGACAGACTTGATATTTATCTTGCAATCCCTCTTTACTAGTTATGTTATTATGTTTCTGCAAGGAAATCCTTCTCTTGGTTTGTTATTGCCTTCTGAAGGTTTGCAGAACATTGTGTAGGTGTGCAAACTTATTTTATTAGAGTCAGGTTTGCTTTTATTCTTTGAAGGTCTGGTAAAAGAAAAGGAATTGATGGATATGCTTACATATCGATTGGGGAAATTGTGTATTCCTAATCTGAGCTAGCTATTGGCCTCTACTTTATTATCATTGGACATTAAAATGTAATTGGGAAACTTAATAATCTAAAGTAAACACCAAAGGAATTTCTAAGTTTTGTCTTGCAAACATGATTTCATACATTTGGATTTCCAAGTGTGACAGATTACTTGAAAATGGTGCCATCTTTGGTACTAATAACATTTCTTGGTATTTTGTACACCACACTCTTGAAAAATTATATAATCTAGGAGTTATATCCATAACTGGAAATTTGGAATAGGGAGTTGGTCGTATGGCTGAAAATTTTGATAATATTTGATTTGGGAGTTGATCGCAGGAGTTAGAGGTCACTTTATTGTGCTCTTCTTTATTGCAATGTATACCTTGGTCTTGATGTCCTGTAATTAATTCCTTAACCAATGTCTGATTTATGGTGTAGAATTCTCAGTTAATTGGTGGAAATGAACAAAGAAGATTGTTTATGAAAGATATGCCAACACATTTTTAATGGTTTTGATTGTTTAGAACAGTTTTAGTACTACTGTAATGGGAAGGCAAGGAAATTTAGGGTCCTTGGTGGTTTTTGTCAATGATGTTCATGAAACTGAGAAGGTATGAAAATGTTGAGGTCATCAATGGTAGTGTTTGTTGGACACCTAATCCTCAATGGGTTAGTGTGGAAGCCGAATAGACAAAAGGAGTCCAAGAGACCTTGGGATGTGGAACACAATGGTCAAACCATGTACTATAAATGTATATTAGTTGTTAATAAAAATGTATTCTCATGTTTTATGTTTCAGATTTTGTCTTTGCCATGTGTGTGTTTAACATGGTATTAGAGCCATGATGTGTGGCCTTCTCCACTGGGTGTTTTGCCATTGTGCACTATTTTAATTGTCCTCTCTGCCTTTTACACTGTCCTTCCTGTAGAAATGTTACATTTACCTCATAGTGAATCTTGTCAGCAATATTGTAGTCATGACTTTCTGCCCATATTCTGCATTTTTGCAGCCTGACATATCTAACCTTTGCATCTGTCCCTTTAGGAGCAACTGAAATATTTCTTTGCAAAAAAAATCTGCATACGTTATGTTTCTGGTGTCAGTACAATCACTCAGGCCAAAATGCCTCCACAATTCCTGGGTTATCAATGCTCCCATATATGTTTTATGCTGCCCATATATTTACACTCAGTATTTGCTATCAGTGTTTAACACAGCTTCGTTGTTTAACGCTGCTCCAATAGAGGTATATACCAGCGTTGTCCATATTCATTTAAACATTTACACTGCTCACCTCTGCCATTTCAAAATGACTGCTACCTATCAGTGATGGCTTTAGACTACCACCTTCTAACTCCTGGCAAGTGCCCCATGCCCGGGATATGTTTTTAGAAGTGCTCGGTTTTGAATCTCAGGAATGACTACAACTCTGTATAGTTGTTTTATAGCACCTGCATCTGATAACTGAGAACTACCTGGCCTGACGTTTTAATAGCCTCTATAAATAAACGGAGGTTTTAGGAACAAACCCAATATGAAAGAGTGAACATCCATGCTTAGGGTCCATCATTGCAGATGTTAGTGTCCATCCCACTCATGCAAAGACTTCAGGTGAGGTTTGGAGCATTTGAATCACTCGAATAACAGTTCCAATACTCAACAAGAAGATGCTTTGTACATCATATTTTCACATGGTGTTGATGGACGAAGGACGAGTTTGATATCACATTCCATCAGCTGATGCACCATATCTTGAAGCCACTCGAATGTCAACTCAGACTGTTTGTTGAGTTCCTGACGTAGATCTAGATAAATCCTGAACCATTCACCTAACATTCGGTGCACGTAGGCTTGAATCGTTCACCATGGAACTAGATACTTCTCACAAAGATCAAAGTATTTCAACACCTGAGCTTCCTGATTAAATGGATTTTTAAGTTCATGTTCAGTATGCTTCACTCTCATATTTTTCTAGCACCTCTTTTGCCTCGGAGCTTGAATTATCTTCCCAGCCTGTGGTTGATCGAACTAAAGGTTTGTCCTCTGAGCCCACACCTATCCACTCTGTTGTCTCATTCCCAAATACTACGCTGTCTCTCTAAAAACAGATTCTAGTCTATGCAATTACTGTGTGAACCATGCCGCTGTTCTGGGTATTAGAAATTTAATGCAAATCGCTATAGATGCCGACGTATTTTTGGGCTTTTGACACATTGATATAACATGATGTTGATCTAGTTGAATTGAAGTGAACTGGTTTCATCAAGGACTATGCCTTAATTGAGTATTAAAAATTTAAGGAGGCTCAGGTTGCAATAACGAATATTAATGGAGCAAAATTATTGACTGAAAACATATCTGTTGATTGGGCCTTCGGCAATGGTCCATTTAGACACAAAACTGTTTTTCGGAGGTCACCGCCTGGGGGTCATCACTCAAGGAGTCATGTCAGGAGAAGATACTGAACAGTGAGATCTATAACAGCTGGTAGTTGATTTGAGTTATTACTAGTCTGTGCATGACTCATTGAGTTGGTTTGAGTTGGTTTTGGTATTTGGTATGTATTATTTCATAACACATATTATCAACCTGTTAATCTGTACTAAAGGATGATGTAATTAAAGCACTTTTAACAGTTATGCGTTGAGGTTGAGACCCTTCATCTGTGAGTGTGGCATGAAAGAAAATCTATCTTTCAGAAACCGCTGCACTTCATATTTCCCTTAATTCTTGTACAGTTGTAATTGCTTATTTATATATTAGCAAATGTTAAGCGCTATATATACCTCAGTTCAGTGCATTGTATAGTTCTGTAGTCTGGGGTATTGACATTTGTTGTCCAGTTGAATTTGCTAACCAGTCATATCAGAATTATATTTTCTCCCATTAAGAGTAAAATTTTGCAGCAGAAGTTTTTGTTACAGCATGCATCAAATGTATTAGCAGTTCATTTCAGTCTCCGTATGATGTCTCCTTCAAGAAATTCATTTCAATCACCGTGTGTTGGAATAATGTTGTATTGAACTATTGATGCGTTGAACCCATGACCATTGTGCAAATAATTTGAGACATGCGATATGCTTCAGTGATCTGACACAGAAGGGTCTAATGAGAAGATTGCTTTAATTGTTGGGGTGATATCAGTGTTATATGCACCCTATTGTCTGCTATTTGTTTGCAACAACAATTCATATTTATGAGTGTTTTACTTGTTGTTTTCAGCATCGCAATATAGTACAGGACAAACACATGTATAAATTCCAGAGTGCGCTAGCTTGAAGTGCTTTCAATTTCCTTCAAATACTCGAAATATGAAGCCATAAATTGAGGAACGGAATTATTTCAAAGGGGACAAGATTGTTTTATATCGACGGTGCTGCAAGTGTCTACATATTTCTTTCTAGAGAATTCAAGTGCTTAAAATTATTGTCATTATTCTGCATTTTTCTTGGCACTCTTGAACTAGAGAAAATGGGGAAAACTTATAAAGTATTAGAGTTTTTGAAAATTCTGATACAGTCTACTACTAATGACACAGTAAAGATAAACAAATACTCTCTGGTTGACATTAGAATTTGTTTGCAAAATGCACAAGAGAAGATAGAATTTTTGCAGCTCGAAACTCAGCTACAACAAGAAGAATTAAAACAGAGGAGTCATCATTCTGAACATATTTCTGTTCAGAAGATTGAAATAGAATCCCATAAAGGAAATTGTACATGCAGATGTAGAAACTAAGTTTTCACTTCCAAAGCCCATCATCAGACCTTGGGAACAGCTTGTCCATAACAAGCACAGAACCAGTCTTGGATATGACAAGGACTTGTCCTTTCATATTCTAGACTACTCCAAACCAATCCAATTTCAAAGTGCTAGATTCATTCATGACAGTTCACCACAAGTTGTTCCAGATTCTACTTCACTTCCACAGCAACAACAACAGATTGTGAAATTCCAACACTGTGACCAAGTTGGCCATTTGAAAGATCACTATTTTGATCTTCATCCATGTAAGCACTGTCATAAAACCACCCATTCTTCACACAGATGCTTCAGAAACAAACATCCTGCAAGAACAAAGATTCATCTTGGATGGATCATCTCTTGGAAATGGGCATCAACAACCAAGAAGATATTCCAATCACATGTTAGAACTTGTTCTAGAGTATTGAACAGTCTTGTAGTTGAGTTGTCTCCATCATCTCACCTTGTATCTGACAAGGGGGGAAATGATGGTCATCTACAAGCTTTAAAGTCACATCAAGCGAGCCTGAGCCACAACCTGCCACACCAGTTTCAGAGTTGTAGCCAGAGGCAAAGATGCCCCTGAGCATGCCTTCAGTTGGTAATTTGGGACACTTCCTCTAGCAAAAGACTTCAGCTTCTTGTCAGTTTTGGAAGAATTCTAGGAACGAAATTGAGAACACATCCTCTAGCAGAAGGCTTCATCTTTTTGCCAATTTTGGAAGAGTTCCAGGAATTTCATTAAGCATTCCAAAGTTGTTGGTCATCCTTAAACCATCATAGGTTGAGACTTCCCTTTTCACGTTGAAGTTCTCCCTTTTATGCAGGGTGAAACCTCCCTTTCATGGTTGAAGGTTTCCCTGTTCAAAACAATAGGAGCACTTCCTCTAGCAGAAGACTTCAGCTTCTTGCCAATTTTGGAAGAGTTTCAGGAATTTCACTAAGCTTTCCATTGTTGGTGGTCATCCTTAAACCACCACCCTTTATACCAACATTTCAGAGAGAACATTCAGCCTAGTGCTGCCATGCATTTTTGCACATTTTGTATTACAACTCTCTTCTTGGACTCATACATAACCCTTCAGATTAAGGGGGGGAATGTTAGACACCTAATCCTCAATGGGTTAGTGTGGAAGCCGAATAGACAAAAGGAGTCCAAGAGACCTTGGGATGTGGAACCCAATGGTCAAACCATGTACCATAAATGTATATCAGTTGTTAATAAAAATGTATTCTCATGTTTTATCTTTCAGATTTTGTCTTTGCCATGTGTATGTTTAACAGTGTTACAAAAAAACCAGGATCTCAACATGCCAACTCTGATGAAAATATTTATAAAAGCAGGGAAATCATGGAAAAACACATAAATAATGAATTTGTGCTATTAAAATGCCACTGGAGGTGCTTGTAAAATGAAGTAAGATTTTCTGAAAGTTATTTACTTTGTACAAATTGTCTACTTTTAACAGTATGGATTGTGTTGATAAAATGTAGTGTAGATCCTATATTTGTTCACCAATCTAAGATTTTGATGCTGGTGCTGGTTATTGAAGTACTGAAAGGATGCTTCAAGTGAGAATCTTGAATTTTCAACAAGGGATTATAGAGCATTTGAGGGTGTGCAGTCACTCTCTGTCTTGTGTGTACAATGCACATTCATTGGAACAACCTAAGATGAGTACACATGTGAAATCTTCATGAGTGGAGATTACAGATTACTTTGAAGTCAGTAGAGTACAAATAATATAGATAGATCCAAGATAACCGGAGGTGTGATATGAATTATGCTAATTGGAATTTAACAACCATTTTTTTAATTCTTCCTTTTTCTTTAATCAATGCTTTTACTTGGAAATAAGTGGTTTTTTTGTCCTATGATTTTATTTGATATTTTTGGCAACCATTTCTTGCATTATGATTCAGAACTTTTAGTCTTTGTTGCTTTTTAATGCTAGATGATTTTTGGCAACTCTGTCTATAAAATGTAGCATGGACAACTGCGAGTGTAAATGAAGTTTACTTCTCACATTTGATAAATTGGATGCGTTATGAATTTCAGTGTCAAATTTGCAAAGACCTGATAAAGAATGACCTTCAACTTTAGATTGTATGAGAAGGGATGTTAATAATGAACTTTGTGTTGATGTTAGTTGCCATTGGCACTGGTAAGACAAATGATTATTTTATTTTGAGGTAGGTCCCTTATTTATATGATAACAGACTATCTATAATGCCTCCTGTTAATATGTTGTCTTGATGTAAATGGGAAAAGTTATGTGCTTGTATTAACTTGCAGACATCGACATACTTGTGATGGGGAGTACATAATGATAGCTGAACCGCCAAGGTACCAAAACAAAGGAAAACATGCTAAAAGCACTGGCAGGTAAATAATAGCTTTTGTTGTCTAGATTCATCTAATATTAATTGAAAGAATGCAAAGTCTTTTTTTTTAACCTAAGTCGCATGAAACTTGGAATTGGGTATGGGTTGCTGAAACGAGAATGTTTTGAATGTGTGACCCCAAACAGGTTGTGTGCACAGATACATATATTACAAGAAAATAAGAATGATACACATCAATAACAATCAGGCAATAACAAACACCGAAAGGAGGAGATACAATCATTTTTCTTTTGGTGGGGATCAGGTTAGTAGCCTTGGAAGCAGAATTGACAGAAATGACAAGAGAAATTCAAACTCTGTGCAGGTTCTTTAGGTCTAGTGATGTTGGTCTTGGGTATTTAGCAGTTTAGCGTAGTAGAGAAGCAAAACAAGCTAGGAGAGATGGCATTGGCATTGTCTCTCACACAGATAACAATGGAGGGTCTTTTTGCAACATAAAGAATCTAGATAATGGAAATAAGTTTGTGGTGAATGAAGTAGGCGAAGATGGCATGTGAAACAAGCTCTCAAAGACACAGAAACTGGCAAGAAGCTAACCATGGAGGAGTTTGAGAGAGCTGTTGGGAATTCTCCTATTGTCCAGGAAATCATGTTGTGGGAAAATGTGGAACATGCAGAGGAGAAAGAGGATCCTGACTCAAATGGAAGGGCTTAGTTTCAAGTCCAAAAAGAAAGGGGGTTGGTTAAAAACTATCAAGGTTATTTTCCACACAATTTGGGGGACCAAATATAAGAAGAGAAGTGATGAGAGGGGCACTTCTTTCGAAAAGGGGGGAAGGAGATCTAGTTTTGCTACAGATGATAGTCAGAATATTCTCCTGTATATTCCACAACAGATGAAAGTGCGTCAATATGGAAATTCTTGCAAGGAATTAACAGTACTTTACATGCATCAAGAAATCCAAGCTCATCATGGCTGTATTTGGACGATGAAGTTCAACGTGGATGGTCATTATGTTACTAGAGTTGGTCAAGACCCTGTTATTTATGTGTGGACACTAGAAGGTGATAGAATCAGACCGCAAATTTGCTGCATCTGCCAATAAACCAGATGATAGTGCCTCCAATGCCCTATTTTACAATCAATGGTTCACCAGAATTGGTTTCCTTGAATATTGAAAACCTCGTAGATAAAATGAAAAGAGGAAAGGCCACCTCTGGTAGAAAGAGATCGATAATGGACTGTGCTTTGCTGCTGGAAAGTGTATTCTTGCTTTCGGAAAAACCAGTTTGTTCTTTTGAAGGTCATTTGGATGATGTCTTGGACCTTTCATCGCCCCATAGTCATGTTATGATGTCCCAGAAAAATAGAAAATTGTATGAAGCCATGCAGGAACTGTGTGTATTCTCATCTTCTTATGTAAATAGCATTATGATATTAGATCAGCCATAGAAATGTGGCGAGTTTGTGTTTGTTAGAAGAGATTTTTAACTAATTGTATGCCTATGGACATCTTAGCTGTTTCTGAAATTAGCTATGATGTTGGCTGTTGTTTGTGCCCTGAGGAAGCTTCCACCAGGACACTGCTGAAAAATGACAAAGAACTTCCCCATTAGGCCAAAAACCTGTTTAAAATGGTTGAGTTCCATTGCCACCTTGTCCGTCCAGTGCATGGTATTGTATTTTCTAGGACAAGTTGGTCATGACAACTATTTTATTAGTTAAACCTAAGTGTTTCATTTAATGAATGTCCAAAACAAACAGGACATGAATGAGAAATCCATATAGGGTAAATATAATGTATTGAATATATAGATGAGGGAGAAACTTGGGTTGGTGGAGAGCAATTGTCTTGCGAAAAGTAAGGGTTAGTTTTGTAACTTGTTTCCATGGATCTTTTCACCTTCAACAGATACAACAACCTACATCAGATCCAACTGTCATGGCTCCTGTGTGTGGCAGAGGTGTTTGTAGTGACAACACAGCTCTGGTCAAGGATCAAGAGAGGTGCAACAGTCTTATAGAGTGTGATCAATCATAGGAGTATATACACTAACCTTAGGAGCAGTGTTATCCTTAGCATAGTGGCTATTTTAGTGTGTTGTTCCAGAGTTAGTTGTGTTCTTTTGTTAAGCTTTAGTCAACTGTTGTTCTAGATTTGGATTAGGCACTAACCTTAGGAACAGTATTATCTTTAGCGTAGTAGATACCTTAGTGTGATCCCTTAATTCAGTTAATGACTACCATGCAACTGAGGTTCATACCGAAGTTGTGACAGCTCACAACCTTAGGATGGGTTTTTTGGAGCTTCTAGAAGCCAAGTGGTTGTGACTTCTGGAAATGCCCAATATCCTAAGGCTGAAAACCCATCCTTGCATACTAATACCACCCTGCTCATGAGACATAGCACCACCTACAACAAAATTCCAAGGCACTTCTACTGAAATTGTGACCTATGGCAGGATTTATGAATCTTTTCTCCAGTTGGAGGTCAGTTGGACCGTGTACATTCAGTTGAATGAAATAGAATTAAGGCACGTTGCGTAGTCTTTTTTTTTCCCATCTCTTGGACTAACGTGTGAACTACTGAATCATCTAGTACAAATTTTCCTCCAGAAGTTGTGAAAGGTGTGAACCCAACCACTACTCTTTATCAAGTTATTACTTATTGGTGGTGGTGTTGTTGTTAGAGTGCACATGGTAAATTACCAAGTGTTCATTAAAAGGTGTCAAAATATATTCAGAGTTGAGTTTCAAAGGTCTATGCAATCTTCAAAATGCATGAAAAATTGAGAAATATCATGGAAAAGTTGGGGATATCAATTCAATATATATTTGTCTAGGCTTAAAGTGTCCAGATTGCCTTCTCACTGTGACTTGATAGACATCAATAGTAACATTATACCCAGATTTAGGTTTTTGTTTATTATATGCTAAGTGGCCATTGTCATGAAGGTCAGGAGTTTTCAAAGTGCCATCCACTTCTTCTTCTTTAAGTTTGAAAGCTTCAAGTGAGATGCGCCCCAGATAATAGATGATCTTTTTAAAACATCTGTCTTGTTCACAACTTTGATTGTGAACAAGACTGTAATACTGTCATCAACATATCATCACGACTACTGGACTTGTAATGATATCATGCATTATGTTGAACTGAAAAGGGAACAAAAATGATGTTGAGTTGCATTTGCTGAGATGTCATAGAAGGGGCAGTGTCATACATAGAAGGACTGATGCTGCATATGGCTAAAAATATTTACAGGGTTCTATCCTTGATAGCTGTAGGTCTATATACTTTCAGGAATACCATTATTACTTGAGAGTTACATAATTGAAACTTTTCAATAGAAGGTGGATTGATTCTTGAATCAGATGCTTCCAGATGCTTTCATTTCTTGATGCCCATAGCTGCTATAAGATAGGAAATCTCCATAAGATGGCTCATCTGATATTGGGCTGATTATGTCAATGGACAGAAACATATATATCATCATCATTTGTCCCAGTAGTATGTACAGATGTAATAATCCCCCTCTTTTTTTGTTTATTTGAGCTGTTGCCTGAGACTGAAGGACAAAGTGATGAGACCTTACTAATGATTCAAATATCATAATTTTGGTCACTGTCAAGTAGCACAATCCTCCATATTCTGCATATGAACTTCTGTAAGTGAATCATCACTGCTCAAGATATATTCCAATGATCATTCCTATACATCTCTATCTCTCATAATTGTCAATTTATATAATCTCCACTAAATAACAACTTTTTCGTGAATCAAGCATCTAACATATTTTTAAGCTCAACAACATCAATTATGCTACTAGGATGGAGTAGCACAAAACTAAGATACTGTCAAGAAGATAAATGTGTTTTCATAAGGTGTTGTTATATAAAGTTTGCAAGCCTTTACTGCTAGACTGATCAACTTGCTTCAACAACACTGAATTCACGATGTCATAACCACACTAGTGAAAAGACCAAGGCTTCTCTATGCTACTGTTGTTGTCTTATGAATTGGATTCTGTATTCAATCTGCCCGTCACTATAGCTGCCTTCAGGAGATCTCTCAAGACTGCTACAAGATTCCATCATACATAGCTCTTGTGCCTCAGGTCTGTGGATTACCGATGTTCTGCTTTATGTCCTTTGGTTCTCTGTTCAGATTAAAATCATAATGGACATTATTCTTAAAGAGCTATAAGACTGTCATCCTTGAGGAGGGATGAGGACATATATGTATGAATTTTATGAATCCTTAAAAATGTCTTCTCTGATGCTCAAGTGCTAATAATAAAAAACTGATGGAGTGTTTCTTCGACATAGTTGTAAAATAGATGTAGCATTATTTCTTTTGCTAAACCATATGATCTTTCAGAAGTTGATCATTGAAGTAGAGCTCCCTTACAAATTTGTTTTGATATCAGCTCAAGAATTTATGTTGGAGTTATGCATCCTTTCTCTGAGACATATCTTTATGCCAATTAAAGATCTAGTGTTGTCTCTATTGGATTTCTTATTTTCAATTTTTAGATTAGACCATAGAGAGTAAGCTTCATGATCTATGCAGGGTTGTGATGGTGTTTGATATACCAGGGAATCCAAGCTCACTGTCACAGGGATCCTAGCTTTCTACAAATCTTCAATATGTCACAGGACTCAATGTAAATATGAAAAGACTGATCATAGGAATATTCCCATCAACATAATTCATGCTTCGACCATGGCACAATCAGTGGATTAGTGGACCAAGAAACTCGTCCCTTGATCAATGCATGACCAAGTAATTTGATTATTATGTCTGCATTACAAAACCATGTATTTTTATTCTTTTGGCTTCGGTGCATGTAGGAGTTCCTTCTACAACTCAAGATTTCTTTAATCGAGATTCTCAGAAAAGAACTTCAATTGTTCTTGAACAGAGGCCACTAACCAAATGAATAAACATAGAAAAAAATATCACTTCAGACTAGAAATACTCCAAATTGTTTGGTGTATAGAGGCCAAGTGGTTTTGTACAACACAAATGCCTAGCACTTCGCCCTTTCTTATGAAGCTCCAGACCGCAGATCTGATCCTTAGTGGGTCGCAGATCTGAACTGCAAAGAGACACAAATATGCATGTGAAAAGTTATAACCGCCATAAAAAAAACTTACTCAACAAATATCGTTAGTAGGAGTTAACTACTGAGTGGTGTGTCACTGTCACTGCAAAAATTTAGTGAAACCCCTAGAAGCAAAACACATGTGACAGATAAGAGCCCATCCAATATAAAAATATTTTGGACAATCCTCGCAGAAAACATATTTGTCACTTCCTCCTGGAAACCCTAATTTTTCCTAGTGGTTACTTGATTGGCCACCAAACCTGACCATCAAATCTCGCTTTCTTTAGAATATTTGGATCATAAATAGAAACACCACAGGAAGCATATTCGTTACTGGATTTCCATGGAATGTTTACCTTAGCACAAAATGACTGTGAATCTGTAAAACCCTTCGTTGTATAATCACAGTGGCCTCAGTTTGTCGTAGATCACTTCAGAATGGGCAAGCTCTGTCATAGAATTACTCCAGGCACCAAATAATAAGATGACTCATAGTATCTTCACCGAAATTTGGTACCACGAGATCTTGATCTGGATAGAATATCTCCAAGAACTCGTATGCGCCATATCTCAGTGAGATGATTGCCTCTAATGACTTAGACAAGAATTAGATCTGCAACTTGAAAGAAAAAGTTCAGACTCTTGCTTGGGCTTGTCCTCACTAGCTCTAATACCATGTTAAATTTATGACATGTTTTTTTTATTAGGATAGATTCTTCACAGTTCCATATTAGCCCATTTCTTAATTCAACTATCATATTAACACTTTCTGAAGAGAGAACATAATAGATGATGAAGACAAGCCAAGACAAGAGAACACAATAATATGGCACAAGCCAGGGAAAAATCCCCCAAGACGGGGAAAACCCTTGATCAAATATTCTTATTATTAATGTCAATTGTTTAGCAAAGAGAGAGAGTGTACAATAGAACAAAGTGAAACAGACTTGCCAATTTGAAAGTCCAACCTTAGACAAGAAAGTGGCTCAATGTCTGCAACTCCAACACTATGTCAAGATAGGTTGCTCGTGATTTGGTTAGGGCTGCATATTATATGTTGTTGTCTCACTCAATTAACCCAACATACATCCATTCCACTACAATTGACCTAGGCACATAAGGAGATTCCTTTCGCTGGCACTTGGGGCTGACTTAGATCCAACATAAGCTGCTTTTGGTTCTTTGGACTAGTATCTGCGATCCTTGCTGAGACAATAGATCAGGAGAGTGGTCTTAAAAGATAAGAGATTCTTTCTTAGGATGATCACAAACTGTCCCACAAATCATTACACAATTCAGCCTCATGTTCTGGTCGTTGATTTTATCCTGCAATTATAAGAGTATTCCCTTCAGTCCAACGACTGTCTCTCATGAGTATCTCGACCCGTGACAAGAAAGAAAGCACAAAACATAAACCCTTTTGACGTCCTTCTGAACTCGATTGCCTCAGACTTGATTTTAGACATTTGATGATGCAAATGAAGATGGAGGACGCCTCTATATATATGACAATTTGTCCTTATGAAGGTGAAACCGACCTTGACATTTGGAGGCAAATTTGAATTTCAAATTTTCAATTTTCCCGCTTTAATAAAGTCATGACTTGTAGGATTTCTTTTAAATAAATAAATATTTTCCCTTATCCAAATTTGGTGTTCTATAGGTCGATTTTGGTCCTCTCGAAAAGAGGAATTCAATGCCACAATTATCTTCCTCAAAGGACTTGTCCAAAGTGGGATTTGGCCCTAGTTGCCAATTTTAACAAAGTCAGATGCCAAATTTGTTCCATTTTAATTGATACACATGACAAAAAGGGACATGTGACACATATCCTCCACATGGGGTGTAGAGTGTACAACTCCATGCAATGAAGGGAGAATGGAAAAGTGCATTGTGATTTTGGTTTTGTAGCCTTAACTGCATATGCAATCACAACCCCTACAAACTTAACCTAACAGGGTATCAAACTGAATGCTTCAACCCTTGTAAAGTTCAATTCAGATGATATAGAAGTTTGGAAGCATGCCATACTAATGTGGTGATCCATTTGCTCTCCTAATACTTTGTATTTCTATTATTCTTTGAGTTTAGTATAGATCTGAGAGTTTGAAATTACTAGACTGCAAAGATTTCTCAAGGTTTTAGCTTTCTTTTCCTTTCATGTGTATTATATATAAATTGTACTCACACGCGATTGTGTTTAATTTCATTTTGCTTGCAGTTTCGAACGCCCAAGGTGATTTACAAGAAATATGTAGGCCTCTTTTTCTCCATGTGTGTGGAAATCACTGATAATGAACTAGCTTAGTTGGAGAGCATTCATTTATTTGTTGACATATTAGATATAATGATATTTCCCATCTAGCAGGTAAAATGGCTTATGACATTTGGATTAGTTTTCTTTTTTTTTCTAAATAATTTCTCTTTGTATTATGTTAAGTTATCATCTAATAAATTGAAATTTTGCAATAATGATGCTTAATTTTTTTTCCATAAAGTGAATGCTTAGGCTAAATCTAAAGCATTAAAAATTTCACCTAGACTCTTATCCTCATGAACTCCCTAACCAGCTTGAAGATCTTGCTTCCAGTATCTATTGATTTTGACCTTCATTAGGCTACTATTGAGGAATATAACAACATCCTTGATAGTACCATCATGTTTTATATCAGTGCATCATGTTGGAGAACTGAATTGTATTGCAATACTACATTAGATATTTAGCTTTCTTTTTTGACATGGATATAGTCCTTTGTATCTATAACAAAGTCCTAGAGAACTACTATCAATTATTACTATTAGGGAATTAACATTGGAATCCATGACCACAAGCACTAAGAATCTAGTCCTCAATCATCAATGTGCTATATTATTTCCACTTGTGTCATCATTACCCCTCATACTGCATGAGGATTGTATGTGTGATTTTTATTAAACATTACAGGGATTTGCAGGATGATAAGTTTATGAGAAGTGATTACTTGGAGATGGTAATTCCATTAGGTTGCTTTAGTATTTTGGATTGGATGAGATTATTTTATCCCTTTTGGATCAATGGTAATGGCTTATCTGTTGGTTTTTTATTCTGGGTGGCATATCTATGGTTGATGGATTAGTATGCTATTGAATATTTCGTTATGGTGCTTAAATTTTCTTCATGTGACTATTCTTAGCATCATGATGTTGTTATTGGTAAGTTGCTTATTATGTTTAGAGAGTACTACACCTATGCTTGTGTATGATGGGTCTAATTCCCCAAGGGATTGGCTATGGTGGTGATGATAAATCATTGGTTGATTTATTAGGAGGGCACACTTCACATGTTATGTTGCTAATCATCACTTGAAACTTGGTGAGACCTAGGTGGGGTGATATTTGATCAGTTTGTTTGTTGAGGTTCCCTATAACTTATTGATATATTTCCTATGGTCATCACATGTTGGCAAGGATCCGATCACATTTGAGGAAAGTATTTGACACATTCCCCTTTGCTCTCTTGATTTATTATTGGGGTTGTATTGGCACATGTGAAAATAACATATTATTATTTTGGTGAAGGCAGTCCCTTTTTATACCATGGTGGGCACATACTTTACAACTTGTACTATATCTTGCACATTATATGGTATAGTCCTACCCTTGTTTTGAGCTTCCCATACATATGGTTGGCCACACTCTTTATCCATGACACATTTGTTTACATAGAAACAATATCATATTCATTGGGGTTGTACATCACTATTTCATGGAGTCGTGGGTAAACATGCCTAGCCCATGAGTTATGAAGGATACACTATTTATCACATGGTTTGTTCACCTTTTAATATTATGGCGCTGCCATTGTGATGTCATGGGTCCAAATGTTCACATATTGTCATAGTGGTGGATGCATATAGTATGCTATGGAGTTGTTTTTATTTCTTGGCACATGGATCCATCATGTGATAGTTGTTCATGTGAATGGAGCTATGTCTTTGAGTTGTGGCTTGACACATTACTTAGCCCATGACCTTTAAGGAGGACGCGTGACACTTTAATTTAATGGAGTTGGATTTTTATTATGTTGACTCATTGAGCCTGCATAATGATTGATTAATCTGTCGCATGTATTGGGTGTATCACATGAATCTGCCTTGATTGGATCCATTGTTTGGTTGGAGTTTTGGGTCCTTCTTCACACTCAAGTGAGTTGCTATATTATTTTAGCATTATTGGCTTGTCTAATGGATTTGGTTATATAAGAACATTTTTGAATTTGTTTTTCTTGGATATTTTATTAATTATTCTAGGAGAAATATGTGGATCTCAACAACTTACAGTTATTTCTAGTAAGGAAGTTGTTGAGGGAGTTATTTTATTGTATTCCTTGGAGAACTAATTGATCTAAGAAAATGGTTACTTATTTATGTTGAGATGTTCTTGAAAGTTAAATATTAAGTTTCTAAGGTGTTCTTATCTATGGTGACATTTTATTTGCTTTGTTTATACAGGTTGTTTGGTCACCTACTAGCCACTATCGCCCAACTAAACAAAACTTGTTCGAGTTTCTTGCTTTTCCGAAAAAATGGCATTGATATTGCTGATGTTGAAGTATATGTCGTATAAATCTTTTATAGTCTAATTTATTTTATATTTTGGTGTTCATTTTATTTCATGCCTTATAATTTGAATTGTATCTTCTTTCATTTTCAGAGGAGGAATTCATTATTAATGGTTAAAAGCAAGAATTAAAGAAAGAGGAGAAAAGCAACATTGGAGCGACGAATGTAGAAAAAGAGAGAGAAGAGAATTGGTCTAGTGACACTCTTAACGCCAATATCCTGCATCAGATCCAAACTGATGGTCAAGTCTTCTAAATTTCTGAATTCACTTGCAATGCCTTGGAAACACAATGTTAATTTTTTGAAGTGATGAAACAATATTTCATGTGTAAATTGTAGTCCTACCAATATTGAGTTGGAAATTCATATTGTAATACTTGACATTTCATATAATATAATTTATGTGGTTGAAATTATTGATAGTTGTACTTGACATTATTTAGTATTGTCATTAACACATGTAACTTTGCATTTTCATATTAGATGAACATGTACATTGTATGACATTTTTTTAATTTAGTCGCAAAATCATACTAATTAATTTATGTTGATTGATAATGAACACAAAATTAATCTAAAACCACTAAATTAGTATTTTATATTGATTAAAGATGAGCACAAATAAAATGAATATACAACTACATTAGTCGTTTATAATGATTATTAATGCAAGTAAATGAAATGAATATAAACCACCAAATCAGTCGTTTATATAATGAATATGAAACTACAAAAAAAAAGATAAATGACTAAATCAGTGATTACAAATGACGACTAAATTTTGCATATATACGACTATTAATAGCTAATTTACAGTATCTTATAACACGACTAAAATTTAGTCATATTTCTTTGGTCATTAATTGTTTTCAAATGATGACTAAAATTTGCATATATATGACTATTAGTAGCTAATTTATAGTATCTTATAATGCGACCAACATTTTGGTCATATTTCTTTGGTCATTAATTGGTTTTATTGGGTGATCATATAGTAGTATATTTTGTTGTGTATTTGGTCATTAATTGTGGCAATTAATGACTAAATCAATGACTAAATTAATGACCAAATTAATGACTAAATATAGCACTAGATGATCAATTTGAGACAACCAATTAATGACTAAGTTAAATACGACTAAAATTTGGTTTCGTTATAAGATACTGTAAATTAGCCACTATTGGTCACCGACTGAAAAATGGTCGTTTATATGCAAATTTTAGTCATTTTTTTAGTAACTAATTAGCCATTTTGTTCTAGTGTTGACTGATAATTAGATTGAAGACTTTTATAAGTGTTTTAGGTCAATAGAGGCTTCAAATTTAATGGAACAAAATTTTAGAGTTTTATAATAATTACCCAACTTCTTCAAATTCGTAATTATTTCCTCAAAATTTTATGCTTTGAAGAGTCAAAAAATCATAGAATGGTTATAGATAATGATGAAAATCCATATGTATGTTACTTAACTTTATTTATGCTACAAACACTAGAATACCTAAATGGATATTTACATATTTTACATTAGAACTGATGTTCCTTTAAGAAAATATTTTTTTGAGAATTAACCCATTAACAGGAAGAACATCCAACTTTCCTTGTAAATCTTGCAAAATGAAACTTGATGGACCTAATTACCCAAAAATTTGAAATGGTCCAAGCCACAATTTTTGAAATTTAGAATGTTTTCCCTTTTCTTCTGTGCTTTGTCCCACTTCAAGTCCAAGTCTCTGATTTGAAAATTTTTCTTATCTACTGAGCTTGTATCAAAGGAAGATTTTACTAGCTGTTGATGATGAGCATGTGTTTGTTTGGCCTTTTCCCTTTCTTCTTCTAATTTAAGGATTTGTGATATTCTTAATTGCAGAGAAGAAGTAGGTTTTTCTTCGATAAACTGTACCAGAGCTAATGAGGGTAGAACTAGATTAGGGGGGAGAGTTTCCTACTTCCCATATACTAGAGTAAAAGGAGAAGTACCAATAGAGGTCTCCATGGTTATCTTATCATCCCAAAAAGTGAAAATCAAATATTTATGCCAATTACTTTGGCTTTGATCAACAGTTCACTTAATAATCCTAATGAGGTTTTTATTAGTTGATTCTACTAGGCCATTTCCCTGGGGATAATAATTAGGCGATTATTTGAGTTTAAATCATTATTTTAAAGCAAACCTAGTCAGATTGTTTCCTGAAAAATAAGATGCATTGGGTATACCAAACCTGGTGATAATGTATTGATCGATGAATTGAGTAATACTATCAGAATTGACCAGTTTAAGTGGTATTTCTTCAACCCATTTTGTGAAATAATCTATAGCAATAAGGATAAACATAGGTTTCTTAGAAGAGTGAGGAACAATATCACCTATTATATCCAATCCCCATTGTTCAAAGGGTTGTTCAATGTTTACTGGTTGTAGAGGTAAGGCTGGTTTTCTCTATCATCCTGCAGCAGTTTGACAATTTTTTCACTTTCTGACATATGCATGTGTATCCTTAAAAAGAGTTGGACAATAATATCCAGCATGCAGGATTTTATGAGCAGTGGTATTTCCTCCAAAGTGTCCACCAGCTGGTCCATCGTGCAATTCCTGCAAAACCCTTTATGGTTCAGACTTTTCTAAGCATCTTAACAAAATAGAATCATAGTTTGTCCAAAATAACACATCATCAATGAGTTAATATTTATCGGATTTCAACCTTAAAGCCATTTTACTCGTGTAATTGATTTTGGGTGGAGCATATCCATTCTTTAAATAAAAAATGAGATCAATGTATTGAGATTCAATATTAATAAGGCATACCTCAGATATCTGAATAGTGTTACCTGAATCCTCATTGGATGGTATGTGAGAAGCTCCTACAAGTAGTCTGCAAAACCTTGACCTCTTACAATTTTATCAAGTTTTACTTCTATGTCATATTCTTGCATAGCAGTTACCCAATTTTCTCTCTTTTCACCAAATTCTTTCTAAACAAGAAATTGTCTCACTGCAAAGAATGGGACAATTGTTTGGGTATGATTTTTAAGGAGAAAAGGCCTAAAATGTTTAGTGGACTTAAAGACAATGAACACTTGTTTCTACACTTTTGAATAATTGATTTCTTCACCTTGTAGGTTTGAGCTAAAAAATGAGATTGGTACCTCTATTTTTTTATCATTGATCTGTGTTAGAATTGCAACATAGGATGTCTCAAAAGAAAATGTATATAAAATGAATTGATCAGAAAATTTGGGATTAATTAAAGAGGGAGAATTAATAATAGCTTGTTTGATTAACTCAAATGATTCTCGTTCGTTACACCCCCATTTAAAAACTAAATTTTTCTTGATCATAACTTACAAAGGTAAAACAATTTGGGAATAATTCGGAACAAATCTTTTCACAAAATTAATCTATCCTAAGAAAGATTGCATTGACTTATTATTATGAGGCAAAGGAATTTCATAAATTGCCTTTATCCTATCAGGATCTATACAAATCCCTTCCTTGGACACAATAAATCCTAGAAGTTTTCCTTCACTAAGCACAAAGTATGACTTCTTGGGGTTTAATGAAATCCCATACTTAAGACACCTTTCAAGAATTTGTTTTAAATTAGAGTAATGGTTATTCCTTTTCTTGGAATAAATAGTAATATCATCTAAGTAAACAACAACAATTTTGTTGATCAAACCCCTAAAGGTGATGTCCATGGCTTGTTGAAAGGTGGCTCCTACATTTATTAATTCAAAACGAATTTTTTGAAATACATAAGTTCCCCATTTAAACCTGAAAGTAGTTTTCAATGTGTCATTTGGATGCACAACGATTTTGTTATAACCTGAGAATCCATCTAGGAAGGCCATTAGTTCAGAACCTTCTACTCACTGCAAAATTTGTTCCATGGGTGGGAGTGGAAAATTATCTTTCTTACAGGCTTTACTTAGATTTCTAAAATCAATGCAAATGTGAATATCACCATTATTTTTCCTAACATATACCAGGTTTGAAACCCATGTAGAGTGCCTAACTAGAAAAATAATTTTTAACTTAAGGGGTTTGTTTAGTTCACTTTTGATTTGATTTTCAAGATTGGGATGAATTTTCCTTAGATTTTGCTAAATAGGTTTATCATCAGGTACCATTGGGATAGTATGCTGGATGATAGAGGAATCATAATTCCAAGAAAAAAACTATTTTGTATCTCTTTAATAGATGAATAAAGGCCAATCTTTCATCTAATGAAAGTCTTAGGCCTGAGTTAAATTTTTGAGGTTTCAGATTAGATCCAAGGTTAATCAACTCAAACTTCAAAGTTGAACTTTGAAGTTTGCAGTTAGTGACCTTCTTAAATCTATCCTTCAAGTCATATAAATCTCCGAGCTTGACTATAGACTTTGGTAAGGAATTTTCCTCAAATTGTTTCATCTATTTACCATGCTCATCTTCATCGATTATTTGATCATTATATGACCCTTCTGATTTTAAGAAACTTACAATATCTTCGTCATCGTTTAACATGCGCCAATTAGTGAGATTGTCAGGAATTGAGGGGAGAAAATCAAATTCAATGGAAATTCTATCTGGACTATAATCCTATGATGTGATTAGTTTGGATGTGACATTGGCTAGTAGATCAACACTAGAATTTTGAAGTCTTGGGATAGGAGATATATTAAACCCACGGAAATGAGAAGTAAGAGTTTGAATGAGCAATTGATATTTTTTCAAGTGGCTTGAGACACAATGGATAGTGTTTCTCACCTATTTAATAACAATTTCAGAGTCTCCAAACACTTGAAGATATTTGACATTAAGGCTTATCTCTTTATACAAACCCTGAACTAGAGCTTCGTATTCAACGATATTATTGGTGCATTTGAACTCTAATGTACATGCTATCATTGTTTTATCTCCTTTAGGGTTTATTAGAATACATCCTACTCCCAAACCATCATTGGATCAAGAACCATCAAAATATAAAGTCCAAAATAAATGTTTAGTCACTGGTTTATCTAAAATATTTACACATCTAGATGATTCAGTCTCTGAAAAATTTTCAACTTGAGAAATGACAAAATCCATTTCAAAAGGAGATTCTTGTGCATTAAGATTACCCAAAAATGCATCTAAATAGTAGTTCCCAATAATATTATTAGCGAAGACCACCAGTTCATTTATTCATCTAAGTCTGTTACTGAACATTTCATGTGTTTTTCTCGTTCAGTGTGAATTTGATTAGGCTTTCCATTGTAAGGAAGCCACAGATGAGACTAGTCAGTAGCGAAATAACCATGCAACTTCTTTGACCAATATCTACTTAGAATTAAATAGTAAAACTCAGGGATATCAACAAAAAATACATCAATGAATTGACAAACTTTAGCATTAGAAGAAAGTCTAATAAGAACTAAATTTATTTCTCCTAATACTTTGACTTTGGTTTTGTCGAGTTGAAAAATATGTACAATAGACTTTTGGGGTGAAATGTTTAGTTTAAGACAAACTGAATAAGGCAATACATTTGAAGATGCCCCTGAATCTACTAAGAAATTATGCACATTCTTATTGAATATCTCAAAGGTTAGAAGGAAAGGAGGAGTATGAGAGTTTGACCTATCTCCAATTAGGATGGAATTGGTGGGATCAATCTTATCTAAAGGATCAATGGGGGGTTTTCCTATTCCTTTAGAAGCTTTAGAAGTAACAACAATTGGCAAAGGGGATGCAGGGACTGCATTCAATTCTTTAAGTAAATATTTTTGTTGTTGCTTTAGTTTAGCTACTTCATAGAAGGAAATATTAGCCTTGACCTTCTTCATATCCTCAACTATATTATACTCTATGGTGTTAGAAACAACCAAAGTTTTAGATGTGGATGGAGAATTTGAAGAAGATGGAATTGAAACAGAAGGTGTAATGGGGGATTTTTTGGGTGGAGCTTTGTCTTTGGTATTAGGAGTAGAAGGTTTCTGCTTTTGGGTTGACTGTGATGAATCTACAGAGCCCTTACTCCATGTACTAACTGGAAAAGCCTCACATTGTTTTTCATCATCCAAATTCGGAAGAATAAAATCCCATAATCCCTGAAGTTCGATTGTTTCTTCTTCTTGGGATTCATCAATAGATAATGTTGTTTCTTCCTCATCCTCCTCTTTATCAGATTCAACATTTGATATAACATTAGGAGGCTGAGGGTTTGATGTCTGGGGTCTCCTAAAATGTTGGAAAGGTTTTTTAGAAGACTCAACTACCTATTTTTTGATATCTACCATGTCATTTGACATAGACTTAAGGACCTTTTGTAATCCTTCAAGATCAAAAGGATCTTTAGGAATTTTCTTCTTTGGTTCCTCTTTGAAGGTAACTTTCTTAGTTTTTCTTTCTTCTAGAGAAATTTTCTTTTCTAAGGCAAGAATCCCTTTTTCTACAGCGATTGACTCTTTCATATTATCAACTAAAGTGCCTCTTTTAGCCATGTCTAAAAAAATTGCAATATTAGAAGGAATAGCATAAATATACCACTCAATTTGAACATCAACACTAGGTTTAGAGTTATCTGAAATTTTATTTAACAATTTATTAAATCTAGAATTGAAATCTTTGATTTTCTCATTGGGGTTGGCTTTAATATTGGAGAGATGATTGACTAGAGTAGCAGTTGTGTGATCGTCACCAAAATTAGTCAAAAAATGTTCTTCGAATATATCCCAACTAGTGATATATGCTGGTGGTAATGAGAAGTACAACAAACCTGCAGATCCTTCAAGGGTATATGAAAATAATATTACTACATAGTCTTCTTCTACTACTCCATTGAGATTAATGGCCAACATAAAATTATGGAGATGTTCTTGAGCAGGGAGTCAATCGTCGAGGTTGATTTTGGGTAGCATCCACTGTGCTCTAGCCATGAAAATTAGTGGAGAGGCTAAATGACATGAGATCTCCAAGACCCAGAAATAGTTTGGGCAGAATCTAGCTAGTTTGGGAGATATTAAAATAATTAATATTTTTAATGGAGTTCCTAAGTCTAAACTTAGGAAAAATAAAATATTAATGGGTATTAATATAAAACTTGGTTAGAATGGTCCAAAAGTCATGGATCAAGCTAAATCTAATCTTAGCTGTTGATTAGAGATTTAATCTTCATCGTTGATGGACTAACAAGAAAGGTATAAGAAGATGCTTGAGGGTCAATTAGAGAACACACTAAGATAGATCAAGAACTCGATTTTCTAGGGTAGGGTTTGTTGAGGAAATTGAGTGAGTGATCAGAGTTGCAGTTGAGGGGAAGTGAATACATAGAAGAGAGGCAGACTTAGTACTAGGAGGATTAGCACAGAATCCAGGAGAGGTTGACGCAGAGCCAACTAGAGGCCATGCAGAGCCAGCAAGAGGCCATGCAGAGCGAGCCAGAAGCTGCACAGAGCCAGGGAGGGCCAACGTGTGAGACAGAGAGGCTCCAGAGGTTGACGCAGAGCCCATAGAGACTGAAGCTGGGCTAGAGAGAATGACATTGGGTCAGAGAAGCTGATGCAAGGCATAGAGGCAGCACTGGTAGATGTTTTGTGGGACAGACTGGAGCTGGAGAGCTGGATAGGGTGACATAGTCCCTATCAGAGTGAAGCAGAGTAGTAGAAGCTACATTGTTGTTGTCGGATTTTTCATTCGGTGATTTAGCCGGAATATCTATCTCCGACTGGGAGGTACTACTAACGAGGGCCTTCTCTGTTGCGTGAGCCATTTCTGGCACCCAGGTTGTATTCTGAAACTACATAATAATAAAGCCCTCTAAATAGTTTCACCAGTTTTCCTGCATTGGGTTTTTCTGAGGACACTAGTCCAAAAACAACGGTGTCACTTGTCTGCTTGTTTACTTTCAGTTAATGATCTGTATGTGTTGATACTGTACTTGTATTTATTTTCAATATTTACTTGGTAAATAACTTGTTAAGTAACTAAACAAGTAGGAAGAAATAAATCAAATGGTACAGGAAGAATTTCTAACAGGTTAAACTTAGAAATTCCAACATGGTATCAGAGTGTGGTTGCAGATCATAGGATAACTGAAGGCATCAGCAGATCATAGAAGTAGCAACAGAAAATAGCCATACCAAATGATAGAAGTTGTTCCTAGCAGAAAGTAGCAAGGAAGGGGTGACACAAAGTGCCTGCGTCATCAGTTCGAGCTAGGAGGAGGATCAACGCAGTGTCAGAGAGGCGAAGACCTGACCTACAGAATGCCTGGTCATCTTTCTTAGCGAGGAAGGATTAGCGTTGTGGCCAGGAGGTGCATATTTTTCCAGTGTCGAGATTGCGCAGAGCCTAGAGGCTCAGTTCTTCAAGTTGCTGAGGTGTAGGGGGTTGTAGATAATTTGCAGAGTGAAGTTGTTGGGGTACTATGGTCAAAACAGTATCTAACAGCGCAAGACCAAGGAGGAGGGATTTCCAAAAAATAAATTGAGACTTAGAGGCAATCGAACCAAGGACTTCCAGGAGGGAAGTAAAGAGACTCAGTGGAGTCGGAAGAAGAGCAACAAGATGGAAGTGAATGGGTTGAGAGATTAGGATAGACTAGACAGAGCTTCCAACTTCGTAGTCTGGAAGGCCAGGATCTTTTCCATTCTAAACAGGTATCGCATCAAGCACTTCGCCTTGAAAACAATAGCGATCCGAGTTGACCCAGTTGAAAATGAGAAGTACGAGGAGGTAATGGCCAGGGAAAAGTGCATCATCCTTGATTGGGTCAAGGATCATGTAGTTCCACATATTACCGAGAAGGAGATGGAAAATGAGATGTGGGAGGCCTTGACGAAATTGTATTAGCATACTTCCATGTAGAGGAAGATGTTACTTGAAAATCAGTTGCAATCATACCAGATGCAAAAGGGAGAGCAGATAGATGTCTTCCTCAGTGGATTGAAGGAGATCCGTGATCAGCTAACTTCCATAGGGACCACGCTTGATCAAGAACTGATGGTGAGGACCGCATTGAACGCAGTCTCAGAGGATTGGGAGGTATTAGTCGAGAGCATACTGGACAGGACGAGCCTTCCAGATTGGGAGGAACTCTGGGTGACTCTTCATCAAGAAGAGATTAGAAGGGTGACCAAGGCAGAGAGTAGCGGAAAAGGGCTCAGAATCAAGAAGGAGGAAGAACAAGATACAACTCTCACATTTTCAAGAAGGCGGGAGAAGAGAAAGAAGAAGGACCTATCCAAGGCCAAATGCTTCCATTGTGGGGAACTAGGTCACTATGCGAACTAGTGTCCTAGGAAGTAGAGCAAGGGAGAGGCTTCTGAGACAAAGGAAGCGCCAACAAGGGCAGAAAAAGAAGTCGATACAGATGACGATTGTGCCATTAGTGCTCATGTGCCACTTGAGAGGAAGTGGGGAGACATCAAGTTGTAGTCAGATGGACTATAGATGATGAGGGGTAGGGATCCTTGAGGTACCCAACCTATTGGATTATACCTTGCTACGTGAGCCCCAAAGAGAATTAGTAGAACTACCAGATGTTGGTAGAGACGAATGTGGATGGAGTAATAGAGGGTGCTACCATGCAGGAGTCCCAGGACAACGTGAGACAATAGTGCGAGATGCAGGGAGTTGTTGCAGCAGTGCAAAGGTCAGTAGAGGGAGCACTTGTCAGCGACAGAGGGAGCTTCAGCATCAGGAGAGTCTATAACCTAACAGGGATGTCAGAGTTGGGTGGATTAGTTACTTCCTTCTCAGTAACTAGGTTGCAGTGCAACGGTTAGTACTGGCAGTGCTATGGGAAGCACAATGGAACATGAGGAGAAGGGGATGCAGTGCAGATGTAGCAATGGTAGTGGCAAGGCCATGGGCAGTAGCACAGATACGGAGGGAGCTGCCATACAGATGCAACAGTGGTAGTGGCATGGTCATGGTAGAACTACATGATGTAGCAGTGCAGAGGATGTTGGGTGGGGAGGCTTACCATTAGCACAAGGACCGATGCTAGATGATCAAGGTGATACCCAGTGAGGAGTATTACTAGAGCACAATCCTCGTTAAGAGGAAGTGTTGATTTGGGATAGCATCGGATGTGATCTAGACACGAAAATTGATGGAGAGGCTAAAGCACATGAGATCTCCAAGACCCGGAATGGTTTGGGTAGAATCTAACCGATTTGGGAGATATTAAAATAATTAATATTTTTAATGGAGTTCCTAAGTCTAAACTTAGGAAAAATAAAATATAAATGGGTATTAATATAAAACTGGGTTAGAATGGTCCAAAAGTCATGGATCAAGCCAAATCTAATCTTAGCCATTGATTAGAGATTTATTCTTGGTCGTTGATGGACCAATGAGAAAAGTGTAAGAAGAGGCTTGAGGGTCAGTTGGAGAACACACTAAGAGAGATCAAGAACTCAATTTTCTGGGGCAAGGTTTTGTTGAGGAAATTGAGCGAGTGATGCTAAGGGAAAGTGAATACAAAACATAGAGGCAGAGTTAGTACCGGGAGGATTGGCATAGAAGCTGGGAGAGGTTGACACAGAGCCAGCTAGAGGCCACACAGAGAAAGCCAGAGGCCACGCAGAACCAGCCAGGAGCTGCGCAAAGTCAGAGAGGGCCAACATATGAGACACATAGGCTCCAGAGGCTGATGCAGAGCCCAGAGAGGCTGACACTGGGCCAGAGAGACTGATGCTGGGCCAAAGAAGTTAACGCAGGGCCTAAAGGCAGTGCTGGGAGATTTTTCGTGGGGCAAACTAGAACTTGAGAGTTGGATAGGTGACGCAGTCCCTATCAGAGTGATGCAGAGCAGCAAAAGCTACGTTGTTGATGTGGGATTGTTCATTCGACGATTTAGCAGAAATATCTATCTCCAACTGAGAGGTACTACTACCAAGGGCATTCTATATGGGGTGAGCTATTTCTGGCACCCACATTGTGTTTTGAAACTGCATAATAATAAAAGCCTATGAATAACAGCATCAGTTTTCCCGCATTGGGTTTTTCCGGGGACATTAGTCCAAAAACAATGGTTTCACTTGTGTGCTTGTTTACTTTCAGTTGATGATCTGCATGTGTTGATATTTTACTTGTATTTATTTTTAGTATTTACATGGTAAATAACATGTTAAGTAATTGAACAAGTAGGAAGAAATAAATCAGATAGTGCAGGAAGAATTTCTAATGGGTTAAACTTAGAAATTCCAATAGTCAGGATTAAACTTTGGTAACCATATTTCAGGATGCTTAGGTAGAGGATGGAGTGGTGATGCCATTTGAACAGCTCTAGGACTAGTCCATGTCTAGCTGCTGGTGGATTTTGTTTCCTACCTACCATTATGGGAATTTGAGCAGAAGGCATTATAATAGTAGAAAAAGTTGAATGTGTGGAAGAAGAAGCAACTCCTGATCTAGTGCTTGTTGAATCAACACCAATTGATTGCGACAGGAGAGAATGAAAGGGAGGACTAAGCGAAGGAGAGAAAAATGGTGATGAAGTTTTAAATGAAGGTGTTTCAGCTGGAGTTTATGATAAAATATCACTAGTAGATGATTGGGCTTCATATTTTTTTATCTTTCTTCCATGGAAAGGAAAAGAAAAATCAAATGGAGTAAGCCCAAGTTTCTCCCTTTGGGAACGAGTCAAAATGTGAGTAGATTGAAAAGATGAGGAAAAACTACTTTCAGACAGCTCACATTGCTGTGAATTTTCCTTGGAAATAGAAATTCCATCGAATTTATGAATCAAAGTTTGAACTTCGAATATCTTGTGAGAAGGAAGTTGATCAGATGACTTAGGTAGTGCACTAGGAGACTTTGTGGTTGTTTTCACGACTTCCGATCTAAGAGTAGGTGATTTGGAATGAGCTACAGAAGTTGGTGGTGATCTTGAGGGGGAGTGACTCTTTAGATGTCCTTTTGATGTAGAATCAAACATTTTTTCCATTCATAGTCAGGGCACTCCTTCTAATGCCAAAAATGCTGAAGGCCTCAAATGTTGATACCTCAACATCATGGATAACCACCCAGTAGGGAACTTGAAAATCATTCTGTATCCATTTGGAATAGTGGCTCCAACTAGGGATGAAGGGACAAATTTTCCTTTATGTATATATGATGTGATCTGGAGTGTAATCGTGAGTAAAATGGATGTGGTGGATAGAGATAAAAGTAATACAAACATATAGGTATCTAACTATATATTTTCCAGGATTAAGATTATTCTTATCCTACGATTTAAAGATTATCTAATATGCTAAACAATATATATCATATAGCATTTCAAGAAATAAATACATGAAAGGTAATTAATTTGATTAAATAGTTAATCAAATTAATTTCTTTTAAACATATCGTATATAAGATTTTGTTGTTTCTACAATGCATTCAAGAATAACAAATTCATACTCTTCAATAGTGGATAAGTATTCAACAATATATAAGATCATACACAACAAAACAATAAAGAAAATGTGCGACTATTGTCAAATATAAACAAAAATAAGGATAATAGTACCCGATAGATCAATGCTCTGCTCATGGAAAGAAAACAGTCTTGGTTACTTCCTATTAAGATACTTGAAAGATACAATAGTGTGAGTCTCTTAAGTCTCCTTACAAAAATTAAGAGCCCCTTTCTAAATACGTGAAAGGGGTATTTATACATAAAAATATCAATTAAAAAAATAGCAAGAGGAGTTCAAACAACCCTCCTTAATATAAAAATAGAAGAGAAAAATAGAGTTTGTTTGAAAAAATCATCTAGAATGAGATGCCTATTGTGCTTTCATTTGCTGTTAGATTTCATATATATCCATTATGGGCTTTAATTTTGGAGGATGAGTTGGTTTTAATCGCATCTGGCCCGCATAAATTGCATTGGAGAGTGCTGGCAGCATGTGGACAATAATATTTGTCAAACATTGTAGCATAAGCCATTGGCCATATGGTTTAACCAAGTGTTACCAATATTGTTCAAAGTTTAACTTAGATAACTTTTTTTTATGTTATCTGCCTTCGTCTTTAACCAATCATGCCAATGCTTCATTAGTATCTTAACATTAGGCAATGTATCTATGGGGCATTCTTGAATCATGTTTGCATTCAAAATATTCTCGTGAATGGTCTCCATGATATTATTTGTGACATCCCATGCACTAAATATGGTTGCCTGTGCCTGTTTCATTCTCATATCCCAATCGCAAAAAAGGATTTCCTTATGCGTGTCTTGAATCCTTGGCAGATTGGTTGCTATGCCTTTTGTACTGCCTTGCCAGGTAATATAGTCAGAGATATTTTCTTCTATGTCATCAAAGTATGTCCTCATATCAGACAACTGATTCATCAGTGAATCACTTGTCTTACATAGATCATTGAATGTTGTCATCTTTTGGCAAAATTCAACTTGTTGTTGAGCCAGGAGAGTGTTGAGTTCTTCTGCCTCCTTCTTGAATTATTCAATCTTAGGATTATCTTTGAGTTGATCAATCCTAAGATGAAGTTGTTGCAGTTGCTCATATTTTCTTCTGATTTCTGCTTCATGTTGAAGCTTCATTTCATCATAGCTCTCATAAAATTTTGTCATCTGTACCTACCATTCTTCACCAATACTCTATATTGCATTTGATAATGCATGTTCTAATTCGAGGATTTTATCATCCTTTTCCTTGAGTAAACGTTGTACTTCTCGGGCTTTATCAACAGTAGCTGTAGCATATTCCCATGCAAAACAATGTAAACTATGAAACGAGAACTATAAACTCAAAATGGGAACTTTGGCCAAAAAAACTCGAAAAAACATCAAAAACAGTGCTAAAAATGAAAAGTATTGATGCTGGAATAACACCTTTTTTTTTCTTGGGTAAATTTTCAACATGTTTTAAAAATGGCGATGAAAACAAATTTTTTGAGCAAAAAATATCCAAAAAACACCCTCAAAACGAAAAGTGTTGATGCTGGGAGAACACTTTTTTTTTCAACAGTAAAATTTCAACATTTAGAAATAATGGTGTAAAATATTTTATTATGAACCCGAAAAACATTAAATTTTAAAAAATAATGAAAACATAAAAAATTAAAAAATAAAAAATAAAAATAAAACAATGAAAAAACACAAAAAAAAAAAAGTTTAAAAAAAATAACAAAACATAGATTAAAATGTATACTAAAAGGAAAATATAAAATAAAAATAAAAAACGAATAAAAAAAAGTCAATCATAAAAACCTAAAAAAAAAAAAAAATTAATGATAAGAATTAAAAAAAAAAAAAACTATAAACAATTAAATAGTAAAAAAAATATTTAAAAAAATGGAGAGAAAAAAGAAAAAGATTTATCTTGTAAAACGTAAAAAAAAATTGCCCAAAAAAAAAATGGAAAAGAAAAAAAAAACATTTAAAAAAAACAAAAAAATTAAGTAGGTGAAAATAGAAAAATAAAAAAAAATTTAAGGAAAAACTAAAAAACTAAAAATTAAAATTAAAAACCAACTAGATTTACAAAAATAGAAAATTAACAAAAAAAGATAAAAATTACTAAAATTAAGATTAAAATGTTGATTACTTAAAAAACAAATATAAAAATATATATAAAAGATAAAAATAAAAAAATAAAAAATGTTAAAAAATATTATCTGACAAACCATAAAAAAATTTGGAAAACAAAAAAACAAAATATATATATATATATATATATAACTAAGTAAGTAAAAATAGAGAAATTATAAAAAAACATTAGCAAAACTGGAAAAAAAAAATTAAAAAATAAAAAAAAACTAGTTTTAAAAAAAAAAATTGAAAAACTACTAAAATTAATATTAAAAAAAACAAAAATAAATTCAAATTATAAAAAAAAAAAAAAAAATACGTAATTTTTGTTAAAAAAAAAAATGTAATTATTTTTTATGAAACATACATATTTTATATATATATATATATATATATATATATATATATATATATATATATATATTATTTTATTTTGTTTTTTAAACAACTTTTTTTATTATTTAAAAAAAAATTATAATTTTTTTAAAACAATTTTTATTTTTATTTTATTTTTTATTTTTTCCCTAAAAATACATATTATTAAATCTACGTTTTATATTTAAATAAATAAATAAATAAATAAAACCTAAATTTAAAAAAAGAAAATTACATTTCTTTTTTTATTTAAAAAAAATTAATAAAATTAATTTTTTTTTTTAAACAATTTTTTTTTATTAAAAAAAAAAATTATAACTTTTTCTTTAAACATTTTTTTGTTTTTTATTTAAAAATATAAATAATAAAAAAAATGATTTTTAAAAAAAAATTATATATATTTTTATTTAAATATTAAAAAATTATTAAAAAAAAATTTAAAAATTTAAAAAATATAAAAATTATTATTTTTTAATTATTAAAAAAAAAAAATTTATGAGCCCTGGCGGCGCCACCACGGGCCGCCCACCGGCTGCCCGTGGTGGCGCGGCAGTGGGCCTACGTGCAACCCCTGTAAACAATTAGACATGTAATCAGTTAAACACATTAAAGAAATCACTCCATTATTTATGAAACAATCGTGTTTTCAATTTGTAAACTGGAGCAGGGTTTGGATAATCAAGGGGCAATTCATTTGGCATGATCTTAAAGAAAATGACGTGGCATGTGTTTGTGGAAAGCATTGTTGAGACTATTTTCCTTCCTTTTGAAATAGAGATACATCCCCCAACTATTTCATATCATATTGATTATCGCTAATCACATTTTGTCTCCTACGTAGGCATTGTTGCTTCCAATTCTTTAAGTCATCTGTTTTTCTTGCAATAAAATGAATAAGAATTTTAAAAGACAAATTTTATTTAGAATTAAGGTTAAGATATAATAACAAATATTACTCCCTTATAATGTGCTCTATCATTGATTGCAGTACATTCATCGAGATTTTGCATACCCGATATACGAGATTGGGATCAACGTTGAACCTATTGTAATTTATCGTTGGGTGCCAAATGGAGTGACGAAGTCAGAGTATCGAAGATATGGGTCACTACAGTTTGTGCACATATTCTTGGATCTATTTCCTTTCTTCGTCTTTGTCTTATGTGGCAAGTAGCCCCTCCATGGTGCATAGGTCGTTGAACAAAAATTAGCGTTAATTAAATGTTATCTAAGAAAACACTTCTGTGATGTGCCTGTAATGTGAGTAGGGAATTGAGATAACATTCGTTGACAAAGAACATGACCATGGGATATAACATGAAGTCTAGATTTAACCGTCCGCCCTCCGCCCACCGCCGCGCCACCACGGGCGGCAGGTGGGCGGCCCGTCGATTCCGGGAATCGACGGGCCGCCCATCGGCCGACGGGCCGCCCACCTGCCGCCTGTGGTGGCGCGGCCAGGGCTCATAAATTTTTTTAATTTTTAAATTTTTTTTTAATAATTTTTTAATATTTAAATAAAAAATATATATAATTTTTTTTTAAAAATCATTTTTTATTATTATTTATATTTTTAAATAAAAAAAAAAAAATGTTTAAAAAAAAAGTTATAATTTTTTTTTAATAAAAAAGGAATTGTTTAAAAAAAAATTAATTTTATTAATTTTTTTTTTTTTTTCTCAGTGAAACTATGCTATTGTATTATATTATGTACAAATAAACATTACAGTCAGAAAAACAAGTTACCCAAGGCCAACTGTGGCTCTGTGGGTTAGCTTCTTGCAAATCCCAAATAGCCCTTACAGGGGCGGCCGTTTCTCTCCGGAGTTGCTCCCAGTACAATAAAACACAAAATAATTTCATTCCAGACCATGAACACCCACGCAGGGGCTGTGCAGCAAAACTTCCCTCGCAAGGGCGACCCACTTACTAAAACAGAGCATATAGAGACTTGAACATAAACCTTTAAAGACTCGTACTTAAACATGTGATTTATCCCATACCCAGACACATAGCGCGAACTAGACAGAAGACATGAACAAGACCTGAACAAAAAGATGTTTGTCGCAGCCTGCCGCTGAGTGCTAATCCTCGGGCTTCTCCTCAATGATTGGAACCCATCCATATTCCTCAGGGACGCCTTCCCCTTCTTCCTCTGCAGCGTTCTTGGAGGACGACGCTTCCGGCCTCTGATTCTGGGCAGGATCCTGCTCCGGAGCTCCTCCCTTTCGTTCCTCCTCAGTTGCCCGATGTTCAACGGATAACGGTGCTTGGCTGCCCTCACCATCTTCATAATCCTTGGATTCCTTAACGAATAGGATGGAGAGGTGTGCACTAATGCTCCCAAGAGTGAAAACAGCAGTGCTGAATGCTGGAAGGGAGGGTGAATTTGAATTGGGGTTGCCCGCATCCATGAATTGGGAAGCTTGCATGTGTGTAGCCCCAGCTCTTCGGTGACAGTAGCAACAGCAGCAATGGTGGTGTGAATCCGCTGCTGGATGACGTGAGGAGCTCCCTCTACCCGAGCCCCTCCGACATGGCATTCTTTCTCGTAGCTTGACCATCTTGGCAGAGGAGCTGGCAGAGAAGAACAGAGCTTCAATAGCTGGAAGCCCTTGTTTGAAACTCCTCCCAATGCAGTGAAGAAATCTCTCCTCTCCTCTTGGCCGTAACACAAATTAACCCGCAGCTCTGTCACCAGGGAGGACAGGCGCAAAAAAATCTTCAGCCGCAGCGCCTGTGGCATCCACAGCGTCTGCCAGAAGGAAACAATTACCCAAACCAGCCTGCGCAGCGAGCCTCTCACACTGAGAATGGTTCGTCCCCATGCCCAACTTGGATTTAACCAACTCGACATTCTCTTGGACCTTGGGCGCCATAAATGCGCTCTGCAGCCACTTCCTTTCGCCTGAGGATTCATTAACATTCCTGAGCTAAAGCCTTGGTCATTAATACCTCGGCGGCGTTCTGTGCTTCCTCGCTTAAATCACCACGAGGTAGCACATGTAGGCCATGTGGCCTCCGTTCCTCTGCCGTGCGAACACCCGCATCCGGGGAGTCTGCATCTTTTTGGATGAGGCTTTTACAATCCTGGGCTTGGGGATGATTTTGTATGATGTCCATCGTTCCTAAAAGACGGACCTGGTCATTTTCTACCCGAATATTGGCCAGGAGATCAGCTATCTTATTGCCCTCTCTTCTTATGTGATTAAAGGAGACGGCTCTGTTATTGCGTAAATACTGTTCCATGATGTTTAGCTTCGCTTCTAATCTCTAGCTTGTGGCAATTTTCCTGGCGTGGGAGCCCTGCTGGATGTGGGTGGCCATATTGATGAGAAGCTGGGAGTCCCCTTCCACAATCAGGGGTTGGAGACTCAGACTTTCCGCTAGTAGGAGACCTTGCCAGAGGCCCTCTAGTTCAACGGAATTGTTGGTGTCCCACCCCATGTTTCCAAAGTAGATCTGTAGGGGAGTACCAACATGGTTCCTCAGAATTCCTCCGAATCCCGCAGCTCCCAGGTTACCTTTGGAAGCCCCATCAAGGTTGAGTTTGAAGGAGTTAATTGGGGGGGCCTTCCAGCAGCTGTTGTCCTTGGTGTTGCTATCCGTAGGGCGAGGCTTGAAGCCTTCTTGTGGCAGTTGCAGAAGCCAATTCTCAAGGATGTTTTTCTCATTATCTACTGAGGGAAGGTCCTCCTTCATCCAAGTTCGGAGCAGCATAGTTTCTTTAATATTCCTGTGTATCCTGTTCCAAATTTCTTCAATAGGAGAGCTCTTGTTTTTGAATATGCGTTGATTTCTTTCCTTCCAGATATTCCATAGGACTATACCTAGGATGATTTTCCATAGGTGGTTGAGGATCTCACAGTTGTAGGGGTTTTTTGGCCATTTCCTTATGGTATTGATGATGTCATTGTCCCCTTTGCATCTTTTTTGGCATCTGAAGCTCACCTTTTCCCATAGCTGATTGGCCAAGGGACAGGTATCTAAGAGGTGCTGAAGGGATTCTTCACTTTGAAAGCAGTTATAGCAAACAAAGGGGCCTTGGAAGCCTCTTCTCCTCAGTTTGTCCCAAGTGAGGATTCTTTTGTGTCCTACAAGCTAGAGGAAGTAGGAAATTTTTGGCCATGATCCAAGTTCCCAGAGTTTGCTCCATAAAGGATCTGTAGGAGAGGGGAAGTTGCATACCAGCTTGTAGGCTTCAGAAGTGGTAAAGGATCCTTTGGGTTGATAACCCCATCTGAGAATGACGTGATCTTCATAATGCCTTATGCTTCGTTTTCTTAGCTCCTCTAATTCTTCTATCTCCTGCGCGTTTGTGCTGCTAAGAATTTGATTACTCCGTCTCCATTTTCTATATCCTTGCTCCGTTATCTGCATCCAAAAATTCTGGATTTTGTCCTGTTGCTGCTCCTGCCTGTCCGGAATCATAGAAGGAGGGAGAACATTAATGAGTCTTGGCATTTGATTCCAGGCGTCTGTCCAAAATCTTGTCGTGCTGCCATTCCTGATCTCCCAGAAGCTATGCTGTTGAATTAAATGATAATGCTGTTTGGCAGCGTTCCAGATTAATGACCCTTTTTCAGTGGGGATGAACCTGATGAGCTCTTCTTGAGGTCTGTTGTTGGCGTATTTGGCTGTCCATATTTTTACCCATGGATTTTCTGGGTTAGTGATCCAGTGCCACCAAATCTTGGCATTCATTATGGAGTTACTGTGCTCTGGGTCCCTTAGCCCAATACCTCCCTTGTCCTTGGGCATGCAGACCGAAGTCCATTTAACCAGAGCCCATTTGCGATTTGTAGCCGAGCTGCCCCAAAGAAAGTCACGTTGTATGTTTCTTATTCTTTTTAGGACCCACTTAGGGGCTGCTAGAATGGAGAAGAGATAAAGAGGCATGGCTTGAAGAACAGATTTGATGAGCACCACTCGACTGGCGAGGTTTAGAGATCTATAAGTCCAGAGGTTGAGGCGGGACTCGAGCTTCTCTAAGAGAGTGCTCCAAGTTGGATGCTTGATAGCGGAGGCGGTGAGGGGAGCACCAAGATATTTGGATGGGAGGGTAGCAGGGGGGAAGCCAAGAATGCGGGTGACAGCAGCTTTAACCGAGGGAGGAGTATGAAAGAAGAATATCTGTGACTTGGAGGTGTTGACATGGGTGGCAGAAGCTTCTGAGAAGTCGTTGAGAAGAGATTTGAAGCGGGAGGCTTCTTGTGCAGAAGGGTAGCCAAAAAGCATGGTATCATCAACAAATTGCTGATGAGAGGTGGCAGGGGTATTGTGGACTGTTATGCCTTTGAGTTGCTTGGAATGGAGGGCATGTTTGATGTGTCTACCAAGACCTTCAGCCAATAGAACAAAAAGAAAGGGGGATAGGGGGTCACCTTGCCTGATACCCCGGGATGGCTTGAAAGGACGAGAGGGGAAACCATTCACCAAGATAGAGAAGTGAGTGGAGGTGATTAGGCTCATGATCCAGCGAAACCAAATGGGGCCAAATCCAAAAGCTTTTAACATGTGATGAATGTAAGCCCAATTGAGCTTATCAAAAGCTTTAGAAAGATCCAATTTGAGAATCATACCTGCTTGTTTAGAGTGCTTGAGGGAGTGGATTATCTCGTGCGTGAGGAGGATGCCATCCATTATCTGTCGTCCTTCCACGTACCCTGACTGTTCCGGAGAGATGAGCAGAGGTAATAGGGGTTTTAGCCTGTTTGCAATGACTTTTGATATTAATTTGTAGATGACGTTGCACAGAGCAATGGGCCGGAACTTATCAGGGGTGATGGAATTGTCCTCTTTGGGAATGAGAGTGATAAAAGTGGAGTTGAGGGAGGGGAGGAGCCAGCGCATGGTTCTGGATTCCTCAACAATCTGCCAAACCTCCGTCTTTATCATATCCGAAAAGGCATGGAAGAACATGGTGGTGAATCCATCTGGGCCTGGGGCCTTGCCATCTTTAAGCTGGGCCATTGCGTCATCTACTTCCTGCGGAAGTATGGGACGCATGAGAAGCTCATTGTGATCCTCCGTGATGATTTTAGGCACGTTTCTGATTATTTTTTCTATAGCCTGTTTCCTGTCAGCTATTGGTTCTCGGTGGACCTGTTGGAATTGATTTAGGAGAACCTCTTCTATTTCCTCATGCTTCTCGACTTTTTCCCCTGTCTGATTTTGGATGAAGGGGATAGTATTATGCATTCTTCTTTGCACCATGGTTCTGTGGAAAAATTTGGTGTTGCGCTCCCCCTCCTTCAGCCACCTGACTCTTGATTTTTGCCTCCAATAGATTTCCTCCTGCTTTCTCCTTTCTTCCAGCTGACTGTGAAGGAGCTGCTCCTGGTCCAGAGTAGATTCCGAATGCCCTTCTGTGATTATCTTTTGCTGGAGATTCACCAGTTCTTGATTCAATTCTTGTTGCGCCTTGAATATGTTACCAAAGGTTTCCCTATTCCATATTTTTAGTTGATTTTTTAGAAATCTTAGCTTCTGTTGAAATTGATACATTTTTGCTCCTTCTGGGGGGACGAAAGATGCCCAAGTGGTCTTGACGAAATCCTTGAATGCAGGGTGCGATAGCCAGAATCCCTCAAAGCGGAATGGTCTTTTGGCCAAATCTCCTGGTCTCCTCCATTGTAAAGCTATCGGCCAGTGATCCGACCCAGTGTGTGCTAATATTTCTGCTGAGATATCTCCCCCTAAGTGTACCGAATTATCAGAGATGAGAAAGCGGTCTAATTTGGAGGCGATTTGAGATTTTCCAGCTCTGCGATTACTCCAGGTGAAGGTACCATTGCAGAATGGCAGATCGATTAGAGACGCACCTTGGATGAAGTCCTTAAAGCGAGCAATTTCCGGCTCCATTCTGATTCTCCCTCCTATCTTTTCCTCACTGTTGGTAATCATATTAAAGTCCCCTGCCACTATCCATAGAGGGTGTCTTCTATTGTTGCTTAGATCTTCTATGGTGTCCAAGAGCATGATCTTGCTTCCTGTTTCTTGTGGAAAATAGACATTTGATAAATTGCCATGAATATTGGTGCCCAAAATATGGAAGGCTGCCTGTATAAGGTGATGAGAGGCATGAAAATCTGTGAGAGTTACTGCCTGAGTGTTCCATGCTATGGCTAGTCCTCCTGAGGCTCCCAAGGCATCTACAGCAACCGATCGACAGCCTAGCCATGCTTTTGAAAGTATGTTGCCTAGGGTAGAACTATTACATTTGGTCTCCTGGAGAAAGCATATCTGCGGCTTTTCCATTCTGATCATGTTTTTTAACATCCTGAGTTTTCCCGGGCTGTTAAGCCCTCTTATGTTCCAGGATACCAGCTTCATGGTTCAACTATTGTTGGAGGGCCTGTAGTACTTTGTTAACTTAGCATATTTGCCTGAATCTACCAGGATTTTCCCCACCTCGATGGTTCGCTGGAGGTCTGTTTTCCTTCCTCTCTTCTTGGAATCCTTTGGGTGCAGGTTGTCATCCCAATGACTACCTGGTTGTATCCCGAGTTGGTGTTGATGGAAGGCTCTTGAGATGACCACTTCGAGCTTGTCGAGCTAAAGCTCAGATATGGACTCATATGCTCGTTTTTTACATGCTTGTTCCAGTTCCAGAATATCCAGACCATTTAGATCTATACTCTCTGGCTCTTCGTCCATTTTCTGCACTTGATTGCTATCTTCTGTATTGTTCTCTGAGTCATGGGGAACTTCTTCCCTGCCGTCTACTTCCATGTTCTTGTGAATCTCCACTGGTTCCTTCTGACTTCTGCTTAGGATAGAAGGGGAGAGGATGGGGGAGTGAGGTTTGGAGGGGGAATCAGAGGGAGATGGGTGGGAGGAAGAAGATGGGTGCGAAGGGATGGGTTCAGAGGTCAGGGGTTGATCCTCAGGGGTATGAGCCAGAATGTCAAAGCTGTTCTTGGAAGCTGGATCTGAGGGTCTGTTAGGCTGGGGTTTGGTTCCATTCTGAGGCTTTTTATGCGAGCGCTTCCGGCTTGCGACTTTGGTGAAGCCGTCTTGGGATGGGTTATCAGAAGAGGCAGGGGGGTTGATTTTGGCATTTAGGGGGCAGTCTCTGAAGAGATGCCCCAGTGCATGGCATTTTCTACACCTAAAGGGCACGTGCTCGTAATCAAGCGGCTGGATCCATTCTTCGTCTCTGTGGGCAAGCGTTATTGACTCTGGTAGAGCTTCATTCAAGCGTATAAAAACACAGATACGAGCATAAGATACATACTTACGCGATTTGGTTTCTTCTGCCACTCTGATGTATGTTCCCACTCCATTTCCGATGCCCTTGAGTATGTCTTCTTCCCAGTATTCATCTGGAAGAGAGTATAATCTGATCCATACCGGGGCCCAAGTGAGGTCTTCTTTATCTGGGTTGAATCTTGGAATCCATTCCCTCAGATATAGTCCTGTTGCGTTAAAAAAGTAGGGCCCTTCTTCCAGGACCCTGTATTTGTCCTCTAGACAGAAAAAAATTGCGGTGAAGAAGCCTTTCGGCCCCAGCTGAAGAGTAACATCTCCTTTGGGTTTCCATTTCGCCGCAATCCAGCCATATAAAGCTCTTTCAGTCGGCCAAAATCCAATGAACTTCCCAATGAGGGCATGATCCGTCATATACTCTATTCTCCTTTCTATTATGTCACCAGGCAGCTCTATTCGTGGCCGTTCTTTGGCCACTGGTCGACAGGTAGATGAGGAGATCTTCGGGCTTGGATCTGGGGTTTCTTGTCTTTCTTGCGCATTGTTGTCCTTGTTTTTCCAATGTCCTGTCTCCTTTTCACTATTTAGCTGTTGTTTCCCTTTGTTCAGGACTTCCGGATCCACTGAACCAAAGATGACAGTTTGCTCAGGCGTATGCTGTGAAGGGGAGGGCTCTGACGCCCCCCCCTGAGGCTGATCCATTACCTTCTGCTAGTACCCTGCAGCCCTGTCACGCTGCAGTGAAGAATCTTACGGGCTTTGTGCGTCTTCCGCTCAGAGCCGTCGGCGCCTTTGGGGATTACGCAGAACCCTAGTTCCGCTCACGCTCTCCGTCGGGGCCCAACTCTCCGAAAAAAAATTATTAATTTTTTTTTTAAATAAAAAAAGAAATGTAATTTTTTTTTTAAATAATAAAAAAGGTTGTTTAAAAAAAATAAAAATATATATATATATATATATATATATATATAGTATATTTTAATAATAAAAAATAATTACATTTTTTTTTAATAAAAATTACGTATTTTTTGTTTTTTTTTTTTTTTTTATAATTTGAATTTATTTTTGTTTTTTTAATATTAATTTTACTATTTTTTCAATTTTTTTTCCGTTAATTTTCTATTTTTTTTTTTTTTTTTCCAGTTTTGCTAATGTTTTTTTTTGTGAGATAATTTTTTTAACCCTTTTTTTTTAATATTTATTTTATTAGTTTTTTTAATTTATTTTTTGGTTAATTTTCTATTTTTTTTTTAAACTAGTTTGTTTTTAAAATTTTATTCCTAGTTTTTGCTAATGTATTTTTTTTTTTTTAATTTCTCAATTTTTATCGACTTAATTATATATATATATATATATATATATATATATATATATATATATATATATATATATATATATATATATATTTTTGTTTTTTTTTTTTTCCAAAGTGTTTTATGGTTTATAAGATAAATTTTTTTTAACACTTTTTTATTTTTTATTTTTGTCTTTTTTTATATATAATTTTATATTTGTTTTTTAGAGACAATTATTTCATTTGGATTGAAAATTTAATTAACGATGTATAAATATGTAAAATATGGAAAATGCAAAATATTGACCTTCTTTTTTAAATATGCAAATAAATAAAAACCTTACTACCAAAAAAAATAAAAATAAAAACAAGAAAATATGAAGAAGAAGACCACTTCCAAAATTATTAAATTTACAAAATAATTATTTACATTACATACATTAGAAAAGTTAAAGTCAAAAAATAGGTCTTTTAAAAAAAGGGTCTGATGCAGAATAACCACTTTTTAAAATCAGCATGAAAATCACTACCATTCTAAAACACAATGTACATAAAAAAAAATTAAAAAAAATTAAAGTGCCAAAAACTATGCTCTAAAAAAAACATGTGTGTTCTGCATCACCCCTTTTCAAAATCGGGTCACTTTTTTGCTATCTCTACAAAACATGTGTATTCTGCATCACCCCTTTTCAAAATCGGGTCACTTTTTTGCTATCTCTACAAAACGGGTAACAGTATCAGTTCCCGTTTCAAAGTTTACATTGTTGCAAATTGAGATTGTCTTGAGAGATCATTTCCAGGGTTGATTTAAGAATCCTTCCATAGGACATCTAAAGGTATATTTCTAGGAATAAAGGCTTTAGATTTATCTGTTTTCTTCCTCTTATTTTTCCTTGTCATGACAACTTTATGTTTTGGGTTGTAGAATACATCCAAGGAAGGTATTTCTTCAATCTTGAGTCAACTTCAGATGTGGGGTGTGTCGGTATGACTTCCAAGTCATTGGTGTTGACTTCCTTATCTGAAGATCCAATAGTGAGCAAAATATTCTTGATAGCCTAAGGCGTTTTAAGGATTTCTATAGGATTTGTGGTCTGAGTTTCCTGTTAGGCTGTATTGGCAATCTTGTCAAACTGGTCCCATACTTTATCCAAATCGTTGGTACACAGCAACTCATCGGTCTGTTGTGATGATGATGTACTTTCAGTGTTTCCATTTTCAACTTCAATTTCTTTTGGAAATTGAGCTGTAACATGTTCTTGATGTAGAAATGGTTGTGAAATATTTAGTATGTCGAGGGGGATATTTTCCGACCTATTGTTCCTATATTCTTTAAATTTCTCGGGATCCACTGGGCTCAGGAAAGCTTCAGCTAATCTCTCTACTTGTTGATAATATGTGGTTGTCTCAAAAAGGTCATCGAAATCATCTGGTTCATGCTGGAATTGTCTCACTTTGACCTACACTGTGACATTTTGATATTTCTTGACTGGGTTGTATTACCTAGGTCGGATAGTGGTAAATTTCATGCATAGAATTTTCTCAATTTCAAGGGTTGCATGCCTAAAATTCTCTGAAGTAAAAAATCCATCGTGAATAGGAAAAGGTGGCAAAATAGATTTCTTGGCTTCCTTAAGAGATTTGGTCAATCCATTGCCCACAGTCTGATATGCTACTTCTCTAGCCAAAAGTTTGTCTGGTACATAGAGAGGGAGGACATGTGGGGCAACTAGGCTTCCATAGATCCTGACATAAGTGAGACATTCTTCCCCTAACTATTAGCCTATGGTCGTGAGGTCATCTAGAGATTCCCTAGAAAATTTAGGAGGTTTTCATCAAAGATGGTTTGGTACAATGGTAGCATTACCGAATGGCATATTTTGTAAAAATGGGTCTAATAGTTGATTTCCCATAGGATGTTATGGTATATATGGATGGGCGTAGGATCTTCTAAAGTCCATTTCCATCCCATGGATGGAAAATTAGAGGTGAATCATAGTGCATCCATAATATAAATGCTCATGAAAAAGGGGGAAATCTCCCTGGTAGACATATTATATTTACTTCTGTATACTAGAATCTGAGTGGCCAAATTGTTTAACAAAATGGTAGCCCAATCCATAATGTAGGCATCTGCGGAAGCTTCTATTAGGGGAACCCATTCTATAGTGGATTTATGTGTATTAGGTTTTCCAAATAACCTACACAGCATAGATGCGATATGATAATAAGGACAAATGAGAGAGGCTAGGGAATACATACCCTTATCGTCATGCTTGTGTTTGCTCAGCTCATTCCTCCACTTCCTGATTGGTTATGACTGAATTGGATGCTCATCCGCGAACTTCTGAATAAACTAGGAATTGTATATCTTCTGGGGTTCTAGTAGATGTTACATATTTCATAGGTCTTTGGCTCTAAACAACCCAATTTTATTTTGTGTCCTCAAGGTTATGAAGGTCCTATCAACAATATTTAAATTTTTAATTACCCATTTGACTAAGTTTGTATATGGCATTATCTTTGCCTGAGCAGTTATCCAATGGAGATGAGAGTTGGTGACATCTACCGAAGTGGTTTCAGATGTCGATGTATTATCATCCACTGTAGCCAATCTGAAAACTACACTAGGTTCTTCTTCCTCGAATAATCTATATATCGCTTCCCAAGAAGAACTTCCGGCATCTGTAGTACACATAGTATCTGAGAATAAGGGAGGAATTTCAGTTACTTCTATAGTAGTTAGATTTGATTGTGGTGGAACCACATTCTTCTTATTATTCTTTGGTGCTCTCGACATTTCACCTGAGCTCTGTTTCTCGGGACTATCCCGTGATAGAGAAATATGGTAAAAATAAGGAGCAACACATAGATTTTGAGACTTATGGCGATAATGGTAAAATAACGTGAAAACAAGCATTTAACGCAAAAATATCGAAATGCTCAATGAAATCAATCGAATCATTTACATAACTGAGGTCCATCAATACTGTTATAACTGATAATAAACGAAGAAACCTGGGTTTCACATGTCTTTTGGACAAATCAGCATCCCATTGGACTATATCGCATCGCAAGTTTTTGATATGATCATTGATAGCTTTGCAAAATGAGCCTTTTTTGATATGTGATTTTCCACATTTTCTAAGAGATATGACGAAGAACTTATTTCCTTATTTATTGCAATCAACATTTCTTGAGGGAAGACCATTTTGAATCTTTGCGATGTAATGCCATGCCATAAGGATATGTGTGATAGGGTTCTGCGATATCGGGAAAAGATTTATCAGAGTTTTGAGTTTATAATAACTTGGTGGAATGTTGATTCCTTTTGCAATATTTCCCCTTGCGATATGACATGGCTTAACCGCGGGACATGAAATATTATTCATATCTGAGAAGGGCTTTTCTTCACTTAAACTTAACTAATATTTTTATCGCGGTCGGTTAGGTCAGGGTTACTCGCATCGTGCTTTGAATGAGTATGATACTTGCTTGTGATTAGTGATATGTGAAATACTTGAGACCTATTCAACTTTAACTCATTTTTCAATATTAATGGATTTAAGACCTAGTGTCAGGATGGTTCTTTATATTAATTTGTTGAGACTTTATTCCTATCCATTTTAGTAAAAGACTCTATACTTAATATTTAAAAGGGTCCCCATTATTCAAGTAAGTTACTTTTTTGATAATAATGGGGGGTTCTTGAGTGAAACAAAATACTCTAATTGATTATTGGTTGTATGATGGACATGCAATAGTTTTGGTTTGGGGTAAATGAAATGTGTCAAAATTGTTATATTTTCAACACCCTTTTATAACCTTTTTGATATCATTCTTCCACTTTCCATCATCTCCTTATGGACTTTTCATCCCTTATTACTCCATTTCTAGTGTAGATATGCATATTGTATTTTTCTCCACTTTTATAATTATTATTAAGCATTATATTTTGATATTTCCCTTTCTTATACTAATATTGTCAGACAATAGCAAAAGGGTAGTTGTTACAACTCCTCCATTTTTCTACAACACTAATAACAACTTCACAACAAGCACTGCAAGATGACAACAAGTGTTGCAACTCCACGGACAATAATAGGCAAAGCGCTACGACTCTCTTCCATCCTATTGCTCCAACTTCTCTATAGTGCTACAACTTCGAAGTGGTATTTCAAGGAAGTGTTGCAAATTTCCTAGGACTAACGAATCTGCTACAAATCATCATTGGCTTGAATTTGCATTATTGCCGCTCCTATTGCTATAAATTCCATTGATGCAACTCCATCACATTATGACATCTTGATGATAAATGCTCTAGATATACAACCAACATGTGTTTCTCAATATGGAAGGCGACAGAGAAAATTGGCGACCAACCAAGTAGGAAAAATTAGTTTGTAATAATCACCAACTAATATGAGTCAACCTTTGCTCAAAATGTACTAGATTTTGAATGCATTGTTGTAACTAGATGAGTTTCCTTAATCGCTCAAGATGGTTTTCTAGCCAATTTCTTAGTTTAGACCTTAAAAAATTGTATAAATACTTGGATTCCTTTGGAGGCCCAAAGAGAGTAGAAAAGAAGGAATTATTGTTCACTATTGTATAATTTTCTATTTGTTGTAATAGAAATATTCCCCTGCTCCATTTGCTAAATTCCTATCTAGTATCCTGTGATAATGTGATTGAAGATTTTATAGTACCTCGTCAAAGGAGGTATTCCCCCCTCCTTATACTGGTAGTGCTAGGTAGCATTAGAAGGTACCTTAATATTTGTAATTATGGTTAAATTACAACTAGTTCATATTACTATTGTTCCTTTGATTTTGGTTATGTTGTAACTCTATAAATTTTCATTTGCTACAACTCATAGTTTCCTTTTGTTGCAACTCAACTAATTTCCTTCTACTGTAATTTTAATATTTGTTATTGACGTAATCACATTACTTTATGATATAACCTCAGGTCATGCAATTTTAGGTATTAAATCTAAGGTTAATGATTGGTTGATGGATTTGCATGTTTATGGATAGTCCGGTTGTTGTTGAAACTCACTTGTAGCTTACTTTTACTTTGTTCTCAACAATAGCTTAAGATTGAAAATTATGTCATGTTTGAATATTGTTTCTGTGTTGTTTACTCATCATACATTTCATTCTATGCATATGCCATTGCATATTTTTTTGATAGAAAACCAAGAATACCATTATATTGGAACATGTCTCTTTTAGTAATTTTTATGTTTCCTTTTCTACAAGTGTGATTTATCATTCTTGTAATTTACTTTTCTGCAAGTGTGCTTTATTTCTTATAAGCGTGATGTGTTTTTCTATATTAGTGACCTGTGAAAGCATTTATATCTTGAACTTTGATGACCAATATATTAATACAACTTCATGACATATAACAGATTGCATTAGCATAGATTGTGCATAGTAGTTTTCAAGTTCCAAATGAATCTTAGATTGAAAATTTAAATGCACAATTGATCAGTTGCTTAGAAAGATAATTAGAAGTAATTAAAAATATCATAATTCGGGGACTAGGAGATAATCCCAATAAGCGAGCTCCATACCACTTACTTAGTAGACTAAGCATCAATAAGAAGGCCCATAGCTAGACCTGATATAGATAATCCTAGTAGGTGGGGTGAACAAAACTCACTTGGTAAGTGGGAATCGGTATAAGCATGGAAGGTGGAGTCTAGTATGAACTCGCCAAGTAGAGCGAGGACTGGTAGAATGGCCCACGACTCGGTCTATTATATGAACTTGCCTAGTAGGTTGCAGACCAATAGAATGGACCACAACACATGCAAAGAAATCTAGTATATGAAATTAGAAAAAGGGAAAAAATATTTATAACTTCAAAATCATGTTTTACCATGATCCTAGACTATCTTGACCACAACCCTTAATCCACACTAAAGACTAATTATTCAATATTAAGTGCATATCAATATGATATTAAGGTAACTTAATTATACTAGGGTAGGAAAACACTAGGCAAATATGACATGACAAGACCACATAGATGATAGGTGGCAAGATTAATGATGTGGTAGCTAAAGAGAGCTACATGTGACATGATAGTTTTGTAGCTTTGGCCACCCAAATGGTGATTTTGTTGTTGACATGAGGCAGGTACATGTCAATGTTTCAAAACATGGAAAGATCTAATTAATTGTAGTAAATGATGTGGAATGTGACTTTGTAGGTGGCACAACCATGGTGGGTCCCTCCTCAGGGTACGTAGGCACTAGGCACCATAGTGTCATTAGCGTAAAAAGCCAAGGGCCAATATTTGAGTATAATGTGGCAAAAATGGTGTGGTATAAGGAACACATGGAAACCTATGTTTGGTCCACTTTTGACTTACGTGGCAAGGTCAATATCCTTGGGACTTGGAACGATGACATGCCTTGGAAAAGATCTTAGTGCATTATGTTTTTGCACTAAAAAGTGCATGATTAAGCTTCACCCCTAGTGAGATCCTTACCAAGCCACCAGACCTCCAAGAGTGTGGAGATAATAAAATAATCCATCCATTTGGGCCTCATATATGTTTGAAAGGACATTTAAACTTATTTTCCTAGTCCTAGGTCTCACATAGCATAATGATAAGTGCTTAGTAGTGAATAAATTGAAAAAGTAGTTTGTGCATATATGGATTCGTATCCATGGATATAAGCTAACTTAGAAAATAGTCATATGGTTTCTTGACTTTCAAGTTAATTCCCTAGGGGACCAATAGACCGTGTGAACTGAAAATAATATAGGTTATCCCAATTTAGTTCTCCATAGCATGTCAACCTTGCCATGGTTTCGTTGCACATTTTAGTATAAATATTCCAATCTAGAGGAGCTTGAAAAGGAAGAAGTGTGGGACTATTTGTGAAGTATGAATTTTTGTAGGAATGATCATTGGTATAGGTGTCAAGGTTTCATTATGGAAAGAGTGAGAAAGTACAAAGAAAGTCAAACTAAGCCCTACGTCATCAAAAAGAGAATAAGTTTGAGAAAGAAGTCAATAAAATATGTGTGTTCGAGGAAGAGTCTGAGATTGAAGTCTGAATAGAAATACTGATACTGTATGAAAAATTTAAATATACATAATAGGGAGTGGTATGCAAAGTACATTATAAACCTATAAGGACTGGGGAAAGAGAAAAATAAAATATATATAGTAGGAAGTGATATGTAGAAGTAGAACAAATGCTGAGGAACAATAAATTAGATTAGAGATTACAAAATTTGTAAAAGAAAGATTGACTGGAAAGTGTATGGATTAAATTTTGAAAATATATGAAAGAAGGATATGATAGGAAATATAGTTGGTTTCGGTAAACAAATCTAAGGGATTGATGTCTACTTCTGTTTGGTGCTAGTAAAGAATTTGAGGAGATTGCTGTCTCCTTCTGGTTGGTGCTAGTAAAACACTTTAGCGGATTGGTGTTTCCTTCTTGTTGTTGTGAGTAAATAAATTTAATAGTAGGTTGGTGCCTACAATATTGTTTAATAATAAAAGAACTTTTCATACATATTTGGCATGTTCTAATGTATCAATATGATTGACATTGTATATGCATTGAATTTTTGATTGGTTGAAATTAGCCATTATACTGAGTCATGCCCCCTCTCAATATAATCATATTTCCAATAGTAGCACCTAAGGCTTACAACCCTCGAAATATCAATGTGTTGGCAAAAAGAATGACTTCAAGGATTTTCCTGATATCTGGTATAGAGCAGGCCTTAGTCACAACTCTTGTCACATGGGTGCTAAATACTATCGTTAGAGGGCTAACATCCCTTGGCATATCGACATATCACTGTTCTCGACAAAAAATGTAAAGTATAGGAGTTTCCTAATATTTTGATATAACATCTCCCTGTTATGCTCCTAGTGATTGAGGAGTCTAATTCCATCATAAAGGTATTAGATCCCTCGACATAACAACACCAAAAGTTTTTAGTGGTGCACATACAAATAAATCATCCAGTACTCTGATATCCTCATACTTGGCATTTTTTAATAGATGGAAAGTTGGCCAAAAGTTGAGAGAACAATTTCCCATCATCCATACTCGAAAATGTCATTCTTTGCAATATTTATAGTGTTAATTATATATATATATATATATATATATATATATTTAATGTTATGATATGAATATTTTTGAATTCAGGCTTCTGTGATCCATATTGAATTAAGAAACAAATTTCCATAGAAATCACATAGGATAAATTTTGTTGACGTGTTTCGAACCATCCAATGTGGTTCATCGTTAGGACAAGGTGAAGAGGCACATTAGGGAATAAGATTAAATAGAGACCTGAAATTATCCCATGTGATTTATACTGATTTTTTTTTCTTAATTCAATATGGATCACAGATGCCCAAATTCAGAAATGATGACTATACATGGAAAGGCCATTGTTGTTAAAGTTCATCATTTTGATCGGTCTCATTTAAGGGTCTCTAAGTTGAAGAAAGGTCTGGAATTTCTAAAGTGATGTAGAGATTTGTACCTTGTTCTGTCATTTGCTCGGATTAAGCACCCTCTTAATAATTCTAGTCACATTCTTATATTTTTTAATGCAAGTATGGCCCTGGTCCATTTGGAGATTGGAAATATTAGAAAGATTCTTGATTTTATTTCACGTCATTTTATTTATCTATATTTGGAGCTCTCTAATGAGATTTATGCTTGCCTTTGGCAATGGATCGAGGCATGCTTAGCATTGAAATACATACGCATGGAATAATTCTGAAAACTTAAGTAGTCCAAGAAGTTCATCGATCTCTCGGAGAAACCTATATTGCAACCTCAAGGTTCTAGTTTCTTGCGTGGTTCTTCCTTAAGCAGAATTAGTATTAATCAAGTCTCTGCTCTCCAATCTTGGGTTAACTGTATCGCTCTCTCTTCCGCCATCGAGTGTGATAATGATGGATCTAGAGTTGCCTCTTGCATTGGTTGTAACAACGCTACAAAATCCCCACTTCAGATTCTTCCCCTCTCCATAGTTCCGCCCTCTCATCCTGAGCAACTCATTGTTTCTAATTATTCCTAGGTTATCTCTACTAGTGTGGCCACTGTTGGTCAAGGTTTAGGTGATCCAATTGATCCTTGTTTCTCATTAGACTCGCCTCTCTATCCTCCATCTTTCCCTGTTTCCCCCATTTAAGGTAAACACCATTCATTTAATAAATTCCATGTTCGGTTTGGATTGTCCCAGATTTTTGTTTCTCTGGTTCACATGGGTGTTATCCGTCACCTATTGATCGTCCCTCCCTTACCCCATTTCTCCCCTCATCCGTGGATGGTATCCATTTGGCGTTGGTTAAATCAGAGCTAGTGGTGCTACCCTCGTCACCTTTCCCTCATTCTGCTAGTGCCAACCTGGTCTCAGTTCAACACATTCGACCTTCTATGGAAGAGTTGATGATTAGCAAGGATTTTGAGGCGTCTCCTCATCATCTATTACTCATTCCCTCATCACCAACTTAAAATTGGTTCAATTCTCCCGGCCTCAATTGGAAAGAGGCTCAGTTGGTGTTGATTCTCACTACAACAACTGTTCTGCAGAGTCGTTAACCTCTAATATGGAGGTTTTAGCTTGGTCTTTTAATAGAATCTTAAAAAGAATGCATAATATTAATAATAATTTTTCAAATAATAAGATTATTGGATTTAATAATAATAATCACAATAATAATAATTTTTTGAATAATAATAGTAATAATAATAATAATTTTTTTATTAATGATAGTAGGGGTATTTCTATTAATAATTGTAATGGAAAGAATGTGTATAATAATAATAATAATAACATCAACACCGATGATTCTCTATTCAATGCTAATAATAGTAATAATAAATTAGTCTATAGTAGGACTTTATGTTCAAGTAATAATAGTTTTTCTAATTCTCTTTCCCCCTCTAGTAATAGGGTTGTCAATCTCTCTAGCTTTTCTTTTGACCCTCCAGTCTTTAGTCTATTGGAGAAAGGTTTAAATTTTTCCCTTGCTCCTAGAAAGATCCCAGTCGATGATATCATTTGTGACATTGAATATGGTATTAGAGACTTACTGGACGTCACTAAAGATATCATCAGACAAGATTATGTTGTTGTCCTTAGAAAGGCAAAGCCCCCCAAGAACAACATCACCAAACTTGAGTTTGATGCTCTCAAGGCATTAAACAATAACAAGGATTTTTATGTTCTCATAGCCTACAAAGGTGGTGTTGTCGTTATTATTGATAAAGAGGATTACCAAAGGAAGATGTTGGACCACCATTGTAATAGTAGGAACTACAAGAAACTGAATAAGGATCGTTTGAAGAAGATTTCGAAAGATGTGGCTCTTGCTATAAAATCTAGTAGCTCAGCCATCTTGTTAAGTCATAGGCTTATTGAGAGTATCCATCTTACCCCCATTATCTATGACCTTCCAAAGATTCATAAGGAAGGGGCCCCTCTGAGACCCATTTTCAACACAATAGACGAGCTGACCTATCTTCTTGCTAAATATTTAGCCCTGAAGCTTAAGGTCATTGTAGGCCGTACAAAATCCTTTGTCAAGGACTCTATTTTGTTTGTCAATGAGTTAAAGAGTATTTAACTTAATCCCAATGACAAGCTTGTGATTTTTGATGTGGTCCCCCTCTACATTAATATCCCCATCAATGAGGCCATTTAAGTCATCAAGCGTATTACGGATCCTGATACGGCTAGATTAGTTTATATCTATCTCACCTCCACTTTCTTCTCTTTTGGTGGAGAATTCTATCAGAAAACTTGTGGTGTCGCAATGGGTTCCCCCCTCTCCCTTGCGTTGGCTAATCTATTCATGGAGTATTTTTAATCAAAAGCTTCAACTTCTTCTCCTCTTCTTCCTAACTTGAGGAATATATTTTTGGATGACACTTGTGTCATCTAGTCCCATGGTAAGGAAGAGTTGGACCTTTTCTTCCTTCATCTTAACAATTACTCGATTTCCATAAAGTTCACCATGGAATATGAAAGAAATGGTATTCCACCCTTCCTTTACATCCTCCTTTTAAGGAATGATGATGACTCTTTTTCTCATCAAGTCTTTTGGAAGAAAAATCACACCGAGAAATATCTTCATGCTAAATCTAATCATTTCCCAACTCAAAAGCTTGGTGTTCTCAATACTTTAGCAACTAGAGATTTAAGTATTTCTGATGAAAACCATCTTAATGATGACCAAACACACCTCCATAGGGTTTTCATTAATAATGGGTACAATAGACACCAATGTACTAAGGCTTTCCTCAAAGATGAAAAATGTCCTAGGGCTAAGAAAGAACCCAAGGATCGATTTCCTAGAGTATATCTCCCTTTTATCCAAGGCACCACTGACAATATTGCGAAGATCTTAAGGAAGCATAAGGTTCCTTCAACCTTTAGGCCTCTAAATACCATATGGAGTTCCCTAAGATCTATCAAAGACTCGGTGTACCCTAAAAATATGAAAGTTGTTTACGTTATCCCTTGCTATTGTGGGACTCCCTACATGGGTGAGACCAATCGGTTGATTAATCAAAGGATTCGTGAGCATGCCAGTAACATCAAGTATGGTCGGACTCGCTCCTATGATTTGGCAGAGCATGCAGATAGATCTAAGCATCACATATGCATTGAGGATGCCCAAGTGATTGCCATGATTAGTAATTTCCATCATCGAAAATTCAGGGAGGGCCTAGGAATTGAAAAAAGGCCCAATGATTTGAATAGAGACAATGGATGGAATATTAGCAGAAGTTGGGTCCCCGTCCTATGTTCTTAATTTTTATGTGTTTGTTGTTTTACGTGTTTTCCAAAGGTTTCTGTTATTAAGTTTTTTGATTGGTTTTTATCACCTTGATCATTCTTAGCTCCATTAACTATTTTACCCTCTTGATCTTTCTTAGCTCCTTAAAGCTTGCAATTTTTGTTAGACTTTTCTTATGTTATTAATTCCTTAAATTATCTGTAGGGCCTTGGCCCCTTATTTTTTGGTTTACCTTGATTCATTGGCCTTTCTTCAATTATTTTTATTTTTAATTTTATTTATTTACATTTTATGAATATTTTTTATTTTAGCATTATTTCTCATTAAATTGTATTTTTATTTATTAATAGGGTTTTGACTTAATTATTTATTAATAGGCCTTGAATCCTTTTGTTATTATTATTTTTTGACTTCGCTCCTTGTTTGAAGTTTAACTTCGAAAAAATTGATTGTTTTTTCTATATATATTTAACCTAGTACTAGATTATTAGATCCTAATAATTAATGTTAAAAATAAAAAATATTATTTATAAACTAGCCATTTATTATTAAAAATTAAAAAAAAAACATATTATTTATAAACTAGTCATTAATTGAACCAAGGGTCTCTTCATTTCTCTCTATTTAAGCTTATGCCATGATCTGCCTGTTCATCTTTTCCTAACAATGAACCACACTAGATGGTTCGAAACGCGTGGAAAAAAATTCTCCTATGTCATTTCTACCAAAAGTTTTTTCTTAATGATATAAATACTTCAAATTTTAAGTTCATCTCTCATCCACTAAATTCCAGGATTAGGTAACAAAAGTGTAAATATATAGGACCTAGCACTTAAAGGTTCCAAATACCTCTACATATTAGTATTTTAGAGAAGGCCTTAGTTATGACCCCTGATTGTAGGGTGCGTTAGGTGTAACACATGAAGCTAAAGGACCATGGAAAATCCATGTTTTTCAAGTGGTTCCAATGTTGAAAATTTGGAGGACTTCTCTTGATATCTTGAGATAAAAATGGATTAGACATGTTTTTTTGGTCATTTATATGGTACATAATCACTATGTTTTAAAAATGTTGGATTGAAGGGAATATAGGGAATATGTGTAGGTGTTAGACATCAAATGTAATGTAAGTATTTCAATATGTTTTAAATTTCGACTCTATTACAATTTACATAGGGTGTAGATACACTATATATATATAGACACACACACAAAATTAATATTCTGAACCATATTTGATATGGAAAATTTTCATATCAAATTATATGTGGGCATATCATCATTGTTCGATAGCCCTACGAGGTGCTAGGTAAAGGCCATATTAATTATCTTTTGCATACCCCTTTCATATTATACCTGCCTTCAATATATGTACTCTTGAATTTATTCCATACCCATTGCATTCGTAAGAGAAGATATCTGAGTACATATTTGGGTTATGTACTCTTTCGTTGATTCTCCTATTGACATGATTTAAAAATCATAAAAATTAATCTTAAGAGCTTGGAATTTGTCTATAGGAGCCATATTGAATTAAAGGAGAATATAAAAGAGGTACGTGCAAACAATCAAACATCCAAATCTAAAATAGGGTTATGTGTAAATAATATCGGTTAAAGATCGATCCTAACATCTAAATTTCGATATAGGTTGTATTATTCTGATCATTTGATAGATATGGGGCTATAAATATTATTTAAAATAGTTATGAATGTATCTCTGGTCATTATGTATGTCCACCTCCTACTTCCTCTCTAATGTCATTTCCATTTCCATTACAATTGTAGACAATAATGTTCAATTTGATGCATACTATTTTTTCAATCACCTTCAATTTTGTGATCACTCACGATTATTATTTCCTATTTATTTGGATAAACAACGAAGGAATGCTTAGTTGTGATTTATATTTGTGTTTATGTAATCCTTTATTTGGGGCATGTTATGGGAAACCAACTTTCTAGAATGCGCATGGACGTAACATTTCATTGAACAATTCTTTTAATAATCAAATAAAAGTATGAACTAGTGGGGGTGAATTTTACAGAAAAAACTCACTTATTCATTTGATAAAATTTTATTAATATCACTGTAGGTGAAAATGGATTGTGTGTGTGCCTGCGTGTGTGTGGGACTTATTATATAATATTGAGGGTAATATAGATTATAATGAATATATTAGGGTGAAAAAGCATCACTATAATATGAGATTTAATAATATTATTAAATCTATTATCATTATTTAATATTTAATATTAATATATTATAACATTAATATTACAAAATTCAATATTACATTAAATTTAATAACTTTGCATTAATATAATATTGAATTTAATATAACATTAAACATGCTATATTATAATATATAGTAATATTTTAGTATATATATGAACTCTTGATATAATGGGATGGAACAACAAAGAAATAGAGAGATAGAGGTGGAGTGAGAGAGGAATGAAGGAGGGAAGTGATCCAGATTTAAACAAAAACACAACAAAATACAAAGATAACTATATACACAAAGATGCAACGGAAATAATACTTCATTTCATTAATGTAAAACACTGAAATATGCTTACAAAAAAAATGGAAATAAACCAACTAGGGCGATGGTAGCTTATCTCTGAGAAGAGATGTGGCAGCTACATGCCTTTGAATTGTGTTACAATGAGGCTCAAAGGCCTATTTATTGTTGAGAAACAATGGAAAACCCTAAACATCCAAAAACCTAACCCTAGAAGATGAAACGCCAAATTGTGGGCCTCGTTTGGGTAAATTGGTACATCAACTTCCCGAGGTCGTAACTTTGGCATATGATCTCTGTTTGACACACACAGTATCTCGTTAGAAAGATCTATCTGTGAACTACAACTTTGGGAAGAGCAACATTTCCAGGTTTCCCAAAAGACGTCATTTAGGGCCTCAAAATGGCTCCAAAGTTTAGGACCCAAAAAACTGCTAAAAATTGTAAATTGTGCTACAATTAAGGAAACTAAAAAGCTGAAAGAACAATGGTGGGGGTCCAAGTGGACTTGGCAGGTGGCCACCAATATCCACCTGGATCAGGAAGAGAGAGGGTAGGAGAGGAAAGAGTGAGAGAAAGAAGGGGAAGAGAGAGAGAGAGAGAGAGAGAGAGAGAGAGATGAAGATGGAGGGGGAGAGATATAAGGATAGAGGGAGGGAGATAGTGATGAAGTTTGAGAGAGATATTTATGGGGGGGAATATAGGTAGACATTAGAGAGAGGGAGAGAGAGGAAGGAAGAGAGAGAGAACTTGAGAGATAGAAGGGAAGAGGGAGGGAGAGAAGAAGAAAGACACATAGAGAGAAAGGTGGAGAGAGAGAGGGAGTCTTAAGGGAGAGATGGAGAAATAGTGTGTATGTTTGGGGGGTTATATAGAGACACAAAGAAGGGGAGAGAGAGAGAGAGAAGGGGAAGAAAGACACAGAGAGGAAGAGAGACAGAGAGAGAAGGGGAAGAGAGGGAGAGAGAAGGGGAAAAAAGACATAGAGAGGAAGAGAGAGAGAGAGAGAGAGATATGGAGAGAGGTTTTGTATGTTTTGGGGGTGAGATAAAGAGAAAAAGAAGGAGAGACAGAGAAATATAGAGATATAGATGGAGGGGAGAGAAGGGGATGAAGAGAGAGATTAATAAAGGGAGGAAGGGAGAGATACATAGATGTGAAAGAGAGCGATCATGTTTGGGGGTGATGTAGAGAGACAAGGAAGGAAAGATAGAGGGAGATATAGATGTAGATGGTGGTGGGAGAGATGCGATGGAATAGAGAGATAAATAGAGGGAGGGATAAGCAGTCAGCGAGAGAGAGATAGATGGGGGAGAGAGGGAGGGATAGAGAGAGAAGGGGAGAAAGGTAGGGGAGAGTGAGGGAAGAAGAAAGAGGCACAAAGAGGAACATACATATGTTATATAGTATTATATAATATTGAATAAGTATAGAGGAAGAGGAAGTGAGGCTTTTAAAAAAGGTAAAATAAGTTGGATTTAGAAAGCCATGAATACTTTGGTTTTTCACTAAAATGGATGCATTGCTTTTACTATAGATGTTGATTTATAATCCTATTTCATTGCTTGCATTAAATGCATTGGTTTTAGTGTATATGTTGATTTCTAATAGCATTTGATTTCTTGACTAGATGCATTGATTTTAGTGTAGATGTTGATTTCTAATCCTATTTGGTTGCTTGCACTAGATGCATTGATTTTAATGTAGATGTTGTTTTCTAATTTGATGTAACTAAATGTATTATGTACATTAATTTCAAGGTAATTAGATTAATAGTGTGCATTTATTTCAATGTAAGCACAAGATAATTATTGAGGACATGCATTAATCCCTATGTTATAGTCATTCAACCATAAATAAAATGCTTGAATTTTCATCATAAATAAAATGGTCACTTACCTGAAATGTTTGCTTCTTAAAACTATAAGATATTTATAATTCATTGCATTCTTATTATTCCCATTTTCTATCATTTAATATTGTTAGTCATTTTGGATTTAAATGAGGTAATAGAAAACAAATACCATTGAAACTTATTTGGAGTTTAACACTCCATAAGTCATAATGATTGGCTTTGGAGAAAACTACTATTAATATTTGAGAACAAGAGAGATGAGGTATGATGTTTACTACAATAGCTCGAGTTAAAGATTTGAATGGTTTACAATTTCAACCGGCTCTTTTGTATGATTGATATGAAAATATGACAAAACTAACATTTGTGACAATAAGAACAAGAGAATAAAATAGTTTGATATTGATGAGAATGAAGACTATTTTTAATTGACTACTTTCTTATTATTGACATTTTATATTAACATATTTGAAATGATTAGAATAATTAGATGTTCAAAAAAGTTTGTGTGATCATGCATGACTGAAACCTACCTATATCCATCTTAACTCTAGATCTATCAAGTGCTAAGAGGGATCAAATCTCTTGAGGTGCAAACCCTTCCTCATGTTTTGTACTCAATAAAGAGGTTTGCACCTCAAGATACTTGATCTCTCTCGACACTTGATAGGTATAGGGTTATCATGGATCTAGGATGGTTATATAACCACCTTGGGCACAAGACATGATATATCGATATATGAATTAGTGCTATAGTATAAATGCACCAAACATTGAAAAAATTAGACATAATGGAGTGTATAAAATAAGTCTTTGTGGTAGTGACAAAATATGTGAAATAAAATTATTGACTCAAGATACACCAAGAGTTGAAATGAGGATGTAAAGGGAGAAAAAAATTTGAAGGTTACGATAAAGGAAGCACCATGTCTTAATTAATGCAATTAAAGGGAGTGCAAAGTTTAAATAATTTTGTGAATGAAATGTCAATATATATGTGAGTTATGCTATTAAAGTGTATGTCTAAACAATGGATGTAAAGGAATTCCATGGTTCAAAGAAAAAGGTTAATGAATTATGGATGAAAGGGAGGGAATGAAGTGATTGCAAGCACTTGCATAAGAACAAAGTGAATTAGAGAATAAAACATTAAATATCAGAAAGAGAAAGGAGGTGTTGCAAGGAATTGAAGAAGAGTAGAGTGGACCATACAAGAACAAGTTTCAGATTAGATGAGATTTTTGTATCTTGTAAGTTGGTGCTTACAAAGAAACAAAGGGGATCGATGCCTCCTGTAGGTTGGTGCCTACAAAGAAAAATTAATTAAAAAAAAATTTGTGGTGTTATTTGTAAATGGTTTCCATGATATCTAGTGTTCTATGTTTTTCTTATAAGATAGATGTTTTATTGTGCTCAAATGTTTTAAATAAGTAAAAATTACATTATACTAATTCAAACTACTTGTAAGTGTAATTGTGAATCTAACAAGTAAGAGTCCATCAATTGGATGTCAGGCGTCAAGATAATAGGGAGATGGAGCTTTTTAAACTAGGATGATCCCCTCGTACCAATAGGACATGAAACATTCTCAAATGATAGAAATACAATTTTTGTTACCCAACGAAGAAATAGTGATGTTGCTAGGGATTGGGTATTAGAAAAAACACAAGGATTTCGAGTATTTTCTCCCAAAAATATCAAACTGAATAAGGATCTGTTGACGTTGCTAGACCCGCCAACATGTCAAGGTGATCCCCCCAGTAAGAAGTCCCAATTAAACCTCAGACCGTTTGGTGTAGAATTCCCAGCGGTGGGTCGTAAGGTAATGCCTTGACCGTGATGTCCCACAGAGGCAAGTAAGATCACTCTGTCAGTAGCAAGGGTGTGGCTGATGTAGAGGGTCAAGGAATGGGTATGAGAGGTTCCAACACTTCAAAGGGAGAGGAAGGTGAAGGTGATTTCCAGGTTAAAAGGGATCAGTCCCAACTCGACTAGGAACACACCACATAAAGGACATGCACAGCTTTTGGCGGAGCAATCCACTCGAATGCGGTAGTCAAAAAACAAGGTAAGATAACGTGAACAACACTCATGGATCAGTCTGAGACGAGTGTGATGGAAGGCCAATATGATGTTCGACAGATCAGTCGATATGGACAGTGACAACATTAACAACATATGAAAAAAATTAACAATAAGATTCATATAATTGCATACAAATCAGTTCATATACAAGTACATAAGTTAAACAACATATATCATTAAGGCAACTGGAAAAATCCAATTACAATAACAACATATGCATGAAAATGTGCTGGATCTTATTATTAAAGAAGTGTAAGTCACAATCATACAATACACCATGTAAACCTGCTAGCCCCAATAGCGGAACGTTACAACCACATCTGCCTGCTCCTCCAAAGAGATGTACTACCTCCATGCAGTGGAGAAGCCAAGGCGTGTTATAATACTGTCCAAGCGTTCTTCAAGATAGTCTTAGTAGAATCTTGGCTGACCAAAAGCCCATACAATGATTTATGAGGGACTATTTATAGCAAAGGGTGCGGCGACCCTTGAAATTCCCCTTCGTGATAGTTCAACTACCCTCATGAATCTTCACCTACCCTATGACTGTTACATCCAACTGTTGACATTGAACTTACACTTGACACGACTAAACATTACAATGCACATCTACTCATGTGAGAGAACATGGGTTGAGCAAGCCTTGCAAGACATCACACACTCGATCTGCTATGGTGGGACCAACTCTTTGACATGCTTGTGATGGTGAAGCTGGTGAGTAGATGCCAAGCTTGGTCATCTGTGATGGTGTGCATGTACCTCATGGTGACATCTTGCTAAAGTGAATTCTTGCCTTCGTTGCAACTGATGCATTGGTTCAGCCCTTCATCCAACTCGTCTGCGAATAGGCGCATGGTCTTCTTGGGTATGATTAAACCAGAAACAAAGTGATGCATAATGTTTGTGTTGATATTCAAGTGTGTGCTAGTGGTCATGCACATCAAATTTTTGAAGTGCATTTTCATCCCTAGTTGGACTTGCTTCTTGTCTTTGCCTGGGTGAATGTGTTGAATGGGGGGGATTGCATGCATGCGCTCAATGACATGCATGCTACTAGATCCTTTGCATGCGATCAACAACACTACTCACCATGCTTGCTCTGTGTCAACTACTAGGATGGATCCTTAATTTGTACTAGCTCAGTTTCATCCATGAGTTCATGTTGCGCCTGTTATCACTCAGGTTGTTCCCAAAAGTTGTAAGAAAGGGAATATGGCTAAGGTAACCATAGAACAATCTTTTAGATACAGATTCTAGCCAATCTGCATCCATAAAGGGCTCTATCTTTATGATTTAGCTTTGTTTTGAAAGGTGTTAGGCTAGTTATGAAGTTCAAGGGTTTTGTTTTGAGTTTGGGTGGTGAGATTCAATAGAACAGAGATGTAAAACAGAATATTTCAGTCCATTGGGCATGATGGAGTCAAAAGAGATGGTTTTCTGGATTTGGTTTCTAATAGAGGATGGAATCACAGAGCAAGGTAGTCAAGCATGGAACAAATAAAGGCTGGAATCAGATGGAATGGACTCAAATGGAAGAAGGGCAATTAAGAATCCTTCATCATATTGAAAGAGGGAAAATGGATGATTACTGTTAAGGAGCAGTTAAGAATTCCTTAGCAAATAAACAACATGAAAGAACCAGTAAGCAGGAGCAATTAAGAATTCACTGCTTATACTAATTCTGAAGAAAACACAGAGAATAATAAGGACTGGAAACAGAGTGCAGTTAAGCAAATTCTGAATTAATCGTTTTCTTTATCATTGAGATTAATGAAACATAGATGATATAACAGAAAGAGACTGTAAAACACAAGGTATAAAGTACTCATTGATCCATGGGTTGAATCAAGAATTCTATAACAAGTCCTCTGCATCGATTCTTCATCCAGTAGGCCAAACAATAGTTTGTTTCCAACAACTCTTTATTCCAAAGGTTCAGTATTTACAGCAAAGTCTAGGGATATCTACACATACCCAACCTCTTTACAGATCTGAGGAAGGGGGTATTTATACAACAAAATATGTACAAAAATATCTCATAAAGGCTGTGAGATAATATCTAAGATGAACCTAAACTAATTTACAAGTAACATAGAAGAGGCTCAAGAGAGATAATTGATGTTGCGCTGGAGGCTGGCTCTTTAGGGTTCAGCTTGTAGGTGTCCTTTGTAGCTCTGTGCCGACTGTTTGGATTAACTATTCTTTAACTTCTAATCTACTTCTCTTAATTGGCTTCGATATTCATTAAATCTGATTCGAACTGTCTTTAATTTTGCACTGATACTCTTTTAATGCTCCTCTAATACTCTTTGACTTTGTTTGGATGCTCTTTAATGCTGAACCGACCCCTGCCCACCACTTTTCTAGCAAAAATAAGACCACAACATGTGTTCTCACCACCTTTCCTTTGGTACATCATGTCTCTGACGGATTTCCACTGGTTAGGGTAGCGCATATATCTGTTCATCCCTTTAATTCTTTTTCTGCGAACTCAGAGTACATTGTTTGCTTTAAACTTTTCTAAGGAAGAAAAGCTACAAAATAGCCTATTAGGGGAGGCCGCGAGCTCATTGATGGAGACTTCTGGTTGAAGGCAGTCGAAACATTGGAAACATGACCACAAAAGATTGCATGCCTGGAGCGCTTTTTTTGCAGCGAAAACATAAAAAATGACCTTTTTACTCTTTATTGGACAAAAATTATTTTTGCGGGAAATTTTGTTTCAAAGGACGGATGATGTCAGTGGGCGGTACGGTATGGATGACATGACAGGGTGACATCAGTGAGGGTCAGCGGGAGGGCGGTAAATGGTTTTGTTGGCACCACTTTCGGGCTTGGGTAGTTTCAGGCGGAGAGGGAGCGAGCAACCCAGGGGCATGTTCCGTGGCATGTCATGGGCGGCAAAAACTGCCGGTTCCCCGGGCGGTAAAGTTTGGCGGAAAGATGGGTTGTGAAATGGTTAAAGACCATTGGATGTGGAGGTCCAGATCGGACGACGGACAGTTTATGAATAAGGTGGGGAGTTAACGCGAGGGACCGGCGCAAATTAACGTTTAATCTTAATGATATTGAGGTGGATTTGATTGGTTATCGGGGTTGATCAGTTATTAATTAACGTGGGGTTAATTAATCCTGGGGTTTTTGCGCGGTGGAGAAAATTTTTATTTAATAAGCTCCTGATGAACTATTAATCGTTCATTTAAATAATGAATATGCTTATATAACCGGGGGACGGGAATATTTAATAGCGGGGACTATTTAACATATTTTATATATATGGGAAAGGGGAAATAAAGTGGGAGTTATATAGTAAATTTAGGTTTAATATGAATTTTTGAATGGAGTGCTAAGTTATATAAAAAATATTTCAACTTTTGTAGTTAAAAATTAGGCTAGAGTTTGAAAAGGGTTTTTATGGAGAATTGTTTCTATCTTCCTAAGCAAACAGGGTTTCAATTAGGCAATGCTTTTGAGATGAGATGAGTAGCCTAGAGGATATTAAGCAGATCTTAATATCTCTAGGGGAAATTAGTTAAATGATTTAGGGAAAAATATGAGGGGAGTTAGTCATGCCTCGCTTGAGCTGCATCGAAACTATCTGTCTTGCCCTTGTGATAGTAGTAAAAAGTTGACACATTCAAAGACAAAAATACATCACCAGTATCATTCTGCAACAACAAAACTACCTACCCAACCTACTTTCCCTAGCATTTTTTCTTCTTTTCTTTGGGTGCATTTAGACTGGCAAACCCTTTTCAACTTTTCTTTTCTTTACATGGTAAGCCTACCTAAGTCTGCACTTATTTCTTCCAAGGGCTCAGATTAAACTGTTGAGCTCCTTTGTTTCTCTACTTATCTACTTATCTGCCGGGATTAAGCTGTTTGGAAAGATTTTTATTCTCTATCTCTAATACATGAAATTCAAACATGAACTGGCCAAGATTAAGTTGTTTGGCCATTCATCAATTGTGGAAAAAAATTTCAACAAGCTGTACATGATGCTTTATTTATAGAAAATGAAATAGCAGTGGCATTTGAACTTGCACACTTTCCTAGTCTTTTTTATTTGGGGTTCATTTCTTTTCATTTTTTCTTTTGACCATTTATTTTTTCCACCATTTGATTTTTCTTTTAGGGTATACCCTCTTTACATTTTTTTTTGTGATAATATGGAAAACTTTATAGCAAGGAAAGGATGAACATATTACAGAGCTCAACCACTCAATCATGAAATATGACACCTATTACTATAAGAGTACAACACTGGCTCCACTTGGGGATGGATTTCCCTGGTGGAAAGTCAAGAACAGTAGGTCAGATGGCCTTATGAATACCTTTTACTGTGCTCTGTAATCTTCCTTTGTTGAATGTAGAAACTATACGAATGGATGCTGTAAAATATATATACACTCTTCTAGAGCTGATTTCAAAACAACTATACATCTGTTCTGGATGGTCTGCTTGGATTACCTGATATTATTTTCCTGCTCCTAAATATTCTTCTACAATCTCTGATAAACTAAAATGAGGCTAAACAAAAATGGTAAAGTTACTTCACTGATTTCAAAATTTTCTGCACATCCTTCTTCATTCTTTTTGCTGATATGAACAAACTGTTCACTTTTTCCAAGCTATGGAACCTAAATTTTCTTATATACATGTTAGAGTCAGAATATATCAAAAAATTGGATCAAAATAATGTTTCAGCATTCGGCCATTCACTGGTCCTTCTTCTGTTTCTATACCCTCCAGGCTCTTCAGAATGTAAGTATTGTTCCCTTGCAATGTTAGGTAAACTTGACTCATGATAGAGTCAAAGTTGACCAAGTTAAACAGTGATGGTTTTGGGGCACATGGTATTGTGCACCCATAGTATTCTGCCTGTGGTATTATACATAATGGGGCTTATAAAAAGCTGGAAGGACTTCATTGTAATGCAAGACATGGAGGTGAGCGGTGAAGGCTCATTTGGTCGGATTGGCCAGGGTTTTGGCCAATGCTAATGAGATCTTATTAGGTTGGGTATTTCCCCGGATTTGGGGTTTTCCCGGATAAACGTTTGTGTTTATGTGTTTATGGTTATTGCTGGTTATTTTTATTTATGTTATGCAGTAATTCATTAACAACTGGTATCAGAGCCAGATATTGGCTTTAAAATGGATTGTTTGATGCCAGGGGTTTATAGTGCCTGATGAGATCAACGCAGCCTTTTTACAGATCTAGGTCTGAAAATAATGGTGGAACAATCGTACGCAGAAGAACCTCGAGGAGAATGTGCGGAAGATAGTGTCGTAACTGCCAAGGATCGCAGTGCATTTGTGATATTTACTGGTTTGGAACATGCTGACGAGTTGTTCGGGATTCATGCGGCTTCGAAAATTGTTCGTGGAATCTACGAGGTTCTCGTCGGGCTCACAGTTGTAGCGGTTTGATAGAATTTTTTGAGCACATCAAATTGAGAGAGGATGGATCAGAATCGCAGCAACAATAAACAAAAAAAAAAATAATGAAGTCAAAATTATTGCATGTAAATGGGCATACTACTGTAAGACCTGGTAAGGCATGTGTACCCCTCGATGATCACCGGTAAACTCTGGGTTAGACCTAGGTGATAGGGGGGATGTCGGGTTAACAATACCCCAGGTAAAAACTCTGAGGGGGGTAAGAGCTAGAGTGAGCGGGATTGTCTCACTTAGCAGGTTTGACTGGAGTTAGTCAAGGAACCCCGTGTCAAGTTTAAGGGGGGAATTGTTAGGTAAACTTGACTCAGGATAGAGTCAAAGTTGACCAGGTTAAATAGTGATGGTTTTGGGGCACATGGTATTGTACACCCATAGTATTCTGCCCGTGGTACTATATGTAATGGAGCTTATAAAAAGCTGGAAGGACTTCATTGTAATGCAAGACCTGGAGGTGAGCGGTGAAGGCTCACTTGGTCAGATTGGCTAGGGTTTTGGCCAATGCTAATGAGATCTTATCAGGTTGGGTTTTTCCCCAGATTTGGGGTTTTCCCGGATAAACATTTGTGTTTATGTGTTTATGGTTGTTGCTGGCTATTTTTGTATTTATTCTTCTCAGTAATTATTTATGTTATGCAGTAATTCATTAACATGAAATGCTTGGATGATAAATGGCCCTTTCCACAAGAAGTCAAACTTCCCATGTTTTCCTTTGTCTTATCTCCTAGAATCCCACCTCAAAACTTTGTCTCTAATGTAGAAGTCTTCTGCTTTGATCCTCTTATCAAATATTTTCTTGAGTTTTTCTTGTAACACTTGGGATCTTCTATGCACTTCTTCTCTGGTCTGCTACAAATGGATGGTCAGATTTATTCTTCTTTGGATAGCATTGGGTTCCACTTGAGCTTCTTGCAGCAATTTCATAACAGGAACTGCTAAATATGAAGGAAATACAACCTCTATGCCATAAACTAGCTCATAAGGGCTGGTTGCAATTGATCTTTTTGTAATAAGTTTGTCTACCCATAGTGCATTTGTAAGCTTCTTGTGCCAGTTTTTCTTGTTCTCTTCCAGCAGTTTCTTGATAATATTGATCAGGATTTTATTGGAGGACTCAGCTAGACCATTACCTTGAGGGTAATAGGCTGTGGAATGGCCTAGAGTGATATGGTATTTGCTGCAGAAATTTATTAGTTTCTTGGATTTGAAGGCAGCAGCATTATTATTTATGATCTTTTCAGGACAGCCAAATCTAGACAAGATATTGGTCTCTAAGAATCCTATGATCACTGTATCATTGGCTTGTCTAGCAGGGATGGCTTCTATACATTTGGTGAAATAGTTTGTGGCAGTTAGGATCCATTTATGTTGGCCAAAAGAGGGAGGATGGATTTTTCCAATGAACTCTAAAACCCATTGTTGAAAAGGTCTTTCAGTGGAAATTGGTCTCAATGGCAAGGGCAACAGTTTCCTTTTACCTTCAAAAATTTGGCATTTGTTGCAAGTAGTGACAAACTTCTTTACATCAGCGAACAAGGTTGGCCAGTAAAATCTGGCCCTTAGGATTTTGTCTATAGTTGATTTCCAGTACAAGTGTCCACCGCACTCCCCTGCATGAAATTCTTTGAGAATTTTGTCAGCTTCTTCCTCTATCAAACAATTCAACAAAATACATTCATGATTTTTCCAAAAAATAGCATTCTTTACAATACAAACTTTTGAAGCTTTCATCTTTAAAAATCTTTTCTTTGTTCTAGATAACCCTATAGGAGCTTATAGGTTTAATAATACATTAATTATGTCCGCATACCAAGGTGAATCTAAGAAGGCATGGCTGATCTGTGGAGTCACCATCTCCTGTACATTATCCAGTTCATTAATATCTAGGGCTTGAAGGTTTGTTTCAGTCATGAGTTTAGTTAATCCCTATCCTTTTATCAGCTTTGTAGGTTTTATCTCAATGTCATATTCCAATATCTTAGCTATCCATTTCCCTTGTTTGCCTTCAATTCCATCCTGAGTGAGGATATATTTAACAACAGTATTTGGTACATAAGCTATCACATGTGAGTACAATATATAGACTCTGAAGTCTTGAATAGCTTTCACAAGTGCATAACCCTGTTTTTCCATGATTTTGTAACTCAGAGGTGCATCTCTGAGTGTTTTACTAAAAAAGGCTATGGGTTTTTGACATCCTTGATCATATTTTTGAAGCAAAACAGCTGTGATGGTGTGTTTTAATGCAAATTAGAAAATTATGAAATCTCTGTCAAATTTTGGACTTGTGAGGACTGGTGTTCTGGTCAAAGCCATTTTGATTTCTTCAAATGACTGTTTGGCTTCTAATGTCCATTTAACATTTGAATCCTTTCTTAACATGTTGTTCAAAAATCTAATTAATTCAGCCAAATTAGGTATGGATCTTCTCAAAAATTTAATCTTCCCTAAGAAAGCTTGAAGTTCTTTGATATTTCTGGAGAGGGGGATTTGCAGAATAACTTCTATTCTAGCAGGGTCAATTCTGATGCCATCTTTGGAGATGATATGGCCTAAGAGTTTGCCTTCTTGTGGACCAAATAGAGATTTTTTAGGATTTAATGATATACCATACTCTCTGCATTTAAGGAACACTTGTCTCAGATGATCTAAATGTTGCTGATCTGTTTTGGAAAACGCAGTGAGGTCATCAAGATATACAACCAGAAAATCATGTATCTCTTTTGAAAAATCTATGTCCATTGCTCGTTGAAAGGTTTCCCTTGCATTCTTAAGTCCGAATTGCATTTTAACATAATCGAATGTACCCCATGGTGTAGTGAATGCAATTTTTTCTTGGTCATCAGGGTGAACTAGAATCTGATTGAAACTTGAGAATCCTTCCAAAAGTGAAATTCTAGAAGCACCTACTACCCTTTGTAAAATATGATCCATCTTGGGTAAGGGGTAGTTGTCCTTCAAAGACACCTTGTTTAAATTCCTTAAGTCTACACATAACCCGATCTCTCCTGTTTTCTTCCTAGTAGGCACTAAATTAGATACCCATTCTGAAAATATGATTGGTGCAATTATCCCGGCATCATGCATTCATCTGATTGCTTTTTCTATTAAAGGAAGTAGTACAGGGTTGATTCTTCTGAGTTTCTATTTGAATGGTTTTTGATTTTCCTTTAGAGGTATTGTATGTTGAATAATAGAGGTATCATAAGATTTAAGGTCTTCATAGCTCCAGTCAAAAATATCTTGGAATTCTTTGATCAGTTCAAAATACTTGAGCTTTTGATCAGGGGGCAAAGATTTGGACAATTTTACCATTTTTTGGGCTGTGTTCAGTTCCTATGTTGTAGTCTTTAATGTCTGCTTTTGGAGGTTCCATCTGGGGTTTCTTTGGAATGCCATTAAAATCGAAGAGATCTTCCAAAGGAGTTAATCCTTTAGGCAAATGATTGTCTTTCAAATGGATGACTTTAGATTCTCCTTCAATAATTTCATCAATGTCTATTTGTTTGAGCTCTTGTATTTCCTCTTTGGTGAATTTTGTTGAATGAAGAATTTGACTTGTATTTTTTGCTGAACTATCTGATTCTATTTGATTTATTGGATCAAACTTACTGACTATATTTACATCTACGTTAGTGCTGGAAAATTCCTCTTCTAGGGTCAAAAAATTGTTGATCTGTTTATCATTTTCAAACACTTGTGAGTTCTTCACATTATCAGGTATGGCTGGCCTGTGCCTAATTTCAGCTGTGAATTGATGATTTGTTTCAAATGGCAATTTACAGGTGCTGGCAAAAATTGCTAGGCTATGAGCTTGCAAGTTATGTTTTCTTGGAATTTTGGCAAGCTGAGTTTCCAAAAATGTGTTAAGAATTTGTATGGCTGTTGCTCTGTACTCTCTTAATCTATGATCATTTGTCAAGAACTTCCCTTTTATTTGTTAAATGATTAAATTAGAGTCCCCTAGGACTGACACTCTAGTTGCTCCTAATTTTTTTAGCAGTTTAAGACCTAGCAGCAGTGCTTCATATTCAGCCATATTATTAGTGCATCTAAAGTTTAACCTGTAGACATGACCTTCAGCAAGATCATTTTCAAGATTGTGCACCCAGACTCCTACTCCAACTCCTAATTTGTTCACAGAACCATCAAATTCTAAGTACCAAAGGATTTCATGTTTATGATTGTTTCTAAAGTTTCAAGGATCTGTTTAGCAGGGAGGTCTGATTTTTCAGCTTGTTCTAGCTTATCCATCGTTTCATGATTTTCAACAATTTTTTGGACTCGGACCCTAAACTTTTCATTTGTTGTTTCTTCTGTTTTCTCTGCTATAACTTTACTTTTGTGTGAGGTAACAATTTCAGCATTGTAAAGGATAAAAGAATCCATGTCTGAATGTACTGAGTAGATAGGGAAATTTTGAAGTTTCTCTTGACTACTAACCACATACTTCATTAAGGTTTCTCTGTATAGTCTCTTGGGTTGACCAAACACTAAAATAGTAGCATAAGACATGTCTAACTATAGAGATCCTTGAAGCTTAACGCCCCAAGATCTAGACAATAACATACCATATTTTGGTGGAATATTTGCTACTACTATGTCCATCAAGATGGTTTTTGCATGATATTGGACTAGTGACACACATAAGTCCTTGATTAAACCAAAACATTTGACCTGACTTGAATCAAAAGAGAAAAAATCTTTATATGGCCTGGTTATGTCAAGGTCAAGTTTCTCCATTACAGATTTAGGAATTAAGTTATGGGAAGCACCAGAATCAAACATGGCATTATTGAGTATTTTATCATGAATGTTTAAAGCCACATAAAAAGGAGGAATTTGTCCCTCTACTGTTTTTCCATTTACTTCAGGGCTAAATATCAGTTCAAGATGGTCATTAAAAACACTTACTGAATCTTCATTCACAGAAATTTTGAGTGATCTATTGATTTGACTTCTATATACATCATGTTTAGCTAATTTTGATAAAGGAACAACTATCTTTAGTTTGCCTACTTCTATCACAAGATTGAAAGGTTTTTCGGTCTGAATCTTTGTATTTCGGACAGCTGAATTTTCTGTGTTTTTCTCTTCTTCAGGTGTGGGATTATGTGCTGAAATGTTTTCCAAATCATATTCTAGAGGCTCTTCTTGTTTTTCTTTAGAAGGAACATTAGTGGAAGGTTTTCTGTTAGGTGTCTGATTGTCTGATATATCTTCAATGATTGGGTTATCAGGGTTGGGATCTATTTTACAAAGAATATGTACAGGGGGGTTACTAATCCTACCTTTTTTGGGCTGTTTTGTATCTTTCTGTTTGCTGATTTCAAGGACATCTATTCTTCTGCTCCTCAGATTGTATTGTTTGTGGACTTCATAAATCAATATATCATATCTCTCCATAAAGTCAAATGATTCACTTGACTTAGTTTGGAATTGTTCAAGGATGTGAGCTTCTTGATCTTCTTGGGTCAAGAAAACTTGTTGTTCATTGTTGAGTCCCATCAAATTAATTTGAGTGTCTTCTGTTGGTTCATCAGATGTTGAGGCTTCAGCATAATTTTCTTGAAATGGGGGCCCAATATTTTGGTCAGGCCCTTTCTTTCCAGTGTTAGGATTTTGATTCTTCCTGAAATTTGGATTTCTCATAGCGTTGTTTGGTTGACCATCCCATGGGGATTTTCTCTCAATTTTTTCTACTCTATCTCCCAGTCTATCCATTCCTTTAGTAATTGCGTCTAGTTTTTGTTCAAAGGCAGAAGGTTCTTCTTTGAAAGGTGTTCTTCTTTCAGCTCTGGACCTAGATCATTTGGATATCAGGTTGGCCTCCACACTGACAGCTATACTCTGCATTTCTTCTAAGTTTCTAGGAGCTCTTTCCCTAAGTTGGTATGCCATATTAGAGTCAAATGCATCAAGGAATTTTATCAAGGCCAAATCTGGAGGAGGTCTGAGATTTTGAGGAATATAATTGTAAACATTGTTGAATCTAGTATAGTAATCTTTGACAGCTTCTTGTGTGCCTCTTTTTAGGTTCTCATACTCTGATAGAATGTGCAGAGGATATTTTTTCTTTTCCCATCTATTCAAGAAAGTCTGATAGAGAGATTGTGGGTCATTGATATTGTTTGCAGGGAGGGCTCTAAACCAGGTTCTAACATCCCCAGTTAAACTTTGAACAAATACTTTTGTTCTGACATCATCATCATCAATCTCATAGTTTTCAAAGAAGTCGGTCATTTTATTGGTATGTTGTTGAGCTGTGTAAGTGCCAGTACCATCAAAATAACTGATTTTACTTTGATAATCTTGAGGCATAGACCATGGATTTGTAGGTAAGTTTAGGGGAGTATATCAGTTTGCCATGGTTGCAGAAACACGTGTGACAGCTGGAAGAGTAGGGATAAAAATGGGAATGAGAGTTGTGGATGGGGGAGTGGAAAGGGTGGCTTGAGGCACTGATGATGAACTTGGAGAAGCTGCAGTAATCACAGAAAGGTTTGGTGTTTTTCCAGAGGCAAGCTTAGATTGAATGGGGTTCTGCAAATGTTTGTCAAGGTGTGAACTAGCAGAGTTTTCTTGGCTCTCTTGTCTTCTATGGATCCTAGGAATCATATTATGATTTTCAAACACAGGTGAAGGATTTGGATCAGGATTGGATCTAGTGTAATGAACCTTTTTTGGAGCCAGTTTCTAGGTATATTTTTGGTTTTTTCTTAGAAACGTTTTCACAATACAACTTTAACAGACTCTTCTAGGAAATTTTGGATGTGGGAATTTTGAACTTTCCTAAAGATTTATTGAAAAGAGGAATTGATCAAGTATTTGAAACAACTGTTCAAAACATAAACTAGGCTAGAGATAGACTGAAGAAGTGTTTATTTACTTCTGCAATTGCAAAGAAAAAGCAATTTCAAAGGTTACCTGGCTAACTTCAAGCTCCATCTGTAGCTTATGAAATAAACAATAATAAAAAACAATTTCTCAGTTCCCTAGTGGAGTTGCCAATGATGTTATCACTCAGCTTGTCCCCAAAAGTTGTAAGAAAGGGAATACGGTTGAGGTAACCACAGACCAATCTTTTAGATACAGATTCTAGCGAATCTGCATCCAGAGAGGGCTCTCTCTTTATGATTTAGCTTTGTTTTAAAAGGTGTTAGGCTAGTTATGAAGTTCAAGGGTTTTGTTTTGAGTTTGGGTGGTGAGATTCAATAGAACAGAGATGTAAAACAGAATATTTCAGTCCATTGGGCATGATGGAGTCAAAAGAGATGGTTTTCTGGATTAGGCTTCTAACAGAGGATGGCATCACAGAGCAAGGTAGTCAAGCATGGAACAAATAAAGGTTGGAATCAGATGAAATGGACTCAAATGGAAGAAGGGAAATTAATAATCCTTCATCATATTGAAAGAGGGAAAATGGATGATTACTGTTAAGGAGCAATTAAGGATTCCTTAGCAAGTAAACAACATGAAAGAACCAGTAAGTAGGAGCAGTTAAGAATTCACTGCTTATACTAGTTCTGAAGAAAACACAGAGAATAATAAGGACTAAAAACAGAGTGCAGTTAAGCAAATTCTGAATTAATCATTTCCTTTATCATTCAGATTAATGAAACATAGATGATATAATAGACAAGAGATTGTAAAACACAAGGTAGAAAGTAATCATTGATCCATGGGTTGACTTAAGAATTCTGTAACAAGTCCTCTGCATCGATTCTTCATCTAGTAGGCCGGACAATAGTTTGTTTCCAACAGCTCTTTATTCCAAAGGTTTAGTATTTATAGCAAAGTCTAGGGAAATCTACACATACCCAACCTCTTTAGAGATTTGAGGAATGGGGTATTTATACAAAAAAATATGTACACAAATTTCTCATAAAGGTTGTGAGATAATATATAAGATTAACCTAAAGTAATTTACAAGTAACATAGAAAAGGCTCGAGAGAGATAACTGATGCTGCGTTGGCAGCTGGCTCTTTAGGGTTCGACTTGCAGGTGTCCTTTGTAGCTCTATGCCGACTGTTTGTATTAACTGTTCTTTAACTTCTGATCTACTTCTATTAGTTGGCTTCGATATTCATTAATTCTGATTCAACCTGTCTTTAATTCTGCACTGATACTCTTTTAATGCTCCTCTAATACTCTTTGACTTTGTTTGGATGCTCTTTAATGCTGAACCGACCCCTGCCCACCACTTTTCTGGCAAAAATAAGACCACAACATGTCTCCTCACCACCTTTCCTCTGGTAAATCATGTCTCTGACGGATTTCCACTGGTTAGGGTAGCGCATATATATATGTTCATACCTTTAATTCTTTTTCTGCGAACTCAGAGTACACTGTTTGCTTTAAACTGTTCTAAGGAAGAAAAACTACAAAATGGCCGATTGGGGGAGGCCGCGAGCTCATTGATGGAGATTTCTGGTTGAAGGTGGTTGAAACATTGGAAACAAAACCAAAAAAGATTGCATGCTTGGAGCACTGTTTTTGCAACGAAAACATAAGAAATTACCTTTTTACTCTTTATTGGAAAAAAATGATTTTGGCGGGAAATTTTGTTTCAAAGGACGAATGACATCAGCATGACATCAGCAGGGCGTACGGTATGGATGATGTGGCAGGGTGACTTCAGCGAGGGTCAGTGGGAGGGCGGTAAACAGTTTTTCCCACACCACCTTCGGGCTTGGGCGGTTTCGGGCATAGAGTGAGCGAGCAACCCGGGAGCATGCCGGGTGGCATGGTACGGGCGGCAAAAACCGCTGGTTCCCTAGGCAGTAAAGTTCGGCAGAAAGACGGTTTGCGAAATGGTTAAGGTCCGTTGGATGTGGAGGTCCAGATTGGACGACAGACAGTTTATGAATAAGGCGAGGAGTTAATGCACGGGACCGGTGCAAATTAACGTTTAATCTTAATGATATCGAGGTGGATTTGATTGGTTATCGGGGTTGATCGGTTATTAATTAACATGGGATTAATTAATCCCAGGGGTTTTGTGCGGTGGAGAAAAAGGTTATTTAATAAGCTCCTGATGAACTATTAATCCTTCATTTAAACAATGAATATTCTTATATAACTGGGGGACGGGAATATTTAATAGAGGGGATTTTTTAACATATTTTATTTAATACGGGAAAGGGGAAATAAAGTGGGAGTTATATAGTAAATTTAGGTTTAATATGAATTTTTGAATGGAGCACTAGGTTATATAAAATATATTTCAACTTTTGTAGTTAAAACTTAGGCTAGAGTTTGAAAAGGGTTTTTATGGAGAATTGTTGCTATCTTTCTAAGCAAACAGGGTTTCAATTAGGCAATGCTTTTGTACTTCAAGCAACTCATTTGAAGAGTCATACATGGTTTCATGCCAACTAACCTACGAACAAAATGAGAAAATGAACTAATCAATCAATAAAGCAAAGCAAGAGCAGAAGTAGAAACGAAAGCGAAGCAAGTAAACAAACGAGCAAGCAAACAAAGCATGCAAGAAAACAACTGAAAGAAAACACTACTCCTACTCCTACACTAATGGTGCATGGGCCTGATCACGTGAAGTGATATCTCCAATGCATCCACTGGCGCTTTGGTAGACCCATGTTGGTGAAGGCTTGGTCCACAAGTAACCCAATTGTGTGAACCAAAAAACAAGAATGATATAACAGTGAAGACAACCACACTTCGTGTTTTAAAGTGCCCATGGGACATAAGTGAGTACATGTGCATGACGGATATCCTGTGGACTTATCATGGTGTTGTGTTACACTACGTGCAACTTTGAAGAAAAATCACACTCTTGACTGAGACATGCAAGCAAACGAAAGAAACAAATATAACTTGCGTCGTGAACGAGTACTTGCAATGTAAGACTCCTCTAATGCATGAGAAATGGGATCGTGCAGTTTGAGTGGAGGAAGTTTGATATGTGTGTGAGATGGATCTTCAATGCATACAAACAAGTGATGAGGAGCCTTGGGTGATTGAATAGTTTCATGATCGAAAGTGAAACCAACCCCAAGAGAGTGAGGGCCTGACATAACCACCAGTTTGGGCTGAAGTGCCTCGACAATCTTGGGTGTCTCAACTTCATCATTAGGTAGATCCTCATAAACCAGTGGCTTCGAAAGGTAAACTATGATAGATTCATGATCACGATCAAAATTGGAGGAAAATGGATCATGATTGCCACGATCAGAAAAATCAATGAATTCTTCGGCATCCTCATGCTCAGATGAGTCAAATAGAGGGGTAGAGGGGTAGATGAAAAGGGAACAAACTCATCCTCCATGTTTTCAGAAAATACAGATGAAGGATCAAGTGGATATTCAATGAATAACTTATCCTCTCCATTGTAAAATGATGGACTAGCATCCAGTGAGTCCTGCGAGTGATCAACAATGGGTGCATCTGTGGATGAAGACACACATGCAAAGTCATGGATGGAAGATTCACCAAAGAAGTTAGGAAAGAACAAATGGGGCTCAGATGGAAGAGATTCATCCTTCACCAAGTGTTGATGTTGATTCTCCCACTCATACTCTTCATGAATGACAGTGCATGTGCATCACCAACTCCGTCAGTGGGTTGTTCCTCGTTCACAACAAGTGAAGAGTCTGAAATGGATGAACACAAGACAACATCATCCGAAGGAACACCTGAATGCGAAGAAGAAGGTCAAAGAAAATAATGCATATGGGAACTCGAAGGACTCACAACCAACTATACTAAAAAATTGAGTGGAGTGATGTTGGGGGTGTGTGAAGGATGAACAAATGTGTGAACATGATCCTCAGCATCACTAGGCGATGGTGGAACTGTTGAATGAGACGGGGACGAACAGTCTGTTGAGACAGTTCATGCTCCCACATGGGATTGCATAGTTCCATCAACGAAGAAGGTTGAACGAGGCTTGACATCGAGCTTCCTCCTGGGATGGGAAAATTTCTTAAGGTAGTACTCGAACTAGTCCCAAAGATAAGAAAACTTCATCTGGCTCCTCGGAGCTTGAAACTGCAAGTCACAGAAGCGCTGCCAAAAATCAATAATGAATTCATGCAGAGCCCTCCATTGATGTAACAGTTTCCGATCAAGATGGTCTGGATCAAAATGATAGATTTTGAGAAATCAATCACACATGAACATAGAAGAATACTCTGGGAAAAGCCTCAGCTAAAAACCCCGATCTGTATATTATCATACAAGTAGAAATATGTTTGGATTACGCAAAGATTTAGCTCACAAGCTATTCCATTCTCAGTACAATCCTTCTGGTTCTCATAGACAATCAAAGGCTTCTCACAAACCTTCTTCTCTACCCTCCAAGCCTCCTATTTCCTTGCACAATTTTTCCTGGGGTCCAATGTTGCCACCTGTGTGAATTTACGTCTCACACAACACATTAAACTCAAAAGCAACTGCGTAGTCCTGAAGGAGATAATTCCTTTTGCATGGATGAGTTTCCTATATAGGAAAAATCCTCCAACTGATAGTACACTATCCCTTCCTCTAATCTCAACTTAGTCTCTGACTGAACTGACATGCATGAGTTATTTATGAGAGAATATTCAATTATCTGAAGTGCAGTAGTTACATGCATGCATGCATTAAGTAACTGAAATCACAATCAGTTCCACAAAATATTGGAACTAATCTAACTGGACTTAACTCAGTTAACTGAGCTAACTAATTACAACTCAAAGTACAACTCATCGTGATCTCCTTTAATCAAGGGATAACTTCCTCAATCAAAGGGGAAACTGTTGCATGTCTTCACATAGACTTCATGTTTGATTTTCTACAACTAATTAACTCAAGATGAATAATTAATTATTTTATAAACAAATGCTAAGATCAAATTCGAATTTTAATTCTCAATTTTAGTTCAGGGACTAACTAAAATTGGAATCTATCCCGAAATACTATTTATAGCAATGCTATTTTTAGCATTTCCATTTTTTCATTCCTTGTTGCTATGTCCAACACTGGTACCTGAAATTCTATTTATAGCAATGCTATTTTTAGCATTTTTATTGTTAGCATTTCTTGTTGCCATTTTCAACACGATAATCCTCAATGCAGTCACAAGGGGCTCAAAAATTTCCCTTCTGATCCTCGTTGTTCTACCTTATTCTCCTGTGGATAAATCAGTGGCCTCTTCCCCTTCTACGTTACCCTTTTGTTGTCCTTATGTTGCACAAAATAAATGACTAAATGATCACACATCACCTCTTATTTATAATAAACAAGAGGGATTCTTCCAACGTCATTCTAGGGCTATCCAACTTGTCAAGAGGCTTATTTAACTCAAGCCAACCTCAACACATATGGTGTAAACCCACTCATGACCTTCAAAAATTCATATCTCAAGTTCTAGAGCTCCGATTTGGGTGATCTTCGAAGCGTTGGAATCGGCACACCAAGCTCTATCACCTAAAATTTTCCCATGCTCAAATTCTTGATGGTTTTATCCTGAATCCTGATGGGTGCAAAACCCCATGCTTGGGTTCCAAGTCCACAAGCCTACTTGTGGTGCTTTACCCTCCAAACCCCGAACCCTAGGGCTTGGAGTACCTCCCAAGCTACACAAAAATCAACAATGGAGAGGGAAATAGTAGGGCTATATGCCATATTCATGGCAAGACCGACACTGAAGGGTAACCTTTTCATAATCTAAACCCTGTTTCTAGGTAAAAACATTGAATTTCAAAGGAAGCCCTATATGAAGATTCATTTCCAAAAATAATAGTACAAGACATGTGACCAACTATGGGAAGTTGCATTGTCGGTGCTTTCTTAGAAAATTTCCTATACTCTTCAAGGCTGATTCATACCAAAAATTTGGTAACAAATTTAGGAGTTAAACTCAAAATTACATGGTTTCAATTTTTTTTTTATGAAATGACTGAAATTTGAAATTTGTATGCCATGGTTTCAACTGAGGTTTTCCTTCCACAATTAACATGGCCTGACTTTCAAAACAACTAGTTTATTTTCTTGTAACTCAAAATTCAAAATAGGGAAACCCCTACCATAGTATTGTATATTCATAGAGCCAAGAATTTTAAACACCAATCCAAAACAATACTGAAATGAATTGAAAAATGCAAAAATCTAGAGCCCTGGACAGCTAGATGCTTCTAAACCTACAGATATGATATGTGCACAAAAGACAACAATGAGAGAACACTCACATAACAAGAAAATGTAAGAGAAGAATTATCGCAACTATATACATTGTACTAGTGTAGTTTGACTCATCAAAGACTCTTTTGTTGGGTCTTCTGTAGCCCCCACAGTCACTAATAACCTCACCAACAAACTCACCACTTTCTATACTCACCATAAAATTTCCATGCTCATCAAGGCTCACCATATTTTTTGGGCACTAAATTTCTTGTATTTTGAGGTTCATTTGTATTTGTTGAGTCTTTCCCAAGTCACTGAGTCATGTCAAGTCATTGAGTTTTATTGATTCCTACGCTAGTTGGGCCTTTGTCAAGTTTGAGTGTGACAACATTGCATTGTTGTTACTGTTCCACAACCACCTTAATTTCCATAGTTAGTGGAATATATTGTTAATGTATTGACAACCATATTTATTAAATAAGGCTCTACACAATAGTATAGTGTGAAATCAATAAATGTAAGTGAACTTATTAAAGAAGGTCCATTAGTTAGTGGTTGAGGCCTCATTAATGGAAGTCCATTAGGTGGTTACAATTTTCGTCAATTAGAAACTATATATATAGTAGTAGAAGCTATGTAATGGGTTATCAAGTGAATATTGTAGTATTTGGAGCTCCTCATGTTGAATATTTCCCCCTAGAAAAGGCAAGTGAACATTGCATTTAGTTTGGAATATCAATAAAGGATTGCTTAAAGTGTTATTTTCCAATTTTAGTTCTATTATTTGCTTTCCATAGTTGCATTCCATGTATCTTATTTAATTGCTTCCTGAATTTATATTATGCCCTTTTTTCTCTAAATATTCTATTTCAACTAACAAGAAACACCACAAATACAAGTGGTTCCAGAGCACTTTCTCATGCCAACACATGTTCCAATTTTAGAAAAAACATTATTTAGGTTAGAGATGTGTTTCAACATCTTTAAATAACACAAATATCTATCATTTAATGGGCAAGCCAATAATTGGGGAAGAATACATGTAGAAAATAATAGAGGCATCACTCTGTTGAACACCTTTTTGACATTTGTTGGCACCTATTTGTGTAGCATTGTATCAAATAACACCTACATATGGAATTATCTTCCATGTTCCTTCAGGTATATCAAAATCCCCCTATGTACACTTGAAACCAACTTTAATTAACCCTATTAGTCATCCTATTGCCATGATTACATGGAGAATAACACTTGGGAGATAACTCTCACATACTAGGGAATTGGGTAGTATGACTAAGGGTATAATTTATCGCCATTAGTTGGTGTAATGAAATATTCGGTTGATTACTATTGATGGAAACCATAGGTATATTAAGATATATATAACTTGACACTCCTCTATCCTTAGGACCCTACAAATCATAGCCTCTTCCTCTAAACCATAACTTTTGCAACATGGGTAACAAAGTTCCTACACATTTTTTAGTATCAAGAGTTTTGGAATTTCATCACTGCAATAATACTCCCCTCAAATTGAAAAAATATGTCTAGGGCCTACCAATACTGTTACAGGAGACCTAAGTCAAATCCTTGTGCAACATTGATTGTTTTGGTGTCACTTTACAGTAACTAATTTTTCGTTTTTTGTGGACCAGCTCATACCATTACTTGCGGCCCCTCTCAACAAATTTTTTTTGGTGCACTCATTATGTTGGGCTAAATTTTGGCTAACCCCTTTGATGGACCCAATGGTCCCATGAAAAACACCCATAGCATGTCAGCCATGAGGAAGTATAGAAAATAGTTGAGTCTTTTGTCTAGTCAATTAATAAAATGGCAACTTATATGTCTTCCTTCACATTTCACATATCCCCCATTTTCAAACCAATGGCCCTTTTTCAGAAGATTTTCCATACAATGGTAGTTGATTATTTCTATAGTGGTTTCTTTGAAACCTTTGAGCATGTAGGAATTGCCATTCTCTTGAAAACTTATGTATAATTCCAAGAAATCCATGGTGATAGGCCATAGTGTTCTTACCCATTCATCACCCAAATAAATATCACAACCACCCATTTCAATGGAAAACATGTGGTTTCCTTTTGAGGGAAGACATAATGGTTTCCATTTGCTAATTTAGGGAACAATTCCTTGCAAGCGAGGAGGAGGAGGCTAGCATAATACTAGGTGACAAGTTGCAAGTGGGAATGTATCAGTGTATTTGTAAACATCTACAGATTCCTGCTACAACCTAGCATATCATGAAAGATATTGGATACAAGGTCTCAATAGCATGGAAAATGATAGATTATTGAAACAGAGAACATGAGATATGAGGAAACCAATTCATCCCATTGCTCTCCACATATGGCATAAAGGGACTACCACTCACCCTTGTTCTTAGTATAGAGGTCATGGATAGATTCTTGCTGCAACCTCCTTTAGGGATTTAGGAGGCTTGGATAGCACCATAGCACACTTGAAGCTTGAAGTGTGGTGGTTACCCTTGTAAAAAAAATTCATGACAGTCTTGATGTGGATGAGAACTGTAGCTCATATGAGTTTGAGTCATCACATTCTTCAAAGTGTCACTACTGTAGGAAAGTTGTGGATGACATGACAACAATTATATATGACAACCATAAGCGAATGTGCAATACAGCAGTGGTGAATTCTTTCTATGCTCATGGTACAATTAAAAGTCTTTTGACTACTTTTGAAGCAACAGGTCATTCTCTGTGGATAGTACCATTTATGTCACAGCAAGGAATGGAAACAGAAAATGACAAGCTAGAGCATGTACCTTGGTTGTTAGAGGAATTACAAAGATATTGCAGGCTTTTGGAGTACATTGCGAAATCTTCTTTTCTATTAACTATGCCCTCTACATCATAGTTAGTGCAACCATTTGTTGGAGGCTTTGCCACTGTTCCAAGGGATCCAAAGGTTTTTGTTCGCACTCTACAAGCTCAGATTTATTTCTCTAACATGATTTTCCATGTAGGTTGGGAACTAAGACAGATTTAGTCCTAACTTGACTGTAACTCGTGACCCTTTGCTACAGTTATAAAAGCAAGGCATGAGAGTAGAGTGAGGTATTCTAGTTTTGGAACTTTCATTGTGTATTTAGTTTTTTTCTTATTTAATGTGATGAAAGTTGCAAGTTTGAGATTTTGAGTGTTTAAGTTTGAGAGTTTTAGAGTTGTATTTGTTGTTCATGAATGATATGTGTTTCTAGATCATTGTGTTGTAGCTCTGCTTACCATGGTCTGGAAATTTAACATGGTATGGGAGCACGTTCTGAAATCTTCTAGGATTCCATGTATATGGATACTTGGGCTAATACCTAGAGGCTAGGATAGGGAAGTTTTGTTAAAAAAATTTAAGATGGGATGTCCAAGATCCATTTTGGACCTATGATAGTTTACTGAAGGTTGCTGCTTTGTTTTTTTAGGTCTGTGTTGTAGGAGTGACAATGTAACCACCTTTAATCTCAAATATGAAGACTGATTGGAAGGCCCCTCCAATTTTGTTGCTTGTATATGTCAGTTGCAGTTGCTTTTGAAGGAGCATGTGCCTTGGCATCCTATCAAAGGTTGCAACATTAGATTTCTAAAATCCGATTTGCATGCCTATAGACTTTTACAAATTAGAAAGTCTGAGCCAAATTGAAAAGGAGGATAAATTTCATATGTATATGAAACCATTACTTCAATCTCATTATTAGGTAATATTAATTGATGATTCATTTATTTCTCTTAGAAGCTCTGTTTTTATGTCATGAACACCAGGGATGAGGTCGTTGGGAAGTTTTGAGAGTTTAAATATGTTGTAGAAAATTCAACTAGGTGAGAAGATTAAAGTGTTGAGATTAGATAATGGAGGAGTATATACCTCCAAAGAGATTGAAACTTTGTGCAAGGAAATAGAGATCAAGAGCCACTTGACAATGCCTTACCAAACACATCAAAATGTGGTTGTAGAGAGGAAGAAGGCCCATCATAGAGACTTCCAAGGCAATGATCCATGACATAGATCTGCCCATTTGTCTTTGGGCATAAGCATGTTCTACAAAAATTTACATTTCGAATATGTGACCTCACTAGATATTGAAGGATAAGACACCAGAAACATATTTCATTGGTGAGAAACCACAAGTATCACATTTTGGTGTTTTTGGTTGTCTTGTATACATTCATATCATTGGGGAGAAAATAACCAAGTTGGAACCCTCTAGTTTGAATGGTACTTTGGTGGGATACAATGAGACATATAAGGCTTACAAAGTCTACATTTTTTCTAAATGGAAGATGGTTTTCAACTGAGATGTCAATTTTGATGAGGATGCATGGTCCTTTAAGCCTTATTGTCATGCAACAAAGATTGGGGAGGAAGAGAAGCTTGCTTCCTCAAAGGTTGTTCCACAAATTGCAATGAAATCAAATTGAAATCAGTTAGATACCAGTACAATGGAGGTATAAATACCATTTTTCCTTCTAGTTCAGTGAGGAGGTTCGAACGGTTTACCCAGACAGTGTAGGGGGCATAGGAGAAACTAGGAGGACATAAATATTTGTTTTGAGTGTGTCATCCTCTTGAGAAGTTTCCTAACTATGGTGCATTGGTTTCTTCCTATTTCTTAATAAGCAAATGGTAAGTCATTTGTTCATAAATACTAATTGTCAAACTATTTAAATGCTATTTGAAAATTCAGTTGAGAAAACCTCACATTAAAACTACTATATACTCTATCAAGTCAATTGGCTTGAATAATGTCATATATGAAGTTTGGAAATTTTGTGTATGTGTTGGTAAATGTTTGAAAAATCAGACTCAGACTAATACTATTTCAATGACTCGATTTACCAAAAAATATATACGACTCCAAACCATTGAAACAGAATATGCAAAACTCTAATCATGGCACATACATATACCATGTAAGGTTGAATATATCAAAAAAATTTGGCACCGAGTCCAATATATATCAGTAACAATGAGACTCTAAATGGACTCCATAAGCTTTAGGGTCTAAAAAACATGCTACAACCTTCTCCTTTTGGCCTAGACTTGTCTTCTTCAAATTATGGAAGCTGGTTTTGCAATTCAAATCTAATATGTCAAATCTCCTCTAATGGGGCCATGCATGGAAAACTTGGCCTCTTATATTATCCAAGTGTTCATTAAATCTATGAATTCCCACTCCCCCTGCCCTTCTTAATGCATTTCTTGCAATATTTGCAATAAATTTTCACATCATCCAGATTAGCATGGATCCATGTAGGATCTTTCACTCTAAGGGTGTAAACCATGGTAAAATTCCAATCCACGGTTTGAAAGAGAATATTAGAATTCTAAAATCCAAGTAGCATAATTCTAGACCTGTGCAAATTAAAAAGTCCGATTCAAATTTAAAACATGGACACATTTAAGATGATGATCTGCATTTGTAATTTAAAGAGGCACATATTTCAACTTTGAAGAGAAGAAGATTAAAAATAGGGACAGATTTCGGAGCATATACATTTGCAATGTAAAGAGAGGGAAAACATGCCTGGAAATGAAAATAATGGGCAGTGTGCACAAGAATTTGGTCCACAACTCCTCCAAGCTTCAAGATACATTATAGCCTCTTGATTAAGCTGCCTAAATCCATTACAAACAACCTCAAACAAATTCCAAACTAGTACCAAGCTCAAGCATCACATTGCTCTTCAAGATTTCAGCTTTGCTCCAAAACTTGAAATGCTCACAAATGCTCTGTGAGAAAGGTGTGAGACAAATAGAGGGGTGGGATATCTCTTTATAGAAATTTGATAAGTTTAATGCTTTGTTTTTTTTAGTTTTTTAATTAAATAGTGATTTTTTTTCTTGGATTCTGCATGGGGTCATCATGCATCTACTTGGTTGAGTAGGTCTTATTTGGTACCAAATTGGCCCGTCGAGCCAAGTCGGACCAAGTTTTAGAACAATAGTGTTGGGCCTTTGTCCATTGTCTCGTAATACACTCAAAAGAAAATAATACTAAGTATAGTTGGGTTGTTTTCCACTAAATACAGTAGAAGCAAGACATGCCATTGTTGTATATACCTTGGCTACTAGCCACTAAATCCTATGTTATTAGAACAATAGAAATAAAATATATAAACTAAACCCTCATAGAGAGGGGGACCTAAGATTCTTCATGTTATTCATTCACTTCAAGGAAATGGGATGGTGGATGTCTTCTCCGGCCTCGTGGTCTTCCCTTTATCTCTCATCCCTAGCTTTTGGAGCAAGCTCTGAACCTTGGAGGGCTTTCAACAAGTAGTATTCATCATTGAATTTTCTTAGCTTTCCTTTGATACCAATAGGGGGTTCTTCTTTGAGGTTGATTTCATGTGACAGGTTATCATTTCTTTGGAATGCTATTATAGATCTATGGTCAAAGAGAGGTTGTTCTTCTTGTTTCTTGAAAACTCTGCATTGGGGATGATATGAGACAAGTCCTTTTCTATACTCTTTTTGTTGGTAGCAACATTTTGTCCATTAACTTGCTCCTCCAGTTTGCCAAGATTATGAACTGCGTTGTATATGTGCCACTTATTGAAACCATGTGCTATACATTGAGACTCACCTTTTTGCATTTGGTTCCAGTTCTTTCAACAAAATCTTCTTGAATGCTTATCTTTAGTGAATTTATATCCGTAAATTCTTTGGCCTAAACATATCTTTGAATCTATAATAAATAAATCTTGTCAATATTTTCTTTTCAATTATTAAGTTATATGTATCATGTTTTATAAATGTTAAATTTAATATATTTATTATTTGATATATGTTATATTGAAAAAATTATATGCAAGTTTTTTATATAGATATATTTGAATTTAATGGTGAATTTTATTGAATTTTTGTATGGGGTGATCTTTTTTGTAATTTGGTGTTCAAAGGCGAACACAAACCAGGTAACTATGATTCTGGGGAGATGTACAAGGTGAAGTGTGCTATTGATGATAGTGCTGACTACCCTTCCACATCTCTTCTCTACCAGAGCTTTATGAGTCAAGCCTGTGGTATCATGGGTTTAGTTCAATAGCATTAAACCTTAGTGGAAAGAGGCTTCAATCTGCCTAGCCACTTTGACTTTACACAAAAACCATTATGGATCGCTCAACCTAAGTAATTAGTGACCTTCTCATTCTATACATGCAAACCTTGAAGATGGAGTTTAACTCTTACAACAACCTTGGGATTTCACCATTGTCTAGTGCATGCTAATTTATGGAATCTATTTGATCAAACATCATTTATATGAAAATATTGGTTGAGTATCATCCTTGGGATTTCACCATTTTTTGATGCATGGTATTGGTGGAATCCCTCTGATCAAACATCATTCATATGTAGGTCTTGGTTGAGTTTTATTCATGTGTCTCTAGAAAGGAAAGCAGAAGCCTAATGGCATGAATTCCACTGTCTTTCTATGGCATAAGGTTTGGAGTGTGGTTTACAACATTATCTTGTGTGGATATATTCACATGATTGTTCTTGAATGTTTCAAGAATATGAGAAATAAACCAATATCCAAATTTAAAGAGAAAAAATATCATTCATCCAACAGTTAAGCTTTCAAGACCTTGCCAAATTTTTAAAATACAACACCCTGGAGTCAAGGTAACAATAAGGTGGATTCCTTTCAAAGATTGTTCATAGTTCTCCTAAACATAAGCTTGAATTCTGGATCATTGATTTTGGGTTGTAATGCATTACACCAGAGCCAGTTAAGTTCCCCTTTGTGCAATTGATTTTTTTTGGAAAATGATCAGTGTGCAAACTTGACTATGGTTAGTTCCAATGGTGTCATGGAAGTAGGCATAGAAGGTGCTACAAATATTGTAGTGGGAAATTTACAGTCTCCATTTCCATTCCCATTGGTGGCATGCCTAGAAAAACACTAGGCATGCCCCATCTTTCATCCTCTAATTTGGAACAAACCAGTAGCAGTAGTCTTGTAGAAAATTTCATTAGCACTAACATGCAATAGGCCAAATGGGAAGGTGTTTTGTTTGAAAATAATGGTGATGGTGGAGGATAATTTGATTATGGAAATAATGCATCTAATCATCTTTTTCTGATAACAGAAGCAACTTCTTGTCCCCCAAAATTTTTAGTGCCACCTTCACTCCTAGTTACAACACAACCAAATTCTAATTTTGTGGATCACTATAGTAACACTCCAAGTGTCATTTACTTATTTTATGATGACTAGAGCTATTGTAAAATATTTTTTGTCGATTACTTTTGCAGCTAATGCTAGAAAGCCTCCAAATATTTTATGTAAATATACATTTTTTGTGATTTCTTGCTAGAATATCCTATTTGTTAGATTAAGAAAGTGGATAAAGATGTTGGAATTCCAAATTTCTAACAAGTTCTATGTGAGGTAGCTACCAAAATTCTATATTCAGGTTTTATAGTTATTGGGAAAGTGTTGTTACAAGCACATTGCCACTAGGAAATCGAACCATTTCAGTTTTTGTGGATTAATCAAATGAGGCACCTCAACTTTGATGTTGATGATGGAAACATGAGTGGATGTAGCACTAACAGGCTATTAAGAAAGATTATCCCTAGTCAACAGGGCTTGGTATTGTATATGCAATATCAAAGGCCTTAGAAACAACAAATACTACAAAGTTGTTGAAGGAATGACCATTTAAAGTTCTATAAGTTGAAAACATATTTTCCCTACATATTGAGAATCAAAGTAGTACTAGATCTTATATTTAATGAATAATTAGGGAGCATCATTACAAGGAACACTTAATTAGGAAATCTTGCATATGGAAGGAAATAAGGCTTATTGTGTAAGAATGGGATTGAATAATTGTACTCAAAGGAAGGAATAGATGAAGGAAAGTCTAGAATTGATATTTTTTTGTGGATACTAAAAAAATGCCTACCAAAACCTCCTCACTTACATGGAATAAAACGTCATTAAGCTCACTTTGTTTTGTAAGTGATGAAACACTAATTGGTTTAGTTGTAGAGTCATCTAGAAGAGCCCTTGAAATGGCAAAAGTCAAGCCAAAGGATGTTGACTTGGTTTTGATGTGTATGCCTACTCCAGATGATGTTTTTGGTGGTGCTCCCTAATTAAGTATCATATGATATTTATTTGATCTATAGCTGAATAATTATCGTTAACTTTGAAATGACACTTTAATGTATTTGTACTCCCTATTTTTTTATTTTCCCATGCTTCTACTTGGTTCAAATTGTTTGAGTTAATGTTTTCCATAATATCGGAGCTACTTGGACTAGAGATATTATGCTATATCGTTAGCATTTTTATGGGACTTTATTAGTTATAGAATCTATATCATGATGGTATCATATTTTATTTATGTTATAGCAGTTAACATGGAGTTTAGATGCATTTAATTGAGTGGTAAACAATTCTTTTTTATCATGTATTGATTGGCTTGGTGAGCAATTGCGTTTGTATAGGCTAATCTCAATTCATAGGTGTTGGATTTTCAAATTATACAATTCACAATTTTGTTGATATCAAAACTCCTCGTATTGTTGTGTTTTTTGTTTTGAGATGATGTTTATAGCCAACATTTGGGCTTTGTTGTGACAATTTTTGTGTCTAATTTGATATGAGGGTATGCCTTTAAAGTTTAAACTCATTACCATTGTTGCATTGATTAAAAGAGAATAATTTTCCTAACCTAAAAACGAACTGTAGTGACATTGAAGTTAAATGTTAAGTTCTGTGTGCACTTATTCATTAACTTGTTAATGTTAGTTTATGTTGTAGGGAATCACTTCGACGTTGGGTTGTTCTGTTAGAATTACCATTTCAATGGCTAGAAATGTGTCTTGAATTCATGTAAGTTTTTTCTTGGGGTGTGTTGAAAATCCTTGGAAATAGGCACATGGGGGAGCAGGTAAATGTAGATTTGATCAAGCTTATTCTTAAATGAATAGAAAGGGATATGGTGAGAAACTGGAGGCCAATCATTTTACTTAATGTTTTGTACAATGTTAAGGTTTGAGAAGGTTTGATCTATCATCATGTTCAAGGTTTTTTCTCAATGTCTATTCTACCCTTATGCACTACGATGTTGGTCACTTCACTAACACTGTTATTTAGTCTTGTCATAGTCTTCAAGACACCCTTTATTCACTGTTGATATGGACATGTGGATGCTGCTTACAAAAATATTTTTATGAATTGTGATGTTCTCATGCCGAGATGGTCTTCAAAATTATCAATAGTCAATGGTGGTTATGACTTATCAAATTATCAGTTATAATACATGGATGGCTAATAGTAACATGCATTAGAATTTTCTTTTTTGGTTTTGGTTATAAACTTGTAGTTTTACTCTTGTCATTCCTGAATGGTTTTGATTATTGAATATTTTTTTAATTGTCTCTCTTTATATATATTACAAAATATTTTTGTACTTGCCATTTTCCTACTATATCTAGATCCTGGCTTTTCAAAAATTTGGCAAATCTATGTCCAGATCCTATCTGTATCTTGCTGAACTTAGATTGTAATTTATCTTTGCATCATGTCACCATTTATCAATGCATTCCCAAGCAACTTCCTCCATTTGTTATCAATGGTGGGCTAAGAACTAAGGGTGTTGTTGTCTATTGGATACAAAGATTGAATCAACTCTTTGCTTGTTAGGATTGTGTTCTTTGTGCCATAATCACCCTCATGTTCTGGATGGATTGGGATTCTAAAGGTATCCCTACCATGATGAGTAGTGGAGTCTTCAGAACTATGGTTTTCATTATCATGTTCACTTCCATTTCTTCCTTTCTCTTCTTTCATATATTTGCCTCATGTTATAGCTTTCAATAGTAGCTTGCATGTCAGATTATAATTTGGTTGAGTTTTTAGATAAATATTGAATTTTCCCTAGTATATTTTCTAGGTGTTGTTTCGACTCTTAGTCTATGTATAACCACTGCCCGACCAATTTCTATGGGACAATAGTTTCATACCATTTCATCCCCAACTATTTGGCAATGGTTACATGTAGGATCCTTTTTATGTTTGGGAGCCATGGCATTTTTTCTACTACATAAATAATTTGCAAACAAAGCCTTACATTTAATTTCTAGATTTTTTAACAAACTCTCTTAAGAGAAGTAGGGTTTGAAGAATATTTGTAAATACCTTTACAAGTTCCAAGTCTTCACTCTAAACCAATTCCAAGAGAAAATCTAAATCAATTGTAGGAACAGATTGAATCAACATCTGGAATCGGCAAAAGAGTAGCCGCAGAAACCAGTGTTGCAAACATTGTGATTATCATGGCCATGGTATTATTGCAATGTCACAAATTTTATCCTAGAACGATATTATTGCCGATAAACTGTACATTGTTTTCATTCTCGAAAATAGCATGAGAATATTGTAAATATCTTGATATTATCATGAGATGCATGAAATTATTTTCTCTATTCATCGATGGAGGGTCATAAAGTCAATTATTTGTGTCTTTGAATAATTTTGTATTTTTTAAATTTGCCTATATTTTGTGATATTTTCTTGATGTTGTCAATATTTTATTTTCCTGATTCTTGGTGATATTTTTGCTGACATGATGTTTACAACATTACCAAAAACGCAAGAAGCACCCCAATCAAATCTTCAAATCAATACTCTAAATCTTAAACCAAATCATGTTTAGTAATAGATCCAAGAAACTCCCTAATCAAATATTAAGTGCTCCAAATCATCGGATGAAACTCTCTGAATCAGAATGAGAAGCATTATGAATCAGCACAAGAATATTGTTGAATCAACGCTATTTGCTCAAATGATCAATGAGAAGGTTGAGAAGAAAATATAGGGGGAATGATTAAATATATGGGAAATTAGGTTTATGGCAGTGTTCGTATTTTTTTTAGGTTTATTTTTTCCTTTCCTGGGGTTGGGGTTGCAATGGTACAAAATTGGTCAAACTGTCCAGTTTGATCGATTTTTTTCTGAACTGGAATTTTTGGCAAATATTGATCAATTCTAGTTTCATGGGTGGGTTATGACTCAAAATGCTCAAAGCAGTACTAAAACTAGTTGCTTCTAGTTTCGATTGTCCATTTTCAAATTTTAGCAACATTGAGCTAAACAAGGATCTAAAGATGTTAACTACACGTTGATGATAAAATGGTTGACATTATCCTTTGCTATTCATGCCCCCTCCTCGCCCCCAAAATAAAATAAAATAAATAAATATCATACCCACTGTTCTGTTTTTTTGTGGAGTAAGGAAATGTCCCTTTTTGCGATGGATTTCATTTGGGATGAAGGGACTTGCTGGCCATACCCGAGACATTCCTGGAAAATTTCAGGGATGTTCTTGTATATAATTTCTCTTATATAAGGTAGGTCTTGTATATAATTTCTCTTATCAAAATTCTTTCGCTGCATGTGGAGGAATTTGTACATGTTGTGCAAATTTATGACTTAAAGCATATGATAGTTATCCTATTTTAGTTTGTTGCTTCTCACAAATAGTTTGTATTTCCTTGTGAAAATTCTTCTACTTTCTGAATGAACTTGTGCCTCCTGTTTGCAAATCTATGAGTCAAAGATGATCATTCTATCACATTTTAGTATGTTATTCCTTACAATGTTTATAGTGCCTTGTCATAATATATGCAATGCATCCTTATTTTCCACATGCTAAGCATCCCCATTTTCCTTATTTTATTAGCTTGCTTCTTATTGACTAAAGATACTTTTTTATAAAAACATCACTATCAATATCCTCTATCCTTTTGAAGCATACCTATATTTACCATTTATAGCCAACTATTCATGAATTTGTTTGAGCTGAGTCTCACAGCAGTTCAAAATCTGATCAAAAATTATTAAGGAAATAACCTTTAAGACGTATAGAAAAAAAGCTTGTAATTGTTTTTTCATTCCCTAAGGAGACTTTGTTGTTACCTTTTTAAAGTTGAATTTTTGCTTGGACAGTGAAACCCTTATAGCTAAGTGTTGCCACTTGCCAACATACCCAAAGAGGTTTTCAATACCTTTGCAGATCAAATATGGCATGTCTAGATCACCCTATATATAATTTATATAATTTTATATATGGTGATCTAGACATGCCCTATTTGATCTGAAAAGGTATTGAAAACCTCCTTGCATATTGCATAAAGACAAAAAATTACAAATGGTTGAAACAATTGATACTAGATGGAGGTTAAAACACAGGTAAACTAGGAGCAGACCATAACCAAGACAAGAAAGTGAGCATAGTTTTCATATGACTAACTAGACTAACCGACACAACATATGAAATATCATAGTTAAGCAGATTCTATTTTAATCATTCAGTAGAATTTGATGGTCCTCTAACCGACATGTCCCATGGTCAGTAAACCACACTTCAATCAATATTTAGGTTTAATGCTTTGAATTTTTAATAAATGAGCTTCCTTCAATGTTGTGGGCGTTGTGACTGAGGCTACATTTGTTACCCATGCAAGGTAGCAACCAATTTCAAATGTATTTACATGGAATTAATCAAAGAACTTCACTCTAAGAGTTTATCATTGGGATACATTTTGTATTCACTTGCATGATTTGGTGCCTTCAAAACTTCTTCTTGTGTGCATGTGTGTATTATGTTTTTAAAAAATTGCCAGTTCTCTATTAGTATTATTTGCTTCTCACATATGTAATAAAATGGTACCACAATGTATTCCATCTATATCGATAATTATGTTGGTATATGAACATCTTTCTGCAACTACATTCCTATTGGGTTTGAATGAAAATTGCATGCAGTAGCAACCACAAAGTGGATTGCCTCATGATATCCAAATGAAAAGTAATTGATATTAATGATTGTGCATGTGTTGATTTTATGGAAATATATAATTGTTCTAGTTTTTAAATGGGATCCAACCAAGGGTCTATAAAATATTTTGTTTTCAACTCTCAAAAGTTCCATTTTTTTGGATTTCATGTTATTGTTAGGATTAAGATTTTGCATGCTGACAACCCATGTCTTTAGGACATAACATTTTTTCCCCTTAACCATGTTAAATTGGTATTTTTTGTGTATAACCTTTTTCCCCTTAACCATATTAAATTGGTATTTTTTGTGTAAATTTGTATAATTTTAACAAATACAGTTTACTATGTGTAGATTTTAGATATTTTTCTGTAAATTTTTGCATTAATTATTCATACTAATGATTATATATTAGAAAAAAATGCAATTTTGATATTAGGTACAAAGTGAGGTGGGTTGTATAAAAGCCTTGGCTTTCGACATTACAACTTCTTGTAATGGCTTTGTGTTGGGTATTGTAACAACTACATCTTTCTTAAAAGGTGAGTTGTTGTGTCTATTCCAATTGCTGATAAATCCATTTTTTTTCTATAATTCATTTACTTATGGTTAGTATTCTTGGAACAATGACATGTGGTGGATTTAAAAATGTTTTGGTTATTGGAGCAGATGCTTTTAATAGATATGTTGATTGAACAAACTGGATCTCCTGTGTTCTTTTTGGGGATGGTGTTGGTGTTGTGCTGTTACAGGTAGGCATCCTTTTTTAGCCTCGCAAATTAAATTACCGTTATAAAAGTCTCACTGCTTTGACTGTAGTAGCTCCCATATTTATTAATCCCTTTCTGTTGTTAAACATGATTTTATACCTTTCTATTTATACGTAAACTAAAAACTTCTTAAGTATTTGACATATCTTTTCAAGTGTTGGTATTTTTACTTTGTTGTTGTTATAATCTTACACACTGGAATACATAATTAGATGTTATACAGATTAGCTCATTGCGGTTGTCACAATAACTGTTAGGGTTGAAACAACAACCATTCTGAGATAATGGCTACTTGCATATCCTACACAACTTGCATGATGACAAACTTATAGTTTTCAAAGCTCTTTTCTAAATCTATTTTCTTGAGAAAAATTTTCTTCTTACTTTAGGTATTCTATATTGCTACTACATGACATGTACTATGATATAATTGCCTAGATAAATAGACAAAAGTGTTGTACAACATAGTCTTTTTAAATCTAAAGAAACAATATTTCCAAATGCAAAGTTTATTAATTAAGAACATCTTTTAGATTTCTTGGTTAAATTATGTTTATATTTCGGTAGGGGATTTTGCGTACACTGATATTGTGTTGTCTCTTTGGTTTTTGTCAGGTAACAATGGTTAATAAGGAATGTTTTCTTGAGCAACAGGCACACATCTTATCCTACTATCAACAAACAACACCATGGTTTTCGGGCATCCCCAGTTAAACTTTGAACAAATACTTTCGTTCTGACATCATCATCATCAATCTCATAGTTTTCAAAGAAGTCGGTCATTTTATTGGTATGTTGTTGAGCTGTGTAAGTGCCAGTACCATCAAAATTACTGATTTTACTTTGATAATCTTGAGGCATAGACCATGGATTTGCAGGTAAGTTTAGGGGAGTATATAAGTTTGCCATGGTTGCAGAAACACGTGTGACAGCTGGAAGAGTAGGGATAACAATGGGAATGAGAGTTGTGGATGGGGGAGTGGAAAGGGTGGCTTGAGGCGCTGATGATGAACTTGGAGAAGCTGCAGTAATCACAGAAAGGTTTGGTGTTTTTCCAGAGGCAAGCTTAGATTGAATGGGGTTCTGCAAATGTTTGTCAAGGTGTGAACTAGCAGAGTTTTCTTGGCTCTCTTGTCTTCTATGGATCCTAGGAATCATATTATGATTTTCAAACACAGGTGAAGGATTTGGATCAGGATTGGATCTAGTGTAATGAACCTTTTTTGGAGCCAGTTTCTAGGTATATTTTTGGTTTTTTCTTAGAAAAGTTTTCACAATACAACTTTAACAGACTCTTCTAGGAAATTTTGGATGTGGGAATTTTGAACTTTCCTAAAGATTTATTGAAAAGAGGAATTGATCAAGTATTTGAAACAACTGTTCAAAACATAAACTAGGCTAGAGATAGACTGAAGCAGTGTTTATTTACTTCTGCAATTGCAAAGAAAAAACAATTTCAAAGGCTACCTGGCTAACTTCAAGCTCCATCTGTAGCTTATGAAATAAACAATAATAAAAAACAATTACTCAGTTCCCTAGTGGAGTTGCCAATGATGTTATCACTCAGCTTGTCCCCAAAAGTTGTAAGAAAGGGAATACGGCTGAGGTAACCACAGACCAATCTTTTAGATACAGATTCTAGCGAATCTGCATCCAAAGAGGGCTATCTCTTTATGATTTAGCTTTGTTTTGAAAGGTGTTAGGCTAGTTATGAAGTTCAAGGGTTTTGTTTTGAGTTTGGGTGGTGAGATTCAATAGAACAAAGATGTAAAACAGAATATTTCAGTCCATTGGGCATGATGGAGTCAAAAGAGATGGTTTTCTGGATTAGGTTTCTAACAGAGGATGGCATCACAGAGCAAGGTAGTCAAGCATGGAACAAATAAAGGCTGGAATCAGATGAAATGGACTCAAATGGAAGAAGGGAAATTAATAATCCTTCATCATATTGAAAGAGGGAAAATGGATGATTACTGTTAAGGAGCAATTAAGGATTCCTTAGCAAATAAACAACATGAAAGAACCAGTAAGCAGGAGCAGTTAAGAATTCACTACTTATACTAATTCTGAAGAAAACACAGAGAATAATAAGGACTAAAAACAGAGTGCAGTTAAGTAATTCTGAATTAATCATTTTCTTTATCATTCAGATTAATGAAACATAGATGATATAATAGATAAGAGATTGTAAAACACAATGTAGAAAGTAATCATTGATCCATGGGTTGACTTAAGAATTTTGTAACAAGTCCTCTGTATCGATTCTTCATCTAGTAGGCCGGACAACAGTTTGTTTCCAACAGCTCTTTATTCCAAAGGTTTAGTATTTATAGCAAAGTCTAGGGAAATCTACACATACCCAACCTCTTTAGAGATCTGAGGAATGGGGTATTTATACAAAAAAATATGTACACAAATTTCTCATAAAGGTTGTGAGATAATATATAAGATTAACCTAAAGTAATTTACAAGTAACATAGAAGAGGCTTGAGAGAGGTAACTGATGCTGCGCTGGAGGTTGGCTCTTTAGGGTTCGATTTGCAGGTGTCCTTTGTAGCTCTGTGCCGACTGTTTGTATTAACTGTTCTTTAACTTCTGATCTGCTTCTCTTAGTTGGCTTCGATATTCATTAATTTTGATTCGACCTGTCTTTAATTCTGCATTGATACTCTTTTAATGGTCCTCTAATACTCTTTGACTTTGTTTGGATGCTCTTTAATGCTGAACCAACCCCTGCCCACCACTTTTCTGGCAAAAATAAGACCAAAACATGTCTTCTCACCACCTTTCCTCTGGTAAATCATGTCTCTGACGGATTTCCACTGGTTAGGGTAGCACATATATATGTTCATCCCTTTAATTCTTTTTCTGCGAACTCAGAGTACACTGTTTGCTTTAAACTGTTCTAAGGAAGAAAAACTACAAAATGGCCGATTGGGGGAGGCCGCGAGATCATTGATGGAGATTTCTGGTTGAAGGTGGTCGAAACATTGGAAACAAAACCACAAAATATTGCATGCTTGGAGCACTGTTTTTGCAACGAAAACATAAGAAATTACCTTTTTACTCTTTATTGGACAAAAATGATTTTGGCGGGAAATTTTGTTTCAAAGGACGAATGACATCAGCATGACATCAGCAGGGGGTACGGTATGGATGACGTGGCAGGGTGACATCAGCCAGGGTCAGTGGGAGGGCGGTAAACAGTTTTTCCCACACCACCTTCGGGCTTGGGCGGTTTCGGGCAGAGAGTGAGTGAGCAACCCGGGAGTGTGCCGGGTGGCATGGTACGGGCGGCAAAAACCGCTGGTTCCCTAGGTGGTAAAGTTCGGCGGAAAGAAGGGTTGCAAAATGGTTAAGGTCCATTAGATGTGGAGGTCCAGTTTGGACGACAGATAGTTTATGAATAAGGCGAGGAGTTAATGCACGGGACCGGTGCAAAGTAACGTTTAATCTTAATGATATCGAGGTGGATTTGATTGGTTATCGTGGTTGATCAGTTATTAATTAACATGGGGTTAATTAATCCCAGGGTTTTTGTGCGGTGGAGAAAAAGGTTATTTAATAAGCTCATGATGAACTATTAATCCTTCATTTAAACAATGAATATTCTTATATAACTGGGGGACGGGAATATTTAATAGCGGGGATTTTTTAACATATTTTATATAATACGGGAAAGGGGAAATAAAGTGTGAGTTATATAGTAAATTTAGGTTTAATATGAATTTTTGAATGGAGCACTAGGTTATATAAAATATATTTCAACTTTTGTAGTTAAAACTTAGGCTAGAGTTTGAAAAGGGTTTTTATGGAGAATTGTTGCTATCTTTCGAAGCAAACAGGGTTTCAATTAGGCAATGCTTTTGTACTTCAAGCAAATCATTTGAAGAGTCATACATGGTTTCATGCCAACTAACCTACGAACAAAATGAGAAAACGAACTAATCAATCAATAAAGCAAAGCAAGAGCGGAAGTAGAAATGAAAGCGAAGCAAGTAAACAAACGAGGAAGCAAACAAAGCATGCAAGCAAACAACTGAAAGAAAACACTACTCCTACTCCTACACTAATGGTGCATAGGCCTGATCACGTGAAGTGATATCTCCAATGCATCCACTGGCGCATTGGTAGACCCATGTTGGTGAAGGCTTGGTCCACAAGTAACCCAATTGTGTGAACCAGAAAACAAGAATGATATAACAGTGAAGACAACCACACTTCGTGTTTTAAAGTGCCCACGGGACATAAGTGAGTACATGTGCATGACGGATAGCCTGTGGAATTATCATGGTGTTGTGTTACACTACGTGCAACTTTGAAGAAAAATCACACTCTTGACTGAGACATGCAAGCAAACGAAAGAAACAAATATAACTTGCGTCGTGAACGAGTACTTGCAATGTAAGACTCCTCCAATGCATGAGAAATGGGATCGTGCAGTTCGAGTGGAGGAAGTTTGATATGTGCGTGAGATGGATCTTCAATGCATACAGACAAGTGACGAGGAGCCTTGGGTGATTGAATAGTTTCATGATCGAAAGTGAAACCAACCCCAAGAGAGCGAGGGCCTGACATAACCACCAGTTTGGGTTGAAGTGCCTCGATAGTCTTGGGTGTCTCAACTTCATCATTAGGTAGATCCTCATAAACCGGTGGCTTCGAAAGGTAAACTATGATAGATTCATGATCACGATCAAATTTGGAAGAAAATGGATCATGATTGCCACGATCAGAAAAATCAATGTATTCTTCGGCATCCTCATGCTCAGATGAGTCAAATAGAGGGGTAGAGGGGTAGATGAAAAGGGAACAAACTCATCCTCCATGTTTTCGGAAAATACAGATGAAGGATCAAGTGTATATTCAATGAATAACTTATCCCCTCCATTGTAAAATGATGGACTAGCATCCAGTGAGTCCAGCGAGTGATCAACAATGGGTGCATCCGTGGATGAAGACACACATGCAAAGTCATGGATGGAAGATTCACCAAAGAAGTTAGGAAAGAACAAAGGGGGCTCAGATGGAAGAGAGTCGTCCTTCACCAAGTGTTGATGTTCAATCTCCCACTCATACTCTTCATTAATGACAGTGCATGTGCATCACCAACTCCGTCAGTGGGTTGTTCCTCGTTCACAACAAGTGAAGAGTCTGAAATGGATGAACACAAGACAACATCATCCAGAGGAACACCTGAATGCGAAGAAGAAAGTCAAAGAAAATAATGCATATGGGAACTTGAAGGACTCACAACCAACTATACTAAAAAATTGAGTGGAGTGATGTTGGGGGTGTGTGAAGGATGAACAAATGTGTGAACATGATCCTCAGCATCACTAGGCGATGGTGGAACTGTTGAACGAGACGGGGACGAACAGTCCGTTGAGAAAGTTCATGCTCCCTCATGGGATTGTGTAGTTCCATCAACGAAGAAGGTTGAACGAGGCTTGACATCGAGCTTCCTCTTGGGATGGGAAAATTTCTTAAGGTAGTACTCGAACTAGTCCCAAAGATAAGAAAACTTCATCTGGCTCCTCGGAGCTTGAAACTGCAAGTCACAAAAGCGCTGCCAAAAATCAATAACGAATTCATGCAGAGCCCTCCATTGATGTAACAGTTTCCGATCAAGATGGTCTAGATCAAAATGATAGAATTTGAGAAATCAATCACACGTGAACATGGAAGAATACTCTGGGAAAAGCCTCAGCTAAAAACCCCGATCTGTATATTATCATACAAGTAGAAATATGTTCGGATTACTCAAAGATTTAGCTCACAAGCTATTCCATTCTCAGTACAATCCTTCTGCTTCTCATAGACAATCAAAGGCTTCTCACAAACCTTCTTCTCTACCCTCCAAGCCTCCTATTTCCTTGCGCAATTTTTGCTGTGGTCCAATGTTACCACCTGTGTGAATTTACGTCTCACACAACACATTAAACTCAAAAGCAACTGCGTAGTCCTGAAGGAGATAATTCCTTCTTCATGGATGAGTTTCCTATATAGGAAAAATCCTCCAACTGATAGTACACTATCCCTTCCTCTTATCTCAACTTAGTCTCTGACTGAACTGACATGCATGAGTTATTTATGAGAGAATATTCAGTTATCTGAAGTGCAGTAGTTACATGCATGCATGCATTAAGTAACTCAACTCACAATCAGTTCCACAAAATATTGGAACTAATCTAACTGGACTTAACTTAGTTAACTGAGCTAACTAATTACAACTCAAAGTACAACTCATCGTGATCTCCTTTAATCAAGGGATAACTTCCTCAATCAAAGGGGAAACTGTTGAATGTCTTCACATAGACTTCATGTTTGATTTTCTACAACTAATTAACTCAAGATGAATAATTAATTATTTTATAAACAAATGCTAAGATCAAATTCGAATTTTAATTCTCAATTTTAGTTCAGGGACTAACTAAAATTGGAATCTATCCCGAAATACTATTTATAGCAATTCTATTTTTAGCATTTCCATTTTTTCATTCCTTGTTGCTATGTCCAACACTGGTACCTGAAATTCTATTTATAACAATGCTATTTTTAGCATTTCTATTGTTAGCATTTCTTGTTGCCATTTTCAACACGATAATCCTCAATGCAGTCACAAGGGGCTCGAAAATTGCCCTTCTAATCCTCGTTGTTCTGCCTTAGTCTCCTGTGGATAAATCGGTGGCCTCTTCCCCTTCTATGTTACCCTTTTGTTGTCCTTATGTTGCACAAAATAAATGATTAAATGATCACACATCACCTCTTATTTATACTAAACAAGAGGGATTCTTCCAACGTCATTCTAGGGCTGTCCAACTTGTGAAGAGGCTTATTTAACTCAAGCCAACCTCAACACATATGGTGTAATCCCACTCATGACCTTCAAAAATTTATATCTCAAGTTCTAGAGCTCCGATTTGGGTGATCTTCGAAGTGTTGGAATTGGCACACCAAGCTCTATCCCCTCAAATTTTCCCATGCTCAAATTCTTCATGGTTTTATCCTGAATCCTGATGGGTGCAAAACCCCATGCTTAGGTTCCAAGTCCACAAGCCTACTTGTGGCGCTTTACCTTCCAAACCCCGAACCCTAGGGCTTGAAGTACCTCCCAAGTTACACAAAAATCAACAACGGAGAGGGAAATAGTAGGGCTATATGCCATATTCATGGCAAGACCGACACTGAAGGGTAACCTTTTCATAATATAAACCCTGTTTCTAGGTAAAAACATTGAATTTCAAAGGAAGTCCTATATGAAGATTCATTTCCAAAAATAATAGTACAAGACATGTGACCAACTATGGGAGGCTGCATTGTCGGTGATTTCTTAGAAAATTTCCTATACTCTTCAAGGCTGATTCATACCAAAAATTTGGTAACAAATTTAGGAGTTAAACTCAAAATTACATGGTTTCAATTTTTTTTATGAAATGACTGAAATTTGAAATTTGTATGCCATGGTTTCAACTGAGGTTTTCCTTCCACAATTAACATGGCCCGACTTTCAAAACAACTAGTTTATTTTCTTGTAACTCAAAAATCAAAATAGAGAAACCCCTACCATAGTATTGTATATTCATAGAGCCAAGCATTTTAAACACCAATCCAAAACAATACTGAAATGAATTGACCAATGCAAAAATCTAGAGCTCTGGACAGCTAGAAGCTTCTAAACCTACAGATCTGATATGTGCACAAAAGACAACAATGAGAGAACACTCACATAACAAGAAAATGCAAGAGAAGAATTATCGCAACTATATACATTGTACTAGTGTAGTTTGACTCATCAAAGACTCTTTTGTTGGGTCTTCTGTAGCCCCCACAGTCACTAAAAACCTCACCAACAAACTCACCACTTTCTATACTCACCATAAAATTTCCATGCTCATCAAGGCTCACCATATTTTTTGGGCACTAAATTTCTTGTATTTTGAGGTTCATTTGTATTTGTTGAGTCTTTCCCAAGTCACTGAGTCATGTCAAGTCATTGAGTTTTGTTGATTCCTACGCTAGTTGGGCCTTTGTCAAGTTTGAGTGTGACAACATTGCATTGTTGTTATTGTTCCACAACCACCTTAATTTCCATAGTTAGTGGAATATATTGTTAATGTATTGACAACCATATTTATTAAATAAGGCTCTACACAATAGTATAGTGTGAAATCAATAAATGTAAGTGAACTTATTAAAGAAGGTCCATTAGTTAGTGGTTGAGGCCTCATTAATGGAAGTCCATTAGGTGGTTACAATTTTCGTCAATTAAAAACTATATATGTATAGTAGTAGAAGCTATGTAATGGGTTATCAAGTGAATATTGTAGTATTGGAGCTCCTCATGTTGAATATTTCCCCTTAGAAAAGGCAATTGAACATTGCATTTAGTTTGGAATATCAATAAAGGATTGCTTAAAGTGTTATTTTCCAATTTTAGTTCTATTATTTGCTTTCCACAGTTGCATTCCATGTGTCTTATTTAATTGCTTCTTGAATTTAAATTATGCCCTTTTTTCTCTAAATATTCTATTTCAACTAACAAGAAACACGAGAAATACAAGTGGTTCTAGAGCACTTTCTCATGCCAACACATGTTCCAATTTTAGAAAAAACATTATTTAGGTTAGAGATGTGTTTCAACATCTTTAAATAACACAAATATCTATCATTCAATGGGCAAGCCAATAATTGGGGAAGAATACATGTAGAAAATAATAGAGGCATCACCCTGTTGAACACCTTTTTGACATTTGTTGGCACCTATTTGTGTAGCATTGTATCAAATAACACCTACATATGGAATTATCTTCCATGTTCCTTCAGGTATATCAAAATCCACCTCTGTACACTTGAAACCAACTTTAATTAACCCTATTAGTCATCCTATTGCCATGATTACATGGAGAATAACACTTGGGAGATAACTCTCACATACTAGGGAATTGGGTAGTATGACTAAGGGTATAATTTATCGCCATTAGTTGGTGTAATGAAATATTCGGTTGATTACTATTGATGGAAACCATAGGTATATTAAGATCTATATAACTTGACACTCCTCTATCCTTAGGACCCTACAAATCCTAGCCTCTTCCTCTAAACCATAGCTTTTGCAACACAGGTAACAAAGTTCCTACACATTTTGTAGTATCAAGAGTTTTGGAATTTCATCACTGCAATAATACTCCCCTCAAATTGAAAAAATATGTCTAGGGCCTGCCAATACTGTTACAGGAGACCTAAGTCAAATCTTTGTGCAACATTGATTGTTTTGGTGTCACTTTACAGTAACTAATTTTTCATTTTTTGTGGACCAGCTCATACCATTACTTGTGGCCCCTCTCAACAAATTTCTTTTGGTACACTCATTATGTTGGGCTAAAATTTGGCTAACCCCTTTGATGGACCCAATGGTCCCATGAAAAACACCCATAGCATGTCAGCCATGAGGAAGTATAGAAAATAGTTAAGTCTTTTTCCTAGTCAATTAATAAAATGGAAACTTATATGTCTTCCTTCACATTTCACATATCCCCCATTTTCAAACCAATGGCCCTTTTTCAGAAGATTTTCCATACAATGGTAGTTGATTATTTCTATAGTGGTTTCTTTGAAACCTTTGAGCATGTAGGAATTTCCATTCTCTTGAAAACTTATGTATAATTCCAAGAAATCCATGGTGATAGGCCGTAGTGTTCTTACCCATTCATCACCCAAATAAATATCACAACCACCCATTTCAATGGAAAACATGTGGTTTCCTTTTGAGGGAAGACATAATGGTTTCCATTTGCTAATTTAGGGAACAATTCCTTGCAAGCAAGGAGGAGGAGGCGAGCATAATACTAGGTGACAAGTGGCAAGTGGGAATGTATCAGTGTATTTGTAAACATCTACAGATTCCTGCTACAACCTAGCATATCATGAAAGATATTGGATACAAGGTCACAATAGCATGGAAAATGATAGATTATTGAAACAGAGGCCATGAACATGAGATATCAGGAAACCAATTCATCCCATTGCTCTCCACATATGGCATAAAGGGACTACCACTCACCCTTGTTCTTAGTATAGAGGTCATGGATAGATTCATGCTGCAACCTCCTTTAGGGATTTAGGAGGCTTGGATAGCACCATAGCACACTTGAAGCTTGAAGTGTGGTGGTTACCCTTGTAAAAAAAAATTTATGACAGTCTTGATGTGGATGAGAACTGTAGCTCATATGAGTTTGAGTCATCACTTTCTTAAAAGTGTCACTACCGTAGGAAAGTTGTGGATGAAATGACAACAATTATATATGACAACGACAAGCGAATGTGCAATACAGCAGTGGTGAATTCTTTCTATGCTCATGGTACAATTAAAAGTCTTTTGACTACTTTTGAAGCAACAGGTCATTCTCTGTGGACAGTACCATTTATGTCACAGCAAGGAATGGAAACAAAAAATGACAAGCTAGAGAATGTACCTTGGTTGTTAGAGGAATTACAAAGCTATTGCAGGCTTCTGGAGTACATTGCGAATTCTTCTTTTCTATTAACTATGCCCTCTACATCATAGTTAGTGCAACCATTTGTTGGAGGCTTTGTCACTGTTCCAAGGGATCCAAAGGTTTTTGTTCGCACTCTACAAGCTCAAGTTCTCAATGTTGTTCTACCTATCTGGAGCAATCTAATGTTTTGCATTGTACTCCATCTTTGATTACCTTTGTTGTTTCCATTATTACCCATGTATACACTGCCATAGGTGATGTTAAAGAAAGTAGAAATAGTATTCCTGGAAGCACAGGTCAACGACTTAGATGGCATCCACTGATGAGGTTTCCATTTCTATGATGGTTGAAATGGGATTTCCAAGGTCCAGGGAAGAGGAAGCAATGGGGCGTGTTGAAACAAATATTGTTGAACTGGCTATGGAGTGGCTCTTTAGTCATCCTGAGGAGCCAATGCAAGAAGGTGATGAACTTGCCCAAGCTCTTTCCTTGTCACTAGGTAATTCTAAGGTTCCCAAAGACAATTCCAATGAAAAAGGAAGAGATATTTCTTATGAAGAGAAGCCCCTAGAAAATCCTCCGATTGAGGATATCTTAACTACATGTATGAATATGTTGCAAAGTACAGATGTGATTTCTTTTTCCATGACTAATTTGATTGACTTTTTGCAACTAAAACAAAGGCCAATACCTTCTGAGAGTTGTTTCCCTTCTTATTCAACAACTAAAGCTTTGTAAGGTGGATGGATCTGAAAAAGGCACTAGTCCATTATCAACTGTTTCTCATATTTTGGCATTAGTTTTGAGTGAAGACATCAATACTAGAGATATAGGAACCAAGAATGGACTTGTTGGTATACATTGTTTTTATTGAATTTTTTATGCCAAATAACCTAACAGGGAAAAAAATTTCAGTTCCCAAGTGGGTGACTGCATTATTGCTCATACTTGACCATATGTTGCAATACAAACTTCAGATGACTATAGATGCCCAGCACATTGGTTCTATGGGTGGAAATTCACTTGTCTCTGATTTTGAAGATACAACTTTAGCTGGTGCAGGTGTTGTAGATAACAGTAAAAAGTCTTCCTTAGATGACAACATTAAAGGTAATAGTCCATTCATGAAGATTTTGGAAAATCCTTTGGGATACATAACAACAGATGAACAACAAAGTAATGGCTATATCTTGCAAATATTTGAAACTACACCTTCCAATAGCTACAATTTAGGTGGTTCTTTAGTTGTCTATGACTTACAAAGTCACATTCCATGGCAATGTAGTTTCTTGAGAGAGGTGGATTTTCTTCACATTGCTCTTCAAGATTTCAGCTTTGCTCCAAAACTCCAAATGCTCACAAATGCTATGTGAGAAAGGTGTGAGACAAATAGAGGGGTGGGAGATCTCTTTATAGAAATTTTCTTAGTTTAATGCTTTGCTTTTTTGAGTTTTTTAATTTAATACTGATTTTTTCTTGGATTCTGTATGGGGTCATGATGCATCTTCTTGGCTAAGTTGGGCTTATTTGGTACCAAATCAGCCCATCGAGCCAAGTCAGACCAAGTTTTAGAGCACTAGTGTTGGGCCCTTGTCCATTGTCTCATAATATAGTCAAAAGAAAATAATACTAAGTATAGTTGGGTCATTGGCCACTAAATATAATAGAAGCAAGACATGCCAGTGTTGAATATAGTTTGGCTCCTAGCCACTAAATCCTATGCTATTAGAACAATAGAAATAAAATATATAAACTAAACCCTCATAGAGAGGGGGACCTAAGATTCTTCATGTTATTTATTCACTTCAAGGAAATGGGATGGTGGGGGTCTTCTCCAGCCTTGTGGTTTTCCATTTGCCTCTCATCCCTAGATTTTGGAGCAAGCTCTGAACCTTGGAGGGCTTTCAACAAGTAGTATTCATCATTGAATTGTTGTAGCTTTCCCTTGATACCATTCAATAGGGGGTTATTCTTTGAGGCTAAATCCATGTGACAGGATATCATTTCTTTGGCATGCTATTATAGATCTATGGTCAAAGAGGAGTTTTTCTTCTTGTTTCTTGAAAAATATGCATTGGGGATGATGTGAGCCAAGTCCTTTTCTATATGCTTGTTGTTGGTAGAAACTTTTTGTCCATCTGATAGGAGGTGACTCCTTTGGGAGGATCTACATGGTACAAATATTCCTTAGATGTAACAATTACCATTCTCCAAGGACTGTGAACCACATAAACATACCCTAAACTTCAAGTCCATCATCAATTTTCTTGGGATTCATTTCACTTAATTCTTGAAATTGGGATTCTGAAGGGTATGCCACATAAGCTATAGTGAATAGAGGCAGGAAGAAGAAAATAAAACTGATAAATATCCTCCAAATTTTTAGAATATCTACTCTGTTTCTCTGAAAGTGTCTTCACAATGTACCTTTAGCAACACATCTTTTGTAACTTTAGATCCAAGATGGTGGAGGGTGCACTAGAAAAAACTCCAAGTGAGGCTTATTTTCTTAATGTAGACAGTTGAAAATATTTCAATAGTTGATCGACTCTGAGCAAGTTTTATTTCATTTATGGTTTTTCCAAAACTAGAATAGGTTGCTTTTCTTAAACTAGCAAAAAAAAATATTTTATAAGAAGTTAAAAACATATTAGATATATTTGGAAAGTGTTTTTAACACAATTTTCTTGGCATGGTAGCCCAACATATGAGTCTAGAGTAAGAGGGTGCATGCATTTGGAGTGCATTTATTTCTCTAACATGATTTTCCATGTAGGTTGGGAACTAAGACAGATTTATTCCTAACTTGACTGTAACTCGTGACCCTTTGCTACAGTTATAAAAGCAAGGCATGAGAGTAGAGTGAGGTATTCTAGTTTTGGAACTTTCATTGCGTATTTAGTTTTTTTCTTATTTAATGTGATGAAACTTGCAAGTTTGAGATTTTGAGTGTTTAAGTTTTAGAGTTTTAGAGTTGTATTTGTTGTTCATGAATCATATGTGTTTCTAGATCATTGTGTTGTAGCTATGCTTACCATGGTCTGGAAATTTAACATGGTATGGGAGCACGTTCTGAAATCTTCTAGGATTCCATGTATATGGATACTTGGGCTAATACCTAGAGGCTAGGATAGGGAAGTTTTGTTAAAAAAATTTAAGATGGGATGTCCAAGATCCATTTTGGACCTATGATAGTTTACTGAAGGTTGCTGCTTTGTTTTTTTAGGTCTGTGTTGTAGGAGTGACAATGTAACCACCTTTAATCTCAAATATGAAGACTGATTGGAAGGCCCCTCCAATTTTGTTGCTTGTATATGTCAGTTGCAGTTGCTTTTGAAGGAGCATGTGCCTTGGCATCCTATCAAAGGTTGCAACATTAGATTTCTAAAATCCGAATTGCATGTCTCTAGACTTTTACAAATTAGAAAGTCTAAGCCAAATTGAAAAGGAGGATAAATTTCATATGTATATGAAACCATTACTTCAATCTCATTATTAGGTAATATTAATTGATGATTCATTTATTTCTCTTAGAAGCTCTGTTTTTATCTCATGAACACCAGGGATGAGGTCGTTGGGAAGTTTTGAGAGTTTAAATATGTTGTAGAAAATTCAACTAGGTGAGAAGATTAAAGTGTTGAGATTAGATAATGGAGGAGTATATACCTCCAAAGAGTTTGACACTTTGTGCAAGGAAATAGAGATCAAGAGCCACTTGACAGTGCCTTACCAAACACATCAAAATGTGGTTGTAGAGAGGAAGAAGGCCCATAATAGAGACTTCCAAGGCAATGATCCATGACATAGATCTGCCCATTTGTCTTTGGGCATAAACATGTTGTACAAAAATTTACATTTCAAATATGTGACCTCACTAGATATTGAAGGATAAGACACCAGAAACATATTTCATTAGTGAGAAACCACAAGTATCACATTTTGGTGTTTTTGGTTGTCTTGTATACATTCATATCATTGGGGAGAAAATAACCAAGTTGGAACCATCTAGTTTGAATGGTACTTTGGCGAGATACAATGAGACATATAAGCCTTACAAAGTCTACAGTTTTTCTAAATGGAAGATGGTTTTCAGCTGAGATGTCAATTTTGACAAGGATGCATGGTCCTTTAAGCCTTATTGTCATGAAACAAATATTGGGGAGGAATAGAAGCTTGCTTCCTCAAAGGTTGTTCCACAAATTGCAATGAAATCAAATTGAAATCAGTTAGATACCAATACAATGGAGGTATAAATACCATTTTTCCTTCTAGTTCAGTTAGGAGGTTCGAACGGTTTACCTAGACAGTGTAGGGGGCATAGGAGCAACTAGGAGGACATAAATATTTGTTTTGAGTGTGTCATCCTCTTGAGAAGTTTCCTAATTATGGTGCATTGGTTTCTTCCTATTTCTTAATAAGCAAATGGTAAGTCATTTGTTCATAAATACTAATTGTCAAACTATTTAAATGCTATTTGAAAATTCAGTTGAGAAAACCTCACATTAAAACTACTATATACTCTATCAAGTCAATTGGCTTGAATAATGTCATATATGAAGTTTGGAAAGTTTGTGTATGTGTTGGTAAATGTTTGAAAAATCAGACTCGGACTAATATTATTTCAATGACTCGATTTACCAAAAAATATATACGACTCCAAACCATTGAAACAAAATATGAAAAACTCTAATCATGGCACATACATATACCATGTAAGGTTGAATATATCAAAAAAATTTGGCACCGAGTCCAATATATATCAGTAACAATGAGACTCTAAATGGCCTCCATAAGCTTTAGGGTCTAAAAAACATGCTACAACCTTCTCCTTTTGGCCTAGACTTGTCTTCTTCAAATTCTGGAAGCTGGTTTTGCAATTCAAATCTAATATGTTGAATCTCCTCTAATGGGGCCATGCATGGAAAACTTGGCCTCTTATATTATCCAAGTGTTCATTAAATCTATGAATTCCCACTCCCCCTGCCCTTCTTAATGCATTTCTTGCAATATTTGCAATAAATTTTCACATCATCCAGATTAGCATGGATCCATGTAGGATCTTTCACTCTAAGGGTGTAAACCATGGTAAAATTCCAATCCACGGTTTGAAAGAGAATATTAGAATTCTAAAATCCAAGTAGCATAATTCTAGACCTGTGCAAATTAAAAAGTCCGAGTCAAATTTAAAACATGGACACATTTAAGATGATCTGCATTTGTAATTTAAAGAGGCACATATTTCAACTTTGAAGAGAAGAAGATTAAAAACAGGGACAGATTTCGGAGCATATACATTTGCAATGTAAAGAGAGGGAAAACATTCCTGGAAATGAAAATATGGGCAGTGGCACAAGAATTTGGTCCACAACTCCTCCAAGCTTCAAGATACATTATAGCCTCTTGATTAAGCTGCCTAAATCCATTGCAAACAACCTCAAACAAATTCCAAACTAGCACCAAGCTCAAGCGTCACATTGCTCTTCAAGATTTCAGCTTTGCTCCAAAACTTGAAATGCTCACAAATGCTCTGTGAGAAAGGTGTGAGACAAATAGAGGGGTGGGATATCTCTTTATAGAAATTTGATCAGTTTAATGCTTTGTTTTTTTTAGCTTTTTAATTAAATAGTGATTTTTTTTCTTGGATTCTGTATGGGGTCATCATGCATCTACTTGGTTGAGTAGGTCTTATTTGGTACCAAACTGGCCCATCGAGCCAAGTCGGACCAAGTTTTAGAACAACAGTGTTGGGCCTTTGTCCATTGTCTCGTAATACACTCAAAAGAAAATAATACTAAGTATAGTTGGGTTGTTGTGCACTAAATACAGTAGAAGAAATACATGCCATTGTTGTATATACCTTGGCTACTAGCCACTAAATCCTATGTTATTAGAACAATAGAAATAAAATATATAAACTAAACCCTCATAGAGAGGGGGACCTAAGATTCTTCATGTTATTCATTCACTTCAAGGAAATGGGATGGTGGATGTCTTCTCCAGCCTCGTGGTCTTCCCTTTATCTCTCATCCCTAGCTTTTGGAGCAAGCTCTGAACCTTGGAGGGCTTTCAACAAGTAGTATTCATCATTGAATTTTTGTAGCTTTCCTTTGATACCAATAGGGGGTTCTTCTTTGAGGTTGATTTCATGTGACAGGTTATCATTTCTTTGGAATGCTATTATAGATCTATGGTCAAAGAGCGGTTTTTCTTCTTGTTTCTTGAAAACTCTGCATTGGGGATGATGTGAGACAAGTCCTTTTCTATACTCTTTTTGTTGGTAGCAACATTTTGTCCATTAACTTTCTCCTCCAGTTTGCCAAGATTATGAACTGCGTTGTATATGTGCCACTTATTGAAACCATGTGCTATACATTGAGACTCACCTTTTTGCATTTGGTTCCAGTTCTTTCAACAAAATCTTCTTGAATGCTTATCTTTAGTGAATTTATATCCTTAAATTCTTTGGCCTAAACATATCTTTGAATCTATAATAAATAAAGCTTGTCAATATTTTCTTTTCAATTATTAAGTTATATGTATCATGTTTTATAAATGTTAAATTTAATATATTTATTATTTGATATATGTTATATTGAAAAAATTATATGCAAGTTTTTTATATAGATATATTTGAATTTAATGGTGAATTTTATTGAATTTTTGTATGGGGTGATCTTTTTTGTAATTTGGTGTTCAAAGGTGAACACAAACCAGGTAACTATGATTCTGGGGAGATGTACAAGGTGAAGTGTGCTATTGATGATAGTGCTGACTACCCTTCCACATCTCTTCTCTACCAGATCTTTATGAGTCAAGCCTGTGGTATCATGGGTTTAATTCAATAGCATTAAACCTTAGTGGAAAGAGGCTTCAATCTGCCTAGCCACTTTGACTTTACCAAAAAACCATTATGGATCGCTCAACCTAAGTAATTAGTGACCTTCTCATTCTATACATGCAAACCTTGAAGATGGAGTGTAACTCTTACAACAACCTTGGGATTTCACCATTGTCTAGTGCATGCTAATTTATGGAATCTATTTGATCAAACATCATTTATATGAAAATATTGGTTGAGTATCATCCTTGGGATTTCACCATTTTTTGATGCATGGTATTGGTGGAATCCCTCTAATCAAACATCATTCATATGTAGGTCTTGGTTGAGTTTTATTCATGTGTCTCTGGAAAGGAAAGCAGGAGCCTAATGGCATGAATTCCACTTTCTTTCTATGGCATAAGGTTTGGAGTGTGGTTTACAACATTATCTTGTGTGGATATATTCACATGATTGTTCTTGAATGTTTCAAGAATATGAGAAATAATCCAATATCCAAATTTAAAGAGAAAAAATATCATTCAGCCAATAGTTAAGCTTTCAAGACCTTGCCAAATTTTTAAAATACAACACCCTAGAGTCAAGGTAACAATAATGTGGATTCCTTTCAAAGATTGTTCATAGTTCTCCTAAACAGAAGCTTGAATTCTGGATCATTGATTTTGGGTTGTAATGCATTACACCAGAGCCAGTTAAGTTCCCTTTTGTGCGATTGATTTTTTTTGGAAAATGCTCAGTGTGCAAACTTGACTATGGTTAGTGCCAATGGTGTCATGGAAGTAGGCACAGAAAGTACTACTAAGATTGTAGTGGTAAATTTACAGTCTCCATTTCCATTCCCATTGGTGGCATGCCTAGAAAAACACTAGGCATTCCCCATCTTTCATCCTCTAATTTGGAACAAACCAGTAGCAGTAGTCTTGTAGAAAATTTCATTAGCACTAACATGCAATAGGCTAAATGGGAAGGTGTTTTGTTTGCAAATAATGGTGATGTTGGAGGATAATTTGATTATGGAAATAATGCATCTAATCATCTTTTTCTGATCACAAAAGCAACTTCTTGTCCCCCAAAATTTTTAGTGCCACCTTCACTCCTAGTTACAACACAACCAAATTCTAATTTTGTGGATCACTATAGTAACACTCCAAGTGTCATTTACTTATTTTATGATGACTAGAGCTATTGTAAAATATTTTTTGTCGATTACTTTTGCAGCTAATGCTAGAAAGCCTCCAAAGATTTTATGTAAATATACATTTTTTGTGATTTCTTGCTAGAATATCCTATTTGTTAGATTAAGAAAGTGGATAAAGATGTTGGAATTCCAAATTTCTAACAAGTTTTATGTGAGGTAGCTACCAAAATTCTATATTCAGGTTTTATAGTTATTGGGAAAGTGTTGTTACAAGCACATTGCCACTAGGAAATCAAACCATTTCAGTTTTTGTGGATTAATCAAATGAGGCACCTCAACTTTGATGTTGATGATGGAAACATGAGTGGATGTAGCACTAACAGGATGTTAAGAAAGATTATCCCTAGTCAACAGGGCTTGGTATTGTATATGCAATATCAAAGGCCTTAGAAACAACAAATACTACAAAGTTGTTGAAGGAATGACCATTTAAAGTTCTATAAGTTGAAAACATATTTTCCCTACATATTGAGAATCAGAGTAGTACTAGATCTTATATTTAATGAATAATTAGGGAGCATCATTACAAGGAACACTTAATTAGGAAATCTTGCATATGGAAGGAAATAAGGCTTATTGTGTAAGAATGGGATTGAATAATTGTACTCAAAGGAAGGAATAGATGAAGGAAAGTCTAGAATTGATATTTTTTTGTGGATACTAAAAAAAGGCCTACCAAAACCTCCTCACTTACATGGAATAAAACATCATTAAGGTCACTTTGTTTTGTAAGTGATGAAACGCTAATTGGTTTAGTTGTAGAGTCATCTAGAAGAGCCCTTGAAATGGCAAAAGTCAAGCCAAAGGATGTTGACTTGGTTTTGATGTGTATGCCTACTCCAGATGATCTTTTTGGTGGTGCTCCCTAAGTAAGTATCATATGATATTTATTTGATCTATAGCTGAATAATTATCGTTAACTTTGCAATGACACTTTAATGTATTTGTACTCCCTATTTTTTTGTTTTCCCATGCTTCTACTTGGTTCAAATTGTTTGAGTTAATGTTTTCCATAATATGGGAGCTACTTGGACTAGAGATATTATGCTATATCGTTAGCATTTTTATGGGACTTTATTAGTTATAGAATCTATATCATGATGGTATCATATTTTATTTATGTTATAGCAGTTAACATGGAGTTTAGATGCATTTAATTGAGTGGCAAACAATTCTTTTTTATCATGTATTGATTAGCTTGGTGAGCAATTGCGTTTGTATAGGCTAATCTCAATTCATAGGTGTTGGATTTTCGAATTATACAATTCACAATTTTGTTGATATCAAAACTCCTCGTATTGTTGTGTTTTTTGTTTTGAGATGATGTTCATAGCCAACATTTGGGCTTTATTGTGACAATTTTTGTGTCTAATTTGATATGAGGGTATGCCTTTAAAGTTTAAACTCATTACTGTTGTTGCATTGATTAAAAGAGAAGAATTTTCCTAACCTAAAAACGAACTGTAGTGACATTGAAGTTAAATGTTAAGTTCTATGTGCATTTATTCATTAACTTATTAATGTTAGTTTATGCTGTAGGGAATCACTTCGACGTTGGGTTGTTTTGTTAGAATTACCATTTCAATGGCTAGAAATGTGTCTTGAATTCATGTAAGTTTTTTCTTGGGGTGTGTTGAAAATCCTTGGAAATAGGCACATGGGGGAGCAGGTAAATGTAGATTTGATCAAGCTTATTCTTAAATGAATAGAAAGAGATATGGTGAGAAACTGGAGGCCAATCATTTTACTTAATGTTTTGTACAATGTTAAGGTTTGAGAAGGTTTGATCTATCATCATGTTCAAGGTTTTTCTCAATGTCTATTCTACCCTTATGCACTACGATGTTGGTCACTTCACTAACACTGTTATTTAGTCTTGTCATAGTCTTCAAGACACCCTTTATTCACTGTTGATATGGACATGTGGATGCTGCTTACAAAAATATTTTTATGAATTGTGATGTTCTCATGCCGAGATGGTCTTCAAAATTATCAATAGTCAATGGTGGTTATGACTTATCAAATTATCAGTTATAATACATGGATCGCTAATAGTAACATGCATTAGAATTTTCTTTTTTGGTTTTGGTTATAAACTTGTAGTTTTTCTCTTGTCATTCCTGAATGGTTTTGATTATTGAATTTTTTTTTAATTGTTTCTCTTTATATAATTACAAAATATTTTTGTACTTGCCATTTTCCTACTATATCTGGATCCTGGCTTTTCAAAAATTTGGCAAATCTATGTCCAGATCCTATCTGTATCTTGCTGAACTTAGATTGTAATTTATCTTTGCATCATGTCACCATTTATCAATGCATTCCCAAGCAACTTCCTCCATTTGTTATCAATGGTGGGCTAAGAACTAAGGGTGTTGTTGTCTATTGGATACAAAGATTGAGTCAACTCTTTGCTTGTTAGGATTGTGTTCTTTGTGCCATAATCACCCTCATGTTCTGGATGGATTGGGATTCTAAAGGTATCCCTAGCATGATGAGTAGTGGAGTCTTCGAAAACTATGGTTTTCATTATCATGTTCACTTCCATTTCTTCCTTTCTCTTCTTTCATATATTTCCTTCGTGTTATAGCTTTCAATAGCAGCTTGCATGTCAGATTATAATTTGGTTGAGTTTTTAGATAAATATTGAATTTTCCCCTAGTATATTTTCTAGGTGTTGTTTCAACTCTTAGTCTATGTATAACCACTGCCCGACCAATTTCTATGGGACAATAGTTTCATACGATTTCATGCCCAACTATTTGGCAATGGTTACATGTAGGATCCTTTTTATGTTTGGGAGCCATGGCATTTTTTCTACTACATAAATAATTTGCAAACAAAGCCTTACATTTAATTTCTAGATTTTTTAACAAACTCTCTTAAGAGAAGTAGGGTTTGAAGAATATTTGTAAATACCTTTACAAGTTCCAAGTCTTCACTCTAAATCAATTCCAAGAGAAAATCTAAATCAATTGTAGGAACAGATTGAATCAACATCTGGAATCGGCAAAAGAGTAGCTGCAGAAACCAGTGTTGCAAACATTGTGATTATCATGGCCATGGTATTATTGCAATGTCACAAATTTTATCCTAGAACGATATTATTGCCGATAAATTGTACAGTGTTTTCATTCTCAAAAATAGCATGAGAATATTGTAAATATCTTGATATTATCATGAGATGCATGAAATTATTTTCCCTATTCATCGATGGAGGGTCATAAAGTCAATTATTTGTGTCTTTGAATAATTTTGTATTTTTTAAATTTGCCTATATTTTGTGATATTTTCCTGATGTTGTCAATATTTTATTTTCCTGATTCTTGGTGATATTTTTGTTGACATGATGTTTACAACATTACCAAAAACACAAGAAGCACCCCAATCAAATCTTCAAATCAATACTCCAAATCTTTAACCAAATCATGTTTAGTTATAGATCCAAGAAACTCCCTAATCAAATCTTAAGTGCTCCAAATCATCGGATGAAACTCTCTGAATCAGAATGAGAAGCATTATGAATCAGCACAAGAATATTGTTGAATCAATGCTATTTGCTCAAATGATCAATGAGAAGGTTGAGAATAAAATATAGGGGGAATGATTAAATATATGGGAAATTAGGTTTATGGCAGTGTTCAGATTTTTTTTAGGTTTATTTTTTCCTTTTTCTGGGGTTGGGGTTGCAATGGTGCAAAATTGGTCAAACTGTCCAGTTTGATCGATTTTTTTCTGCACTGGAATTTTTGGGAAAAATTGATCAATTCTAGTTTCATGGGTGGGTTCTGACTCGAAATGCTCAAAGCAGTACTAAAACTAGTTGCTTCTAGTTTCGATTGTCCATTTTTAAATTTTAGCAACATTGAGCTAAACAAGGATCTAAAGATGTTAACTACACGTTGATGATAAAATGGTTGACATTATCCTTTGCTATTCATGCCCCCTCCTCGCCCCCCAAAATAAAATAAAATAAATAAATATCATACCCACTGTTCTCCTTTTTTGGGGAGTAAGGAAATGTCCCTTTGTGCGATGGATTTCAATTGGGATGAAGGGACTTGCTGGCCATACCCGAGACATTCCTGGAAAATTTCAGGGATGTTCTTGTATATAATTTCTCTTATATAAGGTAGGTCTTGTATATAATTTCTCTTATCAAAATTCTTTTGCTGCATGTGGAGGAATTTGTACATGTTGTGCAAATTTCTGACTTAAAGCATATGATAGTTATCCTATTTTAGTTTTTTGCTTCTCACAAATAGTTTGTATTTCCTTGTGAAAATTCTTCTGTTTTTTGAATGAACTTGTGCCTCCTGTTTGCAAATCTATGAGTCAAAGATGATCATTCTATCACATTTTAGTATGTTATTCCTTACAATGTTTATAGTGCCTTGTCATAATATATGCAATGCATCCTTATTTTCCACATGCTAAGCATCCCCATTTTCCTTATTTTATTAGCTTGCTTCTTATTGACTAAAGATACTTTTTTATAAAAACATCACTATCAATATCCTCTATCCTTTTGAAGCATACCTATATTTACCATTTATAGCCAACTATTCATGAATTTGTTTGAGCTGAGTCTCACAGCAGTTCAAAATCTGATAAAAAATTATTAAGGAAATAACCTTTAAGACGTATAGAAAAAAATCTTGTAATTGTTTTTTCATTCCCTAAGGAGACTTTGTTGTTACCTTTTTAAAGTTGAATTTTTGCTTGGACAGTGAAACCCTTATAGCTAAGAGTTGCCACTTGCCAACATATCCAAAGAGGTTTTCAATACCTTTGCAGATCAAATATGGCATGTCTAGATCACCATATATATAATTTATATAATTTTATATATGGTGATCTAGACATGCCCTATTTGATCTGCAAAGGTATCGAAAACCTCCTTGCATATTGCATAAAGACAAAAAATTACAAATGGTTGAAACAATTGATACTAGATGGAGGTTAAAACACAGGAAAACTAGGAGCAGACCATAACCAAGACAAGAAAGTGAGCATATTTTTCATATGACTAACTAGACTAACCGACACAACATATGAAATATCATAGTTAAGCAAATTCTATTTTAATCATTCAGTAGAATTTGATGGTCCTCTAATCGACATGTCCCATGGTCAGTAAACCACACTTCAATCAATATTTAGTTTTAATGCTTTGAATTTTTAATAAATGAGCTTCCTTCAATGTTGTGGGCGTTGTGACTGAGGCTACATCTGTTACCCATGCAAGGTAGCAACCAATTTCAAATGTATTTACATAGAATTAATCAAAGAACTTCACTCTAAGAGTTTATCATTGGGATACATTTTGTATTCACTTGCATGATTTGGTGCCTTCAAAACTTCTTCTTGTGTGCATGTGTGTATTATGTTTTTAAAAAATTGCCAGATCTCTATTAGTATTATTTGCTTCTCACATATGTAATAAAATGGTACCACAATGTATTCCATCTATATCGATAATTATGTTGGTATATGAACATATTTCTGCAACTACATTCCTATTGGGTTTGAATGAAAATTGCCTGCAGTAGCAACCACAAAGTGGATTGCCTCATGAGATCCAAATGAAAAGTAATTGATATTAATGATTGTGCATGTGTTGATTTTATGGAAATATATAATTGTTCTAGTTTTTAAATGGGATCCAACCAAGGGTCTATAAAATATTTTGTTTTCAACTCTCAAAGTTCCATTTTTTTGGATTTCATGTTATTGTTAGGATTAAGTTTTTGCATGCTGACACCCCATGTCTTTAGGACATAACATTTTTTCCCCTTAACCATGTTAAATTGGTATTTTTTTTGTATAACCTTTTTCCCCTTAACCATATTAAATTGGTATTTTTTGTGTAAATTTGTATAATTTTAGCAAATACAGTTTACTATGTGTAGATTTTAGATATTTTTCTGTAAATTTTTGCATTAATTATTCATACTAATGATTCTATATTAGAAAAAAATGCAATTTTGATATTAGGTACAAAGTGAGGTGGGTTGTATAAAAGCCTTGGTTTTCGACATTACAACTTCTTGTAATGGCTTTGTGTTGGGTATTGTAACAACTACATCTTTCTTAAAAGGTGAGTTGTTGTGTCTATTCCAATTGCTGATAAATCCATTTTTTTTCTATAATTCATTTACTTATGGTTAGTATTCTTGGAACAATGACATGTGGTGGATTTAAAAATGTTTTGGTTATTGGAGCAGATGCTTTTAATAGATATGTTGATTGAACAAACTGGATCTCCTGTGTTCTTTTTGGGGATGGTGATGGTGTTGTGCTGTTACAGGTAGACATCCTTTTTTAGCCTCGCAAATTAAATTACCTTTATAAAAGTCTCACTGCTTTGACTGTAGTAGCTCCCATATTTATTAATCCCTTTCTGTTGTTAAACATGATTTTATACCTTTCTATTTATACGTAAACTAAAAACTTCTTAAGTATTTGACATATCTTTTCAAGTGTGGGTATTTTTACTTTGTTGTTGTTATAATCTTACACACTGGAATACATAATTAGATGTTATACAGATTAGCTCATTGCGGTTGTCACAATAGCTGTTAGGTTGCAACAACAACCATTCTGAGATAATGGCTACTTGCATAGCCTACACAACTTGCATGATGACAAACTTATAGTTTTCAAAGCTCTTTTCTAAATTTATTTTCTTGAGAAAAATTTTCTTCTTACTTTAGGTATTCTATATTGCTACTACATGACATGTACTATGATATAATTGCCTGGATAAATAGACAAAAGTGTTGTACAACATAGTCTTTTTAAATCTAAAGAAACAATATTTCCAAATGCAAAGTTTATTAATTAAGAACATATTTTAGATTTCTTGGTTAAGTTATGTTTATATTTCGGTAGGGGATTTTGCATACACTGATATTGTGTTGTCTCTTTGGTTTTTGTCAGGTAACAATGGTTAATAAGGAATGTTTTCTTGAGCAACAGGCACACATCTTATTCTACTATCAACAAAAAATACCATGGTTTTCGGGCATGGCAACTAAAACGTAGATGTCAGTGGGATATCCAAAGTTCGTGTTGGATGAATTTAATACTAGTAATGATTTTGATTCTTTTTCAGATAAAGAATGTCATGAGTCAAATTCAAATAAACAGAAGCAACTCAAGAATGAAGGTGAAGCTATTGCTTCCTGTCCAAGTCAATTTCTTTTATTTGTTGGTCGCTGTCATGTTTTGAGTGTGGACTTGTGAGATTCCAAATTGCATGTTGGTTTATGTAAAGGGAATATAGATATATATATATATATATATATATATATATATATATATATATATATATATATATATATATATATATATATATATATATATATATATATATATATATATATATATATCATATGTCATTCATGGTTTCTAGAGATCCATGTTACATTTGCACAGAAGTTTAGATATCATTCAGATATCTAAACACCAAACAACAACATTGAGATTTTTCTTTCACTCAACTTATAACATATTGCATCTGTCTTCATTAATGTTCTTATTCCATATGCTATCTACTTATGGCATTTCCTTTGCAATATTTGGTGCATTTGCTAGTTATAGGTCATTTATAGGTTATAAATGTCTTCAGAGTTTCACTTCTAATTGAGTATTCAATTGAACATATTGATTTTCTTATACATAATTATTTTTCTCTCCACCAACTTTTCATAACTTTCATAACCATTAAGTAGGGACTTGCAACTTTGATGTTTCTTTGCTTGTTTAGTAAAATATTGCTGAAACTTTAACTTATTGAAAGTTGTAGAATTTGCAATTTATGAAGTTTCAAGGTCTAATTTTTAAAAGTCTAGTTCTTTAAAGGGTGCTAGCTCAATGAAAGAGACCCTGCTTCACAAGCATGAGGTTGGTGGTTTGACTCCATCATGCCCTGACATCCACATGGAATGGCAACGATCAATTTTTGGTGACAGAGGCTCTTTTGACCATTACCAATGAGCTTTGGTGACATTTTTCGACCCTCACCAAAATATGAAATGGTGATGGTCAACAAATGCCGCCATATATAAACATCAATAGTGACGACTCTCAAAGGTCCATAACCATAAATCATTGTTGTTGATATGAAATGGTGACGGCTGTTGTCCGTCATTATAGTCATTATTCGTGACGGACTTTGAATGTCACCACAACACCTATACTTCTGGCAATGTGGCTTTTGTTTATCAGTCAAAAAATGTCACCATATATATGCACCAATAATGATAGCCATGAAATATCCATCACAATAAATCGTTGTTTTTCATATGAAATGGTGACGATCACTATTCGTCATTATAATCAATATTCGTGACAAACCTTGAATGTCACCATAACACCTATACTTTTGGCGACGCTACCTTTGGTAACATTCAGTTTTTGGTGATGTAGACTATGGTCTGTCACCATTGCTTATATGAAATGGTGGCGGTCACTATCTGTCATTATAAATCATTATTGGTGACAGAATTTGAATGTCACTACAATACCTATACTTTTGGTGACACCACTTTTGGTGACGCTCAGTTTTTAGTGACAGAGGCTATTGTTCATCACCATTGCTCATATGAAATGGTGACGGTCACTATCCGTCATTATAAACCATTATTGGTGATGGAATTTGAATGTCACTACAACACCTATACTTTTAGCGACACCACCTTTGGTGAAGTTTAGTTTTTTGGTGAAGAAGGCTCTTTTGATCGTCACCAATGAGCTTATGGTGACATTTTTTGCCCCTCACCAATGTCCTTTTTTCTTGTAGTGGAACATGTCTTCAATAAGATAATAGAAGTGCTCACATGAGTGCACAGTGTCAGCCGGTAGGCTGAGCACCCAAAGAAATGGATATCCGCGAAGTGTGTATGCGAGCAACATCCCAGCCTGTTCGTCAATAAACTCATCTTCTCATAAATCATGGAAAGAAAGTTATGTAAGTTCTCAAGTCAGGTCACTTCTCCTTCACCATCATACATGTGAGTGGAAAAGAGATTGAAAATCTTCCTTGATATGGAGACATATTCATGATTCGAAAAACACCTTGGGGGAAGAAGAATGAAGGACTCCATGAAAGATATGCAAAGGTTCAAAACCGGATGAGAGGACACTATTTGTCATCAGGCCCTCCTTCTAGTGCCAAAAATGTTGATGGTGCTGGAGCCGCCAACATGTCAAGGGGATCTCCCTTGTAAGAATTCCAAATTAGACCTCAGAACGTTCGGTGTAAGAGTCCCAGCAGTGGGTCATAAGGTAATGCTTTGACCGTGATGTCACACAGAGGAAAGTAAGATAACTCTGTCAATAGCAATGGTGTGACTGATGGAGAGAGTCAAGGAATGTGTACAAGAGGTTCCAACACTTCAAAGGGAGAGGAAGGTGAAGGTGAGTTGCAGGTTGAAAGGGATCAGTCCCAAATCGACTAGGAACACACCACACAAAGAACATGCATAACTTCCGGCGGAGCAGTCCACTCAAATGCAACAGTCACAACAACAAGGTAAGATAACATGAACAACACTCATGAATCAGTCTGAGACGAGTGTGACGGTTGATATAGCAAGGTTGATGAGAAAGGTCTATCTAATGTCCAGAAGAGCAATCGACATGGACGATGACAACATTAACAATATATGAAACACATTAACAACAATATTCATATAATTGCATACAAATCAATTCATATACCAGTACATAAGTTAAACAACATATATCATTAAGGCAACTGGAACATTCCAACTACATTAACAACATATGCATGAAAATGTGATGGCTCTTATTATTAAAGAAGTGTAAGTCACAATCATACAATACACCATGTAAACCTACTAGCCCCAATAGCAAAATGTTACAACCACATTTGCCTGCTCCTCCAAAGAAATTTACTAGCTCCATGCAGTGGAGAAGCCAAGGCACGTTACAATATTGTCCAAGCCTTCTTCAAGATAGTCTTAGTAGAAGCTTGGCTGACCAAAATCCCATACAATGAGTTATGAGGGAATATTTATAGCAAACGGTGGGGTGAGCCTTGACATTCCCCTTTGTGACAGTTCAACTACCCTCATAACTCTTCACCTACTCTATCACTGTTACATCCAACTGTTGACACTCGACTTACAATTGACATGACTCAACATTACAATGCACATGTACTCATGTGAGACAACATTTCTTGAGCAAGCCCTGCAAGACATCACAAACACTCGATCCATTGTGGTGAGACCAACTCTTTGACATGCTTGTGATGGTGAAGCTGGTGAATCGATGCCAAGCTTGGTCATCCATGATGGTGTGCATGTACATTATGGTGACATCTTGCTAAAGTGAAATCTTGCCTCTATTGCAACCAGTGCATTGGTTCAACTCCTTCATCCAACTCATCTGCTAACATGTGCATGGTCTTCTGGGGTACTATCGAACTGACAACACACTGATGCATAGTGTCCATGCTGATCTTCAAGTGTGTGTTGGTGGTCATGTGCATCAACTTGTTGAAGTGCATGTTGAACCCCAGTTGGACTTGCTTCTTGTCTTCGCCTTGGTGAGTGTGTTGAATGGGTGGGATTGCATGTGTGCGCTCATTGACATGAATGCTGCTAGATCCTTTGCATGTGATCAATAACACTGCTCACCATGTTTGCTCTGCGTCAGCTGCTGGGTTGGATCCTTAACTTGTACTGGTGCAGTTTCATCCGTGAGTGCAAGTTGCACCCATTGTTGTTCTTGTTCCTACTGCAACTCATTGGACTGTCGATGCAACTTCATGTTCTTCCTATGTTGCTACTTCATCACATGCAACTCCTTCTTTGTTCCATCTTCTGCCTTCACGTGATCTTCATGTCGTGTCGTCACTTCATAGCCTGAGTCTCCAAAGTTGCTTTCATTATCAATAGATCTGCTTGATCTTGCAACTTTTCTCCGCCTCTATGTTGTCAACAACATTCCTCTTACATTCGCTGCATTTGCTTCATTCACTGCATTCGCTGCATTCATTATGTTACGTTCAGTTGTTGTTCATGATGCTGCTTGCTGTGATGTTGCTACTTGATGTCCTTGTCCATGAACAACTTGATGTCTTCATGAGTAGGCAAGCTCAAGACACTTGATCGACTGCATCCCCAAGCATGCTCGGAATGGTGTCTTCGCCACTGCTCTCCTAGAAGCCATTGTACCGGTACTGCTGAGAGGCATGTGAACACCTGCGATACCTGGAGACATGAAAACACTCATAGCAAGCAATCTGTCAGTCGAAAGCTAGAATGAACATAAGAACTGACTGGAAACATCCCCGGGTGAATGATCATGAAGGTTATGCAATTTCGTCTAGGAGGTCGGGATACCGACTACTAAGACTGTACAAGGTACAATCCAAGTTGCTGAGAGACTGACTTACTGTTGGAACTGTGCAATGTACAGTCCAGTCTGGCTGCTGACTGTTGGGATTAAGCATTGCGCAATTCCAGCTGGGAAGGACTGCTAGCCCAGGGACAGATTTGCACAATTTCTTGATCCAAGCAGCCACTGTCCTCTAGAAATACGCAAAATAGTCCTAGAGGCCAGTGATGGGTAGGAATGCACAAATCTGTAGAGGAAGGTGAGCCTTCCTTCCCAGATTGTGCAACGCAGCCTTGGGGAAGGCAGAGTCTGGGCAAAGGTTGGCCCGACTCACCGATGGGCAACTGAAAGCAACTAACACAGTAATTGCATGGTGAAACTAAGTGATAGGAAAAGTAATTGACCATGCATGCAAAACATGAATGAAATATTCAACAAACAGATCAACATGCATGTGGGTGAGGTAGTTCGCCAGTTGGGCGAACGTATGTGGAAAATAGTTTCATGCATGCGATAATAGTGAGATAGCAATGAAAATTGAAACAGAGCTAGGAAAAGCTAGAATACACATAAACGACAGTGGGTGTTCAAAGAAATCAAGCAAATACCACCCACACAAACAAATACACAAAAAACGACAAAAATGCAGCACAATGTATGGGAAGCGAGCTTACCCCAAAGCAAATGAGTTGAATGTGTTGACTGCTCCTAGATGTGATGTGGGATGTTAGAGCTACAAGGTTGATTTGAGGAATGAGCTCCGCAGCGTCCGGTTGATGAGTTTTGATCAAATTGAGGTTGTGACACACATGCCACAAATCTAGGGGAAGCGACACTTGGAGGGAGGTTTCTGAATTGTTCCTTACATGTAACCTGCAACTGCTAAACATAGATCGCTGAAAGAAGGGATGCTTTTGCATGCTGCCTTGGGAGAAATAGCCCATGCATGTAAGTCTGTTTTGCTCAGTTCCGGAGGGAATCGGTCAACTCAACTGCACATGCAAGAGATTTCTTGACTGCTGGAGAAAAATGCGCATTTCTGGCTGGGAGCTGGGCTGGCTACCTAGGAGATTTGCGCAATTTCTAGGCTGATCAATTGACTGCTGCCCAGATTTGCACAAATCCTGGGTTGAACAGCCTGCTACTAGGAAAATTTGCGCAAATCCTGTTGGAAGGGTTGACTGACAGGATTGCGCAATCTTAGAACCCATCAGGCTGTCAGTGAGGATTACGCAATTTCTAGAGTGAAGGCTAGTTGCCCTCCAGAAATGCGCAATTTTCAAGGGGAAGTTGCTTAGCCTGCAGCTGAACCAAGTCTGGGTGAGCAACCTATGAAGGGAAAATATCAAACTGTGATCGACAAACTGCCTTTGAGCAATAAAGACACTGAAACTTGAGGACTTGACGAAGCAAGGCAAGCTGCTGTGAAGGTTGGTAGGGAGGCTCAAAAACAGGCAAAGGAAAAAATTTGGAGGGTGGTTGTAGCTGCTACAACAGGATCCTGATGTGGTAGTGACATGGTAATGATGTGGAGATGACCTGGTGCTAATGTGGACTAATGTGGTGTTAACATGGATTTGTCCTATGGTTGATGTAGAATCAACATGGAGATGATGTGGCATCAACATGACCAAATGATGTAGTAAGATGACATTATCAAAATACAAGATGGTGTGATCACTCTCTATATATTTTAAATACTAAATCTAACATATAAATTGGATAATACTTTAATAAGTTTTATTAAAAAATATAATTAAGTTGCAAATTAATTAAGAGTGAGGCAAGATTAATTGATTCACTAGCTCTCAACCCCTAATTTGTAAAAATAAACCCAACAAATACCAATTAGAATATTCCTAGGATATCACAATATACCATACCATAAATTTAATCTTTTTCAACAGAATACAATAATGTGATTCTAGAAAGATTATAATTTTTGATTATTTACAATGATGTAATTCTCGAAAGATTATAATTTTTAGTTATTTTAAATACATTTTTAAATAAAAAAATATATTTCATTCCCTAAAACACGACTCTCAAATTACACCATTCAAACTTTCAATTTTGACAACAAAAATATACCAATCTTAATCAAAATTTACCTTAAAAAAAAATTATACACAAATACCCCAACATAAACACGAACCTCAAATTACACAATTCAAACTTTCCATTTTAACAACAAATATATACGAAATCTTAATCAAAATTTACCAAAACCTATACATAAACACCCCACCATAAAATAGTTATAATGGTTAATAAAATAAAAATTTATACTTATCCACCCCATCGAGTATAATAAAAACAAAGTTAGGCAAGATATCGTTGCGTGTGTTGGTTTGCTTCTTCATGTCAAAACGTGTTTTGACAAAATATAAAGGGAGGCTCTTCATTTGCGATATTTTAACGAAACTTCAAACGCAATCAAATCGCTTCTACTTTCAGCGTCCCACTATCTGGAAAGAAACCTCACTTTTGTTTCAATAAAGCAAATATCAAAGGTGGCCCTTCTTTTGAGATATTTTGGCAAAACTTCGAAAATGATGAAAGTGTTTCTGCTTTCCGCCCACCACTATCTTAAAAGAAAACCATTGTTTTCAATTACCCATAGGTCTAACTGGAACCACCGTGTTGATTCATTTCAGAGGAGCACAATTGTTTATTTTTCGATAATGTCTGTTCCACACACTACTAGCTCTAAATCTCCTCTAACAGACCAATATGTTGATGTGTGGACTGTTGAATATAAATAGCTTTACAACACCTTAAATTTTAAATCTGATTTTATCGACGTTTGTGGTCAAATCGCTACTTAGAAATAAATTATTTGAAAGAATCTCATAACAAAATCTCATAAAAGTCTGTTGATTTAGTTGCGACTTTAAAATTGAACATTACTATCGCAAAACTTTTCAGCTAAGTTCTTACCTACTCACCCATTTAATGTAGGTCATGTGAAAATTTAATTCCATTCGTTTGAAAATTTCGCTGGATGTGAGGCTTCAAGATGTTCTCCACCGATTCCACATCACATTTATATTTTCACATTTGATGTCTGACTTGATTGACTTGGGCATGACTGTAAAATTGAATCATTATTATTACAGAAAGTTTCAACGAAATTCTTACCTACTCACCCATCTTATGTAAGTTACCTGAGATTTAATTCCATTCATTTGAAAAATTACCTTTGTTGCAAGGTTTCAATAAATTCTGACCAAATTTCAGATTACATTTATATTTTCCCACTTGACTCTGACTTGACTGACTTGGCCGTAAACTTAAAATTAATATCATTATTATTACAAAACGTTTTAGCGAAGTTCTTAGCTACACACATATTTTATTCAAGTTGTGTGAAAATTTAATTCCATTCGTTTGAAAGATTGCTTGGATGTGAGGCTTCAAGTTCTCCGCAAATTCTACATCACATCCATACTTTACCACTTTTTCCCACGACTGTACTACGGAAGGCATGGAAGTCCAGATTATGGAGCCTGGCAGCTTCTGAGGCTTCTTGTCAGGGATCAGGATTTGTCTTTGGAGAGGTTGATGGCGCTGAATCTATTTTCACCGTCATTTTTGACGGGCTCCTTGTTAAACATTATGTTAAAGTTATTGGAGAAATGTAATCTAGAAGTGAGTCAATTCATTAGTTACCTAGTAGATTTAGATTAGGAATTTGTCCCTATTTTCTAGGTGGTTGTTCTAATCTCCCTATTTGCTTGTAAACTATATATCACTGATTGACAACTATATATTCCTGATTGTCAATGAAAAGATTATAAAGCTTTTTGCAATAAGGAGTCTCCAGCCTCACCTTAGAGTTACTCAATGTGTTGAATATATCATGTGTCCTCCCATTTTTACTAGCATTTGCACCTAGTGTTGCAAAGGAAACGCCGTAAGGCATAGTGTGTGGAAGAATATTGAAACGTGAATAGGCTTTTGCGGGCTTTTTTGGAAGCAAGGGTCGATGAATTCGAGCTTTAATTTGAGGGAGCGATGCCTAAAACCGCTGAAATGGAATTCAAGCAGCCATAAATATGTATTGAACATGTTTAGAGACCTTTGTTTGTTGTTGGAAAAATTGTGGAGTTAAAGGTGAAGATAAATAAATGAATCCATGCGAACGACAACTGGGCAACCATATTGATTTGGAAAGGGCTATTTAAGAAATCATTATTCAAATGGGAAATTAAATTAATATGCGAACAACAACCGGGCAACCATATTGATTTGGAAAGGGCTATTTAAGAAACCATTATTCAAATTGAAAATTAAATTAATATGAAGATATATTGAAAACATGAATTATAATCACTAAAGTCAATTGATTTTGTAAACAAAATATGTTAAAACCCATTGACAATGAAATGGTTGTGAGGACATAAACTATCAAAATGGCATTGATCTCAAAACATCCCTTTTTAAGTTTGAAACGGGAAACACAAATAGTTGTGAGGACATGAACTATCAAAATGGTATTTGATGTTGAAACATCCTTTTTTAAGCGTGAAATGGAAAATACAAATAGTGTATTGTAACATCCTTTTTAAAGTTTGAAATGGAAAATACAAAGTGTGTTGTAACATCCTTTTTAAAGATTGAAATGGAAAACACAAAAAGTTGTGAGGAAACAAACAATGAAAACGGTATTTGATCTTGAAACATCCTTTTTCAAGTTTGACATGGAAAATACAAACAGTGAATTGTAACAAAAGAGGTTCGAGAAGGAATATAATAGTCTAAAGAACATTGTGCTTGTCATTCCATATTTGAAGTTGTACGAAAACATGGTGGAGGCAGCGAAGCAGCAATGGACCTGCAAAATTTATATTCTGTTAGAATTAGTAATATGTAAATCAGTTGCAGAAATTTATTAGTAATACTCTGCAGGTGAGTTGTGTTAAAATGAATCTGGAATGAATGGTAATGAAGTTACCTTTGCTATGGGGATCCATATATTGTTAGTGGAAGATGCATGGTGAATAACGGCATATTGAACACCATTGGAGGTCAATGCACAGCTGGAGATGCAGATTTTTTGCTTGCCAATCTACATGTAGTTGTGCAGGTATGTTATTTCTGAGCCCATGTGGCCTGCTGCAAAAGAAAGAAAAGGTTAGAATGAGATGTACAGACAATATAAAGACATTCTAGTATTTGTTTCTTTACTAATATTGATTAAAGTTTGTTGTTGTTGAAAGATATGAAAAGTATGTTATGAAATAGAATGAGTTAAATAAATGGAGGAAACCTTTTGGTGATGTCAAAGTACGGGTTGGAGCAGATTCTCTGGAGGCGGCATTGAACGGAGAATTTCTTCTGCGTGTTTTCTGCGAGCAATGTTTTTGTTGTCCTTCATTTTACTGTAACGATCGAAACTGAATGCGGGGTTAATCCGAAGATCTTGTAGAGAAGGCACTCTTGAAATAGCTGTGAATGTGAGACCTTGACGTTCTGTTTTTCCAATGTCAATTGTTGCTTTTGGAAGGGTCATACCTTGAGATTTATGTATGGTTAAAGCCCAAGCCATCTTCAGTGGAATTTGTGCACGACCATTTCTTTTTACTGCTGGAATAGGCAAGTGAGTGGGGTTTCTTTCATCCCAAGGAGGCCCAATGTACTTGGGGAAATCTACGTCAACAAATGTTGGAATTTGTGGTGGTGCAGTTGATTCTTTGTAAAAGATGGTTACAATTTTTCCAAGGGAACCATTAACAAGACCGGCTGAAACCCAAAGGTTGGAAGTCAACATAACTTTTTCGCCATTGCATAGCAATACAATTCGCTCAAGTTGCTCATCTTCAGAGGAAAGACTGGAATATGTGTTGTCATCTTCAGCAATGGATCGTGCAATAGGAGTGTTTATAGATTTCATCATTTGCTTATTATGGACCGTTGTTTGAGCATTTGTTGGAAATAGATGCATGGAATCATGGAATGAACATATTTCTTCTTCTGATAAAAAGGAATCTGTGCGCGACATGAGTACGTTGTAGTCGTCGATTGTTGGATTTGCATCTCTAATGTTCTGGAGAATGTTCCTGAAAGTAACCTGGGCGATGTCGTCGCCTTGTTGACGAAATATTGTGTCTAATGTGATGACTGTGTTGAAGGTGTTCCACAGTGCGCTTCCGTGGCTCGTCCCTGCATATAGAGGTATGTCTTTGACGGGTGGTAGCTGACCGAGATCACCAACCAATATTATGGAACAACCACCGAAAGGAGTGTTTCTTTGGTGGGGAAATGCCTCGCGAAGACGTTCATCAATATGGCTGAGAAGCTTTTGCCCAATGAAGCTCATTTCATCGATTAGTATGTATCTTATATGTCTGAGTTCTTCTTGGAATTTTGCAAGAGCACTACTTTCTAACGGCATAAGATCCTTTATAGGAAGGTGCAAAGCAGAATGGATTGTCGATGCTTGTATGTTGAAGGCAGCAACCCCTGTAGGGGCGAGGAGCATGATCGGTGAAGGTCCCAGGCTTGCAAGGCCTATGAGCATATCTTTGATGCAATTAATAAGGAGGGATTTTCCCGTACCAGCAGTGCCTTGTATTATCATTCTGAGAGCAGGTAAATAATCCTTCCTAGCAAAATGATTAAGAATAATATTTAGAGCTTTTCTTTGCATTGGAGATAATGTAGTAAGGGTCGGCAGGGTATGTTGATGTGTTTGAAGAATGCGGTGGATGGAGCGGCTATTCTCAATGAATTGTATTGCATTATTTTGTAGATCCAATGGGATAGTGGTATGATTCCAGTTATGGGTGTCATCAAAGCCACGAAGACCAAGCATGTCAAGGTCGTTTATGAGAAGCTCATTTGTAGGGTGTAATTGGGAAAGTAATTCCCATTCATTTATTTCCATGGTGTCTGTTGGATTGGCTTCATTCATAGTTGAGGTATCATTTGTGACAGATTCAATATCAGATAGTGTGCGGCGTTGATGCCAAGGATTGTAGAATGGGCGAAATGCTTGCAATTTGCGATGAATTCTGCAGCAGAATCTCCTATATCTTGTACGATACGGCGAAAAGGTTTGTATAGCATAAGTTCAACCCTGCAAAAGTCAGCATAGCAAGGTTTTGTTGTGGATGGTATGGAGGAGTAACATGGTATGACCGGAACAATTGCTTTTGTAGGCCTTTGTTTCCATTTGTTTGTTCTGCGACGAGGATCATATGACCAGGATCTTGCCAACTCTATTAGTGATGTGGACTCTAGGGTAGAAGGGCGCTGGATATATGTATCTATGAAGTGCGGGGATGTAGTGGAGGTGGTGTCCGTTTGTGGAAGGCGCATAAGAATTTTTTGGTTTACATTTAAAGAAATGAATGGCTGACTACATAATGTTAACGGTAATTTTTGCAGCATATGGCAGGTTTCTTGTGCTCCAATGTCACGATCAACAAGGGTTTCTGCAAGAAATTTTCGAAATGCGGATGTTGCTGGGTCAACAATGGGTGAAGCCAGGACAATTCTACGTAGCATGTCGTGGAAGCTTTCGGATTTTTTTTCTGCTTTGGATGCATATTTGGCGATATATTTTTGTACAGCGTGTATGGAGAGTACTGGTTGGCAGTCAACATTTGCACGCCAATTAGATAGGATGGTAGGGTTATGGCTATTGAGTCGATCGTCGTTCCGAGCAGGGGTGTATGTTTTTTGGCCATTGGAATCAAGGAATAAGGCCGATTTTGGATGTAATTCCCACGGTGCTTTATAAGGACATTGGAGTGAGGATCCATTTTTTCTTAGGCACGTGCTTTCTGAGCATTTTGTGTGACGTTCAACACAATTGACGAGCTGTTCATAGTCACTGAAAGGATTGGTTCTGAAGATTTGCGGTGTGGACAACAGGCAAGGGTCTTCGGGATTTGTCCAAGCATTTGGTTGGTTTGAATTCGAAGGAGCACGAGGGTTCCAAGCGGAAATATATTTGTCGAAGAACTGCCTTGCAACATCGACTGCTTCTGTGTCTTCCCAGTTGAGATTCTCCATATCAGGTGCATTTTCTATCCAAAGGAAACCATGGATGTGCGCAGATCCCCTATGTTGCCATTCATACCTAACAAGTATGCGTTTTTGTAAGATAATTTTGCAATAGGTAAGGAATGTTGTTTAGAGTTCTTGGAGGAAAAAAAATGCGGTAGAATGCGTACCTGTACCAGTAATCTTTTGTATTCAAGTGTTTCTCCAAGATAATCTCACGAAATGCTGTGAATCTATGGTGCATATATAGTGATGTTAAATGTGGGTTAGAGATAATGTTATCATTTCTCCACTTTTGTTGTTTTCCAATATCAGTAGGAAGACATCCGGGCATGACTGCATGAAGATCAGGCCATTTTGTATCAGCTGCACTCAATGTGAAGAAGAACGTCGGGCAACCGAGTTGAGATATCATGTCCATTAGTTCATTTTTAGCTTTGTGCCAAAATGACCTTGTTCCACGTAAAGAGCTACCGAATCGCATGACTTGCTCTGCCAATTGCTCATCTGGAAATTGTTCTAATCGAATGTTCAGATCTTGAATAGATATTGGAAAGTTATCTGTGATGTTTTTTTTCACAAAAATCGACGTTGTTGCTTGACTGCGATGCCGCATCATGAGATTATATATGTAATAACGAAAGCGTGGGTGGCTTCCAAATCTGTTATCGTAGTAACGTATGAGATGAAGTGCATATTCATGTAACTGCATAGCTTTCATTCTTGGCTGATTTGGCATTGCAGCGCCTGTCGGGAAAAGGGCAGGGAAAGCCATAAAGAGTAGACCTTCTGTGTTGTATTCATTGACTGGCGATAAACCAATTGTTGGCCACTCAATTGTAGTATCAGATTGGTGGTTGTAAGCATGCAAATAATGGCAGATTTCTTGGATTTTTGTATTTGTATTGGGTATGATGGGTACGAACGATGATGTTTGGCCAGTGGATGGGTCTGTGAAATCTTCGGTGAGCTCATGGGGTGGTTCAAGTGGAAGGCGAACAGTGGTTTCTGTAGTATTGGAATGGTGAAGGGAGGAGGAGACATCGGTGGGGATTGCTGGTAAGGACGCCAGTGCATTGGAATCAATACGAACATTCTTATAGTATGGGTCATTAGCCAATTTGTATTCCAATGTAGCGAGAACGCGATGTCTACTGACAATGAAATCATAAACCTTATGGTCATTACTATGACGCGTGACAATTAGGATGTCCAAGTGCTCAACACGTCGTGGCAACATGTTTGCGATTTTTGTTATGTCTTGAGGAAAACAAATTGTGTGGCCACTGTATTTATACTGGCCACCATGTGCATGTGTTACTTGCAGTATAGGATTAACCCTAGCAATGAGCATTTCTTCTATTTGTGAAAGAGACGTAAGGGCAGCTGGTTGAGGGCAAGGGTCCATGTTGTTTGATAATGAGAAGCGATGACCCTTTGTTTCAGAGGTGCATCTGGAGCAGCAATACATGTGGTTGGAATTGTGGATATGTATTCCAGGATATGATTCAAGACAAATGGAGCATGGGCATTTAGGTGGAAGTTTATCAAGCTTTGAACGGAAATCTCGATGTGCTTGATCAGTATAAACATTGCTGAAAGCATGTGCAAAGTAGGGGTTAGGGCAATGAGGCATGGATGTATTTGTTTGAGAGGTTTGCTGAGAAGATAAAGAGTCTGATAATTGCAAGGGAGGATTGTTTTCAGGGTGGGCCATTTCAGACGAGGAAGGTTGGTCACCCTTTTGTTTTTTGTGTTTTTGACATTCTATGATGTTTTTTTTTGCTTGGTAAAGCTCACGGCGCCGTGCATTTATTCGTTCTTTATTTGTTGCATAGTATCTTCGAGCACGTTCATTATTAGAAGAAGAAGCCATTCGCAAAATTTATGGTACCTATAAGCAAGGGAGGGGAAAAGAAGAATGTTATTTGGAGACAACAACCATGTTATTGTATGAAAGCGAAAGAATGGTAAAAAATGCAAGCGAAAGCGAAAGAAGGGGAAAAAAATCTAAGTTTTGAACAGTGCCATGTGAATTTTTTTATTTGAGAAATGTTTTTGAAAGAACGTATTAGTATTTTTTCTGCATACATGTAGGTAGTTTCATGTGTAAAGCTGATAAAAGGAAAAAAAATGTGATTTTGTCTACTAACATAATGCTAGATACAATGGAGAACAAATATTTATTTCAATGGTATATAAGAAAATTTCATAAGAAGACATGCAACAATATATCTTGTAAAGTTGTATTTATAAAATTGGACAATAGGAATTGCCAAAAAGCAAGGAACACATTCTGCAATATTTATCTACAATGTCGAGATGCTCTGAATTTCTCGAAGGATGTTTTTGCATTCTGTCATGAAATGCAGTTTTTCTTCTTTTATGATAACGCATTTCAATCGTGGGACTTCTTTAAAAGTTTCTGTCTTCACTGATAGTGTGAAGATATGATCTGTCCATAGAGCTCTAGAGACAATTTCCTTGATTAGTTCTGGATCTGAAGATAATAGATAGAAGTCTTTGGCATTATTTCCAAGAATTGTAGAGCCCGCGTCTTTGAAAGCAACAGTTGAAGCCAATTCACCAGTGTGATCTTGTATGTCGATTTTCAGTAAGTATCTGTAATCACAGCCGCTTACTTCAGCGTTGCATTTTGGACAGAACCACACCCCTGTATTTTGTGGAATAAGTTTTTTCATGCATTTTTTCCCACCAACAATCGACGGGCAAGAAATGTAGTAAAAACTATCCATACCAATTTTTGTTATTGTGCCCTTTAATTGGAAAAATGTTGGTTTCTCTAAGGAATCCATAATGTAAATGTCAGCAATTGTTATTTTTTTTTGTTGGTGGCAAAAAGGAGAGCTTGTTGTCAAAGATGTAGAAGCAGCAGTCGAGCCTTCTTTTTTAAACCACGACTTTAGCGCATGGGCCTCTTCAATGTCAGGATCTACAAGAACAATGGATCTCGTTGTAGTGCCGATATTTTTTCCATTAAATTCCCCAACACGTGCAGATTTGATTGCAATGATGGGGTTTTTTCCTGTAGCACATAGGGAGGAGATTTCTTGTGAAACGGCATTAAAATTATCTCCCCAAAAGATTGCATCTATGCTATACCCTGACATGTCTCGAAGCTGTACTGTTTGTTTATTGACTTCAGAGCCATCTTTTCTACGTATAGTGCATACACTGGAAATGTCTGTGACAACACCAAGAATATCAACAATGGAGTTGACGTTTGTTGTTCTGATATCATCAATTGATTTTATACTGAATCGCACTGTTGGATTATGTTTTTTTTCACTGACAACATGTTCTATGGTAGATGTTGCATTCAACAAAATTTCCCAGTCATTGTTCAAGTGGTTTTATTGCTTATTAGCCATTTTCACATTCCCTTTAGAAACAATGTAGACATTTCCATTTTGGATTTTGTCGAAAAAATAATCTGCGACATTGTTGAAACATGTAATATGTATTTCTCCACCCTCTGTATCGAACAGGTCAAAACCAAACACTTTACCGGGTCCGTATTGATTCTGAAACTGTCGAAGAGCTGTTTTCCTTTGGACGTATCCTTTTATGCACCAGTTTGAGTGGTAAGGGTTTAACGATTTGATGGGAATTTGAACCAGTTGAACGGACGGGGTTGGAGTAGTTGGAAGAGGGCAGTGCCTTTTTGATGGAGGATGTGGATCCGATGAGGATGGAGAGTTTTCATCAGATGTGATGGGGACACTCATAGTTTTTGGATTGCCAATTAAGGGTGCATATGAAGCAGATATTTCAAAGTCTACTAGCTTTATAGACCTACACGACAAATGAGAGTCAAAGGAATAACTGTTAGAAGCGGTTGTGTTATAAGTAAAAAAATGTTAAATTTGAAATAAGAAATTTATAACAAACTTACGTTGAAGGACCAATAGCTGAGGTAGTCCAACTTTTAACATTTATAATAGAACCCTTTTGTAGCAAGCCTGTTGCTACGAGATCATTGAAATCTTTTGGAAGCATGATGTGTTTCTTATGTGTTCCGTCTGAAATTGCAGTACGATATCGTGGAGTTGAATTTTGCATTGATTGTATTGGCTCAAGTTCAGCAATTTGTAGGTATGGTTGAATATGAGTTGATCCAGATAACATTGAGGAAATTGCATTTTCAGTGAGGTTTGATGTCATTTTCTGGTACAAAACAAAACACAAAAATGTTGAAAGAAGCATGTTCAGTTTTTTTCTAAATGATTGGGCATCTAAGCTTGTAAACATAATGAAGAAAAATATTTATTACAACAACTTTTATACGTTCATTTTTTTTTAAGCATACTTCCACGAAGCGCAGAGGAAGGAGAGGGAGAAACAAATGAAATAGAAGGTTTGGGGGTAACTCTAGTATCATCTGGTTGCTGATTTGATTGCCCAAAAATCATGGTGTTTTGAACGACAGAGGTCGAGAAAAGCCATACCAGCAGACGAAGTGTAAGCCCTGGAAGGGACAATGTAGCCATATGAGGTACACCAACATCTCCCCTAGAGGAAAAGGGAGTAGGATTCCCCCAAGGGGAAATCCTTGATTGGTGGACTCCATTTTGTCAAATTGAGACCAACGAGGGAGCAGTGATGTTATTCCGATTTGAATAAATTGTATGACACTTTGACACAACTTGCTTATTCAATTTTTAAGAGACGAGAAAAAGCTAAAGACGATTCTAGTCGCCTTCGATTTGGGCAACTCTAGTATCATCTGGTTGCTGAGTTGATTGCTCAAGAATCACGGTGTTTTGAACGGCAGAGGTCGAGAAAAAGCATATTGGCAGGCCAATTGCAAGCCCTGGAAGGGTCAATGTAGCCATATGAGGTGCACCAACATCTCCCCTAGAGGAAAAGGGAGCAGGATTCCTCCATGGGGAAATCCTTGATTGGTGGACTCCATTTTCCTACCCTAAGACCAACGAGGGAACAGTGAGGTTATTCCGATTTAAATAAATTTTATGACACTTTGACACAATTTGCTTTTTCATTTTTTAAGAGTCGAGAAAAAGCTAAAGATGACTCTAGTCGCCTTCGATTTTTAACGAGCCTGAAGTGACAAGTGCTCAGATGGTCCAGGTTATTCCGATTTAAATAAATTTTATGACACTTTGACACAATTTGCTTTTTCATTTTTTAAGAGTCGAGAAAAAGCTAAAGATGACTCTAGTCGCCTTCGATTTTTAACGAGCTTGAAGTGACAAGTGCTCAGATGGTCCTTTTCTTTTAAGGAGTCCGAAAAGGAATGAAAGTGACTACTCTGGATATCTAGACAGGGGGATTACCAAACCAATCGCAAAACTGCAAAATACTTTTTATGGTACGGCAGTCAATCTTCCCGAATGCTGTGTTCAGTGCATTGCGATCGATAGGGCGGCAGACACGGCTTCCTAAGGATAAAGGATATAGCCTACTGTGGTCTCCCAATATATACTCGACGACACGTGGGAGCACAAGTCCGTACTGGCACTTGTCATTTCAAAGAGGAGGAATCACCCAACCTACGATGAAAGTGATAGTTACCAGGCTTTACGAAGCCGGAACACGTCTCTAGCCTAGACTTCTAAATGGTGTGCGTTAGGTTCCAAAGCGTTTTTATGTTTATTGAAATGTATTTTACAGTTGATCTTTCTTAAGAAGTTTGCCTTTAAGGTTGATCACGTGATGTACATAAACAATTCCTAAATATGCAATCTAAGATGATAAACAATCGTTTACTTTCTTTTTTGCAGTGAAAATCCTAGCTACTAAGGAAAGAGAAGCGAAACTGTTTGAACATAGAGCAGAGAGCACACGCAAAGTCCTAAATCAATCTCCGCATGCATTCTAAATGTAAATGTACATGCATGTATTTGTTTTCCGCTTTCTTAATGTGTGGATGACAAAAAAAATGCCAAGTGGAATATAATATCAATACAGGGATATGACTAGTCCAGAATTCAGACAGACATAAGCAAAGGTATTGAAGTTTGTATCTAAGATTTTCTAGAGTCTGTTCACTAAAAACAAGACAGCCACGATGGCACCACTTTGCATTAGTTTAACACAAAGGAATAAATTTTAAATTATCAAGAAAGCATATATATAACTGAATCATTTCAATCGGAAAACAATTTTGAATGAAATTTATAAGACTCTTTAGTTGCTCAGTGGCTAATGTACAATTGATGGAAGAGGATTTTGTATCATGGCCCATGGATGAAATAGAAATGAAGAAAAAACTCGGAAAGGAGATTAAGGTTGTTACCGGAGATGAAGCAATACAGAAAATGCCCAGAAATGACCCTCAATGCTGAAAGTTGGATTGCCCAGTGACAAAACAGAGTAGGCCAAGGCAAAGTATCTGTATTTGACATTGTTGTGTGAGTAACCAACACAAGCTGCACAGTGCTATGCAAATTAATAGTCTTTGCGAGAAGAAAACCCAACATAATCCACACAATCTAATCCTTGCGAGGAAGGTTTTTGTAGGGATTTAAAGGTTTTCTTATGTTATAAAATCCTAGGCAAATGTGGGTGCCCGAGCAAATAAAAATGTTTACCATAATACCCACTTACTATTAAGCATTGTCTCCAAAGGAACTTGAACAATATGATAAAAGACTGATCTTTTACCTCTATAATATACATAATGTTAAATATATGAAAAACACTTTCTTCTTTCAAGTAAGACTCTATAGTTGCTGAGTGGCTAATGTACAATTGATGGAAGAGGATTTTCTATCATGGTCCATGGATGAAATAGAAATGAAGCAAAAACTCGGAAAGGAGATTAAGGTTGTTACCGGAGTTGAAGCAATACAGAGAACGTCCAGAAATGTCCTTCAATGCTGAAAGTTGAACAGCAACTACAAATTAGTTTGCAACTGGTTCACATATAGTAAAAAATGGATATTGTCAGATAAAGGTAGGGAGAAATTCAATAACAAAACAGAGATTGAACTACATGCAAGATGATCTGAGAACAAGTAGTTTAATATCATCTTTTAATATAATTTGATGGTTAAAAAAATATGTTGCATCATTCAAAAGTTATCAATTCAAATTTACAGATAGAATATGCATGACTTTGCACACTAATAATAGAATATGTATAACTTTGCAAACTTAAATAGTGATTTCAGAAGTAAAATATATAAATACATTTTATGAGTCAAATTACTTCCAAAGTTAACAAGATTGGATCTCGTTACAAGAACTTCCAGCCACCTTGTTGTAAGACCTTCATATTTGAAAACATTTTACCCTACTTATACTCTGTAATTGAGAGTATAGGTAGAATATAAGGTTGTACTTCGTTACATGGGAAATATATATATATGCACATCAAAGCCTGATTGAATAACCTGAGAGCATAGTTCAAAACACCAAGTTGAAGCCTAGATTTATGTTTAATGTTGCACAAATTTGGCAGAAAGCATAGGATAAACCACTGACAAAGTTAACAAAGCCTGATTGAATAACCTGAGAGCATAGTTCAAAACAGCAAGTTGAAGCCTAGATTTATATTTAATGTTGCACAAATTTGGCAGAAAGCATAGGATAAACCACTGACAAAGTTAACAAAGCCTGATTGAATAACCTGAGAGCATAGTTCAAAACACCAAGTTGAAGCCTAGATTTATATTTAATGTTGCACAAATTTGGCAGAAAGCATAGGATAAACCACTGACAAAGTTAACAAAGCCTGATTGAAGCAGACTTGGAGATGGTAGTATGGTGCCAATAGGTGCCAACAGAAATCATGAAACTGTTAATGCTATTTGATTCAACCTAACAGTGATGTGCTATCAAACTCCTCCAGCTGAAATGCATGCTTGAAGACGTCAATTCACAAGTTTTACATGCAATAGCAGAAAATAACCATATGCATAGCCTAGCCATTGAATAGAATTCAATGTAACAATGATGTGCTATCAAACTCCAGCTGAAATGAGTGCTTGAAGATGTCAATTCACATATTTTACATGCAAAAGCAAAAAATAACCATATGCATAGTGTAGCCACTGAAAAGAGAATGCAAAATAAAACACAATATATAAGTAATGCGGTTTTTCTCGCTACTTTAAAATGCAGCTGGGATGGGTTTTCCACAACTACAACTACGCTAATAGATTGGGATTTATGCATTGTTATCGGTGATAATGATGTGAAGTAAATATCATTCACAGAAAATCGGCAGCAATTAGAATAGTACTCTGTTCTCGACATTCAAGCACACAGAATAGTACTCTGTTCAAATTGACCGGATAGAGAGTTCATAATAGTACTCTGTTCAAATTGACCGGATAGAGAGTTCAAATTGTTAATGCTATTTGATTCAACCTAACAGTGATGCGCTATCAAACTCCTCCAGCTGAAATGCATGCTTGAAGACGTCAATTCACAAGTTATACATGCAATAGCAGAAAATAACCATATGCATAGCCTAGCCATTGAATAGAATTTAATGTAACAATGATGTGCTATCAAACTCCAGCTGAAATGAGTGCTTGAAGATGTCAATTCACATATTTTACATGCAAAAGCAGAAAATAACCATATGCATAGTCTAGCCACTGAAAAGAGAATGCAAAATAAAACACAATATATAAGTAACCCGGTTTTTCTCGCTACTTTAAACTGCGGCTGGGATGGGTTTTCAAGCACATTCAAGCACACAGAATAGTACTCTGTTCAAATTGACCGGATAGAGAGTTCATACCTTGGAGGAAAACGTAAACGATGAGGGTTTGATAGCTGTGGGTCGAACCTTAAATAAACAGTAGGAAAATGTAAACGATGAGGGTTTGATAGCTGTGGGTCGAACCTTAAATAGCTACTAATCCACTAAATCATGGAGGCCAAATAATATAACTGTCGACAAAGAAAGACATGAAGAGTCTCTGCCATGAAGAGTCTCTGCGAAGAGTCTCATCGCCAGCAGGCAGTCTCTGCGAAGGCAGCAGAAGAGTCTCATCGCCAGCAGGCCAGGCCTGGCCTTTCATGCCCCATTACCATGGAAAAACCATTTTTTTCTATGAAAAAACAGATAAAATGAACGGCAGAAAACACTCCAATCATCTAACACATAAAATCAATGGCTGAGGATCGCACACGTCACATCTTAGGGATGTCTTTCTCAGAGGGAACGCCTTACGGCGTAACTAAGGAAAGAGAAGTGAAATTGTTCCATAAATCAATTTATGCATGCATTCTAAATGTAAATGTACATGCATGTATTTGTTTCCCGCTTTCTTAATGTGTGCATGACAAAAAAAATGCCAAGTGGAATATAATATCAATATAGGGATATGACTATTCAAGAATTCTGACAGACATAAGCAAAGCTATTGAAGTTTGTATCTAATATTTTCCAGAGTTTGTTCACTAGAAACAAGACAGGCACGATGGCACCACTTTGCATTAGTTTAACAGAAAGGAATAAAGTTTAAATTATCAAGAAAGCATATATATAACTAAATCATTTCAATTAGGAAATAATTTTGAATCAAATCTATAAGACTCTGTAGCTGCTCAGTGGCCAATGTACAATTGATGGAAAAGGATTTTCTATCATGGTCCATGGATGAAATAGAAATGAAGCAAAAATTCGGAAAGGAGATTAAGGTTGTTACCGGAGACGAAGAAACACAGGAAACGTCCAGAAAATGTCCTTCAATGCTGAAAGTTGAATGGCCCAGTGAGAAAATACGGTAGGCAAAGGCAAAGTATCTGTATTTAACATTACTGTGTGAGTAACCAACATAAGCTGCACAGTGCTATGCAAATTAATAGTCTTTGCGGGAAGAAAACCCAACATAATCCACACAAAGGAATAAAGTTTAAATTATCAAGAAAGCATATATATAACTGAATCATTTCAATTGGGAAATAATTTTGAATGAAATTTATAAGACTCTATAGTTGCTCAGTGGCTAATGTACAATTGATGGAAGAGGATTTTGTATCATGGTCCATGGATGAAATAGAAATGAAGCAAAAACTCGGAAAGGAGATGAAGGTTGTTACCGGAGATGAAGCAATACAAAAAACGCCTAGAAATGTCCCTCAATGCTGAAAGTTGAATTGCCCAGTGACAAAACAGAGTAGGCCAAGGCAAAGTATCTGTATTTAACATTGCTGTGTGAGTAACCAACATAAGCTGCACAGTGCTATGCAAATTAATAGTCTTTGCGGGAAGAAAACCCAACATAATCCACACAATCTAATCCTCAAGAGGAAGGTTTTGCAGGAATTTAAAGGTTTTCTTATGTTATAAAATCCTAGGCAAATGTGGGTGCCCCAGCAAATAAAAATGTATACCATAATACCCACTTACTATTAAGCATTGTCTCCAAAGGAACTTGAACAATATGATAAAAGATTCGTCTTTTACTTCTATAATATACATAATGTTAAATACATGAAAAACACTTTCTGCTTTCAAGTAAGACTCTATAGTTGCTCAGCGGCTAATGTACAATTGATGGAAGATGCTTTTCTATCATGGTCCATGGATGAAATAGAAATGAAGCAAAAACTCGGAAAGGAGATTAAGGTTGTTACCAGAGATGAAGCAATACAGAGAACGTCCAGAAATGTCCTTCAACGCTGAAAGTTGAACAGCAACTACAAATTAGTTAATATCATATTTAGCTTGCAACTGCTTGACACATAGTAAAAAATGGATATTGTCAGATAAAGGTAGGGAGAAACAACTGCAAATTCAATAACAGAACAGAGATTAAACTACATGCAGGATGATCCGAGAACAAGTAGTAAAGAAAAAATTACCACCACTTTCTCCAAGGTGCGTAGATATCGAATTCAGCTGTGCCCTGTTCTCATAAAGGCACTTAATAGCTTGCCTCGATCTTACAATTTCTTTTGCCAAATTCTGCCCAAGAAAATATTGACTCATTAAAGATAAAAGCAAAGCCTGTATAATGATATTTCTACTTTAAAAGAACAAACATTTTGCCTAATAAAAAACCTGGGAAAAGAAGATCTGAAATAAAAGTAACCCTCAACACAAAAATTTCATCAATACAATAGGCACCAAATCCTAGTTCATCACATAGCAGAATTCAACTTGCTTAGACACATCTGCTGTTAGTTCTTTAGAAAGAAGTTCGTTTGCTGCCCTTGCTCCCCTGAGGACTTAGGACACACACTACTAAGGAACAGAATTTGTTTCCATTTGAAAGGAATTTTGATTTTGATTTTGAGCTAGCAAAGCTCATGGCTCAAGCCTCATATGCAATTCCATGCTCATTAGGCAAGCCATATTCTCACCGTACCTTAGGAGGTCCACACAAAGATATCTTCATGCTTATACTTGTTCCACAAGGGAGAAAGCTCTTCAATCCCCTAAGAGGGCGAGTGATTACTCCACTAATGCCATGAAAATTTATTTTCACCAATAATTCTTAACAATAACGTGCATAGTACAACATAATACATTTTTCCTTCTGCAAAGTGCAGAGACTTGAATCTTAGAAACATGTAAATATTACCAAAACAAGAATAAGGGGAAGACAAATGATAACAAAATCTGAAGACTAATATATCTCCTTTCAGGCAAATATCTAGTTATTAGAGGCATACCTCATATGACATGTCAATAGTGCCTTGGTTACTATATGATTAAATGTAAATGAAAAAACTCTGAACGTGTTAGATGCTGAAATTTAGAGAAATTTGTCAATGTCTTTTGATGTTACATTCATAATTTAAAGTGATTACACAAAACTTTTGGCAATTTACTTTGAGGAGCAATGAACGAAAATTTTTGTTTATGGATAGAACAACACATGATTACAAGAAGATCACAAAGAAGCAGAGATCGTTAAATCTGAAGCCCTGCAAACAATACACAACTATCTGCGTATTACATGAATGCCAGAAAATATCGCGTTGTAACAACTTTAGAGTCCACTCTCCTAAACAGAGGCAAATACACAAGATAGAGCAACATGTCATTACATAAGAACTGTTAACAGCAGCTTGGCTATATGTGAGAACTGCCAACAAAATGGAAAGTGTTGGCATTAATCCAGGGAGCTGGTAAGATCATGATTCAGATTTGTGTGAGGTGAATCAGGTGGACAGGCTGGAATGAACAAACAAAAAAGACCACTATTGACATTGTCTGGAATTTCATTCTCTCGAGTCTCAATACCCTTGGATGGATCTTTCAGTTCTTGGAGACCTAGCATCCCAGTTGGCAAGTTGTAAAAGTATGGTTGAGGATATTGATTTCGGATTAACTACATACAACTAAGAGGCAACTATATTTCTACAATATGTATGTTTTGGGTTGATTATTATGGTTTGGCAATTATGTAGGAAGGAAAATGGGTTGTCTATTTGTTATTTCTTTTGAGATGCTTGTAACTATTACTTATATTGAACGGATAATATAATGTTCTTTTTGTCTCCTAAAATGTGCTTGGCTGTATGAATTGGTCACTCCATATTAACTTACAGAATTTCAATTCTCATTCTTGGTTGTTTGAATTGGTTACATGTATATTAACTTACAACAATTTGTCTGGGAATATTCCTATCACACAGACATTGATATTGTCATGTCTGTACATTTTATCTGATGGGAGGACGGACTTCTATATGGGTGTCTGAAGGAAATATATAAGATACTACCATTCCTCCTACATGCTGCAATGCATAGTGTATATCAGGTATACATACACAAGTTTCAGTTCTTTATTGTCCATAGCGTAAAGCAATTACAGTTATATCAACTCGTAGTTATTCATACTGGAAACGATGGCAGCACATCAATGATACAACCCTGGCTTCACTAAAATATTAACTTGACAATATATATAAGCTCTATCAGACATAGTAATGACAACTCAATAGCAATAGTGTATTTATGCAAGGAACCCAACACATTCTTGAAATCAGAAATATCAACTCAACCATATTTCAACACTTGAACTATAACCTATAGCTTAAATATTTGGAATAATGGATCATGAGACTCCAGAAAATAGGCTTTATTTAATTGCCAATTATTTTCATTAGTATCCTTCATGCTTATAAAAAGTATGTTATTGTTTTGAGATCTGAAAACACCTCCCAGGTATTGTTTCTGATAGGGGAAGAAATTTACAACCACACATTTTTAAGTTCCTTAAGAAAAATACTTGAGGAGCTGCATCACAAAGCACAGACTTCCTTAGACTCTTGTGTCAGGTCTGACCTATAGTTTTTCCAGCAATTATCACCAAGGACTTGCACTGTGCCTCGTCTCCTTGAAACTCCGTTTGCAAAAAGAAAGCTCCCGAAAGGTCTTATCTAAGCAGAGCTTTGGTCTTAGAAGGACTATACCAGGTTGGTGTTAAAGGGTCTTTCCTGAGCTTTCCAAAAATAAACTTCCCTTTGCCAAAAGAAACGCCCTGAAAGGTCCTATGTAAGTAGAACTTCAGGTCCTGAAAGGTTTTATATAAGTAGAGCTTCAATCATATAAGCTTAGCCCTTAGTAGAGCTCTGGTCCTAAAAGGCCAGCCTGCTAAGTCATGTCCCAAAAAGACCTTACCAGGTCTTAGTAGCACATCAATGATACAACCATGGCTTCACTAAAATACTAACTTGACAATATATATAAGCTCTATCAGACATAGTAATGACAACTCAATAGCAATAGTGTATTTATGCAAGGAACCCAACACATTCTTGAAATCAGAAATATCAACTCAACCATATTTCAACACTTGAACTATAACCTATACCTTAAATATTTGGAATAATGGATCATGAGACTCCAGAAAATAGACTTTATTTAATTGCCAATTATTTTCTTTAGTATCCTTCATGCTTATAAAAAGTATGTTATTGTTTTGAGATCTGAAAACACCTCCCAGGCATTGTTTCTGATAGGGGAAGAAATTTACAACCAGACATTTTTAAGTTCCTTAAGAAAAATACTTGAGGAGCTGCATCACAAAGCACAGACTTCCTTAGACTCTTCTGTCAGGTCTGACCTATAGTTTTTCCAGCAATTATCACCAAGGACTTGCAGCCTGCTAAGTCATGTCCCAAAAAGACCTTACCAGGTCTTACTTGAGCATGGCAAAGAGTTAGTCCTAAATGGTCTGAGCTAGAATGTTCGATTGAGAACAAGTTGATGTATCCAACTCTGGTATAACTTGATTGACATAAAAAATGTAAGAGGGTAGTCCAGACTCCAAACTGATAATAGAACCTATGTGAATCGCTTGATGCTAGTCATGGACCCAACTCTACTCGAAGATATCTCTGGCTAAGGAACTATAACTTTTGTTGTTTATATTAACCGATACTGAGGTTCTAACATCAAATAACATCATTCTGATTATTTCATATTTGGTTCATTGATTATGAATGTGGCCCATCAATTGTTCACAGGAAATGATTTTAGTCCATCCACAACACACGATTACAAGAAGATCACAAAGAAGCAGAGATCATTAAATCTGAAGCCCTGCAAACAATACACAACTATCTGCGTATTACATGAATGCCAGAAAATACCGCGTTGTAACAACTTTAGAGTCCATAGATTTGGGGAATTGTGAAATCATGATCTCAAGATTTGACAGAAATTCAGATGGTAGAATTGATTTTGAGGAATTTGAGAACATGATGACCATGACGGACAAATCTTTGCAAATGTGTTAATAAAAACTGTCTCTTGGATTTCTTTTTGTAAAATTTTGTTCACCAAATTTCTTTGATCATATGAGAATAATGGACGATGGACGGTTGCAATGACATATTACCATCTTATTCTCCCTAGTTTGTATTATATTTTAATGCATTAAACCCAAGATTGAGTTCTGGAACATGCCAAATGTGGTATATACATACTTCCTGTCTATATAACACGAGAGAGGTTTAGCCCTCTTACAGAGCAGAGCAACAGAGTTCTTTCCACAAGGGCTAAAACGAACCATTTAAGAACGATAATGATTAATTGCTATAACAGTAACAAGACTTGCTTACTAAATCAAATTTCTATGGCCAAGTTCGGAGTTAAGCATGAACTAATAGTAAATTTTTCACAACATATTAGACATATACTTGCACATATGACTAGATTTAACTTCTTGCTTGTGAATGAAAATTGCTGTTGCAAGAGTGCCCTGAATCTATATATGACTTGCTTCCAAGTTCTTTTTGTGTTTTCAGATTATACCCCATATGCGCAAAGGGCAGAGTTCTGCATACGGTTCAACATTTGTAAATCGTTTCCATCACTATAAAATAGTCCGACAGAATTCTCCATACTTTGGGGAAATTGGTTTCTATAATTATAAATTCCAGAGCAACATGTCATTACATAAGAACTGTTAACAGCAGCTTGGCTATATGTGAGAACTGCCAACAAAATGGAAAGTCTTGGCATTAATCCAGGGAGCTGGTAAGATCATGATTCAGATTTGTGTGAGGTGAATCAGGTGGACAGGCTGGAATGAACAAACAAAAAAGACCACTATTGGCTGGTTGTAAAAGGGCTAAAGACTACGCTGAACAGATTTTGTAATGATTTGGGAAACCACTTGAAGAACAAGTTGACAACCCTGGCTTCATATACAGCCCTGGCTTCACTAAAATACTAACTTGACAATATATATAAGCTCTATCAGACATAGTAATGACAGCTCAATAGCAATAGTGTATTTATGCAAGGAACCCAACCACTGGTCATTAATGTTGAGGCACACAGATCTTCAATCAAACATTCTTTCTTCGGAGCGATTGACCAACCACTAATTACAGAGGAAATGAAAGCAATTACAGTTTTACGATTCGAATCCAGAAACCAAGAAAGAAACGAAACTGTCTGTAATCTTACCCGGCTGCTGTCGTAGCGTGGCTTTGGAGGAGCGCCTTCTCCTCTGTAGCAGGTGCGAACCCCAAACCGGTGACCAGAATCTCTGTCAGGATTACAAGCCACATGAAAAAGCTTTATAAAAGACTCCATTACTTCCTCCAGGCAGCTGAAACATCAGAGGCAACGCACGACTACGCGGCCCTCATGCAGGTCCGCCTCTGCAGGTCCGCCGCCCCCTCAACACCCGCATGCAGGTCCGCCTCTGCAGGTCCGCCGCCGCCCCCTCAACACCCGCGCCCTCTGCTGATTTTTTCTAAACCCTAAAAAACTTTAACCTCTTAATCAACGGTTTATTTCTCTACAATCGTCTAACACTAGATCTAACGGCTACGATTACGACACGAAGACATTTTGGGAGGTTGATTTCAGAGGGGAACGCCTTACGGCGTAAACATAATATCATCAAGGTTGAGTGAGGTAAAGCCAAAGTGCTTTGGTGATTGGGTGAGCGTCGCGGGCATGATTGCGGACCTGAGTGGTGCAAAGAAGGTCGGGTGAAGAGGCAGAGCACCGGGAATTTTTTTTTTTTTTCTCTGAAGTTTAATCTAATCAGCGCCCATTTTTTTCTCAGGAAACGTGCTTTTAGGTGTTGACCAACACCTTTACCAAAGAGAAAGTTACGTTGTTCAGCTTTCTCTCCAGTCGATTTTCTTCAGCGCGGGCCATCAGCGCGCATTTGGATGTAGGAGTTGCGTGGCTCCGTTGACCAGTGTATTGACTGTCGATTGTGGATCTGTGGATAGCTGCCATCGAAGATCGTGGTGGCTTAGCAGTGAGTGATTAAAACGTGATTGAGCCAAAGACTCTGTTGCGCCGAGCAGTTGAAGAGAAGCAACAACAGGCTGGAGAGAAATCTGTGGCCGACCGCGTGGAATTGTTGAAGCGACGGAGCCGAGCGCTAGCGATTGAACTGGGGAGGAGAACCGAACTGCATGGTCGAAAAGGAGGACGGTGGTGGTAGAGTTTGCATGCTAATGTATGTCCAAGAAGGGCTGGATGTTGTTATTCAATTGATGTTCGAGAGATCTGTTGCAGTGGTGGATCGTCGGTGTCGATCGATGAGTGTGGAGGTTGCAGAGTGAGTTGCGTCCATTGACGAAGGGTGGTGGATTTGTAGCATTAAAATCATTGTGCTACTCCCATTAAATCGGTGCCTGCTATGGTGACTTTGAGGCATTAATTTGCCTGGGTGAAATTCTGATGTTTGGGTAGAATTCTGATGGATAAAGCCTATCCAGAAGGCTGAGCGGTGGCCGATCCACAGATCCAGCAACACAGAGGCACAACGAAACTCGTGGTGTGCAGGTCGGGCTGGACGCGAGTGGTTGCACTCAGTGGGAACTGACTACCATGGAAGTCGGGCCTGGTGGCAGCTCGATTTACAAAGAAAGTGCCAGAGGTCGAGTGGTGGCCAAAAGTCAAAAGGCCTAAATTTCGAAGGCTAAGAGCAAGGGGTATTGAAACCCGTGTTTAAGAAAAAAAGAAATTGGGGTTGTAACATTTAAAAAAAAATGTTGGGCGCATGTGATTGAGATTTTTTGTACATGTAAAAAAAAGGAGTCACATTTTTTTATTTTTCAAAGGAGGTTCTATTAAGAAAGAAGGGGATCTTGTTTTTTTTTTTTTGTTTTTCATCTAATTAAAGGAGTTGTTTTTTATTAAGAGAGTACCTTTTTTAGATTGCTCCTTGGATGTGAGGATAGATTTGTTTTTGAATTGTTGGAGGTTTGAAATTTTCTACGGGAGACCTGTCAAGATGAATAATTAGATGGCATGAGCATATCTAAATGAGAGCAATAAGCTTGATGGATCCAATTACTCCAATTGAAAATTTAAGTTGCAGACCCTGTTGGAGGGGCAAACCACATGGGCGATTACAAGAGGAGATGAGTTAAAGACGACCCTAGCTACAGGCGGAATAACAACAACAATTCAGGATTGGGAAAAGAAAGATAACAAAGCAAAAGGGTTGTTAAAACTATCAGTGAAAGACTGTATTATTCTTCACATCCGTGAATGTAAATCAACAAACGACATCTGGAAAACCCTCAAGGACATGTACGAGATCAAAAACACAAATCACCTACTGTTTTTGAAAAGCAAGATTCTCTCCATTAAAATGGAGGAGAATGAATCAGTGATTGCATTTTGTTGTGGCCGCAACCACCACCCTATTAAAACTTGCCTTGGTAGCAATTTTGAATGGGTCCCCTAGAAATCTGATCTCTCATCTCTCCGAATGATCTGTTTCATCCTAGTGATTTTAACTCTATCACAAGTCAAATTTTCAATTCCTAATGGTTGAGCCCCTTGAATAAATCTTGGCTGCATGGTTCATTCATAACCCAGCCTAGCCCTTCATTCATTCCCTTCATCAGGACTTTTCAAATCCTCATAAGCATCCATAGTACATTTATGCCCACATGCATAATCACCCCACCCTCACTATAGTCGTTTGTGTACTTAACACACAAAACCTTCTATCGCACCTCATTTCCATTTTAACTCTTTGCAATGAAAGACTTCACTAACATGCATAAATCTTCCCTTTTTCGCTTATCGCACTCAACCTTGGCACATAACGCATACCATAAGGCACCGGACCCGACGACATTATAAACCACAATATATATATATATATATATATATATATATATATATATATATATATATATATATATATATGTCGAGTCCAAAGCCTCGTCACATATCGCAATCAGCGAAGGTCTAAGGCTTATATATATAAGGTGCACCACTATACTCCAGAACTCACGACACTATTAACCATACTTCATACATATGTCGGGTTCGGGGCCATATCGCATATTGCATATCGGCGGACGCCGGGCCTTATACACAATGTGTGCGGCGATATGGCGAACCCGCCAAGCTTATCAAATATATATATATATATATATATATCAGGCCCGGGGGGATATCGCATATTGCAATTGGCGAAGCCCCAGGCTTGTGTATATTGCGATATGTGATATGCCGGACCCGATGATATTTATAAGCCCTAATACATAAAATTTGAGGTCTGGCCTAAGTGATTGGAGTGAGATTTTCTTTGTATTCCCGTGTTTTCCAAAATTCCCGATATAACAAAAGGAGCAGGTTTTTAGTGTAAAAGGCGCGCTTGTGGAGTCCCAATAGTGTAATCGCACATCGGGGAAGTGTAAGCCCTCGAAAACAGTGCCAATATTATGGATTAAGTGGGAAAATTGTGTGTTACGTGTGTTTTGTGCGTAAATCCTTTTTTTTCACACGTGTTCCTTGTAGTTTTATAAAAGTTAATGAAGGCAACGTTTAAGTTTTGTTTGAACATTTCTGTTATATTGTTCACAATCATGAAGCTAATGATAACTATCTCTACAGGTGAGAAGTAAAGGACGTAGGAGTGGATTCGAAGAGTCATGTATGCAGAAGCATTGTGTTTAAAGATCCAGCCTTAGGCGTTCCAGGTCGGAATCCCACGCGTTTCTTGTGCGTTCTGAAAGCAAAATTGTCCTGATTTTCATCATGGTGTGGCAACACACAGTCACCCCTTTTATCAACATCTGTTCACTTCCTCGGGAAACGAAGCGCTCCAACAAATATGCTTTCTACATGTCAGCGGTTACGCTGACGATCCTATCTCTGTATACTCGATTTGTATATCAAAAATAATGGGGGGAGATGAAGAGGCGGGGAAGACCAAGAGTCACAAGCTTTTGCATAAGTATTACCTCCGAGGATGAGAGGGGGCTTTTGGTTGGGGAAAGACAGCTTTGATTATTGTGAGTAAAGAAAGTCTGTTTAGCTCAACGAGGAGCCTGTGTTTTATATTGATTCTCCTCTTTTATCTTGTGTTTTGAACTAGAGTGCTGCCGTTGGCATAAATATAAATGTGATTTGTGTTTGTGCGTATTGATGACATACTGTTCATGATTAGTCTTGTCTATTTGAATATGGTTCAATTTATTGGTTAACTTATGAGCGATCACTAATTCAAAACCACATTAAACACCAGTTTCAGGTTCATTTGTACGGAAAGGAATGTGTATTCCTGTATGAGTAATCTGATTGTAATCAAGCTCTAATATAGCCTTGTTCATCTATGAACTCAGTAGTTGATTCTTTTGGACTTGGAATTTATTTATGGTGTTTAGTCTCTTTTATTATACCCCTGCAGGATAGACTAGAATAGTCAAGTTTAGCACAAGAAAGTAGAAGTAGTGTAGATAGGGTTTGATACATCTAGGTTAGCTGTTTCTTTTGTTGATTTAAATGAATTCTTCCTCCGAGGAGCAATCTTTCAACACTGGTAACAGTTCACGGGGTCCTTTAAAACCAGTCGGAACTAGCCACTCCAAACGAAAGCAGATCTAATTGGGGCTTGCTATCAAGTTAGTTCCCCCTTGTTGGCATAGCGAAAACTCACCATGTCAACAAACTGGTGCTAGAAGGAGGGCCGAACCGCTGTCCAAAGCTTTTCAAGATCTCATCTATAAGTGCCACACATGGATTCAAAAGGATTAATGCATGGATTGTGAAGGTCGAAAAGACCCTTCCTCTCATTCGGAAAATCCTCGTTTCGAAGAAGAGACATTATGGAAGTATCTTATCACTCAGGAACAACCAGTTAGAAGACTTACTCATGCTTATGCTCATTCCCTATCACAACTCCCTATATTTCAATCTTTACCTCCGACGTCAAAAAGAAAACCAAGGGTCTATCACATAAATGAAGAGACATCTGCAGCCCCTTCTCTTGAAGATATTGTGCTTGATTCTTTACATAGTATCAACTCTCCTTGGGAAGAAATCCCTAAGGATCCCCCATCTGAAGACAACCCCTCGCCTGATTTGGAAAATCCTAACGAAGAGACCCTCAACCAGAATCTCCATTTCCATAACATGACTAATGTTCCTTCTCTAGGTGGGAATCAATCTTTACTTCCCCCTCCTCCAGGTGGAAATCAGCCTCCACCACCTCCTCCGGGAGCACTACCTCCCTGGCTTGCTCAAGATGCCGTGGCGATACCTGGGAAACAACATCCCTTACCCAAGAATGCAGAAAAGGTACTGCCTAAATTTGACCCTGAGCAGGGAGACACAGCTAAAAACCATATCAATTTGTTCTTCCTGGCCGTGCACATGTTGGGGGTAGTTGATGAAGATATAGTATGTTTCCTATTCCCTTTTACCCTGACTGGTGCAGCTTCCACATGGTACTTTGTCTTGAGAACTGAATCGATCACCTCGTGGGTTGCCTTTCAACAAGCCTTTTTAGACAAGTATGGCGATGACAAAACCCCTGCTGCCTTAGTCCTAGAACTATCCCGTTTGAAAATGGAAACCAAAGAAAAGGTTAGGGATTATAATATCTGGTTCATCACGTTGTTCAATAGAATCCCAGCCACCGCCAGGCCTACATAAGAGGTGCTCATGGAATTCTACATCACTGCTCTCCCTGTCCCTATTGCAATGTGGGTCAAAAGGAGTAATGCACAGACCTTACAAGGTGATATCAATGAAGTAGTAAAAGTCGAGAATGAAATGCTTAGTCTCACAGCATGCCACCCTACAACCAGAGAAAATAAATCCCCTCAAGCATCCAAGAAGAATAATGGGAGTGATAACAAAGGGGCTAAAACCAAGGAAAATGATACCACATATGTAGAAGGTTTGCATCGGATCATTAAGAAGCTGACAAATACAATCATCGATATGAAAAGGAATTCTGGAGGGAGTACGAGTGGGAGTGGAGGAGACTATAACAATGGAAAACCCTTCAAACATTTCTATCGTAAGAAGACAGAAGGAAGTCATGGTCCACTTACACTGCCTGCTCCACCCAATGAAGGGAATTTAAACACAGAAGAGCGGGCTCTTATCGGATCGCTTGTCAACCAAGAAGAAACTATAGTGGAGCTAGAGCCAAAATGAGAAGATGAGGAAGAATACCAAGTAGAAGATCCCTTGGAAGAAGAATCCCAAATCAACGTACTGTGGGATTTCTATACAAATGAGAACGACGATGACCAAAGAGACAGTATGGCAGAAATCCACACTAATGAAATCCACACATGAAGCAAAGGGCCACTTGCAAGCGTGGTGAAGCCTGTAGATCAGATCAAGAAAGATGTCTGCCCTGTGAAGGCACCTGCTCCCAAAGTTCCTGTTGAGAAGAGTAGACCCAGTGGTCAATCCAAGAATACCCATGTTGCAAACCATCCAGAGAAAGAAAATGCATCTCCCACTTTAACGAAGGCTACTCAAGATGGTAAACCCCCACCTAAGAATGGAAAAATCGGTATGTTTACTCTGCCCTATCCTCTTTATAACATTGATCACAATATTGTGGATGATATTAAGAGATCTAGGGATAATATCACATACTTTGATTTGTTGAAATTAATGCAGCAAAGGGATTTCCTCTTGAAAGCTATGAATGAGAGAAATTCCAAAACTCCCATTGTCCAAGGCAACCAAACCAAGAATTCAGTGTCCAAACCTGTCAACACCTTCATTGCAGCCCAAATGCCATCAACTATGGAAGCCACTCTGTCCAAAATGAATCAAAAACCCCAAGATGTCAGTGCAGCCATGATAGGGAGAAAATCAAAATCCATGACCGCACCTCTCCTTATCACATTTGAAATCCTCAACATGAACGTACACAATTGCCTAGTAGATTCTGGTGCCTCGTACACTGTGATGTCGTATGTTGTTGCTAAAATACTACATGCAATACCTGAGAAAATCGGGACTCGAATTATGCAATAGGACAGGATAAATGTAAAGGTATTGGAGAATTGAAAGATGTTTTGATTCGGATGGCTGCTAAACCACAGTACACACAAGTCATTGATATAGTTGTAGTCGATATACCCGAGGCCTATGGAATGCTACTTAGTAGGGATTGGTCAGGAAAACTCAATGGATATTTCTCAACTCATTGGTCCCATCTCTTGTTGCCTTAGAAGGGAAAAGGTGATATGCTGAGAGTTGATTGAGAAAGATACATGAAGTATGTGGTAACAGAACTAAGTGGTCCCAATGAGCCTGTAATGTTTACCAACTCCATCCTTGGGAATCATAGTTTCAATTTTTGTGCCATAGAAACCTGTTTTGGAGAATTCCATGCAGAAATAGTTGAAGAAACTTTGACATAGACGCAGTTGGAAATTCCCTCCCATAATCCAACTGATGAACTATCCTGTATTATAGTAGGTGATAGGACTAATTTCTTAGATAGTAGTTCAATTGATGTAACATTAGATTCTATATTCTGGACACTCTATTTTGATGGCTCTAACTGCCTTGAAGGTGCAGGTGCTGGAAGTATTCTCATTAACTTGCAAGGGAACCAACATTTGACGGCCAGCCGGTTGGAGTTTGCATGCACCAACAACACAGTAGAATATGAAGGCTTGCTGCAGGGCCTAAAGAAAGCCATTGATATGGAGGTGAAAAATCTTAAAGTTTTTGGGGACTCACAGATAATTGTGGATCAGGTAAGGAAAATGATACACTGCAATTCGTCACACTTGGTAAGGTATCAACATGAGTTATGGAGCTTAATTGACAGTTTCGATTCCTTTAATATCATGTACATACCTCGAAGGAAAAACCAACATGCCGATTTGATGGCTAGTATCGTTGCCAAAATTTTGCCTGATTTCAGATTAAAGAAGAAGAAATGTTATGTTGAATTGATTTTCAGACCATCTGTGCCTTATAACATCTCAAATTGGTAGGTGTTCGAAGATGATGAGCAAATCCTTGAGTTCTTGCATTGCGAGGAGACATTCAAGAATGCAGTCATTGACAAGAAAGAACACAATAGGCTTATGAACGAGAGGGAAGATGAGGAAAAGGATTAGCCCAATGTGATTCCCAAATCCATTGTTTAGATGGAGCACTTGTATGACTTGCATGATAAATTCAAGAAACTGACTAACTGCAAAATGCATCGTTTTTCCATGAAGTATGAAACGGTTAACCTTGGGACCAAAGAAGGCCCAAAAAATGTTAATCTGGTTCTTGGGTTCTCTCCACAAGAAAAGGCTACATTTGTCAAGCTATTTAAAGACTATAAGGATGTCTTTGCGTGGAGATATGAAGACCTAAATACCTTTGATACCAGTGTTATGCAGCATGTAATCCCTTTGGAAAAGGAGGCCAGACCCTACCAACAAAAGTTGTGCAAGATGGATCCAAGCCTAGAACCGTTGGTGAAGAAAGAATTAAATAAAATGTTGGATGCCAAAATTATCTTCCCGGTTAGACACACTTCCTGGGTAGCCCATCTCGTGCCAGTAAGAAAGAAAAATGGAGACATCAGGCTGTGTATTGATTTTAGAAACCCGAACAAAGCATCTCAAAAGGATAATTATCCTGTCCCTTCTATGGAACACATCCTTCAGTGCATTTCCGGGTATGAGATGTTATCCCTATTAGATGGGTTTTCAGGATATAATCAAGTATTGGTATCTCATGGGGATCAACTTAAGACAACCTTCAACAGTTAAATGGGGAAATTACACATATCGTAAAATTCCTTTTGGACTCATTAATGCAGACGCCACATTCCAGAGAGCTATGGACATAGCTTTTCAAGGGTTGATTAACATATCAGTAGTGGTTTACATGGATGACATCACTATGTATTCATATCACCGAAGGGATCATATCTATCACCTGAGACATATTTTCAAAAGATGCTGGAGGTATGGAATTTCATTGAATCCCAAGAAGAGCATCTTTGTAGTCATAGAGGGGAAACTACTGGGTCATATCCTCTCTAAAGAAGGGATTGCTATTGATCCTGAAAGAATAGAGACTGTCATGAGAATACAACCCCTTGCCAATAAGAAAGCCATGCAATCATTCTTCGGGAGGACTAATTTCGTTAGAAAATTTGTCTCAGGCTTCACAGAAATAGTGCGCCCCATGCAGCTGATGATGAAGAAAGACACTGTGTATAAATGGAGCGATGAAGCCAAGAAATCGTTTCAGCGAATCAAGGAAGTCATCGCTGAAGCCCTTGCATTGGTCAACCCTGATATTGGCAAGGAGTTCTTCTTATACACTTTTTCTTCTGATGTTCCATATGCCGCAATACTCACTTAGGAAAACAACAAAGGCAACAAAGTCCCTATTTCTTATATGACCTCTAATATCCAAGGGGCAGAACTCAACTACCTAGATTGGAGAAATAGGGTTATGTAGTTTTCAAGGCCGTAAAGCATTTTCGCCCTTATTTACTAAAAGCCAGGACCAAAGTAATCGTTCCCCATCCTGCTGTAAGAGCCCTCTTCATGCATAAGGAGATGGGTGAACGAAGAGGGAATTGGACAATCACCCTTCAAGAGTTCGACCTCAAGATAAAGCTGGCACAGATAGTTCGAGGGCAGGGACTTTGCAAGCTAGTGGTAGAAGCCTTAACGGACAAAGAAGGGGCGTCCAAAGAACTATAAACGCTGAGCATGCAATTTGCACAAATGGAACTCAGGGAGGAGCCCTAATGGAGTAACGAAGTGCTGATGTATCAGCGAGAAACGTCAGAAGCATTTTTAGGCCCTGAGTCATGGTACTACGACATCTGCCTCTATCTATTGCAGGGATCGTGTCCTGAACAGATGGATGCATCACAGAGGAGAGCACTCAGATTGAAATCCAATGAGTATCATTTGGCTAACAACGTCTTATACAGAAAAAATCATGATGGAATCTCGCTGAGGTGTTTGGAGAAGGATGATGCCAACCATGTATTGAAAGAAATGCATGACGGCCCAATAGGTGGTCACTACAGCGGAGAGACCACTGCTCACAAAATATTAAGAGTTGGGTATTATTGGCCCACAGTGTTCAGAGACTTGCATACCCACGCTCGCAAATGCAAGGTGTGTCAAACTGCCGCAGGATGAGAAAGAAAGCCTGCTTTTCCCCTCAAGCCTGTTATGATTTATAGACCGTTCCAGCAATGGGGCCTAGACATCATAGGCGATATCACTCCAAACTCTTCACAACAGTGTAAGTATATACTCACAGCGACTGATTACTTCACTAGATGGACCGAAGCCATCCCTCTTTCGAAGGTGAACGAAGATGAGGTAATATCATTCATTGAGAAATTCATTATCAACATGTATGACATCCCTGATGCTCTCATATTTGATAACGCTTCCTACTTTTCATTACTGAAATTGACTAAGTTTGTTATTGATAAATCAATCCACATAAGATATGCAGCAAACTATTACCCCCAGGGAACAGAGTTGCAGAGTCTTCAAATAAAAACCTTATTCGCATAATCCACAAGTCCGTCGCTAACAACTACAGGAACTGACACAACGCCCTAACAAATGCCCTTTGGCCCGATAGGGTCACCCCTAAAGTGGCCTTAGGAAACACCCCATACTTCCTTGTCTATGGATAGGAGGCCATCTTGCCTCCAAACATTCCCTTCCTCCCTTACAGCTTTCCCAGGCTTCAAGAGGAACCCCTTCAGCCTTGCTTCAAGAAAGGATCAACAAACTGATGAGGTTGGAGGAATTAAGAGATAGAACCAGAATTAAATTCAAAAATCACGAAATGATTGTAAAAAATTGGTTTGATCATCATCTGGCAGGAGATAATGATTTCCAAGTAGGGGAGCTAGTCTTGAAATGGGACAAGCTAAGTGAGCCAAAAGGCAAACACACAAAATTCCAACACTTATGGCTGGGCCCATTCCAAGTTGTTGAAAACATTGGTCAAGGAACTTACAGGCTAAAAACGTGACAGGGAGAGACTGAAAAGCTCCCTGTTAATGACCAGCATATGAAAAGATACTTCAAGTAGCCATCGCATGGTGGTTACCTCATGAGTAGGTTAGAGTTCATTTCATTTTGCTGTAAGTTTAGTTGTATTTTTGTCTTTTCTTTTTGTTTTATGCAAAGTTTATTTTCCTGCTATTTTGAATCACAGTCCTTTCTCACCCAACTGATTTCAGTCCTCCAGCCTCATTTTACCTCTCAGATTTTCCTCATTCACCACATTCAGCCTTTCCTTCCCTCATTAAGTTGCTGATAATTTTGTTGTTTCTAAACCCATCATTACCTTGTAAATCAAACAAATTTTCAATCAGCCCATGAGAACTTGAAAATCAGTTGTGGAGTTCAAACCAAAGCCACTCATTGGCATTTATTGAGAACTGGGTAAGATCCGTTGATAACCTAGATATTTGGAGCATGCAGGGGCATCTTTATAAAACAAAATGTGTAACTACAACTAGACTGGTATGGAGGAATGCTACATTTTTTAATCCCACTCAGACCTAGCCTATACTTGCCTGTAAGGTTTGCAGTTATTCTCCATTGGTCTCGTCCACCACATTAAATTCTCCAATACCTGTCATCTACAAGTATACCTCCTCTCATGGGCTAAGCTCACTGTCATACACCCTGTGGCAAATCCAATTATGCTCTAGTCCTTGTGCCAATTTGGAAGGATAGGTTGTTTGGGAAGCCGGTTAGAGTAGGGACTGTTACCAGGCTGGGAGTACCGGTTGACACAGCAAGCCCAACCTTTCTTAAGTAGTTTAAAAATATGGTATGATCCATGACTGCGCCCCATTCAATCATATGAAAATATAGCACTAAAATTCTTATACAAAGTGCAGATAAACATATCTACATAAAGCGTTGAGGTACACACCTAAAACAGGTATTGGCAGACTAGTGATGGCCCTAAAAGGATTTTGAAAGTTGGAAATAGGTAAGGGAAGGTCAATAAATCCCATAATACTACCATTGGAGAATGCCTATCAAAACCCCATCAGTTGGTAGAAGCTATTTGTCTTTATCCCACTTGAAGCAATTAATGTTGAAGTGGAACCCATGCCTGTCCATCTGTACAGTTTGCACTTCAAGTTTATCTTAATACCATGATGTGTTATTGATCCAAGGTTTGTTTGGAAACAAAGATAACTGGTTCACCCCGCGGTTCGCCATTTGTTGTGGCCACAACCACCACCCTATTAAAACTTTCCCTGGTAGCAATTTTGTATGGGTCCCCTAGAAATTTGATCTCTCATCTGTCTGAATGATCTATTTCATCCTAGTGCTTTTAACTCTATCACGAGTCAAATTTTCAATTCTTAATGGTTGATCCCCTTGAATAAATCTCAGCTGCATGGTTCATTCATAACCTAGCCTAGCCCTTCATTCATTCCCTTCATTAGGACTTTTCAAATCCTCATAAGCATCCATAGTACATTTGTGCCCACACGCATAATCACCCCAACCTCACTATAGTCGTTTGTGTACTTAACACACAAAACCTTCTATCGCACCTCATTTCCATTTTAACTCTTGGCAAGGAAAGAGTTCACTAACATGCATAAATCTTCCCTTTTTCTCTTATCACACTCAACCTTGGCACATAACGCATACCATAAGGCACCGGACCCGATGGCATTATAAACCACAATATATATATATATATATATATATATATATATATATATATATATATATATATATATATATCTATATCTATATCTATATCTATATCTATATATATATATATATATATATATATATATATATATATATATATATCTATATCTATATCTATATCTATATCTATATATATATATATATATGGCGGGTCCAAAGCCCTATCACATATCGCAATCGGCCAAGGTCTAAGGCTTATATATATAAGGTGCGCCACTATACTCCGAACCTGATGGCACTATTAACCATACTTCATACATATGTCGGGTTCGGGGCCATATCGCATATCGCATATCGGCAGAGCCCAGGCCTTATACACAATGTGCATGGCGATATGGCAGACCCGCCGAGCTTATCAAATATGATATATATATATATATATATATATATATATATATATATATATATATATATATTTTGGGTCCGGGGACATATCGCATATTGCAATCAATGCAGCCCCATGCTTGTGTATATTCCGATATGTGATATGCCAGACCTGATGATATTTAGAGGCCCCGATACATAAAATTTGAGGTCCAGCCTAAGTGGTTGGAGCGAGATTTTCTTTGTATTCCCCTTTTTTCCAAAATTTCCGATATAACAGAGGGAGCAGGTTTTTAGTGTAAAAGGCGCGCCTGTGGAGTCCCGATAGTGTAATCGCACATCATGAAAGTGGAAGGCATGGGTACTTCAACACGCAGAGTGGCCGATACCCTATTGCGATTAAGTGAAGTCCTCAAAAACTGTACCAATCCTATGGATTAGGCAGGAAAATCGTGTGTTATGTGTGTTTTGTGCGTAAATCCTTTTCTTTCACACTTGTTCCCCGTAGTTTTATAAAAGTTAATGAAGGAAACGTTTAAGTTTTGTTTGAAAATTTCTGTTATATTGTTCACAATCATGAAGCTAATGATAACTATCTCTACAGGTGAGAAGTAAAGGACGCAGGAGTGGATTCAAAGAGTCATGTATGCAAAAGCATTATGTTTAAAGATCCGGCCTTAGGTGTTCCAGGTTGGAATCCCATGCGTTGCCTCTGCATTCCTAAAGCAAAGTTGTCTTAGTTTGCATCATGGGGAGGCGACACACAGTCACCCCTTTTATCAACATCTGTTCACTTCCTTAGGAAATGAAGCGCTCTAGCAGATATGCTTTCTACGTGTCAGCAGTTGCACTGACGATCCTATCTCTGTATACTCGATTTGTATATCAAAAACAGTGGGGGGAGATGAAGAGGCGGGGGAGATGAAGAGGCAAGGAAGACCGAGAGTCATGGGCTTTTGCATAAGTATTACCTCCGAAGATGAGAGGGGGATTTTGGTTGGGGAAAGACAACTTTGATTATTGTGAATAAAGAAAGACTATTTAGCTCAATGAGAAGCCTGTGTTTTGGATTGATTCTCCTCTTTTATCTTGTGTTTTCAACTATAGTGTTGCCATTGGCATAAATATAAATGTGATTTGTGTTTGTGCGTATTGATGGCATACTGTTCATGATTAGTCTTGTTTATTTGAATATGGTTCAATTGATTGGTCAACTTATGAGCGATCATTAATTCAAAACCACATTAAACACCAGTTGCAGGTTTATTTGTATAGAAAGGAATGTGTATTCTTGTATGAGTAATCTGATTGTAATCAAGCTCTAATACAGCCTTGTTCATCTATGAGCTCAGTAGCTGATTCTTTTGGACTTGGAATTTATTTATGGTGTTTAGTCTCTTTTATTATACTCCTGTAGGATAGACTAGAATAGTCAAGTTTAGCACAGGAAAGTAGAAGTAGTGTAGATAGGGTTTGATACATATAGGTTAGCTGTTTCTTTTGTTGATTTAAATGAAGTCTTTCTTTGGGGAGAAATATTTCAACACCGGTAATAGTTCATGGGGTTGTTTAAAACCCGTCGGAACTAGCGACTCCAAATGAAAGCATATCTAATTGGGGCCTGTGATCGGGTTAGTTCCCCCTTTTTGGCATAGTGAAAATTTACCATGTCAACACGTTCATCTCTCAAATCAAGGATAATTTGGGCAACATAGGAGAGACCATGTCAAACACTGATCTCGTCACGATCACCATGAATGGTATGACTGATGACTATCATATTTTTATGACAAGCTTGAATGCGAGATAGAAAGCCCCCCATTTCTAAGAATTGACAGGGATCTTGATGCAAGAGGAAGAGAGGCGGATGACTCTGAAGCCCCAGAGTTCAGATCTTGCTCTAATGTTGAAGAAGAAGCCCTTCAGAGGGAAGGAAAATGCAGGACAGAAAGGTGGAAGTACACCACAGATAAAACCACCTCAAGGTATGTCCTCAAACATAAGTGATTCAGGACCCAAATGTTTTTATTGTGGTAGAGTTGGTCACATAGCTAAAAATTGCCAGAAGAAGAAGTTTGATTAAGGTCTGCATAGGCATAAGAAGCATGCAGAACAATTTGTTGATGAAGATTAGAATCAGAATCTCCAATTATTTGTATCTGATTATGTGTTCTCTACTGAGGATGATGAAGCAAAAACTTGCTCTGTGGACTTAGGAACTTCCACTCACATGACATGTAACAAACATTGGTTTGAGAATTTTAAAGAAACCAACAGTGGTGCAAATATCTACCTTGGTGATGATAGAGGGTACCAGATCAAAGGGTATGGTAATGTCCCTATCATTTTTCCAGATGAACATATTAGACATATTCAAGATGTAATGTATGTACCTGGAATAAAAAAGAATTTGACCTATGTTTCTATGATAACAGATCATAACCTTAATGCAGAGTTTTTTAAGTCTTATTGTGTTATTAAAAATCTACTTGATCGAATGAAGCCAATTACATCAGAGATTCAAGTGGGAAGATTGTATAAGCTGAATGTAAGAAGCGCACCACACCAAGCCTTGACTTTCTCAATTATGACTACAAAAGACTTATGGCATCAAAGATTCGGTCATATTAATTTCAATGACCTGTTGCTACTTTAGAAACGAGGTATGGTAAATGGTATTCCTGTTTTTAAGAATGTTCATGTTGATTGTGAAGCATGTGCTCTTGGGAATATGAATAGGGATGAGTTTCCTGTAAATGTAGATAGAAAGAAGAGAGATATACTAGAGCTTGTGCACACTGATTTGTGTGGGATGATGCAGACAAAGTCATTAGGTGGTGCCTATTATTTCCTATTATTTATTGATGATGCACGAGATTTTCTTAGTTATATTTTATCAGAAAGAAGAGTCATAATTTTGAATATTTTAAAGAGTTCAGAAGCATGATTGAAAACTAGACATGAAAATTCATGAAAATTCTCCCCTCGGATCAAGAGGGAGAATACAAGAAGGGTGGTTTCATCAAATATTGCAAGGACAATGGGATAGTTCAGCAGTTCACAGCACCCCACACTCCTTAATTGAATGGGATTGTAGAGAGGAAGAGCATAACCCTTGTGGAGTGTGCTCAAAGCATGTTAAATGGTAAGGACATGTCTAATGGTTTTTGGGCAGAAGCAATAAACATTGCAGTATATTTGAAGAATAGGAGTCCAACGAAAAAACTTGATTTTAAAACTCCATTCGAAGCTTTATTAGGTTGTAAGCCTACAATTAACATTTAAGAGGTTTTGGCTCCAAATCTTTTGCTCATGTTCCAAAAGAGGATAGGAAGAAACTCGATTCAAAGGCTGGTAAATGCATTTTTTGTTGGGTACTGTACCAAGTTTAAAGCTTATAAATTGTTTAATCCCTCTACTCATAAAGTGTTTGCAAGTAGAGATGTAGTATTCCATGAGCAGGTTGATGATGGAAACCGTGATATAGGCAATGAATATTGGCACATGCCTTTGCTAGTGGAAGATGGAAGTGATGAAATGGACAACCATGAGCAACAACAACAATAGCAACAACAACAGAAGAAAAAGGAAGATGTTGATAGAGCAGATGAAAGTAGCAAGCCGAGTCCACCAAGGGATGATCATAATAGATTTGAAGCCAATCTACCACTCGAGAGATCAGGTAGGAAAATTTAGTTCCCAGAAAGATATAGGGATCATGCTCTTATAACTAGTATGTTAAATGTTGCTGAACCCTTTAATTATAAAGAAGCAAGTCAATATAGTGAATGGAGGGCAGCCATGGAAGAGGAATATGAGTCAATACTGAAAAACAAAACCTGGGATCTAGTTGAACTACCTAAAGGCAAACAACCCATAGGTTGCAAATGGTTATACAAGCCTAAATTTAAAGCAGATGGGAGCATAGAAAAATATAAAGCTAGGCTGGTTCCAAAGGGGTACTTGTAGAAAGAAGGCATAGACTATGAGAAAACCTTCGCCCCTGTAGCTAAATTAATCACAATTAGAATGTTAATTTATTTAGCTACCAAACATCATTGGATGATACACCAGCTAGATGCCAAATATGCATTCTTAAATGGGGAATTAAAAGAATAAGTGTATTTAATGCAACCTGAAGGGTTTGTTAAACGGGGGGGGGGGGGACATTTAGTTTGTAGATTGAAGAAATCATTGTATGGAGTAAAACACGCACCGAGGTCGTGGTATGATAAAATTGATTCATTTTTCTTGCAACATAGTTATAAAAGAAGCAAGAATGACCCTAATTTGTATATCGTGTTTGATGAAAAGGGGCAAATTATTTTGATTTCTTTATATGTAGATGATCTTATAATTACAGGAAATGCTTATGAACTCATTAAAGAAATCAAAGAGAAGATGTCACAGGTTTTTGAGATGAAAGACCTTGAAGAGTTACACTATTGTTTGGGTCTTGAAGTCTAGAGGGATTTTGTCCAAACTCTTCTATCTCCGGGAAAGTATGTCAAGAGTTTATTGAAAAAGTTTAGAATGGATCAGTGCAAAGTAGCATCTATGCCTTGACAATGGAATACCAAGCTTTAGAATAATGATGGTTCTAAGGAGGTCGATGCAACATTGCTTAGACAACTGGTTGGGAGCCTAATTTACTTGACTACAACTAGACCAGATTTGGCTTTTGTAGTTAGTGTATTGAGCCAATTCATGTCAAAACCTCTTAAGAATCATTGGGTTGTAGCGAAAGGTGTTTTAAGCTTTCTTCAAGGAACCTTAGACTTTGGTATTAAATATACTGATTTGTTTGATGTTAGATTGAAAGGTTTCTTAGATTCAGATTGGTCCGGAAATCTAGATGATCGACGATCCATAACAGGCTATGCACTCAACATTGGGTCCGGGGTCATTGCATGGAGCAGCAAGAAGCAGAACATTGTATCCTTCTCTTCTCAGCAGACGCAGATTATCAAGCAATATGCGTAGCAACATGTGAGGTCGTTTGGTTGAGGAGACTTCTCCAGGATGCCGAAGAAGAACAAATAGATGCAACTGTTATCAGATGTGATAGCCAGAGCTCAATCAAACTTGTAAATAATCCAGTGTTTCATAAATCCATATTGAATATTGTAATACTTGTGACAATGCTGCAAATATTTTTACTAAGCCTCTTGGAAGAATTAGATTTGAGTTATTTAGAAAGATGTTAGGAGTGCTAGTAAATCCTTTCTCTATTAAATAGAAGTGTTAAAGTTAATGGAGAAATGTATTCTTGGAGTGAGTCACTTCATTAGTTATGTGTGAGATTCAGATTTGTTCATATTTTCTAAGTCTGGAACCCAACTAATAAACTTACCCACTCCAAAAATACATTTCTCCATTAACTTTAACACTTTAGCAACCTACATTCATCTCAACTTTTATGAAGATTATGAAATGTCCAAAAGAATCAAAGATGTAAAACTCTTTTTCTAATAACTTTTTAAAGAAAATCCCTGCATATATTTGATACGTTCCCATTTCTAGGCTAGAGAACGCTTCTCGAATATCAGGTTGGAGAACGCTTCTCGAATATCAACTCAATGAAACCGTCGTGTAAGGAAATCACCTCCATATATTTGATACATTCCAAACTTGGTGTCCATTCTAGGTTAGAGAACGCTTCTAGAATATCAACTCATGAAACCATCGTGTAATAGAGGTATCAGCAACTCTCGAGAATAGTTACACTACGTCTTTTAAAATTAACCCTTTAATGGGAGAAAAGGGACAAATATTATTTATTAAAATAATTTAATTACATTTAAAAACACTCAAAAGATAAACCATTCGAATATAAATTTCATTTCTACATTTAAAAGGACTTACAATTAACCCTCTCGTTAAATAAATAATGGGTAATTTATAAATGCACAAATATATTTTTTCTTCGTAATATAAGTTGGCCTAAAGACTATGATTTATTTTATGGATGAAAATTCTGTTTTAAAATATTTGTTTATTTAAAATAGGATATAGATGAGTAATTTTGATCAAAATTGATAAAAGAAATTATTTGACATTTTTAAAAGTGAATTTGAATATAGTTAATCTTTATTATTTATTATGAGTAGATTTGGTTTATATTATTTTAAAAAAGGAAAAATGCTAGATTCTCAATGTCTTTATGTTACAATTTTCTATTATGTTTTTTCAATTTTTAAATGTATAAATAAATTGAGCGACTAAGGTACTCTGATTGTATAGACTTAATAAATCAAATATGTAATTCCAATAAATTATTTTTAGAATTTAAGTAGAACTGCTCTCCAAAAAATTTATCAAAAGTTAGCATACTACGCTATAATGAATTATTTAGTTTATTTTATAATTGTAACAAATATTTTTAAATTGTTATTTAATGTGGGGTTTTGTATGAAATTTTAAGATACAATATTTTTTATCTTTAATATTTTTGGTGTCACAAAAATGACAAAATCTTTCAATGCATGGTGTGAATTGTCAAACTCCCTATTTTTTTTTTTCCCGTAGAAAAAGTCGTAATTTCTATTAGATCATAAGAAATTACATTCTGTAGATGTCTAAGCATATGCATAGTGAGGCTGGCTGCCTCTCGGATAACGTGCATATAGAAGAAGAAAAAGGAAAAGAGAGAAGAAAGGAGAAAAAGGCAGAAAAACAATTGAGTAAATCACACTTCAAGTTTTTCTCCCCTTTTTCTTTTCGACCTTGCGCCACTCTCCTTGAGTGGGCTCGATCGAAGCTATGACTAACTGTGTTTCTACTTTCTGTGAGGCTGTTTCCTTGTCTGAGTCTGAAGTATCTGAGTGGTGATGCCGTTTGGTTCCTCCCATACTCATATCCTCGCTTGCCTTCTCTGCCTGATTTGAGTGGAGCTGTGTAGCCTTGTTATCTGATGTAGTTTCCTTCTGAGTCTCCATTCCTTGGGATACCTCAACATTCTCTGCGGGAATCTCTTCCTCTTCTGCTTCTGATTCTTCGTCCTCTGAGTTAGGTGGGGGGAATTGCCATCCTTTCCTCTGCTTCCCTTTCTGCTTCTTTTTACTGTTTGTTTTCTTGGCTTCTGGACATGTGCTTTGCAAGTGTCCTGTCATCCTGCAGAGCCTACATCTGAAAGCAGTATTTTCATAGTCTAGTGCTTGCAGCCAGTTTTGTTGTTTGTAAATCAGCCTTATGTTGTCCGGCAACCCTTTACTTAGATCTACTTCCACACAAATACGTGCAAAAGTGTAGACCCTTTCATCAATCCTTTCCAGATCTGTTTTGATATATTTCCCTATGCTATTCCCAATTCCTTCCAAAACTCGTTCACTCCAAAAGTGAAGGGGAAGGTTATATAGGCGTACCCAGACCGGCACTTTGGATACAGTCATTTTGTTTGGATCGAAATCTGGAAACCATGGTGTCATAAACAGCCCCGATGTTCCCCAAAACCAAGGCCCAGCACTGATGACTGTGTCTCTGACTTCCTTGGATGCGAATCTAACTATAAAAAATCCCTTGGAGCATAAATGTATGTCACATTCCATGGTCCAAGTGGTGAAAATCCAGTGAAATAGATCCATTGGTTTTGGCCAAAAACTGTTAAAGCGGCAGATTAGGGCCTGCGTTTCATAGGATTTAACGAAGTCATCAAGCCCTGTAGAATCAAAGTTGAGGGCTGGAGTTTGCCCTAGCTGATCTACTATGTATGGCCTAGGTGTATATCTGCTTTGATCTGGGGAGGACCCTGAATCTCTGTTGCCCTGTAAAATGTTTTTGTAGGAGGAGCCTCCCTTGGGTTGTTGCTGAGGTGCAGTCTTTTTCCCCTTGTCTCCTCCTGAGGAGCTTGGCTGTCCCTGAGGCAGAGCCCCTCCTCTCAGCCTAAGGTTTAAAACGATGGAAGTTCCTGGACTAATCTCATAGCTTTTCAGAGTTCTACTATCCTGGAGAGACCGCCTGCCACTGACCAAATGTTGGATCTGAACAGGGTATCCCGTCACTGCCCAAATTTGCTGTTTCAGCTGCATGATGGTGCTTTCTGCATGTACCCACACTAAACAGGATTTCCCTTCAGGGGTTTTAATAAAAATCTGAAAGTGAAAAGTTGTTACCTGTAGCCTGGGTTTTGACTGAGTTCCTGATCCGCCGTGGCTGATTTTCATGTGCTCTGGTTGTAATCGATCTTCCAGATCTGACCTCGTATTGGGTCGATCTTTCATTTGCATGTCTAGTTCTCCAAACCCTCTTCTCGATCTATACTCATTGTCACCGGTCTGCTGCCTGGATTCTTGTTGTTCTCGAATAGTGGCCAGATCGGTTAGATCCAGGCCGGATCTGCCTTGTTTGTGCCATTTCTTTGAGAGAGGGAGCAGATCTGCAACATGCAGTCCCCCTTCTTTGATTTCAACGACCATGGAGAGGAGAAAATAGAGATGCCCCAATTCTAACTCCTCGTCCTCTGTCAGCGCCGAGATCCGGCGGCCTGCCTGCAAAACATTGGAATCACAAACAAAAAATCGCGGGTTGTCGATCATCACCTGTGCGACTTTCATCAACCTGTCGAAGTCCTGTACGCTGTCATGCAATACCATTGCTTTCGTTGCGCTGATGGGAGCTTTAGCGTTTTCATTGCGGGGACGCTTGGCCACAGAGGCAAGAGCCGCAGAGCGGCCGTCCCTCTCAGCTGCGTATCTCTCAGCATGATCAACATTTGTTTTGACGTCATCTATGCAGGCAAACTGCAGAGCCGACACCGCAACCTTTCTCTCGCCTCCAACAACTGCCATTGCTCGTTCCTTCAAACTCCCTATTTTATTATGAAACAATGTTTCATTTTTCCAATGTTGATTTTATTTTTTTGAGTGGTGTTAGATACATTTTTATCTTCTAAATTAGGGTGGACCAAGTCCTTATAATATCTTAATTTTATTTGATTGTCTAATTCTTTACTACACCACCATTTATCCGGAAATTTAGATGTAATAATATTTTAATATTGTCATCATTATATCTAGTGAAATTTTTCTTTTTTCCAATGATTTAGCAAGATTTGACATCTTTATGATAAATCATAGTAGAACTATTGTCTCCCTTGTTTTTTATTCTATTCTTGCACATTAGGTACATAATCATATCAATGCTTTCAATTGGGGAAAGATTCACGTATATGAGGAAGATATGATAGGATGTACTGTATTTAATTTTGAGATTATAAGTTATAAAATTATTTTGGATTTCTTTATCTTTCTCCATGGCTCTAAAGATGCTACAACCCAAAATTCACAACCATATAAGATAATAGGAGTGACCAGATTTTCAAATAGGAGTTTGTATGTTGCATTTATATCAATATTTGCAATTTATAATATGTCGAGGAATGGTAAAAATTTACATGTAGGTTAAAATTAATATAGAGCTATGGGAGAGATGTTGTAGTGTCTGTAAAAATTAATAAATAATTAAAATTCAATTTGTTACATTATAATTTTGTTTTTATTAATAAAATTACAAATCATTTTTTGCATAAAAGCTGAGCATAATATACATATTAGATTAGAGTATATACCTAATAAGTAGCAACAATAAGTTAGATCTATTTTACCTGTTAAAACAAAACAATTCTTTTGTAACCATATTTAACTTCAATTAATAAGTACATAAAAACATTAATATTTACAATAAAATTACAATATAACAATATGTTTAACCATGGATATCACATCCATTTATCTACACCTCTATCACATTAAAATGTATAAGCTATAAATAGTAGCTAAAAATTAAATCCATTTTACCATATAATTTAAAATAATAATATTAAAAATAACCATATTTAAATTTCATTAATAAGCACAAAAAATTTTATACTTAAAATATACCAATATTTTTAACCATTGATATTCACCCCCACTTTACCATGGATATTATTAACCATACCATATCATGGGCCAATAAGATGGCTCATCAATACCACATTCCCAAAACTCATCTCTTATTTCACAATCAAAATAATACTTACAATATGACATGTTTTTAACCATGGATACTCACCCCACTTACTATGGACATTATTAACCATACCATACCATGGGCCAATACTATAGATTATCAATACCACCTGCCAAAAAGCCACCTCTCATTTTATAATCAAAATATTTTATAATATATATTTTTAAAATTTAATTTTTTACATTTTTGGGTGGAGAGATACTCTCAATCCCAGTATGGAAAAGATGTTATAATGTACTTAGTAAAAAAAAAAAAAAAAAAAAATTAAACTAAAAAAAAATTAATAACTAAACCAGCCTAGATCCATCTTAACTATGGATCTATCAAGCTCTGAGAGGAATCAAATCTCTAGAAGTGCAAACCTTTTTTCAAGTTTTGCACTTAGAAAAGAGGTTTACACTTCCATAAATTTGATCCCTAGGCACTTGGTTGATCCCCAGTTAAAGATGGATATAAACTAGATTATAGTTGTTTTTAAAACAATAACAAAAATTTCACGCTTCACTTATCATTTTCTCAATATTATAGTTTTAATTAAATTTATAATGAAAATTTGGTTCCAAAATATTTATATAAAATTACTTTCTCTATATTATCATCCAAACATTGTAAATAATAATTTTAAATTCAATTATTACAACTTTCATTTTATTAATGGTAAAACTCATACTTCTAAAACAAAAATCTTAAAAAGTTTTAGTTACTTATAGACATTATGGAGACTCTATCCTTAAGGAATAATATTACTAACCTAAAAGAGAAAAGTAATGATTGTACCCACTTCCACTCCAATCAGGCTATCAGAGAGCATGCTAATAAAACTTGTTCATAAATACTGGTCGTGGCTGTTCCAGGATGTTCTGATATTTTTACCTAGAGTTGTTTGATATCAGTAGAGCGCATAGATATCTATGACATCAAACGTTCTAGGATTTTTCGATAACAAGAGCATATTAGTAACTGGATCGACCAGTTTCTTTGGAAAAAGTATTTCAGACATTAACTTTATTCTTACATATATTTGGTTTTCACGATGTTAAGGAAGCTAATTGCAGTTTGATTAGTTGGTACAGTTTTCGTGTGGAAAATCATGTGTACACGGATAAGACATTTTTTGTTTTGTTAATGGTGAGAGATTTCAAATTCAATGATTATTGACCTTGTTCGCTAAGGAAATAGTTTCTTGCACTCTGAATGGCGCTGAGTTGTTCAAGACTTTAAGGGCAACATGGGAACAACTTTGAAAACTTTGTGTTTCATACAGTTGTCCATGTTGTGGAATTGGTTGCAGCAAGTCATAATTATGGAATTGACAAAGAGAGGAAGAGATAGTATTTTTGGGAGATTCTAGATGCTATTTTGCAATTAAAAAAATGTAATTAAATATTATAATATGTTATAAAATGTTTAGTTAAAAGTTAATTAGTTCAGTTAAATGGTTAATAAATAATGTTGATAAGTTTAAGATATTGATTTTAATAAGAAATATTATTGTGATAATGTGGTTGGCAAGAAGGTATATTTTAGAATTGGAAGTCAAATATCTACTTAATTTTTCTATTTTTAAATAAATAAATATAATTGGCCATTAATAAAATGCAACTTAATAAATTTAATCACAACTTTTCATTAAAAAAATGCAACTTAATAAATCTAATCATAACTTTTCATTGAACAAACGAAAATTATTCTTCTATATTGAATCTTCAACATAGATGTAATGTTTGTAATATGAAAAGTTTTAAATTCTCTTTGGCATATAGCCAAGCTTATATACCTAATCATTTGAAGACATGTAGTTAAATATTATAAACTAATTAGTGAGTGTTAAATACTAATATTTTTGAAAATATTACTTATTAGATACTAATATTTTTAAAAATATTAGTTAGAATAAAACTATTTTGATAAATGAAAATGATGTACCTTTTATATTTCATATCTATATATTTTTATTTTCTTTTAATTTTTTCATATTTAGTGAAAATAACTAATTAACGCACTACACAAAACCACATAATATTTTACTGTGACTCTAATTTTGGCTTTAAACAAAGTAGTTTTTCCCAGTATGCCTAGCATTTGGTGTAATCATTATAAAGAAAACCTACCTGTAAAGTGTTGTTCTAATTAACTTTGTCACTTTAACTTTGTCAGCTTGAGTGGGCCTAATGGTTAAAAGCGTGTGTTTCTTCGTAAAAAGTCACAGGTTCAAAACCAGAGAGGTAGAATATGTATGCCTTCAAATAATAGATCTCATACACCAATTTAGTGTCTAACTTAATTCTGACCTTAAAAATAGATAATATTCTTATTATTATTTATCATCATTTATACCTATACCAATTTTCACTATACTTCTCTCCCATATAAACCTTCGTATACCATACAAATTTAACGAGCTTTTTCTTTACAAAATTTATTACCTATCGACTCAAAATGCAATATACTCTTTCATCAACGGGCATTATAAAAACTTAAACAGGATATCCTTTTACTCAATAAACTTCGGTGCGTGTCTTGAGTGAAAGTCGGAACTCGGGTTCCCTCTTTAGCGCAAAACGCGTTCTAACCAAATATAAAAGGCGGCCCTTCATTTGTGATACCCTGAGAAGACTTCAAACGTAATAAAACCGCCATATTCTGACAAAACTTCAAACGTAATAAAACCGCTTCTACTTTCCGCCTCCCACTATCTTTAAAAAAACCCGTTGTTTTAATAAACTAAATATAAAACATGGCCCTTCATTTGAGATATTTTGGCACAACTTCAAAGATGATGAAAGCGTTTCTGCTTTCCGCCCCCACTACCTAAAAAGAAAACATTGTTTCAATCCCAAGGTCTGGTGGAACCACTGTGTGGTTTTGTCCCAGGGAACACAATTATTTTCTCTCCGATAAAGTGTACCATACGATGGCTGAGCACTAATTCTCCTGTGACACGACATTAGGTTGAGGTGTGGAGTGTTGAATACAGTATTAAATAATGATGCACACCTTAAATTTTAAATTTGACCGTACACACCCCATTATATAGAACATTTTACCGAACTTCCTAGTTAGCTATCATATTAAGTTGTGAGAAATGTTAATCCCATTCCTTTGAAATATTCACGGAATGTGACACTTCACGAAGGTCTCTGCAAATTCCACCGCACATTGATATGATCCCACTTTTTCCCACGACTGTACTAGAGAAGCCATCGAAGTCTAGATATGATCCCATTTTTTCCCACAATTGTACTAGAGAAGGCATGGAAGTCTACCTTATCGAGCCCGCAGCTTCTGATCACTAAATGGGATTTCTTATTTCAAACTGAATTGATTTCATTTTTGGTTTGAGTCATTTTAATTTTGATGGCAGATTGTTTAAATATTTTAAAATGTGACTTATGTCAACGAAGTCAACAAATTAAATTATTTCACTATATTTTTTTTATTTTGATTGCAGATTGTTTAAATATTTTAAAATGTGATTTAGGTCAACAAACCAACCAAAATAAAGTAAACCAATAAAATTGTTCCCATTATATTGTGAAATATTCACAATCTGGAATTTAGATAGTTTAACTTGACAGTTTTGATGGAAAAACCATCAAAAATTTAAATTTTGTTTTTATAGTAGAAATAAATTTAATATCATCAAAAACTTCCAAATCATAACAACTATACCTAAAATTTCCAAAAGAAAAATACCAAAATCTCACCCCAAAATCCATTATTTTTAGACTACGCGATCGTTCCCTTCCGCCTATAATTATAGTTGGTAATTGCGAACTGAAATCCATTTCATTTCTGCCCTAATTCTAGCCTGCTTCGCTCTTTGTTGTTTGCTTGATTGCCTCTAGGAAAGCCACGATAATGGCATGGGCGTTTCTTGTCAATTCGTTCGTATGCTTCCCTTGCTTGTTCCTCGTCACTTCCATTCCATTCGTTGAATCGAATGAAATAACGCGCCCACCATTGTTCCCGGCTCTCCTTGTCTTCGGGGATTCAACAGTGGACGCAGGGAACAACAACTATCTGGTAACATTAGCTAAAAGCAACTTTCCTCCTTACGGAAGGGATTTCATCGATCATAAGCCCACCGGAAGGTTTTCCAACGGAAGACTAGCACCAGATTTTATTGGTAAGCTCATGAATACCCAATACATAAATATTTCTAAGAATGGCTATTTTTCACAGTACTTATATTTTTGGTGGTACATGTACAGCTGCAGCACTAGGACTGAAAGAGGCATTGCCGGCATATTTAGATCCTACCCTAACTTCGGAAGACATTATAACGGGGGTAAGCTTTGCTTCAGGAGGATCCGGTTATGACAATCTCACGGCCAAATTCAATGTATGTACTAATTATCGCACTCGTGATCTTTTTCACTAACTTGAATTGCAATAAGTTGAACATCAGCCCGGGTATTTGATCCTGGACAATAATTCACCAATATTTTGCAGTCTGTATTGCCTCTATGGAAGCAAGTGCAGCACTTCAAGAATTACCGGAGGACATTGGCAGATGTGGTTGGAGAAAAAAATGCAACAGACATTATAAAGAACGCTCTGTTCATGTGTAGCATAGGAACTAACGACTTTGAAATCAGCTACTATACTCTACAAATTCGAAGGGCACAAATGAATATCGAGCAATATCAGAGATTTTTACTTAAAGAAGCCGGCAATTTCATTCAGGTCCAGGGCCCAGGCGATTATTTATCCACCGTTTTTTGTGTTTTCCCATTCAAATCGACTAAACTAGAATCAATTTCTTATGAATTTAAATAGTTTAGTTAATACTCGTAGCATAAAGTGACAGGAGATATGCATGGAGGGCAGAGTTAAGAGATCTTATTATAGTTACTAATTTTTGATGGTCATACTCATTGCATACTGTGACAGGAGATATACAGAGAGGGTGCCCGCAAACTATTTTTCGTTGGAATCTCTCCTATGGGTTGCCTCCCCGTAGTGAGAACTTTATATCTAAAGCAATTCATAAACAGAAGAACCGGGAAAACTGCATGCTTCGAAGAACAGAACCAGGTGGCCCTTAGTTTCAATGAAAAACTAAAATCAGTTTTGGCCAGCTTGATGCACTCTCTTCTTGATCTCAAGATTGTTTACGGGGATACCTACGATTTGTTGTCTGATATCGTACACAATCCTGGAAAATTCGGTATCTTCATTCAGAGTTTGGCCCTTTTTCTTTTGTTAGTGAAAATCACAGTAGGCGATATTTTGTCCACTGCATATTCATAATATAAATTGCATTGGCTTGGTGACAGGCTTCGAGACATCGCGAATAGCATGCTGCGGAACGGGATCGATAGGGTTAGGTCAGTGCAATGAGGTTGCTCCCTTCATTTGTTCTGATGCCTCAAAATATGTATTCTGGGATGCCGTTCATCCAACGCAAAAGGTTTATGAGATCATGGCTAAACGGGCAATGGATCGAGATATCCCACGCCTATTTTAATAGGCCGCGAAATGTCAAATAATTCAAGGATCGCATTGGATCTGGATTCCCTTATTTGATTGTTGTATATTTTAAACAAATCATAGCTGAAATTGTGTTATTGTATTTTTTGTCCGCATTGTTAGTGTGTTATTACAATATATATATTTATATCTGGATTCAGTATATATACACACTGCATTTGATATGGATTCCCTTATATGATTGTTGTATATTTTAAACAAATCATATGATAGTGGGTTTTTGGACCGCATCCGTGGTGTTTGATTACAACGATAATGATATATATATACACATTTGAATGAACTTAAACCAGTACAACTACATTTATCAATGTGATTGATAAATTTTTATAGGTTTATATGAAACATATATACAATCACATTTTCCAATGTGATTGATACACATGGATGAGCTTATATCAACAACATTAATAATTATTATGGTTTTTTTTTTAACACCAATTATTTAAGATTATTAATAACTATATAAATATTAACAACCACATTATATATATATATATATATATATATATATATATATATATATATATTATAATAATAATATTAACACCCCATATATATTAATTAATAATAAAAATAGCTCATAATAATATTAGATTATCATTATATTATTAAAATAATATAATAATATAAAATTATAAAAATAATAATAACAATTATGGTGTATTATAAAAAATAATAATAATAATTTATAATCATAATATGTGATTATAATATTATAATAATATAATATTATCATTATATTATTATAATAATATACAAATTTAATTATTATTATAATAATAATATAATTAATGTTATTTCAATATATTATAATAATAACATTAAAGACCAATTATTATGATAATTAATAACTATATAAATAATAACAACTATATTCTTATATATTTATAATTATTATATTAATATTATAATAATATACAATATTATTATTGTTATTATTATTATTATTATTATACTTTAGTATTTTTAATATTTATTTTAAGGTTCATATACATTGGGTTTATAATATTAGTCCCTTTTGTTTATTATTACCTAAGGGATTAATACTAAAATCCCAAGGGATTATGAACAAATGAGAATAATATTAAACAAGAAGGACTAATATTATAAACCCAAGGAACTAATAAACCCAAATGTTTAATATTATAAACCTAAGGAATTAGTCAACCCAACAGATAAATATTAAAAACCTAAGGGATCAAGAAGCACAAGGAATTGATATTACAAACACAAGAGATTAATAAAGATGACCATGATTGATACTATAAACGTAAGTTAATAATAAACCCAAAGGATTAATCTTAAAACCCTAAGGGATTATGAACCCAAGGAAATAATATTAAACCCAAGGGACTAATATTATAAACCCAACATTGGTAAACCCTAATATAAATATTAGAAAGACTAAAATAAACATGGTTTATTTTCATGGTGAGAGAATCCTTGTCACAATGTGACATTCAACCATGGTTGTCTATGATTGACAATGGTTGAGCATGATCGATATTATAAACCTAAGGGAATAATAAACCCAAGGGATTGATATTATAAACCCTAAGGAATAATAAAACTAAGGGATCAATACGAAAACCTCGAGCGATTATTGATGTAGGAGCATTTAGTTCAACATTATCATTGTATTTTAGTAGACATAGGGGGTCTTGTGTTTCAAGGAAGTTGGTTTCCTAAGTATTGAATTAATCTAATTATTTAATGTTTTGAGTGATTTTAATGAGAATATGAATTAATTGAATATTGTGAGGCATAATTGTAAATGTTCTCGAATATAGGGGAACATGAGAGATTTAGGATAGTTGAGTGATGAGAGGATTGAGAATTGTTGTAAATCTTACATTAGGAGTTAGCTCATGATTTTGTGGATTTGAGAGAATCCCTAGGGATGAGAAAGAGATTTTAGGATTCCGTTGAGAAGCTTATGGATCTAAACTAGGAATTGGTTTTAGAATCCCTTTTGTATAAATGTAAGCCTAAAAGGCATGATCAGAGGTGAGAGAGGTTAGACATAGAGAGAGAGAGAGAGAGAGAGTTAGATACTTAGCTATTGTTTGTAAGCCTACGGGCAGATAATGAACAGAGGCCATTAAATTAGAATATCAGGCCGAGGAGAGATAGAGAGTCTTATTATGTAATTGTTTGTTGATATATATATGCATAGAGATTCAAATTCCAATTTGTATGAGTGTGTTATCGAATATTTAATGATGAATGAATGAATTAGCATATCCGGTGTAGCACAGAGTTGCAGGCATAGTTCGGCAAACACATAGAGAGACGCGTGATGAAGAGGATCTTGATGGATCATTGAATCCATTAGAAGAATCAAAGTCAAGCTTAGGAGGGAGTGCGCAATGAAACAACTGAAGGACCAGAACCCGAAGAAAACCCAAAATCATAGAAACGTTAAAGGAATAGCATAAAACTTAAGTAAACAGAGTAGCGGAGGAGTAAAGTGTCAATGCATAGCAACCGTTAGATCTAATAGATCAAAACCAAGGTTAAATTGCAAGACTGGAAAAATCAGGATCGCATCGCAATCTTTCAAAGGGAGGAAGCAATTGCGACATCTGATGCATAACCGGACCTGAAACCTTATCGAATGTGACATAGAACCTCTCGGGTCTGAAATACATGTCGGATCAGAGTTCTAAAGTGGAAGAGTTAAGTGCAAGGATAAGTCGATGAAGTCGATCGGAGATTGGATATCGGAGGAGGAGTAGCACAGCTGAAGGTTTGAGATGGAGACGGACCCGATGATAAATATGAATGCGGGTGTATAGATTTTGAGATCTGCTTATGTGTTTCGGAGCGGGATTTCGTGTATTTCCTTTGTATTCTGTTAAAGTGTTGTGCCCGAGTCTTTTAAGGCTTAAGCGTTATTTAAATGCTTTCGATAGTCGCATATCGGAGTCGGAGGGGTGATAAGAGCATATATGTGGTATGACCATGGAAAACTGTGATGAGCGATTGCGATAAAGGCAATTCTTGGGAAATGTGCAAAGGCTGAGGAAAGGCAGAAAAAGGTATGTTATGCATGTTTTTACATGTATTCTCTTATAGGAGAATTATAATGGATTAAAGCGTCGATAGAAGGGTTTTAATGGTTTTCCAATTATAACCCAAAGTTATAAAGTGGGGTTTGGTTATATGTGCAGCCATAGGAATTAATAAAGGTTTATGAGGATGTATTAAGTCTCGATAGAAAGGATTGGAAGGGCTAGACTATGTGGTTAATAAATAAATCATTCCACATGAATTCTAATTAAGGGGGCCTTAACCCATTGTTAAGTTATAATGAATCTTTGACTGGATGGTCATATAAATTCCTGGGCAGAAAATGGTTTATTGCATAGGTTTATGCATACTGTGGGTAAAGCAGGGGTAACCCTGCGTCATTTGGTATCAGAGCTGAACAAAGAAATTAGGTGTGAAAGTTTCTTTGGAAGAATTTAAAACAGATATATGTGGAAAGATGTGTATGCAAGCAAGGGAAATCAGATTCTAATCTAACAGCGAAGCAACCAGAGTAAAGCTGGGAGATTGGTAAGAGGAACACTAATCTTGATATTTCTACATTTTAATAGAATGTCCAGATTTTGAGAGCCTACGGGCAGATAAGGAACAAAGGCCTTTAAATTAGAAGATCAGGCTGAGGAGAGACAAAGAGTCTCATTATGTGATTGTTTGTTGATATATATATGACATAGATTCATATTCCAATTTGTATGAGTGTGTTATCGAATATTTAATGATGAATGAATGAATTAGCATATCCGGTGTAGCACAGAGTTGCAGGCAGAGTTCAGAAAACACACAGAGAGACACGTGATGAAGAGGATCTTGATGGATCGTTGAATCCATTAGAAGAATCAAAGTCAAGCTCAGGAGGGAGTGCGCAGTGAAACAACCAAAGGACCAAAACCTGAAGAAAACCCAGAATCACAAAAACGTTGAAGGAATAACATAAAACTTAAGTAAACAGAGTAGTGGAGGAGTAAAGTGTCAATGCACAAAAACCATTAGATCTCATAGATTAATGGCCAGGATTAAATCACAAGAGTGGAAAAATCAGAGTTGCATCGCAATCTTTTAGAGGGAGGAAGTGATTGTGAAATGCGATGCATAGCCGGACCCGAAACCTTATCGAATGTGACCTAGAACCCATCAGGTATGAAATACATGTCGGATTAGAGCTTTAAAGTGGAAGAGTCAAGTGCAAGGATAAGCCGATGAAGCCGATCGGAGATCGAAGATCGCAGGAGGAGTAGCACAGTGGAAGGTTTGAGATGGAGATGAACCCGACGATAAATATGAATACAGGTGTATAGATTTTGAGATCTTCTTCTCTGTTTCGAAGTGGGATTTCGTGTATTTCATTTGTATTCTGTTAAAGTGTTGTTCGCGAGTCTTTTAAGTCTTAAGCGTTATTTAAATGCTTTCGATAGTCACATATCGGAGTCAGAGGGGTGATAAGAGCATATATGTGGTATGACCATGGCAAACTACGATGAGCGATTGTGATAAAGGCAAATATTGGGAAATGTGCACAGGTTGAGGAAAGGTGGAAAAAGGTATGTTATGCATGTTTTACGTGTATTCTTTGATAGGATAATTATAATGGATTAAAGCGTCGATATAAGGGTTTTAATGGATTTCCAATTATAACCCAAAGTTATAAAGTGGGGTTTGGTTATATGCGTGGCCATAGGAATTAATAAAGGTTTATGAGGATGTATTAAGTCCCGATAGAAAGGATTGGAAGGGCTAGACTTAATAAATAAATCATTCCACATGAATTCTAGTTAAGGGGTGCTTAACCCATTGTTCAGTTATAATGAATCTTTGAACGGATGGTCATATAAATTCTTGGGTAGAAAATGGTTTATATTGCATAGGTTTATGCATACTGTGGCTAAAGCAGGGGTAACCCTGCGTCAATTATGAACCCAAGGGAATAATATTAAACTCATGGGACTAATTTTATAAACCCAAAATTGTTAAACCCAAATATAAACACTACAAACACTAAAATAAACATGTTTTATTTTGATGGTGAGACAATCATTGTCACAATGTGACATTCAAACATGGTTGACCATGGTTTGCTATGATTGACAATGGTTGACCATGATTGATATTCTAAACCCAAAGGAATAATAAAACGAATGGATTAATACTAAAATCCCAAGGGATTATGAACCGAATGGAATAATATTAAACCCATGGGACTAATATTATAAACCCAACATTCGCAAACCCAAACATCAATACTACAAACACTAAAATAAACATAGTTTATTTTAATGGTGAGAGACTAAAATAAACATGGTTTATTTTCATGGTGAGAGAATCCTTGTGACAATGTGACATTCAACCATGGTTGACCATGGTTGTATATGATTGAAAATGGTTGACCATGATCGATATTATAAACCTAAGGGAAAAATAAACCCAAGGGATTGATACTATAAACCCCAAGGAACAATAAAACTAAGGGATTAATACGAAAACCCCAAGGGATTAAGAACCTAAGGGAATAATATTCAACCCATGGGACTCATATTATAAACCCAACATTGTTAAACCCAAATATAAACATAAACCCAAGGGATTAATACTAAAACCAAAGGGATTATGAACCCAAGGGAATAATATTAAACCCATGGGACTAATATTATAAACCCAAGATTGTTAAACCCAGATATAAACACTACAAACACTAAAATAAATATGTTTTATTTTGATGGTGAGACAATCGTTGTCACAATGTGACATTCAAACAATTTTGACTATGGTTTGCTGTGATTGATAATGGTTGACCAAGATTGATATTATAAACCCAAATGAATAAGAAAACAAAGGGATTAATACTAACTAAACCCAAAGGAATAATAAAACGAAGGGATTAATACTAAAACCCCAAGGAATTATGAACTAAAGGGAATAATACTAAGCCCATGGGACTAATATTATAAACCCAACATTGGTAAACCCAAATATCAATACTACAAACACTAAAATAAACATAGTTTATTTTAATGGCGAGACAATCCTTGTCACAATGCGATATTCAAACATGGTTGACCATGTTTAGCTAAGATTTATATCATAAACCTAAGGGAATGAAAAACCCAAAGTTTTGATATTATAAACCCAAATGAATAATAAACCCAAGGGATTAATACTAAAACCCCAAGGGATTATGAACCCAAGGGAATAATATTAAGCCCAAGGGACTAATATTATAAACCCAACATTCATTAACCCAAATATAAATATTACAAACACTAAAGTAAACATGGTTTATTTTCATGGTGAGGAAATCTTTGTCAAAATAAGACATTCAACCAAGGGACTAATATTATAAACCCAACATTGGTAAACCCTAATATAAATACTACAAATACTAAAATAAACATGGTTTATTTTGATGGTGAGACAATTCTTGTCACAATGCGACATTCAACCATGTTTGACGATGTTTGGCTATGATTGACAATGGTTTGCCATGATTGATATTATAAACCAAGGGGAATAATAAACCCAAGAGATTGATATTATAAACCCAGATGAATAATAAGCCCAAGTGGGGTTTGGTTATATGCGCGGCTATAAGAATTAATAAAGGTTTATGAGGATGTATTATGTCCCGATAGAAAGGATTGGAAGGGCAAGACTATGTGGTTGCCTATGATTGACAATGGTTGACCATGATCGATATTATAAACCTAAGGGAATAATAAACCCATGGCATTGATGTTATAAACCCCAAGGAATAATAAAACTAAGGTATTAATACGAAAACCCCAAGGGATTATGAACCCAAGGGAATAATATTAAACCCATGGGACTAATATTATAAAACCAACATTGTTAAACCTAAATATATACACTAAAACACTAAAATAAACATGGTTTGTTTTCATGGCGAATCAATCTTTGTCAAAATGTGACATTCAACCAAGGGACTAATATTATAAAACCAACATTGGTAAACCCAAGTATAAATACTACAAATACTAAAATAAACATGGTTTATTTTGAAGGTGAGACAATTCTTATCACAATGCGACATTCAACCATGGTTGATGATGTTTGGTTATGATTGACAATGGTTTACCATGATTTATATTATCAACCAAAGGGAATAATAAACCCAAGGGATTGATATTATAAACCCAAATGAATAATAAACCCAAGGGAATAATATTAAACCCACGGGACTAATATTATAAACTTCACATCGAGTAAAGGCAAATATCAATACTAAAAACATTAAAATAAACATAGTTTATTTTGATGGTGAGACAATCCTTGTCACAATGTGACATTCAAACCTGGTTCACCATGTTTGGCTACGATTTATATTATAAACCTAAGGGAATAAAAAAACCCAAATTTTGATATTATAAACCCAAATGAATAATAAACCGAAGGGAGTAATACTAAAACCCTAAGGGAATATGAACCCAAGGGAGCAATATTAAGCCCAAGGGACTAATATTATAAACCCAATATTCGCAAACCCAAATATAAATATTACAAACATTAAAATAAACATGCTTTATTTTCATGGTGAGACAATCTTTGTCAAAATGTGACATTCAAGCAGGGGACTAATATTATAAACCCAACATTGGTAAACCCAAATATAAATACTACAAACACTAAAATAAACATGCTTTATTTTGATGGTGAGACAATTCCTGTCACAATGCGACATTCAACCATGATTGGCTATGATTGACAATGGTTTACAATGATTGATATTATAAATCAAAGGGAATAATAAACCCAAGGGATTGATATTATTAAACCCAAATGAATAATAAACCCAAGGGATTAATATGAAAACCCTAAGGGATTATGAACCCAAGGGAATAATATTAAGCCCAAGGGACTAATATTATAAACCCAACATTTGTAAACCCAAATATAAATATTAAAATACTAAAATAAACATGATTTATTCATGGTGAGACAATCCTTGTGACAATTTGACATTCAACCATGGTTGACCATGATTGATATTATATTTACATGAGGTAATAATAAACCCAAGGGATTGATATGATAAACCCAAATGAATAATAAACCCAAGGGATTAATACTAAAACCCCAAGGGATTATGAACCCAAGGGAATAATATTAAACCCAAGGGACTAATATTATAAACCCAACATTCGTAAACCCAAATATAAATATTACAAACACTAAAATAAACATCATTTATTTTCATGGTTAGAAAATCCTTGTGACAATGTGACATTCAAGCATGGTTGACCATGGTTGGCTATGATTGACAATGGTTTACCATGATCGATATTATAAACCTAAGGGAATAATAAACCCAAGGGATTAATATGAGAAACCGAAAGGAATAATAAAATGAAGGGATTAGTACTAAAACCCCAAGGGGTTATGAACCCAAGGGAATAATATTAAACCCAAGGGACTAATATTATAAACCCAACGTATATAAACCCTAAGACAAATATTATAAACATTGAAATAAACATGATGGACCATCATTGATTTTCATATTGAGACAATCCTTATGACAATTCCATGTTGGACCATGGTCGACATCATAATAAACCATGTTTGACTCAGGAATAATAAACCCAAGTGATTGATATTATAAACCCAAGGGATTAATACTAAAACCCCAAGGGATTATGAACCAAAGGGAATACTATTAAACAAAAGGGACTAATAATATAAACCCAAGGGATTGATATAATAAACCCAAAGGAATAATAAACCCAAGGGATTATTATTTATTTTCATGGTGAGACAATCCTTGTCACAATGTGACATTCAAGCATGGTTGGCTATGATTGACAATGGTTTACCATGATCGATATTATAAACCTAAGGGAATAATAAACCCAAGGGATTAATATGAGAAACCCAAAGGAATAATAAAACGAAGGGATTAATACTAAGACCCCAAGGGATTATGAACCTAAGGGAATAATATTAAATCGAAGGGACTAATATTATAAACATTAAAATAAACATGATCGACCATCATTGATTTACATATTGGGACAATTCCTATCACAATTCCATGTTGGGCCATGGTCGACATTATCCGAAACCATGTTTGCCTCGGGAATAATAAACCCAAGCGATTGATATTATAAACCCAAGGGATTAATACTAAAACCCCAAGGGATTATGAACCTAAGGAAATATTATTAAACAAAAGTGACTAATAACAAAAACCCAAGGGAATTATGAACCCAAGGGATTGATAGAATAAACCCAAATGAATATAAACCCAAGGGATTAACACTAAAACTTCAAGGGATTATGAACCCAAGGAATTATTAATATTAAAAAGTTGAAGAACGAAGAAAACCAATAATTTGATATTATAAACCATTGGGAATTAATAAACCCAAGGGAAAAATATTAGAAACCAAAGGGATAAAAAATGGCAAGGGATTAATAGGAATTAATTTTTTAAACCCAATGGATTGATCAACCCACGTGACTATCAATATTATAAACCTAATGGATCAATAAACCCTCGGTACTGTTAATACGATGAAAGTAGCACGTCAATAAATTGAAGGAATAAACGTTGTAAATGTAAGGGATTAATATTAAACCTTAGGACTATTATTTAAACCTTAATATTGGGGATTAATAAAACAAAGGGAATAAATGATAAACCGAAGGAATTATTAATATTACAAACTTAAAGAAAAAATAAACCTAATCATTTAAAATTATAAACCCAAGGAAATAGCAAACCAAACCTAAGCCCTAAATCCATGGCATCAATATATAAACATAAATAATGCTATAACAGAAAAAAATAATAAAAAACATAAACCAAAACCAATATAAGAACCACATTGCAAACCATAAAGCACTAAAACATGATAAACCATCATTACATTAATAATAACACATTTATATCACTACATTATAAACAATAAATAGAATTTAAGCCATAAATACATTGATATCAATACATGAATGTATTAATAGTATAAATCTAAAGAATATTGATATAAACACCTAGAACATGAAATCCTAACAATAATATTATAAATGTAAACAATATTTTCATTTATGAAAGACGTGACCAAAGTGAAGGGATCCACAGAAAAGACCACAACAATTAGAAATGCAAGAGAAAGATATAAAATAGTAACACTCCCATTGGAGCAAAGCAACATAAATGAAAAAAGCACATCTAAATTGCACACATTGGATTTAAAGAAGAACATCATAATAGGACATTTTAAGACCAGAGATATACAATTTTGTACATAAAAACAACATTAGTGTTTCAAATAATCAATTTAACCAACATTGCAACCACAGAAGAACATTGAGTCTTAACATATATTTTTTGTTTTCTTTACATCAAATAATTCCACTACAAAATAATCGTGGCATTTTCTATAAACGTCATTGTTTGTTGCAGATTTAAATCCTAGCCTTTGGATCATAGATATCGGATCAATGAAATTCATTTATATGGTTTTAGTCCTGTAGGCGAAAATCCAAGTTACACTAAAAATTAGCAAAAACACTTAGCGGATTCGAAATCTGGATTTGAAATGTTATACAAGGAACTTTTGTAACTTGTTAGATTTGTGAACCATTACCTATCGCATCACAAGTTTCTTTAAGAGGAAGGCAGACCCCAAGTATTTATGAGTCGCGATTAGCGACTACCGACATATCGCATCGAAACATTTGAGTGGGGGAATAAGGCCTTAAGCCGGGGGGAAGCAGTGATTGCCGATAAGCGATCGATGTGATAAATTGCATCGGGAATTTAACAAAGGCAAGCTCCAGATCAAGACCCTTGCGAATTGCGACTTGCGACTTGCGATGATGCGATTTAATCTGGACCGTCGAATCAGTTAGATCATGATCTCCGATGAATCACACATATTTCTTTTTATAAAGCACAAATGCATTGTTTTGGCCTTGTGCCAAAGGCATTCCGGTTCTAAAAGAAAAAGGCAGAATTGTGTAAAAAGGGTGAACAATGGGGTGATTGTTGAGATTTCTTAAGCCCCTGTTTCCACCTGCGTCAATGACATTAATGACAGAGTGAATGGATCAGTAACTGCCTTGTAAATAAATGTTGAGATACACTACAACTAGACTTATGGTCCATTAAAAAAGACCATAACCTTCATTTTTGTACGAGTTAGTCATATCACAGAGAATTTATACACAATCGATTCCATTATTTTTTCTACGGGCTAGTCATCTCATTTGACTCAAAGGTGGTTCCCCCTCTTGGTATATGAAAATCTTGAAACGCTTCTCTAGTTCCCTGTAACTCATGATGAAAAAAACACATAAAAATTCAAATTAGATAAGTTCTACTAACAGTGATCGAAATCCATGTATTTAAGATATAATGAACCAATGTGTGTATATATATTTTTGAAATAAAGTTTTACTTTTGAACGGCACAAGCATTTTGGTAGATGTCGCTGGTTGGAACAGACAAATCCCCTGGCTTCGATTTATGTTCCCTTTATAAAATTGCTTTCCTTATGGCTACCTGAGTGTGTCTCAAGTCGATTTCCACCTTCAAAACATTACGCCTCCCCTTTTGCATTGCTTACCATGAATCCATCCACAAAAAAAAATTCAATTCAATTCTATTCCCATTTCTTAAAACCCATTAAATTAATAGAAAAATATTATAAAAGTATCGTAAAATATTATTAAAATTGGTTGACCCATCTAAATTTTTTCTCATAATACTATTGACTATTATCAATAAGAAAACAGAAAAGGATTCACCGATATTAGGTTCAATCACTTTATGGTCAGAGTTGTTGTTATAAGGAATTCTGCCAATTGATTCGATCGAGGGTGAGGGCGTTGGGGATTGGGATTCATGTATTTATATAGAGGGACCAGGCAAAGGAAATCCATGATTCTTTGCAAAATAAATGATAGAACCAGATTGACACGATAGGAATCGAGGAGCAAAAACTGGTGACGATTAATATATGAGTGAATGCTAGACTCCACTTCAAGTTACACAGTTCATCCATAACGGCCAGCCTTCATGGCATATCCCCTTAACAAGAGTTCTTCCCATGTCTTTGAGGGGATCATGCATTCATCTGTCAAATCTCTGCAACTGTATCAATTTGCATTACATGCATAGTTCCCGACATACACTATCTTACATTTTCGGGACATACACTATGTTACATCCCTCGAGCGAAGCTTCATCTAATGTGTCGCTCCATCTAATGTGTGGTTATCTACATGGAGGAGGCCAATTGAAACGGTAAGTGATGGCTATATGAAATTGAAACTGTTAGTGATTGCCACGCTAAATCAATGTCTTACATCCCTCTGGCCACGTTTCATATAGGAGAATTGAAACGGTGAGTGATGTCTAGGCGGAATTGAAACTGTTGGTGTTCCTAAGGTAATTAAAATGGATGCTGACGGTGATTCATACATTTCAAAACCATTTTTAATCTTTTCACCTCGTCTTAATCATAATAGGTGGCGATTAATAGATGGTATGGTAAATTTTTAATCATTCTTTGTAAAAGATTAATTTAAGTATGCTTTAAACATGTGATTTAGACATGCAAGTAAGTTAGTGGTGTGAACTCTATCCATTGATATAGTGATAACCACGAGAATATACTGGAAGCTTTCAATTTAGGCCATCCGATCAAAAAGATTGATTAAGAAAATGATTAAAGTGCCCAACTCCAATAGGAGGGATGCCTATCGGTGTAATTATTAATCGTTTGATAAGAAAATACTTTTAGTTTTACCTTTGAAAAGTCATACAAATAACTTTATAGATAACAATTTTTTATTTATTTTTTTAGGGTTATTTATTCAAAATCAATGTAACTTTCTTTTTATATTTAAAATAAAATAAAATTATATGATGATGGTTCATTACTATCAAATTGTTTCTTATGATTTAAAAAGAAAAAAGTGGTAACTAAATGTATAGTTTTTCTTAATTAGAATTTAGCAAATACAATTACCTTTAAGGTTATAATTTTCAATTAATCAAATTGTATTTTTGAATATATAAATGCACTTAACATCTTGAAATTTTTTTAGGTATTCAAATTGCATAGACTCAAAAATTTGAATCTACAATTTCAACAAATTCCAGATAGAATTTAGAGAAAATTGTTCTCAAAATCTGTCCAAAAAAAGCCAAACTTTGAATTTTTAGACTATGCTACAAGGAATAACTTAGTTTTCTCTGTAATTGTAACAAATATTTGAAACTGTGATTTAATGTGGACTTATGCAAGTCATTTTAATTGAAGTTTCTTTTCATCTTTAAACGTTTTAGGTAAATTTTATTTTCATATTTAACCCTCTTACTATCATAAAGTCTTTCCACCTATGAAGTTTTAGGAATTGTCCAATGTTTTATTTTAGCTATGTTGGTTTTTTAGCATTGTGTATATTTTTTTATCCTTGTAATTTCTTAATTTTCTTTCATCCTCTAATTCATTATCACACCAAAACTATTATTTAAATTTTGATAAATAATGTATTAAATATTGTTGTTAGACATTTTACATTTTCCCTAATGATTTAACAATGTTGGACATATTTATGTTGCTAGAGCAATAGGTCGTTGTGATTGGAATTTCAAATAATCTTATCATCCCTCTTGTCTTCCATGATTTTAATATTTGTTCTTGTGTAATAGGTACGTAATCATAATTGTTATCTCAATCAAGGAAAGACTTACATCTATGAGAAGGGTACATAAATGTTCTTTTAATTATAAGATTATAAGTTATAAAACTCGTGGATCTATTCTATCTCAAGTAATCTTATCATCCCTCTTGTCTTCTATGATTTTTTTTTTTTTCTTGTCTAATAGGTACCTAATCATAATTGTTATCTCAATCATGATTTTAATATTTGTTCTTGTGTAATAGTACCTAATCATAATTGTTATCTCAATCAAGGAAAGAATCACATTTATGAGAAGGGTACACAAATGTTCTTTTAACTATCAGATTATAAGTTATGAAACTCATGGATTTATTCTATCTCAATTAATATTATCATCCCTCTTGTCTTCCATGATTTTAATCTTTTTTCTTGTCTAATAAGTACCTAATCATAATTGTTATCTCAATTAAGGAAAGACTCGCATCTATGAGAAGGGTACACAAATGTTCTTTTAATTATAAAACTCGTGGATTTATTATATATATTTCTCCATGATTCTCTTAAGATACTATAACCCCACACATCACAACCATATAAGATAATAAGAGTGATGACATTATTAAATATGAGTTTATCCTTATCCTATATAAAAAAAAATTACTACCTCACAACTCCTTTCTAGTAATTTTTCCACTCTCCATTTAATATTTTCTCAATGTTGTAGTTCCAATAAAGCTTGTGATGAAGATTCATTTCAAGATATTAATACAAAGTAAATTTCTTCACATTCTTCACATACACAAAATTAGTGTAAGTAATATTTCCATATATCATTATCATAACCTTGTCATATGCAAAATTAGTGTAAGTGATATTTTCATATATAATTATCATCACCTTTGTTTTGTAATAGTTAACACTCATACTAGAGTATAATTACTTGCAAATTTTAGTTTCTTATTGAGATCATAGGGATCCCTAGCCATAATAATATTATTATCGACATAAAGAAAGATAATTACTATATCAACTAAAATCAAGAGGGTACAACCTACTTCTTCCAAATAGAGTTATAACCTATTAACATATATTCCAAAAAATAAAACAGGACAAGGAACAACCTTGCTTAACCCATAGATAGTACAATTAATTTATACCAACCAACCCCTTGTTCCGAAACTTGAAAATAACATCCTCTAACAAGCTTACATAAGACTTCTCAATTTGAAAGGAACTTTTAGTCACTATTTACTTACATTAAATTGATGGAAAATATAGTGCAATGGGATTTCTAGCAATGCATTGACATAAGAATAAGAACGTGTATGCATTATTAGTAATGTGATTGTATTCCTAATACTATAGCCTTAATGTTGCTTATTGCAATATTACATTTTTCAAGAACACATGCACATTCTCAAAAGCATGGGTGCATTATTACGAATGAACACACTTTTAATAATGCACTAGTACTTTTAGGAGATGCATGTGCTTTCAAGAATGAAAGTTTTCTTTTAGTAGTTTCATGTGATTTTATGATTAAGTTAGTTTTCTTAATGTATAATTATCAATGTGAGTATATCAATGCTATTAGAGGTTTTGAGCATTAAATTTGAGTACTATGGTTTTTAAATGGGCGGAATTTACTTATATGATGAGGAAGATAGGATAGGATGTAATTCATTTAATTTTAAGATTATAAATTATAAAACACTTTTGAATTTGCTTTATCTTTTTCCATGAATCTAGAGATGTCATAGTTTCACAACTATATAAGATAATAGGAGCGATGAGATTTCCAAATGGGTTTTTTCTTTCTTTCCCCTGGGAAAAAGTCGTAATTTCTATTATGTATTAAGAAATTACATTTTGCAGATGCCGAAGCATATTCATATGGAGGCAGCATTGCCTGTCGAGATCAAAAAATAACTGTAGAGTAGTCCAAGATGTCTCCATGCAGGGAGCATTTCCAAAAACGAAAACACTGATAGGTTTGTCAGAGATCAAAATTTGTCTGTGCTCTTCGCAGAGAGCAATATATATGTTGTATATAAACAAAATAGAGTTGAACTGAAACCATGTCTAGACAGTGTCTATGTACATACTATAAACAAAAGCTACTCTGAAATATAGTGTGGGCTTCATAGCCTCTCGTCCATGTGATCGTCAAAAGGTCTGTGGTAGTGCTGGTAGTATGAGCCATCTATTTCCTCCTGGATCAACCAGTCTTCTCCTTCTCTATGCGCGGCCTCTTTGGAGAGCTGGTCGGCGACGGTGTTTTGCTCCCTGTAGACATGTTGGCAAACAAAAGATTCAAAAGCAGTAGTCAATCTCTTTGCCTCATCAAGAATGTGCCTCAAAGAAAATGCATGACAATGGGATGCATCATTCAGCCAATTGCAAACAATTTTAGAGTCTCCAAATAGTTGTAAGTGTCTGCATTGTTTATGGATAGCAAAATGGATGATGTGTTTGGCGGTACACAGTTCAGCAAAATTATTTGTGCCTCTACCAAGATTGATTTGTAGCTTGAAACAATGCCTCTCGTTGAAATGGAGGATAGCACCACCCCCACAGCCCGCTTCTTGGGTTGAGCCATCAAAAAAAGCCCATGGTTTTGATATATCAATGGGTACAGGTCTGATGATGTGAGGCGGGGCGGGAGGATCCTCTTCAGGTAGCATATTATAATCTGCAACCGTGTGGAGGACGATGGAAGGCCAATGAGGGGCTTTAAGATTAAAGATTGACTGGTTCCGCGCGATCCAAATGGCCCAGCATGCCAGCAGAGGCATATTAATAGCTTTTCCAGAGTGATTTTGGCACCAGGCATTCCAGGCTTCCGAGAGGTTGTTACCATGCCATTCTTTCAATAGCGGGATCTGTAAGGTGAGAGATTTCCAGAATTGATTAGAAGAGCTGCAAAATAGGAATAAATGATCGGTGCTTTCTTCTGCGTTATGACAGAGGTGACATCGAAAGGGTCCATAAAAGGACCTCTTCATGAGATTGGTGCCAGTGGGAATTTTATCGAATAGGATGTTCCACATCAACAATCTTGTCCGGGGGGCTGACTTAAGCTTCCAGAGCGCTTTCCAGGTGGGAAGTATTTCCGGGGGTCTATAAGGTTCCATGAGCCTTAGATATCCAAGTTTTGGTGTATAGACTCCATGCTTGGCGAACGCCCAAAAGATCTCATCTGGTCCATCAGTGAGCCTGATGTGAGCTTGCGATAGTGCGGTTGTATACTCCGACCATTCGTTTGTCCACTGTGCAGGCACTTCCAAAGCTTGGGTAGATAACCAAGCTTGCTGAAGGAACGAGGAGTTTGCACGATCTCCAATATGTTTGATATGAGTAATCCCTCTGTCCTGGAGATGTCTAATTAGATCAGCAGATAATCTATGGGCATTTCCACATCCAACCCATGGATCCAGCCCGATGCGAACAGCGCTGCCATCCTTTATGCGCCAAGTGATACCATCTCGGAGCAGAGGTAAGGTGCCGATGACTGCTTTCTAGATATTGGAAATCTGGTTATTGGTGCCATGCTGTGTACAGATCCAGTCCAATACGGTCTGTGGTTTGATGTATTTAGCATATGCGACTTGAGACCAGAGACCATCTGAGGTAAGTAGCCGCCATCCGAGCTTAGCAGCCAAGGCTTTGGAGAAGGAGTCCAACCTCTTGATGCCCCATCCTCCCCATCGCTCGGGCTTAGCAATGGTGTCCCATTTTACCCAAGCGAAGAGTCTCCCCTGCTGTTGTCCTTTCCACAGGAATCTGCAGCAAATACTTTGGAGCCTATTCAAAATGCCTTTTGGAATCCAGGCTAGTGCCATCCAATAGACTGGTGTGGCTTCAATGACAGCTTTGATGAGAACTAATCTGCCTGCACGTGAGAGGTATTGATGGTACCATACCTGTAGCCTCTTTTCCACTTTTGCAATTAGCCATAACCAGTCAGCGATTCTGTAGCCAGATGGTTTTAGTCTGAAGCCAAGGTGCTTTATTCCATCCTTCAGATTCAATAGAGCAAAGGAAAAGCGTTGAGTGACAAAGGCAGATTCATGAATGGAGCAGCCTACCATGGTGATTATGGATTTGTTTTCATTTATCTTCATTCCAGTGGCTTGCTGAAATAGGAGGAAGGAATTGTGAAGCGAAGTGGAGTCGCCAATGCTGCCATTTAGGAAGATCAATATGTCATCAACGAATAACAGATGTGTGAGGAAGAAATTGTCCACAATTTTGATGCCAGTCACTTGATGCCTATCTCTGGCTGATGAGATAATTCTGCTTAATCCTTCCATGATCAGTAAGAATAGCAGGGGTGAGAGAGGACATCCTTGTCTAAGTCCTCTCTCAGATGTGAAAAAGGAGGTGGCTTCCCCATTGAGTAATACACTGTAGGATACATCAGTGATGCAACTCATCGTCCATTTAATGAAGCCAAAGGGGAAACGAAGATGAGTTAGCAGCAGCCTTAAATATAGCCAGTTGTTCTGTCAAATGCCTTAGAGAGATCCACTTTAAGGATCATTCCTTTCTGTTTTTTGATCTGTAGGGAGTGCATAAGTTCTTGAGCAGTGGCGATGGCTTCATGGATCTGTCTTTGATGCAAGAAAGCGAATTGTTCGGAGGATATGTGATGCGAGAGGATGGGCTTGAGGCGATTGGCGATTATTTTGGCAATGACCTTATAGAGGCAGTTGCAAAGTGAGATGGGGCGAAAGTCATCGAAGGAGGACGGGGCATCGGATTTAGGAATAATGGCGATGAAGGTGGATTTGATAGCTGAGGATATCCTACCTCTCCTCCTACTATCTTCCACAATCTTCAGAAGGTCATTCCCCAAGATGTCGAAGAAAGAGATGTAGAATTCTATGGTCCACCCATCTGGGCGAGGGCTCTTATCTTTCTTGAACCATTTTAGTGTAGCTTCCAGTTCCTCCATGGTTACTTCCTTCTGAAGCTCATCCGACTCATCTTGATCAACATATCTGGGAAAGAGTTCAGCTACTCTCATAATTTCCATAATATTAATGACTCCAGGAGTGGAATAAATGCCTCTAAAGTGCTCAGTTGCCAGTCTGGCCAGGTTCTGTTGTGATGTAATAGTGTGGCCTTGATTATCCTTTAATTCCCAAATAGTGTTGATGGCTTTGCATCCATTGGCGAATTTGTGATAAAATTTAGAGTTATTGTCTCCCTCAGAGAGCCAGATAGCCCTGCTCCTCAGCCTCCAACTTTCTTCCCTTTCTTTCAGAATTTGAGAGCATTTTGCGATGAGAGAGGTGTAGTGTTCCTTGCTCTCCTGTGTGGGGAAAGTCCCAGATGATGTTTCCTCAAACTCCGCAATGACATGTTCCGCCTCTTTCAGAGTGTGATTATCTTGGATTCGCTTTTGGTGAGCCCAAGTTTTGGTGATCTGCTTGAGTTCAATAAGTTTTCTGACAAAACCCGTAGAGAGTTCCTCCTCTTCCCTGATGGGATTATTCTGCGAGTAATTTTGGACCAGCTGAATGTACGAGGGGTCCAGAAGCCAACAAGCATTAAATTTGAAGGGGCTCTTGATTTTGTGATTAAGGTCTTCAGCCTCTAGGAAGAGAGGCCTGTGATCGCATATGCCACCGAATTCGACCCATTCGTGGAATCTGGGGAGGCTGTTATACAGGGTTTCCTTAATAAGAAAACGATCGAGCCTCCTGGCCAAACTCTGATCCCCACTCCTATTATTTGCCCAGGTGTATTGTAAACGAGCAGAAGGAATGTCTACCCAGTGATGATCCTCCAATAAGGTGGAGAGGGTATCGGAGAGGGAGTTGACCTGTGCCATATGCCCCCATGATTCACAGAAGCCCAGGGAAAAATTCAAATCCCCTCCCAATATGATGTTATCAGCTTGTAGAAGTTCAGATTCCAATAGAGATCTCCAGTAGTTGGCATGGTCTGTGCATGGGCTGTAGATGTTGATGATGCACATTTCTCTTTCCATAGAGTGGACAAAAATGTCAAGGCCAATGAATCCCCTGCCTCCCCAGAGATTTCGAATATCCACAGCCCTGTTGGAGACCTCGATAGCCAATCCACCGGATCGCCCAGACGCATCCAGAGCATGGATGGTCCAGTTAGGGAGCCAGGAAGAGAGGGTATGTATAAGGGGTTCAGCCAAGCAGAGGGTTTCTTGCAGGAAAAATATGTCCAGTTGAGTCGAATTAAGTAACCTCCTGAGCGCTAGTTTTTTGGATGAGCTAGCAAACCCTCGGCAGTTAAATGATAGAACCTTCATGAGGGGAGGGGAAGAGGGCCATCCTTTGCTCTAAGCGCCCTAAAGATAGTCTGTTGTCGCCCGAGGGCGACCTCTTCATCGGCAGTGTGCCTAGCTTCGGTGATGTGGGAGGGTCGACCCGGGAGGTCTTAAGTGAGGAAGGGACACTCACAGAGTCGAGACCAACAGCGTCAGGACCCTTGTCCCTCGCCCGGGATCGCAGCGAGTACCGAGGGGATTTCTGAGACGATCGGATGGAAAGGGAAGCGAGGGTCGATGTGATCAATAGAGGAGGGGCCAACGGAGGAGGGAGTGGTAGGGAGCAAGTGAGGGGAGAGTGAGAGGGGGATAAATGTGGAGTGGGAGATGATAATGTGGGAAGAGGATCAGAGCTAGGAGGGAGAGGTGATATGCCCAATGCAGTGCAAGATGCATGAGATATCAAAGAGGGGGGAGATGAAGACATACCCGAGTTCGCTGTGTCCTCTTGCTGTGGCGCTGATAGCACACGAGCTGTTGATGTAGTAGGAGGTGCGTCTGGGACAGTGTCAGTATCAGCGGCCGCAAGAGAGCTCTGTGGGACACCATCTTCCTGTTCGTGAAATTGAGGCTCTGGATGCTGATCAGGTTGCTGTAAAGGGGAGGTGTCCTGGGGAGGGTCGACTCCAACTTCATTGCCGATCCTAGGCCCTTTCCGGAGGAGAGGGCAGTCCCTGTAGAGATGCCCTACTTTGTGGCACCTGTGGCATCGATAGGGAATGCCCTCGTAATCAATGATCTGTCTGCGAGCTGAGTCTCTCCACTGTATAGTAATGTGCTCATAAAGCCCGCCTCTGGTGTCCATGTTGATGAGGATCCTGGCATAAGCCATCATGCCAGTCTGATGATAGGATTTATCATAGCCCATGAATGTGCCAAGTGCATTACTAATACGTTTGAATATATCTTCAGACCAGTATTGGAGAGGTAATCCTGGGAGCCTAATCCAAACTGGTCCAATACCTATCTGCTCTGTCTCAGGGTCGAATAAGGGTGTCCATCTCTTAAGGAGCACAGGAGCATGCTCAAAATGCCAGTAGGAGGACAAGACCCAATTTGTGTGGTCAGCACGAGCAAACCTCAGTGCGAACCATCCCCTCACGAATGTCTGCACATGAGGGATGTTCACCAAATGATGCCCCCAAACTTCAGTGGCCCAGGTCTTCAATTGTGCTGCCGTGTAGCTGCGCCCCCTGATGCGACCAACCAAGACCCGATCTGCAAAGTCCATCGTTTCTCCCCACCGAATATCCTCTTCCAGTCTGAGAAAAATATCGTCCTCCTTGGATTTGAAGCACTTATATTTCCGTTTAGGGCCGCGCGGGGGAGGGGGGTTCTGAGGCTGACCAGGAGGCGGAGTGGTAGCATTCAAAGGGGCCGAGATCTGATGAGAGACAGGGATTCCGGAGCCAGAAACAAAAGGGGGGCCCGAGAGCGGGGGTACGACAGTGAAGCTACCGGAGAAATGACCAAGGGAGACCGCGGGTCCGGCGGAGGAGGAAGGCAGAGAAGGGTTATGCGGCAGACGAGAAAATGAGCCAGCTTCTGGGAAGTCTAAACCAGGGTTAGGGTTTAGGCAATCGGAGACAAAACCGAGGGTTGCCGAAGAGTGAGGCGGCGTAGAGAGGGCTGGCCAGGTAGGAGGTTCGTCTGGAAGGACCACAGGCTGAGCCCTCGACGATTCACCGAAGGAAAACTGTGAGAAATTTCCGGGGAATTCAGAGTTGAAAATACCTTCTGAGGTGGCATATGGAGATCGCCAGATGGGGACCCCTTCCAATGGGTCAGAAAAATAATCAACAACCTCCAGATCCTCCATGGCCAGCTGCACCTCGGGACGGCGGACACCTTGTGGAGTAGAGAATCCCAGGGAAAAAGACAGGTTGCAGTTACAGTTGACGGACCGTGCAAGGTAAAAAATGTAAACCGTCACAGGTAGGAACGGAAGGCACGGCGCAGTGTTCCCCCGGCGCGAAGCTTCGAAACCAACAGAGGCAGTGTAACGGAGGAGGATAGGCGATGACTGTGGTAGCGGCGAGAGTAACGGAGGGCGACGCGGTTACTGCAGCTTCAGGGTTCAGTGAAAACCCTAACCAAACCCCTCACGCGCAATAACCTGACCCGACATCTTCAGAGCCTGAGCCTGTGTAACTCCAGGGTAAATTATTATTAATACCATCGGTTTTTTCTTATTCTATAAACAAATTTATTGTCATTTAGAGTTTTTCCCAAATCATAATAAAATTTCCAGCACCCACATTTCCTTTTCTCAATATTATAGTTTCAATTAAATTTACAATGAAAATCGATTCGAGAGGTATTTATTTGAAGTTACTTTCTACGTGTTATCATACCAAAAAAATTAGTACAAGTAATCATTTTAGATTTTATTATTATAACCTTATTTTGTAACTGTTAATACTGACACTTACCGCAGAGCTAAAATATTTAAAAATTTTAATTATTTATAGACATTAAGAATAATATTACCAACATAAAAATAAGAATGATGATTACATCCAAACAGCCTGAGTGCTATATTAAACTCTTTCATACAGAATAGTTGTGACTATTCCTTATGTTTGATCATTTGATATTAGTCTAGGGCATAGAGATTTATGACATCAAACGTTCTAGGATTTCTCCATGACAACAACATATTAGTAACTGGATTGATCAGTTTCTTGGGAAAACGTCTTTTAGGCATTAATTTTATTCTTACTTATATTTGGTTTTCATGATTATATAATTTTTTTGTACTTATATTTGGTTTTCTTGATGATAATGAAGCTATTTGCAACTTGTTTATTTGGTATATTTCTCGAGTAGAAAATCTTATGTAAATAACTGAGGATAACACACATTTTTGTTTTGTGAATGATGGAAGATTTCAAATTCTATGACTATTGATCTTCTTCGCTAAGTTTCTTGCACTATGAATGGTGTTGAGCTGTTGAAGACTTTAAGGCATAACATAGACAACTTTGAAAATTGTGCTTCATAAAGCTGCTCCGGTTGTGGGAAACATTGCAGCAAATCATAATCATGGAATTCAGAAGGGGAGTGAGAGATCGTATCTCTCCGAGATTTTGGATTCCAATGTAAATAATGTAATGTAATTAAAGAAATGTTTTTAAATATTACAATATGTTATAATATGTTTGGTTTAAAGTTAAGTATTAGTATAGTTAAATGGGTAATGAATGTTGGTAGCTTTAAGATATTGATATAGGAAAGATGTTAGGATATTCCGACACATAGGAAATAGTTAAGTATAACTTGGTCTAGTGTAGAGTTAGGTAAAGTGTGTTTCTTTACTATATACTTTTGTAACTTACAATCCAAAGGTCATGATATGTTCTAGACACGAAGTGATCTCATAGTTCATTCTCTCCTTGGTATTACCGAAACATGATCCATGGCTTAACACTCGATTGGTCCATGACCTCTATTTAAAGAGCATGGAGGGTCATTTGTAAGATAACCGTTCATGATAGAAGCTTATGTAAATTTTCTTTCTTTTACATTAATAAATTGCCTGAAGTGGCCACGTTGGCTCAAGTCGTGGATTGTTTCCCTCTTTTAGGTGTTTTAACCACGTCAATAATACTAGTGTATTGATTTGTGATCTGTTTTTGAGTGGTTTACTTTGGTGTTCTATATGAGGAACTTACCCTGTAAATTCCTACATGGTATCAGAGTTACTTAAGGGCTGCATTCTTGGTGATCCAAATCCAAAGCCGGTACAACTGCATCTGACTGTTGTTTCCTAGGTCTACTATTTCTGACCACTTTCGGCCCAAGAGGACTACTCTATTGTGTTAGGAGCATACATTCCAGTGAGGAACCCCTTTCGTTTCATGCGAAAAGATTACTGGTAGCACTAGCTACATCAATTTTAAGATCTGGAGGTATACAATCTTTATTTGCGGTTTAAGTTAGTTATCTCTCTATTTATTTCAGTTTATTTATCTCTCTATTTTTTATTACCGGATCTATACCTTTCATTTATGCATATGCTCTTTGCCCCACGACTCTGTGCGATTTGGGAAAATCAGAAATAGAAAGGAAGGATTATCCTCACGCGTATGCTATTTTCCGTGCGCTTTAGTATGATCTCGAAAAATCAGAAACATTGAAGAAAATATTTAGTTTCTGGCGAAAGCTAACTTCAAGCCATAACGTTTCCTTTTTTTTTTGCATGTCCATGTTGGGTTGTGTGGTTTTTTGTTTTGTAGGCAAGGGGGGGGGCTTTTCAAGTAAGCACACACCTCAAAGCTTTAGTGACAAAAAAAAATTTAAAAAAAACCCTTCCTCTTTTCCAAAAATTACTAACCTTTTAAACTAACTCACTTGGTCCAAAGTTACTTTATGAGAATAGAGGTCTTCGGTTTAAGTCTTTCCTTTTGTTGAGTTACTTTTTAAAAAACACATGTAACTTATGTCTTAAAGTTGCTTTATGTAAAAGTGTTCTCACCCATTATAAAAAGTGAGTCACTTACAATTCTAAAGTCTCTTTATCTTTTATTTAAGTTACAATTTAGTGAGTAGCTCATAAAGTACTATTGTAAAGGTGACTTTCACTTATTTATAAAAGTCACATAACTTTTCGTAAAGTGAGCTAATTAGATTAAGTTTGGAAGGGGGGGAAGGGGGAGGAGGGCGCGTGAAGGCGATTTTTTTTAAATATAACATTATCATTCACTTTCACAGATTCATGCACTTCAATGACATTTTCAACAACTTTTCTTCAAAAAACCATAACTTCTTCATTCAAAAGCTGTTTTCAGAGCTATTTTATTTTAATCGACCAAATTTTTCGAGATATTTCCATTGGAACACTTAGTTTCAGCATATACAGCTTTGGTTTCTGTTAAAATGGAAAGTCCATGCCAAGTTATTCTTGACAACACCAACTACTTCCAATGGTGGTCCTACATTGTGGATTTACTTAGAAGTAAAGGTTTTTACAGAATAGCCTTAGGCCAAGAAACTAAACCTAAAGATGAAGATAAGGTAGCCAAATGGGAAAATAGGCAAGATCAAGCATGTGGGTTTATAGGGATGTCTATTTCTCAAGACCTTAGATTCCATATCACAGAACTTGATACCCCTAATGAAGAACTGAAACAACTCACTAAAATTTTTGGAATTAAAAATGAAATTAGAGCCCATCAACTCGAAAATGGGTTGCTTACTTTGGACCCCAATAATTTTTCTTCCATTGAAGATTTTTTGTCCAAGTTCAAGACCCTTAGACTTCTCTTGGAAGGTGTTAAGGTTAAGAAAGAGGATGGTAGCCTTATCTATTCCATTCTTACTAAGTTGGGACCAACCTACTCTATGTTTGTTTCCACCTTTCATTCTATTAGAGAAGCCTTTATTTCTCAAGGACAAGACTACAACTCCCCCTTTTTGATGCCTTTTGTGATTCTTTAATAAGAGAACAAGAAAAAGTCTTACATCTTGGTCTTATTAATCTTGGAAACTCTTCTAAGAAAGCCTTAGATTCCCAACAACAACCAAATTCAATGAATCCTAAGAAGCAGTATCCTAAAAAAATGGTCTTAAACAAAACAAGGGTTCTTAGCAATTTCGGTCTCAAAATGAAAAATCAATTCAACAAAATGATAAGGCAAATAAAAACAAAGGGAATAAGAATGATAGACATTGTAACTTTTGTAATCAAGATGGCCACTTAGAATCCAAATGCTTTAAGAAGATGGAAGCCTTGGAAGCAACAATGAAGAAGCATAACATCCATTTGGAGCACTCTTCACCTTCAATTTCATCTTCAGGAATATCACTATTTGCATGTTGTTCTCAAGAATCTCAGTTTGGTTATGCACTAAATGTATCTTCCTCCTCTCATTCTCCTGAGTGGCTCATTGATTCTGGAGCTTCTTATCACATGGCCAAAAACAAAGCCATGTTTTCTTCTTTAAATGATTGTAACACCAAAAATATATATGTTGGTGATGATAGATCTTTTAATGTTGTAGGGACTGGAACTATTCATATAGACAATGGTAAATTTAATGATGTATTATGTGTTCCAACCTTATCCTGCAACATTCTATCTGTATATCAGATAACTCATTCAGGTGAAGGTAAAATTGTTGGATTTTCACCTCATGATGTTGTAATTAAGGACCTAAGAGATTCTACAAGGTTGTATAAGTTTAAAAAATTTGGGTCATCAACTCTTTCCTCAATATTCGTTGCCCATAATAATGAAGTGAGCAAACTTTGGCATGAGCGATTTGGTCACTTAAATTATCGTTCCCTTCAAAATATATGTAAAAAAAATATGGTGACAAGTCTTCCTATGGTATCTTGCAGAGATGGTGTTTGTTTCGGATGTGTACTTGGAAAACATCATCCGGATAGTTTGGAAAAACATGCCTCTTGGCATGCCTCAGCCCCTTTATAGCTTGTGCATAGTGATTTATGTGGTCCACTTCCAGTTGTTTCATTCTCTGGATACAAGTATTTCTTAACTTTCTTTGATGATTTCTCTAGATGTGTTTGGGTATACCTTTTAAAACTCAAGAGTTAAGTATTTAACATGTTCTTGGCCTTTAAGTCCTTTGTTGAGAAATAATCTGGACATCAAATTCTTAAGCTAAGCTTTGATAATGGCGGAGAATATGTTAACAACAAATTCATCAACTTTTGCACTGAGAATGGAATTCAAATGCAACATATGGTTCCATATACTCCACAATAAAATGGTTTAGTTCAAAGGAAGAATCACACATTAAAGGAAATGGCTAATTGTATGCTTCAATCTAAAGAACCTAGTCTTAATTTTTGGGCAGAAGTAATTAACTGTGCAAATTACATAGTAAATCGAACTCCTACTAAGGTTTTAAAGAATATCACTCCATAACAAGCATGGAGCTCAATTAAACCAGATGTAAGTCACTTTCGTGTTTTTGGAAGTGAAGCATGGGGCCATATTCTAGATGAGAAACATAAAGATTTAAAACCTGAGAGTGAAAAATGTATTTTTGTTGGATATTCTGAAGATGTCAAAGGATATAGAATTTTTTCACCTAAGTCCAAAATTGTTATCATTAGAAGAGATGTAAAGTTTGCTGAAAATATATCAGCCTACAAGCCTTGTTCAGCAGATGTGCCACCTCTCTCTATCCCTTCTACTTCTAAGAATATATCTTCTTTAGATGATGACAATGATGATGGCAATCCTCCCCCACCTTCTTAGGATCCTCCTTCAGCTCCCCAGCTTCCAAAATGGGTCTATGCTACTCGCGATGCAGCGGGTTCTCTTCCAGGTGATCCTACAGATCAATGACGTACACGTTCTCAATTCGATAGAGCCTCTTCTTTACTGGCTCAAGATTCAACGAATTATGATCCTGACACCTTTACAAAAGCTTCAGCCAATCTAGATTGGGATGCAGCTATGAATGAAGAATATCATTCACTATTGGCAAATGATACATGGGATTTTGTTCCTCTTCCAAAGGGACGAAGACTTGTTAGATGAAAATGGGTTTACAGAACCAAGTTTGGACCAGATGGAAAAGTTGATAAACACAAAGCTTGTCTTGTTTCTAAGGGTTTTTCACAAGTTGAAGGCATTGACTATACTGAAACCTTCTCCCCTATTTCCAAAATGAACTCTATCCACCTTGTTCTTTCCCTTGTTTCCTCTTTCATATGGGAATTCCATTAGATGGATGTTAAATCTGCCTTCTTGCATGGGGACTTGCATGAAGAAATCTATATGGAACAACCTCTTGGCTTTATACAAACAAAATCCAGCCTTGTATGTCGGCTTAAGAAATCCCTTTATGGTCTCAAGCAAGCCCCTCAGGCTTGGTATGCCAAAATGGATAGCTTTCTTTTAGATACTGACTTGTCTAGGTGTCATTCTGACAATACTGTCTACACCAAGAAAGTGGGTAAATCTCTTATCATTCTTGTTATTTATGTTGATGATCTTATCCTTACTGGCAGTGATCCCAACCTTATAAACCATGTGAGTTCTAGCCTTAAAAAAATAGTTTGAAATGACAGACTTATGATACTTGCATTATTTTCTTGGTCTTTAAGTCTTGCAATCCAAGGAAGGTATTTCCCTTTCCCAGTCCAAGTATGCTTGTCATATTCTACACCACTTTCACATGGAATATTGTAAGCCGTCCCCTTCTCCCTTTCAGTCTAGTGCCGAACTTCCAGTCACTTGTACTTCCCCTGAAGTTGATGCTACCTCAACTTGTAGGAAAACATTTGTATTTGACCCATACCCGTCCTGACCTTCCCTTTGATGTTGGCCTTATTGCTCAGTTTATGAAAAACACACTTGAAATTCATTGGAAAGCAACTAAAAGAATACTTCATTATGTTCGAGGTACAATTCATTTTGGGATTCATTACAGTGTAGAAGCATCTCCTCTATTGGTTGGTTTCATTGATTCCAATTGGGCTGGTGACCGTGATGATCGGAAGTGTACCACAAGTTATGTATTCACTCTTTGTTCTAGACCTATTACATGGGCTTGTAAGAAACAAAGTGCCATTTCTCTTTCTTCATTAGAAGCAGAGTATCATGGTACCGTAGAAGCTAGTAAGAAAGCCTTGTGGCTTCGTCAGATCCTGTCAGAGTTTGGCTTTCAGTAGCAGCATCCAACTACACTTTGGTGTGATAATCAAAGTGTCATTCAACTATGCAAATATCTAGTCCAACATCAATGCACGAACACATTGAACTACACATGCACCTCATCAGAAAACTCATTCATGACCATGTTCTTGAAGTGAAATATTGTTCAACAGATGATCAAGTTGCAGCCATCTTTACAAAGGCTCTCACAGAGGCGAATTTTACTAAACTTCGATTTATGGTTGGAGTTTAGGAAGTTGTCACTAAGGGGGGATAGGCTCTAATGCCTCATTCCTTCTCCTATTGTGTCATATTTGTACATCCTTCAATCCTATCCGAAGTTGTTCTTAAGGGAGGATGTAGAGTTAGGTAAAGTGTGTTTCTTTACTATGTACTTTTGTAACTTACAATTTGATGGTCACGATATGTTCTAGACATAAAGTGATCTGACTTTTCATTCTCTCCTTGATATTACGGACACTTGATCCGTGGCTTAACACTAGATTGGTCCATGACCTCTATTTAAGAGCATGGAGGGTCATTTGTAAGGTGACATTTATGAGAGAAGCTTATGTAATTTTTCTTTCTTTTACATTAATAAATTGCTTGAAGTGTCCACGTTGGCTTAGGTCTTGGACTGTTTCCCTCTTTGAGGTTTCTAACCACGTCAAGAATATTGGTGTATTGATTTGTGATCTATTTGTGAGCAGTGTCCTTTGGTGTTCTACCTGAGGAACTTACCAGGTAAATTCCTACATAAAAAAGATCTTTCTAACAACATGGTTGGTAAAAAGTCACATCTTAGAGTTGGAAGTCAATTGTTAAGTTAATTTTTTTTAATAAACAAATATAATTGGTCATTAATAAAATGTAACTTAATAAATTTGATTACAACTTTCATTAAAACGAAAAAAAAATATTCTCGTTTATTAAATAGGGAACATAAATATAATAAATATAATATTTGTATTAAATAAACTTTAAAATCCTCTTTGTTATATAGCCAAACATAGGTGTATAATTATTTAATGAGATATAATTAATTATTGTAAACTAATTAACCATAACAATAATGTTAAATATGAACATTTCTATTTTTACTTTCCATATTTTTCTTTTAAGATTTTTCCTTTCATTTGGTGGATCAAACAACTAAGAAAAAGCTAAACAAACCACATAATGGCGTTTGACGCAAACACATGATATCGTGGATTTTGATGCAAATCTTTATACTCCTTTTAGGCCTTAAAAAAGGAAAGATTTCTCAATATGCCTAGCATTTGGTGTAAGGAGTGTGAAATACCTACCATTTTACATTACCTCAATGATGTTATGTTCTCAACCCACAAGCTACACACTTAACCTTACAACCTTACATAATAATCATTTGTACTTATACATATTTAAAATAATAATAATAATATTAATACTGATATTAATAGCAATGCTATCTTTAGTATTAAGATTAATTATAATAATATTAATATTAAATTTACATTTTTTTTTATATTCAACGCTCTATATATAATAATACTAATAGCTATATAATAATAATAATAATAACTTTATGAACCTTGTATTTTTGTTTAGATTGAACAAAACATTATTATCCCTTTTAGAAATTACTTGTATTGATTTATTATTATTTTAAAACAATTTTATTATAGTAATAAAAGTCATTAAAATCATTGTAAATTGAAATAATGTTATTATAATAAGTTAAAATGATATTATTACTAGCACAACCACATTAATAAATGTGGTTGATAAACATTGATAGACCATGTTGATGGTGTTGGACCGGCCAATATTCAGGGGATCTCCCCGGTATGATGTCCCAACTAGACCTCACACCATTTGGTGTAGGAGTCCCATCCAGTACGATGGCCTGGTTGCCATTATATTAGAGATTTTCCTTAGCTCTTATTGTTTGGCGCATGGGAGTGTTATGCTTGTATCTTCAAAAATCAAGGTGAGTATACCTGGTGAGTGCGTAATATAACTTGTGTCTAGGTTCTCTTACTGTAAAGGGAGAGAGTAAAAGTGAGCCTCTAGATGAGAGGTAGTAGTACCACCCAGGGAGAGAAACACACAAAACAAAAAGGGTCTTACCAACATCTAGCGGAGTAGTCCACAATGGATGTAACAATCGTTAAAACCAAAGTGCAAGGGAGAACACGTACACCCTCGAATAGAGTAGTCCACATGAAGGTGATAGTCATTATAATCAAGAAAACAAGAATGGTCTATTTAATGTCCTACAGATTAGTCCACACGGACGAGAAAACACTGATAAATAATACAACACATATTCAAAAATGTACATACTAAAATAACCGAAGTAGTTCAACTATCTTAGTGCATGTTAAGAAAACATGCATTACAAATGTTTAAAGAGTAGTCTTACAAACATCTACAAAACATGTGTGAAAACATGTTGGCCTAAACCAAGCTTCTGAATTAAGAAAAGTCCCAAGACACATATGTACACCATACATCACTAGTCCCAGTAGTGGGACATTGGAGCCACTCCTTGCTCCTAAAAGAACAAACTACAAACTCTCAAGGACATGTGGGAGGAGAATAGGTGAAAAGTCATTGCTCATACAATGGGAGGGATATATATAGTCAAGGGTGATGCGTGACCCTTGTGACTCTTTGGCTACCCTCGTGACTACTCAACTTCGCATGACTTTTCAACTGACATGACTCTTTGACTTCTGTGTGCATCCATTGGACTTTGATTTAAAGTACAATCAATTACAACAAATATGGTCCATAATGATTATGTTGCTAAGACAACTCATGACACAACTCGACATGACACTGCTAACATGTGCTAGTTGACTGTGGTGTCCATGTCAAGCTGCTAAGCTATTGAGTGATGGATGTACTCTTGGTGTGCTTTGAGTTCTCCTCCACATAACATAGTGTTGAGGGGTCTTCGATAGTCTTGGTCTTGCTTGATGGTTCAATGTATGTGTTGCTTTTCTTGTTGTTTGATATGCTTGCTACACTTGTCCAGCTGGAAGCAAGTCTTCTAGCATGTGCGCTCGTTCTTCATCCCATTTATTGTTTCGCCATGATCTACAGTGTACTTTTTCTTGCAATTCACTCATGATGGGATGACACAAAATCCAAAACTTCCTAGTCTAACATGATGCATTGTTCTCATGTTCCGGGTGACAGGGAGGGAGGGTAACTCACTGAGACAACGTAGAGCATAACTTAGGCTGGAATGAGGCATTCTTGGAGGAAAACCTACACTATCGGGAAAAATTGTGCAGTGATCACTTCAATGCAGGACTGAATAGTGAAAGTCACCAATGTCAGTTGCAAGGTGGGACCCGAAAGGGAGACACCTTTGCGTAGTATTCTCAGGGAAGACAGAGTCGGGCTGTAAAGGGATTGCTAGGCAGTTCTGCACAATTTCTAGAGGGAGGATAGAGTAGGGCTACAGAGGGACTGCTAGTCATTATTGCACAATTTCTAGGAGGAAGACGGAGTAGGGTTGCAGAGGGACCTGTTGATCATTACTGCACAATTTCCAAGAGGAAGACAGAGCAGGGTTGCAAAGGAACCTGCTGAACATGATTGGCAATTTCTGGGAATAGTGCAGGATAGGCAACAGGGGAATGGCCAGATAGTTCTGCACAATTCTAGGAGGCATACAGGTTTCTCACCTCAGGGATTGCACCATATAGCTGACCTGGAGGACAACCTCAAGAACTGTGCAGTTCCGGGCACCAGAGCAGGGTCAATGAGGGATGGGACTGCACAGTGCAACTCAGTCGGGGTCTAGTGGAAGATGGTTTTACGGTTGACAATATTTTTAGGAAAATGACTAAGTATCGAAAGCAAGTGAACTTGTGCAGACGGACATTGTGATCATACACTTAGCATACTTGATATTGAGACTACATAGACCACCATAACAATAAGACAAAACATGCCCTCAGTGAGACTGCCTTGGAGTTGAGAGCAACAAGCGTGACACTTGTGATAGATCTTTGGATGACCATGGCCACGCTTGCACAATAGTTCTTACAACTTTGTGTGTGAGTGTGACGGGTGTTCACATAACGAAGACAACCCAAACAAACAAAGATAAACCGTCAAAATCATGAGAACTATATCACAAGTATGGCAAAGCAATCATCATGCCGAAATATGACGTTGGTAAAACAAGAAAAAAGGTGAAAAGACTTCACAAGGGCTCATGGGGTGAGCTTGAGTGTTTGCAACCATCAAAGAAAAAACCAAGGAAGGATCTGAAATTTGGATGCAAGCCAAAATTTGGGAGGGACTTGGCCTTTCGAGAAGTATTGATTCTGATCCAGGTGGATATCGGTGGACAGCTACCTATTACACTTGGACCCTCACCATTATTTCTTTCATTTTTTTAGTTTCCTTAATTATAGCACGATTTACTATTTTGACCGTTTTTTAGGTCCTGAACTTTTGGAGCTGTTTTGTGGCCCCAAACGACATTTTTTTGGCAAACTTCCTTCAACTACAACTAAGGAAATCACATCGACAGTTGTATTCCTTGGAGAGATATTTCCAACGAGGTATCACACGTGTCAAATAGAGATAATATTACCAAGTATGACCCCAGGAAGTTGGCTTCCCAACTAACCCCAATGGGGCCCATAAACTCTTGATGTTACATCTCCTCGGGTTAGGGTTTTGGTTGTTTATGGTTTTATCTTATTGTTAAATAATAAAAAGGCCCTTGAACCTCATTGTAGCTTTTTAGAGACAAGTAGCCACCACATCTCTTCTCAGACATAAGCTACCATCGCCTGAACTATCTTATTTCCATTCTATTTGTAAGCATAGTTCAATATTTTTCTATTAATGAAATGAAGTGCTTTTCTACTGCATCTACATGTTTATGAATATATATGTAAGTTGTAGTGTTCACGTTTAAGTTTGGATCAGTGGTATCTGATCGGTATTCTCTTTCTCTATTTTTCTTTGCATTTCCACAACAAGGTTAGGGTATAAGGAGCTAGGGCTCGACCTATCTGAACCATCGCAGAATCAGCCCCACAAAACTCGACGATGTCCCATGGCGAAGAAAAGAAAGATGAGTGGGTAGGAGATGCTTTCAAAATGTTTGTCGAGGAAGCCCTAGAGCGACAAAGGGATGCAATGATGGATAAATTTTCCCAGATCCTTCGACGACTATGCACAAGTAATGCATCTTCATCCAACAGCCACTCTGGAGGCGCTACTCCTTTTAAGGTACAAGTTAACTTAAATATTCCCATATTTGAAATCCTGATAGATACAGACACCATAAATAAATGGTTAAATCTATTGGAAGGATATTTTTCAATTCATGACTTTTCTAATCAGGAAAATATTACTTTTGAACTTCTCAAAGCTACCCCACACATCAAGGACTGGGGGGAAAGCCTACTGTGAACAAAAGGATGAGAGTGAACCCTTGCTGTCTTCAGCTGCACCCACTTGGAATTCCTTCTGAGATGCCATAAACGAACAATATTACCCTGTCAAGAGATATGAGGATAAATACATGGAGTCGACCACACTACAACAGGGAAGGGACGAAGAGGTGCCAAAGTTCACAAATACTTTCCATACCCTTCACACGAAGCTGGGTATCAAGGATACTGAGCGGCATTTGGTGCTCAAGTACCATAGCTATCTACACAAGTAAATCGAGGATGAGATGGAGTTCCTCGACATCTCTTTTATCGGTACGGTGTATTGTTATGATGTAAATCTTGAGCAGAAGTTTAAATAGAAGAAGCGATACTTTGGATCTGTGAATGAAAAGCAAGGAAAAGGTGCCCCCAAGCCATAGAACAAGGACCAAGCCAAGGTGGGGCTACCTAGGACAACTCGCCGAAGCCACATGAAAAGAACAACACCACGAAGATGAAGAAGGACATGGGGAAATGGTGTGAGTTCCATAAGAGCTCCACTCACAATACAAGTGAGTGTCAGGCCAAGCAGCCACTGGTGGTAGAGTTGAAGGCTTCCGAATCAGATGCAAATTCTGACTCTGAATCAGAACTCAATAATGGAACTGACAAAGGGAAGGAAATCATTGATGTGGAGTCCAGTGCCACCATATCCACCACAAAGATCCTGAAAATTGAGCTTGCAGATCCGTAGGATGGGGAACGCCTCTTCCACTCATAGATGTGGGTGAAGGGTTCTCCACTATAGTTCATTGTTGATAGCGGGATCCAAAAGAACCTCATTTCAGTAGAGGTCGTGAAGCGGATGGGCCTAAAGACTACAGCACATTCATAGTCATACACCATCCGGTGGCTTCACCAATGACGAAATCTTCACGTTATCTAGTAATGTCGCCTTCCCTACAGCATCAAACCCTTCAAAGGATGAGGTATTGTGTGATGTTTCTCGTCTTGAATTTTCTGATGTGTTTTTAGGAACACCATACTTATGGAAGCGACAGACTGTATATGAGTCTAGACCTCCTTCTGTGATTATTACTTTGTATAATAAGTTGTACAGGATACCAGAGGTAGCCCCGCCTACTGCCATCTCTCTGATCACTGCAAAGAAATGCAGTAAGATCATTTCCTAGACCAAGAATTTTTTTTCTTATAATTTTCCCCCAAGGCAAAAAGAAGGTTGTGGTCACAGCTTCCACGTATGGCTCATCTACGCAGCAGCAATAGACGGGTAATGTCGTGGAGGAGTACAGGGATATTTTTTCCTCACCCAAAAGGGTACCTCTACACTGTCATGTCAAGCACTCCATCAATCTGACCCCAGGTGCGCCACTACCCAATGGACTGATCTATCAATGCTTTGTTTTAGATAATGATAATATCAAGAGGTAGATTCAAGAACTACTATAGAAAGGGCACATCAGGCCAAGCTCATCACCCTATGGGAGCCTAATTATATTGGTAAAGAAAAAGGATAGGACTTGGAGGATCTTTATTGACTATCAGACGCTGAACAAGATCACTATATGGAATAGGTACCCAATCCCATGAATTGATGACCTTCTGGACCAGCTCAAGGGAGAAAAATATTCCAGCAAGAATGACTTGAAGTTAGGTTATCACTAGGTGTCTATTGAACCCTTCGATGTTTGGAAGACTACCTTCAAATCCAAGGAGGGCCTTTTCGAATGGTTGGTCATGTCATTCAGATTGACGAACACCAATGTAACCTTCATGAGACTGATGGACGACATCTTGCGACCCTTCACCAATGCATTCGTGGTGGTGTATTTAGATGACATCTTTATCTTGAGCTGGAGTTGGGAAGAGTACCTCCACCATATTGGACAGGTCCTCCAAACCCTTCAACAACACAAGCTATATGATAACTTGGATAAATGTACCTTTGGATTTATCGAGGTTCAATATCTGGGGTACATAATTGATCAGCAGGGTGTACATGTGGATCCATCCAAGATACAAGTCATTTGGGATTGGCCATCTCCACCACTCTAAAAGAACTTTGCATATTTTTGGGTCTTGCCAATTTCAACTATAGGTTCGTGTTGGGGTTAATTCACAAAGGGTGGAGAAAAATCAAATTTCTTTTGGTTGGAAACCCAAGAGTGAATGTTCTCCAAGTTGAAGAATCACCTCTGTTATGAGTGCTCACATTACCATACCTACAACAACCATTTGAGATTGAGACAAATGCCTACGACTATGCTATTGGTGCAATTCTTACTCAACATGGGTATCTAGTAGCTTACCAGAGTGAGAGACTTTCAGAGATAGTTTGAAAGTACCCCACTTATGACAAAGAAATGTATTCCATTGTGTAGGCCTGCCATCAATGGAAGCATTACATTATCGGGAAGGAAACAATCATCCACACAGACCACCGACCTCTACAGTTCATACAGACACATGGAAAGTTGCTGAACGATCGCCATCACAAATGGTCCACCTATCTACAAAAATTCCATTTGAACATTAAGTATAAGAAGGGAAGCACCAATAATATCGTTGATTTCCTCAGCTGAACACCGGTCATGGTGCTAATCACTATGCTTGACTCCTGTTGGCATGAGAGATTTGGGTGGCCACATCTTTACAAGAGCGATCCAGAATTAGACAGCATATACCAGACACTCTTGGAAGGGAAGAAATTTCCAAAATTTCACCTTCAGGATGCACTTTTATGCCACTTGGGACACATTTGTGTTCTTTCAAGTGTCCATGCCAATATGATTTGGGATGCGCACTACGGTCGGGTTGTTGGACATTTAGGAGTAGAGAAAACAATGGCAGTATTGCAGAAGTATTTTTATTGGCCGAAACTTCAACAAGATGTTGGGAAGTACATTAGATCCTGCACCACCTGCACCATTGCCAAACCAACCATCAAGAAGCAAGACCTGTATACTCCTTTACCTACCATGGAAAATTTTAGGGGCTAGTGTTCGTCGAGTGGGCTAATTTTCCATGATTTTTCCACAAAAAAGATTTTACAATTTCCAATTTTATAAAAGACGATTTACCCAAATTTTAGAATATAAAATTATTTTACCTTAAAAATCGCCAATTATCTACAAATATATCAATAAACATTTTATAGTTTTCATATTAGGGATTAGTGATATTCGCCAATGTTTTTAAACTTCAGGAAAATTTTCCATCCTTAAAATTTTCCTTGCTACCTACTCCTAGTCGGCCTTGGGAATTTATCTCCATGGATTATATGTCAGGCCTTCCTTCTACTAAGCATGATAACGATTTCGTTTTCGTGGTTATCGATAGATTCTCTAAGATGGCCATCATGGTGGCATTTAAGAAGAGTATTACAGCAGAAGCCATTGCTAAGCTCTTCTTTGAGCGAGTGTGGGTACAGTTTGGGATCCCAGAGCCCATTATCTAAGACCGAGAGAGAATATTCCTGAGTGCATTTTGGTAAAGTCTCTGGTCGATGTTGGATACAAAACTTACTAAGTCCATGACTTTCCATCCATAAACTGATGGACAAACATAGGTTGTCAACAGGATGATCGTACACATTACGCGCATGTACAACTCAAAGCATCCATGCACATGGGATGGAAGTCTCTCCTATGTCCAATAGAGCTCTACACAACTCAACAAGTCACAAACCCTTTCAGGTAGGATTGGGATTTTAGCCATTATGGCTTATTGATGTGGCCTTACCATTTTCATCCACTCGGGTAGATTCGACTCAAGTCCAGTCCTAAGCTGAAAGGGATAACAACTTCATTGAGTGCATTCAAAACATCAACCAACATGTCCATGATATATTGGACAAAGCTAATGCTAAGTACAAGCAACACCATGATCAACATCGAGTGTCACACAAGTCCAGTTGGGCAACAAAGTTTGGCTACATTTGCAGAAGGAGTGCCTTTCTTGACCCCAACATAATCTTTGTCCCCTCTGATATGGGAAATACACCATCACCAAGGCCGTCAATGACAATGCTTTCGAGTTCAATATCCCACCATTCCTTGGTCTGCACCCCATGTTTAATGTAGATCGCCTTCTGCCATACTTTCCACCATTGTTGAACACATCTAACACTGCAGAACAACTCACACCAATAAAGCTCAACTCGGACTACATGGAACAGGCCACAACTGATCATATCATGGACACACAGATCAATAACACTCAACAACAAAGGATAAAACTATATCGAGTTGTCAAAGAAGGCCAACTCCTTCACCAAGGCAAATGGCTCATTAGGGACCAAGTTCAACAGAAGTTTCCTCATCTCATAGAGGAACTCAACGCAATGGGGACCATTGCTTCCTAAGGGGGAGGAATGATCTAGGTGGATATTTGTGGCCACCCACCTATTCCTCTTGGACCCTAACCATTTTTTCTTTTATTTTTTCAATTTCCTTCATTGTAGCACAGCGGGCCTTGAACTTCCGGAGCCATTTTGAGGCCCTAAATGACGTTGTTTTGGCAAAATTCCTCCAACCACTTCGAAGGGAATTTCTATGAAAGTTTTAGTACTCGGAGAGGTCTTTCCAATGAGGTATCATATGCATCAAATGGAGATAATATGATGAAGTTACGACCCCGGGAAGTTGGCTGCCCAACTAAACCCAACGAGGCCCATAAACGTTTGGTGTCACATCTCCTCGGGTTAGGGTTTTGGTTGTTTAGGGTTTTCTCTTATTGTTCAAAAATAAGAAGGCCCTTCAGCCTCATTTTAACTTAGTTTAGAGGCATGTAGCCGCCACATCTATTCTCAAAGATAAGCTACCATCGCCCGAGCTATATTATTTCCATTTTGTTTGTAAGCATAGTTCCGTATTTTTCTATTAATTAAATCAAGTGTTTTTCTGCTGCATCTCTATGTTTATGATTATATTTGTAAGTTGTAGCATTCATGTTTAAGTTCGGATCAGTGGTATCAGAGTGATCTTCTCTTTCTCTATTTTTCTTTGCATGTCCCCAACAAGGTCAGGGTATAAGGAGTTAGGGCTCGATCTTGTTGAACCATTGCAAGATCAGCCTCGCAAAACCTGACGACCTAACATGGCAGAAGAAAAGTAATACGAGGGGTTAGGAGATCCTTTTGAAATGTTGCTCGAGGAAGCCCTCGAGCGACAGCGGGAGATGATGATGGATAACTTTTCCTAGATCCTTCGACGAGTACCCACAGGCGATGCATTTTCATCCGGCAACCACTCTAGAGGTGCTACTCTTTTAAGGTACAAGTTAAATCCAATATTCCCATATTTCAAGTCCTAATAGATGCAGATGCCATAGATAAATGGTTCAATCTGTTGGAAGGATATTTTTCAGTTCATGACTTTTCCAATCGGGAAAAGATTACTTTTTCACTTCTCAAAGTCCCCCCACACGTCAAGGACTGGTGGGAAACCTACTACGAACAAAACGATGGGAGTGAACCCTCGTTGTCTTCAACTACACCCACTTGGAATTCCTTCTGAGATGCCATCAAGGAAAAGTATTACCCTGTCAAGAGTTATGAAGATAAATACATAAATAGGACCATGCTACGATAGGCAAGGGACCAAGAGGTGCCGGAGCTCACAAATACTTTCCATACCCTTCGCATGAAGTTGGTTATCAAGGATATTGAGTGACATTTGGTGCTCAAGTACTGCAGCTATCTACATAAGTACATCCAAGACGAGATGGAGTTCCTGGACATCTCCTCGCTTGGAACGATGAACCAGTACGCTATAAACATTGAGAAGAAGTTTAAACAGAAGAAGCGGGACTTTGGATCTTTGAATCCAAAGCAAGGAAAAGGTTCCGCAAACCACAGAACAAAGGACTAAGTCAAGGCGGGGCTACCCAAGACAACTCGTTGAGGCTGCAACCAGACAAAAAGACCACGAAGATGAAGAAGGACACAGGAAAATGGTGTGATTTCCATAAGAGCTCTACTCACAATACAAGTGAGTGTCAGGCCAAGCAATCACTAGTGGCCGAGTTGAAGGCCTCAAAGTGAGACGCAAGTTCTAACTCTGAATCAGAACCCAATAAGGGAACTGGCAAAGGGAAGCACATCATTGATCCAGAGCTCAATGCCACCATGGCCACCACAAATTTCCAGAATATTGAGCCTGAAGATCCTGAGAAGGGGAAATGCCTCTTCCACTCACAAATGTGGGTTCATTATCGACAACGGGAGCCAAAAGAACCTGATTTTAGTAGTGGTCATGAAGTGTCTAGGACTAAAGACTACAACACATTCATATTCGTACACCATCTAGTGGCTTCACCAAGGACGAGATCTTTGCATCAACCAAGAGTGTCGCCTTCCCTACAACATCAAGCTCTTCACGGATGTGGTATTGTGTGACGTTGCTCCTCTTGAAGTTTTTGATATATTTTTAGGAAAACCGTACTTGTGGAAGCAACATGTTGTATTTGAGTCTAGACCTTGTTCTACAATTATTAATTTGGCTAATAAGTTGTACAGGATACTAGAGGTAGCCTTGCCTACTGCCATCTCTTTGATCATTGAAAAGTAATGTAGTAAGATCATTTCCCATACCAGGAAATTTTTTTTTCCTATGGTTCGCCCCAAAAGAAAGAAGAAGGTTGTGGCCACGGCTTCCATGCAGAGCTCCTCTGCACAGCAGCAGGAGATGGACAAGGTTGTGGAGGAGTACAACGATATTTTTTCCTCACCCACAAGGGTACCTCTACACTGTCAGGTCAAGAACTCCATTGATCTAACCCCAAGCGCTTCGCTACCCAATGGGCTGATATATCGATGCTTTGTTCTAGAGAATGATGAGATCAAGAGGAAGATTCAAGAACTACTGCATAAAGGGAAAAACAGGCTAATATTATCATGCTATGGAAGCCTGCCTGTATTGGTAAAGAGGAAGGATGGGACCTAGAGGCTTTGTATTGACTATTGGGTGCTGAACAAGATCACAATCCAGAATAGGTACCCAATCTTGTGAATTGATGACCATCTGGTCCACCTATCTGCAACAATTCCATTTGAGCATTAAGTATAAGAAGGGGAACACCAATAATGTCACTGATTGCCTCAACCGACCACCGGTCATGGCACTGATCACTGTGCTCGACTCCTATGGGCACAAGATATCGGGGTGCCAACATATTTACAAGAGCAATCCAGAGTTCAACAGCATATACCAGAAACTCCTAGAAGGGAAGCAAGCTCCAAATTTTCACCTTTAGGATGCACTGTTATGCTACTTTGGACACATCTGTTTTACTTCAAGTGAGCATGCCAAGATGATTTTGGAGGAACACTATAGTCGACTTGCTGGACATCTCGGAGTAGAGAAAACAATGACAGTATTTCAAAAGTATTTTTATTGGCCGAAACTTCATCAAGATGTTGTGAAGTATATTAGATCCTACACCGCCTGTGCCATTTCCAAACCAACCATCAATAATCAAGGCATGTATACTCCTCTACCTACTCCTAGTCGGCCTTGGGAATCTATCTCCATGGATTATATGTTAGGCCTTCATTCTACTAAGCACAGAAACGATTGCGTTTTCGTGGTCGTCGATAGATTCTCTAATATGGCCATCATGGTGGCGTGCAAGAAGAGTATCAAAATAGAGGACACTGCTAAGTTATTCTTTGAGTGAGTGGGTACACTTTGGGATCCCATAGTCCATTATTTTAGATTGAGATAGGAGATCCTTGAGTGCATTTTGGTCAGGTCTCTAGTCGATGCTGGAAACAAAACTTACTAAGTCCACAACTTTTGATCCCCAAACTGATGGCCAAATAGAGGTTGTCAACAAGATGATCGTACACATTTTGCGCATGTAAAACTCAAAGTGTCCAACACAACTAGGGTTGGGATTTCAACCATTATGCCTCATTGATGTGGCCATACCATTTGCAGCCACTCATGTAGATTCGGCTCACGTGTAGTTTGAAGCTGAAAGGGGTAATAGCTTCATTGAGCGCATTCAACACCTCCACTAATAGGTCCATGATATATTGGACAAACCTGATGCTAAGTACAAGCAGTGCCATGATCAACATCGAGTGTCGCACAAGTTCTAGATGCGTGACAAAGTTTGGCTACATTTGCAGAAGGAGAGCCTTGTTGGACCCCACTGCAAGCTTCACCCACTCCGATATGTGTCATACACCATCACCAAGGCCATTGGTGAAAATTCCTTCAAGCTAAACATCCCACCGTTCCTTGGTTTTCACCTAGTGTTCAATGTAGATCACCTTCAGCCATACTTTACACTATTGTTGGACACATCTGACATTGCAGAACAACTCACACTAACAGAGCTCAACTCGGACTGCATGTAATAGGCCACAACTGATCAGATCATGGACACACAAATCAAGAACACTCAACAACAGAGGATACAACTATATCGAGTTGTCAAAGAAGACCAACTCTTTCACTAAGGGAAATGGCTCATTAGGGACCACATTCAATAGAAGTTTCCTCATCTCATGGAGGAACTCAACGTAATGGGGACCATTACTTCGTAAGGGGGGAGGAATGATCTAGGTGGATATTGGTGGCCACTTTCCTATTCCATTTGGACCCTCACCATATTTTCTTTCATTTTTTCATTTTCCATAATTGTAGCATAGTTTACTATTTTTGGTAGTTTTTCATCTCCCGAACTTCTGGAGCCGTTGTGAGACACTAAACAACGTTTTTTGGCAAAATTCGACTAGTGGTATGGAAATCACTTTGAGAGTTGTCATCCTCAGAGAGATATTTCCAATGCGGTATCATATGCATCAAATGGGGATAATATGACCAAGTTACAACCCCGAGAAGTTGGCTTCCCAATTAACCCCAACGGGGCCCACAAACTCCTGGTGTTACATCTCCTTGGGTTATGGTTTTTGTTGTTTAGGGGTTTCTCGTATTTTTCAATAATAAAAAGGCCCTTGAGCCTCATTGTAACTTAGTTCAAAGACATGTAGCCACCACATCTCTTCTCAGAGATAAGCTACCATCGCCCGAGCAATCTTATTTCCATTTTTTTTGTAAGCATAGTTCAATATTTTTCTATTAATGAAGTGAAGTGTTTTTCTATTGCATCTCTGTGTTTATGATTATATATGTAAGTTGTAGCATTCATGTTTAAGTTCGGATGAGTGGTATCAGAGAGTTGTTCTCTTTCTCTATTTTTCTTTGCATGTCCACAACAAGGTCAGGGTATAAGGAGTTAGGGCTCAATCTGGTTGAACCATTGTAGTATTAGCCTCGTAAAACCTGTCGATCTCCCATGATAGAAGAAAAGAAAGATGAGGGGGTAGGAGATGCTTTCGAAATGTTGCTTGAGGAAGCCCTTGAGTGACAGAGGGACACGATGATGGATAACTTTTCCAAGATCCTTTGACGACTACGCACAGGTGATGCATCTTCATCCATCAACCACTCTGGAGGCACTACTCCTTTTAAGGTACAAGTTAACTTCGATATTCCCATATTTGAAGTCGTGATAGATGAAGACACCATAGATAAATGGTTAAATATATTGGAGGGATATTTTTCAATTCATGACTTTTCCAATCAGGAAACACTTACTTTTGTCAAAGCCACCCCACACGTTAAGGACTAGTGGGAAGCCTACTGTGAACAAAAGGACGAGAGTGAACCCTCACTGTCTTCAGCCGCACCCACTTGGAATTCCTTCTGAGATGCCATCAATGAACAATATTACCTTTTTGGGAGATATGAAGATAAATACATAAAGTGGACCACACTACAGCAGGGGAGGGACTAAGAGGCGCCAAAGTTAACAAATACTTTCCATACCCTTTGCACGAAGCTGGGTATCAAGGATATTGAGTGGAATTTGGTGCTCAAGTACCGTTGATGTCTACACAAGTACCATGGATGTCTACAAAAGTACATCCAGGATGAGATGGAGCTCTTGGACATTTCCTCGCTCGGCCTAGCGTACTAGTACATTGTAAATATTGAGCATAAGTTTAAATAGAAGAAGTGAGATTTTGAATCTACTAATCCAAAGTAAGGAAAAGGCACCCCCAAACCATAGAACAAAGGACCAAGCTAAGGCGGGGCTATCCAGGGAAACCCACTGAAGCCACAAGCAAAGAACAACACCACGAAGATGAAGAATGACATGGGAAAATGGTGTGAGTTCGATAAGAGATCCACTCACAATACAAGTGAGTTTTGGGCCAAGCAGCCACTAGTGGACGAGCTGAAGGCCTCTGAAACGGACATAGGTTTTGACTCTGAATCAGAACCCAATAAGGGAACTGAAAAAGGGAAGAAGATCATTGATGCTAAGCCCAGTGCCACCGTGGCCACCCGAAAGATCCAGAAAATTGAGCCTGAAGATCAAGAGGAGGGGGAAACACCTCTTCCACTCATAGATGTGGGTGAAGGGTTCTTCGCTGCAGTTCATTGCCGACAACAAGAGCCAAAATAACCTCATTTCGGTAGAGGTCATGAAGCAGCTAAGCCTAAAGACTACAACACATCCACAGCTATACACCATATAGTGGCTTCACAAAGGATGAGATCTTCGCGTTAGTCAACAATGCTGCCTTCCCTATAGCATCAAGCGCTTCACAAACGAGGTATTGTTTGATGTTGCTCCTCTTGAAGTTTCTGATGTATTTTTAGGAAAACCATACTTGTGGAAGCGACATGTTGTATATGAGTATAGACCTCATTCTGTGATCATTACTTTGGCTAATAAGTTGTACAGGATACTAGAGGTAGCCCCGCCTACCGCCATCTCTTTGATCACTTCAAAGCAATAGATTAAGATCATTTCTCAGACTAGGATCTTTTTCTTCTTATGATTCACCCCCAAGGCAAGAAAAAGGTTGTGGTCATGGCTTCTAGGCAGGGCTCCTCTGTAAAAAAAAAAAAAAATATAGAGAAGGTCGTGGAGGAGTACTGGGATATTTTTGCCTCACCCACAAGGATACCTCTGCACTGTCAGGTCAAGCACTCCATCGATCTGACCCCGTGTGCATTGTTGCTCAATGGGCCGATCTATTGATGCTTTTTAATGGAGAATGATGAGATCAAGTGGAAGATTCAAGAACTACTGCAGAAAGGGCACATCAGGCCAAGCTCATCACCTTGTGGGAGCCCAATTGTATTGGTATAGAAGAAGGATGGGACTTGGAGGTTCCTTATTGAATATTGGGTGCTGAACAAGATCGCTGTCTAGAATAGGTACCCAATCCTGTTAATTTATGACCTTGTAGATCATCTCAAGGGGCCAAAATATTTCAGCAAGATTGACTTGAAGTCAGATTATCACGAGGTGCCAATCCGATGTGTGGAAGACTACCTTAAAATCCAAGGAGGGCCTTTTTGAATGGTTGGTCATGCTATTCAGATTAAGGAACACCCCTGCAACCTTTTGTTGTGGCCAGCAACAACCCCCCTTTTTATTTAGTATTAGTAATAACACTAAATAAATGGGGACCCTTCTAAAATAAAAACTAGCACTTAGAATTCCCTTTTAATAAAACACACTATCATAAACTTAGGAAAAACATCCACAAACGAAAAATCTTAAGTATTATGAAAAGTTTCAAATAGAAACGTTCTCTTAATGATGAACATTGCATCGCAAAAAGGTAACAGAGAGCATCATATATAAAGAAACTGTTGGAATTGCTAAAACGCGATGATGCAAGATCGTGAGCCACACAGGTTCATCGCATATCGCAGATCCCATATATCACAGCGCCACCTAAGATAAAACGTCCCGATATTGTGAAATGCGATAAAGTATCTCACAAATTGCATCTCATAGTCACATAATGAAGCAAATGATTGTTAACAAGAAGGATTAGCAATATTGCGATCTACGATATTGCGAAGCAAATCGTAAAATCGCTTAATTGCAGATCAAAAGGGCTCACAGTTCTATGAAATATTTCTTGTCATTTGATACTAAGTTATGGGCATTAATGTCAACTTAGTGGTTTATTGATGGTCATTTATGAGAAATGACTTAGATCTGAGCGAAACGGTTATTTCACGTAAGGTGATATATTTGATCTGATTTCGAAATTAAAGAGCTTTCCCATCACCTTATTATTTACCATCATTCGTTATCTTTCTTATTGTGTCTTAGTTCTCTACTTGTGAACTTGTAGGAGAGGTATGAAGAACAATACACAGAGCAGTGTGCAGAATGTGATGGGAAAGAAAGGAAAAGCTCCAGTATCTGAAAAAATAGATATGAATCCATTATTCATAGACACCACCTGTATCAGAGAAGTAGGGATATCTACTTGGGAAGGCATGTATAGTCTGCTGGAGGAAGAAAAATTAAGAGTCATGGAAGTTACAGCTATAGCAGATGGACGCGGGTCATCCGAAGCATCACTTACAGAGCTTGCATGTTCATTTCATCACTGTATCGCAGCAAGGACAAAAATACTTCCCTATACAGATATGGTCAAATGGGTGATAGACGATGCTAAGATAATGAACAACAATTCAAGTCGAGGAACCAGGAGGTTATAGGATCATTTACCCCAAAAGATTTAAGATGCATTTATCATTTTCCAGAGCCGCATGCTAGCTATAACAAACAGTTCATGGAGAAATTCGCCAAGGAGAACGAAGATTTGGTGGAATGCACCAAAAGCTAGTCAGCAAAGGAAGAGCCATTAAAGAAGGACAAAAATGGTATGTACAGCACTGGTTCCCTGTCTTCTCCATATTGTTTCACTGTTTCAATGTTATGTAGGCTATTTGGAAAACCTAATATCAATAAGTTTTCATCCGAGTGGCTATCCCTACTGGATGCGGCAACCAATGCAACTATATTGGACTAGGCCCAAATATTGTCTGATAACTTAGCCTCTGCTATGTGGAATTATTGGACTAAAATAAGTCCTTCTCAGAGGATTTATCCTCCCTTCTTTCTAGCTGCCTATGTCAAGGATGCTATCTGTTTTGTTTCTAAATTTCCTCTCATGGGTTGGAAATGGAGAGTACAGAATCCCTTACCCATTCAAGTCTACCAAAAGGAACTATGGCATTCTAAATTCACCCCATATTTTTATAAAATATTCCATGGAGTTATGCTACCCATTCATAAGATGTTGTATAATACAGATGTCCCAAGATTTTCTCTTGAAGCCGAAATTGATATTCACCCTATGGGAAGATGGGTCGGAGAATAATTTTTCACTTATATCAGAGTATTTGGAAGCATTCCCTCTCCTCATGCACTTCCCTTGTATGTTCCTAACAAATTGATGGCTCAGGAAATATCCTACCAAACCTGTGGGGTTGGAGGAATGAGCAGAGAACTTAAGGACAAGAAAAAGGCAATCTGGCCGCAATTCCCTGTGGTCTATGGAGCTTTTTCATTGTTTGATCTAGGTCATTCTTTCAAGGAATTAAACAACATGTTGAGTCTACGATTACCTAAGTTCCCAGGGAAACATTTTGATCCCTTTGATGTGATAAAGAATTTTAACACAACAGTTAAAATAAAGGTGTTCACTAGGGAAGATGATCTCTTTGACGACATTTTCCAGCAGAAGAGCACACTCTGAGACATGTTACACATGGCCCAAATCCAGTTTTTCCCAACAGAATTCCAAGAGTTTAAACTCTACAGAGAACGAAGATTGGCAAATGTCCCCCTGGACAAATTGCGCATAGAACCAATAAGGGAACTCACTCCTAGCACTAGTATGAGTGGAAGCTCGGGGCAAGGTAAGTCTAAATATAAGTCTGAAAGAGAATCGCCAGAAAGGTCTATATGGTTAGAGAACGATCACAACAAGAGTGAAGGATCAGTCAGGGATACTACCCAATCCAAGGAGAATCGTGAGCAGCAATAGTTGTTGCCAGAACAGGTGGGAATTCCCGCTCCCCTCATCCAACCAACAAAGCCATTAAGAACAGAGATGGAGAAAGAATGGAAAAGCTTTAATGAATTGATCAACACGGAGGAGCAAAACATACAAACACCAAAGAATCCAACACAGACAATAAAAGAAATGGTGATTGAAATAGTTGTCAATGCTCCAGAAACTGAGCACATTCCCATAGCTCCATCATCTGAAATTATACTAAAGATAGAGGAAATCCCTCCTCTAGATGTGTTTTAAAGTTCGCAGCACAAAGATGTGGTCAGGAGACAAAGAAAGAAGTGAAAACTAGATAACATGCTCTCACCTGAAGCAGAGCCACTAGATGTCCTTTGGCAAGACCCTACCACTGATCTGACAGAGAACCTGAATAGATTAGCCCAAATCGCGGGAGCTTATGCTTTTGCTACTATTGACAAAGCATCCGAAGTTAAACTAATGCTTAAAGATAAAGAGGATAAAATCCTATTTTTGCAGCAACAGTTACAGCAGGCCAGTGTTAGCCGGGAAGTAGAAGAAAAATGGGTAAAGTTACAATAGGACTTCCAGCAAATGCGGTTGGGTTATCAAAGCAGTTTGGCTAAAAAAGAACAACAATTATAGGCCACGTTAGAAGTGCACAAACATGATCCTAAATTCATAGAATTTTTCACAGAAGCCCTTGCCCTGAATGATCAACTCTTGTAACAGCAAGAAAATCTTTGCTAAAGAATATCATAATGGAACTCTCACTGCAAAATAAGTGAAAATATCATGAGTCAAGTCGTAGATTTGCGACTTGATTATGATTTAGTTTATAAGAAAGTTTCCAACTATTTGGATTGGCAGGAATCAGAGGAAGGCAAGAAAGCAGGGTTGCCCAAGATTAATGAATCCGACAAAGAAATGTTGTTTAGTAAATGGGATGCACAGATCAAAAATGCAGAACAGGCAACCGAAGAAGCAGCGACAATAGCAAGCAATATCATTGACTGTGTCAATGAAAATTTGCATAGAGCCAACCTAATATTGGAAACCGCTCTAGTATTTCTCGCAAAAACACAGCAACTGCAAATGAGTTGGAGACAGAAAGCTGAAGAAAAGGCAGAGTCAATCAAAAAGTTAACTAAGTTAAATTGGGACATTTACTGACGGTAATTGGTGAAACCACACAGTCAGTGTATGACTCTAAAGTGCCTTAAAAATTCTATCGAGAAGATAGTGCCAGTGCTTGCTGATTCCAGTTTTGTAGGACAATTAAAATCGGAGGTCGGCCAACCGACACTCTTGAAGCCGATGTTAGATACTTGCGACTTAAGAGAATAGATGCATAGTTGATCTTTAGATACAGTTTCATTTTAGTTTCATTTTATTCTTTCTTTAGATGAGGATGGTCATTTAAACCTCCTCCTATATTTTTGTAATAACTATTTTTAGCCTTTAGTTAGTAGTATTTAAACCCCTCTCATGCATTTAGAGAGGGGTCCAGAAATTTATCAAAAATAGTTCTTCAGAACATGCACTTTTGCCCCGTTGAGGAGGTTTTGATAAATGAATGGAACAAGATTTATTTATATCTATGTTTAATGTCTGCTACTGAAATGCACTTCTGTACTCTTAGTAGATATTGAATTATGAGAAGATAAATCTATATTGCTGAAGCTCACGAGTAGGACTTATTATCAATGGTACTTTTATCTCTTAATGATTTCTACTTATGCGTCAAGTGATATGTTATTTTCAGTTGTTTATATATCAAGGCCTGAATGTTCAGTTATCATTTGGCACTTTTGTATGGTGGTAACTATTCTTTTTATGCTGAGTTTATGAATAACTTATTATGCGATATGCTTATCACAATTGTTTCAGCTAATTTGTTATACGAAACAATTTACTTTTAATGGATTCTTTTCTCGTACCAATTGAATAATATTTATTACCAATTGCTATTGGAAACTATTTTAGATTGCATAAGTGAAGAGTTAATCCTGGGATAGTTTTTAGAATTAGATGTTTCTGTTCATTAGAATAAAATTGCATGTGTTAGATTAGATTTAGATTAAAATCATTCTCTTTAGAAACTTTTAGGAAGGAAAACATCATCCCTTAGCATCATCACAAACAAATTGGGAAACTGGTCCCATTACCCCCAGTTAGAGCCACTATCCCAAACGGAAAAGGAGCTACTTTCAAGGTCCAGATTGGGTGGTTATCCCCCTTGTTGTAGACCCGATTTTTTTGGGCTTCAACATATTTGGCGCTAGAAGGAGGGCCCGAACTGTGGATGGCTAGTAAATCTAAATCCAAAACCCATTCTGAGAGTAAATTGCTATCAACATCTCCCCCAACTTCTCCATCGTATTCTGAGTGTTTAAATCTTAAGCGAGAAGTTGAGAAAACAACAACCACTGCCACAAACCTGAACACTTCAGATAAATCTACTACTGAACCCCCTGAAGTTCAGTCTTTGATCTATAAACGTCAAGGATTTTCCATATCAACGTAGAAATCTGAATTATCTCAAGGTAGTGTGACTTCGCAATATATTCCTTCTCATCCTCTTACCAGATTACAGAGTGAAAAGCTTAGTATTCAACCAACCGAATTACCTCTATCTAAAAGGAAAAGAGCAAGGAAGACACCTCAAGGGTCTGATAGTGAGACTCTTTTTATCATCATCATCCATTACATCTTCTCCATTGCAAAGTCAACCATCCACTCCTCCACTTCATATCGTTGTTCAATGGAGTACTGTAACTTCGACATCTTCGTCCCCACCACAAGGAACTTCATCTGCACTTTCCTTTGTTAGTAGTTCAATGATGGCTCAAAACCCATGAAACAATCCAGGGGCAGTCACAATTCCTGTGCCCTTGAGTCAATTACTGGCCCATCCTAAGAAATGGCTACCCATGTTTAATCCTGAAGTAGGCATGCTAGCAGAAGAACACATAAATAACTTTATGTTATCAATAAATTTAAATGGAGTTACATATGAAGTTGCTGTTGTTATAATTTTTCCATATAATTTACAAGGAGCAGTTGGGTCCTAGTATTTTTCATTACCATCAGGATCCATTACTAGTTGGGACATTTTCCAAGAGCAATTCTTGACAAAGTTTGGTGATGATAGGTCTACGACAACATTGATCAATGATCTATTAAATCTTAAGACTGAATCAAGAGAACCTATCAAAGATTTCAACTCGTGTTTCAACAAACTCTTGAATAAAATCCATATCGCTTCCAAGCCTAGTGAAGAAGTTTGAATTTAATGGTACATATTTGCTCTACCATCAAATATAGCAATCTTTGTTGATAGAGTTGCCAAGCCAACATTGGCTGAAAACATGAAGGAAGTGATAGCGGTAGAAAAGCGTATCTTAGCTTTAGAAAAGAAAAACACTATTGATGAAAGAAAATGTAAGAAGGTTCCCTTTAAAGATGATCCTAAGAAAAAGCAATTAAAGGACCCATTTGACTTGGAAGGATTACAGAAAGTTTTAAAAACCATGTCTAATGAAATGGTTGACATTAAAAGACAAGTAGCTGAGACTTCTTCTAAGAAACCCTACAAGACTTATAGGAAAAACCCTTTAACTAATCCAAAGCCTCCCAATGTTATAACAAATGCAGAATCTGAAGGAGAAGAAGAAGAAGTTTTCAATGAAGAACCTATTGATGAAGATGAGGTTGTATAACTACAGGGAATGTGGGACTTCATTCTTCTAGAAGAAGAGGATCAAGAGGCATCACCAGTCAGTACCAGAAGTAGAAATCAACTCGATCCTCCACAACCCAGTTCTAAACAAAAGAACGCAAGCTCGGTTTCCAAGGATAAAGTCGCAAGTAAGAAATAATCACCAAAAGTGACTCAAACAAGCCCAATCCAATCCGAGTCATCAACTCCATCTAAAACACTGATTGTTTTCGATGAAATGGAGTATAATATTATTGAAGACATGAAGAATACTAGGGCCAACATTACTTTTCATGAACTGAGTAAATTATAGCATCAACAAAAACTACTTTTGAAAGAACTGCATGCAATACCCATTGCACCTCTTCCTGCCGTTGTAGTCTCGCAAGATTCTCATGAAATGGGAAGACCTCCAACTAGTATGGAAAACAAAATTGACCCAAATGATATTGCTTTAATTTGAGGTACGTCAAAATCCCATACTCCTCCATTCCTCCTTACTTACGAAATTTTCAATAAAAATTTGCGTAATTGTTTGGTAGATTCGGGTGCTTCATCTAATATTTTGCCTAAAACAATTTGTGCAAAGTTAAATGACCAACCTCAAAAATTGCAGTTCACATAGTACAGCTAGACTGATCACAAGTTGAAGTAATTGGTGAACAAAATCAAGTGACCATAAGGCTCTCATTGAATCCAAAGGTATTTCAAGTCATTGATATTTTAGTTGTGGACATTGCTGAATTTTATGGTTTAATTCTTAGGAGGGATTGATCTGAAAAGCTTCATGGATACTTTGCGATTGACTGGTCACATATGTGGTTCCCTAACAATGGTAAACCAAATCAGATAAAGGTTGAGCAAGAAAGACACCAAAAATACATAGTGACGAAACAGGAAGGAGAAAATGAACCTATAGCGTACAACAATAATATAATTGGGAACTATTATGTTGACTCTTTCTTAGGAAATTTTAATGCTCATACTTCACCTTATTTAGAACATTCTATTTTGTCTCAAGTAGAAAACTTTTCTCAAACAAAGAGTTCTAAATGCGTTAATTTTGTAGATAGTCCTATAAACAACTCTTTGTTTTGGAAATTATTGTTTGACGGTTCTAAGTCTAATGATGGAGCAGGAGCAAGATGTGTATTAATTAGTCTAGAAGGGAATAAAACCATGCTAACCTGTAGACTCGAGTTCGATTTCACAAACAACACTGCAGAATATGAAGCTTTAGTGCAAGGGTTGTACAAAGCAATCGGACTGGACATCAAGTATCTACAAGTCTTTGGAGATTCTGAGATTGTTATTAAACAGGTAAAAAATACTATACATTGTCTATCAGGTCATTTAAAGTAGTATCAATCTTTAGTACAAGATCCGACTGCACATTTTATAGCATTCAACATTTCATCCATCCCTAGACTCCAAAACGCTAGTGTTGACCTCCTGGCTAATGTAGCTTCCAAGCTCATTCCCTCAGAAAACTATAGCCCAGATAGATTCTCAATTGAATTGATCTTTAGGCACTCCATCCATGATAATGTTACCAACTCGAGAATTTTTAATGATGACCCTGATATTGTAAGTTTCTTGACTTTAGAAGGATCTTACAGTAATCAAATAATTGACGAGGACCAACATGACAAGCATTTACAACAAGAGAGCACCAATAATGCCATACCAAAATCTATAGTCAAATTAGAAGACCTATACAATTTAAAAGACAGATTCAAAAGGTCTACCAATTCAAAAATTTAGAGTTCAAATTTGAACTATGAATTAGTAAATCTAGGAAAGGATACTAAGCCACAGAATATCAACTTAGGACTTTGTCTAGCCCTAGAAGAAAAATTAGCCTTTGTTCGACTCCTGAAGCAGTATAAAAATGTCTTTGCCTAGAATTACGATGACCTTAAGACTTACGAAACTTCAATCATTCAGCATACTATCTCGATGATACTTGATGAAAGGCCAGTCCAACAAAAGCTGCGAAGATCCATCCTAATCTGGAAGGTCAGATTAATTCTGAGCTCAATAAATTTTTGAAAGCCAAAAATATTTTTCCCATTCGACATTCTGGATGGGTTTCCTGTCTGGTTCCAGTCAAAAAGAAAAACAGAGACATTCAAATTTGTATTGACTTTCGAAATCTTAACAAAGCCTACCAAAAGGATAATTTTCCCCTGCCTCCTATGGAACAAATATTACAAGCAGTTGCAGGATTAGAATTGATGTCCTTTTTAGATGTTTTCTCCGGCTACAACCAAGTCTTAGTCCATCCAGATGATCAACTAAAAACCACATTCAAAACCAAATGGGGTACATATGCATATCAAAAGATGCCTTCTCGGCTGATTAACGCTGGCGCCACATCTCAAAGGGCCATGGATATTGCATTTAAGGGATTAGTAAACAAATTAGTGGTGATTTACTTAGATGACATAACAGTATATTCTAAAAAACATAGTAATCACCTCAGAGATTTAAAGCAGATCTTTCAAAGTTGTCAAAGGTATGGGATTTCACTTAATCCAAACAAGTCCTTTTTTGCATTAAGTGAAGGAAAACTTCTTGGATTTATAGCGTCTAAATCTGGAATCCATATTGATTGTTACAAGTTTCAAAGGCTAATCCACCTATGCACGATAAACTTAAACAATAAGAGGTCTCATGAAGAGCTGGTCTATCATGATCATAAAGATTATAACTAGCTGACATTGCCAAGCTGCATACCGAAAGAAGGCAATGACTCAAGATTGTTATAATCAAAAGACAAGGGGTCTCATCATGATCTAGCTTGTTCAGTAAAGTTATAAATCAAGTGAATGGCAGTGTCAATTTGGCCACCAAACCAAGACATTGTTCTTTAAGAATTAAAAGAAAATGAAAGCAATAAGTGTGAATGTGGATTTATCTTTGAAAATTGTATACTTCTTGAAGTAGGATACTGGATCATAACTTGGTAATAGGTAACCCTCTCGAGGTTATAAATGCCTGCTGGCAGCAGAGGCTCTACCTATGACAAATGAGCATACTTAAAACTGATCTACAAAGATGTCTTTGTTTTTATCCTTATAAACCAAGTAGTGACTGATGTAAATGCAATGACTAGCTTTGAGAAGAAAATAATCAAAATTAGCACGGAAGAAACAAACTATTGTTAATGGCAAAGAGCATTACGTACTTTATATTTCTTTAATAAAGTTTGACTTTCTAGAAAACTTTTATGTTTTGAAAGTTTTAGAAATTCAAAAGATAATCAGAGATAACCGGTTCTTTCTAGTGAATCGCCAATTTTTGTGGCCAGCAACAACCTCCCTTTTTATTTAGTATTAGTAATAACACTAAATAAATGGGGACCCTTCTAAAATAAAAACTAGCACTTAGAATTCCCTTTTAATAAAACACACTATCATAAACTTAGGAAAAACATCCAAAAATGCAAAATCTTAAGTATTATGAAAAGCTTCAAATAAAAACGTTCTCTTAATGATGAACATCGCATCGCAAAAAGGTAACGAAGGGCATCATATATAAAGAAACTGTCAAAATTAAGAAAACACGATGATGTGAGATCGCGAGCCACACAGGTTCATTGCATATTGCAGATCCCATATATCGCAGTGCCACATAAGATAAAACTTCCCGATATTGCGGAATGAGATAAAGCATCTTGCAAATCACATCTCGTAGTCGCATAATGAAGCAAATGATTGTTAACGAGAAGGATTAGCAATATTGTGATCTGCGCTATTGCGCTCTACGATATTGCGAAGCAAATCGCAAAATCGCTTAATCACAGATCAAAAGGGCTCACAGTTTGATGAAATATTTCTCGTCATCCGATACTAAGTTATGGGCATTAATGTCAAGTTATTGGTTTATTGATAGTTATTTATGAGAAATGATTTAGATCTGAGCGAAAGGGTTATCTCACGTAAGGTGATATATTCGATGTGATTTCGAAATTAAAGAGATTTCCTGTCACCTTATTATTTACCATCATTCATTATCCTTCTTATTGTGTCTTAGTTCTCTACTTGTGAACTTGCAAGAGTAGTACATAGAAAAATACATAGAGAAATGCGCAGAACGTGCTGGGAAAGAAAGGAAAATCTTCGGTATCTGAAAAAATAGAGATGACTCCATTATTCATGGACACCACCTATACCAGAGAAGCAGGAATATATACTTCGGAAGGCATGTATAGTCTGTTGGAGAAAGAAAACCCAAGAGTCATGGAAGTTATAGCTACGAAAGATGGACGCGGGTCATCCGAAGCATCACTTACAGAGCTTGCAAGTTGATTCCTGCATTGTATCACAGCAAGGCCAAAAATACTTCCCTATACAGATATGGTCAAATGGGTGATAGATGCTGCTGAGATAATAGATAGTCAATTCAAGTCGCGGAACCAGGAGGTTATATGATCATTTACCCTACAAGATTTAAGATGCATGTATCATTTGCCAGAGCCGCAGGCTAGCTATAACAACAGTTCGTGGAGAAATTCATCAAGGAGAATGAAGATTTGGCAGAATGCACTAAAAGCTAGTCAACGAAGGAAGAGCCATTAAAGAAGGAAAAAAGTGGTATGTACATCACTGGTTCCCTCTCGTCTCTGTATTGTTCACTGCTGCAATGTTATGTAGGCTATTCGGAAAACCTGATATCAATAAGTTTTCATCCGAGTGGCTACCCCTACTGGATGCGGTAACCAACGCCACTATAATGGACTTGGCCTAAATATTGTTTGATACTTAGCCTCTACTATCTGGAATTATCGAACTAAAAGGAGTCCTTCTCAGAGGATTTATCCTCCCTTCTTTTTAGCTGCCTATGTCGTGGATGCTATCTATTTTGTTTCTAAATTTCCTCTCATGGGTCAGAAATGGATGGTACAGAATCCATTACCCATTCAAGTCTACCATAAGGAACCGTGGGATTCTAAATTCACCCCATATTTTTATAAAATCTTCCATGGAGTTATGCTACCCATTCACAAGATGTTGTATAATACAGATGCCCCAAGATTTTCTCCTGAAGACGAAATTGATATTCTCCCTGTTGGAAGATGGTTCAGGAAGGACTTTTCACTTATATCAGAGTATTTGGAAGCATTGCCTCTCCTCATGTACTTCCCTTGTATGTTCCTAACAAATTGATGGCCCAAGAAATAGCCTACCAAACCTGTGGGGTTGGAGGAATGAGTAGAGAACTTAAGGACAAGAAAAAGAAAATCTGGCCACAATTCCCTGTGGTCTATGAAGCTTTTGCATTGTTTGATCTAGGTCATGCTTTCAAGGAAGTAGACAACATGTTGAGTCTACGATTGCCTAAGTTCCCAGGGAGACAGTTTGATCCCTTTGATGTGATAAAGAATTTTACCACGACAGTTAAAATAAAGGTGTTCACATAGGAGGATGATCTCTTCGAAGACATTTTCCAGTAGAGGAGCACACTCTGAGACATCTTACACATGGCCCAAATCGAGTTTTGCCCAGCAGAATTCCAAGAGTTTAAACTCTACAGAGAAGGAATACCGGCAAATGTCCCCTTGGACAAATTGCACGTAGAACCAATAAGGGAACCCACTCCTAGCATTAGTATGAGTGGAATCTCGGGGCAAGATAAGTCTAAATGTAATTCTGAAAGAGAATCGCCAGAAAGGTCTAGACGGTCAGAGAGTGATGACAACAAGAGTGAAGGATCAACTAGGGATACTGCCCAATCCAAGGAGAATCATGAGCAGCAAGAGTTGTTGCCAAAATAGGTGGGAATTCCCGCTCCCCTCATCTAGCCAACAAAGCCATTAAGAACAGAGCTGGAGAAAGAATTGGAAAACTTTAATGAATTGATCAACACAGAGGAGAAAAACGTACAAACACAAAAGAATCCGACATAGACAATCATAAAAATGGTGATTGAAATAGTTGTCAATGCTCCAAAAACTGAGCACATTCCCATAGCTCCATCATTTGAAATTATACTAAAGATAGAAGAAATCCCTCCTCTAGATGTGTTTTACAGTCCACAACACAAAGCTATGGTCAGGAGATAGAGAAAGAAGTGAAAACTAGACAACATGCTCTCACCTGAAGAAGAGTTGCTAGATGTCCTTTGGAAAGACCCTACCACTGATCCGACAGAGAACCTGACTAGATTATCCCAAATTGCAAGAGCTTATGCTTCTGCTACTATTGACAAAGCATCTGAAGTTCAACTATTGCTTAAAGATAAAGAGGATAAAATCCTATTTTTGCAGCAATAGTTACAGCAGGCCAATGTTAGCCCGGAAGCAGAAGAAAAATTGGTAAAGTTATCAAAGGAGTTTCGCTAAAAAAGGACAACAATTACAGGCCACATTAGAAATGCACAAAGATGATCCTAAAGTCGCAGAATTTGTCACAGAAGCCCTTGCCCTAAATGATCAACTCTTGCAACAACAGGAAATGGTTTGCCAAAGAATATCGCAATGGAACTCTCACTGCAAAATAGGTGACAATATCACAAGACAAGTCATAGATTTGCAACTTGTTTATGATTTAATTTATAAGAAATTTTCTAACTATTTGGATTGTAGGAATCATAGGAAGGCAAGAAAGAAGGGTTGCGCAAGATCAATGAATCCTACAAAGAAATACTGTTTAATAAATCGGATGCACAGATCAAAAAAACAAAACATGCAGCGGAAGAAGTAGCGACAAAAGAAAGCAATATCATTGACTGTGTCAATAAAAATTTGCACAGAGCCAACCTAATATCGGAAACCACTCCAGGATTTCTCCCAAAAATGCAGCAACTACAAACGAGTTGGAGACAGAAAGCTGAAGAAAAGGTAGAGTCAATAAAAAAGTTAACTAAGTTAAATTGGGACACTTACTGGTAGTATTTGGTGAAACCACACAGTCAGTGTATGACTCTGAAGTGCCTTACCAATTCCGTTGAGAAGATAGTGCCAACGCTTGCTGATTCCATTTTTGTAGGACAATTAAAATTGCAGGTCGACCAACCGACACTCCTGAATCTGGTGTTGGATACTTGCGACTTAAGAGGATAGATGCATAGTTGATCTTTAGATACAGTTTCAATTTAATTTCATTTTATTTTTGATTTAGATGAGGATGGTCAATTAAACCTCCTCCTATATTTTTGTAATAACTATTTTTAGTCTTTAGTTAGTAGTATTTAAACCCCTCTCATGCATTTAGAGAGGGTTCCAAAAACTTATCAAAAATAGTTCTTTAGAACACGCACTTTTTCCCTGCTGAGGAGGTTTTGATAAATGAATGGAACGATATTTATTTATATCTGTGTTTAATGTCTGCTAGTGAAATGCACTTCTACTCTTAGTAGATATTGAATTATGAGAAGATAAATCTATATTACTGAAGCTCATGAGTAGGACTTATTATCAATGGTACTTTTATCTCTTAATGGTTTCTGCTTATGTGTCAAGTGATATGTTATTTTCAGTTGTTTATATATGAAGGCCTGAATGTTCAGTTATCGTTTGGCACTTTTGTACAGTGGTAACTATTCTTTTTATGCTGAGTGTATGAATAACTTATTATGCGATATGCTTATCACAATTGTTTCGGCTAATTTGTTATACGAACAATTTACTTTTAATGGATCCTTTTCTCATAGAAATTGAATAATCTTTATTATCGATTGCTGTTGGAAACTATTTTAGATTGCATAAGTGAAGAGTTAATCCTGGGATAGTTTTTAGAATTAGATGTTTCCATTCATTAGAATAAAATTACATGTTTTAGATTAGATTTAGATTAAAAGAATTCTCTTTAGAAACGTTTAGGAAGGAAAACATCATCCCGTAGCATCATCACAAAAAAATTGGGAAACTGGTCCCATTACCCCTAGTCGGAGCCACTATCCCAAAGGGAAAAGGAGCTTCTTTCAAGGTCGAGACCGGGTGGTTATCCACCTTGTTGTAGACCCGATTTTCGGGGCTTCAACACCTTCATGATACTGATGGAAGAAATCTTTCCACCCTTCACCATTGCATTCGTGGTGGTGTATTTAGATGACATCTTGCTTTTCATCCAGAGTTGGGAATAACACCTCCACCATATTCGACAGGTCCTCCAAACCCTTCGACAACACAAGCTATGTGCTAACTTGGAGAAATGCACCTTTGGCCTGGGAAAGGTTCAATATTTGGGGTACATCATTGATGAGCAAGGTGTACATGTGGACCCATCTAAGATACAAGTCATTCGGGATTGGCCAGCCCCAACCACTCTAACAAAGCTCTTTAGCTTTTTCGGGCTTACCAATATCTACTGTAGGTTTATGTTGGGGGTCTCTCATATCACTTGGCCTTTAAGTCAAGTCACCAAGGGCAAAGTGAAAGCAAATTTATTTTGGTTGAAAACTCAATAGTGAGCATTCTCCAAGTCGAAGAATCACCTTTATTCTACACAAATGCTCACATTACTAGACCTGCGACAACCATTTGAGATGCCTCCGACTATGTTATTGGTGTGGTTCTTACTCAGCATGGGCATCTAGTGACTTACCACAGTGAGACACTTTCAGACATTGTCCGAAAGTACCCCACTTATGACAAAGAAATGTATTCCATTGTGTAGGCCTGCTATCAATGGAAGAATTACATTCTGGGGAAGGAAATGGTCATCCACATAGACCATTGACCTCTACAATTCATACAGACATAAGGAAAGTTGTAGAGTGATCGCCATGAGAAATCATCCACTTATCTGCAACAGTTCCATTTTAACAGTAGTATAAGAAGGGGAGAACCAATAACATCGTTTATTTCCTCAGCCGACCATCAGTCACCGAGCTAATCACTGTGCTCAATTCCTATGGGCACCAAAACATTGAGGTGGCTACATATTTACAAGAGCGATCCAAAATTCGGCAGCATATACCAGACACTCTTGGAAGGGAAGCAAGTAACAAATTTTCACCAACTGGATGCACTGTTATGCAACTTGGGACACATCTATGTTCCTTCAAGTGAGTGTGCCTAGATGACTTGGGAGACGCACTACAGTCGGGTCACTGGACATTTTATAGTAGAAAAAATAGTGGTGCTATTCTAGAAGTATTTTTATTCACTGAAACTTTTCTAAGATGTTGGGAAATACATTAGATCCTGCACCACCTGCGCCATTGCCAAACCAACCATCAAGAAGCAAGGCCTATATACTCCTCTACCTATTACTAGTCAGCCTTGGGAATTTGTCTCCATGGAGTATATGTCAGACCTTCCTTCTTCTAAGCACATCAATGATTATGTTTTCGTGGTCATCAACAGATTCTCTAAGATGGCCATCATGGTGGACTGCAAGAAGAGTATCACAAAAGAGGTCACTGCTAATCTCTTCTTTGATTGAGTTTGGTTTCACTTTGGGATCCCACAATCCATTATCTGAGATCGAGACAGTAGATTCTTGAATTCATTTTGGTCAAGTCTCTAGTCGATGCTGGATAAAAAACCTACTAAGCACACAACTTTCCATCCCAAAACTGATGGACAAACAAAGGTTGTCAACAGGATGATCGAACGCATTTTGCGCATGTACAACTCAAAGCATCCATGCACATGGGATGAAATTCTCCCCTGTCTCCAACACAAATACAACATAGCTCTCCACAGCTCAAGAAGCCACAACCCCTTTCAGGTAGGGTTGGGATATAAGCCATTATGCCCCATTGATGTGGCCATACCATTTGCAGCCACTCAGGTAGATTCAGCTCACGTGCAATCCCAAGCTGAAAGGGCTAGCAACTTCATTAAGCGAATTCAACACATTCGCCAATAGGTCCATGATATATTGGACAAAGCTACTTCCAAGTACAGGAAACACCATGATCAACATCATGTGCCGCACAAGTTCTAGGTGGGTGACAAAGTTTGGCTACATTTGTAGAAGGAGAGCCTTGCAGGACACCACCATAAGCTTCACCCACTCCGATATGGGCCATACACCATCACCAAGGTCGTTGATGATAATTCCTTCGAGCTCAACATCCCACCGTTCCTTGGTGTACACCCAGTGTTCAATGTAGATCGCCCTCATCCATACTTTCCACCATTGTTGGACACATCTAACATTGTAGAACAACTCTCACAAATAGAGCTCACCCCAGACTGTGTGGACTAGGACACAACTAATCAGATCATGGAAACACATATCAAGAACACTTGACAACAGAGGATACAACTATATTGAGTTGTCAAAGCATGCCAACCCCTTCATCAAGGCAAATGGGTCACTAGGGACCAAGTTTAGCAAAAGTTCCCTCATTTCATGGAGGAAATCATTGCAATGGGGACCTTTGCTTCATAAGGGGGGAGGAATGATCTAGGTGGGTATTGATGGCCACTCACCTATTGCACTTGGAACCTCTCCATTTTTTCTTTCAATTTTTCATTTTCTTTAATTGTGGCACAATTTACTAATTTTGGCAAATTTTCGGGTCCTGAACTTTCGGAGCCATTTTGAGGCCCTAAACGATGTTTTTTTGGCAAAATTCGTTTCATAAAATGCTATGGAAATTGTGTCAGAAGTTGTATTCCTCATAGAGATATTTCCAACGAGGTATCATATACGTCAAACAGAGATAATACGACCAAGTTACGACTTGGGGAAGTTGGATACCCGACTAACCCCAACGGGACCCATAAACTCTTTGTGTTACATCTCCTCAAGCTAGGGTTTTCTCTTATTGTTCAATAATAAAAAGGCCCTTGAGCCTCATTGTAACTTAGTTCAGAGGCATGTAACCACCACATATCTTCTCAGAGATAAGCTACCATCGCCCGAGCTATATTATTTCCATTCTGTTTGTAAGCATAGTTCAATAGTTTTCTATTAATGAAATGAAGTGTTTTTCTACTGCATCTCTGTGTTTATGATTATATTTGTAAGTTGTAGCATTCCTGTTTAAGTTCAGATCAAACTCATTGTGAAAATCACTTCAGCTGCCCCACTTACCCTATGGACAGACATGGTTCACCTTGTATCGACTCAGTTGAACACAATACAATAATTCAACTAGATCGAAGTATTTCAAAGCGGGAAGGGTAATTTGGATTGCGAACTTAAGATTTTCAGAGTATAAGTTTTTCATCTCCAATGTTTCTTTGCTCCTAGTAGGTTTAGACAATACCCTGATAGATTCATGTAGGAATATAAACATTTCTCCACTGCCAGTGAGCCTGGACAGTACCTTGGTGGAGTTGCTTGCTTCACCTCTTTGTGCAAGAAGCCTTTCTCTTCTTTCAACTTTGTTATTTTTGAAATAGGATTGTGCATAGGTACTTATTTATTTTTGGGGTGGAAGAGGGATCTCGACTTATTGAGAGCAGAATAGGTTGCTCCATCAGAGAAGCATGTAAGACCTCTGATTTAGGTTTTCTCATTTAGATTTTCCCCTTCTCTGTTTCTACTAGTTGGATAAGCTTGAACATGTAGAAAAAAAATTGAGTATAGGCATAAGATTTCCTAGGTAGGACATGGGTTCATGGTTTGACCAAAAATTTCCTCATATACGGATCATATTTTCCATCAAGACTTCATTGGAAAAAAGTTATAACCAAGCACAAATAAGACGAACGTAGAACTGGCCAAGCGCTGTAGTGTCACAATACTCTTTGAAATTCAACCACATGCATATTCAGAAGCTAGAACGTAGTGGGGGACAACACTTATTTACAAAAAAGAAAACTGAATAGTAAAGCAGAGCAAATCAACAAAACAAAGAACAAAACAATAAAGAAAAGCAGAAAAGCAAAGAAAATAACAAAACAACAATGAAAGAAATATGTACACGGTGTGAGTCGCGGCCCCAGATAATTGAAAATAACATTTCAAGTCTTGGCCATTGACATGGAGAGCATCAATCTTCCCGTCAAGTGATTGTAAATGACACATGTGTTGGCCAGGATTCTCATGAATGTTAAATGGGCCAATTCATAGGGACTGAAACTTGATATGTTTGCCTTTGTTTTCATGGGGTTTATTCCACTTCAAGACTAAGTCACCCATAGTGAAGTTGATGTTCCCTGCAAACTTCTTGTCGAACCATCTCTTGATACGATTTTAGTGAAGTTTGAAATTTTATTTTGCTTTCACCCTTTCTTCCTGTAGCTTGTGTAATGTGTCCATCCTATGTTGAACCAATAGGCAAGGCTTGCCTTGGGATTCTTGGGACAACTGTAGAGCAGGCAAGTAGATATTTGACAAGAGGATGGCTTATTTTCCGTATACCAAGAAGTAGGGGGAGGTATTCAGAGAGGGTTTGGGTGTCACTTCGTCAACCCATAGAGCATTCACTAAAGCAAAATGCTAGTTTTGTTGTTAAGAGTAAATGGTATTTTTTGTGATGTGGATAAGATTTTTGTTTTTAGACTAAGCAAGACCATTTCCCTATGGATAGTAGTTAGCTGAATGCTTTAACACAATACCATTTTTCAATGCAAAGTCATAAACATTTAACGAAGAAAAATACGTTATATTGTAAAAAGCAAGTGATACAGGAATGCCAAACCTCGAGATGATGTTTTGCCTTAGGAAGTTGATGACTTCCTGGTAATTCACTTGTTTCAGTGGAACTACATCTGTCCATGCATGAAGTAATCTATAGCAGTTAAGATGGAGCAGTGCTAGTTTAATGAATGTGGGAAAATATCCCCAATGATGTCCAAGCCCCACTGTTGGAATGGTTCATCAACTATAATAGGCTGTAGTGGGGCCGCTGAACTTTGTTTTCTTTTGGCATATCTTTGATAGAATGGACACTTGCGAGCATATGCATGTGCATATTTGAATAATGTAGGGCAATAGAAACCGGTCTACATGACCTTGTCCGTTGTTGTGTTTCCCACGAAGTGACCCCGGCTGGTCCGTCATGGAGATCATGTAACACCCTTTCTAAATCTTGTGTGTCCAGACACCTAAGAAAAGCGTAGTTGTGATGTTTTCTATAAATCCCTCCATGCACCAACTCGTAAGATAAAGTTTTCAGTCGGAGTTCCCTCTTCTGGTGCACAGAGAAGTGAGAGGGCATGGTCCATTCTTAAGGTACTAGTGCACGTCTACGTACTAAGAGTTTATGTGCAAAGTTGGGGGGCTTGTTCAACATTATACGTTTCAATTTCCTGCTCCCAGTCGGAGAGCTCTTGTTCTTCCTCATGCACATGTACTGCTTCCGATGCTAATATGCAAAGAACCTGACCCTTTATGGTGTGAACTAGCTTGATGTGAAGATCATACTCTTGTAGTCCAGTCATCCAGTTAGCACACCTCTCACCCAGCTCTCGCTGAAAAAGTAGCGATCTGACCACTGGGTGTGGCAAAAAGATAATGCAGTGATTTTTCAAGAGGTAGGATCTAAAATGTTTAGCCGCCTTGTATATAGCATATGCTTGTTTTTCCATAGATAGTTCATTTTAGGTCCTTGAAATCTCGCGCTCATGAGAGACATGGGTCGTTCATTGTTCAACTCATCTTTCTGCATGAGCACAACAATGAGTGAAGTATCGAAAGCAAATGTGTAGAGTAAGAAATATTTGTTGAAGTATGGGTTGTACAGGGCAAGCGCCTATGATATAGCTTGCTTAATTTGAGAAAATTATTCCTTTTCATTTTTTCCCAATTGTACATTGTATCCTTCTTAGTCATCTCTTGAATGGATTTGACAATCTACGCGTAATTAGAGATGAACTTGTTGAGGAAGTTGATCTTCCCTAGGAAGGACTGCATAACTTTCTTGTTCACGGGATGAGGAATCTGTGTGATGGTCCAAACTCTGTCCAGATCTTCCTTGATCCCACTCTTGGCAATGATGTGCCGAAGGAGGTTACCCTTAGACACTATGAAGACACTCTTCTTGGGATTCAAGGATATCTCGTACTTCCGACATTGCTCAAAAAAATTCTTAAGATGGCATAGGTGGTCTAACCGATATCTAGAGAAGACTGTCACATCGTCAAGGTAGAACACTACACTCTATCTGATGAGCCCATAGAAAGCAATTTCCATTGCATGCTAAAATGTAGCACCTATTCTTACCAACCCAAACGACATTCTACGGTAAGTTAACGTACCCCACTTGGTACGAAATGTTGTTTTTAGTCTGTTAGGCTCTGCTACCAGAACCTGATTGTATCTTGAGAAACTGTCTAGCAAAGAGAACACCTCTGCTCCAGATATTGTCTGTAATATGTGCTCCATAGGTGGAACTTGCTAGTTATCTTTGTCTGAGGAATGGTTAAGATTTCAAAAATCAACGCATAGGAAAATCCTTTTGGGCTTCTTCTTGACAGGGACTAAGTTTGAAACCCACATGAAATGAATAACCTTGTAAAGGATCTGAGCATCCAGTAGCTTAGTCAATTCTTTCTGTATGAGGGGCTCAAGTGATGGATGCACTTTTCTTAGCTTCTTCTGGAACAGCTTGGCCCCTTCTTTGATTGGAATAAAGTGTTGGATTATTCGCATGTCATATGTTTTTAAGTCATTGTACATCCATGCGAACACATCGTGGTACTATTTGAATAGGCTGACAAAATATTTCCACTCTTTTGGTGTGCAACATGTACCAAGATTCACTAACTTCAGATCTTTGTCATTTCCTAGGTTGATCTGTTCGTACAACATTATGGAGTTGTGGTTTTTGGCATTCACCGGCCACTGAAAGTGGTTCTACAAGTCATACAACTTCTTGAGTGATACCACGCCCTTATGGATTAGGTTGCTTTTACTGTCATTAGTTGTGCTCTGCAGAGACTGCTTCTGCTCGTCTTCATCTATCGCTGCATCCTTGAAAATGTTAGTTTCTTCCATGAAATGTAGTATCTATTTATCATAATAAAAAACATGTAAATTAGTGATGTTATCAGGGATATATCTCTTATACAAAATTTCAACATAAAATCTATCCCTAAGCAGTGTCATCCTAGTAGCTGCATTTGGCAAAGCATTTGCAGCTGCATTATGCATTCTTGGTACAAAAAATGATATTTAAATCTTGTATGTTAGAGATAAGTCTCCATACCTCTTGTTGGTAACTCTTAAGAGGGGGTGAAACACATTGTATGGTATTACATACATGACATACTACTCTCTCTGAATTACATACCACTTTAAGCACAAAAACGTTGAGGCTTATGGCTTTCTGTAAGCCCAAAATGAGTGCTTCATACTCGACAATGTTGTTTGTGCACTCGATCTCCAAGTGGCTTGAGACTAAATGTTTCCTTTGCAACAAGTCTATCAAAACACAACCAGCTCCAGAGCCCTCCTGTGTCTTGGATCCGTCAAACTATAGGGTCAACATATTATCTGTATAAGGACTGCTTACCATGCTAGTACTACTATCACTTATGCTATTACTGTTACAATCTATGGTAAAAGTTTCATTTTTTCCAATTGGGCAAGGAAGGAGACCCAAATGTGTGTCTGGTGGGATTGGGGCTAGCTGTGCAAAAGAACACCTGAGCTGCGTTTCCAGAAAGAAATTTCCAAACATAGGTTCTGTAAAAGCCAACAATTCATTTTGACCATCCAATGGAGTAACATTATGCTTCATGTATCTTTTCAACAACACTCGAATTTGGTTGTTTCTGTCATTGTGCAGAAGCCATAAGTGTGACCAGTCTGTAGTAAAGTATCCTTGCATCTTGCTGGACTAGTCTCTGTTGAGAAATAAGCCATATTTGTATGGGATGTTCATAATCACAATGTTAATGCACTGATGAACACATCCATCAGACGATACCCAGATGATCACATCCCAAAGTTCACCAATGGTTGGCATACATGTTCTGTATATTTTGATGATTTGTGTAGTTGTGCTACTCCATTGAGCATTGATCTTCTTAGAAATAGAGAGTGGCATGACATTGACTGACGCGCCAGAATCAACCAAACAGTTGTGGACATTGAAGTTAAATATTTCAAATGATAACAAAAATGGTGGGTAGAGTGAGTTGACTTCCTCCATGTGAAGCGTGTTGAGCATGGATGCGAGTGTGTCAGGAGACTTTCTTGGTCACTTACCCGAAGAGGCAAAACTATCTGTGGAGGTTCGCCCCAGTGCGCGAAAAAGAATATCCCGCTGACCCGTAATATTTGTTAACTCATAAAGGGATATGATCACACAGGTCTTTTTCATGTCTTCAAAAATGTTGTAATCTAGAGTAGGAAGACTCACCGAGATGTCTGGGGTAGACTTATGTTTGTGTTATCCATTGGGTTGCTTTTGTCTTTGCTAATTATAGATGTACTTTTAGTTGTAGCTCTCTTCCCATACTTGCTTTTGGTTTTCTTTGTTGAGCTGATTGGCAGATCAACTATTCTAAGCAGATGTTGTCTTAATTTTTCTCTCATTATCTCACAAACAGTGGGGCCCCCTTGTGATCCGTTAATGAAAAAGGTATTATAGACTTTATGTGAAGTTTGATTATGTTACTTAGTGCAATGGATCGAAAATATTGCAAACAACATAAACACATAAGCAAATTGAAACATAATCAAACATATCAACGCAGCAATAATTTGATAATGGAGTTCACCAGAATTCCTGGCTACCTCTCTGGGTCCTTAGCTTCCAGTGTGACCTCATTATTAGTCTTCAAAATGCTTTTACATACATGAGCTCAAAAATAGAGACTCAAATGAGAAAAAAGATCTCACCATTGTGTTCAGCTCGAAATTTTGAGTCAAACGAGTATAAACTTGCCGATATTTGGCCTCTGTGACTTCTAGACCCCCCGGAAAAATCCAAAACCGCCTCTTCCCTCTAAAAAACCACTTCTGTCTCCACAATACCACCTTGGTCTGCACGCTAGTTATTTGACTAGTTCGACACTTGCATAAACCTTAAACAAAGTTTTGGTAGCTTGGTTTACCAAGATCCGCCCTTGGAATTGTGGTTAGACCGAAGGTGTGAAGCTGTTGGTATATAATGTTGGAGGTCGGTGGGTCGAAAACCCCGTCCAACACTCTAGCATTTTGATATGGATTAATATTCCTAAATAGCAACATATATTCACATGAAACTTTTGTGGCATATATCTTTGCACTCCATTGGCTTATACATGGGATATATGGTTACATATCCCATATGTGGTTGTTTGTTGTGGTTGATGTGGGTTAATTTGAAAATAGACTAAGGGGTCCGACGGTCATGGGGTTGACCCCGGCCATCGGCCCATTTTTCTGGCGCCTCTAATCCCGCAACAATAAATACAAAGTCATCCGCACTCTTAACAAGAACCATCATAGCTCGTATGGTGCGGCCCCTCCAGCGAAAACTCAGTCTTCCAGGAGGTCAGGGGTTCGATCCTCCCTGATCTCCAAAATTTTGGAAAATAGGTGATATTGGGCAAAATCTGGATTGCCACGTGTCAGCACCGGATTGGACCATATCAACCAATTAGAATATGCCACATCACCTCCTTTACTGACATCATCCAGGACCCCTGTCTCATTCCCAGGTTGACATGTGTCCTTGCTAACGTAATCGTTGACTTGGTTGATTCTTGAATTTTGACTAACTGTTGATCGTCGACCTTTGACTTTTTGACTTCTGCCCTAATTTTCCCAAAAACTTTGACTAGCCCTAACTTCTTCATCTGGACTCGCATTTACATTTCGTTCACATTTTTGGAATTGTATCGATGAGCACTTCAACTTTCTACTTTCAACTGCGTTTGAAGACTTTGATGTGGAGTCAAAAGTGGATCAATTTTGGATCACTCCTCGCCACTGGAAGCTTTTGGACCACCAAATGTTGGTTTTAGTTGTTGAACAAGTGAGGATATGCTTCCCTCACTTTTCCAATCTCTATCCATCATGCCTTACTTGGATTTGTCCCTTTGAGTCCCACTTGAAGATACTCAACACTTCCTCATCGCGAAGTCCTTATCCTCTTGACAAGAACTATATCCTCCTATAGCTCATTGAGATACTCGAGCAAAAAATCTTCAATGGAAGGTAACTCACCTTTCTCATAGCCCCAAGGGATAGCTCAAATGGTCGAGTTCCCATTGCTAAAAGCACTTTCCCAGTTTGGGAGGTCACAGGGTCAAATCTCCTCGATGCCCTCGGGGTTAGGCCTATTAAGATTGGCCGACGGGCAGATCCCTTCGGGTGGATCTACCCCGATATTTTCCCGTGGATGTAGCGGCCACTCAGTGACCGTGAACTACATCTTAAAGAAAAACAAAACTGACCTTTCTCTTTGGAATATTCAATTAATGAAGGCTCATACAATTGCAAGTTTTCAAAATTTACGACGGAATATATCTGCATATAAGCTGGTAGATCTAGGTGGAAAGCATTTTCACTAATTTTATCAAGTATGTTGAAAGGACCATATCTAATTGGTTTCAAATTCTTACTTTCCCCATGCAGTCTTTCTTTGCTGATGTACAACCAGACTTCATCACCAACTTGAAAACTATGCTCGACTCGATGCTTGTCATGTTGCGCCTTATACACATCTCACTGAACCTATCCACAACTACATACAAATAATCATGACCCTTTCTAGACTTTGGAAATCCCCCAACAAAATCCATGGAAACACTTTCCCAAGGATGAGAAGGAATTGAAAGTGGCGTATACAAGCCTAATTTTCTATTACTTGGCTTGCTTGTAGCACACATAGTACATCCTTTAATATATCTAGAAACCGTCTCATTCATTCGTGGCCAATAGTAGAATCTTTGCAATTATGCAACTATTTTACTTACACAAAATGACGTGATATGAGAGAAGTATGTGCTTCTCGAATTATATTAACTCTTTCAGTTTTTGGAATGCATAACTTTCCCAAATGATATAAGAGTTTGTCCTTTATGAAATAATCCAATTCTTCTACCTGCTTTCCGTGACTTAAAGTTGCATATACATCCTTAAAATCCATGTCTTTAGCATATTGTTCAATGTAACTTTCATGAATTACTGAATTATGCTCAAGTATTGTGGATGCATTTATAATTGGTCTTGATAACATGTCTACAACCTTACTATGCATGCCCTTCTTATATCTGATAACAAGATGAAATTGTTGTGGAAAACCCATCCATTGATAGTGTCTTGATTGTTGCAATTTAGTTTGTGAGTGTAAATATTGAAGTGGTTGATGATCTGTGTGTATGATTGTTTCTTTACCCATTATGTAATGTTTCCACTTTTTAACACTCTAAACTAATGCATACAATTCTTTATCATATGTAGGATAATTAAATACTACAGATGTGAATGTCTCGAAATGAAAGCATATAGGCTTTCTGTGCTGCATCAACATTGTCCCCATGGCATATTCACTTGCATCTATCACAATATCAAATGGATGCTGAATATCTGGTAGTGCTAGTACTAGCGTTGTACTAATCCTTTTTTTCAATGTGTCGAAGGCTTTTTGCTGTTTGCCTCCCCACTGAAACACTTGTTTCACACTTGTCAAAGGATGTAAAGGAGTTGCAATCAAAGAAAAGTTAGCAATAAACCTTCTCTAATATTGTGTTGCCCCTAAGAAACTTATAACTTTTGTAGCAGTATTGGGCTTAGGCCAATTTACAATGACTTCGACCTTAGAGGGATCTATCTTCAATTCACCACCCCCTACGATATAACCCAAATAATTCAAAGATGTTCGGCCAAATTCACATTTTGACAGTTTTACATAGACATTTTCTCTTTTCAAAACATCTAAAACCTGCTTTACATGTTCATACCATGTTCTAATGAAAACAAGAATATCATATAAATAGACTATTACAAAATCATCAATGAATGGTCTAAATACATCATTCATGACTTGCATGAATGTAGCTGGAGCGCTAGTTAAGCCAAAAGGCATAACCATCCATTCATAGAGTCCTTGCTTTGCTTTGAAAGCAGTCTTCCATACATCCTGTTCTGCAAATCTGATCTGATGGTAGCCAGTTCGCAAGTCCAATTTAGAGAAGTAAACTGCATATTTTAACTGATCTAATAAATCATCAATATGAGGAAGAGGATAACAAATCTTTATTGTGATTTTATTTAATGCTCTAAAATCAATGCACATTCTCTACGAACCATCTTTCTTTTGCACTAACACAATAGGTGATCCGCACTGTGATATGCTTGGTCGAATAAACCCTTGATCAAGCAACTCTTGTACCTGCTTATTTATATCTACATTTTATAGAGCTGATAACCTGTACATTCCAATGTTAGGTAGTGGAGCATCTTGCTGCAAATAAATCTCATGTTCTATCTCTCGCTTAGGTGGAAGCCCTTTAGGCTCTTGAAACAGAATATCATAATCGAAAACAACTTTAACTAGTTCTGCTTTCTGGTTAGGATTACAGCCTTGTAAAACATTGAATTTATCAATATCCTTTTCTTTTGCAATCATAAGTAAAAATTGTTTACTTGAATTTATAGTTCTTTTCATCTGTCCTGAATTTATGAGAGAGAAGTTATCTTTGAGTTTATGAGCTCTTACAATATATTCAATTCCATCCTTAGTGAGTTGATACTTATTTTCAGTTCGATAGAAGATAGCATTTCTATTGTACAAGTATGGACTTCCTAATACAATTCCACATAAGTAACAATGGGACTATGTCTAACTCAACCTCATCTACAAACTTTGATCCAATAGAAAAATGAAGTTTACATTGTTTTGTAACTTGTAGCTTAGTTTTATCACACACCCAACCTAATGGATATGGCTTTTTACGAGGTTTTGTTTCTAGACCCAACTTCTTTACAATTGCTTCAGAAATGAAATCAACTTGTGAACCACTATCAAATAAAGTATCAATTTTAGTATGCTTGGAAATGACTCTAATGTGAAATAGCTCATTTCTTTTCCTCTCATCATTATCACTATCAATAGAATGTGAAGAAGTACATGTAGATGCTTTAGAATCTTTACCTTTTATACCTGTAGCTATAATTGTTGTCTCGTCACCTAAATCTGATCCCAAGTCCTTTTGAATAGCAGCAACATTTCTTCCGCTCCTTACTACCAAACTTCTTAGACTTCAATTCCAAATGCAATGAACAATAGTGTGCCTCACCATGGTCTTCCTTCTTACAATGAGTGCATTAAGGTTTATCTTTCTTCACAATGTTCATTTTCTTCTCCTTCCATTTAAGTTTCTTCTTGTCTTTATTCTTGCTTTCAATAGGTTTGGAGAATTTTCCAACATCATCGATTACATTTTTGCCTCTAGCTTCTAGATGAGTTGCTTGGACCGATACATCATCTAAGCTAGTTGGATTAAACATAAGTATAATATGCCTCAAATAACTATGTAGGCCACCTATGTATTTCAACAATGTCTCTCGTGAGTCTAATGATATTCCTAATGTTAAAGCTCTCTTACGGAATTCTTGAGTATAAATTTGAACACTTTGACCTTTTAATTGACGTAGTGTTTTCCAACTTATCATTGCTTGTTGCATATAAGCCAAAGGATAAAATCTATTTTTAATAGCATAAACAAATTCATTCCAAGTTGAAATTATTTTACCATGCTTTTTGAGATCTTCTTGTTCTTGCCTTCCCACCATACAAGTGTGGCTCCTCCAAGTCGAAGGCTAGCAAGCTCGATCTTCTTCCTTTCTGAAACAACTTTTTGCACCTTGCAATACACTTCAATTTGTCTTATCCAATTATCAAGATTTTCAATGTTAAGTTCTCCATCATAAATCGACAAATAAAATTTTACATTGAATTTGATCAAAGAGGATTTCTTCTTTTTCTTCTTAGAAGGACTAGATTTATGAGAAGATGATGATGATGATGACGATGATGGTGATGATGGAGGAGATGGTGGAGGAAGCATTTCTCCCTTTCCGTTATCTTCTTGATCTTTAGGTGATGAAGTTCCTTCTTCTTCGCTCATCTTAAACTCACGATACATCTCTTCCACCATTGCACGTATCGTCATGAAACTATCCAGAAATTGAGATTCTGATCCAAGTGGGGTATCATTCATCATCCTTCTTTGTGAAAAGACCTGTCCAATCTCTAGGTTTGCCTCAACAAGTTCACCTTCACCTTGTTAGAGCCTTAACCTAGTAAGCATTCAAATCTTCACACAATCTTGTCAGACCTTAAAAACCTTGCTGCTCTGATACCACTTGATCTGTTAATGAAAAAGGTATTATAGACTTTATGTGAAGTTTTCTTATGTTACTTAGTGCAATGGATCAAAAGGATTGCAAATAACATAAACACATAAGCAAATTGAAACACAATCAAACATATCAACACAACAACAATTTGATAACGGAGTTCACTAGACTTCCTGGCTACCTCTCCCTGTCCTTAGCTTCCAGCGTGACCACTTTCTTAGTCTTCAAAATACTTTTACAGAAATGAGCTAAAAACCAAAGACTCAAATGAGAAAAAGGATCTCACCATTGCATTCATCTCGAAATTTCAAGTCAAACGAGTATAAACTTGCCCATATTTGGCCTCTGTGACTTCCGGACCCCGTGGAGAAATCTAAAACCACCTCTACCCTCTGTAAAACCACTTCTATATGGACAATACCACCTCGGTCTGTGTGCTGGTGGTTTGACTGATTCGACATCTACATAAACCTTAAACAAAGTTTTGGTGTCTTGGTTTATCAAGCTCCGCCGTTGGCATTGTGGTTAGCCTAAAGGTGTGAAGGTGTTGGTATATAATGTTGGAGGTCGGTGGGTCAAAACCACTGCCCGACACTCCATCATTTTGATATGGATTAATATTCATACATAGCAACATATATTCGCATGAAACTTTGGTGGCATATATCTCTATGCTCTGTTGGCTTATACATGGGATATATGGTTATATATACCATATGTGGTTGTCTGTTGCGGTGGATGTGGGATAATTCCAAAACAAACTAAGGGGCCCAATGGCCATGAGGTTGACCCCGACCGTCGGCCCTTTTTTCCGATGCCTCGATTCCCGCAACCATAAATACAAAGTCATTCACAATCATAACAAGAACCATTGTAGCTCGTCTCGTGTAGCCCCTCCGGGGAAAACTCAGTCTTCCGGGAGGTCAGGGGTTTGATCCTCCCTGATCCCCAAAATTTTGGAAAATAGTTGATAGTGGGAAAAATCCGAGCTACCACGTGTCAGCACTGGATTGGCCCATATAAACGAATCAAAATCTTCCACGTCACCTCCAAGACCCGTGGCTCATTCCAGGACCCGTGGCTCAACCAGGACCCGTGGTTCATTGTTGGGTTGACACGTGTCCTTTCTGATGTAAGAATTGACTTGGTTAACTATTGACCGTTGACTGACTATTGACCTTTGACTTTTTGACTTTTGCCCTAATTTTCCCAAAAACTTTGATTGACCCTAACTTGTTGATCCGGACTCGGATTTATGCGCTATTTGCATTGTTGGAATCGTATCGACGAGCACTTCAACTTGTTTCTACTTTCAACTGCATTTGAATACTTTTATCTGGAGGAAAATTGGATCCATTTTGGATCACCTTGACTCCAAAAACTGTATCGACCATTTTTCTTTGGGGCCAGATGGTCGCTTGGAGGCTCTTTCTCAGTGGTGCTTTGTTTTGGTAGTGCGAGCACATTGATACATGTTTATTACATGCCTAACACTTGGAGCTTCATTAGATACAGGATATTCTTCTTCATCTTCATCCTCATGCCAAGCTTGCTCATTGGCTGCAAATTGATCAGTCACCTATGTAGCCAGAGCACTCATTCCTTGGTTCCATCATGGGAAAGTTTTCTTTTATTTTCGTTCGTTATGGAACTTGCAATAATGATCTGTTGTGATTGCATCGAGGTTGAGCACAAGATTAGAGCTCTGCGTAGTTTTCATCGAGTGACTATTGTTGCTGCCCAGAGCTGAGTTCTTCTGCACAAATCAAGGAGGCCTACTATTCACGATTGTCTCGCTCGTCCGCTGCTTGAGTTCAAAAAGTTTGGTTGTCAAGGATTTGACGAGATGAGTAAGGCTCTCGATTTCAATTGCTTCCTTTTCCTTTTCCTTCTCACATGAGTCTGAGACCTCTTTCCCATGTCTTTGTAGTCCTTAGCTACATCGTCATCTACAATAACTTCAATAGCACACAGGTCTTTCTCCACTACAATTTCCTCTTGGAAATTTTCCAAGAGTGTTGGTTTCGCAGCTCGCTTGACAAACTATGCAATGCTGGTCGACAGTGCAGATGTGTAGTAATCAACTATGATAGAGTTGTGAGGTTTGGTGTATGTTGTGAAATTATTCAAGATACGATTAAACCTCTGGTTAAACTCTTTAACTTTTTCTTTTAGCTCCATGTTGTGAATACCTAATGCCTTTAGCAACATGGTGGGGGTTTTGTCTCTAGCAAAATTTTGATGGAAAATTCTCTTGAACACCCTTGAGTTCTAAATGGAGTTCATAGTAAGGTTGTGGTACCATACAACTTCTCTTCCATCCAAGGTAAATGGAAAAAGTCTACATGCAACGTCGTTATAACATACCTTGAGTGTCTGCACATGTAGGTAGAACGTGTCTAGATGGTCTTCCACCTTCACTACTTTGTCAGGGTCATACTTTGTTAACAACTTATCTCCATGTCTTGGAATCTTGTGCAAGACACTTGGGAGTACCAATGAGCCCTGGGTCATCCAATCTAGATTTTGGTCAACCATGTTGTCCTCTTCTTCGTCCACCTCCTCTTCTTTTGAATTTTATGGTTCAACCTCTGAATCTATTGGTTCATCTCTACCTCCGCCTCCTCTGTTACCTTCCCCTTCGTTGTCTCCGATGGAACCTAAGCCCAATAATAAGAGGTTATCTTCTTCTCCTTCTTGGAAGACTAGAGGTTCCTCTTCATTTTCAATAGCTTCTGTAAGCTATTAAAGAGTGGCTAGGATTTCTTCTTCCACAGATGAGACTACCACTCCTGTGTGAGTAGTATTTTCCTTCCTCTATGAATAGGGAAGAGTGTGCACTCTTGGAATCAATCCAACAACTTTAGAAAACTAACAGGTGATGGCACGAACATCGCAGATGTGGTGATACGAAATTTCTTATTTAGGTCTGAGAGGTGAGAAATAAAAAACTTCAAAGTTGCGCGTGGGAGAGAGGGAGTTCATGATACTGCTTTAAATATATGATAGATAAGTGGGGTTAGTAGGACATTCAACCATAGACTGTTGGCGACCCTCCTTCTAGCACCAGATATGTTAATGGTGCTGGACCTCCCACATTCAAGGGATCTCCCCAGTATGAAGTCCCAACTAGTCCTCACACCGTTTAGTGTAGGAGTCCCATATGGTAAGATGGCCTGGTTCCATTATCTTAGAGATTTTCCTTAGTTGTTGTTGTTCGACACATGAGAGTGTTATTCTTGTATCTTCAAAAATCAAGGTGATTATGCTTGGTGAGTGCATAATGTAACTTGTGTCTGCATTCTGTTACTGTAAAGGGAGAGAGTAAAAGTGAGCTTCTAAATTAGAGGTAGTAGTACCACCTAGGGAAAGACACACATGAAACAACAAGGTTCTGACCAACATTTAGTGGAGTAGTCCACAATGGATGCAGAAATCGTTAAAACCAAAGTGTAAGGGAAAACATGTACACCACCCAACAGAGTAGTCTAGATGGAGGTGACGGTCACTATAACCAATAAAACAAGAATGGTCTTTCAAATGTCCTACAGTGTAGCCCACAGGGATGAGAGAGAAGTGATAAACAATACAATAAATCTTCAACAATGTAAGTACTAAAATAACCGAAGTAGTTCAACTATCTTAGTACAAGCTAAGAAAAAATGCATTACAAATGTTTAAAGAGAAGTCTTACAAACATCTTCAAAACATGCATGAAAACATGCTGGCTTGAAACAAGCTTCTGAATTAAGAAAAAGTCCCAAGAAACATTTGTACACCATACATCACTAGTCCTAGTAGTGAGACATTAGAGCCATTCCTCGCTCCTCAAAGAACATACTACATAATCTCAAGGCTATTTGGGAGGAGCCAAGATGAAAAGTCCTTGCTCATACAATGGGAGGGGTATATATAGCCAAGGGTGATGCTTGACCCTTGTGATTCTTGGGCTATGCTCATGACTATTCAACTTCCCATGAATTTTCAACTGACGTGACTCTTCGACTTCTGTGTGCATCCATTGGACTTCACTTTACATTACATTCAGTTACAATGGATATGGCCCATAATGGTGATGTGGCCAAGACAAGTCATGACACAATTTGACATGACACTGTTGACATGTTCTCACTGACTGTGGTGTCCATGTCAAGCAGTTGCACTGCCGAGTGAGAGAGAAGTGCTTTCTATTCTCCTCTGCATGGCATAGTGTTGCGGGGTCTTTGATGGTCTTGGTCTTGCTTGATGGTTCAATTCATGTGTTCCTTTTATTTGTTCTTGATATGCTTGATATATCCGTCCAGTTGCAAGTAATTCTTCTAGCATGTGTGCTCCTTCTTCATCCCTTTTTCCATCTCACCATGATCTACCAATGTACCTATTCCTGTAATTCACTCATGATGGGATGACATCAAATCCAAAACCTCGTAGTCTAACATGATGCATTGTTCTCATGTTACGGATGACAGGGAGGGAGGACAACTCACTAAGACAACGCAAGCATATCTTAGGTTGGAATGAGGCATTCCAGGAGGAGAACCTGTACTACTGAGAAAAACTATGCAGTGATCACTGGGAGGCAGGATGATGTAGTGAAAGTCACCAGTGTCAGTTGCAAGGTGGGACCTGGAAGGGAGACACCTCTGTGCAGTTTTCTGAGGGAAGACAACACTGGGCTATAGAGGGACTGTTGGGTAGTTCTGCGTAGTTTCCAGAGGGAGGAAAGAGTATGGATGCAAAGGGACTACTGGTCATTACTACAAAATTTCTAGGAGGAAGACAAAGCAAGGCTGTAGAGGGACCTATTGATCATTCTTGCCCAACTTCCAGGAGGAAGAAAAAGTAGGTTATAGAGGGACCTGTTGAACATGACTGCACAATTTCTGGGAACAGTGCAGGAGAGGAAATAGGGAAACTGCCATACATGTATGCACAATTCTGGGAGGAAAACAGGCTTCTCACCTCTAGATTGCATAGTGCAGCTGACTTGGAGGACAAAATCAGCCAGTACATAGGTCCAGGCAGCAGAGGAGGGTCATTGAGGGTAGAGACTATGCAGTGCAACTCAGTCAAGGTCTAATGGAAGAGGGTGGTCCAGTCGAGTATATTTTCAAGAAAATGGCTAAGTGTCGAAAGTAAGTGAACATGTGCAGACTGACATTATGATCATACAATTCACATAGTTGACGACCATACCACATACATGACCATGTTAACAAGAAAAAACATGCCCTCAGTGAGGCTTTCTTACAGTTGAGAGTGACAAGCGTGACACTTGTGATAAACATTCGGATGACCGTGACGACGCTTGTGTGACAATGCTTACAACTTTTTGTGTTAATGCGACAGGTGTTCACATAGCAAAGACAACCCAAACACACAAAGACAAGCCTTTAAACTCACTAGAATTATATCACAAACATGGCAAAGTAATCATCATGCCAAAAGATGACCATTGGTCAAACAAGAAAAAATTTGAAAGAACTTCACTAGGACTCATGGGGTGAGCTCGATTGTTTGCAACCATTAAAGGAAAAACAAAGGAATTGCCAAAATTTGGATTCAAGCCAAAAATTTGGAGAGTGTTGAAACTGCTGCAACAGACCCATATCAAACGCATATATCAATTATCAATAATATTAATATAAATATAAGAACCATAATAATAATAATAATAATAATAATAATAATCATTTAAAAAATAATTATGAAGTAATTATGAAATAAACATTTAATAAAAATAAAACAACAATTTAAATGTGGTTGATAGGAAATTCAACTTTAAACACTCAACCAGAACACGATTATAAATGCTAACCTCTTCCAAAACACACTGAGACTGATGAAAAATGTTGCACCAATTCAAATCAACAAGATAATGATCACGGCCATTCATGCTTTCCAACCATTCCCTTATCGCATTTTCTTGCATTTTGATGCAGGAGCATTCAACCCAAGGAAAATCATTGTATTTAGTAGACATAGGGGGTCAAGTGTTTTAAGGAAGTTAGATTCCTAAGTGATGAATTAATGTAACATTTATGCTTTTGAGTGAGTAGGATAAGCATTAATTAGATAATGTGAGGTTATTTGTAAATGCTCTCGAATAAAGGAGAATATGAGTGGTTAATAAAGACAAAAGAGTTAAAAGTCAAATATAACTCTTAAAGTAGTTTCATGGTTCGAGGAACTACCAAGAGTTCTTAGGAATTAATTGAAGTTAGAAGTGGAAATAGAGGATTTAGGAGTCAGTTCGGTAGATTTAGGAGTTGAACCAAAATTAGTTCAACAGAGCCTTTTTGGTATAAATGTAAGCCTATGGGTAGAGTAAGGAGAGGAGGCCACTGATAGTTGAAGATCGGGCCTGTGAGAGAAACAGAGTCTCGAATGTAATCATTTGCTTATACTTATGTAGACAAAGGTTTATTCCTAGTTGTGTAAATGTGTGAAATGAGTATTTTATGAATGAATTACATATGAATTTGTAGGTTCTGTAATAGGGTTGCAGACAGAGTTCTGTAGAACGCACAGAAGAAGAGATTGATTCAGAGGAATCATCATGGGCTTTAGAATCCAATTGAAGAAACAAAGTGAAGCTCTGGATAGAAGTAGCAAAGTAAGAATTCGTAGAGGAGTTAAACTCAGAGAAGTTGAACAGTAGAGTCCGAAAGCGAAACCCTAAAAAAAACCCAAACCACAGAGAAAACACTGAATAATTAGCATAAATTATAAGTAAAAAGGATGAGTGGAGAAGTGAAGTATCGGTGCATATGAACCATTAGATCTCAAATATCAATGGTCATCGCGTGATAGAAAATCGTGGGAAGTAACTAGTTATAAGGCTGGTATATAAGAGAAATGGTATTTTGGCGGCGAAGAAACTGTAAGTGGTATTGGGAATTGAGTGCCCGATCCCATACATATCACGCCATGTAGTAGCTCAGGTGAGAGGGGAAACCACTTTATCGGGCGGTTAAACCCCGTGTTTGTGGTTGATCCAAAATCTACTGTGAATCGTTGGATCTTGCGGGAGGAGATCAATGGCGGGGGATAGAATGTGACACACAAAGTAAGCGAATGCAAAGGGAGTTATATGGCGTAGTTAATATGTTTTGAGTTCTGAAGGTTAATCACATATCGGAGGAGATGGGGAACCACATGTTAATGTGACCCATGAACTATAGTGATTATGATAAGTGAAAAGGTAAACCTCGGAAAAAGTGCTAAGGCCGTACCAAGGCAGAAAAGGTGTGTTTGAATATATTTCCTTTGTAAATGGTTATAAAGGAAAATAGCGTCGAAGGAAGATTGTGTGCGAGTTGTTGATCAGAGGCCAGAGGAAAGAGACATTGCGATATCCCCGATAGGCCAATATAGAACTGATTAGAGATTGGGTTGATTGGTAATCGGGGATCGGAGTAGCGTTGTGGAGCCACTAAAGGTGCAGACCTGACAATAATCATGAATGTGGGTTTATAAGGTTTGAAGTCTGGTCTATGTGTTTCAGTCGGGTTTTCCTTTGTAATTTGATAAAGTGAAGCACCAGGTAAAAAGGTAACATTGTGAGTATTTCCTTTGTAAATGGGTTATAAAGGAAAGTAGTGCCGATGGGAGAATTTATGTGTTAATATATGTAACCAATGATTAAATAAGAGAAATGTTATATATATATGGGTTAGGGGTTAATGAGAGGGTTTTAGTCCCGATAGGAAGGATTTCAAAGAAAGGCTTTAATAAAGTCATATTTGAAGGTTAATGGATGATTAAAGTCTCGAGACATGAATTTTGTATGTTGGTTTGCCTATGTTGATTAATACGGCCTTAACCATTAGAGGTGAAGATTTGACTCCTTGGTGAGTTAAATTCCTGGGACAAATGTATTTATGCATTTTACATGCATACTGTGGGTGTTAGTGGGGTAGCCCATCATCATTTTGCTATCAGAGCATAATTGTAATTGAAACAATTGGTGTTAAAACAGAATGAAGAAATTCTATGTGAAATAATTGAGAACAGAGTTATGTATCAAAGATGTTTATGCAGGCAAGGAAGGATTAGATTCTAATCTTACAGAAACTAGGCACACAGAGGTGATGTGTAGCAGAACTTGCAGATCCAATAAATATAGGACAATCCATTCAAGGTACAGGTGGAATGGTGAAACAAGATCATGCTGAGATCTTGAAGGTGAGGTGATATGTTCTGTTTTGATTTGAGAATGTGTGTTTATACATTGATATGTAGGTGACAGAATAATAAGGTGAGAAAGTTGAAGCAGTGTAGAGCAAGGAGTGTTGAATTGGTTCCAAAGGAAAGAACTCGAGAGATGCTAAAACATTGAGCTCAAAGGAGAGAGGCTTAGTGAGGCATATGTAGCAAGAAGGAGACATGTTACTGTAGAGGGATTGTTGTAGATCACAAAGGCAAATCCACATAGGATGTGGGTAGAATTGCTAAGGCAATGAAGGAAGCTGGTAAGACTTTCTAAGTGAAAGAAGAGGTGGTCAGAACCAAGTAATTCATTGTGATTGAAATACAATAGGACAATTCTATTCTTGAGAAGTGCAGATGAGTTGAAGCCTAGAAGGAGTAGAGAGAAGTGCTCAAAGGAGGTTCCAGAGATGGAGAACCAAGGGCTTTCCAAAATACCAAGTACAGAGGAAATCTTGGTGAGGTAAGTTGAAACAAGGAGGACTTGTTGTTGCAGAGGCTTTAATGCAGCTCATTATGAGTGAGTAAGGAGCTCATGAAGATAGAGAAGAAGAAGATGGCTACTGATAGTCATAGCAAAGGTTTTGAGGAAGGTCATAGCCGAAGAAAGATGAAGAAAGACGATGCCAAGGCAAATGGCAAGAGGATGAGTAAAGAGGATCTTGACAAAGAGATTGTAGAGTTCAAAGAACAACTTGATGCATTAAGCAGAATACTTGAGGAAAGCCAGAGACTAAGTTGGGTCTTGAGGAAGAAGCCAGTGAAGTGGCATAAGTTGCAGAGAAGGCTACAGCAGAGGCAAGTAAGGTGGCTGAGGGAAAAACTCAAGGAAGTTGACTTGGAAATGGAAGAGTCCATTTGTGAAATAGAACAGGGAGAAATTCTGGGAGAAAGTGAAGATGAATACTTGAAGACTGAAATTTCAAGTGAGGCCAAAGGGTCACATGGTTTTAAATCTGACAATTTGTGTATGTTTGTAGGTGAAACATGTAAAGAAGGAAAATTTTTGATATTGTCATGAAGGAGGAAGAAGACAAGCAGAATCTAAATTCTATTCTGGAAGAAGATGAGATAGATAGGTCTCCTATACAGCTGGGGAAAGATATCAAGCAACCAAGTGAAGGGATTGAGGAGATTGAAGAGGAGACCATCAAAGAATTTCTGAATCATATGAACAATTTAGAACAACAAAGAGATATGATGGTTGAAACATCAAGTGGGACCACATGCTCTTATGTTTTTAAGACTGATAGTTTGTCTATGGATGTAAAACAAATGAAGGAGAATATTAATGCAGATGATGAGACATGGATAGCTCTTGGAGAAGGTAAACAACAAGAGATTAAAGGCAAAATTGAAGAAGAGACTATGTTAGCTAAAAACATAGTAAAGGATCATCAATTCACTATGATGATAGGCATAGTGGGAATAGCCATGGAAACTATTGAGATAGTCAATAAGAAAGAAGGACATCTGCTGAAAGATGTTAAGAAGAAAGAAGGAATCTATGAAAAAGGATTTAACCTTGGGAGAAAGAACACTAACAAAGGAGTGTTTTATAGAGGATGAGCAATCTTTTGAAGCTGTCAAAGTATGGAAGAGTATCTTTTGGAAGATAAAAACTCTAATGTAAAGGAGGATGGAGAGTGTCTCTTAAATGAGAGAACCAGTGATTTATTGTAGCAGAAAGAACTTAATAATGCATTGATATTTGAATCTGTGACAACACAGGAAGAATTTCTTTCGAAAGAAGGAGATGAAATTCAGTCTGAAGCGCTAATTTTTGAAGCAACAGTTGAGACTATTGAACCTTGTGATTTTCAAATTGTTAATTTGTTTATAATAGCAGGAATTATAAGTGATGATGAAGTACTTATGAAGTGTGATGGAGAAATTGCATTGCTGGAATATTTGTTGGAAAATTCAAAGTATGACAGTGTGATTGCAGAAGGAGTTCACTATAGTGGACAAGAGCAGGAAAAAGTCATTTGAGTAGATGATGTGGAAGAGAGATTATTTGACAGTCTCATGAGTTCTTTTGAGAATTCAAAACAACATATCAATGTGCTGATAGAGGAGAAAGAAACAGAGAAGAAAATTGAATTGCTGCCAAAGAAAGATAAGGCACAGAAGCCTTGTGTTTTTTAATTTTTTTTTTTGTGAATGTAGGTTTAGTTGTAGATGCTGGAGGAAATTTGGCACAAATAAGAAACCAAATAAAGATGAAAGAAGAAGATTCTGTGGAAGAATTTCATCCTTGGAATAGAGATGCTCAATTGCTGGAGAGAATGCTGGAAAGTCATGATTTAGTGCAGACATAAATAATCATAAAAGAGGGTAAGGATGATAGGGAGGAAGTAAGAAAAGCAAAATTCGTAACAAAAGCAAAAGAAGAAGAAAATGTAAACCAGCAGCTACAAAGTGAAAGTAACCAGCAACAGTTTGAAGAGTTAGTGGACAACAGCAACAACTTGAAGCAAAGAGAAAGAGGAAGAAGTAAGGGGCAAAACATGCACCAGTCCAAGGATAAACTGGAGACAGATATTGAAGAATTGTGGTAGTTAGAAGTGGACATAGAGAGAGTTCTTAGGAATTAATTGAAGTTAGCAGTGGACATAGAGGATTTAGGAGTCAGTTCAGTATATTTAGGAGTTGAACCAGAATTAGTTCAATAGAGCCTTTCTGGCATAAATGTAAGCCTACGGGCAGAGTAAGGAGAGGAGGCCACTGATAGTTGAAGATCAGGCTTGTGAGAGATACAGAGTCTCGAATGTAATCATTTGTTTATACTTATGTATACAGAGGTTTATTCCTAGCTATGTAAATGTGTGAAATGAGTATTTTATGAATGAATTACATATGAATTCATAGGTTCTGTAACAGGGTTGCAAACAGAGTTCTGTAGAACACGTATAAGGAGAGAATGATTCAAAGGAATCATCATGGGTTTTATAATCCAATTGAATAAACAAAGTGAAGCTCTGGATAGAAGCAGTGAAGTGAGAATTCGTAGAGGAGTTAAACTCAGAGAAGTTGAGCACCAGAGTCGGAAAGCGAAACCCTGAAGAAAAAACCAAACCGCAGAGAAAACACTGAAGAATTAGCGTAAATTCTAAGTAAAAAGGAAGAGCGGAGAAGTGAAGTATTGGTGCATATGAACCATTAGATCTTAAAGATCAACGATCATCATGTGATAGAAGAGTGTTGGAAGTAACTAGTTAAAAGGCTGGTTTATAAGTGAAACGGTATTTCGTCAGTGAAGAAACCATAAGTGGTATTGAGCGTTGTGATACTGATCCCATACATATCACGCCATATAGCAGCGGAGGTGAGAGGGGAAACCGCTTTATCGGGTAGTTAAACCCCGTTTTTGTGGTCGATCCAAAATCTACCGTGAATCATGGATCTTGTGGGAAGAGATCAATGGCGCGGGAGAGAATGTGACATGCAAAGCAATTGGACCCGAAGGGAGTTATATGGCGTAGTTAATATGTTTTGAGTTCTGAAGGTTAATCGAATATCGGAGGAGATGGGGAACCACCTGTTAATATGACCCGTGGACCATAGCGATTGCGATAAGCAAAAACGTAAACCTCAGCAAAAGTGCCAAGGCCGTACCAAGGCAGAAAATGTGTGTTTGCATATATTTCCTTTGTAAATGGTTATAAAGGAAAATAGCGTCGGAGGAAGATTGCATGTGATTTGTTGATCAGAGATCGGAGGAAAACAACATCATGATATCACCAATAGGCCGATATAGTGCCGATCAGAGATCGGACCGATCGGTAATCGGGGATCAGAGCAGCTTTGTGGAGCGACTAAAGGTGTGGACCCAATGATAATCATGAACGTGGGTTTATAAGGTTTGAAGTCCAGCCTATGTGTTTTGGTCGGGTTTTCCTTTGTAATCTGATAAAGTGAAGCCCCAGGTAAAAAGGTAAGATTGTGAGTATTTCCTTTGTAAATGGGTTATAAAGGAAAGTAGCACCGATGGGAGAATTTACGTGTTAATATATGTAACCAATGATTAAAGAAGAGAAAGGTTATATATATATATATATATATATATATATATATATATATATATATATATATATATATATATATATATATATATATATATATATATATATATATATATATATATATATATATGGTTAGGGGTTAGCGAAGGGTTAATGAGAGGGTTTTAGTCCCGATAGGAAGGATTTAAAAGAAAGGCTTTAATAAAGTCATATTTGAAGGTTAAGGGGTGATTAAAGTCCCGAGACATGAATTTTGTATGTTGGTTTGCCTATGTTGATTAATACGGCCTTAACCATTAGAGGTGAAGATTTGACTCCTTGGTGAGTTAAATTCCTGGGACAAATGTATTTATGCATTTTACATGCATATTTTGCATGTTAGCGGGGTAGCCCAACATCACATTTTTTCATAAAGTTGAAAAGAAAAAGGTAGTGAAATCTACAAACCATCTATTAATTTCACTCTTGATATAGCTGTAAATGTCAGAGGGAATAATATTAAAACCTGGGTATAAATATTATTAACCCAAGGTATAAAAACCTAAGATAAATATTATAAACCCTAAAATAAACATTCTTGACAATGATTTACGATTAGATTTTCATACTTAGATGATGTTTGTCACAATGTGAAGTTGGACCATGGTTGACCATGGTTAATTTTCATATTGAGATAGTCTTTGGCACATTGTGACATTGGACCATGGATGACCATGATTGTAAACCCAAGCAATTTATATTAAACCCTAGGATTAATATTATAAACCCTATGAATAATATTATAAACCCAAGGGAATAACCAACCTAACAGAATAATATTAAACCCAAGGGATAAATATTATAAACCCAAGGGATATAAATCCTAAGATAAATATTATAAACTCTAAGATAAATATCTATCACGATGTGACGTTCGAATATGGTTGACCATGATTGATTTTCATATTGAGACAATATATGTCACAATGCAACATTGGACAATGGATGACCATCTTTGAGCATGGTTAATCTCCGTATTGAGACAATATTTGTCACAATGTGACATTAGACCATGGTTGAACACGGATGACCATTGTTGTGACAATGTGACATTGAAGCCAGAGATAGTATTTGTCACAATGTGACCATGGTTTACCATGATTGAACCCAAATTTTTATAAACCCAAGGGAATAATAAACCCAAGGGATTAATACTAAAAAACTAAGGGATTAAAAACCCAATAGGTTGATAATATAAACACAAGGGAATAATATTAAACCCAAAGGATTAATATTATAAACATAAGGTATATAAACCTTAAGATAAATATTATAAACCCGAGGGAATAATATTTAACCCAAGGGATAAATAGTATAAACCTAATGAATATAAATCCTAAGACAAATATTATAAACCCTAACATAAATATTTGTCACAATGCGATGTTGGAATATGGTTGACCATGATTGAATTTCAGATTGAGACAAATATACTCTTAAATAAATATGGTTGACCATGATTTACCATCATTCATTTTTATACTGAGGAGATGTTTGTCACAATCCGATCTTAGATTATGGTTGAACATGGTTGATTTTCATTTTGAGACAATATTTAGTATATTGTGACATTGGAGTATCGTTGACCATGCTTGTAAGCCCAAGGGATTTATATTAAACCCTAGGGTTAATATTATAAACCCTATGAATAATATTATGACCTAGGAATATGAACCAAATAAACCCAAGGGATTGATATTATAAACCCAAAGGAATAATAAACCCGAGGGATTATTTCTAAAACCTAAATGTATTATAAACCTAAAAGATTAATATTATAAATGCAATGTATATAAACCCTAAAGGGATTGATATTATAAACCCAAGGGAATAATAAACCGAAGATGCAAACATTAATAAGATGTCCCTCAATGGGATTGAATAATTGAAATGCAAACATTTTTTTTCAAATTTTGCATTTTAAATGTACACAAGAAGAAATTATATCACTCGAAACACTTCTTAAATTTGTGATTAAAATATATCAATATTGATCTTTAGAGAAAAAACTAATAAGATTGGCTTGCAATTTGAAAATTTGTTATTGAATGATTGCTAATTAATTTTAGAGCACAAATTGATTCATGCTACTTTACCTAATTCTACACTAATCCTACACTAAAAACCTAGGACAGAAAAAATTAATATCTGAGCTATTTTTATACACTTGTATTTGAAAAGTAAAGAAATATTCCATAGAACACTCCTTCAAATCATTAACATCTAAACCACACTCAATTTATAGCAGACACATAATTGATCTCGTGGAGTTTGTTGCATAAGCTTGTAAAACCTTGTACTCCTCATTAGTGCGGAGACACATATTCCTCTCAAGAGTCAAGGTCCCGTAAGTACGCGTCGTGATCCAATATCAAATGTCCGAACTTCTCATAGAGGTTTTCCACGTTAATTTTTCCACTATCAAACGCCTGTGGCAGCGTACAAATATGTGTATGTTCAGATACTGGTAAAGCAGATAGGGAAGTAAGTTACTTCCTCAAAAATAGGAAAATACCTTATATATGATATGGATTTTTTTTTATTAATCAAATAAGACGTACCATTCACAACTTGTAGCCCACATTCTTCTAGCGTGAGAAGAATATTGGAGTAGACAATGTGATCTTCGAACACGTTGAGGGACATCGTAATGCTAGAATGGATGGAATTTATTTGCACCATAGTGAAGACATAGGAAAATATCTTGTTATATATATTATTATATATAAATGAATGTTATAAATAATAACTAGGAACTTATCAATGAGAAACTTATTAGAATTGGAATAATCTCAAACCCCTAGGAAATTGGTGGGTGGGGAGCCATGTGGCACAAATATATTTTTTAAGATTTATTCATAGTTGCGATAATTTTATACATTTGTATTTGAAACTTAAATCAATATTCCGTAGAACACTCCTTCAAATAATTAACATCTTAATCAAACACAGTTACTAAATATATAGCAGACACATAATTGATCTCATGGAGATTCGTGGCATAAGTTGGTCAAACCTTGTACTTCTCATTTGTGTGGCGACACATTTTCCTCTCGATAGTCAAGGTCCCGTAAGTTGGCCTCATGATCCAATATCAGATGCCCAAACTTCTCATATAGGTTTTTGACATTAAATTTTCCACTATCAGACACTTGTAGAAGCGTACAAATATATGTATGTTCAGATACTCGTAATGTAGACAGGAAAGTAAGTTGTTGCCACGATTATAGGAAAATACCTTGTTATAAATGGTATGGTATTACGAACCTAATGGTGAAATCCTTCCACCTAGTTTGATTTCTATTGAAGAGGAATTTGAAGAAGAAAATTCACCTAGAACTCCAACTCGTTTTGGACTAGGGCTTTATCTTTATCCTTCTTTTCCTCAGTTAACGTATACTACTCCTCTTGATCCTGTTTATTTTCAAACTCCCGTAGATTCACTAGGACATCTATTGGGTCATTTGACTATGTCTGAAACAACATCCCAGACTGTATCATCTGTTATAGCTACGACAACGTCTATTGTCGCTACTTCTTCGATGTTTACCACAACACCTGAGTCACATCTGTATGGTGGTCCAACCGTCCCACTGGGTCACCAATCATTATCTGGAACTCACTCCAGTGTTTCTTCTAGTCCATGGTCTTTACCCATGTCATACATAGGAATTTTACCTGGTTCTTCACTTACGAATACTAAACAGTTTGATCCATCAAGTCAATATCAAGCTGGTCAATGTGGTTACCATCCAACCATCCACTTAACACTAGATTACCTCGATATGGAGAACAATATGCCCAATATTCTTATTCTCCATACTATGGGGGGCCACCATATGGTATTATATCATCATCTTTAGGTCCAACTTATTCTGGAATGACTATTTGTCAATGGAAACCTACAATGTCTATTCAAGCAAGGCTTGTGTATTCATCACAACCAATACAACTTGTTTCATCCATACCTACTACGCCTTTCATTATGACTTTACCACAGTTGCAAACTCAGTTGATTGAATCTAAACCTTTGCAAGATGGTCCTTCAACCTCTTACCCTCAAGTTTCAGGTCTACAGACTCAGTATTCTCAGGCCATTTTACAACAACCATTTGTGTTTGGAATCCAACAACCTTAGGCCAATTTACCATTAACTGGGATGACTAAGACTTATACTGGTCTAAATTATTCACAACCTGGTCAAAACTTATACTGGTGGGAAACAACCATTGTATGAACAACAGTGGAAGCCACAATACCAACAACAACAATTCCAGTAGTACCAAGCTTATCTTGGACTTGGTCAATAAGCCTATGCTAGGTTTGGCCAACAGAAAATGTGTCTTGGTTCCCAACAACACCTTATACTAGATATGCTCAACAAACCTACCCCTATCAAGGTTACCAGTAGCAGATTCATTATTCTAGTATGCAAAGGCGTATTTCCCAGGGAATTCCATCTTACCCCGGTTATGCTTAACCCGACCTAAACCGAGAGTTTCCTTTTGTCGCAACACTCGAATTACCGGATTTAAATCGGCTTACGAATGATCCCATTCTCTATTCATCTTGGTGGCTGGTGATTCCACACAAATTCCCTTATGATATTCCTAAGTTCAATGGAAACCATGGAGAATATCCATCCAATCATGTTATGACTTTTCATTTATGGTGTTCATCCAACTCCATAAATGATGATTCAATAAGACTACGTCTTTTCCAGTGAACACTCACTGGTCCAACTGCAAAGTGGTATATTGAATCACCACAAGCTTCATTTGACAAGTTCACAGACTTAGCCACTACATTTTTAGCCCACTTCCAGTTACCCATCAGATATGAAACTAGAACAAAACTATTGACCAACTTTAAACAGATCACTTCTACTCACATTTATGATCATATTCATGAGTGGTGCCATCATCATCGAATGGTCAAAACTTGTGTTCCTGATCAGCCTTTCGCTGAGTGGTTTATTAAATCCTTGCTGCCATCTATCACTAAGGATGTGGCTAAAGGAGGAGTTGTTACTTAAGAGCAAGTAATTACGTGTGCCCAATACTTAGACTTGATTTACACCCAGCCTTGCTCACTCTATGATAAGATTCCGAATGCACCTAGACCAGCTTTTACTGTTCCACCACATCCATCTGGTAAGGACTCTCATGCCGCTGATGGTGTGATAGGTTATTCAAGCACTCAAACAGCAAGTAGACCATCTAGTCAAACACTTGCTATTTCAAATCAAACCTCTAATACACCTGATAATACACTTGCTTCAGAAACAAATGTTGTGTCATCTGACAAAGGTAAAAATGAAAAGAAACCTAGAAGCAATAAAAAGGGGAAAACCAAAAATAAACAAAATTCTTCTACTAAAGAGAAATCATTTAATTCCTCTTCTCCGGCTAGGAAACCTCGTTACCCATGTTTAATTTGTAATGAGGAGCAATTTACGTGAGACTGTAATCACTGCTCTGAAGTCTCAAAACTTCTTAAGGCTTCTAGTACATCTGTTGTGTTGACAGACCCTTTTCCAAACCTAGAGACTCATTTGGTTGCTACAAATCATACTTCCACTTCAAAAGTGCTTATACTATCCACCACTAAGCCTAAGATTGATGTTTTGGTGACTGTATGAAGTAAATATTACAGTAATCCACCATCATCGTTGAATAACCGTGTTATAGATCAACCCAATACTTCGACTTCAACTTCGTCTAACTCCATTCCACCACCCATTGCACCATAGTTAACAATAAAACCGCCTAAGGGAGTTTTTCATAAATCTACATTCAAACCTTGAGCTTGAGCAGTGAAAAATTATAACATAGTAGAAGATTTGGCTCAGTCACCTTCTACTTTGTCGACGCTTGAGGTGCTTCAAAATTTTCCCTCCCAAAAACATGCTTTATTGTTAGCAATTGGTGGAATTGATGCAACAGATTCCAATCTTGTAGTTTTTAACCATGCGAGTTATACACCATAATTACCAACACAGTTAACATTCTTAATCCAAGAAAATTCTTCGATTCACCTCATTCACCGAACCATTTTTGACGAAGGTGCATCTACTTGTATCATGTTAATGAATTACTAGAAAACACTTAGCTCACCGCCTTTGTCACGATCACCTACAACGTTAAAAGATTTTGACGATCACACTTATACACCTTGTGGAATTTTAAGTAACCTGTAGATAGAACTAGGGGGAAACTCTGTAACTATTGAAGTTGAGGTCGTTGAAGGACCCCTTGACTACAATATTTTAATAAGAAGACCATGTATTTACGTTATGGTTGTTGTGGTTTCAACATACTTTCTTATGATCGATTTCCCTCATAAAGGCAGAATCACAGTAATTGATCAACTCGCCTTCTTCGCCTCTTGTTCACAGGCAACTGGAAGCATTCTGTTATTTCATAGACCTCCACTATCTCTTCAGAACATTGGAGTAGGTCTCTTCAAAGATTCTTCCCTAATGGACACCTTTTCTCTGTTGTCACCATCACAAACAGCGGAAGTTGCAAAAGTTGAGACCTGTAACGTGATATCTTCCACTTCATCTAACTCATGGAATATTTCCAATAATTCTGATGTTGATATGCATAATGAAACCATGTTGCTAAGCCCAATTAAGATCGCATAGCAATCAATCTTTTTGGCTTGCGCGGAAAATCCAAATCCATCATCACTAATTTTATGGGTTGATCGTTCGTTAGAATATGGTACTTCCTCTGATCCTTTTTCACGTACATTTTCTACTGATGAAGGAATCATCCAATCAATGATGACAGAAGAAGAACCATGGGCAGATTATCATCATCGATCCCATCTTCAATATCACATAGTGATCTGAATTGGATCCATAGAAAGACTGTCGAGAACCATGACTGAATCAGGTTGAAAAAATCTCTAAAGAAATCCAAAACGGTATCAAAAACACCCTGAACCAGTGGCCATGGCAGCCGACGTGGAACGATAACGACCTCGGTCAAAGCACGTTGACTGAGGCCCATGGAGACCGTGGAGGAGGCCAAAGTAGCCCCTGGGATTCCTGGAATTGGAAAAGGAAGAGGTTTTTGATGTGCAATTAGTGTTAATCGCACATCGCTGGGCGAATAGGGCCAAAATGGAGGAAGCCCGAGCACTTGGTCATGTTGGGAACCAGAGGACCACAAGTGGAAAAGGTAAAAGTGCTAAGGTACAAAGGCAGGACCCGCACTCTAGAAACTGGCAGTATTGATGACGCCAAACGCAGGGAACTCCAAGCGCAGTTGCAGAAGGTGAATTGACACAGGCGGAAGAGGAACTAAACATGCATAGGGATCGAATGGCTAAAGCCGTGAACAGAGATAGTTGAATCAGTTAGAGTTAGAATTGGAGTCAGAATTGAGAAGAGTCCAAGCAACCAAGAGAGGCAGTGAACAGTGAACCCGGATAGGAGGACTGAACACAGAGAACAGTAAAGCCAAGTAGAAGAGACAGAGGGCCGAGCTGACCACAGGCAGCGTCGAGCACCAGAGAGATTGAAGATTCAAGCCTTCCCACAGAGGAATTTGTCTGGACTAAGCATCACATTTGGCTCTTTCGACTGTAGACCAAGAGGTCACAGAGCTGGTAGGAAGAAGAAGAGTCTGTGTACTCCAAGTGGCTTTGGAAATCCAAGAACCACCTTGCCAAGAAAAATCTACTTCAGGAGAACTCATATTGAGTCCCTGTATTGTAATTTCTCTACTGAAAGACACAATAAAACAAGGCCACCACTGAAGCTGGATCGGAGACATAGCCCTAGAGAATAGGGTGAACTCCTTATTAAAATTGTTTGTGTCTTTGTGTTGCTTACTATATTTCTCTATTGTCTCTCCATTTTATTGTCTGTGTATTGGCAATATGATCAATCCGTTGTTTTGATAAAACAAAACACACACCAACACATGAGTCTGTAATACCTTAGTTTAATAAATCTTTAATTCATGCCACTCATAGGGTGAATATCAGATCAATTGGTATCAGAGCTCAAGTCTGTAAGGTTAGATAGGCTTGTGTTGGTATAGTTGTGAATGCTCACAAGATCAAAACTCAAATTAGGAGAAGGAGAGTTGGTGGAAAATAATCCTGAAATTGGAAGAGTCTATCCTCGAAAGACCATGTCAGAAGAAGATTCTATGGGGCCAGAACCTCAATTCATAGAGAGTTTCCTAGCTATAAAGTTTATGGTTGAAGAAATGTACAGAGACTTTAGAAAGCAAAAGGTGGAAGATGCATCAGGATCTAAGCAAGAGAAAGAAGAAGATGAGTCTCACTTCCATGACAACTCCAAAGGAAAGGGGAAAGAGGAAAACTTTCTCACACCTCCTAATAGCCTTGTACATAATAAGAAAGCATCTTTGATTAAGTTAGATGTTAAATTTGATTTGCCTATATATGATGGAGTGCTAAATGTTGAAAAATTGGACAATTGGATTATATAAATTGATGTGTATTGCAGGTACAAAACATAAACTCAAACAAGAGTAAGATTCAGCTGGCAAGTCTATGCCTAAGAGGCACTGCCTTGGTTTGGTGGGAAGGTATAACCCAAGCTGATATGAAAAGCGATGGTAAGACCATCTCTGTCTGGAGTGACTTCATTTTTGCAATCAAAAAATAGTTCTATCCATTGGCCTACATGCAACAGGCCATGATGAGTTGGAAAACTCTTCAGCAGTTGAAGGGGCAAAGTGTAGAAGGGTATACTCAAAAGCTCAGAAAGAAAGCATTGACGTTGGGTATCTCACTAGACTCACCAGAGACTCTTTTGATGTACATTGGTGGTCTACATAGCTACATGAGGCATAATATCCTCATGTTTAATCCCACTAGTATAGATGAGGTATCTGTACAAGCTACTCATCTAGAGGGTAGAGGAAAGAATGGCAATCCAAAAGTTGGGGGACCATCCCAACCGACTGTAAGCAAGAGCAAGGAGAAAAGAAAATAGAAATGGAAGGCAACGAAGGCTAACATTGCACAGAAAGCCAAAGCTTCATGCACTCACTGTAAAAAGGAGGGGCATGATGATGAGCATTGTTGGATTCTGCATCCAGAGCCGAGACCTAAGAAGTCTGAGGGCAAGAAGAAGAAGACAGTTGCAGCTATTCAGAGAGATTTCGGGTCAGACTCAGGAGATGAAACAACTATAGCAACCACAGGTATAAGAGGTAAGAATTCTGAAGCATCTACTAGCAATTCTGCTCAATCTATTATTGATGAAGAAAATGAGAGAAAAAGAAATGAGCTTTTCCATTGATACTTTGTTTGATAGTGGCCCTCAAGTAAATTTGATTTCTAAAGAAATTGTAAAGAAATTGGGATTAGCAACTACACCTCACAAGAAGCCATACCCATTAGGATGGTTGAATGATAAAGCACAACTGCAAGTGACTAGATAGTGCAAACTCAAGTTTTCTTTGGGTCAGCATTTGTAGATGAGGTTGAGTTGGACATAATTCCTTTGGATATATGTGGAATTGTTTTAGGAATTCCTTACTTGTATGATAGAAAGGCTATTTTCTATAGAGCTGAGAACAAGTATCTATTGGTTAAATACAGAATCGAATACTTTGTAAGAGCTCATAACCTCAAGAATAATTATACTCTCATAAACTCATGACAGATGAAAAGAATGATTAATTCATGCAAACAATTCTTACTAATGGTTGTAAAGGAAAAGAAACCTGATAAAACCAATGTATATGAGGGCTGTAATGCTGATCAGCAAGCTGATATAGAAAAGGTTGTTTCAGAGTATGATGTCTTGTTTCAAGAACCTAAAGGTCTGCCACCCAAAAAAGGAATAGTACATGATATTATTTTGCAGCAAGATGTTCCATTGCCTAACATTGGGATGTACAGGGTGTCCGCTTTAGAGAATGCTGAAATCAAGAAGCAGGTGCAACAGTTGCTCAAGAAGGGCTTCATCAGGCCTAGCACATCAGCATGTGGGTCACCAATCATTTTGGTGAGAAAGAAATATGGCTCATGGAGAATGTGTATTGATTATCGAGCACTGAATAAGATAACGATCAAAAATCATTATCCCCTTCCTTGCATAGATGATCTTTTAGATCAATTAAAAGAAGTTGTTTATTTCACCAAGCTAGATTTTCACAGTGGATACCATTAGGTCAGAGTTGCAGAGCAAGATGCATGGAAGACTACTTTCAAAACAAAGCATGGATTGTATGAATGGCTAGTTTTTCCTTTTGGCTTAACTAATGCTTCTGCTACTTTCGTGAGATTAATGAATGATGTGCTTAGACCTTTTTTTGATGATTTTGTTATTGTGTATCTGGATGACATTCTTATTTTTAGTAAAACATGGGAAGAACATTTAAAGCATGTTAAGCAGACATTAGATGTTTTGAAAAGAGAACAACTGTATGTTAAACTCTCAAAATGTGAATTTGGCAAAACATCTCTAAACTACTTGGGTCATATAGTAGGGGGAGGTGAATTGAAAATAGATCCCTCTAAAGTGGTAGTCATTGTGAACTGGCCTAAACCTAGGTCTGCTACAGAAGTGAGAAGCTTCCTAGGAGCAGGACAATATTGGAGGAATTCCATATCTAACTTCTCCTCAATTGCAGCTCCCTTACATGGTTTAACAGGATTGAATAAGGTGTTTCAGTGGGGAGGAAAACATCAAAAAGCCTTCGACACCTTGAAAGAGAAAATAAGTATAGAACCTGCACTAACACTGCCAAATTTACAAAGACCATTTGAGATCCAAACTGATTCCAGTGACTATGCCATGGGAGCAGTGTTGACACAGCATGACAAACCCATATGTTATCATTCTGAGACTTTTAATCCTGCAGTAGTTAACTATCCTACATATGATAAAGAATTGTATGCATTAGTTCAGAGTGTGAAAAAGTAGAAACATTATTTAATGGGCAAAGAGATAGTAATACATGCTGATCATCAGCCACTTCAATATCTACACTCCCAAACTAAGTTGCAACAATCAAGACATTACAAATGGATGGGTTTTCTACAACAGTTTCACTTAGTCATCAGATATAAAAAGGGCATACATAACAAGGTTGCAGACATGTTATCTAGACCCATTATAAATGCATCTACCATACTTAAGCATAATTCTGTGCTACATGAATGCTACATAGAACAATATACTTAGGATATGGATTTTAGAGATGTATATGCAACTTTGAGTCAAGGCAAAAGAGTAGAAGAATTGGACTATCACATAAAGGACCGACTCTTACACCATTGTGGGAAACTCTGCATTCCACAAACTGAGAGAGTAAAGATAATTAGGGAAGCACATACTTCTCTGATATCAGGTCACTTTGGGGTAAGTAAAACAGTTGCACAGCTACAAAGACTCCGCTATTGGCCGAAAATGAATGAGACAGTTTCTAGATATGTAAGAGGGTGTGCCATGTGTGCTAAAATCAAGGCCAGAAATAGAAAACTAGGCTTTTACACTCCATTTCCAGTTCCTTCTCACCCTTGGGAAAGTGTTTCCATGGATTTTGTTGGAGGACTACCTAAATCTAGGAAAGGTCGTGATTATTTGTATGTTGTTGTGGACAAGTTCAACAAAATGTGTATTTTGATACCTTGTAGTAAATAGATCACAGCTGAATAGAATGCAAAATTGTTCTTTGAACGTGTATGGGTTCATTTTGGATTACCCACTTCCATTGTATCTAATCGAAACACATGATTTGTGGGGAAGTTTTGGTCTAGTCTGTGGGAATTGATGGACACCAAATTAAAGAAAAGCACAGCTTTTCATCCAAAAATAGATGGCCAGACAAAAGTAGTAAATAGGACTGTGATCCATTTACTGATAGGATATTGCAGTAAACATCCTAAGCTCTGGGATGAACACTTGTGTTATGTGCAGCATGCTTACAATAGAGCCAAACACTCTTCTACACATAGATCTCCTTTTGATACCTACTTTGGTTTCACACCAAGGTGTCCTTTGGATTTTGTCTTTGGTAAAGATACCATGGTTTATGGACACAATGATGTGGACACGGAAACCAAGTTCATTGAATAGATCTAGGAGATCCATCAGGCAATACAGGAACAGTTGGAAAAGAGTTAGGCCAAGTACAAGGCTAGGCATGATAAGCATCGGATGGAGCATAGTTTTCAAGTTGGAGACCAAGTCTGGCTGTATATCAGCAAGGACAGGATGCAAGGTGAAGGTAAAAAGCTAAATCCTATCAAGTATGGACCTTTTAGGATATTTGAGAAAATTGGTGAAAATTCTTTTCACCTTAATCTACCAGCTTACATGCACATCTACTCAGTCGTAAATGTAGATTTTTTGAACCTTCAATTATTGAGGATGCTGAAGAGCAAAGTCAATTGCCTTCTACTGATGACCTACTACCTGAATACCTCAATGAGTTGCAGGAAGACACCGTGTTGGACAGGAAGGTGAGGACAATGCGCAGGGGAGAATTTGAGTACCTCAGGATTGGGCTCAAACGTTCAAAGCTGAGCAGCGCAAAGTGGATTGAGATTGGACAAGTGAAGAAACAATATCCTCACTTAGTCGATGCTTCAAAACCAACTTTTGGTGGTCCAAAAGCTTTTTTAGTAGGGAGGTCGTGATCCAAATTGGATCCATAGAAAGACTGTCAAGAACCATGACTGAATCAGGTCGAACAAATCTCTAAAGAAATCCAAAACAGTATCAAAAACACCCTAAACTAGTGGCCATGGTAGTCGACGTAGAATGACGAGGACCTCAGTCAAAGCATGCTGAATGAGGCCCATGGAGACCGCGCAGGAGGCCAAAGTAGCCCCTGGGAGCCCCGGAATGGGAAAAGGAAGAGGTTTTTGATGCACGATTAGCGCTAATCGCACATCGCTGGGTAAACATGGCCAAAATGGAGGAAGCCCGAGCACTCGGTGGCATTGGGAACCGAACGACCACGGGCGGAAAAGGTAAAAGCACTAAAGTACAAAGGCAGGACCTACGCTCTGGAAACCGGTGGTATTGATCGGGGTTCCCTTGAATGGTAAGAGGTTTTGGGTGAGAGTGGATCGATTCCATACATCGATCGACGCGTGGCAAGTGGAGGTGAGGGAAAACCGCTGTTGATCACGCGCTATCGGTCGAGCAAGTCAACTACGCGAAATGTGCATATGGCGCCAGATCTGGAGGGCTCAGATTGGACAGCTGAGATCACGCTCGACGGAGGAAGCAGAATCGACAGGGAATTAAGCCGCGTTCTAGAAGGGATTTGGAATCTGTTTGACCGCCACGGTGGAGGAAAGATTCATCCATGGCAAACTGAAGAAACAAACCAACGAAGCATGCTAGCGCCATTTAGAGGAGGACAAGTGGCCACTCCCTGAGCGTTCATGATGACGTCGAACGTAGGGAACTCCAAGCGTAGCTGTAGAAGGTGAATCGACACAGGCAGAAGAGGAACTAAACAAGCATAGGGATCGAATGGCTAAAGCCATGAACAAAGATAGTTGAATCAATTAGAGTTAGAATTGGAGTCAGAATTGAGAAGACTCCAAGCGACCAAGAGAGACAATGAACAGTGAACCCTGAGAGGATGACTGAACACAGAGAACAGTAAAGCCAAGCATAAGAGACAGAGGGCCGAGCTGACCACAAGCAACGTCAAACACCAGAGAGCTTGAAGATTCAAGCCTTCCCATAGAGGAATCTATCCGAACTGAGCATCCCATTTGGCTCTTTCCACTGTAGACCAAGAGGTCACAGAGCTAGTAGGAAGAAGAGTTTGTGTACTCCAAGTGGCTTGGTAAATCCAAGAACCACCCTTCCAAGCAAAATCTACTTCAGGAGAACTCATATTGAGTCCTTGTATTGTAATTTCTCTACTGAAAGACACAATAAAACAAGGCCACCATTGAAGCTGGACCAGAGACGTAGCCCTAGAGAATAGGGTGAACTCCTTATTAAAATCATTTGTGTCTTTGTGTTTCTTACTATATTTCTCTGTTGTCTCTCCATTTTATTTTCTGTGTATTAGCAATCTGATCGATCCATTGTTTTGATAACACAAAACACACACCAACACATGAGTCTATAATACCATAGTTTAATAAATCTTCAACTGATGGCACTCATAGGGTGAATATCAGATCACATAGAAGATATTCCAAATGAACTAAATCATGTTTTAATCGTTGATTTCCTTTCGAATTTTGTATTTATAGACATAGCCGATCTGAATGAAACTTATCAAATATCAAAGAAACCATTTCCATCGATATTTTGACCAAACTTGGAATTGTAGAAAACATCCATTTTGGAAAATCTTATTCTCCATTGTAATTTGAAACTTATTGTGCTCTTTTTCATGAATTTCACAATATATTTTCTTAGTCATATGAGGAGATGACAAGTATTGATTCTAGTATAGTTGAACACGAGGTTAAAATGTAACCTAATGTCAAGTCAGTACGACAGCGCCTCCATCCTGTTCATCCAAAGAAGGCTGCTTCCATAAAAGTAGAAGCTGAAAAACTTTTGCATGCTGGTTTCATATACCGCATTCCTCTTACTAATTGGGTTTCTAATATTGTTCCTGTCATGAAGAAACAAGGAACAATATGAGTGTGTGTTGATTATAGAGATGTTAATCTTGCTTGTCCAAACGACAACTATCCCACTACCTTTATCGACCAGATAATTGATGAATGTCCCGGATGTGAAATATCTTCATTTATGGATAGCCTTTTTGGCTATAATCAGATCAATATCCACCCAGAAGACCAATCTAAAAATGCCTTTATTTGTCCTTGGGGCACATTCACATATAGGAAACTCCCTTTTGGTTTGAAGAATGTTGGATCAACTTTTCAAAGGGAAATGAATTATGCCTTCCACGACATCAAACACATCATTCAACCATATCTAGAGGACTTACATGCTCATTCACGGAACCAGGTTGATCACCCGCAACATTAGAGAGCCATCTTTTTACAGTGCCGACACTACACAATTTGACTCAATCCACATAAACGTGTGTTTTGTGTTGGTTTCTGGTCATTTTCTTGGTTTCGCAGTGTCGAAAGAAGGAAATCGACTCGACCCCTTGAAGGTTAAGGCAATTCTTTGCCTACCTCCACCTTCCAGTTTACTTCAGTTACAAAGACTCTAAGGGAAGGTTAACTTTGTAAGGAGATTCATTCCCAACTATGCCCAAATGGATAAAGGATTTACTCGTCTTTTGAAAAAGGGAATTCCCTTCCATTGGGAGCAAGTTGCGTAAGCTTCCTTTGATGCTCTCAAAGATACCCTGATCAATGCGTCATAAATGTATTCCCCTAATTATTAGAATGACTATTTCCTGTATCTCATCACCATAGATACAACCATTGCCATTGTTTTAGTCCAAGAAGAAGATGGGATTGAATATCCAATCTATTATTTGAGTCGTAATCTCAATGATACAAAAGTTAAGTATTCTTACGTTGAGAAGCTAGCCTTAGATTCCATTCAAGTTTTATAGATATTTTGCCATTATATCCTACTCCGAAATACCACTGTCATTTTGGATTGCAACCCTATGACATACATCTTGTCACGTAAATTGCTAGGGGGTAAATATTCAAAATGGATCACCATTCTGTAGGAATTTGATTTGGAATTCATCAAATCCAAGTCAAATAAATCTCTAGTTTTTCCGAGCTTCTTTGCAACCTTCCTTGTACCACCATCGACTCAACAATGGAACGATCAATTCCAGATGAGTCTTTCTCTCTGATCTCATCATCTGCCCCTTGGTATGGAGATATACTGATCTATATCCAAACCCAAACTTTCTGGTCCAATACCTCTTGCTTGCAACATCGACGTATTCGATATCAAGCCAAAGATTATCTAATCATTGGCGATACCCTTTACTGTCACGTATTGATACGATTTTACGTAGGTGCCTCACACATGAGGAAGCTGAGAAGGTTCTAAATGATTGTCATTCTAGTGCTTGTGGTGGACATTTATCTGGTTATGCTACCAAACAAAAGATTCTGTTGGAAATAATACTAAGACGGGGGGTGAATCAATATTAGAAATTTAACAATATTTCATTTCCATGAACAAATTTATATACGCTACTTATGTTAATGAAACTTGTGTGTATACACAATTGTGTTTAGAGCAACCAACGTATACCTTATAATTTAGTTAGTTGATCTTTAATCTATGTATTAGAACGATATAACCAGTAATCAGGTCTAGTAAACAGAACAAGCAATCACACACATGAACAAAAGATATAAGGTGGAAACCCAATGTGGGTGAAAACCACCTGCTACAATCGTCTCTATCTTTCTTTAATAAGAAACTTATTTTACAAATTTTTGTACTGGTGCAGCCTTATAACAGTACGTAGGCTTCTACTTGCAGAAGGCTACAACCTTGTCTCGTTCTCCAGCTTTTCCTAGAAGGGAGCTATAACCCCCTTAGCTCTTGTACTAGCTGATGTGTTTACTAGTATGTAGGTGCTGACCTACAGAAGGCTACAACCTTCTCTTTTCTTCCAAGGACCACGTTTCATAAATTTTCAGACTGGATCCATCAATAACATCAATCAAACATCAAATATATCTACATCAACCAATCTCCTTTGTACCAACCAAAACTAAATCAAACAATCACTTTTCTGAACGTTGTAACCAGAATATAGTAACAGTAACCAGAACCCAATCCAGAACCTAGAACACTGCCACAGAAAATATAGATGTAGCTAAAACATATTTTATGAGATGTATGATACTTCAATGTGTCGAACCTGCGTTCATATGCTGTTATATGAAGGCAAACCTGCGTATACGCTATTTTGAAATGTCGAACTAGCGTGTATAGGTGCCTTTGCTATACTAAACCATCGTGCAGATCTGTAAAGATGATTTAACCTTTACAACTCTTCAGACATCAGTTATACACATATCATCAGATTTACAGATTATGACATGCACCAATTATAAAAGATCAAAACCACACAAAGATACTTCTCTTCAAGCCTTAAGATCCTGAACCATCAATAGAACTTATCCTTCTTCAAGCACTCACGTTCCTCCTTCATTTAGATCTAGCTATGCATCATAACCCAATGACCAGTATTCTAGATCTTTCTCTTCATTACATATTCAATTCTTGAGTAATCTTGCCTAATGATCTCCTCCTCCTTTTATAGTCTAAGGCCTTACTCAATACCATGGTCCAAAACCACTTAGAAACAATACCTTGGAACAATTACCTGGGGTCAACACTTCGAACAAGATACCTTGGACCAATACCATGGGTCAAAATACCATGGTCCAAATACCACGGACCAAAACCAAATTCGTACGCACCTTTCCTTGCGTGAAAGTGCATGTATACGCATACACTCCTATTTGTCGGAGAACCCACATGTATAAGCAGCTTGGTCAAGGGGAACCTGCATATATCTCTTTTTCCTTCATTCTGTGAGCATGAACTGTGATCTGTCAACTGAGTGAGTTGCCATCAAGGACAACACGTGTGTCATAGCGCTGACCCTGTGTCAGAATGCCAATAATCTTGCCCTTTGGACTTGATAGCAAACCCAAGTTACTCTCCTCGTTTTTCATCAAGGGAAAAGGGTTATGCTCCCCCTAAATACATGTTGAATTCTCTGATATCCTGAAGTGTGTTGTTCATGCTCCCCTTGACTATAAGCAAGGTCTACAAAAAGATGCTCTACAAGAAGAACATGACTCTATACATCATAAATGACCTTCCTATCACCAAAGACTCATACATACATCCATCTCCCAACCAAGTGGGGATATACCAAGATTGACTCATCCACCCAACTAAGTGGGGATATACCAAAGTTTATACGTGATAAAACAAGAAAATTACATCATCCATCCCAGGCATATTGGGGAAACAAAATAGGTCATTACATGACCTTGATAATAAAAGATATACATGACATAGAGACAAAATATCTAAAAAACGACTATGATAGTCATCAACAACTATCATCAGCAACATCTGTCAATCACCATCCAGACCAACAACCATGATCTCCCTCTGAACCTAAATCAAAAAACAACTATGAAATTGTACCAAGATCTTCTAAGATAATGCCAACAATGCATTATTAAAAGTATATGCTCCCCCTGAACCTGTGCCAGAGGATCACTGTCAGTCCCATACCATACTCTTTTCATCCTGAGTTTGGCCCACTGATATTCTTCAAACCAACATATACGTCATTGTATCCACAACAACCAGCGTATGTATGTGGATACGCTTCATGAAACTCACGTACAACCATTGTTCTCTGAAACAAATAAGTGTCAACGGCAAGATGATGCATCAACTACTCCCAGCTTCTGTCTAAGGTATTCAAATGTCTCTCTGGGAAGTGGTTTGGTGAATATATAAGTAACCTATTACTTGGAGGGAACATACTCCAATTTGACCATTTGTTGAAGCACTTGTTCCCGGAGAAAATGATATTTGATAGGTATGTGCTTGGTCCTGGAATGCATGACTGGATTCTTTGAAATACTGATTGCACTTGTATTATCACATAGAATAGAGATGGGTGGAGTACATGTGATCTGAATGTCTTACAATGTTTGCATCATCCAAAGGAGTTGTGTGCAACAAGATGGAAAAACCACATATTCTGCTTTAGTTGTAGATAATGCAATTGAACTTTGTTTCTTGCTGAACCAAGACACTAATTTGGAACCCATATAGAATGCACCACCACTAGTTCTTTTTATGTCATCCATGCTTCCTGCCCAATCTACATCTGTATATTCATGAAGTGTAAGATCTGTATCTCTAGGATACCATAAACCAAAGTTTTGTGTTCCTTGAAGATATTTGGAAATCCTTTTGACTCCCTGAAGGTGTGCTTCCTTTGGATTTGCTTGGAATCTTCCAACTATTCCCACTGCATGCATGATGTCTGGTCCGGTACCTATTAGATTTAATAGACTACCAATCATGGATCTGTAGGTTGGTTGATGTACTGCTGCTGATTCATCATTTGCGCTGAGGTTGCATCCTATTACCATAGGGGTACATACTGGTTTAGAATCTTCCATGCCATTTTTCTTCAAGATCTGCTTGAGGTACTTGGTATGTGATAGAAAAATACCATCTTTATTTTGTTTAACTTGTAAACCAATAAAATATGTGAGCTCACCGAGCAGGGACATTTCAAATTCTTTCTACATTACCAAAGCAAAGTTTTGACTCATGGCTTCTTCATTGCTACCAAAAATGATATCATCAACATACACAAAAAGTATTAGCAATTTATCATTGTCAATTTTTATATATACGTTGCTATCAGTTGATCCTTTTGAAAAACCTTGTTGATGAAGGTATTTGTCAAGACGATAATACCAGGCCCTTGGAGATTGTTTTAGACCATAGAGAGCCTTTCTGAGTCTGCATACAAGTTTTGGATCATTTCCAAGGATGAATCCGTCTGGTTGCTCAATATATATTTCTTCTTCTGGGTCTCCATTAAGAAAGGAAAATTTCACATCCATTTGATATACTTTGAACTTCTGAAAGCTAGAAATAGCTAGGAACATTCTTATGGCTTCAATTCTAGCAACAGGTGAAAAATTTCTTCAAAGTCTATACTTTCTTGTTGAGCATACCCTTTACAAACAAGTCTGGCCTTATTTCTAATAACTTCTCCATTTTCATTCAGCTTGTTTTTGAATATCCATTTGGTTCCTATGACATTCTTATCATTAGGTCTAGGAACCAATTCCCAAGTATTATTCTTTTTTATCTGCTCAAGTTCTTCATTCATGGCCTTGACCCAACATTCATCTTTACATGCTTCATTTGCATTTTGTGGTTCGACGGAGGAAAGAAATGCTAGATGACTCGAAGCTTCTGTAATAGTTCTTCTTGTTTGCACACCTGCCTCTTTCTGCCCAAAAATTTGAGTCTCTGGATGATTCTTTTGAACATACCTGGATGGATTCTTTTCTTCTACCCTTATCTGTTCTTTTAGTGCCTCATTGGTTTCTTCTTTAGAATTAGTCTCATTTGATGTGGAAGGATAGTCCTCATCTTCTTCATAATCTTTAGTTTTTACCTGCTTTGGATTTTTTGCCTATTCATCAACCACAACATCAATACTTTCAAAATTTTTCCCAAGTCTTTTATTATAACACTTATATCCTTTACTTCGGGAAGAGTAACCAAGGAGAATGCCTTCATCTGCTCTAGGTTCAAACTTGCCAAGTTTTTCATCAGTCGTTTTGATGTAACTTTTGCTTCCAAAAACTTTGAAGTATTTTACAGTAGGAGTCTTACCATACCAAAGTTCATGTGGAGTTTGAGTGCCGTTTACCTGGACATTTGTTTAGTTGAGAATAGTGATGGCGGCCAATGCAGCTTCACCCCTGAAGGTTGTAGGAGTTCCAGACTCATCTAGCATAGCACGAGCCATTTGTTGAACAGTTTTGTTCATCCTTTCTACCACTCCATTTTGCTGAGGAGTTCTTGCGGTAGAGAATTCCCTTCTTATTCCAGGTTCTTCACAGAAGTCGAAGAATTCATCCGAGGTAAATTCCCCTCCTCGATCAGACCAAGGCATTTGATTTTGCAATCTGATTCATTTTAAACCAAGGCTTTGAAGGCTTTGAACTTTTCGAAAGCTTCATCTTTATGCTTTAGAAGTCCTATCCAACACATTCTAGAAAAGTCGTCAATAAACAATATAAAGTATTCTTCTCCATGAAGTGACTTTTTCCTAAATGGACCACATAAATTAGTGTGAATAAGTTCAAGAGGCTTGCTAGCTGATCCTTCCTTCTCAAGGAAATGTGCTCTAGTTTGCTTACCAAATTGACATGATTTGCATATTGTATCCTTTGGAATGCTAATATCAAGAAGATCACGAACAGCCTGGTATCTGCATGCTTTTCTTATTTGAGAGAAACTTAGATGCCCCAATCTTCTATGCCATAACCAGTGTTCATTGTTTTTTCTTATGTAGCACTGTTGTTGTCCCCCCTTGAGTATGTACGGGTTGTTTGGAGTTCTTACACCTTTGATCATTGTTTCTCCTATATCAAGCTCACAAACAACACATCCATTTGATCGAAATACTACCTCATTTCCTTGGTCACACATTTCATTGACACTCAATAGATTATGCTTTAGACCATCTACATACATAACATTCCCAGATTTAACTTTTTCATTTAAGAGAACGGAGCCTTTACCTTTTATGACTGTAGGAGTGTCATTACCAAATCAGACCTTCTTTTCCTTTTCTAAGGAATTATATGACTGAAGTTTTTCTTTATCACCTGTCATGTGTTTCGAGCATCCACTGTCGATGTACCATTGATTTTATTGTCCTTCTGCATACAAGGCTATACCACATCTTTCTGTTTGTGATTCTTTCTTTCTCCATGTTTTGGGACCCAATGAAGCTTGCTCCTTCTGAGATGTTTTCCAAAATTTACTCTTGCATTCTGAATCTTCATGACTGAAGTTTTTACAGATAAAGCATTCTATTTCATTTTCAAGAGAAGAAAAGTTATTTTATGTCCTTTTCATGATCCCAGTCACATTCCTTTGATTTTGTGCTTCTCTAGTCATGATGGTCTTGTAAGCAACACATTGAGTAGCTTTGTGTCCAAAGTTATGACATGAAAAACATTGGCCATTAAAGAAATTCTTGCGATTATCAAATCTACTGACCTGATGATTGTAGTTTCCATTGACATGCATCCTTGAAGCAAATTGATACTGATTTACCCGTGGTTGGTTATAGCTTTTGTTCATCCTTGAAGTAGATTGAACCCAATTTACTTGGTGATCTGCTTTATGCCTTTTCTGATGATTGTCAACCTGTTCACTTCTCTTTGTTGCATCAAGATATCTTTTGAAGGTTGATGGCTTCTGTGCTTGAGATGCTTCTTCAGTATATCCAAGACCTGTCTTTATCAGAGAAGAACACTACACTTTTATAATTTCATCTAAAGTTTATGATCCTTTTGCAAATCTAAGATTGAGAGCTTTTGTTTTCTCAATATCTTTTATTACACCCACAATTTCACATTATAACTTTTCTTTGTGTTTTTCCATTTGAGCAAGTTGGAATGTCAAAGTATCTATAATCATACTCATTTCTTCTAGATAGATTTTAAGTTTAGAAATTTCTTCATAGAGACCATCTTCATCTAAAGCATCCAAGAAATCATCATCTTCAAAAGCAATCAAAAGTCTATAATCATTACCATATTCATCTTCATCACTATTTGATAAACCATCGCTATCTTCATGTGTATAGTAGCTCTACTTACTTACATTCTATTTTCTATTCCATTTTGTCGGTTCCTTACCTTTATCAAGCTTATCTTTATGAGTACGTTTGGATGCATAATGACCTACTCTTCCACAAGCAAAGCATTTGAAAGGTAGTTTACCTCTGAATCTTCTAGAACCTCATTGAAGGTTTTTGACAAAGTTTGCTTCTTCCTCTCCTTTCGAAATGTGTCCTGATTCATTGAGCTCTTCTCTTCCTGAAGCCTTGAATGTGGCTTCTCTCATATCTGATGGACCTCCTTTTCTCATTTCAACAACAGTTAGGATTCCGTGCAGCTGTGTCATAGTCATACTCTAAAGATCCTACTTTTCTTCTTTGGCAGAAACTTTTGATTCAAACTTAGAAGACAAGGATCTTAAAACCTTTTCAACTAAAGTAACTTCTTTTATCTCTTCACCCATGTTTTTCACGCGATTAACAATCTCATATATACATCGGAAGTAATGAGCTATACTTTCATCATTGTGCATTTTGAGAGTTTCATATTGAATTCTGAGAGATTGTAGTTTTACACGTTTTCCCTGATTGTCTCCTTCATAGCTTAGAATGATCTTGTCTCGTATTTCTTTGGCAGTTTTGAGCTGCATAACCTTGACAAATTCTGATTGTGACAGACTTCCCAATAGTGTATTGATAGCCTTGGCATTTGTTTCATACTACTTTTTACCTGCCGTATCTATAGGAATTGCTGATGGAAATGTATATCCTCCTTCCATGATTTCCCAAACACCTGTTCCAAGAGATTGAAGATAGTTTGTGGTTCTTACCTTCCAATAGATGAAGTTGCTCCCATCAAATATTGGTGGTCTGATGGATCCCTCTCTTTCGTAGCTGCCCATGATGATAAATCTTCCTTCAAGTGATCAAGATTCTTCTGAAGGACCTTCTCTGATACCAATTTTTGGAAATAATACTTAGAGGGGTGGGTGAATCAGTATTAGCAATTTAACAATATTTCATTTCCATAAACAGATTTATATACGCTACTTCTATTAATGAAACTTGTGTGTATACGCAATTGTGTTTAGAGAAACTAGTGTATACCTTATAATTTAGTTAGTTGATCTTTAATCTGTGTATCAAAACCATATAACTAGTAATCAGGTGCAGTAAATAGAACAGGCAATCACACACATGAACACAAGATATAAGGTGGAAACCCGATGTGGGCGAAAAACACCTGCTGCAAACATCTCTATCTTTCTTTAATAAGAAACTTATTTTGCAAATTTTTGTACCGGTGCAGCCTTATACCAGTACATAGGCTTCTACCTGCAGAAGGCTACAACCTTGTCTCATTCTCCAACTTTTCTTGAAAGGGAGCTACAACCCCCTTAGCTCTTGTATTAGCTGATGTGTTTACTAGTACGTAGGTGCTGACCTACAGAAGGCTACAACCTTCTCTTTTCTTCTAGGGACCACGTTTCATAAATTTTCAGACTGGATCCATCAATAACATCAATCAAACATCAAATATATTTGCATTAACCAATATCCTTTTACCAACCAAAACTGAATCAAACAATCGCTTTTCTGAATGTTGTAACTAGAATACAGTAACAGTAACCACAACCCAATCCATAACCCAGAACACTTCCACAACAAACAGAAGTAGCTAAAACATATTTTATGAGATGTACACTACTTCAATGTGTCGAGCCTACATTCATACACTGTTATATGAAGGCAGACCTGCATATACACTGTTTTGAAATGTCGAACCAGCATGTATACACGCCTGATCCAAGTGGATATTGGTGGCCACCTGCCAAGTCCACCTAGACCCCCACCATTGTTTCTCTCAGCATTTTCAATTTCCTTAATTGTAGCACAACTTACTATTTTTAGCATTTTTTCAGGTCCTGAACTTCCGGAGCCGTTTTGAGGCCCTAAACGATGTTTTTTGGGAAATCTGGGGCAAGGACCCATGTTGACTCCCAAAGTGGCAGTGCTCGGATAGATCTTTCTAACGAGCTATTGTACGCGTCAAACGGAGATCGTATGCCAAAGTTACGACCCCGGGAAGTTGGTGTACCAATTTACCCAAACGGGGCCCACAGTTTGGCGTTTCATCTTATACGGTTAGGTTTTGGAATGTTAAGGGTTTTCCATTGTTTCTCAACAATAAATAGGCCTTCGAGCCTCATTGTAACACAGTTCAGAGGCATGTAGCCACCACATCTCTCCTCAGAGATAAGCTACCATCGCCCTAGCTAGTTTATTTCCATTACCGTTTGTAAGCATATTTCAGTATTTTACATTAACAAAATGAAGTATTATTTCCCCTGCATATCTGTGTTTATGGTTATCTCTATAATTTGTCGCGTTCCTGTTTAAGTCCGGATCAGTGGTATCAGAGCGGTCTGCTTTTTCTCTGTTTTTCTTTGCATGTACCCAACAAGGTCGGGATATAAGGAGTTAGGGCTTGAACTGGTCGAACCTTTGCAAGACCAGCCTCGCAAATTTCGATGGCCTCCAATGGCGGATGAGAAGAAAGACAAGGGGGTAGGAGATCCCATCAAAATCTTGCTCGAAGAATCCCTCGAGCGACAATGGAACGCGATGATGGACAACTTTGCCCAGATTCTTCAGCGGCTACCCAGAAGCGACGCATCGGCTTCCAGCAGCTACTCTAGAAACGCCACGCCCTTTAAGGTACAAGTTAATTTTGAAATCCCCATATTCGAGGGTCAGATAGGCACAGATGCCATAGATAAATGGTTAAATCTGCAAGAGGGTTATTTTTCTGTTCATGAATTTTCAAGTCGAGAAAATATTGTTTTCGCTCTTCTCAAAGCAACCCCCCCCGTCAAGGACTGGTGGGAAACCTACAGCGAGCAGAAGGATGAAAGTACTGGCTCACTATTTTCAGCCGCACCCACCTGGAATGCATTACGGGATGCCATCAAGGAGCAGTACTACCCTGTTGGAAGCTATGAGGATGAATACATAAAGTGGACCACGCTGCAGCAAGGAAGGGACCAAGACGTGCCGGAGTTCACCAATCTTTTCCATACCCTTTGCACAAAGTTGGGTATCAGGGATTCGGAGCAACATTTGATACTCAAATACCGTGGCTGCCTGCACAAGTACATCCAGGAAGAAATACAATTCCTGAACATCTCCTCACTCGGCGCAGCATACCGATATGCCGTCAAGGTCGAGCAGAAGTTTAAACAAAAGAAGCGAGACTTTGGATCTGCGAATCCAAAGCAGGGGAAAGGTGCCCCTAAACCACAGAACAAAGGACAAAGCCAAGGCGGGACAGCCCAAGACAACCCGCCGAAGCCGCAAGCAAAGAACAGCGCCGCGAAGCTGAAAAAGGACACGGGAAAATGGTGTGAGTTCCACAAGAGCTCCACTCACAACACAAGTGAGTGTCGGGCCAGGCAGTCACTGGTGGCTGAGCTAAAGGTTTCAGAATCAGATGCATGTTCCGACTCTGAGTCAGAAACCGATAACAGAAATGACAAAGGGAAGCAGATCATTGATGCGGATCCCAACGCCACTGTTGCTACCACCAAGATCCAGAAAAATGAACCCGAAGATCCAGAGGAGGAGGAGCGTCTCTTCCACTCCCAGATGTGGGTAAAGGGCTCCCCGATACAGTTCATTGTTGATAGCGGGAGTCAAAAGAACCTCATTTCAGCAGAGGTCGTGAAGCGGTTGGGCTTACCGACCACAGCACATCCACAACCATACAACATTGGGTGGCTTCACCAAGGACGAGATCTTCGCGTGAGCCAGTAGTGTTACCTTCCATACAACATCAAGCCCTTCACGGATGAGGTATTGTGTGACATTGCTCCCCTTGAAGTTTGTGATGTATTATTAGGACAGCCATACATGTGGAAGCGACATGCTGTGTATGAATCAAGGCCCCGTGCTATTATTATTACATTGGGAAATAAGTTGTACAGGATACCAGAGGTAGCACCACCTACCGCCATCTCTTTGATTACTGCAAAACAATGCAGTAAGATCATTTCCAAAACCAGGAAATTTGTTTTCCTGATGATACGCCCTCAAGGAAAGAAGAAGACGGTGGCCGCGGCCTTCAGACGGGGTCCCTCTACATGACAACTACAGATGGACAAGTTTGTGGAGGAGTACGAGGACATCTTCACCTCCCCTGCAGGGGTTCCTCTACACTGTCAGGTCAAGCACTCCATCGATCTGACCCCAGGTGCACCGCTGCCCAATGGACCAATTTATCGGCGCTCCATTTTGGAGAACAATGAAATCAAGAGTCAGATTCAGGAGCTCCTGCAGAAAGGTCACATCCATCCCAGTTCATCGCCTTGTGGGAGCCCGATCGTGTTGGTACAGAAGAAGGATGGGACGTGGAGACTCTGTATTGACTATCGGGTGCTGAACAAGATCACTGTCCGTAATAGGTACCCGATCCCGCAGATTGATGACCTCCTGGACCAACTAAAAGGGGAAAAATATCTCATCAAGATCGATCTGAAGTCAGGATATCACCAGGTACCAATCGAACCCTCTGATGTGTGGAAGACTGCCTTCAAATCCAAGGAGGGCCTTTTCGAATGGTTGGTTATGCCTTTCGGATTGACGAATGCTCCTGCAACCTTCATGAGGCTAATGGATGACATCTTGCGGCCATTCACCAACTCCTTTGTAGTAGTATACTTGGATGACATTCTGATCTTCAGCCAGAGTTGGGAAGAGCACCTCCACCACATCCGACAGGTTCTCCAAACACTGTGGCAACACAAGCTGTGTGCCAATTTGGAGAAATGCACTTTTGGCATGACCCAGGTTCAGTATCTGGGATACATCATTGATGAACAGGGGGTGCATGTTGATCCAGCCAAGATCCAAGTCATTTGGGATTGGCCATCTCCAACCACTCTAACAGAGCTCCGCAGCTTTCTAGGTCTTGCCAACTTCTACCGCAGGTTTGTGTTGGTGTTTTCTCATATTACTTGGCCCTTAAGTCAAGTCACCAAGGGAGGGGCGAAAGCAAAATTCTTTTGGTCTGAATATCAACAGAAGGCATTCATAGAGTTGAAGGATCGCCTCTACACGGCACCAGTGCTCACGTTACCAGATTTACAACAACCATTTGAGGTCGAGACAGATGCCTCTAACTATGCTATTGGGGCAGTCCTTACTCAACATGGACATCCAGTGGCATATCACAGTGAAACACTTTCAGACACAGTCCGAAAGTACCCCACTTATGATAAAGAGATGTACTCCATTGTACAGGCTTGCCGACAATGGAAGCATTACATTTTGGGGAAGGAAATGGTCATCCACACAGACCACCGACCCCTGCAGTTCATACAGACCCAAGGGAAATTGCAGAATGATCGCCATCAGAAGTGGTCTACATAACTGCAACAGTTCCACTTGAATATCAAGTATAAGAAGGGCAGCACCAATAATGTTGCAGATTGCCTCAGTCGACCACCGATCATGACGTTAACCACCGTGCTCAACTCTTGTGGGCACGAGACTTCTGATTGGCCACTTCTCTACAAAAGCGACCCAGAATTTGGCCACACATACCAGAAACTCTTGGAGGGTCGGCATGTTCCAGATTTTCACCTCCAAGATGCCCTATTATGCCACCTGGGTCACCTTTGTGTTCCTTCAAGTGAGCGTGCCAAGATGATTTGGGAAGCACACTACAGTCGGGCTGTTGGGCATTTCGGGGTTGAGAAAACAGTGGCAGTACTGCAAAATTATTTCTATTGGCCGAATCTTCGACAGGATGTTGGGAAGTACATCAGATCATGTACTGCCTGTGCCATTGCCAAACTGACCATCAAGAAGCAAGGCCTCTATACCCCGTTGCCTACCCCTAGTCAACCTTGGGAATCCATCTCCATGGACTACATGTCAGGCCTTCCTTCCACTAAGCATGGAAATGACTGTGCTTTTGTGGTCGTCGACAGGTTCTCGAAGATGGCCATTATGGCAGCCTGCAAGAAGAATATCACAGCAGAAGCCACTGCTAAACTCTTCTTTGAATGAGTGTGGGTGCACTTTGGGATCCCAAAGTCTATCATCTCAGATCGGGACATTCGGTTCCTCAGCACATTTTGGTCCAGTCTCTGGTCAATGCTGGACACCATACTCACGAAGTCCACGGCCTTCCATCCTCAAACTGATGGCCAGATAGAGGTTGTCAATAGGATGATTGTGCACATTCTGCGCATGTATAACTCAAAGCATCCACGCACATGGGACAAGAGCCTCCCCTATGTTCAGCACAACTACAACCGAGCTCTTCACAGCTCCACTGGCCATAGCCCTTTTCAGGTGGGTTTGGGATTCCAGCCACTATGCCCCATTGATGTGGCCATGCCACTTGCAGCCACTCACATAAATTCTGCTCATGTCCAGTCCGAAACAGATAAGGCCACCAACTTCATTGAGCGCATCCAACATATTCGCCAGCAGGTCCATGAAATTCTGGAGAAATCAAATGCCAAGTACAAGCAGCGACATGATCAACATTGGGTGCAACACATGTTTGAGGTGGGCGATAAAGTCTGGTTGCATTTGCAAAATGAACGCCTTACTGGAGCCTATCAGAAACTGAGACCACTGCGATATGATCCTTACACCATTACTAAGGCTATGGGAGACAATGCATTTGAGCTCAGTATTCCCCCATTCCTTGGCCTGCACCCAGTGTTCAATGTGGCCCGCCTTCGGCCATACTTTCCACCATTTCTAGACACATCCGACATTGCAGAACAGCTCACACCCACAGAATTAAATCCAGATTGCATGGAACAAGCTACAACTGATCGGATCATGGATGCACAGATCAAGAACACTCGCCAACAAAATATCTAACTGTATCGAATTGTCAAAGCAGGCCAACTCCTTCACCAGGGCAAGTGGCTCACCAGGGAACAAGTTCACCAAAAGTTTCCTCATCTCATGGAGGAACTCAATGCAATTGGGACCATTGCTTCCTAAGGGGGGAGGAATGATCCAAGTGGATATTGGTGGCCACCTGCCAAGTCCACCTGGACCCCCACCATTGTTTCTCTCAGCATTTTCAGTTTCCTCAATTGTAGCACAACTTACTATTTTTAGCAGTTTTTTGGGTCCTGAACTTCTAGAGCCATTTTGAGGATCTAAAAAACGTTTTTTGGGAAATCTGGGGCAACATGGGTCCATGGACCCATGTTGCCTCCCAAAGTGGCAGTGCTCGGATAGATCTTTCTAACGAGCTATTGTACGCGTCAAACGGAGATCGTATGCCAAAGTTACGACCCCAGGAAGTTGGTGTACCAATTTACCCAAACGGGGCCCACAGTTTGGTGTTTCATCTTCTAGGGTTAGCTTTTGGAACGTTAAGGGTTTTCCATTGTTTCTCAACAATAAATAGGCCTTCGAGCCTCATTGTAACACAGTTCAGAGGCATGTAGCCACCACATCTCTCCTCAGAGATAAGCTACCATCGCCCTAGCTAGTTTATTTCCATTATCGTTTGTAAGCATATTTCAGTATTTTACATTAATGAAATGAAGTATTATTTCTGCTGCATATCTGTGTTTATGGTTATCTTTGTAATTTGTCGCGTTCCTGTTTAAGTCCGGATCAGTGCCTTTGCTATACTAAACCTGCATACAGATCTGTAAAAGATGATTTAACCTTTACAATTATTCAGACATCAGTTATACCTGGATAATTAGATTTACAGATTATGACATGCTCCAATTATAAAAGATCAAAACCACACAAAGATACTTCTCTTCAAGCCTTAAGATCTTGACACATTAATAGAACTTATCCTTCTTCAAGTGCTCAAGTTCCTCCTTGATTCAGATCCAACTATGCACCATAACCCAATGACCAGTATTCAAGATCTTTCTCTTCATTACATATTCAATTCTTGAGTACCCTTGCCTAATGATCTCCTCCTCCTTTTATAGTCTAAGGCCTTACTAAATACCATGGTCCAAAACCACTTAGAAACAATACCTTGGACCAGTTACCTGGGGTCAACACTTCGGACAAGATACCTTGGACCAATCCCATGGTCCAAATACCACGGATCAAAACCAAATTCTCCAACATGTACGTGCCTTTCCTTGTGTGAAAGTGCATGTATATTCATACACACCTTTTGGTCCATGAACCCGCATGTATACGCGGATTGGTCAAGGGGAACCTACGTATATCTATTTTTCCTTCATTCTGTCAGCCTAAACTATGATCAGTCATCTGAGTGAGTTGACATCAAGGACAACACTTGTGTCATAGCACAAAACTTGTGTCATAATGCCAACAGATTCTCTGTGCTGGTTACTTCTGGCCTACCATATTTAATGATTGCATTACTGTTGTTATAAGTTGTCATGCATGCCATATTTTTAATTGTAAAACTCGATTACCAGCTGCACCACTACATCATGTTGTCTTTGTTGGACTATTTGCAAAATGGGGCATTGGTTTCATGACATGTAACCCTCACTCGCCCGGGGGGCATGGTTATATTGTTGTCACCGACTATTTTATGAAATGGGCCGAGGCTATGCCTACATTAAACAAGAGTGGTGAGACAACTACACTTTTTTTCTTCAACCATCTTTTTTCACGGTTTGGTGTACCACAAGCCATAGTTATAGATCATGGTTCGCATTTTCACAATCACATGATGACTAAATTAACTTCCAAGTTAGGACTCTCACATGATAGTTCTACTCCTTATTATCCACAAGCTAATTGATAAGTTGAAGCCATCAACAAATTCATTAAGAGAATGCTTCAAGGAATGATAGGAGTTCACAAAAGAAACTGGTATTTAATCCTATACTCAACTTTGTGGGCTTACTGAACCTCAGTAAGAAACACAACTGGATTCACACCTTTCCAATTGGTGTATGGTCTTGAGGCAATCTTGCAAATACAATGTGAGATTTCATCACTAAAACTCGCAATTGACTTGTTACCTGACACTTCTCATGAGGAAGCATGTTTCTTAGAACTCATCCATCTAGATGAAACATGTCGTGAAGCCACATTGGCCAACAAAGGACATAAGAGGCTAACTAAGGTGCAATATGACCGCAATGTCAAGCCTTGCATATTCTCAGAAGGAGACCTGGTCTTTCTTTATGATCAGGAAGCCAATAAATTAGGAATAGGAAAATTTGAACCACTATGAATGGGCCCCTACATTTTCAAGCGTGTTTTGGAAAGAGGTGCTTACAAGTTGGTTGATTATGATGGAATTCCATTGTCCCAGCCCAAAAATAGGTTGTATCTTGAATGTTACTATGCTTGATTGTGCATAGTAAAAACACTATATATATGCTTTGATTGCATGCATGTGTCACAGTGTGACTTTTAGAGTTTTTATGTGGTTAGTAATCCACTTTGCATTTGTTGTAGATTTTGAAATCTTTGGAACCATTTGTTGGTTATGTCGATGGTTCTAGTCATAGTACGCAGAACCTATCCTCTGTAGAATGGGCCATATTCGCTCCAAGTGGTGAGTTAGTGAGTTTTCAAGGGATTTGTATCGGTCATTCTATGAAAAATATGGCTAAGTATAATGCATTGATAGAACTCCTCTTTGATGCCATTTCGCTTGGCATTCACCGAATCATCATTAGGCTAGACTCACAACTTGTCGTACTACAACTTACGAATGCTTATACCATCTGAAATCCAACTATTCATCATATATTCCTTAGAGTTCGTCTCTTGGAAATAAATTTTGATTGCATTCAATATCAACACATTTCCAAAAACTTTAACAAATTGATTAATTCTTTAGTGAATTATGTGTTAAACAACATTTACGACATATGTAAAGAGTAAATTTTCAATTCACATCAATAGTTGAATAGGATTACACATAACTATACAAAAACACTGAAAGTAAAATAGATAGATTTTCAAAGTTTTTACAAAAAATTGTGTCCAAGACATGTTGGTCATCTGAACTCAAAACCTCAAAATGCATACAAAAAATCATCCTAAGTAGATCTAATGATGCTCATGATAACAGGTCACTGCCTGAGCTATCATGTGTAATAGCCTCATCTAGTGGCTAGGTACACCAATAGTATGGCATTGAAGTCTCATCATTAACTCCTCGATCTGAACATATAGTATACCGAGGGTTAACCCCTTTATATGATGCTACAACTCCACTAGTGCCTTAGTTTGATCCAAATCCTAGAGAACAGCTCTTCCGACATTTCTCCCCACTGGTTCACCTGCCTCCTATTCATGACCCATTGGTCGAATAGCGCCAACATTTGTATACATGAGAACATTTTTAGTTTAGTCTTGGAAACATCAAAAAACACAAAAACATGTAAAAACTCAAAAAATAAAAAATACACGGTCAAAAAAATTTACCTATAGCACCCCATTGAGCACCCACTGGTAATCTCATATTTAGATCTCCACGAAAATCCACCCCTGCATATGGATGCTCCTCGATGACAATATGTTGTCGACGGAGCTAACTAAAAAATGCGTAGAAAATGAGATTGATGGCTAACCAGCATGTCTAGCCATCAACTCTATCTCTGCATCCGTGGATCTCTAGGACCAGCTAAACTAAGTGTCACATGTTGAGGTTGAATCAATGGAATTCTCTCCAAAGTAAAAGCGATCAAGATCGAACCATAGCTGAAATTTTCATATTACCGCTTTTTTCTTTAATCAACTACTCTTTCATCAAAGAGAGCACTACCTCACACTAGTTGAACATAGTTGGATCAAGACACTCAAGCGCATACTACATGTATGATCTAATCTTGACATTAAGTGTCATGCTACCCACCAACTTTGTGATAGTAAAGAGGATTGTTTGCAAGGAAAAATCATGAACATCCCTGATGTTTATCTTTCCATCTTTGCTAGCTTGTGTACCTGGCCACAAAATTTCAAATGTAGTCCCTCACTGATTCACCCCCACAAGAAAAACTTGAAAGAGAAATGGGGGCACCATGTCTCGAAAATCCTGTGAGAATGTAAATAACATCGATCAATACAGGGAGCACTTTGTCCCCTATGTGAAAAACCTATTCCGCTGGATCCCATGAATGAACCAAGGACTACAATAGTTCTAATTGTTGCCTCATCCCAAATAACATAAAATATTTGAGTAACCCACAATCTCTGAGGGCCTCAATAGTTCCAAGATCATTTATGGCAACCATATCCTATTCTTCATGTTCTCTTTCAAGCCATGTGATAGCCATTCTCATCCGGCCAAAATCTGAAATCACACCATAAGCTTAGTTGGGATCCATTTCATGCAACAAACTGAATTTTTTTTGGGTAGAAATGATGAATCAAATTTCTAAATTGCACCCAACACACCCCTAATCTGTAGACAGTGTGATGCAGAGCAGTTTCCCTTATGTTTGATTGCTCTGCAACGCAGTTTTCAATGCATAAGGGTATGTTGATCCTAGGGTGTGATACATTTACCCTAGGGACCCTAGAACCCTAAAAAAATTTCCTGAAATTGAAAAATAATGACCTTAAATGAAAGAGAAGAGGTAGATCTGCTACTTGGTCCTAATGGCACAAAGAATGATCCACAAAACCTCCTGCAATCAGTTTCTGAATTTTGAGTTAAAAACTGGTTAAGAGCACAAAATTGAATGGTAAATGTTGAATGGTAAAATGACTTGGTCAATTCTTGTTTTATGGTTATTTCATGTTCATTAAATGAATAAACTATATTTTTTACCTATTTTTACCAATGAAACACGTATGTTTAATCTGTTTGGTGGTTCTTTGAGCAGGTTTACAGCTAACATAGCGAATTTGATATGCATGATTGTAAAATGTACTTTTTACCACATATCATACTTTTATCTCTTTTTCGAGCTCTATTAAACATCGAAAAAGGAATCCCCATAGAGTCCTCTTTCATCTCTTTTCAGACTCTTAAAATATGAAAATATTTTCAGGCGCTTGTCCTTTTCATCTCGTAAATGAATTAGAAACGATATCTACTAATTATAAGTTTAACCCTTTTCTGGGCTAAGATAGATTACATACGAAAAAGGAATACGTTGATAAAACATGGTAAATACATTCTCTCTGGTATTATTTTATGCTTTTTCAGACTTGAGAAACAATTTTACGAAAAATAACTTGTGGAGTTTTCTTTTTGTACTTTTTCAAACTCTCTAAACATGAAAAGGACCGAGTTCTCATTGTCGTTAAATTCTTTAAAGCATCAAATAGCAACAAACTTGTCCATCATGACAAGATTGAGTTTCACCTTCGCTAGACTCATTAAAACATCACATAGTGATGGATTCACCTTAAGGGTATAATTATACATCAAGCATATGTTATCCTCCTCAAGCTTGTTAAAAAAATAAAGAGGTATTGGTCAGCAATGACTGGGGAAAATGGGAAAATGGATAAATCACTTTATGGTAGCAAGTCACTCATGAGCATGACATTTTCACTTCATCTCTATGACTATTTGGGTTGGGTTATCTACTTGATGGATATCATACCTATGGTCTATCATACCATCAATCACTTTGGTTTTGGGTCAATGTTTCCAATTCATTCACTGTCACCGACATGTTCAAGAGAAGTCACTCAGTAAACTTCATCCTTTGCAATACTCATAAACCTTCATTTTCATGACGACCATTCCTAGACATTGTGTCATCAATCACATTCTATCTTCAAAATCATTACAGTCGTTTCGTGTCACTGATGGGGTATACATCAAGGCCCTCTTGCAACGAGTCACTTCTTGTCGACATCAGCACATTATCCAGGAAGTTGACATAGAAACACCCTTCTAGTACCTTGAGGCTTGCATACATAAATGGCAATTTTCTTGCTTCTGGCGAAAAGTTGACATCACAGGCCTTCAACTGAAAGACTTTGTATGGTATTCGACATCAAAATATCTGTTCACACCATGCATAATGTACTGTAGTACCTTGAGAATCATTATCATTATCGGTGATTTCTCTCGCGTTTGTTAGCAACTTACATCATTGGTTGGTAATCAAAGATGTCTTCCCATTTTTTACTTCAAATCACATTTTCACATGGTTAGGCTCGTACTTGAGAGAAAAATTGGATGAGATAGAGGACCTCGGATCCAGTTTCATCAATCTGGGCTGTGATTTCAAGAGAGTACTAAATCATCTGTACGCTGGCTTTACATAGATGGTCATCTTATCATGGATCTATATCTATAGATGACTATATGATTTATGTACATGTAATGAAAAGTTTATATGTTGAGCATGGGTATGCCTTCCCTCAGCAATTCATGAAAAATTTAAAGATATCATGATATTATGTATTGTAATTGATGTAGGTCACCGTCTTCTTCAGATCCTCCTCATCACATCATAAAGCATATCACTCAACATTATCATTTTTGACGTCATGGTTTAGGGGGAATTTTTTGTAGATCTTTTTGGGCACATCACTCCTGACGATTATATCAGTATAAGCAAGGGTCTATCCAACCCTAATTCAGTTGCTACATGCCCTATACATGCCACCTCATTGAGTGTTTTCATCCATGAGAGTTTCATGACTCCAAACCCTGCTGAAATGCTTCCTTGGGTCACCAGTGCATCTGTGGTCAATGGTAAGTGCTTTGTGGAGCAGGTAGGCCCATTCAAGGTCACGTTGCAAAGCACCTAAGCCCACTCAAGCTTGCACGAGGGGAGAATCCTCAAAAAGTTCATTGGATCCTAAGTATATTCCTCCTTTCTAGAGCCTTCTAGAAGGAACGCATCTCCTATCCTATCAAGAGGAGCTCAACTTAGGACAACCTTGGATCATCTAATCCTCTATCATCTCATCCCTTTGATCATGGAAACTAATCATCCAATTATGGAAAAGCATTCAATGCCATATTAATGACAAAACCACTTGCATTCATGTATAAATTGGCCTCCCATCATAGAGCCAAGGAGCTTGGATATTATAGAGAAATATTGTTGGTCTAGAGACTTGAAATCATTGTCAAGTAATGTTATGTTGTTGGATTGATGTTTTTATTGGTGTCATGAGGACTTGGACTAAGCTAGATGAGTGACATGAGATTGAACCACATTGGGCGTAACTTCTCCTTCTATCAATCAATAAAGTTGTTTGTTCCTTTTCCAATACTTTTGTCTATATCTATGATGAATGTATGTTCAAATCTTGTCGATTCCATTATTTTACAATAAATAGATCATATTCTTTGAGTGTTGTCATCTTATGTTTATGTTGGCAAGTACCAATTGAGCGAATTCAGTTTGAGAGGGAGTGACGGAAGCAACTCAAAGGAGATCAAAGGAAGCGAAGGATCACAAGTAGGATCCTTTATCTTATATGTTTATTCTAGGAAAAGATTAAACATCTTTACTTTAGTTGTTCTAAGTGTGACTACCCACTTAAGGAATATATACTTATCTGTAGCTATAAATTTTGTATAACACCAACTACTTGTATAACAAAGACAAAATCATTTTTTTCCCTTCCAAAATTGGGTATATTTTCAAGCTTCCCATGACTGTAGGTCCCTTTGTTGTGAAATCCATAAAATATTTCTATAGGTGGAAATTATGTTAAAGAAATTTAATTTTGAAATAGGAGAGGTATGGAATTATGATCCTCATGGTATTATTTCTAATGGAAGGAAAGAGATTAATGTCTCTACCTATGAACATGAATATAAACAAAAATTATAATGGAAGACTAATCTTGATTTATAGCCCATCAACACCAAGATAGAAGTCAAGACACCAAGCACCAAGAAAAATATTAGAAGAGGAGTATTCATGATATATGATATACCAAGATGGAGGATGCATCCTCGACCAAGAAAGAAAATCTCTAAGAGGAAACGGAAGAGGAGATTGAGTTCAAATTGATCGATAAGTGCCTAGACCACTTAGGCTTCCAAGTGTAGTTAGAGTATCCCCAACAAGTTGTCACTTCCATTTCAAATGAGGTAGCAATCCTAGGTTCAATTGGAAGCACATTGGCAACTAGCCCTAAATGGGAGGAAGGGAAGGTAACAGAGGGGAGGAAAAAGAAATCCAGGGATAAAATGTTGTCACATCTAGCCTCCCATTCAATTCCATACCATACTATAATCTTGGTTGCCATGGACGTGGAAGGAAATCATATGAAATTATCCTTCTATCACCCTTTAGTTCAGTCCCTCCCCTTCTAGCCACAGTTCAAAACAATGGACCTATCTCTGGACATGAATAACGTCCCTTGTATATATAAGGATAAAATAAATTTACACAATAAGTAAGGGGAGATGATCTATAGTGAGTTAAGAAAAGTATCCTTGACCATCAACAAGGTTGAGAAGTTGTTGTAGAAGGAAGCTACCAAGATAAAGCAGGATAAGGCTAACTCAAGAGACCTCCATATAAAAAATGAAAGCTACAAGGAGATAATTATCAAGTTGGGGTGGATCCAAGTGATAAGGCTGCCATAGATTCTATCATCAAAGGATCATAGTTATAAGTACAATAACTGAGTCAAGAAATTAAAATGCTTGTTGCAGGGCATGTAAAGAAAAAGGAATTAGCTCAAGTGGAAATTGAGAAGGAAATGCGAGGAAAGGAATTCATGGAAATAAATGATGAGTTGGTAGGCCAAAAAATGAAGGGAGAACTATAACAAAATATGGATTATCATATTTGTGTTATCGTTGTTCAAGAAGACCCAGAAAATCGCACTAAGCAGTTAACTAAGGCTCTCACAGATATGCAATTGTCAAAGAGAAAGCTTAAGAAGATCTATATTTACTTGGAAAACACCAAGTAGATGCTAGAAAATAAGGAGAAACAAATCAAGTCCACCCAAGCAATTGTGGACCAAATTAATAACAAGTATCATTTGTCACAAGGTTAAATCAAAGAATTGAAGAACAGATTGAAAGGAAACATGTCCCTCATTGAATCTAGGTAGCTAATCTAGTATAATATCATCTTTGAAATCAAGAGGATATGGGAACAACTAAAATGATTTGTAGAGAAGAAAGCTACAGTAAACACCACTGAATTCTCTATCCTTTAAACTAAGGAGGAGGATGCTAACAATGCCATCACTGTTGAGAAATTTATCAAGCTCCTTAACCAGAATTCGACCAATGCATTGAGGGAAATAAACATCATTGACAGGACATGTATGATCATGGAAGTTGCCAAAATGATCCAGAAGAAGAAATCAAGATAAGGTTGGAGAATGTGTACATGAACTAGAAAGATCGTTTACAACATTAAATTCTAATTTTGACCAGAGAATTAGAGCAAGGATACCTAGCTGTTGGGATTTCCAAGGACATATGTTAGCATTGGAGTAGTATGAACAATTATTACTTGAAGCCAAGAGTAAGGTGGACTCATAACAAAAAAAGGATGCCACTCTTAAGTCAAAAACCATAGTAAATTATCTACAAAGATATTTACAGTTGTTGTGGCTTGTGAAGACCTTGCTCGTAACCAAGCCAAATTACACTGAACTCAAAAATTTAAGGATGAGCTACAATGCTCGTACTCATACTCCTACACCAGATCCTATTTTATGGAAAATATTAGATTAGTTGGTTAACCCACCACAAGTTTAGATAGTAGAACATGGGTCTAATTATAGAGATCAAGTGAGCCATCATTGAATATCTTTCTATTTCAGAAATCATCACACACTAGTATAATTTTGAAATTTTGTAAATATTTTATTTTCAAGAAGGAATCAAGTTTGTTATGTAATAATTAGGAAAAGTAGGCCATTGGCATGCTCACAAAATTCAGTATCTTAGACAATTTTATCACTTCATGATACTTTTGAAATTATTTTTGTTTGGACTCTCCCTATAAATGGGAAAATAAACTCATTTGTAAGGGTTAAATTTTCCACTCCAAAGGCTATAATTTTCTACAAGTTTTACAAGTTCTAAACATTTATGAGATGTATGTTGTTCCTAAATATTAATGAATATGCTTTTGTTGATTCTAATCATTGATATGTGGAGTATGTGATTCTATCTATGTTTATCATTTTAATATGTCTTTCTTTCCTCTCAAAAATTATGTAATTGTAGTTGTTTGAATTTCGTCTTGTATACCATATTTATCTATGTCATGTCATGGAAAATGGTACCTGTAGTGTGTGAGATTGAAATCCTCAAAGTGTGATCCATAGTTTCTTATTTTGTCGCTTTTGCCCCTTTAAGATTCTACTAAAATTTAGTGCACGATATTCTATAACTAGCCCCTTGCACTAGATTTCTATCTTCCATTTCTTCGTTCAACTATACTACAATAGTCAAAGAAACTTCACTCCCTATGTGTAGTTCACCACAACTAAACGTTAAGACTTTGGAATAAAATAATGTTAGTGTATAAAATGTGATTCTCCTGTGGGTTAAGTAATTGAACCAGATCTAAAATATTTTACATTTAACTCTTGAGCAACACTAATTTATCTTCAAGACACACTAAGATGTCCTAGCCACTAAACTTCTTCTCAAAGCGGAGGTTGTCTCTAGAAGCTACAACATCTTCTGGCGTCATTGTCAGATATTGAATTAGAATATATTTCCCTGGGTATGATTTCTATCGATTAATTTTATATGGTGAGTAGAGGAAGTGTGGGCTGAGATTCACCACCTAATAGAGTTTTTACATTGCAATCTTGGCTTCCACGAGGCCTCATACTCGTTCAAATACTTCTCAGCAGAAAAATCCTCTAGCATTTGACCTAGAAAGAATTATCTCCAAGAGAATCTAGAGAGAAATAACCCCAAGAACTCGAGATCTCGTTTTCCTTTCCCAAGAGAATTCAACTTCTAGCTCTCATCTAGTTGTAATAAAATATCCTGAAACCTCATGCAGAGTTTTAGAGTTTTTAGAAGAACATTTTCCCCCATCTTATTTTTATTTCCCATAAGCAAAGACTCAAGAAGTTTCTATCATTTCAGATCCTTTTTCATTTCATACTTTCCCAAAAGTTTAAGAATTTAAATGTATTCTCATTACTAATCCATCTCAAACCCCCACAGTTACTCCACATAAAATATTATCTAGTGTTGTTCATCCAACCCCTCACCTAAGCCTTGCAACAAATCATTTTCAACCTCCTTTTCAAAATATGGTTCTCCCTGGATTTTGATAAATAGGTATGATCCTCTAAATATACAAAATCATATGAATGTAATGCTTGAAGAGTATCTCAAACTCTTTCCTATATTCACTGAAGAAGATGATCTCACGTTCTAAAAACATATTGATAGATTTTGTGAAATTGTAGAAAAATTAAATGTAGAACATCTTGATGTAGTACTAACATTGTTTGTTTAGTCTTTAGATGGGGATGCTGGAAAATGGTTCAAGACCTTGCCAAACAACTCAATCAACACTTGGGAAGAATTGGAGACACCTTTATGCTAAAATGGGGTGAGAAGAAAGACCATGGATACTTCTTAACTGAATTAAATGCAATAAATAAAAGGCATAATGAAGATGTCACAAAATTTATCAAAATATTTAATAAAATGTATAACAACTTGCCTACAAAAACTAATCCTCCATAAGCAGCAGCTAAGGTGGTTTTTGTGGAGATTTTGAATCATATTTTGGGTTTATCCTCATGGAGAGGAAATCCGTCACACTGAATTAGATCTAGACTGGTGCTCTAGAAGTAGAAACAAACTTTGCATCTGTATGAAATTTTAAGGGAAACGGAAAACACAGTGATATGAGAAGAGGAAAATAGGAATCCAACTCCTTTGGTTAAGCAGGGGATGCTCATGCGCAGAAGATAGATGAAATGAAAAAATTGATTAGAGACCTCTTAAACAAGCTAGTGAATCTAGAGCTGGAGAAAAAAATCCTCCTCGACATATTCAACAAGGTCCAACAAAAAGTTCAATCCCCAATATAGGAAACCTCCTTTGCAGTTGTTACAAAGGGAAAGAAAGGACCAACAAGACCAAAAACAACCTCCCTTCTATTTAGAATATGATCCTGAGGAAGGTATTGAAGATTCTATTGAAATCCAGGAGAATCAATATTCAACTCTCTCAGAAGAAGAAAATGAAATAGAACCATAGGGAGGAGAGGATGATGATCAAAATGTTCCTTTAGATGAAGAAGAAATAGATGATTATTGAAATAATTTTTTTGATTTCATGCAAGAATAATTGCATTGGAGGTATGATTTGAGATCCAAAAATAGATCTCGGATACAAGACGAAAATGAAGAAATTGTCCAACCTACCACCCCAAAACAAACTAATAAGGGGAAAACCTGGTATCCTTGATCTACGAACCAAAGGAGAAACCTCCCATCCCATTCATTCTAAGTTTGAAGCTGCAAATATAGAGAAAATACCAGTGCAAACAAAGACAATGCATCAAGAAAATAAAGAGCCAATTGAACCAGTGAAGGTGGATAGGAATTCTTCTACCTTCAGTTTACAAAAGGAGTGAGAAAAGGTGAATATATCAGTTCCTTTGGTTGAATTGTTGAAACAACCAGCCATAAAAGGAAAATACATGATTTTATGAAGTGTCTCATGTTACCTCAACACAAGATAGTTTTAACTTGTAGGAAGAGAGACCTGTAGTCATGTTTTTCCCACAGGTATAGGAGTGGGACCCTTCCACCCCTCCATTTTATGTTACATTAATGGTTCGTGATCTACATCTACATAATTGTACATTTGATTTAGAAGCTTGTCATAATCTAATACCTCTGTTTTTCACGGAACAGTTTGGCCTACAAGTAACAAGGTGATATAAGGATTTGTGTTCTTTTGATTCCAAAAGAGTGAAATGTCTTGGGATGATCAAGGATTTGGTGGTTAATTTAGCTCAAAATCTTGTGAAAAAGTGTGGTAATGGATATTATGGTTGCAGACATTCCCGCAAGTTTTGGAATTCTTCATTCTAGATCATGGGGAATGAATTTTGGAGGGTCCATCTAGCTCCATATCATTTATGCCATTATTCTCGTGTTTGGTTGAGAAGAGCACAGGTTGTACAAAGAATCTAGATTTCTAAAGATTATCTCTAAGGCCAACAATCCCAATAATTCTCTAGTACATGGCCAAGAGAAAGATTTTTCATTTTTGTTGTTGGAAGTGGATGGTGAATTTATGGAGGATACCCAAGTGGAGATTCCCTCACAAGTGAATAAGAAAATGAAAGTTGGTTGTGTTTGGAAGTTATATTTTGATGGAGCCTACTCCAAGGAAGGAAATGGAGCAGGAGTGTTGTTGATATCCCCTGAAGGTAATCTCATATCTCTTTCATAAAAGTTGGAATTTGACACTACAAATAACATTGTTGAATATGAAGCATTGATGTTGGGCCTATAAGCTGCTAGAGATCTAAAAATTGAATGTTTGACAATTTTTGGAGATTCTGAACTAATTATAAAAAAAATTAGGAATCAATGGCAAACCAAGCACCCAAGGTTGAAATCTTACATAAATGAAGTATGGGATCTGATTGAGAATTTATTCTTGGCATTTAATATTTAGTTTATTCCTAGAGAGAAAAATAGAATGGCCAATTCCTTAGCAACAACAGCCAACACCTTCAAGCCACCACAAAATCCCCTACTTAGATATGAAGTTGAGGTTAAGTACAAACCTTCAATACCAAATAATGTAAAATACTAGCAGGTGTTTGAGGATGAAGATCAAATTAAAAGGTTTATGGAGGTGATAGGAGAATTTTCCAATTCTGTGATTGACCAAGAAGATGAAGATATGGGTGAAATTGAAGGAGATGAACAACAAGTGCCTTGGGAAGAATCTATAGCTGTGTAGGAAATTTTGTAGCTAAAGGGAAATATAATCCCAAAGGGACTAGTTCCATTGGAAAAATTATTTGATACTAATGATGTGGCAATTAAACCAACCAAGAAGGAGTATGAGGAAGATACAAAAGATTACAACATTGGCACAAAGCAACAACCTAAATTGGTTAAGCTAGACAAAGGGATCCCAAAAGAATACAAATTGAGGTATGTGGACTTGTTCAAGGAGTATTCTAACATTTTTTTTTGGTCCTGCAATGATTTCAAAATCTATGATGCTAGTATTATTCAACATAAAATTCCTCTAAAACTAGGAATCAAACCTTACAAACAAAAACTCAGGAAGATCAATCCCCTTCTTCTTCCTTTGATAGAGAAATAAGTGAGGAAGATGCTTCAAGCAAATATCATTGTACCTTTGAGATATTCAGATTGGGTGGCTAATCTGGTCCCTATTAGGAAGAAAAATGGAGAGATCAAATTGTGTGTGGATTTCATAAACTTAAACAAGGCTTCTCTAAAATACAATTACCCCTTGCCCAAGATGGATTATATTTTGCAAAAGGTAGTGGGGTCATCAATATTATCCATAATTGATGGGTTATCTATGTACAACGGAATTGTTGTGTACCCTGAGGATTAGAAAAAGACAACTTTCAGCACACCTTGTGGAATGTTCATGTCTGCTAGAATTCATTTTGGCCTCATGAATGTTGGTGCCACCTTTCAAAGGGCAATGAATATAGATTTTTTTTGGGAGAAATATTAGTTTGTGGTCATTTACATGGATGACATAATTGTCTTCTAAAATTCTAATGAGGAACACTTGAAGCATTTAAAACAAGCATTGGAAAAATGCTAGAATTTTGGGTTTTCATTGAATCCAAAGAAGTTTCAATTTTCCCTCAAAGAAGGAAAAATTTTAGGACATATAGTCTCAAGAGAAGGAGAGGAAATTTACCCCAAAAGGGTAGAATTAATTATCAACATCCCTTCCCCCCCCCCCCCCCCCAAAAAAAAAAAAAAGATACAAGTCTTCTTAGGGAGGATAAACTTCTTGAGGAGGCTTATGCCCAATTATGCTAGGACTGTGAGGGAGCTTACATACATGCTGAAAAAGGAAAACGAGGTAAAATGGATTGCAAAGGAAAGATAATAATTTTCCATAATTAAGAGGGCATTTGGAGAGGATCCAGTCTTGGCTAGCCCAATTATAAAAATCCATTTTCCATATTTTCTTTTTCATCCCCTAACATTGTTGCAGTTGTCTTATTGCAGAAAAATGAAGAAGAGAAAGAACAACCAGCGACATTTTTTAGCCAAGTATTGAGGGATGCATAATTAAAATATAACGTTATTGAAAAACATACTTATTCTCTAGTCAAGACCTTGAAGGATTTCCAGACTTATATATTGCAATCTAGAATAATTTCCTAAGTCCCTACAATAGTTGTAAAGGAAATTCTCACACAAGGAGACAGTGAGGGTAAGAGAGGCAAGTGGATAGAAAAAATTCAAGAATATGACATGGACATCAATCCCACAAAATTGATAAAAGGTCAGGTATTGGCTAAGATTTTGTTAGAGGAAAATTTTCAGGAATTAGTTATCAACCTGCTATATAAAAATTCAGAATCAGAGAGCATTGACAAGCAAGAGGGTGCAAGGGGAGAAGCACAAAACATTGCAATGAAATATTTTATTTCTAATTGGTACAAGTCTATTTTCGCTTACATATTGTTTATGGAATTCCCACCTAAGATTGGCTGGTTTGGGTACAAAGCATTGAGGCTACAAGCATAAACATTTGTCATTATTAATGGTCGGTTGTACTGGAAATACCCCGTTGGAGTCCTACTACTTTGTTTGGTTGAGGAGGAAGTGTCCAAGGTAATAGAGGAGATCCATGGTTGTATTTTTGGAGGGCACTATAGCTGGAAAGAAACAACACATAAAATTGTGAAGGTTGGCTTCAATTGGGTAAAATTATTTGGTGATGTGCATAACCATGTGAAGGATTGCAGAGAATGACAAATATTTGTTGGAAAATAGAAATTTCCACCCATGCCTTTAATTCCATTTTTGGTGGAAGAGTCATTCAGAAAATGAAGGATAGATTTTATTAGAGAAATTCACTGACCATCCAGTGGGTAGCACAATTTTATTCCTACAACAACAAATTACTTCACCAGATGGGTGGAAGTTGTCCCTCCTAGGAATGCAACTGATACAGTGATCATCAAGTTCATGGACGAAAATATATTAGGCCGGTTTGGTTGTCCAAGGAAGACAATTATTGATAATACTAAGGTTTTCAAGTCTTCCAAGTCTATTAAATTTTTTTTAGGACTATAATATCATCTTAGGACATTCCACTACATATTACCCATGGGGTAATGGATTGGCAGAATCATCTAATAAGACTATGGTTAGAATTCTTAACAATACCATAGAACAAAGTTAGAGGAATTGGGGCTCTCAACTAAAGTTTGCACTATGAGATAATATAGTAACCACTAAGAATCCAACTAGAAAGTCTCCATTTGAATTGGTGTATGGAGCTTCAACACCTTTTCCTACCGAATTAGTTATGTATGTAGAAACACTCATCCAAGATGCAAAAGAGGATCCTAATCCATTGACCAAGAGGATAAACTAGTTAGTTGAATTGTCGCAAAACAGACAGAAAGTGACTCAGAATATAATAAAATACCAGGACAAGATGAAGGCTTTGTTTGAAAAAAAGGGCAAGGAAAAAAAATTCTAGCCATGTGACCTTGTGCTTAGATGGGATGCTAGAAGAGAAGACAAAGGAAAACATGGAAAATTTGAACCTTTGTGGTTTGGAACCCTTCAAATTGTTTAAGTGTAACAACAAATTCTTGTCTGAAAATATGGATGGTGAAGTGTTTGAACTGACTATGAATGGGTAGTATCTCAGGCAATACTTTTAGCACTAAAGATTTCTACCTACCTCCAATTTAAATATCAACGAGCCATTGTAAATACCGATGTGTTTTGTTTGATTTTTAGTTTTGAGTATATGTACATGCATAGTTTTGACTCCATGGCCAAGTAGAAGGCTACTAGTATTGAGGCTCTCAAAGCCTTGTCAGCAAGACATTGTCCCCAACTAGATTTGATGTATGCTCCTCATCCTTCCTTTGATTTTTCATATAGCATAAGGATCAATGTGCAAATAATAACAGAGTTGGAATGCATTTTTTAATCAGTAGATGAGATCAAAGGCCATGATAAATATGCTCAACCTAAAATTGACCTAGAAGGGATTTCTAATGATATAAATAAGTCGGTAAATGGTCTCCTAGATCAAAATATAGGTAGTCAAAGTCTTGGTACCCCAAAATCTCATAAATATTTCTAATTAAATATTCAAAGGAGTTCGGTGTCCCGGGGGTGGGGAGGCTAGGGACAAGGGAGTGTCAAATGACATCTAAAAAAGGATCTTTCCATTCCATAGATCTGTTAAGGGAAAAAATCCCATGACAGAAGCGAGAGGCAGGTCATATCCGAAAGGTGAATGACCAATAGTGGAAGGAGTCATGTGGATTGGGCCAACAAGCAAACACTATTTTTGTCGCACAGGAGAGGTCAATTAGCAGTGGGCATCCCCGTACTTTTGAATGTAAATGGATAAACATCAACCAACTATGGGGTAGATCATCTCCCATCATGGAGTGGACTCACACTGGAGAACCTCTGGCGGGGTAACAAGCGCAGTAGTTAAGGCAAATCTTTCCCCCGGAAAGTCAAGTTCAGAAAAAATGCATCATGCAAATTGACGGTTATGATGAATTCCTGCAAGGTTGAACCTTGCCTCCAAGTCTTCCTAGGCATGGCGTTGGAGGAGGTAAAATGGACCTGCTACCTAATCAAGACAACATGGAGATCACATTAGCAGTCGAGACCACTATCAAGTGGGCGTGGTACATGAGTGAGAAAATATTTAAGACTTCACCATCCCCCATTGATATCCACCCAATCCAACTCTACCACCTGTCAACTCCATGTTATTTCTCCCTTTTCTCGCCTACAAACCCTTGAAATAAACCATTGTGATTCAAATTTGTTTATTTCAAATTGTGTTGTGTCTTTCCAATTTTCCTGTTCGTAACTACATCTGTCCAACTATTAACTAGCTTAAGGACCTTTGTGCACCCTCAACGTCCAATTCCCTTCACTTTCCAGGTAATCCACAATCTCCCTTTCATTGCAGAAATTGTCACCATGCTAAAGTTAAATAAGGACCTCCCGAAAAACCTGAAGATACAAAATCCTAAAGCCTCGGGCCATACCAAACACTTCATTGACATAAAAATTCACGATTCCTTTTACCTTCTGAACCTATCAAACCTTTGTTTTGACTTCTATGGCCATTACTTGGACAGGGAAGACTGATTTTGAGTCATTGAGTTGGGACTGTATCACCTATTTACGCCATTGGTATAACCTTTTCCAGATTCCATATCCTAGCTTCTCGCCACCTATGTCAAAGAGAAAAATTGTTGTATTTCCTCCACTAAGAATAAAATTATGGAGGTTACCCTAGAATTGGTACAAAATGCCTTCATCTATATGAGAGGCCAAAATTTGGACAAGTCCACAGAGACCGCACTCTTCTATGATTACAATGGGCTCTCAACTGGAGAGAACAATTCTTTCTCGAAATATTATTTTACCAAAACACACAATTTCCTACCATCTCATAAAATCTTCCAATTTCCTTATTTACAGAGTCTCTGGAACCCATTTTATCCGTTATCCTAATTTTTCTTGGTAAAGATGAGATAGAAAATGTCTCTAAGGCATCCTTAGGGCTCTTACACAAGATGATGAAGCCAGATATTGTCTTTAACATTTCCTCTTCTCTGGTTGAAGCTATCAAATTCTGGAGTAAGAAATTATACCTATCCTCATACTTCAGGTACTACTCCATAATGGTTTATCTATTCCTCTACACTCATGTGTATGAACTTGATTACCTAGGCCTCATCCTTGTAGACTTGCATAAGCAAAGGGAATTCATTGTTGATTGGGACAATTCTCTAAAGAAGAATCCCAACAATGAGGGGTTTTCAAACTTTATCTCTACTTTCATGGCCATTTCTTATAATATTATCAACAAAGTCCCCCCCCAGAGTCCTACCCCAACATAGATGAATTATTCAACTCAGCAAGGATGCTAGGGTGGGTGACTATTTTTGTTTGAAAACTACACCAAAATTAGGGTATATGGGTTCGAATTGCCTCCTTACGAGCTCCCTATACTCATGCAAATGAGATTTTTTGCCTTGGAGTTCATTAGGAAAACCCTAAACACATACCAAATCCATTTTTTCCCTGCCAAAAAGGGGTATATGTTCAATCTTCCCATGACTATAGGTCCCTTTGTTGTGAACTTTAACAAGCTTTTAGTAAGTGGAAATTATATTAAAGGAATTGAATTTTGAAATAAGAGAGGTGTGGCATTATGATCCTCATGGTATTATTTTTAATATAAGGAAAGAGATTAATGTCTCTACCTATAAACATGAATATAAAATAGAATCAGAATGTAAGGCTAATATTCATTCATGGCCCATAAATACAAAGATGGAAGTTGAGACACCAAGCACCAAGGAAAAATCTCAGAAGAGGAGTAGTGATGAGGTAGGCGATATAGAGATGGAGGATGGATCCTCGACCATGAAAGAAAAGGTCTAGGAAAAGATAGAGGAGGGGATTGAGGTCAAACTGACAAAGAAGAGCCTATAACAACCAAGATTCTAGGTGCAATTAGAGGATCCCCAAAATGTTTCCAGCTCTAATTCAACTAGAATAAAAATCATAAGTTCAATTGGAAGCACATCAACAGTTGGCCCTAAATGGGAGGAAGGGTGGCTAACATAAGAGAGGATCAAGAAACTCAAGGATGAAATGTTGTAGCAGTTGGCCTCCCATTTAGTGCCATACTAGAATAGACTCTTGGCTTCCATGTACATGGAAAGAAATTAGATGAAATTATCCTTATATCACCCTTTAGTTTAGTCCCTCCCCTTTGGGCCACAATTTAGAACAATGGACCTATTTGTGGACATGACTAGCATCCTGTTACAGGATAAAATCAATTTACACGGGAAGGTAGGGGAGATTATCTATAGTGAGTTAATCAAAGGAAATTTGACCATCAGCAAGTCTGAGAAGTTGTTGGAGAAGGGAGCTACCAAGATAAAGCAAGAGAAGGCTAACTCAAGCACCCTCCATCTCCAAAATGAAAGCTACAAGGTGTTAATTATCAAGCTAGGGGTGGATCCAAGTGATAAGGCTTCCATAGATGCTATCATCAAAGGCTCACATTTAGAAATATAGTCGCTAAGGCAACACCTTAAAATGCCTCTGTAAAGTATGTACAGACCAACGAATTAGATGGTGGAAAATTAGAAGGAAATACTAGCCAAGGAATTGATAGAAATAAATAACAAGGTGATATCCATTAAAACGAAGGTAACATAACTACAACAAAAGATTTATTCTCATATTTGTGTTTTGGTTGTGCCAGACAACCCACAAAACCCCACGAAGTAGTTAGCCAAGGCTATCACAAATCTTCAACTATAAGAAAGTGAGATTAAGAAGATTCAGATTGACTTGGAAAACACCAAGTACATGTTGGAAGCTGAGGAGAAATAGCTCAAGTCCACCCAAGAAAGTATGTATAATATTAATAACAAGTATAAGGTGTCACAAGATGAGATCAAAGCACCAAAGAACAATTTGAATGGAAACATGCCCCTTGTTGAATCTAGGCAACTAATCTCTGTTGATGTCATCTCTAAAATAAAGAAGATATGGGAACACCGAAAATTAATTTCAGAGCATAAAGCCACACTAAATACCATTAAGTTCTCTATCCTATCATGTCAGGAGGAGGATGCTAGTAATTTCAGCACTAATGAGAAACTTATCAAGCTCCTTAATGAGAAGTCAACCAATGAGCTGATGGAAATATACATCATTGATAGGATAGGTGTCATCATGGAAGTTGCCAAAATGATCTAGAAGAAGGAAGTAAGGGATAAGGCTAAAGAATGTGAACATGAACTAGCAAGGTTGGTTTCAACATTCAATTCTAATCTTGACCAGAGAACTAGAGTAGGGCTGCCTAACTGTTCATATTTCCAAGGACATTTGTTATCGTGGGAGAAGTATGAAAAATTATTAGTTGATGCCAAGAGAAAGGTGGACTCCTCACATGAAAATACTACTACTCTCAAGGGAAGAACCATAGTAGATTATCTATAGAGATATTTCTAGTTGTTGTGGCTTGTGAAGACCTTGTTTGTAGCCAAGACAAATTACACTGAGCTCACAAATTTAAGGATGCTCTAAAGTGATCTTATTTATACTCCCACACAAGATCTAGTTTAAAGGAAAATGTGTGATTATATGGTTAACACACCATGAGTCTTGATATTGGATCATGGGTCCAATTTGAAAGATCAAGCGAGCTAGCATTGAAGATTTTCTGATTTGGAAATCATGACATACCATTATTATTTTGAAATTTTGTAAATATGTTATCTTCAAGAAGGAATAAAGTTTGTTATGTAATAATTAGGATAGCTAGGCCATTGGAAGGCTCACATATTTGATTATCTTAGACATTTGTAACACTTCAATATATTTGTGTAGCTATTTTTGTTTAGATTCTCCCTATAAAGGGGAAAATAAACTCATTAGTAATGTTTCCATTTTCCATTCCAGAGGCTGTAATTTTATGCAACTCTTGCAAGTTTTGAAGCTTTATGAGATGTATTTTGTTCTTGAAGATTAATGAAGATATTTTTGGGTTGCATCCACTCAACCATAATGGTGGTGTTTTAGTCTCTCAAGCGCTGACATGGCAGGCCTCTCCCTAACACATGTTGTCTTGGCTGTGCAGTGTTGGGCTATAAATGACGTGAAAAATAATATGGGTGTTAACAAGGTCTAATGGTCAGATATGTCATGTAACCAATAATGCTTGGTTTCCAACAATGTGATACCATTTAAAGTTTTAATGAAGGCATGAAGGTCGATTACTTATCACCATGGCCTCTATCTACTAGTTGTTCTCAGCAAGAGCTATAACACATATACTAAACGTACTACTTCACAAATTTAAGGTTGAGCAAGAATCATTTAGATGATTTGACCTGATTTAAATATAAAAAAGGGTTGATAAGACTAGCTCACAATCTTTCTATGTTGTTAACTCAACAGTGCATAACAAATGGGTGATTATACTCACCCAATAACAATTGTAAGAATGGAAGAGGGGTGTAGCCCCAACAAACTTTCACCAAATGTTTATAATATATATATATATATATATATATATATATATATATATATATAGATATAGATATATAGATATAGATATAGATATAGATATATATATATATCACAAAATATGAAAATTAATGTTTTGTGAATGTAAGGATGATAATAATCACCTAGACAGAATTGTTGAAGTTAGAAGAGGGCATGACCCCAAATTGAATTGTTCCTATGATATCTAAGCTTCTTCTGGAGCATGGTTCCAATTAAAGTGAGAAATGGTACATATTGTTCAATTTTTAATCAGGTAGATACATTACGTTTCTCTAACAACGTACTAACAAATGTTAATAAAAAACAATATTATAAATTTTCAGGAAACACATAGTTAAAATATTGTAAATATCGTATCATTCACAAATAATTAAAATATATATAGAATTCACACTACAATGAAAATGATTCATAATACAATTATTCATACAAATACAAATTATAGATCATATTATGTCATCTCCAGAAGCTATAGTATGCTCATAAAACAAAAGAAAATTATGAGACACCCCGAGTTCCACATGTTAAAATATACAATTGTGGTCAAATTCCACCTTGGATACCTCATAGAATGGAGATTATTATGGCATTGAATTCCTCTTTTCGAGATGACAAAAATCGACCTAAATATCACCTCATTTGGACAAGAAGAAGTTGGATTCTGAATTTATGTACCCACACATGCACATTTAAATAGGTAGGCCTCAATATCAAATGGACATTGTAGGACATCCATGGAAACCTATAAATACAAGAGACCTAGATCTCATTTGGACATAATCACCAAGAATCTTATTCTCTTCTCATTGATTGGTTTGCATAGGTCTTAGGCAAGGTCAAAAAGGGAAGTTTCAAAAGGTTCGTGATTTCAGGGTTCGAAGCTCACAATTGATCTAGGGTTTCTCGGCCAAAGTCGCAGGCTTGTAACAAAGTAGTTTTAGCTACAGTGACTAGAAGATAGGCATCAAGGGAGGGACTAGGAACCTGTAGTCTCTTTCACATCCCCTCATGCATGCGACTAGGGGTTTGAATGAAGTTAACCATTGACCGAAGTTATGTACAGTTGATCAAAGACTGGAGAAGTTGTCTCTGATATAATCTAACACTGGAAACTTGTTTCTAAATGTTATTGGGTTGTATTACTAATGATATTGTATTGTGCTCATTGTAATCTCTTCTGAGCATTTTATGATAGTCTAATAGAAGAATTTCAAATGGTTTTCCCCCTAGCGGGCTTTTTTCCCAATATTTCACCAAATCTAGTGTCTCTTGTTGATGTGTTAATTGTATCCTTTGTCATTATATTTGTTGTTCTATCTTCAATTACTATTGATGAATGGAAACATTAATTGTAATTGGAAACATTTCTAATTCAAATCTGGAATTAGGCTAAAGTAATTGATACAACATAGAACAGCCTTAAAATTAACATGGTATCAAAGCTAAGGTAAAGGACAACAACAAAAGGAGACAAATTTTGAAGCGATCATCTTTGAAAATTTGAAAGAGTCAATCTAGTCAAAGTCAACATGACTTCCTTCTTCAAGAGTGATGAGAATTTGGGTGACTCATCCAATTTTGTCACATGGAAAGTCAGGTCGGAGATCATAGATGATAACAATGATGTTTTGGATTACATTCAAGGAAACATACCTGAGCCTCTGGAGAATGGTTCTGTTAATATCAAGAACAACCACAAGAAAGGTGAGTTAAAATAAAATCAAATTGTAGTTTATGGTTTACAATATAATATACTTGCATATGTTGGAAAATTGAGAAGGTCTAAAGACATGTATGACAAGATAGCTAGTATGTATGAAGTCAAAAAATTGAATGAAATCATCTCCTTGAAAGATCAACTCAAACACACCAAGATGAACAACGGAGAATCTATGCAATCCTACATAATGAGGATATCTCATCTTAAATATCACTTGCAAAGATTTGGAGAATCTATGTCTGATAGAGTTTCGGTGATTGTGACTCTAAGAGGTCTCCCTTCTATTTGGGAAACCTTCATCACTTCCATAAGCAACAACAATGTCCTCCCATCATTTGATGAAATTGTAGGAAAGCTCACTCAAGAAGAGTCAAGGATGATATCAAGAGGAAGGATTCAAAAGCATGAAGAAGGAGAATATGTTGCATTCATCACTGATGAAAAGAAGAAGAAGAAAGGGAAAGGAGGTCCATCAAGAAATAATCCTCCTTGAAACTCAGGTAGAATAAAGGAATATGTGAACATCGAATGCTATAATTTTCATAAGAAAGGACACTATGCTCGATATTTCCCCAAGAAAAAAAATGGACCACATTATAATACTAGAAGAAACAACAACAAGTTCAATGATAAAAAAAGAATATATGACAAAAGAAATGACTACAATGAAAGAGATGAAATAAGAAGAGATACTCCAAGTGACCATGAGGAAGATCGTTGTAATCAAAAGAAGTCAAGATTCTCCAGGCATGCAAGTAATATTGCAAATCAATCTGAATATATTCTTATTTCTTCCCTTACTAGTTCATCCCCTCCAAATTCATGGGACAGTTGGTTGGTTGATAGTGGGGTCACTCATTACTTCTTGGTTATAAAGAATATCTCTCTAATTTGGTAGAGAGGGAGTCAAATTTGAAAATCATTCTTGGAGACAACTCCACTAAACCCGTCAAAGGTTTTGGGTCTGTCAGATTTCATTTTAATTCAGGGGAATCTATTTTGCTACATTATATGATGTATGTGCCTAGGTTGATGAAGAATTTGGTATCAATATCCACTTTGGAAGAAAAAGGGGTGAGGGTTGCCTTAATAAAGGAAAAATTTCTTTCTTTTCCTCTTGGATCACCTATGAGAAATACATTCAAATTGGGAATGACCTATGAAGGAATTTATCGGGTCACTAGCAGACCACTACTAGCATTGGTTCATAATACTAATCATCTAAGCGAATTATGGCACCAAAGGATGGCTCACCTACATTATGATGCTCTTCCGAAATTGGAGAAATTGGTCTCAGGGATTCCAAAGGTTCAATCTCAACATAATGGAGTATATCTAGGATGTACTATTTGAAAGATGATAACAGGACCATTCCCCTCTAATGAGACAAGACCACTGACATCCTACATCTCGTTCATTTTGAAATACGTGGTCTGATGTCCACACATTCTATTAGTGGTTATCTCTACTATATCACATTCTTTGATGACTTTTCAAGGAAGACATGGACATACTATTTTACGCATAAGGATGAAGCCTTCAAAACATTCAAGTAGTTCAAAGTGTTGGTTGAAAATCAAATAGGGAAGAAGATCAAAATATTCAGGTCTGATAATGGTCGAGAATACATGTCAAATGAGTTCATTGACTTTTGTAAGAAGGAAGGTATCAAGAACAAAAAAAAAATCCATATACTTGTTGGGCATGGAATCCCCCCACAACATGTTTTGGGGCTCAAATCCCATGTTTTGGTCAAAGGTTTTGTAAGACTCCGCAAATTGCGAGCACGGAGCACGAAGTAGAGGTCAAGGCATATGGTTGTCCGCCCTAATGTAATGTAATGTGATGTAAAGTCATGTTAGCCTACCCATGGTCCATGGACTATGGGATTGTATAAATAGATCGAGGCTCTAAGTTGTAAAGATAGAAAAATAGCTAAGGAATATGAAAAACAACGAACGAATGGTTCGAGCTTAGAGTAGGATTCTAAGCGTATTAGGTGATAGTAGTAGGAAGATGCTCTGCAGCTGAGTACGCAGAGGCCTAGTAGAGTCCGCAGCTGAGTGCGCAGGGTGGTGTCGAGTCTCTAATCGGGGTTGAAGATTAATAAAGTGAAGTTGATTCTTATTTTTGTGTATTTGTTGTACCTTGCTTTCTTTACATCTATACTAGTTTATTTATCATGCGCATTGATATAATTGATGAATATGTTGTAATAATCATTAGTCTTGCATAAACAAGTTAAGTAATAAGATAATAATAGATTAAATATCAAGGAACTTGGGTATTATATGGGTCGCGCCTCGAAGAGGGCTGCGCGGAAGCAGCACCGCAGGTTGTGAAGGGATAACAATTGAAAGTAGCAACAGTTCAGACCGCGGACCTCCAGAAGTCCATCAGACATCCCCAGGGTGTGGAAACCTAGTTCTAGCACCCTCCCATAATACTTTGGATGAGACCTCAATCTGCACTCTGCGTACTATTGCCGAAATGGCCAGTAGTAACAGGATTTGCTTAGTCAAATCACCTCTAAACCTCGGTTAGGCCCATACGAGCCAACAAATGGTTCCATTGATGGGACCGAGATCTACATAACGGATGTTTGATGTCGTGCCACTGGAATCCAACAAAGAAAGAAATTGAAGAGTGGTTGGACAAGAAGATTCACAAGTTCACGGCGTAGGAGAACAAAAATCTACGAGTATCTAAGGAACAGTGGTTGGAGCACTACTTGTATATGAAAATCCACGAAATTTTCTTTGCATCCTTTCCTTCTGAAATGTATGAGTGGATCACGAAGTTAGAAGACAACCAAGGAAGGTGTAGGATGGACAAACCAATAGTGTGGACTCCAGAATTAGTGCATAGACTAGAAGCATCAGAATATAAGATAGCGCGAGCTGTGGACCATTGGCTCAACTGAATAATAGGAGGATTTATCACTGAGTTCTCGGTAGACACAATAGTCAGCTACAGTGAGGCAGAGCGATGTTTTCTCAAGGGACCGCGAGGTAAGTATATTAAATATTTGAATACTTGGATTAAGATGCTATTGTGTGAAAAGCGGGTTCTGCGAATAAATTAATGTTTGGAACTACATGAAGTGGGAAGATCTATAGAAGCAGAAGTAGTGAAGAGTTAGAAACCAGTCCCTTAATTTCACCCTCGCGGGAAAGTGAGGAAGAGCTCGTGAAAGTTTCTTCGAGAAGCACGGTCAGTCTGATAAGGCAATGTATTCTGCGCTTACCACCTCCACCCACACTGCCACCCATTTCACCCCCCTCACGTCCATCTCCACCTACTCCACCTCCACCACCATTGCAGTTCAGTATGGCAAGTGCGATCAAACTACCTATGTTTAGAGGAGTAGGGAACGAAGATCCAAACCAATTCTGGTTCGTGGTAAGAGCAATATGGGAAGAATAGGGTGTCATGGATGATAATATTAAAAAGGCTACACTTGTGAGCACTCTATAGGATCACACATTAACGTGGTATATCAAGTATTCTAATGACCACCCGAACGCAGGAATTGCAAAGATCCAGGCTATGCTAAACAAGGAATTTAGCATGCCAAAATTAGAAACACAATCAATCATAGGGTTTAAGGAGATCGCGATGCTCCCGGGCAAGACCCCCTAGGATCTAGATCACAAGTTGAAAAGTATGATTCACAAAGCCAATATGACATTGGCAGATGTAGATCATCGCGCATGGTTTGTAGCATCTATGACACCGCACTTAAGGACGACGCTATCACAGCAGAAACTTTCCACCCAAGTTGAAGCCTTGGAGATGGCAATGAGATTGCATGAGACCTCTATACAAGACCCTGCGTTGGGAGTCCAACAAATCCACATGCAACTACAGAATTTGTGTCTGGAAATGCAAAGTTTGAAATAGGATAGGGCACCTCAGCCGAAGGTGCGCAAGGAAGTATGGTACATAAAATGCAAAGGCCAAGGGCGCGACAAGGACCACTGTCCAGTATTCACGAACTACTTCGCAGGAGGGGGCCCAATGCCCTTAAGATCGGAAGCACGCACAAGGCCAACCACAGCATCTGCATTATGGTGTGTAATCAGCCAGATAGGAGGAAAACACACCGCAAACAATTGTCATTTGTTGCAGAAGTATATGCGGACGTCCCAACAATTGTTTTGTAAATTCTGCAGGTCGGTAGGCCACGACGAACGCACCTGCCAAAGCTATGAACTAATGATGGACCAGAGTCCTGCCTATAGGGTGCAAAATGAAACGCGAACCCTCGACCCAAATGTAGGGATGGTGCGAGCTGGGTTTCAGGGGCGCAGTCAAGGTCGAGGCAGAATGGGACCAAGAAGGGGTCGCAGACAAATAATTTGTAACAATTACGGAGGGCCAAGGCATTATTCCCACGATTGTACAAACCTGACAAGAATATCATGTTGGTACTGTACTTAATTTGATCATGAGGTAGAAGACTTCCGTTCGCTGATAGCGAGAATGTGCAAAAAGGGGGTACTCCAGCCCCCTCTGACCCAGAATATACAAATGATGAGGTCTAAGATGGACAAAGAAGACCCAAATGTAAACATGATGCTTAGAAGCGATATGACCACGAGAGATGATAGAGGGAAGTAGCAAGAAGAAGGCGTGTGGGTTCGCAAGGCTCCTATAAAGGAACCCATGTTTGATCTAGAACACACAAAGGAGACATTCATGGAAGCTAAGAAGAGCTTCATGGAGGCCTCCACTTCAGGTAGTAAGGATCAACTAGAACCATGGATGGATCCTTCAATGCTCACTACCCTTCTGGAGACATGCATGAAACTGTTGCATGACAGCAAGGCAGTCAAAGGACTACAGGAACTTCTCAATAGCTGCACGGGATCAGGAAAACCACACGTGGTTCGGAATCTTGGAAAGCATGCATTGCGCATGGGAAGGGAAATGAGGTTGACTGCGCAAATAGGTGAGTACGAAATGGATCAGGTAATCCTAGATCTGGGTTTGGACGCAAATGTACTACCAAAGAAAACATGGGAACGCATGGGCAGACCTGTGTTACAATGGTCCCCTATTCAGTTATGAATGGAAAACCAACAGAAGAATTTTACCATGTTACGATTGTAAGGGGTAACAGTCGATATTGAAGGTGTGAGCGCGCAGGTGGATTTTGAAGTGATAGAGATTGTCGACGACAGTAATCCCTATCCCATGCTATTGGGAATCGACTAGGCTACCGATATGAACGGAGTTATAAATCTGAAGAAGCACAAAATGATATTTGAGAAAAAGTCACTACGCGTGGTAGTACCGCTATATCCAACCGAACGAGCGTAATACATTGAACTAGTGTGTGATGATGATAGTGATGACGATCTTGACTGTATCTACAAGATAACTGTGCAAGGAGAGGATTGGGTGAATCCGACTACAGATGGAAGGATTTCATGGGAGCACAAAAGCTCCCGCACATCGGATTCAAATGAAGAGACAGAGCAATGGCAGAATCGGCTGCACAAAGTAACAAAGCTTAATTGCAACATGATGATTAGATCATTGCACTATGTGACAACAGAGGCAAGGGAGCTACCGACATGTCATGGATTGACAGCAGTGGATGAATTTATGAGAAAATTTGAAGGCACAGTACCAGAACTGTAGTAGTTCAATGTGCTGAAGTGGGCACTGCATGCAAAACCCGCACGATGGTGGGGTACACATCAAGGAACTTCTTAGGACTGGCACGGTTGCAGAATAATGATGCACCTGCGATTTGGGAAACAATAACTATGGCTAGTCGACAAATATGACAGACGAGATGATCCATGCACACACCTCATGAAATGGACCAAGGTCTACGGGGAAGAGCCACAACCTGAATGGGTACATTTATTCTACCATACCCTGGACGTCATACCCATGAATTCGTATACAGAGACAGATCTCTATCATGGTATGGGCGAATGGGATGTCTTGCATGAGGGATTCTTGTTAACGTTCACATTTGAAGATCGTTGGTCGAATACTGTTGACGATGCGCTACAAGCAGTAAAATCCACTATCTTCAAAATACCACAGGAGCTAATTGGAGTACTTTAGCCAGAATGGGTAACACAATTAAGCAGCGTGCTGGAGTGTTATAACGTGAATGTTGAGGAGGATGATGACCACCCACAGAACATTAACATTTCAGAAATGGAAGGTTGTCGCGAGATTCACAGACCGGCACTCAAAGACCCCAACATCACTGCGCCACTAAAGATGAATCAAGTCAACATTGGAATGGAGGCAGAGCTAAAGTACATAATGCTTGGGGACTACTGGGACAATGCCACGGTTGATAAAATCGGTGAGTTACTCCACGAATACCAAGACTTGTTCCCAAATAAAATTACGGACTTAAAAGGGATCATGGGCGATTTAGGGAAGATGAAGATCACCCTGAAACCCGACGCGAAGCCAGTTAAGCAGTGGCCATACCGCTTGAATCCAAAGTACAAAGAAAAGGTCCATGACAATTTAGACAAAATGCTCGCAGCCGAAATTGTTGAACCAGTGGAAGAATCCGATTGGGTGAGTCCTATAGTAGTACAGGAGAAAAAATAGAAGGGTGAAATAAGAATACGTGTAGACCTAAGGAAGCCGAATGACGCCTGTGTACACGATCCATTCCCAACACCATTGAAAGATGAAGTACTGGAGAATGTTGGCAGTTAGGAAGCATACTCATTCACGAATGGGTTCTCAGGGTACCTATAGATCAATATCGTGCCGGAAGAAAGGAGCAAGACACCCTTTGCAACAAAATAGGGCCGCTTTCAATACAACGTGATGCCGTTCGGACTGAAGAATGTGCCAGCTATATTTTCGCGCATCGTGGTAGCCAAATTCAAAGAATACTTCCACAAGTTTTTGGAGGTCTATCTAGATGACTAGACTGTTTTTGGATTAGTTAAGCACCACGTAGCGAGCTTACGCCTGATGCTGGATACTTGCCGCCGACACTAGATTGCACTAAACCTGAAGAAGTGCACATTCCTCCTTCCTTTTGGAAACCTACTGGGACATCTGGTCTAGAAACAAGGTATGATGATGGACCCTGCAAATATTTTCGTTATCCTAAATTTGAAAGCACCGCGAAGTGTTAAACAACTACGCGCTACCTTGGGACACATTGGATACTATAGGAAGTTCATCAAAATTTATGCCCAAATAACCGCGTCGATGCAAAATCTATTGAAAAATGATGTTACATATTGCTGGAATGATGATTGCATGAAGAGTTTGGATGTCTTGAAGGGGAAACTAGCCTCCGCTCTAATCCTGGTCTTCCCGAAATGGGACGTTGAATTTCATGTACATGTTGATGCGTCGTGTATCGTATTGGGCGCCATCCTCACACAAGAAGGCACAGAGGGTGTAGATCACCTGATCACGTTTGAAAGTCGAAGATTGTCCAAAGCAAAAAAGAACTACTCTACAACCAAGCATGAGGGGTAGGCAATGGTGTACGCACTCCAAAAATATCGGCACTATTTACCTGGAGGACATTTCAAGATGTATATCGACCATTCCGCGTTGAAATACCTGGTGAACAAACCTGTGTTGGGGGGGCGAATATACAAATGGATTTTACTATTTCAAGAATATGATTTTGAGGTCATAGTCAAGCCAGGATGCTTAAACGCAGGACCAAACCACTTGTCACAATTTGAGACGGGAAAGGAACCAACAAATTTGGAGGAGGGACTACCTGATGCACAACTCTTTGCAGTGCGCATCACGAATGAACACTTCGAAGATATAATCCATTTTCTAACAACAGGGATTGCGCTAAAGGAGTACTCAATCCAATGAATGAAGGAATTGGTGGTGTGTGCAACAGACTTTTCTACCATTGCGGGGCACCTCTACAAGATGGGTAAGGATGAAATATTGCAAAGACACGTACTCGAATTTGAACGAGGTTAGATCCTCGCGGAAGCACATGGGGGAACTTCAGGAGGGCACTATGTAGGATGCGTGACCACACAAAATATTCTTTGCGCAGGGTTATGGTGGCCGACCTTGCACCAAGATTTGAAAGCGCATTGTAAGGCTTGCGATATATGTCAAAGGACGAGAAAAGCATCACAGAGGGATGAGATGCCACTAAATCCCCAAATGAAACTGTAGCCATTTGAAAAATGGGAAATCAACTTTGTGGGCCTGATCAAACCTCAGGGAAAGACGAGTGTGCGCTACATCATCACCGCAACAAATTACCTGACACGATGGGTGGAAGAACAACCGATCAGGGACTGCACAACCGCTACGGTTGCAAAGTTTTTGTTTGAAAACGTGTTGACACGATTTGGCTATCTGAAAGTCTTAATGAATGATCACGGAACACATTTCCTGAATGAAACCATCAGCGCACTCACAGAAGAGTTCCAGGTGTATCATCAGAAAAGTACATCGTACCACCCATAGGCCAATGGAACAGTAGAGGCATTCAATAAAATACTAGAGACTACACTAACCAAAGTGTGTAATGCACAGTGGAACAACTGGGACCTACACGTACCTGCTTTGTTATGGGCGTACAGGACAACGTGAAAGAAATTGACGGGACAAGCACCCTTCCGGTTGGTCTATGGTACAGAAGCTATCATGTCGATGGAATACATCGTACCTTGTCTACGAATAGCAGCGCCCACAGGAATGACGGACCGGGAAGCTCTAGAAGAAAGGCTCGCGCAATTAGAGGGACTCGAGGAAGAATGGTTTCTAGCTAGATTTCATGAGCAGGTACAAAAGCAAAGTGAAAAGGCCTGGCACGACTGCCACATTAAGTTGCACACCTTCAAGGTAAACGACTTAGTACTACTGTATGATAGTAAGTTTGATAAATTTCCGGGAAAATTAAGAATGCACTGGCTAGGACCATATGTGGTAAAGGAGGTCACAAATGGAGGCATGGTCCAGCTAGTCAAACTAAATGGAGAACCCTTCCTAGGCAAAGTAAATGGCAATCGCTTGAAACCCTACATGCGTGGGCTAGCTCTCTAACTAACTGACCGCAACATAGTCTTCGCGACCCGAGGAGCTGGACAAGGGTGCGGGACTATAAACACATGCACCAGAATTTTGTACCAAAGATAGGACACGATCCAGATGCAGATGATTTAGAACCAAGAATGCAACAGGTCCAACAAACCGTAGAACAGTGCATCGCAGACCTCTGGGTAGTACGGGTACAGTTGGAGGGGCTCCGTGCCAAGATCGCTGCACCAGCAGAGTGACTCAGGGTGAGTCACGATGATTGTGATGGGGGCCTGTTGGGCATGGAATACCCCCACAACATGTTTTGTGGCTCAAAGCCAAAGTTTTGATCAAAGGTTTTGTAAGACTCCGCAAATTACGGGCGCAGAGCACGAAGTAGAGGTCAAGGCATAGGGTTGTCTTCCCTAAAGTAATGTAATGTAATGTAAAGTCATGTCGGCCTACCCATGGTATAAATAGAGTGAGGCTCTAAGTTGTAAAGATAGAAAAAGAGCTAAGGAATAAGAAAAACAACAAACGAATGGTTCGAGCTTAGAGTAGGATTATAAGTGTATTGGGTTGTAGTAGTAGGAAGAGGCTCTGCAGCTAAGTGCACAGAGGCCTACTAGACTCCACACTGAGTGCCCGGACCCCTGTAGCTGAGTGCGCAGCGTGGTGTTGAGTTTGTAATTGGGGTTGAAGAATAATAAAGTGAAGTTGATTCTTATTTCTATGTATTTGCTATACCTTGCTCTCTTTACATCTATACTGATTTATTTATCACACGCACTGATATAATTGATGAATATTCTATAATAATCACTACTCTTGCATAAACAAGTTAAGTAATTGGATAGTAATAGATTAAATAGCAAGGAACTTGGGAATTATATGGGTTGCACCCCGAATAGAGCTGCGCAGAAGCAGTGCCACAGGTTGCGAAGGGATAGCATGTGTGCGTAACGGCGGGTTAGACCACGGACCTCCAGAAGACCATCAGACATCCCCAGGGTGCGGAAACCTGGTTCTAGCACCCTCCCATACTACTTCAGGTGAAAGCTTAGTCCTCAATCCATGAACTATTACCGAAACGGCCAATAGTATCGAGATTTTCTTGGCTAAATCACCTCTAAACTTGGATCAGGCCCATACAAGCCAACAATTCTCCTGAAAAAAATGGTCTAGTGAAAAGGAATAATAGGTCTATAGTATAAGCTACATGAGCAATGCTCCATGATCAGAATTTTCTTAAGTTCTTTTGAGCCAAAGCTTCAAATGTTGTCGTATATGTTCAAAACAGGGTGCCTCATCAACCTTTGGAAAATGAGACCCCTGAAGAAGTATTTATAGGTTCCAAGCCTGACATTGGTCATCTCTGCATATTTGGATGTCCCGTATATTTCCATGTCCCAAAGGATAAAAGGAACAAATTGGAAGCTACAAGAAGAAAAGGTACATTTGTTGGATATTATGATAATTCTAAAGAATTTAGAATATATATTACTGGTCAAAGGAAGGTTGAAATTAGTAGGGATGTTACATTTGATGAAGATTCCACCCTTTGAAAAGAAAGGGACCTTCCTCCACCTCCTCCGCTTGATATGAATGATGATATGGATATTTTGGATTGTCCTTCTATGCCCGAGTCTGAGAATGATATTATTGATGATACCATGTAGCCTATGGATCCCTTAGATCCTCCTCCAAGTGATAACCATACTAAGAAGAGACCACTTTGGCTTCGTGATACTCTACAGGATGCTCAGAAACATGTTCTCCTTCGAAGATCATTTAGAGAAAGGAAGCAACCATGCAAGTACCAGGGATATGTTGTAGCCATGAGCACTATGATTCAAGACGAACCTTCGACATTCGAGGATGTCGTAAAATAACAAATTTTCAAATATGTTATGGCCGAAGAATATGAATCAATTATGAAGACTGACATATGGGATGTTGTGTTGAGACCGAAGTGGAAATCTATGGTAACTTTGAAGTGGTTATTCAAAATAAACCATGGAGTTGATGGTAGCATTGAAAAGTACAAGGTGATGTTCATGGCTCAAGGGTTCTCACAGAAAGAGGGAGAATACTATGATGATATATTTTCACCTATGGCTCAATATAAAACTATTTGTTCAATAGTGGCCCTTGCCGCAAGTCAAGGATGGAGCCTTCACCAAATGGACGTAAAGACTTCATTCGTCCATGGCATGCTACAAGGAGAAGTGTATGTAGAGCAACCACAAGGATTTAAAGTAGAGGATTGAAACACACATGTTTGTAGATTGAAGAAGGCATTGTATGGTTTGAAGCAAGGCCTAAGAGCATGGTACGACTACATAGACACTTTTCTGATGAAGTTGAGATTCACAAGAAGCCATGTCAATCCAAACCTCTACTTCATGGTATTCTAAGGTATGCCATTGATTTTGGTTATATATGTTGATGATTTATTCTTGACAGGTAGTGAGCCTTTGATGATCGAGTGTAAGAGGGATCTAATATCTGAATTCAAGATAAAGAACCTTGGAATCATGCACTACTTTCTTGGCCTTGAGGTGTGGAAAAGGCTCAAAGATATTTTTCTTTCACAAGAAAAATATGTTGTGAAGTTGTTAAAGAGATTCAGAATGACAGAATGCAAGTCCATGACCAGATCAATGTAAATGAACTTCAAGAAGTTACGTGGAGAAGTTGCAGGAATGTATTTGGTGAATCCATCTAAGTATAGACAGTTGATTGGGGCTCTGATGTTCCTTGTGAACACCTATCTAAACATATGCTATGGAGTGAATATGTTGAGTCAATTCATGACCGAGCCTTTCCATGCACATTGGGTCGTTTCCAAACATGTTTTCAGATATTTGCATGTGACGATCACACTTGGTATGAGATATTCTACTCAAGATGTTAGACTTCATGGATACACTGATGTTGAATAGGCGGGAAATGTTATTGAAATGAAGAGTACGTCTAGATGTTGTTTTAGTGTTGTATCTGCCATGATACATTGGATTAGGAGGAAGTAGAAGTCCGTAGCATTGAGTACTGTCGAGGCAAATTATATTTTCACTAGCATGGCTAGATGTGAAGCAGTCTAGTTGAGGAAGCTCTTTGGAGAGATATTTGAGTAGCTCCTAGACACTACAGTGATATATTGTGACAAGAGCGAGATTCGTTTGGTATATAATCTGGTATTTCACGACAATTCGAAGCACATAGAGATTCAATATCACTTCATTTGAGACATGGTGCAGCGAGGAGTTGTTAGACTCCATCACATATCGACAGATGAGAAGTTTGTAGATATTTTCACCAAGGCTTTACCGAAAGGGAAGTTCTTGGTCTTAAGAGAGCGGCTTGGACTAATGGACGTGCCCTTCCTAATAAGGGGTATCATTGATCGAGGAAACTGAGCCAACTATTCCCGCTTGTTTGAGCTCATAGGGTGAGGAATTGAGATAGAGGGTCATGGGGTTGAGACAACTATGGAAAATATGGTTTCACCCCTATCTGTTACCCATAGGGTTAGAGTAGTATCTCACCCTATCTTAGTATTTATAGGGTATACCCCAGTTGGCATCATAACGACAAGCTAGGCTCAATGGGATTGTCCCTCTCTGTCTCACCAACAAGTTGAGGAGGCTTGGAGGCATGTGATCCTTACCTCTTGGTAAGTTGGGTATCTTGTCCAAGATAGGATTATGATGAAGGTGTTCTACCACATGACTCTTAAGGGTCACTGTTGGGAATATCAATAGAAAGTAGGATGGGTTGAGTAGTAGCTCCCCTACATCACCTATTGCTTGATATACGGTCATAGTAGTAGCTCCCATATAATATTCTTAGTAGTAGCCCGTTGACAGAGATTCTAGATAGTAACTCGATGGACAAAAGGTGGTAGATTTTGCTTCTCGATGATTCTTCTTCTTTAGATTCAATAATGTTTCCGTAGATAGAGTTGCGAAGAGATGGGACATACAAAAACACGATGACATATTGATATATAGATAGATTTTGATATGTGGAATCTCCCCTAGTTGAGAGGATGTGTTAAAATATGAAAATGCAGTAAAATTAAATATTGGAAAACTCATATGATGGAGATGATGATGGAATTTTATTCCTCTTTTCAAGAGGACCGAAATCAACTTAAATATCACCTTGTTTGGACAAGGAGAAGTTGGATTTTGAATTTATGTGCCCACACATCCACATTTGGATAGGTCAACCTCAAAATCAAATGGACGTTGTTGGACACCCATGAAAGCTTATAAATACAACATACCTAGAGCTCATTTGGACATCATCACCAAGCATCTTCTTCTCTTCTCATTGATTAGTTCGCATAGGTCTGAGGCTAGGTTGACAAAGGAAGTTTGCAAAGGTATGAGATTTCAGGGTTTGAAGCTTGCAACTAATCTAAGGTTTCTGGGCTATAGTCCAAGGCTTGTCACAAAGAAGTTTCAACTATAGTCACTGGCACACAGGCATCAAGGGAGTGACTGGGATCATATAGTCGCTCTCACAGCCCCTCATGAATGTGATTGGACGTTTGACTGAAGTTTCCTATTGACAGAAGTAATCTATAGTCGAGCGAAGACTCCAGAAGTTGTCTCTGTATAATCTGACACTGGAAACATGTTTCTGTATTTTATTGGGTTTTATTGTTGATGATATTTTATTGGTCTCAATGCACTCTCTGTTGAAAATTTTATGGCAACTAATAGAAGAAGAATTTCAAAGGGTTTTCCCCCTAGTGGGTTTTTTCCCTGATCTTTGAGCAAATATGGTGTCTCTTGTTGATGTGTTGATTCTATCCTTTGTCATTGCATTTATTGTTCTATCTTTAGTTGTTGTTGATGAATGAAAAGACTACTGTAATTGGAAACATTGCTAATTGAAGTGTGGAATAGGGATAAAGTAATTGATACAACATAGAACAATCTAAAAATTAACACCACATTCTCAGCATGAATTCTGTATCCGAGGCTTACAAGCCATACATCACAATTATGGTATTCACCCAACATGTATTACAAGTTGTAAGACTCTAAACTCTTCAGTAGAATTACAAAACCAAACAATTCAATTCTATGAATGTCTCAGATAGATAATCGTGATGAATTATAGATAGAATATGCATTTAATAATAAATATTACAAAGGTACAAATATAAGTTGGTTATCATAGATAACCATCATTCAATGTTAATAAATCAAATAACATAAACCATGCTACTTATCTAGTCAAGTTGAATTTAGCTACCGAATGGAGAAGGGACTCTCGATATCCTCCCAACCTTATGCCAATTATGATAAGCTCTATCCTATAACTAACTACCCCTATGCCAAGTTTAAATTCTGAGAAACGAATTCACAGGGGCAATACACCAATTGAGGTGGGTAATTGATATCACTTGGAGGTGGTTTATCAAGAGTTTCAAAACCACTCTTGCTTTCATAGCCACAACAAGCACCACTGGTTTCACAACCAACTACAAGAACAATGATTCGCTATATGGGTGATTTCACAGCAAGAGATAAGCTCAAGTTTTTTCACAGTTGCAACAAGCACCATTGGTTTCACTATCTCAACAAGAACCTGATGCTTTCAATTAAATCTTTATGTGCTCAAACTGGTAACGAAAGGTAAAAATCAAGTATGGATCAGTGGTCGAATATAGGTCGAATGCTCCCATGAGTGTCACACCCATGCTAGATCTCCACGAATTTCTCGAAAATTAAGTCAAACCCCTATGTGAGTCTGGGTTGGTATATTTATGGCCACATTGTTATGTTCACTCATATGGAAGAGAGGACACCAATTTTTCCCATCACGTCTTCCTGTACATGCTACCTCTTCTCTCACAATAAGGAGAGGTCATGATGGCACCACCCAACCAATCTACCCCTTCTCCTTCCCAAATTTCGATGGTCTAGCGACTCAAAGGAAATCTTCTTAGTTGCATTAATGATATCAATCTATCAAGAAGAGGATCTAAGATATCATATATATACATATGTGAGAATAAGATATGTGCTTTGCTTTTCTAATGGTTTTTGAGACTTTGACAAAATGACCTAAAACATTTATGATGCCTATGATTATTTCTTCAACCTTGAATTCTCTAGGCAATGAGTACATAAGGATCCAAACTAGTGCTTTTGTAAGTTCCTCTTTATCTAGAACAAATCTCTCTATCTAAAATCTAAGATATAATTCTGCAAAGTTGAAAAATCATTTTTTCCCTAGCTCCAATTTCATTTGTCCCTTTGGCTTCCTCTTGTGTTCAATTAAGTATGTGAGAGCTTCTTCTGAGGGCTAGTTGCCTAATATTTTGGTGAATATAGCATGATTTCTCATGTCTTTATTGTACTCCCCAATTCAATTGGAATGCACCTCAAACTTTGGATTTGTGGTTGTTTTTGGAAGGTAGCTTCCTCGAGATCTTCAACTAGTTAAGGCCTTCCTTGAGGATCCTTGTTGATGATCTGAGCCTAGATTTTTTGCAACCTCGTCACGGCAAGGAATAGTTGATTGAATGGGGAGATGGTCTACTACACTAACTTTTCCATAAGAGGGAGCTCCGTTCTCTCTTATAGCACCAACCATGGTGGCATAAATTGCAAAGACAATGTAAGGAGTGGGGAAGTGAGCGACAACAATTGCAAAGACAACATAGCCAAGAAAATCACTAAGATAACTAGGTGAATCAAATTAAATCTTTAACATTCATGTAATAATTATAGATAATTAAATTAAAATTTTGAAAACCCAATAAAAACATACAATAAATAAATATAATTAAACCCCACAAAAAACTATTAATGAAACTTAATTGAGAAGAAAAAACTATTAGTCTAAAATGTTTATATATAACATATAATTGAATCTATATAATAAGGTTGCCCAAACTCCTTTACCTCATATGTTATATGACTCTTGTAATTGATTTGTATTCTTACATGCTTGAGAACGTTTTATCTCTCTAACTAAACAATGTTTGTTAGCTACTTCGACATAAATGGAAAACTTGATAGCGTTACCCCAACCACCGCAGGATTGATTTGCCTCACAACATAGATTGAGAATCGATTATAACTCATGTGACGGTTTGTTTATAAGTCGTCTCTTTAATCAATGTAGAGATACCACTAGTTGGAACAATCATGTGGAGAAATTAGTGCAGAAAACCATCAAAGCCAGGGAAGGTGGAGATAGTGGTTGGTGAGCCATTGCAGTCGTCGCGAGGTTCAGTTGGTGAAGAAAAAATAAATAATCGTTTCTTGTAAACTTCGACTTGGGTTACCCCATCCTATATTATTAATTAAACGAATAGTTATTTTATCGTCATCACTGTGTAATAAATATCCTCTTCGCTCTCCACACAACCAATTGGCACTCGTGAATTTTGTGCTTCCAATTGTTTTATATGTTGTGGCACACCCAACTTCGTGCTTCTCACAGTATTAGAAGTTTTAGCAAACCTCAATTACTAGTCTAGGAAATTTGATATAAGATCATTTTTTTCTTTCAACACTTTTTCCTTTAGGTTAGCGTAAATTTAATTTTATTGTAATGGGTAGGTTAAGGTCCATTTTTTAATTTTATGACAAGTAATTAGGCTTAAAAATATTTCAAAAATATATAATCTAAATAAATAAAAATTGAAACCTACCTAATTAATCTAATGCTTAAATTGGCCATCCCATGGCGTACTAAAAGTAAGCAGTAAATATCTCGATCAGTTACAAGATTAGCATGATCACATATGTTTTCTCTGTTGTTTTGAGGCATCAGATCAAGTTACGGGAGTGTTCTTATTACAGAGAGAACCCACGTCCATCAATCCTTATCCTTTTCAACCGCATCCTCTTCAAAATACCTAAAATCCTAGCTACCAAGTTCGGCCGTATTGGGCAGAAGAATTAAAAAATACGTGCATTCTGTTCCGTTCGTTTGAAAATCTGGCCATTCTAATTAAATACGAAATTTAGAATTTAATATAAAAAGAGAAGTCTATATTAAAATTTATTACATTATTGTAAGGTAATATAGTAAAATTAAAATAATAGTAAAGGTAATAGTAAATTGTAAATTGTATATTAAAACAATTACCATTATTGTAAAGATATTGATTAATATAAAATTTAATATTTAAAAAATTAAAAAACAAAAATATTTATATTAAAAAATTACAAGTTTGATTTAATTTGGTAAAGCTTTTTATTAATTAAAAAAGTAATATTTAAAAGATTAAAAATACAGAATTTTTTATATTAAAATGTATAGTAAATAGTAAATTGCATATTAAAAAATTATAGTTATGAGAAATAGTAATTTTTTTTAAAATGTATAGTAAATAGTAAATTGCATATTAAAAAATTATAGTTATGAGAAATAGTAATTTTTTTATTAAAATATAGTAAAAATGAGTAAGTTTGTAGTTGCTAAAAATAATAAATTTTTATAACAAAAAATAATAGATTCTTATTTATAAATATTTATAAGATATATAAACTTCAATTTTTTCCATATTGAATTTTATAATGTGTAGTTTTTAACTAAAAAATAAGGAGTTGTTTTTAGTGCAATTTTTTGGAGGTTCTGGTGCTTGAATTTGGCCAAAAATTTTGTGGTGAAATCTTGATTTGTGTTATTTAAACTAGTTTTTTTCACTGCGTATATGGATTCAGCACCTTGAAAAAACCTTAAGGCATTTTGTCACACTTCCTAGCTGTACATAATTTTTTTTTTTTTACAGCAATATTAACTTCTTTTACATATGGTTCCTATATTAATAATTACATATGCATGGTTACCTTAATCATAAACATTGATTTATTAACGCAAATCCCAATTGCGCAACAGACATAAGGGAATATAATCAATAGATATCACTTGAAAGCTCGCGGATATATTCATGCGTTGACTAACTATATGTACATATAAACATTGTAATGGTAACACACATATGTTTAATGTTAACCTGAGAACCAGTTAATCGCACAGTTGGCACTGTCAGTGTTAATGGCGTATTTATGGACACAACTATAAAACTCAGGTTTCCATATCCCGAGATGTCTGGGATTGTGATAGTTTGTCCGGCGTTTAACCTCGATCCAGCTGGAGGGTTTACCGTCGTCCATTTGGAAGGATGAAGGGCAGATGGCAAACTGCCATGTGCGCCCTGAACTCTAAGTGCCTACGGCCTGACTCCTCGGGCTTGCCATTTTCGCGCCCGAAGTTTCACCGAGGGTCACCGGCAATCGAACGGCTACCAGGGATTTACTGCAGATCGAGGGTTATAACTGTGCCACGAAACGGTAATGCAATAAAGCTATTTATATGTCTGTTTATTCTTCCGGGTAGCTTTAGTTCTCATTTCATTGCCTCTGCATCGCCACAGCACTGTAAGTCTTGACTCTGTCGACATTCCTTCTGCATCCGGCTACACCGCCCTTTAGCCTCAGACATGCAGCTCCTGCCATTCGGTTCGGCCTCATCACCCTTTGAAGTTATCGGGCATTCTGGTTTACACGACACCAGGTTCGGCTACGGTTAGTATTAATGTTTTTCTCTGTTCCTTGCATTCTTTCATGGATTTACACCAGGGTTTTTCCTGTTTGCTAACCCGGCTAATGTTTCTGTGCAGGTGGTTCATCGATACACCATAATGAACAAGGGTTTCTCTATTTAGCCGTCTCGCCCATTGCCAGGTAAGTTTTCGAAAACATTCACAGCTGTGTATACTGGTTTTTTTGTCGAACAATGGCTGAGTTTTCTTTTATTCCCTTGGCAGGGATACCGGGCAATAAATCTCGGGTCTGTCCCCTGCACAAGCTCAGGGTCTTCCCTGAAGGCATTTGGTTTTTAGTCTCTGTTAGACGGACTCCTCTGTTAAGAGGCCCTTCTTTATGAGTTTGTCTGTATAGCCGTGACTTATCTATCATATGTAATTGTCGTTTCAGATTATGTACTGGTTCCCTTTTGAACGCAGACCATAATTATTTTATTAAACTGTGCCTCAGTCTGAAAGGGTTTGATCTGTCTAATCTTGTTGAAATATAGAATTTGTATCACGGGTAATCCCCGTAGGTTCAACTTTACTCGGCCTGTTTCTTTCTGGTCATTCGCTTTCATTGAACTGTTACAAGTTTACTGTTTGATGTCTAAATATATATATATCTTTTACCGAATTTCTGTTGTTTCCTTTCAGTTTAAATGAGTAATATGTTTGCCATACGATTCCGACTTGGGTGCCTCTACTAGCTGAGCACGAGCTTCGGCTTCGGCTCGAATGGTTCACCAAATCGGGGTTTTTTTTGCTGGCTAGATCTGGCTGAGGGAGCATGTAACCCTGGTTACCATTGCTCTTTCCTCGGCATCCATACTTATTGGTTATGTTATGAACAGTGAATGTATAAATCTTTTTATTCAGTTCTCGCATCGCAACTATCTGATAATATAGAACTGTTACGGTGTGATCCGGTTTTGTTAACCCTTTCTGTGTTTTCCTCACGGTCTACTTGACCGGGGGTTCTATGTATAACAGCGCTGTTTTTATGATATATCACACATCTTGTTTACGGGTTCAGTTGGTCGGAGGAACACACCAGGTTCGCCTTATAATATATGTCATGATGTTACATGTATAATACAGTCCTTAGCAAAGAATGTATAGATATTTCTGTTTCGATTATCTGTGCACAAAGATTGCTAGATTCTTTTCCTCGATTCTTGAATATAAATCTAGGGTTTACCATAGCGTTCTCTATTGATGACTTTCTGCTGTCACCGAAATGATTGAACTATTTATTTCTGTTTCTGTTCTTATTTCGAATAAGGAATGCAAGTTTTTCGTATGGAATTTTAATATTCTTTCCCTATCGAATGCATGTTATTTCAATCTCTGTCTATAATACAGAAGTTAGTGTTCTTTCTTGTTTTCTGTTAAAGAAGAACAGTCAGATGTCTTTCATCTATTTCTATTTTCTCAGCACAGAATAATACAAGGAATATTTCAGTAGATATATGCATTATAAGCCATACCTGCTTTTCTGCAAACCTACTTGTAATGCTTGTCAATCCACCCGTCCGTAGGAAGAATTCTTCTTTGATCTTCCACCCCCAAGCACTTGCAGGTCCTCTCGACTGCAATTCCACTGGTCTCGCCAGTAATCGCTATCTGGTCCTAACCAGACGTAGCGTACACAGGAAAATTCCTTTCCTCCTATGCCATCTGATCCTAACCAGACATAGCATGACCATTTTCTTTTTTCTCTGCCATCTGATCCTAACCAGACATGGCAATCTTTCCCCTTTTTCCTCTGGGGCCTCAACTACCTCCTGAAGGTAGTTAGGGTTCCATTGTAACTGCTTCCACAGTTACTAACCATGATTAATCATATGCTCAGCTCAAATAGTACTAACACAATTGTTTTTAATTAACATAAAATTAATAACAGAGTTATATACTTTTTCAAATAAAGTCTTTGTTCATAGTTACTTTTACTATTTACCAACATTAACTTTTCACGAGGGATGTTACATCTCCCCCTCCTGAAAGTCTACATCGTCCCGATGTTGCTGTTCATTCAAAAACAGTCTGGGATAAGTATCCCTCATCATTTGTTCATCCTCCCAGGTGGCCTCTTCAGGCCCAAAGTGCTGCCACTGCACTTTAACCTGGCTGATGACCTTTTTCCGCAGCTCGACTCTTCTCCGATCTAATATGTTCACTGGTTCGACCAGGAACTCTCCTTCCGGTTCCACCTGAAACACATGACAATCAGATCAGCTGCTTACTAGTATTCTATTTCAGTTTACATTATATAACAGTCTTCCCTTACCTGAATGTCCTGCCAACTTATTATATGCCTAGGGTCATACACATATCTCTTTAAAACTGATACATGGAAGACATTATGAACCCGAATATGGCTGGGTAGGGCGAGCTGGTAAGCTACCGGCCCTACTCGTGCCAGAATTTGGAATGGTCCACAAAAACGCGGTGCCAGTTTGGCACAAGCATTCCATTGGAGGGTACTTTTCCTAGCTCGTATTCTGATGTACACATGCTCACCCACTTGGTACTCTTTGAATGTTCTCTTCCGATCTGCAAAGTTCTTCTGCCTGTCCTGTGCCATCTTTAGATTAGCTCGAACTTTTTTCACCATAACTTCCATTTCTTCCAACATCTCAGGACCCAGCAAGAACTTGTCCTCCGGTCCACCCCAACTGGAGGGTGTGCGGCATTTCCGGCCGTAAAGTACTTCGAATGGGCTCATCTTCAAGGATGCGTGATAACCATTGTTATAGGCGAATTCCACTAGGTGTAAATACTCCTCCCATCGCGTAGGTTGCTGCATCACATAAGACCTCAGCATGTCTTCCACTACTTGATTCACTCGCTCAGTCTGTCCGTCAGTTTGCGGATGATATGCGGTGCTGAAGCTCAATTGAGTTCCTAGACCTTCAAATAAGGTCCTCCAAAAAGCTGAGGTAAACTTAACATCACGGTCCGATATTATCACTTTCGGCAGCCCATGAAGTTTAAATATATTTTGCATGAAAATGTTTGCGATTTGAGCTGCACGATAAGTGGATTGAACCGGTATGAAGTGAGCTGACTTGCTGAGTTTATCTACTACCACCATTATAGAATCATTGTTCTTTTTGGATTTCGGCAAACCGGTAATAAAGTCCATGGTTATGGTCTCCCATTTCCATTCTGGTATGGGTAATGGCTGTAGTAATCCGGCAGGGTGCTGATGTTCAGCCTTCACCTGTTGACACTCTAAACAGCGCGCCAGGTATTCTATAACATCCTTTTTCATGCCTGGCCAGTAATACTCCTTCCTTAGCGAGGTGATTAATTTCTGGTAACCAGGATGTCCTGCATAAGGACTTCTATGATTTTCATCCAGAATCTTTTCTTTAATACCGCTCTGATTGGGTATATAAATCTTCTTCTGGTAGCACAAAATTCCGGCTGCATTCAAGGTGTAACCTTGTTGTATTGAACGGGTATCTGAATTCTGCACCAATTGCTTCTTTCGCAAATAAATCTGATCTTGCGCCGCAGCCTCCTCAATCTCTTTGTCAAGGGTGGACCATCCTTGACTAATACCAATCTCATAAATGCAATGCACTTTTCGGCTCAGTGCATCAGCTACTCTGTTCTCCTTTCCCTTTAAGTGTTTAATTTCGAAATCGAAATTTCCCAAAAAGTCCACCCATCTTGCTTGTCTTGCGTTTAAAGTGGGTTGACTAAAGTAACTAGTCAAGCTGTGGTGATCCGTCATTAACAAAAATTTTCTCCCTACTAAATAATGGCGCCACATCTTCAATGCATGGATCACAGCGGTTAATTCCAGATCATAGGCAGAATATTTCTGCTCATGTTCTTTTAACTTTCTGGATTCATATGCAATCACTTTACCTTCCTGCATTAGCACTCCACCCACGCCCTCCTTACTGGCATCTGTACAAACTACATACTCCTTTTCGGGATCTGCCACACACAACACAGGTGCGGTGGTAAGTAAATGTTTGAGCTGTTCGAAACTCCGTTGACAGTCTGCTGTCCATTTAAACACTTTTCCCTTCTTTTGCAAGGAGGTAATAGGGTAGGCAACTCTGGAAAAACCTTCTACAAACCGCCGGTAATATCCAGCCAGCCCCATGAAGGATCGAATATCTGCTACATCCTTGGGTGTAGGCCATTCCATTATAGTTTTAATCTTTTCGGGGTCTACAGCTATACCTTCCTTCGTAATAATGTGGCCCAAATATTGGATCTGTTCTTTATAAAAATCACATTTGCTGAATTTTCCATATAACTGATGCTCCCGTAATGTCTGTAACACTATCCTCAAATGTTCCTCATGCTCCTTGATATTCCGGGAGTATATAAGTATATCATCAATGAAGATCAATACAAATTTGTCTAGGTATTGATGAAATACACTGTTCATCAAACACATGAATGTTGCAGGTGCATTAGTTAATCCAAAAGGCAGTACCACAAACTCGTAGTGTCCGTAACGAGTACGAAAAGCTGTCTTGGCTATGTCCTCATCTTTGATTCTGATTTGATGGTAACCCGATCTTAAATCGATCTTTGAGAATATTGTCGCCCCATTTACCTGATCAAACAGCTCATCAATGCGGGGTAGGGGGTATTTATTTTTAACCGTCAGTTTGTTCAGCTGCCTATAATCTATGCACATACGCAGAGTTCCATCCTTTTTCCTTACAAATAGCACAGGAGCTCCCCAAGGAGAGACACTGGGGCGGATATACTTCTTTTCCAGCAGCTCTTGCAGTTGCATTTTTAACTCAGTTAACTCCGGCACACTCATCCGATAGGGTGCTCGGGACACTGGGGCTGCTCCGGGTATCAGCTCAATGGTGAAGTCTAAATCCCTTTTGGGCGGCAGCCCTGGAATTTCTTCAGGAAATACATCTGCAAAATCTTTCACTACTGGTATATTTTTAACAGTTGCAACCTTATCCACAGAATCTGCGAACCCCACTTGTACTGCATAAATCTGGCATTTCTTCCGGATACACTTAACCAGCTGTGAGGCCGTGATCGGCCGAATCTGTACTGGTTTCTGGATGCCTTGAATCTCTTTTCCCACACCCAGTTCATCTCGGTAAGAGACTGTTTTTGTTTTACAATTAATTACAGACCATCGTCGTTCCAACCAATCCATTCCTATCAGCACATCATAGGAACCGAGAGGGAGTACGTTTAATTCAGTCGTTATTGTTTGGCCAGCTAACCTTAATGGACAGTTGCTGACTTTAGTTAGTACTCGTCTTTTGGCCCCAGTGGCCAGCTGTACTAACCAAGGGCTTTTAAATTTAGTAGTTTGCAAACCACAACTTTCCACAACTTTGGGACTTACATAGCTTAAAGTAGCTCCTGGATCTACTAAAATAGAAACAGTTCGATCAAAGATCTTACCTTCAAACTCTATCATTGTTGGCTGGTAATCAGCTTGTCGATCCTCCAATGCTGCATTGATTCTGGGCATTGATCGAGCCACATCTCCTACTGTCGAAGCTTCATAGATCTGGGACAACTGATCGCTGTCCTTCCGATGAGGGCAATTTTTAATATAATGGGGTCCACCACAACCCCAACACTGAACAGGTGGCCGAGCTGAGCCTTCATTGTCCAATCTAACTTGCTGTTCACTATATTTGGATTCTGCAGGAGGCTTGAATCTGTTCTGATTTTTAGTTGGATTTCTAGTATTGGCTCCTTTCGAGAATCCTTTTTGAAAACTGCTGCGTGCTCCCTTACTTCCCATAGGCATTCTGCTGCCCCGCTTATCTGTCCAACGCTTCCCAGAATTTTCTCCTTTTGATTTGTTTTGCTGATAACACAGTCTTGCCTTCCGAATTGCTTCATCCATCGTCTTCGGATTATCGAACTCTATTCTTTCTCGCATTGCCAGAGGTAGGCTACTAACAAATCTTTGTACCTTAGCCTTCTCCTCACGAATATATGGCACGTAACGAAGCAGGGATGTGAATTTAGTTACGAACTCGTCAATGGTCTGCTGTCCAAGCCGCAGATCATGAAATTCTCGCGCTTTTTCATCATAAAAGCGTTCTGTCAGATACTTCTCCTTGAAATATCTTGTGCTTCCAATTGTTTTATATGTTGTGGCACACCCAACTTCGTGCTTCTCACAGTATTAGAAGTTTTAGCAAACCTCAATTACTAGTCTAGGAAATTTGATATAAGATCATTTTTTTCTTTCAACACTTTTTCCTTTAGGTTAGCGTAAATTTAATTTTATTGTAATGGGTAGGTTAAGGTCCATTTTTTAATTTTATGACAAGTAATTAGGCTTAAAAATATTTCAAAAATATATAATCTAAATAAATAAAAATTGAAACCTACCTAATTAATCTAATGCTTAAATTGGCCATCCCATGGCGTACTAAAAGTAAGCAGTAAATATCTCGATCAGTTACAAGATTAGCATGATCACATATGTTTTCTCTGTTGTTTTGAGGCATCAGATCAAGTTACGGGAGTGTTCTTATTACAGAGAGAACCCACGTCCATCAATCCTTATCCTTTTCAACTGTATCCTCTTCAAAATACCTAAAACCCTACCTACCAAGTTCGGCCGTATTGGGCAGAAGAATTCGAAAATACGTGCATTCTGTTCGGTTCGTTTGAAAATCTGGCCATTCTAATTCAATACGAAATTTAGAATTTAATATAAAAAGAGAAGTCTATATTAAAATTTATTACATTATTCTAAGGTAATATAGTAAAACTAAAATAATAGTAAAGGTAATAGTAAATTGTAAATTGTATATTAAAACAATTACAATTGAAAAGATATTGATTAATATAAAATTTAATATTTAAAAAATTAAAAAACAAAAATATTTATATTAAAAAATTACAAGTTTGATTTAATTTGGTAAAGCTTTTTATTAATTAAAAAAGTAATATTTAAAAAATTAAGAAAACAGAATTTTTTATATTAAAATGTATAGTAAATAGTAAATTGTATATTAAAAAATTACAGTTATGAGAAATAGTAAATTTTTTATTAAAATATAGTAAAAATGAGTAAGTTTGTAGTTGTTAAAAATTGTGTTATTTAAATTAATTTTTTTCACTGCATATATGGATTCAGCACCTTGAAAAAATCTTAAGGCATTTCTATTGTGCAGGGATTACCTATCAAACACATGGTTTCAATGAATTCATGTCTCGCACTAAAAGACAACTCGAAATAATAATCAGCAAAATAAACAATTCCTTGAAAGTGCATTTTCAATGGGATCCACTAAAAAAATTAAATCTATAAAAAGAGATTTAGGTTTTCATTATTAATTAATGATAAAATTATGTTTCATGATTAAACATTATATTAAAACTTATTATTTGAGATTGTTACTCTTTTCTAAACATATATATTTTATGGTTTTTTTAATAGAATTATATAAAATTATATATATATATATATATATATATATATATATATATATATATATAATATTTTTAATTGTTTTAATTTATAAATAATTAATTTAAGAATATAGAAAAATAATATAGATTTTTTATTTTATTTTATTTGATAAATAATCTAGTTTAATAAAATCTATACTTCTAAATTTTTCCCGTATTAAATTTTAGATGGTCAAATTTTTTTCAATAAAATTTGAATCTGATAACTATACCTCAAACCCCGTGACGGCACCAATGCAATATTTACATTCCAGATAATTATTATAACCTGATGATAGAATAACACAAACCATTTTCTCAATGATAATAGGAAAAGATCAAATTTTAAAAGAAGATACCGTATTTTTCAGGATTGTCTACGATAAGTGTACGATATCCACATAAACCAGGTTGATCTCAGTAGGAAGACGCATTGATATCGTCATCAAGAATGATCGTAATTTTCCATTAGGAACGATTTTAGATTTTTCAATATTCTCCAAATTTTATATACATAAGTTAAATCAAACTGTTGAATTCACAGAATATTCCATAATTTTAATTAAAATTTTGATTATGGAAACGACATGGAAAAACAATCCTAAGTGAATAAAACCTAAGTACTCGCATATAAAATTTTGATATAATTTTATATTTATATACTTATTTCAGTAGGTGTAATTTAATGATGGTCTTTCCTAAAGTATGAGTGGTTATGCAAATTCAGGAAAACAACACTTTATTATTAACTTGGAGGAAGGATTAGATGCATGTGCCCAAAGATTACAAAAGGTGTAAAATGATGAAATGTATATAAATGAATTAATTTTTTGAATATATAATTTTTATTTATAAAATTTGTGTTTAATTATGTGAATTTGGAGTTTCATATAATTGATATGTTATTTTTGACTCAAAATATAATGTATATGTTTCATTTTGTGTAATTTTGAATATTTAAATGATGATTGCCCATTATAAACTTTGTAACATTATAATAAGCATAGTGTTTTTCAAAATTTATGATCTTAATTATATTTTATTTTTAAATTACAGAAGTCATTATATTCTTGAAGATGTTTTGTTAGTGAAACCTAAAAGGGTTTTTTTTTTAACACAAATGGATAGATTATATTGATTCAAAAATGTTGAATTCGTGTTCGTGTTCAGTTACACATAAGTTTATACAACTGTGCTGACCAAAAAAATTCCATCAAGTTTCAAAAAGAGTAGTTTGATTGTTTCTTTAGCCCCAAACTTCTACTAGACAAACTACTAACCCTATTGAAGCTGCTATAAACTCTATAAAAGATATGCAATATACAGACTATTAAGCACAATTTTGACTCCTAGGAAAACAAATTAGTTAAAACCCGAATCCCGGGGATGCACCAGCGGCGTTTCGACGATCACCTCAGGAATTGATACCCATATTCACCAGGGAGAGCGAACAGTGCATCCACCTCTGATCCCCCACACACACAAACAGAGGAGAGTACTGGGAATTATGAGGCGAGGTGACTTGTGTTTGCTGCATAGAAGGAGCATGCGTGCAAAACTCGAACTTCAACATCATGAACGTGTGGCCGATCAATTCCTCCATCGCGTCGTGGATCCACATCAAAATTGTACTTAGCTTAATCATGGGATGGGGTGATGAAAATATTCCCCTCCGATTTTGATTCGGCCTTTGGGAAAACGAGCTCCGAAATTAGCTTGTTTATCGGCCAAGGTGTTTTGGCCTCGTAAGATATGAAATGCTTCAATGTGGTCAATTTTTTTAACAAGCTCTGGGATTCTGATCCAAAGGGGGTTGCGAGAAGTACCCACCTTATGGTAAACAATCCTGACCTTTCTGATAGCCAAAACTGAATCCCCTATGACTCGATTTTTTCCAATTTGATCTGAATCCCCTATGACTCGATTTTTTCCAATTTGATTGCAGAGCTATTTTGAGACCTTTCGAAAGTGCTAGTGTTTCTGCCTTATTGTTTGTTAAATTGCCCAAACCCCAAGCATAATTTAGACTCCCTCTTTCTGTGGGGTGAAGGAAAGCCCCCGCTCCTACCCCTTCTGCAATTTAAAAGGGTCTTAACATTACTAAGCACTCTTTTTTTAGATTGTAGGTTTTAATGTCCTCTAAATCACCATACATTTTTTTCTAAATGGTCAAGGCCCAAAAACACTATAGTAGAAACAGACGACGAATGTATCTTAAAATTTTGACATATGTCAAGAGACAAATCTATTAAAAATATTAACATTATTAATTTTTTTAATTATATATTTAGAATGTGCACATTTGATTCTATATGTGTCTCTAGCTTCATGAAAAATAGATTTTTCTTTCCTTTAGGAGATTAATGCTATGTGTGTGTGTGTGTTTGTTTGTTCTTTTCATGTATCTGTAACTCAAAGAAATAGCGTTGTGATCCCAAACCTATAAAAAAAAGCAACCAAATCATCGCACGCATAAGTTTCCCACTAGAAAGAAATTTAAAATCCAAAAAATGTATGTGTGTTCCTCGTGCTAAGAATGAAAATTTATTCCTAGTGGTAGAAACATGTGCATTCCTGGAGCTAAAAATGTGCATGTCTTCCCAACAGTAGGAACACATACATTCCTAATGGAAAGAACACATGTGTGTTCATTTCAACAGGAACATGTGCACATTCTTGCCATTAGAAACACATGCATACTCCTACTATTAGGAACTTTAACACATGGGAAATAGTTGAGGTCGGCTTAGGCGGGAGGAAGAGGGTGAGAGAGGGAGATGGAGAGATAGAAGGGGGTGATGAAGAATGAGTGTGTGAGTGAGGGAAAATGAAGGGAAAAAGTGAGAGTAAGTGAGGGTTTAAAAGTGAGAGAGATAGCGAAATAGGGTGGTGAGGTGAGAGAGAGGGAAAGTGGATAGGGGCGGAGAGAGAGAGAAAGTGAGAGGAGAGAGAGAGCGTTGAAGGGGGAGTTAGAGGCAGAGAGAGGGGGGAGAGAGATAGTCATGTGGGAGAGATAAAGAGGTAGTGAGGGAGAAAGAGAGAAAGGAGAGAGGGAGGGAGTAGAGAGCGGACAGAAAGGGAGAGAGAGAGGAAGGCCCCGTGAGAGAGAGGGAGAGAGAGTTAAAAGGGATTTATTTTGAAAAGGGGTTGAGAGAGTTAAGGGTAGTAGAGAAGGAGAAGAGTGGGGAGATAGAGTGCAGGGTGGTAGTGATGGAGGGAGGAGAGGAGGAGAGAAGGAGGGAAATAGAACTAGATATAGAGGGGAGGGGAGAGAGAGGGGTTGAGAGAGAAAGAGAGGGAATGAGAAAGACATATATAGAGCTAAAAGGGGGAGAGAGAGGGAAAAACATAGAGATTAATGGAGTAGAGAGGGGGAGATATAACTTGAGAGAGAGGGAGAGAGAGAGAGAGGGAGGTTGAGAAGGAGAAAGAGATAAAGTTGGATGGGGGTTGTCGTGAAGGTGTAATGGAGGGAGAGAGTGGAAGATTGGGGGATAGAGAAGGTGACAATGGTGGAGTGAATGGGAGAGGTGGAGGGAGTGAGGCAGAGTGAGAGAGAAGAATATAGGGAGGAAGATAGAGATAGAGCTAGAGAGAGAGAGAGATGGGTGAGATAGGTAGAGAGATAGTGGGGGAAAGAGAGAGAGATGGAGAGAGGGAGGGAGATAGAGACAAAACTAGAGGATAGAGAGAGAGGGTAGAAAAGAGAGAGAGTGATAGAGGACAAAGTTCCTGCTCTATATCCCACCACTCTCTCTCTCTGTCCATCCCTATCTCTATTACATGTTCACTCATTGCCTTACCCTCTCCCAACTCTTCCCCTCACTCTCTCTGTAATGCTTTCCCTTCCCCACTATCCCCCACTTTCCCTTTTCAACTCTATCTCTTTCCCTTTCTCTCTCTACCCCTTCACTCTCTTCCTCTCTCTTTCCATCCCACCCTATCTCACTCTCTTCCACTATTCTTTTCTTCTCTCACTCGACCCCTCTATCATGCCTCCCTTTCCCTCTCCCCCCTCCTACTTCTCTCTCTCTCTCTCTCTCTCTCTCTCTCTCTCACACACACACACACACACACACATACATTTACATCTCCCTGCCCCCGCCCTGCTTTTTTATCTCCCGTTAACTCCCCTTCTCTCTCTAAATTCCTTCCTCTCTCTTCCTTTTTTTCTCTATCCCTCTCTACCTCTCTGAATCACTCCTTCACAAAAGCCCCCAAATATTTGTCTCTATACTCATATCTAATTCCCCCTCTTTATCCCCTCTTCTCTCTAAATATTCCAACTCTCTTTCTCTTATGAACATTCCCTCACTCTCTTCCCCTCTCTCCTTTTCTCTACTCTCTCCCCAACTCTCCCTCTCTCTACCTTCCAAAATATTGCCCCATCTTTGGAGGCCCCCTTTAACTCTTTATCATACTCCCTCTCTCATCTTTTGTATACCCCCATGCTTCAATCCCTCCCTTTATTCCCTATCTTTTCTCTCTCTCTCTCTCTCTCTCTCTCTCTCTTTCCCCTCCCCCTCCTCTCTATCTATATCTTTCCCCCAAGCCCCCCTCTCTAGCATTTCTCTACACCTCTCTCCTCGTTTCTATCTAGCTCCCATCTCTTGAGTCTTTCCATCTTTCGTAAATCTCTCACATATCCACCTCAACTGTTGGGCGCGGGATCCCCAAGGCCATTTTTGGGGCTTAAAGCGCATATTTTGACCATATCCGATGTAAAAACTTTGCATTTTACAGGTGTAGAGCACGAAGATTGTAAATGAGTCATAGGGCTGTCTGCCCTAATTTTTGTAATGTAATGTCGGCTTTAGAGATATACCCATGGTTCATAGACCATGGGATTGTATAAATAGAGTGAGGCTCTAAGTTGTAAAAGAGAATCACCATGGAAGTCTATAAGATCTAATGATGAAGAATTGAGTCTTAGTTGAAGCATCAAGTCATGTCTTTGGGTCGTAGAGTAGGAGAATGCTCTACCGCTGAGTGTGTAGAGGCATAGTAGTCCACAACTGAGTGCGCAGACCCTTGCAACGGAGTGCACAGGGCAGGTTGAGTCTGTAATATTTGGAGAAATAATAAAGAGAAGTTTTACATCATTTCTGTGTATCTTTTATTGTTTTCTGCATTGAATATATTGGGTATAAATTCCATTTCTGTTGTTTATATGATGCGCGAACTTATATGAATGTGTTGATAAAGCGAATATAAGATAAAGTATCTATTTACGCGAAGATAACTAACTGTATAAGAAGATAAGTAAGATCCATGGTGTAACTTGGGGAAATAGCGCAGATCGTTGCTTTAGCAGCGCGAAAGCACCTTAGCCCCTGGTTAGGGCTGTGCGAAGGTGATTATAACAGATCACGAAGGCCTCGCAGGTCAGAAAAGTGCGCGAAGTGACCTGCACGAAGGTATTCACAGTTGGACTAAACCAACCCCTCAGACATCTCAAGGGTGTGGAAACTTGGTTCCAGCATCCCCCCATACTACTTCAGGTGAGACCTCAGTCTGCGCTCCGCGGGTTGTTGCCGAAAGGGCCAGTAGTACATGGATTTGTTTGGCTAAATAACTCTGAACCTGGGTCAGGCCCCATCAAGCCAACAAATGGTTCCGTTTTCGGGACCAAAATCTGCATAGAGATGTCTGATGTTGTATTATTGGAATCCAACTAAGAAGGAAATTGAAGGTTGGTTGGATAGGAGAATTCACGAGTTCTCGGCGTAGAAGAACAAGAATCCATGACTGACAAAGGAAGAGTGGTTAGATTGCTACCTATACACAGGAAACCAGGAAATTTTCTTCACATCTTTCCCTACTGAGTTGTACCAATGGATCACGAAGCTAGAAGATAGCCAAGGAAGGTGGAAACTTGACAATATTATTGTGTGGACCCCAGAGTTGGTGCGCAGATTGGAAGAATCAAAGGATAAGATCATGCGTGCTGTTGATCACTGGCTTGATCAGATTATAGGAGGCTTCATTACTGAGTTCAAGGCATATACTTCCGTTAGATATAGCGAGGCAAAGCAACACTTTCTCAAAGGACTGTGAGGTAAGTACATAAAGTCTCTGAATACTTGAATTAAAATGTTATTGTGTGAAAAGAGGGTTATGTAATTACCTTGATGTCCGGAGCTGCGCGAAGTGGAAAAACCTACAAAAATGAGGGAAGTAAGGGACAAGAGAATAACCCTTTAATTTCACCTCCGTGAGTGGACGAGGAAGAGATCGCGAAGGTCTCGCCGCGAAGTGCGATCAATTTGATAAGGTAGAGGATTCCGCGCATACCACCCCCACCCACACCACCACCAGCTTCACTGCCTTCACCTCCATCTTCACCGGTACCACCTCCGCCACCACTGTGAGTCAACATGGTAAGCGCGATAAAGTTTCTTGTGTTTAAGGGAGTAGGAAATGAAGATCCGGACCAGTTTTGGTTCGTGATAAGAGTTGTATGGGAAGCATAGGGAGTTACAGATGATAATATAAAGAAAGCAATGCTAGTTAGCACTCTACAGGATCACACACTAACCTAGTATATTAAGCATTCTAATGATAATCCGAATGTCGGAATCGTGGATATCCAAATTGCGCTGAACAGAGAATTTAGCAGGCCAAAGTCAGAAGCGTAGTCGATCATTGGATTCAAAGGAATCATAATGATACCAGGCAAGACTCCTTGGAAGTTGGATTAGAGGCCGAAGTGCACGATTTGTGAAGCTAATATGAGTTTGACGGATGGACAACACCGCGAATGGTTTGTAGCATCGCTAATGCCACATTTGAGGAACGCACTGTCGCAACAGAGGTTAACAACTCAGGTATAGGCCTTGGAGATCACGATGAGACTACATGAAACCCTGATATAGGATCCTAACTTCGGAGTTCAACAGATGCACGCACAGTTGAAAAGCTTATGCCTTGAGATGCAAAGTCTGAAACAGGACAGGACAACCCAACCAGAAGTGCACGAAGAGGTATGGTGTGTTAAATGTAAGGGTTCGAGTCATGATGAGGACCATTTCCTGGTGGTTTGCGATTTGTCAAATAGGAGGAAATCATGCTATGGACAACTGCCATTTGTTACAGAAGGACACACATAATTTGCAACAGTTGTTTTGTAATTTTTGTAGATTGGTTGGACATGATGAGCGCACTTGTAGAAGCTTTGAGTTAATGATGGATATAACTCCCACCTAGGGGGTTCAGGTTGAAACGCGGCCCATAGACTAGAACACATGAGTGGTGCGAACTGGATTTCAGGGGCACAGACGAGGCTGAGGTGGAGGAGGACTTGGAAGAGGTCACGGACAACTGATATGCTACAATTGCAGAGGTCCAGGACATTATGCCCGTGATTGTACGAATCCAACGCGCCCATCATGTCTGTATTGTACCTTGTTTGATCATGAGATGGAGGATTGTCCTATGCTGATAGCTAGGATACATGACAAGGGAGCGCTACCACCTCCCCCGACTCAGAACACAGATGATGAGCTCTAAGCCACGTGAGGAAGATCCAAATGTGTACATATTGCTCCGAAGTGGAATCGCGACAGGAGATGATAAAGGCAAACAACCTGAAGGTAGTGCTTAGTTTCACAAGGCTCCGATGAAAGAAGCAGAGTTTGATTTGGAGTGCCCTAAGGAAACCTTCATGGAAGCTAAGAAGAGCTTTACTAATGCCTCCACTTCAAGAAGCATAGATAGATCAAAGCCAGAAATGGACCCATCTATGCTTACGACGTTCCTAGAAACATGCATGAAGCTATTGCGTGATAGTAAGGTTGTAAAAGGATTGCACGAAATCATTAACAGATGCGTTGGGACCGCGCCAGGAGAACCGCACATAGTATAGAAGATTGGAAAGCATGCGACGAGGACGGGAAGAGAAATGAGGCTAACCACGCAGATTGGAGAATATGAGATGGACCAAGTAATTTTGGACCTAGGAGCGGACATGAACAGTCCGCCGAAGCAGACATGGGAGTGCATGGGAAGGCCTACGCTGCAATGGTCTCCTATCTAGCTGCGAATGACGAACAACCAAACGATAATACATATGGAGAGATTGCAGGAATCACCGTGGACATTGAAGGAGTGAGCACGCTAGCGAACATTGAAGTGATAGAGATTGTTGATGACAACAATCTCTACCCCGCGCTCTTAGGAATTGATTGGGCCACTGACATGAATGGGGTAATTGATCTGAAGAAGTGCAAGATGATTTTTGAGAAGAAGTCTCTATGCATAGTTATACCCTTGGACCCTGCAGAAGGATCGCACTACATCGAGACAGTGCGCGACTATGAAAGCGACGATGATTTGGACTGCATCTACAAGATAACCGTGTGAGAGAAAAACTGGGTAAATCCCATTGTAGATGGACGAATCTCATGGGAGCGCAAAAGATCCTATACTTCAGATTTGGATAAAGAGATAGAGTGATGACAAAACTAGTTTCACTAGGTAACCACACTGAACTATAATATGATGATAAGATCACTGCACTACGTATCGAAAAAAGTGAGAGATCTCCCTATTTATGATGGATTAGGTGAGATGGATGCTTTCTTGGATAGATTTGAAAGGGAGGTGCTAGAAAATCAACGTTTCCAGGCTTTGAAGTGGGTAGTGCGCGCTACGCCCGTGAGGTGGTGGGGTACACACCAAGGAAGCTTTGAGGGCTGGCGTGAATGCAAGAGAATGATGCGCATGCGTTTTGGGAAGCCTAAGAGGTGACTAACAGATAAATAAAATGGACGGGATGGTCTGCACACGCATCTGACCATGTGGGTACAGGTATATGGTAAACAACCTGCGTGGATGCACATGAACTTCGCATTGGGGAATATGGTCAATACGCATGTGTTGTGGGGGAAATTGCGTGAATGGTCCCTCAAGCTGGAGCGACAAAGTGTGGAAAGAACGAGTGCGCAAAAGGTTACCCATGCAGAAGCATTTAACGAAGTGTGCGAAGCACTAAACAAGGTAGGTAATGCGCAACGAATTGATTGGGACCTATGCGTACCAGCAGTTTAATGCGCTTATACGACAACGTGCAAGAAACTGATGGGACAAATGCCTTCTAGGCTGGCCTATGGAGAAAACACTGTAATGCCGTGGATATGACAGTTCGTGGAGCCTTGGAAGAAGGGATCGCGCAGTTGGACGAAGAAGAATGCTTGGGACCTGATGAAGAAATCCAACAGGGTGATCTTAGGCTCCAAGAACTCATGAAGGAAAGAGTTCAGTTAAGGGCAAAAAGCACCATGACGGAAGGAGAAGTCAAGAAGCTTGAGGAAGGAATAAAGAAGGACTTTCTTGATAAGAAAATTATGGTGATAAAACAGGATGCGCACAATTACGTTGACAAATATGGGGACTACCGCGGAGAGTTGATCAGCTTGATGCCTTGGATTGGACCGTATATTACTAGAGAGATCACCGATGGTGACGCGATGTAGATGGTGAAGTGCGCGATATAGATAATAAAGTTAAAAGGCCTGGCCACCTGGCTAGCTGTGGGAAGCACAATCTTAGTGCTCCAGGCAGTTGAAAGGAGGCGCGAAACTATAAGCTACCTTGCCCAAGAGCTGCACGATGACAGGAATGCGCGCATGAGCGAAGTGTCACAAGGTTTGCGACAGTGCAAGGGTGGCTACACTACCGCGTGGGTTGGCTGAAAAGTGACCATTATAGTCACTATTCACGATGTTATGCTTGGTTTGCGATCAAATGGAGTGAGTGGCAGGCATTTAAGGCGGGCTTTATGGGCTACATTTCGGAAAATCTACCGCTAAGGGAGAATTAATGAATTGGATTTGGGGGGAATGATTGAATTCAAATTCAAAAAGTGCTATAAATTGCAAAGGGTTGCCCAGCAAGCAACACTTGACCACTTGAGAATCGAGCTATTGCGTGCCCAGAGATCTATGAACCCAGATCCATTTGATTTGTTGAAGTCGAAGGCATTGTTTGAGCACTTACCTGAGCCATTGAGAGATTTGTGGAGCAACAGTATGACCACACTAGAGGAAGCCATGGATATCGGCGAAATGACCACTGAAGAGGCCATGCAGGCCATAACAGTAGGATATGCCCTTGAAAGCGCCGAGATAGTCGCGGAAATCCCTAAATCGCCACACATGCTGAGGCCCAAGAAGGATAAGCAACCTATGATTCTGGTGTGCATGTCCCCTCGAAACCCGCTGAGAACTAAACTAACCATGGAAGAAAAGGGGAAAGCGGTTAATGTGGAAACCAATGAGGAGGAGGAAGACCTTGAGGAAATCCTAGTGGAAGAGGAGGAGGATGAAGAAATGGAGGAAGAAACCGAGGGTACGGACCCTCTGACCAGACAACCTGCGTATGTTCCTCCGTGGAAGGGAAAGGAAAATGTGCACAAGGACCTAGATGAGAGCAAGAGCTCTCTGCAGACTTCGCTGCTACCTGACGATATCATTTTTGAAGGAGTGCACTTGGGACAGGTGACGAGTCTAAAGTTTGAAGATTGGGATCTCGTGGACCACGAAAAGTTCCCACACTTGGAAACCACGCAGCTCATGAAGCCGAAGAAAAACACTGCGGTAGGAGTTGTAGAGTTGGAGCCACACAAGTGGTTGCGCGGGGTAGAGAAAGTAGGGTTGTTGAACCTACTCTGGGTTCCGCATTACCATCGCGCCCCAGTAACTATATTTTTCATCAGACAGCTACTCTTCCTACTGCATGATGGGTGCTTGTGGCTAGAGGAGTCCAGCCCCATCACATACCACCTGATTCATAGAATTACCTGACTCCCTTGCAAGGGGGAGGACCCAACAGCTATTTCGGAGGGTAAGAGCACCAACTTGGCCATCGCAGAGGCCACGAAGTTAAAATTCAAGCTAGGGAAGAAGAAGAGAGGGTACGCGATCTCCAGTATCAACAACAAGGCAGTCAAGGTTGTGACCTAGATACTAGCTGGAAAGGTTATGCAGAAGTGTCGCGCGAATGAGGTGCCCCCACTGGTGATAGCACTTGTCGCGCAGTGTGCAGAGGGTGTCTAGTTTAACTGGTCAGAGTACTTCTGCAAGGAGTTCCTGGAGAATTGCCGCAAGGCACAGGAATAGGGGAAGACCTTCCACTATGGATGGCTTTTGTTGTCCATAGTGTTGGTAGCTTGGGAGTTGCCCAAGGACAACCATTTTCCCACAATTGCATGAGACCTTCCGGAGGCATCGAAGTACGCTTTGTTGTGGGCCACTAAAGACGCGTGAAGGATATGAGATAGTAAAATATTATAGGTGTTCATGGAGATGAACATCAGAATGGGGATTAACTGCAAGCCGCAGCTATCGCCCACTGTCTACAATAGCCTACAAAGCTTCGCGTAGTTCAAGGCGAACTTCCACCACGTGTATGTCAGGGCGCGCAAGGACCCCGCGAAGAAGTGGAATCAAATCCCGTACCTTGCCCCAGATGATGTCATATTCACTATGCTGGAGTCATGGTTGCCGGAGTGGCGTGCTCCAGCCATCTCTGTGAAGGAAATGGAAAATTCTACTACACAGCAGAGGGAGGAGACAAAACTGCAGATGACGCAGTTGGCAGAGAAGAGAAGAAAAGTGGTAGCAGTAGCTGAGCAGCAACAGGTAGTAGAGAAGGAGCGTGAGGCCCATAAGTCGCCCTTGCCCGAGGAAGAGCCCGAGACATAGGAAGGTGGCACGGACCCAGAAATAGCATCCACACAGTTGAAGCGCTAGTGCCCGAGAGAGCAGGTGGGGCCACGAAAGAAGTCGAAAACTTCTAAGACTTATTTCGACGCAACCACCCTCACTGAAGGAGATCTCCACGATATAGGGGAGACGGTGCGTGACATCATCATGGAGGCCCTCCAGCAGCTTGCGGAGGAGAATCAGATTGTGTTGGGGGCCCTCCGGGCACAAATACAGGAGTTGTAGGTGCGCACTTCTCAGGTTGGTACTCTCTCGACCAGCCTTGTAGTAAGGATGGATACGACTAAGGAAATGTTGAGTGCTTGCATGACCAACACCATAGTGCTACCAGAGGGGGCACTAGTTACAGAGAATGAGGCCAACAGGCCTACGGTTAGTGCATTGAATGGAGTAGGCACCAACATGGTTGTGCTACCTCGGGAGACGCTCTACGTCCTACATGATGGAGTGATTGTAAAATTGCGGGCTAGGGAGGGTCGTGCACTACAGGTGTTGGGCGAGCAGAAAATTAATATGGAACAACTGAGCCTGCAGCGCGATGAGGTAGTGGCAATGAATTGGTAGATAGTGTAGGTGGTTGAGGAGACCTGCCACATGGTCCTTGAGTTGGCCATCCCAGCCGAGGCACCAGCAGAGGCGCGCATCCAGAGGTTAGCAGCAGCGGTGCGCGCGGTGTGAGAAGAGATGGCTAAGGTTCAGCTGGAGCTAAACCTTCAGCTAGTAGAGCTACGGTTGAAGGCGCAACCTTCAACTCCTCCAAAGGTGAGGGAACAACGCACCAGTGCCATTACATCGGGGATGGAGGAGATCAGCAGTGCGGTAAAGGACTGCACAAAAATGTTGGAAGAGTCGTTGATCTGATAATCACCCTGTGAGTGACATCAGTTGAAGATTTATTAAACAAAAGGTATTATAGACTCATGTGCTAGTGTGTGTTCTGTGTTATTTGAGCAACAGATCGATCAGATTGCCAATACACAGACATTTAAATGGAAAGACAGCAAAGCAATACAGTAAGCAACACAAAGACACAAGAATTTTTAATAAGGAGTTCACCCTATTCTCCAGGGCTACGTCTCCGGTCCAACTTTCAATGGTGGCCTTGTTTCATTGTGTCTTTAAGTAGAGAATTATAATACAGGGACTTAATATGAGTTCTCCTGAAGCAGATTTTCTTGGCAAGGTGGTTCTTGGATTCCCCAAGCCACTCAGAGTACACAGACTCTTGTTCTTCCTACCAGCTCTGTGACCCTTGGTCTATAGTGGAAAGAGCCAACTGTGATGCTCAATCCGGACAAATTCATCTATGGGAAGGCTTGAATCTTCAAGCTCTCTGGTGCTCGATGCTGCCTGTGGTTAGCTCGGCCCTCTGTCTCCTTTGCTTGGCTTTACTGTTCTCTGTGTTCAATCCTCCTCTCAGGGTTCACTATTCATTATCTCTCTTGGTCTCTCCGACTTCTCCTCTATTCCTCTCTATTCCTCTTCATTCGAATATCTCTGTTCATGGCTTTAGCCATTCGATCCTCATGCCTGTTTGGTTCCTCTCCCGCCTGCGTCGATTCACCTTCTGCAGCTGCACTTGGAGTTCCCTGTTTGGTGTCAACATGAATGATCGGGAAGTGGCCATGTGTCTCCATCTAACTGGTGCCAGCATGCTTCGTCGATTCATTTCTTCCATTACGTCGTGTATGCGTTCTTTCTCCACCGTGGCGGTCGACGGATTCCAAATCCTTCTAAATCAAAGGTTAATTCCCTGTCGATTCTGCTTCTTTCTATAGGGTGCAATCTCAGCCGTCCGATCTGGGCTCCTCCAGATCCAACTTCATACGCACATCGAGCGCGGTGGACTTGCTCCACTAATAATGCGCAATCACGGTGGTTTTTCTCTCACCTCCACTGCCACGCATTGATCGTTGAGTGTGATCGTTCCGCTCTCTTCCAAAACCTCTTAACATTCAAGGGTGTCCCGGGGAAACCACTGGTTTTCCACAGCGCAGGTCCCGCCTTCTGTCCTTTAGCGCCTTTACCTTTTTCCATCCGCGGTCCTTCGGTCCCTCCATGCGACCGAGTGCTCGGATTTTCCATTTTAGCCCTTTTCGCGCAGCGATGAAATCGCGTCCTTTTCCTGATCCGGGGCTCCGAGGGGATATTTTGACCTCTTGCGCAGTCTCCATGGGCCTCGGTAAGTGCGCTTTGACTGAGGTCCTTGTCGTTCCACGTTGACAGCCATTGCCACTGGTTCAGGGCGTTTTCGATCGTTGTTTTTGGAATTTTCAAGGATTTGTTCAAGTCGATTTAGTCATGGTTCTTTGACTGTCGTTTATGGATCTGATTTGGATCAGTCGTTTGAGGTCCTCTCCAGTCTGCAGGAGGACCCGAACATACATCGCTTAGAAACAGAGACGCGTGAGATGTAGCAAAGATATGATAATATAAAAGGGACCGCGTAGATGGTGGCCCTTACAGAGAGGCTTGTGTGAATGAAACAGGCCAAAGTGCTTAAGGAGCAGGTCGACGCGGCATGACATAGAGAAGCGGTTTTGAAGGTGCGTTTCCAGCCTTGGATCGATGAGGCATTCGTCATTACAGCCTCAATCAAAGCCAAGCTTGCGTAGATGCAGGGAACACAGGAGCAGATACAAGGAAGTAGTTCAGATATAGCGGTCTCTTAATAGCACGTGCAAGAGGTACAGTAGGCAACTACTTAGTGCGTGCCGAGCTTGCAGCAGTTCGAAGAGAGTTGGGAGGTCTCCGCGCGAAGATCTCTGCACCGATAGAGTGACTCGAGGGCGAGTCACGATGTTTGTGTTGGGGGCCTGTTGGGCGCGGGATCCCCCAAGGCAAGTTTTGGGGCTTAAAGCCAATATTTTGACCATATCCGATGTAAAGACTCCATGTTTTACGAGTGCGGAGCGCGAAGATTGTAAATGAGTCATAGGGTTTTCCGCCCTCATTTTTGTAATGTAATGTCGGCTTTAGAGATCTACCCATGGTTCGCAAACCATGGGATTGTATAAATAGAGCAAGGTTTAAAGTTGTAAAAGGGAACCACCATGGAAGTCTGTAAGATCTAATGATGAAGAATTGAGTCTTAGTTGAAGCGTCGAGTCGTGTCTTTGGGTTGTAGAATAGGAGAAACCTCTGTCGCTGAGTGCACAGAGCCCTAGTAGTCCGCAACTGAGTGCGCGAACCCCTGCAGCTGAGTGCGCAGGGCGGGTTGAGTCTGTAATCTTTGGAGAAATAATAAAGAGAAGTTTTACATCATTTCTATGTATCTTTTACTGCTTTCTGCATTGAATGTATTGGGTATAAATTCCATTTCTGCTATTTATATGATGCGCGAACTTATATGAATGTGTTGATAAAGGGAATATAAGATAAAGTATCTGTTTACGTGAAGATAACTAACTGTATAAGAAGATAAGTAAGATCCATAGTGTAACTTGGGGAAATAGCATAGATCGCTACTTTAGCAGTACGAAAGCACCTCAGCCCCTGGTTAGGGCTACGCGAAGGCGATTATAACAGATCGTGAAGGCCTCACAGGTCATAAAAGTGTGTGAAGTGACCTACGCGAAGGTATTCACAGTTGGACTAAACTGACCCCTCAGACATCTTAAGGCTGCGGAAACTTGGTTCCAACATCCCCGCATACTACTTCGAGTGAGACCTCAGTCCGCGCTCCGCGAGCTATTACCGAAAGGGCCAGTGGTACATCGATTTGTTTGGCTAAATAACTCTGAACCTAGGTTAGGCCCCATCAAGCCAACACCAACTTTGTCTCCTATCCTCTCTCTCTCTCTCTCTCTCTCTCTTGTGCATGCTCACTCAGTATCTCCCAGTGTCTCCCTCTTCCTCTCTACCCCACAATACCCATTTCACCCAATCTCCCTTACGCTTCCTTCCTCACTATCCTACTTTTTTTCCCTCTTCACATCTCTCTCTTCCTCCTCTCTCCATCCCACTCTTATTTATACCCTTCTATCAACCATACTCGCTATTACTCTCCCTTGCTCTCTCTCTCACTACATATTACCCTCTCTCTTTCCCTGCATCTTTCTAGTTCCCCCTTACTTACTACCTTCTTTGTAAACCTTCCTGCCTTTCTTGACTCTCTTTTTCTCTCCCTTATTCCCTCCCTCACTACCAACCCTCTTCTCTCTTTATCTCTCTCTCCCAACCCTCACACTATATCTCTCTTTACCTCTCTCTCCGTCTCTCCCTTCCCCCTTCCTCTCTCTCTCTACCACTACCTCTCTCCTTCATTCCCTTTATCTCTCTCTCCTCTCTATCACACACTCTCATTGTCTTTTTCTCTCCCTCCCTACTCTCTCTCACATGCTCATTCTCTCTCTCCCCCATTGCCCCTCTTGTCAACTCTTCCTCTCCCTCCCTTCCCTGTCATTCCCCATTTTCTCAATTTACCTCTTTCTTTTCATACCTCTCTTAATCTACCCCTCACTTCCTCTCTCCATCTACTCATCTCTCCTTCACTATCCCTCTCACTCTTTTTCCACCTTCTTCTTCTCTCTTCCTCTATTTCTCTATCTCTCCCTCCACCTTCTTCTTCTCTCTTCCTCTATTTCTCTATCCCTCCCTCCCTTAGCTTCTGCTTTAGAATAAACCCTCTCCCACTCCCTCCCTTCCTACTTCTCAAATATTATAGGAAAAAAAAAAATACATTGCTTGCTCTTTTAAAGAACATGTGCAATTCAAATGTGCATGCACTTTCATAAACACACATGATTTCAAAATCATGCACATAGTTTTGAAAATGCACAAGCATTCGGTAAAGCATTCACGCACTTTTGAAAATGTGAGTGGATTCTCGAAAAATCCATTATAGAAAGTATGTGTGATGGTTCACGGACCAACGAGACTATAGGATAGGGAACACATATTTTTAAGCAGACAAACTCGTTCATGAAACACACTAGTTCATGAAAACCATCTTCGTGTGAGCACCCCCGCTTTGAATTGGCATGCTAGGAAATGATAAGAGGCTCAAGTTTGATTAAATTCAACGAATATGATAATTAAGGAATCTAAATGGCTTTGCTACGAAATATTAATGTTAAATTAATACTTTATTTTATGGCAATTTGGTTTTGATAATTTTGTAATGAACTTTAAAAGTTTTAGTTTTTTTCCGTATTTTTCAAGTTTTAAACCAAATAAATTGTTATTTTAGACTCTCAAAGCTATATTTTTTATATAATATAATATTCTCATATATGCGTGTACGCGCATGCCTTTAATTAATTTTGATATAAACCACAAATTTTCATGAGAATTATTTTCGTCTAAATTGTCACATAATCTTGATTCTTAGACACATTAATGAATTATAATACATTTTAATTTATTTTTATGGTTTAAATTTATTGTGATAAATAAATTTAAATTTTAAAATATCTGAACCACGGCACCGTGTTTAAGATACCTTTAATGTTGTCCTTATTTTTTAAGACTCTAAAGACTCACATTTATTCATCATTATAACAATCCATGTTGTAGATTGAATTGTATTTCTACAACATGGATTGTATTTCTTTTTGTAAGTCATATGTGGCCACTCTAGCTACACCATTCTTTCCATTCCTTCCATGTTAGGTTATTGCATAATATCTTATAACTCACAAAGATGCATCATGTCTCTAATTTTGTTCTCCATATAGAAAGATAAAAAAATATAGTATATTGTGTATTATTATACCTGCGGAAAGTAGCAGGTATATAGTGATCGATATCGCTTTGACTATGAATTAATTTCGTTTGAATTTTTAAATATCAATCGCTATTCAATACTTTAACCAAAGTTTTACGCAAAAAGTGAATTTTTAAAATCATTTAAATATTTTTCGATGGTTTTCATTGGCTATTCAGCTTTGGGGTCTTATTGCAGACGTCGAGCTTGCTTTTAAGCGAAGTTTTGCCTTTATCCAAAGTTTTTGGGGTATAATTGCAGATGCTGAGCTTATTTTTAACTGAATTTTTGCCTTTATCCAAAGTTTTTAAAAGCAAAGTTTATTGGTTTGTGTTTATCTACCATTTATAAAAACTGAAATTTATTGAGTTTGCATTTATCCAAAGCTTTTAAAAAGCCAAAGTCAAACTTTGTGTTTATCTCAAGGTTTTTAAAAACCAAAGTTTGAGTGTGTTTATCCAATAACCAAAGTAAACTTTCCTTATCATTGTTTCCAAAGTTTGAGTGGGTTTATCCAATAAACAAAGTAAACTTTCCTTATCATAGTTTAAACAGTTTAAACATATAGCACTGTGATATTTCCATTTGGCTCTTACGAAGGCCATTTATCAAACTATTCAAATATTTCCTTTAAAGCAATGTTAATCGGCAGGTATTTCGTTGCATCGCAGCCTTGTTGTTTTTCGTGAGTGATGGATTAAGAAAACTTAAAATACAAAGATGAGTAAGGTCTCTAATTTTGGTCTCCATATAGTAGGATAAAAAATATAGTACATTGTGTATTATTGTTTTGGGTGAGTGATGGATTAAGAAAACTTAAAATGCTTTAATTGAAATGCATTTAGTTTATGTCTATAGAATATACGTTTTTGTTTTTATATTGATAATTTTGATTTTAGAATTTTTTAAATTGATAGTAAATTTATTTTCTTTAACTTAGTTTTAATTTTTTGTTATATAAATTTTTAATATTTTTTATTTAATTAAAAATTAAATGATATAAATCTATGAAAAAGGAAAATAATGGTTAAATAAATTTTAGTTGTAAATTTGAATTTATTAAGTGCTTAGATGCATAGAATTATTTAAAGAGTAAATCTTTTTTAAAGTTCAAAACTTGAGGAAAGATTTACACTTTGAGAGATTTGATCTTTTAGACATTTGAAACATCTAAGGTTAAGATGGGTTTTCAGTTAATTTCGGTCATCGATGGTTACAAAAAATTTATAGATGATCCATGTCATGCATATAATATGATTAATATTAGTTTGATTACTTAAAGTGTACTCACTTGCCTTAATTAATTGAAAGTGCAAAGAGTATTATCCAAAAGGATTAATATCCATCCATCTTTTATTATTATTATTGTGACAATTTTAAGATGATCAAAGTTATATATATGTATACTTAAATATTAATTAGATGATTTGGAATTTATTCACTTTCCTCGATTGGTTGAAATATAAAGAGTATTGTCAAGAGATATCAATGTCAATATTTCTTCTTCAATTTTATATATAATGACACAATTCGCAGATGATTTAAATTATGTGTATGTGTGTGTGTGTGATCATTTTAATTTTACTTAGTATTTTCTGAATGTGTTGAGGACGTAAAGAATATTGTTCAGAACTATATATCAAAATTTAAATGAAGAAAATGTTGAATAGAAATAAAGTAATAATGTTTAATGATGAAAATTGTGAGTAATAAAATTGTAATAAATGCAAATAGTTTACATTATGATCAATTTCAATCTATGTTCATTTTATTTTCTTGTAGTGACACCTACTAAATTTTCCATCTTTCATATTAATCATATGAAAAGGGAAATTGAATTTGTGAACCATTTGAATCTTAACTTGAAATAATTACCCCGATTGGGGTGTGACGGGATGTGAGACCCCTGCGAGGATCTTTGTTATGATTAAACACGTGTGGAGCAAGGGAAGTGGGCAGACCACCCAACACAACGACATGCTCAAGGCAATTAAGGATCTGACAACCCGTAACCAAGTGGCAAAGCGGACCTCGAGTGTAGTAAATTGGGTATTACAATTGGTAAGTCTGGAATTTTGCATGCAAATGTTGTGGTTTCACCTTAGAAGATGTTGTGAGATGGTGAAGGTTGCTTGTGGGACTGGAGACCTACGGCACGGGCCGAGCACCTAGGTCAATGTCAACGATGCGACGATAAGGCAGGGCTACTAGTATGTATCTCATGCCTTCTTAGTTCATGAAATGGTGGTCTTGTTGCAAGGAACGAAGCCAGAATGATAGAGTTTGGTGATGGTAGTGCATGGGTTAGTTGGGATTGGGTTAAGTCTATCTTTGTTAGTGTCTAGAATGTTGATTTCAGTCTTTTATGGAAATCTATTGGCTCAGATGGGCATGTATGGGGAGTCAAGGCTTAGATTTAGTACTTTGTCTATAAATTTTGTTAACGTGTCCTTTAATTATAGGCTTCTGAGGCCTGGATGGGTCTAGGGTCAGTTAGAGAGTCTCACATCTTCTGGAAATATTCCGGCCTAGAGAGGCATGCATGGGGAGTCGGGGTCATCACCCAGCGTCTGGTCTGTAAATTCTTAGAAGGGTTCATTTAATTCTTGGCGTCAAAGGCTTGGATGGGCCTGGAGTTGTTTAGAGAGTTTGGGAGAAGTAATGCATCTAAGCCATTTGAAAGATATGGTGAAAATCGGGTCTTCTGCCAGCCCAAAGGCAAAGGCAGAAGGTTTCAGGGTTCTTTGTGTTTTAGTTCTTCAAAACAGGAAATGGGGAACTAAAATTTTCTCCCACAGGAAAGAGACGGACGGTAAAGCCCGCATTTGGCATTTGGATGGTAAATATTTTATTAAGCCATTTGTGTGCACTACCCTTTCAAGTCTGCCTAAATTGCAAACCCCTCCGGCTCCGCCACTGCTGGTTATCACTACGGTGAGGGCACGGGAGGTAGCGCAGTGATTGGGAGACCCAGTCTATGGCAACATGGTGAAGGAAAAGGCTGGTGCATGGTTGCGAGGGTGTCGTCATGACAACAATTAAAACAACATGAAAGGGAAAGTGTTGTTGGCTTCATCCAGTAAGCCCCAATGTAAAAGAGGAAGGAAAAATGGGGAGGAGAACATGCAAAATTTCATGCATGCTTACAGTGTTGGGTCTCTGACATAAGTGAAGTTAGTAATCTTGTCACGGGAGGTGGAATTGAATGCCAAGATGATAGCAGAACCAAGTCCAGCAAACGACTGGGAACCTTTGGTAATGGACCCTGGACACACCCTTGGAAGGTTGACTATGTTTAAATAGTTAGTCCAACTATATTAGGTAATGAAGAGCTTACTGGTGAGAGCCAGGTTAGAAACTGAGAACTTGGATGACCCTCCAACAAACCCAGAAATCTGAACCAAGCCTAAAGGATATTCAATGAGAAATACATGCATTACAGGTATAACAATACCATCAGAGTGTCATTCTTGTCTGAATGGAAAGATATCTACAAAGTCTGCAACGAAATGAAATGCTAGGGTTGAGTGGAAAGGACCTTGCCCCAGTAAAATGGTCTAATGACTGACTACTGGGAACTCATGATATTTCTGAAAGTTTCTAATGTGTTTTGTTTGTTTATGATCTTGTCAAATATCATTTGCATTGTGAGTAGTACATATAGATGGGTTACACATATGGTAGCCTATAAAGATTGGATGGACATATTCAAATTGTTTATGTTTTGGATGGCTTATGATGTCGATCGATGGCCAACATACCTAGTTTCCTTAGGGCATGTTGAGGCCACCAGACATATATTCTATAACCTTCTTTACATATGATTAATAGAAAGGCACTGCCAAGATTACACAATTTTTTTTTTGAAATAATTGAATAAATGTCATAATATCTCTCTTTCCTCCCAACATTAATAGTGTCTTTTTCGAATGTCAAATATTGTAACTTATGGATTGTTAACCCCCAAGAAAGTTTCAAAGGAAGTTTTTTTTTTATTATCTATTACAATAGGTGTAATATTAATTGTTTGAGAGAATGATTCATCCCATAGAACTCTCACGTAATTAACAAACCTTGATGAAAACATATGTGGGTGGTTCTCAGGGTAAAATTCCAGGGTTATACACAAAACCACGATTTATGAGTCTTGCATGAATCCATATGTTTGATGTATGCTTCACCATATATCCAACTATGATAAGTAACTCAAATTCCAAGTCTTCACAAACTTTCATGGATTACTTTCTTTTACTCTTTTTTTTTTTTCAAATTTTATCTATTATGACATTCTTTATTGATATGTTCCTTTCCGTTCATTTTCTCTATTCTTTATGCTCTTTAGTTTACAATCATTGTTCCTTTTTTTCGGATCATATACTCTTTTTCATTTAGAAATTTGTTCTTTCTATACTTGTTATCATTTAGATGCCATTTTCCATGGCTCTCTTTATCTCCCAACATTTTGTTTTCCATATTCTTGTCGCTGGTCAACTAGCATTGGAATCAACTAGCTTTTGTCATGCTTTTTGTTATTCACATTTCTTTTTTTCTTAATCCTCTTTCTATTCATCGCTGATTTCTTAAACTTTTCTCTTTGTCCCCTAACATTTTCACAAGTTTATTTTCATACCTTTTGAAAATATGAAACATCCATTTTGTAGTTATGACAAGAAATGGTATTTTGACTTACTATAATATTATTATAATTATACAAAGAAATTGGAAGAAAAAACGTTATGTACAGACTCACTCAAAACAATTTGTATATTACTCCCACAAAACCAAAATACAGGCCACATAAATAGTGCTCATGAGATCCAACAAATTTCAATCAAGGAGAATATTGTTGAGAAAATCTTTCAACAAATTCCAACAACCAACCAACCTAATCTATCAATTTACTAATGTAAGCATTATTTCCAAGCCCCCTCTTTAATGTTTACATTACATCATTACAAAGATTAATACAAAAATGAGAAATTACAATTCACATGTCACATTTGTCTAAATGGTCTTCCTCGACACTTATCCCCACTCTGAAGTCTCTTGAAAAACGCTCTTTTCACCACCACAATCTTTAAGCTTCCCATTCAACTCATTTAATACATAATCGCCTCTAACCATCTTTGATGAACTTTGTATAATTGACGCTTCTCGATCTCCCGAAGGACAATTTCGATATTGGACTCTATCCAAAAGTCAATTATGCCACTAGCCTTTCTAGACACATGGATCTCATGACATAACCTGTAACTAACGCTCTTAAAGCTCAAAACATAGCAAGACCCACCATCATATAACAAACTCACACATTCAAACTAGGGGTACGTTCTCCTAGCACAGTAGAACATTGAGAACCTATTATTTTAAATTGTGCTAATCTATTCAATAATTTGTCTTCATATACTAATTTTTTCACATAAAATAAATATGAAATATAAAATGATTGAAATAAATTGAATGCATAAAAACACCCAATCATGTGGAAAACAACGAACCTAGAAATCATCAACGCTAAAGCATATTTCCTCCCAAACGTGTAGATCTCCCAATCACTGTTGCAGATGGCCATGGAGCCCATAAAGCACCAGACAAGTGAATTTCTGCTTTTCTCTTACTTTATGAAGCCTCGATTTCATATTTCTCAGCATTGAAAAGACCGTCCTTTGCAGATCCCATGCATATAAATTTCTCGTTGTGATCTCTGTCTCATAGTCTTTCTAGTCTGGAAAAGATTTTATATTTGAAATTCCTCATCGATATTTGATCCGCGGCCTGGATATTTCTTGTTTCTTTGCGACTATCACACTTCTTATACACTCCCGAGTCTACCACGTCTTTAATCTACATTATTTCTAAAATGATACTAATGATGAGGGTGACAACGGTGCTTTCTATTGTGTGTGATATAAGGCATTCGATGGCCATCCCATATCTCTATGAAGCCCAAATTCAGGTGAATCAGAGCTGCAAATTTGTAGCTTCATAACCCATATTATCTCACTGCCATTTCCACCATTTAATTTGTGGAACATCTATACAGAGAGGAGAGGACACAATTAATGATGCCACCGCACTTTCTCTGAGCAGCACAAAGAAAATAAAAGATCAATAGTAGATTTGATGGCAGAGGGGCTCCAGTCTCCAGATCATTATATATGATCCTTCCTGTCACTGCGTCCTCTCGGTGTGAGTGTGATTTTGTCAAACGGAAACGATTGTGGCTTATCAACAAATCCAACGCACAAGCGCTGCAGTGCCAATCACTGGTGGCTCTTTTCTCTAGCGCATACAACAATACAATATTCGAAGCGACATTGAACACATGAATGCCCATTTTATTGTGCCAAACTAAATGTTGTTGGTCAAACTATAATAAGAAAAGGATCATAGCAACTCTTGCGCATTCATCCAGTCACTCTTCAGAATCAACAATGACACAAAACATAGTAGGAATGATCCACTGCAGAACCCGTGACGAATAGAGATCAAACAAATTTCGAAGCATTATGACGTAGGCAGGTCCAGAGTATCCATTTTGCATGCAACTGAGTCAACGTACACTGGCTTTCTCCTTCTCCAGGTGGCCTTTCTCACACGTACCGGCCACACAAGCGCATAGATCTACACAGGAAAATAAAATTCACAATAGAAGTAAACTTTCACACACTCTACAACTAAGCTATGTACAAAGATTTAGCTCTCATGCCTCTCACATTTTGCTAGCTTTCCCATAAGGGAATTAAGCCCCTTAAGCTCTCATAGAAGCTCTGATACTAACACATAAATTGGAAGAACAAACATTGTAGATAGATTCACTCAAAACAATTCGTATATTGCTCACAAAGCCTAATTACAAGCCACGTAAATAGGGCTCATGAGCTCTAACAAATTCCAATCAAGGAGAATATTGTTGAGAAAATATCTCAACAAATTCCGATAACCAACCAACCTATTCTATCAATTTACTAATGTAAACATTATTTCCAAATATTATGACCTTTTATATAAAAAATAAAAAAATTGGAATCAATGCAATCACACCAAATATAATGTTGAAACACTAAAAGAAAAACATGTATTTCATAAATATATAACAATATACAATTAAAGTAAACATAAAATTGATATACATTGAAATCAATAAATCATGTTAATTTAATCACACTGAAATTAATATATCTACTTCATCCTATATTAACTTACATGATATTTCATCTAATTTTTATTAGTCAAATCTCAACACTAAACTTGAACTAACTTATACATTAAAATAAATGCATCTTGAGTTGCTATTTGTTCTAACTTTCTATATTTATATGCTTCTTACCATTCAAAATTTTATTAGTGTGCACTTGTTTTATAATTATCATTTATTTTAATTTTTTTTTGTCAATATGTTATTTTTCGTTCCACATTATTTTTTGATATTCCTCTAATTAATCATTAACGTTAACATTAATCATATTTTTTTATCGCTCTTTTTTCTTCACTTTTACATTTTTTTTTTAATCTTCTTTTTATTAATCACTTATTTTTATAAATCCTTTCTTTAATTCCTATTTAACACCTAACATGTTTATCTATTTGTGACTTTGCATTCTCAACATACTATCCATTTGGTAATGATAGGATGACATGGTAACCTAAACAACTGTATCACGATTATTATTGTACCCCTATACCAAGGATTTTTTTTGAAAAGAATGCAATGAAAATAAAATTTAATGATGAAGTAATTAAATTAATACATATAATTTATACAAAATACCACAATAAACAATTAAATCAACCTAAAACTGACCTACATGGAAATCAATGTATTTCATTAATCAAATCACACTGAAGTTCGTGCATCGAGATGAACTCGTATAAACTTAAATGATATATCACCCTATTTTAGTCAATAAAATATCTATATAGAGATTAGAAATTGACATGCACTAAAATGAATACATCCAAATAATATAATTATACGGAAACAAGTTAAAATATTTTCCAATTCGGTATCCTTCTCAAATATCTTTCAACTGCAATGTCAATCCTCTCCATGAAGTTCCTTTCCCCTTAAAACATATGATAACAACTCCTTTAAATATTTTGCAACTCTCTATCCTTAAAATAATTTGTAATTTTATATATTCTTCCACGTGTAAAGTCAATCCTCTCTATGGAGAACCTTTCCTCCCACCTGCAACTTCTTTCCGTCTTACATGCACTTCTGTTTTATCGGAGAATTGTTTCTCTTCCCTTTTGGAATTCAATTAAACGAAATATGGTTTTTCTTATTATACTCACAAAGTTAGATTATGGACACATATTTCAGGGAATTGTTTAATGACTCTTATTTGACAATTCCACTAATAGCTAATCTCTATAAACATTATAATAGTAAAGTATTTAAATTTTATTTTGTACATTGAATTTTTTATAAACATTAATTGCATGTATACATTAGTTGTTTTTTATTATAATATAGTTAATTCTATCTCAAAAATATTCAAGATAATTAATTTAAAGAAAACTTTAGACATTACACGTTTATATTGTGATTATTATTTTTGTTTTGGGCCATGGATGTAAGCCATAGGGGTATATTTAGCATTTTTTATTTTCTATACACATGGATATTAGAATACTAAAACATAAATTATTTTAAGAAAAATCCGCAAAAATTATATATTTTTACACCGTTTGTGTTTGAAATTGATTTTTTAAACTAGGATCAACACTAAACACTAAAATAGTGATATTTAAAAATCAACATCCTAGCCATACACTTAATTTTTTTCTCAAACTAGAATCACAATTAAGGAATTTAGACTTCTGTGATCCATAACATTGTCATTAGAAATCTTCGGCAAAATCACATAATCAACCTTTTGTCGACGCGTTTCGAACCAACCAGTGTGGTTATTATTCAATTTTTTAAATAATAAATTATAATAAATCATTTAACCATTTATACTATAGATTCTATTAATAGAAATAATATTAATAATATATCTATTTATTTTAAATTAACAAATGAATTCCTTTTTTACCAATTTTTAGAAAAATATTAATTAACTTTTTTAGTGATTTGCCCAGGTTCTTTAGGTCAAATTAGCCCTTAGAATTTTAGCCGTTGGAGTCTCTGCACACTATATTTAATCGAGCTAGCCAGATTGGTTCTTCAACTTGTCCTGACGATGAACCACACTGGTTGGTTCGAAAGGCGTCGACAAAAGGTAGAATCACAATTTCAAAGTCAAGATTCTAATCAAAACCTATGCACAAGAAGAATTTTGATTAGGGAATCATGAATTAATCCTAGCCTTAGTGGCTAGAAATATGCTCACAAACCAGTTTGCATAACTCTTAAAACTGTGTTACAAAGGAGAATCTTTTTTTAGTGAATCGAATTCCTTTTTTGGTCATCGGTACTTTGAATTGAATGGATAGTTAATATTTTTTGATACGTGAGAGTATAAATTTTGGGTTAACATTTGGTTTATATTTAAAAATAATAATTTAATGTTATTTTATAAAATTAGAAATTAGCATGTAAATTAAAATTACTGTAGTGAAATTAATTTATCTTTAGTTATTATTAATTTATTTTTTATTTAGAATTTTGTTTTTTTATAGACGTTATTGTTCAATTTTCATTTTTTATATGTTATTTTTTATTTAGAATTTTGTTTTTTTATACACGTCATTGTTCAATTGTCATTTTTTTTTAATGATTATTTCATTATTGTGCTCTATGTTACTCGACATTTTGTTGTTTTTACAGTTAGTTGATTGATACAATTATCAATTATACTTTTCATTGGGCTATTTTATTTTCACTTTTCTACATTTTTTAATCTTCTTTGTGTTGGTCATTGACATGCACATTGAAACTAATATATATTTAATTGTCATTCAATGTGTATTTGTTTTTTTATATTCTTTTTGTCATTGAAATTTTTATTATTTTTTACCTGTTATTATTGTTGTAATGACCCCGGTAACCTGTAATTCTAGATAATTACTGTGGCAAAAACAATATGAGTAATAACTTATTATTATTAAAAGACATTGTTATTTTTTGAAAGTGAATATAATGGACTATTTTGCACATGTGTATGGATGAAATGCTGGCAGCCTTCAAAAGGAGGATTTTCTATTAAAAGAAAAATAAATCAGTTATGAAACTGAAAAACAACTGCCTCTCACCCAAGGAAAAGTCCTGGGAGGAAAACCTCTGGGCTGTTGATGAACAGGCAGAGGAAAGTTTCCAGAGAGAGAGAGCAAGTGGAAAAGTGGGTTAAGTCTGGTTGTGATCAGATAACCCAGCACAGTGGTGCATGAGTCTTGTTGAGGGCTGCAGGCCTGCAAGACGGCTCGGGGGGAGAGTCCAGTGCAGTGGATCTCAAGGTTGGGAGGTTAAGAGCAGAAACATTGTAGGTGACTTTTGAAAGTAAGGACTTCAGTAGCAGGAATAACCAGGTACGCTTCCTCTAGTTGGTTAAAGAAAAAGCATAGGTATTTAAGAGTACAAGAAGATACAGTAGTTGTATTATTTCTTTAAGTTATTGTGGTATGATAGATAGGATAAAATTACAGTTTCTTTTCCAAGAAACTGTGATGGAAGGTGTGACTGTGTCACATCTGTAGAATGTATTCATTTAAGCTCGCACAGTTACAATGTGCTTAGCTTGGAGCCAACTAAGAACTGTGGAAATGGTAAGAGGGAACAATACCATTTAACAGTAGGAACAATCAGAGAAATAAACTAAACAGAAAACCTTAATGTTCCAGGAATTTGGAGAGTAAAGATTTGGGAAACCGGAAAGGCTGAGCTGGCTATAAATATTATACAGACACAGAATCTGAGTTTGTATGTAAATAGTATTAATGCATAAGTCAAAACTATAGTTACGAATTTAACCATGTGCAACTGTTCTTTAAATTAATGCTGTGTAAGCCGAACGAGATAGTGTAAATGAAACGTTTATTCGAGAACGTTACGGTATTAACAGTGCCGTGTGAACATGATATATTAAATAAACCAACAACCCAGGAGCTGTACTATCATTTCAACCAATAGCTGTATAGCGGAACGTGGACACGGACAGCAGTGATATAAAGAGAAGCATTATAAAGCTTAAACATTGACGCACGTCAAACCCTAACCTCAGAGCTTGGAACCGGTTACATTCATAGGAACAAGCTAAATTAACTGAGCATGTTGTACAGGAATCAAGATATAACATCGAACAAAAAACGTTAAGTAAGCACCTCGTCAAATAATAGCCATATAACCCTGCTAGTTGAGTTATGGCAAAGACTGTGCGCGGAGGGGTAAACCCTACATTCATAATACGAATGCAGGACAACCCTTGTCGCCGTATGAAAATGCATATAAGAATTTGAACCGAACTGTAGAAAATCAAGTACAAATAAACCTTACGGAACTAAGTCATAATAACCTTATTGCAATAGAAATGCCATAACTGTAAACGTTATCGAGTATTGGAAAAGAGCGGCAGCGAATACACAGAACATTGAACTTAATCATAGTAACCCTAATGCAAAGGAATATTATAACTGTAAATTTGTCGAGTATGAACGACAAACTTTCATATACACCAGAACGAAGATTTAAATGTCCATTAACAGATATGGATATGTATATATTCAGGAAACAGAGTCATTAAGAAACTGTAATAAAGTATTACATTAGCCATGAAGAAGTCCAGGCCGGACAAACAGAGGGGAGCCGCAGGTATTAACATGGCAAACGTTCTTAAACTCATACATAACCTTACAAATCCATCAACAGCTCGAAAGAGCTTTCAAACGAACAGACAATGTCAGATGAATCTGAAACCCTAGCTAGTTACATACATAAAACGTAAGGCGTGGAAGCCATGAACCCTCATGCTGGATAGACCGCCAAATGAGGCCACCAGATTTAAAGTGCATAAGGGTTTTGAGCACGGTAATAACCTGAGACAATAGGCAGAAACAAGCCCTGTCTCAGCTGCATTCACCTTTCATCAAATCATGAAATTTACCATGAGAAGAAACTGTAAGCGGATAGGCATACCTTAGGATCTGTAGCAGCCAAACCCTCTGGCTCGCTGTGGAGGATAAATCGTGGACAGCGACGGATTTGTAACTATCTGTAAGCAGCAACAACCATAGTCAGGGTACCGACGATTACAAGAATACCAATAAACTGGAAGCTAACTGAAATGTAACATTTAAAGAGTACGCGGATCGAACCTGAGGCTGGTAGGAGGAAATGAGCAGGAGAGATTGCAGAGGGTTCTGTCGAAGAGCTCAGCTGTTGCTGAGTGAGCAAATGAACCAACGATGAATCCGCTGAACAAATATATACCATGACAAACCCTAAAACGAGCTGGGCCGTCCGATAAGGGAGAGCAATCTCCATCGTTGAATTAGGCGGGAGGCCTGGTGCCAAACCCCAGAACAGGTCAGCTCACCACCAGTCACATGGGCAGCACGTGATGCTGGGCCATCTGGCCACGGAAGCTGTGAGCTGGCTCCACAGTACTGCCATTTGGTGTTAACTTTGTACCAAAACATTAAAGCGAATCAAGCCAACTTATGTCAAACAAAATAACAAGCATCGGTAATGCGGAACTTAATCGAGGGAAGGGTTAAGTTATATATGATGCCGCAACATGAATTAACCAGTTATTAAATCAATTAACATATGCTTAAGGGGGTTACATTGTGAAAAGGGGAGTTACGTTGTAAGAGTGGTGACGGGTCCACATAAGGTTAGGAGTATAGTAGTGTAGGGTGTGGGTAACGGGTAAGTTACCACACTCTATATATATATAAAAAAAAATTTATTTACTGTTTTGACTTGAATTATGATGAGATCGTGACAATGTGGTATCAGAGCAGAGGTTTCAAAACTGTGGCCTCTGGAACAACAAAGATCATCTTATAATGTATATATAGAGACAATGCAACTAATTGCCTTTCTTGTGTATCACCAGGAGAACCATACAGAGACAGCTATCTGTTAACAGTTAATAGTAAGATGGAGGAAATGCCGGGAGCTGGCGGCAACCCTCAAGAAAATGCAGGGCTGTGGGTACAACTTGGTGCTGAGACGCGCAGTACCAATCTGGCGATACTGCAAACTGTTCAGGAGCTGAAAGGTGAGATGGCGCGTTTACGAGAGGACAATGCGCGACTAACAATGGAACAAGAAAGAATACTTAAAAGCTTGTCAGATAAACAAAATCCACCCTTAGCTAGCCCGAGTGCAGAACAGCAAAGGGGCACTAAGGAACGGAATTATGCACCTGAGCTTTCAGAAGAACAGGAAGACCATTCTGATAATGTGCAAGAGCAGCAAACCTCCAAGCGACAGAAAATGGAATTACAGGGAGAATTTCGAAAAATCAAACCTCCACTTTTCGATGGAGAGCAGGAAGAAGCAGCAGAAGCCTGGTTGATTAATATTAATAAATATTTCCAACTTTATGAATATGATCAAAATCTGAAGGCGCGACTGGCTATTTTCCAGTTGCAGGGCAAAGCCACCTTGTGGTGGGAAGAGATTAAAATTGTGAAGGGAGTAAGTGAACAAAGCATAACCTGGGAAAAATTTCAGAAATATTTTAAGGAGAGGTATTTAACTGAGCGCTTTTATGATGAGAAGGCGCGAGAATTCCACGACTTACGGCTAGGACAGCAGTCCATGGACGAATTCATAAATCGCTTCACTTCTCTGCTTCGTTATGTGCCATACATAAAAGAGGAGAAGGCCAAGGTGCAGAGGTTCGTGAGTAGCCTACTAGCTTATATAAGGGAACGGATTGAGTTTGACAATCCGCGAACTATGGATGAGGCAATTTGGAAGGCCAAAATTTGCTACCAGCAGAACAAACAAAAGGGAGAAATTCCAAACAAGAAATGGAATGAAAGAAAAGGTAGCAGAAGTGCTGGAAACAACAAAGGCAGCCGTGGAAATGGTGGTAAAGGAGCTGGAAAGGGGCAGTTTAACAGAAGCACAAACAAGAGTACCTTCCGGGCTAAGCCAAGCGAGAGCAGGATCAGCGAACCACCTGCTAGATCGGAAGTTGAGGGAACCAGACCTCCAGTTCAGTGCTGGGTGTGTGAAGGACCGCACTACGCTAGAAATTGTCCACAGCGAAAAAGAACTGATCAAATATCTCAAGTCCATGAAGCCTCAACTGTTGGGGATGTGGCACGCAGCGTACCAAGGATCAATGCAGCATTAGAGGACCGGCAGGCGGAATACCAACCTTCCATGGTGGAATTCGAAGGTAAGATTTCAAACCTTTCTGTAGCTGTACTTATTGATCCAGGAGCTACTTTAAGTTATGTTAGTCCAAAAGTAGTGGAACACTGTAAGCTACCACCAGAAAAGTTTAAAAACCCATGGTTGGTCCAGTTAGCTACGGGAGCCAAAAGGCGAGTTTTAGCTAAAGTTAATAACTGTTCTTTCAGTATAGCTGGACAGCCCATATCGGCAGACCTGAATGTACTTCCGTTAGGCTCTTATGACATTCTTATTGGTATGGATTGGCTGGAAAAGCACTGGTCGTTGGTGAATTGCAAAACCAAGACCATATACTACAAGGATGATTTGGGGCAGCAGCAGGAATTGCAGGGCATTAAACATCCTGTTCAGATTCGACCCATCACTGCAACTCAGTTAGCTAAATGTATGAGAAAGAAATGTCAGATCTATGCCATACAAGTTGGCTATGCGAACCAGAAAGATAATATGTCTGCATTAGACGATATTCCAGTGGTACAGGAATTTACAGATGTATTTCCTGAAGAGGTACCGAGTTTGCCTCCAAGAAGGGACATAGACTTCACTATAGAGTTAATACCGGGGGCGGCACCGGTATCGCGAGCACCGTACCGGATGAGCATACCAGAGTTAACGGAGTTGAAAATGCAGCTCCAAGAGCTGTTGGAGAAACAGTAAATTCGACCCAGTGTGTCACCCTGGGGAGCTCCAGTATTGTTCGTGAAGAAGAAGGATGGAACCCTTCGCATGTGCATAGATTACCGGCAGCTGAATAAGCTCACGGTCAAAAACAAGTACCCTTTACCCAGAATAGATGAACTCTTTGATCAAGTGAAAGGGGCAAAAGTGTTTTCCAAAATTGATCTGCGATCTGGTTATCATCAGATCAGGATTAAGGATGAGGACATTGCCAAAACTGCTTTCCGGACACGCTATGGGCACTACGAATTTGTAGTGCTACCTTTTGGTTTGACCAATGCACCTGCCACTTTTATGTGCATGATGAATAACGTGTTTCACAGGTTTTTGGACAAGTTTGTACTGATATTCATTGACGACATATTGATATATTCTCGTTCCCAACAGGAACATGAGGAGCATCTTAGATTGGTATTACAAACTCTTCGGGAGCATCAGCTATATGCTAAGTTTAGCAAATGCGATTTCTTCAAAGAGGAAATTCAGTATTTGGGCCATGTGATTACGAAAGAGGGAATTGCAGTTGACCCCGAGAAGATAAAATCTATTATGGAATGGCCTATACCCAAAGACGTTGCTGATATCAGATCCTTTATGGGGTTAGCTGGTTATTACCGGAGGTTTGTGGAAGGCTTTTCTAGGATAGCCTATCCTATCACCTCATTGCAAAAGAAAGGAAAGATATTCAGATGGACAGCAGAGTGTCAACAGAGTTTTGATCGCTTGAAACACCTCCTCACCACTGCACCCATCCTGAGGATCGCTGATCCTAATAAGGATTATGTGGTGTGCACCGATGCAAGCAAGGAGGGCGTAGGAGGAGTACTAATGCAGGAAGGAAAAGTAATAGCATATGAATCAAGGAAACTAAAAGAGCATGAACAGAGATACTCTGCTTACGATTTAGAGTTAACTGCTGTGATTCACGCACTAAAGATGTGGCGACATTACCTTCTTGGAAAGAAATTTCTGTTGTTAACAGATCATCACAGTTTGACGCATTATTTCAGCCAACCTACATTAAATGCGAGGCAAGGCCGTTGGGCAGATTTTCTAAGTGGGTTTGACTTTGAAATAAAGCATTTAAAGGGCAAAGAAAATCGGGTGGCAGATGCCTTAAGTCGAAAGGTACATTGCTTATGTGAACTTTCAGCCAGCAGGTGGCGGAGTTCGCTGGTTGAACAAATAAAAACAGCAGCCAGTGACGACTCTGAATATCAGCATTTAAAACAACAGGTACAACAATCTGATAATGGAAAGTTACAGCAAGGGTACACATTAGATAATGCTGGATTGCTGTATTTTAATAAAAGAATGTATGTACCTGATTCAAATGACCTTAAGAAGCTGATTTTAGATGAGTTCCACATCAGCCACTACACTGGCCACCCAGGGTACCAAGAGATGGTCACGGCACTCAAGAAAGAGTATTTCTGGCCAGGAATGAAGAAGCAGGTGGTGGAATACTTGGCAAGATGTTTGGAATGCCAGCAAATTAAGGCTGAGCATCAACACCCAGCGGGACTGTTGTAGCCTTTGCCTATTCCGGAATGGAAATGGGAAACCATTTCCATGGATTTTGTAACCGGGTTACCACGAACAAAGAAGGGCAATGATTCTATTATGGTCGTGGTTGATAAATTGAGTAAAGCAGCACACTTCATACCTGTGCAGTCCACTTACAAGGCGGTACAAATCGCGCATCTCTTTATGCAAAATGTGTTCCGTTTGCATGGAATGCCAAAGGTAATCATATTAGACCGTGATGTGAAATTCACTTCCACCTTCTGGAGAACATTGTTTGCCGAGTTGGGCACTCGGTTGAATTTTAGCACGGCTTATCACCCACAGACCGATGGTCAAACTGAGCGAGTCAATCAGGTATTGGAAGACATGTTGAGGGCGAATGTGATGCTAAAGCCTGGTCAATGGGAAGAGTATTTGCATCTGGTCGAATTTGACTACAATAATGGGTATCATACTTCAACCCAGCTAAGTCCCTTTGAGGTTCTGTATGGGCGAAAGTGCCGCACACCCTCAAGTTGGAGTGGACTGGAGGATAAGCTGAGTTTGGGTCCGGAAATGTTAAAAGATATGGAAGATATGGTGAAGAGAGTGCGAGCAAACTTAAAGGCTGCACAAGACAGACAGAAAAGTTTCGCAGACAGGAAAAGAAGATTTACAGAATACAATGTGGGTGACCATGTGTTTGTAAGGATTCAAACCAGAAGGAGCACACTGCAGTGGAGTGGGTGCGCCAAACTGGCTCCTCGATACTTTGGACCGTTTCAGATCTTAGCTAGAGTGGGGCCTGTGGCCTACCAACTTGCTTTGCCCAGTCATATTAAGATTCACAATGTGTTCCATGTTTCTGTCCTAAAGAAATATGTGTATGACCCTAAACATGTTATTCAATGGCAAGATGTGCGGGTAAGAATTGATCCGGTTGTTTCGATTATGCAGCTATGTTCAATAGGAAATTGATTATGTACTGGTTGTTTGCAGGTCGAACCGGAAGGCGAGGTCCTGGTCGAACCACAGAGCATTCTCGACCGGAGAGAAGTGCGGCTGCGGAAACGGGTTATTACCCAAATTAAGGTGTTGTGGCAGCACTATGGCCCTGAGGAGGCTACATGGGAAGACGAGGAACCTTTCAGAAAGGCTTACCCGAATTTATTTAATGAGAATGGACATCGGGACGATGTCCAATCCCAGGGGGGGAAGATGTAATGACCCCGGTAACCTGTAATTCTAGATAATTACTGTGGTAAAAACAATATGAGTAATAACTTATTATTATTAAAAGACATTGTTATTTTTTGAAAGTGAATATAATGGACTATTTTGCACATGTGTATGGATGAAATGCTGGCAGCCTCCAAAAGGAGGATTTTCTATTAAAAGAAAAATAAATCAGTTATGAAACTGAAAAACAACTGCCTCTCACCCAAGGAAAAGTCCTGGGAGGAAAACCTCTGGGCTGTTGATGAACAGGCAGAGGAAAGTTTCCAGAGAGAGAGAGCAAGTGGAAAAGTGGGTTAAGTCTGTTTGTGATCAGATAACCCAGCACAGTGGTGCATGAGTCTTGTTGAGGGCTGCAGGCCTGCAAGACGGCTCGGGGGGAGAGTCCAGTGCAGTGGATCTCAAGGTTGGGAGGTTAAGAGCAGAAACATTGCAGGTGACTTTTGAAAGTAAGGACTTCAGTAGCAGGAATAACCAGGTACGCTTCCTCTAGTTGGTTAAAGAAAAAGCACAGGTATTTAAGAGTACAAGAAGATACAGTAGTTGTATTATTTCTTTAAGTTATTGTGGTATGATAGATAGGATAAAATTACAGTTTCTTTTCCAAGAAACTGTGATGGAAGGTGTGACTGTGTCACATCTGTAGAATGTATTCATTTAAGCTCGCACAGTTACAATGTGCTCAGCTTGGAGCCAACTAAGAACTGTGGAAATGGTAAGAGGGAACAGTACCATTTAACAGTAGGAACAATCAGAGAAATAAACTAAACAGAAAACCTTAATGTTCCAGGAATTTGGAGAGTAAAGATTTGGGAAACCGGAAAGGCCGAGCTGGCTATAAATATTATACAGACACAGAATCTGAGTTTGTATGTAAACAGTATTAATGCATAAGTCAAAACTATAGTTACGAATTTAACCATGTGCAACTGTTCTTTAAATTAATGCTGTGTAAGCCGAACGAGATAGTGTAAATGAAACGTTTATTCGAGAACGTTACGGTATTAACAGTGCCGTGTGAACATGATATATTAAATAAACCAAAAACCAGGAGCTGTACTATCATTTCAACCAATAGCTGTATAGCGGAACGTGGACACGGACAGCAGTGATATAAAGAGAAGCATTATAAAGCTTAAACATTGACGCACGTCAAACCCTAACCTCAGAGCTTGGAACCGGTTACATTCATAGGAACAAGCTAAATTAACTGAGCATGTTGTACAGGAATCAAGATATAACATCGAACAAAAAACGTTAAGTAAGCACCTCGTCAAATAATAGCCATATAACCCTGCTAGTTGAGTTATGGCAAAGACTGTGCGCGGAGGGGTAAACCCTACATTCATAATACGAATGCAGGACAACCCTTGTCGCCGTATGAAAATGCATATAAGAATTTGAACCGAACTGTAGAAAATCAAGTACAAATAAACCTTACGGAACTAAGTCATAATAACCTTATTGCAATAGAAATGCCATAACTGTAAACGTTATCGAGTATTGGAAAAGAGCGGCAGCGAATACACAGAACATTGAACTTAATCATAGTAACCCTAATGCAAAGGAATATTATAACTGTAAATTTGTCGAGTATGAACGACAAACTTTCATATACACCAGAACGAAGATTTAAATGTCCATTAATAGATATGGATATGTATATATTCAGGAAACAGAGTCATTAAGAAACTGTAATAAAGTATTACATTAGCCATGAAGAAGTCCAGGCCGGACAAACAGAGGGGAGCCGCAGGTATTAACATGGCAAACGTTCTTAAACTCATACATAACCTTACAAATTCATCAACAGCTCGAAAGAGCTTTCAAACGAACAGACAATGTCAGATGAATCTGAAACCCTAGCTAGTTACATACATAAAACGTAAGGCGTGGAAGCCATGAACCCTCATGCTGGATAGACCGCCAAATGAGGCCACCAGATTTAAAGTGCATAAGGGTTTTGAGCACGGTAATAACCTGAGACAATAGGCAGAAACAAGCCCTGTCTCAGCTGCATTCACCTTTCATCAAATCATGAAATTTACCATGAGAAGAAACTGTAAGCGGATAGGCATACCTTAGGATCTGTAGCAGCCAAACCCTCTGGCTCGCTGTGGAGGATAAATCGTGGACAGCGACGGATTTGTAACTATCTGTAAGCAGCAACAACCATAGTCAGGGTACCGACGATTACAGGAATACCAATAAACTGGAAGCTAACTGAAATGTAACATTTAAAGAGTACGCGGATCGAACTTGAGGCTGGTAGGAGGAAATGAGCAGGAGAGATTGCAGAGGGTTCTGTCGAAGAGCTCAGCTGTTGCTGAGTGAGCAAATGAACCAACGATGAATCCACTGAACAAATATATACCATGACAAACCCTAAAACGAGCTGGGCCGTCCGATAAGGGAGAGCAATCTCCATCGTTGAATTAGGCGGGAGGCCTGGCGCCAAACCCCAGAACAGGTCAGCTCACCACCAGTCACATGGGCAGCACGTGATGCTGGGCCATCTGGCCACGGAAGCTGTGAGCTGGCTCCACAGTACTGCCATTTGGCGTTAACTTTGTACCAAAACATTAAAGCGAATCAAGCCAACTTATGTCAAACAAAATAACAAGCATCGGTAATGCGGAACTTAATCGAGGGAAGGGTTAAGTTATATATGATGCCGCAACATGAATTAACCAGTTATTAAATCAATTAACATATGCTTAAGGGGGTTACATTGTGAAAAGGGGAGTTACGTTGTAAGAGTGGTGACGGGTCCACATAAGGTTAGGAGTATAGTAGTGTAGGGTGTGGGTAACGGGTAAGTTACCATACTCTATATATATATATAAAAAAATTTATTTACTGTTTTGACTTGAATTATGATGAGATCGTGACAATTGTTCAGCTGATATATATTTAATTGTCATTCAATGTGTATTTGTTTTTTTATATTCTTTTTGTCATTTAAATTTTTATTATTTTTTACCTATTATTGTTCAGCTGTCATTTATTGTGATTTTTCGATGTGATCTTCATTGCTTAGCATTTTGTTTTCTATGTTCTTATAATTAGTCAATTGACACTATGATAAATTGTATTTTTTATTGTGCTTTATATTCTTCACTTTTCTACTTTTTTGGATCTTTCTTTTATTTCTTACTTATTTGTTATAACATTTATTTTTGTTACATGAAATGTCCACATGTTTGTCTTCTTACATCCTCAACATGCATATTATCCATTTCATAATAGAGGACGTTATACCTTGAACTATTATAACATGATTACTAGTATAGACTGTAGGGAGGAAAATAAATATTGAAATTGATGAAATGAATACATCTAGTTAATATAATTACATGAAAACAACTTCGTTTAATATTAATGCAAAAAAACTGCATCTTTTCGAATTCTGCTTGGACCTGTGAGTTATGGACCCACATATATATCTTTAATGAAGTGAAGTTGCACTCGTTACAGAAATTCCGAAATTAAACAATTAAACCCCTGTTTAATTAAACTATTAGATCCAATCTCTTTTGCGGATCCCAAATTAATTAAACTCCAGTTCAAACCTTCTCGTGCTTGTTTTCTAAATTAACCAGCACGCATCTTTTGGACCGATATCCCTTGGATCTCATCCCTTCTTAACGAATGGCTTTGATCGATCCAGAACTCAATTGGATTAAATCACAATCCATAAACTATCGCGTCCGAAATCGAGATTAAACTATGTGCATGTTCTGATGCAATTACGTCAGATCTGACCCCTTCAAACAGACGGTCATGATTAAATGAGCTATTAACTCAGTTCTATAATTTATCGGATCCAGTTTTGGAATTAACCTCTGCGCTTATTGGCACACGATAGTCGTTAGATCTATTGGATCTGTCCAGTCGGACGATTCACAATGATCTCACGTTCTCCATCAGAAAACTGCATTCTCCACTTCTGCTATGTTTAGACTGTCACTATTATCCCTTTGTAGCTTAATCAATAAACAGTCTACTTCTACTCACTGTTAACCGATGTCAGAACTCAAGGTATCAGCCGATACAATTAAGGGTTCACAATAGACTTGCGGTCCAATTCCAAGGAAAAATATGGTGCAGGAAGGTTTTAGTCTTCCACAGTTAATTGCCCAGAGTATTCCAATACTTCAAGCTCATTATACCAAAGAAAACTAAGCTTTCAACTTGTAAATCAATTAACTTCAATTATTTCAAAGGGAGAATAAAACTATCCTGGGTTTGACCATTCGTGCTCATAAATTAGAGAGGTATAGAAAGATACCAAATTTTACATTCAATCCATTAATAATTCGGAAATCTACATAAGCACACATACACGATTTTCTTGACAAACTCTGCCAAATTTTAATTTATAATAACACAAGAAACTTACATAATTCATAGGCCTGATATGCAATCAAATGACCTTCATCATATCCCTCTTACACACACCTCTACTCTCTAACCTCTAGCTCCCCTCTAACCTCTAGCTCTCTCTCACCTTTAATTATTCAAAAGATCACAATTTATACAAATATGGTTTCATGAACCAATTTAGTTCAGATCTAGCAATCTCTCACTTTCTCCTAAAGTATTTCTTCAACTCCACTCTTTTCTCAAAGAAAATCCCAAACTAATCATTTAAATCCCTCAAATCCTCACTCTTCCTAGGATTGCTCAACTATCTCTAAGATCTCTACATTCACAACATATTCTCCATAAATAAATTTACAATTAAAATTTCCTCAAACTCAACTAAACTTAGGAAAATAAATAAAATGATTAAGGGAACACACTCCCTTTAGTAAATGTGAAATAAGACTCATGGGTCTTATAAGCTTTGACGGATGCTCCTGCATCAGAGTCCCTGAGTTGAAATAATTCATGGACTCCTGTTCATGAGTCACCCAACTGCTCCTGTTGCAAACTTCGTCATATTTCATCTTCCAACTGGCTGTCTGACCTCTTTCAATTGCAGGTGCATTTACTGCCTTCTCTCTTTCTCCTGGATGCCAAACCTTACTTCGTAACTTGCCATCTCTTTCATCATGCTGCTGCTCCATTTTTTCTGCCACTGTTGCTTTAGTCCTTCTAGGTTTCCAAATCTTATGTTGCTGTTGTCCTCTCTCTTTGCTGATGCAGATTTCTTTTGTTAATTTCCCTTCTTTGCTGGTTCTCTTCTTGACTGACTTCTTCATCCATAATTTCTCGATTTTCTCTTTACACTTTGCAACCTTTCTGAAACACATGGACCTTAGTTGAACTCCACTATCAACCAACTATTGTTCATTCTCTTTTGCCATAGAAATTATGAAATTTCTGTCCAATTTTACTTCACCTCTTTCATTTACAGCCTGTTGGTTGCACTTTACAGCTTCCCCTTCATTGCTATGAAAGACAATCATTTCCTCTATATCATTAGGTTCACTTAATAACTTTTCCATCAAATTAAATCTTCCTTCATATTCAATAAGCATGTCATTTACATATGGCTCCTCTTTCTTGTATAAAACATAATTTCCATCACAATTGTCAAATTTAAAATTACTATGCTTTCCCTTCTCAACAGAGAATTCTGTCATCAAGTCCTTATGCTGATTTTCTACAATATTTATGAAACCGTCAGAAAATTTTATTTTAGCACTTTCCTCTACATTACGCGGTGTTCCTTGTTTTGATACAAGACTATCATTCAACAATTCAATAGCTAGAATTTCTTGGAGCATATCATTATGAAGTATCATTTCATCTTCTGTACTTATACCATTGCAACAAAATGATGTTGTTTCATCTTCATATATAACAGGAACAAAGCTCTGTTGTTCTAAAGCTTCTTCATGGTTTACAGTCTCATGAATTTAGAAAAGACAGATTTCTTGAACTTCTGTATCTGTCAACATCATCATACATTCTTTCACATTTTCCATAATAATTCTATCTTGATTCTCTACTGAAGATGCTTCATTATGCTTACAAACTCTCATTTTTTTGTCTTCAACTTCTTGAATTATGGCAAATTCCCTGTCAATGCCATTATTCTCAAAGTTATTAAGTACATGCTTAAAATACTTTTCTAATCTAGCTATTTATTCGAGTAATATCACTTCTTCATCAACACGCATAAGCATATTGTCCAATTATCATTCATTACTTGTCAAACCTGAAAATATACACAACATATCAGGTTAAAAAATACAAGGCTCTTCATTTGAAGCCTTAGTGATCAAATCTTCATTCTTCTCTGAAATATTCTAATAGTTTACTAAGTTATTGAGAAATTCTTCCTGAACATCTCTGATTTATTTTTCATCAAAGAATACTTCTTGGACTGCAGCTTCTTGACTATGCTTGGCAACTTCATCATAGGTTTGTAGAATACCTTTCTATTCTACACAATTCTCTCCATCACTCAGTTTATCCAAGTAAGACAATAACGTCTTTCTCTCTTTTATGATAAGAATTTGATCCTTCAAAGCTTTCCTTGACTTAACTTTTTGAGTTGAGTTCTTTGTGTTAGCTTCTCTTCTCTTCACTTCACAAATCTGCAATGCATTTATTTCCTTTTCTCTGTCCATTTTCCATTGGGTTTCTGTCCATGTTAATATTCCTTCAAACATGATCCAATAAGTTTTTAATAAGAGAAGACACAACCATTCACTTATACCTTTTAATTTTCTCCACCAATTGAAGTCTTGAAATTCTTTATGAATCTCCTTTTGTGTTTTTCTTATCTCTTCCTCTTTCACTTTTTCATGCACAGGCTCAAATTCATTAGGTTTCATCCCTGCAAATTTACATTCACACAAATAATTAATTCAAAAAATATGAGACTCCCTTGTCTTTGAAGATGCTACCAATACCTTTCTCTTATGTTGATCTGTATAGATCATCTCTTCATCACTGTCTCCTTCCCCAAGGAGAGGTCCTTTCTCTGGTTCACAAATGGATCCTATTCTTTCATTCTCAACTATTCAGAGTATTAATTTCTTAGCAAATAATTCCCTGACAGGCCACTTAACTCTTTTCCCCACATAAAATCCTTGTTTCCATCATTCTCTAATTCCTTTTTGTATCAGCTTCTCCGAATGACTGAGTTTTGTATTTACCTCAACCACCTCTATGTCAATTTCTTCCTGACTCTTTCCTTTGATTCCAACTGCTTTGGCACTGTTTTCTCTCTGTCTGTGACTTTCCTCTATACCCCTGTTATGACTAACAATAGTCAAATTCATTGTTTCCTTTGCTAAACTTTCCTTGTTCACTGGTGAGCTGCAACTAGCCCTTCTCTCTTCTGTAACAAGTCTGTTAGTTGTTACCCATACCAAATCATCCTTTTGGTATCCTTTCTTTTCCAGGTTCTCTGCACTAGAACCCTTTCTTCTCCTTGAGCACTCCGGCTCAACTTCCAAAGATGTTGGCTGCTACATCTTCAATTTCTCACTTCCCTTTACCTTCAATAATTTCATTTTACTGTTGGGTACTGCCACCTTTTATTCATCTGAGAGTTCTTCTTGCTTCATCTTCTTTAACATAGCTCATGTGCTACGATGCTACTATAGCTCATTCTATCTTTTAGCAATTTTACTGCTTCCCTTGGCCTGCATAATCTTACCTCAAGATTCATCAAATATCCTTCCAAACCTGCCAATTTTTTTCAAGTATATCTTAAAACTAATTTCCATCTTACTTTTCATAATGAACACCTCAGCTTTTAAGATCCATTAAGATTCTATTTGAACTTCAACAATATTTATAAAAATTCATGACAGACACTACAAATTTCTTCTGACAATATTTTTGTAAGAAAATCTTGTCTTTGTTCTACAAATTTCAAATTTCAATCCTTGTAGTGGCTCTTCCTTTAGATCTATCGAATCAAGTCTTCAGTCTAACTGTTCCTTCAACCATCAATATCATTGTCTTTAACAATACTTAAACAATCTTCATTCATTCTTCAATTTTCCACAAAATTCCTCAAATCATTTAAATGACTTCAATGCTACAACAAACCACTCTTCTATTTGGTTTTAAATTCAAAACCAATAATTCAATCAACTTACATTTAAACATTACTAAGCATTGACTTCAACTATGGAAATTTCAATTGCCTGTAAGGAAAAAATCTTCTCCTCTAAAATTTCACTCCCTTATTGTTCTTCAGACATTCAAAACAAGTCTCTCTAAAACTCATCAAAATAGATATTCTTACTAGACCTTCGATAGAGGATTCACTGTTTCCCCATTCTGATCTCAGTATCCTTTGTGCTCTGATTTTGCTTTAATTTTTCTAACATGCTGGTATCTCAAATGTCTTTCTGATCATTCCAAAGATTTTTTCAGCTCTGATACCACTTTGATGCAGCAAAACTACATATTTTCAAAATTTCGCATGGACCTGTGAGTTATGTGCCCACGTATACATCTTTAATGAAGTGAAGTTGCACCTACTACAAAAATTTTGAAATTAAACCCTTGTTTAATTAAACTATTAGACCAAACCTCTTGCACGGATCCCAAATTAGTTAAACTCCAGTTCAAACCTTATCATGTCCGTTTTCTAAATTAACCAGCATGCATCTTCCAGAGAAATATCCATCGGATCTCGTCCCTTCTTAACGAACAATTTTGATCGATCCGAAACTCAATTGGATTAAATCACAATCCATAAAATATTGTGTTCGAAATCAAGATTAAACTGTGTGCATGTTCCGACGTGATTACCGTCATAACTGACCCCTTCAAACAGATGGTCACGATTAACTACGTTATTAACTCAGTTATATAATTTATCGCGTCTGGTTTTGGAATTAACCTTTGTGCTTATTGGCACGAAATAAACGTTAGATCTGTTGGATCTGTTCGGTCGAACGATTCACAACGATCCAACATTCTCTGTCGGGAAACTCCATTCTGCACTTCTGCTATGTTTATACTATCACTATTATCCCTTTGTAGATTAATCAATAAACAGTCTACTTCTACTCACTTTTAACCGATGCGGGAACTCAAGAGATCACTCGATACAATTAAGGGTTCACAATAGACTTGTAGTCCAATTCTAAGGAAAAATATGGTGCAGGAAGGTTTTAGTCTTCCACAGTTAATTTCCCAGAGTATTCCAATACTTCAAGCTCATTATACCAAAGAAAACTGAGATTTCAACTTGTAAATCAATTAACTTCAATTATTTCGAAGGGAGAATAAAACCATCCGGGGTTTGACCATCCGTGCGCATAAATTAGAGAGGTATAGAAAGATACCAAATTTTACATTCAATCCTTCAATAATTCAGAAATCTACATAAATACACATACAGGATTTTCTTGACAAACTCTGCCAAATTTTAATTTATAATAACACAAGAAACTTACACAATTCACAGGCCTGATATGCAATCAAATGACCTTCATCATATCCCTCTTACACACACCTCTACTCTCTAACCTCTAGCTCCCCTCTAACCTCTAGCTCTCTCTCACCTTTAATTATTCAAAAGATCACAATTTATACAAATATGGATTCATGAACCAATTTAGTTCAGATCCAACAATATCTCACTTTATCCTAAAGTATTTCTTCAACTCCACTCTTTTCTTAAACAAAATCCCAAATTAATCATTTAAATCCCTCAAATCCTCACTCTTCCTAGGATTACTCAACTGTCTCTAAGATCTCTACATTCACGACATATTCTCCATAAATAAATTTACAATTAAAATTTCCTCAAACTCAACTAAACTTAGGAAAATAAATAAAATGATTAAGGGAACCCACTCCCTTTAGTAAATGTGAAATAAAACTCATGGGTCTTATAAGCTTTGATAAATACTCCTCCATCAAATATTTACAATTTTCTACCATTCACAAAAATGTTCCATCTATCATGTTGGAAATAATACTGAGAGGGGGGGTGAATCAGTATTTAAAAATCAATAACTTTTTCATTTCCATAATCAGATTTATATACACTACTTTAGTGAAGGGAACTCGCGTGTGCACGCAACTGTTCTTAAGGCAACCAGTGCATATCTAGTGAACTTATGATTCAGTTAATTCATCATATGTTGATCTTTAATCAATGCATCAGTACTTTATTAAACATTAAAAAGTAACCATGTGAAGTAATAACAGAATAAACCATCACAAATAAGCAACACACATGAACACCAAGATTTAAGGTGGAAACCCAATGTGAGTGAAAACCACCTATTGCTGTCATCTATGTCTTATTTTAATAATAAGAAAAATTGTTTACAATCTTGAACTGGTGCAGACTCATACCAGTACGCAGGCACCCACTTGCAGAAGTCTAAAACCTTCTCTCATTCTCTAGCATCTACTGGAAGGGAGATACAACTCCCTAGCTCTTGTACTAGCCGATCCGTTTACTAGTACGTAGGCGCCGACCTACAGAAGGCTCCAACCTTCACTCGTTTTCCAGCTGCTACTGGAAGGGAGCTCCAACCCCCTGGCTCTTGTACTAACCGATCCATTTACTAGTACATAGGCGTCGGCCTATAGAAGGATACGACCTTCTCTCTTCCTCCAGGGACCACATTTAATAAATTTTCAGACTGGATCCATCAACAATATTGAAGCTCAAAATCATAACTGCAATACCACCATCAAATACATATGCATCAACTAATCACTGAAGCACAATAATCACTCTCTAAATCAACCATAACTGAATCAATCAATCACTAACAACCCATCATCACTGAAGCAAATCACAATAAATCAATCTGAACATTCAGAACAATGTCACCAGAATACAGTCACCAGAACACAAAGCATAACCCAAAACTTTGCATTAATAACCAGAACCAACTGCAACTTCAAACATCATATTTCATAATGTATACGCTACTTCGATGTGTCAAAACAATGTGTATACGCGCTTTTACCAAAGTGAACCAACGTACAGATTCGCAAATACTAACTTAAAACTTCACATCTATTCCAGACTTTAGTGATACCCAGATCATAACATTTACAAAATAAAACATGCATCAGTATTCAGATCTAGACTATCATCCAATCAATGGAACCCAATCAATCTCTGATATAACTGAAACCCAATCATCAATCTCTAATATAACTGAAACAATTTCAATCACTAAAGCCTCTGAACCTCTGACACAACTGAATCAACCATTCATTCAAAATTAAACAAATTCAACCAATCGATTGGAACAGATAGATCACTGTAACCAGTACATAGATCTAAACCTAGAACACTGCATCAACAACTAGAACTAACTGTAACCTAAGAAGTCATGTGTCAGACCGTATAAGCTTATTTAATGAAGCAAACTTGCATGTATACATTACTTCCTTTTGCCCAACCTGCTATACCTCTAAAGATACTGAATCATAAAACCTCTAAAGCACAAACTATAGCAATCAGTGACATTTTGAAGATCTACTATCATATTACAGAGTTCTAAATAGATAACAACAAGGATCACCCTTCTTTCTCAATCAATTAATCAATGAGACACAAACTCTTTATGCATTCAGTTTTACTTTTAGATCTAAGAAGACTTCATTGACAGACAACAATAAAAGAGCAGCATTGATCTGATAGGCCAGTCATCCTTGAACATTAAGTTTTCCTTTTACATACGCTACTTGGAAGAGCTGAACCAACGAGTATACGCACCTTCACCAAAGCAAATGAGCGTTTAGATATGCAAATACTTACTTATAAGTTCGCTACAATTCCTGACTTCAGACATACCCAGATCATCACATATAAAGGATAAAACGTGTTAGCAATCTAATCTAGCCCATCCACTATCAGATCACATAATGATAATTCATTTCAAGCCTTATGATCCTAATCCATCATCCATCATCAACCACATAAGTGCATCCTTAGTTCAGATCAAACAAAGCATTAGAAACCCATAACCTGCATATCTGATCTAACACTTCATAAGATATTCAATACTTGCACAACTTGGCCTAATGATCTTCTCCTCCTTATATAGTTTTAGGCCTTTCTCAATACCTTGGACCAAAACCACTTAGGACCAATACCTTGGGCCAAATACCTAGGGTTAATACCTCAGACCAAATACCTTGGATCAATACCTTGGACCAAAATACCTTGGACTAAATACCTCAGACCAAAACTTTGGTTTTCCAACATGTACGCGCTTTTCCTCTTGTGAAAGTGCATGTATACGTATACGCTCCTTTTGTTATGTTAAATCGCATGTATACATTGTTTTGACTAAGTGGACCTGCGTATACTTCTTAAATTGCTTTACATCAACCTTTTCCTTTACCTTCTTTATTCTGATCGGTAGTCCTTAGTTCCGTCTTCCTGTTCTTCTGTACCAGTTCCCTGTTACCTCTGAATAGACCTGTTACACTATAATTTTCCATATTACTTCTGAAAAGATTCCTTTGAACTGCCCACGGGGGTGTCACTGACAAACGAATATTATATCACGTGTGTTCATATTAGGGCATTAAAAATGGAAAAATCACAAAAAAATATATTGGGGTTATAATGAGGGCCTAAAGGGTTTTAATATACTATACAATAATATATATAACCTAAGGTATTGTTTATACATTTTTTTGGCCAAGGGGAGGGAAAAATACATGAAGTGGAGGGAAAAAATCAGGCTATACTTCACCGGCAAAGGGAAAGAGTTTCATTTTGGAGATGCATCCCACCTGCTTCTACTCGTTTGAAACCTAGCAGCCTTTCTACTCATTTGAACCCTAGAAGCCTTTAGTTATCGTGTTTCAAAGACGAATGGTGCACTCCTCTGTTCATTCTCTCGAAGTATTTATCTTGCGAAGGCAGGTATGCAACCATTTTTCTCTATCATCTAGGTTTGTTGTTACATTTTACTAGTGAGCAGAGAATCAATGTTCCATATTTCCTTCTCAAGAGCTTGCAAAAGATGTCACAGGGGGTCCGTAGGGCTGCTAAAAATCCTAGGGCAAGCCTTTACCATTACGGGCTCATCAAAATATTAATTGCAGACGAGTTAGGCATCACGAATGATGACTGGGACAATTTTCTCCAGAGAAATCGGTTTATAACAGTCTTTGAGGAGCGTGGAACCCAGCCTCCTTATGGATTGCGTGAAGCGAACAAAAACATGACAAAAACATAGAGGAATACAGAATAGATGCTTGCCTCTCCTCACATCCCAGGAAATCAAGGCGGGCAAGGGTAGAAATCCCTGAAATCCCTGCAACCCCTGTACACCCTATAACGCCCATAACGTCACCATTGGAACCTCAGACTCTCGCTGTAGGATGACGAATTACACATAGTATGAAGAGTGCCATTCGACCTCCTTCCAGAAAATTGGATTTTCAAGCCATTGATTTGAATCCAGAGGAAGAAAAAATAGAAAAAGGACAGACGGGTGCCATTGAGGAAGATAAACTCCGAAATTTCCTGAATTTACTGAAAAATTTATGTCCCAAATCAAGAATTCAGTAATTGAACTAGTCACTAAACCATTTGTAGGGACAAATCAAAATATTGAAAAGGAAAAGCCTCAGTTTGGAAGCCCCATGGACCAAGGATTTGAGTCCCAATTTGATCCCCCTGAGGTTGGAACGATGGAAATTCATTCCAATAATAAAGCAAGATCAAAAGGACTTACTGATGATTACATATTGCAGATGAAAAATAGGGTGATTAGGAGATTGAAGAAAAAGGTGCGAGAGTTTGCTGCCCATGAATAAATTGTAAACGGAGAGAACCAAATTTGGGAGGAACTAGACACCAAGATATATAATAAAAACGTCAGACTATGTGTTAATACGGAGAAATTGCAAAAGTTGGTCAAGGATTGGACCAGGCAAGCCAGGTCCTATGCTACCCATAACAGGATTTTGAAAAGAGAAATTGAAGTGCTCAAAAGCACAACAAGAAATAACTTGAACATTTCAATTAATACAGTAGGGCTCTAGGCCACAACTCTGCATCTTTTGCAATTTTTGAAGTTTTGAAGTCCATCTTCTGGTTTGGCTTGCACGAGGACGTGCAAGAAGCTGAGCATGGGGGGATGTTGAGCCTCTGTTTTGTCTCGATATTTTATGCTTTTTGTTAAACAACTTGTGTTTGCACTAGGTGTTTATAGCCATTACCATCCTTTTTATGCTAATATATAGTCACCCAGAGGTAATAAGTTGTGAATTCTTGAATTCTTCTTTATGTAATAATATGAAGGTATTTTCATGTCAAAGCACCACTCATATCAAGTTTCCATGATGGAAAATGTATAGATCGAGTTCCACTAGTCCATTTCCTATTCCAGTAGCCCAGTTCCTGCACCAATAGTGGAAATCCTGTCCTCACTTCTATGATTTTCATACTTCAGACTATCATGGAGGAAAATGGCCATATGAGTTTTGAAGGGAAGGTGATCAATGTGCTGATGTGTTCCTGCGATCAAGTCCAGGGCTTCCAAAAAGCGTGTGGAATTAAAGTCAAACATTTAGTCACACGATATTTAAACAGCGTTCCGGGGAATTAAATGATGTATGACTAATGATGTTATATTACAAAGAGTATATACTTTGATTTGCATCTCAACTAGTTTGCAGAATTAAAACATTATATTTACCTTGATCTTAACTGCTGCATAATGGAAATTACCCTAAGATTCTAAAAAGGAAATTAGAGCGTTCATGGAGTTGATTTATTATCATTAATTATTATCTCAGTGAAATAATGCAAGGATTAGTGAAGATCAATAATCATGATTAATATTCCTTTCATCACAACTAACATTGCATATATCATAGTATTTTTGTGAGCCTGGAAGTAACAGATGGATCTGTCTTATTTCTATGATATACATTGTGTTGAAGCAAAACATCATCATCTTGATTCCTTTAAAAACATTCAACGATTTCTGTAAGTTAGATAGAATTAATTGCTTATGATTCTAGCTAAATTCATCTTTGCAGTATAGCAGTAGATCTTATGATTTATAGCTTAGTTCATGCTCTTTCATATTTGTAGTGTAGCAGTGGATTTTAAGATGCTTTTCATTGGTCGTGTCTTGCATTTATTTATTTTCCTGAACATGTTGTGAGTGTGAGTAGAACCTACATTCCTTTGTCCCCTGGACAACTAAGGAAGACTTACTGCAGGAGTCAACCCAACCTAGGAGGAGCCAGAGGTAGACTCCCAGTGTGTTTACTTTGCCTTGAAGAGTGTTGTTTCTTTAATTGATTGATGCCTTTTGATTTCTTGTAGGTTCTAGGGTTTTGATTTCGCAAGTCGTTGAGGTTGTATTCTGGCATTACCTGTGCTACGCCTCTGAGTCTTACGACCCCGGGTTGACAAATTAAATGTCGGTATAAATGTTGGTGTCATCTTAGTTGCATGGTAGCCCGAGGGTGGAAGTGATGGTAAGACGTGAGTGAAGAGCCACGCATCCGCTTTAGCTAGGGTCATTCCAAGTTGAGTTACTCATATAAAACCTAGCATTTATACCACCCAACAACTACAATGGCATAAAAATCTATTAGCTTCATCTATAGAACATAGCCGATCACCTACCAACTCGTACTTCTTTGGTTGTGAAATTAAAGAATACGAGATAGGTTGACCTTCTAACCATAGTTTGATTAACAAAAGAAACAAATACTACAAACTTTCGCCACATTTTGAGGTTACCAAAATAGATCGACAAAGGATGCAGAACAGAGGTTCTGTGGCAAACACGATGGCTAATAACTAGAGTAGCTATACAAGGACAACAATCGTGAAAGGTCAAGCAACAATGCAAAATTCTTTGTAGAGCTATATCATAGAAATACTACTACTCTAGCTTCTTGCATATGATTTTATTAGTCTTTTCTTTATGATGTAACAAATTATCCATGAATTGATATGTTTCTATATTTAGTTCTCAATATATTCAATTTATCAGTAATATGGAAAATGGTTAGGTTTAGATGCTTTATAGTTCTTATTGCATGTTATGCATTCTCTGAAGCAAGGAGATGCAAAATGTTATTTCTCAGAGTCCATTATATCTGTAACTTTGAAAGCCTAGAGGTGTTTGGGTGTACCCCCAATATTCTAATTTTCTTGTTCAAGATTTTGTTGATTTTAGCTTTTTAACCTAGATGAGGTCTCTATCTTGTTGCATCTCATGAAGCTTGAGACCTAAACAGAGCAGGATTCAGGAGCAAATCTCAAATGTAACACCGATGCCGAATCTGTTTGGGGTGAGTCTTTCTGGGAATTATGTGTTGCTAATACCTTCTTGATTATGGTTCATTTGTATTTCTTATTCTACAAAGACATGCTTCATTATATTTGTTTTAGTATTAGTTTTTAGTTTTTGGATCATGTTCTTTGTTTTAATGAGATAGCTTATTTATAGGCATTTTATTGGGAACCCTTAAAGCATCTTAAAAATTAAAAATAAACAATTCCCACATTTTTGATATCTGTTTTACTGTTGGAGTGGGTCCTAAAGCTATTTTTTTGTGTTTAACCTTGAATGCTTTTGATTTAGCGGTGCATGATTTGTTGATTTGAAATCTGGAGCTACAAATTTTATGCCTCGAAACTCTGCTCCCTTAGAATTTTGGAATGTATTTCCTTGTGAATTATTATACTATTTCAAACTAGTAAAAATTTGCAATAGACTCGCTCCTTCTCCCATTAACAAATCTGTAGAATTTGATGAAAACTCTGTTTCCCCCTGCCTCCAAATGCTCTATCACATTTTTTCATAGTTCTTCAATTCATGCATTTGGATTTGTCTATCCTTCCTGTAAAGTCATTCATAAGGTTTCCATCCTCATCCCGAATCTCAATGACTTCACATCCACGTACATACTGGAGCCCAAACCTTTCTGGGACACTTAATTTTGATGCTTCCTCACCACTAAGTGGCTCTAAAAAAGGACATACAGATAAAAAAAAGATAACATCATGTTCCTTGATCCCATTCCATTCAAACCTTATCTATGATGTGTATCTTGAAACACTGTATGTAACCTCTGCAGTAACAACAGATGGTTTCACCTCTCCAATGTTTGGTTGCTTTACTTCGGTGATTTTTAACTCCTTGATTGGAACATCCATCCTAGACCATCCTCGAAAGCGAGTTTTTCCCTCATTATTAATATATGCTTCTAGTCGAGGCAACACATCTTGGATATCTTCTTGAATTTCATATGTCGATTCCAAGCAAAAAAGATTGAAATTTCTTAGGAGGTAGTCATGGAGAGGTAGAAACTATAGATTAAGTTTTGAAAGAGCCAAGAATCCTTCACAAGTGTAATTAATGCTAGGTACAATGCTTTCATAAGTTTTTCATTTGGATAAAGAGGGAGAGCATTTATCACTTCCTTTTGAGACTATCGTTTCTCAAAAGTAGAAACCATTTCCTCAAAAAGGAAATCCATTCTTTCAACACATGGATCAGTGTTCTTAAGCAATTTAAGCTTATTACATACAACATCCTTAAGTTATTCTGCAGACAAAACAAAATGCCTCTAACAAAGTTCGTTAATTTTTTCCTTAAAAGACAAAAGTTGAAAAGCTTGTAGCTGAGAACAATGAGCAAGAAAAACATCATCATCACTAAGTTGAGTGCCAACATGGTCATCTATCTATGTTTGTTTTGCAACTATTGCAACTTTCCAAGCAGGTGTTAGTTGCTTTCCTCTTACAGATTGTCGAGAGACATCATCCTTAATGTGAAAACAAAAGGAATCACGACCCCTTCTCTCTATTTTGGATAGTACGCATACAGGAAGGCTTGGAGGTGCATCTTTCGCAATACTCTATAAAAGAGTACAATTGGAAACTTTCACAACAACAATTTTAATAAGTTGCATAAAATCACTATTGCCTCTTACAGTTGCTTTATCGTTATGTAGATCACTCCAGTTTTATCTTCACCAGTAGTTTCATCATCCTTCTCGTTACTGACATCTTGGATTAACTGCTAAAAAAACCCTGAGATTATATCTATATTTTCCTGTTCTAGAGTCACAAATTTCAACACCTTCAATTTTAGCCCAGGCATCCCGGCTTTAAGAAATTTAAGAACCCGTCTCAATCCCTCATCTCCCACATCTGCATCATCATTTTTCACTGTCTCAATATCTGAGTCTTCAGTAGTTTTAGGTGATACTGAAAAGGAAGCATCTGGAAATTATCCATTCTGCTGCAAGTAGACCGTCTGCTCCTTATATTTTTGATCACTGTCTTTTGCTACGAAAATTTCAAACAAAGGAATGCCTAGAGCTGCTCTAGCCATATGCCTTGCATTGTAACCCTTGGCAACAAATATCTCATGTTGAGAATGAATATGGACAGTTCTGCGATATGGATCATTTGCACCCTCTTCCAAACCAGCAGAGCATCCAACATCATGTGTAATCATTCCTTGTAAACCTAGGGTACAATGATCATGTGATGGCATCGATATAGGATCTGAGGTGCATGAATAGTTCCTTGAAATAAAAAAATCCCAATTTGAAGAAGTGGAATGTTTCTCAATAATGTGTAATGCCTGGATTTAGCCTCCTATTTCCTCTGAATCCAGATGAAATCTTCCTTTCACCATATAATTTCTTTGTGACACCTTGAATCTGGTTCAGAAGCCTAGAATTGTGGAAACAGCAGAGCCCACCCAATGCAAGAGTTTGATTGGGTTGCAGTTAACGGGATAAACTAAACCATGAGAGGTAGAAAGAATCGGTGGTCTCTTTGATGATCTATGTTGTGATTTGGAGTGTGGTCGAGAACTAGTAGACTTGGGAGATAATTGGAGATTTGCAAACCATCATAATAATAATCCTGTATAAAATCCTGAGAGCAACTACAACCTTAAACACCAATTTTTTTTCCCATATAAATAATTTTTAACAAAAATCTATATGTGATAATAGGTCTGAGGTAAGGTTTCAGGGCCACAGGTGCAACATTGCATGGAGGACTGTTTGAGGGCCGAGAGGCCTATTGTAGGGCCTTCTCTTCAAGTTGCAGCTGCACAGGGACTAGCGTAGGTGGAGAAAATGGTGTTAACCCTTTAACAAAGTTTGGAGCTCTTGTTGTAGCAAAACCGTGGGATGTAGGGTGCCTTGTGTAGGTTTCCAAAGACTAAAACAGTGAGTGGGAAGGCCTAGAAGGGACAACAAAAGAGAGCTAGTTGTGTGGAGAAGGGTAACATAGATTTGGAGCATAATTTAGGGAGAAATTGAAGCTTGTGAAGCTTTGTTGTGAACACAATGAAAGACACACATTTTCAGAGTAAATAGAAGGTATTTGAGAGGAGACTAAGCACATGATCTTAATAAATGCAAAACTCATGTTTCAGTCATCAACATATTTTGGAGTTTTTCAGTACAACAAACTTGTAGGTTTTCAGTCTAACAGCAGTGAGCCCCAGCAGGCTTTGTCATCCTCTCTCTCTCTCTCTCTCAATACTCAATACTCTATAACTCAATACTCAATACTCAATAAACAGTTATAAATCCATGCCAAGAACCAAACTATCATAGAATCTTAAATAACTCTATAATAAGATAAAGAAGGCGTTCCCAAGAAGGTATTGATGAAAATGGAGGTCTTTCTACAGACTAAGCTCAGAGCTCTTAAGGAAGTCAGTTCATAGGGCTCGAAATCTACAATTTCGTAAGACAATCTTCACTCCATTGGATACTTTCTTAAAGCTAGTTTGTGGACCAAGGCTAGTAAGATGGAATATTTATATAGACGGGCTTGTCTCTTTAGGCTTTATACTCTCTTTATTGTTCAAATAATGGAGATTATGTATTATGGCTAGTCACCTACGACTTAAAACTACATCAAGAGGTCTATGCTTATTATCCCATGCTCTAGGGGTCTATTTTACGGTTACAATGAAAATAAATTATAGTTGTCAGAATCTATTAGCTTAGAATTATGTTTTCAACTTCTGCTTGAATTAGAGGCAACTAAGTTGGACTAAAGCCTACATTTTATAGGCAACTAAGTTAGGCTAGAGTTGATCAAAACCTTTTTAGCATGGGATTTTGTTTCCAACTTCTGTTTTTATTAGATACAACAAAGTTTGATCAAATGCTGCATATTTCTGTTGTCTCGGAGTAAGTTCAGAGGTACTGAAAGAAAATTGTGTGCCTTCTCTTCAACTGATTCTGCCATAGCTATTTATTGCAACTTATTGTGACATATTGGTAAAATGATCATTATTCTGATAAATAATTTGTGTTTTTAGAATTGCTAGCTGCTGCAAAATTATCTTTGGACATGTCAGTAGTTTAACAATTTCATGTAGCAAAATCAAGGACAACTAGTTTAGCTTTGAAGATTCTATAATATATGTCATGGAAGGTGATGTGAGTCCTATTGGTCCTGCCCAACTTGAGCTTCCAAGGTAATAAGCAGATTCCTGCACTTGTGCTTTTAGAAGTCCTCAAACCTTATTAGCCTTTTATAACCTCTGGTCTACAGGTTTTCCATAGAAGCTTTGGGATATTTGTAATCATGGTTGTAAATAGCGAAAATAGTTGTTCTATATTCTAATCTTGACACTGAGAAGACAAGATTAATTGAATTGTTATACAACAATATTAATTGAAGTGTTTATATAAACAACTGGCTTAATCCCTTGGGAAAGAACAATGAAAGGATTATTTTCAATTTTTGGCAAATATTTTCTCCTATCATTTCTTCCTTGGACATTTAAGCCCATCTTGTGAGCACCTTTGTTCATGTAATCATTATATAAAATCTTGGAAGTCTGATCCCATGCTTCTCAACTGGTTTTCGAATTTGAAAGTCCCATATCATGCTTTTCAACTGATTTTGGAATTATAGATGTTTTCTCTAGCAGAATTGTGTACATGGATATTCTCTGGTAGGTCCTTTTTGTAAATTTTATCTTGCATAGGTTTCTTCATTATAGGGCGATAAGGATCTTGGTTCTTGGTGTTCAAGACAGTACTTTAATATTGTTTAGCTTAAATTTTCAAGTGATTCTCTAATTATAGAAATTCCAGGGTCATTCCTATTTCAAGGAAGTGATATTAGTTCTTAATATTGTTTCTAGGGTCGTTTCTATTTCCTATATGATGCACATATGATGTTAGTTCCAATGTAATCACTCATTATTTAAAAGAGACCTTAAGGAGAAATCCACTATATCTAGCTTGAGTGGGCCTAATGGTTAAGAGCATGTGTTTCCTCCTAAGATGTCACAGGTTCAAAACCAGAGGGGGTAGAGTATGTATGCCTTCATTGAATTAGCGGTCAAATCACTGTGCAAAGGTGGGTCCCTTGTCGCACAAGTAAGGGGGTCTCATACACCAATGTGGTGTCTGGCTTGGTTGTGACCTTAAAATTGGATAATCAAAATATCCTCTAGAAATTTTAGAATTGTATTTCAAAGGTATGAGAGTGCAAGGAAGCCTTATCTTTAGTGAGGTGCATGATAAGGTAATGCTTGCCTTCAATATGTAGAAAATCTTGTAAGCATTTGGAGGTTTATTTTGGAATACATCATTGTTTTGAGCTAGCCAAATGGAGCAGATCACCTCTACAACCAAAATTTTATCTTATGTTCTAGTTGTAGTCCATTCATTTAATGCCTATGTGTTATCTCCAATCCATTGTTGCATTTTACATAGTCTATGAGTGATAGCCCATATCTCATTGGTGAGATGACAGTGAATCAAAAGGTGATTTCATGCTTTCGTGTTATTCCCTTAAGAGTGCATGTGTTGGGACTTGTCCATCCTCTTCTTCTAAGCATGTCTAGGTTGGGATTGCACCCTTGATTTGAGATTTGGGGCACCAACCTTGGTTGTAGATAGTTGTCTTGCATCTAGAGGGTCTAGACTTGTGCTTGAATACCTTATTTGGTACAAACCTATTCATAAAGATTCATCAATTAGTTTTTCATCATCACATAGATCAATTTATATGTTATTTTATATACATGCACATAATCAATCTTCCTAAAACATGGTTGATCTTTGTGTGCCTTAGACCATTAAATGCCACAAATCATAGTGAGATGTGCTTGAGTGTGGGTTAAGTAATTGCATTGTGGGAGAACTAATATGCATTTACAATGTATATCAAAAGAAGAAAGGTGCATTGTAGAATGCATGTGGGGTCATAAGAGAGGCATCATGTCACTATACCAGGGATATAAAAATAAAAGGGTATAAAAAATGTGAATAAAAAAATGGATACATACAATATTTAGTGAAAATAGGGGTTTTTTAAATTGGGAAGGTGTATTGGATTTGTATTGGTAGGGGGTTAAATAATGTGAGTTTTAGAGGTATTTTCCAATATGTAGTCAAATAAAGGGTATTGTTTAGTATGCCATGAACGCACATGCTATGTCAGAGTTTCAATGAGTGAAGCCCCCGTGGAACTGCCCTGCATTTTGTCACATCTATTATCTCTCCTGTAGATTCATCTAGTTACCATATACAAGTGAGTTGTTCTGCTACAAGTGGGTTGCCATCGAGTACAACACATGTATCATAATTCCAACAATGTCCCCCTTTGGACTTGATGACAACCATGTTGGTGTTGATTATTGCACGTTGTAGAAACTGTTAGAGATAACAAGCAACACCAAAATACTCTCCCCCTTTGACATCAAGGGCAAAGGGTGGACCAAGATATTCTCCCCCTTTGACATCAAGGGCAAAGGGTGGAAAAAGATATTCTCCCCCTTTGATATGAAGATTTTTATATCTGAACAGCTGAATATAAACATTGATCATGCTCCCCCTAGGCACATGCTGAATTCTTTGATTAAACTCCCCCTTTGTACATGCTAAGATGTATTATGCCGTCCATGCTCCCCCTGAGCACATGTAGAGTCTGCAAATATATTTTCTAAAAGAATAACATGACTCTATAACTCAACTATGCGATTATGACCTTCCTATCACCAATGACTCATACATACATCAATGTCCCAACCAAGTGGGGATATACCAAATGTTTATACATGACTGAAATATAGCAATTATTACATCATTCTTCCCATGCATAGTGGGGGTATACATTACATCATATGACCAAAAATGACTCATTAAAAGATTATGACAGACAAAGACATATTATGGGCCTTTATATGACTTTTTAGCAAATGATATACATGACATTTATAACAAAGACCAAATATCTAAACAAGACCATGATAGTCATCAACAACTATCATACACCATATATGAGCTACTCCATAAGCATATGTCAGCAACATCCAGTCCAGCAATCTGTATATGTGCATCATCAGTTCCTAATATATGACAATGTAAATATCATCAACCTGTGACAAAGTATGCCACATATAGATATCAACTCATCCTTTTGATCTCATCAAGATCAACTTTCTCTGTTTCCTTAGTATAAAGAGCCTTATCATAACCTTCCATGGATCAATTAAGCATATGTCATATCTCCAAGCAGTAGCACATAATCATTCATATCATATCATATGTATGTGAAAGCACCATAGTCATCATATATGATCATAACATCATCATCAAGAACTGCATGCTCTTTCCACAAGAACCCTCAATATATCAACCATGTATCATCACTAGGGAACATCCCACATCTGATAAGCATCAACAATGATAATCAAACCTATCATCATAAAGTAAGCCATGTCTCCGGATATCCATGTCTTCAAATAGCTATGTCTTCATGAGACCTGCAATAACACCATTCTCTTGGCCAACCAAAAATATTTATCAATATGCAACTTAAGTAATCATCCATGTATCCAATATAATGTATATCCATCTAACAGATAGCAATATGTATCTAGAAAACCATGAGCTCATAGTCATTTGTCAAGCTTTCTTGATACCATCAACAACAACAATCCTCAACCTCGTGAGAGCCAAGAACTATAGGAGTCCTACATCATAACTGCACAATATGACCTTTATGCATCTTTGAAGGCATGATGACAACAACATAAAAGAAATGAGTGGCTCGTCATCAAATAATGAAGTTGTGTACTCAAGCTTTGTACTTCTCCTTGTCCTTACGAAGATCACCATGTAAGCAATATATATGTACTGTATCAAAATGTCATCCAAAATCATCCGTAAACCTGATCTGAATAACAACTATGTAACCCCAAGCAATACAAGTATGATCCAAGACTTTATCATAGGAAACTCATAACCGCAACATAGCATGATGTATCATTTACGCTTTAGCCACATAAGAATCATCACCATCAATAACAATCATTAGGTACCAAATACTTCTAAACATAATGCCAACAAATGCACCATAGAAGCATAGCATATTCTCCCCTTGAACTTGTGCCACCTGTTCACTATCAGATCTGATCATAAGAAATATCAAGGCATCGTCATCAATCAGATATACATTAAGTCATCAACGACTTATGAGGATAAAAAGCACTTCTAATAACATCCACAGACTGTAGTCACCACTCATCAAGACAAAAAAGATAACTGATAATTTTCCAAACCATATCAGATCATTTTTCTGAGTCTACCCCATTGCTTCTTCATCAAACCAACATATACATGACTGCGTAACTTCGAACTCATGTATATACGTGACTTGTCTTCATGATAACCGCGTATGAGAATTAGAACACTGAAGTTTCACACTTTTAGCTCCCCCTGAGTCTGTTATGTCTATACACTATGCTATGCCACATCTTTCTGACTGTACTTCCTTCTTCTTCCATATCTTTGAGTGTGATGATGTTTTCTCCTTTTGGTATGGTGCCTAAAATTTTCTCTTGCATTCATTTGCTATATGTCCAAACTTGTTACATGCATAACATCTTACATGTTTCATATTTCTTCTGTAGCAGTCAATGGCTTTGTGACCAAACATATTGGAATAAAAACAATATCCCTTAAAGTACCTAGAAGCTGATGACCTTTTTGTGTGACAGTCTTGAACCATTCTACTTCTGCATCTTGCTGCAACATGTCCAAAATTATGACATATAAAACATTGAACATTATTCATCGAAGGAAATAACTGACTATCACTTCCATAGTTCGGAGTAAAAGATTTTCTTTGAAGACTTTTCTTTCCTTGGTTGTTGATGGGGTTGACCTCTCATCTCCTTGTTGAGCATTTCATATTTTGCATTAGAGTTCCTTGCCTCATCTTATGAGCTAGATTGATGAAAACCAAGACCAATTTTGATGGTAGGAGACCTTTGACTACTAAGAATATTATCCAAAATCTTAGTACTGTATTGAAATTGTAACAATTTATCCTTTTCTTCTAATTTACCTTTTAAGATATTTACGTCAACCTGATATTGCTATTCCTTTTCCAGATATTGCTTATTCATGATTTCTTCAGCCTTTCATCCTTTTTCCACTTGTTGCCTTAATTTAAGAATCTCATTTTCTTGTTCTTAATATGCTTTCTGCTTAATTTCAAAATCTTCTTTTAGAGAGAGGATCTTAGCTTCAAGACTTTCATAGTAACTGGATCTATCTTTAAGTCTCTTGATTGTTATACTCTTTTCTTTTACTTTATTTCTTAATGATGTCACTTCATCCTGCAACTTTTGACATTGATCTTCCTTTTCCTTGTACTGCTTCCTTACTTTGCTTCCATCCTCCAAATGGGCTTTTAACTTGGTAACTTCTTCTTTGTAGGCACATTCCATTTTATCAAGTAGATCTTTTTGATCTTTAATTTTGTCTGTGAGATTTTTAAATTATGCCTCTATTTGATATCTTTCTCTTTCACCCATAAAAGTAAATTCAGTTGTTTCACTATCACTTTCATTATCTTCAAATGAATAGAGAAATGTATCACTAGAGGACAACAAATTCAATCCTGATAGTTCTTTTTCTTGTTCATCTTCATTCTGAGGTGATTCTAAATCTGAAGAGTTTCTTCCACTTAAAGGTCAATCATCTCTCCCACTGTCACAGTTCCTCTAATATGTCTTCACTAGTACAAAATGGCTAATTAGTTACTAAAAAATGACTAAAATTTGCATATAAACAACCATTTTTTAGTCGGTGATCAATAGTAGCTAATTTACAGTATCTTATAACGTGACCAACTTTTAGTCGTATTTATATTAGTTATTAATTGGTTGTCTCAATTTTATCATCTAGTGGTATATTTAGTTATAAATTTGGTCATAAATTTAGTTATTGATTTAGTCATTAATTTCCACAATTAATGACCAAATACACAACAAGATATACTACTACATGATCACTCGAGAAAACAAATTAATGACCAAAGAAATATGACCAAAATGTTGGTCGCGTTATAAGATACTATAAGTTAGCTACTAATAGTCATATATATGCAAATTTTAATCATCGTTTTAAGCCAATTAATGACTAGAGAAATATGACTAAATTTTGGTCATGTTATAAGATACCGTAAATTAACTACTAATAGTCATATATATGCAAAATTTAGTCGTCATTTGTGATCACAAATTTATCATTTACAACTGTGATTTATATTTTCTAGTAGTTTCATATTCATTATATAAATAACTGATTTAGTAGTTTATATTCATTTCATTTACTTTCATTAATAATCATTATAAACGACTAATTTAGTTGTTGTATACTCATTTTATTTATGTTCATCATTAATCAATATAAACTATTAATTTAGTAGTTTTAGTTTTAAATTGAATTTACTGAAGGTGCTACTTCTGGTTGAAGCCTAGCTTGCCCACTTCGTTGGATCCTGTTATCTATCTCTCTAACATGCTTGTCAAACCAAAGTATTTGTTCATTATTAATCAAAATAAATTAATTAGTAAGATTTCACGACTAAATTAAAAAATGTCATAAAATGTGCATTTTCACCTAATATGAAAATGCATAGTTACATATGTTAAATACAATACTAAATAATATCAAGTATAACTATAAATAATTTCAACCACAAATTATATTATATGAAATATCAAGTATTACAATATGAGTTTCCAACTTAATATTGGTTGGACTACAATTTACACATGAAATATTGTTTTATCACTTCAAACCATTATCATTGTGTTGTCAAGGAATTGCAAGTGAAGTCACCAACTCTAAAGACTTGACCGACATTTTGCATGATATCGGCTTTAAGGGCATCACTAGACCGATTCTCTTCTCTCTTTCTGCATTTGTCGCTCCAGTGTTATTGTTCTCCTCTTTCTTCAATTCCTGCTTCTTACCATCAATACTGAGTTTCTCTTGTGAAAATAAAAGAAGATACAATGCAAAGTATAATACACGAAAGATGATGAACACTAGAATATAAACTAAAGTAAACTATAAAATATTTATATGACATATACCTCAACATCAACAATGTCAATTCCATTTTCCCCCAGAAAAGAAAGAAACTCGAACAAGTTTTCTTTAGTTGGCCAATAGTGCCAAATGACCTATATAAAGAAAGAAAATAAAATTTCACCGTAGAAAAGAATACATACGAGCATAGTATTCAACCTTTAGGAAAAGCTTAGGCACAATCATGCAAACTAAGTTACATGCTAAAAATCTCAAATTGTAGATAAATTTTGAAGAACTTGTGGAGTGTTTTGTAGTTGACTTAGTGATACAACCTTTGAAATTTATTTTGATTGGCTGTTCACGTTTTTCAATGTAGGATTTTGCACAAAAGTTATATACTTATATATTTTGCAAGGTTTGAAAAAAATTACAATATTCCTTTTATAAATATTCTAAATATGATAATGAGTATACCATGGATATACACAAGGGAAATTAGTGTTAGGAGTGGGATAGTGGAAGGAAATGTTATTCATTTCAAATAGAGGGCTAAGTGAAAGTCTCTGACAATTTTAGGAATGAATTAGCTATTGGTTATGAAGGAGTTAGCAAGATGGTTTGTTTTCTCTTTTAAATCTCTAAATGACTTGAGTAATAAAGTAATAAAGACTTTAGAATATATTTTAGTTAGGTAGTAATGAGAATGATATATATATATATATATATATATATATATATATATATATATAGATATAGATATATATCATTCTCATTACTACCTAACTAAAATCTATTCAAAAGTATTTAATACTCAAGTCATTTATCAAAATAATTATAGATGAAAACATTAAAAAAAACAAAACAAAACATTTTCATTATTTTTAAAACAATTTAAATAAAAATAAAAATATTATTAAATTATTGATTGATCTAGGTGGTTGCTGGCGGCCACCCACCTATCCCACTTGGACCCCACAACCATCTCTTTCAGTTTTTCAGTTTCCTTAATTCAAGAAAAATTTACTATTTTTTGCAGTTTTTCGGGTCCTAAACTGCTGAAACCGTTTTGAAGCCCTAAACAACGCTTTTTGGGAAATATGGGAGAAACATGGGCTTCAGAATCAAATGCATGTTCCGATCCTGAGTCAGAACTCGACAAGGGGAATGGCAAAGCGAAGAAGACCATTGATGCAAAGCCCAACGTCGTTGTTGCCACCACCAAGATCTAGAAGAATGAACCCAAAGATCCAGAGGAGGGGGAGTGTCTTTTCCACTCACAGATGTGGGTTAAGGGTTCACTACTGCAATTCATTGTTGACAGTGGGAGCCAATAGAACCTCATTTCAATAGAGGTCATGAAGTGGCTGGGACTACTGACCATACCACACCCGCAACCATACAACATCGGGTGGCTTCACCAACGACAAGATCTACGAGTCCACCAACAGTGCCTCCTTCCCTACATCATCAAACCCTTCGTAGACGAGGTATTGTGTGATGTTGCACCTCTGGATGTTTGTGATGTATTATTAGGCCAGCCATACTTGTGGAGGCAACATGTTGTGTATGAGTCAAGGCCTCGCGGTGTTATTATCTCTTTGAATAATTCATTATATAGGATACCAGAGGTAGCCCCACTTATCACCACCTCTTTAATCACTGCTAAGAAATACAGCAAGCTCATCTCCCAGACTAGGAAATTCATTTTCTGTTTAGTTCACTCCCAAAGTAAGGGGAAGATCGTAGCCACATCCATGACCCTTGCGAATGGTTCCTCCATGCAGCAGCAACAACAGAGAGATACGGTCATGAAAGAACACATGAACATCTTCTCCCCACCCACAGGGGTACCACTGCACTGTCAAGTCAAGCATTCCTTCGATCTGACTCCCAGAGAACCTCTACCCAACGGGTCGATATATCACCACTCCATTCTAAAAAATGACAAGTATAAGAAGTGACATGGTCCTTACACTAGTACCAAGGCTGTGGGGAACAATTCTTTGGAGCATAGCATTCCCCCATTCCTTCACTTGCACCGAGTGTTCAATGTGGACTTCCCTCTACCATGCTTCCCACCATTACTGGACACATCAGAGATGGCAGAACAACTCACCAGGGACCAAGTTCACCAGATGGAGGAACTCAACGAAATGGGGACCATTGCTTCTTAAATGGGGAGGAATGATCCAGGTGGATGTTGGTACCCACCCACCTATCCCACTTGGACTCCCACAAATGTCTCTTTCAGTTTTTTAGTTTCCTTAATTGTAGCACAATTTACTATTTTTAGCAGTTTTTCGAGTCCTAAACTTCCGGAGCTGTTTTGAGGCCCTAAACAACGTTTTTTGGGAAATTTGGGAGCAACATGGGTCCATAGTTTGATGTTTATGTTCCCAAAGTTTTAGTCCTCGGATAGATCTTTCTAACGAGCTATTGTACGTGTCAAATAGAGATTGTATGCTAAAGTTACGACCCCGAGAGGTTGATGTACCAATTTACCCAAACGGGGCCCACAATTTGGCATTTCATCTCCTAGGGTTAGATTTTTGGATGTTTAGGGTTTTCCATTGTTTCTCAACAATAAATAGGCCTTCAAGCCTCATTGTAACACATTTCAGATGCATGTAGCTGCCACATTTCTTCTCAGAGATAAGCTACCATCGCCTTAGCTGGTTTATTTCCATTTCTGTTTGTAAGAATATTTCAGTATTTTACACTAATGAAATGAAGTATTATTTCTACTGCATCTTTGTATTTATGGTTATCTCTGTAATTTGTTGCGTTATTGTTTAAATTTGGATAACTGGTATCAGAGCGATCTGTTTTTTTTCTCTGTTTTTCTTTGAATGTCCCCAACGAGGTCGGGATATAAGGAGTTAGGGCTTGAACTGGTCGAACCTTTGCAAGACCAGCCTCGAAAATCCTGACGACCTCCCATGGAAGATGAGGAGAAAGACGAGGGGCTAGGGGATCCAATCAAAATCTTACTCGAAGAAGCCCTTGATCGACAAAGGAACGCGATGATGGAAAAAATTTCCGAGATCCTTTATCGGCTACCTAGGGGCGACGCATCGACTTCCAACAACTACTCTGGAAATGCCACACCCTTTAAAGTACAAGTTAGCTTTGAAATCCCGATATTCGAGGGTCAGATAGTTGCAGATGCCATAGATAAATGGTTAAATATGCTAGAAGGGTATTTTTCTGTTCATGGTTTTTCCAGTCGAGAAAAGAATATTTTCGCTCTTCTCAAAGAAGCCCCCCACGTCAAGGACTAGCGGGAAACCCACTACAACCAAAAGGATGAAAGTATTGGCTCACTATTTTCGACCACACCCACTTGGAATTCTTTCCGAGATGCCATCAAGGAGTAGTACTACCCTGTTAAAAGCTATGAGGACAAATACATAAAGTGGACCACATTGCGGCAGGGAAGGGACCAATATGTGATGGAGTTCACAAACATTTCTCATACCCTTCGCACACAGTTGGGTATCAAGGATTCTGAGCTACATTTGGTACTCAAATACCACGGCTGCATACACAGGTACATCCAAGAAGGGATGGAGTTCCTGAACATCTCCTCGCTTGGCACGACGTACCGATACACTGTCAAAATCGAGCAAAAGTTTAAACAGAAGAAGCGAGACTTTGGATCTGTGAATCCGAAGCAAAGGAATGTATTCCCCGAATGAAAAACCAAGGAAAAAGTCAAGACGGGGCAACCCAAGACAACCCATCGAAGCTACAAGAAAGTACAACACCACAAAGTCGAAGAAGGACACGGGAAAGTGGTGTGAGTTCCACAAGAGCCCCACTCACAGCACAAGTGAGTGTTAGACCAAGCAGTGGCTGGTGGCCGAGTTGAATGCATTAGAATCAGATGCATGTTCTGACCCTGAGTCAGAACCCAACAAGGGGAATGGCAAAGGGATGTAGATCATTGATGCAGAGCCCAGTGCCACTGTTGCCACCGCCAAGATCCAGAAGAATGAACCCAAAGATCCAGAGGAGGGGGAGCGTCTTTTGACTCCCATATGTGGGTGAAGGGTTCATTGCTGCAATTCATTTTTGATAGTGGGAGCCAAAAGAACCTCTTTTAGCAGAGGTTGTGAAGCGGCTGGGACTATCGACCATACCACACCTGCAACCATACAATAATGGGTGGCTTCACTGAGCAAGATATCTCTGAGTTCGACAGTAGTGCCCCCTTCCCTACAACATCAAACCCTTCAAAGACGAGGTATTGTGTGATGTTGCACCTCTGGATGTTTGTGATGTATTATTAGGGCGACGTGTTGTGTATGAGTCAAGGCCTCATGCTATTATTATTTCTTTGAATAATTCATTATATAGGATATCGGAGGTAGCCCCGCCTACCGCCGCCTCTTTAATCACTGCTAAGAAATGTAGCAAGCTCATCTCCCAGACTAGGAAATTCATTTTCTATGTGGTTCGCTCCCAAAGTAAGGAGAAGATCGTTGCCACATCCATGACCCCCGGGAAAGGTTCCTCCATGCAGCAACAACAGCAGAGGGATACGGTCATGAAAGAACACAATAACATCTTCTCCCCACCCATAGGTGTACCGTTGCACGTCAGGTCAAGCATTCATCCGATCTAACTCCCATAGCACCTCTACCTAGCAGGTCGATATATCACCGCTCCATTCTAAAAAATGACAAGTACAAGAAGCGACATGGTCCTTACACTAGTACCAAGGCTGTGGGGAATAATTCTTTAGAGCAAATCATTCCCCCATTCCTTCGCTTGCACCAAGTGTTTATTGTGAACTGTTGTCTACCATGATTCCCACCACTACTGGACACATCAGAGATTTCATAACAGCTCACGAGGGACCAAGTTCAGCAGATGGAGGAACTCAATGCAATCGGGACCATTTCTTCCTAAGGGGAGAGGAATGATCCAGGTGGATATTGTTGCCCACCCACCTATCCCACTTGGATCCCTAAAACTGTCTCTTCCAGTCTTTTAGTTTCCTTAATTGTAGCACAATTGACTATTTTTAGCAGTTTTTTGGGTCCTAAACTTTTGGATCCGTTTTGAGGCCCTAAATGACGATTTTTGGGAAATTTGAGAGCAACATGGGGCCATGGGAAAAATTTTCTTGTCCTAAAGTTATAGTCCTCAAATAGATCTTTCTAACAAGCTATTGTGCACGTCAAACGAAGATCGTATGCCAAAGTTACGACCCCAGGAAGTTGATGTACCAATTTACCCAAACGGGGCCCACAGTTTGACATTTCATCTCCTAGGGTTAGGTTTTTGGATGATTAGGGTTCTCCATTCTTTCTCAACAATAAATAGGCCTTTGAGCCTCATTGTAACACAGTTCAGAGGCATGTATCCGTCACATCTCTTCTCAGAGATAAGCTACCATCGCCTTAGCTGGTTTATTTCCATTTATGTTTGTAAGCATATTTCAGTATTTTACATTAATGAAATGAAGTATTATTTTTGCTACATCTTTGTATTGATGGTTATCTCTGTAATTTGTTGCATTCCTGTTTAAATCCAGATCATTAATTTTTTTAATTTCATTTATATTTTAATAGTAATAAAATATCAATAATTTCTGAGTGTAGCTCATTTGAAAAGTATCAGCCCAAATTAATTTCCTATTTCTCTAAATACAATTATATATATATATATATATAGGTTTAACATTTAAAAACTACTACTTAACTTAATTTTCAAAAAAAGTAAATTTCAATTATTAATTTTTTTTTATTTACAAACTATGCATTCCATTTTTATAAATACGAAAACTACAAAAAGGAGTTCTTTTAATGAAAATAAGTGCATTTAGATTTGGACATGCAACCAACAAACATGAAAATGAAAGCTGCACATGATGAAGGTAACGTTGTCAAAAATAATTGAAGAGATACCGTCATAAGGTGGGCACTTCAATTTGTATGTCAAACTCATGTTTGCCAGTGTAGTGGAGGTGATTGTTTGCCAAGGATCGACCTCATTAAACATTTGGTGACCATGTGTGGAGTAGATAGGCTTGATCTCAAATTTATGTTTAAAGTATCAATCATGTGGCCTGCATGGCGTGGTACTTAATTTCCTACATTGAGTTCATCAACTAGTTTTCAAAAGAAAAATGAATCCTCACGCGAATGAATTAAAAGTGAGTAAAAAGGGAGTAAAGTATAGTTACTGTTAGACTGTGAATTGGGAGTATATAATTAGTGGCAACGCTGCCCTAATTTCATAGTTCATTGCAATCCCCCAAGAGAGTCTTTATTTTTCTTTCAACATCACTTATTTCACAACATATGGAACTCCTAGGGTGTTTAAAACATGCTACCTTATCTTCCTTACCAGCCATAAAACACAACTCCAGTACAAGCCTCAATAATATATCAAACTGCACTCTAAGAGGCTCTCCATCCACTCTAAATCTGGTGAAGAACCCTTCACAAAAGAGGTTATTTTGGTCTAAACGACTGGAAATCACATACCTAATTGACAAGGGCTTATTCTGGTCTTGGATTCAATGTTAGACTTTATGAAGCAGATATAAAATTTAGGGCTTGAATATGAAATTTACCATATTTGGTTCATGCAATCCACACAAACTTGAAACAATGATTTTAAGTAGGACATAACAATTCTATTCAAATTTTATTATTTATATTAATTTGAAATGAAAAAAATAAAACCCCAAAGCAATAATGTTATGAATTCTAACCATACTACAAAGTTTGTTAGACCATCCAAGGGAAGCAATTTTCATCCCAAAGAGAAACTCCAAATGAAAAATAAAAAATTTAAAGATAATAATAATAGCACAGTTGTGGAGAACTTAAACCAAGGGATTCAACTATAGGCCAAGCAAGAGCAAGGCTAATCTAGTTAGAGCAGACTCAAACTACCTCTAATAGGTGGAATTTGTGAAAGAATGCTTGACATCAAATGGGGCATCCTCAAAATAGTGCATATTTTAAAAATCAAGATTAGAAAATAGGTTGAGTAAGCCATTAACAATTTGGACAACATAAGCTATCAAAAATCCATTGAGATGCCATTTCATAATTAAATTGCATATTTTGCACTTATCCACTATACTGTACTGACAGGGCCAACACTTAGTTCTTTCGATCAAAGTTAAAAAAATTACCCTCCAAAAGTGTTCTTGGGTTCCTATGAATTCAACCCCCTCTTAAAAACAATATAGAGTTGCACTAATGAGCATCCTACTATTAGTAGCTGGCTGAAACATTTTGACCTGCTAAAATCTACAATTACTAGTTATAAATCAAATTTGAAGGAAAATCATTGGCAAAGATCCCCAGTATTTCTTGCCTCTAAAATTATTCTCCTTTCTTATGACTCACTGTAGATCTTCACTTGAATGATTTGCATTATAAATATGTTAAGACTCTTATTTCCACCCATAGTATACTTGGCATCTTTGGTACTTGGCCTCTCTTATGAGGATACCATGATGAGATTTTTTTCTTCAAGTCTAAATGGAATTACAAAGGGCTAGCTTGAGAACCTTGGCAAGGGAAGGTTTCAAAGGAAGTGATGTGTCCCCATGTTGAAAAAAATAACATTTTCATCATGTTGAAGAAGGCCCTCTACCTTAAGGTTGATAAAATGTGTCAAGAAGAAAGAATTTTTGGTCCTCCATTTGAAAGTGATGAAGAAGAAATTGAATAAAAATTTCCAAGTTCAATGGAAGGTCAAGAAGAAAGAATTTTTGGTCCTCCATTTGAAAGTGATGAACAAGCAATTGAAGAAAAATTTCCAAATTCAATGCAAGGTCAAATTCAAGTTCTAAGCATAGATCTTGAAATATTCTCAAGCGGTAGATGTTATATAACCTATGTCCATGTCCATCCCCAATACAAGCCCTCTTTTGTTCTAGGAGTAGACCCAAACTTGGGTTTTCATAAAGGAATTGAGTAATTTTGGTAAACATTTGGGAATTTCTGATAACAATTTGTCACATGATGGTTTTGGTACAAATTTGGGAATTTCCGATAAGAAGATTACAAGGAAAAATAGTAGAATATCATCAAGAGGAAATAAGAGAGAAACAAATTACTCATCCTAAAAATCAAAATCAAATGATTAAAAAGAGGAAATAATCTTGTTCAAAATTCAAATTGTGATCTATGATTATGATTGAATTTGAAGATCAATCTATTGTTCCTAATGAAATATTATCCATTGGTAAATCATTTAAAGCAATTGTTGGACATATGACTACAAAACTTGAAAGTAAAGATGAATGTCATTAATTTGAACCTATGATAAAGAAAATTGTCCTTGAGACAAACCTTACCATCATCTTAATCACAAAACTCATCACCTTAATAAGACAATCTATTGGCATCTAAATAGGCACCAATTTACATACATTTCAAAGAATCTTACTTTTGTTCCAAACCTTATCAACAACAACATACACAATTATATTGAAAGTTGCAATAAGATTCATTCAAAATATTTCTCAACAAATAATTCCAATAAAAGTAGATCTTGGTTGGATCCATGCACCTACAATGTACAAGTACAATTCCAAGTTTCAATTGTTTTCTCATCTTGCTTCCTTTTGTATGCTTTAAGGCTAAAGCATCTCCAAAAGAGAGAAACTTGTAATACATTAAAAGCATAATTGTATATGCCATTATGTAAACATTATTATCTATCATGTCTTTTAGAAGAATTATGCCCCTTCACCTACACATACATAAATAAATACAATATCTTGTACTGTGTCCATTATCTCGTCAATTATTTAGCATTTCTGTATTTGTCTCTTGAATGTATGGATGATATAATCATTAATGTAAGTAGGTCGCTTATAAAGGATGATACTACAATAATTCTCTGATGATAAATATTTCATTGAAGCTAACATTGTTAGATATATGTTTTCAGCCAACATATTTCCAATACAATGGTTAGCATTGAATGCATCTATGCAATGGTCAAACTTTTGAGGCTCAAAATTCTAATTGACTTGTGATTATGTCAACATTCTATTTTTCAAGAAATATTATAAACACCTACTTATCATAGACTTTAATATAATTAGCTACCATTTAAAAGCAAATCATTGGCAATGCATTTGATTTACACAAGGGGTAAATGTGAATTTCTTCAAAAGTATATATGTTCCAAAAAATGTAAAATTTTGAATAAAAGGGAGCTCACCTCTTTAAGCTTGTCTCACTTCCTCTTGAATTCATGAAAAAGATCTGCATTATAGACAACATACTAAGTCTCAACTTTTAATAAATAATACAACAATCAACATCATTGAATAAGTATTTGTTAAAGTGATAGACCAAAATAACAGGGAAACAACAAAATTCTTAAGTATTTGTTTGAGTGATAGACCAAAAGCATAACTTTCAAACTCGAATGTTCACCGTAATTTTTACACAACCACACAAACATACATATATATTTATAACGTCTATAAAATGTTTTCACAAATTGAAACTTATGCACCAACATCTTTCAAACTCGATTAACTTCTCAATGTTCACCATAATTTTTACACAACCACACAACATACATATAGAAATTCCCATAAAGCCAAAACATAACTTTCAAACTCGATTAACTTCTCAATGTTCACCGTAATTTTTACACAACCACACAAACATACATATAGATTTATAACGTTTGTAAAATGTTTGCACAAATTGAAACTTATGCACCAACATCTTTCAAGTTCACTAAAGAATTGACAGGTATAAAAATTTCAAGAGTTGAAAGATTTCAAGTAGTAAGACTTAGTAAAGTCACTAGTGACGTGGGGAAAACATTGGGAAACAAAACCATCAGTTTAATAGTTGTGTGCCAAGTCTTTGCTGATATATTGTGGCCAGTTGAACTATAGCTTATGGAGCATGGGAAAGTAATTGTTAAACCTTTACTGATCATGATCCAAAAATAATTCCTAATTTTAGGCTAAACTCAAATCCCACTAACATCTTATGAGTGACTCCCTGTTACAAACTATCCCAACAATTTCTCTGCTGCAAAACCTAAAACACCTCAACTTTTGCTAATCATTTTTTTCTAAAATATAAAATCCAAAACACACTTGTTCTATTCTTACTACAGAAGTAGACTCCACTACAACCCAAAACCCTAAAATATGAGCACTAAAATAAACCCTATTTTCCACATAGTTTTGGTTTTTTATTGGGTTTCAGGTTCAGATAATGAGGAATTATGGCGTAAAACATTCAATGAAAACTTAAATACTTGGAAAAAAAAAAAAAAAAACAAAAAACAAAAAACAGAACCAAACGTAGGGCCTACCTTGATAGAGAAGCCGATGGGCCGTCTCATTGGGATCCACATTGCATTCCTTTATGATTGTGTATATATCCTCATCAGAGTGATTCCCTGATATTTCCTTCATATCTCGTATGCTCTTTTGAACACTGGACGGAATCGAAATGCCCCGGCCACTGAAATCCCTCATCGATTCTCATAGCCCGGCTCATTTTCGTTGTGCTTCCTATAATAATGCCTTCCCTTCCAAGACAACCCACCCTAAGGGTTTTTTTCCTAAACCCAAAATGACGGAAAGGATACTTGAGTAATTACTCAAAGATTTTTTTGGATCCACCATAAATTAATAAACAGGATTCCAAGATTTCCACCTTCCTTCTCTTCCACTGCACAGACGAAGGCACAAAGTCTAATCTCACGAAGGCACAAAACCGAGCTCAACCAATTAAAGAGAGAATAAAGAGAAGAATGAATGAATAATTACCTAGATCTTCGTTTTTTTTTTTTTTTCTTTTTATTTGTATTCCCTTCGTCTTCTCTCTCTGCCGAATTTATATCTCTGCTAAATCAACCAGCATAGATTTTGACCCTTCTCGTCATTTTACTAAAATCTAATTTTCTCGATGGTAAGCCACATGCAGAGTTATTTATATATTTTATTTAATTATAAGTGCAATGTTTGGTCTTTTAGGAGTTTCATAGAGGCTTATTTTTGGTTGGTCTTTTTTTCTTTTTAATTCATCATTGTTGTTTTTTATAGCAATATATATTGTAATTATACAATAACATCATTTATTTGGAAATGGTTTTATGGTGAGTATCATTTATATATGTAGTTTTGTTTATTGTTAAATATATTTTTGGGGTATGAGGTAGATCTCACGTAAATGTAAATGTAAATATAAACATTTAACATGTAATGAGGGTATGGGGTTAGATCTCATGTAAACAACTCAGTAAATATATTTTTGGGGTATGGGGTGGATTTCACGTAAATGTAAATGTAAATATAACTGTAAACATTTAATATGTAAGAGGGGCATGGGGTTAGATCTCACTTAAACAACCTAATAAACAACCCAGTATGGGGGTATGGGATAGATTTCACGTAAATGTAAATGTAAACATAAGCATTTAACATGTAATGTTTAACATTTAATATTTTTAATCTAATGTGGACCTTATTTAACAATCTAATTATTATTATGTATAAACACAATATAAATTTAAAATATAAAGAGTTTTACTAACACTTAAAAAAGATGTATGGTAAATAAATAAAAATAAAAATAAACCTTAAGTATGGTAAATAAATAAAAATAAAAATAAAAATAAACCTCAAGTATGGTAAATAAATAAAACCTATTTTTATACTTGCTCCATAGGTATAGTAAATAAAGAAAAATATAAATAAACTTGAGGTATGGTAAATAAATAAAACTTCTTTTTATATTTACTCCATAAACCTCTTTATATTTACTAAAACTTAAAAAGGAGATTTTATTTAGGTGAAACCTATGGGCCAAATACCATTTTAATACCATGGGCTAAATACCATGGGCCAAATATCATATTTATAAAAGAGGTATAAAGAGGTATGGTAAATAAATCAAAATATATCAAATAGGATTAGAAATCAACATCTAATTATATACCAAGTCTATGGGCCAAATACCATGGTAAATAAAAGAGGTATGGTAATTAAATAAAAATATAATTAAACCAAAGGTATGGTAAATAAATAAAACCTCTTTTTATATTTACTCCATAATCCTCTTTATATTTACGAACACTCAAAAAAGAGTTTTTATTTAGGTGAAGCCTATGGGCCAAATACCATGGGCCAAATTAATATTAATACCATGCAAAAAAAATTATTAACCCTAATATTAATATTAAAATATTAATATTATTATTATTATTAAATCTAATATTCATATTAATATATTATAATATTAATATTATTAAATTTAATAACTTTGGAATAATACAATATTAAATTTTTTATATTATAATATAGATTAATATATCATGATATATATTAACTCTAGATATATATGGGAGGGAAGAACAAAGACATAGAGTGATAAAGGTGGAGAGATAGGGAGAGTTGGAGATAAATTGAAGGAGAGGGGAGAGGAGGAATGAAGAGAGAGAGAGAGAGGGAGAGGAGTGAGAGAGGTAGAGAAGACTAAGAGAGGGAGAGGGAGAGGGAGACATAAAGATGGAGGGGGGAGAGAGAGAAGGAGAGAGGGAGGGAGATAGTGAGAGGATTGGAGGGCAGAGAGAGAGAGAGAGAGATGGGGGAAGAGAGAGGGAGGTAGGAGAGAAAAGGATAGAGGAAGGATGAGAGATATGACTTGAGATATAGAGGAGAGAGGTATGGATAGAGAGTTGGAGGGGGAGAGAGGGAGGGAAGAAGAAAGACATAGAGAGTGAGAAGTGGAGAGAGAGGGAGTGACAAGGGAGAGATGGAGAGAGTGTGTGTATGTTTAGGGGTGAGATAAAGAGACAAAGAAGGAGACATTGAGATAAGGGGGGAGATAAGGAGAGAGAAGGAGACAGGGAGGGATATAGTAACATAGTTGGAGAGAGAGAGAGGGAGGGAGAGAGGGGATTGGAGGGAAAAGAGAGAGAGAGTGTGATGGGGGAAGAGAGAGGGAGGTTGGAGAGAAATGGAGAGAGAGAAAGTATGAGAGGGAGGACTTAAGGGAGATGAGGAGAGTGATGGGGGAAGAGAGAGGATTTGAGAGAGAGAGAAAGAGTGATGGGGGAAGAGAAAGGGTGGTAGGAGAGAAAGGGAGAGAGAGGAAGGACGAGAGAGAGAGGAGGAGAGAGGGAGGGTGAGAGGAGGAGAGGGAGGGATAGAGAGATGGAGTTGGAGGGGGGGAGAGGGAGGGAAGAAGAAAGACATAGAGAGTGAGAAGTGGAGAGAGAGAGGGAGTGACAAAGGAGATATGGAGAGAGGTTGTGTATGTTTTGGGGGTGAGATAAAGAGACAAAGAAGGAGAGATGGAGAGAAGGGGGGAGAGAAGGAGACAAAAGGAGAGAGGGAGGGATATAATAACAAAGTTGGAGGGTGAAGAGAGAGAGAGAGAGAGGTGGGAGAGAAAGGGAGAGAGAGGAAGGAAGAGACATGATGTGAGAGAGTGGAGAGAGGGAGGGAAAGAGAGATGAAGTTGGAGGGGGGGAGAGAGGAAGGAAAGAAGAAAGTCATAGAGAGAGAAAGGTGGAGAGAGGGAGAGGGAGTGATAAGGAAGATGGAGAGAGAGTGATAGAGGAGAGCAGAAGGTAAGAGACATAGAAGTGAGGGAGAGGGAGAGGGAGATAAGGGCAAGAGAGAGAGAGAGAGGAGGATGGAGGGATAGATAGATAGATTGGAGAAAGAGAGTGTATGTTTTGGGGGTGATATAATGAGACAAAGGGAGATATAGATATTGATGGAAGGTGAAGAGAGGGAAGAAGGGAGAGATGGAGAGAGGGAGGGAAGGATAGAAAGATTGATAGATATGGAGTGAGAGAGTGTGTATGTTTGAAAGGATGAGAGAGGGAGGGAGGGATAGAAAGATTGATAGATATGGAGTGAGAGAGCATGTGTGTTTGGGGGGATGAGATAGAGAGACAACAGAGAGATGGAGGGAGATAAAGATATAGATGGAGAGGGGAGAGAGGGAGGATGGATGATTTCTAATGCTATTTGATTGCTTACACTAGATGTATTGATTTTAATGTAGATGTTCATCTCTAATGATATTTGACTGCTTGAACTAAAAGCATTAATTTCAATGTAGATGTTGATTTGTAATTATATTTGATTCCTTGAACTAGATGCATTGATTTCTGTTAAACACACATGGACAACACAAATAGGAAAAATAAAACATGACAATACAATTTTATTAACAACTGATATACATTTATAGTACATTGTTGTGACTGTTGGGTTTCACATCCCAAGGTCTCTTGGACTCCTTTCGTCCTTTTAGCTTCCACACTAACCCATTGAGGATTAGGTGTCCAACATTGCCCCAATTAATCCGAAGGGTTATGTATGAGTCCAGGAAGAGAGCTGTAATAGAAAATGTGCAAAATTGCATGGCAGCAGTAGGCTGAATGTACTCTCTGAAATGTTGGTATAAATGGCAGTGGTTTACGGATGACCACCAACACTGCAACACTTAGTGCAATTCCCGGAACTCTTCCAAAACTGGCAAGAAACTGAAGTTTTCTGCTAGAGGAAGTGCTCCTATTGTTTTGAAGAGGGAAACCTTCAACCATGAAAGGGACATCTCACCTTGCATAAAAGGGAGAACTTCAACCTGAAAAGGGAAGTCTCAACCTGTGATGGTTTAAGGATGACCAACAACTCTGGAATGCTTAATGAAATTCCTGGAACTCTTCCAAAACTAGCAAGAAGCTGGAGTCTTCTGCTAGAGGAAGTGTCCCCAATTTTGTTCCTGGAATTCTTCCGAAGCTGGCAAGAAGCTGAAGTCTTCTACTAGAGGAAGTGTCCCAGATTCCCAACTGAAGGCATGTTCACGGGCATCTTTGTTTCTAGCTACAACTCTAAAAATAGTGTGGCAGGTTGTGGCTGAGGCTCGCTTGATGTGGATTTGAAGCTTGTAGATGACCATCATTTCGCCCCCGTCAGATACAAGGTGAGATGATGGAGAAAACACAACTGCAAGATTGTTCAATACTCTAAAACAAGTTCTGACATGTGTTTGGAATATCTTCTTGGTTGTTGATGCCCATTGCCAAGAAGTGATCCATCCAAGATGAATCTTTGTTCTTGCACGACGTTTGTTTTTGAAGCATCTGTTTGAAGAATGACTGGTTTTATGACAATGCTTACATGGATGAAGATCAAAACAATGATCTTTAAAATGGCCAACTTGATCACAGTGTTGGCATTTCACAATCTGTTTTTGTTGCTGTGGAAGAAGGGTAGAGTCTGGAATAGCAAAAGCTGAACTGTCATGAGGAGTAGGTGAACTATCATGAATGAATCCAGCACTCTGAAACTGAATAGGCTTGGAATAGTCTAGAATATGAAAGGACAAGTCCTTGTCATATCCAAGACCAGTTCTGTGGTTGTTGTGAACAAGTTGTTCCCAAGGTCTGATGATGGGCTTGGGAAGTGCAGACTGAGTTTTTGCATCTGCATGTACAACTGTTGCTTTATGGGGTACTAAATCTGAATGAACTGTAACATTATTGACTTGATGTATATGGGAGTCTGTTTCATTGTTCTGAACAGAAACAGGTTCAGAATGATGATTCCTCTGTTTTAATTCTTCTTGCTGTAGCTGAGTTTCAAGCTACAAAAAATCAATTTTCTCTTGTGCATTTTGTAGACAGACCTGAATGTCTGTGAGACAAACTTTTCTAACTTTTAATGTATCATGATTCGAGGAATGTATCAGAGTTTTTAAGAACTCTAATATTTCAGTAATTCGAGCCATATTTTCCATTGTCAAAATTACACCTTTTTAAAAAACTGATCACAACTATGACCCAATGAGTAAAAGTAACACCCACTCACAGTACAAAGACACAGAAAAATCCTTTGTAAATGTGCAGCAAATGAATCAAGGAATCAATGCATATATATGTAGACAAAGACTATAATGAGTTTTAATACCACAACTGGGGCAACAACAACTGCAAACTTGCTTGGATCCTTCAAGTACTCCTTCACTTTCAAATCAGAAATGATGACTATCAAAACTTCAATAATTATAACACCACTTTCTAGCAATGAAGAGAAGCAATGAGAGTAAATTCCAGCAAGGACTTTACTCTAGACCCAGAATGCTGCTCCAACACTTACTCAGGTCATAGGCATGGGAATGAGTCTTTAGCACACTGAAACAACATTGATAGACCTCCTTACATGTCCAAATACTTAGCAAACTGTACAGTGATGGTCATATATACCATAGCATTTTACCATGACCTTTCAAGAGCCTTCCAACTATGCACAGTTTCAGGAAAACCTCCAGGAGATTAGAGAATACTCGACCCTGCTTCAAATGTATATGCAGCTAATTATTAAGGAGATTTGACTCTTTGACACTGATAAAATCTGCCCACAAAGGACAACTCGAACACAAACTGATAGAACTTGATTTGAAGATGCTTTGAAACCAACTTTTCCTCTTTGGATAAGCTACAACTAACTCAACCTCTTGACATAGGCTCCTCTTTGTCTAGACAGCTGTAAATATATTTATTGAGTTTTACTCCAAATTGAGATGCACAGTGAGAGTATAATGCCTCCAGAAACTTCTCAATCAAAAATATGATATATTCAATGATTTCACCATTAAATTAAATCACCGTTGAGCACATTACATCAGTCACTGGGAGTAATTTACTCACTGGAAACAACACAGAAGATACTAGCCAATTTTTTTTTTTATGCTCACCATAAAACATGTATCGGCCTTGAAAATTAATTAACTCGGGTGTATACAATATATACCACATATATAAAAATAAACAATATCCTTCAGAGGAACATAGCTCATATGGGCGCACTTACTATTCCAACGCACTTAGCTCCAGTGTTTGTGTTTTGAAAGCAGGCACAAACACTGCAAATCCCACAGGTCGTATTTCTTTTTAAACGCCCACCAAAAATTGTGTTGATTGATGACCCATGTTGTGCAGTTTGGAATTCAAGCTGGGGCTCAAAGTATCAACCAATGAATTGAATTCATGCATCTATGATATTTGGTCATCACTTCACCACATTTGTGGCCTTCAAAGCTTTCACTATAATAATAAGGCGCTATGAGGAGACGTGAGATTCAAAATTCATATGAGAATCAAGCATGATAGTTGATGGGAAAACCAACAGTCGTTAAGGCAAGGTGACTTCAATGGATAGGACTCATTGCTTCATACAGGTGAAACTATTTTTATATGACCCTTTCAATATGCCTTTCTTTTCCAACCCTACACGACCTCTTTGCTTCAAAACTATAATGTTATTATACTCCAAAGAGGAGGTTCAATCCACGCAAAGTTCAAATCAGGGTCTCAGATAATTGTTTGTTGTTGTTACGAATGCCATAATCGATGTCATTAAGGCAATCTTAAAGTTGAGGCCAACTCCATAGTAGCAAATCCCAACAATATAAAATGACAGCTTGCACGGAGCAGACAATAATCGGAATGAATAGAATACTAATCGTTCCCACTATGGTATCCTGCTCTCGCATTATAATACCTTCTCTCATGGGAATTTGGTCCTTTCAAAGAGTAGGAGCAAGGCGATGGCGAGAATTAATGACATGGATTCTCAAGGGGTGGATAGTCCTTCGCCCTCCTCAGCCATTGATTTTCTCACTCTTTGTCAGCGCCATGATGGTAAATATGGACCGGAGCCGAGGAGTGAAATCGGGAGTAGATTTACAGTGGTTACAACGCAACATATGGTATATATATTACCACGCAACACCAGTCACGATGGAGGGGACTGGAGCCAACAGTACAGGTCGACTGTGCGGTGAGACTGGTAATCTTTGGAAAAATGTACCGAGGGGAGGATACAATATTAATCTCTGGCACAGTAATATATTAAAAATATGTGGAGCCTTCACGTCACTGGGTTAGAGATAAATATAAATGTCGTTGGCTTCTATGCCTGGATTGAGACTCGGACTGGAAGTTGTCGTTTCTCATAAGACTACTCATAGATGTTATGAAATACCACTGTGGATTCCCTGTCCATCATGGGTGCACACAGGAAATGGATTTCTATATTGACAGAAAGGTGGATATGGTAGGAAACGTAATAGTGCAGAAATGGAACAAAACATGTGCAATGGGTGAAACACAGTCGCATCTCTTCATTGTGGACAGCGCTAAAATTACCATGTCAGGACAACGTTTCTTTTATGAAACGTTTATGAACAGTCAGGATAGCCAGAGAGCACAGGTAATGCAAGGGTCAGGACTGTAAAAGATAGACAGGTGCAGCGTATACAGTGCTAGAGGTCAGGTGACGGTTTAATGCTAGGCGCAGGTCTTATAAATGGAATATGGCAGAACAACAAACGTTCATGGACAGACCTTCAGGCAGACAGAGAGCAGAGATGTTAGTCAGCAGTGGATTTCAGGCAGAAAATTCTCAGGAGGTAGCGCATGCAGTGTCAGGAGCAGCTAATTATATGGAGGAGCAGCGCAGGTAGTGTCAGGAGTATGGAGGCACTTCTATATGGAGAGCAAACACCAGCAGCGGTATTAACAGGTTGTAGCTAAAATTTAGCTGAAGAAATATTCATGAATTTCATGGTAGAAATAAACAGCACAAAAAGGCCATAAAACAAATGGCCCAAATTAATTATGCAGGGCAGGAATACGCCTTCTCTGATACCATGTTAAACACACATGGACAACAACAAATAGGAAAGATAAAACATGACAGTACAATTTTATTAACAACTAATATACATTTATAGTACATTGTTGTAACCGTTGGGTTTCACATCCCAAGGTCTCTTGGACTCCTTTTGTCCTTTCAGCTTCCACACTAACCCATTGAGGATTAGGTGTCCAACAATTTCAATGAAGATGATTTCTAATCTTATTTGATTGCTTGCGCTAAATGCATTGATTTCAGTGTAGATGGTAATTTCTAGTCCTATTTGATTGTTTGCACTAAATGCATTCATTTCAGTGTAGATGTTGGTTTTTGATCCGATTTTCTTACTTGCACTAGATGCATTGATTTAAGTGTAGATGTTGATTTGTAATCCTATTTTATTGTTTGAATTAGATGCATTGATTTTAGTTTAGAATTTGTTTTCTAATCCTATTTGATTGCTTGCATTAGATGCATTTATTTTAGTGTAGATGTTGATTTCAGATTTGATGTAATTGGATGCATGATGGTACATTAATTTTAAAGTGATTGGATTAACAATGTGTATTGATTTCAGTGTAAGCACAAAAAATTATTGGCAATGTACATTGATTTTTGTGTTTTAGTAATTCAATTTATTAATATTGGAGAGAAAGAGAGACAAGGTATGATGTTTACTACAACAACTCGAGTTAAAGATTTAAATGTTCTATGATTTCAACTATCCTTTTCTTATAATCGACATGAAGAAAGAAAACTAACAAGGGTGAAAATAAGAATAGTAGAAGAAAATAGTTTAAGATTGATTACAATGAAGGCTGTGTAATTGATTGCATTCTTATTATTCACATTTTCTATCATTCAACACTATTATATTGTCACTTTGCATTCAAAAATTTTATTTCATCATTTTTCATCAGTAAAGTTATTAACAATATTTATCATCTCAACGGACTGAGCTAACTAAAATAAAATAAAAAATTAAAATGACCACATTAATCTCATACATATTTAAAATGACTCTATTAATATTAGATGTATTTACATATTATTGATAAAATTAATCATAGATTCGATAGATTTTCCTTGGCTAAACATGGCTAAAACCAGCCTAGATCCATCTTAACTTTGTATCTATCAAGCACCGAGAGGGATCAAATCTCTCGGGGTGCAAACCTTTCCTCAAGTTTTTTTACTCAAAAAAAGAGGTTTGCATCTCGAAAGATTTGATCCCTCTTGATGCTTGATAGATCCAGAGTTAAGATGGATCTAGTTTTTTAAATAATTAAGAAATCAATTTTGTATTATTATGTTTCTTGTTTAATAAAAGAGAATGGGTGTTTCGTTGTGTTGATAGTGCTACTAAGTGAACATTCCTTGATCAAATTTCATACCCTCTCATTGGCACTACCACTTTTAAAGACGAAGAAGAAATGTGAAATAGATGTGCAACCCACTAAATAAGTTGCCAAGGTTGTTGCAACATATATAGGTGGTCATATCATGTCACAAAAAGAGGTGTTGACCCACTCCCATTTTCGATAATATGTTAACCTTTGAATTTAATTCCCTGTGAATGTGATTAAAGGATATAACCATAAAGATTCTAATAAGCTCCATAACTCTAATCATCCTCTAATCCAATAAAGAGGTGTATAAGGAAGTATAACCTTTCATCCAATCTATAACAACCTTTGAATCCCCTATCACTTGTAAGTTTATATTGTTGAAATGACACAATTAAAATGACTAACATAGACGACTAACTTGTATTACTGTAGTTATTGTTAGGTAGTCATATTTTTGTTCCTAGACTAAATTAGTCATTCACATTAGTCATTTTTAGTAGTATTACTTATTATCTAGTCATATATTTTAACTCAGGACTAATTTAGTCCTTTTTAGTTGGGTCTCTTAATATTGCTAATTTTTGGTAGTATTTCACTTAGAAAAGTTGTGGTGACTAACTTTTTAGTCACATAGTCACTAATTTCACCATTTTCTACTATTGCTTCTTCTTTTGAGGTGGTTTATTCTTTAGCTTCTTTCCCATTGTTACTACGGATCTCCTTCAAGCGATCAAGCTTTTGCCAAAGGACCTGCTCTGATACTAATTGTTGGAAATAATACTGAGAGGGGGGGGGGGGGGTGAATTAGTATTTACAAATCAATAACTTTTTCATTTCCATAATCAGATTTATATACACTACTTCAATGAAGGGAACTCGCATGTGCACGCAACTATTCTTAAGGCAACCAACGTATATCCAGTGAACTTATGATTCAGTTAATTCATCATATGTTGATCTTTAATCAGTGCATCAATAATTTATTAAACATTAAATAGTAACCATGTGTAGTAATAACAGAATAAACCATCACAGATAAGAAACACACATGAACACCAAGATTTAAGGTGGAAACCCAATGTGGGTGAAAACCACCTACTGTTGTCGTATCTGTCTTCTTTTAATAATAAGAAAATATGTTTATAATCTTGTACTGGTGTAGACTCATACCAATACACAAGCACCCACCTGCAGAAGGCTACAACCTTCTCTCGTTCTTCAGCTTCTACTAGAAGGGAGCTACAACCCCCTAGCTCTTGTACTAGCCGATCCGTTTACTAGTACGTAGGCGCCGACCTATAGAAGGCTCCAACCTTCACTCGTTTTCCAGCTACTACTGGAAGGGAGCTCCAACCCCCTGGCTCTTATACTAGCCGATCCATTTTCTAGTCCGTAGGCGGCAGCCTACAGAAGGCTACAACCTTCTCTCTTCCTCCAGGGACCACGTTTCATAAATTTTTAGACTAGATCCATCAACAATATTGAAGCTCAAAATCATAACTGCAATACCACCATCAAATACATCTGGATCAACTGATCACTGAAACTCAATCATCACTCTCTGAATCAACCACAATTGAATCAATCAATCATTGACAACCCATCATCACTTAAGAAAATCACAATCAATCAATTTGAACATTCAGAACAATGTCACCAGAATACAGTCACCAGAACATAAAGCATAACCCAGAACATTGCATCAACATCCAGAACCAACTACAACTTCAAACATCATATTTCATAATGTATACACTACTTAGATGTGTCGAACCAGCGTGTATATGCGCTTTTACCAAAACGAACCAGCGTACAAATCTGCAAATAATAATTTAAAACTTCACAGTGATTCCAGACTTCAGTGATACCCAGATCATAACATTTACAGAATAAAACATGCACTAGTATTTAGATTTAGACTATCAATCAATCATGAAACCTAATAAATCTATAATATAACTGAAACCCAATCATAAATCTCTAATATAACTGAAACAATCAATCACTGAAGCCTCTGAACCTCTGACACAACTGAATAAACCATTCATTCAAACTTAAACAAATTCAACCAATCAACTGGAACAGACAGATCACTGTAACCAGTACACAGATCTGAACCCATAACACTACATCAACAATTAGAACTAATTGTAACCTCAAAGGTCATGTGTGAGAATGTATACATTTCTTTAATGAAGCAAATTGGCATGTATACGCTACTTCCTTTTGCCCAACCTGCATATACCTCTAAAGATACTGAATCATAAAACCTCTGAACTACAAACTGTACCAATCAGTGACATTCTGAAGATCTACTGTCATATTATAGAGTTCTAAATTGATAGCAACAAGGATCACCCTTCTCTCTCAATCAAGTAATCAACGAGACACAAACTCTTTATGCATTCATTTTTACTTTCAAATCTAAGAAGACTTCATTAACAGATAGCAATGAAATAGCAGCACTAATCTGATAGACCAATCATCCTTGAACATCAAGATTTTCTTTTGCATACGCTACTTGGAAGAGCCAAACCAATGTGTATACGCACCTTTGCCAAAGCGAACGAGTGTATAGATCTGCAAATACTTACTTATAAGTTCGCTGCAATTCCCAACTTCAGACATAACCAGATCATCACATATAAAGGATAAAACATGTGTTAGAAATCTGATCTAGCCCATCCATTATCAGATCACATAATCATAATTCATTTCAGGCCTTATGATCCTGATCCATCATCCATCATCAACCACATAGGTGCATCCTTATTTTATATCAAGCAAAGCATCAGAAACCCATAACCTGCATATTTGATCTAACACTTCATAAGATATTCAATACTTGCACAACTTGGCCTAATGATCTTCTCCTCCTTATATAGTTTTAGGCCTTTGTCAATACCTTGGACTAAATACCTCAGACCAAAACCTTGCTTTTCCAACATGTACGCACTTTTCCTCCTATGAAAGTGTGTGTATACGTATAAGCTCCTTTGTTCTGTTAACCCGTGTGTATATGTTGTTTTGACTAAGTGGACCTGCGTATACTTCTTAAACTACTTTACATCAACCTTTTCCTTTACCTTCTTTATTCTGATCAGTGGACCTTAGTTCCATCTTCCTATTCTTCTGTACCAGTGCCCCGTTACCTCTGAATAGACCTGTTACACTGTAATTTTCCTTATTACTTCTGAAAAGATTTCTTTGAACTGCCCTACATTTTGTCACATCTGATATCTCTCTTATAGATTCATCTAGTTACGTAGAATCATCTAGTTACCATATACAAGTGAGTTGTTCTGCTACAAGTGGGTTGCCATCAAATACAACACATGTATCATAATGCCAACATACCATGCCAATTATTCTTGTCAAATACCTTTTCTCTGACATGTAACTTATTTCCTCCTTCTTCTATGCACCTTTATTTTATGGTAGAGTTCTTTTTTCCACCTTTATTTTAAGGAAAAGTTGTTCATGTTTGTTCATTTAACATGTTAGAATTCATTTAAAATAAATATGCCTTTTATGATGACGTTTAGAATGCTAGATGATGTGTAACGATTTCAAATATCTTTTTGATAATTTTTATTTAACAAATCTAATAATAAGTAAATATTAAACATTACTATCCATTAATATTTTTTTATTTTTATTTGATACAATGACTTGTTTACAAACTTTAATTCTACATTGTAATGATTATTAGTTGTTTTTATTACCTTAAAGTTAAATCTACATAAAAATTATTTAAAGTAGAAATTTAGCTTTAAATATATAATAGTGATGATGAATTAATTTCTTTGACACATTTTAACTATTAATTATTTACCTTTTTTTCCTTTAGGCCACACAAATAGTTTTCGAAAATTGAATCAAATATTATTTTCTATAATTACACCTATAATTAAGCGAATTCTAAATATCAAAATTATATATAATTTATTTCCCATTTATATAAATACTAAAAGAAATTAAAAGAGAATCTATCATGAAAAAAAAAATGGAAAGACCTATCAATACCAAAAATTGAAAGACATATTTTAAAATTTTAAAGATGATTTTTTTTAACCCAAGATTACAATACTAAGCTCGAGAGTTTCCAACCAAAAATTGTATATTTTCTTTAATGAGCAACACTAAAAATCTGCTGAAAAAGAAGGGTTTTGAAATTTTTTGAAATTCTTGCCAACATTTTGATGTCATCAATTATTGGATAAACACTCCACACATCATTCTCGGCCACAGTGCCTAACAATATTCTTGCAAGACACTTTGTGTAACACTCAAGACCCTCTTATGAACGTGGTAGTGTTAACAATAGTGAATTTGATTTCTTGTTGCAATTTCAATTAGAATGCATTGGATATCCCTAACTCACATTAGGGATATTTTAGTGAGATAATTGATATTCTTGATGTGCATATATAATTGAATTGATGTGTGTATATGGGAGATTATGAACTCGGATGTACGCCTATACTAGACACAAGAAGGGATAAGTGATGCTACTATACATTTTTTTCAAAATGCTTATGGAAGCAATGAAAATTATTTTGTTGAAGACATGGTTTGGGGTACTGATCCATACCCTATCATGTATGATTCGCATAAAAATGAGGATTTCTTTATGGAAGTCACTGAAGATGAACTACTGGGAATTCGCAAATCTTTTAAGAGTGACAAAAGTCTTGGTCCTGATGGGTGGACTATCGAAATGTTCTCTCACTTCTTTAAAACTATTAAGGCTGACCTTCTAGGCATGATTGAGGAATCCAGGAATATGGGCTTCATCCACCATAAGATAAATTCCACATACATCACCCTCATTCCGAAAAATAACTTTGCTAAGAGTTTCACTGACTTCAGGTCTATTCCATTGTGTAACGTCATCTATAAAATCATATAAAATCATATCAAAGCCTATTGCTGGGCGTATGCGCAGGAATCTCTCTTGCTTCATCTCCCCTCAACAACATGGCTTTCTTCCAGGTAGACTCATCCATGATGCTGTGGAAAATTCTCAAGAAAGCATGCACTTGATTCACATTAAAAATCTTGATGCTGCTATTCTTCAGATTGATCTCCGAAAAGCATATGACTGTCTAGACTGGGGCTTTCTTAGACTAGTCCTTAGTAAGATTGGCTTATAGCCCAGATGTATTAACTGGATCATGGTATGTGTGGATAATGTAAACTATGTTGTCATCATCAATGGATACCCAACAAGGTTCTTTCGGGCTGGAAGAGGCCTCCGACAGGGATGTTCACTATCTCCTTTATTATTAATTTTGGTCATGGAATGTCTAAGTTTGCATACCAAAAAAGCAGTCCCGGAGGATCAATTCCAACCACTGAAGCTGGGAAATAACATGAGTATTTCTGATAACCTCTTTGTTGATGACATCCTTATAATGGGTATGCTCTGCCACTTTTCCTGGTATTATCTTTTTCACATTTTCAGTATGTCACACGGAAAGAGTCGTTAGTGCGGACACAACCGACCTCCCTAGAAGCCTAAGACTTTCTAGTGACAAACAAGACAAATAAGAGCAATCCTTCTCTAAATATGCATTACAATATGAGAAATCAAGTGTTTAGATCCTACCTGTAATCCAACGCTGTTGTAGTAGTCCAGCCTCGTTGATCCGGATGAGCTCCTTCTTCTCTTCGAAACCTGCATTCACTAACAATCAAACGATTAAATAGCACCTGAATATCACATAAAATAAAACATATTTAACATATAGACCAAGGAGTATATGAAACAACTCATAAATAACAAATTGTTGAGAAGAATGGACTAATTTGTATTACAAGGTAACAAAAGGAACCATTACAACCTGAGCCTTGGTGTTGTGCAAGCTCCTCCCAGGGTCCACAAGAGTTCTCCCTTACTCTGATCAGCTCACCCACCTCCCAATGGAAACAAGTAAAGATGGTAATCTCTCCTCACAAGCTTCTACAAGGAAGTCCTAATTCCAGCAGCATCTACCCTTAGGAATGTTCAGCTTTCAACCTCCCCTCCCTCTGGCCCAATGCCTGTATTTATAGTGATCTAGAGGAAGTTAATTAGCTCCACCATGGATGGGATAAGTCCCTCTTTCAATGGGATAGGCTCCCCTCTTCATGGGATAAGTTCCTCTTTCTTTGGGTACATGAACCATCTGGAGGCGCTTCATACACGTCAAACAAGCTTCTAGAATGCTCTAGAAATGACCACAAGTAACTTTTTGAAGATGAAACTCGCGCCTTTTGACCTTTACAGGGGTACACACCCACCTCTTTACATACAGAGCGTACAAGTACCCAGGTATTTTGAACTTGGGTTGCGTACACGTAGGTAAGGCTAAGAGAAACTGCGTACCAGAGATAATTGACTTTAAATGACTTTTCTCTTCTTTTTTGGAGTTTGACATGGAGAGCAGAGGCATGAGACTTGCCAAGGAGGATAGTATGACAGTGGATGGAGCCATACTAACTGCAAATAGTCATGGTGACATTTTTTAGTGTAACAGATTGCCCCCTAAAGTGCGAAGCCTGTAGTAGATTAGGGTTTCATATGATCTAGGAAGGGTGAAGTACTTTATCATTTCAAGGAGTATCTTGCGGAGAGCCTGGTCGGAACCTGCAAATATTCAACACAAAATACATATATAAGATGATATCATCGCTGAGGTAGGCATTCCCATACTCAGATTGAAAACTTTAACTAACAATCTAACTACTGCTCTGATACAAGAATGATTTTGCAGTACATCACAATCATAGACTTTTGTAGACATAGTATGGACGCAGCCATCTGTTTATGATAAGTCTACTATATAATGAATACAAAACTCCTCGCAGCCTGGATGGTGGAAACTAGATCCAGGGTCTTCATTTCTACTTCCCGAATTGGTACGATTCTATCCATGCGAATAAATGAGTTGATGTCGAGCATGGTAGAAACCACTTGATTACCGGTCAATGATGTAAACCGTTAACAAGTGTGAGAGAGACCACCAGTGATGTCAATGGTTCTCAAAGTACCCAGTACAATCCATGAAATGTGAATGAATGGGTTGATGTCGAACACGTCACGGAATCCTTTGATCGAAAGTCAATGATGTAAACTGTCGTCAAAGGCGAGAAACCTGCCATTGATGCATGCAGACTTCAAGGTACTGACGATTTCTAAGTCATCTTTCTAGATAATGTGTTGATGTCGATAGAAAGTGACCCGTTGCAGGCAAGCCCACAACACGAAATCATTGTTCAAGTTGAAGAAATGTTGCTGTAAGGACTGACTCAGGGATGGTCAAATGGATGACAAGTATTTTGCATATGAATGGTTTATTTGCAGAGACCTCTTGAACACATAACGACACGACAGATGGCTTGGTGATGATTGACCCAAAGTTAATACCCGGAAACGGTTGAAGACTTTGAAAGTGGTTTGATCAACTTTAAGGGAAAGGATTTCCCAACCCAGGTGAATGAAAAGTGTCGTGTTCAAGAGCGGTGATAAGGTTCTTCTGTAACAAAGGATAACAAATAGGTTCATTCTTCTCTCTTTTCCCCCACCATTTCTGGCAAGTACCTCTTTATTTTTTACAAGCTTGAGGAGGATAACATATGCTTGATTATAAGCTCATCCTTCGGATGAGTCCAACTTAGTTTAGATTCGGACCCTAAGAAGGAGTGGTCCGTTCCTGTTTGTAATCGAACAGGTCCTTTACTGTGAAATTTTAACGAGTCCAGTATAGGAGAAACTCGGCGTTTTTGAATTTTAGAGAGTCTGAAAAAACTAAAGAAGACTCCAAGGTGAACTTTTTCGTAAATTTGTGTCTCTCAGGCCCGAAAAAGTATAAAATCATACCTGAGAGAACCGCTTGATCTTGTGACCAAGGAGTACTTTCATGATTAGTGCCTTTGACCTGAAAAGTAAAAAGCGATCAAGGACACGTCGTTTTATTTCCAATATCGAGTTTGAAACGACAAAAACCCGACAATCTTTTCCTGTTTTTACTGTCAGAAAAGGGCTATAAGGGGACCGTCTTTTAATTCCGTTTTAACGAGTGTAAAAGAAATGCTCGACAATCTTTTCATGTTTTAGGAGTCAGAAAAGGACTTGAAAGATGACTCTGATGTCTTGGTTCGTAAAAAATGATGATTTTACCCTAAAGTTCTTTTGTCCTGCACAAAGACAACACATTACTCATACTTGTTTAAGATGGGCAAAAATACATTGAAAAATATCCTTTCATGGTGAAAAATAAACAAACTTAGCATTCATTCATCCAAAAAACCTATAAAAAGACCTTTTACCATGTCATTTTTACCATTTTACTGTTGAGGTTGAGAAAAGGGCTTTTGACAAGAAACTTCCCGTGGACTTTGCGGAGAATCCGACCGTCAGAATCGAGCGCCGTCTCTTTCAGGTATTTCACAACATCCTCCTCTTCAATTTCATCCATTTAGAATTTCATTTCAAGTTCTAGTTTGATTTTTTAGAGGGTTTTAGGTTTTAGGGTCTGCTTCTCGGGGGACGCAGGTGCCCCATGGGCGACCTGCGTACCCCGACTTTTTCGTATATGGGAAAAAGGTCAGAGTACGCAGCCCACCTTCAGAACAGCTCCGTACCGCCGCTCTGTTTTCTGAATGCGGGGTGCGTACCCCGTGAAACGCGGATTTTCAAACCCCAAACCCCAAATTTAACCAACCAAATTTTGTTTAATGAATTCTAATCATTGTTTTTTGGTGTGTAGGTCACTCACCATGCTAGATTGGCATGAAAGAGAACACGAAGATGTTGATTTGGCCGCAATAGGTCATCAACCTTCTATTGATGCGTTAAAGGCATGCGGTCTCTACAAGTACTGGGCCATACCTGGCATGAGGGCCTAGGTGCCATTCTTAGAGTGGCTGGTTGAAAGGTGGAACATTCAGGATCAATGTTTCTACATCGGAGAGCACCAGCTCGAGATAGAGCCCTCCAACATATATTTTCTCACTGGCTTGCCTAACAGGGGCGAGCAACTCTCTCTATTCGGGACTAGGCCGGGTGGCCAATCCCTTGCTAGTCTCCGGCTAGAATGGTGCAACAATCAAAACTAGGAGAAGGGGATAGAAATCAAATACATATCCCGACCTGAACTTATGGTAATTGCCTTTACAGTTACCAGACTTTGCGGTGCTGCCGCTTTGCACATAGCCACTGGTTCCCAAATGCGGATGGCTATAGATTGCTTCCGAGGCACCATTTTCAACTGGTGCGATGCTGTGTTGGCCAATATGAAGGGCCAGCTAACCAGGGCAAAGAACGGACAACTGAAGACCTTTGGATATGGGCCTTTAGTTGTGAGCTTTTCCCTAGAGAGAGTTCCAATGCTGATCCCCCAGCATCTTACAGTTCCAGTTGGGCCTCCTCGGGAGCCTAAGTTGACGAGATGGATTGCGGTAATGGCCCAGCATCCTGATTGAGGGAGCAGCAGTTGTTCGATTTCCTGATGGTTACTTTCACTGGCTGGAGGGCCAGGTCTTTGCGATTCAGGATTTTCCTTATGCCGGAATGGATTTTCGCAATGATCCGGACATGGTTCTTCCACAGGGAGAACAATGGGACGACAAAGGTATTTCATTTTTCACAAGTTTTTTAATTTATCTATTTTTTTGTTGTTTTTTATATATCGTCTCAAAACTGAGAGTGACAAATTTTAAAAATGCAGATGTAGGTCCATGGCGTCCGGCCAATCTCCGGGCTTTTGAGAGAAAAGTACCAGCTGCACCAGCACCAGCCCCACAGGATGCGGCCGCAGAGACCTTAGCCGAGCTGGAACAGGATCTAGAGCGTCTGACGGCGGGTATACCAGAGACCACTATAGATGACATTCCTATCCGACTTCAGCACTATGTGGTCGCAGTCCCAGGACCTTTCAGGAGGTTCCTGTGTAGGGTAGCGCGGGCAGTGGTCTCGTATAGAGAGCACCACCAGTGATTGGCTAGTCACTTTTGTAGACACATGTGACATTTTTGGTTTTTTGTACTTATCATTTTTGCCAATCATAAGGTGTTTTTCAACCTATGATCGAAGACGATGTATATTTTTGACACACTCCTATCTATATATATCATTATTACCGGTTTATTTTGTTAAACATGTGTGATGAAATGTTTATAAATTTACATTTATGATTGTTACAAATTTCTATTTAACATTCAAGACGCCATTTCATCTGCTAATGTATTTAAAGACCTTGGAATATGCTGATATTCAATGTAATCAAATTCACGTTCCAAGAGACGCACCCTCAAAAACAATCTTAATAACACTGGATTTCTAATGGCATAGACTCTATTAAGCTGTAATACAACGAGTTCAGAATCTAACCACACTATCAAACTCCGAATCCCAAATGAAATAGATTCAGATAATAATTCAATCACTGCACTGTATTCTGCAATGTTGTTTGTTGTTTGACCGAGGCTCACCCCATGCATAGAAACTAACTCGTCAGAGAGCGAATAGATAACCCAAGCTGCGGAAGAGATATTCCGTGTACTACGACAAGCACCATCAGCGAATCCAATGTACGTTTGGAGAGGCGTCGACATCTGCAATATCAAGAGTAAAACAAAGATAAGCCCGAATAACGACGAAAAACACACTCTTAAGCACACAGTCTAAACTAAAAATACAGTCTAAACTAAGCACACATACCAGCTAGAAAGAAAAATTAAGCTAACTAAACTAACTAAATCTCCATACCCACCATTTAAGCATAATACCTCTTTAGGTAAAGTCCATTTCCGGGCTTACCCAAAGAGTCCCCATCAAAATCTACCATCTCATAGGCCCCTTTTGCTAGCTTTCGCTTGACAATGTAGGGCCCATGCCACATGGGAACGAATTTTCCAGCGCCTAATTTATCGTTAGCTTGATCATATAATAGCACTAGGTCTCCTTCCGAAAAATTACGAGGGGTCACGTTACGATCATACTGAGCTTTCATCCTTTTTTCGTGAGTCTCGATTGCCAAAGCAGCATCTCGTCGAGTCTCATCTAATTTAGCTAAGTATAACAGACGCTTCTCCTTTTCGGAAGTAGCTGGGAGTAATTCGATAGCCATTTGAAGTGATGGGATTTCGCATTCAATGGGCAACACTGCTTCCAAACCATAAACTAGTTGGAAAGGAGTGAACCCTGTTGATGTTTTTACTGAGGTTCGATACGCCCAAAGCGCTGAAAATAACATGTTATGCCAATTTGACCGATGAATACCAATGATTCGTCGGATCATGATAACTAGAACTTTGTTGATGGATTCAACCAAACCGTTTGCTTGAGGATAATAAGGAGTAGAACTATCATGGCGTAAACCAATCTGGCTTTTAAGTTCTGTCATCATAATGTTTCGAAAATGGCGCCCATGGTTAGTGATTATCGCTTGTGGGACACCAAACCTAGCAATAATGTGATTGAATACGAAAATCGCTGCTGTCTTGCCGCTTGCCTCGAATGTAGGCATCGCCTCGGCCCACTTAGTAAAATAATCAACCGCAAGGATGATATACGCATGCCCCCCAGCCGAGTGAGGGTTACATGTAATAAAATCGATACCCCATTTAGCAAAAGGACCAACGGCAATTATAGGGTGGAGAGGAGCAGGTGGTGCGCGCATCTTGCGCTCAAACACTTGACAGTTGTGGCATTTCCGGACCGCAATGATACAATCTTTAAACATGGACGGCCAGAAATAGCCAGCACGCAACACCTTCTGAGCTGTGGCATACCCAGATATATGACCGCCACATGCTCCAGAGTGACAGTCATTCAGAACCCTTTCTGCCTCTTCATGAGTTAAGCAACGACGAAAAACCAAGTCCGCCCCACGACGATAAAGAGTATCTCCAATAATTCTGTACTGCTGGGACTGGAATCGAATTTTCCGGCATTCCGACTTTGAAGCTTCGGGCCGAAAGGATTGGGTTTAGAGATAGACAATTATATCCCCATACCACAGATCTAAAAGGCTGATAAGAAACAGAGATTCGTCTGCAATGGGTTCCTCTGCCACAGTTTCCGTGTCAGCACGCGGGAAGTCACACATCAATTCCGCAAAGACTAAGGATTTCTTAGACTTGGACTTCTCGAACTCCAAATCGAACTCCTGCAGGATAACAATCCATTTGGAGTACTTGCCCCCTAGCAATTGTTTAGTCCAAATATAGATCATAGGGTTGCAATCCGAAATCACTGTAGTTTTACGGAGGAGAATGTAATGACGAAATCGCTGGACAGCCTGAACAGCTGCCAGGGCCAATTTTTCCACATGCGAGTACTTTAGCTCGGTTGGATTCAACGTCCGACTGAGGTAATATATCACATGTTCCGTTCCGAATTCATCTTCCTGAACTAAGACCATTCCAATGGTGGAGTGGGAGGCGGCGAGATACAAAAGTAGTCCTGGTTGTAGTTGGGAGGATGCAGCAACAGTGCATGGGTCAACGCGTGCTTAAGTGCATCAAAAGATTTCTGAGCTATCTCATCCCAAGAAAATTGAGCGTTTTGTTTCAACAACCGGGTGAAACCCTTTGTAACCTCGGCGTAGTTAGGAATGAATCGACTTAAAAAGTTTGTTTTCCCCTGCAAACTTTGGAGTTGGCGCAAACTCGAAGGAGGAGGCAATTTGATGATGGCTTCGACTTTCGAGGGATCGACGCGAATACCGGCTTTTGAAACGAAAAATCCTAGCAATCGTCCCACTTCTATGCAGAAGACACATTTGTGTGGGTTCAACCGAATTCGATAATGCCAACACCTTATAAAAATAGCGCGTAAGTGGACAAGGTGATCAGCTCGATGTAAAGAATGAGCAGGAAAATCATCGAGATACGGTTGCACAATGTGCTTGATGTCCTGAAACGCGTAAGACATTGCCTGTTGGAAAGTGGATCCGGCATTCTTAAGTCCGAAAGATAATTTGCAGTAAGCAAATGTCCCCCAAGGACAAATGAAAGCTGTTTTTGGTCGATCGACAGGTAGAATATTGATTTGGTTGTAACCGGAAAAACCGTCCATAAAGGAAAATATTTCACTGCCGGCACAATCATCAATTATTTGATCGATATAGGGCGTGGGATAGTTGTCTTTTGGACAAGCACGATTTATATCCCTATAATCGATACATATTCTTATTGTTCCTTGTTTCTTGTTAACCGGAACAATATTCGATACCCAATCCGTTAACGGGATCGGATAAATGAAACCTGCTTTCAACAGCTTCTCGACTTCTGCTTTAATCGCAGCCGCTTTCCTAGGGTGTATCTGACGCAGACGTTGCCGAACAGGTTTAGCATCCGGGTAAGTTTTGATTTCATGAACAACAATGGAGGGATCAATTCCTGGCATTTCCTCATAGGACCAGGCAAACACTTCGCGGAATTCTTGAAATAGGACCTTGTATGTTTGAATTTCGTTATCTGTACACAAGGCACCTATATGAATGTTTTCAATAACTCCGGTTTTGACTGAAATGTCAATGGCAATAGTTTGGGAAATGTTTCCCAAATTCAATTCTAAATCAGGATGTTTCATGGGATTCTGAGCGTCCTTGACATATTCAGCTGTAAAAATTGATGAAAAATCATTTTCAAAGTCATCACCCTCAGGTAAAAACGAAGATCTATGATGAAGATCTTCCCATGGTAAATCGTCTACACTTAGGATTTCGCGAAGTTGTTCGTCAGATGACACGACTTCAGGAAACGTTATCCGTTCTGAGGTTGATGTGAAAAGTGATTCCTCATGGACCACATTCATTTGGTCGATTTGGGTTGAACGCGAGTCGGTAAAAGACTGCACGGCTTCATAAGCAATTTCATATGGACTCAAAGGCATGGCACCACCGAATGAGTCTATCTCAGATTCAGATGGGACAATCCAAGGATCATCGTAAATAATAGTGTTTGAAGTAATCATATGAATGAAAGCAAATGAAGGGTCTGCGTTGATTGGAGGGAAAGGAAAAGTTCCCAGTAAACCGAAATCTTTAACTAATCCTACACCAACATCCTTGTAAGGGATAGTTGTTTTACCGACATGCTGGATACTCTCTGAAGAGGCTAGGTCGGATGAAAAATAAGCCAGCTGGTCTATCGTCACGATCTTACCATTGTATGGAAACTTTATAAGTCTGAAGACCGATGACACAACCGCTGTCATAGCATAAGACCAACTGCGACCCAAAAGAAGGTTGTAGTCTAGAGGGGCATCAACCACTTCCACATCCAGACTAACAGTTTTTCCTTCAACCCCTATAGGCAAATCCTGTAGAATGCAAAACGGATGGAACCCACGGCCATCAAAGGCCTTAAGAATAGTCGGGGATTGGTTCAGCGAAGGAGAACCAAGCGATCTCCAACACTGAATCGACATAATACACGTAGAAGCTCCTTCATCAATTACAGTCCGATGAATAGGCCTGTTTTTGACTGTCACTAGAATCTGGAAAGCCATCTGATGAGGGAGACGCGGTGTACTATTTTCTAGATCAAATATTATCAGGTTCAGGTCCTGAATATCAACAGCTCCTATAGCCGACAAGAGTAATTTTCGTTGTGCTGGGCATGATTGCAGAACTTCCAAAGCCGACATTGCTGAGGGTGAAACAGCTAAGTCCTCAATAATGTTATAATTCTGAGCTGCTCTCGCATGTGGATTGAAAGCAGACTTTCGAAGTATACCCTTGGCGAGTGGTTTTATTACCAAGTCTGGGTTAGGTTTCTCGATCTGTAGTGGATCGGAACCGGGAGCTGAGGTTGATGGATTAGAATGAGAAGATTATGCTTCTTTGCCATCAACAGGACTCTTACTACCATAATCTTGCGATCGAGTCGCAATCCGTACATGAGACATCATCAATATGGGTTCTTCACTGGCACTCGAGGAAGAACCTATCATTTTACTCTCCTGCTTTGGAAATGGATCTTTCAAAACAGCAGGAGTTGGGGAACCTTTAACGATTTTCACAACCTCTGCCCGATGAGGGCAATCTCTTGTGAAATGATCTTCTTCACAAATTAAACAAGGATAGCGAGGTTTGCGCTTTTCGTCATTAGATTCCGACTTCTCTTTTTTCTCCTTTGGAGCCTTGTCTGCTTTTTCTTTCTTCTTGCCTTTCTTCTTACCACCGTTTTTTTATTTAGCCGTAGATGACTCTACAGCGTGAATGTCGGCGGTAATTTCAGGAGAAGACTCTCCTGTCGGGGAGTCTGGTAAGGTTATTATTGGAGAAGAATTCTTTGAGGATTTCTTCTTACTTTTAGTATTCACCGTACCAATCATGCCATCAGCAGCATGAGACCCCGAAGGAGTAGCAGCGATTTGATTCGACTTAGGAAGATCTGGGATCTTCTCGTGCAACGTACCCGACTGAGTGTAAAGTAAGTCAAGGTACTGGGCTTGAGCAATGACTTGCTCCTCAGTAACTACTCCGGCCTTTGCTACATCTTCAATAATCTTCGGTAATAATGATTTTACAAACCATTCAGCTAAGATTGGTCCGGGATAAAAACTTTCACTAAACGTCTTCGACGTCTCCATTCATGAATATGATCGGAAATATAAGTGGACGTCGATTGTTTTAATGAAGTTAATAACTCAGTACCATTATCGTATCTGACCGGCAACTGAAAATGAGTTAGGAACGAGGTAGCTAACTGGCTAAAATTGTAAAAAGAGGCCCGTGGTAACTCAATGTACCACTTGGCCGCGAGACCAATGAGCGTACGCTGGAAAAGACGTAAGCGGATCGAATCATCCGAGATAGAATTTGAAGCACACCAGAGGTGGTAAGTCATCACGTGATTTGACGGATCCTCTCCAGACTTACCTTCGAACTTGGGTATATCATTGGGCAACTTATTTGGCATTGCTGGCCAGAACGGAAGATATTGAATTGGATCGTTCATTAGGCGCGTCAAGTCTAGTAAATCCAAAGTTGCGATAAACGGTAACTGCCGGTTAGGATCTCTAAAACTCTAGGTCCCAAGACCAGTCCCAGGAGGAGGATATCCAGGATAACTTGGAACAGGAATCGCATTTGGGATATTATATCCTCCTGGAAAACTAGGATTAACCGGACCGTACTGGGGTTGTTGAGGTTGTTGATAAGTGTACCCAAGATACGGTTGATACTGGTAAACCGGTTGTTGGACAGCAAGACCGAGTTGGTACTGTCCTTGGTACTGTTGATAAGTAAATTGAGGTTGACTTGTTACAACAACACTTAAACCAGGCTGCCCTACAGGCATCTGGACCGTGGTTTGAATCGTAGATCCGGACAACGGTAAAGATGTCTGAGGAGTGGTTGCAGAGACAGTAGAAACCGGAGCTGTCGATACTCCAGAAGTAAGTGCGGTAGATGTTGCAGTAGTTGCAGCAGTCGTTTGAGATGGAGTACTAGGTGCAATTGGCGGCTGAGTAACTACCGAAGTTACAGAAGTTTGAACATTTGACTGGACAGGTTGCGGTTGCTGGGGTGAACCAGAAACTACGGGTTGTCCAGTTTGAGGTAACAACTGTATACTTGGCTGCAACACCTGTTGACGTTGTGATGGATCCCGCACTATCATTCCGGGGTATTGACCCGTAACAGGTTGAGGATACTGAGATCCATAACCCGATTGAGGATAGGATTGATAACTGAAAGGTACAGTTCCCATACCTTGAACATATGACTGACCTTGAGGTGGTTGATAACCTTGACCCGAGTATTGACCTTGAGGTTCATAACCTTGGGGTAAATACTGATACTGGGGTTGACCTTGACCTTGAGGTTGATACCCTTGGGGTTGATACCCTTGGGGTTGATACCCTTGAGGTAAATATTGATACTGAGGTTGACCCTGGGGTACATATTGAGGCTGGGGTTGACCTTGAGGCATGTATTGTACTATGGGTACATACTGACCTTGAGGTTGCCCCCGAGACGCAATTTGTGTACCTTGAGGTTGCCCCCCAGGCGTTAATTGAGGCTGCCCCCAGGCGGTAATTGGCCACCTTGAGGTTGAGAAACGGGAACTGAACCTGACATCATGTAAATGTCCCCTAAACCCAACGGTTTATTACCATTGTTTCCAGCTAATAACCCATGATCAATGGGTTGAGGAGATGCCCCCGCAAAGGTACCAGAAAGTGACTGATACTCGGTGGGAAAAGAAGGACCGCCGTGTAAGAAAGATTCAGGAGATTGAGTGAACACGGACGACTGACCAGACATATTTATAGGAGTATAAATACCTCCATGTGGAAAAGGAGTACGAGGTGGAGAAAAACCTACCCCTGAGTTGTCTAAATAATTGGTTAACGAAAGGTACCAAGTAGTACTTCTAGGAGGACTGTAAAAGATAGATTCACGCTCCCTTAGATCAATAGTAGGTTCATCTTCAAGGATAGATATGCCTAATTCTTCCTTTGGAGCAAGTTCTTCAATAGCTATCAAACCAGTAGGAAGATTTTCGGTGATGACTCTTTCTACCCTAGGTGAATCTGGTACACTAGAAGTTGGAGTAACAGGTTCAGATACTTCAGGTTCTTCGCCTATATCACTAGTAGATGAAAAACTACCAGCAAGCTCGGAAACTGCAACTGCTTCAGGATTATAACCAGTTTTTAGACTTTGGTAATGTTGATGGACTACCAACGAAGACTCTCCTTCTTCAGGTGAACCTACTCTACTGCCACTAAGAGGAGTTACAAGGACCTTTAAACCTTCGTGATGACTCGGGACGTCTTGAGGAGGTTCACCCCGAAGTCTACGGGATTTCCTCAACAATTCGGCTACAGAAACAACCTCAGGAGACTTGCCCCAAAGTCTACGGGATTGTCTCGGTAATTCCGCCACAGTTAAAAACTTTTAACTACTGCACACGCAAACAAAGTAAAATCTCAAAGCAAACCACCTAAAGTCTCTAAAGAACCAAACAAATTTGAATCACACGCCTAAAGAATCTAGGGCGTCAAACCAAGCACAAACAGTAGCCTTCCAGACCGAAAATGCTAGTTGGAGATGAAACCCAACATCGCCGGATTCAGTACAGAAGTGGCGGGTGGAACAGTTACCCCGGCAACCTGCTTAATGAATAGACCGGCACAAGTTCCTCCACTTTAACCGTCTCGACTGAAGTGAACCCCCCGGAAAATCCAAGTGAGTCTAGCCGACGTCTATTCCAGGTACAGTGGGATCTTCCCTCCACCGTCACCTCGGTAGAATCCTAAAGATAATGGTCACTAAGGTTACCAACCGCAACAAATGCACGTGGGGGAACAGTCTACACTCCGACAGCACGAAAGGGCAGAGTATCAAGCTCAATCCCCTTGCCGGCTCCTTGACAACAATCCAAGGTTTACCGACAAGTGACCCCTGGTTCCTCGACAATGGTTAATCTGAGGTTTACCGTTTGTAATACGTGCGTGTCTGGCGTCGTTCCCAACGAGGGAGGATTGATCCCCTCACTGGTTCGGACACGAGCTCGTGCTTCTCCTTTAAGAGGAGCTTTCCTAGAGTACAAATGAAACAATTGGATTTATTCTATCACAAGATAAGCTACTTGTTTGGTTTTGTTGTCTTGGAGAGTTAATTACTCTCCTACTCCAAGACACTAGCCTGATCTAAATTGGTGTTTCAGAGCCCTAGTAAATAAAAGTTACTAAGTTGATTTTACTTTAAGCGTTAATTTTATGGTTTTTCTTAAAGACAAAAGGTAGTGGAGATGGAACTGGTGGTGTGTAGACTCGACTCGCAACCACTACAAAGATGCACCTAAGATGATTTACACTACTTTCCTTTTTCAATGAATCTCCTAACTAAGAGAGTTGGAAGAATGCAAATTTTATAGCAAACAACTTTCTTAGTAAAGACAATTAAAGAAACAATCTCTTTATCTTTTCAAAACACACAACTCATGACCACTAATTACTCTACGAAATTTCCTTTTTCTCCCAAAAGTCTACAAATGCTACCAAAGCAAACTTTTTCGAAAAGAATTTTTGTGTGTTTTTTTTTTATATTAATAAAGCATGTAAAACTATTTTATCAAATCAAATTTAACAAATCTAATACAATCAAATCAAATTCACTCAAAAGCAAATTAAAGGGAAATTTACCTAAAAGAAAAAAATAATGAGGACAAAAGCCTACAAGGATAGTTCCCGGATGTTTTACTCAGTCAAAACGCAACTAAGGATCAGTCTATGCAGAATCATAAACTAATCGAAAAACAAAATCGAAATCTTTTTGTTCTTTTTCGGAAAAATGAAATTCAAAGCTTTAAACAACAAACTTTTTCGAGATTTGCAAAGAAAAGACACAAAGGTAGGTCTCTCACAAGGGTGACTTCTATGACAGGCCCGACTCCTAAGAGGGTTGAACAAAACAGGGAGATCCAAAGTTTGACAACCTCTAACGCCAAAGTCACTACAGGACCAGTTAAAAATCAAACCCTAAGGCAAAAACTCTATGAATTCCACCAAAACCCTCGACACTAACGGAACAAGTTCAGGTGAAGATCTCTGACAGTAAACTAATGGATCTGGGCAGTAAAAACAAATTGAAAACAAAATCTAAAGAGCAAAAAGCAAAAATTGAAATTTTCTCAAAATTGACAGGGGTACGCAGGTCATCTGTTCACACAGGCGCGGGTACGCTCTGTGCGCAAAGCCGCAGTGCGTACAAGTATGCAGGTATTGTGAACTTGGGTTGTGTACACGCAGGTAAGGCTAAGAGAAACTGCGTACCAGAGATAATTGACTTTAAATGACTTTTCTCTTCTTTTTTGGAGTTTGACAGTAGATTTGCAAATGCTTCGGGGTTGATCATGAATACTAATAAATTTGTTCTATAACATAGTCAATCTGATTTGGTGACTATTTCATATATAAAAGAATTATTTAGAATTGAGGCTAGACCTATGAAAAATGGCTTGAAATATCTTGCTTATCGACTTAAACCCACCTGCTATAGAATTACTGATTGGAAATGGCTTGCTGATAGGTTCTATAAAAGAATCTCTGGGTGGGAATTTAGATGTATGCCCTTAGGGGGAAAGGCTATCCTTTCACAAGTTGTTCTGTCACAATTGGGTGTCTATTAGGCTCATATTTTCCATATTCCTGCCTCCATCATTAGAGACAAACCGTCTGATGGCAAACTTCATCTGGGTGGGTAGTCATAGTGCCAAAAAATTCCATTTGACCAAATTATCAAATATTACTCTCCCAAAGGACATGCGCAGTTTGGGAATCATGGACCTTCATCACTTCGGTGGGGCATTGCTTATAAAATCCCTCTGGAGGGCTTTATTTGGAGCAGGCACATGGAGCAAGATCATCCAACACAAGTATCTAAAGAATAAAGACTTCAATGTTTGGTACCGATATGGCTCAATTGGTATCAAACAAGGTTCGACAATCTGGCTAAGTTTCTTGAAAATAGAGAAATATTTTATTCATCATCTGGCATGGAAATTCCAGACAGGCAATAGAATTCTTATTGGTATTGACCCAATATTGGGTGTTGATTCGAATTTCACCATTTCTGACAGTATCATCCAGCACCTGAACGAGCATGTCATTTTTTTCTGGGGCCAAGTTATAAATGGTTGGCAGGGTACACTCCACATATGGAAAAATTCCCTTGAATTAGGTTTCACCGACCACATGGAAGGGGAATGGATTCAGACCATTTCAACAATGAAGCAGCTTAGCATTTGCCGAACATGAACACAGGATAGAACTGTATGGTCGGGTAAAATGGCTTCTGATAACATTATTGTGGTGGAAACATATCATGCATTATCAAATATGGTCGCTAGAGAAGGGGAGCATCATACTCTTTATGCTTTCTGGAAAACTAAAGCTCCAATAAAAGTTATACTTTTCACATGGCTTGTTAATCATAACAAAAATCTTGTATGGGCAAACCTGCAAAAAAGAAATTGGCATGGCCCTGTTATATGCTCCTTATGCAAAAATAATTCTGAAGATAATCCTCACATCTTTCTACACTGCCAATTTACTACTCAGGTTTGGAAAAAGATTGCTTCCCTTTTTGGCTTCCCATACATTCAACACTCTTGCATTAGAGACTCATTGAAATGGTGGAGTTCCCAAAAATCTGCCTGGCGGGCCATTCCTCTTTTCCTCTTCTGGGCAATATGGAATTGGAGGAACAAAAGTATATTCCAGAACTGTAGGGAAGATTTCTCTATGTTAATTGAAAGAATCTCCTCCAATCTTTCTTTTTTCTTTGCACAACCAATATGCACTAAGAACAACCCTAAAATGAAGAATAATGTTCAGTTCACATACCCTATGGGGTTTTTTGATGGGGCTGCTCAAGGGAACACCTGTGCTTGTGGTTTTTGGATTGCCATGACTGCTGATTTGTCATATAGGATGTACTGGAATTGTGGTGGTGGTACAAACACCAAAGCTGAAGCAGTGGCACTCTGGGGTCTCCTATGGTTCAACAGTTTCCTTGGGAACCCCACTCTGCACATATATGGAGACTCGATGATTATAATTGATCAAGTATTCGGGAGGGCATCCATCAACAACCCCATGCTTCAAGGATGGATGGAAAGGATCAAATCTCTATGGAAAAGTCAAGATAGCTCCACAATCCAACACATTGGAAGGATCCTCAACAAGGAAGTAGACATATTATCTAAAAAAGGATTGCAAGGATTGTTTGGCAAATGGTATCTGGAGATCTCATGGGAGTAGAACACTTTTGATATGGGGGACTTTCCATATCCGGGTTAAAATTCCTCTTTGCATGTTTTTTACCGTCTTTTTTTTTTCTGTAAATTTTGTTATATAGGCTTATTATCTTCTCAATGCAGCATAATATGTCTAAAATCTTCTCATGGCAGCACATTGAAAGAATGTGGCATTTAGACATGACCTTTTAAGTCTGGTAGATTTAGCCTTCCCTGTCATATATGTGAAAGTCTTCTAATTGTTATTATCTTTTCATTTTGGGACTCTGGATGGTGATCTGAACACCACATTTCCATTATCAAGTGATTTGAGTGATTCATTATTAATATGTAGATGGATGTTTGTATGTACTATCATAAGTATTTTCTTATAATATGTCATGAAGCTTTTTTGGTACTGAAAAAAAAAAAAAAAAGAAAAAAGAAAAAAGAAAAAGAAAGAAGGCATCGACGATGATTTTTATATTTTTAATTATTTTTCTACCTATTTTAATGTTATGTGACTATATTTATTGATTATAAGCTATAAAGTGTTTTTTATACTAAGTTGATTCAAATTATTTTAATTTTTATTATATATTATTAAAAAAAAAAAAGTTGTAAAATTAATTAGCAAAAAACTATCTTATTCATAGATCTATTTTATATTAAAAAAAAAATTCCTCACTATGCAAATTTTTCTTCCTGTTTTACATTCTAAAAAAATTTTACACTAATATTTTTTAATCCCCCTGCAACACATATCTACTTGAAGATAAAATACATTTATGTTGATACATTTATAAAAATAAATTATTTACACATGATATATTTATATCTGGATATCTCATCTATCAACTACATGTTACATGTTATATATGAAATAATTTTTATATTATAAATATTTTCCAGATGTCACATGTTAAATCCATCATGAACATGGATTATAAATATATTTGGAAATAAATAAAAAATATTTTATTGATAATATCAAAATATTTATTTTTATGATATTTTCTAAAGTGTTACAACTCAAATCCGAATTTAACATCAAAGCAATTACAGATATTCCTGAAGCATTAGTGCAGGCAATATGTACCAATTTATTCGTAATTAAGAAAGCACCTTGGATAATATAATTTCAAATTTCATTATTATGAATATTATCATTGCCCCGACATAATTTTACATTACACAAAAATATATACTGGATCAATGCATAATAATATATTGTGCATTAATGCTTTAGATTATAAAAAGTGAAATCATACGCTCTATTTAAGAAACATACCAATAAAAAGCCTTCACTAAAACCTCCATCGATTGATACTTAACATCCCTCCATGTAAGAAACATACCAACAAAAACCCTTCACTAAAACCTCAATCGATTGATACTTTTTACTTATAATAAATCTCAAGTAATGCTTATGTAAAAATTCTTCTCTTTCATTAGTTAAGGCTTTTACAAACTATTTTTGATAAAATTTCCCAATCCCATAACAAAAAATACCTTGGCTAAACCTTCATGAAAGCATCCTTATTTTGTCATGCATATTTTATCTCATATTATGATCAACATATATTAGCTCATAATTTCTTTGCTTCCCACTTGGTCTATTTTATGTGACACGGCCAACGCTCTACTTGTCACTTTAGAACTCTACCATGTATTATGTGCAATTATGTGTTTTTTAAACTCTTTTACTCGTTCTCTTTAAGGTTTTTTTCCGAAGTCTTATCCATTCAACCATGTTACATTTATAGTCATTTTCTCTATTAGAATTGCGAACTTTAATGATTTTTTAAATTAAACAAAGCTTTTTGGTAGAAATCACATGAGAGAATTTTAGAATTTTTGCGCGTTTCGAACCAACAAGTGTGGTTCATCATCAACACCAGAATAAAATTTTTGATCTTATGATGCAAAATTTAAAAATGTTAACAAATTCTCATTGTCACCACTACATCAATCGATACAATTTACAACACTAACTTCTTTGCACACCTAAATTACATATTTAAATCATACTTATATTATTAATTTTTAAACACAATTAATTTTTTTTTAAGGATTTTACAATTTCTTTTTCCAATTATTTATAACCGTGTATTAATACTGGAAAAATAAAACTAAAAACAAAAGCTATTAAAATAAATATACCTACATTGAAAAGTTACATTATTGTGCGTTACGTTTCTAAAAATGTACGTTACAAAAATCCTAATCACTTTTTGGTTCGATTCATTTACCTTTATTTATTACAAATTCATTAAATTGCAAAAGTATTAACATGGCTTTAGTTATAATATTCATTTTAGGTCACTATCGGTTCGATTCATTTAACTTTATTTATTACACATTCATTAAATTGTAAAAATATTAACATGATTTTAGTTATAATATTCATTTTAGGTTTAGATTTTAATATATCAATGCTTTAGTGATAATATTCATTTTAGGTCACTATCGGTTCGATTCATTTAGCTTTATTTATTACACATTCATTAAATTGTAAAAATATTAACATGATTTTAGTTATGATATTCATTTTAGGTCACTATCGGTTCGATTCATTTAACTTTATTTATTACACATTCATTAAATTGTAAAAATATTAACATGATTTTAGTTATAATATTCATTTTAGGTTTAGATTTTAATATATCAATGCTTTGGGCTTTAAGTTTTACATTCTATAGGAGGCATTTTAAGTTTTTAGGTTTAAAGTTTTAATATAATATGTTTTAATATTGTTAATGGAATATATAATATAATGTTTGTGGGGTTTTAGATAAATGGTGATCATATGTATTGTTAAGGTATACTTAGATGTTAAGTTATTGGTTCAATTCTTCACCATAATCTAATTTTATTCTTGAACATGACTATGATGTAGCCTTACTAATGCCAAACTTACACTGAAAATTAATATATAATATATTATTATTTATAAAATATTAAGTTTTCATATTAAATTTAATATGTTATAATTTTAATATTAAGTTCTAATATACTAATATAGTTTTAATATTAATATTAAATTCAACATTGGGTTTTAATGTTGTTATTTGGTTTTCAGGTTAATATTAGGTTTAACATATGGCTTTAATGCTAATCTTAGGCTTTAATATTAACGTTATATTTAACATTAGATTTTAATATCATGTTTTAATGTGAATATTTATAACGTTAATATGGTTTTAATGTTCATATTAAGTTTTAATGTTAGCATTTTTAATACAAAAAAATTATTGATTTTAATATTAGGGTTTATAATATTGCTTTAATATAAGGGCGTATAATATAGGTTATATAATATTGGGGTTTATAATATTGAAACATAATTAGATAAAGTTAACCATTGGTCAAACTTAGTCAAACATGATGGTTTATCTAGGACATTATGGTCAACCATGATCTTCCATGTCCAATGATGATTAATGATCAACCGAGGTCAACCATAATATTCCAGGCTCAATGACGATCAATCAAGGTCAACCATGGTCATCCATAATAGTCAAACAATATGCACACCCATAATGGTTAATCTTAATGGTCAACCATTATGGTCAATCATGGCTAACCATTATTAATCATGGTTGATCACTGTCAATCATGGCAAACCTAGTTGAATATGGTCAACCATGGTCAACACTATAATCATAATATTCAATATATATATGTGCTTGTATGTTAATAAATATATAACTATGTTTAATAGTAATAATTTATTAACTATATATATATATATATATATATAATTATAAATATGTTAATATAATGTAGTTTGAAATATAACTTTTAATATATTAATAATGGTCCATCATAATGGTTAACTATCACAATTAACTATAGAAAATTGTTATCAACCATGGTTAACCATGAGAAAACCTAGTTGAATGTACTTAACCATGATCAACCTTATTGGTCAACTATTTTAGTCATAATATTAGGTTTATAATGTTATGGTTAGTAATGTAGATTTTAATATGAGGATTTATAATGTTGGATTTCTTATATATATAATATTGGGTTTAATATTAGGTTTATGATATTTAAACATAGTTAAACAAAGTGAACTAGTGGTCAAACATAGTTAACCATGATCAACTATGGTCAACCAATATCAACATTAATAATATATTGGTTGATATTTGGTTTAATATTAGGATTTATAGTATTAATGCCAAGGTTTTATAGTATAAATCTTAGGGTTTATAATCCAATGGTTTAATATATTAAACTTAGGGTCTAATATATTAATCTTAGGGTTTATAATATTGAGTTTTATTATGTAGGTTTTATAATATTCAATTTCATATTATAGTTTAATATCATGATTTTCGAATGGTACAAAAATGTGTTTAATATCACATTGTGACAAACATTGTCACGATGTGATCATCGATCTAATAATGATTATCATAATTATACATTGCATCACAATTTATTCTACATGGCAATGCGACATTACAAAATTGGGTTTTAATATTAGGGTTTATAGTATTGGATTTCTAATATTTCATTTTATAATATTGTGTTTAATATTAGGTTTATAATATTGGGGTTTGATACTAAGTCTATAATATTGTGTTTAGTATTAGGGTTTAAAATACTGAGTTTTTAATATTTGGGTCTATAATATTAGGTTTAATAATAGGGTTTAATATTGAGTTTTAGAATCTTAGGGTTTATAATATTAATTCAGTGGTTTATAACATTAATCTTAATATTTGTAACGTTAATCACAATGTTTATTAATCTAAATAATTATGACATTAATCACAATGTTTATAATGATTATCGTAGGGTTTATAATATTAATCATAGGGATTATAATATTAATTTTAGAGTTTGCAATGTTGCGTTTTAAAATTTAGGTTTTATAATATTTGGTTTAATATTATGATGTTGGAATGGTATGAAATGATATCCAACATCGCATCATCACAATGTAATAAACAACATGACAATTACTCACTGTTAACCAAGGTCAACGAGGGTTAACGTAGGTCAACCATGATCAATAATGGTCAGTTATCATTAACCAATATCAACATTAATAATATATTGATTTACATTTGTTTATATATATTGGTTGATATTTGGTTTACGATCAGGATTTATAATATTAATCCTAAGGATTTGTAATACTAATATTAGGGTTAATGATTCTTGGGTTTAATATTAGGATTTATAACACTAATAGGGTTTATGATCCTTGGATATTAATATATTGAACTTAGGGTTTATAACCTTAGGGTTTATAATATTAATCTTAGGGTTTATAATATTGAGTTTTATGTTGTTAGGGTTTATATATTTACTTTAATATTAGGGTTTAATGTTGTGATGTTGGAGTGGTACAAAAATGTATCCCACTTCACATTGTGACAAACATTGTTGCAAAGTGATAATCAATTTAACAATGGTTGTCATAGTGTTACATTGCATTGAAATTTATTCAACGTTGGAATGTGACATTACAAACTTAGGGTTTAATATTAGGGTTTATAAAATTCAATTTATAATATTTGGGTCTATAATATTGTGTGTAGTATTACGTTTATAATATTAGGGTTCAATGTTAGGTTTATAATATTACATTTAGTATTAGGGTTTAAAATGTTGGGTTTTTAATATTTGGGTTTATAACATTGGGTTTAATAATAGGATTTAATATTGGGTTTTAGAATCATAGCGTTTTTAATATTAATGCATTGTCTTATAATATTAATCTCGTGGATTATAGTATTAATTTTAGAGTTTATAATGTTGGGTTTTATAATGATAGAGTTTATAATATTTGGTTTAATATTGTAACATTGAAATGATATGAAGATCTATCCAATGTCGTAGTGTGACAAGCATCATCGTAATGCAATAAGCAATGTGATAATCATTGTCATAATGATACATTACATTGTTATTTATTGCATGTTACTTTGCGGAATTAAATAAATTATGATTTAATATTTTGGTTTATAATATTGGATTTAGGGTTTAATCTGGTTTATAGTATTTGGTTTTGGGTTTATAATATTAATCCTAGGGTGGTTAATACCTTGGGTTTATAATATTAATTATAGGGTTTGTAATCACTTAGGTTTATAACATTAATCTGTTGATTTTACTAATCCCCGAGTTTATAATATCGTTAGTGCCTTGGGTTTATTAATCCATTGGATCTATAATATCAACAATCTCTTATATTTGTAATATTAATCCCTAATATGTGCAATAATATATTATGGTTTATAATATTAATCCTACGGTTTCAGATCACATTTATAATATTAAGGGGTTTATAATATTACATTTAGTATCAGGACTTGAAATGTTGGATTTATAATATTAATACAAGGTTTTATAATATCAATCTTAACATTTATAACATTAATCCTACGGTTTATAATATTTATTGTAAAGATTATTAGTATTAATATTAGGGATTATAATATTAATTTTAGGGTTTATAATGTTGGGTTTTATAATGTTAGGGTTTATAATATTAGGGTTTAATATTGTGACATTGGAATAGTACAAAAATATATCCAACGTCATAGTGTTACAAGCATCATCATAATGAAATAAGTATAGTGAAAAATATTGTCAAAATGATAAATTACATTGCAATTTATTCAATGTCACATTGCGGCTTTGAATAAATTATGTTTTATAATATTAATTTAGTGTTTATTCTAGTTTATAATATTGGGTTTACGGTTTATTATATTAATCTTATGGTTTTTAATCCCTTGGTTTTATAATATTAATCTTAGGGTTTGTAATACCTTGGGTTTATAATATAAATCCGAGGCTTTAATATTATTCCTTTGGGTATATTATCCCTTTGGTTTATTAATCCCTTGAATTTATAATATTATTATTCCCTTGGGTTTATTAATCCCTTGGGCCTATAATATCAATAATCCCCTGGGTTTATAAGATTAATCCTTAATATTTATAATAATATATTAGGATTTATAATCTTAAGATTTATAATATTAATCTTAGGTTTGATATATTAATCCCTTATGTTTATAATATTAATAAATACTCGGGTTTATTAATCCCTTGGGTTTATACTATTAACCTCATTGATTGATTAATCAATTGGGTTTGTATATATATATATATATATATATATATATATATATATATATATATATATATATAACAATCTATCCTAAAATGCAATTAGATTGATGACAAATCTATTAAATTCATTGAGAAGTACAATGAATAACTTATTGGAATCTATTGAAATTATTGAAGGTTATAACACAAAATACTAAAAAGTATTCATATAATTTGAAAACTATGCAAAAGTATTTAAATATACTAAAGATATATATGTTACAACGATATGGAATTCAATCATGGCCCCTCTTTTTTTTGAAGTATAAACCATATATAAGTGTTTTATGATCCCTATCTTAAAAATCCTATATTAAAAACCCAATATTATAAACCCTTATATAATCCCCAATATTTTGGTTTAAACCAATATTAATATTGGTCTAAACCCTTGTTCTAGGGTTTAAACCAATATTATAAACCTTTATATAATCACTTAGTGTTCTAATCCCTTGGGTTTATAATATTAATAAATGCTTAGGTTTATTAATCCTTGTGTTTATAATATTAATAAACCCTCGGGTTTATTCATACCATGGGTTTATAATATTAATCCCTTGGGTTGATTAATCGCTTGGGTTTATAAAACCTAATGTTAAGGTTAATATTAACCTTACAACCAAATGTTAAACTTAATATTAACATTAAAACCACAATGAAACAAGTAATGTGAAAATCAATGTGCCAAACATTATTACAATGATGCATTGCATTGCAAATTATTTAATGCCACATTACGACATTGAATGAATTAGGGTTTAATATTATGGTGTATAATATTGGTTTAGCGTTTATAATCTTAACATTTACAATCACACAATTTATAATATTAATCCTTGGGTTTATAATATTAATATTAGGGTTTATAATTCTTTGGGTTTATAATATAAATCCTAGGGTTCAATATTATTCCCTTGGGTTTATTATCACTTGGGTTTATAATATTAATCTATTGAGTTTATTAATCCATTAAGTTTCTAATGTTAATCCCTTGAGTTTGTAATATTAATCTTTTGGATTTATAATATTAATCACTTAGATTTATTAGTCCATTGAATTTATAATATTAAAAAACCAATATTATAAACTTTTATATTAAACTTAATGTTATAAACTAAATATTATAAACCCTAACATTTATTACAATACAATTAATAACCATAACTTTAATACATTGCAAAAATATTGGTTATATATATATATATATATATATATATATATATATATATTTTAAAGTAATTTTATATTATATTTTAGTGTAATATGTAGTCTATATATAGTTAATTTTATCAATATATATATTACCATAACCATGAGAGATATTAATAATTATAACTAATAATAACAAAATGTTATTATTATATTATAAGATAATTATATTATAATTTATAATATAACTCTTAATATATTAATATAACATTATATAAAAACATAATATTATATTAATATATAATATGATATAATAACTATAAATATACAATAATATGTTTTTTACTAATTATATAATTGTTAATACCCATAAATAGTTAGGTTTGAATAAGATGCACTTAATAATTATTAATGTGGTTGATATATGTATATCGACACATATCAACCACATTGGTAAATGTGGTTGTATATGTGCATCATATATGCTTATCGACATGTATCAACCACAATAGTATATGTGGTTTTTCCAATTAACCTTTCTCAAAATAATGAGAATCCTTTGAATCTGTCAACTGTTGTCAATGAAACACTTGTTGTAGCTCGAAAACTATTGTCAATGAAACATTTGTTGTAGCTCCAAAACTAATGTCCATCACTATAATACAAAGCCTCTTCATTAGAGTTCTCTAACCAATTTGCTAAACTGAAACATCATATAGAGATTTATGTTGGAAGTAATGCTTCCAAGTAATGTGTGAGTTGTCATTGTGAGTCTCTAGGTGTCAATCTAAAAGTAGTGAGTTTCCTATGTGTGAGTTGTAATAGCTATCTAGATGTGTCATTGTCAATGATCTAGATACTATAAATATGTAACCCTTGAAATCAATAAAATACAACCAATGTGATTATGTTGTGTGTACAATCTCTCTCGTTCTCTTTTACATTTCTAACATGATACCAGAGTCTGATCTGGCCAGTCTCCTTCGCCAGAGCGCCAAGAAAATTTGAGAGAGCCTTGAGTTTATTTATCCTAGTTAAATAGATTAATTTAGTGCTTGATTTTAGTATTTCTGTGTGTATATTTATTTCTTGTCTATAGATCTTGAGTCCAACCAAAAATGTGTGGTGTGGTTGTGAGAAGGAACCAATGTGTGAAATCATTGTTTTCACGTTTGATTGAGGAGTTCCACATCGCCAACCATTCATAATTTTCCCTCTGTGGATCTATGCATTGCAGGTCGAGCGAGCAGTTTGGCCATGGTCTTGATTCAGGCTGCTTTCGCCAATTTCTTGGCCGGATTTGATAATTTTTGTAATGTTTTCGGCATATATGGAAAATTTGGTATCGACTTCTATGAAGCATTTTTTTAAGATATTGTTGAACATATTTGATATTGGTACCTGTGCGAACACGGTCGATCCTGGTTGCATGCTTCTTTAACATGCCTATTATCCCAAAGCATTACCAACTAAAAACATATGGAACGAGGTATTTATCCACCACTTCTACGGTCTGTGCCTTTGCAAATTCTTACGGTTCTGCACCTGCCCCTGCGTTGAGATTGAATTGAAGTAGCTTGACTGAATCCATTGAAGAGAGATAGAGGCTCGGGGTTCACCCATTAATTAAGAACGGATATGCCTAGCCTCGGTTCGGATGATCATTATTCCTATTCTGTTTATAACTTTATCCCCATCAAGGTCTCCATGGTCGAAGAAAGAGTGCTCTTGTCTATCTCGATTTGGGATACCTACTTTCCATTCTCATGAAATAATCCCTCGTGGATAGCCACATGAATTAGTTGCTTTTATTTGTTTGATTTGTGAAAACCTTATTTACTTAAGGTTATTTTAATATTGGTGTGGTTGTTTGGTATATTATAAAGAGGTAAAGAAACATATTTTGGGTTTTGGTATTGTGATTATAATTAAAAAAATTGTGAAATCCTGTTGATGTTTGTCGTGTGGGTTGTAAAATTATTTATGTGTAAAAAGGAAGAAAAAAAAATGCAGCCATTCAACAGACTAATGTGACCCATCATGCTTCGGAAGAATTAGTCAGTGGTAGTTCTTACTAAGGTCAAGCTGGTGTGACTCGTCATTCTTTGGGAGGCTCAGTACATGTTATTTATAAGGTCAATTTGTAGAATTCTCTGTTGAAGACATTTTATATCCAGAATGCTATCCTAGATAACTAATCAAGGTTGCAGAGGGTTGTGGATTCAGAGATGGTGGCAGTTCCATTGGATGGTTTAGTATCGAGAATGGCTCATTACGCTCTAGGAGGTTGAGAAGCATCAATTCTGCAAAGTACATCAATGATGGTCAAAGGTGGTTATGTTTTAAATGGAGGTCAAGTGACAACTCGAAGATGTGGTGGTAAAAAAGCAGTGCTTGTAAGATTCTAGAGTGGATGTGGGTGCTGATGAAAACCATATCAGACAAATTTGACAAAGATTTATTTATTGTTGTAATGTGGGTTTTTTATATTTTCTACATGTAATCATTAAGGGAGGATGTTGGATTTAATGTTTCCATATAATGTGTGAGTTTTCATTGTGAGTCCCTAGGTGTCAATCTAGAAGTAGTGAATTTTCTATGTGTGAGTTGTAATAGCTATCTAGATGTGTCATTATCAGTAATCTAGATACTATAAATATGTAACCCTTGAGATCAATAACATATAACTAGTGTGATTTGTGTTCTGTGTATAATCTCTCTTGCTCGCTTTCAGATTTCTAACAATATAATGAAGCATCATATAGAGATATAATATATTTCAAGTTTCCTAATTTTATATTAGTTTAGGTTAGGAATAAGAAAATATACTATATTTCAAGTTTCCTAATTTTATATTAGTTTAGGAATAATAAGATATCATTATGGGAAATTCTATGTCAATTCATGGTTAAGATATGTTACATGAAGATGCGTATTTAATTCAACAATCTCAAAAATTAAAATATGAGTATCTCAAATTGAAGGTAGAAGTCAAGAAAGCCTACATCACTCTAAATAACGTCTAATGACAAAGTAAACCATAGAAGGATTTGAATATGCCATTTTTTTTAACGTATGGAGAGATTTAGCTTACAAGTATAGAGTTAGTTCACTTAAGAAAATAGGTAAGTAATTTAGAAAGGCGAAAATAGTGTCATCCTAACCATGGAGGAATTAAAATCATAGAACTGCAAGTGAAAAACCATTAGAAAACTATCTTAATTCTAGTTTTAGAATGGTGGCAAAGGCACAAAAGTCTTGACTTTTCTACATAAATAGGTAAGTGATTTAGAAAGGTGAAAATAGTATCATCCTAACCATGGAGGAACTAAAATCATAGAACTGGAAGTGAAAAACCATTAGAAAAGTATCTTAACTCTAGTTCTAGAAAAGTGGCAAGGCACAAAAGTCTTGAATTTTCTAGATAAATAAACCCTTATTCAATAACAAAAAACACATTACCAGGTTATCACAGGATTGCAAGGATTGCAAGATTTAATCATTATAGTATTTACTAGAAAAATGTGGCCAACTATTTGAGTATTTCTAATCATCTATTCTACATATTTAAAACTCAATAATTGATTAGCAATAGAAGATTTAAGATCATCAAAATTATTTGAGTATTTCTAATCATGTATATCTATTTAAATTTCAATATTTGATTAGCGATAAAGGATTTAGGATCATAAAAAATAGCAGTGCTTTATTAGAACTTCTATGTCATTGTCGTCACTTGACATTTGCCTTGAATTTAAAAGACTAGCATAATGTTTTAGAGCTCGAAACTAGATATGACACAAGTAATGATAGTAATGATAGTGACATAGATAGAATCCATTAACATAACTTTTGTTATTAGACATAAAATCATGACACACTGTTGGGTACTTCCAACTAAGAACAATAGATAGATCTTGAAGATTAATTTATATCAATGATTTGGAGTTTGATATATATTTTAGCAATGTATTGTACTATTTCACAACAATACAATTTGTGTTGTAAATGTGATTTGATTAAAATATAGTTGATTGCATTTTTGTTGTGCCCTCCACATTTACACGAATTTTATACTAAATACCTTATTTTTGTGCCAACTTTCTTTCAATTACAATAGTTTGTGAAAAACATTTATTTTTATTCCAACTTTTCAAATGGTTAGTTCCAACTAATAATATCTTTACTTCAACCTAATGTGTATCTGCACATGCTTTTAGCTAAATCATCATTTTAGGATTTTATATTTTCATTTAATATAGGTATTAATGTTAAAATGTCCTTTGTATAACGAGATGATGTATTATTTATATTTTATGGATTCAAATACTTTTTTTTACAATGGTTTTCTTAGTATAACTTAATCTTAATTTATGATAAGTGTATCATTTCTATTTTGCGGACTCGAATACTATTTTTTACAATGATTTAGTGAGAATAACTAAATCATAATTACAAGGAAAAAGTAATGCAAGCATCATCGCATTTATACTACATGAAATTGAGCTTATGTTTAAATATTGTAATCTCCTCTACTAGAAAGCTATATGAATTTTATATTTTTAGATTTTTTAATTAACAAAACGCTTTAATATATTAACTAATTTAATGTGTAGTTTTATGGATAGGTTATATTTGCTCTCTTTATAGTGTTTTTTTATAGTAACCAGAAAAATTACAAAGCAGCAAGTCTCTGCTTCTTGCCTTCATGATAAAGAGTGGACTAAGAGATAACAAAAACAATGATTTTGACTCGAGAAGAGAGTGAACCAAGAGATAACGAATGCATTGATGTTGACATACATTTTAAAAGTACTTCAGAGGGGGTAGGGACTTTAGGGGCAAAACCAAGATCCAATGGGTTGCAGAATGTAGATAACATTCTTCAAAGTGCTTCAGATTGTTGTGGTTGTGCCTTGTTGAATTATGCCCCATATGTGATAAGGGTGTTGGCTAATAACGATTTTAGCCACTACATGTTCGTAATTATGGTATTAGAGTGATGCAATGTTTGTAAAAACATGACAAGAAATGTTTCTTTCCATCTTGGCTAGAAGAGTAACAGGACTATTCCTCCTCTCATTAGCAAGTGGTGGATAAATCCACCTGATGAGAAACAATGTGATAGGTCAATACAATGTGATAGGTCAATCTAATTCTGGAGAAGGGGTGGACTTCAAGCGACAAACTTGGCCAACAATGATATGCAGTGTAGTGTATCCTTATATTCAAGTGAAATATTAGGTGTACAAAGTCACTTGTTGGTAGGAGCATTCGTTGTACACTACGTTTACATTCTCATATACTAGTTGTGCTTGCTGGTGAATAGAGGTTTGGGTTACAAATAGAGGAACAAGCAACCTCATATCACATTACGAGAGAATTTCAGGGCACTTGCTCCTGTTCATACAATATGTATCATGTTTAAATTATTTGAGATATTATTTTCTAACTCTTCTCTAGTTCCAAACTCTGCCTCACTAAGCAAAGATGAAAAATAACTTTAATAGAGATTTGGGCTACCTGTTTACCGGCTAACACCATCTTTGACCACCCATCACAAACTCCATTAAACTCTCTTTACTCCAGAGTACACACAATAATGTAATTGGAATTATAAATTGAATCACAAGACTATTTATGATATGTCTTATTAAATTATGAGTTATGGACGTGCATTTATGTTGATGTTAATTTTTTATGAGGATAATTACATAAATATTATTAAGTTTATATAGCTTAAATTATCTACATTATTGTTCAATTATTTGTTTTCTTTCCCTATATGAAATATAAAGGAAAATAAGGAAAATATTAAACTTAGTTTGTATCTACGTTAAATAAGATAAATGAAAATATAAAAGTTAGTTTTGCGTACAAATGCTTACGTTAGACTTATCTTAGAATTCAATTATAAGAATGTAGTGCAAACCATACATAAATTTGTCAACATAATTGAAACGTCAACATTCACAAATGCTTGAATGAGAGATTTCATTGTTGTAGGTGAAAGGAATGAAACATTACTACCTAGATTATTTGTCAAGACTTTACGTTTGCATGTAATGTAGTTATAAGACTTTCATTCTAGATGTTGAAAAAAAAAATTTATTTTTTTAGAAAAGCAATTTATAATAAAATTTATAAGACTTTCATTCTCGATCTTGACAAAAAAGATTCACATTTTTTTTTCTCTAGAAAAGCATATTTATAATAAAATTTATGATAGAAGGCTTCCAAATATAAAGTTGGGGATCATTTGTGGGGATGATTTGTCGTTTTGTAGGGTCATTCAGGGGCATTTCAATATGAAGATGTAGTGAGTCTTACTCCTAGATACTTGAAGTGAGATGTGATGATCAAAATTCCACTATTTTTATTCATTTAAAACAATATAAAAAAGTACCAATATAAAAAACAGGATATTCATTTGTGAAAATTATGGTATTTTACTGTTATGGTATTTTACTGTCTGTTGTTGGGTATTTTTAAATGGGGAACACTGTTGGGTATTTTTAAATGGGGAAATACCAAAACCAATCATGCAAATACCACAGAGCCAATGCTCTGTTTCATTTCTTCCAGGACCTTTGCACAGCGAAGCTATTAAAAACAAAATGACTCAAAACAGTCCATTACACAGCCATAAAAACATTCCTATTGCTTAAAAAACAAAACTCAGACTCAGATACACATTTCATCCTCTGCACAGAGAGGGATTCACTGGAGAAACTCTGTCTCCTCATTTCTGGTCTTCCACTGCTGTGGGTATTACAACAACAATCTCATGCTATCTCTTGCTTTTGCGATGAGCAAGCAATACAATACATCCCTGTTTTCAAATTCCTTTCGCACTGTTGTGCGTTTACAAAAATCGCACTACTGTGCGCAGCCACCACATAACACCATTACATAAAAAAAAATTGTGCGCAGGCACAATACCACAATGTCAACTACAGCGCACACCATTGTACGCTGCCACAGCCACAATACACATTAAAACAACAGCACGTCGGCCCTTTTCTACAGCATATAATGCGGGCTCAACACAACGTTTTATATATATAAAACATACAAAAAACATAGCCCATAATAATATTAAAGAGCCACACCTAAAACTACATATATAAAAAAAATATATGATAATGTGCCCATAACCATTTAAAGGGCGTTCACCAAAAAACTACGTCAAGCATTAAAATCATTAACTCGTCCATCCGGCGGTCAAACCAAGAGTCTTTTACTCCACGCAAAATTAATTCGCTGCAGGCCCGTGCACCTTCAAGAGATCGACGGCTGACAACATGCAACCAGATCGGACGACTGTGATGAATATCGGAAGCCACTTTAATGCTGAGCTTTAGCACCCGAGAAAGTGACTTTGGCTTATGTCATGCGGGTGACACGCGTCGCCTCCATATTATATCGGAGCTCCTTGCCGGAATATTCCGCCGTCGGCAAATCGCTCCGAGAAAATTCCGTTGCTGAATTCCGGTCAATCCACCGCACTGCTCTGGTTTTGGGTGCGTAGTTGAAATTAGATTTCAACACTCCCCTTTAATTTCAACTGCTGGGCATTCAATCTTACCCAAACACTTCCTCACATAGAGGGATTCACTAACTGCTGTTACAAGAATATCTTCCTCACATAAAGGGATTCACCAACTGCTTCTGATGCAGTTCATAAAAAAACAAAGTTGTCTTCCTCTTAATAGAGGGATTAACCTGAAACTGTGCTTAAGAGCACCTTCCTCATGACAGAGGGATTCACCATAACAATGTGCTGAAGAGCACCTTCCTCTTGACAGAGGGATTCACCTGTTATAAAAAAACATCTTCCTCTTAACAGAGGGATTTACCAAACTATGCTAAAGAGCATCTTCCTCTCAATAGAGGGATTCACTAATGACTATGCTGAAAAGCATCATCCTCTTGATAGAGGGATTTACCAAATGACTGCTTCAAGTGCAGTTTCAAAACAAACAATCATTGCACTGCTGTGTGTGCAAACTCATTACAATGTTCTCTTATGCTGTTGTATGTTCTCTGCAATTTGCACTGTGGCTGCCTTTTGTTTCATCATACTGCTGTGTGCCCATACACTAACTCTTTACTCTCCATTATTTGCACATAGAGAGAAATCATCCTCACGCTGTTTTGCGCTGCATTCTCCACACAACAAAAAATTAACACGGGCTGCTGCCTTTTCTTTTTACACACTTGCTTCACACAATCTTAGTCTTCATTCATTTTTTTTACACAATGCACTGCTGTGCAATTCCTTTCATTTTTCTGCTGCCACACATTATCATTTACCCATGTGCATTAAAAATCTGTTGTCCTTGTTTTTCTTTATGCATTTCTTTGCATGCTGCATTGCATAAAAAAAACATTACATTTTTTTTTACTGCTGTGTGAAGGAATTTCATTGCATTCTCAGCCACTGGGCATTTATGCTCTGCTACGTTTTGCCTTCTTCTCATTTTCTTCTCATTGCTTTGCATTTTCATTCCCAATACAAAACATTTCCATCTGTTGTGTATTATACTCACTCTGCTGTGAGTATATTCTCTCACATTACATAAAAGGAAACTACCTTCCATTGCTATGCATTTCAATGCATGTGCTGCATAACAAAAAAATTCAAAACTGCTATTTTATGTTTTGTCCTCCCACTGCTGTGAGGGTCTCCATGCTCTGCATTTTTCTCTTATCTCGTTGCTGCTCTTTACATTTCAGCGCTGCCATCTTTTCTTCTTTATGCATTTCTGTGCATATTGCATAAACACAAAGCAAAAACATTGCTGATTTCATCACTGCTGCATATTACCTTTCAGAGGGATTAACAAAGATTTCATTTGCAACTGCTGCGCTGCAATACATCCTCCATCAACAAATGATTGTTAATACAGTTCAACAAATAAAAAATTACAAGCTCCCCTTTAATGTATGCTTGTCTTCTTTTGGCAGACTCTTCTCAAAATAAATTTAGATCAGTTGGGGAGGTCAAGGGGTTTTCAGATTGCCTTTCCTTCCTTCTCCATACTTGTGTAACTTTCTTCTTTTGTGTGGGTCTAGCTTGCATAGGAGCCCATCTTAAGTTACAGTCACGTGCCATATGCCCAATGTTATGACACTTGAAGCATTCAACGTTGTTTATGAATAACATTTCATGATTTCTTCTAAAATTGTTTCTTGGAGGTTGTCGTAGACCACAACATCTATCTCCATGAAATGCTCTACAGTCTTTTGCCATATGACCAAAGTTTGAGCAAGCATAACAATAACCATAAAATGAACTTTGGTACCTGGAAGATGGAGGTTTCCTTGATGTACTTCTGAAGCCTTGCTGCCTTGAGATCCTTTGATGATAACCATTGCATCTTGCCTCTTTGACATCAGCTACATTTCTTCTTGGAGCTGGTTTTCTGCTTGGAGTAGGATTTCTTCTATTGCAGCCTTCATTTTTCTCCTTGCCTTTGCTGGAACTAGGAGCATCACCATCTCTTTCTGGCTTCTTCACATCTCCTTTGCTTAAAGCATCCTCATCCTTGTTTGAGGGTTCACCTACATACCCAAGTCCTGATTTATCAGATGGAGATCTGTGATAGCTGAGCATGTCATCCAATGCTTGAGAGCTCTTCATGATCTTGTTCATCCCTTCAACCTTCTTCCTGAGGAGGACAATCTCTTCTTCTAACTTTTCACATACATTATTTTTCTTTGCTAGTTGTCCCTCAGTTTCTTCCTTGCTACGAGTAGCTTCAGCTGCTACTATTTTGAAGGAGATAATATCTGTCTTCATTTTGGAGATTTCTGCTTGACTGCTCTCCATTTTCTTTTCAGCTCCTTGTGCCTGCTTCCTGGCTTCTTGTAATTCAGACTTAAGGGAGGAGACCTCTACCTTGTACTGTCCAATCTCTTCTACAAGTTTGTTCACTCTCTTGTGCCTTTGTTCAAGTTGACTTGACAAGGCGTCTTCCTGCTTCTTTGCTTCATTCAGCTGATTTGTCATGGATATGACTTCTTCATGATGTTTTCTCTTGCTTTGATCAAGCTCCTTCTTAAGCTTGATAAGCTCTTCATCCCTTTCTTTTACCTGAAGCTTGATGAGGTCAAGCTTCTCATCCTCAGCTTCTATGATGGGTTCCGAATTTTCTTCTTGACTCATTGTCATGGTCAGTGCTCCCTTTGCATGAAGGTCATGCAGTCTGTCCCATATGTCCTTTGCTGATGTATATTTTCCTAGATTCCTCTTCACAGAATCAGGCAGTCCATCCAAGATAGTCTTTGCTGCTTGTGCATCATACTCCATGGATTCTTTATCCTTCTTGCTATCATCAATCACTGATTCCCAGATTTCACTCCCTTGAAACTATAAGAAAGCCCTCATTTTTATTTCCCATACATCAAAGTTTCCATCAAACTTTGGGGTTTCAAATAGAATGTATTCTAATGGATTGCCTTCTAGTTTAGTAGAGGGGGGAGACACATTTTTAACAGGCCTGGAGGCTTTCTTCTTTGACCTCGCCATTCTAATCTAGGCTTTAAATACTTGAATGTGTTTTCTTTTAAATCACTGACTGTTTCTTCAACAATAACATAAAAACTTGAGAAATACCTGAATCCCTTTGGCTGAAACTTCACACTGCTGGAGAAGGTTTCTCTGCTGCAACAAGAGTCTTTCCTTCAGCTTCTTTGACGCTTCAAAGAGCATGAACCTGCTCTGTCACCATCAAAGAGCCTGGACTAGCTCTGATACCACTGTTGGGTATTTTTAAATGGGGAAATACCAAAACCAATCATGCAAATACCACAGAGCCAATGCTCTGTTTCATTTCTTCCAGGACCTTTGCACAGCGAAGCTATTAAAAACAAAATGACTCAAAACAGTCCATTACACAGCCATAAAAACATTCCTATTGCTTAAAAAACAAAAATCAGACTCAGATACACATTTCATCCTCTGCACAGAGAGGGATTCACTGGAGAAACTTTGTCTCCTCATTTCTGGTCTTCCACTGCTGTGGGTATTACAACAACAATCTCATGCTATCTCTTGCTTTTGCGATGAGCAAGCAGTACAATACATCCCTGTTTTCAAACTCCTTTCGCACTGCTGTGCGTTTACAAAAATCGCCCTACTGTGTGCAGCCACCACATAACACCATTACATAAAAAAAAATTGTGCGCAGGCACAATACCACAATGTCAACTACAGCGCACACCATTGTACGCTGCCGCAGCCACAATACACATTAAAACAACAGCACGTCGGCCCTTTTCTACAGCATATAATGCGGGCTCAACACAACATTTTATATATATAAAACATACAAAAACATAGCCCATAATAATATTAAAGCGCCACACCTAAAATTACATATATAAAAAAAATATATGATAATGTGCCCATAACCATTTAAAGGGCGTTCACCAAAAAACTACGTCAAGCATTAAAATCATTAACTCGTCCATCCGGCGGTCAAACCAAGAGTCTTTTACTCCACGCAAAATTAATTCGCTGCAGGCCCGTGCACCTTCAAGAGATCGACGGCTGACAACACGCAACCAGATCGGACGACTGTGATGAATATCGGAAGCCACTTTAATGCTGAGCTTTAGCACCCGAGAAAGTGACTTTGGCTTATGTCATGCGGGTGACACGCGTCGCCTCCATATTATATCGGAGCTCCTTGCCGGAATATTCCGCCGTCGGCAAATCGCTCCGAGAAAATTCTGTTGCCGAATTCCGGTCAATCCACCGTGCTGCTCTGGTTTTGGGTGCGTAGTTGAAATTAGATTTCAACATCTGTTGCAAAAAGAAGGTAATACATGCCTTTATGAGTAAATACGTGTTTGCATTAAAAAACCGAGGGAACACGTGAGGATGGTACCAGAGATACTTGTCTCCATGAAAATACCGAGCTTGGATACGGAAGGCATATTTCAATTTCATGCAGAGAAGTGGCAAGACCCTGGTCCTGGTAACTTAATGGATGGTAAGTTGCTTATATGCTGGTCTAGAAAAATACTAGGGTCGATGGCTTTAGTGATTGGGGCATTAGAATCTTATAGAATGATGCAGTCGGCTTCTGTAGCGAAAAAGTATCCTTGTCATCTATTGACTCAGAACTCATGTTATTTTGGTCTATCAAGCTAGAACTGATGCGCCATGTCGCTGAAGGCCGAGAGTCTAACTGCCCAGTGATGGGTATCTTATTTTGTTCCACTAGCTTCGTTCGTTCATGTGGTTTGTTGGTTCATTGTTTTTTAGACTGCAAAAATGAAAGATTGAATCATCTCGATCCCTTAAACAAGGCAAAGCGACAAGATTGCAAAATCATGAATTGAAACTAGTAGTCTTCTCCTCCATCTAGGCTACGTTAAAATTTGATGGGTCTGAGCTTCTGACACTGACAGGTAAAGCTCTTGAATTCAAAGTCGATCGACTCTCAATTATTGCGACAACTACGCACTGTTCCGAAAGGGCGTGTAGGGTATTATTTTCAAAAATCTCCGACATGTTTCACAACAATGCATGATTTCATAGGGTTCTGGCAGTTTTTTTTATTGGTTAAAATACGCTGATTAATTCAAGATGAGGAATTGGCTAAAATAAGAGAGTCAGTTAACTGAGTGTCAAGTCGAGTTAATTCATAGTCGATTTGAATGTGTGGTTGCATGTCAAGTTATTTTAGGGGAGTCTCTAGTGGAAAAAGTTTAAATACCCTTCAACCGGCTCATTGTAATAATCAAATTTTGTGTGATCAGTAAAAAAATTTGTTTTGTGTGTAAAATTTGTTTTTAAGCTCCTTGCCTTTCAAACAAATTGGTATCATTTCAAACAAACTGGTACCAGAGTAAAGTTACAAATAGCCACGAAAAACAGATTTGCAATCTTCCATGAGAGAGAACAGATAAATATTGTGTTTTCCTCTTGGTTAAGCTATAACGCACCTTACAGTGCTATTCAGTGCGCTCGTAGGCTTAGAAAAAATCCACATTAAGAGTCACAAACTTATGGTTCTTTACAAACACGCGGGTCAAACTTATGTTGGCAGCACTAGAGGACTAACACAGGGGTTACTTTCGTGAGGGGCATTGACACATACGTATTAAACAAAACAACGCGTGAGTGTGAACACATTTTTAATATTTCAAAGGAGTCTCGTAAGTTTTCAAAGGAGTACTTTAAAGTTCACAAAGTGTAGAGTACCTTTCTCAAATTTGTTTTGCTCAAGTGTGTAGTTTTTAAATTTTCAAAGGAGTACTTTAAAGTTCACAAACTTATGTAGAGTACCTTTCTCAAATTTGTTTTGCTCACGTGTGTAGTTTTAAAATGTGCTAATTTTAAAAGGTCATATTAAAGTGGTTATTTCAAAACGTGAAGGTTTTTATAAGTTTTTTTTAAAGGTGTGGTAAAAAGGTTTTTAATTATATTAGGGTTTTTCAAAAAGGGTTTTTGAAGAAAAAAAATTGAAGAAAGATGGCTTTCTCAAATTTCCAGCCCCAGTTCTCACCATTTACAGGGAAGGATTATGATGCATGGGCCATTAAGATGGCGACCATGTTGCAAACTCATGATGTTTGGTATTATGTCTAGTTTCAGTTTTTAGAACTTAAGGATGAAGCAGAAGAATGAGCCCTCAATAGTGTAGGGAGGGAACAACGAAATAAAAACAAAAAGAAGAATGCACAAGCGTTGCAGCTTCTCTAGCAAGGAGTGGGCCGAGCAATGTTTTAGAAGATTATGATCACGTCTTCAGAAAATGAAGCATTGAATACCTTGGCGACAAGCTATAAAGGTATGACAAAAGTCAATATTATTAAGTTGTAGAATACTAGGAAAGATTTTGAAAGTCTGGAAATTAAGGAGACAAAGGATATTGATCTTTCATGAATGAGGTCATGACTTTTGTAAATCAGTTAAAAATTTATGGTGAGGAAAGTAAAGAACAAAGAGTGTTTGAGAAATTCCTCAAATATTTGTCTACCAAATTTGATGTTGTGGTAGCATCCATAGAAGAAGCCAAGTATTTTACATCATTGACAGTTCATGAGTTGATGGGATCACTTCTATCACATGAGGCAAGGATAGACAGAAATAAGGATTCCACTTTAGAGACTGCTTTCAAAAGTCAGGTTTCTATTTGAAGAGACAAAGATCAAGGGAAAAGTAAATCGAGAGGCAGAGGACGAGGCAGAAGATATGGTGGTCAGAGAGATGGCCAAGAAGAGCATGAACATCAAATTGGAAGAAATTGCAGAAGCTTCAGAAATAATCAAAGAGTTGACAAATCGAAGGTGAGATGTTATTATTGCAATAAATTTGGTCACTCTATCCATGATTGCAGGAAGAGGTTAGCTGATCAAGGGAACCAGAGAGTTAATTTCACTATAGAGATTACTAACTCCATGTTCCTAGCTTTCCATACCATGCATGAACCTTTTGATAATGTGTGGCTATTATATAGTGGTTGCGTTAACCACATGACAAGCAACAAGAATTTGGTTCGAAATTTGGATCAATGTGTGCAGACAAAGGTAAAGTTGGGGACTGAAAAGACTATGTATGTACATGAAAAAGGAGGGGTCAACATTCTGACTAAGTATGGGGATTAAAAAATAATCTCAGAGGTATATTATGTCCCTGGTCACAAACATAATTTAATAAGTGTTGGTAAATTGACACAGAAAGGATACAGAGTTATCTTTCAAGGACAATAATTTGTTATAAATGAAAAAACCCCTAAGAAAACAACTCATAGCAAAGGTGCAGATAAGGAGGAACATACTATTTCCTCTAGTCATGAATTACAGTGATCACGTCATTTCTTTTATAGTTGGATGTTGTAATGATTATTGGTTATGCCATTTTTGGTTTTGACACTTGCACTTTTTCATTTTAATATTGTTGCAGTAGAAACAGATGGTCAGAGGATTACCTCCCATCAAAGAACCTGTTAGTACTTATGATTTTTGCATCTTAGGAAAGCAACATCATGAAAGTTTTCCAAAGGGAGTTGCATACAAAGCAAAGAAAACTCTTGAGCTAGTGCATACAGACTTGTGTAGACGTATGAGGACACAGTCGATTGGTGGAAGTTGTTACTTCCTCACTTTCATTGATTACTATAACAGAAAGACTTGGGTTTACTTCTTCAAGTACAAGTATGAAACGTTTGCAAAGTTCAAAGAATTCAAAGCCTTAGTAGAGAAACAAAGTGATCAATAGATCAAGCTATTGAGGTCACATCGTGGTGGAGAATATGATTCGAAGGAATTCCATGATTACTGCAAACAACATGGAATCAAAAGCTAATTTACAACAAGGTACACACCGCAATAGAATGGTGTAGCAGAGGGACAAAATCAGACAATTATGAACATGGAAAGAAGCATGTTGAAAGGAAGAAATTTTTCTAATGAGTATTGGGCAGAAGCAGTTGCATGTGTTATTTATGTCATCAACAGATCTCCTATAACGAGTTTGATGGACATAGTACTAGAAAAAGAATGGTCAGGTATATCTTGCGACATATCTCATCTCAGAGTGTTTGGATGTGTAGATTATGCACATGTTCCTAAGGAGCGAAGAGGAAAATTGGATGATAAAAGTGAAAAATCATATTTATTGGTTATAGTGAGCAATCAAAAGCTTACAAATTCTATGACCCTATCACCAAGAAGACCATAATTAACAGAGATGTTGTGTTCAAGGAACAAGAGTCGTGGAATGGTAGTACAGAAAAACAACTGATGCACAAGTTCCACTAATGGAAGAAGATGATGTAGTAGAAAAGGAGTAGCAAGAATCACAGGTGAAGACACCAAACAAAGACACACCAACAAGGACTCCAAGATTTTTAGGGAAACATGGATCTTCAAGCAGATCAACAAACCAAAATTCTCCTAACAATCAATCAGGTGATGAATCAAGAAATGGTAAGAGAAAGATGAGAATTTTGAAACATAATTTTGATGATTTGGATGTTAGTTCAAATTTTTCATTGATGTCTTTCCAAACTTTTTCATTTGAAAAAGCAATAAGAGATGAAAATTCGGTGCAATCCATGGATGAAGAAATTGAAGATATTGAATATAATGATACATGGGATTTAGTTGAATTACCAAAGGATAAAAATCTCATTGGTGTAAAATGGGTGTACAAGACAAAGTTGAATGAGAAATGTGAAATTGTAACACCCCTCGATTGTATGTAACATTCTATTGACCTAATCTAAGAAAATCTAGGTCTGAGATGCAACAATGAAAGTAAATAATTTATTATTAAATAAATAAATATAATCATAAGGAAAATGAGACACCAAGAAATGAGATTCTTGCCAAATGAAATCCCATTGGTGAATGGGAATGGATATTCTTTCATCATAAGGCTTCTAGATTCAATTCTAGATAATCTTAATGGATTCGAGATAAATATCCATTAAGATATGTAGCTTGATAAATATGCTAAGTTTAAGAAAAACATAAAAGCCTTGTAGGAGAGAGAGGAAATATTTTAAGAGGAAATGCCTTGCAGGAGAGAAGGGCGAGCTTTTCTGGGAAAATCCTAGGCAAATGAATAAAAAATATCCATAAAACTGGGACACCGCTGATGGAAACCATATCATGAAAGAGGGTAATAATACCCATTGAAGAGATCAACAAGAGGAAGTTGATCGATGGAAAGAACTCTCGGCTCGGGGGTGAACTAGAGGAAGTCAATTCTAAGTTGGGTGGCAGTGCCCGATTCTCCAAGTGACATTCTTTCAATTACTCTTGTCTAAATCACTTGCATGGGATGTACTATATATTTACTCCTTCCTTCTTATGTTTTTGAATCTCTCAACATATGTGTATAGTTGTATATGTTATCTTTAGTTATAAGGATGATTGAATACTTATGCATGTGACCACTAGTGAATATAAATTAAATCAAAGTGTAGATTTAATGATGGGAGCATAATAGGTAATTATCAGTATTGAGTTAAGGAGCTATATGGCACATGTTAATATTGAATACTCTGCATGTGACCACTATGCATGAGTAGAATTGTCTGTGTTATCTTTGCTTGTGATATGATTATATACAGATGCATGGGACAGCTATTGAATCTAAATTTAATCATATTTAAATTAGTGGAAGAACATAACATGTGGATTTCAATAATCTGTCAAGGAGGTATGTGACAAATGGTATCAGAGAATCAATTTCAAATATTGTGGCCTAAGGGCCAACCCACCTCTATAAGGTATGAATGAGCTTTAGGCTCTAAGAAAAGCTTTCGGGGAGAATAAAATTTCGTATAGAGCAATTGAAATGCGTGATATTCAGAATTTTTGCTGCACGTTCTATCTATCACTGGCTAGCATCGTATAGGAGAACAATCTATGTTCACACCTAAATTATTTTCTTAGTGCGAATTATTTTGAGTGGATATTTTTATATGATAGTTTATTTAAATTGGTATGTGTGCAACATAAAGTTTGAAATTGAAATATAGATATGTTTGCTGACCAGGAAGACACAACAAACCCAACCATCACTGCAGTGGTGGTGGAGAAGGTTCCTCTGGCCATCCATGTACTAATCTAGTCATTAAAATTATTCCAAATAGACAAGAAACGAAACAACATCGTGGGTAATTCATATCATATTAAGTCATACTTAACTGCAGCCTATGTACCTCAACTGGAAGTTGTGTTTATTGGGTGGTGTGGGCGCTGAACAGATGGCTTGGGTTGAGCATCGATGAAAGGAGATATAAAGCATGGATAAGACTCTAAATTAAGCTGGGATGACTGAGAAGCCATGATACATCATGCGCTGGTTGAGAGAGAATGCTTCTCTCAACCCCCTTAGAATTTCTCATGAGTGTTGCAAAAAAACTCATGCCTTTGATATTTTAAGACATGCTTGATTATGGAAATATGTTTTAAAACACAAGCCTCACCTTGTGAATTTAAGCGGCGACGGATGTTTCCCTCTCTGCTTGCCTCACCTGTTGAGCTGAAGGCATCCGACTGCAGATGGATATGCACAAAATCATTCCAAGGATAATAGTTATCCTGGTTGACACACTTTAAAAGCATTCAATTTCTATCTTGGATATCACCCCACAAATGTGTTCCGCATGGATAATGGTTAACTAGTTTCCGTATGACAACGTGTGATTAGTTTTTTTCTTGATGTTGTGTTGTAAATATGCACTTATTCACATTATTGTTCGCCATGATTGATAACAATTGACCGATTGGTAGATTTTATTTGAATCTCTCATATCCAATCATTTTCCTTACCTTCCATGCAAAATCATTATGCCGTAATCAAGCCCCAACATCTCCTCACTGTTTATGAGCTTCATGAGTCCTTGGGCTTCTCCTTTATTCAACAGTCCTGGTGTATGCCTTCTGTGTTTTATTATGTTGACTCTAGCTGTTTCTGCCCAAGTTTATAGGCCTGCATAGCGTAGCCAAAATGATAATGATCGGGAGGAAGAATATTTTACCCGGTGGACGAGGTACAAAGTTCCATAACCGTGTGATGTGGGAGTAGAAGATTCACTACGAAAAGTATCCATAGTGGCCACTAATTACACCTCTAGTTCGTCGCCTGTGAGCCCTGGTTGTTGAACCTGTAGTTAGCCCTATACGCTGGAACAACCAATCTTGTCTCTCAAATGCACCATTTCACACTCAAGATCCTCTTACAGAGGACTAAATGTTTTTCACCCCTTTCATGTTTTTCACACCCAATATAAAATGTTGAGGATAGAGAGACCGATTGGCTTACCGGAAACCATTTGCGCTGGCCCTTGTGTTGGCCCCTCTCGTTCTATTACTTTTCTCATCCCCATGTTTTTAGAATGGTGATCATACATGAATTAGAGGTAGGGGGAAAAAATTCAGGATGGTGAGGATGAGTGACCTTCCATTCAACGGGAATCAGAAATTCTCAACAGACCCTTCTATTGTGGAAGTCCAACAGAAAGATCCGAAAGAGATCGCCAGAAGATATAAAATCCAACTATGAGAGAAAGCTAAGGAAGAGAATATCATAGTGTACCTGGTAACAAGGTGTGGAAAGAATCTCATAGTTTTTCTGCTAATATAAGAGTTTGTCGAAGCTATCAAAAATCCCTGGAGGAATGTCTGCATTTTCCTGGTGCCTATCGTGCCTCTTGTTGAACAGGGACTGCTTGAGGAGCTAGGGTTCATCCTAGTCGTTGCCTACAATAGATATTTGCCACTGATCTTTTTTTTAGCCAATATTTGTGTTGGATGTCACTGATAACACTTGCTGGTTGCATAAGCATTTAGATAGACCCATAATTTGAGATTAATTTTTATATTCATTTGTCCACCTACATATTCAAGGATGGGGTTATCTATTTTGTGAAAGTAAACCAGAACATTTTGATGACTGTCACATTGGCACGCACACAAGAGCTTGTAAGGTGATTTATTTCCCTATGTTATTTTTGTTGCATTTTAATTTCCAAAATTTAAAAACTATGAATCTTATTAGATTGAATAATTTGTAGGTATAAATAAATCAAATTTGGTATTAGAAAATTAACATGAACCTGTATAGAAGTTTCTTGTCCAAGCTATATTTCTCAACAATGAATTGGATCAAAGTGAAATGAATTCTTTGCTACTATTTCAGATTCAACCTAATGATGAAATTTCATTGGAAATAAAACACAGAAACCTTAAGGTTGAGGTGAAATTTCTAAATTTGCATTAAAATTCATATTTTTGAAATTTCAAGATGTACAAGTGGCATATTTTCTATTTTGGTAGATGCTCGTGCTCTTAAAAATCTCTCATTGTTATTTCTCTTGTTTATGTTCTATTTCATTGTTATATGCACATTCTTGTAGCAATGCCATTTTGGATACAGATGTTCCAACCAATATATTTTTGAATATGAACTAACATATTTTGGAAATTTGAATACAATAGTTATTAGAATATTCCTAGTGGTTTTCTATAAATAAAAGGGAATAATCCCTCTAGGATCATCAGCATCGAAAAGCATTGTTTTGGTATTGTATTGGGAAAGTGCCCTTCTCAAATAGGGTTATCTATTTAAATGTCTTGTTACTTGTTTGGCGTTGCCTACCTCTTGTGTTGCATTATTCATGTTTGTATTGGATTAATCTTGCATATATTGGTGAATTGGTGAACACTATCAATAGGTTCATACCATTCCCCCACGTATCCCACATATACCATGAATCTGGTTCCTACAATTCCCATTTTTCTATCACCAGTTGTGATTTAAGAAGGAAAATGAAAGTCTTCATTTAAAGCTTTAAGTATTTATGAAAAGTGGTAAATTAAGAAAAAAAACTTGTGTTGGACACCTAATCTTAAAGGGTTAGTGTGGAAGCCGAATGGACAAAGCAGTCCAAGAGACCTTGGGATCTGAAACCCAAGAGTCATATGTTGTACTATAAATGTATATCTGATGTTAATAAAAAATATGCACTCACTGATTTATCTTTCATATGTTTGAGCTGTCCATGTGTGTTTAACATGGTATCAGAGCCAGTACGTTCATAATCTGCTCAATCCTTTGTGAGCCACTTGTTTTTTGTGGCCTGTGTAAACCTACGCATCGATTATACACTGGTTGTATATGTAAGATGGTGATGGCAAATATATTTTGAAGACCGATTATATGTTGTGGCTGTTGTAATCAAAACATTCTATCAGTTCTAGAATTGAAACGTTCTCTCCCATAAATTCCAGCGCTCCTGACATGCTGCCTCTGCCATATAACGCATCTGTCCTCTGCGTGATTCTCTGCACCTCCTAGCGCTCTGTCCTCTGCCTGATTCTCTGCACCTCATTGAATCTCTGCGCATCCGTTTTCTGCTGCGCTCAGTCATCAGGACAGAGGTGTCATGAAGATGCGTTTTCTGCTGCGCTCAGTCATCAGGACAGAGGTGTCATGAAGACTGCGCACTATACATCCGTTGAAGCGTTTGAACACTATTTTCGGGTTACATGCATCTGAACGTGTTTTGCTCAGCCGAGAGATAACAAAGAAGGTGAACATACAGTCCCTGCTCCTGGTCGGAATTCCAAAATTAATGAACAGTGAGTTTTCTGGAGAATGCAAAAGTATATTATGTGTTTAATTAAAATGCCTGCCGCCGAGATCCTTTCAGTTATTTAGCAGATGTAGAATTTGAATGTAGACCGGTTGTCTGTCATTTTTTCCATTCAAAGCTGGGACGTCCGCGGGTTTGATCGCGGCCCTATGAAATGATTTACCATACTTGTCTGTCATCTTCGCTCCCGTTTCAAAATTTGATGGGCTCTTTCTAGTTTTTTGAAGAATTAAAGCTGAATCAACAGTCCAGCGCTTCGCATGTGGCGTGGAAAGCAAACGATTTCAACACCCCTTTGGTGAGCCAGCGGAAGTTTGGTGAGCCCTTGGCTTCTTAAAGCTCCAACAATCATCCTCTGTGCGGTTCGGGCAGAAGTAGGAGGTCTTGGAAAGGAAGGTTCCATATCTTTATCAGACAGTAAGCTGAGAAGATTGTCATTCTCATGCACGGATATTATATTGACTATGAATGATTCGTATGCTCCGTAGTTTGCTGCAACGCTTGGCGAGAGAAGACGCTGTGGTGGAGTCCAGATTGTGCGCCCTGAAAACTGCTAACGCAATGGTGTCATTTATTCAACGAATAATAACTCCATGAACTGTAAATGCTTTAAACATGCTGTAGGATCGAACTGCGGACCTTATTCTGGTTACGTCAACTGTTATTGCTGAGGAACTCAACGTTGCTAAAGTAGCCGCAGCATGCAAAATCCGTCTTTGGCATCACGGTGTTGATTCTGAGTGTTTCATCCTCGTTATAAAAGTCATGAAACGAGGACTCGCCTTACAGATGGTGAACCCCATAAGCCCCTGATTATACATGTTGGACGCCTTAGAGTTGAAAAGAATTTGCGTTGTTTTTTATAATGCAGATAGACTACCTGAAGTCCGACTTGTATTTACAAGAGATGGACCGTAGAGAAAGGGACTCGAACATATGTTTATAGGCATGCCAAATGTATGATGCTATTTATTATCTCTGTATTCTTTTCTTGAAGAACCGATTGATCCAGAGGATGTCCTATCTACTTTCCCCTAAATTTGAAGAAATCGAGTGACATTTCAGAAAGCCGCCTCAAGAAAAGGTTCCACCCATCTTTCTTGCCCCAAATAACTTAGAATCGCAACTTTGTAAAATTGCCCAATACAATATTTATGGGACTGTTCAGAGATTTTATGTAGGATTTAATATATCAAGCATTGATGTTTGAGAGTACATAAAAACCTGGAGAATAAAAGGCCTTGACACACCAATGCTTCCGACATAGATAGACGACGTGGCTTCAATCTCTTTTGCACATTGGGAGTAGATCGTATGGTATGGTATTGTATGTTATGCGGACGAATGCATGTTTATCAGTTTTGTGGAGTTTATGCGTTGTGCGCTGTTTTGAAGTGATATATATATACGGTGATATATATATTGGTAGCATGATATATATTATGCGCTGTGCGCTGTTTTAAAGTGGTTATATACAGCCTGCCTGCAGATGAGGCCTCTTTCCAAGAGGTCCTTCAACATTTGGCGCCGTCTGTGGGAAACGAAACAGATGAGGAGGTGCTTCAACACAAGCCATGTGATGACTGCAAACAGAGAAATGCATAGAATTGGGTATAATTGGTAATCCATAATAATCTGCGAAACCAATATGGATAATTTCGTATCATAAATCAATTCGACCATGATAGGGAACATTTCGAAGGTTCAGTCTACTCGAAGGTCAGTGTAGGCAGATATGTCGGCAGATGGCTAAAAAAATCCTCTTGTTCACAGTCTAGGCAGATGTCAATAAATCCTCTGGGCAAACCTCAATAAAACTTCGATAAATCTTATTGCAGAGCTCAAGAAATCCTCTAGTTTGTTCGTCCCTACCGCAGCGAAGATGACTGTTGCTTTCATTTGCTAAGATTCCTGGTTCGTTTCACAAGGACTCAATCTGCACAATGATTTTACAGCGTAATCGAGGTGTACATATTGTTTTGGATTGAAGGAAAGGAGGAACATATCTATTGTATCTGTGTCGAAAGGACTTTGAGCCTCTCATTCTTGCTGTTTATTATTCTTGGATTTATTATTGAAGGAAGAGGTCAAGCTACCCTTATGTATATTCGTGGAGTTTGAGCCGTGTCTCCATTGCTGGTATTCGTGGATTTTTTATTCTTTTTGCATTCTGAAGCTTCCAGAAGGAATATAGAGTTTCAAATAATCTCTGGTTGATTTTTCTCTTTAAGCTATAGGGTTTTCTTGTGCAACTCGAAGATATTTAGCAGCTTACATTTTTTTCTGTGGGATTTGGAGGATTTTTAAGGTGTAGAAAAATGGCTAAGCTTGAAAGAACATTAGAGTTATTGAGAACTCTAATCATGTCCACTGCTAACAGCACAGTCAAAATTAACAAAGCCTCTCTTTCAGACATTCAAATATGTCTGCAATATGCACAAGAAAAGATAGAGTTTTTGCAGCTTGAATCAAAACTGCAGCATGAAGAATTACAGCAGTGGAGTCATAATTCTGAACCTGTTTCTGTTCAGAAGATTGAAACAGACTCCCATAAACAGCAAGACAATAATATTACAGTTCAATCAGATCTAGAATCCTATAAAGCAGTAGTTGTACATGCAGATGCAGAAACTCAGTATGCATTTCCCAAACCCATCATCAGACCTTGGGAACAGCTTGTCCACAACAAGCACAGAACTGGTCTTGGATATGACAAGGACTTGTCCTTTCATATTCCAGACTATGCCAAGCCCATTCAGTTTCAGAGTGTTGGATTCATTTATGACAGTTCACCTGCTCCTTATGACAGTTCAGTTTCAGCTGTTCCAGATTTTGCCCCTCTTCCACAGCAACAACAACAACAACAGATTGTGAAATGCCAACACTGTGACCGAGTTGGCCATATGAAAGATCACTGTTTTGATCTTCATCCATGTAAGCACTGTCATAAAACCAGCCATTCTTCACACAGATGCTTCAGAAATAAACATCCTGCAAGAACAAAGATTCATCTTGGATGGATCGCTTCTTGGCAATGGGAATCAACAGCCAAGAAGATATTCCAAACACACGTCAGAACTTGTTCCAGAATATTGAACAGTCTTGCAGTTGAGTTTTCTCCATCTTCTCACCTTGTATCTGACAGGGGGGGAAATGATGGTCATCTACAAGCTTCAAAGCCACATCAAGCGAGCCTGAGCCACAACCTACCACACCAGTTTCAGAGTTGTAGCCAGAGACAAAGATGCCTGAACATGCCTTCAGTTGGAAATCTGGGACACTTCCTCTAGCAGAAGACTTCAGCTTCTTGCCAGTTTTGGAAGAATTCCGGGAACACAATTGAGAACACTTCCTCTAGCAGAAGACTCCAGCTTCTTGCCAGTTTTGGAAGAGTTCCAGGAATTGCATTAAGCATTCCAGAGTTGTTGTTCATCCTTAAACCATCACAGATTGAGAACACTTCCTCTAGCAGAAAACTACAGTTTCTTGCCAGTTTTGGAAGAGTTCCGAGAACTGCACTAAGCGTTCCAGTGTTGGTGGTCATCCTTAAACCACCGCCCGTTATACCAACATTTCATAGAGCACATTCAGCCTAGTGCTGCCATGCATTTTTGCACATTTTGTATTACAGCTCTCTTCTTGGACTCATACATAACCCTTCGGATTAAGGGGGGGAATATTGGACACCTAATCCTAAAGGGTTAGTGTGGAAGCCGAATGGACAAAGCAGTCCAAGAGACCTTGGGATCTGAAACCCAAGAGTCATATGTTGTACTATAAATGTATATCTGATGTTAATAAAAAATATGCACTCACTGATTTATCTTTCATATGTTTGAGCTGTCCATGTGTGTTTAACAACTTGCAAACAAGAAATATAATAAAGAATGCATCAAATATCTTGCCCCAACTGCTATCATAAGTACCTGTGCACAATTAGCACGAGCATGAACACAAACATCATCAAAGAGGTTAAAGTATTGTTTGGGACTTGAACGTCACCCCCACTGAAAGCCACCATCAATACCTGGAAAGAATGAATTAAGATAAGAGTTTGAACCTAAATTTAAGTATGAGTGGTTGTGGTTTCATTTTTTTCGGATGGGAATGATGAACCAGGCTATAGCTATCCGGTTCACCTAAAATAGTGAAAACAAGGCTCAAAATTGGATTTTGTTACCATGGAGGAATGTTTGGCAACGAGGCAACCTTGAGTCTCACAAAACCGGTACGGTTAAATGTGCAATAATTAAATTATGAGATTTTTGTTTAAATGCATAACGTATCCCATAAGAATATGCATACCCTTTGTTACTATCCCCTCGGAGTTGCATCATTACATTATGTGTTGAAGGTTGTAAGTTCATCCTTTCTCATTTTGCATATGATGAGTGTTATGTTCAAACTCATGACATGATTACATGCACATTCTTACATTTATGTATGGATCGCATGTATGGCTCATTTGTGTGGATAAAATGAGTTGAAGACGTATGCTTACATGCATGGAGGCCAAAAAGTTCCACTATTTATCATGGTTAAAAATTAATTTAAGATGTTTTTCACATAATAAACCAAATTTTAGATAGTTATAGTCAAGATTGAGGAATGAACCAGATTGGATTTAATCCTTGCACTTATATTGAATGTCTCAAATCTAAGTATAGCTATAGTAGCATTGTGGGGAGGAGAAACCCTGAAAGGCTATATTGGAACAAATAATGCTGCAATGTTGAATTGTGGTGGAGTAAGGGGTAATGCAAGGAAAATACAACCAATAACATGTTGATTATTTCAATAAGTAGAAATGGTCAACCATAATTAGGTTACCTTTTATTGTGCCTATTTATGGAATGTTAGGAATTATGTGAAGATTAAATTTTTATTTCATTATATGTGTGGAAGTTATTTCAAAACTTAAGTTATTAGGGCACAAATACTCTATACCATGATTTAAAATTGGTTTAAGATATTTACATAGTATTAGATGTTCATAGTAGAGTGGGAGGAATGAACAAATTTGTAATAATCGTAAAGTATGGTTATTGCAGTGAAAGTTTGGATGATGGGTTTTTGTGGTATAGAAAATGATGGGTAAAGAAAGTTAAATCCTATATTTAACTGCGTAATAATAGCTCTCTCCTTCCCTATTGTCATCAAATTACTTTTCTCATATTAAAAATAAATCATCAGTTGTATGATTGTGATGCAAGGACATAGTTAAAAAAAAAATCCAACTAATGTTGGTAAAGATAAGTACAGTCAAGTACATAACTTAATGGAATAAAGTTTATGCTTATAGAAAGGATGAAATAGGAAGGGAAGAAATGTTGAACTCTTATGGGGTAACTAGAAAACAAAAATAGATAAAATAACAAGTCCTATTTCCATAAATCATGGCCAACATGAGGAAAAATCAAAAATAAAATATATATAGAGGGGATCTATATAAATCACAGGAAGGAAGTTCATGAAATTCTATCAACATTAGCAAGAAATTGATGGTTAATTAATCGATTTCCATCCTAAAATAGATTTTGAGGGGTTCCTTAAATGGTATCTATTCATGAAGCTTCCCATGGAATATTGTTAAGACAAGTCTCCGTAGATGGTATGAGACTACGTATTTTTAGAATTTTCTTTCAATTTAATATTTTTTTACATGTAAAGATACAATTCATTTTTGGATGTTGTTTTGCCACTAGTTGAACTGTTTAAATTCGCCCTTAATGGGAAAATGCTTCACATATACACTAATGAAAGGAACTAAACCTTATTAGGTTATTATTCAGATATTTAGTAGAAACATGCATAAATTGGAACCAACAAGTTTCTCTTGAGTAAAGTAACATCTCAATAATTATAACTAAGAGATGTAATAGGCAACTAGATTGAACTAGGTTAAGAACTATGAAGTGTATGCACACATGTAATACAACTCACTGTATGCATGATAATGTATGACTTAATAAGAAGGTCAATGGATTGGAACCCCACAATACATCTGGTGTAAGTACATAGTAGGAGTGTAAAAGCAGCTCCTAGTGCTTCTCGATTAATAGTAATAAAATAGTATTAAATACAAGTTCAAGCGCACATTCACAAGTGTCAATTATGATAGCTTAAAGTATGCAACCTCAAACTCCACAACCTTAATGTGCATATCCATCCAGATATGGATGGGGTTCCATTAGTAATATCTCCCAAATAGGAACCTTTCAAATTTGCAGAAGGATTGTAGATCTTACAAATTTACTTCTTGTGAGAAGTGAAAAGATTAAAATGATCTGTGTGCTTATTATATATATATAAAGTATATATGCTTGATGAAAACAAAAATGACAAACATATTTGATATGATGGTGTTGAACACATTTAAAGTAGAAATAAGAGCAATTCAGAGCAACCTAATGAATAACAAGAATTATACACTAGATTTGGAACATGATTGGCCGAATTAATAAACAAATTCTTGATAAACCCAAAAGGTTTCACATTGATATAGCTTATAATGATCTAAGGATTTTATGCTAGTAATAAAATACATGCACCAAAGGGGTGACATATAAAAGGTTCTAGAAAAGAGAGAATAATAAATCGTACAATAAATCGATGCTTTAACCATATTGGATGGCTAAATGATACTGGTAAGAGAGACTATTGTAAAAGAAAATTGGATTCATCTAGAAATTTACCCAAATCAATTGACAATTGTACAATATAAAGCGCATGTTTTGTACCACTATTTCTGTCAAGAAATATGGGAGAATTCTACCTGTCAAATTTAATTAATAGTGTTGTTTGGTTTTGAATATGACAACATAAAAATTATTGCATAAACAATTTGTTTGAAGGAATTTAACAAATTATTTGGTTTCTAAGAAATGAATTTTATTCTACCAAGTCATGATCTAGTGTTAAGGTGGGGTATCCACCTGTTAATGACTCAAGCTCACACCCTCGTATACAGAGTACCCTAGAAAGTAAGAGATTGGGAAATGTGAAAACATTCTAACCTCAATTAGTTACTCTTGTATAGGAGGTGTATGTTCTTACATACTAATTTTTTGATTGGTTTTGAATATACACTGACTTATTCATGGTGAGCAAGGTGTTGGAAGTAGTGTTAAAAAGAGCACATAGGAAATCATATGACATAACCAGTTTATGTGTGGAGTACTTTTGAGTACCAAACGATTATTTTCTTGGCTAAAGACAAAGTTAAGGTTGTTATTAGACTTCAAATATAACATTTAAGTCCATACTAGACTAACTATCATAGTCAATAGTCTGCTTTATGATTAAGTGAAGGTCATATTTCGTTGTTATTAAAACTTTGTCTAGTGGCAGATTAAATCCCAAAACTCAAAGTTATTTGTATGATAAAGTGGTAGTATGCATGATTAACTCTATGGTAGTATTTTGCTGAAATTATCCTACAACCATAAGACACATGGAAATGATTTGCTAAATAAAAGCACTTGAATAATTTGACCAAAAATTATTCACTAGTTGCAGCAGTTGAACAGGTCCATGAAATTTCTTATTCTCCAATCGATAAACCGAGCACTGTTTGATTGGACTTTCCTAAAGATAATATGAATATATGAAGGAATTTTTGGGCATAATACTAACATGGTTGAAGACATGTCAATGAAGTATAGATCATGTAGGTGATGCTATGGACATTTGGTATTGGGTACACATGTACGTGTGGTACTGTGTACAAATGTTACTGGTATGGATGTATTTATTGCATGATGATATATGAAATGTATATATTTTTATGTGTAATTCACACTATGTGTAGGTGCACATGGTAGAAGAGAAAGCACTGGGTGATTTCTTGGTGAGGTAACCGATCTAGAGTGCGTATAGAGGCAAGATAAAGGGGGAAACTAAGAATTGGTATTGGAAACTAAGGATAAGTATCCATATTTTGGTTTCAATCTTAGTATACATATGACATATGATTGTGCTTTATGATGGTTACATGTGGGTTATGATTTTGATGATTATGTTTTGAGCTAACCTGATGGGATATCTTATACATGTTGATTGGTCAAATGTGCTAGTTTGACTTGTTGTGACTAATGCAGGGAAACTACAGGAAGGAAGTGTTTGACAGGAACAGAAGGGAATTGGAAGAACATGACTTTCTACTATTTAAATACAATAAAAAAAGGAATCATAGTTAAATGGCAGGAAACATTAACATGTAATTACTCATGTAGTAGTACTGTTACATTAACTATGGTAACAAAATTGAGTTTATGCATATGAAAATATCTAACAAAATTGATTGAAACAAATGTACAAGTAGCAATGGAAGGAGATTTCTAGTAGAACTCCTTTGTAACCAGTGTATCATAAGTTCTGATTTAGGTGGAAAGGCCACGAGAACCTGAAAATAAAAAAACAGCTACCTAAGAACGAGGAAATAAATTGTACAGTGCAGTAATACACCGAGGACGGTGTAAATTTAAGGGGGGGGAGTATGCAACACCCCTTTGTTGTATGTAACACCCTACTGACATAAGATAAGAAAATTTAGGTATGAGATGTAACAATGAAAGTAAATACTTTATTATTAAATAAATAAAGATAATCACATGGAAAACGAGACACCAAGAGATGAGATTCTTGCCAAATGAAATCTCGTTGGTGAATGGGAATGGATATTATCTCATGATAAGGCTTCTAGATTAAATTCTAGATAAGCTTAATGGATTGGAGATAAATATCCATTAATCTACTTAGCTGGATAAAGATGCTAAGTTTAAGAAAATCATAAAAGCCTTGTATCAAGGTGAGTTTTTATTGAGAAAAGCATGGGAAAATGGATAAAAACTATCCATAAAAGTGAGATGATGTTAATGGAAACCATATCATGAAAGAAGGTATTAAATACCCATTGAAGGGATAAACAAGAGGCAGTTGATCCATGGCAGGAACTCTTGGCTTGGGGGTGAACTGGAGGAGGTCAGTTCTAGGTTGGGTGGTGGTGCTCCATTCTCCAAGTGACATTCTTCCAATTACTCTTGTCTGAAACACTTGCATGGGATGTACTATATGTTTACTCCTCACTCCTTATGTTGTTGAAACTCTTTGCATATGAGTATAGTTGTATGTGTTAACTTCAATTATGAGGATGATTGAATACTTATGCATTTGACCACTAGTGAATATAAATTAAATCAAAGTGTAGATTTAATTATGGGAGAATAATAGGTAATTATTAATATTGGGTCCAGGATCTATAAGGAACATGTTAATATTGAATACTTTGCATGTGACCACTATGCATGAGTATATTTGTGTGTGTTATCTTTTCTTATGAGATGATTATATATGGATGCATGGGACAACTATTGAATCTAAATTTAATTATTGTTAAAATAGTGAAGGAACATAGCATGTGGATTTCAATAATGTGTCAAGGAGGTATGTGACAAAAATTGACAAATTTAAAGTAAGACTTGTAGAAAAAAGGTTCTTGGAGCAACTAGGAATATACTTTGGAGAAACGTTTGCACCAGTAGCCAGATTGGATACTATAAGAGATGTTCCAACCACAATAGCTCACAACAAGTGGAAAGTATATGAGATGGATGTGAAATCGGCCTTCTTGAATGGAATTCTAGAAGAAGAAATCTATGTGCAACAGCCTCCAGGATATGAAGTTGAAGGTAAATAAGATAAAGTTTACATTTTGAAGAAAGTGCTCTATGGACTGAAGAAAGTGCCTAAAGCTTGGTATAGTATAATCGACAGCTACATGATTAAGAATGGATTTTTCGGAAGAAACATTGAGCCTACCTTGTACAAAAAGGTAAATGAGCATGGATAAATTTTGATTGTTTTCTTATATGTTAATGAAATGATTTTTACAGGTGATTTTGAATTAGATGAATTTAAAGCTGCCATGATGAAATAATTTGAGATGACAAATCTTAGTCTCATGAAATATTTTCTTAGCATAGAGGCTGAGAAAACTTAAAAAGGAATTTTTATTTGTCAAAATAAATATGCCAAAGATTTGTTAAAAATATTTAGGATGTATAAATGCAAAATTGTCCCTACACCAATTGCAACATGTACAAAGTTAAGTAAGGATTATGAAGGATCAGATGTCAATCCAACTAGATTCAAAAGATTCGTTGGCAGCCTCATGTATCTCATAGCTACAAGGTCGTATATTATGCAAGGAGTAATTCTGATTTCCAGATGTATGCATATTTCGAAGGAAACACATTGGAGTGTAGGAAGAATAATTTTGTGATACATAACAGGAACTAGAGATTGTGGCATAATGTATGCAATCACATAAAAGAAGTATTTGATTAGATACATAGACAGTGGTTTGCAGGTAGTTTGGATGATAGGAAGAGCACTTCTGTTTATGTGTTCCATCTTGGTTTAGGTGTGATAGCATGGGCATCTAAGAAGCAACTTGTTGTGACACTTTCATCGACATAAGCAAAATATGTAGCAACAACATCAACAACTTGTCAAGAAGTGTGGTTAAGAAGAGTATTTTATGGACTCAAGTAGAAACAACAAGGATCAACAACAATATATTGTGACAACACCTCAACGATTGAACACCTCCAAGAATAGTGTGTTTCATCAAAATAGCAAGCATATTGATACTAGATATCACTTAATTGGAGAACTTGTGAGCAATGGAGAAGTTCACTTGAAGCCCTGTAAATCTAGTGATCAATTGGATGATATATTTATAAGTCATTAGCAACATATGTGTTTGAGTTTCATAGAAGAAACTTGGGTGTTGTAAGCCTAACTGATACATAGACAAATAGGCATGTTTGAGTTGACATGACTCATGCCCTAGTTTAGCGATCGTAATTAAGGGGGGGTGTTAAAATAAGCTAATTACCACCACATGAGGGGTTGGCTAATATTAGAGACTCAATTAAATGAGTGTTAATTCAAGTCAAATTAATTCATAATTGATTTGAGTGTAAGGTTGCATGTCAAGTTATTTTAGGCGAGTCGCTAGTCGAAAAGGTCTAAATACCCTTCAACGGGTTCATTGTAATAATCAAGTTTTGTGTGATCAATAGAAGAGTCACAACTTGTGTGTCTTGTGTGTGAAATTTGTGTTTAAGCTTCTCTTCCTTTTGAACATCATTATGATAGTTTTTTGCAGGCTTATTTCACTTATATTTTCCATTTGACATCGATAATGGTTACAAATTTCAAGTTCACGTGTGAAATCAATGATTGAGGCTTGGTTCTCTTTCTTTCTTGCATACGATTTTCTTCCATCCAGCGATAAGAAGAGGCTATGGGACAAAAGAAACTAAAGATATTAAAACCCATACCCAACAACAGTTCCACTAGAAACATCTGAGGTAATATTTGAGCCAACAATGACATCTAAGGTGCAGCCACCACCATTACTGGAACCAGATTGAGATTGACGTATATAAGGAGATGCTTATTCATTCAATTGGGGTTGAAGGTAAGTTATTCATAGGTTCTCAAGTGGTCGATCTAATTCAGAGATAATATGACGCTTTTTTTGTTCCTACCTTGTCGTAGCCATGTTAAGAGCAGGTGCAAGGGTGGAAATTCATGCCAATTGGCAATGCTGCAAGAGTTCAGAGATGGTTGTAGCTACATGTATGCTTATTATTAAGCTTAAACATTCACAAACACTCTGGTAAATAGGAAAGGTAGTTGCAACACTTTTAAAATAAAAATAAGAGGAAGCTAGGGAAAATAAAGGAGAAGGTGAGGCTGAGAAGAAACGAGTTGAATAAGAACAAAGAAAGAAGATAAAAGATAAATACTGAGCAAATAGGGGGATAATTACCAAGGCAACAACTACACAACATTGGCACGTTTAAAAAAGGAATGAATGTAGGGGAGCTTATTTCATGGCATAGGAAATGGTTCGACAATATAGACATCAAGCTCGAGGTATTCAACAAGCAATATCCCTCTCTATTTTTATTCTCAGAAGTAAAGTGATATAAATAACAGTGAAATGTCTGAATCATGAGCGATCCCCTATAATTTAAACCAGAAATAGGAAAATTTTCTTGGGATAATTTGTATTCTAGAAACAAAAGAATATAGAGATAAAATATCACTATATTCCTTTATACAAAAGAAAAGAAAATTGAAATGTAATCATTTTCCCTCCTTGCGGTTGTGTAAAATTAACCACAAATTTATTGATTATTTGGGATCAATGTGCTTAACCAATTTGAATTGTGTGCCTAAGAAGTAAATTTAGTCAATAATTTTCCAAATTATTCTTTTCCTAAGACGTAAATTCAATCAATAAATTTCCAAATTCTTCTTTGGAATGGACGCAATTTGGCCACTCTTCCAATCGTTCCAATATTAAAACTTGTGTGTCATCCTACTTCATATAAAGCAATTCCAAGACGATAAAGAATACATACCATAAGGTTGCAATTTGAGAATTTAAAAATTAGACTTGTTTGTTGGGCAGGATTATTGCATTGTATGGTACAAACAGGGTATTGAGTTTCCCACTCATCGCTTCATACTGTAAATGGTGTACCATAGTGCTTTTTTAATCACTCAAGAAGGTGGGATCAAGGCTAAACTAGCTAAACTATACTAGTAAGTTATTTATCACTCAAGAAGGTGGGCTTAGGGCTAAACTAGCTAAACTTTACCTGCAAATAGGGTTACTTTCTTTTAAAGACCACAAAAAGACCAGAAAAAAGGCCATAGAGACCACGAAGAGACCAAAACAAAGGACACAGATAGGCCATAACACAAACACATACTTACATGTGGTTGTATGTGTACAGTTATGTGTAGTTGTGTGTGGGAAAATGGGTCTATGTATTTTGTAACTTAACAATTAATGTTGCGTAGTAATGATAGAGTAAATGCTAGCATTACTTGATTACAGAAAAATAGATTAACAACATGTTCTTTTAACCCAAATTTTTTGATAGATTATGTTGGTCTCCACCTCAGAAAGAGACAAAAAAGATCTCAACACTCTTGATTGGCTTACAAAACTTGGTATTGATATTTAATAGTCTCAACAAAAGATGAATTACAACATATATAACAAGAATTTGGTTAAAGCATCTTTAATCCCTACCAACCACTCATATTCCAACCCATATCAATTACATTATTCCCTCGTGAATATGGGAAAGATTAATAAAATAATACTTTAAACTATTGAATTGAATGCTTTAATAATATGTTAAATTGAATGTGCTAATAATTTATTATGATTAAAAGATGCTTCTGTCATTACTATTGAACAAAAATTGTAAATTAAATCCATTACTATTATTAACCTTATAACACTTTACCTTTTGATTTTGTGTATTTTTAATGCTATGACATAACCGTATCACACACTTTTGAATTTTTCTTGAACCCTTCAGACAATGCTTCGATTTCACCAATCATATCACATATATTTCACTTATACAAGTTAGCAAGTTATCTCGAAGAATTCAAAGGTGAAACATTTTCAAACAACGAGGATTCATTTCAACGAACTCATGTTTGAATGAGATCCATCGCGTTCTCATCATCGCAATTTTAAAAGCGGCTCAATATAGCATATTGAATGGATTAACATTTTACCTTTGCTTTGGGTATCTTATTCCATGTTATCATCATATATTTTCTATAATCGATGCATATCAATTATTTTATTAATATAATTGTAATATTGAGATCCATGGCATTCTCATCATCTCAATTTTAAAAGCGGCTCAATATAGCATATTGAATGGATTAACATTTTACCTTTGCTTTGGTATCTTATTCCATGTTATCATCATATATTTTCTATAATCGATGCATATCAATTATTTTACTAATATAATTGTAATGTTAACATAATTGTACTATTTTATTAGGAATTTATATTACATTGAATTATCTTTATGTAAGTAAATGAATTTGCGGCAAGAGCTTTGATAGTTACCAAAATTAAGTGTTTCTTTCAAATATCAAAGTACTTTCTTTGCTACTTTCCAGTGGCTTTCACAAGGCTTATCCATGAATTGACTAAGTATGCTAACAGAATATGCTGTATCCGGCCTGGTAGTGGTGAGATAGTTCAGACTTCCCACTAGTTGACGATACAAGGAGTAGATATTTTCTTGCATTCAATCATATTGAACCTTTTAAGGATTTCCCTTGTATATTTTCTTTGTGTGATTAGTGTCCTACCAGATTCCCTCCAAACTTCAAGACCTAAACAATAATGCAATTCACCAAAATCATTCATCTCAAATACATGTGACAACTGAATTTTATTTTCTTCAATCGACTTGAATGCATTTCCTCTTATGATAAGATCATCAACATATACATATATTAAAGAAACATTCCCACTTTCATCTTCCTTGATGTACGCGTTAGTATCATTTTTGCTTCTCATAAAACATTTCTCATAAAAGAAAGAATCAATTTTCACATACCAAGATCTTGGTGCTTGTTTCAAACCCTATAAATATTTATTTAACCTGCAAACCAAATTCTCATCCCTATTTGACAAGCCCTTCATGCTAAACCAAATAAACTTCTTCTTTTAACTCACCATTCAAAAATGCAGATTTGACATCTAACTGATGCATTTTCCAATTATATTTTGTAGCTAATGAAATCATGATTCTAATTGTGTTCAACTTAGCTACAGGTGCAAAAGTATCTTCATAAACAATTCCCTCCTTTTGTGAATATCCTTTTGCAACCAATCTACATTTATACTTATCAATACTTCCATCAACATTAAACTTTGATTTATACAATCATTTTCATCCTATGGGAACTTTGTTTTTAGGCAATTCTGTTAATTCCCATGTGTCATTCTTCATTATAGAGATATATTCTTCATTCATTGCATCTCTTCATTCTTCATATTCTTTAGCTTCCTCATAGCTTGAAGTTTCTACAACATTCACAACAAGAGACATTAATGCACAATCTTTATACCTTACATGTACCTGACTTTGACGTGATGACCTTCTTGGAGTTTTACTGCTTTCATCTTTCTTTCTGCTTTTCGGAGTCTCTTCTCCTCTTCTTGGAGTGTAATGACTGCTTGATGCTCCTTGCTCTTGAACCTGTACCTATTCATGTGCATGTTCTTGTTCCTGTTCAACACTTGTATCTAATTTGACATAATCATCAATATCATGCCATACACTAGTATTATTCATTTTATCACCTCCATTTGCATTCTCATAAAACACCACATCCGTACTTGAAATAAATATATGAGTATTGGTATCAAATAACTTGTATTCTTTCTGATCATCACAATAACCAATAAATATGCACTTAATTGACTTTGCATCAAGTTTTCTTCTTTCATCCTTCATAATATGAGAAAATGCCTTGCAACCAAAAACTCTTAAATGACTCACTTTTGGTTTGTACCCATAAAATTATTCAAAAGGTGTTTTAAGCTCTAAAATTTTCGTTGGACTCCAATTTTTCAAATAAACAACAGTATTAATAGCTTCAGCCCAAAAACCATTAGAAATATTTTTACCTTGAAGCATACTACGTGCACATTCAACTAGTGTTCTGTTTTTCCTGTCAGCAACTCCATTTTTTCCGAGGTGTATGTGGCACTATAAATTGTTGTAGAATCCCATTGCTTTTACAATATTTATTAAATTATCTCGATTTATATTCTCCCGCCTAATCAGATCTCAAATTTTTGATGCAATTACCAGTTTGTTTTTCCACCATACTCTTAAACTCTTTAAAGTACTAAAAAACATCACTCTTCTTTCTTATGAAATAGATCCATGTATACCTAGATATATCATCCACAAAAATAAGAAAATACCATGCTCCACCAATAGATATATAGTTTTCATAGGTCCACATACATCAGTATGAATTAATTCAAGTATTTCCCTTTTCCTTTTTTCTTTACGTATAGGAAATTCCTCCCTATGTTGCTTGCCAAGTACACATGCTTCACATTTAACATGATCATTCTTCAAGACAGGAAGACCTTCAACCCTTGTGTTCTTTTGAAGTACCATTAAATCATTATGATTTAGATGTACATACCTTTGATGTGATAACTCTACTGTTGATATTGTTGTAGATGCCAACGCTTGATGACTTTTCCTCGTCACATCCAAATTATACAAGCCTCCAACTCTAGTACCTGTGGTAATAACCTTGTAGTGATCTTGAATGTCTTTCACTACAAACTGTGATTTAACAAATTCCACTTTCAAATCTTTGTTAGCAATAGTAGAAACATAAATTAAATTCTTTTTTATACCAGGAACATACATTACATTATGGATCTGTCTCTCTTGTCCATTATGAAAATTCACACCTATTACTCCATAACCTTGAACTTTAAGTGATCTGTTATCTCCTAGATAAACATATGTTCCATCAATGTTTTCATAATATTCATCAAACCACTCCTTATTACAAGACATATGGAGTGATGCACCACAATAAACTAACCAAGCATTCACATCATCATTTTCCACAGACAATGCAGCATTAGAAATAAACAATTTAAAATTTTTAAATCCATCACTGATTGAGGTGTCTTTGTCCACAAAATTTCCATTATGCCTTCTGTTTCTTTTCCTAGACTCATTATATTTCCTTTTATAGCAATATTTAGAATGATGCCTAGATTTTCCACAATAATAACAATCATCATTTCTCTTACCATGGATTGGAAATTTAGACTGTCATACCTTTCTGTTTTTCTTGAAACTTGCCTCCTTTGTTCTTGTCCCATGGCTTGCCTCTGTATGGATGTTTTCCCTTGGCTACCAACACCAAATCTGAACTACTGGAGCCCAAATTAAATCTCTTCATCCTCTCCTCCTCTTGTAGAAGAATTCCTATGAATTAATCAAATGCATGGGGCTTCTCTCTAGCTGAAAGACTTGAAACAAAAATTTGATAATCTTGCACTAAGCCATTTAATGTGATGGTGACTAAGTTAGTACTAGACACCTTTTCACCAATATCTCCTAACTTATCACTTAAATATTTGACACGAGATATGGAATTGCTTATATTTTCATTTCCTTCCATTTTTAGAGATAAAATCTTAGTCTTCAAAAACAAGATCCAGTTTGTGTTTTTTGTTTCATACAAACCCTTCAACATATCCCATGTTTCCATTGATGTATTGGAATCTCTGATGTGAGGAATAATGTTGTCCTTGATGGAAATACGTAGTAACACCTTTGCTTTTGACTCTCGTTTTTCCCAATTTGGAATAGTAGCTGCAGTAGTGGGTTTGGACTCATCCCCACTCACAATGGACCACAAATTATAACCTTCTAAAATAGTCAGCAACTTGAATTTCCAATTCACATAATTTCCTCCACCAATTTTGGTGGATTCATTCAAATAAGTATCAGCCAACAGATTTGATATGATGACAAAAAAAATCTTTCTCCAATCCCCAAAATGCAGTCAAATCCACCAGATCTAAAGCCAAATGCACCCAAATTCACCAAATCTAAGAAAAATTTCACCACACATGCACCATAAAGATATTTACTAACTCCTTTTCACTAGTAAAATTTCCACCAACACCTTTTTTTTAAGACCTTTCACCACTTTAAATAAAATAAAAAACAAATACTTGAAAACCTTATCACTCCTCATGATAATCTTCACATTAAAAACAAACACACCGTTTTTTATTTTTTCTCACCACTCATTCTTTTCACCACTTAAAACAAAAGTGAATATTTAAAAAATATTATACTCCATAAATTAAAACAAACTCAAACTTTGAGTTGCCTTCCAACAACAATTTTTGTTTTAATAATAAAGTCAAACTTTTAAAGTAAAACAATGGAAGGCACCGTGCTCCAATGTATTACTGCCATAATTTTCATACTGGGTGCTCGTACTTTTCACACCCAACGTTGTCAGACTGGAACACAACTGCTTCAGGTTTCAACAGAACAACTACAAAACAATTACAAGTAACTACATTACTATCCACCTCAGGAATCACGCTCTGCACAACGGACAAGCACACAATCGAGCCTTCACCACACTTTCCATGCAACTTTCAAAACAACGACAACGTCACTTCTGTGACCCTCAACTCTCACTCAGAATTCACACATATTCACTATTCCAACCTCTACACTAGCAAGCCCTCACACTCTTGCCCTGATAATATATCAGAGAACACAATCAACACTCAAAGCTTGGATTCTTCATTACTAAACATTTTAATTTATACACATCTTCAGGTATAGATGAACAATAACTGCGTCAAATGATATTTATTGTCTGCTGACTCTAGGCAACTATGATGACTGCTGAACAGTGATCGACGTCGTCTGAATAGTGAGCAATGCCGATCGTGATTAATATGCTGACATCACAACATAAATTGAGGATCGGTTACGAGTTATATAGGGGTTTCCTTACACGTCGTCTTTTTTATTCAATGTAGATAACAATGGAATTGTCTAAGGAGTTGGCAAATTTGTTGGCATGGCAAAAAAATTTTGGAATCTCATTAAAAAAATTCAAATAATCTCGTAGGAGTGTTTAATAGTATTTTTATGATAGAAATAGATTCAGCACTATCAAAAACTGGTAAGTGTTGCGGGTGAGAGCACCCTAGGTTCTTGGGTTGAGAACCCCAATAGAGCAGAGGGAAAACCACGATAAGAAATGCTAAGGCAATCAACCTAAATCCTTATTCTATTGAATTGTACAGGAGTGTCCTTACCCGAATGTCCTACGTTTGGGTAGATCCCGTAGGGTGCACACCCTCAGCTTCTCTTGATGTCCTTGAAACCTCAAAATTATTCAAATGAAACATATACAACAGTAGAAACATAAAGCATGTTCATGATATTAACTTTAAATCATATAAATGAATGAAAAATTATACATCAATATAGGATTCATAAACAAATTAAAATATAAATCAATGCATAAACACAATAAATATTGGAAACATAACAACATTCCTTTTATTGAAGTTAGCTACAAGTAAAGTGGAGAAATACAACCTGAGTCCTTCTCCAACTCCAAGCAGAACCGTCCTCCAGATCCGTCCTCTCCTGGCCTTCAGCAATATTCCTCCTTCACCAATACAAGGATATCTCAATAAAGATGAAGGATATCTCCAACAAGGAAACAAGGGTTTCCTGAAGCTTTGGGGAGTGCAGGAGGTGCAAGGATTTCATTAGACTCGATCAGGGATAATCTCAATATAGTATCAATATCTCATATCTTCTACTTTAATGCCTTCCCACGGAGGTTTATTTATACTTCTCCAAATTAGTTTTTTTAGTTGAGAAACAGTTGGGCCATGGGAAATAGGAGGTGAGTAACAGGTAAAACTTGTGAACTCGCCTGAAATTAAGGAATTCCTTTTTTTTTAAGTGTTTTAACATATATATGCGGGTTTGGTATATGCTAACCCACGTGTACATGCTTTTATCACAGGGAAAAGTAGTGTATAGGGAATAAAACATTGTTTTTAGATTTTGGATCAAGTTTGGAAGAAAGGGTTGCCCTAGGCCATAATCAGAGCACTAAATCTACCAAGAGTCGTAAATGGTGCTATAAGAGATGCCCCCTAATATATGAGGTTAGAAGGGGTACATGATGGCCTAAATGTATTAAGTGTATAGAAGGAATCATGCCGAGACTGAGGAGGAGTTCACCAAAATTCAGCTTGCCAAGCCAGTGAAAGAGATCAGAAAGAAACTGCTATCTGAGGCAGGCATACCCATGCTTAGAAATAGTAAAGCATGTCCGCATGTCAAGTACAAAAGCGGATCCAATATGTATACAAGTATAAAGGAACTGAAAATACACAATGGATCATATGTTCATAATCAAGAAAGTACATGTCTAAATATCACATATAAAGAGATGATCAATGATGCTGAAGTATGAAACTGATCACTCAAGTCAAGAAACTGATCCAAATAGTACCAAGTGAACATGATGGAATAAATGGTACTACACTGCAACTCGAGTGCCAACATATAAGATCTCACTGTAAGTAATCACAACATATAAGGTGGATGGTGTCAACTAGAAGAAACAGGAGCAACTGACAAGTGAACCAAGACATGTTGATGCAAACCTGATGTCTTCATGGACTATCGTGGTACATTTCTACACAATGGGAATGAATTATCTGAATTCCACCTGTGAGAAATTGTTTGATTACCAGTCATTGATGTATATCGTCAAAAAACATGAGGCTACTCACCGATAATGATGATGAGAGTCAAGGTACCTAGTACAATCTAACAAGTGTGAATAAATGAGTTGTAGTCGAACACTTGGAAGAATCTATCAATCAGGAGACAATGATGTTTTCCCACTATCGATAGCAAAGGAACCTACCACTAATGACTGCAAACCCTAAGGTACTGCCAAATGGACTCTAGATCTCTTTCACAGAGCAATGAGATGAAGTTGATGGGAAAATATCCTCTAGAAGGAAGGCATTAAGGCATCCTTCATAAATCTAGCACGAGTGTAACTCATAGGCCAACAAAATGGAAGGAATCAGACAAAAAAATATGCAGTAACCCAACCGAAGCATGTTTCCGGCGTACACAAGATGTGGCTAGTGCATGATAGAAACCCTCTCAGCCAGCCAATAATGAAAACTGACACAGAGGTGAGGAATCCACCAATAGGGTCAAATGGAAACCAAGGCACTGCACAAATCCCAATGTGTGATAATGAAAGTTGATGTCAGACACAAGGGAAACCACTCAGTCAAAGACCCATGATACTGATCGATGTTGAGCACAAGGTGACCTATCAATAATGAAATTAGGGCCAGGGTGCAGCTCTAGATCTACCCTCAGAGCAATTTGTCGTAGTCGATAAGAGCAAGAATCACCAGCGAGAAGTCAATGGAGACCTTATTAAACCAGCAAGAGCAAAGGACCAATAAAATTGATGTGATAACGAACATGATGCTGAAAAGTAGGGATGGCCTACTGAGACACCTCAGAGAGGCCGACTCAGGTTTACTTCCCTTGAACAAAAGCACGACTCAACTTTGACTACATGGCAGTGTATGATAACTTTGTATAAGTTCATCATGTAGGACGCATAAGCAAACTCTCCATATGATTGGAAGAAATACTTACTTTTGAGTGCTTTGTTCAAGGGCGACACAACTGACTCTAGTTGCCATCAAATATGGAAATAATGTCTCGTTCCCACTCTTTTTGGAATATATATATATATATATATATATATATATATATATATATATATATATATATATATATATATATATATATATATATATATATATATATATATATATATATATATATATTTGTCTTTTTCTTTTATATGAAGCTTGAAAAAGAATAAAAGAATGCTATAGTACAGTGGAAAGAACGAGTGTCGAAAAAGTAGATGTTCTAGTTCTTGGGAGGGGAACATTCTATGCTCAATGTAAAAAGGTGCAAAATGGTCAAGGACACTCAAAGGAATGTTCTTTCGATGGGTAAAAGGGTCTGTCAAGTTGCAGAGGCTAAGTGATTGCAAGGTTGATTTTGCAGAAGACATGGTCGAAAAAGTGGCTTAAACATGATTCCAAGTGAAGCCGGCTCAAGGCCAAAAGGTGCAAATAGTCAATATGTAATGCAGCAGTACAACTCAACACAAATGAGCCTCTAGGGTATAAGGCCAGAAAGTAGCACATAAGAACGAGAATGAGTCTTCAATGCACAAGTCATGGCAGGATTAAAGAGGACTCCTGAGCCTAGTCAATATAGCAACACGGGAAACAAATGTCAGCAAGGATCTAACTAAGATGCCCATGTAACGGTTGGCTCTACCATTGCATCATGATTTTTAAAGTCCGCGAGTGAAAATGTTTTGTGAACCAAGACACGATGGGGTTGGCCCTATGGCAATCATATCGCAGTATGGAGGCTAGTATGCAAAATGCAGCGGAAAGTGGTATTCCCTAACCTATATTCCTGTAAGAAAATGATACCTACCATGATGGGGCTGCGGTCATGGGACCAAAATTATTTCTCGAAGCAGTCTCCAAAATTTCTTGTAAATACAACCCATTCCCGAAACTCCAAACCAGAAGGTCAAAAGTCTATAAGATAAAAATCAACTTGTGAAAAAATATTTTTTATTTTTCAACCTATTTAAGGACGTTTAGACTCACATTTTTTTCATTTGTGTTTTAAGAAAGGAGTTGTGGAGACAAACTCAAAGCAACTTCCTCTGTCCAATTCAACCGTTCAAATCGCTCCAAAACTTCCAGGTAACCCTTATATCATGCTTTTAATCATTTGTGATACTTTTAATTTTTTTTTTTATGATTTAACCGTAGGAAAATATGTTAAAAATTTCAACTCTGCATACACGCGGGTTGAATACAGGTAACCCACGTATACGGGGGCCCTACACATGATTGTGTAAAAAGGGAACCCGCATGTGCATGAGTAAAAAAATTAAAACATAAATATAATGGTTTGAAACATATTTTTTGGGTAGGATGGCAATCACCTGGAAAGAAAGGGAGCATATTACTATAGATAACCAAGTAATGGAGGATCAAAATGCCTTGGATGCTTTGAGAGGTTGTGGCTTGCTAAAATTCTTTAAAATGCCAAACATGAAAGACAACACAAGATTGCTTGAGTCGTTGATTCATTAGTGGAGTGCAGAGGATGATACATTCATGATTGGTTAGATGCCCCTAAGGATCGAGATATAAGATATTTACTCATTACCGGTCTTTCTCGAAGGGAGAGGTAGTGCATTCTACTCGCACGACGAGGAGTAGTCTTAGTGTAGAAGACTACATCCACATATATTGTCCCGATCATCCTGAAAAGATTGGAAGTTAGATTCCAATCAAGCACATAGAGAGTTTGTCCTTGAAAATTCTACTATTTACCATCACCAGGGTAAACGATTATGTTGCTTTACATTAGGCCTCACATGTATCCATGAGCCTAGCAGTGGAATGCCTCACCATAGTGTTTGATTGGTGCATACCTCTACTGACCAACATGAAGAACCAACTTACTTCCATTTAGAAGGGTTAGACAAAGAATTTCGGATATGGCACAATATTATGCTCATTCTTCTTTGAGAATGTACCTGGGCTTTGACCAAGGTATTATTGACTATCAACAGCCCTAGGGATTCATGGATGGCCAAATGGGTTGACCTAATGAAATGCCTAGGGGGTGGTGATGTCCCGAGGACGACTTTTGATGATGCGTTTTTCGCATGGTGGGATCAATAGGTCATTGTAGTCAATGACCACCCCTATGTCGAGATGGATTTCCAGGGAGATCCAGATTTAGTATTACCACCAAATGCAGCATGGGGTGCCACTGGTAACCATTTTTTATTTTTTGAATTTTGTAAGATTTTTTTTTGGATTTTTAATATAAATGAATATAAAAATCTTTTTTATGAGACAAGAAAATTACAAAATATATTGATCATGTTTCAGATGTGGGGTTAGTCAAACCTAGCGGATTTCCCTAACATAGGCGTCGTGGAAGAGATGTCGAAGGGGCTGCAGCTGAGACGGACAGAGTTCTCCATGCAGTTCAGAGGAACTTGGTGAGACTGACTCACCACTAGTACAAAATGGCTAATTAGTGACTAAAATTTTCATATAAATGACCATTTTTCTGTGGGTGACTAATAGTGGCTAATTTATAGTATCTTATAATGTGACAAACTTTTTTTTGTATTCAACTTAGTCATTAATTGGTTGTCTCAATTGTATCGTCTAGTAGTATATTTAGTCATAAATTTGGTCATCGATTTAGTGATTAATTGCCACAATTAATGACCAAATACACAAGAAAATATACTACTACATGATCACACAAGAAGACCAATTAATGACCAATGAAATATGACCAAAATGTTGGTTGCATTTTAAGATACTGTAAATTAGTTACTAATAGTCATATATATGCAACTTTTAGTCGTCATTTGAAAACAATTAATGGCCAAAGAAATATGACTAAATTTCGGTCGCGTTATAAGATACTTTAAATTAGCTACTAATAGTCATATATATGCAAAATTTAGTCATTATTTGTAATAAAAAATTTATTATTTACAGTAGTCATTCATATTTTTTTGGTAGTTTCATATTCATTATATAAATGACTGATTTAGTAGTTTATATTCACTTCATTTACTTTCATTAACAATTATTATAAATGACTAATTTAGCCATCATATATTGATTTTTTTGTGTTAATCATGAATGATCAATATAAACTACAAATTATTAGTTTTAGATTGATTTTGTGTTCCTTATTAATCAACACAAATTAATTAATATGCTTTTGCGACTAAATTAAAAAAAAAAGAGTCATACAATGTGCATGTTCATTTAATATGAAAAACAAGGTTACATATGTTAATTACAATACTAAATAATATCAAATACAACTATAAATAATTTCAACCACATAAATTATATTATATGAAAAGTCAAATATTACAATGAGTTTCCAACTTAATATTGGTTGGACTGCAATTTACACATGAAATATTGTTTCATCACTTCAAAACATTATCATTCATGTGTTGCCAAGACATTACAGGTGAATTCACCAACTCTAAAGACTTGACCATCAATCTGTATTTGTGTCTCATGCGGGATATTAGCTTTAAGGGTATCACTAGAACGATTATCTTCTCTCTCTCTTTCGGCATTTGTCGCTCTAGTGTTATTGTTCTCCTCTTTCTTCAATTCCTACTTCTTACCATCAATACTAAGTTTCTCTTCTACAAATGAAAGAAGATACAATGTAAAATATAAGACATGAAAGATGATGAACATTGCAAGATAAACTAAAATAGACTATAAAGAATTTATATGACATATACCTCAAAATTAGCAATGTTAATGCCATTTTTCAGTTGGGCGATAGTGGCCACTATATGTCCATATGACCTGTATAAACAAAGAAAATAAAACATCACCATATAAAAAAACACCTTAGGAACTTAATATTCAACATTCATGAAAAGCGAGGGCACAATCATGCCAACTAAGTTACATGCTAAAAAACACAAGTTGTAGATAACGTATAGAAATCAAAATAACCTCAAATGATAAAACTATCATCCAAATAATAAAACATAATTGCATGAGAATATTTGGAATATGGGAATAAGAAATAGCCCATCAAACAATAATAATCTTTCATACAATCCAAATAGACTTCAAGGAATAAGGTTACCTTGAGATTAAAGTGAAATTTCCTTCAAACAAAATGAAACAAGCAACCTATTGGAAAGCCTTCCTTGTGTTCCAAAAAGTAGGGACAGTGAAGGTTAAGTTAAATAAGTGCAAGTTCTAGAACACTAACAAAATAGCATATGGACAAAAAGCACCAATATGTACATCATCTATTAAATAAGTTAGTGAGATTCTTGGGTCATCTTCAATATATTTTGCAACAAATGACAATGAATTACTGAAAAATATTTGGGCAGTCATCATTTAGAAAAATATTCTAGCCTATTTGAAGTCAATTTCCTTCTAAGGAATTATGCATTTCAATCGGTACTTTCACTACCTTCCGAAATTTATACATTCAAATTTGTTTTCTTGCAAATAGGGCACAAATTTTTCAGCAATAGCCATTTCTAATGCAATCCAAATGGTGAATATGGCCACAATCTAGAATACATAGTTCTTCATTGTCCTTGTATTCCTCCTGCAAAATCAAGGTAATTATTTATGACAGACTGAACTCCAAATACAAAGATATAATTCCTTCATAGAACATCTAAATTGTAATTAAAACCAACTTGTCAGTCCTTTCAAGTAATGTTGCTAACTATGAAGCATTATAAGCGCATCCTAAGAAAATATCATATACCTGACATCTACAAAGTTCATCCTCTAGCGGCTTCTTGGAAGTTTCATCTGCACTGGACTCTATGCCAGAGTAATATGCACTTTTATTCAAACACTTAGAAATTGTCTCTTCACTGAACCTTGTACTCACATTACCTATTCGTTCCTCCAAACCAACAATTCTTGTCATCATGGAAAAAATGATTTTGCTAGCTCAGTGTTTTAGGACATAAAAGGAAATCAAAATATGTCAACTAAACCATCTTATTGTGAGGCAGGATAATCCAACTAATATGAAATGGGATCACCTCATAAGTCATGCTATCCACATCTAATTGCATATATTTATGTTGATCACGTGCATCGGAAACAACGTAAAATGTTGATTCGTCTAAAATCAAGATATCTTGTAATTAAGAATGGTAAAGATTGCAAGAACATGAGTATAATGTTTTTAGTAGACACAACAGTATGTATACTACCTACAAAAACAACAAATAGAGATATTGAAAAAAGGAAACTAAGATCTACAAAATCTTGAGATATTAATTGCTACAAATTTGCAAAACCTTGAAATACAAATACAAAAACTAGTCCTCAATGGCCAAAGACTCCAATAAGTAAATTAAATAATTATCCAAAAGTGTTTTAAATGTAATTACATAGAATCTCACAACATAAAATCTTGGAGGAATCTGGAACAAATGTGAAAGGCTTGTATATAAAGTGCCTTAATTTAATTGGCATTCCTCCCTTTTACACCACATATAAAATCATTATAACCAAATGACCAGAGAATTTTTTTTCTTTCATTTTCCATTGTTTGCTTTTTAATGAGCCTTCACATGAAACTTGAACATAGCAAACATAGAAATACATGAACATAGACTAAAGAATATTTTTTATAGGTTTCCCTACCAACATTTACATGTATAACAACACCCAATGTGCCCTTTATCAGAAAACATGTACACTGTGACATAGTGCCATATTAAAATGCTCAACACCCCTATATTATAAGGCTTTAATGAAATCATGCATCCAATATATCATGCTTTCCAAATCGTGGTGGGCATGCTCCTCCCTTGAGTGGGGTTTCTCTGATGTGGCTATTAAATATATTGAATATTGTCAATTTAGCCTTCAGTTAGATTGTTGAATGGCCCTGTCAAGTACCAAAAAAACCTAACATATTCTTTGCTTAAGTGTGTGAAGGGGGACGGGGATTATTTCTAGCTTTTCCATCCATAGAAAGTTCTTTTCTGTAAAAAAAAAAGAAAACCCAAAAACTCAGGTAATTTTTTCCTCTGAGGAATAAACTTGAATTACAAAATGAAAAATAGATAATCATTCATATAATGTCTATCGCAAAATCAAATAATTTCTACCACACAAACATAAATAAAAATATGAAAACAACAGAATTCAAAAGTTTATTAGACTACAGAGACTAAGTAAAGGCTACAAGATTGAATAATTGGGGACCATGACTTTAGATGGACCAAGTATTCCATATATGGACATTAGTTGTTTCATTGACATCTTTTGTTATATGTTATATTAACATCTTTTGTTACCTAAAATAATTGCTTTTATAAAACCTATTTAACCTATCCAAATTACCAAACAAATTGCCTGGTACATCAAAAATACAAGAGGAAATGGATATAGAAAGCTAATGAGGATAACCCGAAGCATTAATTTGTGATTAAATCACATTTACTTTGTAACATAAAATTGCTTCAACTATTACAAAATATAATGCTTGTTAAAGAATCACATAACTGCCACCACAAAAACATAAATGAAAAGACCAAAAATAAAAAATAAAAAAATGGATGTGTTTGAAAGATTAATAGACCAGGTACAACATGTGCGGGGGTCTTCATGATTCCAGAGGAAATAAGATAGCCTATTATGCAGCCATAGTCTATCTGTTAGACATTTTGGAGTTTTTTCTGGCCTATTTTCTCGTCTTCTTTGCCCATAATCAGGTAGGGATTTGTTGGAATCACAACTTTGAGTTATGAAATCTCTACAATCCAAGTGCCCGAGGGGTTTTTAGGGTGTTGAATCCATATATGTAGTCGAAAACCCTGTTTAAACAACACAAATCAAGATTTCACCAACAATTTTTTCACTAGATTTCAACCAAAAACTCCAAAACATTCAATAGACAACATCTATTATGCATGGGGTCTTCAAAATATTTTTAATAATTTGGTCATAAAAGAAACAATTTACCAATCCAATCAAGAAAAGTAGAGATGAATGACTATCCTTTCTAGAATCAAACAACATTCTCTCTCTTTTAGAATGAATGTGATTCTTTCAAGTGAGAAATGAATGAGGAGGCAGATCATTGGGCTATATTAGCTTTTGAACTTTATCCTTGGAACATTATTAAAAGGTGGGGTGATGGAATTTATACTAATCCCCTAAATTCAAAATAAAGTGGATATTAATGTGCACAACAATCAATATGAAGTACTCAATGCAAACAAGCCATCCAAACACCTTGGGAATGGTATTTCAAGGAGCTCTGTTCACCAGGCCTTGGAACATTATTTAAAGGTAGGGTGATGGACTTTACACTAATCCCTTAAATTCAAAATAAAGTGGATATTAATGTGCACAACAATCAATATGAAGTATCCAATGCAGACAAGCCAACCAAACACCTTGGGAATGGCAGATCAAGGAGCTCCATTCAAGGGTTATTTGCAATGGAAAAATTTAGGTTGGGTTATGGATCTATGTTTTCTAGTTTGTGGTCTGTTGGTGTTTCAGTATTCATTGGTTTGTATCACTTACATCTTTGAGTGCTTTCTAGAGGCAACCTCCCTGCTCTCCTTATTCCTTCCCCTCAAACTCTTGTTGTACCCAAAACAGACATGTTCAAAGATGGAAGGTGGAGATTCAAACGAGCTTCAACTCATCACAAATTTGAGGAATCTCAATGGGAAGTGTTTGTGGCTCAAGGAAACTTCCCCTCTCAGATGTTTGCAACTTCTTCCTTACATTCCAATTCTAGAAACATGGTAAGGCATGTCCTCAAATTCTGGCTTTTTCCTTCAAAAAATTTGTTAGTGGTTTGGCAGTTTACAATTTCTCTGATTTTTGGAAGGGCTCAAAGTTCGTTTCAGTCAATCAGCCTATGTCGAGCTATTAATTTTCCCTATAGCTAGATTCAGTTTGAATGATCTAGGGCTATAGGGCATGTTTCCTATTTTAATAGCATCAAGGCCTACTGCTCACACTAGAAAACTCTTGTTCATGACAGGCCCCCAGATACTCTTTTGCACGCAAGCTTACAAAAATCAAGGGTAGAGTTTCTATGGATAACACTGATGTTAAGGAAATTTGGAGAGTCTTACATTGTCACAAAGAGATCAATCAAGCCAATTGCAGTACTCTGATGGCAGTTTCCTAAAATTTCTGATTCAGAACATGCATGAACCACACACAATGCCAATGTAATGAGCATAAAATTTCCCCATAAATAGAGATTGCATACAACGTAAACTAAATGAAATAGGTTGTGAAGCTTAATTTTCACTCGGCAAATGGAAACTCTCCATGGATTCTAATAATCAAGGAACTGAGAACTCACTCCAAGCTATGCCAAAGGAAGATAGAACATTACATCTTTGTGACCCAAGGGAAATTAAAGGCCTAAGCTCCCCTCATTCTGATGAAGGGTGAGGAGAAAAAAGTGTCCATTTATGTCGTCTATGATGTATTTTGGGTAAATATATAACAAAGAAAATAAAATCAAAACAAACAAGATATAAATAACTCAAAAAATAACCTCAAATATCAGATTGTCACCTCTTTGGCTCCATACAAGCTCCAATACACTGTGAATCTACTGCAATGTGAAATGGATCAGTATCATTATATTCTCAAGACAAGCATACCAACACATTCATCTACAGTCTTGTTTAACAAATTGTCCTCAAAGGCAAAAGGTTTAGATATGCAACCTGTTATAATTGTTATTAACTAAAAGTTACCAAAATATTGATTATAAATATACATATATTCTATATATCATAGCATAAAGATAAATAAAAACAAAAGGGTAGCTCAGTACAAAATTCAAGCCTTTTTTCATGGAAAAAGAAAAATCTACCCCTATCAGCATGGCATTGGCTTCCAACTTGCACACAAGACAAAAGTTGAGGCACCTCAAGAGATGGAAGGCAAACTTTCATCGTAGTTGGTTTCTACCACTAGAGAAGGTGGGTAGGACCTACTATAGTCCAGAAAAGCCTGTCATAGAACATTGTTATGATTTAAATGTCACAAACATTTCCGGAACATAGTAGAAACCACTAGAGGAAGGGGTCCAATTAACATAGAGCACTGGCTAGACTCAAACCACAATAAATCATGATAGTTTGTACAAGCCACCTATTGTGAGTATAATATTCTTGTTTTCCATGAAAGGATTGTTTGGCATGAGGAGGGTTTATTAATATGCTCCTTCTGGCCAATCCAACCTTTTTCCATGCCTAAAATATTTTTCACTTTTGCGACTGTTTACAGGATGATATTGAATGTTATGGTTTACTTTTAACATAGGTCGTTTATAACACCTGAAAAACTTATTGAGACACTATTTCACTAGAAGAACGTCATGAAACTCACCCTGCTTTCTTTATCATACGATGTGGCAATGAGCCCAATACCCTTTCCATCATGGCAAGATGTTCCAAATTCTCATGGGTTTGAAACAGTGTCTTCCCCTGCATATTTAATATGCAACTATGATAAATATATTTCTAATTTATGATTGGTTAAATATCATAAACAAAAAATGTTTATGCTATAATAAATTACGGAGCAAAGCTCCACAAGTATGCATCCTACACTGCAGATATCATAGGGGTAGCTCCATCCAATTCATGTTAATAATTACAATGCAATTGGATATAGGTTCAATCTAATGGCTCATTTGAACATCGGAAAGCGCTTTAATCCACTTAGTTCACTCAATTGGCTAAGCTAATCCTATTTAGTCATCTTTCCATGCTTACCCAATATCACTTCAGGAGCTCGATAATGCCTTGTAGAGATCACTGATGTATGATCTTCACCTTCTAAAGTGGTACTTCCAAAATCAGTCAACTTTATTGCACTTGATTTTGGAAATCAGTTGCATATTTCTTGTGATGACCTCTCCAAACCCTTTTAAAATAGATAATAATCAGAGTTAAATGCTTGGAATGTATGAGAACATACATTTAAAGACACAGAGAGACTAGAGAACAAAGAAAGAATGTATTGAACCAAAGGAACCATAATCAAATAATTATGTTTTGAGAATACAATCAAATTTGTTGACTGAAAAAAAAATTTGTTTCTCTTGCCACTTAACTATATTATATGGAATCTTCACAATGTCTGAAGAAACAAAAAGTGTATTTTTTGGCTTTAAATATGTGTGAATGAGCTTCAAGCCATGCATATCTGCCAATACAGATTGTTATTAATCTCAAATGAATATCCCTTATAATGGATAGACATTTTATCAGGACCTAATTAGTAATAAATATCATATATGCAACTCTGAGATGATAATATCGCCAATCTGCCAATGAAGGTCTCTAATAAGGGAAAATAAGTGTTGTTACACACATGCTACAGACTGCAACGGTTGCCTGCTAACCTCCTTAACAAGATCAATGGGAAATGGGTGATAGTTATTTTTTTGAAGAAGGTCATATAAGCTTGGCCCAAGTTTTTCAAAAACCTGTTAAGATCATTTGCATTGATCAACAAACTTAAAATTTCTCTAGAAACAACCAAAATAAGATTTTTCAGAGGCCATTTAAAATGCATAATAGTCACTAATGAAAAAAATGAAGTTCTATTTGGAACTCATGATACACGTGTGACTCCTATAGTCAAACCAGTCACGCATTTGCACACAATTGTATCAAACAAGCCACACACATCAACCAACCCATGAGATACTGTAACTTAAGGAGTCTAAAGAAAATAATCACTCTTAATGGCTATATCTATTAAAAATTATGGATTGATTAACTAAATGACATATCACGACAGATATTCATTCTTTCATACCATGTACCAGTTCTATCATGCTTGGAAACTTTACGCATCACATCAATTTCAACAAGGGTTGAACCAAATTTCATAATTGATATTTGTCTTGACAAAGATTTGGGAACTTTAGTCTATGTTGGCCCTCCTTCCCTGTGTTGGGAGCAATTCAATTCGCCCTACACATTCCACTACCCAAGTTGCTTTTACAAGAAAGGATCTCTATACATAGATCATTTCATCAAGAGCCAAATCTAAAATTATAGCTACCTCTAAGATTGAAGAACTACATAAAAAATGCCATTAATATACTAGTCATTGTCTCTAAAAATAAGCTTCATTAAAAAATCTTGGTAAGATATAAACCTCGGTCATTATTCTATTGCATCCATCACCTTCAACAGTAATTTCTTGCAGTGACCCAAATGGTACACCTACCAACCCATTGCCCTGGCATTCCATCAATACTACGATTGATCTAAGATATTATGGGACTTGCAAACTAGTGACTGGTGGCATAGGCACATTTGATGATGAAGAGGAATGAATATTCTGAGAAGGATTAAAATGACTACCTATGAAGGCTTGGAAACAGATGATGATAAGCCTTGTCCTTGAGAAGAACCACTACTTCTAGGTGCTTGTGTGAATGAAATATGATGTGATCCCCAAGGCATACTTGGTAGCGGATGTAGCATTGAAGAAGCAATATCCCTAGGTCCATTTAGATTTCAGTTCATTGGAACCCAATTTCCAGATTCATGGTTAGTTGTTATGATCTCCAAACTTGCAAGAAACTAGGTATTACTAGCAATACCTATCATCATGTTTCTTGAACTAGCTTCTTCTTGCTGAGAAGATGAATTCTCACTTGCACCAACATTGGAGCTAGAAGCATTGCCAAGACTAGGCATAGAATAAGTTTCATTCCATCCAACTAAATGCAAACTCCTCTATATATTAGTCGACACATGAAACATATTGGGTTGGCGCAGTTGGGCACTAGTGCTTACACCTGTTGGACCTGTGTCTGCAAACTGGTCACCTGAAAACCGTCTCCTGGAATGTGAAGAAAAGAAAGGTATATACCTTCCAACATTTTCAGATAGCCATATTTGAGGTAAACATTTTTCATGTTGATGTGGAGGGTTGTGTCTTGCTCAAACAACTCTCTGGGGAGCTTCTGATAGCCCAGCCATAGATAAACCTCTGAAATCTGGACCCACATCACTTGCACTAGCCCTGGGTATGACTATTTCTTCTGGAGGCCTAACAGTATGAATTGTTGCAGTGGTAGCAGGAATATTTAGGTTTCTACCGATGGTGTGTCATCCAGGAGCTGTAAGGTGAAGGTGGCTATCATCCCATTGTCAAGAACATGGGAGGACATCTAAATATGATGGACCTGAAATTCTTTTCACAATATTTCTTTTAGAGGATGATTGTCTACCATCCACAGGATTATTGGCATGTCCATTGTTGTTCTCTAGCATACATCCAACCACGCTACTACAAGAAAAGGTCACTTGTTCATATTCTGATCTAGGAAATTGAGTTGGGTGAGGACAACAGCTTAAATCCATGAATGGTTTCCCTTCATTTGGAACTGTTGTCTGATTGGTGCTAAAGTTATAATTATTACCATCAGAAGTAGTTCCATAGTTACATCTTGAACAGAGATGTAGACGATCATTCATGACCTGGTTGTTGAGGGCATCCACAAACATGCTTTCAGAATGAAGGACATGTGAGTCCACCACTTTCCTTTCAAACCTTGAAGTTGACTACACATTTGAAATTGGATTCCAGCCAATAACCATTTTATCTTTAGAAGTGCATCCTTGATCAACTGAAATATCATAATTTGTTACATTTCCAGTGGCCCAACCATTGACGAAAGAACTACGACCACTAGATTGAATTCCTATGTTTCTAAAACTACAACTTACTTTTCTCCTTACAACCTGATAATCAGGAAAAATTGGAGCATCCATGAGATTCAGTCATTCACCAGGATAAATATGTGATTCCATATCCACATTATGTTGGTCAGACATATTTTCCAAATCAAAAGTTTCTGGTAAAGGGCGCAAGGCATTCCTTTAGGCTTGCATTATAGCTTCAATCAGTCTCCCAAGCTTATAATCTAAGAAATGTAAATGTACTATCATGAGTAACAAATTTAATAGAAATTACAGTTCAGAATGTATGAATCGCGTCAATTATTTGAAAAATACATCACTCTTCAGTGCAAGATTGATGGATCATAAGAATACATAAATTGTCTTCTACAGAGTTTGTAATAATAATATCTCAATAGACCTGCCTAAATACTATCATTGAGTCTATCAATGAATGTCATCTCTAAATGTTAAACTTTAAAACTATCATAATTTTGTTTGAAATGAAAAACTCTTAAACTTCACATATACACTACAAGATATTTTCACAAGAAAACTCCAAACTCGAGAAAGAGAAGAGAGGATTTTCTAATATCTTTATAACCGCCAAACACACTGCATGGTTTTATGTATACCAAGAGTTACACACAAATGGTTCAAGGGTGATATTAATTCTTTAAGAGTGACCAAACATTGCTTTGAGTGCTTGCAACAAAATACATATGGTATATAATAACAAAGGTGGCAACCAATAATTCTTAACTATCTTTTAGTTGCATTAGTCTAGGTTTTGAGGATCTTTTAGCTCCACGCTCTTTTCCATAAGAGAAGTTTCCTCCCTCTTGCAATGATTCAGATCACATGAAAAAACCATATAAATGAACTTATTAAACCAAAGAGAAAATGGATAATAGAAGACAATTTTTTTTTATCTACTACAGCTATAAACCATCTTGCACACCTATAGAAAACTGATTTATTATTTATCCCCTTAACCAGAGATTGACCTTCATTCCTTTCTGTCAGCAGCAAGAAGAGAACCAAGTTGAACAGGGGCTTGAGTGCCAACCACGTTGGAAGACCCATAGATGGAAAGATCAATTCCCTGAGCCTTTTTCTTCTCAATTTGTCCCTTGATCTAGAAATAAGTAATTCTCAAGCCATCCCACCAAAACTAGAAGTAAACAAATGTGACTCTGTTATCCATCGATGCATAAGGGCCATTGAATTGCATGTAGTTTAACAATATGAAAATATAATACCTATAACCTTACCTTCAAATTCATGGTTGGCACCCAACCTAGCTTTTCCTTAATTAATGTATATTCAGAATTTTGAACACGTACACCCTTTGGACTAGGAATGTGATGTATCAGAAACTTTTTATTCTCAAAGCTTGACACCATTTCAACCATCTCATTCATGCTGACCATTACATCACTACCAATATTCACTGGGTCTCTAAAGTCTGATTTAGTCAACTTGGAATATCAACATAAAGATTTGTAAGAAGAAACAACATGAATATGAATAAACAGGTTGAAAGAATTAGGTCCAAAACTAAATTTGAAAAGCCATTTCAAGATTGGGTACCTTAGTACATCCTCCACACATGCATTAATGAATGTAAAGTTTTTCGTTTTGATTTCGTCCCCCCCACATTTCAAACCTATCAGTAGATGTGATTGTCTTCCTACAAAAGGTAGTAGGAGCCTTAGTTAGTAAACAGTTCAAGTGAGAATGAGCTATAACAACTTAATCCTGCATAAGGCAACTCTTCTAGCTGGGGAACCAATCTGGATCTAACAATTGTAGGACAATAATCAAAGGTTAATAACTAACAAATTAGTTACTATGATAAACTAGGTCCTATGGAATTACATCACTTCTCCAACCTACAGAGGCCACTGATATATCTAGAGTGTACCACTGACAAATCAGAGTGTCCTACTTCAGAGGTGTGCTCTTACAGTAACTTTCTGAATATTCAGTTAATTCTAATAGTTTAAAGTAACCTTGAAATCAGTTTGGACTACCATATAGCATCACAGATAAATGCTTCTCATCAAACATCCAAGCTTTTCCTAAACACATTTCAGTACTCAGATCTTGCATTGCCTTATGACCAAAATGTTATGTGAGAATCTAAGATAGCACCAAATAGCATTACCAGAGTTTTAAAGCAACATATGGCTACATACCTCAGCTGGCCAAGCATCAGACTCCTTCAAGCTCACGTTGGTCTCCAATTGTTTGAATTCAGGATAAATGCATGCACTAGAAGCATAGAAAAACTTGCAGAGCCACAAATAACTTATGAAGAGATATGCTATGTCGAGCGATCAAGCAGGCTGTGATCATGAGAGTAAAATGGTTATATTTTTTTGCAAATAATTTTATGTTTTGTGGGACTCACGTTGTGATCGTGAGAGTAAAATGGGTTTTTTTTGTAAATAATTTTATGTTCTATGGGACTCAAATATTATCTTCACGATTTATAGCAAGGTAATTTCAATTTTCAATAATAAAAAGTTACAGATAGTACTTGTATAAACTAGCATAAATCCATTTTAATTTCAAAACTGTCAAGCATTAAGAGGGATAAATCCCTTGAAGTGCAAACCTTTTCCCAAAGTTTTGTACTCTAGAATATATTTGCACCTCTAAAAAGTTATCCCTCTTGATACTTGGTTGGGCACTCGATAGAACAGGGTCAAAATGGATCTAGTTTGGCAAAGAAAAACGGAAAACAATGCAATCCAAAGTGCAGAAACAAAACAAGGTATCACCTTTTAACACCATTGATTCACGCAACTTCAAGGATGTTGAAGATGATCATGGTGTTGTTGTACATAATAACAGAGTGATTAGACTAAATGAATCCCATACCACCCATGTCTACAGCCAAGTTGAAAACATGGCCAACTCCTTTGGTAACAACCAAGAAATTGTCCATAACTCTTAGATCCACAAGATGGAATTCATTGCAGAACATATCCTCAGTCATGTGTTCATTCTTCTTCCAATCAGAGGCAATAATGTAGTGCCCTTCAGATTTCAATCTCGGGGAAATATGGAAGGAAATGAACCCACCAACTCTAGTAATCGAAATTCTCAATTTTTCTCTTGGCTAGTATATACCTCTGTCTAGATTCTCATACTTGTATTCCCCATAGGTCACTCCACTAGCCCCAATGCTTCCCATGGTACTAAGTGAAAGGAGGATATATAACAAGTCTGCAATGACACAACCAGAGTAAGATATCGTTCCATGTTTAAAATCCTCGAAAATAAATGGCAGCCAAGCAAAAAACCATATTAGCAATGACCATGAAAGCACTTAGATTCATAACCCACAATGCAAAAGTAGATGAGAAATATTGAAATTCAATGGAATTCTTGGCCTAAAATGGAGAAAAAGAACTCCAGACCATGACCCAAGAAGAAACTATGGTTCAAACCCTAATAAATTTTGGAGAAATCCATATCTGGTAAAAAAGAAATTGTAAATACTTAAACCCATCATCCAATGGGCATGAACTGATAGAAGTCAAAGAAACTTGTTCCAAAAATGAAGGAAAAAATGATCAAATCCTGGTAGAATTCATAAAATCCAGAGAAAAAAAAACAAGTTCATGGTTCCATGGAGAGAAACAGCCTAAACCTTGTAGGCATAACAACTCTTATTGCCTAACATATTCATGACCTTGGGGGACTGAGAAGCTTTCCCCTTGGACTCCATTTTTACATCATATGCTTGAAGCCTTAGAGAAGATTGGAGGTATAAAATCTTCTATTGTGAGGCTGATAGTAATGTTTTCATCTATAGATTTCTATTGTAGGAAACCCTTGTATTCTTGATGTGAAGGCCTTGTTTCATTTGGATAATGTAATGTGAGGATTTAGCGCCTCAATTTCCTAGTTTGAGTTTTGTGGGAAGATTTGGAAGTTGAACATGGGGTAGTCAGTGCCTCTTAGATACATGGGTTAGATTTTTGAACTGTTTCTATAATTTCATATAATTCACATAACATTATTGGAGGGTTTACACGATAGACTAGATTTAGCCAAAAGTCACCACTTTCTAGTAAGTGTTTTTACAGCTGCAACTTGTAATTAAAGAAGATGTCTCTAAAGATGGTTGTGTTTTTATAAACCATCAATGGTAGCTTCAAACTCTAGTTCCTCAGGTTTGCCATTTCATCTTCCAAAACTTGAAAGGATTGGGAGAATAATTTCAATGTAAATCATTTAAAACAACAAAGAAATAAACCACCACATTATGATCAATATAAAGAAAACTAGAGGACCAGAAAACTCCAAGGACTGACAATTTCCAAGAAATATGTGAAATCATGAAAGTAATTTTTTTGTGAGTTCAACAGTGCATATTCAAAGAATATGCCCTGTTTGCAAGGGTGCAAAACTAGATTAATTGTATGTGCTTGATGCACACTCTAATGTAAAGAGGTTTCAAAATTAAAATACATTTTTATATATACAATCATTTTATAGCAGTATGTCAGCATCCATAAACTCTAAACTTTGTTATGTTTTGAAACTTTCCATTTAATACTACATCAATCTCACCTTTGCTTTGATTTCCTTACTTCCTTTAAGGGGAGAATGATTAAAAATCCACATCATTATATTAAGTTGTTGGCTCTACGTCCATTGAGACCAACTTTGGTCTATCAGCCTTTAAGGAAAAAGATGAAAAAAAGGTAAGGAATTACTTAGTTTGTTTTAGAACCATATTTCTATGCTCAAAAATATTAAAGATAAGATTTCCTAGATATCTATAGTTTTGATGATATAAAAGGTTAGGACGGTCAGTATTGTAGGGCATATTTTGAAATTGACATCTAATGTGGGTATATAATATACACAGGAAATTCTAAAAGAAAGTGTTTTTCATTCTCCACCTTCTTACTACCACCTCCTTCATATAAATTCGAACCAAAGAATTTGTACCAACCTTGGGCATCCCAGTATTGCCACTTGTATACATAATAACTGTAATGTCAGCAGCTACCAACAAATCTACATCAACAGGTTTCTCCCAACCCAAATGCTCAACCCTGGACATAGATAACACTGTCCAGCTACTGCTCCCTCCAGACAGAGATGGCTCAGATGTAATGCCCTCATCTTCCATGTAAATAACACGCTTTACAGTATCCAATTGTGTGCTTATATAAATCAACTTTCTTAACTTCTTGTGATCATAAATCATTGTTTTCACTTCTGTCTGTCATGATGGAGGACAATCCTAGATTAGAAAATAGAAATGTGGATAAACAATTGAAAGAGAACTTATAAATAAAAAATCATTATTTTGAAACATACATTTAACAAAGAAACAACACTTGTTGGCATTTCTATCATTCATTCCATCATGCACCAATTCTGACTTAGAAATAACTAGTAAATACCAAACATGAACTATTAGAAGAAAAAAAATTACTTGGATGAAAAGGAAGATAAAATATTAATTCAGGTCTAGAAAATGCAAAGATTCTAAAGCATACAGTAGCCACAACATACCTTATAATTATTGTCAAATTGAGTAAAAATAGATGACACTAAATGAACTTATTTCTAACAGTGAGGCCATGAAAGAATCCTAGGTTCCAACCTAGGAGGAGCTTCCATTTTGTCATTGTGTTGTTATCATGGTGGTCTTTTCTAGGAGATACATCATTTTTCCATGGCACAATATTTGTTGAAACACACACCTACCCATTGGCACACATGTTCATCTTGATTTAATCAGTTGATGATTATTTGGAGGTTGATCTATGGTTTTATTAGAACATTAACCTTTGTGCACACATGCTAAAGTTGATTTAACTATTTAGTTGTTAGATTAATTCATTGGATTACCTTTGATGTTATTGGCTTCAACACCCTACTTGCTCAGTAGTTGTTCATAGTTGGAGGGGTTATTTGGCATTTATTTGAATTTTTATTATTGAGCACTCTCAATTGGGAAAAAATTTCCAAGGATTACTTGATCATTTTATTGTTGGGGCAGTTCACAAATCCTTTTAGGGTGCACTCTCTCTTGTGCACATAGTTTGGGGAAATCAATTGATGGTATTGGAAACAACATAGTTTTGACGTGGACAATAATGAGTTTTAACCACCTTGACACTTCTACCTAGGGCACACTTCACGGGAAGATATTTTATTACTTGTTGGGAGGTTGAGGTAGTTACATGGCATAGCTCTCTAGGGTGCACCTCACCTAGGTTCTCTCTCATCTTATTGCATGGATATTTCAGCTACACTTGTAATATTTTGACATTCGCTGGAGAGCTCCCTCACCTCTTTGACCTGACACATATATTATTTTATCAAGGTGGTTATGGAGGACATTATTGAGAGGCATGTGGCACCTTGGAGAGCTACATGTGGAACATTGCATGCATTTACTTCATCTTACTATATTTGAGCATATTCTTCTAGGATACAATTGTGGAAATGTTGGAGATATATATTTTATTATTTCATTGGAGTTTTAGCATGGTCAAGACTCAAAACCCTAACTTGCCCTTATCACCTTGGATTTGTCTTGTTGGAGATATTCCACTTGCTATTTTGGGGTTTGACTACTACATCTCTTGTGGAGCACTCCATCTACTTGGCACCTTGCACATTCATACATGGAGTTGGTTGACTTGGAATTCACACGTGGATTGGTTACATGCATTTCCTAGACCACTTGCTTTTTGGAGGTTGAAACTGTCCTAGGAGAAATATTTTATTGTTTTATCTCTCATGCACCTTGGAGGGCGCACTTTGTAAGCTTTCCTAGATGTACCTTTGTACACATCCCCCTAGGTTGAACATTATTTTAATATATTTTGCATGCATCCATTTTTGAGTGGTGAATTCTATGTGGACATTTTTCATGTTGACTTTATCATCATGCCTAATTTTAGTTGCACGCCCTCTCTTGGAGAGCTCCATTGTATTATTCTTCCTATTTTTGGAAGAGAGTGAGTTCTCTTCAAGAGGCTTGTGTCCACATATTGTGATATGGTTAACCATGGACTGAAGAAAGATATCACTACTACATTTTTATGATATTTGTTTGATTTGTGCATCATGTGCTTGAAGCCTTAGGGAAGATTGGAGGTATAAAATATTCTATTATGAGGTTGATAGTAATGTTTGTTGATTTTTGTGTAGCTTGGGACGTACTCCAAGCCCTAGGGTTCGCAGTTTGGAGGGAAAAGCGCCACAAGAGTCACTTGTGGGCTTCGAACCCAAGCTTGGAGTTTTGCACCAATTGTGTTTGGGGCATTTCCATGGAGCACTTTGGACATGTGATGGCATGATATGATAGAGAGTGAAAAGGAGAATCCAAAACTTTGAGAATCGTTGAATTTTGAGTTGTCCTTAGTTGAAGTTAATTGTTGGGTTGACACCAGAAGAGTCAAGGTTGGCTTAAGCTTAGTAAGCCTTCTTGATAGCTGGAAAACCCTTAGATGAAGTTTTGGAGGAGCCCTCTTATTTGTATAACTAAGAGGTGAGGAGGAGGCATTTGAGCATCCATTTGTGCAACACACAAGAAGAAAAGAGCTCGGTGGAGGAGAGGATTTTCTATTCTAGGGTCATAGCAAGGAGAGGTAGACCAACAAAGGAGGAGAGGGCTCTTTCAAGACTAGTTCAGGGATCTGTATGCTCAAGAGAAGGCCGAGTACCTTGCTGAAAGGTTGAGGTAAAGAAGAATTGTTTCAAGGGCTCATTGAGGCATAAAATAGGCAAGGTATGGTTATTTTGGGTGGGTTGTAGGTGGCAGCGTAGGTCTGTGGTAGGCCACAAGCCTAGCCACTCCAAAAAATGCCAATGTGTAGGTGTTAGGGGCTACAAAGTGCCCAGAACAACAACACATGAAAGGAGGAACCTTCCTTGCCTAGGCTATAGCAAAAGGGAGGTTGTTTGAGTGGGTATTTGAGGGTTGTTGTAGCATGCACATGCCCTAACTAGGGACAACGATACAATAGACTTGGAGTAGCATTTATGTCGTGTTTTATGTCAAATATTAGACTGATTTTGGATCAATTTGTTGAGCAGCCTATGGGAGCCAAGTGTTGGAGTTGTCTTTGGCGAGAAGAAACTCCAACTAGGTGCAGATCTTGCAGTGATTGTATTAGGTGCCATTGGTCTGGTGGAGGGCAACATGTTGGCTACCCAAAGTAGCCCTAGACAAGCTATCTTGAAGTGATGAAGAAGATTTGAAGGTTGGTTGAATATTGGTGCCGAAAGTGCAACACTTTAATGGAAAAAAGTGATTGCTAGCCTGGCAGATTGGAGCTCGGGAATTGGCCAACCTAGGGAGAAGATTGGATCAGCCTGTGTCCATGTAGCAGAAGTGACTTGCAAAAGCATTAGGTGACAGCCCTCCTGGAGTCTCAATGTGTTGTCCTTTGAAGGACTAAGAGGAAGCTAGTGAGCAGTACGGGTGCGAAGGACCGGCAAGACAAGATATGACATAGAAGCTGTAGCAAAGATTGTCATTGTATCTTGTATAACATAGATTGTTGTATTACTCAAAATTGGTTTAATATAATGAAGATTGGGTTGTACATTATTGTACAATATTTTGTTAAAAAGTGTGTATACTTGTGCATATATGATTTACTGCTTTAGATTTTCCATTGTGCAAAGTAGTTATGGTTGAGATTCTTGGTTTGGTAGTGTCAGTGATTTTAAGACTCTAACCTAGACCCAAGACCGTGGAAATTCAACATGGAATCAGAGCGAGTCTGAGCTACTTTGGAAGTCAGTGAATCAGATTTGTGCACAACAAAGTACAACTTAAGAGGGAGTTGATGTAAATGGTTTCATTATGAGTTCTTATGATGTAAATGAGTTTGTTAGTGGTTACTATAGTAAAGAATATTGTAATTAATTCTTTGATAGATAAGCTCAAGTAGTTTAGCAAAAAGGGGAATGTTGTTCTAACTCCCCTAGGATTTGGCAAAGATAGGATAGATGCATGTATTTGATTTTTTAGAGTGGAATTCGACCTCCTTAGGAGGAATTCGACCTCATCTCCCATATTAGGCTGAAATGTAATGTAATCAAAGGTTGGATATTGGAAACACATGCTCTTGAACTAGTGTACTTGATATTGCCAGAAATATATGCAGTTGCGGCTATTTTTATGGGATTGTTGTATTGTATTAGTGGCTTTGTTTTTCTTTTGTTTTCTTTTATATTTGATTGTTAGACCTATCTAGCAGCCATATACATTTAATCTTATTCTTTATCTCATGAGTTTAAAATAGAAATCATCATATGAATGCTCTGTTTTGTTTGGGATTATCATTTCAATGTTTTCCTTCTAGATAAGTGAATTCATGCTTTTGCTCACTTAACTCCTGCCCCTGCCCTCCCCCAGGTGTATATGGGTGTTATAGACATTTTTGTGCCTTACAGCATAGAGCATGAAATGTCAATAATCTAAGGGATCCAAAGTCCCTAAACATGTTGTTATTACCCTTAGAGGAACAAGGTTACCAAACCACAGCACTGCAAATCAGTTCTCCACTGAAAAACACTCAAAAACAGGTCAGTTTTGGATCAAAGCAGCTGCTCCACTAAGCATCTGCGCTGAATGTCAAAAGCTCTATGGTGTACCTGCGCTGCATAGCAAGTGCAACAAAGGCTACCTGCGCTGGGCGTACTTTGACATGTGGAGGAATCTTTTTCTCTATGTGCCAGTGCCCAGGAAGCTTCCAAAAAGACACTTGATCAAAAGATTCGCCTAATGATGAGTTAAGAGCTTCTAAAACTCCAAGTGGAAGGTAGAAACTCCGAGTGAAGAGCTGAAGAACAATTGGAGTTGAAGAGGACAACAAGTCACACATCAAGCTGACTTATCTTCACTCCAAAACTCTATATAAAGATCTCATCCCAGGGGATCTGGAGGCCGGAATTTAGTGCAAAGGATTGCTGTTGGTTTACAGTTGTGAGCATTGGGTGATTGCTTGAGGGAGGTGAAGAAGAGATTTCTCTCCGTCGGGAAGGTGATGCTGGATTGGACCTCTCATGGTTGTATCACCGCCTGAACCTTACTTCCATATATTAATAAAGCATTTGAGGTTCTTCTATTCGCATGTGTTTCAATGGTGTATTGTCTTACTTGCGTCTTTGATTTATGCTAATCCTTGAATCGATTATGAATGCATGCCTCTTGTAGTTTCCTTTTCTTGTCTTATTTGCAGGATCTCGTGTAGCTGAGCCCGTGAAAAGACTTGGATCTGGGAGCAAGCGGCAAACAAAGGAGATTGGATCGACCATTTGCGCAAGACATCGGTAAGTGGATCTCTTCCTTCTATCTCTTGCATGTCATAAAGAAGAAACTTTAGATAGATTTGCTTTCAGCTGTTGCTAAGGAACTGTCACCCTTAGAGTGGGTTAGGGTCATTCCGAGTTGGATACTTTCCCCCACAACAGACTGGCGACTCCGCTGGGGATCGTGTCTTGTTGGTAGCTTGTGTTTCTTGCTGTTCATTTCTTAAACAAAGGGAGTACCGAATCGAACTGCATTCGAGTCCTTCGAATGCAAAGTAGAGGGCAGCTACTCTAGCCCAGTGCTGGGCATGTTTATGATCTGAAGAGCTGATCCACAAGGACTCTTTGTAGCTCTTTGTGATAGTGTTCATCTTCCTTTAATCACCCTCTAGTGTATACTTGACTGATAGCCTCTGGTTTGGCCAAAAACCATTGATCTTTGAGCAAACTGTGACCCGGAATCTGAGAGAGACGAGAGTTGTCTCATCAGTGCAGCTGCAACAAAGGCTACCTGCACTGCAACGCAGGTCCCGAAGGGGCTACCTGCGCTGCATCTCAGATTGACAGTGCAGCACCTGCGCTGATCCAGTTTTGCCTTGTGCAACTGGGGTTCCCCACTGTCTGTTGCCCAGTTTTCAGTATTGTTTTTGCAGCCTGTTGTCAACCTGTATACCCAGCTGAAACCACTTCTCTTTGCCTTCATTCCACCTCAGTTGTATGAAGAAACCGTGATTGCTCTTATTGTATTTCTTGCTGTCATTCACAGTTTCCCATAGCGAAAGTGAACTAGTCTTGCTATGACCTCTTGGATCTAGACCTATGAGAAAGTGTCGTTGTGATTCTAAGAGCTAGTTTATTGCTGTTCATAGCTGCTTGAGCATTTGCTTTCGTTATATGGTTCGAATTTCAGTATTTCTTGTGTTGAAACGAGTGAATCTTAAGATGTTCTTTTGATTATTGGACAAAACTTGTTTGCTTTCGCTCGAAATTGAATTCGAAATTATACAACAGCTTTCTTTTTGTAATACATCAACATTAAGGAAGAAGAAAAGAAATACTTGCATTGTGCATGTGCATTTTGACAGTTTGCATGTCGATTTAGGAAAAGTGCATCAGTGTGTGCTCTATGATCTGTTTGAAAAGATGATGTCTTTCTTTTCCTTCAGTAGTTAAGGTTTTCATAAGTTGAAAGAATTGAAAAAGCTTGCTTATCATTGTTAGACTGCATTTAGGAGTTGTATCATACATCACGTGGTGATCCATAAAGGCAAACTGCTAAGCAAGATCAACCTAAAAAGAACTGAATTTATCTAACAACGCTTTGAAACATAACGAAACACAGTAGAGGTCTAGGTAGAGACGTGAACCGGCGTCGTTAAACATAGTGACTGTCGATCTCTACGAAGGTGGGTGATTCCTCCTGAGGGACGATAGCACTAATACGGATTTGTGCCCCCGCGTACCGTCGCGTATATTGGGGGACCCCTATAGGAACAAAGCCTTTATCCATAGGAAGCCGTGTCGGCCGCCCTACTGATCGCGATGCAGTGAACACAGCATTCACGAAGATCGACCACTCGTACCGTAAAACGTATTCTGTGGTTTCGCGAAAGGTTTGGCACACCCTCTGCCTAGAACTCCAGAGTAGTTTCTTTTGGCCTTTTTCAAACTCTATAACTGAAAAAGTCCATCCGAGCATTTGTCACTTCGGGCTCGTTAATACATCGAAGGAGACTAGAGTCATCTTTAGCTTTTTCTCGACTCTTAAAAAGTGAAAAAGCAAGTTGTGTCTAAAAGCGTCGTCATATAAAATTCATTCTAAGCGGAACATAATCACCCCTTATTCCTACGTTGATCTTTAGGTTGAGAACATGGAACGCACCAACCAAGGGATTCCACATGATGGGACCCCTAGCCCTTTCTCCTCTTGGGGAGAAGTTGGTGCGCCCCACATGGCCACATTGTCGCTTCCAGGACTGACAATTGGCCTGCCAGTTTGGCTATTCTCAACCGCTGTAGTTCAGACCACCACGGTTCCTGAACAGTCGAGTCAGCAGTTAGACCAGTCAAGAGCTACCCTCCAACCTTCCACTTCTTATAAACCTTCCTCCGATCCTTCTTCTTCGAAAGGTCAAGCCGCCGAAAGCGGAGCTCCCATGGAAAAGAAGAAGGAAAAGAAGAAGAAAGAAAAGAAGCAGAAGGAGCCAAAGGCGCCTGGGGGCAAGCAAAAGGTATCTAACGAAAATCCACACACAGCACGGACCGGGCCCAAATCGCCATGTGTCATATGTAGAGGAGACCACCTTCACCGTGATTGTCCCAGTATTCCCCGGATACTAAGGGACTGGTCCCCTCGTTTGCACAGTTCGGAATCGTCAACCTCTGACAACCAGGTTGAATGCTTACCGTCGACCAGCGAAAGTGAAGGTTCTAGACGACGAAGGGGAAAGAGATTCCCCTGCGAATTGTGTGAAGGCAATCACACTCTTCGCCGTTGTCCCTTTTTAGACGAAGCAAAGAGAGTTTTAGAAGATCAACCGATTGCACCGTTGCTACTTCCTCCTGGATACCAAAAACTCGCGCCAAGTCCTTCGTTGGTCGAAAATACAGTTGCCCCGCTCACAGGGCCAGCTGAAGTGTCAGTCGCTGAAAGTGAACCTACTGAATCCGGACCGGACGAAAGTCCAAAGGTCGAAACGACAGTTGACCCGGTTCTCCCTTCAGAAGTTTCATCTTCAAATACCATAGTCACTGAGGATTCATCTTCAGTTGACACCCTCACCGAAGAGAGTAAGGATGACACCGTCCAGATTCTCTTCATCAACACCGATTCTAATGAACATCAGGGCAATGTGCCCACTCCTTTATCGCAGGAAGGAGCATCGTCAGGTCATATCCGGCCATATATTTGGTCCCACCACCAAGCAACCTAGTTGTGTCCTTTGATTGGAACCAACTAGGCAGACCCCGGTTACCAGCCAGTATACCATTTAGAATTATAGTCCAAATATACAAAATGGTGATGGCTGGAACTATCATTGATGAAGGGGCATCTGTGAGTATCCTGTCCTCTATTGCTTGGAAAGCACTGGGTTGCCCGGTGCTTTTGCCTGAGACAAGAAATCTCTCGGGTTTTGACAAAGGAACCAGTCGACCATTAGGGATTCTACCTAATGTGCCTAATACCTTGAAAGAGAAGGCCGTCAAGATGAACTTGATGGTCGTCCAAGGACCCTTGGATTATAACCTACTCCTTGGACGAGACTACATATATTGCATGGAAGCAATAGTCTCCTCACTCTTTCGAATAATATGTTTTCCATACGAAGGAAGAATGGTCAAGCTCGTAGACCAACTTTCACTTCCGGGATCACGCATCGCAAGTAGTCACATACCTATCCTCAATGATCTATTTGATCAAGAAAGGTCTCTACCTCCGGTTCTTCTTCCTGATGAGTGCGAGTAATTCGGGAGAGGGAGGCCGGAACCCAGGGGGCATGCATCCTGGTCTGCTCTGGAGGCAGAAAAAACCTTGGGTGTAAAGTAGAATTTCTGCGGGAGAATATGACTAGTCCGTACCCCGTCCCCTCCTTCTTCTTCGTAAAACAAAAGAGCCGGCAAGAGCTCTCATGCGGAAGAAGGGGCAGTTAGGAATGGGGTTGTTCTGGAAAAAGATTCTTTTGTTAAAGTTAAGTGTGTGGCGGAGCGTTGTCATTCACCTTTGTCTAGAAAAGTGGGCTCTGCCAAAGAAGGGGATCCGTTTGCGGCAGCAAGTAGTAACCATCTTTGGATAAAAGGCAAGCCTCACCCATTAAAACAAATGTTTTAGAGGATAAGTAGGGGCAGCCTCCAAAGAAAGGGATTCAATTGCTGCAACAAATTGTAACCATCTTTGTGTAACCTAATGATAGACATCGCCGAAGAAAAGTTTCTGTTTGAAAGAATTAGCAGAACAATCTTTGGGTAACCTGAAAGAGGTAAGCCTCACCTGTTGAAAACAAAGGTTTTTAACGGAAAAGTAGGGGCAACCTTGAAATTAGACTTACACCTGGGGGCATGCAAACCTCTTGGAATGCAAGCTCGGGCGGCTTTTTAGTTTTAGGTAGGACTAACCCCGCTAACTCGTAGATAAGCCGATACCCGGCTTGCACAAAGAGAGGATATAGAGCAATACGTAGGGAGATGAAGCTCTTTAAAAAATAGCGATCTTCCATGAGACCTTACTACTTTATGACTGGTAAAAACGAGCAGTTTTGGCAAAGTTCATGCTCTTTAAAAAATAAACGTAAGATCCGAGCAGTTTTAATGCGGAAATTCATGCTCGTTAAAAAATAAACATAAGCTTGTGAGCAGGCTTTCCCCAGAGTTCAAGCTCATTTAGAAAAAAAAATGAACCGGTAAATAACCATTTGAGACCGTAAATTCATCAGCCATAAAAGCCTTGGTCGTGTTTGTGTACCGTCACCTCCACTTTTCATTTGGCCGATCATTCACATCCACTTGATTGTTTACCTATTTTGAGGAACAGCTGCGAAGAGTGATCCCACCTAGCCATCCTTGTAATACTGCCGTGATTGGAAAATTCCAACCTGTACCTGGAATCTGCTGCTATCCCTATTTATCACTCGTTCCTCAAAAGACGAGTCTTCTTTGAGCTCTTTTCACTGACTCGTAAAATATGAAAAGTTTGCCGAGTTTTGGCCTTCCAGCTCGTTAAAAGGACCGGAAGAGCTATCCCTCCTCTAGATTTTAATCTTTTTGGACCTGAGGGATTATTGCACAAAAAGATCGAGCGCTTGTCTAGTTCGGCTCGATAAAGATATCGAACATTCATCCCTTCTGTATTGTTTTATACTTTTTCGGACTTAAGGGATTAAATGACGAAAAAGGACCCCTGGAGTCCACTTTATGTACCCTTTTTAGACTCTCTAAAAATGAAAAGGACCGAGTTGTCTTTGTCGCTGGGCTCGTTAAAAAAGTTAGATAGCGACAAACTTGTCTTTAGACGAGAACGAGTTTCCCTATCGCTAGGCTCGTTAAAACATAGCGATGGGCTTGCCCGAAGGGCAGGTTATAGAACAAGCATATGTTATCCTCCTCAAGCTTGACAAAAATAAAGAGGTACTGGTTAGAAATGACTGGGGAAAATTTGGGAAGAACCTCAAAGCTTAATGGTAGCAAGTCGCTCTTGAACATGACACTTTTGCCTCCGTAAATATCGGGTTGGGTTATTATCATTCACCGGTCCCTTCACCATGGTCTCGCCATACCATCCATACATGGGGTAATGCTACTGATCCATCACATCAGTGTCGTTATATGTTCAAGAGATGTCATTCAGAAAGTGTCAACCGGGTCCCATCCACTACCGTACATCATCTTTCATCCTTCCATGACCGCCACCCTGAATCATATTTCACAGATCGTTTTCACCATCATCACTAGCTCCGTTCCGTGTCACTGATGTGGGATTCATTAAGGCCCTCCTTTGATGGATCACTTCTTGTCGACATCAGCTCATTATCCAAGAAGTTGATCTAGGAACACCCCCTCAGTACTTTGAAGCTTGCATGCCTCAATGGCAAGTTTCTCACTCCCGGCGATAGGTATACATTAATGACCTTCGACCAGGAGACTTTGTGTGGTGTTCGACGTCAGATCCTATATTCACACCACGTGAATTGTGCTGCAGTACCTTGAGGGTCATCATCATTATCGGTGATTCCTCTCGCGCTTGTTAACAGTTTACATTATTGACTGGTAATCAAGCGATGTCTTTCCATGTTCGACTTCAAGAAATTCTCACATGGATCGACTTGTACTAGAGTGAAGATCGGACAAGTTTGAAGACCCCGGATCTAGTTTCATCCATCCGGGCTGCGATATATATTTAGGAGATAAAAACATAGACATGTGCAGCAGATGATCATCCTACTGAAAGGATGATAATTGAAAGCAGAGAATTATCAGTCTATTATCAGACGATCGTCTGTTTATGTACAGCAAATGTATTTATAAAGCTGAGCATGGGAAATGCCCGCATCAGCTAGATCATGAAAAGAAAGTATGAAAAGATAATGTATTGTATTGTATTTTGTTACAGGTCACCTCCCAACGATTGAATGAACTTCGGATCCTCCTAATAAAGCATTTCACCCAATAAACGACCTCATACTTTAGGGGGCAACTGTTATAGACATTTTTGTGCCTTACAGCATAGAGCATGAAATGTCAATAATCTAAGGGATCCAAAGTCCCTAAACATGTTGTTATTACCCTTAGAGGAACAAGGTCAGCAAACCACAGCACTGCAAATCAGTTCTCCACTGAAAAACACTCAAAAACAGGTCAGTTTTGGATCAAAGCAGCTGCTCCACTAAGCATCTGCGCTGAATGTCAAAAGCTCTATGGTGTACCTGCGCTGCATAGCAAGTGCAACAAAGGCTACCTGCGCTGGGCGTACTTTGACATGTGGAGGAATCTTTTTCTCAATGTGCCAGTGCCCAGGAAGCTTCCAAAAAGACACTTGATCAAAAGATTCGCCTAAGGATGAGTTAAGAGCTTCTAAATCTCCAAGTGGAAGGTAGAAACTCTGAGTGAAGAGCCGAAGAACAACTGGAGTTGAAGAGGACAACAAGTCACACATCAAGCTGACTTATCTTCACTCCAAAACTCTATATAAAGATCTCATCCCAGGGGATCTGGAGGCCGGAATTTAGTGCAAAGGATTGCTGTTGGTTTACAGTTGTGAGCATTGGGTGATTGCTTGAGGGAGGTGAAGAAGAGATTTCTCTCCGTCGGGAAGGTGATGCTGGATTGGACCTCTCATGGTTGTATCACCGCCTGAACCTTACTTCCATATATTAATAAAGCATTTGAGGTTCTTCTATTCGCATGTGTTTCAATGGTGTATTGTCTTACTTGCGTCTTTGATTTATGCTAATCCTTGAATCGATTATGAATGCATGCCTCTTGTAGTTTCCTTTTCTTGTCTTATTTGCAGGATCTCGTGTAGCTGGGCCCGTGAAAAGACTTGGATCTGGGAGCAAGCGGCAAACAAAGGAGATTGGATCGACCATTTGTGCAAGACATCGGTAAGTGGATCTCTTCCTTCTATCTCTTGCATGTCATAAAGAAGAAACTTTAGATAGCTTTGCTTTCAGCTGTTGCTAAGGAACTGTCACCCTTAGAGTGGGTTAGGGTCATTCCGAGTTTGATACTTTCCCCCACAACAATGGGTGGTACCCAACATTTGGCATTGGTCTCTCTGTTTCTTTGACAAAGCATTCATTTAAATGGGGGAAAATGAGGCCCTCCTCCTACGCATCAATTTTGATACTCCTTTGGCATTGATGACATCAGTAACTCTGCCCTTCTCTTCTAGATGGCATCCTTATCTGTTAAAATTCACAACTAGGGCCAAAATAAACATTGGTCATCTTATTTATGAAAACTAATATTTTTCTTGGATTCATCTCTCTGAGAGGTGTAAGATTGATCTAAATATCATCTGATTCTGACATGTACAAATGAAGTTATGAATCTATTATGATTATGGTCAAATTGTCAAGGTTGGTCAACAAATTTATGTAGGCTGAGAAGCACAACAGTCACATCTATTCATCCTCAACGTTGCATATAAATAGAAGGTGACTTAGCCTCATTTGAAGACACTCATCTTCACACTTCTCTTTCTCTCCTCATTAATTGGGTACAGATTTCAGGGCCTCTCTCTCTCCACACGTCTGAAATTTCAGGAGGCTGAAATTTCAGGAGAGCGAAATTTTAGGAGGCCGAAATTTCAGGAGAGTGAAATTTCAGGAGAGAGAAATTTCAAGAGGCCAAATTTCTAGAAAGTTTGACCAAGTGTTGACCAACATGCGTTGACCTCCTTTGTCTGCGTTTTTGTGAGGGCTATCTTTGTTTAGGTAGGTTGCATTTTTGGACACAGAAATCGACGCTAAATGTTGATTGTTGACCAGCGTTGACTACAGCTAGGGTTGACCACAGGTGGGTTGTTTGACTAGACTTTGACTGGGTTGAATTTGACTTTTTTGATGGTTGTTTTATCTTGCTTTTGGAAGCTAAAGTTGACTAAAGTTGACCAATTTGTTGAGGGTCAAATATTCCCTATTGACCAGCGTTGACTTTTATGGTTAGGGCTCTTTTGTTGCTGTTATAAATTATTAGATTTGTAAATTTTATTATCTCTTTCTGCTTAGCTATTGAAGAGTAAAAGAACATTTGATCAAGGGTTTCCCCACATTGGGGTTTGTCCCTGGCTGGTGCCACATCTTGTGTCCTCTTGTCTTGGATTGTCTCCTAAAGTTTATGTTTATATTCTATCTACATTTTACTATCATGTTGGTGTGATTGCTCATCTGAATATTGATACTGGGCTAATAAAGAAATTGAAGTAAAATTGCTCTAAAGCATAAAACATACCATTGTTGCCTAAAATTAACATTATCTATATCCCACCCAATTCCTCCCTTCCTCCTCCCCCTGTTGTTGCTCAGAGCATGCAATCCAATAGCATCTGCCTACTGGTGACAGGCATCATCGTGACTCAAAATGATATGCATCAAAATTATTTATTTAGCCCACTGCAAATGGACCCAATGCACCTTGATACCTTGAATCTCAAGTCTGATTCTATCTGTTCCCATGTGATTTTCTTCTTGAGAAGCACAACCATTTCCTAACTTTCCACCTGAACGCATGACTCCTTGGCTTTAATAAGTCACAATAATAATAATAATAATTATTTTCTTTATTCCTTTGACAAGTACATTACATGATGACTCAAATACATTAAATGAAGACTGAACCTAGTTACATTTTCCAACATCATGGTGTATGCCCACATACTGTAGTTTTCTGCACCTGAAAGTTTTTCTATCAAAGCATTTGACACAACATGGATAAGGGAGGATGTCATTTCCACACAAATTTCACAAGTTCAATCCTGTCAGTTGAATGCAACAACAATTTAACTCTGCTTTGTTACCAAATGTTCATTTTATATAGAGACAAAACTGATAAAATCATAGCAAACTATAATAAAAATCAATCAATCAAAATAATACATAACACACTAATGTTGGGTATTATATACCCTACAAGCGCTTCACTTAACTTAACTTGGATTCTATTGATAAAAACTATTTCCTGAGCATGCCCAACTTTCTCGGTCTCATCCTTAGCTCTCTTACATAGATCTTCTTTGGTCTCCAATCTGACAGATTCCAAATATCTTATTTCTATAATACAATTTTGGGAGATAAAGTTAGCAGATCAAGAAACAATTTGATGTCTGATTGTGTAAAAATAACCTATAAAGGAACTAGAATAAGAAAGACGAGTGGAAAATCATGTTAATTCTTTGTGCTAGGTGATTCTTTATTGATCAATTTTCTCAGCAAATGAAAAATTTAGAAAACAAATCTCATAATTCAATAAGAATCATCGTTTCTATATACAAAATGTCTTTGAATGAGATTTGGCATTTTGATCCTTAGGTGCAACCCGCTAAGGGAAACTCCAATTACAGCCCTCTAGAGGATACTCACATAACTTTACATCTTTGCTCTAATTTACAAAATGTAAGAGTTTCCACACTTTCGAGATCAAGTATATCTCTCATCAACTCTTTGCTGATGGCACAATTCTCCTTGGAGAAAATCTGCAAACAAAGGCTAAACGTTGTCCTTATAAAAGATGGAGTTGACTGATAAAAAATGCCACTATCTATGCCTGAAATCATCTCCATTGCTAGGAGAGAACCTTGAAAATCTAGGAGATCCATTTAAAGAAGGCTCTGGGAGCTTTCAGATCTCTAGGAATGCCTATCTAAAACAAAGTAAAAATAACTGGGAAGCGATAGCAGAGAAAAAAATAGTCAAGGACTCAACCCTTACAAAAGAGATGGCTATACTAGGGAAGGATGCTCCATCTCTTGAATGCATCTTTCATTGCATGCCTTATATTCGGTTGGAGAATCATTGTACCTCTAAATGTGTTCTTCAAGAGATAAGAAAGGTTATCAGAGAAGATGCCCCTTTTAAACTGGTGTAGAATTTAACAGGAGGAAATAGTAATCCATCATTTAACAACAACTAAGAATGTTTGGGAGTATAATGGACCATTTAGTATCTAATTGTACATGAGGGTAAAGGCTTGTGTTCTATTAAGAAGGTACTTGAAAGTTTGACTTCCCCAAACACCACAAGTTGTGTTGAAGTGTAGTTCCATATAAGATCTTTCATACACACATTATAATTTTAAGTGAGTCCTTGGAAACTAAATTTTGTAGAAGAATGCTTACCTGAACAGATATTTATGTTAAAGGCTTGGAGTTCAATGGTTCATATGATGAGATTCCATCTTGCTACATTCCCATAAAATATTTATTTTAATTTTTTCTAATTGATATTGACAGACAGTCTTAAAAAAGTAATTCATATTCCATAAAAGAACTATAGAGATGATTGAACCAGGTTGAAAGAAGTAATAGTTCATTCCATTGATCAAAAGAACAACTTCTTAAGGAGGCAGGGAAAACTTTCATGCTTAGAATTTGTGCATGGGATCATCTAAGTAGTAGAGGTGCTTACATTCAATTTTTGATATTGGAAAGTTTAACCAAACTAGATTCTGAACTGAAATCAAAGAATTATCACCATTCTGTAGCTATCATTTTCTATTGTCATTTCTCATGACTGAATTATATTGCCACATTCAGAACAATATGTTGTTTTGATTGTAATTCTCTGTGCTTCAAAATTTTTTCAAAGAAATATGCATTGATCTAATGACATGTAAAATTTGCCTAAAAATTACCTTAAAATCCCTTAACAGTAGAGAATTAGCATCATTCATTGGAAAATAACTTGATCTGTTGATCATCATTGCAACCTATTCATTGTACTAGTAGTAGTATTCCAAATTAATGCAAACTAAGTTGACGAATAAAATTTCCCAAGCTGTAAATAATTTTTCAGTGTGGGAACATGAAAATATTTGAAATATTCCTTATTTCATGCTTTACATGGAATTGTTGAATGACCTAAAAATCATACCTTTAAAAAAGATGAACTCTAGCTAGTCGTAGTTGTGTGATATAAGTTACAAACCATCAGTCCAAGTCTCCCCCTCTTGCTTTAGACATAAGAGTATCACCATCATCCTTTGCCCTCGCAGTATCTAAGTTGTTCCCTTGAACATCAATTCCCTCATTTTCTCTGCTAGAAATAGCCTTTAATCCACTGTTTGCAAGACCGAAGCTTGCTTTAGCTTGAGCTTGCTGAGTTGTTGAAAAGGAAGCCCCAAATGGCCCCGCAAGAGAGACCTCGAAGTTCCTGCTTGTCCCTCTACCACTACCATTACCATTAAAATTAGCTTCTTCGTGGATAGGCAATATAACAGCAACAACACCACCAGAATCTTCTCGTTGATTTGGGGCAATACTACTAGTAATGACCATGATATTGCGACAACTCATTATTACTGTTGTTACTGTTGTTATTTTATTTTCCCAAAATAACCCATGAAGAAAACCCATCAAGATTTCCACCTGGCCCATTCGATGTGCCGCCAGAATTCTGAACCCAATGAGAGCTTTTCCCACGGGAGCAAGCCTGCTAATACTCCACCTCATATGTGGGCATCTCATATCGACAATCTGGACAATGATTATGTTTTTCAAGCCACGAAAGAATGAAAACAGAATGGTACATGTGTTTATAGGGCATCTACCTTACTTTGGTGCCCACTTCAAATTCATCCTTCCATATTGCACACTGTGTAGAATTCATAAAAAGACTTCGGTGCCCTTCATCCTTCCATATTGAACACTGTGTAGAATCCGTAAAAAGGTCTTAGGTAATTTTGATTGTGGGAATAGGACCTGTGGAAGCTTTTGATGCGGGAGTTCAATAAAGCTTTGGAGGTGGGAGGGCATATAATATAATTATAAGTTTTTAAAAATTTTAAAAATATTTAATTTTTAATATATTATTTTATAGACGGGAGGGCATATAATATAATGTTAATCTTTTAAGAATTTAAAAAATATTTAACGTTTAATATATTATGTTCTCATAATATAAATGAGATTGGATATGATAAGGTATCATAGATGAAATTGGATTAGAGTTATTGTATTATGTAAAATATGTATAAATTTTACTTTTAAATATTAATGGTTTTTTTTTTAACTAGGTAATCCAATAGGTGATTTAGAGATTCAAGTATTTAAAAGAAATCCACATTTTTTAAATAAATTGTGTAAAATATTTTAACATAAAGAATTATTTTTTATTAATAAAAAAATTATGATATTTTTTTATTATATATATTTTTTTCATATTTTGGATTTTGCTAAAAAAAAATTATGGGGTTGTATAATGTTTGTGGATGATTGTTGTTTTTCATAGTTTTACATAATTTTTTTCTCTTATTCCATTATTCTTACCGTGCTAAATCCATAATTTGTTGGAGTAATAATTTGGACCATGGTCAAACTAGCAACTACTACTATAACAAAAAGAGTATATCCAACAACCAATAAACTAGATATACCAAGAATTTGTCTGACAGGCATGAGAAAGTCTCCCAACAGTCCTCAACAATAGAGTTGATAACAATGACAATCGTGAGAATTAGACAGATGTCATGGATACATGAGGACAAATGTCAAATGGAGATGAAAAGGGTATTAGACAATGCTTAGCCTAACCAATTTTAAAAAGGGACACCTTTGGTGTAATTAAGTCTTTTCATATACAATGGATTAAACTAGGGAGGGGAGATTATGGTATTGAACCAATTATTTTTAATTAAAATTTATAAGTCATGTAAATAGAAGTAAATTATCTAAAATAATTAGTGGTAATTTATGTCTATGGGGCATATAATAGATGATGACAGGGTGTATTGTTAAGGCATTTCATGGTGTTAAAGTCACCGATTTGAAACTCCATAGGTAAAAATATGGTCATGTTAAGGGCAAGTGTGGCCCAAGCTAGGTGATCATGTCGTGTTGCAAAAGGAGGTGTTGGCCCACTCCCATTTTCGATAATTTGTTAACCTTTGAATTTAACTCCTTGAGAATGTGATCAAATGATATAATCCTAAAGATTATAATAAGATCCATAATTCTAATCATCCTCTAATCCAATAAAGAAGTGTATAAGGAAGTCTAACCTTTCATCCACTCTATAAAATCCTTTGAATCCCCTATCACTTGTAAGTTTATATTGTTGAAGTGACACAATTAAAATGACTAACATAAACGACTAATTCATATTATTGTAGTTCTTGTTAGGTAGTCATATTTTTGTTCCTAGACTAAATTAGTCATTCGTGTTAGTCATTTTCAGTAGTATTACTTATTAGCTAGTCGTATATTTTAACTCGAGACTAAATTAGTCATTTATGTTAGTCGTTTTTAGTTGGGTCTCTTAATATTTCTAATTTTTGGTAGTATTTCACTTGAAAAGGTTGTGGTGACTAACGTTTTTAGTCACTTAGTCACTAATTTCACCATTTTCTACTAGTGCACCAAGTACCCATGATAGCCATAGAGGACATACCTGAGGAGATGCAGCTTCGTGTGGTAGGAGTACCACGAGACTGGGTGTGATTATTCTAGCATGTGGCCAACACCATTGTTTATTTTCTAGCTGCTCATCGTGAGCCAGCTAGATAGATGATCAAATTTTTTTATGATTGGACATGGTGATGGGCATAAGCCTAAATGTTGTAGGGAATTTTTCCCTGATTTTTGTATATTATTTTGGACACAAACACTCTATCTATATATAGGTGGTTTTATGATGATCATATATACAAATGATACTTCGATTATTTTTGATGTTTTCTAATTTGATGAATGATTTATATGCTAGTCCAATGCTTGATTAGAAACATAATCTGGTAAGGAATTTTCTAATCGTGGAATGTGAACAAATGTGATATAAACAAATGATTGTTGCAATAATCGTACTCTCAGAAATTGGCGATACAAATAGGGATCTCATACCCGATAAATGTTATTCAGCTGAGATACCACCAGTTGTGAGTCTAAATAAACCACTAACGAATCAATATCAAGAGATATCGCTTCGGATAGAAAATGAATAACAACAGTATATTCGTCAATATTATTCGAAGTAGGACTCCTCTCAAAACCATCAACTAGCTAGATGGCTAATAAATCACCCACGCTGCGAAACCAAGGTTCTGGGTATGCCTACTCGCACCATCGATGAATCCTAAATATATTGAATTATCCATCAATACATGCCAAAGTAGATCAAAAATATCGACATCACTAAAACTGATAGATATATATGTACAAACATACAATATATACAAAAAAGTAAGTGCTTGGCCGAATCTTAAGCAAAGTACTTCTTAAGGTAGAGCCCATTTCTGGGCTCTGCCAACTTGTTTCCTTCAAAGTCAATTAATTCATAAGCTCCCCTTTTCAAAACTCGCTTGATTATAAAGGGACCGTATCACATAGACTTAAATTTGCCTATCCCCAAGGCATCTTTTTCTTGATTGTAGACTAGGACAAGGTCACCTTCTGCAAAATTTCAAGGATGGATAACTTTATCGTATTGAGTTTTTACCCTCTTTTTATGGGCTTCATTTATTATGGTAGCATCTCGACGTTGCTCATCAAGATGCTACAAATGAACGAGGTGCTCCTCGGGACTAGAAGTCTCTGGAAGAAGTTAAAAAACTAGTTTAAGATAAGGAATTTCACATTCAACAGGAAAGATAGATTCCAACCCATAAACTAGTTGAAAAGGATTAAAGCCAGTGGCAGTCTTAACTGACGTTTGGTATGCCCAAAGTGTCGGATACAACACGATGAGCCAATTGGATCAAACTTTGTTAATCATTCGTTGCAGGATGATTTTATGGGATTTTTTCATGATTTCAACTTGCCCATTGGCTTGAGGATAATACGGAGATGAATTCTCTTGACAAAAACCCAAGTTGAGAGCCAATTCAGTCATCAGTTGATTTTGAAAATGACTACCATGATCAGTGACAATCTCTTTAGCGATACCAAATTTTGAAATAACCTGATTGAAGAGAAACAAGGCTGTTGTTTCAATTTCGTTTTTAAAAGTAGGCATGGCCTCAGCCCACTTCATAAAGTAGTCTACGGCCACAATGATGTACTTGTGATTTCTTGTCGAAGGCGGATTACAAGTAGTAAAATCAATGCCCCACTTCGTGAAAGGATTGATGGTCATAAGAGGGAAAAGTGGAACTAGATGTGTGCGCACTTTCCGATTATAGACTTGACAAGGATGGCATCTTTTGACCGCTTCAAACGTAATGTTTGAAAATGGAAGGCCAAAAGTAGCCTGCTCACAATTTTTTTTTTATGTTGCAAGCCTAGATAGATGACCACCACAAGCTCCACTGTGGAAATCATTAAGAACTGACTCACCTTCTTCCAATGTTAAACAATGCCTAAGGATTGAATAAATCTTGTGATGATATAATGTGTCACCTATAATAACATAATTCTTAGCGAGGTGATGCAACTTTCTACACTCATCTTTGGAAAAAGCAGGCGGAAAATTCGAAGTCTGGAGATATATAATGATATCCCCATACCAGGGATCTTGTGAAGAAATAAGAAATAAATGTTCATCAGGAAAATTTTCCTCGTGAATAATTTCTTCCTCACAAGGCAACTCTGATATCAACTCTGAAAATACTAAAGATTTCTTAGATTTAGCCGACATGAATTCGAGATTGAATTCTTGCAAAATGAAAATCCATCTATTATATTTTCCCCCAATCACTCACCTACTGAGGGCAAACTGAAATGGATTTATGGTTGCTAAGGCGAACGTTTTTTGAAGCAGAATGTAATGTTGAAGCCACTAGACAGCATGGACAGCCGCCAAAGCCAATTTATTGATGGGAGAATAGCATAGTTCAAGGCCTACCAAGCCTTGACTTAGATAGTACATTACATGCTCACATAAGGCATCATCTTCCTGAACCAGAACCATACCAATGGTTGATTCTTCTGTAGCGAGATACAAGAGAAAATATTTGCTATAATTAGGTGGATTCAATAATGGAGCATAGGTTAATGCTTTTTTCAAAGAATCAAAAGATTGTTGCGTGAAATCATCCTAGAAAAATGGTACCCCTTTCTTAAGCAAACGCATAAATCCTTTTGTGATCTCAGCATAATTGGTTGTAAATCTCCTCAAGAAATTTGCCTTTCCTTGGAGACTTTGAAGTTGACATATGGAAGATGGGGGAGGCAACTGAAGTATTGACTCAACCTTAAAGGGATCAACATGAACCCCCTCTGTTGACACGATGAATCCTAACAACCGATCAGATGTGACTGCGAAAACAAACTTGTTCGGATTCAACTGACTTTTATAAAAACGACATCGCTCAAAGATCAATCGAAGATGCTTAGGATGATCAATTCTCTTTCAAGATTGAGCAGCTAAATCATCCAGATGTGCTTCGATAACGTGTTTGATGTCATGAAAAGCATAAGACATGGCCCACTGAAAAGTGGCTCTAGCATTTTTTAGGCCAAAAGGCATCTTTCTGTACACAAACGTACCCCAAGGACAAATAAAGGTTGCCATGTGCTGATCTTCTGGATGGATAGTAATCTGATTGTAACTAGAGAATCCATCCATGAACGAAAAAATTTCATTACCTACGCATTCATCAATAATTTGATCAATAAAAGGCATGGGGTAATTATCTTTCAGACAAGCCTTATTTAGGTCTCTAAAGTCAATATATACTCGAATTTTTCCTTTATTTTTGTCTATGGGGATTGGATTAGAGACCCATTCAGTTAGAGGAATGGGGTATATAAAACACGCCTTTAGCAACTTTTCAACTTCAGCTTTAATAGCTGCTTTTTTCTAGGATTAACTGGTCGAAGTTTTTGATGAATAGGTTTAGCATTTTCGTATGTCTTGATCTCATGCTGGACTATAGATGGATCTATTCCAGGCATTTCCTCATAATACCAAGCGAAAACATCATGAAACTCTTTGAAGAGATCGATATAAGTTTAAATTTATTCAGGGGAATAGTCAGCTCCAATGAAGACATTTTTTATTATATTAGGATTCCTAGATATGTTCACTGATACAATTTGTGAGATAAGAGATATGTTACCTTCGACAGAAAACTGTGCTGGGGCCAAAGGGTTTAAAACTGTATGAACATCACTAGTAGAAGGATTGGACAAAATTGACTCAATTTCTTGCAAATGAGGGAGGAAATATGAACGATGATGTAGATCATCCCATGGTCTATCAACACCCATCATTGCTTCTATAATTGCTTCCTCAGATGGTAATACTGTATCTAAGAAATCCTGAGCCGAAGTTGAATCGAGGGTCCAGGTCAGAAACACATCTCCATCTAACTCCTCTGGTGAGAAAGGAGTAGGATGGGAGTCTGCAAAATTAACAATACACTGATAGGAAATTTATGCTGCAGACATGGGACATGCCATTCCACATACCTTCCCTCCATCTAAAGTGGTGGTAGATGAGGGTAAAGGCCAAGCGTCCAAAAAATAATGAGTTCGAAAGAACTCTCTTCGAGAAGGTCCTTTGGAGGATGAAACAGAATTGATTCTAGTTGAAGGAGTAGGAAGATAAAAAATACCAATTAAAGAAGAGTACATCCCAACTCCTAAATTCTCAATAGGTTGCCTATGATTGTCCACTAATGGAACAATAGAGTCAGAAGATGCGTGGGATTCACCCAGAGAATAATCCATCTGATCAACTTTTACAATCCTTCCATCATGAGGAAAACAAAAGATGAGAAATAATGATGAAACTATGGCATCCATCTCGTAAATCCAATTCCTTCCTAATACGAGGTTGTAATCCAGGTTCACGTCAATTATTTCTACCTCAATATTTACCACCTTTCTCGAACACAAATGGGAAAGGCTGGAATAATCTCATGTGGAATTCCATCAACAGAGTCGGTGAAGGGATAGCTTGAGGCAATCCAATGGCCTTCCAACATGACATGGACATCACAAATGTGGAAGCTCCTTCATCGATAACAGTTCGAAAGATGTTAGTCTTTCAATATGTAGACTTTATCCGGAAAGACATATGATGGGAGAGTCTCTTTTTGACGTCTGACATATCAAAAGTAAGCAGAAGAGAATTTTTTGGATTTACTGCTCCGATTGACGAGAGCAAAGCACTCCTCTGAGCAGGGCACGACTGGAGTACCTATAATGCTGATATAACATAAGGACTCTGAGCTAGATCCTCTACAAGTGAGTAGTTCTGGGCTACCCTAGCAATAGGATTAATGGTTGAGCACTTTGCAAAGCCTTTCGGAATCCGATGTATGGACTCAATAGAAGGCCTCTCAATATGGAGTGGTTCTGAGGCATCGAAAGTAGACTTAGCCTTAGATGATTCTGATTCACCGTAATCATGTGATCGTGTAGCGACGTCGATATGTGATCTCATCATGTAGACAATTGACAAATTATCCCCTTCCTAGTTTCCCCTTGTGGGGGTACCACCATTAAAGTTTGCGCCAACAAGTAATTGCTGCCCTTGGGGAAAAGGGTTAGTGAGCACAGCCTGGGAGCTAGAAGACCCCTGCTACACTAATAAGTGTTGGGCATCTTGGATCTTTGGGCATAGATGAGTCAAATGATCTCCATTGTATAACTTGCATGGAAAATTAACCTTTTTCTTGGACTCTTTCTTACCCCCTTCGTCGTCATTGTAGGGTTTGTTTGCATTACCCTTCCCATCCTGGTTCTTCTTCCTTTCTCATCCTTCCTTCTTCCCATCAGATGGTCGGTTTCCTATGGGGTTAGAGGTTTGGACGGTGTTTATAGATGTAGGTTGAGAAGGTGTAGATATAGACGACGATGCCTACATAGAGGAAGCAGTTTGTAAAGACAACTGTTGCAATTGATTCAGCAGGTTAACCGTGTTAGCATTAATTGATTTGACTAGCCCGTCTGCATGGGGACCTGGCTTTGGTTTGGCTATATCCACCTTGGATCTAGGAGCATCAGGTAGAATTTTTTGAAGAACACCAAACTGAGAATAGCTTAGTTCTAATTGTTGGGCCCTAAAAATAGCCCTCTTTTCAGTGAAAACACCAGAAAGGGACACGTCCTTAGAGATCTCGGGTTATAATGACTTAAGAAACCATTCTAGAAGGAATTCTTATGGGATATCGGCTATAATGAGCCTATTCCTTCTCCTCCGTTCCTGGATATGATCTGAAATGTCAGTTGCCTGATCTTGTTGGAAATTACCCAAAAGCTCAGTTCCAGCATCATATCAGATAGACAATTGAAAATGGTTCAAAAAGATAGTAGGCAAATTGCTGAAAGAAGTTAAGGTGCCCCCTCACAGTTATATGTACCACTTAGCCGCATTTCCACTTAGGGTACATTGAAATAATCTCAACCTGATCGAATCGTCTATCAGGGAGTTGGATGAGCACCATAAGTGGAAAGTGGTTATGTGGTCACCCGGATCTTCACCAGTCTTCCCCTCGAATTTTGGTATATCTAAGGGAAGTTTGGTTGGGACCGAAGGCCAAATCGGGTTATACCTAATCGGATCATTAGTAAATTTAGAGAGATCTGGCAAGTTTAACGTTGCTAGAAAAGGGAGTTGTGGCAGACCCTGAGGATTCCACCGTGTGGGTGGAACTCCCAATGTTCTGAAAAGAATGGCCTGGATTTTTGAAGGCACCAGGTTGCCTGAAGTAACTTGTAGATCCAACTGAACCATAAGGAGCCCCTTGTGGTCCAGAAAAAATCATAGTTTGACCAACTCCTGCCGAAAAAACTCCGTAACTAGTAATGTTCCCCCCTAAAGAAGTGTTAAAAGGAGCAGAGAGCCCTTGATAAGGGTTCCATGCATTAGCATAGGAAGAAAAATTCAGAAAATAATTGACAGAAGAATACGGCATATTCCCTTGTTGACCGAATTACAATTGATTCTTGGCTCCTAACCCACTAACCGCAGGGTTTGTCCAACTTTGAAATCGATTATAAATTTGACCCATAGGCATTGATCCCACAGTTGGATTGGAATGTGGTATATGACCACCTCTAAACAGGAAACCCTGAAAAGAAGTTGATCCACTTGCCATGGATGTGGAGGCATATGATGGAATACTTAATGGAACCAAAGGAATCGCGCTGGTCGGCATTCCAAAATGGAAAAAACCAATGCCAGATGAAACAGCTTGAGAACTTCCATTCGAGGATGGAATGGAAGTGGAATCAAACATAGCCGTGCTAGGAGTAACAGAAGGTATAGAAATTGTTCCTCCTCCTTGTACATATACAAGAGTTTGCATACCCGTAGCAATTATCGAGGATGCCATGCTTCTAGCAGTGGTCATCGAAGGAAAAGATCGATATAAACCTAGGCTCGAAGGCTTGTTGCTCAGAGTTCCGACATATAATAAAATGTCTGTATGATCGGGAGGAAGAGGAGAATAGGAGCCGCAATAGACTCTGGAAGCTCTTCAACCTCAATATGGTCTTCCAACTTGAAGAGGACTAGAGAAAGAACTGGAGTGTTCCTCTCTAACTCTCTACTTGTACCAAGTATATCTTGTGAACCAATAACTCCAACCAGAGGATCAACCTCCGATGCGCCTACTGCCACCGGTTGAAGACCACTGGCAGTATTGCTCCTACGCCTTCGAGGAGAAGTATCAGGAATTGTAGGTGATAACTGACGAAGTCTCCTAGACTGACAAGCTGGTCAATCAGCCACTTTGAAATTTTTTTAAGAAATCTACTTAAAGACTTAAAAAAGTTGTAAAGTTGGGCCAACTAGGAGCAAATAGCACTCTCTAAAAGTACCGAAAGATATAAGCAATCAAACAACTTTCAAGTATTTCCACTTTGGGTGATTAGGAACAGACACCAAAATACTAGAAAGCCAAAATCAAGGGCCTTCAGAAAATAGACTGGGTAATTACGCCCGGGCCTACTAGCGAAGGTTTGAGAAGCAGTTATGTTCACCTCTAGACAATAGACGTTGCCAGTGTAAACACCCAAGCTTCGCAAGGGTACCCTCCAGAAGTACTACTGAACGTGATGCAACATCAGCCTCAGGCGCCATGGGATTCCCCTCCGCAGCCTCCTATGGGATCCCTAGGAAAGGAAACTATGGATACCAACTCATATCAAAAGCTGGGAGGAATAGTCATGAGGTGGGATCCAACAAGTAGGAGAGGGGGTATCTCTCTCCCTTTTCTTCACTCTCCCTCGTGGTTAACTCCCAGTCAAGGAGCTTTTGTAGAAATTCTGCAAATTCTCTACAAATCTCCCTCTGAGATCTCTGTAGAAAATATAACTATAGATTAACCTGATAATGCAATATACCAAAGTAAAATACTATAATCTACTTCTATTATCAATTTTTTGAAGCTTAAAGATTGAGCAAGATCGAGCTGAACACATATAACCAGAAGAAGAAGAATCAATGCACATGAAACACATAAAATACTCAGGGGAAAGCCTCAGCTAAAAAACCCACTATCCGTATTATCATACAGGGTGGAAATACATCAAGAATTATACAAAGCCTTAGCTCTCACAGCTAGCCAGCTCTCAGTACAATCCTCTTGGATGCTCATAGGAAAACTTGTCTTCTCACAAGCCTTCCTCTCTGCCCTCCAAGCTCCTATTTCCTTGCACCGTTTCTCCTAGGTGATCCTCCTGTTACCAAGTGGAAGACTGATCTCTCACATTGATCCTACACCCTATCAGAACTGTGCAATCCTCAAGGAACCTTGCCTTGACTGCATGCATTAGTTTCCTTTATAGGAAAACACATGCAACTGATAGTACAATGTCCTTGACATTTAACTCAACTGGGTTTTTCTCAAAATAGACATGCATGACTTTTTGATGAGGGAATCTTCAGTTATCTGGAGTACACTAGTTGAGTGCATGCGTGCATCAACTGATTGATAACTCACAATTAGTTCCTCAAATAGTTTGGAACTAATTTAACTGGACTTAACTCAGTAAACTAAGCTAACTAATTATAACTCAACTATAACTCAATCTTATCTCCTTAATTAAGGGATAATCTCCTTAATTTAAGGAATAGCTCTTGCATGACTTCAGAAAGACTTCTAACTTGAATTTCTCCAATGAATTAATCCATAATGAATTAATCAATAATTTCCAAGAAGCTCGTGAGACTAAATTCGAATTTAATTCACAATTTTAATTCAAGGACAAATTAAAATTGGAATATTCTGGATTCTATTTTTATCATTTCTTGTTTTTATTTTCAACAGCTTTCCCGGTCTTTCTAATGATATTGGATTTTGCTCTTTATTCAACTTCTATGTTTTGTAATTTGAGCGGCCTTGGAGAGTTATCTCTCCACTCACCTATTCCAATGCCCTAATCAACCTAAACTTGTTGGTGTTTTTTAATGACAACAATAAAAGTTCTAGTTCATTTTATTAATCGCTTGATTTTGTATAGCTATTCTTTAAGTCAGGGGAATTACAAGAGTGAAACTGATGATGTTTTTATGACGCAAGAGAAACCAATAGAAAAGTAACTATATGTATGCAGCCATTCTCTTCGATGAAGAGTGATTTCTACTTGGGTTCTATGAAAACCTATATATAAGAAAAAAACGATTCTTTTCTTTTCTCAAACCATCCACACACACCCAAAATCTAAAAAGACTAAGAATGCTTTAAGATGCAAACTAACCTAATGCAAGTTACAATGATGATGAAAGATCCTAAACAACACTCATAAGAAAATGAAAATCTTTATAGAGACAATAAGGCAACTTAAAAATGAGGAGGGAAAAAATTTAAACACAAATCTCTCTTCAAAGTAAGCAGAACAAATTGCAAAATATCACAATTCGCTTCTCTACAATAAAGAAAAAGAAATCAAAAACCAAAAGCTTGGAAAAAGAAAAACAAAAAAAATGTTTTTGTGTTTTTTCCTTTAACTTGGAAACAAAAGCAACTTTTTGAGGTCACAAAAGTACTACTAAAACTTGAAAGATCAAGAAATAAGCACAAGCAGTCTTTCAATCTTGCAAGTTATAAAATCATAAATAAATGAAACTTGAGCAAGAAAGACTACAATCTTGCACAAACTGATCCGAATAGCAGCAAAATATTTTGGCAAACTGACAAAAATGTCAAGAAAGAAATACTTTCAAGCTTGCGAAAAAGACTCTCAAAAAATCACGAAAAGCAACAAGGCCACCAAACAAGGAAAATCAAAGGAATGGAACTTGAAATCTGGGCTGAAAACGAAATCAAAAACAATTTCTTGTTCTGGAAAACCAGAACGACTAAGAACTTCAGAATAAAGCCTTCAACCCAAGATACAAACTACAAACTTGCTTAAGAAGCAATCCTAGACCAATGAAGACTTTTCAATGAGAACGATATTTTGAAAAAGAAATATTGCAGGAAAACTGAGTTCTCCAAATAGCAGATGACCATACAACAACATAAATCACAAGGTAGTAGACCTAACTGGGCAAAAATATTTGAAAAAACAATTCAAAAAATTGTATACACGACTGTGTAAGGACATAGAAGCATGCACACGCGTTTCTAATACAAGAAACTTGCGTATACGCGAGTCTAATTGAAGAAACCTACGTGTATACACTACTGTAATCCAAGAAAATAGCGTATGCAAAGCTTAATTAGGAAAAAACAAAAATCAAAGTCTGATCAAGAAGATCATACTTGATGCCTGAGACACTAATGGATCAAACAACAGTGTAAAAGCAAGCAATCAGGAAACTGAACCCTAAATGAGAACAAACAACCCAAGCCAAGAATAACAAGAATTTTATCCCCAGTGGATTCGCCTATTCTGTTGTGGGTGGGAGAACCTTAGGGTCTTGGGTTGAGAACCCCAACAGAGCGGAGGGCAAACCACGACAAGAAATGCTCAGGCAATCAACCTAAATGCTTATTCTACTGAACTTTACAGGAGTGTCCTTACCCAGATGTCCTATGTTTGGGTAGATCCCATAGGGTGTAGACCCTCAGCTTCTCCTGATGTCCTTGAAACCTAAAAATTATTCAAATGAAACATTTACAATAGTAGAAACATAAAGCATGTTCATGATATTAACTATAAATAATATAAATGAATGAACAATTATACATCAATATAGGATTCATAAACGGATTACAATATAAATCGATGCATAAACACATATAATATCAAAAACAGAACGACATTCCTTTTATTGAAGTTAGCTACAAGTAAAGTGGAGAAATACAACCTGAGTCCTTCTCCGGCTCCAAGCGAAACCTTCCTCCTGATCTGTCCTTTCCAGGCCTTCAGCAATCTTCCTCCATCACGAATACAAGGATGTCACAATAAAAATGAAGGATATCTCCAACAAGGAAACAATGGTTTCCTGAAGCTTTGGGTTGTGCAGGAGGCACAGGGATTTCATCAGAATCGATCAAGGATAATCTCACTATAGTATGAATACATCATATCTTCTCCTTTAAGGCCTTCCCTTGGAGGTTTATTTATGCTTCTCCAAATTAGTTTTTTCAGTTGGGAAATAGTTGGGCCATGGGATATAGGAGTTGAGTAACAGGTAAAACCCTTGAACTCTACCCAAAATTAAGGAAATTTAATTTTTTTAAGTGTTTTAACATATGTACGCGGGTTGGGTATATGTTGACCCGCATGTACAAGCTTTTATCACAGGGCAAAGTAGCGTATAGGGAATAAGACACTGTTTTTTAGATTTTGGACCTAGTCTGGAAGGAAGGGTTGCCCTAGGCCATAATGAGAGCATTAGATCTACCGAGAGTGGTAAATGGTGCTATAACAGTAAGACACACAAAATATTGAAGTTTAACAATTATAACCTAAAATGACATAAAATTACAATATTTTATCAAAATCTAACTAAAATTTCTATAATTTCCCAACCAAATTTAAAAGCTAGTTAGACTATGGAGAGACGAATCACATGGAGAAATTAGTGCAGAAATAAAAACCATTAAATATAGAGTAGGTAGAGAGCCATCACATTCGTCGCGAAGTTAGGTTGATGAAAAAAAAATAATGCACCCACACTCTAGATTGATGTTTCTTGTAACCTTCAATTTTGGTTGCGAAATTCTATATTATTAATTAAACGCGTCGCTATGTTGTCCGTATCGCTCGATAGTGAATGTGGTATTCTCGGCAAATATATTTATGTGATTGTAGGTATGCAAAGATCTTTATTTCCATTGTAGATTTGGAAAATATATTACGAAATTTGATGGGTAGGAATCAGTTTAACGAATTGAAAGTAATTTTTATTTGTAAATTTTTTAAATATTTTCAAAATTTATAATAAAATAATTTCATTACTTCTATGCTTTCTACATAATGAATTGATTATTGTAAATGCTAAATTTCTCATGCTTTTATAAGCTACATCACACTTGATTTAGAAAATTTTAGAGGCTTATATTTACCAGTAGGGTAATTTTTTATGCTTTTCAAGAAACAAATATTTCTAAATCTCCATTATTTAAGAAAGTAATTCGCCAAAATTTTATAATATAAAAATATTCTACCTTAAAAATCATCAACTATATAAACATATTTTACCTTAAAAATATCTTATCTTAAAATTAAAATTAAGCATTTGGATCATCTTGGATTTGTTTATTTTATTGTGTATTTTGTGGCGAGTTCGATCTTGGACAAAAAGCCCGTGGTGATATCTCCTTGGGGGATCCATCCAGGGTTCACTAGTGTTCTTTAATGTTTCAGTTTAGCAATTTGATAAGAATAAACCGTTAACAAAGGTTTTATTGTTAACTGCATTGGCATGTATGGTGTCTTTTAGCTATTAATACCATAAAGTGGCTGCATTTTTCAGATCATTTTTATGTACCATATATTTTTATTGAATACATGATATTTTCATTATGTAACGAAAGGTTTAGAAATTATTGTGATATTATCTAACAAGAATATTGATTGAAATATTATAATATTCATTATCCATTAAAGATTTTGTTGTGTGGGATACTATATACGGAAGGGATTAATATTTTTACCTTTTCTTTGAGTATTTTAGTCTATCTTACCATTAAATATTTTATACAATCGATGTATATCAATTATCAGTTATTTTATTAATATAATTTGGCTCATTTATTATGTAAAAATAAATGAATTTATATTAGCACAGCCACATTAATATTAATTTATATTAGTAAATGTCGTTGATATATGTCAAAGGTGTATAAATTAATATTGCTGCTATTAATAATTAATATTATTTAATATTAATTAATTTAATAATTAATTAATTAATTAATATATAAATTTAATAAAAAATTACTATAATATCCAAGGGAATGATATTATAAACCTAAGGGAATAATAAACCCTAGGGATAAAAATTATAAACCTAGGATATATAAACCTTAAGATAAATATTATAAACACTAAAATAAACATGGTTGACCATGGTTGAGACAATCTTTGTCACAATGCGACATTGGACCATGGTTGACCATGCTACATCATGATTGATTTTAATATCAATACAATTTCTGTTACAATGTGGTGTTGGACCATGGTTGACCATGGTTGATTTTCATATTGAGACAATCTTAGTCGCAATGTGACATCGATCATGGCTGACCATGGTTGACCATGATTGATATTATAAACCCACCAAAATAATAAACCCTAAGGGATTGATCTTATATACCCAAGGGATTAATATGAAAACCCCAAAGTACTATCAACCCAAGGGAATAATATTAATCCAAGCGACAAATTTTATAAACCCAAGCTATATAAACCCTAAGATAAACATTAAAAACACTAAAATAAACATCGTTGACAATGGTTGACCATGGTTGATTTTCATATTGAGATAATCCTTGTCAAAATGCATTGTTCGACCATAGTTGACCATGCTTAACCATCATTGATTTTCATATCAATAAATTCTTTGTGACAATGAAGCATTCGACCATCCTTGACCATGATTGACCATGGATGGCCATGTTTGATTTTATAAAACATGGTTGACCATGCTTGATCAAGGTTGACCATGATTGACCATGGTTGACCGTGGTTGACGATGATTATCATATTGAGACAATCTTTGTCAATGCGACGTAAATTATAAACCCAAGGTATATAAACCCTAAGATAAATATTATAAACCCTAAAATAAACATGGTTGACCATAGTTGATCACGATTGATTTCCATATTGAGATAAATTGTCTCAAAATGTGATGCTCGACCATGGTTGACCATGATTGATTTTCATATCGAGACAATCTGTCGCAATGCGACGTTGCACTATGGTTGACCATGGTTGATTTTCATATTGAGACAATCATTGTCACAATGTGACATTCGACCATGGTTGACCATGGTTGGCTATGATTGACCATGGTTGACCATGATTGATATTATAAACCCAAGGGAATAATAAACCAAAGGGATTAATACTAAAACCCAAAGGGATTATGAACCCAAGGGAATAATATTAAAACCAAGGGACAAATATTATAAACCCAAAGTATATAAACCTTAAGATAAATATTATAAACACTAAAATAAACATCGTTGACAATGGTTGACCATGATTTACCATGTTTGATGATGATTATCATATTGAGGCAATCTTTGTTATAATGTGACATAAATTATAAACCCAAGGTATATAAACTCTATGATAAATATTATAAACCCTAAAATAAACATGGTTGAGACAATCCTTGTCAAAATGCGACATGGGACCATGGTTGACCATTCTACACCATGATTGATTTTCATATCAAAACAATTTTTGTTACAATGCGTTGTTGAACTATGGTTGACCATGGTTGATTTTCATATTGATACAATCTTAGTCACAATGCGACATTCGATTGTGGTTGACCATGGATGGCTATGATTGAACAGGATTGACCATGATTGATCTTATAAACCAACGGAATAGTAAACCCAAAAGATCGATATTATAAACCCAATGGATCAATATTAAAACCCCAAGGTATTATGAACCCAAGGGAATAATATTAACCCTAAGGGACAAATATTATAAACCAAAAGTATATAAATGTTGAGTCTCCGAATTGTTGTATTTTCATCCTCTTTTCCTTCCAATATTCCTCACATTTATCCATATTATATTTCTCCATTCACTATTTATCATACCACTCTCATGTTAAATATCGGTCTCCCTTATTATTTTCCAATTTATTTACTTTCATGCATTTTAGGAGTTCGTGATTAATTATTAGAAAATTAATATATTTTCATATCTATCTATCTATCTATATATATATATATATATATATATATATATATATATATATATATATATATATATATATATATATAGATAGATAGATAGATAGATAGATAGATAGATAGATATTATCTATATCTCAAAAGTTGTATGAGCTTTGTAATGTGTAGGAATATTTAAATAAAGGATTATTCAAAGAGATTTGCAGAGATAATTATTCAAGCTCATTTCAAGGAGAAAATATTTCAATAAAGGATTATTCAAAGAGATTTGAGGAGATAATCGTTCAAGCCCATTTCAAGGAGAAGATAATGAGGATATGGATATATCATCCAAGATTTGTGTGAGGATTTGAAGGGATCATATTTTGTAATTATGGAAATTGGTTGAGAGAAAAGTGGAGTTGTATTTATGAGTTGCTTATCTCCTTTTCAAAGAAACTCATGTATAAATATGAGTGTTCTCTCTCTATTTGAGTAGGGTTATGGTTGGAGAGGATTGTAAGTTGTTGTGATGTAATAGATTGAAATTTCTTTATTGTCAATGTGAGCTCACATGTGTTTGTTTTTGCTATTTGTTATTTTTCCTTTGTTACTTTTCACATGTTGTTTTTATTTTATGCAACTTCATATTTCTAGATTAATTTAATTTATGGAATTCAATTTCAGTCGTGTATTTAAATTCAATCATGTGTTTAATTTCAGTTGTGTGCTTCAATTTCAAGCATTATATTAGGTTAATTTGGCTTCAATTTTGCATATATTGTGCATGTGCCTCGTAAGTGTATGAAATGCTTGGGTTGACAATGAATGATTGGGAAATTATTAAACGACAATATTTTTTCCCAACATTTTTGTGTTGTTGCCGAGTAGGCATGATGAATTGAGTTTAGTTTACTTTTCCACAAGAGTGATTTCATTTCCTAGATTTGATCATCATTAAAAAAAATTCTTATCCTAGTTTTCTTGCTTGACAACTAAATCACTAATTGTTATTTACTGATTTCTAGATTCTCATAGTTTTCTTGTTTCATAACTGCAAGTGTGTTTAATTTCTGCAAAGTATGATTTATGGTTTTCACAAGAGTAGGTATATGCAACTAGTTTACTTTCATTTAGTTTTACATTCAGATTTTAGTTTTGGGTGATGTAAGAACCTCTGTCCTACTAATCCATATGTATATTAGTATAAGTTTGGAACAACTCACTAAGGTCATAGAAAAAGCTAGGATCTCCTCTTCCCAAGAGGAGAAGATCTTGACAACAGTCCAAAGCTTAACTACTCGTCCAGAAGCAAACAAAGAATCAACATTCGAGGAATCTTGTACATCTTATGAGGAACAATTATTTGAATAGGAGATTGAGGAAGACAAAGAGGAGCTGTAACATGATCTGAATCAGAGTAGAAAACACACCTATGAAAGCCTTATTGAAAGATGGTTTCGATGGTTTCAAGAAAGTACCAGGTTAGATCAATTTCATTTTTATTTTTATTTCATTAAATCACAGTCAGAGAAATTAGATTCGATTATTCTTGTATATTTTCATTTAAAATTGTGAAATTGGAAATGAATATATTTTTATTACTATTGCGTGAATGGTTACACTGGAAATTTAATTACACGTAATGATTTGTAATTTCCAATTAGCATAGAGTAGGTAGAATGTTATTTTTAGTTTTGAATAAGTATGCTCTCCTCCCGTGCTTTTGCACGATCTCGAGGATCAGAAAGTAGGATAGTAGGATGTCCATAAACATTTTTAGGAATGAATAAATTAAGAATTTGCAATATGCTTAATCAATTTCACCTGCAAATCAGTTTGTCTCCATTTGCTAAAAATGGGAATGTGATACTTTTAGCACACATTGACATATCTTTCTTACTAACTAGGTAGACCCCATCTCTGAAGAAGTTAAAATTTAGGCACCTTTTGACAAATTAGGAAATAGAATCATTGTTTTCTAATGCCCATTAAGAAAATTGAATGCAATTACTTTATAATCCAACTGCTGTGCAACCTCACTACTCGCAATCAAATGTGATAATAACATACGGAAGGATTTTCTTCGAAATTCTGATAGTCGATTGCTTGGTGGTGGTAAAAGCGTGTACCGAGTTTGAAATATAACTTCACAAATGCACAATCAATGAAATAAGGTTTATTGTGATTTAGTTTTTTTTGAAACCAATGGAAAACATGTCCTTCAACCCCGAATCAACCAGATTATCTCGTAAATACCTGGGCATTAACTCCAACCGGCCTTGCTATTGATAGAAGTGCAACAATACCTCTATTTGATGACAACGAATCCCAGAAATAATTGTGATCTCAGCTAAAAAATGAAATCTGGTTGTTACAGTTTCAAAATCCTCGAAAATCCATGAGGAAAGTTGGGTTCATTAAAGATAGTGATGCGAAATTTAAGGGAGAAATATTGTTTTGAAATCTTTACGATACAATGAATCTCTTTCTTGGAATTCATTCCTAGTTCTTATTGCATGGGTTTGCTGATCTCACCACTCCCCTATGAAGTTGATAGGGTTTCCAACCAAAGCATGAATAAGCTGGGACTGGTTCACAACTTTGAACGATATATTTAGAAGTCAACGAGGCCATTGGGGGACAAAAATCCTCGAAAACCCATCTATTTGTGAGGAAAGTTGGGTTTCAGTTCACAAAATAAGTGGTGGGCCCCAGTATTGCAGCAATAATGCTGCAACTCCTGGGACTCCCTTCTTTAATTTTATCAACCCGGTAGTTCGTAACAAACTTGGAAGCAACGGTGTTGTATGCACAAGTACTAGCTCTTGCCGCAACTGTCACTTGGTCAGCTGGCACAAGTCCGCTAGGAGCTTAAGACAACTTATATGAGCTCTTAGAAGAAGCTTTCTAACTGATGGATGAAAGCTAACTTAAAGGAGGCTAATCTACTTGTAGAAAGAAGCGAAAAGCGGAAAGGAAATGCAAACCCTAGCAAACCCTAGTTTTACCGACTAACCCTACTGGTGCGAGAAAAATGATGAAAGCTACAGAAAGGAATGCCATTGACTCTTAGAAAGGTAAAATGCATGTGACTAAGCTACTTTTGAAGTGAAATCTGAAAAAAAAAAAAAAAAAAAAAAAAAAAAAAAAAAAAAAAAAAAAACATCTTTTTGTATTTTTGAGTAAGTTGGGAGAATTATTGTGCATGTGCTTTAACTCTTTTTTATTGTGCAGAGGTGGATTGGCGAAAGGAAATTCTTGCAGGAGGTTGGGAAGGTTAGAAGAGGGCCTAAGGGGTCCCTAGCACCCTTCCAGAGAGTTTCACAGTGATCGGATCTCAAGAAATCGCTTTCGTGAGCTTCTACAGGAAGTCTGCAGGGGTTCTACAGGATGTTCTGGAATTTCTACAAGATGTTCTGTAATTTTCTACAGGATGTTCCGAAAAGAGGATTTTGGAGGGTTGATGGAGGAAAAGTGGTGGGAAAGTGGAAATGGAGGTTGGATAATGGTGTTAAGGGGTCTAGGACCTGGTGGATGAGGCTAAGGAGCGATTGGATTTGTTCGAGGATGGAGGAAGCGATGATGCACAAGGATATAGAAATTAGGGCAAGGTGGGAAAAGTATGGAAAACGAAGGGTAGGAATCATGGACTAAGGGTTGGAGTAGATTATGTGATGGAGGAAAGGTAGATAGAGAGGTAATACAGGTGCTCTGCAAGTTATTTCTCAAACTGAACAAACAAAGACTTGGAAAATTAAGGACCTAGCTACTTTAACCTAATCTGATATAAATAACAACAAATAAAATGAACAGCAGTTTATCATGTGAAATAGCTATGCAAACTAAGCAGTCATGAACCTGAGCATGTAACCACAACTAGTATCAACTTTTGCAAATGAGAATCTAACACTAATAATTGCATGATGAAGCAAAAACAGTGTTTTTGTTGGCAGCAAGGTCACCTTTGTCCCAGCTCACGATCCCACTGAGGGAGAGGTGAGATCAGAGGTGCTTGATAGGCTTTTTCTAAAGATCTTCCGTGTTATTAACCTATCAACTCAATCTGAACATGAAAAGACTTTTTAATCATCAAAATCAACCTAAATAACAAAACAAGATTTAAATCTAAATAGCAGATTTTATTCTAAGAATGCAACAAAAACACATAAAGGTAAACAAAGGAGGTACTGGGCACTTGGGTTGGGCCCAACCCCAAGAGCTACAGCCTCCTAAGAGATATTAGAGATGGTGCAAAGCTGGATTCATCTTTATTGAGCAAGAAATAATAGTTACATCAAAAACTTTCCACAAGGGAAGGCTTGAAAGTGTGTTGAAATGCAGAGCTAATCTACTGCCTAAAAAATGACTAAAAGAATGACTAAAATCAAACTACAAACTAGCTAACTTCTGCCTAAAAAGTGACTAACTGAAATGAGGCCCTAAGCCTTCTTATTTATACAAATTGAGGACCCCAACAGTCCTCCTAAACTTTAGGAACTCGGCTGCCAAAACTTGTAGTTAACAGCAACTTTACTAGCCCTTGCTCGGTTGCCCTTGTGATAATCAATTTGGTGGCCCTTGAACTCCGAGCTGATTGTGGATAATTCGAGGTAAGGGCCCATAAATGAAGGGGACACCTTCCTACAAATCCTCTCCACGAATTCAGCTGCCAAGTGCTCATTTAAACCTTTGATTTTGTCTCCAAATTGACCAAAAAGACTACATAAAGCACACATTAGACTTGTTGGCGTAATGACTAACCCAATTCACTCTATTACCATAAATATAATAAAAAACATGCAATAAACTAATGAGAATGGTGGATTAAGTCGAATTAGGAGGCTGGATGAGCCCATATAATTATCCATTTTTGGGGCTCATCATCACCCCCTACTAAAAGTGTTGATCATCCTCTGAGAAACTAATCTATCTCCTCATCTTTGATGGCCCTGGTGGCCTCCCTGCCATGCCAAGCTTCTGAAGTGATGTCCCCTTCTCGGTCATGAAACCATGCTTTTCTCTCTGCTTCTTCCCACTACCTGTGCTCCTTTTCTTGTAGCAGTTTTGTTAGCGCCTTAACCTCAGCCTGCAGCTTGTCCTCTCTTTTCCGTTCATCAGATGTTTCCTTATCTTTCCTTCTTCCTGTGATTGTTTAGCCGCTTTTCCTCCAATTTCTCAGTCTCTCTTAGCTTAGCCTGAGTTTCCTGTAGAGAATTCTTAGCTTCCTGTAGAACTGTCTCAGCGTCCTATAGAGCTGTCTTTGAGTCCATCATCTGAATTCTTTCTCTTCAAGTGAAGGTTTTTGGCTTCCTCATTCATAGGTGATGGTTATCTTTGAATGAGACTCCTCCTTTTGTTTAGTTGTGGCGCCCTTAATAGTAATTGGCTCTTTTGACTGTGGCTGGGGTTTGCCAACTTTTATCCGCATGCTCCTTCTTGCCTTAAAGTATATGGAGGTTTGCCTATTTCTCTTCCCTTTTTTCTTGGGAGATGTGCTTAAGGCAGCAAGCACAACTGCTACCTCCCTAGCCAATATCTCGGGTGATTTCTCCTTTTGCTGCTCTGTTTCCATGCTTCCTGTAGAAAGTCATGTGTCGACTGTTCTCATGCTTCCTGTAGAAACTATTTTCAACTGTTTCGGTCTGCTTGGCTGGATGTGTCTTTCCTTTTAATTTTTGTGTGGTTGCCTTGGTTGTGATAACTTTCATTTGGGCTTCCTTGGCCTTTTTCTTCCCAACCTTTTTCCTTTTTCGCCCTCTCTGTTTTTGCTGTTGTCTCCTTTTCTGTCTCATGCTCAGCGGTCATGTCAAATTCCTCTTTTTCCTTCTGTTCTTCCTCTATTTTGCCCTCTACTTGAATGTCTTGTGCTCCCTCATCAATGTTCTTCTCAATTTCTTCAGTTGGCATGGTGTTGAGTTTGTGTTTTAACCAAAAAAAGAAAATTGTTCAGGGAAACAGTCATTTCACTGCGACAGAGGATAGCTGAATTTTCTTCTTTTTCTGAGACCAAATAAGGAATTCTTCATGTGCTCCTTACAACATCAAATGGCAGTAATTCCCTTGTGTTAAAACTGCTGTCACCTAGAATTGGTCTGTCTGTTTATGAAAGAATTTTTTTTTTTACAGAGCAGAGCATAAGGACATTGGTTTTTTTCAACACATTGATAGATATGTAAATTCAAGTTTTTCCACACACACAGGTTGGTCTCTACTACTGCATGTCTTTCCTTGCAAGGGAATTTTTTTATTTTCTTTATTAAAACTGATGAGGAGATTTCAGATGCAGAAGAAAAAAAATGGGTAAACTCAGTGAATCATGCAGGCAGACTTCCACTGTTCTCAATGCATAGGCAGACTTTTTACTCTCATTTTTCAATTTAATGTCGTGTTCAATTCGCCATTTTTCACCAACAAATTATTCACAAAGAATTTTCCCCGATCCTACCTCGTTTTGAGCTTGAACTTCACTGAAAATCCCAGGTTTTCTTTTTGCATGGTTGTTTTCTGTGTTTCCTGTAGAAGCCGTCCTATAGAACGAAACGACGCTTCCTGTAGAGCCTGATAGGCGGGAGGTTTTTTTAAAAAATGATAGAAATCTCGAGAAATTAGGCAGGAATCTTGCAGAGGACCACTGGTTAACTGATCTGGACGTGGTGGACGCATGCTTCAGTTGTGACCGCAGTTTAACAAAGAGTGGTGAGAGTTTCAGTCGAGCATCATTTAATTGTGGTATGATTCGTGGTGAGGGAGTGAGGTGGCCAAGTGTACGTGGCCACATGTAGACTGCAGTGCTATGATGAACTGTGTATTCTCTTCTTGTTAATCAGTTGTACTGGAGTTCAAACGGCCAACACTACCTGTTTTTTTTTAATTTCACGTGAGTTGTCTATACACGTATGCTGCATGATTTTTGGCTGAGTGCTAGAGAATTGGACAAGGCACTATCATCTTAATCCCACCACTTCATTCGTTTATGCACTTTCGAATCATATTGATGCAAATAGAGGAACTGGTTTAGACACATACCTGTAAGTCGACGTGCTGCTGGGTCCTTTTTTGCTGCTGCATGCCTAGATCCTTTATGCTATAAGCTTTTTGTTGTCTGATGTGTGGTTATTTTTCTTGTGCAGGTATCCTCTGGCCGGATCCACGTTGCAGGAGCTGGCTTCAACGTTCAAATTTTCACCCTCATGCTGTTGACACTGAATTTTCACAGGACAGGAACTTGTTTTCTCCATTGCTCCCAAACGATAGACCAGATCGATCTGAAACTTTCTGAGCATGTTCCTATCATCATTATGCACCTCCCGTAGCAAAATTGTGATCAATGGATGCACATATTTCGAGAAAAACAGAAAATGGCTGAAGATTACAAAGATCAATTTCTCGGAAACCGTGCATCAGAATTGGTTGAAACTGCTTGGGTAGGTTACTATCACCCATATGCATCTCCCCATGAAACAAGTTTTGAAATGGATGCACGGATATGGAGAAAATGCAAAAATGGCCGATGGTGATGCTGGCAGATTTCTTGGAAACCGTGCACCGGAATTGGTTGAAATTTCTCGAGCATGTTGCTATCATCCCTATACAACTCCCCCTGTAACATTTTGTAAATGGATGCACGGTTTTCAAGTTAGGGAAAAAAACAACTTTCAACACTATGCATTTTTGCTTCCAAGCATTTTGTAGTTTTTTTGCATGGTAAGAAAAGATGAGCTTGGGCTATGATGCAGGCATGGAGATGATAGAGGAGGAGTTTGAAGATTGCAGGAGGACTTCTAAACCCTTGAGGAAGCTATCATGTTCGCCAAACTACCTTTCTGAAATCCATTTCTAGCTTCCTGTAGAAATCCTGTAATTTCTACAGGAACTTCCTGTAGAACACACAGTTTTTAGGAAAGAAGCACAATGAGATGGAAAAAATGATGGAGAAGGGTGAGGGATGGAAACATGGATGCTTGTAGGCCTCATGGACATATTCCTAGCCTTCTGGTCCTCTTCGGAGATCGATTTTGGCTTGTTTGTAGGCTTCCTGTAGAAGACACGGAACTTCCTGTAGAAGGCACAAAACTTCCTCTATCTTCGTCTTGAGCGATCCTCCTAACCTGCGATGTCCTTCTTGCAACCTGCAATTACTCAATAGAAATTAGGTTTATTTTTTCTTCTTTTTTTTCTCCTCTCTTTTTTGAAAATAACTAGGGCGCCTCATGGAGGTTTTCACCCTAATTAGCTGCCTTGGGCGCCTCCAAGGGAGGTTTTCACCTAGGGATCTTATTTTTTGTTTTTTTCTTCTTTCCAACCCATTGACCACCTCATGGAGGTTTTCAATCAATGAGCTAATATAAGGAACCTCCGAGGAGGTTTTCACCTTAGATTTTTATTTTCATTTTTTTCATTTTTCATTTTTTTCTCTTTTTTCCTACCCTACCCTACTTGAAAAACAAAATTCTTTTCAAGTATAAGAATACTTCCAATGGAGCCATGTGCACATCGAGATTAGAGACAAAATGATGTGGTGGCTTGAAATGCATGCTTTGACAGCTATCCAGATTTCAGAGACCAAATGATTGACTTTGAAGGGATCAAACATAACTGAAGAAGAGAGTACTGCTGCAACTTAGTGACCGTCTGGAACCATGTCTCAATATAGCTTTGATATCCTTAGTCCTTTTGCTGATCTGGATCATTCTCCATATCGTCTTCTATCATGACCTTCACATCTTCCTCTTTTTGCTGATTTTTCTCTTGACTACATGGAGGGTTTGATGGTAACCATGAGGGAGCTTTCTTGATCTCTACTTTTGATATCTTCTCTTCATCAAGTGCAGCCCATGGTGCTTTGATCTCCTCTTTTGAATCTTCTTTTGCCTTTGGTCCTTCAATGTTGTCAATATAATCTCTATTTTGCAACACTCTTCCTGAGCTATGGTGAAGATCATTGAGCTCAAGAGAAGTCATTTGGACATGTTGTGCCTCAGCTTTGCAATTGGGTTGAGTTATTCCAATGTGCGGGTTTGGAGATGGTGGTACGGGTAGTTGAGTGGGGGTGTATTTTTGAGATGGATGTGGATGGGGTTGTGGTTGGGTAGGCATTTGGGGCTGCCTTGGTGGAGCAGGAGGCGATGGTTGCGGTTGAGTAGGTGGTGGAGGCAAAGGAGCGAGATGAGTGTTGTACTGGGGCCTCCACCCCTGATGAGGTGCATTCCACTGAGGCTGTGGCTGAGCATAAGAGTGAAATGGTTGAGCAGCTGGTTGAGCATGATATTGAGGAGGATACGACCAAGGAGGGGGTGTGGACTAGGAAGGATGAGCAGGGGGATCCTAAGAAGGCATGGAAGTGGCTTGATAGGGGTCATAATAGGTTTGGGATGTCCCTTGCATTCCCTGCTGGTAGGGTATGGGTCCATGTGGCCTCCTTTGGTTCATATAATAGAGTGATTCATTGGCTCCTTTGGCTCTCTGATATGCAGCTTTAAGTCCAGGCAAGGAAGGGCATTGATTCATAGGATGGTATTCTTCACAGATGAAACACACTTCTAGGGAGTGCATTGGACATTCGTTCCTAGGATGCTTTCTAGTGCACCTAGGACAAAAGATGGACAAAGCCCTCTCTGCTTTCTCTTGCTTCCTTTGGATCCACAATGTATCCAGTTGCATGGTAAGAAACTACCTCATCTCGCTCTTGAAATCTTCCATCTGATTTGAAAAATCGTTTTTGGATAAGGTATTGCTTCCAACATTTCTATTGGTAGCCATTTGCTCCAGAGGAATGTTTCCTTCTTCTTCTCCCCTAGAGATTCTTCAAATATGCCTTGTTGTCCACCTAAGGGTTCTTTAATCACAGCCATCAAAGAAGAGAGAAGGTTGGTTGTGTGAGGCAGTGGGGGTGTTGTGCAATCATTTTTCTGAATTATCTCTACTCCTACAAGGCATGAAAGGAAATCTTTTTGGTTGATTTTTGCTTTTTTCTGCTTGTACCTGCCATACTGAAATAGATTGAACTGCAACTAACTATCTTGCTGAAATGAAAATGTGGAATTGAAATGAAAGCAAGAAAGGACTAATCTGTTTTGCTCAAATGAAATTGCAGAATGAAATGCTAGGCTACTCTTGCGGAATTGAAATGCTAATCTACGCTTGTAGAAATGAAATTGCGGAATTGAAATGCTAATCTATGAAAGCAGGAAATGTCTAATCTACTTTTGCAGAAATGAAATTGTAGAATGGAAATGAAATAAACTACTTACATAAGGTTGTAGTAGAAAATAGAAAAAAAGCAGCAATCACCAATACTTTGACGCTTCCCCGGCAACGGCGCCAAAAAGATGGTAGGCCCCAGTATTGCAACAATAATGCTGCAACTCCTGGGACACCCTTCTTTAATTTTATCAACCCGGTAGTTTGTAACAAACTTGGAAGCGATGGTGTTGTATGCACAAGTACTAGCTCTTGCCGCAGCTGTCACTTGGTCAGTTGGCACAAGTCCGCTAGGATCTTAAGCCAACTTCTATGAGCTCTTAGAAGAAGATTTTTAACTGATGGATGAAAGCTAACTTAAAGGAAGCTAATCTACTTGCAGAAAGAAGCGAAAAGTGGAAAGGAAATTCAAACCCTAGCAAACCCTAGTTTTACCGACTAACCCTACTGGTCCAAGAAAAATGATGAAAGCTACAAAAATTAATGTAGTTGACTCTTAGAAAGGTAAAATGCATGTGACTAAGCTACTTCTAAAGTGAAATCTGAAAAAAACATCTTTTTGTATTTTTGAGTAAGTTGGGAGAATTATTGTGCATGTGCTTTAACTGTTTTTGACTGTGCAGAGGTGGATTGGCGAAAGGAAATGCTTGCACGAGGTTGGGAAGTTTAGAAGAGGGCCTAAGGGGTCCCTAGCACCCTTCTAGAGAGTTTCACAGTGATCGGATCTCAAGAAATCGCTTTCGTGAGCTTCTACAGGAAGTCTGCAGGGGTTCTACAGGATGTTCTGTAATTTTCTACAGGATGTTCCAAAAAAAGAGGATTTTGGAGGGTTGATGGAGGCAAAGTGGTGGGAAAGTGGAAATGGAGGTTGGATAATTGTGTTAATGGGTATAGGACCTGGTGGATGAGGCTAAGGAGCGATTGGATTTGTTCGAGGATGGAGGAAGTGATGATGCACAAGGATATAGAAATTAGGGCAAGGTGGGAAAAGTATGGAAAACGAAGGGTAGGAATCATGGACTAAGGGTTGGAGCAGATTATCTGATGGAGGAAAGGTAGATAGAGAGGTAATACAGGTGCTCTGCAAGTTATTTCTCAAACTGAACAAACAAAGACTCGGAAAATCAAGGACCTAGCTACTTTAACCTAATCTGATCTAAATAACAGCAAAGAAAATGAACAATAGTTTATCATGTGAAATAGCTATGCAAACTAAGCAATCATGAACGTGAGCATGTAACCACAACTAGTATCAACTTCTGCAAATGAGAATCTAACACTAATAATTGCATGATGAAGTAAAAACAGTGTTTTTGTTGGCAGCAAGGTCACCTTTGTCCCAGCTCACGATCCCACTGAGGGAGAGGTGAGAGCAGAGGTGCTTGATAGCCTTTTTCTGAAGATCTTCCCTATTATTAACCTATCAACTAAATTTGAACATGAAAAGCCTTTTTAATCATCAAAATCAACCTAAATAACAAAACAAGGTTTAAATCTAAATAGCAGATTTTATTCTAAGAATGCAGCAAAAACACATAAAGGTAAACAAAGGAGGTACTGGGCACTTGGGTTGGGCCCAACCCCAAGAGCTACAGCCTCCTAAGAGAGATTAGAGCTGGTGAAAATCTGGATTCATATTTATTGAGCAAGAAATAATAGTTACATCAAAAACTGTCCACAAGGGAAGGCTTGAAAGTGTGTTGAAATGCAGAGCTAATCTACTGCCTAAAAAATGACTAAAAGAATGACTAAAATCGAACTACAAACTAGCTAACTTCTGCCTACAAAGTGACTAACTGAAATGAGGCCCTAAGCCTTCTTATTTATACAAATTTAGGACCCCAATAGTCCTCCTAAACTTTAGGAACTCAGCTGCCAAAACTTGTAGTTAACAGCAACTTTACTAGCCCTTGCTCGGCTGCCCTTGTGATAATCGATTTGGTGGCCCTTGAACTCCGAGCTGATGGTGGAGAATTCGAGGTAAGGGCCCATAAATGAAGGGGACACCTTCCTACAAATCCTCTCCATGAATTTGGCTGCCAAGTGCTCATTTAAACCTTTGATTTTGTCTCCAAATTGACCAAAAAGACTGCATAAAGCACACATTAGACTTGTTGGCATAATGACTAACCCAATTCACTCTATTAGCATAAATATAATCAAAAACATGCAATAAAATAATGAGAATGGTGGATTAAGTCGAATTAGGAGGTTGAATGAGCCCATATAGTTATCCATTTTTGGGGCTCATCAATAAGGAAGAGATCGCACCAATTCCTCATGTAACAAACCTTTGTTTCTAAAATCGGGCTTTCGCTCTCATCACATATCGATAGAAGACATCCATAAAATCCTCATTCCTCCTTCTTTCTGGATGCTGAAGCTTCTAATATCGATGAGTAACAAAGAAGTTTGATAATAATTTGAGGGGTTAAAGAGGAGTGAAACCATTCATAAGGCTGGTCTCATCTTCATCCGAGGACTTGAACGATGAGATCGTTGATTCCCAATTCTCACCAAGGAAACACCTATATGGTACCCACCAGATAATGCAATTGAGGGGTTATGAACTCGATCTCTTTGATAACGCACCAACCTCCTCTCCATACGGTTTGATTGTTGTAGCCCACTGCACATAGCCAACTGTGCTGGAGATTTGTTGCATATTCCCACTCTGGCCAATAAGAACTATCAAGCTCTCGTCAGGGTTACCAATGCACCTTTTCTTTCTACTTGGAGTATGGAGGAGGCAGTTTGTGGAGATAGTTTGGTGCCACACAGTCGCAACCATTACATTCACACAGACCATACACCATTGGCAGTAGCCCCAAGGTGGTGGATCATGTCCTTTGGATGCATTGAAACTGGGAGCGTGCATTGATTTGTTGGGAGGGTTGGTGCACTTAGGCATTGGCGACCCTGTTGTCAACCAGTGCTGCCCACTCATACAAGGCGTTGCGGAGTTGGAGGCAGCGCTGTGCTTGTGTACAACTATCCGCCTCAAGCTACTCAACGTCAATGTCATCCTACCACTGGCTCTGGATATTTTTGTTCAATGTGGCCTTACCCCTCCTCCCGGATTCACATGCCCACCTCTCAATTAGAAAAAAAAAATTCCATGGTGTCCCTCACTGCCGACAGACAATATTTGTTTCATATAAACGTTCTATTTCCTTTAATGGTTTAGTGTCAATCGTATGTCCACACTGATTATGGATTGCGCGCAGGTGAAATATGTTGTCACAATAACCGGACCAACCTTTACGAATTAAATAGAATATGTGCTTGCGTTTTGTTATTTTTGTTTCTCTAAGAAAGAGGACCAATGCTTTCCTTCCTTGGTTTTATGAGAGATGAGTAGAGCAGTGTAGCACAACATTTAGAATAATAATTTATCACAACTATTGCACTGTGTTTATTTAAGGTTCTATCCATATGTTAACACGATGAATCGAGAATTGGAGAGATGTATCTCTACTTCTCACCAAAGCTCCCCAGAAAGTTCGAGTCCTTGTGGAAATTCTAGTTCTGTCAATCCAAAAAACCTGCATTTTACACAGACGGATATAAATGGGTGCTTCAGCAAGGGCCATAGCAGCATAAGTGTATCAGATTTGGTTGTAGATGTTAAGGTTTGAAAGCTTGATTCATTTTCTTTAGGCTCGGTTGATGTGCATAGAGGTAGTGATGGTGAAATTCGGTGCCATGACAACCAGAAGCTCTAGGCATTTCGACAGGCTGACGTACCGTCGGTTGACGTGAACAACAATTTCAAGTATCATTGTCTCGATGACAAAACAAAGGATAAGCTGAAGGAAGACCAGATCAATTAAAGGAGAAAGTAGCATATTTGGACTTCGAGGTGCCAAAGTTGGAGATGAATGAAAACGAAAACCAACCATTAACGCTTTAATTCTGAGAAGAGTATGAATCCGATTGTTGTATGATTTATTGTCGTCTAGTTATCTGTGTTTGGTTCACTCATGGAATAGATCAATACTCCTTCTCATTTGGCTTTATATTCATGTTGTAATGGCTACAACCACCCTCCAACATTTTTCCTTAGCTTCATTTTGGAGCCTCCCTACCAACCTTTCATAGCAACTTGTCTTGCTTCATCAAGTACACAAGATTTAGTGTTTTTCTTGCACAAAGGCAGCCTGTCAATCACAACTTGATGCATTTCCCTCATAGGCTAATCACCTGGACTTGGTCCAGCTGCAGGCTGAGCGGCTCCCCCAAGAAATTGTACCTTTTTGGAGGGCAACCAGGCTTCCCTCCAAAAATTATGCAATCCTATCTCGCAGCCTGCTGGGCTCCAGAATTTAGCAATTCTTCTAGTCAACAATCACAGTGAAAATTATGTAATTTTCCCCAGAATGGCTGGTCAGCACAGAATTTGTGCAAATCTGGGCAGCAGTTAGCTTCTCTACCCAGAAATTGCACAAATCTCCTGGGCAGTGAGCCCAACTCCTAGCTAGAAATGCACATTTCTTTCAAATAGTTGAGCAGCTTCATGCATGAGTAGTGGGGTTAACCAGTTCCACTTGGGACAAAGGGAACTTGACTTGCATGCATGGCTTGCTTTTACCCAGAATAGCAAAAGGAAACATGCAAAATGCATCCCATGATTTAGGGAGCTATGTTTAGCAGCTAGAGGTTACATGCAAAGTTGTTTCAAAAACTTTCCTCCAAGTGTCACTCTTTCCTAGATTTGTGGCATGCACATCATGAGGTAAAAAATTATTTATTTGACGCATAAAATCTCATTCTTTCACTTCAATCTTGAAGCTCTGACATCCCACAACACATCCAGGACTCTTCAAGACATGCAGCTCAGTTATTCATGGGTAAGTGACCTCAACTAGTCCTTTTCAGCATTTCTATCGCTTTTTGTGTTTTTGCTTGTGTGAGTGTTCTTTGATTGATTTCTTTGAATGCTTGATGTCATTTACATGTATAATAGATTTTCCTAGCACTGTTTCAGTTTTCGTTGCTATCTCACTTTTGTCACAAGCATGAAACTATTTTGCATGAACAGTCGTTGATTCGATGACTCGCTTCACCCACATGCACGTTCATCTGTTTACTGAAGCTTTTATTCAATGCTTGCATGCACTATCAATCACTTCTACTTTCACTTAGTGTTGCCATGAATTCACTATCATATTTTCTTTTAGTTTCCCGTCGGCGAGTCGGGCCAACCTTGGTCCGGACTCTGCCTTCACTGAGACAACATTGTGCAATTTGGGGAAGGAAGGCTCTATTTTCCTCTCTAGAAATGCACATTTTCTTCCTAGCACTATCCTCCATGATTTTTTTGCACATTTCTGAGGGACAGTGACTGTTGGCCCAAAAAATTGCGCAATGCAGTCCCTGAGACTGCAGTCACTCCCAGCTAGAATTCTGCATTGTATAATCCCAATAGCCAACACCTAGTCGCAATTGCGTATTGCACAAATCCGATAGCCAGTCTTGCCTCCCAGACAGTCCAGACTTACTTTTGCATAGTTGTGATAGCCAGTCACCTAGCCTCCCAGAAAAAATTGCTCAATCTTGCCCATTAGTTTCCCAGGTATGTGCTATGTCATTCCCTAAATTTCCTTTGCTTTTCATTGATAGATTCCTTGCCTTGCATGTTACTTCTCTCCAGATATTTTAGGTGTTCATATGTCTCTTAGCAGTACCAGATCAATGGCTTCCAAGAGAGTGGGATCATAGGACGCTGACGAAAATGTAGTTGGAGCAGCAGTTGAGCAAGTGTCCTCTAGTCTACATATCTATGAAGATACAAAGTTGTTTTTTGACAGGGACATCAAACTAAAGTGGCAAGAGGTCAATGAAACATTTTCTGTCACTTTTGAGGAAGACCTCAAAGACTGTCAGGTGTATGTGAACATTCACAAGTCTGGCTTGTACTGGATTGCATGCAGATACCTCGTGTTCCCATGTGTAGACATGATACACTACATCATCTTTCACATTGATCCCGAGACAATGACCTTCAGCAGTGTTAGTGGGATGAAGCTTGTAACCTTCTGGGCATGAAATTATGATGAGATGTATCAGATATTAGAGCCCATGACTGTCATGAAGACTCCTTTCAGCTTACCCAGCAGCAACACTAACTCCAGAGACATTATGAAGAGCTGGGTAAAGGAGCCGACTCAATTCAGGTTGACACCCAACTAGATCTACAAGACAAAGATACTGCAGAAGGCGTATCAATACTTAGTCATATTTGCATGTCGACTCTGTGGACAAGAAAGCACAGAAACATTCCCGCAGAGTTGGGTGATCACACTGGACCAAATGGCTAGAGAAGGAAAACCATGTAACTGGTCGGGCATGTTGGCTCATCAGCTGACGGAACAGGTAACAAAGGCTCGACAGTCACTCAATGGTATGCATGTAGATATTTACATGTATTCCTACATCTTGGATGTATTCTATGCCCGACAGGTGTTCCTGGGCTTGGACTGGGCATAGTCACTGGTGGAGACTATTGTGAACACATATTTCAAGTTTTTGTCTAAATAGAGCTTCAAAGGAGTAATCACATATTTGTTTTATCATTTTTTTACCCCAGTTTACAAGATGATATTCGAACAAGACCCATCATGCATGTCGAAGGAAGCAATGGAGGCACTGATAGGCATTGTTGATTGGTATGCCTCGCCATCTGGCACCTTCATCCAAATGTTCAGTGCAGAGAAGTCTCCGCATGTTCTACTGAATTTTTCCTTGGACGTACTTGTCATGCAGGAAGTAGCATATCACGTCTCGGTAGGATTGATAGCTAGACTGCACCGGAAGAAGAATGCCACTTGGCCTACTCTTCCATTGTGGATTGGGTTATATGAGATCCGGAGTATCAAGCAAGTGGAAGTCAAAGAGAAACAGATGAAGAAGTACCCATTCGACCTTCAAAGTTACAATCCATATGACCTACATTGCATTGTGAAGGATCACTGCACGAGAGTTCATTTCAACTGGTATCCACGGGGCATTTCATCAGGCTGAGGAGGACCCATGGAGATATTTCTACAGTTTATCCAAACCCAATGAACAAGTCATATTCATTGTGGAGTGGTTAGTGAAGAAACAAGAAGCATCATCACGAAGAGCACCAATAGTAGCAGTGGCAGCAGAGGCAAGCATACCATTGCGTAACAAAGGTAAGAGGAAGATTGTCAATCTCATGGAGGAAGAGAAAAGCTTCAAGTTTTGAGCAGATCCACTTGTAGAGAAAGAAGCTATGGCTAGAGAGGCAAAGAGGCACCAACACAACAAGTGAATCGCGCGAAGGCAGAGGGATAAGAGGAGAATGGAAGAAGCAGAGAAAGAGTTGCATGAGGTGAGGGAGAAACTCTTAAAGGAACAAGAGTTGCGCAATCAGGAGAGGGAAGCATAGCAACAACATATACAGTAGGGGGCGCAACATTCGTAAACAGATGAAGAAGTGCTCGTACAAGTAGTTGCTTCATCAGAATAGCTGGCATCAGGAAAACAGGGTAAACCATCACAGGAGCTCGCTCATGAGATAGAACAAGCACTTCAATAGTTGGATGCAGACGTGGAGCAGCAGGAGTTGGAACAGGACACCGACCTCATGCCTCACCACAAAGAGGTCTACTCACTTCCTTCAATGCATCAAGATGATGAGCAAGTCTCGAGTGACCAAGGAGGCACTAAGATCCTTAGTGATCAGCCAAAAGGAGAGATGCACAACATCTCATTTGACGAATCTCAACATAGAGTCGTGCAGTCTCACAGAGTGTCAAATCCGGAGGATCATACATCTCCTACACAAGTTGAGGAACAAGTGATTGTGACTGATGTGTGAAAACATCGAGCAGCCTTGGCTGATGCAACCAAAGTGTACGCCGAAGATACTAGCTCAAGTGTTCGCTTTCTGATAGCTGAGAATGAGCGAATGGTGAAGGAACTATAGACAGGCAAGCAAGGAGGAGACTTGGTGACAATGTTCGCTCACGCTGAACCGAAGAAGGCAATACTAGATGAAATATTGTCCCTTGACATAGTTATGCGAGGATTCTACTCATAGTTTGATACCATCCATAAAGCAGTCATCCATCTCAACGGATGGAAACAACAATTTTCTAGAAGAGCACGTATGTTGATGAACTTGCATGCTACTTTTGACGACATGCAAACATGGACGATGAAATACAGGGGAGCTCCATTTCACTTGCCTAAGATGATGACGTCCAATGCGATCGAGCTGAAGGCATGTATCTGGAGTCAGATCCAGAACTATGAAGAGCTACCGCAGCTCATCACTAGCATATAGGCTTCCCATGCATGAGTATTCAAGAGTATGGATGTTGTGGTGCACACACATGCGATCCCATCTATTGGGACTCTCACCTAGGTGAATGTAAAGAAGGAGGTCAAACTAGAGGCTGACTAATACATTAACGAGTTGATGCACATTTCCACCAACCCAGACTTGCCCATCAGTGCAGACATCATGCACAAGTATGTTATTGGTCAGGCCACATTGAAGAAAATGATGCACATTCTTTTAGATGAGTTGGACAAAGGAGCTCGAGCAGTGTACCTAGATGCTATGGAGGGAAGAGTTAGGTTCCAGACAGATGTCACCATGGAGCAGACGGACACCATCAAGGACTATTGATATTGGCATAAATATGTTACTATTGATCAGCATGAGGATGTTAAGGTGTTGGACTTCCATGGTTGTCTAAGTCAGAGTGATGTTTAGCATGGCTTGCTCAAGCGATTTTGTTTCACATGGGTACATGTGCATTGTAATGTAAAGTCGTGTCAAGTGTAAGTCAAGTGTTAATAGTTGGATGTAACAGTCATAGAGTAGGTGAAGAGTCGTGAGGGTAGTTGAACTGTCACAAAGGGGAATGTCAATGGTCACCCCACCCTTTTCTATAAATAGTCCCTCATAACTCATTGTATAGGCTTTTGGCCAGCCAAGCTTTCGATAAGACTATCTTGGAGAGAGCTTGGATAGTATTGTAACACACCTTGGGTTCTCCACTCTGTAGAGCTAGTACATATCTTTGGAGGAGCAGGCAGATTTGGCTGTAATGTTCCACTATTGGGACTAGTGGTTGGACATGGATGTATTATATGAACAGAACTTACACCTCTTTATATAATAAGAGCCAGCATGTTTCATGCATATGTTGTATTATATTCTATTCTATCTGGTTTACTCTAAATGATATATGTATTGTTTGCTTATACATGCATGTATGGACATTCTGTATAAGTATGTATGTGTCTTTTTCAAATGTGTTGTTGGTTTAACCATCACTTTGGATTGCTCGCTAACTTTCTTTCCAGTTTGTGATTTGTCTTCGCTCGTGTGTTCCCTCCCCATCCAATTACTATTACAGGTTGTAAAGGGGCACACTCATCTCAACCCCCATGTGTTAGAACCTCTCATGCACCTTCCTTGACTCACTGTAGCTATCACACCCTTGTTATCAACAGAGTTATCATACTCGCTTCTATGCGAAATCATGGTCAATGCATTACCGTACGACCGACTGTTGGGACTCCTACACCAAATGATCTAAGATCTAATTGGCACTTCTTACCAGGGAGATCCCCTGAAATGTTGGTGGGTCCAGCATGGTCAATACTTCTAGTGATAGAAGGAGGGCGAGATGACAAGATGTGTCCTCTCATCTGGTTTTGAACCTTTGCATAGCTTTCATGGATTCTTGCACCATCCTCCCTCCGTGATGTTTTTCAAATCATGAAGATGTCACCATCCCGAGGGAGTTTTTTAGTCTCTTATCCACTTACACGTATGATGGTGAAGGGAAAGTGGCCTGGCCTGAGTATTTACATGACTTTCTTTCCATGCTTCATCATGAAGATGGGTGTTCTGATGAACAGGCCAGCTTGCTGCTTGCATACACACTTCACGAATCTCCACTTCGACGGTTGTGTAGCCTAATGGCTGACAGTATGCACTCACTTGAGCACTTCTTTGATATCAATGAATACACTTTCTATCATTTTGATGCAGACTATGTTGACCAAAAATTGCTACAACAACGGAAGGCTCTGCATGAATCGATCATGGATTTTTGGAAGCACTTTTGTGACTTGTAGTTTTAAGCTTTGAGGAGCCAGATGAAATTTTCCTATCTTTGGGACTGATTCAAGTATTTCCTTAAGAAATCTTCCAGTCCCAAGAAGAAGCTCGAAATGAAGCCTTGCTCAACATTCCTCACTAATGGAGCTGCGCAATCTCATGTGTATGGGGTCATTGGCTCAACTGACTATTTGCCATCCCCTCATTCAACAGCTCCACCACTACCTAGTGATGTTGAGGATCATGCTCACACACTTGTTCAACTTTCACATCTTCTCAACATCACTTCACTTAATTTTCACGCTTATTTGGTTGTGATTCCATCGAGTTCTCATATGCCTTATGTCCTGTGACCTCCATCTTCACACTCGACTGTTCCTCTAGATGATATTGTCTTGTGTTCTTCCATTCTGGACTCTTCACTTGTTCTGAATGAGGAACAATCCATTGATGGAGTTGGTGTTGCACTACCAACATGCCCTGTCATTCATGAAGAGTATGAGTGGGAGCTTGAACATCAAAAATTGGCGAATGATGACTCCCTTCCGTCCGTGCCCCCTCCGTTCTTTCCTAACATCTTTGGTGAACCTACCATCCATGATTTTTCATGTCTTTCTTCACCCACGGATGGACCCATTGTTGATCACTCACAAGACTCACCGGATGTTGGTCCATCATTCGACAACAGAGAGGATAAGTTATTCATTGAAAATCCACTTGATGTTTCATCTATCTTTTCTGGAAACACAGAGGATGAGTTTGTCCACTTTCATCTACCCCTCTATTTGATTCATTTGATCATGAGGATGTTGATGAAATCATTGATTTTTCTGATTGTGATCCATTTATTCCCATATTCGATCACGATCATGACTCTATCGCAGTTGATCTTTTGAAGCCACCAATCTATGATGATCTAACTGATGATGAAGTTGAAACACCCAAGACTGTCGAGGCACTTTAGCCTGAGCTGATGGTTATGTCAGGTCCTCGCTCTCTTGGGGTTAGTCTCACTTATGATCAGAAAATGTTCAAACACCCAAGGCTCCTCATCACTCATCTGTATGCATTGAAGATCCATTTCACACACAGATCACACTTCCTCCACTCGAACTGGACGATCCCATCCCTCATGCATTGGAGGAATCTTACATTGCAAGAACACATGCACGATGTAATTTACCTTTGTAACTTTTGTTTGCTTGCATGTCACAGTAAAGAGTGTTCTTATGCTTCAAAGCTACATGGAATGTAGCACAACACCATGATAAGTCCACAGACTACTCGTCATGCACTTGTATTCACTTATTTCTTGTGGGAACTTTGAAACACAAAGTGTGGTTGTCTTCATTGTTATATATTTCTTGCTTGCTGGTCCGCACAACTGGGTTTCTCGTAGACCAAGCCTTCACCAACATGGGTCAACCAATGCGCTGGTGGCTGCATCGGAAATATCACTTCATGTGATCAAGCCCATGCACCATTAGTGTAGGAGTAGGAGTAGTGTTTTCTTTCAGTTGTTTGCTTGCATGCTTGTTTGCTTACATGCTTTGTTTGTTTGTTTGTTTGCCTGCTTGTTTGCTTACTTTCTTTGCTTTCACTTTCGCTTATGCTCTTGCTTTGCTTTGTTGTTTGTTAGTTTCCTTGTTTCGTTCCTAGGTTAGTTTTGCATGAAACCATGTATGACTCTTGAAATGAGTTGGGTGAAGTACAAGAGGGCTTGTACAACTATCACAACTTGTTTATCTATCATCTTTCCTTTTTATGAAGAAATATGTATTCTTCGAAGTGAACCTTGGTGAAAACACAATGCTTGCATGCTAATTAGTGTCACCTACTCTAGTCAGTTAATTTTGGGTTAACCCTTATCAGCTCAGTCAAGTAGAGTAAGGTGAGGGGGGGAAACCTTAACAGGCACGTCAGAGGTATAATAAACTACTTCTCTGCTGGCACAACCTCTTCTTCTCTGAATAAGTTTGGATCCCTCTTCTGCTTCTTAACTGAATAAGTGTTTGCATAGTTGAAAAAATGAAAAATGAAAAAAATGAAAAGTCAAAAAATTCAAAATGAAAAATGAATAAGGTGAAAGAAGGGAAAGGCTTCCTGCACAGGGAGGTGATGCAATTAACTCCTTCGGGGTACTCACCAGGATCGCTTACAGTGGATCCATGCTTGTGTTCCAATGTGACTCCGTCGAGGTATTGTCGAGGCCTACTGGCTGCAGAGCAACACCATAGATGAAACTAAGACTCTGATGACTATACTGCTTGTGCACCAATATACCCCTCAACCCTAATCAAAACAACTATGTTGCCTTGGCTTGGAATGTGTGTCAATTGACCAAGATCTTGGCAGATGCTACATCTTACAATGAAGCTAGTGTGAAACCAAGATGATCTAAGAACTGGACAATACTTCCAGATGTGTTCGACTTTATTTTCTCGAACAAGGTCCATTCATAGAGTTGGAGTTCTACCAGTGTGTTTCCAAGTGTTGTAGCAGCTACAAGCAGCCTCAAAAAATTTTCCTTGGCTTCATTTTGGAGCCTCGCTACCAACCTTTCACAACACCTTGTCTTGCTTCATCAAGTACACAAGCTTCAGTGTTTTTCTTGCACAAAGGCAGCCTCTCGAACACAACTTGATGCATTCCCCTCAATGGTTGATCACCCAAACTTGGTCCAACTGCAGGCTGAGAATTTCCCCCAAGAAATTGTGCATTTCTGGAGGGAAACTAGCCTTCCCTCCAGAAATTGCGCAATTTTGTCTAGAAGCCTGCTGGGCTCCAGAATTGTGCAATTCTACCAGTCAATGCTCATAGTGAAAATTGCGAATTTTCCCCAACAGGGCTACTCAGCCCAGAATTTGCACAAATTTGGGTAGCAGTCAGTTGCTCTGCCCAAAAATTGCGCAAATCTCCTGGGCAGCCATCCCAGCTCCCAGCCAGAAATGTACATTTCTTTCAAGAAGTTGAGAAGCTTCATGCATGAGCAGTTCGGTTCACCAGTTCCACCCAGGACCAAGGAAACTTGACTTGCATGCATGGCTTGCTTTTTCCTAGAATATAAAAAGGAAACATGCAAATGTCATTCGATGATTCAGGGAGCTATTTTTAGTAGCTGGAGGTTACATGCAAAGTTGTTTTAGAAACTTTCCTCCAAGTGTTGCTCTTTCATAGATTTGTGGCATGCGGGTCTTGAGCTCAAAAATTATTTATTCAACGCATCAAAGCTCATTCTTTCACATCGATCTTGGAGCTCTGACATCCCACAGAACATCAAGGACTCTTCGACACATCTAGCTTAGCTATTCACGGGTAAGTGGCCTCAACTTGTCTTTTTCAGCATTTTGTGTCACATTTTGTGTATTCGCTTGTGTGAGTGTTGTTTGGTTGATTTCTTTGAACTCTTGTTGTCGTTTACATGTATACTAGCCTTTCCTAGCATTGTTTCAGTTTTCATTGCTATCTCACTGTTGTCGCATGCATGAAACTATTTTGCACGAACGGTCGTCAATTCAGTGACTCGCTTCACCCACATGCATGTTGATTTGTTTCCTGAATCTTTTAATCATTGTTTTCAGGCACTGTTAATCACTTCCTCTTTCACTTAGTGTCGCCATATATTCACTGTCATATTTTATTTCAGTTGCTCGTCGGTGAGTCGGGCCAACCTTGGTCTGGACTCTGCCTTCACTGAGACAACATTGCGCAATTTGGGGAAGGAAGGCTATGTCTTCCTCTCCAAAAATTTGCATTTTATGCCCAGCACTATCCTCCAGGACCGTTGTGCACATTTTTGAGGGACAGTGACTGCTTGCCTAGAAAATTGCACAATGCGGTCCCTGAGCCTGCAGTCACTCCCAGCTGGAATTGCGTAATGTGCAATACCAATATCCAGTAGCCAGTCTGGATTGCACAAATCCAGAAGCCAGTCTTGCCTCACAGACAACCCAAACTACATTTTGTGTATTTCTAGCAGCCAGTCACCTAGCCTCCTAGAAGAAATTGCGCAATCTTGCCCATCAGTTTCCGAGGTATGTGCTATGTCATTCCCTAAATTTGCTTTGGCTTTTGCTGATAGATTCCTTGCCATGCATGTTGCCTTTATCCATATATTTTAGATGTTCATCTGTCTCTTAGCAGTACTATATCAATGGCTCCCAAGAGAGCAGGATCATAGGACATTGACGGAAATGCAGCTGGAGCAACAGTTGAGCAAGTTTCCCCTAGTCTATCGATCTATGAAGATACAAAGTTGTTTCCATACAGGGACATCAAACTGAAGTGGCAAGAATTCAATGAAACATTTGTAGGCACTTTTGAGGAAGACCTCGAAGACCATCAGGTGTACGTGAACATTCACAAGTCCGGCTTGTACTGGATTGCATGCAGATACATTGTGTTCCCGTGCGCAGACATGATACATTGGATCGTCTGTCACACTGATCCCAAGATGATGAACTTGAGAATTGTCAGTGGGATGAAGCTTGAAACCTTCTGGGAATGAGATTATGGTGAGATGTATCAGATGTCAGAGCCCGTCACTGTCATGAAGACTCCTTTCAGCTTACTCAACAACAATACTAACTCTAGAGACATTCTAAAGAACTGGGTAAAGGAGTTGGATTGATTCAAGTTGACACCCAAAAAGATCTATAAGATGAAGATACTGTAGAAGGCATATCAATAATTGGTCATATTTTCATGTCGATTGTGTGGCCAAGAAAGTAAAGAAACCTTCCCACAAATTTTGGTGATCGCACTCGACCAACTGGATAGGGAAGGAAAACCATGTAACTAGTCTGACATGTTGTCTCCTCAGTTGAAGGAATAGGTAACGAAGGCTCGAAAATCACCTGGAGGTATGCATGTAGACATTTACATGTCCGCCTACATCTTGGATGCAGTCTATGCCCGACAGGAGTTCCCGAGCTTGGAGTGGGCATGGTCACTAGGGGAGAGTGTTGTGAACACATATTTCAAGTTGTTGTCCAAATGAAGCTTTCGAGGAGTAATCAAATGGTTTTCCGATCATTTAGTTACCCCAGTTTGCAAGATGATATTTGAACAAGATCCACCCTGCATGCCGAAGGAAGCAATGGAGGCACTGCTAGGAATTGCTGATTAGTATGCCTTATCATTTGACACCTTCATCTGAATGTTCAGTGAGGAGAAGCCTCCACATTTTCCTTGGATGTACTTGTCATGCAAGAAGTAGCATATCACATCTGAGCAGGATTGGCATCTAGACTGCATCGGAAGAAGAAGGCACCATGGCCCACTCTTATGTTGCAAATTGGGTTATATGAGATCCGAAGTACCAATCAAGCGGATGTCAAAGAAGAATAGATGAATAAGTACCCATTCGACCTCCGAAGCTACAATCCATATGACCCACATTGGATTATGAAGGATCATTCCATGAGAGTTCAGTTCAAATGGATCCACAGGGCATTTCATTAGGTCGAGGAGGACCGATGGAGATATTGCTACAGTTTCTCCTTTCCAAATGAATAGGTCGGCTTCATTGTGGAGTGGTTAGCGAAGCAACATGAAGTGGCATCACAAAGAGCACCAATAGCAGCAGTAGCAATAGTGGCAGCAAAGGCAAGCATACCATTGTGTGACAAAGGTAAGAGGAAGATTGTCGATCACATGGATGAAGAGAAAAGATACAAGTTTCGAGCAGATCCACTTGTAGAGCAAGAAGCTATGGCTATAGAGGAAAATAGGCACCAACGTGACAAGCAAATCACACGAAGGCAGAGGGATAAGAGGAGAATGGAAGAAGCAGAGAGGGAGTTGCATCAGCTAAGGGAGAAACTCCGAAAGGAACAAGAGATACGCAATCAGGAGAGGGAAGCGCAGTAGCAACAGATATCACAGGGGGTGCAACATGTGAAAATAGATGAAGAAGTGCCCATACAAGTAGTTGATTCATAGGAATAGATGGCATTAGGCAAAGATGGTGAACCATCGTAGGAGCTCGATTATGAGATAGAGCAAGAACTTGAACAGTTGGATGCAGACATGGAGCAGAAGGGGTTGGAACAGGACACTGACCTCATGACTCACCACAAAGAGGTCAACTCACTTGCTTCAATGCATTTAGACGATGAGCAAGTCTCGAGTTACCAAAGAGGCACTGAGCTCCTTGGTGAGCAGTCGGAGGGAGAGATGCAAAACATCTCATTGAATGAATCTCAACATAGAGTTGTGCAGTCTCGCAGAGTGTCAACTCCAGAGGATCATGCATCTCTTGTGCAAGTCGAGGAACGAGTGATCGTGACTGATTTGTGAAAATATCCAGTATCCTTGGCTGACGCGACCAGAGTGTATGCCAAAGACACTAGCTCAAGTGTTCGCTTTGTGATAGCTGAGAATGAGCAAATGGCGAAGGAACTATAGATGGCTAAGCAAGGAGGAGACTTGGTGATAATGTCTGCCAGAGATGAACTAAAGAAGGCAATACTAGATGAAGTATTGCCCCTTGACATAGTTATGTGAGCATTGTACTCCAAGTTTGGTATTGTGCATAAGGCAGTCGTCCATCTCAACGGATGGCAACATCGATGTGCTAGAAGAGCACGTATCTTGATGAACTTGCATGTTGTTGTTGATGACATGAAAACATGGATGATGAAGTACAAGGGAGCCCCACTTCACATGCCTAAGATGATGAGGGCCAATACGGTCAAGCTGAAGGCACATATCCGGAGTCAGATTGGAACTATGAATAGCTACCACATCTCATCACTAGCATACAGGCTTCCCATGCACGAGTATTCAAGAGTATGGATGTTGTGGTGTGCACACATGCAATCCCATCTATCGGGACTCTCACCCAGGTGAAGACAAAGAAGAAGGTCCTACTATATCTTGACTCGTACTTTGATGATTTGATGTGCATTGCCACCAGCCCAGACTTGCCCATCAGCGCAGACATCATGCACAAGTATGTTGTTGGTCCGGCCACATTGAAGACATTGATGTGCATGCTTTTAGATGAGTTAGACAGAGGAGCTTGAGCAGTGTACCCGGATGCTATGGAGGCAAGTGTCAAGTTCTAGAAAGATGTCACCGTGGAGCACACGAACACCATCAAGGACTACCGATCTTGGCATCAATATGTTACTATTGATCAGCATGAGGATGTTGAGGAGTTGGACTTCCATGGTTGTCTAAGTCAGAGTGATGTCTAGCATGGCTTGCTCAAGCCATTTTGTTTCACATGGGTACATGTGCATTGTAATATAAAGTCATGTCAAGTGTAATTCAAGTGTCAATAGTTCGATGTAACAGTCATAGAGTAGGTGAAGAGTCATGAGGGTAGTTGAACTGTCACAAAGGGGAATATTAAGGGTCACCCCACCTTTGCTATAAATAGTCCCTCATAGCTCATTATATAGGCTTTTGGTCAACCAAGCTTTCGATAAGACTATCTTGGATAGAGCTTGGATAGTATTGTAACGTGCCTTGGCTTATCCACTGCGCAGAGCTAGTACATCTTTTTAGAGGAGCAGGCAGATGTGGTTGTAACGTTCCACTATTGGGACTAGTGGTTGGACATGGATGTATTGTTTGACTGGAACTTACACTTCTTTATATAGTAAGATCCAGCACATTTCATGCATATGTTGTATTTTATTCTATGATATCTGGTTTACTCTAAATGATATATGTATTGTTTGCTTACGCATGCATGTATGGACTATTATGTATAATTATGTATGTATCTTTCCGAAATGTGTTTTTGGTTTAACCATCACTTTGGATTGCTTGCTAACTTTCCTTCTAGCTTGTGATGTATCTTCGCTCGTGTGTTCCCTTACCATCCGAGTACTATTACAGGCTGCAAAGGGGCGCACTCATCTAAACCCCCATGTGTTAGAACCTCTCATGCACCTTCCTTGACTCACTACAACTGTCACACCCTTGCTACCAACAGAGTTATCTTACTTGCCTTTGTGAGAAATCATGGTTAAGGCATTACCTTACGACCCATTGTTGGGACTCCTACATCAAACAGTCTGAGGTCTAACTGGGATTTCTTACCGGGGAGATCCCCTGACATGTTGGCAGGTCCAACACCATCAATAGTTCGCTATTGCTCTCTTCTGTACGATCCTTACCCAAAGCTTCCCTTCCCTAACATCTTGGTCGACGACATCAATAGATCTAGATCCTCCTACTCAAATTGGTCAGTATCGAGGTTAATATAAAAAATGGAATAATATTTCTCGCCACAATTTCTTTCTTTTACTTGAACATTAATGTTTTTTTTATAAGCTCGTGATTTTGAATAATTTGACAATGGCAATCAATTTGTTCCCTTTGGAAGCATTAACAAATTCCACATGAGACTTGCCCATCGATGTTAATGAAATATTTATTGTAATGGATTTATTTGTTTGATGCTTACTAATGGGTTGTGTATAAAAAAAATCAAAATCAAAATCAAAAACAATTAAAAACAAATAAAAAAAACCTAAAACAAAAAACAAATAACAAATAAAATAAAATAAAAATTTGCAAACGGACATTTCATAACTCTTGAAAACTATTTATGCTAACTTGTTTCTTGGAGTCTCTTCAAAGGAACTTGCGTGCAAAGGCAATAGGTAAAATAAATAATTTTTTCTATCATTCATACTCATTCCTGCATTTTATTTCTTTCAAAATCTCTCACGGTTTTCATGCAAGATTTGTACTAAGCTTTTATCAACCCGGTAGTTCATAACAAACTTGGAAGCGACAGTGCTATATGCACAAGTACTAGCTCTTACTGCAGGCTGTCACTTGATCAGCTGGCACAAGTTCGCTAGGAGCTTAAGCCAACTTCTATGAGTTCTTAGAAGAAGATTTTAACTGTGATGGATGAAAGCTAACTCAAAAGGGGCTAGTCTACTTGCAGAAAGAAGATGAAAGCTGAAAGGAAATGCAAACCCTAGCAAACCCTAGTTTTACCGACTAACCCTACTTGTGCAAGAAAAGAGATGAAAGCTACTGAAATGGATGCCATTGATTCTTGAAAAGGTAAAATGCATTTTTTTAAGCTACTTCTGAAGGAAAATATGGAAAAATCATCTTTTTGTATTTTTGAGTAATTTTATGCAAAATTATTATGCATGTGTTTTAACTATTTTTTACTGTGCAGAGGTTTATTGGCGAAAGGAAATGGAGTGGGTGTTTGCAGGAGGTTGGGAAGGTGAGAAGAGGACCTAAGGGGTCCCTAGCATCCTTCTGGATATTTCCACCGTGCTCAAATCTCGAAAAATCGCTCGCGTGAACTTTTACAGGAGATTGTAGGGGATCTACAGGAAATTCTACAGGAAGTTCTACAGGAACAGACCAAAAGTGGTTTTTAGAGGGTTGATGGTGGAAAAGTGGTGGGAAAGTGGGAATTAAGGATGGATAAGGATGTTAAGGGGTTTAGAATCTGGTAGATGAAGCTCAGGAGTGATGAAGATGGTTGGATCTATTCAAGGATGAAGAAAGAAATGTTGCACAAAAATGTAGAAATTAGGGCGAGTTGGGAAAGTGTGGCGAATGAGGGAAAGAAATCTTGAGTGAAGGACTGGAGCAGGTTGTATGATGGAGGAAGGATAGGCTGGAGTGTCTTATAGGTTTTCTGCACACTACTTTCCAAAACTGATCCAAGCAAAGACTAAAAAAACAGAGATTTATCTATTTTGACCTAATCTGACCTAAAAACCAGAAACATGATGAATAGAAGTTTATAAACAGGAAATCATGCAAGAAAGTTATGGAAACTAAGAATTAATAGATACAACCATTAAAACACAATTGATATCAACTTTTCCAACTTAAAATCTAACACTAGCAATTGCATTGGAAGGCAAAAACAGTGTTTTTGTGGCAGCAAGTGTGCCTTGGTCTCAATTCATGGTCCCAAGGAGGGAGAAATGAGATCAAGGACTGTTTGATAGCCTTTTTGTGGATCTTTTCTGTTACCAAACTATCAAATCAACCTGAAGCAAGAACAACTATCTTAATCATAAAAAACAACCTAAGTAACAAAGCAAGATTTAACCTATATAACAGAAATTATTCTATGAATGCAGTAAAAACACATAAAAGTACACAAAGGAGGTACTGGGCACTTGGGTTGGGCCCAACCCTAAGAGCTACAGCCTCCTAAGAAAGCTCAGAGCTGGTTCAAAGCTGGATTCATCTTCATTGATAAAAAAAAATAGTTACATCACAAAAACTGTCTGCAAGAAGAACTCGAAAATGTGTTGATTACAAGGTTGCACTAAAGTGCGAAAATAGACTATCAAATGGCTAAAATCTAACTAAAATCTAACTAAAAAAACTGAGGCCCTAAGCCTTCTTATTTATACAAATGGAGACTCCCAATAGTCCTCCTAAAATTAAGGAACTCAGCTTCCTAGAACTGAAGATAACAACAGTCCTACTTGACTTGCTCGACTGCCCCTTGGAATCATCAATGTGGGCCTTTGTAATCTGAGTCTCTGATGGAGAAATCGAGGTATGGGCTCATAAATGAAGGGGACACCCTCCTACAAATCCTCTCCCTTGTTCTTCCATGAATTTGGCTGCCAAATGCTCATTAAACCTTTGATTTTGTCTCAAAATTGACCAAAAATCTGCATAAAGCACACATTAGACTTTTTGGCATAATGACTAACCCAATTCACTCTATTAGCATAAATATAATAAAAAACATGCAATAAACTAATGAGAATGGTGGATTAAGTCGAATTAAGAGGTAAAATGAGCCCATATAATTACCCATTTCTGGGGCTCATCAGAGACTAGAGTCCTTATTAGTACCTTGATGCTTGTATGCCTTAATGACAAGTTCTCTCACGGACAATCATGGGAATACATCAATGTCCATTGATCGTTGGATCTTGCAAGTGTCTCAAAATTAGCTCATCTATTCGCACTTCGCAAGATGTATTTAGGCACCTTGGCACTCATTGACATTAATGGTGACTTTTCCTCACATTGGTTAACGACATTCATTAATGGTTGGTAATCTAATGACTTCTCTTCATTCTCGACATTATACCATCGGGTTTTGTAGTAGGTGAAGACTATATACTTTTCATGACTCCTTCAACAGTTGCAACTATATGTTTCCAACCATATGAGAGTACCACAGTTCCACTTTCAGACTTCATATTTTGATCCGTGATCCAACAAGAACAGCATCCACATTTTCCATGATCCAACAACATAATCAGCCACATTGCTATTGCATAGTTCATCAAATTTATGGGTAAGTGGAGGTATGTTACTTTCTAATCATTAATAATATGATTCCTTAATTGATACAAATGAATGAATTTGGAAAATTCCCTCACCATGTTCCATTTCCTTTCTTTCATAAATATAACACATATTTAGTTTAGGGGGGGCAGGGGGTGGGGGGTGGGGATCTATATTCATTACCATCTCATATTTCCATCTTCTTTACCATTGACCAACATGTCTCTTCCAATTGAACTTTGTTTCACTTGAGTAAAAAAAACATTGATATAGATTTTGGCATGATTCACAAATATGAATAAAAGGGCTTTCCTATGTACATTAATAGCTTATAATTTCCAGTGCAAGTATGCTTAAAATATTATTGCAGCAAACAAAGTAAACTAAATGAATGTTGGTAACTCAAGAACCAACATTTGTCATATTCATGGTTGACACACAAGAACCAACCATAGGAACTATCAGCTGTTACTCATGTACTTCACATCATGAAATGATTTATTGTTAAAAAAAACACATAAAGCCAAAGTTAAGAAGCCAAAAGTTTACAAGGAAATTCATGCATGGTTGCATGAGGACATGCAACAGGTTTAGTTGGGGGGAATGTTGAGTCTTCGAATTTTCATATTTTCATCCTCTTTTCCTTCCGATATTCCTCACATTTATCCATATTATATTTCTCCATTCACTATTTATCATAGCATTCTCAAGTTAAATATGGGTCTCCCTTATTATTTTCCAGTTTATTTATTTTCATGCATTTTAAGAGAATTTGTGATTAATTATTAGAAAATTAATATATTTTCATATATATATATATATATATATATATATATATATATATATATATATATATATATATATATATATATATATATATCAAAAGTTGTGTGAGCTTTGTAATGTGTAGGAATATTTCAATAAAGGATTATTCAAAGAGATTTGAGGAGATAATCATTCAAGCTCATTTCAAGGAGAAAATATTTCAATAAAGGATTATTCAAAGAGATTTGAGGAGATAATCATTCAAGCCCATTTCAAGGAGAAGATCATGAGGATATGGATATCTCATCCAAGATTTGTGTGAGGATTTGAAGGGATCATATTTTGTAATTATGGAAATTGGTTGAGAGAAAAGTGGAGTTGTATTTATGAGTTGCTTATCTCCTTTTCAAAGCAACTCATTTATAAATGTGAGTGCTCTCTCTCTATTTGAGTAGGTTATGGTTGTAGAGGATTGTAAGTCATTGTGATGTAATAGATTAAGATTTCTTTATTGTTAATGTGAGCTCACATGGGTTTGGTTTTGCTATTTGTTATTTGTCCTTTGTTGCTTTTCACATGTTTTTCTTTTATGCAATTTCATATTTCTAGATTAATTTAACTTATGCAATTCAATTTCAGTCGTGTCATTAAATTCAGTTGTGTGTTTAATTTTAGTCTTGCGCTTCAATTTCAAGCATTAGATTAGGTTAAATTGGCTTCAATTCTACATATATTGTGCATGTGCCTCATAAGTATACGAAATCCTCAGGGTAACAATTAATAATTGGGAAATTATTAAATGACAATATTTTTGACCAACAATAAACCCTAAGATAAATATTATAAACACTAAAATAAACATCGTTGATAATGGTTGACCATGGTTGATTTTCATATTGAGACAATCCTTATCAGAATGTGACAATTGACCATGGTTGACCATGCTTAACCATCATTGATTTTCATATCAGCAAAATATTTGTGACAATGCAACATTCGACCATCGTTGACCATGATTGACCATGGATGGCCATGTTTGATTTTATAAAACATGTTTGACCATGGTAGATCAAGGTTGACCATGACTAACCATGGTTGATGATGATTATCATATGGAGACAATATTTGTCAATGCGACATAAATTATGAACCCAAGGTATATAAACCCTAATATATTATAAAGCCGAAAATAAGCATGGTTGAGCATGGTTGAGCGTGGTTGATTTCCATATTGAGATATTCTTTGTCACAATGTGACAATGGACCACAGTTGACCATGACTTATTTTCATATCGAGACAACCTGTCGCAATGCGATGTTACACTATGGTTGACCATGGTTGAGTTTCATATTGAGACAATCAGTTTTACAATGTGACATTCGACCATGGTTGTTCATCATGAGCTATGATTGACTATGGCTTACCATGATTGATATTATAAACTCAAGGCATTGATATTATAAACCCAAGGGAATAATAAACCAAAGGGTTTAATAGTAAACCCAAAAGGATTATGAACCCAAGGGAATAATATTAAACCCAAGGGACAAATATTATAAACCCAAAGTATATAAACCTTAAGATAAATATTATAAACAATAAAATAAACATCTTTGACCATGGTTGATTTTCATATTGAGACAATCCTTGTCACAATGCGACATTGGACCGTGGTTGACCATGCTTAACCATGGCCAATTTTCATATCAACACAATCTTTGTGACAATGGGGCCTTCGACCATAGTTGACCATGATTGACCATGGGTGACCATGGTTCACCAAGATTTATCATGATTTACCATGGTTGACAATGATTATCATATTGAGACAATCTTTGTCATAATTCGACATAAATTATAAACTGAAAGTATAAAAACTCTAAGATAAATATTATAAATCCTAAAAGAAACATGGTTGACCATGGTTTATCATGATTTACCATGGTTGACAATGAGTATCATATTGAGACAATCTTTGTCATAATGCGACATAAATTATAAACCGAAAGCATATAAACTCTAAGATAAATATTATAAAACCTGAAAGAAACATGGTTGACCATGGTTCATTTCCATATTGAGATAATCCTTGTCACAATGCAACAGTAACCCATGCTTGACCATGATTGATTTTCATATCGAGACAATATATCGCAATGGAACATTGGACTATGGTTGACCATGTGTGGCTATGATTAACCATGGTTGACCATGATTAATATTATAGACCACAGGGAATAATAAACCCAAGGGATTGATATTATAAACCTAAGGGAGTAATAAACCTAAGGGAATATTAAAACCCCAAGGGAATATATTAAAACCAGGGGATTAATATTATAAACTGAAAGTATATAAACCCTAAGATAAATATTATAAAGACTAAGATAAACATGGTTGACAATGGTTGACCATGGTTGATTTTCATAACAATTTTTTTTTTGTGACAATGTCATGTTCAACCATGGTTGACCATGGTTGACGATGATTATCATATGAGACAATCTTTGTCATAATGTGATGTTGGAGCATGGTTGAGAAAAATATTTATTTTCATCTAGATACAATCTTTGTCACAATATGACTTTGGACTATGGTTGACCATGATTGATTTTATAAAACATGATTAGGCATGGTTGAGCATGGTTGAATAATATTAAACCCATGGGACTAATATTATAAATCCAAGGTATCTAAACCCTAAGTGAAATATTATAAACACTAAAATAAACATGGTTCACTATGGTTGATCATGGTTGATTTTCATATTGAGACAATCATTTTCACAATGTGACATTAGACTATGGTTGACCATATCTGACCATGGTTAAGGCAATTATTGATTATAAACACTAAAATAACCATGGTTGACCATGGTTGACTGTGCTTGATTTTCATATTGAGGCAATGCTTATTAGAATGTGACATTGGACCATGATTTACATTGCTTGACAATGATAGATTTTCAAATTGACAAAATCTTTGTCATAATGTGACATTGGACCATGGTTGATTCTCATATTGAGACAATGTTTGCAACAATGCAACGTTGGACCATGGTTCAACATGATCTATATTATAAACCAAAGAAAACAATAAACCCTAGGGATTAATATTAAAATATTAAGGTATATAAACCCTAAGATAAATATTATAAACCTTAAAATAAAATAAACATGGTTGACCATGGCTGACAATGATTGATATTATATATCCAAGGGAGTAAAATAACTAGGGATAAATACTAAAAAATCAAGGGACAAATATTATAAACCAAAGGTATATAAAGCCTAAGATAAATATTGTAAACACTAAAATAAACATCGTTGACAATGGTTGACCATGGTTGATTTTCATATTGAGACAATCCTTGTCACAATGCGACATTCAACCATGGTTGACCATGATTAACCATCGTTGATTTTCATATCAACACAATATTTGTGACAATGTGACATTCGACCATGGATGACCATGATTGATATTATAAACCCAATAGAATAATAAACCCAAGGAATTGATCTTATAAACCCAACCGAATAATAAACCCAAGGGATTAATATTAAAACCCCAAGCAATTATGTAATAAAGGGAATAATATTAAACCTAAGTGAAAAATATTATAAACCCAAGGTATAGAAAGCCTAAGATAAATATTATAAACACTAAAATAAACATCGTTCACAATGGTTGACCATGTTTGATTTGATATTGAGATATTCCTTGTCAAAATGCGACGTTGGACCATGGTTGACCATGACTAACCATTTTTTATTTTCATATCAACACAACCTTTGTGATAGTATGGCATTCGGCCAAGGTTGACCATGATTGACCATCGATGGCTGTTTTTATTTTATAAAACATGGTTGACCATGGTTGATCAAGGTTGACCATGATTGACCATGGTTGACCATGGTTGACAATGATTATCATATTGAGACAATCTTTATAAATGCGACGTAAATTATAAACCCAAGGTATATAAACAATAAGATAAATATTACAAACCCTAAAATAAACATGGTTGAGCATGATTGAGCATGGTTTATCTCCATATTGAGGCAATCTTTCTCACAATGTGATGCTGGACCATGGTTGACCTTGATTGATTTTCATATCGAGACAATCTGTCACAATGTGACATTGCACTATTGTTGACCATGATTTACTTTCATATTGAGACAATCATTGTCACAATATGACATTCAACCATGGTTGGCTATGATTGACCATGGTTTCCTGTGATTGATATTATAAACCTAAGGGAATAATAAACTCAATGCATTGATATTATAAACCGAAGGGAATAATAAACCCAAGGGATTAATATTAAATGTGGTTGATATACATTGGTAAATGCGGTTGATAAACACATGCTTATAATTATAATTATTACTATTATTATTATTACCACCAGTAATAATATATATATATATATATATATATATATATATATATATATTACCAAATATATCTATATATATATATATATATATATATATACTACCAAATATATATATATATATATATTTGGTAGGTAAGCACCCACAGGGGATTTGAACCAGTGACCTATCGCAAGGAGTGCCTTAATAGTGCACCCATTCACTGTCAATCCAAAGCCCCGTGGGCTATAATAATTAATAATTAATAGCATTATTAATAAATAGATATTAATGATAATTCATTCGTTCATTTATATTTCATTTATTATTAATTAATTTATTAAATAATTAAATAATTCATTATAATAATTAATTAATTCATAATTAATTAATAAATAATAATAATAACTATTTATTATTATTATTATTATTATTATTTATTAATATAAATATTGTTAATTAAATAAATATTTATAAATATAAATATTGTTAATTAAATTTAATATAATAATTAATTAATAAATATTCATAATAATTAATTCATTCACTATTTGAATGATCATGTTTGATTTTACAAAACATGGTTGACCCTGGTTGACCAAATTTGACCACGATTGAGCATGGTTGACGATGATTATCATATTGAGACAATCTTTGTTATAATACAATGTTAGACTATGGTTAAGACAATCATTGATATTCATATTGTGACAATCTTTGTCACAATGTGATGTTGGACCATGGTTGACCATGATTAACCTTAGTTGACCACGATTAATTTTATAGAACATGGTTGAACAATACTAAACCCAAGGGACTAATATTATAAACCCAAGGTATATAAACCCTAAGATAAATATTATAAACACTAAAAGAAGCATGGTTGACCATGGTTGATTTTCATATTAAGACAATCCTTGTCACAATATAACATTGGACCATGGTTGACCATGCCAGACCATGATTGATTTTCAAATCGACAAAATATTTGTCACAATGCGACATTGAAGCATGGTTGACCACAGTTGATTCTCATATTGAGACAATATTTGTCACAATGTTACGTTGGACCATGGTTGACCATGATTTAATTTATAAAACATAGTTGGCCATGGACGATAATATAAACCCAAAATATTAATCAACCCGAGACATTAATAATTTATACTAAAAATCCAAGGGATTATAAACCTAAGGGAATAATATTAAACCCTAGGAATATGAACCCTTAGATTAATAAACCCAAGGGATAAAAATTATAAACCCAAGGTATATAAACACTAAGATAAATATTATAAACCCTAAAATAAACATGGTTGATGCTCGTTGACCATGGTTGATTTCCATATTGAGACAATATTTTTCACAATGCAGTGGTGGACCATGGTTGACTATGATTGACCATGGTTGACCATGATTGATATTATAAACCCGAGGGATTGATATTATAAACCCAATGGAATAATATTAAATCCAATTAACTAATATTATAAACCCAAGGTATATAAACCCTAAGATAAATATTATAAACACTAAAATAAACATGGTTGAGCATGGTATATTTTTATATTGAGACAATCCTTATCACAATGTGACGTTGGACCATGGTTGGTCATGGTTAACTGTGGTTGATTTTCATATCAAAGCAATATTTGTCACAATACGAAGTTGAACCATGGTTGCCCATAATTGACCATAATTAGGCCATTAGGCCATCCTTTTGGATCAGTCGACATTGGGTTTTCGTCTACCTTTTCGATTTTAGCTCAACATCTGTGAACCATATAACCTTGACATTTGTCAAATTCCTGTTACGTGTCGGGCTTGCCATGGTCAATTCTTGGAAGTCACCACTGGCAACGCTTGCGTAAGTCGATCCATGTTCCTGGAAGTCTGCAAATTTTTAATGCTTGAGATACCAGATGGAGCAAGTTGATGTGCAGCATATTTGACTACATTCACTTCTTCTGCGAAAGGTGTTGTAACAAACCCAACGCCATCAACTAAGAGCCATAAGACAGAGGCCTTCGAATGTTGTGGAGATGATTTAAAATATTGTTGTTCTTACCACTGTATAGTAATCATTATTAAATAAAAAAAATATACATGCATTTTATATCATGTTTAAATAAATAGTGAAGTTCTTCCTAACTTACAATGCCACTATATAATCTTTATTAAAAAAAATTGGATATAAATGCATTTTATATCAAGTTTAAATAAATAGTCAAGTTTTGCCTTACATCGAGGCCCAAATAAATAGTCAAGTTTTACCTATTAATTATTTTGAGGGTTCCAAATATCCATTGAGAGTTCTAAATATCCACGTGGTAATAAGGATTAAAATTTATAATAAAAAGTTTTTAATGATGAGTTTGTTAATATTTTCAAACCAATTATATTTTTCAAATTAAATTAGGCTTAAAAAATATAATAATTTTTTTAATGGTGAATGTGTTAATATTTTTGAACAAATTATATTTTTAAAGTAAATCAAATTTTAATGAGTGTATTATTTATTTGAAATTAAAAAATAATAATAATTGATTATAGTTTTAAAATGTTTTTTAAAACAAGTGGAGTTATATAAATTAAAGATTTAGTTTAATTTATGAATAAAATAGTCTTTTTCAAAAGGATCGGAGATATCATTTTAAGCAAGATTGTGCCTTTTTAATGTTTAAAATGCATTTTTCAATACATAAATTTGTTTATATAATTTTTTTATAGATTAAAAAATTATTTGTTTAAATTTTTATAATATAAAATACTTTAAAAAATTGAGTTTTTTTTGTTTGGTTTTGGTGAGTGACCAACATATTTTGCTTGTGTTAATAAAAATCTAAAGGTTATACATTGAAATCATTATTTTGTAATGATACTATAAATAGGTTTTAAATTTTTCACACATATTTTAATATTATATTTTTTTTTAATATTTAATATATGTGTGTATTTTAATATTAATTTTTTTATTTATATTTTTATTTTTTTATTAAATATTATTTTATAAAAATAAAAAAAATATGTTCTTCGCACTATTTTTTAAATAGATCTGTTTAATTAATTTTTTTTACTTGATTAAAGAATTATTAATAATATTAATAATTTTTAGCAATATTCATGTGTCCATTAATATTAAAATCCTTAGCAATATTCATTTTGCAATTAATTAACAAAAAAAGTTTACTAGAACAAGTTGGCCTAACAATATTCATCTAATGTATAAAGTTGTCAATCTTGAACATATAATTAATTTAATAACCATTTTCCATCAAGGTTTCTTTAAATTCATTGACACAACATGTCAAATGCTCTCCACAAATTTCTGTTGGTCTAATAATTTTGTATTTAATTTGCGTGATTTGCGTGACATGAAGTTTATGCTCGATCGTGAAAAAAATTATTTAGGTAATTTATGTTGTTTTAATAATTTTTATTTAATTTCCATGACATTATGTTATGTGTTTTTTGAAAACGCTATGGTCTGATAATTTTATATTTAATCTTTAAATATATTATTGCTATACAATTTAAAAAATAATTATAAATTATCTTAATAAGCTAATTATTGTAATAATAATAAAATTGGTAAAGGTTTGGTCCAATTTTTTAAAAGAATAATATTTAGATGATTTTTTAAAAATATATTTTATATTTATTATAATATAAACTTTAAATTCTATGATGAAAGTTAAAAGGTGAAGAAAAGAAGAAGAGAGAATGATGGGTAAATTAATTTACATAAAATAAAATAATTTATAACACCATGAAACAATAGCTTTATTTTAAATTAAAATGTATAAACATTAAAACAAAACATAAATATAATTTTTATAGTTTTCAATTGGGGCATGCATAATAGTTAGTTCCAATTAAAGGTGAGGTCTAATGCATGACTTTCATCTTCCAAAGTTGACCTTGCTATTTTCCAAAATGCAAAACATATGACATACATGTCTATAAATACCTTTCTCATACAATTTTACCAAATTAACAAATCTACTGCCTCTCTTACACCTTTTGAAACAATTGCTAATTTTATTCCATTTTATCATCATATATTTTATATCATCCATATATCAATTATCAATTATTTTAATAATATAATTGGACTATTTTATTATATAAAAACAGATGAATTTTGTCACACTCCCATACGTAAAAAAAAAAAAAAATTAAAAGAACATTAATACATGACAACTTTTACCTTAGTAATAAAGCAAGGTAGTCAACGTTAATTTGACAACCATATGGTAATAAACATATATTTCAATACTACAACGATATAGTAATAACCTTATAATTCCAATCCTGCGGACTGTTCAATTTCTATGTAGTAATTTCGGGTACACACAACGCATAATATGTATTGAGGTTGATTCCTTACCTACGTGGACATGTTATAAACATATGTACTCATACAACAAAGCAAAAGATGTTTCCTTTCTAAAGTTATGGTATCACATAAAGTGCTCGTTTGATCTATCCTGGTTTACATGTGTCCGCCACTATGAACGCCATTAAACACTATTAAATTACATGCAGTGCACAAGGCTCGATTAGTGTTAATGCAACAGCTATCTGTCCGGGGTTTCCATATCCCAAAGCTCCCGTGTTTATTACACCCGTCCGGCCTCTGCATCGGACACCAGGTGTCTCCCTCAGCGTCGTCCATTTGGTATGATGAATGGTGCGATGGTGTCTGGCCATGTGATCCCGGAGCTCGAGGCTTTTACAGTTGGCACCTCGGTAATGTTGAATTCGCGCCATAGGAGTCTACCATGCACACCGGCTATCGGACGGTCTTCAGAGATTGACATGGATCGATGGTTGATGTCTCGCCACGAGTTGGTAAGAGTTACGATGCTTTATAACCTGGTTCCTTTTCTGTCGGAGTCCCATTTTCTCATTTGGCATGGTAAGAAATTGCTGCAGTCCTGTGACTCTGCGCGCGTTCTTACCTTTCCCCAACTGCTGTCATGGCGATACAGTGACTCAGGTATGCATCCACCTAAGGTATACGACGCTTGTGATAATCTCCTGATCGGTATTGCCATGTTTACTTGTTATGGTTTCTTATCTCAGCAATTTCGAGCTTGTGAAGGTTTGCGTTTGTTTCAATAGCATTCTAATACAGTTCCTCATCTCACTCTTGGGTTCTAACTCGTCTGTTGTTTAATGTTTCAGGTGCTGTCTATCATTCTATTGATGAAGCAGGTGGTTTCTTGCAAGCTACTGGTTGCTCTCAGCAGGTATGCGAAGTTTCTGTCGGCCTTTTCCATATTTATTTCATTTGAGGCCAAGTCTGAGACCTTCTTCCCTTGAACAGGGATGACTATGCATGATTCGTTTTCGTTCGATTCCTGCACTGTCCAGTGTTCTCTCTGTCGAGAGCTCGGGTTTCTTGCCATGCTCAGGCAGAACACCCACATCTGGAAACACGGCACATTGAGCTTGCATTATTTACTTCAGGGTCTATATAGCTTGTGTATTTTTGACTCTAAGCCATTCGGCTTGTTTTACCTGCAGACTTTGGTTAAGAACATGTTCTGGTGTTAAATTCTATTTAAACCGTTTAATATTCCTCGTATCAAGGGGAGGTCGATTTTCTATTTGTTTACCTGTCATCTCAGACGGTGTTGTTTACTGTTATATATGCACAGCTTATTTCACAAAGGAATATTACGTTATTATAAAGTTCTCTTTGATTATACTATAGCATTGTGGATGAGAAACTTTATTCCTGTTGTGATGTTGCGGCACTCGTAATATACTTCTATTTTCATGATAAATCTCGTTTTGCTGTATTCGCATATGGCATAATGCCGCCTTGGATAAGTCTCAGTCTTTTTACCGAAAAGGGTTTCTTTAAAGAGTCGGTTTAAGAATGTATGTAATCATATTATCATGCAACCATGGATATTACAAGTGTAGACTTAAATAATAGCTGCAATGCGTTTTGTTAAATATGTCCATAGCCGTGCATGTATCCCTTACAGGAGTTCGACTCTCACTTCATGAGATTCTCGCCTGCCAGCTACGGCTATCTGAGACAGGGTTTAATCTGTATTTGTATTTCTTTATCATATGCATGCAATGAACTAATTATATCTTACTCCTTAAAATGCGATATCTTACCAGTTCCGTATTAAGGTTTAATACAAAGCGGTAGATGTGGGACATTGCCTTCTGTTAAGAATACCTGTACATTTGTTGTTGATGCTTTGTATAGAATGTATTTATATTTCATTCCTGAGTATGAAAATACAGCGGGTCTACGGCCCTATCTCTTCCGCGTTATTGGTCATTACTTGGATATCAGGGTTCTGATAGTTCGAATTGAGTTTATTGTTTATTATTCCATAAAAATGCAAGGGTTTACTATTGTATTCTTATTCTTCAAATGCGACCGCATTTGGGTCTGTTTTCATTACAGCAATAGTGTTTGGTTTCCGTTCTCTTTTTCTTTTATGCTCAGACAGAATAATAAACAACACGCTCTACTGTTTCCCTTTTTCGCAGAACAGTATATTAAATTAGCACAGAACTGTATAAGAGTTAACTCAGTAATTAAATAGTTTCATAGTAGGCCATACCTGCTACTCTGCAAACCTACTTGTATGCTTGTCAAACCGCCCGTCCGTAGGAAGATTCCTTTTCTGATCTTCCACCCCCAAGCACTTGCAGGTCCTACTCGACCGCAATTATACTGGTCTCGCCAGTAACGCTATCTGATCCTAACCAGACATAGCGTACTCAGGAAATTCTTTTCCTTATGCCATCTGATCCTAACCAGACATAGCATCAGTATTTTTCCTCTTTTTCTCTGCCATCTGATCCTAACCAGACTTGGCATTTTTCCCCTTTTTCCCTGGGGTCTCAACTACCTCCAGGTAGTTAGGGTTCCAATGTAACTGACTCTTCAGTTACTACCCATAATTAGTCACAACTCCGTTCAAATAGTAACCACACAGTTGTCTTTTTATTAACATAAATTCATAACAGGATTATAAATATAATTTCAAATAAAGTCTTTTACTCAAAATTACTTTCACAATTTACTAATGTTACTTTTCACAAGGGACGTTACATCTCCCCCTCCTGAAAGTCTACATCGTCCCGATGTTGTTGTTCATCCAAAAACAATCTGGGATAAGTATCCCTCATCATTTGTTCATCTTCCCAGGTGGCCTCTTCAGGCCCAAAGTGCTGCCAGCGCACTTTAACCTGGCTGATGACCTTTTTCCGCAGCTCGACCCTTCTCCGATCTAATATGCTCACTGGTTCTACCAGGAATTCTCCTTCCGGTTCCACCTGAAATACATAACAATCAGGTCAGTTGCTTAATAGTATTCTAACTCAATTTACATTATTTAACAGTCTTCCCTTACCTGAATGTCCTGCCAACTTATTATATGCCTAGGGTCATACACATATCTCTTTAAAACTGATACATGGAAAACATTATGAACCCGAATATGGCTGGGTAGGGCGAGCTGATAGGCTACAGGCCCTACTCGTGCCAGAATTTGGAATGGTCCACAAAATCGCGGTGCCAATTTGGCACAGGCATTCCATTGAAGGGTGCTTTTCCTAGCACGAATTCTGATGTACACATGTTCGCCCACTTGGTATTCCTTAAACGTCCGCTTCCGATCTGCAAAATTCTTCTGTCTGTCTTGTGCCATCTTTAGATTAGCTCGAACCTTTTTCACCATAACTTCCATTTCTTCCAACATCTCAGGTCCTAACAAGAATTTATCCTCTGGTCCGCCCCAACTAGAGGGTGTACGACATTTCCGGCCGTAAAGTACTTCGAATGGACTCATCCTCAAGGATGAGTGATAACCATTGTTATAAGCGAATTCCACCAAATGTAAATACTCCTCCCATCGCGTAGGTTGCTGCATCACATAAGATCGCAGCATATCCTCCAACACTTGATTCACTCGCTCAGTCTGACCGTCAGTTTGCGGATGATAAGCGGTGCTGAAGTTCAATTGTGTTCCTAGGCCTTCAAACAAGGTCCTCCAAAAAGCTGAGGTAAATTTAACATCACGATCAGATATTATTACTTTCGGCAGTCCATGAAGTTTAAATATATTTTGCATAAAAATGTTTGCGATTTGGGCTACACGATAAGTGGATTGAACCGGTATAAAGTGAGTTGACTTGCTGAGTTTATCCACCACCACCATTATAGAGTCATTACTCTTTTTGGACCTCGGCAAACCGGTAATAAAGTCCATGGTTATGGTCTCCCATTTCCATTCTGGTATGGGTATTGGCTGTAGTAGTCCCGCAGGATGCTGATGTTCAGCCTTCACCTGCTGACACTCCAAACAGTGCGCCAAGTATTCCACAACATCCTTCTTCATGCCTGGCCAGTAATACTCCTTTCTTAGTGAGGTAATTAATTTCTGGTAACCTGGATGCCCTGCATAAGGACTTCTATGATTTTCATCCAGAATCTTTTCTTTGATACTGCTCTGATTGGGTATGTAAATCTTCTTCTGAAAGCATAACATGCCGGCTGTATTCAAGGTATAACCTTGTTGTATGGAACGGGTGTCTGAATTTTGCACCAAATGCTTCTTTTGCAAATAAATCTGATCTTGTGTTGCAGCCTCCTCAATCTCTTTGTCAAGAGTGGGCCATCCTTGACTAATACCAATCTCATAAATGCAGTGCACTTTTCGGCTCAATGCATCAGCTACTCTATTTTCCTTACCCTTTAAATGCTTAATTTCGAAATCGAAATTTCCTAAAAAGTCCACCCATCTTGCTTGTCTTGCGTTCAAAGTAGGTTGACTAAAATAGCTAGTCAAGCTGTGGTGATCCGTCATCAACAGAAATTTCCTTCCAACTAGATAATGGCGCCACATCTTCAAGGCATGGATCACAGCGGTTAATTCCAGATCATAGGCAGAATATTTCTGCTCATGTTCTTTCAACTTTCTGGATTCATAGGCAATCACTTTGCCTTCCTGCATCAGCACTCCACCCACGCCCTCCTTACTAGCATCTGTGTAGACTACATATTCCTTTTCAGGATCTGCCACACACAGCACAGGTGTTGTGGTGAATAAATGCTTGAGCTATTCGAAGCTCTGCTGACAATCTGCTGTCCACTTAAACGCTTTTCCCTTCTTTTGCAAGGAGGTAATGGGGAAAGCAACTCTAGAAAAGCCTTCCACAAACCGCCGGTAATAACCAGCCAGCCCCATGAAGGACCGAATATCTGCTACATCCTTGGATGTAGGCCAATCCATTATAGTTTTAATCTTTTCGGGGTCTACAGCTATACCTTCCTTTGTAATAATGTGACCCAAGTACTGGATATGTTCTTTATAGAAATCACATTTGCTGAATTTTCCATATAACTGATGCTCCCGTAAAGTCTGTAACACTATCCTTAGATGCTCCTCATGCTCTTTCCTATTCCGAGAATAGATAAGTATATCATCAATAAAAATCAATACAAATTTATCTAAGTATTGATGAAATACACTATTCATTAAACACATGAATGTTGCAGGCGCATTAGTTAACCCAAAAGGCAGTACCACAAACTCGTAATGTCCATAACGAGTACGAAAAGCGGTTTTGGCTATGTCCTCATCCTTTATTCTAATTTGGTGGTATCCTGATCTTAAATCGATCTTTGAGAAGATGGTCGCCCCCTTCACCTGATCAAACAGCTCGTCAATGCGGGGTAGTGGATATTTGTTTTTAACTGTTAATTTATTCAGCTGTCTATAGTCTATGCACATTCGCAGAGTCCCATCCTTCTTCCTTACAAACAGCACAGGTGCTCCCCAAGGAGAGACACTGGGGCGGATGTACTTCTTTTCTAGCAGCTCTTGCAGCTGCATTTTTAACTCAGTTAACTCCGACAAACTCATCCGATAGGGTGCTCGGGACACTGGGGCTGCTCCAGGTATCAGCGCAATGGTGAAGTCCAGATCCCTTCTGGGTGGCAGCCCTGGAATCTCTTCAGGGAATACATCTACAAATTCTTGCACTACTGGTATATCTTTAACAGTTGCAACCTTATCCACAGAATCTGCAAACCCCACTTGTACTGCATAAATCTGGCACTTATTCCGGATACACTTAACCAGCTGAGAGGCTGTGATCGGTCGAATCTGCACTGGTTTCTGGATGCCTTGAATTTCTTTTCCCATACCCAGCTCATCTCTGTAGGAGACTGTTTTTGTTTTACAGTTAATTACAGACCAGCGTCGTTCCAACCAGTCCATTCCTATCAACACGTCATAGGAACCAAGAGGGAGTACATTTAACTCAGTAGTTATTGTTTGGCCAGCTAACTTTAATGGACAACTGCTGACCTTGGTTAGTACTCGTCTTTTGGTCCCAGTGGCCAGCTGTACTAACCATGGGCTTTTAAATTTAGTGGTTTGCAAACCACAGCTTTCTACCACTTTAGGACTTATATAACTTAAAGTAGCTCCTGGGTCTACTAAAACAGAAACAGCTCGATCAAAGATCTTACCTTCAAATTCGATCATTGTTGGCTGGTAATCAGCTTGCCGATCCTCCAGTGCTGCATTTATTCTGGGCATGGATCGAGCCACATCTCCTACTGTTGAAGCTTCGTAGATCTGGGACAATTGATCGCTGTCCTTCCGATGAGGGCAATTTCTGATATAATGGGGTCCGCCACAACCCCAACACTGAACAGGTGGCCGAGCTGAGCCTTCATTGTCCAATCTAACTTGCTGTTCACTGTATTTGGATTCTGCAGGAGGTTTGAATCTATTCTGAGTTTTTGCTGGATTTTTAGTGCTGGCTCCTTTCGAAAATCCTTTCTGAAAACTGCTGCGAGTTCCTTTACTACCCATAGGCATCTTACTGCCCCGCTTATCTGTCCAACGCTTTCCAGAATTTTCTCCTTTCAATTTGTTCTGCTGATAACACAGTCTTGCTTTTCGAATTGCTTCATCCATGGTTTTCGGATTATCGAACTCTATCCTTTCTCGCATTGTCAGAGGTAAGCTGCTTACAAATCTTTGCACCTTAGCCTTCTCCTCACGAATATAAGGCACGTAGCGAAGCAGAGACATGAATTTAGTTACAAATTCATCAATGGTCTGCTATCCAAGCCGCAGATCATGGAATTCTTGCGCTTTTTCATCATAAAAGCGTTCTGTCAGGTACTTTTCTTTAAAATATCCTTGAAACTTCTCCCATGTCACATCCTGTTCACTTATTCCCCGCACCATCTTGACCTCTTCCCACCATAGCGTGGCTTTGGCTTGCAACTGGAATATAGCCAGCCTTGCCTTAAGATGATGGTCATATTCATATACCTGAAAATACTTATTCATATTAATCAACCATGCCTCTGCAGCTTCTTCAGATTCTCCGTCGAAATGAGGTGGTTTAATCTTCCTGAATTCTCCGTGTAATTCCATCCGGGGTCTTTTTGGAGTCTGATATTCAGAAGCGTTAACAGACTTCTCTCCTCGCGTCTCTCCTCTGTCCTCTGCTTCCTCCTGTTCAGTATGATAGCTCTGTTCATCTGTTACTCTGGGCTGTTCAGGTCTCGGATGTGACTGTTGTTGATGTTGCTTATTAGATAGACTTTTCAGTATCCTCTCATGTTCAACATTCAATCTTTCGTTATCCGCACGCAGCCGGGCCATTTCATCCTTTAGCTCTTGGACTGTCCTCAAAAGTGTCGAATCAGCACTGCGACCTGCTGCCCCCAATTGTACCCAAAACTCAGAATTTCCCTGAGGTGGTTCCACATTATCCGGTGGTTCCGGATTACCATAAGGGGCACTATTTGCTCTCCTCATTCTGCTACTACCTGCTACAGAATAACTCATTAAACAGGTATGATTCATCTCGGCATATTCTGAACTTTATATCATGATACCATTTATATTCATGCTACTGTAATTTTGAAACTTTTCCCAAAGGTCACAGAGTTGTAAACCTTGGGCTCTGATACCAATTTGTCACACTCCCATACGTAAAAAAAAAAAAATTTAAAAGAACATTAATACATGACAACTTTTACCTTAGTAATAAAGCAGGGTAGTCAACGTTAATTTGACAACCATATGGTAATAAACATATATTTCAATACTACAACGATATAGTAATAACCTTATAATTCCAATCCTGCGGACTGTTCAATTTCTATGTAGTAATTTCGGGTACACACAACGCATAATATGTATTAAGGTTGATTCCTTACCTACGTGGACATGTTATAAACATATGTGCTCATACAACAAAGCAAAAGATGTTTCCTTTCTAAAGTTATGGTATCACATAAAGTGCTCGTTTGATCTATCCTGGTTTACATGTGTCCGCCACTATGAACGCCATTAAACACTATTAAATTACATGCAGTGCACAAGGCTCGATTAGTGTTAATGCAACAGCTATCTGTCCGGGGTTTCCATATCCCAAAGCTCTCGTGTTTATTACACCCGTTCGGCCTCTGCATCGGACACCAGGTGTCTCCCTCAGCGTCGTCCATTTGGTATGATGAATGGTGCGATGGTGTCTGGCCATGTGATCCCGGAGCTCGAGGCTTTTACAGTTGGCACCTCGGTAATGTTGAATTCGCGCCATAGGAGTCTACCATGCACACCGGCTATCGGACGGTCTTCAGAGATTGAGATGGATCGATGGTTGATGTCTCGCCACGAGTCGGTAAGAGTTACGATGCTTTATAACCCAGTTCCTTTTCTGTCGGAGTCCCATTTTCTCATTTGGCATGGTAAGAAATTGCTGCAGTCCTGTGACTCTGCGCGCGTTCTTACCTTTCCCCAACTGCTGTCATGGCGATACAGTGACTCAGGTATGCATCCGCCTAAGGTATACGACACTTGTGATAATCTCCTGATCGGTATTGCCATGTTTACTTGTTATGGTTTCTTATCTCAGCAATTTCGAGCTTGTGAAGGTTTGCATTTGTTTCAATAGCATTCTAATACAGTTCCTCATCTCACTCTTGAGTTCTAACTCGTCTGCTGTTTAATGTTTCAGGTGTTGTCTATCATTCTATTGATGAAGCAGGTGGTTTCTTGCAAGCTACTGGCTACTCTCAGCAGGTATGCGAAGTTTCTGTCGGCCTTTTCCATATTTATTTCATTTGAGGCCAAGTCTGAGACCTTCTTCCCTTGAACAGGGATGACTATGCATGATTTGTTTTGGTTCGATTCCTGCACTGTCCAGTGTTCTCTCTGTCGAGAGCTCGGGTTTCTTGCCATGCTCAGGCAGAACACCCACATCTGGAAACACGGCACATTGAGCTTGCATTATTTAGTTCAGGGTCTATATAGCTTGTGTATTTTTGACTCTAAGCCATTCGGCTTGTTTTACCTGCAGACTTTGGTTAAGAACATGTTCTGGTGTTAAATTCTATTTAAACCGTTTAATATTCCTCGTATCAAGGGGAGTTCGATTTTCTATTTGTTTACCTGTCATCTCAGACGGTGTTGTTTACTGTTATATATGCACAGTTTATTTCACAGAGGAATATTACGCTATTATAAAGTTCTCTTTGATTATACTATAGCATTGTGGATGAGAAACTTTATTCCTGTTGTGATGTTGCGGCACTCGTAATATACTTCTATTTTCATGATAAATCTCGTTTTGCTGTATTCGCATATGGCATAATGCCGCCTTGGATAAGTCTCAGTCTTTTTACCGAAAAGGGTTTCTTTAAAGAGTCGGTTTAAGAATGTATGTAATCATATTATCATGCAACCATGGATATTACAAGTGTAGACTTAAATAATAGCTACAATGCGTTTTGTTAAATATGTCCATAGCCGTGCATGTATCCCTTACAGGAGTTCGACTCTCACTTCATGAGATTCTCGCCTCCCAGCTATGGCTATCCGAGACAGGGTTTAATCTGTATTTGTATTTCTTTATCATATGCATGCAATGAACTAATTATATCTTACTCCTTAAAATGCGATATCTTACCAGTTCCGTATTAAGGTTTAATACAAAGCGGTAGATGTGGGACATTGCCTTCTGTTAAGAATACCTGTACATTTGTTGTTGATGCTTTGTATAGAATGTATTTATATTTCATTCCTGAGTATGAAAATACAGCGGGTCTACGGCCCTATCTCTTCCGCGTTATTGGTCATTACTTGGATATCAGGGTTCTGATAGTTCGAATTGAGTTTATTGTTTATTATTCCATAAAAATGCAAGGGTTTACTATTGTATTCTTATTCTTCAAATGCGACCGCATTTGGGTCTGTTTTCATTACAGCGATAGTGTTTGGTTTCCGTTCTCTTTTTCTTTTATGCATAATAAACAACACGCTCTACTGTTTCCCTTTTTCGCAGAACAGTGTATTAAATTAGCACAGAACTGTATAAGAGTTAACTCAGTAATTAAATAGTTTCATAGTAGGCCATACCTGCTACTCTGCAAACCTACTTGTATGATTGTCAAACCGCCCGTCCGTAGGAAGATTCCTTTTCTGATCTTCCACCCCCAAGCACTTGCAGGTCCTACTCGACCACAATTATGCTGGTCTCGCCAGTAACGCTATCTGATCCTAACCAGACATAGCGTACTCAGGAAATTCTTTTCCTTATGCCATCTGATCCTAACCAGACATAGCATCAGTATTTTTCCTCTTTTTCTCTGCCATCTGATCCTAACCAGACTTGGCATTTTCCCCCTTTTTCCCTGGGGTCTCAACTACCTCCAGGTAGTTAGGGTTCCAATGTAAGTGACTCTTCAGTTACTACCCATAATTAGTCACAACTCCGTTCAAATAGTAACCACACAGTTGTCTTTTTATTAACATAAATTCATAACAGGATTATAAATATAATTTCAAATAAAGTCTTTTACTCAAAATTACTTTCGCAATTTACTAATGTTACTTTTCACAAGGGACGTTACAAATTTATATTACATCGTACTATCTTTACGAATTTATATAACTAAAAGAAGTTTGTTAACGACTACAATTAACAATCGAAAAAAATTCATAGCTTTGCCTGCACCTGCCTCAAAACATAAATTGAGGATCGGTTATGAGTCATATAAGCGTTTGTTTATACGTCGTCTCTTTTACTAAATGCAGAAATACCACTAGCGTTTGTTTATACGTCGTCTCTTTTATTAAATGCAGAAATACCACTAGTTGTGACAATGATGTGGAGAAATTAGTGCCGAAAACAATTAAAGATAGAGCGGGTAGAGAACCATCGCAGTCTTCGCAACGATCAATTGATGAAAAGAAATTAAATAATGCACTCACACTCCTATATTGATGTTTCTTGTAACCTTTCATTATATTATCCTTATCACTCGATAGTAAATGTGTTGTTCTCTGCAACGACTGTAGATTTGTAAATACCTTTATCTTGACGGTAGATTTGGAAAAAATATTATGAAATTTGATATGCAGGAATTAAAACTAACTAATTTTATTTCTATATGTAAAATGTTTAAATATTTTCAGAATTTATAATCAATTAATTTCGTTATTTATATGCTCTCCACACAATGACTACCGTAAATTTTAAGTTTTTCATGGTTTTATCTGTTCGGGCAGACTTGATATGGTAAAATTTTAAAGATTCATATTTAAAAGTGAGTTAATTTTTTATCCTTTTCAAAAACTCTGAATTTATATTTTTTTTTGAAAATAATGAGTTTAAATTTTATAATATAAAAATATTTTACCTTAAAAACTATCAATTATATAAAGTTATTAAAAATTTGAATATTGTAAATTTCTATAATAACATTCACCAGATTTTTTAATCTTTCAAATAAAAATCTCATCACTTAGATGTTTAGATATTTTAACATAGTACCATTCTACTCCAGATACACTTGTTTGTCTTGGAAATTTGATATAACAACTTGCTTTTTTTTCTTAAACAAATCTTTAGTTTTTTTCCTCAAAATCATAGTAAGTATTTATTACAACACAAACGTAAAGACAACTTCCAGCTCGATATGTATTCTGTTCCTGTTTTAATCGACTCGTCCAGCGGCAACCTGGCTGCAAAGAGATACATATACAACAGACCAATCAAGATCCGTGCATAATCAATCCGCTGCCTAATTCGCCATTCCATGGCGTACTAAATTATGCGAGGTATATCTCGATCCATTACAAGATTAGCAACGATTTCATAAGCTTTTTCTGTTGGATGAATGGCATCCCAGAATACATATTTTGAGGCATCGGAGCAAGTGAGGGGAGTATTCTTATTACAGAGAGGACCCATCTCTATCAGTCCCGTTCCACAGCATCCTGTTCCGGATACCTCAAACCCTGTAACCACCCAATACAATATATGCAGTGCAGTTAGTTATTATAAACACCTCGCAGGATATCACCAAAGGCCAAATTCTATAGTCCAGTTAATTATTATAAACACCTCATAGAATATCTCCAAAGACCAAATTCTAGAGTCCAGTTAATTGTTGTAGAAACCTCATAGAATATCACAAAAGACCAAGACCAAATTGCAAAAGAAGATACCGTATTTTTCAGGATTGTGTACGATATCGGAGAACACGTTGTAGATATCCGCATAAACCAGTTTGATATCAGGAAGAAGCCGCATTGATCTCGTCAAAAGTGACTGTAGTTTTCCATTGAAGCTAACGGTCACCTGGTTCTGTTCTTCCACGCATTCAATTTTGCCGGTCACTTTGTTTATCATTTGTTTCAAATTTAATGTTCTCACTGCTGGCAGGCATCCCATTGGGGGGAGTCCAACGAAGAGAACCTTACGAGCACCCTCAGTGTAGAGTTCCTGCCAATGAAATGGAATATAAATTCATAGATACTTATTAATATATTTTTTTTGTGAATACTCATGAGGGTAGATTAATTGGGTTTTGTTAGGTTTAGTTTTTATTTGGTTAGATATTTAAATCAAATAAGAGAAGATTTGTATGGTTTTTAGTTTTCATCCCATTAGATATTCAAATTTGGATGAGGATAAGACAGTTAAACTATCCCAAAATAGTTTAGTTTAAGCTCAATCAAGTTTCTCACAATTTAGTTATACTATTTGAGAGATAAAAAAATTGATAATAAGATTTTTTTAATAGACAGATTATTTTTCCATCCAATATTAAAATTAACTCCAACTTACAATCAACCAAATTCAGAAAAACAGAAAAAAACAAAAAACAAAACACCTACTTGAATAAAACCGTCAGCTACTTGCAGCAGAAAATCCTGATATTGTTCCACGTTCATATGTGCCCTACGAATTGGCATACCAGAGTAGTTGATTATAAAATCGTTACTTCCCATGCTACATATGAACAATCCATTCCTTATAATGTCTGATGCGTTCTTTTCTCCAACCACATCTGCCAATCTCCTCCGGTAATTCTTGAAGTGCTGCACTTGCTTCCATACAGGCAATACAGACTGCAAAATATTGATGAATGGTGAGTAATATTTACGGTTGGGGATTAAACAACAAAATAGAATTGCCATGATATTAGCGCATTGTTACAGAGTTCAAATTCAAATTCGATAGGAAAGATATGAACTTTCTAAAATTTAATAATGAAAATAATTTAAGGTTATATATTTTATAATATTTTAAATGAAATTTATTATTTTCTTGAATAATTTTTGATTTTTTAATATTAAAGTTTATATTAATAAAAATCCCTATTAAATATGAATATTTTTTTGATTTTTTAATATTAAATTTTTCATTAACAAAAATCCCTACCAAATTTGAAAAAAACCTAAATGTAACTTCAAATTTTTTAATATATAGTTTTTTAAACTTTTTATAACTTTTATAAATATATAAATTATTATTTTATTTTTTTTAATTTTTAATATTAAAGTTTATATTAACAAAAATGGCTATTAAATTGGTAATTTTTAAGGAAAACTGAATGGAAATATCTTTTGGCCAATATGGCCGAATTTAGTATCTATGTATTAGTGTCATCAAAATATATAAAAAATTATTTATACAACTTCAGCTTAGTTTATGTTCCTTATAGATTTCTATAATTAATAAATGTAAAACAAATTTAATATTTAAATTTACATCATTTTAATTTAATACAAAAAAATTTACAATAAAGATAAAGACCAAGATCATACAGTGAGACTGGCTGTGAGATTATCATAGCCCGATCCAGCTGAAGCAAAGCTTACACCCGTGACAATGTCTTGGTTACTTAGTGCAGGGTCCAAATATGCTGGCACCGTCTCCTTCAGTCCCAAGGCTGCAGCTGCGCAGATATATTTATCATTATAACTGGAAAATGGGTATGCACACATATAACGTTATTTATAATTGTGGGCATTGGATTTTCATGAACTTACACAAAAAATCTGTTGCAAGTTTTCCATTGGAAAACCTTCCAGTGGGCTTCTGATCGATGAAATCCCTCCCGTAAGGAGGAAAGTTGCTCTTGGTTATCGTGATGAGATAATCGTTGTTGCCAGCATCCACGGTGGAATCGCCGAAAACAAATAGAGCCGGGAAGGATAGTTCATTTGATTCAATGAAGGAAATGGAGGTGAGGAGGACGATACTGCAAAGGAAGAATACAAAAGAATTGATGACAAATGGCAATTCCATTCTCTTGGCTTAGCTGAATGCAACCAGGCAAAAAGAGATGGAAAGGATCCCAATTCCGAAATACCGTAATCCAGAATCTAGATATAGGGAGCTAGGTTTAGTTTTACGGGGTTTAACTCTTTAAACCCTTTTACATTATTTAACTGTGAGTAATTTTAAATTAGCACGTTTTCACTAACAGCCATTTAATTTCTGAAATCGTCACTCATATATATAGTTAGATATAAAAATATCAATTGATTTCTTTCCTTTGTTTAAAATATCAAAATAGAATCTTATTATCTTATTATTTTTATATATAAGATTGAGTAGAAATATGATCGAGTGAGGCCTGGCATATGTGTAAGTATGTTATCTTTTAAAAAATTAATAAAAATAAATTTGGTTAATGTTAGCGTAACAAAATAGCAAAAATTAAATAGTCATATAAATATTACTTTAGTAAAATATTTCAATTTCTAAAGAAAAAAATAATTAAAACTAAAATAATGTAGTTATTTCTTAATAATAAGAAAATGTGTAACTCATTTAATTTTTAATATAAATATTAATAATAATAAATTATTTAAAAATATAATTCAAACAATGAAAAATGACCATCATAAATCGATCTTAATTACATATTTACCAAGTATTAAAAAAGATTAAATTTCTTGACGTGTAAATCTTTTTTCAAGTTTGAGATGTGATCCCTCTAGGATTTTGGTAAATCTATGGTTAAAATAGATCTATACTAGTATAATAAAGTAAACTTCTTTGAATCATTTTACAACCTAAATCTTGACATTAATTTGGTTTTATTTTGAAAATCAAAAGATTATATATATTGAAAAAGTTATTATCATTTAGTTGTAAAACTATTAGCTTTTATCCGTAAATGTAAGCTAACTTATCAGCTTTATGATTTGATTTAGAAAAGATAAATTTTCACTCTTTCTTGATACTAAACTTTCGATAATTAACTTATTTGTGTTTTTATTTTATTCCATCATTTAATTTTTATTATAATAAATAAATTAATTTAAAAAATATATATTGATTAAGAAAAAGATATATCAAATAATTTTATTAACTCAAATAATTATAATAAAATGAAAATATTATATTGTGATTACTTTTATAAGTAGTTGATGGTTATGTTAAGAAAATAATTGAATGATAATAACGATTATAATGACAAAGATGTGTGAGACTTCTAATTTCGAGCTTTTATATATCTATATAATAAAGAAAGAAATCCTATGGATGGTATATTATTATTTCTGTGAATGATAATTTATTATATTTTTTCTAATAAATTTTATTATATTTAATAGAAGACTATTTGTAACAATTTTGATTATTTGATTATGTTTAATAAATAAATAGGAAATCTTGAAACTTTTCTATAGAAATAGCTTTTTTAGGTTTATTTTCGATAAGTTAGTGCTTTTTAATAAATTAATTATTGTTTAAATTAAAAAAAATTATAATTTAATAATAATTTTAGTGTTTTAGATTATAATTGTTTAAATATTTTAATTTAGTTAAAAAATAAAATAAATGATAAAAATTTATATAAAAGTTTTTATTTTATTTTATTATAAAAAAATAATTTTAAAAAATTATTAGATGTATCTAATTTAATATTTTTGTACACAAAAATTATCATATGAAGTCTATTTCAATAAAACTAATTTTTCAATTTTTATATTTAAAAAAAGAAAATTACATCCAATTCCATATAAATATGCAAGAAATTACATATCTTCTCTATATTAAATAACATAACATTAAAATATTTTAACCATTAATATTTCTCATTATTTCTTACTTTTCTGTATTTAAAATTGATACACAAATAGTTTATTTAATAAAAATATGGAAACATTTTTTTTATAATTTATATTAAAAAAAAAAAATCATAGAAATCATTAATATTTTTTTAAATTTAACATATTAATTCCATATTAAACATTAAAGTATTTCCATAAAAACTAAAAACATATAACCATCAAATAAGAAATAGTTTAATTTTAATTATTTTGTATATCTTTCATTAGAATATTATATTTATAATCTACATAAAAATATTTGTTTATCATTAATATTTTTTTAAGTGTTATTTGTGAATTTTAGATTTTCTTAGATCAACAATCTAAGAAATCATATATCTTATACTAGACTGTAAAAACATGAAGCTCAACATTAAATTATTCTATGAGGTATCTTTGTTTGTGGAATAAGAGACCAACCTATTAAAAAGATGTACATAGTCTACTCCCTTTAAATTTGAATAAAACTTATAACCTCTTATGAAAAATACATATTCACATATTCATAACCATATATATATAATCAAACTATTCTATATTTTTTTGTGTCAAAATTAAATTATATAATTTTTTTAAGATAGTAATTCTAAATCGTTGAAATTATATATTTACTTACATAAATATATTGAACGCCTTGAAAAAACTTCAAAATATTGAAATTGTACATTTACATGTTAAAAAAAATCCGCAATATTGAAATTATGCACAAGTATATTGTTTAAACATATTATTTCAATAAATTCTTATTGAATTTCAAATAAATTTAATAAAAAACTACACTTAAAAATTAGAACACAAAATATTTAAACTGAACTTTTAAATTTAAAATTTTAATCAGACGTATATAAAATTTATTAACACTCTTTTTTAAAATACTTAAAAATTCAAAAATATTATTATTTTCAAATATCAATAATAAATGAGGAACAAAATTTAAATTCTTAGGTAATAATACGGCACGTTCCTGCACGTTTGAGAAAACATATTTAGCTAAGGGACGGTGAACAATCATTGAGCTGAAGAAACCTAATCCATGACCATAGCAGCCGCCACTACCAGGCTGGATGATTTAAACATGCCAGGCCTCCTCAATCAGAGTTGTTGGTGAGTGCCTAATCCATGACCATAGCAGCCGCCACTACCAGGCTGGATGATTTAAACATGCCATGCCTCCTCAATCAGAGTTGTTGGTGAGTGAGATCAGGTCAATGTAAACATGCCATGCCTCCTCAACCAGAGTTGTTGGTGAGTGAGATCAGGTCAATGTCCTGCCCATCGTCTACAGAAACATTTGCACCGCCAATGAGTCCTAATATTAAAGCCGAATTTTCTATTAACTGTAAATACCGAATATTGTGACAGAACGTCGGTGGGATTAAATATATGGATCTGCGTGGATATAGTGGAATTGCTTCAGAGGAAAATATTGATGGGTTAGCTTGGATTTTGCACGTGACAGAGCATCAACATTAATGGTTCAGTCATTACGCGGACACCCATGGATAATTGAATGAACAGGCCGGAAGGAAGCGTCCTATTTCGAATTTTAAGTTCTACCTAAGTTTGGTTACTGAATGAAAGGCTATTTTTGAATGTACGCCTACGTTTTCACGTCCACTAAGATTGCAATGTTTCTGAAATAATTTTGATTTGTTTTTAATTATTATTTATAAAATAAAAAATATTTATATTCCTTAGGTTTTAGAAATGATTTTGATTATTTTTAATTATTATTTTTAAAATGATAGGTATTGTTATTTTTTTAAAGAGGTTATAGATTTAAATTTTAATGGGTAGAGTATGTAGATTTATGTAAATTTCTAGTAGTAAAATTATTATGTATGTGTTAGTTTTTTGTTTTATAAATAAAAAGGTTTTATACATTAATTTGTTGTAAATTTTGGGTGAAATTTATAAGGAGAAGCAAAAAAGAAAAGCAGGTTCCTTATCTTATAAATAAAAATTTCTTACATAACCAAGTTATCACCTTAAAAATAAATTATTATTAGTATTATTATTATAATCAGATTATGGAAAAAATAGGAAACATATGCCTTTATTGTTCAATGTTTGCCACCTAAAAAACCAACTCCCATTAACTTTAAGCTTTCCAAAGAAAAAAATATCAAAAGTTTCACAATAACTTTAAAACAAGACTTACAAAATAATGCAACAACCTATAATGAACTTCTATTTAGCTTCAATTTTTGAAAAATAAATAGGATATGAAAGGAAATAAAACCCAGTGTGCAGCTCTTATGTTGTCTCTTACATCACAATGCTCACATGCCATGGATGGGCCTTAGGTTAAGTAGTTCTCCTATAAGATTAGTTTACTTGCTTCCTTGATCACTAGTGATAGTGCAAAATTCACTTAATGGATAATTATACACATTAACTAGAATTTCCCTTCAAAAATACCTAAAGTATGTAAGGAAGGTGTATTGTTGAAGTGTTGATGGTTCTCTAGTGCTTGTGCTATTGTAGTCTTGGTGATCCAATGCAACTTAGATACTTTGTGAAATTTGTTCTCTTGTCTTAAATTACATTGGGTTTGCACCCTAATAATTGAACTCTTCAATTTTTTTCTCCTAACATAGGAAGTTTTTTTCTGCTACACCTTGGTCTCTATTTCTTACCTTAGTTGATGTCCCTTCCCCTATATATGCATCTGGTAACTATGCTCCACCACCCATGCATCACCATGACCTCATGTTCTACTTTAATTGTGCAAGGTGGGTGCCATGGTGAAAACCCGCCCATGTCCACTTTTCCCATTTCCTGCATAGATTGGTCTTTCTCTCTTAACAATGATGTTCCTCTTCTATCAATTAATAAGTTTGACTCTGTTGTAGCAGCTACAGCCACCTCCCAAATTTTTCCTTAGCTTCGTCTTGGAGGCTCCCTACCAGCCTTCACTACAACATGTCTTGCTTCGTCAAGTACATAAGCTCCAGTGATTTTCTCATAGAGAGATAACTTGTCGATCAAACCTTGATGCATTATCCTCAGAGACTATTCATCTGGACTTTGTCGAGCAGTAGGCTAAGCAACTCGTTCAAGAAATTGCGCAAATCTAGAGGGAAACTAGACTTCCCTTCCGAAATTGCATAATCCTAACTGGCAGCCTGCTGGGCCCCAGAATTGCGCAATTCTGTTGAGAAAGCTTCACCCAGAAAAATTGCGCAATCCTTCCCAGCTGGGTTGCTCAGCCCAGAATTTGCACAAATTTGAGCAACAGTCAGCTGCTCTGCCCAGAAATTGTGCAAATCTTCAGAGCAGCCATCCCAGCTCGCAGCCAGAAATGTGCATTTTCTCCTAGCAGTTGAGCAGTCTCTTGCATGTGTAGTTGAGTTGACCGGTTCCCTCCGGGACCGAGAAAAATAAACTTGCATGCATGGGTTGCTTCTCCCAATGGAGCATATAAAGGCATCCCTTGTTTCAGGGATCTATTTTTAGTAGTTGGAGGTTACATGCAAGGATCATTTTAGAAACCTCCCACCAAGTGTCACTTTCCCTAGATTTGTGGCATGCACGTCGCAACCTCGATTTTATCAAAACTCATGAACTAGATGCTGCAATTCTCATTTCTCACATCAACCTTATAGCTCTAACATCTCACATTTCATCTAGGAGTCGTCGACACATTTAGCTCAGTTTTTTTGGGGTAAGCTCGCCTTCCATGTCTTATGTTACATTTTTGGCGCTTCTTGTGTTTCGTTCATATGAAGGATGTCTGCTTTATTTCAGTGAGCACTCGCTGCCGTTTTGATACATACTAGCTTGTACTAGCATCGTTTCAGTTTTCATTAACATCTCACTGTTATTGCATGCATGAAACTGTTTTTTACGAAAGGTCGTCGGTTCGGCGACTCACCTAACCCACATACATGTTGTTCGTTTTTTGAATCCTTCATTCATTGTTTGCATTCATGATCATTCACTTATGCTTACACTCAGTATCGCAATGCATTCACATTCACATTCACTTTCAGTTGCCCGTCGGCGAGTCTGGGCAGCCTTAGCCTAAACTTTGCCTCACCAAGACAACATTGTGTAATCCTGAGAGGGAAGGCTTTGTCTTCCTCTCAGGAAATGTGCATTTCTGCCCAATGACTATCCATTAGCCTTGCATTGTGAAATTCTAAGGGACACTGACTACTGGCCTAGAAAATTACGCAATGCAGTCACTGAGCCTGCAACCATTTCCAGTTGAGATTGTGCATTCCGCAATTCCAGCAGTCAGCAGCCAGACTGGACTGTACATTGTGCAGTTCAGTAGTCAGTTAGCCTCCCAATAGCCTAGACTGTGTTGAAAATGTGACAAGATGATGGAGCTTAGTGGAAAGGAGTCGCCTTCACTAAGTGGGCCCGCAGGCTATTTTTGGCTCAAAGTCTACTTTTAGACATATGGATCATGGTCTATGAGTTGCAAGATGCTATTTGTGGATGATTGGTCATGTTGGTAAAAATAGATGGACTTCTATTTTTAGACATATGGGCGGAGTCTATTTTTAGACTGCCAGGCTAAAAATAGAACAGTCGAATATTATTAGCTCTTAATAATATTTGGACTATAAACATTATCTTATCCTCTTGGAGCACTTCAGTTCGAGCTATGGATGTGGCACATGCAACTGCCAGAAGGAAATACGCTTTTCTTATGGATCAATTGAGCTATTGCATGATGGACTTCAATTATAACTCAAGTGATTGAGTTTGGTGGAGTTGATTGAGGAGTTGATGGAGTTGTGTTCAGTTTGACTTGGTTGAACTAGTTGTATTTAGTCTAACTGCAGAATACACTAGTGATGAGTGATGTGAATTAATTATTAATTAATTCACTAATTATTAACTCATAAAGAAACTAAATAATACATCAGTTAACTCAATGCATGGACAGTTCGGTGGAGACATGTGTTAGAGGTGGGTGAAAGAGTGAGATTGCTATCAGTTGTGACTATAGTTGTGCATGAGATTTGCACATGTATTGATGGAGATTGCCAATGAGGATTGCGCAGTACAAGCCAAGGAAAACGAGCTTGGATCATTCCTATTCTTCCTTTGGATTGCGCAGTAGAGGCAGGCAGACAGCGGAGGAGATTTGAACCTATGACTTGATTCAGATATGAGCTAGTTTTTCTGTAACAGGTGGAGATAGTACTGAGTACTTGTGAGGAGTATTGTACTATGTATTGTTACATGTTCTCTATCATTATAATATACAGATAGTTGGGGGTTTTCAGCTGTATGCTTTCCCCGGTTACATACTGTGTTGATATGTGTGATTGATGTTTCAATGTGCGCATGCAATTGTTTTTTATTCCGCAAATTGATGATCAACGTAGAGGAGGTTATGTATTATGCATGCATTCCGCAAATAGTGTATAATCAGGATAATATCTGTGAATAAGTGTTATATTATTCAAAATTTCTACATGGTATCAGAGCAGAAGTTGATCATCAGATCTATTATTCAGAAAGTGATTACATTTTATTTCTTCAGGCAGAGTTTGTAATCGGGCCAGGTAGCCTCTGGATTCATCCTTCTTTTGGAAGGTGAGATATCCAGTAAAAGCCCATATAGTCAATCTCTGTACGAGAAATACTTTGTTCTCACGAATTTTAGATCAGAAGCGGTTGAGTTTTTTGAGTTGGTGGAATTCGAATTTGCAACAGTGTTTTCTTGGTGTCAAAGTTGAAATGTCTTTCAACGGATTGCAATTGGAGTATGCTCTTGAGGGCAACTCAAACTATATTGCATGGAAATATAGGATGGAGGCGGTGTTAGATGACAATGGGTTGAAGGAGTTCATAGAGGCTGAGGTCCCAAAGCCTACTGATGCTGCTCACGTTGAGGCTTGGCAAAAGAAGACAGCAAAGTGTCGAAGGATTCTGTTGGAGGGCGTGAAGGATCACATTATATCTAGCCTGCATGGAAAGGCTTCTCCATACTTGATGTGGAAAGCGTTGACAGATCTATTCCAAAGCAAGAGTGACTAGAGGAAGTTGGCGCTCAAGGATAAACTCAGAAACATTAAGTGTGAGAAGGGAGGCAGTATGCCCAAGTATCTCACGAAGTTCACCTAATGCCAGGATGACCTGGGAAGTGTGGGGGTGACTGTTGATGATGAGGACTTGGTGAGCTTGGCTCTACTTGGTCTTCTGAAGAGTTGGCATTCCTATCAGGACTTTGTCAATGGTCGGGAGAAATTGCTAGGATGGGAGAGACTTTGGTCAGATCTTGTGCAAGAGGAGATCAGGCGGAATACCAGGGATGGATCTTCATCAAAGGCACCTGATGAAGAAAATTGTGCTTTGGCTGCCAAAGCAAAGAAGGGGAAGAACAAGAAAGCTTCTCATTCTGGTGCGAAAGGCAAGAAGTAGGACATGTCCAAGGTGAAGTGCTTTCACTGTCACTAGCATGGACATTATGCCACAAATTGTCCGCAGAAGAAGAAAAATAAGCAAGCTGCTGGATCTGCAGTGAGAGAGGCCTTAGCCTCGCAGTTTGAGCTAGATTTTTCGTTGATCGCATGCTTGGTATCAAGTGTGATGGGATCGGTATGGTTCTTGGATAGTGGTGTGTCTTTTCACATGACAGGAGATCGAGATTTGTTTTCTGATCTGGAGGAGAAAGATCTTGGAGTGAACATCGAGATGGGCAATGATGGTAGATACAGTGCGACCGGTATCGGTACCATTTCCTTTAAGAAGGAGTCTGGTAAACCCTTCGTATTGAAGGAAGTGATGCATGTTCCAGGATTGAAGAAGACTCTTATCTCTGTGGCGATGTTAGAAGACAAGGGATATGATGTTGTTTTCAGCGAGGGAAAGGCTTTCCTGCGCAGTAAGACAACTGGAGAAACCCAGAAGATAAGGGTTCGAGTCAAGAACCTTTACCAGTTGCATGTAGATGGCTACACAGCAATGGCGTGCAAGGCAGAAGGATTGGTGAGCCGGGATGATGGCGAGCTGTGGCACAGGAGATTGGGCCACCTTCACCATGGAGCCTTGAAGATACTGTAATAGATTTCTATTGGGCTTCCTAAAGGCACTCTTGCACAGTCAGATCAATGCAAGGGGTGTACTTTGGGAAAATTTGTGAAAGCCACCTTTCATGAGAAGGATATTTGGGCCACGACGATCCTTGAGAGAATTCACACAGACGTGTGTGGACTTTTCTCAGTAGCTTTGACAGCAAATCACAGGTACTATGTGATCTTTGTTGATGATTTCTCTCAGAAGTGTTGGATCTTCTTCATGCAGACGAAGAGAAAGACATACTCAAAGTTTTGTGATTTCAAAGCACTGGTCGAGAAGGAATCGAGGAAGAAGGTGAAGGCTCTTAGGAGCAACAATGGTGGCGAATTCATCTCTGGTGAGTTCAAGGACTTCTGCAGCACAGAAGGGATTCAAAGAGAGCTCATAGCTCCCCATAACCCATAGCAGAACGAGGTTGCTAAGCGGAAGAACAGAACGATCGTGGGTGCTGCACGGGCGATGTTGCATGATCAGGGCCTACCCCTTCACTTGTGGGCGGAGGCATGCAATACTGTAGTATATGTGCAGAACCTTTGTCCTCACAGGATACATGGCATGAATACACCCGAGGAGGCTTATTCTGGTAAGAGACCTGATATTTCCCATTTGAGGATTTTTGGTACTAATGTTTACATGCATGTGACAAAGGATGCCAGGAAGAAGCTGGAGCCGACCACAGAGGTTGGGATATTTGTGGGGTACACTGATACGCCGCACAAGTATCGTGTGTATTTGCCAGACAGTCGCAAGACTATTGTGCAACAAGATATCAAATTTCAGGAGAAGAAATCCATGAAGTGTTCGCTTGAGAGGGAGCCACACTTGCATGCAGATGAGGAGCTATTAGTTCCTAAGGATGAGCTTCAGGACATGGATCATCCACAAGATGAAGTTCATGGAGTGGAAGAGACCACTCATGCAGCGCCAACCATCAGAGGGCGAAAGTACACTACAGAAGCTGAGCGACTGGCTCAAGATGCAGAGAAGGTTGTAGGACCACCTACAGGACAATGCAAACAGAGACAGTCACTTGATCGGTACACTGGATACATGGCTCTTGTGAGCAAATGTGTTGTGACTGAGCCATCCTCTTTTGAGGAACTTGTGGAGGATCCTACATGGGTAGATGCCATGGTGGAAGAGTATGATTCGATTGTCAGAAACAGTGCATGGGAGATTGTCCCAAGACCGGAGGGGAAATCAGTGGTGGGTTCAAGATGGATCTACAAAGTGAAGTAGGCAGTTGATGGGAGTGTGGAGAAGTACAAGGCAAGATTTGTTGCCCGAGGCTTCTCATAGATAGAGGGGATCGATTATGAGGAGACCTTTGTACCTGTCGCAAGGTATTCTTCCATATGGACGATTCTTGCTCTCTTAGCGCAGATGGGGTGGCACATTCATCAGATGGATGTGAAGACTGCGTTCCTCAACGGAGTCATTGAGGAGGAGGTGTACATAGAGCAGCCTGAAGGATTCAAGATCTTCAGCAGCGAGTCGCATGTGTGTAGGCTCAAGAGAGCGCTGTATGGGTTGAAACAAGCACCACGTGCTTGGTAAACACGGATAGACAATTATTTCACCGGACTTGGATTCTCCAAGAGTGAGGCAGATCCTAACCTATACCAGATTGTGGTGGAGGGTAAGTTGCTTATCATTGTACTTTATGTAGATGATTTGATTTTGACGGGAGATGAGCTGTTGATACTTTCATGCAAGGATGATCTTTCTAGAGAGTTTGAGATGAAGGACTTGGGCCTCCTTCATTATTTCCTGGGATTGGAAATTTGGCAGCGTAGTGATGGACTATTTGTTTCTTAGGGTAAGTATGCTCGGGAGATACTGGAGAAGTTCCAAATGCATGGCTGCAAGCCTGTTGATACTCCTCTTCCTAGAGGTTGGAGGAAGGAGGATGCTACTTCAGCAGAGGTAGTGGATGCCACTGTTTATCGACAGTTGGTGGGGTCGCTTATGTATCTGGTCAATACACGACCCGATATATGCTATGCTGTTAACCAGCTTTCACAAGCTATGGTTAAGCCAACCAAGCTCTTCTGGAAGGCAGGCAAGCATGTATTGTGTTATCTCAGAGGCACATCGGGATATGGATTGTGGTACAGATAGGAGGATGAGGTGAAGCTATGTGGCTTCACGGATGCAGATTGGGCAGGGAGCCCAACGGATAGAAAGAGCACATCTGGAGGGATCTTCAGTATCGGGTCGACAACAGTTTCTTGGTACAGCAGGAAGCAGAGATCCGTGGCACTCAGTTTAGCAGAGGCTGAGTATATGGCAGCAAGTTTGGCTGCATGCGAGGCTATATGGATGAGGAAGATCCTGGTCGGGTTGTTCGGGTCACACTTGGAGCCTACAGTGATTTATTGTGATAACCAGAGTTGCATTAAACTCTCGGCTAATCCAGTATTTCATGATAGATCCAAGCACATCGACATCAGGTACCATCATATCAGAGATTGTGTGCAGCGGATAATCATGTTACTTTCATACATTCCAATGGAGGATCAGGATGCTGATATCTTGACGAAGGCGCTCACCAGGAGAAAATTCGAATACCACCAAGGCAGGATAGGGGTTGCAGATAATCCATATCTTGTTGAGAGGGAGTGTTGAAAATGCAACAAGATGATGGAGCTTAGTGGAAAGGAGTCGCCTTCACTAAGTGGGCCCGCAGGCTATTTTTGGCGCAAAGTCTATTTTTAGACATATGGATCATGGTCTATGAGTTGCAGGATGCTATTTGTGGATGATTGGTCATGTTGGTAAAAATAGATGGACTTCTATTTTTAGACATATGGGCGGAGTCTATTTTTAGACTGCCAGGCTAAAAATAGAACAGTCGAATATTATTAGCTCTTAATAATATTTGGACTATAAACATTATCTTATCCTCTTGGAGCACTTTAGTTCGAGCTACGGATGTGGCACATGCAACTGCCAGAAGGAAATACGCTTTTCTTATGGGTCAGTTGAGCTATTGCATGATGGACTTCAGTTAGAACTCAAGTGATTGAGTTCGGTGGAGTTGATTGAGGAGTTGATGGAGTTGTGTTCAGTTTGACTTGGTTGAACTAGTTGTATTTAGTCTAACTGCAGAATACACTAGTGATGAGTGATGTGAATTAATTATTAATTAATTCACTAATTATTAACTCCTAAAGCAACTAAAGAATACATCAGTTAACTCAGTGCATGGACAGTTTAGTGGAGACAAGTGTTGGAGGTGGGTGAAAGAGTGAGACTGTTATCAATTGTGACTATAGCTGTGCATGAGATTTGCACATGAATTGATGGAGATTGCCAATGAGGATTGCGCAGTACAAGCCAAGGAAAATGAGCTTGGATCATTCCTATTCTTGCTTTGGATTGCGCAGTAGAGGCAGGCAGAAAGTTGAGGAGATTTGAACCTGTGACTTGATTCAGATCTGAGCTAGTTTGTGTGTAACAGGTGGAGATAGTACTGAGTACTTGTGAGGAGTATTGTACTGTGTATTGTTACATGTTCTCTATCATTATAATATACAGATAGTTAGGGGTTTTCAGCTGTATGCTTTCCCCAGTTACATACTGTGTTGATATGTGTGATTGATGTTTCAATGTGCGCATGCGATTGTTTTTTATTCCGCAAATTGATGATCAACGTAGAGGAGGTTATGTATTATGCATGCATTCCGAAAATAGTGTATAATCAGGATAATCTTTGTGAATAAGTGTTATATTATTCAAAATTTCTACAGACTGTGCCTTGTGTAGTCTTAACATCTAGTCTCCCGACCTCCCGGCGGAAATTGTGGAACCTTTATGATCATTCACACAGGTATGTTGCAAGTCAGTTCTCAAGTTCATTTTGGTTTTCGACTGACATATTTCTTTCCATGAGTGTTTCCATGTCTCCAGGTATCGCAAGTGTTCATTTGCGTCTTAGCAGTACATGTACAATATTTTCCAAGAGAGCAGAGTCAAATACACTATTCAGAGTACACTTGGGGATGTAGTCGATCAAGTGTCTATGGACTTGCTTACCCATGAAGACATCAACTTGTTCATAGATAAGGACATCAAGATATGACAACAACAACATCACAATGAGCAACATCATGAACAACAACTAAAGGCAGCATACCAGATGCAATGAATTCAAGAGGAATGTTATTGGCAACACAAAGGCGGAACAAAGTTGCAAGTTCAAGCAGATCCACTTGTGATGAAAGAAACTTTGGAGCCTCAGGCTATGAGGTGACAGTGCGACATGAAGATCAGAGAATAGAACAAAGAAGGATTTGCATGCGCTGAAGCAAAACCTCAAGGAAGAGCATAAGTTTCACAGACAAGTGATTGAGTTACAGCAGGAACAGGTAGAGCAGCGGGCAAAACATGCACTCACAGATGAAATTGTTCCCGTACAAGTTAAAGATCCATCCGAGCAGCTGGCATAGAGCAGAAATGGTGAGTGGTGTTGTTGATTGCATGCGATTGAATTCAGTAGCATGCATTTCATTGTGCGCACAATGCGATCCAATCCATTTGGCACACTCACTGAGGTGAAGACAAAAAGCAAGTCCAACTTGAGTTGAGCATGTAGTTGGCAGTTGATGCACATGACCACAAGCACACACTAGAAGAACAACACAAACACTATGCATGGGTGTGTTTCTGGTTCGGCCGCACCCAAGAAGGCCATGTGCATGTTAGCAGACAAGTTGGATGGAGGAGCCATACCAATGCACCTAGATGCAACGGAGGAAAGATTTTTCTTCAGCAAGATGTCACCATGGAGTGCATGCACACCATCACAGATGACCAAGCTTGGCATCATCTCACCACCTTCACTATCACAAGCATGCCAAAGAGTTGGTCTCATGACAATGGACCGAGTGTCAGTGATGTCTTGCATGGCTTGCTCAAGCCATTTTGTCTCACATGGGCACATGTGCATTGTAATGTAATGTATTGTCGAGTGGAAGTTCAAGTGTCGATAGTTGGATGTAACATCGATAGAGTAGATGAAGATTCATGAGGGTAGATGAATTGTCACAAGGGGAATCTCAAGGGTCACCCCACCCTTTGCTATAAATAGAACCTCATAACTCATTATAGAGGCTTTTGGTTATCCAAGCTTTTGATAAGACTATCTTGGAGAGAGCTTGGATAGTATTGTAATGAGCCTTGGCTTCTCCACTGCGCAGAGCTAGTACATCTCTTTGGAGGAGCAGGTGATTGTGGTTGTAACGTTCCGCTATCGGGACTAGTGGTTAGACATGTATGTATTGTATGACTAGAACTTACACTTATTTATATAATAAGAGCTAGCATGTTTCATGCATATGTTGTATTGTATTCTATGCTATCTGGTTTACTCTAAATGATATATCTATTGGTTTTGTTACACATGCATGTATAGACTATTTTGTATAAGTTTGTATGAATCTTTCTGAAATGTGCTATTGGTTTAGCCATCACTTTGGATTGCTTGCTAACTTGCCTTCCATGTTGTGATGTATCTTTTCTCGTGTGTTCCCTTCCAAGTCGAGTGCTATCACAAGTTTCTAAGGGCTGCACTCATCTCAACCCCCATGTGTTAGAACCTCTCATGCACCTTCCTTGACTCATGTAGTTGTCACACCCTTGCTACAAACAGATTTATCTTACTTGCCTCTGTGCGAAATCGCGGTCAAGGCATTACCGTACAACCCACTGTTGGGACTCCCACACAAAACGGTCTGAGGTCTAATTGCAACTTCTTACAGGGGAGATGCCCTTACATGGTGGCGAGTCCAGCGCCATCAACATTTTGGCGCTAGAAGGAGGGCCAGTTGACAAGTTGAGTCCTCACATCTATTTTGAATCTCTACATATCCATCATGACTAACTATCGAGTTGCTCTTCTGGAGTGCATGTCCCATGGAAACGACTTCATTATCTCATAAAAGCTCTTGGATAACTTGTCTCATAAAATGTATGATGGTGGAGGCCACGTAGCCTTGGTTAGGCACGCGGTCGATGTTGTAGGCTCATGTGAACAACATGGATTCTTTGAAGAATACATGAGTTGTGTGTTGTTAATCTACACGCTTCAAGGGCATCCAATGCACTGGTGTGCCACGCTACCTGAAAAATCTATTTGTTCTCTTACTCATTTGGTCACAGAGATAGACTGTGTTTTCAATCACTTTAACTATAAAGCACTCAACAAAGTAATTCTAGAATTACGAAAAGCACCCGATGAATCCATTGAACAATTTTACACATGCTTTTGTAATCTTGCATACCGATTCCACGAAGATGATATTGATTGGGAATTTCTTGATGGAATATTTGAGTATCTTCTTCACATATCCAAACCCGGCTCAACACACTTCGGTGATGGAGCTATGAAATAACAGGCAGACATAGTTGTTGTCACAAGCGATTTTCTGCCTTCACCTCATCAAATAGCTCCACCATCGTAGAGTGGTGTGGGAGATCATACACACAAATCTGTTGAACTACCACATCCTCCCACCCCACTTTCTCTTGATATTTGCACAGATTTGGCTTGCAAGCGTGCTGGTTGTCACGTGGATTTGTTCCCTCGACCTCCATCGTTGTGATCTATTGATCCTCCAGATTGTACTATCTTGTGTTCTTCCATTCCGGACTCCTCACCTGCTATGAAAAAGGATCAAGTTGTTGACGAAGTTGGTGTTATGTAACCAACCTGTGTAATCATTCATGATGAGTGTGTGCAGGAATCTAAAGAAGAATCCGTAGTGAAGAATGACCCCCTTCCAGCCACGCCTCATCCGCTTTATCCTAACATCCCTTGTGATTCTAACACTGCTAATTTCCCCTGTGGAAACCCATTTCTAGATGTTTCTACTTCCGATCATTCACAGGACACATCGGATGTCAGTCTGTCATCACAGTGTGGAGATGACACATCTTCCTCTAAAAATTCGATCAATCAGTCATGTGTAATTTCTTAAAACACAGAGGGTGAACATCTTTGCTTCTCTTTTACCCCTCTGCCCGATTCATCAAATCATGAGGATGCTAACAAACATCCTGAATTTTCTGATCTTGGTTTTCGTGAACTCTCTACTTCTTCATCTGATCACGATGTTGATTCAATCATTGTTAATCTATCTAAGACACTAGTCTACAATGATTTATCAGTCAATGAGGTAGAGAACCCACACATTGTTGAGGCACTTCAGCCCGAGTTGATGGTTATGTCAAGCCCTCGCTGTCGTGAGGTTGGTTTCAGTTAGAGTCAAGAAATTGTTGAAACAATCAAGGCTCTTCATCACTCTTTGCTTTGCATTGAAGAACAACCAAACACCTAGATTTCGCTTCCTCCACTCGAATTACATGATCCCATTGCTCATGCATTGGAGGAATCTTACAAAGCAAGTACAAATGCACAACCTAGGTGGTCTACCTTTCTCACATTTGCTTACTTGTCACAGTCAAGAGAATGCGTACACTTGACATCTGCATGCAGTGTAGCACAACACCGTGGCAAGTCCACAGAGTGCATGTCATGTGCTTTCACTCATTTTTGTTATGTGGACGCTTTTAAACTCAGAGTTTGTTTGGCTTCACTGTTACATCTTCCTTGTTTGTTGGTTCGCACAGTTTTCTTGTCCACGAACCATGCCTTCACCAACATGGGTCAACCAATGCACTGGTGGTTTCATTGGAAGTATCACTTCATGTGAGATGGCCTATGCACCGTTAGCTTAGGAGTAGGAGTAGTGTTTGCTTTCAGTCTGTTTGTTTGCATGCTTCTTTGCTTACTTTCTTTGTTATTTTGTCTTTCTGCTTGCTTGGTTTCTTACTCGCTTTTATTTTGCTTTTGATTATGCTTCTGCTTTGCTTTGTGTTTTGTTTACTTTTTTTTTTGTAGGTTAGTTTCGCATGAAACCATGTATGACTCTTGAAACAAGTTGGGTAAAGTACAAGAGGACTTGTAGAACTATCAACATTTGGTTATATGTTGTCTGCTCTCTTATGTAAGAACTTGTTGTCTTCAGTCCATGATACATCAATGGAAAATACGTACTATTTGAAGCAAAACTTGGTGAAAACACAATGCTTGTGTGCTAACTAGTATCACCTACTCTAGTTGGTTGTTTTTGGGTTAACCCTTGTCAGCTCGGTCAAGTAGAGTAAGGCGAGAGGGAAAACCTTAACATGCATGTCATAGGTATAATAAACTACTTCTCTGCAGGAACAACATATTCTACTCTCAATAAGTCGGGATCCCTCTTCCACCTCTGAAATTAATAAGTGTAATGCACAGTTATGAAAATGAAAAATGAAAAAATGAAAAAGTGAAAAAAAAAATGAATAAAAAAAAATGAAAATATATAAGGCAAAAGAGGAGAAAGGCTTCTTGCCTAGAGAGGTGATGCAAGTAACTCTGCTGAGGTACTGATCGGGCTCACTGGTAGCGGAGCCATGCTTGTGTTCCTATGTGACTCCGCCGGGGTACTGTCCAGGCTTACTGTCAGCGGAGCAACACCAAGATGAAATTAAGACTCTAACAACTATACTGCTTGTGCACGAATGTACCCCTCAACCCCAATCGAAACAACTGTGTTTCCTTGGCTTGGAATGTGTGTCAATCGACCAAGAGCTTGGTAGATGCTACATCTTACAATCAAGCTAGTGTGGAAACCAAAAGGAGCTGAGAACTAAACAATACTTCCATTGGTGTTAGACTTTCTTTTCACCAAAAAGGTCCATTAAGAGAGCTAGAGTTCTACTTGTGTGTCACCAAGTGTTGTAGTGGCTACAACCACCCTCCCAAATTTTTCCTTATCTTTGTTTGGGAGCTTCCCTACCAACCTTCACGGTAGCATGTCTTGCTTCATCAAGTACATAAGCTCTAGTGATTTTCTTGTAGAAGGATAGCTCGTCGATCAAACCTTGTTGCATTACCCTCACAAGCTATTCATCCAGACTTGGTCCAGCAGTAGGCTGAGCATCTCCTTCAAGAATTTGTACAAATCTAGAGGGAAACTAGCCTTCCCTCCAGAAATTGCGCAATCCTGACTGACAGCCTACTGGGCCCCAGAATTGTGCAATTTTGTTGAGTGAGCTTCACCCAGAAAATTGTGCAATCCTTCCCAGTTGGGCTACTCAGCTCAGAATTTGTGCAAATCTGGGTAGGAGTCAGCTGCTCTATCAAGAAATTGTGTAAATATTCTAAGAAGCCATCCTAGCTCCCAGCCAGAAATGCACATTTTCTCCCAACAGTTGAGCAGTCTCTTGCATGTGCAACTGAGTTGATCCATTCCCTCTGGGACCGAGCAAAACAGACTTGCATGCATGGGCTTCTTCTCCCAAGGTAGCATGCAAAGGCATCCCTTGTTTCAGGGATCTATTTTTATCATTTGGAGGTTACATACAAGTATCATTTCAGAAACCTCCCACCAAATGTCTCTTTCCCTAGATTTGTGGCATGCACGTTGCAACCTCAATTTTATCAAAAGTCATGAACCGGATGTTGTAGAGCTAATTCCTCACATCAACCTTGTAGCTCTAACATCCCACATTGCATCTAGGAGTCGTCCATTTAGCTCAATTGTTTTGGGGTAAGCTCGCCTTCCATGTCTTATGTTGCATTTATGATGCTTCTTGTGTTTCGCTTCGTATGAAAGTTGTCTGCTTGATTCTAGTGAGTGATTTCTATCATTTTGATACATACTAGCTTGTACTAGCACCACTTCAGTTTTCGTTAACATCTCACTACTTTCACATGCATGAAACTATTTTTCACGAATGCTCTCCGATTTGGTGACTCACCTTACCCACATACATGTTGTTCTATTTTTTGAATCTTTCATTCACTATTTTCATGCACGATCATTCAGTTATGCTTACACTCAGTATCATAATGCATTCACATTCACATTCACTTTCAGTTGTCTGTCGGTGAGTTTGGGCAGCCTTGGCCTGGACTCTGCCTCACCAAGACAACATTATGCAATCATGAGAGGGAAGGCTTTGTCTTCCTCTCAGGAAATGTGCATTTCTGCCCAGTGATTGTCCTCTAGTCTTGCATTGCTCAACTCTAGTAGTCAGCAGCTAGACTGGACTATGCATTGCACAGTCCCTGCAATCAATCAGCCTCCCAGCAGTTCAGACTGTGCCTTGCGCAGTCTTGGCAACTAGTCTCTTGACCTCTTGGCAGAAATTGCATAACCTTCATGATCAGTCACACAAGTATGTTGCAATTCAGTTCTCAGGTTCATTTTGGTTTTCTACGGATGGATTTCTTACCATGAGTGTTGCCATGTCTCAAAAATATAGGTACAATAGTTTCCAAGAGAGTAGAGTCAAAGACACCGTCTAGAGCACACTTGGGGTTGTAGTCAATTAAGTGTCTATGGAATTGCCTACCCATGAAGACATCAAGTTGTTCATAGACAAAGACATCAATATATGACAACAGTGTCATCACAGCAAGCAACATCATGAACATCAGCTGAAGGCAGCATACCCGATGCAACGAATGGAAGAGGAAGGTTGTTGACAACACAAAGGCGGAACAAAGTTGCAATCTCAAGCAGATCCACTTGTGATGAAAGAAATTTTGGAGACTCAAGCTATGAGGTGACGATGCAACATGAGGATCGCACAAAGATAGAGAATGGAACAAATAAGGAGTTGCATGTGCTGAAGAAGCAACTCAAGGAATAATATGAGCTGCACAGACAAGCGAATGAGTTGTAGCAGGAACATGTACAGCATAGGGCGCAACATGCACTCACGGATGAAACTACGCCTGTACAAGTTAAATATCCATACGAGCATCTGGCACGGAGTAGACATGGTGAGTGGCATTGTCGATCGCATGTAAGCAAATTTAGCAGCATGAATGTCATTGTGTGCACGCGTGCAATCCAACCCATTTGGCACACTCACCGAGGCGAAGATAAGAAGCAAGTCCGACTAGAGTTGAGCATGTAGTTGGAAGTTGATGTGCATGACCACTAGCACACTCTGGAAGATTAGCACGAACACTATGCATCAATGTTTTGCCAGTTCGGCCGCACCCAAGAAGACCATGTGCATGTTAACAGATGATTTGGATGGAGGAGCCACACCAATGCACCTAGATGCAACAGAGGCAAGAGTTCGCTTCAACAAGATGTCACTATGGAGTGCATGTACACCATCATGGATGACAAAGCTTGGCATCAGCTCACCACCTCCACCATCACAAGCATGCCAAAGAGTTGGTCTCACCACATGATGGGAAGAGAGCTTTTGGGGGTTAATCAAAATCCCTTTCCCTTAACAAATCAATCTTGAGGCCTGTGGGTTATGGCCCACTAAGCCTATCGGAAGCGTTACTTAGGCCTTAAGCCTTTAACCATGGACTTTAACACTTTATCGGAGCTTTCTTTACACTAACAGAAGCTTAACATATCGACGTTCAAGCCTTAACCCCACGGCCATACAACCATCGGAAATACACGAGAATGAAGGAATTACAAGGAAAAACCCCGCCGGAACCTTGGGCTGGATCTCAAATACTATAAGCCGCCTCTATAAATGTCGGCAGGTCCGCTCCTTCACACTATACCGCAACGCCGCTCTCTATCTTCTCCGAACTTCGACTGTTTGATCTGAAAATCACCCTATGAGTGACCTCAATTGAAGATTTATTAAACAAAAGGTATTACAGACCCATGTGCTGGTGTGTGTGTGTTCTGTGTTATTGAAGCAACGAATCGATCAGATTGCCAATACATAGAAAATAAATGGAAAGACAGTAGAGAAATACAGTAAGCAACACAAAGACACAAACAGTTTTTAATAAGGAGGTCACCCTATTCTCTAACGCTACGTCTTCGGTCCAGCTTTAGTGGTGGCCTTGTTTTATTGTGTCTTTCAGCAAAGAAATTACAATACAGGGACTCAATATGAGTTCTCCTGAAGCAGATTTTGCTTGGCAGGGTGGTTCTTGGATTCCCCAAGCCACTTGGAGTACACAGACTCTTGTTCTTCCTACCAGCTCTGTGACCCTCGGTCTACAGTGGAAAGATCCAACTGTGATGCTCAATCCGGAAAGATTCCTCTATGGGAAGGATTGATTCTTCAAGCTCTCTGGTGCTCGATGCTGCCTGTGGTCAGCTCGGCCCTCTGTCTCCTCTGCTTGGCTTTACTGCTCTCTGTGCTCAGTCCTCCTCTCAGGGTTCACTATTCACTATCTCTCTTGGTCACTTGGACTCTTCGCTCTGAATCTTTTTTGATCTCCATTCAACTGTCTCTATTCATGGCCTTAGCCATTCAACCTCCACGCTTGTTCGGTTCCTCTCCCGCTTGTGTCGATTGGAGTTCCTTGTTCAGCGTCAGCATGAATGCTTAGGAAGTAGCCACGTGTCCTCATTGGAATAGCACCAACCGGTTCATCAATTCGTTTCTTTCTCCATCGTGGCGGTCAACGGATTCCAAATCCCCTTAAATCACGGCTTAATTCCCTGTCGATTCAGCTTCTGTCTATCGGACGCAATCTCAGTCGTCCGATCTGGGCTCCTCCAGATCCAACATCATACGCACGTCGAGCACGGTTGACTTGCTCGACCGATAACACGTGATCACAGTGATTTTTCTCTCACCTCCACTTCCACGCGTCGATCGCTGAGTGTGATCGCTCTGTTTTCTCCAAAACCTCTTACCGTTCAAGGGAATCCCGATCAAACCGTTGGTTTCCAGGTTGTGGGTCCCAACTTCGTACGATGGCGCTTTTCATTTCTCCGCCCACGGTCCTCTGGCTCCCAACGTGACCGAGTGCTTAAGGCTCTACCATTTCAGCCCTGTTCATCCAGCGATGCGTGATTAGCGCTAGGCGCTAATCGCGCATTGAAAATCAGCTCCTTTTCCCGTTCCGGGGCTCCCAGGGTCTACATCGACCTCCTGCACAGTCTCCAAGGGCCTCTGTCATCGCGCTTTGACCGAGGTCCTCGTCATTCTGTGCCAACTACCATGGCCACTGGTTCAGGGTGTTTTCGATTTCTGTTTTGGATTCTTCAAGGATTTGTTTCGTCTTGATATAGTCATGGTTCTATGACAATCGTTTATGGATCCGATTTGGATCACGGCCTCCCTACTGAAAAAGATTTTGGACCACCAAAAGTTGGTTTTTTTTTTTTTCTTCAAGCATCAACTAAGTGAGGAAACCGTTGTCTCACTTGTCCAATCTCAATCCACTTTGCACTGCTCGGCTTCGAACCTTTAAGCCCAATTCTGAGGTATTCCACCTATCCACTGCACGTCGTCCTTACCTTCCTGTCCAGCACTGTATCTTCCTGTAACTCATTAAGATATTCAGGTAACAGGTCATCAACAGAAGGTAATTGACTCTGCTCTTCAGGGTCCTCAATCATTGAAGGTTCAAACAATCTCAAGCAATCTGTGTTCACGACTGAGTAGATGTGCATGTAAGCTGGAAAATCAAGGCGAAAATCATTTTCACCAATCTTCTCAAGTATCCTGAAGGGTCCATACCTGATAGGTTTTAGCTTCTTACCTTCACCTTGCATCCTGTCCTTGCTGATATACAGCCAGACTTGGTCTCCAACTTGAAAACTATGCTCCATTCTATGCTTATCATGCCTAGCCTTGTACTTGGCCTGGATCTTTTCCAGCTATTCCTGTACTTCCTGGTGGATCTCCTGAATTTGTTCAATGAACCTAGTTGCCCTGTCCACATCACTGTGTCCATCAACCATGGTATCTTTAACAAAGACAAAATCCAAGGGAGACCTTGGTATGAAACCAAAGCAGGTCTCAAAAGGAAATCTCTGGGTAGAAGAGTGTTTGGCTCTATTGTAAGCATGTTGCACATAACACAAGTCTTCATCCCAAAGCTTAGGGTGTTTGCTGCAATATCCTCTCAGTAACTGGATCAATGTCCTGTTAACTACTTCTGTCTGGCCATCTGTTTGTGGATGAAAAGTTGTGCTTTTCTTTAATTTGGTGTCCATTAGTTCCCAGAGACTAGACCAAAACTTTCCCACAAATTGGGTGTCTCGATTAGATATAATAGAAGTGGGTAATCCAAAATGAACCCATACATGTTCAAAGAATAATTTTGCAATTTGTTCAGCTGTAATCTATTTACTACAGGGTATCAAAATACACATTTTGCTGAACCTATCCACAACAACATATAGATAATCATGACCTTTCCTAGATTTAGGCAGTCCTCCCACGAAATCCATGGAAATGCTTTCCCAAGGGTGAGAAGGAACTGGCAAGGGAGTGTATAAGCCTAGTTTTTTGTTGCTAGGCTTGCTTTTAGCACACATAGCACACCCCTTTACATATCTAGAAACTGTCTCACTCATTCTTGGCCAATAGCAAAACCTTTGCAGTTGTGCAACTGTTTTACTTACCCTAAAGTGACCTGATATCAGAGAAGTGTGTGCTTCCCTAATTATCTTTGCTCTCTCAGTTTGTGGAATGCAGAGTTTCCCACAATGATATAAGAGTCGGTCCTTCACATGATAGTCCAATTCTTCTACTCTTTTGCCTTGACTCAAAGTTGCATATACATATTTAAAGTCCATATCCTAAGCATATTGTTCTATGTAGCTTTCATGTAGCACAAAATTATGCTTAAGTATGGTAGATGCATTTGTAATGGGTCTAGATAACATGTCTACAACCTTGTTATGTATGCCCTTTTTATATCTGATGACTAAATGAAATTGCTGTAGAAAACCCATCCATCTGTAATATCTTGATTGTTGCAACTTAGTTTGGGAGTGTAGGTATTGAAGTGGCTGATGATCAGTATATATTACTGTTTCTTTTCCCATTAAGTAATGTTTCCACTTTTTCACACTCTGAACTAATGCATACAATTCTTTATCATAGGTAGGATAGTTGACTACTGCAGGATTAAAAGTCTCAGAATGATAACATATGGGTTTACTGTGCTGTGTCAACACTGCTCCCATGGCATAGTCACTAGCATCAGTTTGGATCTCAAATGGTCTTTGTAGATCTCGCAGTGCTAGTACAGGTGCTATACTAATTTTTTCTTTCAAGGTGTCGAAGGCTTTTTGCTATTTGCCTCCCCACTGAAACACCTTGTTCGATCCTATCAAAGCATGTAAGGGAGCTGCAATTGAGGAAAATTTTGAAATGAACTTCCTCCAATACTGTGCTGCTCCTAAGAAGCTTCTCACTTCTGTAGCAGACTTGGGTTTAGGCCAATTTACAATGATTGCCACTTTAGAGGGATCTATTTTCAATTCACCTCCCCCTACTATATGACCCAAATAATTTAGAGAGGTTTTGCCAAATTCACATTTGGAGAGTTTAACATAAAGTTTTTCTCTTTTCAAAACATATAATGTCTACTTAACATTCTTTAAATGTTCTTCCCACGTTTTACTAAAAATCAGAATGTCATCCAGATACAAAATAACAAAATCATCAAGAAAAGGTCTGAGTACATCATTCATTAATCTCATGAAAGTAGCAAGGGCATTGGTCAAGCCAAAAGGCATAACCAGCCATTCATACAATCCTTGCCTTGTTTTGAAAGCAGTCTTCCATGCATCTTGCTCTGCAACTCTGACTTGATGGTATCCACTGTGCAAATCTAGCTTGGTGAAATAAACAGCTTCCTTCAATTGATCTAAAAGATCATCTATGCAAGGAAGGGGATAACGATTTTTTATTGTTATCTTATTCAGTGATCGGTAATCAATGCATATTCTCCATGAGTCGTCTTTCTTTCTCACCAAAACGATTGGTGACCCATTGTGATGTGCTAGGCCTGATGAACCCTTTCTCAAGCAACTCCTGCACCTGCTTCTTGATTTCAGCATTCTCTAAAGCAGATAACCTTTTATACCTATGGCTACAATGATTGTTTCATCTCCCGAGTCTGACCCAAATCTTTCTGAATAGCTGCAGCAGTCTTCTTCTTCTTGCCCTCGGACTTCTTAGGTCTCAGCTCTAGATGCAGAATCCAACAGTGCTCATCATCATGCCCCTCCTTTTTACAGTGGGTGCATGAGGCTTTGCCTTTCTGTGCAGTGTTAGCCTTCCTTGCTTTCCACTTCTGCTTTCTTTTCTCCTTTCTCTTGCTTACAGTGGGTTGGGATGGTCCCCCAACTTCTGGATTTCCATTCTTTCCTCTATCTTCTAGATGAGTAGCTTGTATAGATACCTCATCTATACTAGTGGGATTAAACATGAGGCTGGTATGCCTCATGTAGCTGTGTAGACCACCAATGTACTTCAAAACAGTTTCTGGTGACTCTAATGAAACACCCAACATCAATGCTCTCTTTCGGAACTCTTGAGTATACCCTTGTACACTTTGCCCTTTCAACTACCGAAGAGTTTGCCAACTCATCAATGCTTGTTGCATGTAGGCCAATGGATAGAACTACTTTTTGATTGCAGTAACAAATTCACTCTAGACAGAGATGGTCTTACCATGCTTCATCATATCAGCTTGGGTTCTGCCTTCCCACCAAACCAAGGCAGTGCCCCCTAGGCGAAGGCTTGCCAGGTGAATCTTACTCTTGTCTGAGTCTATATTTTGTACTCTACAATACACATCAATTTGTCTAATCCAATTATCCAACTTTTCAGCATTTAGCTCTCCATCATATATAGGCAAATCAAATTTAACATCTAACTTAATCAAAGATGCCTTCTTATTATGCACATGGCTACTAGGAGGTGCAAGGAAGCTTTCTTATTTCCCCTTTCCTTTGGAGTGGTCATAGGAATGAGATTCATCTTCTTCTTTATCTTGCTTAGAGCCTAATGAATCTTCACCCTTATGCTTTTTAAAATCCCTATACATTTCTTCTACCATGGACTTTATAGCTAGGAAACTTTCTATGAATTGAGGGTCTGGCCCTATTTAAACCTATAGAACCTTCTTCTGACATTGTCTTTCGAGAATAGACTCTCCCAATTTCAGGATTAGTTTCCACCAACTCTCCTTCTCCTAATTTGAGCTTTGATCTAGTGAGCATTCACAGCTAAACCAACAAAAGCTTGTCGAACCTTACAGCCTAGAGCTCTGATACCACTTGATCTGAAAATCACCCTATGAGTGACCTCAGTTGAAGATTTATTAAACGAAAGGTATTACAGACCCATGTGCTAGTGTGTGTGTGTTCTATGTTATTGAAGCAATGGATCGATCAGATTGCCAATACACAGAAAATAAATGGAAAGACAGTAGAGAAATACAGTAAGCAACACAAAGACACAAATAGTTTTTAATAAGGAGTTCACCCTATTCTCCAGGGCTACGTCTCCGGTCTAGCTTCAGTGGTGGCCTTGCTTTATTGTGTCTTTCAGCAGAGAAATTACAATACAGGGACTCAATATGAGTTCTCCTGAAGCATATTTTGCTTGGCAGGGTGGTTCTTGGATTCCCCAACCCATTTGGAGTACACAGACTCTTGTTCTTCCTACCAGCTCTATGACCCTCGGTCTACAGTGGAAAGAGCCAACTGTGGTGCTCAATTGGGATAGATTCCTCTATGGGAAGGCTTGATTCTTCAAGCTCTCTAGTGCTTGATGCTACCTATGGTCAGCTCGGCCCTCTGTCTCCTCTGCTTGGCTTTACTGCTCTCTATGCTCAGTCCTCCTCTCAGGGTTCACTGTTCACTATCTCTCTTGGTTGCTTGGACTCTTCTCTCTGAATCTTTTTTTATCTCCATTCAACTGTCTCTGTTCATGGCTTTAGCCATTCGACCTCCACGCCTGTTCGGTTCCTCTCCCACCTGCGTCGATTAGAGTTCCCTGTTCGGTGTCAGCATGAATGCTCAGGAAGTAGCCACGTGTCCTCATTGGAATAGTGCCAGCCGGTTCTTCGATTCGTTTCTTTCTCCATCGTGGCGGTCAACGGATTCCAAATCCCCTTAAATCGCGGCTTAATTCCCTGTCAATTCCGCTTCTGTCTATCGGGCGCAATCTCATCCGTCCGATCTGGGCTCCTCCAGATCCAACTTCATACGCACATTGAGTGCGATTGACTTGCTCGACCAATAACGTACGATCACGGCGGTTTTTCTCTCACCTCAGCTGCCACACATCGATCGCTGAGTGTGATCACTCCATTTTCTCCAAAAACCTCTTATTGTTCAAGGGCACCCCGATCAAACCACTAGTTTCCAGGTTGTGGGTCCCACCTTCGTACGATGGCGCTTTTCGTTTCTCCACCCATGGTCCTCTGGCTCCCAACGTGACTGAGTGCTTAAGGCTCTACCATTTCAGCCCTGTTCGCCCATCGCGCATTGAAAATCAACTTCTTTTCCCATTCAACGGCTCCCAGGGGCTACATCGACCTCCCGCATAGTCTCCATGGGCCTCGGTCAACGTGCTTTGACCAAGGTCCTCGTCGTTCCGCACCGGCTGCCATGGTCACTCATTCAGGGTTTTTTTTATTACTATTTTGGATTCTTCAAGGATTTGTTTCGTCCTGATATAGTCATGGTTCTATGATAGTTGTTTATGGATCCGATTCAGATCACTGTCGATCGCCAATTGGTCTATCATTGACATCGCCACATTGCTCATCGGCCATCGGTGTTCCATTGCCGCCAACGTTTCACCTTCTGAAATGCGATTAGCCATCCCATCAGGGTCGTCAATCTGACTTCCGATCTGATAGTTGCAATTTAATCGCATATCGTTATCGCTCTTATATAAAGGCTATTCCAATATTATTATAATGGTTTGGACGATTCAATATGAGCTCTCCGCTCCTCTGGAATTTCATCTGAACCATTGATCTATCAGATCCAATGGTTCCTATGTGTTCTTTCCTGTTTCCTCCTTAATCTAATCTTCTACCATTTGAAGAAATTTTGTGTTAAACACAGTTTCGCCACAGTCTCTGCCATTCACGCATAACTTCCATTTGTATCTTTGGGCTGTCATCAATCCCTTCTGTGATTGATGGTCAATCAACCTGCAACATTTGAACACACTTATAAACGATGGCTTTGCATCCATTAACACATATACATATGAAATACATATAGGTGCACAATCAACACTGAACACATAGTTTCAACACAACCACATATATATTATATTAACACAACACAATTACAGCTAAGGCATTTCAGCCTTAGAACAGTTTCTCCCTTCGCTACATTGGGAATACTCTCGGGGTTCCACTTTCTATCTATCACTTTGGCTTAACACTTGAACATGCAGGTTCATATATATAAGGAACATTGTTGGATCGGATCACGGAAGGATCCGATCAATCCTCTAACAAAAAGCCCCAAAGCTCTCGTTACATGCATACATATGGGAGAATATATATTGATAAGTCTCCTCGAGACTTTTATCCATCTTTTTCCATCTTTAAATCTGTTTTAAAATAGATTTTTCCCTGTTTTTCTCCCCTGGTCCACGTCTTCCTCTTAGCTCTGCTTTGGATTCCTCCCTTTGACTAAGGGTGCTGGATGCTCCTGCATCACCACAACGGACCGAGTGTCAGTGATGTCTTGCATGGCTTGCTCAAGCCATTTTGTCTCACATGGGCACATCTGCATTGTAATTTAACGTCTTGTCAGGTGGAAGTTCAAGTATCGATAGTTGGATCTATCAACCATAGAGTAGATGAATAGTCATGAGGGTAGATGAACTATCACAAAGGGGAATGTCAAGGGTCATCCCACCCTTTGCTATAAATAGAACCTCATAACTCATTGTAGATGGTTTTGGTTAACCAAGCTTCCGATAAGACTATCTTGGAGAGAACTTGGATAGTATTGTAATGAGCCTTAGCTTCTCCACTGTGTAGAGCTAGTACATCTCTTTAGAGGAGCAGACGGTTGTGGCTGTAACGTTTCGCTATCAAGAGTTGTGGTTGGATATGGATGTATTGTATGACTAGAACTTGCAGTTATTTATATAATATCCAACACGTTTCATGCATATGTTGTATTGTATTCTATGTTATTTGGTTTACTCTAAACTATATATGTATTGGTTTTCTTACACATGCATGTATAGACTATTCTGTATAAGTATGCATGAATCTTTCTAAAATGTGTTGTTGGTTTAACCATCACTTTGGATTGCTTGCTAACTTGCCTTTCATGTTGTGATGTATATTTTCTCGTGCGTTTCCTTCCAAGATGAGTGCTATCACAGGTTTCCAAGGGGCACACTCATCTCAACCTCTATGTGTTAAAACCTCTCATGCACCTTTTTGGACTCACTGCAGCTGTCACAGCCTTGCTACCAACAGAGTTATCGTACTTGCTTCTGTGCGAAATCACAGTTAAGGCATTACTGTATGACCCACTGTTGGGACTCATACACCAAATGGTCTGAGGTCTAATTGAGACTTCTTACTAGGGAGATCCCCTTACATGTTAGCGGGTCTAGCACCGCCAATGGAATCCATACCAGGTAGAATTTTGTGACAAGTTACTTAAGGTCAAATCTATCCCCTGCGGCGAGCTCCTAATATTCAATGACTTGAACTACTCCCACATATAGTGCTATGCCCTTTAAACTCCCCTTATAAAAAGGTGTTTCTACCAATAACTCTAGATTTACCCTCTGTAATAGAAGACTTGTCCATACATGTCTAAATATATAATTGTTGTAAAGTCCCTTATCCTTCACTAATCTTCCATGACCACCAAACCTTTATTCCATAAATCCAATATTATTCATCTTTTTTATTCCTAAAAACATTTTTTATAATATTTTTATAATTAAATATATTATAACGCATTACCATTTACATCCCTCTTTATAACTCCTCCCAACCCCTCCTCTTTATAACTCCTCATAAACTAATCACTTACCAGCCAAACCCCACTTATGATACCACATGCATAGACTATCGCCTTAGCCTTCCCCACTTATAATACCACATGCATAGGCTATCACTTTCCCCGTTATCACCCGACTTGGGAGCAAAATGATCATATTATAACACATTGCAAAGTTCATATTTAGTTATGAGATTAATAGAATAAATTATGTTAAAAAATACTAAAGATGTTTGCCAAATTTTAATTATATGAAGTGGATTTTGTTTTATTTGTTTTATTATATATTAATATATATTTATCTATCAAATTGATTAAGATTTTAATAATTTTATTAGTTGTATAAAATTTTCAAATTATATAATTTTTTAATTTAAATATTTCTACTTTTGATACACAATAGTTTTATTTTTGAAATTACTTATAGTATAAGAATTATTAGTTTTATTTTTTTATTTCATTTTTTTAACTTATTCCCTATTTTTAAGAAGAAGATTTAATTAGGGAAAATAAATATAAACGAAAAGAAAATTAATTTTTTATATATTTTATCGATAACCTCTGAAGGTTATAAAATATATAGTACATTAGTTGATGACTAAATATACAATTATATTAAATTTTAGTATCAAATCTTATTTTTAAAAATAAATCTGATTTTTTTATAATTTCAAGAAAATATACCATTAAAATAAATTTTAGTATCAAATCTTATTTTTTATAATTTCAATTTCTTGAGTTATACCATTTTTTAAAGAAGAGCATTTAATTCGGAAAAATAAATATAAATGAAGACATATTAATTTTGTATATATTTTGTAGAAAACCTCTTAAGCTTATAAAATATAAAATATAAAATATATTGGTTGATGACTAAATTATATTTGAATTAAATTTATTATCAAAAATAAAATTTAATTTAATTGTGGAGCACAAAGAGTCTATCTCATTTAGCATTTTCTCATTATTACGACTTTCTAATATACTCATTTCACCATTGTACATTTGGTTTTTTTTATATTAAATTCAAATTGCGATGTTTCTAATTCTCTCAATCTCCCATCACATAGAATCCATGTAATCTCTAGCCACATTTACAAATATCTCAATATCCCATCACATGGAATCCATGTAATCCTGGCCACATTTACAAATATCTCATCTTCAAATTAGTGTGGATTTAATTGATTTGGTTTCTCATCTCCAAATTAGTGTGGAATTAATTTGGAGAGACTTAGTTTTTCTCATTGGCTAACATATCCAATAAGATTGAAATAAAGATATAATCCAATGTGACTTTTAGATACTTGGACATTCTCTTTGCATCTAACAAACGGTTCTATTAGGGAGTTGATTGGTATATTTCTACCAAACCAACATTGTGCATTATGTTTGGCATTAAGGTTGTTAGGTACAACAAAATTCCAATCATTGATCTAAACATTTTTTATTTACCACTAGTGGCTCATCATCTTAGCCTAGCTTACATCTAGTTATCATAGGAGTACTAACATGTGAATGCTCTTTCACTCCAAACTTCTTCAACATTTCTTTGATATACTTTCCTTGGGAAATGAACATGTTTTTTTTTAACTTGTTCCTAAAGACCCATTTTGTACCTACAACCCTATTATTTATTGGCCTTAGAACTTGTAACAACCCTTGGTTGATTTTCTATGTAAAAAATATAAGACCAAGGTCATCGGACACATATTCCAAGATGAATGTTGTGTAAAACATAATGAAGGGTATAATTGGTGTTTAATAAATGACTAAGGAAATTGGAAAAGGAATTGGCAAAGAGGCATAATTGGCATTTAATTACAAAAATAAATGAAAAGAGGAGAAAAGATGGATGAAAGGTCACAAATTTGCATGAGGAGGAAATTAGAGGAAAAGTGAAGGAACATGAAGAAAGTAGAGACCTCAATGATAAAATGGCTTATGAGGATCAATTCACATCCTTTTGACAGTTTCATGGTGGATCTCTAGTTCATCCTCTCATTCTCTCATACTCTTGCACACGTAGAGTATTCTTGGTGCATTCTTGGAGCACTCTAGGTTTCACTTGGATTACAGGAAGAAGAGAAAGGAAACAAGTGTAAGGAAACAAGTGGATCAATAGCTACAACTTGATTTCTTTGCAGATAACAGGTTGCATGTGCGATTTCTTTACTGATTTCTAGATGCACGGTATATGAATGTGATTTTTTGGTTATGTGTTGTCATTGCCATGGAGATTTTCTTTGATTGAAAGTGGTTTTAGCCTTTCCTTTTAATTTCATGGATAACCATGGTGTTGTGGGTTTCTCCACTTTATTGTTTTATGAATGGTTCTCATAATTCCTTATGGTTGTGGGTTGGAACAAATTCTCTCGAAACCCTTAAACAACCTGGGTTGAGTTACATTCCTAGAGCCTAGGTTTGGACAAATTCTCCGGTGCCCTTGGTGGGTTGAGTTACTAGTCCTTAGAGTCGGGTTGGGAAAATGATTTGGAGCCATGGAAAGCTATGGGTTGAGTTACTAGCTCCTGGAGCTTTGGGCAACTTGGGTAGAGATAGATATTGTTAGTGTTATTGATGTCTGACCATGGAGGTGGAATCATTGTGGTTGAGGGTTGAGGTGGTTTTTCCTCTAGAAGCCCTGATTTGGTTTTTTTTAGTTCTTCCATTTGATCCGACATTCATGCTTGGAATATGGTGCAAGGGTGATTGGATGAAAGAGATATTTGGTTGAACCCAATCTATGGTTGGGTGGTATGTTAAAGTCCTAACTTGGTTGGTATTTGCTTATGTTAATATGAGACATTTCCTTATTGTGATCTATGAGCACTTGTAGCGATTATGTTGGTGATATTATGGTTGAGATACCATGCTTTCTATCATAGTTACTTATGGGTATTGACATGTTTTGATGAATTTATGAATGGTTGATGAATGCATGGACTAGAAAATGTTATTGCAACTATTATGATAGGGCATTAGACCTTCTTGGTGATTCTCAGATAATTTTTGGACTCCTATGATCATATATGAATTCATGACCAATAGCTTACATGTTCGTCATATGTTTGACAAAATGACTTTCATGGTTAGGCCTGGGATGTCAAGTACTTGTTCAAGTTTTGTATGTTTAACAATGTCCTTATGTCATCTATCATTTTGAGAAGTCTCAAGAAGTTTTGGGTAGTGGTTTGGAGGTTGACCTAGAATTGTGGCTCGGATCGCGAGACCACACCCTCTAAACTGGGAAAGTTGGGTCACAACCGCAGTTATGTAGTGTTTTTCATGTGGTTGGAGGCCTTCAGTCACACCCAACCCTTGTCATTCTTGTTGTTGGGAGCATAGGTCAGTGAAAAAGAGCCCTAGCTCAAGGTTTCGTCAATTGGGGTGGTTCTATGGCCCTTGAGTGTTCCTGTAGCCTAGAGGGATGTTGTGAGTTATTATTTGTGGTCAATTATAGGCACCAATTCCTTAACTCAAGCTAGGAGGTCGGGTCATATCATAGTAAATCTTTATCTCATGTTTACCCTGGCAGGCTGGTGAAATTGGGTAAATGTGGGGGGAATGGTTATAAGGTGGTGTCAGAGCGGGTTTTCATTCTCTTTGGGTGATGTTTGGTACATTTAGCCCATCCAACTAAATGTATATGGTTATGCATGCATAGTAGGTCAGAAATGCATCATGGTGGTCATTATGTAGTTTGTGTCATCATGATGATGTTGGTATGTTATGATGATGATATGTTGACTAAGATGGAGTAGGAGATGCAGATTATTAGAGTGAGGTTGCAACACTAGACCTCGGGGTAAAAGTAGATCATCATACAAGTTTGTATGTTTGGCATACAAGTATGTTGGTTAATACTTTTTATAAGCATTATGGTTATGTCATGCCTCTCATTCTATTGTTGTTATGGTTAAATGCATGATAGATGCTAGGCAATCAGTTTGGTCATATGCTCATGCATCAGATAGTCATAAACGAGAGTAACATGTTGTGATATGCATTGCAGTCATATACATGATGATTATGGTCGTTACAGTAAATATAATGATGTTATTATGTATCATGCTAATCTGGACTAACTTGTGCAGATGGTTTTGGTTCTGATATTCAGGTATGAGCTGACATACTTGTTATATTGTTTGATACTAATATGGATTGACTTGTGCAAATGTGATTTCTTCCCCTCAGATACATTGAGGTATGAGTTTGATTATGTCGTCTATTTTATTTATATAACATGGTATGTTTACAGGTTGTTTGAATGATTGATTAATTTCATTAAATGGGTATGTGTCTATATGGTTTCACGAAGGAATGATCTTGTTTTAGGATGGTTTTACTAACACAATATGTGATGAGACAACTTATATGAACTTGAGTGCAAGTGGGTTCTAGTTGTAGTATTATGACTAATGATTGTGAGTTTACTCTTGATTATGACATGGTTGTTAGTCTTGGTAAAGGTTGATTTAAAATTAATAGAAATGATGGCTTGATCTTTGGAATATGTGATTGAAATCTGTGAACAGTTGTAGGGAAACATGCTTGGTATTAGCATGACAAGGTAATAGTTGATTTGTTTATATAACTAATAGTTGGGTGATGTGATAACACCTAATAAAAATTAATTGCAGCAAGGAAAAAGGTAAAAGAAAGGAATTGGGTGAGAATTCATTTGGCTATGTTTTCAATTCTAAATGAATGAGTTCTTTGCATGAATACATGAAGTCTTCTTAACCTTGATTTTATCTAGCATTATGTGGATATGTACTATATTCAAAAACATATATTTGACATGTATAACAGTTTGTTTCAGCTATGGCTAGATTTGTCAAGGAACTGGAGTCCCTTGAGAAATGATATATGTATGTGTTCAGTTACAGGTCAACGTGTTGGGTACAACAAGCTAAGTTAACTGATATACTGTTATGTTTATTTATACACTAACATTTGTGTGTTTATGGTAGTATGATTGAGGGAACTACATGGTAAAAGAGACTACCATGAAAACTTGATGAAGGCTTGGATTGAGCCTTCCCTTGTAAGCATTAGGAACCCATGGGGTTGAGTCATGGTGTTTGTTACTAATATTGTGCTTTTGGTATTTTGCAATTTGTGTGCACTTGGTTTTTAGTTTTTTTTATGTCTGGTGCATGACCATGCCACTTTTTTTCTAGTGTCATGTTTCTATTATTTTTTCATGGTTTTCATCTTGTTTGTTTCTTGTTCTTGAATTTTATGTTTTGAGGGTCTTGGGGATTGGTTTGGGAAAGAGGAAAGTTAATGGAGCTCGGGGGGAGCTGCATGAAACTGAACTGGTAATGTAAGGACCTGGATGAAGCCCAATGCATGAGTAAAGGAAAGATAATGGAAAGAATATGATAACGAGTTGGATTAGTTGAGTCCATTGGGATAAATGGATGATGGAAGGATAGTTATGAGTAAGGTAACATGAAATATATAGTGAATGGATATGAGGTATTAGATGCCTTGGTTAAAATGGGAACTATTGTTCCCAATGTTGTGCATGTTGTGCATGGATAAAGGGAGTTCTCTTAACCTTGACCTTATGATATATGGTAATTATGTTGCGATCATGATTATGATGATGTTTATATATGTATACATGTATGTATGTATTTCGTTGTCTGACAGGGTCATCAAGGATTATGCTTGTGGAGGAATGATTACTTTTGTAGGTTAATGACATGAAGAGGTTCTTGGGTTATGAGGAATCAAGTGGGAAGTGTAGCCCTAACAAAACTATGAGGTTAGTATCGTGTGGATATGAATTGATATTATGTGCTTATACTATGCCGATGTTTATGTTATGGACATGCTATGCTGAGGGATACATCTGTAGAAAATCCTTTAGATTCACAAGCTCGTGCAATTTACTAAAGCAAAGGACAAGAATCTACTTCTAATTTCAACCAGCGGAAGCTAATAGATTGATGAAAACAATATGAACAAGAAGAAGATAAATCAATGGCACATAACACAATAAGTTCTCCAGGGAAAAGCAACAACTCAAAACCCCTACTATTTATATTGTATTAATCAGAAATCCAAGATGAGAATACAATGCTTGTTCTCATAGGAACAATCCTTGCATAAGTATAATCAACTCTCAGCTCACAAGCTAGCTCAAGCCAAACCCTTAGCATATTCTATAGCTCTCCAAGCTTCTATTTCCTTGTGCCCTTGGTTAAATAATTTGGATGAATACAATATGCTCTGCTCAACCTTGAGCTTAACCTGCACAAGTATTTCATATCCTCTGCCAGATGACTTCCATTGGGCAATACTTAGCTAAATTTCCAAGCCTCCAAGCTTATAATTCTTTGCACCATTCCTAAGAGAATTAGCATGTATTAAAAGGAAAATTCATCATCCATAATTGTGCAATCCAAAATTAGGTACTTCTCTAATTTCATGCATGATATTGACAACTCAATAAATCATACAATTGATAGTACATTATCCCTACACTCTAGTCTCAACTGGGCCTTTCTCTGAACTGACATGCATGAGTTTCTGATGGGGGAATCTTAAGTTAACTGAAGTAACACTTATGGATACACCAATGCACCAATTGAATGCTAATCCTCTATTAGTTCCACAAATAGTTACAACTAATTTAACTAACCATAACTCAATAAACTGAATTATCTAATTACAACTCATAAATAAACCCATCTTGGACCCCTAAAACTTAGGGAGAACATATACATGAATTCCAAAAGACTTCCAACTCAAAATTCCTAAGTTAATTAAGTTAACTTAACTTAGTTAACTATTACAAGTTGCTATGAGAAAAGAATTACAATTTTAATTCATAATTGAATTCAAGGACAAATTAAATTGGAATTTCTAGATTCTATTTTTAACATTTCTTGTTACTATTTTCAACACTCCCCCTCTCAACAAGAAAAGGAATTAAACTCGATCCTAATCCTAAACCTTTGGAATGTTATGCATGCAACACTTCTCTCTAGTTTTGTTGCTACAACAACTCCAAAAACAAAAAAAACATCCAACCTGAATCAATATGATGCATCTAGCATCAAATTCTCTGACTCTTATTGCGTCTGTTGACTAAAAACTTTACGCTTCTATTGACTCTACCTTTCTGCACTATTTTCAACCCTTCTCTATGCTCTTCAATATCTGACTACTCTAGCCTCCGTCACTTTGATCTCTGACTGCATCAATCGCCATTTCTTCCTCCCGCTACTATGTACTTTGGGCTCCCGTGTCAAGGTACGATCCATGAGATAAAACATCTCAATGGATCCTGCCCAATTTCATCCCTCTTGGAACTATCACTTCACATTGCCCCACCTCACACCTGGAGGTATTGCTGCATGTGCTCCCTATTACACAGCATTTTGTCACTATCCTTGTACTCCCCATTCCACGATCCTGGAGGACCTCTACATTGAACCCTACATTCTTTACCATCATGAAGACACTCCCACTATGTCCCTCTTCACGAGCAGAACAATTCCCTTTTGCATCATTTCCCAAGAATCTTCCTTTTACCCCAGTTTACAAGACTGATGCTAATGACTTGTTTCCTCCTCACACCAGTTTGCAGAGATTAAAACTAGGACTAGAACCGTACATCACTACTGAGACTTTTCTCAGTCATGTCCTCTTTTGGCAAATTTTTTAAATATGAAGTCGAAGCTTCCAGGTCTAGAAGCTTCGTAACGGAATTCTAGTAAATGGATGGGCTAGATGGAGCCGAGGAAGTCAGATTGGGCTCCTTTCCCCTATTAGCATGGAACCAATCCAAGAGATAAGGCCTTCTCCCATGATAAGAGGAACTATCTCCAACTATATAAACCCCTCCTTCTACAAGCTAAACTAGTTTCAGTCCTAGTATTTTTGGATCTTGAATAATCAGCAAGACATCTATAGCTTGTAGCTCTCTAGTTTATGTTTGAGGGAGAATAGTGTGTTTGGTTTGGTTTGAGACTAAAGGGAAGAGGCTTTAAAAATTCCATTGTTGGGGCTATCCATGAGATGCTATCAAAAGTGTGGGAACCCGGATACGTCAGAGGAGACCAGCAACGTCAAGGCATTGGTTGTAATCTCTTTCTAAACTTATATGAATACAACCATTGATTGTTTAATTCCTACATTGAAGTGTTATCTTACATTTTATGGCTTAATGTTCCTTGACCTGTTAAGTAGGTTGAATGCAATGTGTATGCTATCACGTTTTTTTTTGTTGTTTGTTTGCTTGTTTCAAGTATTCGAAGGAAGGAAATGAAAGGTAACTGGAGTAAGGAAGAAGGATCATCACCAAGCAGAATAGCATTCTAAGAGGTAGGCCCTCTTATTTAATTCTAGCTTAAGGAAGTTTTCCATAGATTGTTTGTTTGTGGCTAGACCCGCTCTCTCGGGCTAGAGGAATTGTTTGTGTCCACACTGAGAATTTACCTACACCACACTCCCTCTTCCCACCTTGCTCAAAATTTCCCCCTACTGGAGGTCTCTGCATGAGTGGATGCCTCCACTCAGTCTCCTCTCAGCTTCTCTAATTATGGCTACTCCAAAATTGTCTGAGACTACTTGTTCTGGGGCTACATGTTGAGAGGTAATTTACTCTCCCTCTCAACCACCAAGTCTCTAACCTTTTCCTTGATCACCAAGGATTTGCATGAATCTTGTACCTCAAGTGCATACACCTTCTTGGCTAGCACACCAATCTATTTCATCTTTCCCATCATCACAAAATTTTATGGAAAAAGAGTTGATTTTAAATCAGCAATATCTCCCTCACTCGACCTCTGATTCAGCCAACTTTTTTTTGAATTTGCATATTTTTTTGCAAGGAATCCAGATATGCTATTTGTTTTTGAAAAAATTTCACAAAAATTTTTAGATCTTCTCTGAAAAATCACCACCCAAAAAAAAATCTACCTCTGATACCATGTAGAAAATCCTATAGATTCACAAGCTCATGCAATTTACTAAAGCACACGACAAGAATCTACTTCTACTTTCAACCAGAAAAAGTCAATAGATTGATGAAAACAATATGAACAAGAAGATGATAAATCAATGGCACATAACACAATACATTTTCTTGGGGAAAGCCACAACTCAAAACCCCTACTATCTATATTGCATTAATCAAAAATCCAAGATGAGAATACAATGCTTGTTCTCACAAGAACAATCCCTTCACAAGTATAATCAACTCTCAGCTCACAAGCTAGCTCAAGCCAAATCCTTATCATATTCTACAACTCTCCATGCCCCTATTTCCATGCACCCTTAGTCAAAGAATTTGAATGAATACAATACGCTCTGCTCAACCTTGAGATTAACCTGCACAAGTACTTCCTATCCTCTGCCTGATGACTTCATTTGTGTTAGGATATTCTGACACATAGGAAATAGTTAAGTTCAACTTGGTCTAGTATAGAGTTAGGTATAGAGTTAGGTAAAGTGTGTTTCTTTACCGTTGTACATTTTGTAACTTACAATCCGACGGTCACGATATGTAGTGATCCGACGGTTCACTCTCTCCTCGGTATTACCGACACTTGATCCGTGGCTTGACACCCGATTGGTCCATGAGTTCTATTTAAAGCGCATGGAGGGTCATTGTTCGGGAAATCCGTGCATGAGAGAAGCTTATGTAAATTTTCATTCTTTGATTAATAAATTGCCTGTAGTACCCACGTTGGGACAGGCCATGGACTGTTTCCCTCTTTGAGGGTTTTAACCACGTCAAAAATACTGGTGTATTGATTTGAGATCTGGTTGTGAGCGGTGTCCTTTTGGTGTTCTTTATGAGGAACTTACCCTGTAAATTCCTACATGGTATCAGAGCTCCCCGGGCTTGGTATGCCAAAATGGATAGCTTTCTTTTAGAATCTGGCTTTTCTCGGTGTTATTCTGACAATACTGTCTACACCAAGAAAGTGGGCAACTCTCTTATCATCCTTGTTCTTTATGTTGATGATCTTATTCTTACTGGTAGTGATCCCAACCTTATCAACCATGTGAAGTCCAGCCTTAAAAAGAAATTTGAAATGACAGACTTAGGACACTTACACTATTTTCTCGGTCTTCAAGTCTTGCAATCCAAGGAGGGTATTTCCCTTTCCCAGTCCAAGTATGCTTGTGATATTCTTCGTCATTTTCACATGGAAGACTGTAAGCCAGCCCCTTCTCCCTTTCAGTCTGGAGTCAAACTTTCAGTCTCTTGTACTTCTCCTGAAGTTGATGCTACCTTATACCATCAACTTGTAGGAAAACTCTTGTATTTAACCCATACTCGTCCTGATCTTTCCTTTGTTGTTGGCCTTGTTGCTCGTTTTATGCAAAACCCCCGTGAAAGTCATTGGAAAGTAGCCAAAAGAATACTTCGTTATGTTCGAGGTACAGTACAGTTTGGGATTCATTACAGTGCCAAAGCAGCTCCTCTATTAGTTGGTTTCACTGATTCTGATTGGGCTGGTGACCCTGATGATCGAAAGTCTACTGCCGGTTATGTCTTCACTCTTGGTTCAGGACCTATTACATGGGCTTGTAAGAAACAGGCTGCCATTTCTCTTTCGTCAGCAGAAGCAGAGTATCGTGGTGCCGTGGAAGCTAGTAAGGAAGCCTTGTGGCTTCGTCAGATCCTATCAGAGTTTGGCTTTGAGCAGCAGCATCCAACCACACTTTGGTGTGATAATCAAAGTGCCATTCAGCTATGCAAAGATCCAGTCCAACATCAGCGCAGCAAACACATTGAACTACACATGCACTTCATTAGAAAGCTCATTCATGACCATGTTCTTGAAGTGCAATATTGTTCAACAGATGATCAGGTTGCAGACATCTTCACAAAGGCTCTCACAGAGGCGAAGTTCACTAAACTTCGATATATGCTTGGAGTTCAGGAAGTTGTCACTAAGGGGGGATAGGCTCTAGTGCCTCCTTCCTTCTCCTATTGTGTCATATTTGTAAATCCTTCAATCCTATCCCAAGTTGTTCTTAAGGGGGGATGTTAGGATATTCCGACACATAGGAAATAGTTAAGTTCAACTTGGTCTAGTATAGAGTTAGGTATAGAGTTAGGTAAAGTGTGTTTCTTTACCGTTGTACATTTTGTAACTTACAATTCGACGGTCACGATATGTAGTGATCCGACGGTTCACTCTCTCCTCGGTATTACCGACACTTGATCCGTGGCTTGACACCCGATTGGTCCATGAGTTCTATTTAAAGCACATGGAGGTTCATTGTTCGGGAAATCCGTGCATGAGAGAAGCTTATGTAAATTTTCATTCTTTGATTAATAAATTGCCTGTAGTACCCACGTTGGGACAGGCCGTGGACTGTTTCCCTCTTTGAGGGTTTTAACCACGTCAAAAATACTGGTGTATTGATTTGAGATCTGGTTGTGAGCGGTGTCCTTTTGGTGTTCTTTCTAAGGAACTTACCTTGTAAATTCCTACAATTTGGCCAATACTTAGCCAAATTTCCAAGCCTCCAAGATTCTAATTCTTTGCACCATTCCTGAGATAATTAGCTCATATTTAAAGGGAAACTCCTCATCCATAACTACGCAATCCAAAATTAGGTACTTCTCTGATTGCATGCATGATATTTACAACTCAGTGAATCATACAACTGATAGTACACTACCCATGCACTCTAGTCTCAACTGGGTCTTTCTCTGAACTGACATGCATGAGTTTCTGATGATGGAATCTTCAGTTAACTGGAGTAACACTTGTGGATGCACCAGTGCACCATCTAACTGCTAATCCTCTATTAGTTCCACAAATGGTTAGAACTAATTTAACAGGCCATAACTCAATAAACTGAGTTATCTAATTAGAACTCATAAATATACTCATCTTGGACCCCTAGAACTTATGGAGAACATATACATTACTTCCAAAATACTTCCAACTCGAAATTCCTAGGTTAATTAAGTTAACTTAAATTAGTTAAATATTACAAGTTGCTATGAGAAAAGAATTACAATTTTAATTCACAATTTAATTCAAGGATAAATTAAATTGGAATTTCTGGATTCTATTTTTAACATTTCTTGTTGCTATTTTCAACAACATCAGCTGAATGAAAGAGTGTGATATGTGACATGATGGGACAAGCTTGGATAGTAGAAATATAATAGAAGAAAGGTTTCTTGGTAGAGATAGTATGGTCTCTGGATGTGCAGTACTAGTGTTGTTTACATGTTGCATATGCATGTTGTATAGATATGGTGTTGTGTACATGTTGTATATGCAATGTTTTGTACATATGGTGTTGTGTGCATGTAGTATATGCGGTGTTGTGTACATATGGTGGTGTGTGCACATTGCATATGTATTGATGTGTATGTATGGTGTTGTGTACATGTTGTATATGTGATGTTGTGTAAATATGGTGTTGTGTACATGTTGTACATGCGATGCTATGTACATGTGGTGTTGTATGCATGTTGTACATGCAGTGATGTGTACATGTTGTGTTATGTACATATTGTACATGCGGTGCTATTTTCATGTGGTATTGTGTCCATATTGTAAATGCAATTCTATGTACATGTTGTGCATGCAGTGTTGTGTACATGCGGTGTTGTGTGCATGTTGTACATGCAATACTCTATACATGTGGTGTTGTGCATATGTTGTGTAGGTGGTGCTTTGTACATGTTCTACATGTGGTGTTGTGTACATGTTGTACGTGTGGTACTGTGTACATGTCATGCATGTTGTGTTGTGTATTTTGTTACATGTATTGTGTATTTGTTGTGTTGTACTCTGTGTACATATACATGTTGTGTTGTACATCGGATGTAGGAGTATCTATTGTGTGGTACACCATGTGTTGGTGTATGTGTGTGATGTAAACTGTGTGTATGTGTATGTGATTGAAGAGAAGAGAAAGAAGTAAGTTCTTTCCAGGGTTGGAAACTTATTCGGTGTGTGTACGAAATGAGAAAGGACAAAGGTAGAAGAATACAAGAAAAGAACCAATTCAAAGATAAGTATCAATATTTTAGTTTTTAATTATGCATGTGATATATGACTTTGATTTATGTTGCTTACATGTGATCTATTATTTGTTTTATGATGGTTGTGTTTTGAACTAACCAAATGTGATATGTTTATGCACGATTATTTGATTAAATATCTAGTTTAACTTGTTGTGATAGGAAGTAAACATAATTGTAGGTGTACCTTATTGACGAGCTACCAATGAGGTATGATTTGTATTGATTTCAATTCCTTTTGAATCTAATGGAAATTATGTGATTGGTATAGGAAAGCATGCAAAATTCCAAGTTTGGGTGGTTGGAACTGGTTGCAAGAATGTTAGTAACAATAGTGAAAGGAATTTGATCATGCAATAGTATGATGTTATAACATTCACGAGCAAGGCCATTTTGGGACATCAATACCCACTAGTGTCCATTGATTTCCATGAGTATGTGATGACTAGTATGATGGTTTTGAGGCAGAGATATGCCTCGGTTTTTGGACCTTCTGATGCCAGGAAACCTTGTCAATGGATGGATTGCCTAAGGGACTGTGTAGCAGAGAAGGGGATGCCAATAGAACTTGGAAGGTGAGTGACTCCACAGAAGGGGGTGCCCAGATTTCCTAAGGGATTGTGTACCAGAGAAATGATGGTCGGGGAATGAATTTTTTTTGGTCATTAGGATTGTCAGATGGAATCAAAAGCACATTGGGAGTGTGCCCTTGAACAGTGAGTTGATAATTGTTCACTGAGAGGACGATTAGTGCAAGGATCATAGCACTGAACATTGCAGGTTTGAGTTTGGCACCGGATTTTGGACTTCCTGGGAAGAAGTTGAATCCTGGTACTACCTTGAGGGTGGAGGTGTGAGCCTCTAGATTACCTTTTTGATTGATGCTGGCACCGTATCTTTTTATATGGTCATTAAATAAAATGTGCATATGTATGTGTATATTGTTGTAAATACTATATCGAGTTGTGATTATAAATATCGATAGACAATATGATTATTTGTTGATTGAAGAAAATGTGAATGAGTATATATGTGGTTGTTATTGTAAATATCATAATGAGATGTGCTATAAAAATCCAGTAAATGGTATGTTTGTCATGTTTTCAACAGTGGTAATTGTAAATACTGCAACAAGCTAGGTTATAAAGTTCCATGGGAAATATGTTTTTGCTTTTAGTAGTTTGCTAGTCACAGGTGTCATAGAACACCGAGGAATGTGTTCCCCGAAGGGGTAGGGGTTTGTAACAACCCCTAGTTGATTTTATATGTAAAAAATATAAGGCCTAGGTCATGGGAAAAGTATTCTAAGATGAATGTATGGTAAAACATAGTTATGGGTATCATTGATGCTTAATAAATGACTAAGAAAACTAGCAAAGGCATTGGCAACAGAAAAGAGGCATACTTGACATTTAATTATGAAAATAAAGGAAAATAAGAGAAATGGGAGATGAAAGGCCACGTATTTGCATGAGGAGGATATTAGAGGAAAACTGAAGGAAAATGAAGAAAATAGAGGCCTGAATGATAAAAAGGCTTATGAGGATCAGTTCACATCCTTTGACGATTTTTCAGTGGAGCTCTAGTTCATTCTCTCATTCTCTCACACTCTTGCCACCTAGATATTCTTGGAGCATGATTTGAGCACTCTAGTTTTCACTTGGATTGGTGAAAGAAGGAAAAGGAAAGTAGGAAAGCATAAGGCAACAAGTGGATCAACAAATACAGTTGGATTGCTTTGTAGGTAATAGGTTGCATGTGTGATTTCCTTGCTGATTTTTTATCCATGGTATATGCATGTGAATTTCAGGTTATGCGTTGTCACTAACATGGATATTTTCTTGGATTGACAGTGATTTTATCCTTCCCTTGCCATTTCCTTGATAGCCATGGTGTTGTGGGATTTTCCACTTGCTTTTTTTCTAATTGGTCCTCATAATTCCTTATGGCTGTGGGTTGGAACAATTTCTCTGGAAGCCCTGGAACAATTTGGGATGAGTTACTAGTACTGGAGCTTATGTTGGGATAAACATTATGGAGCCCTTGGTGGGTTGACTTACTAGTACATGGAGTTGGATTGGACAAATGCTTTGGAGCCCTGGAATGCTATGGGTTGATTTACTAGTTCCTAGAGCCCTAGACAACTTGGGTAGAGACCGATTTGGTTGGTGTTAGTGATGTCCGACCATCGAGGTGGAACCACTATGGTTTAGGGTTGAGGTGGTTTGGCCTATGGAAACCATGGTTTTGTTTTTTTTTTGGTTATTCCATGAGATCCCACATTCATTCTTGGAATATGGCACAGGGGTGATTGGATGAAAGAGATATTTGGTTCAATGCAATCTATGGTTGGGTGATATGTGGAAGTCCCTGAAATTGTTTGTATTTTCTTATGTTAATATGAGAGATTTCCTTATTGTGATATACAAGAATTTGTAGCGATTATGTTAGCGATATTATGGATGAGCTACCATGGTTTCTATGTTGTTTATTTTCTAGTTATATATTGGTTATGTGATGTATATTACTTATGGATATTGGCATGTTTTGATGAATGTATGAATGGTTGATGAATGCATGGACTAAAAAATGATATTGCAAAATTATGAAATGGAATTAGACCTTCTTGGTGATTATCAGATAATTTTTAGACTTCTATGATCATATATGCATTCATGACCTATATCTTACATGTTTGCCATATGTTTGACAAAATGATTTTCATGGTTAGGCCTAGTTAGCTCAATTTCTTATTCAAGTTTTATATGTTTATCATCGTCCTTATGTAATCTATCATTTTGAGAAGTCTTTGGAAGTGGTCTGGAAGATGAACTAAAATCGTGGCTCAGATCTTGGGACCACACCTTACAAATTGACCAATTTGGGTCACAAGTGCACTCAGGTAGTGTTGTGCATGTGGTTGGAGGCCTTCAACCACACCTAAGCCTTGTAATGCATTCATTTGGGAGCCCAGATTGGTGAAAAGGAGCCCCCAACTCAAGGATTAGTCACCTCAGGTGGATTTTTGGCCTCTGGGTGTTCCAATAGCCTTGATGGATGTTTTGAGTTGTCAGTTTGTGGTCAGTTGTAAGCCCCACTTCCTTAATTGGAGCTAGGAGGTTGGGTCATGTCATATTAACACATTTTCTCATGTTTACCCTAGAAGGCTCGTGAAATTGGCTAAATGTGGGAGTGGTGGTTACAGAACTAATTCCAAAGTCTCTTTTTTCTCAATCTGATCTAATTACTCTTCCATGGCCCTTATCCTATGCTTATATTTACTTTCTTCAGAAAATTATTTTGGTTCAATCATGGACAACATGGAAATATGTTCTAGACTAGGAGGTTCATATTAGCTTTCTTCTAGTTTGAACTCCTACTTATCACCAAGAATTTTATTTTTAGAATGATTCTTTTCACATACCTTGAAGGAGGTTTTGGATGAGATCATGTTGCTTCTGCTTCTTCTTCCTCTTCTAATACCTCATGTTGTTGTTGTTCACCGTCATTTCCGATTTGATTAATTTGGGTTATACATATTGGATGTTTCTCCTTGAAAGGTTAAGATTTATCCACTTTTAAATCAATGTTTTCTACAATCTTGCATAATTATTTACTATAACATCTATATCCTTTGAACTTATTTGAATATGCTAAAAATTATCATCATTAATTTTGATGTAGCTCTTACTGTAACAAACTTTAAAGTTTTGATTGAGGCTTGTTTTCCATAGCACAACTTGTAGGGAGTCTTGTCACTATTTAGCCTAAGAAGTGCTTTATTTAAAATATGTTTTGTTGTATGAACAATTTCTGCCCAAAAGGTGTTTGGAATATTTCTCTAACATTGATATAGACATTTGTTGTATACATATATTTTGCATTACCACCACACCATCTTGTTGTGGGGTGTTTACTCAGAATTGTCTTATTATTCCATGTTCTTCACAAAAATCATCAAACACTCTTGATGTAAAATTCCCACCTCTATCAAACCTTAGGAATTTCAATTTACAATTAGTTTAATTTTTAGTAATGGATTTGAAGACTTTAAGCTTATCAAACTCTTTAGATTCCTCTTTCAAAATTACAACCCATGTCAACCTGGTATAGTCATCGATAATTAAAATGAAATATAATTCTCCATTTGGTGTTCCATTCCACAAAAAATACGTTCTTTGTGATTGTTTCATATCCTGTTGGAAGAAATCCGTTGTTGCTATTGATTTCCTTTGGCTACATTGTTTACCATTCATATAACTACTTCTTTATAGCTGATAAATTCTTCCTCCACATTTTTCTTAATGCTTGATTCTCCTAATCGTCTAGACTAATTTTTATTAGAGCATATATTTGAATACTTAGAATCTCATCTAGCTTATTTGATCCTTTAATAAACTATAAATTCTGGTTTATCTAACCCTTGGCCTTTTCTAATTCCATTCTGAGGGAGAAAATTTCTTCTTCTTGCTTTTCACATTCCTTTCTTTTCTCTTTCAAATGTTGTAATAAGGTATCTTCAAATTTATTTTCTTATTCCAACTTCACTTTTAGAAGAAGTGATGAATCTTCATATTCATCCTTTTATTTTTCAAGTTTTACAAGCATCTCCTTCTACTTTTTATTCTCTTTCCTAAGTCGTTGGATTTCTCCTAATGCACTGATAAACTCACCCTCTAGGTGTACTTCTGCCTCTTCTTCATCAACCTCATTTTATCCTTCATCTAGATTGTCTAAAGTCATGTGTATAAATTCAATAATTGATTTCATTGTTTCTTTTGTTCCTTCTTCATTATAGGATTTCCCATATTCATCTTTTAAGGAATTTTTATTGTCTTGAGTGTAAAAACTTTTCTTTTTGAATTTCTTTTCTTTCTTTGTTTTCCTATATTTACTATTTTTTTTAAGTTCAATTTCATCATTTTCTTTCTTGTAAGTACGTTTTGATGCATAATGTCCTAATTCTCCACAATTAAATCATTTAAAGGGTAACTTAGCTTTGTACTTTCCAGATCCTATCTTCAACCTTCTGACAAACTTTTCCTCTTCTTCATCAGATTCAGAACTACAATCTTTTGGTTCTTCCTTGCTCTTCCTATCAACTTTGAATGTAGCTTCTCTTGATGAAGATAGAACTTTTGATGTTCACATTTCATAGCTTATTAGTATTCCACACAATTGATCCAATGTCAACATGTTGAGATCTTGCATCTCTTCAATGGTTGATACTTTAGTATCAAATCTAGCTAGGAGAGATCTGAACACTTTTTGGACAATAAAGGTGTCTTCCATAGTTTCATCAAGTCCTCACATTATGTTAACTATTTCATCCACATAAAGAAATGATTTGGTTATATCTTTGTCCTCTTTCATCTTTAGTGCTTCAAATTACATTTTTATAGCCTTGGAGTTTTCTTTTCTTTACTATATTGTCACCTTCATATGAACTCATCATATTGTACCATATATCTTTGGTAGTTTTACAGTACATGAATTTAACCAATTTTCATTCAAGAAACCCACTGAGTTTGGCATTCATTTCTTTATAATTTTGAGTGAAACCTAACTTATCATCTTTTTTTTAATTACAAAAACAATTATCTTTATATTAATTCCAAAGCATGAGGGCTAGAAGGTCTTGATACAACGATACATAAGGAGGAGGAAACTTGATTGGAAGAGTTCCCATTTCTAAAATTCACATTAGAATATGAATATTATATATTCATATTGCATTGTTTGAGTAGTTTCTTAAAAACTATTGAAGAAGTAAAATATATCTACACTTCATTACTTGTTACAATTTTACTTGGAGATATAGCAACTCTTCTAGGTTGTGATGAATGCTCTTTCCTATTGTTACTTATTGATAGAATTATTCTCTTCTTGGTGTTGGTTGTTATAGTCATTGTTAGACTCTATATTTTTTGCATTCTTCCACTCCAACAACAAATCATGATACTCCATCATTCCAATGCACCCATGATGTGCATTAATGACCTCTCAGAGAGATGTGATTGCTTTTTTAGTGTGTAGACAAAATTGGTTGGTTTGATAGATCACCTTTCTTATTCATGTTGCAATGGCTTGAAAGTAGTTGATCTATGTGTCGCTTGAGATTTAATACATTCCTCATTCCATTTTTCCTAGTTTATTTTGTCTTGTTCTAGCTCCACCTTGAGAAATGAAAATTAGTTACAGAAGATGTTGGAATTTTTTGCCAGATCCATTATAGATAGATCACTAGTAACAAGGATATGTATACCGAGGGGGATTGGAGAGAGGAAATAGGAAGGGATTTATGCAAATTTGAATGGAATATTAAATGAAGAGGGATATTTATTGAGTTAGAGTTTCAGGGGGTCGCATCATGCGATGCATTCAAGAGATAAATATCTATGCACAAGCTCCAAGAGGTGGATGGCATGCAGATTTTCTGCAAATTGAATAATTCTTCCTGTCTGATAGTGTACAGTAATCGAGGGAACTTGATCTATAAATATCAAAGGGTTATAATTATTTCTTGGAATACCTTCACTAAGTTTTTCATCTGACCTGGTCTCAGAGGGGGTCAGGACAAAGTTCGAAGAGTTGCTGATGTTGAATTTCATGGTTAAGGAATATGGATGGTCTTATAATCTCCATTGATTCTCACCTCCCCTTGTTTCCATTAACAGGCCTTATTTTCTTGTTGATATACTGCTGCATTATTGCCCCTTAATATATGATAAAAGGTGACATTTCCTAGGTATAGTAGTTGTTGACAAATTCAAGCTAAAATTTGACTGAGATCGACATTTTTGGGATTGGTGTTTCTGACTAGTTGTTGAATGAGAAAATTCAAATCTCTTAGGATGACTGGGTCTCATATCTAGAGCTCTCGGAGAATTGAATAACGTAGGAAGATATTGTATCCTTCATCATGTTTTTTGACTCTTGTCCTAAGCCCCATTCAAAAGAAGCTTGTTCTTCTCCTCTGGGTGCAACAATAATTCTTCATGCCCCGACTCTTCCCATATTAATTTTTGAAACACCATCAAAGAAGAGGCATACTCTCTTATGGTATGTAAACTATTTCCTGAGTTCACATTACTTAAGTCTTATTTTCCAATTTTAAAGGAGAGGAGGATTTTTGTAGAGTATTTGGGCACTTTGAGGAAATTTATCCAGAACAAATTGGAACCACTTGACTTCTACCTCCTACAATGTTTGGAGATCTATTTTATTGTTTCCTTTTGATAAAATTTCTTCAGTGGTGAGGCCCAAAAATGCAGCCATTATCTTCCTTTTATCAGGTTCTTAACTCTCAAAGATGCTCTTATTTATTGCTAGGCAGAGATACCAACAAAGGAAGGTTGGGAAGCTGAGCGAAAAGTGCTTGACCAGAATTTTTTTTTTGAGGGTGAGAGAGTAGTTTTTGTTCTAGTGAATGAAAAAATCATCTAGGATCAAGGTCAAGTTTAGATGGATCAGAAGGGGATGGATCACATATTTCCAACACATTTGGGTAAAGGGACAAGAAATGAACATATAATGGATTGTCTCTTCAAAGTTTATACAAAAGGGTAACCTTGAGAGGCCATATATGTTGTGTTTCTTGAGATTATATGTAGTCAATATTTACCCCATGAGGAGAGTCCAGGTGAAAAGTTTGATTTTGGGTAAACTTTTAGCTTTCTATACTATCTTCTAGAATGGCCATATGGGTTGTTGACCTTTCTCTTCCTAGAGGGATTTTATCTACTCTTCACTGTATATTCCTTTCCTATTAGATTCCACTTGAACCCATCTTGTTGTGCTATTTGGATAAGGGTTGTACCTTCAAGATGCTTGACTAGTGTGTTCCATTGATGAGAGAGCCTTGCTAGAATAGGAGGTGGATTCCATCTTTTCTAAACTAAATCATTTGGGTCCTAAGAACATATCTAAATTAAATTTTTTATGCCTTTCCTGATACACAAATGTTTAAGTTGTTGGATTTTTGAAACGTTAGAAAGGTTTGGTCTATTGAGAATTTTATCCTCCCAAAGGTTTATTTCATTTCCACCTCCTCGAATTCTAGATGTGCGTGATTTAAGAAAAAAATGAGCCAAGAAAGGTATAGTAACTAGGAATATATATTTCTCCCATAATGAAAAATGTAAAGTGTTTCAGCTGTCAAAAATTTGGATATATAGTAGTAAATTATAGAAGGAAAGAGATCAGGTCCTCTCAACAAAAGGAGAAACCAAAGGAGAAGCATCCTCAATGAAGCATGCAAAGAATATTTCCCTCTTCATGAAGATCAACAATAGTTACGTATGATAGTCCTTTTGATGGTTACTATTTCTCATGCAATGATTTTGGCCATAAGGCTATTGACTGCAGGGAATATGCAAAGAATAGAAGGCAGATCAACAGGAGATATGAGTATTTTCCTCCATTCTTTGGTCATTGTTGATGGTTTTGGACCCGCCAACATTCAGGGGATCACCCCAGTATGAAGTCCCAACTAGACCTCACACCGTTTGGTGTGGGATTACCATCTAGTAAGATGGCCCGGTTGCCATTATCTTAAAGGTTTGCCTCAGCGCTTGCTTGTCAGCATAGGAGAGTGGTCTTCTTTGTCTTTGAGTAGTGAGGTTCGCGTGCCTGGTGATCGCTAGTGTTACTTGTGTCAATGGTTCTATCATTGTAGAGGGAGAGAGTGGGAGTGAGTCCCAAGTCGGATGGGAGGAAACCCCAATTCTGTTAGGAACACACAACACAACAGGATGTGCATAGCTTCCGAAGGAGCAATCCACACAGATGCAATAGTCACAACACTTAAGGAAAGATAACATGTACAACACACAGCGGAGGAGTTTGCGTGAGTGCGACGGTCGTTATAGCAAGTTTACATGAAAGTTTTGTCTGATGTCCAAGGAGGTAACCAACACGGGCAGGATAATGTTAACAGCTCATACAACACATTTTCATTAATATATATGTATTACAACAATTGAATGAGTTCAAATGTTAAACACATGTTAAAGCAACATGCATTACAAGCATTCAAGATTAGTCTTACAGCAATTACAACACATGTGTAAAAATGTGTTGGCCTATTAGCAGGCTTCTAAATTAAGCGAAAGTTCCAAGACACATTGTTACACCATACATCACTAACCCCGTGGGCGGGGCGTTGGAGCCACTACTTACTCCTCAAAGAAAATATTACAGACTCTCAAGGCTATGTAGAAGGAGCCGAGGTGAAAAGTCCTTTTCATGTACAAATGAGGGGGTATTTATAGCCAAGGGTGAAACTAACCCTTGTGGTTGTTTGACTTCCCTCATAACTGTTTGACTTCCATGACCTTTCGACTTTACATGACTCATCATATGACAAGTGGGTCTCTTGGACTTCCACGTTACATTGCATTGATTGACAGTGTGGCCCAAAGTAGAGATGTGGATGACATGACTCATGACAAGACTCGACATGACAATGCTGGTACATTCATGTTGCTGTTGGTGTGAATGTCAAGCTGTAGTGTTGCTGGCTGATGGATGTCTTCATGGTGTGTCATACCTTCACTTCCGCATGGCAAGGTGTGCAGAGTCTTTGATGGTCATTGGGTTTGCTTGATGTTGCATTCGCACGTTGCTCCATGCTTGTATGTTGGCATGCTTGACAGGTTCGCTCATTCGTGAAAAGTACATGTTAATCTGTCCATCCGTGTGTGAACACATCTTGTACGTTGACTCATCCGTTTGTCTGTGAACACATCTCTTGCATGATCGTTCATTCGCGAGCACATCTCTTTACATGCATCATTTCTTCGTCTATTAGCGAATAGGTCCTCATGCATGTACTCCCTTTGTTTATCACATCCGTCATTGGACCATGATTGTTTGTGTACCTGTATCTACAATCACTCATGATGACATGACATCAAATCCATAAATTCCCTAGTCTACCATGATGCATGATCGTTTCGGATGTAGGTGACCGAGAGAGAAGACAAGGTTGTGAGCTTCGAGCTGGGATGGAGGCTCTAGGCACTACTGGTGAAAAATACATAGACGTCACTAGGAGATGGTGACAGGCAATCCGAATTGACAGAGACTGTCAGCGGGGTCTAGCTCAACTGGAGGAAAAAATTGCACAATTTTTGGGAGGAGCAGTCTGGGCTACAGGAAGGTTAGGTAAACAGGATCTGTGCAATTTTTGGAAGGAGTGAGCAGTGGGAGCCTGGCATCCAAAACTATGCAATTCCTAGAGGGAAATGGGCCTGACATCCAAAACTGTGCAATTACTGGAGGGAACTGGCAGCTAGCTACTAGGACCTTGGCAACAAAAACTGCACAATTCCTAGAGGGAACCGGTAGTCAGTTGTTGGAGCTTGGCAGCAAAAACTACGCAATTCCTGGAGCGAACTAGAAGTCAGCTGCTAGGAGCTACTGGCGGGATAAACTGTGCTGATGCTGGGAGGCTAGCTTGTTGATCACCTCTACATAGTTTCTGAGCTGAGCGGACTATTGGGTAGCAGAGGGCTTGGTCATGAAATATGTGTAGTTTTCCGAGTGAGGAGGGGACTGACTATTGGGCTAGCTAGAAAAACTGCACAATTTTCTAAGGGAGACAGGGACAGGCACTGTGTGTCTGTCTGGTCTGTCTATGCAATTTTCTTAGTTAGTGAATCGGGCATGGTCTACAACCTCTGTGCAATTTTTTAGGGGAGTGAGTCTCGGGGTGAGTGTCGGGTCAAACTCTCTAGTGAAACAGCATGAAGGTTGATTGATCAGCTTGTGGGCAGCGAAGCTTGAAATGGATTTCTTGGTGCTTCTGCATTGTTTTGGGTGAGAGTCAATCGAGTCAATGGTAGGGAAAAGGTCCAGCTGTCTAATGGTGATATGGGCGTCAGAACTTCAACAAAACGACTAAGTGTCTGAGTGAGTGAAAAGATGCATACGTGAACTTGCAAACACACACTTACATGACTTGATGACGAGACGACTCAAACCATCCAGACACACATGCTCAACATGACTGACCGATGGTGTGAGCGACAAGCACGGCGCTTGTGATTGATCATTGGACGAAAGCAATGATGCTTTTGTGACAGTGTATATGACTCCGTGTGTGAGCACAATAGATATTTACATAGCGAACACAACTTGTACACATGAAGCGAAGACCTTGTGTATGACCAAAACATGGTCGCAAGCATGACATTGACATCAACATGCAAAAGATGTCAGGGAATGATCAAGCAACATGGGCGTGAAGACTCACATGAGCTCACAGAGTGAACTTGAGTGCGTGCAGTCATCAAGTAAAACTCTCAAAGGAGGCTCTGAAATTGGATGCGGGCCAAAATTTTGGAGGGTGTTGCAGCCGCTACAACACTTGGCGACACAATGGTAGAACTCTAGCTTCTTTATTTTGGTTCATTGACAGCATAGGGCCTTGGTATTTCGAGGAGTATTGAATCGATGTGTGGATTACTTTTGCTTCCCCACTTACCCCATGTACATAAACGGTTCACCTTTAGCCAACTCAGTCAAACACAACAAAAGTTCAACTTGATCACAATGTTTTGAAATTGGGAAAGGTAGTTTAGTTCGCGAGTTGAATATTTCCAGAGTATAAGTTTCATCTCTGGTGTTGCTCCACTGCCAATAGGCCTAGAAAGTACCCTAGCAGAGTCACGTAGGAACACACTCATTGCTCCACTGCCAGTGAGCCTGGTCAGTACCCGGGTGGAGTTGCACGCTTCACCTCTTTGTGTAGGAAGCCTTTCTCTTCTTTCACCTTTGTATTTTTTAAGAGGACTGTGCATAGGCACTTATTTGTTTTTGGGGCGGAAGAGGGATCTCGACTTATTGACAGAAGAAGAGGTTGTTCCTTCATAGAAGCATGTAAGACCTCTAACATAGCTTTGGCCATTTATATTTTCCCCTTCTTCGTTTCTACTAGTTGGATGAGCTTGAGCACACAGAGCAGAAATTTGAGTACAGGCATGGGGTTTCCCAGTGTGGACAGAGGTTCATGGTTGGACCAAAACTCCCCTTGCAGACAGCTCATATTTTCCATCAAGACTTCATCCGCTGAAGGTTATTACCAAGCATAGAGAAGACAGACACAAGATTGACCAATGGCTGTAGTGTCACAAGTCTCTTCATATCTCAGCTACATACTCATTCAAAAACTAGAACGAAGTAGATGGCAGCACTTATTTCTAAAAAAAATAAAAACAGCAAGGTATTAAGCAACTCAAACAAATGAAAACAAAATAGTAAGCAAGGCAAACAAAATGAAAACAACAAGCAGCAAGAAGACTATGTACATGGCGTGAGGTGCGGCCTAGCCTACTGGAAGTAGTGCTTGAGATCTTGGCCATTGACAGGAAGTTTTTCAACCCTCCCATCAAGTGATCGCAGATGGTATATGTGTGGGCCAAGCTCCTCATGGACTGTGTGCGAACCGATCCACAAGGACTGGAACTTCGTATGCTTGCCTTTGTCTTCACGAGACTTATCCCATTTCAAGACCAAGTCACTAATACCGAAGTTAGCTTTCCCTGCATACTTCTTATCGAACCATCTCTTGATACGGTTCTGGTGGAGTGTAAATTTTCCTTTTTCTTTCATCCTTTCTTCTTGGAGCTTATGGAGTGTATCCATCCTACGTTGAACTAGCTGGCAAGGCTTGCCTTGTGACTCTTGGGATAGCTGAAGTGTAGGCAAGTAGATATTGGGTGGAAGGATGGCCTCTTTACCATAGACCATGAAGTACGGTGAGGTATTCAGAGAGGGTTTGGGTGTTACGCAGTCAGCCCATAATGCATTCGTCAGGGTGGAGTGCCAGTTGCACTGCTCAGAGAAAATAGTCTTTTTGATTATGTGAATAAGGTTTTTGTTCATGGATTCTGCGAGACCGTTTCCTTGCGGGTAGTAGTTAGATGAGTGTTTCAGCACAATACCATTTTGTAATGCAAAATCATAAAGTTTCAAAGATGAAAAGTACGTTGCATTATCAAAAACAAGTGATACTAGAATGCTGAAGCGTGAGATGATGTTCTGCTTGAGGAAGTTGATGACCTCCTGGCCGTTCACTTGTTTGAGCGGAACTTCTTTTGTCCATCGTAAGAAGTAATCAGTTGTTGTTAGAATGTAGCGGTGTTGTTTTGACGAATGTGGGAATATTTACGCAATGATTTCCAGGCCCCATTGTTGGAATGGTTCGGTCACTACAACAGGGTGCAGTGGGGCTGCTGACCTTCATACTTTTTCAGTGCATCGCTGACAGACTGAGCACTTGCAGGCATAAGCGTGTGCATCCTTGAATAATGTGGGCCAGTAGAAACCAGCGCACATAACTTTGTGTGCAGTGGTGCTTCCCACAAAGTGAGCCCCGGTGGATCCATCATGCAAATCTTGTAATACCTTCTCTGATTCATGTGCCTCCAAGCACTTGAGAAAAACTTTGTTGTTGTGCTTCCTGTAAAGCACTTTGTGCACCGACTAATATGCTAAATATTTGAGGCGAAATGCCCTCTTCTATCTGATGGAAAAGAGAGAGGGTATGGTGTCTTGCTCAAGGTATTGGAACACATATGCATACCAAGAGGTTCAATCTTCAGTGGGTGTTGCTCGCCCTATATCATACATCTCAACTTCCTGCTCCCAAGTGGTGAGCTCTTATTCACCCTCCGATGTGTGTACTGCTTCAGCTACAAGTCTGTAGAGCCCATTTCCTTTGATCATGTGAATTGGCTTAATTTCAATATCAAACTCTTGCAAGCCTATCATCCAGTTCACACATCGTTCACCCAGTTCTTGTTGTACAAGCAGTGTGCGAACTACTGGGTGAGGGACGTAGACTATGCATTGGTTCTTCAACAAGTAGGGCCTAAAGTGTTTCACCACCTTGTAAACTGCATATGCTTGCTTTTCAATGGCGGGGTAGTTGAGTTCTGGTCCCTGCATGCTTGCGCTCATGAAGGAGATGGGGCATTCATCATTCATCTCATCCTTCTGAGTGAGTACTGCAACAAGCGAATTATCAGAGGTGAAGGTGTATAGTAGGAAATCCTTCTTGAAGTCTGGGTTGTAGAGTGCAGGCGCTTCTGCAATAGCCTGCTTGATATAGGTGAATGCATACTTTTCCCTCTTGCCCTAGTTGTAGACTACATCTTTCTTGATCATGTCCTGCATGGGCTTGACTATCTAAGCATAATCCGAGATGAACTTCCGGAGCAAGTTTATCTTGCCTAAGAAGCACTGCATGGCTTTCTTGTTGGCTAGGTGAGGGATCTGTGTGATAGTCTGGACCTGGTCCAGATCAACCTTGATCCCACTTTTGGCGACAATGTGTCCAAGAATGTTCCCCTCAAACACTGTGAATACGCTCTTTTTGGGATTCAAGGAAATCCCATATTTCTGACATCGCTCAAAAAATTTCTTCAGATGGTGTATGTGGTCCTCACGTCTTCTTGAAAACATAGTCACGTCATCGAGGTATACCACGACGCCTTTTCCAATGATTCTATGAAAAGTGATGTCCATGGTGCACTGAAAGGTTGCACCTACATTCACAAGCCCAAACGGCATTTGTCTATATGTGAACGTACCCCAATTGGTACGGAAGGTAGTCTTAAGTCTGTTATGTTCTACTACCAGAACCTGATTGTATCCTAAAACACCATCGAGTAGGGAAAAAATCTGTGCCCCAGATACTGTTTGTAGAATGTGGTCCATAGACGGCACGGGGTAGTTGTCTTTATCTCAGGCACGTTCACATTCTAGAAATCAACATACAAGTGGATTTCCCCGGACGTCTTGCGTATAGGAACAAGGTTTGAAACCCACATGGAATGACGAACTTTTTATATGATCCGTGCATCCAATAGCTTGGTGAGCTCTTTCTGTATGTGGGGTTCAAGTGACGGATGTGCTCTCCTTAGCTTCTGCTAATCTGGCTTGACCCCTTCTTTGATTGGGATTATGTGTTGGATTATCCGCATGTCATAAGTTTCAGATCATCGTACGTCCACGCGAACACATCTTCGTATTGTTTGAACAGGCGGACAAAGGCTTGTCGCTCTTGCTGTGTGCAACATGCACCGAGATTAGTGAACTTCGGATCTTTTTATGTTCCCGAGTATATCAGTTCATGCATCATGTTGGAACTGTGGGTTTTTTTGTTCCTTGGCCCCTATAAGCGTTCTTGCAAGTCGTAAATCTTCTCCAACGATGCCACACCCTTCATGATAAGGTGGCCTTTCCTGTTACCAACTTCTGCTTGCAAATATCACTCATGCTCGTCATCGTATATCACTGCATCTTTGAAGATGTCAGCATTGGCCATGAAATGCAGTATCTATTGATCATAATTAAACATTTGTAAGTTAGTTATGTTATCCGGGATAGATGGTTTGTAAAAAATTTCAATAGTAAATCTATCCCTAATCGATGACATTCTAGAAGTTGTGTTTGCTAGAGCATTGGCAGCTACATTATGTGTACGTGGTACAAAAGTGATGTTAAATTCTTGGAAGTTAGAGATCAGTCACCATACCTCTTGCTGGTAACTTTTGAGATGCGGTGACAAACAGTGAATGGTGTTACGTACCTGTCATACCACTATCTCTGAATCACCTACCACTTTGAGCGCGACCACGTTGAGGCTGATGGCTTTCTGCAAGCCCAACACAAGTGCTTCATACTCAAAAACATTGTTCGTGCACTCGAACTCCAAGCAACTTGAAACCATATGCTTCCTATTGTATGGGTCGATCAAGACACACCCAGCTCCTGAGCCGTCCTGTGTCTTTGATCTGTCAAAGTACATGGTCCACAACTTGTTTGTACACGGACCGTTTGATGCGCTTGTACTACTGCTACTGCTACTATTGGTACAATGTATTGTACATGTTTCATTACCATCAGTTGGGCAAGGAAGGAGACCCAACTGCGTGTCTGGTGGGGTTGGAGCTAGCTGTGTAGGATAACACCCCAACGTTGTTTCCAGGAGACAGTTTCCAAACATGAGTTTTGCGAAGGCCAACGGTTCATTCTCGCCATTGAGGGGAGTGACATTCTTCCTTATATACCTCTCAGATACCACCTGGATTTGATTGTTTTTTCCCTTGTACGGAAGCCACATGTGCGACCAGTCTATAGCAAAATATATGTTCAACTTGTTGGACCAGTCTCTGCTAAGTAGTAAACCATATGCTTCTGGTATGTCCACAACAACAATGTTGATGCATTAGTGGACTCGGCCATCGTGAGATAGTCGGATGATCACATCTCAGAGTTCACCAATGGCTGGTATAGACGTTCAATCAAGTTGGATGATTTGCGTGGGTGTCTTGTTCCATTGTGCATTGATCTTTTTTGCAATGGAGAGTGGCATGACATTGGTTGTCACACCAGAATCAACCAAGAATTTGTGAATATTACAATTGAAAACCTCAAATGAGTGGAGGAATGGAGGGCAACTAGGAGGTGTACTTTCTCCCTATGTTGGTAGAGGTTGCACTGTCCATTGTTATCTGTCCCAATGCCTGCAACAGGATGTCTCTACAATGTTGTAGTCTAGAGGTGGTAGACTCACCGAGATGTCTGAGGTGAAACTGATCGTTTTATCTAGTGGAGTGTTTTGTAGTTTGCTTCTCATGAATGTATTTTTGTCCCCTGTTGTCTTCCCAGACTTATTCTATGTTTTCTACTTTGGGGTGGCTGGTGGATTAGCCTTCCTCAACAACAGTCTCATATTTTCTTGCACTTCCCCAAGTGTAAGGAGAGCCCCTTTCCTCCTAAGACTATAACAATCATTTTGCTTTGGGGGTTGTTTCTCAGTGTTCATCTTCAGTGTTGCTTGCGAGCACTGATACAGTTCACCACACACCCAGAACTTGATGCTTCATTAGGTGAAACACCTTCATCATTATCCGTGTCTTCTAGTTGTTCCTTCATATTGTTTTCTACGTCAAATGTATGACTGCATACAGAGCTTGTGACTCGCTTCCAATCTGAACAAGAGTTCTCTGGGTGATGTTCTTCGTGGAATGAACAGAATTCAGAATTTGTGCACTGATCAAGCTAGAACACATAACTCTGTCTAGTTTTTGCAGTGAACCAATTGCTTCTTGATGACATACTTCCTTGTCTCTATTTGGGCAGATGGTTACTTGTAGAGGTGTCTGTTTTTCATTGTTTAAGCTCAGACACTTCTGTTGTCAAGTTCTTGACGAGGCGAGTGAGGGTTTCAATATCATTGGTTTCCTTGTCTCTACCTTTGCTCGCCACCGCTTGGGACTTCCTTCTCATGTCTTTGGAGTCCTTTTTTGGTTCATCATCCTTGATGACTCCAATCACATGTAGGTCTTTCTCAACAGCAATAGCCTCTTCACATTTTTCCAGTAGTGTTGGTTTCACAGCTCACTTGACGAACTGTGCAATGTTGGTCAGTAGTGCGGACATGTAGTAATCAACAGTGATGGAGTCATGAGGTTTGGTGTCCGCTGCAAACTTGTTCAATATGTGTGTAAACCTCTAATTGAATTCTTTTACCTTTTATTTCCCCTCCATCTTCAAGCTTCCCAATTCTTTGAGTAACATGGCTGGGGTCTTGTCATCAGAAAATTTTTCAAGGAACATGCGTTTGAACGCACCCCAATTCTGTATGGATTTGGCTGGAAGGTTGCAATACCATGTAGTTGCCTGACCATCCAAGGTACATGGAAATAATCTACATGCTACGCTATCATATTGTACCTCAAGGGTCTGCAGCTGCAGGTAGAAGTTGTCCAAATGGTCTTTTGCCTTCACTGTGTTATTAGGGTTGAACTTGATGTTCATTCTCTCAACTCACTTCGGTATCTCATGCAAATCACCTGGGAGAGCCAATGGTCCCTGATTCATCCATTCCAAATTTTGGTCAGCCATATCTTCTTCTTCTTCATCCTCCTCCTCTTCTTTAGAATCTGAAAGTTCCAGCTTTGAGTCTGTTGGTTCATCTCCACCTCTGCCCCTCTACTACCTTCCCCTCTGCCTCATGTACCGGATTCTAAGCCCAAGATCACAAGGGTGTCTCGTTCCCCCTGTCGGAAGACCGGAGGTTCCTCTCTATCTTCAACAGCTTCTGCCAGACCTTCAAGTGTGGCAAGAACTACTTCTTCCACTGATGATACAACAACCCCTGTGGGAGTGGTTTTTGGCTTCCTTGATGCGTATGGAAGATGTTGTATGCCTAGGATCAGTCTGACTACTTTCACGAACTGGCGGGTGATGGGATGGATGGAGCGAAGGTGATGATATGGAATTTTGTGTTCAGTCCTGGGAGGTGAGAAGTAACCAACTGCAGAGTCGCGCGTAGGTGAGAGGGAGTGCGAGTTACTGCCTTGACCAGATGGTTGATGAGTGAGTGTGAGAGGATGTTCAGCCATAAACAACTGGCAACCCTCCTTCTAGCGCCATAAATGTTGACGGTGCTGGACCCACCAACATTCATGGGATCACCCCGGTATGAAGTCCCAACTAGACCTCACACCGTTTGGTGTGGGAGTCCCATCCAGTATGATGGCTCGGTTGCCATTATCTTAAAGATTTGCCTCATCTCTTTCTTGTCAGCATAGGAGAGTGGTCTTCTTTGTCTTCGAGTAGTGAGGTTCGCATGCCTAGTGATTGCTAGTGTTACTTGTGTCAATGGTTCTTTCACCATAGAGGGAGAGGGTGGGAGTGAGTCCCAAGTCAGATGGGAGGAAGCCCCAACTTTGTTAGGAACACACAACACAACAGGACGTGCACAGCTTCAGGAAGACCATTCCACACATATGCGGCGATCACAAGACACAAGGAAATATAACACGTACAACACATAGTGGAGGAGTCTGCATGAGTGTGACAGTCGTTATAGCAAGTTTACGTGAAAGGTTTGTCTAATGTCTCGAAAGGTAACCAACATGGGCAGGACAATGTTAACAGGTCATACAACACATTTTCATTATGTATTACAATAATTGAATGAGTGCAAGTGTTAAACATAGGTTAAAGCAACATGCATTACAAGTGTTCAAGATTAGTCTTACAACAATTACAACACATGTGTAAAAACGTGTTGGCCTATTAGCAGGCTTCTGAATTAAGCGAAAGTTCCAAGACACATCATTACACCATACATCACTAACCCCATGGGCGGGGCGTTGGAGCCACTACTTACACCTCAAAGAAAATATTACAGACTCTCAAGGCTATGTAGGAGGAGCCGAGGTCAAAAGTCCTTTTCATGTACAAATGTGGGGGTATTTATAGCCAAGGGTGAAACTGACCCTTGTGGTTTTTTGGCTTTGCTCATGATTGTTTGACTTCCATGACCTTTCAACTTTACATGACTCTTCATATGACAAGTGGGTCTCTTGGACTTCCACGTTACATTACATTTATTGATAGTGTGTCCCACAGTAGAGATGTGGACAACATGACTCATGAAAAGACTCAACATGACAGTGCTAGTACATTCATGTTGTTGTTGGTGTGCACATCGAGCTATAGTGTTGCGGGGTTATGGATGTCCTCATGGTGTGTCACAGCTTCACCTCCGCATGGCAAGGTGCATGGAGTCTTCAATGGTCATTGGGTTCGCTTGATGTTGCATTTGCACATTTCTCCTTGCTTATATGTTGCCATCCTTGACAGGGTTTCCCGTTCACAAAAAGTTCATGTTCGTCCATCCGTCCATGTCTGAACACATCTTGCACATTCTCTCATTCGTTCGTGAACACATCTCTTGCATGATTGTTCATCTCTCGGCGAATAGGTCCTCTTGCATGTACTCCCTTTTTCCATCCCATCCATCATCGCACCATGTTTGTTTGTGTACCTATATCTACAGTCACTCATGGCGAGACAACATCAAATCCATAAATCCCCTAGTCGACCATGATGCATGATCATTTCCAATGCAGGTGATTGGGAGAGAAGACAAGGTTGGAAGCTTCAAGATGGGATGGAGGCTCTAGGCACTACTGGTGAAAAATGCACAAAAGTCACAAGGATATGGTGACGGGCAATCCGAATCGACAGTGACTGTCTGTGGTGTCTTGCTCAACTGGAGGAAAAAACTGCACAATTTTTGGGAGGAGCATTCTAAGCTGCAAGAAGGCTGGGTAGATAGGATTTGCACAATTTTTGGGAGGAGCGGGTAGCGGAAGTCTGGCAACCAAAATTGTGCAATTCTAGGAGGGAACGGGAAGCTGGCTTCTAGGACCTTGGCAACAAAAACTGTGCAATTCCTGGAGGGAACCAACAATCAGCTGTTGGAGCTTGGCAGCAAAAGCTGCACAATTCTTGGAGGGAACTAGCAGTCAGCTGATGGGAGCTGCTAGTGGGAAAAACTATGTTGATGCTAGGAGGCTAGCCTACTGATCACCTTTGTGTAGTTTCTGAGCTGAGTGGACTGCTGGGTAGCAGATGGCTTGCTCATGAAATCTGCGCAGTTTTCCAGGTGAGCAGTTGTTCGACTGACTAGTGGGCTAGCTAGAAAAAATGTGCAATTTTCTGAGGGAGACATGGACGGCACTAAGTGTCTATCCGGCTTGTTTACCCAATTTTCTCAGTCAACAGAGCAGGCATGGTCTGTAGCATTTGTGCAATGTTTGAGGGGAGTGAGTCCTAGGGTGAGTGTCGTGTCAAACTCTCCAATTGACCAGCATAAAGGTTGATTGATCAGCTTGCGAGAAGCGCAGCTTGAAATGGCTTGCTTGGTGCTTCTGCGTTGTTCTGGGTGATAGTCGATCGATTCGATGGTAGGGCAAAGGTCTGGTTGTCTAAGGGTGATCTGGTCGTTAGAACTTCATCAAAACGACTAGGTGTGTGAGCGAGTGAAAAGATGCATATGTGAACTTGTAAACACACACTTACATGACTTGATGATGAGACAACTTAAACCATCTAGACACACATGCTCAACATCACTGACTGATGGTGTGAGCGACAAGCGTGACGCTTGTGATTGATCGTTGGATGACCACAACGGCGCTTGCGTGACAGTGTATATGACTCTGTGTCTGAGCACGATGGATGTTTACATAGCGAACACAACATGTACACACGAAGCAAAGACCTTGTGTATGACCAGAACATGGTTGCAAGCATGACATTGACATCAACATGAAAAATATGTCGGTGGAATGATCAAGCAAGATGGGTGCGAAGACTCACAAAAGCTCACGAAGTGAACCTGAGTGTGTGTAGTCATCAAGTAAAACTCTCAAAGGAGGCTCTAAAATTTTGGAGGTTGTTGCAGCCGCTACAATAGTCACATAAGGTTTTATGTGTGTGACAACATTATCCATAAGGCAAATGATTGTAAGCTTCACGTGTGTTATAGAAATCTAGTCAGAGGAAGAAATTCATGCAAGGCAAACCACACAAGAAGAAAGAGAATGGTGCTCATGATATCAAAGATCAACCCATCAAAGTTTGGAGGAGAAAGGAGAAACAAGAGACTCCCACCAAAAAATGAGGCATGTATGGTCTCAGGGGGACCATATGGCCACATCTTGAGTTGCATGTAGACTATTGGAGGTGCAACAATATCAGATAAATTGGATGAAGACAAATATATGTATTACGAAAGAGATGCATGAGCTCAGGGGGAGCTTCTTGAGGTTTGAAGTATTGTTTTTATTTGATTTTATTTCTTATCTTGATTGGATTAGCTACATATATTTTCCAATAGCTTTGGAACATCTAGTTTCATGACCAGGTTTTAGAGAATCGAATAGAATAATGTGAAGGAGTAAAGCAAGATCACATTTTAAGGGGAGCATTCTTGTTTTGAATGGACCAACAGATTGTTGGCATTGTGTTTGTTGTGGAGGATATTGTTATGGATCTATTTGACACTTTTCTATTGTAGGAAGATGTTCAAAAAGGTTTTGTTGTGGATACCAAGGAGGCTTAGATGTGCTAGTATGTTGTTTGTGCATATATTGCTAGATTACATTTATGACATGCATTATCAAGTGTGTGTGGTTGGTATTGAGATTAAATGATAGTGAATTGGAGTTAACACATCTAGAGTGTGCATATTATTACTCATGTCTTCTATATTTTTATTTATGATGCATGCCAGTGTTGAGATGTTTTGCATTTGGATGGATGAGTTGTGATGAACTTTAGTTCTTGTGTGAGTTGGATGAGAGGCATATTGTCGTTGATACATGGAGAGAGTATCCTATTGCATGAGCCTCATTAGAGTATGAATTTTTAATATGGTGTTTTGATTTATATTCTCTTACTAGATGGGATTTTGATCTCATTGTACAAGGAGAGATTGTATTTACCTTGACAACATGAGGTCAAGGAGATGATGAGTTGATGAGTTGTTGGCAATGCTTTATTGCAAAATATTATATTGTTGTTGTTGTTTCTTAGTGATTCTTAAGTGCATTATTTATTTGGCCACACATTGATGATGTTGGAGATATTTCTATTGTATTGGCTCATCTGATGCTAGTGATGCTTTTGTTGTTTGCTATTTTGTTTCCCGGAGCTAGAGCTTGTGAAACATGAGTATGCTTCTTGTTGTTGAACCTCATTGATAATTTATTTCTTACTGATGATGAGGATGTATATGTTGTTTTCATTATTCCATGCTATTCATATCTCTATTACCACATCATTATGTTTCAAATGTCTATGTGGATAATGATGGTTGTTAGTGCTTTTTCTACTATAGAGAGTTCATTGCTAGTGTTGTTGACAGCTACACATATGTTGTTTCTTATATCCTTATTTATGGTTGATGTGTTGAGAGTAGAAATGTGATAGCATGTTCCATGTATAGTGTTCTTGTTGTTGTTACATAGAGCACATATTATTTCTCATGGATGTTATATCATTGTATTGATCATGCATAGAGGAGAGCACACTTAGTGTGCATTTGTAAAATCCATGCATCATTGACGTCTCACCTTTTGGTGCTTTGGTCATGGAGAGACCCATGGTGTCTAGCATGTATATTATTAGTTGTCAAATTCAACTATGCATGGGTTATTCAATGTCAAATTCATGTCTTGTCTTATATATTATTGATATATCCATGTTACATTGGGTGAACGATGTAAAGTTAGGTACATAGAGTCATAGATCAATCATATGTACTTATTACAACCATGTAGTTGCTCCATGAAGCCTTATATTTGTATCATGCTTCATTTTATATCATTAGTCAAATTATGTTGGAGTCCTACTCTATGAGGAGTAGTCTCTTGCACTTGGCAAGGAGGCTTATTGCAAAGAACTAGAAGTGTTAGTACAATAGAAAAGAGCATTTGGTTGCAACCCCATTACATGCTTAGGTGGAGCACGTTAAATGTGAGAGGACGTATGGTTTTGGAAAGTGTCATGTTTGGTAACTGAGTTCATTGGTTCAATCGCTTGTATTGCTTATCATAAGAACAATTTGTATTAGCATGGCGTTGAGCATTTCAGGGGGAGTACTTCTCTCAGCCCTCACTTTACTAGCATTTTTCTTAATTTTTGGTATTTCCCTTTTCCATTGATGTCAAAAAGGGGGGGATAGAAAGAGTATGTAGATCATATTACCTTCAAAGTACAGAGATCAATTTTGGAGGTCAGATCAAGTGATGGATAGTAGGTTGAGCTTAACATCAATGCTAAAGGGGGAGCATGTTAGCACTCTAGTGTTAGCATTTATGTCAACATACACTTAGTCGTGTTTGTATTGTGATGATGTCAACATAGTCATATCATACCCCTGGAGATTAATAACAGAGTTATAGGAGGATGCAAAGGTACTTGGAAAGGTGGAGTCTTATGTTGATATATTTCAGGTGTTATTGATATTTTCTAAGGGTTGGACAGGTCCTACAAGTGTTGAAGAAGGTGTGCCAAAAGTTGGAAGCAGATTGACTGAGGTTTGACTAAGTTTTTGGCTGAAATATAGGGTAACTCAGGTCACAATGGAGAAACCTACGTTATAACTCAGGTCATAGTAGAGAAACCTGTGTTATAACTCACTTCCCGAATGGAGAACCTACGTTACTACTTTTGGATGGAAATTCCTCAATTTTGTGTGCTTTCTAGTCAATTCCAAGGGCATATACTTTTGTTTTGCACTTAGTAATTGCTAAAAAGGTCAGAGGAATTTATCTAGAAGGCGGTTAAAGTTGATAAGATCTCTCATTAAATGAAGATCATGGAGGATCAGGTCAAGGAGGATAAATAACAAAATACCAAATCAATCAAGAGCATGTGAAAAAGGATGATTAGCTTTACATTACTCTGATTACAATTATTATCTAAATCATTCTAGAAATTTATGGAGTTGAGGTTGGTTGTGTTGTTGGTTGAGAAAGTGTGAGAGAATAGAAGTGTGTGCAAGTTGTGAGGAATATCATGCAGAAAATTTGAAGCAGTTTATAGGAGTTGTAAAAGGTAGCAAAAGTATGTATCAGCCAACATCTTATGTAAAGAGCAAGGAGATAGAGTAAGGAATGATTGAAGATCATTTGGTGTATGGTAGCCTCTAGTGCATTCATCGAAACATTGTTTTGTATGTAGTGTTTGTTCTTAGACAAATGTATCATTTTGCAGAGAACTAATTTGTTGTTGCTGAGCTATGTAGTTTTCCTTGGAGTCCAGTTTGAAGATGTGTAGCTCTAAGAGTTTGAGGAGGTGGTGGCCTCCATTCAATATAGGTTGAACAAGATTGGGGTGGTGAACAGCAAAACATTATAGTGGGAGTGGTATCTCCATCTAGTTGTGGCTAGGCAAGGTTTAGTGGAAGTGGTGGCTTCCAATAGGTGGTGTCCTTGAGAAAGACCACAACTATGCTACAACTCACTGACCGATCCACAGTATAGCTAGAAGACATAATCAAAGATACAATGGTATCCATAGACTCCTAGGAATATCCCACATATGTTCTTTTCCTCCAGCCTAAGAACAAGTTCAATGGTTATCCAATCATTCTAGGGAGACCTTGGTTGGCTACCTTTGATGCATATATCAGTTGTAGGGCTAGAAACATGAAAATTACTAATGGGAAGTTCCGAAAACAGCTTGTACTATATGCCCTAGCTTAACCTCTTGTTGAACATAACTTCCCTACATGAGTATAAGAACAAAAACAGGATTCTAACGTCTCATCACCCTATCCTATGTGTACAATAGAAACCACCCTCAGAAGTAAGCAGGTTGATAAAGATGACTTAATTGACAATTTTTTGCAAAATCAATATCCTATTGCTATGAACATTAATGGGCTAAAAGAGGAGTTATCCCTAGGAAAACCTAGCTATTCCAAGGAAATTCCATGGGAAGAATTATTGACTATTGATTTTTATCATAATAGCATAAAAATGATAAAATTCATCCCCTACAAACTGTTGAAAATTAGTTCCTCACTTTCAGCTGATCAAGAGGATCAATTGCTCATTGTCTTGAGGAAGCACATTAGTGAATTTGTATGGGACACCAAGGTATGAAAGATATAAATCCTTCTGTATGCACCCGTCACATTTCCATAAAGGAACATCACAAACATTTTCACCAACCGCAAAGGTGGAATCATACCTTAAAGGATATTGTGAAGAAAGAATTACAAAAAATACTTGATGCATCCAATTTCAAATAGTGTATTGGTATCTCCTTTAGTAATTGTTCCCAAGAAGAATGGAAAATGGAGAATTCATGTTTATTAAAGGGAACTACTTGCCCTTCAATAGCAACTCCTCCTTTAGCCACATCCTCGGTGATAGATGGAAACAAGGAATTAATAAACTACTCAGCTAAAAGTTGATCAGGAACAAAATTTTTGACCATTCGACGACGACAACGCCACTCATGAATATGATCAAAAATGTGAGTAGCAGTGGTTTGCTTAAAGTTGGTCAACAGTTCCGTTCCAGTTTCATATCTGATGGGTAACTGGAAATGGGTTAAAAATGTAGTTTCTAAGGCTGTGAAGTTGTCAAATGAAGCTCGTGGTAATTCAATATACCACTTTGCAGCCGGACCAGTGAGTGTTCGCTGGAAAAGACGTAGTCTTACCGAATCATCATTTAGGGAGTTAGATGAACACCATAAATGAAAAGTCATAACGTGATTGGACGGATCTTCTCTAGGGTTTCCATTGAACTTAGGAATATCAGAAGGCAATTTGTGTGGAATCACTGGCCACCAAGCTGAATAAAGAATGGTATCATTAGTAAGCTGATTTAAATCCGGTAATTCAAGTGTTGCGACAAAAGGCAACTATCGATTTAGGTCGGGTTGATCGTAACCAGGGTAAGATGGAATTGCCTAGGCAATATGCCTTTTCATACCAGCATAAGGAATCTGTTGCTGGTAACCTTGATAAGGGCAAGTTTGTTGAGCATATTCATTATAAGGTTGTTGTTGGGAACCATGATAAACATTTTGTTGACCAAAACCAGCATAGGCTTGTTGACTAGAACCTGGGTAATCTTGTTGTTGACCAAACCCAACATAGGCTTGTTGACCAAGTCCAAGATAAGTTTGGTACTGTTGGAATTGTTGTTGTTAGTGTTGTGGATGCCACAATTGTTGATACAACGATTGCTGCCCACTAGTATAAGTTTGACAAGGTTGCAGATAAATTGGACCAATATAAGTCTGAGTCATCCCAGTTAATGGTAAACTAGCCTGAGGTTGTTGGATTCCAGACACAAACGGTTGTTCTAAAATGGCCTGAGAAGATTGAGTCTGTAGACCTAAAACTTCAAGATAAGAGGTTGAAAAATCAACTTGCAAAGGTTGAGATACAATCAAATGAGCTTGCAACTGTGGCAAAGTCATAACAACAGGCATAGTAGGTATGGATGAAACAAGTTGTATTGGTTGTGATGGATACACAAGCCTTGGTTGAAGAGGAATTGTAGGCTGCCATTGACAAACAGTTATTCCAGAATAAGTTGGACCTAAATATGATGGTATACTGCCATATGGTGGGCCCCCACAGTACGGAAAATAAGCAGATTAGGCATTGTTGAGAATGCAACAAGATGATGGAACTTAGTGGAAATAAGTCACCTTCACTAAGTGGGCCCGTAGGCTATTTTTCGCGCAAAGTCTATTTTTAGACTGTCTATTTTTAGACATATGGATCATGCTCTATGAGTTGCAGGATGCTATTTGTGGATGATTGGTCATGTTGGTAAAAATAGATGGACTTCTATTTTTAGACATATGGGCGGATTCTATTTTTAGACTGCCAGGCTAAAAATAGAACAGTCGAATATTATTAGCTCATAATAATATTTGGACTATAAACATTATCTTATCCTCTTGGAGCACTTCAGTTTGAACTACAGATGTGGCACATGCAGTTTTCAGAAGGAAATACGCTTTTCTTGTGGGTTAGTTGAGCTATTGCATGGTGGACTTCAGTTAGAACTCAAGTGGTTGAGTTTGGTGGAGTTGATTGAGGAGTTGATGGAGTTGTGTTCAGTTTGACTTGGTTAAACTAGTTGTATTTAGTCTAACTGCAAAATACACTAGTGATGAGTGATGTGAATTAATTTTTAATTAATTCACTAATTATTAACTCATAAAGCAACTAAAGAATACATCAGTTAACTCAGTGCATGGACAGTTCAGTGGAGACAGGTGTTAGAGGTTGAGATTGCTATCAGTTGTGACTATAGTTGTGCATGAGATCTTGCACAATCAATGGATTGAGTAATGCCAATGAGGATTGCGTGGTTCAGCCAAGGAAATACGAGTTTGGATCAGCCATTCATCATTATTCTCATGCAGGATTGCGCAGTGGAGGCAGGCAAAGCAGTGGAGGAGATTTGAACCTGTGATTGATTCAGATCTGAGCTAGTTTTGTGTGTAATAGGTGGAGATAGTACTGAGTACTTGTGAGGAGTATTGTACTATGTATTGTTACATGTTCTCAATCATTATAATATACAGATAGTGTGGGGTTTTCAGCTGTATGCTTTCCCCGGGCTACATACTGTGCTAATGTGCACATGCGATTAATGTTTCATTGTTTTTAATTCCGCAAAAATTGATGATCAACGTAGAGGAGGTTATGTATTATGCATGTATTCCGAAATAGTGTATAATCTGGATAATCTCTGTGAATAAGTGTCATATTATTCAAAATTTCTACATGGTATCAGAGTTGTTGATCATCAGATCTAATATTCAGAAAGTTTTTACATTTTATTTCTTCAGGCAGAGTCTGTAATCGGGCCAGGTAGCCTCTGGATTCATCCTTCCTTTGGAAGGTGAGATATCCGGTAAAAGCCCATACAGTCAATCTCTGTATGAGAAATACTTTGTTCTCAAGAATTTTATATCAGAAGCGGTTGAGTTTTGAGATGGTGGAATTCGAATTTGCAGCAGTGTTTTCTTGGTGTCAAAGTTGAAATGTCTTTCAACGGATTGCGATTGGAGTATGCTCTTGAGGGCAGCTCGAATTATATTGCATGGAAAGACAGGATGGAGGCGGTGTTAGATGATAATGGGCTGAAGGAGTTCATAGAGGCTGAGGTCCCAAAGCCTACTGATACTGCGCAAGTTGATGCTTGGAAAAAGAAGACAGCAAAGTGTCGAAGGATTCTGTTGGAGGGCGTGAAGGATCACATTGTGTCCAGCCTGCATGGAAAGGCTTCTCCATACTTGATGTGGAAAGCATTGACAGATCTATTCCAAAGCAAGAGCGATCAAAGGAAGTTGGCACTCAAGTATAAACTCATAAACATTAAGTGTGAGAAAGGAGACAGTATGCCCAAGTATCTCACGAAGTTCACTCAATGCAGGGATGAGCTGGGAAGTGTGGGGGTGACTATCGATGATGAGGACTTGGTGAGATTGGCTCTCCTTGGTCTTCTGAAGAGTTGGAATTCCTATCAGGACTCTATCAATGGTCGGGAGAAATTGCCAGGATGGGAGAGACTTTGGTCAGATCTTGTGCAGGAGGAGATCAGGCAGAATACCAAGGATGGATCTTCATCAAAGGCACCTGATGAAGAAAATTGCGCTTTGGTTGCCAAAGAAAAGAAGGAGAAGAACAAGAAAGCTTCTCATTCCAGTGCGATAAAGCAAGAAGCAAGACATGTCCAAGGTGAAGTGCTTTCACTATCACTAGCACGGACACTATGCCACAAATTGTCCACAGAAGAAGAAAAATAAGCAAGTTGTTGGATCTGCAGCAGGAGAGGCCTTAGCCTCGCAGTTTGAGGTTGATTTTTTGTTGATCGCATGCTTGGTATCAAGTGTGATGGGATCGGTATGGTTCTTGGACAGTGGTGCGTCTTTTCACATGACAGGAGATCGAGATTTGTTTTCTGATCTGGAGGAGAAAGATCTTGGAATGCACATCAAGATGGGCGATGATGGTAGATACAGTGCGACCAGTATCGGTACCATTTCCTTTGAGAGGGAGTCTGGTAAACCCTTCATATTGAAGGAAGTGATGCATGTTCTAGGATTGAAGAAGAATCTTATCTCTGTGGCGATGTTAGAAGACAAGGGATATGATGTTTTTTTCAGCGAGGGAAAGGCTTTCCTGCGCAGTAAGACAACTGGAGAAACCCAGAAGATAGGGGTTCAAGTCAAGAACCTTTATCAGTGGCATGTAGATGGCTGCGCAGCAATGGCATGCAAGGCAGAAGGATTGGTGAGCTAGGATGATGGCGAGCTGTGGCACAGGAGATTGGGTCACCTTCACCATGGAGCCTTGAAGATACTGCAACAGATAACTACTAGGCTTCCTAAAGGCACTCTTGCGCAGTCAGATCAGTGCAAGGGGTGTACTTTGGGAAAATTTGTGAAAGCCACCTTTCACGAGAAGGATAGTCGTGCCACGACGATCCTTGAGAGAATTCACACAGACGTGTGTGGACCTTTCTTAGTAGCTTTGACAGAAAAGCACAGGTACTATGTGATATTTGTTGATGATTTCTCTCGAAAGTGTTGGATCTTCTTCATGTAGAAGAAGAGTGAGACATACTCAAAGTTCTGTGAGTTCAAAGCACTAGTCGAGAAGGAGTCGGGGAAGAAGGTGAAGGCTCTCAGGAGCGACAATGGTGGTGAATACATCTTTGGCGAGTTCAAGGACTTCCGCAGCGCAGAAGGGATTCGAAGAGAGCTCATAGCTCCCCATAACCCACAGCAGAACGGGGTTGCTGAGCAGAAGAACAGAACGATCGTGGGTGCTGCATGGGCGATGTTGCATGATCAGGGCCTACCCCTTAAATTGTGGGTGGAAGCATGCAATACAACAATATATGTGCAGAACCATTGTCCTCACAGGATACTTGGCATGAGTACACCCGAGAAGGCTTATTCTAGTAAGAGGCCTGATATTTCTCATTTGAGGATTTTTGGTTCTAACGTTTACATGCATGTGACGAAGGATGCCAGGAAGAAGCTAGAGCCGACCGCAGAGGTTGGGATATTTGTGGGGTACATTGATACGCCCCACAACTATCATGTGTATTTTCCAGATAGTCGCAAGACTGTTGTGCGACAAGATATAAAATTTCAGGAGGAGAAAGCCATGAAGTGTTCGCTTGAGAGGGAGCCACACTTGCATGCAGATGAGGAGCTATTAGTTCCTAAGGATGAGCTTCAGGATGTGGATCAGCCACAGGATGAAGTTCATGGAGTGGAAGAGACCATTCATGCAGCGCCAACCATCAGAGGGCGAAAGCGCTTGACAGAAGCTGAGCAACTGGCTCAAGTTGCAGAGAAGGTTGTAGGACCACCTATAGCTCAACACAGACAGAGACAGTCACCTGATCGGTACACTAGATACATGGATCTTGTGAGCAAATGTGTTGTGACTGAGCCATCATCTTTCGAGGAAGCTGTGGAGGATCCCGCATGGGTAGATGCCATGGTGGAAGAGTATGATTCGATTGTCAGAAATAGCGCATGGGAGATTGTCCCAAGATCGGAAGGGAAATTAGTGATGGGTTCGAGATGGATCTACAAAGTGAAGCAAGCAGCTGACGGGAGTGTGGAGAAGTAAAAGGCAAGATTTGTTGCCTGAGGCTTTTCACAGATAGAGGGGATCGATTATGAGGAGACCTTTGCACCTGTCGCAAGGTATTCTTCCATACGGACGATTCTTGCTCTCTCAGCGTAGATGGGGTGGCACATTCATCAGATGGATGTGAAGACTGCGTTCCTCAACAGAGTCATTGAGGAGGAGGTGTACATAGAGCAGCCCGAAGGTTTCGAGATCTTCAGCAGCGAGTCACATGTGTGCAAGCTCAAGAGAGCGTTGTATGGGTTGAAACAAGCACCCGTGCTTGGTACACACGGATAGACAGCTACTTCACCGGACTTGGATTCTCCAACAGTGAGGCGGATCCTAACCTATACCAGATTGTGGTGGAGGGTAAGTTTCTTATCATTGTACTTTATGTAGATGATTTGATTCTAACAGGTGATGAGCTGTTGATACTTTCATGCAAGGATGATCTTGCTAAGGAGTTTGAGATGAAGGACTTGCGCCTCCTTCATTATTTCCTGGGATTGGAAATTTGGCAACGCAATGATGGACTATTTGTTTCTCAGGGTAAGTATGCTCGGGAGATACTAGAAAAGTTCAACATGCATGGCTGCAAGCCTGTTGATACTCCTCTTCCTGGAGGTTGGAGGAAGGAGGATGCTACTTCAACAGAAGTAGTAGATGCCACTGTTTATCGACAGTTGGTGGGGTCGCTTATGTATCTAGTCAATACATGACCTGATATATGCTATGCTGTTAACTAGCTTTCGCAAGCTATGGTTAAGCCAACCAAACTCTTCTGGAAGGCAGGAAAGCATGTATTGCGTTATCTCAGTGGCACATCGGGATATGGTTTGTGGTACAGACAGGAGAATGAGGTGAAGTTATGTGGCTTCACGGATGCAGATTCTGCAGGGAGCCCAACAGACAGAAAGAGCACATCTGGAGGGGTCTTTAGTATTAGGTCGACAACAGTTTCTTGGTACATCAGGAAGCATAGATCCGTGGCACTCAGTTCAGCAGAGGCCGAGTATATGGCTGCATGAGAGGCTATATGGATGAGGGAGATCCTGGTCGGGTTGTTCGGTTCATACTTGGAGCCTACAATGATTTATTGTGATAACTAGAGTTGCATTAAACTCTCGGCTAATCCAGTATTTCATGATAGATCTAAGCACATTGACATCAGGTACCATCATCTCAGAGATTGTGTGCAGCGGAGAATCATGTTACTTTTATACATTCCAACGGAGGATCAGGACGCTGATATCTTGACGAAGGCGCTCACAATGAGCAAATTCGAATACCACCGAGGCAGGATAGGGGTTTCTGATAATCCATATCTTGTTGAGAGGGAGTGTTGAGAATGCAACAAGATGATGGAGCTTAGTGGAAAGAAGTTGCCTTCACTAAGTGGGCCCGCAGGCTATTTTTGGCGCAAAGTCTATTTTTAGACTATGTCTATTTTTAGACATATGGATCATGGTCTATGAGTTGTAGGATGCTATTTGTGGATGATTGGTCATGTTGGTAAAAAATAGATGGACTTCTATTTTTAGACTGCCAGGCTAAAAATAGAACAATCAAATATTATTAGCTCATAATAATATTTGGACTATAAACATTATCTTATCCCCTTGAAGCACTTCAGTTTGAGCTATAGATGTGGCACATGCATCTGTCAGAAGGAAATACACTTTTCTTGTGGGTCAGTTGAGCTATTAGTTAGAACTCAAGTTGATTGAGGAGTTGATGGAGTTGTGTTCAGTTTGACTTGATTAAACTAGTTGTATTTAGTCTAACTGCAGAATACACTAGTGATGAGTGATGTGAATTAATTTTTAATTAATTCACTAATTATTAACTCACAAAGCAACTAAAGAATACATCAGTTAACTCAGTGCATGGACAGTTCAGTGGAGACAGGTGTTAGAGGTTGAGATTGCTATCAGTTGTGACTACAGTTGTGCATGAGATCTTGCACAATCAATGGATTGAGTAATGCCAATGAGGATTGTGTGGTTCAGCCAAGGAAATACAAGTTTGGGTCAGCCATTCATCATTATTCTCATGCACGATTGCGTAGTGGAGGCAGGCAAAGCAGTGGAGGAGATTTGAACCTGTGATTGATTCAGATCTGAGCTAGTTTTGTGTGTAACAGGTGGAGATAGTACTGAGTACTTGTGAGGAGTATTGTACTATGTATTGTTACATGTTCTCAATCATTATAATATACAGATAGTGTGGGGTTTTCAGCTGTATGTTTTCCCCGGGTTACATACTGTGTTAATGTGTGCATGCGATTGATGCTTCATTGTTTTTAATTCTGCAAAAATTGATGATCAACGTAGAGGAGGTTATGTATTATGCATGTATTCTGCAATAGTCTATAATCGGGATAATCTCTGTGAATAAGTGTCATATTATTCAAAATTTCTATAGGCATATTATTCTCCATATGGAGGTAATCCAGTGTTAAGTGAATACATTGGACGGTAACCAGATGGACTAGCTTGATATTGACTTGATAGATCAAACCGTTCAGTATCCGTAAGTGAAGAACCAGGTAAAATTCTCGTGGACGACATGGGTGAAGACCATGGACTAGAAGAAACACCGAAGTGAGTTCCAGATAATGATTGGTAACCCAGTGGGATAGACGGACCACCATACAGATGTGACTCAGGTGTTGTGGTAAACATCGAAGAAGTAGCAACAGTAGATGTCGCGGTTGTAACAGATGATACAGTCTGGGATGTTGTTTCAGCCATAGTCAAATGACCCAATAAATGTCCTAATGAATCTACGGGAGTTTGAAAGTAAACAGGATCAAGAGGAGCAGTATAAGTTAACTGACAAAAGATAAAGATAAAGCCCTGGTCCAAAACGAGTTGGAATTCTAGGTGAAGTTTCTACTTCAAATTCCTCTTGAATAGCAATCAAATTGGGTGGAAGGAATTCACCATTGGGCCCATAATAAATTTCCGGTGTTTGACGCTGCGGTAAAGGAGAAGTCCCAACAGTTACAGATGTCCGAGGATAAACCGGTCGATCGTCTTTCGGTACGGGAACAACTTCTGGTTGTTCAACTTTAGGATCCAAGTTTTCTGGTAAAAGAACAATGGGTTTAGGATGAATTTCATGAACAAATTCTAGTTCAGAAGTAACTTCTTGTTGAACTATGATAGGTTCGGGATCAACTTACAGTTGAACAGATTCAAGTTCAGAAGTAATTTCTTGTTGAACAACTTTGGGTTGAGGATCAACTTCTTGTTGGAAAACTTCAGTTACCATTTCACTAAGTTCACTTCCAGTGTCCTTAGGTAATTGTAAAGGTTCCACTTCAGTCGCAGATAAATCAATGATAGTAGGAGTAACTAGAATCACAATACATACCGGTATAGGTGACTCTGGTAAATCAGATGAAGAACCAGAAGTTTGTGATGTACTAGACTCAGTAAAACGAGACCGCTTTCGCCGACTTTGTGTAGCTTCAGGAAGTAAAGGCGGTTTACTCGTTGTCCTATGTGAACGACGGGGTAAAGGTTGATTTTATTCCACCACTGTTGATTGATTTTATTATAAAAAGAAATATACAAAAAGAGGGTAAACAAGGCAAAAGAATTACCAAGTAACTGTGAACTGCAATATACCGCCTCGGAGGAGCCCAGGACTTAACATGCGTGCCGGTAATCTCTCTGAATGTTGTTTTCGGTCTATCACAGTATACGAGGCGGCTGACTCGGTTACCTATGGATGGATAGCAACCTAATCTAGTCCTCCCAAATATACCCGAAAGTACATGGAGACCCAATCCGTGTTAGCGTTTTCTAATGCGACACCACACAGTGAGAGAATTCCCTTATACTTTTGGTACTATAACACCGCCCAATATACCCGAAAGTACGTGGACAAGCTACAATATACTTATGTATGTTGAATGAGGTATCACACTCGTAATGCATCACAGACCGTTAGCGACAGCTACTATGTTTAACGACGTCGTAACACATCTCTAGCCTAGACCTCTAAATGTTTTGCATTAAGTTACAATGCTCCATTAGGTTAATTGATATAAATTTTAGTTGATCTTGTTTAAAAGTTTGCCTTTCAGGTTCACCGCATGATGTTTATGAAACTCCTAGAATGCAACTAAGATGGGAAACATTCTTTTCATTTGATTTAAACAATGAAAATCGTAACTAAAAGGGATAGAGCAATCAGAATCTCTAAACAAAGAGCATAGAGCACATCTAATGCAACTTTCCCTATACCATTCCTACAAGCACAAACAAACTTCTAAATGCATTATGCATGTTTTTCTTTTCATTCCTTTAATGTTTAGATGAACATAAAGAAACTAAATGCACAAACGATCAATCAATGATTTTCACAAGAAACAAAGACTTTACGATAGTTTCTTTTTCAAAGAAATGAAGACTTTACGACAATTCTTTTTCAAAAAAGTAAAGACTAATCAATGTAAACTAACTTTGGGATTGATTCGACAATGATAAAGAAAACATAAAGAAACATTGAACAAACAAAGCCAAAGTGGGCATGGAAAATAAATGCTAATTTGGACTTCAGATACAGAGAAACATTGACCATTCAGTAAACAAGATGTGAAACAATTTGGAAAAAATCAAGCAAAAAGATGGGATTTGGCTTGACAGGGACCAGTGCAGCCCTGAGTGGGAGACAGTACATTGCAAAGCACTGTCTCTAGGCTAAGGCTGCTTTGCAGAGCACTGTGTCAAGAACAACAGTGCGTTTATGCCAGAGAGCACTATCATCACACAAATAAGCACACATTTTGACCAAACAAGCTTCAAAATGACTGAATATAGGTAAATGAACTCAAGAAAAGTCTATTGGTGCTACTAACACAAGGGATAACTACTAGGAACAATGGTCATTCCCTAGTGGAATCGTCAATTTGTTATATGGAATTTATACCTACGGATAAGTATATCTTCCCTAAGTGGGTAGTTACACTTAGAACTGAAGTAAATATGTTTAACCTTTTCCTACAATAAACAGATAAGATAAAGGAACCTACTTGTGATCCTTCCCTTCTTGTAATCTCCTTTCAGTTTCTCCTGTCGCTCCCACTCAAACTGAATTCGCTCAATCGGTCCCTGCCAACATAAACAGAAGATGACAACCATCAAAGCATATGATCTATTTATTTTAAACAAATGGAATCGACAACATTTGAACATACATTCATCATAGATATAGACAAAAGTATTGGAAAATGAACAAACAACTTTATTGATTGATAGAAGGAGAAGTTACACCCAATGTGGTTCAATCTCGTGTCACTCATCCAACTTAGTCCAAATCCTCATCATACCAATAGCAACATCAATCCAGCAGCATAGCATTACTTCGATAATGATCTCAAGTCTCTAAACCAACAGTATTTCTCTATAAAATCCAAGCCCTCTTGGCTCTATGATGGGAGGCCAATTTATAGATGAATGCAAGTGGTTTTTTCATTAATATGGCATTGAATGGTTTTCCATAATTAGATGATTAGTTTCCACGTTCAAAGGGATGATAAGATAAAGGATTAGATGATCCAAGGCTATCCTAAGTTGAGCTCATCTTGATAGGATAGGAGTTGGGTTCCTTCTAGAAGGCTCTAGAAAGGAGGAATATAGTGAGGATCCAATGAACATTTCGAGGATTCTCGCCCAGTGCATGCTTGAGTGGGCTTACGTGCTCTGCAACGCAGCCTTGAATGGGGCTACCTGCTCTGTAAAGCACTTACCCCTGACCAGGGGTGCACTGGTGACCCAAGGAAGCACTTCAGCTGGGTTTGAAGTCAAGGAAATCTCATGGATGAAAGCACTCAATGAGGTGGCATGTCTAGGGCATGTAGCAACTGAATTAGGGTTTGATAGACCCTATTTACACTGATCTGATCAACGGGAGTGATGTGCCCAAATAGACCTGTAACACAAACCTAGCCCAAGGTAAGTAAGTTTGTGAAACAAATTGTCTATGTAAGGAGAAAGAGCACTAGAATCATATTTACTAGAAAACCTCAACCTCCTCCTTCCACTCCCATTGCAATAGAAGAAACACCTAGTCCCAAAGATAAAGGGAAGCGAGGAGGAGAAGTGCATGGCCTGAAAAAACTATAGGACCAAGAAACTAAGGTGTAACAAGGAACAATGGTAGTACTACTTGAGAAAATAGAGTAGCTACAAGAGCAATCCATCTGGCTATAGGAACAACATAAGAACTACAGGTGGCAAAAAAAACTTCAAAATGTTTTTCACCAAGGAAGCCACCTTCCTTCTTTTCTTGGCCATTAAGGGTTGATCCTCCTACTTCAAGGGCATTAGGAAGAGTGGTTCCTGCACACCTAGTGCCTCAGTTGATGATTGAGGTGGAGAAAGCTAAAGTAGAAACCCGTAGGTGGAGAAGAATTGCATAAGATAAAGGGGTGTCCCTTTATCCGATCTTGCTAGCATGGAGGACAAAGTCAACAAAGTGAGGGACAAAATGACCCTCCTGAGAATAGAAGAATCTAACAGAAGAGAGCACCTCAAAAAAGAGAATCAATACCTAAGGAATCAATTTTAGTAGGCACAAGAATTGTTAAAAGCAAAGTGTTCTCAAATTGCACCAATGGAGACATCCTTAGGAACTATGGCACACCTTTCTTTAGAAGTTGTCAAATATAGGCAGCCCTCTAAGGCATACTCACGATTCCTAAAAGAGTAATGGTGCAAATAGCTCAAAGATAGCACCATAGCTCAAAGAGGCACCATACAGTTGCAAGAGACCAAACACTTATAGACTTTTTCCTAGAGTATAGCATGGAGGAAAATGCTAAACTACATGAACTCTATATGCATAACCTTGTCCTCTCGGATATGCCCATATGGGACTGCAATCCTTACTTGGGGGATGCATAACTATTAGCATTAGCATCTTGGTTAAGATATGGGCAGATTAGATTAGAAAAAGTTAAAAGGGCCTTGGAAGAGGAGTTGATGGAGTCATTATGGATCATACTAGAACACCCATATCCTTAAGTGCTTGCATCATCCCATGCCATTCTTGCATACGACACTAAGGTAGAAACTATTTGGAAGCAAAGGAAATTTGAATCTATCCTAGATTTTGAGAACACCTTGAGACACTTAGGAGAAGAAATTTCAGAAGCCTTATAGAGAATATGGCAAGGCTTGTCTCACAACATGGATATGAGGGAGCTTCCTTGGGTCACCAGCACACCCAAGGCTTAGAACCACCACACTCAAGAACATCATGTTATAATAATCATGTCAAAGTCTTCGAATGTAACATACGATATGCAAAAGCCCTTTATTCATAGTGGGTCCTTCATTGTCCATGTCACCCGGGAGGTTTTAAGCACGAGCTCTAATTTTTTTCGTCGAGACAACTCACCAACTTCCGCCACCCAAGAGCCAATCTAAAAAGAGGTTACCGATTACACAATGTTCTTCCAACAATTCGACGACGTCTTTGCTTGGACATACTCCAAGATGCCAAGATTAGACCCCTCTATTGTCGAACATCATATCGACACATGGCCTGATGCCTCTCTAGTAATACAGAAGCAATTACCTTTACACCCCTCTAAAGCCCCAACTATCAAAGCTGAAATTGAGAAACTCCGCCAAGCTAGGTTTATATATCCCATCACATACACATCATGGGTATCTAACCTGGTCCCTGTTAACAAAAAGCATGGTACCATTCGGGTATGCACCGACTTCAAGGATCTCAACCAAGCATGTCTCAAAGACAACTTCCCTACTCCTTTCATCGATCAAGTTGTCGATGCTTGCGTCGGTCATGAAGTCATGTCTTTCATGGATGGGTTTTCCGGTTATCATAAGATCTGAATCCGCCAACGGGACCAATATAAAACTGCCTTCATGACACCATGGGGCACCTTTGCCTACCGTGTGATGCCATTCGGTTTGAAAAATGTGGTCACTACCTTCCAGCGTGCTATGTCCTATGTGTTCCACAATCTGACTAGGATCATCCTGACCTACCTTGACGACCTCACGGCCAAGTCCCAAAAATGCACAGACCATTGACAAGATCTCTGCACCATCTTTTTACGCTGTTGGAAAGACAATATCTGCTTGAATCCACTCAAGTGCGTCTTCTGCATCACGGCTAGGTGCCTACTTGGATTCATCATCTCTTAGAAGGGTCGTCGATCCACTTAAAGTGAAAGCCATCCTCGAGCTTCCCCCTCCTATGAATCAGCGCCAGCTCCAAAGCATCCCCAAGGGAAAGCCAACTTTCTCTATCGGTTCATCCAAGATTATGCTACTGAAGCAGATGGGTTATTACTTCTTTTACCGAAGGACATTATCTTCCAATGCGATGATCAAGCGCAACAGTCTTTCGATACACTTAAGAAAGTGTTTACATCCACCCCCCTCATCTCCCTACCCAATTTCAACAGTGACTTAATCCTATATATTTCAGCATCCATTTATGTCGTTGCAGACATGTTAGTCCAATAGGGAGAAGATCACCAAGAGCACATAATTTATGACATTAGTAAGACCTTGACAGGACCAGCAATGAATTACAGCCATGACGAGAAGTTGGCCTTGGCTTAGACTGTCAGTCCAAAAACTTTGACACTACATTTTGCTTTGCAAAACCACATGAATGGAAGACTCAAACCCGATGCAGTACATACTAGGTCGACGACTTATCAACGGTAAGTTTGCACGATGGGTCATGATCCTCTAGGAATTCGATCTTGAGTTTGTAACCCCCAAAAGAAAGAAGGCCATGGATCTCACCGAGCTCATCACAGAGCTTCCCACTGATCGAGCTAGCCCCCCCACTTAATGATCAATTCCCAGACAAATATCTCTTCATTTTCACTGCTAAAGACCCATGGCACAGAGACATCCTTACCTATCTTCGGACACAGAAGTTGGCTAATAAAGATTCATATGATAGAAAACATTTAAAATATGTAAATAAAATCTAAAAATCATTTCAACATGAAAAAAAAATTAATATCCCATTAAAGTAGAAGGATTCAATATCATTAAAATGAAAATGTGTGAAATTGTATTCCTTGTATGCATAATTTTTGTATTCAATATGTGTGTGTAAATCATATTATTTTATATTAGTTTAAATAAGGATGATACCATTAACAATATGTACAATTTGTATAAGTATGGCAATATGTATAATTTGGATAAGTATGTCGGTAGTGTGTATTAGAAGTAGAGCTATGAGGAAAATCAGTGATAAACTTGTTGTAATAAAATACTTATAGTAAGGACTTTGATGTGATTTCTTTTCTTTTTATAAAAATTGAAGGACTACTTGGTGAAGTCGTGACTTTAATGATAATATAAAGTAAGTTTTAAAAGCCTTCTGCATACAAGGAGTATGGAAAGTTCACCCCTTTCATTAACAAAAAAAAAGGAGTAGTCTCTAAAGAAACCTATATTATAATAGGCAAACAAAAAACATAGCCAATACTTTTAGATTATATAAAGAGGCACTAAAACTTGGAAACATATCAAATTATAAAGGACAAAGAAATTTATCGTACAAAAAAAAAGCAAAATGCATATTATTCAAAACAAAATGGAGATAGAGAGATGCGACCAATGTTGTCAAAATGATATTAGCCAACAAATTTTCAAACATTGACGTAGAGAAAAAAGAGAAAACCAAAAAGCACATTTTTTCACTCTAGTAATTGATAATGTTCCAATTGATGATGAGTGGGAAGATGGAGTCCCCTGATTTTTAGAATCTGAATTCTTTATTGCTTTTCATAGAAAATGAATCATTCCTCCACATTGAGCGCTTTCTTTGAAATATTTTTTTCCCTAAAGATTCCATTCCTTGTACATGTGTTGAAAGGAAAGAGAGTGAAAATAATCCTTTAAGACATTAATTCTTTCCATCCAACAATGCAAAATAAGTGCTTGTATGTGGTTTCTCCCATTCAATTAGTCAATGACATGCTTCTAATCCTCTTAAACCTGCAAAGAAAAAATATTAATGGAAGCAACAAAGTATTGAAGGGCCCAACAGGCTATGATTTCATCTTTTGTATTGGTTCCAACCCTACGGTTTAGCCATGATAAGAAACATTTCCGTCGAGGAGTATAAGAGCCCCTCCACCACAAACACCTTCCTATTGAGCTACATCAAATAAACCAATGATGTTAGACTGAGAGATTGGAGAAAAAGAAAAGAGACATGACTTCATGGGATTATGAAGTTGATATAATCAAAGAAGAAGCCAAGAATTTCAGGAAGAATATGAAGGATATTAATGGAGATACCCTCAAATATCATCTTATTATGAACCTTCCAAATTCCTCAAGCTACGAAAATAAGCATTGTTTTAAACTTCCCATCTTAAGATGCCCCCACTTGATACAAGATTCAAGAAAATTGATTGGCCCACCATCCAATAAATTGAGAGAGAACACAAATTCCTTCCATAATGCTTTGGAGAAATCACAATAGAAAAAGAGATGTTCAATGGATTATGGACCTCTCAAACAAGGCATATAGACATTGTGGTTGATAAAATCACGATGGAGCAGGTTATCCCATGTCAAGATTATATTATCCAGAGCTAGTCAAATAAAGCATCTAAGTTTAAGAGTTACGGACCACTACCAAATTTTACAAAACCACTGTTTATCCTAGGGTGAATAGCAATGGAAATAATCACATCATAAGTCAAGCTAACAATGACCTCATAAGTCAGATTGACATTTACCTCGCCAATAGAGGAATCCCAACACCAAATAATAGTGTCATCCTTTTCATTTAAAGTGAGGCTAGAAAGAATCATGTTGGAGACAAATTTATCCCATTGATAAGCCATAAGGCCCTGTAAGCCTATATTAGAAGAAATTTTCCACCTACCATTGAATAAGTCCAGCGAACAAGTCAAAAAATCTTGAAAAAAGCCAAAAAATAGTGCAAGCATTAAGCTATGTATTGAGCTTAGAAGATAAGATATAGAAATAAACCCCCCCAATGAAACGATCTTGCCCAAGGATGACTAGATTGACATTACCAACCTTCTAGGCTATCCAGTTGGTAAGCCAAAGTAGGGCTACCACCAAACCCTACCAGATATTTTCTCTAGCAGAGTAACTCGAAGGTTGATAAGACTGCAACCACTCATAAAATGGTTTGTTTTAAAATATTTTTCCGCAACGATATTGATCCAAATACCTACACCAGTAAAGACCCTCCAAAGACTCTTCATTTCTAGTGCTAATCCAAACCAGTGAAGGTTCTTAAATCCCCATCCCCCACAAGATTTTGGATGGTAGAGCATCTCCCATTTTACCAAGTGAAAGCATCCATTATTTTTCTTACTAGCCCATAGAAAGTTAAACATAAACTGATGAATCTTGTTAATGGTTGATTTAGCGATCTTATAAATAGAAAGTTTATAAACTAGAATGCTATCCAAAACTAACTTGACCAAGGTCATTATCCCTCCTAGAGAGAGCCACCTATAGCACTAATTACTAATTTGGTGTTCAATACACTTACAGAAACAATATCAATCCTGCACAAAGTAGTAATTACATTGAAAATGTGTTCCATCCAAGCCACCTTATAGGCAAGAAAAAAGGCAATAGAAGAAAATAGTCTGATCTGACATGTTTTTCTAAAAAAATGATGTTTTACATTGACTTACCAACATACCAATTGCAGAGAAAAATGTGGAGAAAATACCACTATAGGAATTCCACTCTAAAACTGAGCCATCACCAAACATAAGAATATAAGCGACAAAAAACAAGTTATTTAGATAGATATATCTTGTTACTTTAATTCCTTTTATACAACCATCTCCCTTGGTGTGATTGATCATCATATTCTATCCCTCAATGATTATAAGAAACAAGAGAAGGAATATGGGAAAACCTTGTATAAAACCTCTAATAGAAGAGAAAATTATTTTAGGGGAACCATTAATAAGCACAATGAAATTTGTAGAAGTAATGCACCCCTTAATCCAATTCATCACCTATAAATATATATCAATGGGAAGGACAATATGTCTCAGAAATTTTGAATGAATCCATCTTAAGGACAAGGGAACTGCGATCTTTGGTTTTTATGGAATGCAGGGCTTCCTAAGCCATCCCATTCACACCATGGATCAATCTTCCCGAGAGGAAACCAAACTGCTCAGAAGAAAGAGAAAAAGAGAGAACACTCTTCAATCTGTTAGAAAATACCTTGGAGATGATCCTGTAGATGAGGTTACACAAATATATCAATTGGTAATCATTAAAATTAAGAGGCTTCAAACATTTTGGAATGAGCACTAAGAATGTAGCCTTGGTCACCCCAATAACCTTCCCAAAGTTTCTAGCCTCCTCCACAACATTCATGATATCATTCCCAGACAAATAAAAAATATATATATAGAATTCAACATTCCATTTGTCTGGGCATGGAATCTTGTCTGTTGAAAGTTCTGATAACCGCCTTAATCTCATCCAAGGAGACTGGTTCTCCCATCCTAGATAATATTCCCTCAAAAATAGCTAAGGTAAGTGTTTTATTACCTTGAGTTGAGCTTGGATCAAACAGTCTCCTAGATCCCTGAAAAGCCCAGAGAAATGGGCCCTAGCAGTCTTCTCCAAATCATGCTGGGAGCAGGACTAATTACCTTTAGTATCATAGATGTCCTAGATGGAATTTTTATTTCTCTGATTGGAGGAAAACTTATGGAACAAATTTGTATTCACATTGCATTCCTTAATCCATATTTTCCCACTCTTCAAATTCCATTGGTCCTCCTCTGCTTTAAGAAGGTAAGCCTTCCTATCAGCCAAGGAACATAGTTTACCTTTTATAACTTCTGAAAACCCTATAGATGGGAGAGTATATTGACAGGAGTTAATTAAGGCCTCAACACTTTCCATTTCCTTCTATTGTTCTTGAATGTGTATTCTAGTCTACCTCTTAACATGGTCTTTTAGGAAAGACATCTTATAATTCCAAGACGCCATAGTAGAGAGGGAAGGATCAACCTGGCATTGCTTCCAATAGTCATGAACTGGAGAAAGGAAGGACTCCTCATTGAGCCAAGAATGGTTGAATTTAAGAGGAGTCTTCTAGGCAGAAGAATTAAAATCTAATTGAAAACATGTGGGAGAATGATCATACCTGACATCCTTGCAAATCCAAAAACTGTATTTACCCACCTTAGACACCAAATAATCAACAAGAATAAATCAATCCACATGCTTAGAAACCTCCTCAGTCCTAGATATACCATTCGTCAAAGTCGCACCAAGAGGAAAAGGTCAAATGTCAATAATATTAGAGTCAAGAAGTAATTGTGAGATCCGGGAAAAAGGTTTAGGACATATAGATTCACCCCAAACTTCAGTGGCCCATTCCCACTCCAAGGAAATATTCTCCTTAACTAGTTGTTCCTCCCTTCTAGCGATATTCCAACCAACCTCCTCAATGGGGTAATCAATCATAAAGATAAAGGTCTCAAGTGCCCCAACCACTTTCTCTGATGCCTCGTCCTCGGCAACAAGAAGTACCCTTGAATTTTCCTCCAAAACAACCCCAAACGCCTACTTAACCAAATCCCAATCCTAATAAGAAGTAGACTCAACTTGTTTATTGTGGAGAGATTACTTATCAGACCTATTCTGTAGAGGTCCAAGAAATAAACCTTAGGTTAGGGAAGGTTATCCCAAATGTCTATCCACATTCTCCTAATGAATATCTTGAGAAAGATAAGGAGGATATTGTGCCTCAAATCCTTCACCAAAAACCTCCCTATCCTGAAATATTGGCAACCCCAAAAAACCCACACCCCAAAAGACGCTGAACTTTTGGGAGAATTAAAAAATTTGTGTGTAAAAATACCTCTCCTCCAAGTCATTAAGGATGTTCCCATTTATAATAAATTCATCAAAGAAGATTGTATTAGAAGGCTTGGGAGTAAGAGAAGGGATTCCCCTACCATCAATTTTATTGGGAAACTAATTGACCTAATTATTGGGTGAGTAATAATCTCTAAGTATTTAGATCTTGGAAATCCAGTAGTACATGTATATATAAACAATATTTTAGGCCCAAAAACTCTCATAGATTTGGGAGTTGTAATCAATTTAATGAATAGGGAAAATATGTTTAAGCTTAACCTCCAAGAGCCCTTGAGAAAGACCACAACTATGCTACAACTCACTGACCGATCCACAGTATAGCTAGAAGGCATAATCAAAGATACAATGGTATCCATAGACTCCTAGGAATATCCCACATATGTTCTTTTCCTCCAGCCTAAGAACAAGTTCAATGGTTATCCAATCATTCTAGGGAGACCTTGGTTGGCTACCTTTGATGCATATATCAGTTGTAGGGCTAGAAACATGAAAATTACTAATGGGAAGTTCCGAAAACAGCTTGTACTATATGCCCTAGCTTAACCTCTTGTTGAATATAACTTCCCTACATGAGTATAAGAACAAAAACAAGATTCTAACCTCTCATCACCCTATCCTATGTGTACAATAGAAACCACCCTCAGAAGTAAGCAGGTTGATAAAGATGACTTAATTGACAATTTTTTGCAAAATCAATATCATGTTGCTATGAACATTAATGAGCTAAAAGAGGAGTTATCCCTAGGAAAACCTAGCTATTCCAAGGAAATTCCATGGGAAGAATTATTGACTATTGATTTTTATCATAATAGCATAAAAATGATAAAATTCATCCCCTACAAACTGTTGAAAATTAGTTCCTCACTTTCAGCTGATCAAGAGGATCAATTGCTCATTGTCTTGAGGAAGCACATTAGTGCATTTGTATGGGACAACAAGGTATGAAAGATATAAATCCTTCTGTACACACCCGTCACATTTCCATAAAGGAACATCACAAACATTTTCACCAACCGCAAAGGTGGAATCCTACCTTAAAGGATATTGTGAAGAAAGAATTACAAAAATTACTTGATGCATCCAATTTCAAATAGTGTATTGGTATCTCCTTTAGTAATTGTTCCCAAGAAGAATGGAAAATGGAGAATTCATGTTTATTAAAGGGAACTACTTGCCCTTCAGTAGCAACTCCTCCTTTAGCCACATCCTCGATGATAGATGGCAACAAGGATTTAATAAACTACTCAGCTAAAAGTTGATCAGGAACAAAAATTTTGACCATTCGACGATGACGACGCCACTCATGAATATGATCAGAAATGTGAGTAGCAGTGGTTTGTTTAAAGTTGGTCAACAGTTCCGTTCCAGTTTCATATCTTATGGGTAACTGGAAATGGGTTAAAAATGTAGTGGCTAAGGCTGTGAAGTTGTCAAATGAAGCTCATGGTAATTCAATATACCACTTTGCAGCCAGACCAGTAAGTGTTCACTGGAAAAGACGTAGTCTTACTGAATCATCATTTAGGGAGTTGGATGAACACCATAAATGAAAATTCATAATGTGATTGGACGGATCTTCTCTAGGGTTTCCATTGAACTTAGGAATATCAGAAGGCAATTTGTGTGGAATCACTGGCCACCAAGCTAAATAAAGAATGGTATCATTGGTAAGCTGATTTAAATCCGGTAATTCAAGTGTTGCGACAAAAGGCAACTGTCGGTTTAGGTTGGGTTGAGCGTAACTAGGGTAAGATGGAATTGCCTGGGCAATAGGCCTTTTCATACCAGCATAAGGAATCTGTTGCTGGTAACCTTGATAGGGGTAGGTTTATTGAGCATATTCATTATAAGGTTGTTGTTGGGAACCACGATAAACGTTTTGTTGACCAAAACCAGCATAGGCTTGTTGACGAGAACCTGGGTAAGCTTGCTATTGACCAAACCCAACATAGGCTGTTGACCAAGTCCAGGATAAGTTTGGTACTTTTGGAATTGTTGTTGTTAGTGTTGTGGATGCCACAGTTGTTGATACAACGATTGCTGCCCACCAGTATAAGTTTGACCAAGTTGCAGAGAAATTGGACCAATATAAGTCTGAGTCACCCCAGTTAATGGTAAACTAGCCTGAGGTTGTTGGATTCCAGACACAAACGGTTGTTGTAAAATGGCCTGAGAAGATTGAGTCTGTAGACCTAAAACTTCAAGATAAGAGGTTGAAGGATCAGCTTGCAAAGGTTGAGATACAATCAAATGAGCTTGCGACTGTGGTAAAGTCGTAACAACAGGCATAGTAGGTATGGATGAAACAAGTTGTATTGGTTGTGATGGATACACAAGCCTTGGTTGAACAGGAATTGTAGGCTGCCATTGACAAACAGTTATTCCAGAATAAGTTGGACCTAAATATGATGGTATACTGCCATATGGTGGGCCCCCACAGTACGGAGAATAAGAAAATTAGGCATTGTTGAGAATGCAACAAAATGATGGAGCTTAGTGGAAAGAAGTCGCCTTCACTAAGTGGGCTCGCAGGCTATTTTTGGCGCAAAGTCTATTTTTAGACTATGTCTATTTTTAGACATATGGATCATGGTCTATGAGTTGCAGGATGCTATTTGTGGATGATTGGTCATGTTGGTAAAAATAGATGGACTTCTATTCTTAGACATATGGGCGGATTCTATTTTTAGACTGCCAGGCTAAAAATAGAACAGTCGAATATTATTAGCTCATAATAATAATTGGACTATAAACATTATCTTATCCTCTTGGAGCACTTCATTTTGAGCTACAGATGTGGCACATGCAGCTGTCAGAAGGAAATATGCTTTTCTTGTGGGTCAGTTGAGCTATTGCCTGGTGGACTTCAGTTATAACTCAAGTGGTTGAGTTTGGTGGAGTTGATTGAGGAGTTGATGCAGTTGTGTTTAGTTTGACTTGGTTAAACTAGTTGTATTTAGTCTAACTGCAGAATACAATAGTGATGAGTGATGTGAATTAATTGTTAATTAATTCACTAATTATTAACTCGTAAAGCAACTAAAGAATACATCAGTTAACTCAGTGCATGGACAGTTCAGTGGAGACAGGTGTTAGAGGTTGAGATTGCTATCAGTTGTGACTATAGTTGTGCATGAGATCTTGCACAATCAATGGATTGAGTAATGCCAATGAGGATTGCGTGGTTCAGCCAAGGAAATACGAGTTTGGATCAGCTATTCATCATTATTCTCATGCACGATTGCGCAGTGGAGGCAGGCAAAGCAGTGGAGGAGATTTGAACCTGTGATTGATTCAGATCTGAGCTAGTTTTGTGTGTAATAGGTGGAGATAGTACTGAGTACTTGTGAGGAGTATTGTACTATGTATTGTTACATGTTCTCAATCATTATAATATACAGATAGTATGGGGTTTTCAGCTGTATGCTTTCCCCGGGCTACATACTGTGTTAATGTGCGCATGCGATTGATGTTTCATTGTTTTTAATTCCGCAAAAATTGATGATCAACGTAGAGGAGGTTATGTATTATGCATGTATTTTGCAATAGTGTATAATCGGGATAATCTCTGTGAATAAGTGTCATATTATTCAAAATTTCTACATGGTATCAGAGTTGTTGATCATCAGATCTATTATTCAGAAAGTGTTTACATTTTATTTCTTCAGGCAGAGTCTGTAATCGGGCCAGGTAGCCTTTGGATTCATCCTTCCTTTGGAAGGTGAGATATCCGGTAAAAGCCCATACAGTCAATCTCTGTACGAGAAATACTTTGTTCTCAAGAATTTTATATCAGAAGCGGTTGAGTTTTGAGCTGGTGGAATTCGAATTTGCAGTAGTGTTTTCTTGGTGTCAAAGTTGAAATGTCTTTCAACGGATTGCGATTGGAGTATGCTCTTGAGGGCAGATCGAATTATATTGCATGGAAAGACAGGATGGAGGCAGTGTTAGATGATAATGGGCTAAAGGAGTTCATAGAGGCTGAGATCCCAAAGCCTACTGATACTGCACAAGTTGATGCTTGGCAAAAGAAGATAGCAAAGTGTCGAAGGATTCTGTTGGCAGGCGTGAAGGATCACATTGTGTCCAGCCTGCATGGAAAGGCTTTTCCATACTTGATGTGGAAAGCGTTGATAGATCTATTCCAAAGCAAGAGTGATCAGAGGAAGTTGGCGCTCAAGGATAAACTCATAAACATTAAGTGTGAGAAAGGAGACAGTATGCCCAAGTATCTCACGAAGTTCACTCAGTGTAGGGATGAGCTGGGAAGTGTGGGGGTGACTGTCGATGATGAGGACTTGGTGAGCTTGGCTCTCCTTGGTCTTCCGAAGAGTTGGCATTCCTATGAGGACTCTATCAATGATCAGGAGAAATTGCCAGGATGGGAGAGACTTTGATCAGATCTTGTGCAGGAGGAGATCAGGCGGAATACCAAGGACGGATCTTCATCAAAGGCACCTGATGAAGAAAATTGCGCTTTGGCTGCGAAAGCAAAGAAGGGGAAGAACAAGAAAGCTTCTCATTCCAGTGCGAAAGGCAAGAAGCAGGACATGTCCAAGGTGAAGTGCTTTCACTGTCACTAGCACGGACACTATGCCACAAATTGTCCACAGAAGAAGAAAAATAAGCAAGCTGCTGGATCTACAGTAGGAGAGGCCTTAGCCTCGCAGTTTGAGCTTGATTTTTTGTTGATCGCATGCTTGGTATCAAGTGTGATGGGATCGGTATGGTTCTTGGACAGTGGTGCGTCTTTTCACATGACAGGAAATCAAGATTTGTTTTCTGATCTGGAGGAGAAATATCTTGGAGTGCACATCGAGATGCACGATGATGGTAGATATAGTGTGACCGGTATCGGTACCATTTCCTTTGAGAGGGAGTCTGGTAAACCCTTCATATTGAAGGAAGTGATGCATGTTCCAGGATTGAAGAAGAATCTTATCTCTGTGGCGATGTTAGAAGACAAGGGATATGATGTTGTTGTCAGAGAGGGAAAGGCTTTCCTGCGCAGTAAGACAACTGGAGAAACCCAGAAGATAGGGGTTCGAGTCAAGAACCTTTATCAGTGGCATGTAGATGGCTGCACAGCAATGGCATGCCAGGCAGAAGGATTGGTGAGCTAGGATGATGGCGAGCTGTGGCACAGGAGATTGGGTCACCTTCACCATGGAGCCTTGAAGATACTGCAACAGATAAGTACTAGGCTTCCTAAAGGCACTCTTGCGTAGTCAGGTCAGTGCAAGGGGTGTACTTTGGGAAAATTTTTGAAAGCCACCTTTCACGAGAAGGATAGTCGCGCCACGACGATCCTTGAGATAATTCACACAGACCTGTGTGGACCTTTCTTAGTAGCTTTGACAGCAAAGCACAGGTACTATGTGATCTTTGTTAATGATTTCTCTCGAAAGTGCTGGATCTTCTTCATGCAAAAGAAGAGCGAGACATACTCAAAGTTCTGTGAGTTCAAAGCACTGGTCAAGAAGGAGTTGGGGAAGAAGGTGAAGGCTCTCAGGAGCGACAATGGTGGTGAATACATCTCTGGCAAGTTCAAGGACTTCTGCAATGCAAAAGGGATTCGAAGAGAGCTCATAGCTCCCCATAACCCACAGCAGAACGGGGTTGCTAAGTGGAAGAACAAAACGATCGTGGGTGTTGCACGAGCGATGTTGCATGATCAGGGCCTACCCCTTCACTTGTGGGCAGAAGCATGCAATACAGTAGTATATGTGCAGAACCGTTGTCCTCACAGGATACTTGGCATGAGTACACCCGAGAAGGCTTATTCTGGTAAGAGGCCTGATATTTCTCATTTGAGGATTTTTGGTTCTAACGTTTACATGCATGTGACGAAGGATGCCAGGAAGAAGCTGGAGCCGACCGCAGAGGTTGGGATATTTGTGGGGTACACTGATACGCCCCACAACTATCGTGTGTATTTTCCAGACAGTCGCAAGACTATTGTGCGACGGGATATAAAATTTCAGGAGGAGAAAGCCATGAAGTGTTCGCTTGAGAGGGAGCCACACTTGCATGTAGATGAGGAGCTATTAGTTCCTAAGGATGAGCTTCAGGATGTGGATCAGCCATAGGACGAAGTTCATGGAGTGGAAGAGACCACTCATGCAGCGCCAACCATCAGAGGGCGAAAGCGCTTGACAGAAGCTGAGCGACTGGCTCAAGATGCAGAGAAGGTTGTAGGACCACCTACAGCTCAACACAGACAGAGACAGTCACCTGATCGATACACTAGATACATGGCTCTTGTGAACAAATGTGTTGTGACTGAGCCATCCTCTTTCGAGGAAGCTGTGGAGGATCCCGCATGGGTAGATGCCATGGTGGAAGAGTATGATTCGATTGTCAGAAATAGTGCATGGGAGATTGTCCCAAGACCGGAAGGAAAATCAGTGGTGGGTTCGAGATGGATCTACAAAGTGAAGCAGGCAGCTGACGAGAGTGTGGAGAAGTACAAGGCAAGATTTGTTGCCTGAGGCTTTTCACAGATAGAGGGGATCGATTATGAGGATACCTTTGCACCTGTGGTAAGGTATTCTTCCATACGGACGATTCTTGCTCTCTCAGCGTAGATGGGGTGGCACATTCATCAGATGGATGTGAAGACTGCGTTCCTCAACGGAGTCATTGAGGAGGAGGTGTACATAGAGCAGCCCAAAGGTTTCGAGATCTTCAGTAGTGAGTCGCATGTGTGCAGGCTCAAGAGAGCGTTGTATGGGTTGAAACAAGCACCACGTGCTTGGTACACACGGATAGACAGCTATTTCACCGGACTTGGATTCTCCAAGAGTGAGGCGGATCCTAACCTATACCAGCTTGTGGTGGAGGGTAAGTTTCTTAAGATTGTACTTTATGTAGATGATTTGATTCTAACAGGTGATGAGCTGTTGATACTTTCATGCAAGGATGATCTTGCTAAGGAGTTTGAGATGAAGGACTCGGGCCTCCTTCATTATTTCCTGGGATTGGAAATTTGGCAGCACAGTGATGGACTATTTGTTTCTCAGGGTAAGTATGCTCGGGAGATACTAGAGAAGTTCAACATGCATGGCTGCAAGCCTGTTGATACTCCTCTTCCTAGAGGTTGGAGGAAGGAGGATGCTACTTCAGCAGAAGTAGTGGATGCCACTGTTTATCGACAATTGGTGGGGTCGCTTATGTATCTGGTCAATACATGACCTGATATATGCTATGCTATTAACCAGCTTTCACAAGCTATGGTTAAGCCAACCAAGCTCTTCTGGAAGGCAGGCAAGCATGTATTGCGTTATCTCAGTGGCACATCAGGATATGGTTTGTGGTACAGATAGGAGGATGAGGTGAAGCTATGCAGCTTCACGGATGCAGATTGGGCAGGGAGCCCAACGGACAGAAAGAGCACATCTAGAGGGGTCTTCAGTATCGGGTCGACAGCAGTTTCTTGGTACAGCAGGAAGCATAGATCCATGGCACTCAGTTCATCAGAGGCCGAGTATATGGCAGCAAGTTTGGCTGCATACGAGGCTATATGGATGAGGAAGATCCTGGTCGGGTTGTTCGGTTCATACTTGGAGCCTAGAGTGATTTATTGTGATAACTAGAGTTGCATTAAACTCTCAGCTAATCCAGTATTTCATGATAGATCTAAGCACATTGACATCAGGTACCATCATATCAGAGATTGTGTACAGCAGAGAATCATGTTACTTTCATACATTCCGACGGAGGACCAGGATGCTGATATCTTGACGAAGGCGCTCACAAGGAGAAAATTTGAATACCACCGAGGCAGGATAGGGGTTTCTGATAATCCATATCTTGTTGAGAAGGAGTGTTGAGAATGCAACAAGATGATGGAGCTTAGTGGAAAGAAGTCGCCTTCACTAAGTGGGCCCGCAGGCTATTTTTTGCACAAAGTCTATTTTTAGACATATGGATCATGGTCTATGAGTTGCAGGATGTTATTTGTGGATGATTGGTCATGTTGGTAAAAATAGATGGACTTCTATTTTTAGACATATCGGCGGATTCTATTTTTAGACTGCCAGGGTAAAAATAGAACAATCAAATATTATTAGCTCATAATAATATTTGGACTATAAACATTATCTTATCCTCTTGGAGCACTTCAGTTTGAGCTATAGATGTGGCACATGCAGTTGTCAGAAGAAAATACATTTTTCTTGTGGGTCAGTTGAGCTATTACATGGTGGACTTCAGTTAGAACTCAAGTTGATTGAGGAGTTGATGGAGTTGTGTTCAGTTTGACTTGGTTAAACTAGTTGTATTTAGTCTAACTGCAGAATACACTAGTGATGAGTGATGTGAATTAATTGTTAATTAATTCACTAATTATTAACTCATAAAGCAACTAAAGAATACATCAGTTAACTCAGTGCATGGACAGTTCAGTGGAGACAGGTGTTAGAGGTTGAGATTGCTATCAGTTGTGACTATAGTTGTGCATGAGATCTTGCACAATCAATGGATTGAGTAATGCCAATGAGGATTGAGTGGTTCAGCCAAGGAAATATGAGTTTGGGTCAGCCATTCATCATTATTCTCATGCACGATTGCGCAGTGGAGGTAGGCAAAGCAGTCGAAGAGATTTGAACCTATGATTGATTCAAATCTGAGCTAGTTTTGTGTGTAACAGGTGGAGATAGTACTGAGTACTTGTGAGGAGTATTGTACTATGTATTGCTACATGTTCTCAATCATTATAATATACAGATAGTGTGGGGTTTTCAGCAGTATGTTTTCCCCGGGTTACATACTGTGTTAATGTGTGCATGCGATTGATGTTTCATTGTTTTTAATTCCGCAAAAATTGATGATCAACGTAGAGGAGGTTATGTATTATGCATGTATTCCGCAATAGTGTATAATCGGGATAATCTCTGTGAATAAGTGTCATATTATTCAAAATTTCTATAGGCATATTATTCTCCATATGGAGGTAATCCAGTGTTAAGTGAATACATTGGATGGTAACCAAATGGACTAGCTTGATATTGACTTGATAGATCAAACCGTTCAGTATCCGTAAGTGAAGAACCAGGTAAAATTCTCGTGGACGACATGGGTGAAGACCATGGAATAGAAGAAACACTGAAGTGAGTTCCAGATAATGATTGGTAACCCAGTGGGATGGACGGACCGCCATACAGATGTTACTCAGGTGTTGTGGTAAACATCAAAGAAGTAGCAACAGTAGATGTCGCAGTTGTAACAGATGATACAGTCTGGGATTTTTTTTCAGCCATAGTCAAATGACCCAATAAATGTCCTAATGAATCTACGAGAGTTTGGAAGTAAACAGGATCAAGATGAGCAGTATAAGTTAACTGACAAAAGATAAAGATAAAGCCCTGGTCCAAAACAAGTTGGAATTATAGGTGAAGTTTCTTCTTCAAATTCCTCTTCAATAGCAATCAAATTGGGTGGAAGGATTTCACCATTGGGTCCGTAATAAATTTCCGGTGTTTGACTCTGCGGTAAAGGAGAAGTCCCAATAGTTACAGATTTCCGAGGATAAACTGGTCGATCGTCTTTCGGTACGGGAACAACTTCTGGTTGTTCAACTTCAGGATCCAAGTTTTCTGGTAAAAGAACAATGGGTTCAGGATGAATTTCATGAACAACTTCTAGTTCAGAAGTAACTTCTTGTTGAACTATGATAGGTTCGGGATCAACTTCCGGTTGAACAGATTCAAGTTCAGAAGTAATTTCTTGTTGAAAAACTTTGGGTTGAGGATCAACTTCTTGTTGGAAAACTTCAGTTACCATTTCACTAAGTTCACTTCCAGTGTCCTTAGGTAATTGTAAAGGTTCCACTTCAGTGGCAGATAAATCAGTGATAGTAGGAGTAACTGGAATCACAATACATACCGGTATAGGTGACTCTGGTAAATCAGATGAAGAACCAGAAGTTTGTGATGTACTAGACTCAGTTAAACGAGACCGCTTTCGCCGACTAGGTGTAGCTTCAGGCGGTAAAGGCGGTTTACTCGTTGTCCTATGCGAACGACGGGGTAAAGGTTGATTTTATTCCACAATTGTTGATTGATTTTATTATAAAAAGAAATATACAAGAAGAGGGTAATCTAGGCAAAAGAATTACCAAGTAACTGTGAACTGCAATATACTGCCTTGGAGGAGCCAAGGACTTAACATACGTGCAGGTAATCTCCCCGAATGTTGTTTTCGGTGTATCACAGTATACAAGGCGGCCGACTCGGTTACCTATGGATGGATAGAAACCTAATGTAGTCCTCCCAAATATACCCGAAAGTACATGGAGGCCCAATCCGTGTTAGTGTTATCTAATGCGAAACCACACAGTGAGAGAATTCCCTTATACTTTTCGTACTATAACACCGCCCGATATACCCGAAAATACGTGGACGAGCTACGATATACTTATGTACGTGGAATGAGGTATCACACTTGGAATGTATCGCAAACCGTTAGTGACAGCTGCTATGTTTAACGACGTCGGAACACATCTCTAGCCTAGACCTCTAAATGTTATGCATTAAGTTACAATGCTCCATTAGGTTAATTGATATAAATTTTAGTTGATCTTGTTTAAAAGTTTGCCTTTCAGGTTCACCACATGATGTTTCTGAAACTCCTAGAATGCAACTAAGATGGGAAACATTCTTTTCATTTGATTTAAACAATGAAAATCGCAACTAAAAAGGGATAGAGCAATCAGAATCTCTAAACAAAGAGCATAGAGCACATCTAATGCAACTTTCCCTATACCATTCCTACAAGCACAAACAAACTTCTAAATGCATTATGCATGTTTTTCTTTTCATTCCTTTATTGTTGAGACAAACATAAAGAAACTAAATGCACAAACGATCAATCAATGATTTTCACAAGAAACAAAGACTTTACGATAGTTTCTTTTTCAAAGAAATGAAGACTTTACGACAATTCTTTTTCAGAAAAGTAAAGACTAATCAATGTAAACTAACTTTGGGATTGATTCGACAATGATAAAGAAAACAAAAAGAAACATTGAACAAACAAAGCCAAATTGGGCATGGAAAATAAATGCTAATTTGGACTTCAGATACAGCGAAACATTGACCATTCAGTAAACAAGATGTGAAACAATTTGGAAAAAATCAAGCAAAAAGATGGGTTTTTGGCTTGACAGGGACTAGTGCAGCCCTGAGTGGGAGACAGTACATTGCAGAGCACTGTCTCTAGGCTAAGGCTGCTTTGCAAAGCACTGTGTCAAGAACAACGATGCGTTTATGCTAGAGAGCACTATCATCACACAAATAAGCACACATTTTGACCAAACAAGCTTCAAAATGACTGAATATAGGTAAATGAACTCAAGCAAAGTCTATTGGTGCTACTAAAACAAGGGATAACTACCAGGAACGATGGTCGTTCCCTAGTGGAATCACCAATTTGTTATATGGAATTTATACCTACGGATAAGTATATCTTCCCTAAGTGGGTAGTTACACTTAGAACTGAAGTAAATATTTTTAACCTTTTCCTACAATAAACAGATAAGATAAAGGAACCTACTTGTGATCCTTTGCTTCTTGTAATCTCCTTTCAGTTTCTCCCGTCGCTCCCACTCAAACTGAATTCTCTCAATCGGTCTCTACCAACATAAACAGAAGATGACAACCATCAAAGCATATGATCTATTTATTGTAAACAAATGGAATCAACAACATTTGAACATACATTCATCATAGATATAGACAAAAGTATTGGAAAATGAACAAACAACTTTATTGATTGATAGAAGGAGAAGTTACACCCAATGTGGTTCGATCTCGTGTCACTCATCCAACTTAGTCCAAATCCTCATCATACCAATAGCAACATCAATCCAGCAGCATACCATTACTTTTATAATGATCTCAAGTCTCTAAACCAACAATATTTCTCTATAAAATCCAAGCCCTCTTGGCTCTATGATGGGAGGCCAATTTATAGATGAATGCAAGTGGTTTTGTCATTAATATGGCATTGAATGGTTTTCCATAATTAGATGATTAGTTTCCACGTTCAAAGGGATGATAAGATAAAGGATTAGATGATCCAAGGCTATCCTAAGTTGAGCTCATCTTGATAGGATAGGAGTTGGGTTCCTTCTAGAAGACTCTAGAAAGGAGGAATATAGTGAGGATCCAATGAACATTTCAAGGATTCTCGCCCAGTGCATGCTTGAGTGGGCTTAGGTGCTCTGTAACGCAGCCTTGAATGGGGCTACCTACTTTGCAGAGCACTTACCCCTGACCAAGGGTGCACTGGTGACCTAAGGAAGCACTTCAGCTGGGTTTGAAGTCAAGAAAATCTCATGGATGAAAGCACTCAATGAGGTGGCATGTCTAGGGCATGTAGCAACTGAATTAGGGTTTGATAGACCCTGTTTACACTGATCTGATCATTGAGAGTGATGTGCCCAAATAGACCTATAACACAAACCTAGCCCAAGGTAAGTAAGTTTGTGAAACAAATTGTCTATGTAAGGAGAAAGAGCACTAGAATCATATTTACTAGAAAACCTCAACCTCCTCCTTCCACTCCCATTGCAATAGAAGAAACACCTAGTCCCAAAGAGAAAGGGAAGCAAGGGGGAGAAGTGCATGGCCTGACAAAACTAGAGGACCAAGAAACTAAGGTGTAACAAGGAACAATGGTAGTACTACTTGAGAAAATAGAGTAGCTACAAGAGCAATCCATCTGGCTATAGGAACAACATAAGAACTACAAGTGGCAAAGAAAACTTCAAAATGTTTTGCACCAAGGAAGCCACCTTCCTCCTTTTCATGGCCATTAAGGGTTGATCCTCCTACTTCAAGGGCATTAGGAAGAGTGGTTCCTGCACACCTAGTGCCTCACTTGATGATTGAGGTGGAGAAAGCTAAAGTAGAAACCCGTAGGTGGAGAAGAATTGCATAAGATAAAGGGGTGTCCCTTTATCCGATCTTGCTAGCATGGAGGACGAATTCAACAAAGTGAGGGGCAAAATGACCCTCCTGAGAATAGAAGAATCCAACAGAAGAGAGCACCTCAAAAAAGAGAATCAATACCTAAGGAATCAATTTTAGTGAGCACAAGAATTGTTAAAAGAAAAGTGTTCTCAAATTGCACCAATGGAGACATCCTTAGGAACTATGGCACACCTTTCTTTAGAAGTTGTCAAATATAGGCAGCCCTCTAAGGCATACTCACGATTCCTAAAAGAGTAATGGTGCAAATAGCTCAAAGATAGCACCATAGCTCAAAGAGGCACCATACAGTTGCAAGAGACCAAACACTTATAGACTTTTTCCTAGAGTATAGCATGGAGGAAAATGCTAAACTACATGAACTCTATATGCATAACCTTGTCCTCTCAGATATGCCCATATGGGACTGCAATCCTTACTTGGGGGATGCATAATTATTAGCATTAGCATCTTGGTTAAGATATGGGGAGATTAAAGTAGAAAAAGTTAAAAGGGCCTTGGAAGAGGAGTTGATGGAGTCATTATGGATCATACTAGAACACCCATATCCTTAAGTGCTTGCATCATCCCATGCCATTCTTGCATAGGACACTAAGGTAGAAACTATTTGGAAGCAAAGGAAATTTGAATCTATCCTGGATTTTGAGAACACCTTCAGACACTTAGGAGAAGAAATTTCACAAGCCTTATAGAGAATATGGCAAGGCTTGTCTCACAACATGGATATGAGGGAGCACCATTCTCTTATAGACTAAAGCAGCACTAGCAAGGACTTCTCTATATAAGAGGATCATCCAGAGGGTTGGGATTCAATGGATAGGGCTCAAGTTTAATCCACCTCTACTGCTAGGGTTACAAGAGCATCAAAACCAAAACGAATAATCTCGAGTTTGGAAGGACATAAATGAAAATGTAGGATTCTATCCAACAGGGTAAACCACAACCAGCTTAGCCTCGGACATCAAACAAACAATTAGAGAGTTGAATGAACTGTAGAAAAGAAGAGAAGAAGATTAAGCTTCTAAAGGATGAGCAACAATTCCATGTTGAAATTTGGTACCGGAGGACAGGTGGTTCCCTTAGGATTTGATCTTTGGCCTAGGGAAAAGTGTCCAAAAGAATTTAATTTTGCTCCTAAAGTGACTTTATAATTTTATAAAGTTAAATCTAATTTAAAAGTGACTTTAAGTGATAAAGTTACTAAGTCTAATTTTATACTGACTTTTATAAAGTCAATGAAAAATTAGAAAGAAAAAGTGACTTTGGAAATAAATGACTAAGTGGGTCCTTATTAAAGTGGGGTGAATTAAAAAATAAAAAGTGAGATTTAAATGAGCATTTAATCTCAGCCATTGATCTAAATCTATTTCAGCCATTGGATTTAGAGATCACCCAAAAGTCACTTGAATCACCTAAAAGTCACTTGGAGTTATATTAAGGGAGGAAAATGAGGAAAAGATCACATTCGATTCAGTTCTTTCATGAGCAGATTGGGAGAAGGAGAACAAGAGAGCAAGAGAGATTTCTGAACAGGGAGGAGAAGGAGACAGCAGCTTGGCACACATTCCAAGGCAGCAGTTGAGCAGATTTGTACAGCTAATTCAGCACACAGTGAAAGGCAGATTTTGGCACGATTTTCAAGGAGAGGTTTGCACAAAAATCGAGGAGTAGTTTGCTGGTTTTTCTGCACACAAAACGAAGGCCATACAGCAGCATTTAATGCTGAAAGTGGGCACGAAAATCGAGGAGACCGTACAGCATTTATTGTTGTCCTGTTTGCTGTAATTTCCAGTTTGCTGTGAAGCATGAGAAAAGAGATAAGTTGTAAATTTGCTTGCTGATTTTTTGCTGAAAATTTCTCACTGTAAAAGGCAATTTTCAGAAATAAAGAAGAGCTCTCAAACTGGTTTTCCCCAAGAGTTGTAGGGGGTTTTTCCAGGGTCACATTGACCAAAAATCTCAGTGTTTAAATGTGTTTTAATGGCTGTTTATTACTGCTGATTTTTATTTCTGCAATTTCCAGCATTCTGTAAAATTTCCAGAATTTGTGTTTTCAGCAAATTTATTTTTTTCAGCTTGTTAAATGTATGGTTATGGGAAAGGGCATTTAACTATATGGGAGAAATAAGGATAAACTGAAAACCGGGGTGGGAAAACAGAAATTTCTACATGGTATCAGAGCTTGAGTGCTGAAGGGCAGTTTGGGACAGCAAAAGGAAAAATTACAGTTGCTGATTTTTCACTCAGAAAATTCCAGCAAGCTGATTTTTTCATAAAAAACAGTTTTATCTTTACTATAGCAGTGCTATTTTTCAGTTTTAGGATAGCAGGATGTCATTGGGATTGAAGGTGGAGGATAGGCTGGATGGGCATATAAATTACAGCGTTTGGAAGGAGAGAATGCAGAGTATCTTTGAGGAGGCAGAAGTCTGGGATATCATGGTGCATACCACACAGAACCCTGTTGTTGTGCCTACTGATGCTACTCAGTTGACAGCTTATAATAAAAAGAACAACAAGGGTAAGAGGCTGATTCTAGACGGAATCAAAGACCATTACATTCCTCATGTGAGAGGAAAGAGCAATACCCATGAGATGTGGACAGCATTGTCCAATCTCTACCAGAGTACCAATGAGAACCGGAAGATGGTCCTGAAGGATAAGCTGAAGAACATTAAGATGGGTAATGATAGTGCAGCTGGATATCTCACAAAGATTACTAATGTGAGAGATGAGTTGGCAGCGATTGGAGAGGCCATTCCACCCACTGAGTTGGTGCGGATTGCAGTGAATGGCCTCCCCCGTTCATGGTTGAACTTTGCTGATGGGGTTTGTGCACGTGAGACCCTTCCCACATGGGAGAGGTTTTGGGATGATTGCATTCAGACAGAGATCAGGAAAGGTCAGCTTGGGGCAGCCAAGCCAGTTGAGCAGGATGAGGATGTAGCACTGGTGGCAGGAGGCAAGAAAGACAAAGGGAAGAAGCAGGCTTTCACAAGCAGTGGTGGGGGCAAAGGCAAAGGTAAAGGTAAACAGGGGAACACACAGACGGACTATTCCAAGGTGAAGTGTTGGAATTGTCAAAAGATGGGACACTATGCAGTTGTGTGTCCGGAGAAGAAGAAGAAGAAGGGGAAGAACCAGGACGTGGCAGCTTCAGTAGAGATTGAGGACTTTGCTGGTCGTTTTGACCGAGAGTTTGCATTCACTACGTGTGAGTCCTCTAGTGCAGAATCACCTGCCACACAGGTTCAGAGGGAGCATGCTTTTCCCTCGATTAGCGGAGCATCTTCAGGTATCTGGTATGTGAACAGTGGGGCTTCACGTCATATGACAGGAGTCCGTGAGTACTTCTCAGAGCTTTCAGAGAGTGGAACTGATATTGAGGTAGTACTCGGTGATGACAGAGTTGTTAGAGCAGTCGGGGTGGGGACAGTGACATTTCAGAGGGAATCCAAACCTCCCTTGAAGGTGTCAGAGGTTCTTTATGTGCCAGGGATGAGGAAGAACCTCATATCCATCTCAGCTTTGGAGGACAGAGGATATGAGGTACTTTTCAGGGGAGGACAGGTGTTGATGTATCCCAGGGGCACTCCAACTGATTCAGCTAGAGTGATAGGTGTATGCCATGCAAAGGTGTACAAGTTTTCATTCCAGCCCCTTTTGGCATTGAGCAGTAGTATCGATAGCAGAGCTAGCAGTTCTGAGCTGTGTGAGATTTGGCACTGCAGGATGGGACATATGTATCATGGAGCCTTGAGGACATTGCGGGAGATCACTACAGGTGTGCCAAATTTCAGTAATGATCACTTTGATACTTGCAGAGGTTGTGCGATGGGCAAAGTTGCCAAATCCCCTTTTCCCAGCAGTGACAGCAGAGCGACGGGGATACTTGATTTGATTCATTCCGATGTGAGCGGTCGGATGTCTCATGTTTCCTTGAGTGGATATGAGTACTATGTTTTATTCATTGATGATCACTCGAGGAGGACCTAGATTTATTTTTTGAAGACCAAGAGTGAGGTCTTCAAGCAGTTTCAGGAGTTCAGAGCTCTTGTGGAGACTCAGACAGGTTGAAAGATCAAGTCCTTGAGGTCAGACAATGGAGGAGAGTACACCCTTGGAGAGTTTGTTGACTATTGTGCGAAGGCAGGCATTAGGAGGGAGTTCACTGTTCCTTACAACTCCCAGCAGAACGGGGTTGCGGAGAGGAAGAACAGATCCATCATAGGGGCTGCCAAAGCCATGTTACATGATCAGGGGTTGCCATTGTTCTTGTGGGCAGAGGCCTGCAACACAGCTGTTTACTTGCAGAACAGGAGTCCGCATCGTGCCTTGGGGCACATGACTCTGGAGGAGGCTTTCTCTGGGAAGAAACCTGATATTGGTCATCTTCATATCTTTGGATGCATTACATACTCCTATATACCCAAGGAGAAGAGGACCAAACTAGAGCCCACCATAGGGAAGGGTATCTTTGTGGGCTACAGTGAGACCTCAAAGGCCTTTCGGATTTACATTCCTGCACAGAGGAGAGTTGTTGTCAGACGGGATGTCAAGTTCGAGGAAGACAGGGCCTTTTGGAGGTCACGGGAGTTAGAGTATCTGGATCAGCCAGACCCTCAGCAGCAGTTGAGCTAGTCACAGGGATCCAGTGGGCAGGGATCAGGAGGATCCGGAGGTACATCTATGAGGATGTCAGGTCCGTCAGTGAGCAGTGGCTCGCCGAGCCAGAGGGGTGGTGCTCCGGGCAGCATGCAGAGCAGTTCACAGAGCAGTTCACTAGGGAGTCCATTGATGGACAGTTCACACGGTACCTCAGCTTCTACAGGTTCAGGTGCAGGTAGGAGGACAGCAGACAGATAGTCAGGAGTTCAGGCTACTGATGGTGATGAGGAGGAGGAGTTTCATTCTCCTATGGGAGAAGCATGCTCAGGGAAGAGAAAGCCCAAGTGGCTTCAGGACACCTTGAGAAATGCCACATCTGTTGCTGAGCCGAAGAGGCCGGTCAGAGAGAGTAGACCACCTGAGAGGTTTTGTAGCTATATGGCGATGGTTACCAGCATCCTTGACTCTGAGCCTTCTAGCTATGAGGAGGCAGCTAGCCAGCAGGTCTGGAGAGAGGCCATGCAGGAGGAGTATTCTTCTATCATGAAGAATGATGTTTGGGAGGTGGTGCCGAGGCCTGAGGGAAAATCTGTGGTTACTTCCAGATGGCTTTACAAGGTAAAGCATGCTGCAGATGGCAGCATTGAGAAATTCAAAGCGAGGTTTGTGGCTAGAGGGTTCTCCCAGGTAGAGGGAGTTGATTATGAGGAGACCTTCGCTCCCGTGGCTCGATATACTTCGATCCGCTCCATTATATCGATAGCAGCAGAGATGGGTTGGAAGATCCACCAGATGGATGTGAAGACCGCATTTCTCAATGGCTTCATACAGGAGGAGGTGTACATTGAGCAGCCACAGGGCTTTGAGGTGCATGGGAAGGAGTCCCATGTGTGCAGACTGAAGAAGGCCCTTTATGGCCTGAAGCAAGCTCCCAGAGCTTGGTACTCCAGGATAGATACATATTTCCAGGGGATGGGTTTCACAAAGAGTGAGGCAGATCCGAACCTTTACTTTATTGTGATTGGTGAGGAGCCTCTCATTCTGGTGCTGTATGTGGATGACTTGGTCATTACAGGTGCAGAGAGACTCATAGAGCACTGCAAGAGAGATCTTGCGATGGAGTTTGAGATGAAGGACATCGGCTTGATGCATTACTTTTTGGGCTTGGAGGTGTGGCAGGAGGAGGGGCATTTCTTCCTGGGGCAGGGGAAGTATATTGTGGACATCCTTAGCAGATTCCACATGGAGGATTGTAGACCCATGTCGACACCAATGATCACCAACTGGAAGAAGCTTCATGCTTCGGATTCCGAGTTGGTGGATCCCACATTGTACAGGCAGCTGATTGGTTCCTTGATGTATTTGGTCAACACTAGACCAGATATCTGTTTTGCAGTCAACACGATGAGTCAGTTTATGTGTGAGCCTAGGAAGGTTCACTGGGTGGCTGCAAAACACATTTTGCGGTACTTGCAGGGGACAGTGGATTATGGTCTGGACTACAGGCAGGGAGATGGAGTGAGATTGGCAGGATACACTGATTCTGATTGGGCAGGTTGTGCTTCTGATAAGAAGAGCACTTCAGGGTGCTGTTTTGGGTTGGGTTCAGCAGTAGTGTCACGGTTCAGCCGGAAGCAGCAGTCAGTAGCACTGAGTTCAGCGGAAGCAGAGTATATGGCAGCCAGTCTAGCTAGTTGTGAGGCTATCTGGCTTCGCAAGATGTTGTTTGGCTTATTTGGTCAGCCGTTGAGACCTTCAGTGATTTACTGTGATAATCAGAGTTGCATTAAACTCACAGAGAATCCAGTATTTCATGATAGGTCAAAGCATATCGGGATCAGATATCATTTCATCAGAGACTATGTTCAGAAGGGAGCTGTGAAGCTTGAGTATATTTCCACTGATGAGCAAGTTGCAGATATCCTTACCAAAGCCTTACCACGAGGCAAGCATGTCTACTTCAGAGACAAGATGGGTGTGGTGAGGAACACCTTCCTCGGTAAGAGGGAGTGTTGAAATTTGGTACCGGAGGACAGGTGGTTCCCTTAGGCTTTGATCTTTGGCCTAGGGAAAAGTGTCCAAAAGAATTTAATTTTTCTCCTAAAGTGACTTTATAATTTTATAAAGTTAAATCTAATTTAAAAGTGACTTTAAGTGATAAAGTTACTAAGTCTAATTTTATAGTGACTTTTATAAAGTCAATGAAAAATTAGAAAGGAAAAGTGACTTTGGAAATAAATGACTAAGTGGGTCCTTATTAAAGTGGGGTGAATTAAAAAATAAAAAGTGAGATTTAAATGAGCATTTAATCTCAGCCATTGATCTAAATCTATTTCAGCCATTGGATTTAGAGATCACCCAAAAGTCACTTGGAGTTATATTAAGAGAGGAAAATGAGGAAAAGATCACATTCGATTCAATTCTTTCATGAGCAGATTGGGAGAAGGAGAGCAAGAGAGCAAGAGAGATTTCTGAGCAGGGAGGAGAAGGAGACAGCAGCTTGGCACACATTCCAAGGCAGCAGTTGAGCAGATTTGTACATCTGATTCAGCACACAGTGAAAGGCAGATTTTGGCACGATTTTCGAGGAGAGGTTTGCACAAAAATCGAAGAGTAGTTTGCTGGTTTTTCTGCACGCAAAACGAAGGCCATACAGCAGCATTTAATGCTGAAAGTGGGCACGAAAATCGAGGAGACCGTACAGCATTTATTGCTGTCTTGTTTGCTGTAATTTCCAGTTTGCTGTGAAGCATGGGAAAAGAGATAAGTTGTAAATTTGCTTGCTGATTTTTTGCTGAAAATTTCTCACTGTAAAAGGCAATTTTCAGAAATAAAGAAGAGCTCTCAAACTGGTTTTCCCCAAGAGTTGTAGGGGGTTTTTCCAGGGTCACATTGACCAAAAATCTCAGTGTTTAAATGTGTTTTAATGGTTGTTTATTACTGCTGATTTTTATTTCTGCAATTTCCAGCATTCTGTAAAATTTCCAGAATTTGTGTTTTCAACAAATTTATTTTTTTCAGCTTGTTAAATGTATGGTTATGGGAAAAGGCATTTAACTATATGGGAGAAATAAGGAGAAACTGAAAACCGGGGTGGGAAAACAGAAATTTCTACATTCCAGTAGCGGGGTATGATGGGCCTCCAAAATAGTTAAATTATATGGCCCATCAACCCACTCCTACGCACATAGAATGATGTTTGACCCCACCTTTTGTACTGAATGGATATTTTCCTAGATTAATGATTTCTTAGAGGATTTGATGTTTTTTTTATGCTTTATGTTCCCTAATATGTTTATTATGTAGGATGTCTAGAGATATTGAGTATATTCTAAGGAATCCAACACTTGAGAGATTCTATGGACTTGTTCCCTATAACAAGAAGACTCAAATTTGGATGTCTTAAGGAATTTAATGTCTCTTCCTATTACTGTGAGTTGGATCTTGGATAAGATACCCTCTTTTTGGATTTATGGAGGGAAATACAACCCCCCTCTCAAAGATGCTTTCCCCCCACTTGATGTATAAATAAGAGACTCGAATTTTTCCTAGAGGTAGTAGAATAGAAGTAGAAAGTAAGATTAGGCATTTTGAATATTTTTTAGCAAGTTTTGCAACATTGTAATGTAACACCGATTTTCAGTTATGGAATAAGTTCCGTATTTAAGTTCCTTCAAGGACTCTAAGCATCCTTGCCCTGGGCCCACCCCAAGAGATTCAAAACCTTCTTGTACTTCTATCGATATGATTTTAATGTTTTTTATTTGTCTTGTTTAGCTTTTAAATTAGCATTTCTATCAATTATAATTTGATAGCTTTGTGCACGATTAAGTAGGTAGTTTCTTGAGCTAATCTTCTTTGCAGGTCATTTATACAATCTGTCAACCTTCTTGATTTTAATATCACTTATCAATGCATCTTTAAGTCCTTTTTCCATTTCATTTCCTTTGTTGTTACAAATTATGCAATTTGTTTTTTTATTGTAAAACTAATATTATGGTTGCAGAGAATAGATAGAGCTTGATTTTGTGATGATAAAACTTAGATTAGATTGGCCCATGACTCTACCAGCTAAATAACATTATTCTTTATCATTCCTCCCCCCCTCCTCACCTTATTTTTGCATTCATACTGATTTACTGGTTCATTGGTCTCTTCCTATAGCAAAACAAGGAATCCTGTAGCAATCCACAACAATCCATTTTTCTCACCCCTGTCAAGAATAGACACTTGGTTTAGTCTCCTTAATGTACTAATACATATCTGGATGTTTATGGTGGAGTTTATAACAATATAAATCTCACAAATTTTCCTTTAGATGCTTTTACTATATGCTTTCTGAGTGTTGTCTTCTGCAACATAGGTTTCAAATTTACAAATCCTTTATTTCCAAGCAAGTGTGCTTTTAATTTATTGCAAGTAGCATAGGTGTGTTCCATTTCATTTATGCAAGTTACTTCTACAAATTTACTTTCATGAAGTATAGTTAGTCTCGCAACTTAACCTAGATTTTCTTCATCTGGGCTACACTCCAACACCTCTCACCTATATAAGAATTAAAAAAGGAAGAAGATAGTGCTTGTTGCACATACAATGACAACCCCTCTTAAGTTTGTACGAACTCTAGGTTCATAATTAAAAGATGAGACCCACAACATTGTTAGTGCAATATTGAGGGCCATTAGTCACAATGCCCAACAAATCTATTAACAGATAAGTAAAAGAAATTTTTCAATTGATTGTTGGCTTAATTGTGTACCTAAATCTATATATTCATGTGTCAATGTTAGCTAATGTTGTAATTGAAGGAAACACCCCTCTTGAAATTAATGCTAGAGATACATGCTACCAAAACATTTATGCTCTTAATTATTGCTAGGAACATTGCCTTTAAGCATTAGTATCCCTTTCCTTGAATCATATTTGAGTAGAATATAGATATTGGTTACTTTTTATAGAATTTTTCAAAGTTCCTAGTTAAGCAACATTGGGACCTAGCCACATCATTTTATAATTTGTTGCATATTGATATCCATCTTTCCTTGTGCTAAGTCAAAGAGAACCATTGAAAACAATTTCGACCTTTCTTGGGGTGACAGATATGTTTCCTAGAAATGGATATGGTTTCTTTTTTTATGTTTCCTATGTAAGCATCGTTGGAAGACTAAATTAGCACATAACTCTTGAGCTACAACCATTTCTTGTATAATTAGAATCTAACACTTTATCACTCAACTTTATCTTACACCCCACATTTGTAAGTAGTCTTGGTGATTGGTAAAACCATCGAGGGAAATAAGAAAATTGATTGATTCCTAGACAACGTTTTGCATAGAAAAATTCAAAGGTTGATTGTTGTTGTAGGTTTCATTGAATGCGTCGAATCTTGATAACCAACCTTGAATAGAGGTTGCAAACACCAAGTACCAATTTTGAAAATTATTTGTGTTGGCAAAACAAATGGGATATAATTCCATCATATATGGATCATATGGTATCATAGTAGTTGAATCCTTGACTGTGGCACAATTGCTAGACCCATGCAAAAACAAAGAGAGGTTGGAAGACATGTAAGACATCAATGCTTAGCTTCAAGAAGAGAATAAGTACTTGAATGAACAAGTATAGGTGTTGAACACGCAAACGATAGAGATGGAGAAGAACGGTTGAGATCGTGAAATGATTATTGCCATTTCTAAAGAAGAAATTTATTAAACATTGAGACTATCTAACTACAACTATGTCAAATTAGGACAAAAACAAATTTTAGCTTGTATGCATGGGAGAGAAATTCACCCAATTGGACAATTGGTAGGAGAGTAGGTTCACTTATTTAATGAAATAGCTACAAGAAGAGTTGGTAGGGGAGGAGGCATTAGTAAACTTCCAAGTAGTTATCCAAGAGCACAAAGAAGTAAAGCCACCTTCCATCACCACTACCAAAGCCAACACTATGACTAAGACAGTTTTGGTAAGCTCCACTTCCATAGACATTTCTCAAAAGCAACTTGGTGAATTTGAAAAGCATACATTAGAGGAAATTTCAGGCTAAAAGTGGTTTTCTAAGGAAAAATAATAAAATAATAGTTATAAATTTTGGAGGGAAAAGAGGAAAACTACTTTTTTTAATTGCATTCTTGGCTTATCTCCTTATAGGTTTACTCAAATTTCAAGTGTAGACACTCTTTGGATGTGGAATTAAACTCTACATCCAACGAGTACCCATTATGCATACTTTTGAGAAGACTTACATTGATAAAAATTGAAGATAAATTAAAAAGTATGTTTCGACACACGTTTTAATGTATCTTCAATTTTTATCAATGTGGGTCTTCTCAAAAGTATGCATAATGGGTACTTGTTGGATGTGGAATTTAATTCCTCATCTAACGAGTGTCTACACTTGAAATTTGAGTAAACTTATAAGGAGATAAGTCAAGAATACGATTAAAAAAAATAGTTTTTCTTGTTTTCCCTCTGAAATATTTACATGTACCTTTTTTAAAATTTAAAGCATTTTGATTGGTTTACATATTATGATATGGACATCACATGAAATTTTCATAGGCACTTTTAGGCTGAAATTTCCTCTAGTGCCAAGTCATTAGATTGAAATTATTAAGATAAATGGATTTTGGTGCACAAGGGATAAAAAAGAGAAGGTAAGGCATCCTAAGCCTCATTGTAGCTAAATAGAAGGTCAAGCATGAAGGTTTGGATTTCAATGACAACGAGGAAAAGGCCACAATATCTAAGTTCATGTTTGTGAAGGTAAAGGACATGGGAAATTTAGCTTGGTTAGAAGAGAAAGAGTAATAATGCATGAAGGTTCTAACCTACTACCATCACAAGCTACTTGTGGAAAATTGCATAAGAGTAATGATGAGGAAACCTAAATATTCGACCTACATATGCGCTTGGAGGAAGTAGCAAGTAGATCAATTGGAAGAAGAAGAAGAACCATGGTTATGCATCAGGTAAGCCATTTATTGTTTTTCATTACTACAAGAAGAAAGGCCATTTCACTACCAAGTATTGGTACTCAAAGGTATGCTCATTCTATGGGAGGAGAGGCCATTATGTGGCATCTTGCTAGGATAAGCAAGACACGTGCCACAAGCTAGATTTCTTTCAAAAGAGAGATGGAAGGAATACATTCCCAAAACAATAATGCATTCAAAGCATGGGGAGAAAAGAAGTTAAGCAGTCCATAAAATAGTGCTAAGAACTTTTGCCACCATTACAAGTTGAATGGCCATTAGAAACCAAAGTGTTAGTGACTTCATCTACAACTTCACCCTAGAAACCACATATCTAAGAGAAGAGTGTGGGGAGTAAAGATTGAAAAAGATGAAGAGATACCTATATCTTCAGTCCAAAGAGTAGAATTTATCCAAGGAGTTATAGTTGCATGGCATATCAACGTCGCCAACAAGATGGATATCAATTTGATGACAACGAAAACCACAATCTAATTGTTATTTTTGATATTACATCAGAATACCTTCTTGGAGGTGTCACAGATTGATGCATGGAGGTCAATTACCTTGGGGGGTCTTAAGAACTCCATGACCACTATCAAAGAAAACAAAATGATTCACGATGAATTGTGATTACACATAAAGTTTGTGACATTTTTGTAGAGACAAAGTGTTTGTAAGCATGTGTAGGCACTAGGAGTTGGTTCCATGTTGAGAAGCAAATGATCCTAACAAAAGAAGGTAAAGAGAATTTATTTTTGTGGGTCTACCATGGGAGGGCATAAATGTTGAGATCTCACTAAACAAACAGACTAAAATTCATTTTGACTTAATTAGTTGCTAAGATGGGTCATCTCCAAGTCCAAGATAGATGGGAATGAATGTTAATTGTAGAGTTCAAATATGGAGTGTGAGAAGACTTCTATATTACAAGAACAAGCGAGCCAGAAACCCAAAACAAAATCCAATACTATAGAGTCATGAGAGAGTCTTAGAGCTAGAATTAGAGCTAGAGTTAAAGCCATGTTCCAAATAAGTAGATGGAAGGGACATTGACTATTAGTCCTCTAAACTTTTGGAAAGAAAGACGATTCCCAATTGGGGGATGCAATCTAAAATGGATGTAGACACAAAGAAGCAGTTGTAAACCTTAGCATATAAGGCAATTTGGCTATTAATTAAGGTTAGTAACTATGTGAAAGACAATGTAAAATAAAGTGAAACAAGACAACGAGATAATAATATAAGAATTAAATAAAATAGAAAATAAAAATAAGAGAAAAAATACTAAGGAATGGGAAATGAAAATTCAGGTGTGTTGGCATTCCCATTAGCCTCGCTCTCCCTATTTCTCCTTATACTTTCACTCTCAAAGAGTGTTTTTTGGCTAGGAGGAGAGATTGCAAAGGAGTTATGTGAATTGTTGAATGACCATAGCATTAATGGAATTTTGAGGTAAATAATGAGCCTCAAAACAAAAAATGTACTAACAAAACCAACATTAAAAAAACCAATAAAAGTCAAGATGATGATGTCATCCCCAAGGGTAAATATTTTTGGAGGGAAAGAAAGAAAACCACTTTTTTTTATCATATTTATGGCTTATATCTTTATAGGTTTAAACACCCATTAGATGTGGGATTTAATTCCACATCCAAGGGGTGTATACACTTGACATTTGAGTAAACCTATAAGGAGATAAGCCGAAAATCTAATAAAAAACATTTTTTTTCTTTTCCTTCAAAAATTCATAACTGTTATTTTTATTATTTTAACTACTATTCTATTATTTTCCTTTAGGGACCCATTTTAGATATCAAATTTCCCCTAATGAACAATGAATTACATTGGAAACCAAATATTATCGAAATCAATTGAGCAACCATTTGAGGCTAGTTTTCCCATTTGGGTATCTAGGGTAAATATATCCCATAAATTGTTCTATTTGTGTTGTATTAGCTTTAGTTTTGTGATTAATGTTTGTGATAATCTTAATTTGTGTTATATCAATTAGTGTCTACAACAAGTAAAACATTCTAGATTGCTCTATTCAATGTATGGTTTTTTGATGAATAAGTAAATAGCATACAGTGGTTAGAGACCAAATTGTTCTTTATTAGAATACCATCATTCATGTTTTCATTGGGATAACATCTTCATATGTCCATCATTACACTGGTGAACCCACACAAAGATAGCAATTATTTGTTACATATAACAATACTAAAATCCAACATATAATAGGTTCATACCACCCACTATTTGACCAAAAGAAACCCATGGCTTTGTTAAAAGAGTTGTTGCACTTCCTTAGCTAATTTCTACTCTTAGTCTTATAATTGGCAACTTGTCTCTATTCTAAACCATTGGATTTGTGCCTAAGGATCGTATGCCTCCGTTTTATCATATGGTTGCTACCTAATGGTCGATTGAACCTCCCAAACTTTCAATCTAGTAGTTGTTTTGTAGTATTTAGGTCCCATTGTGGGCCATACACCCCTTTGGATAGGAAAACACATCATTGATTAGGCAATACTCATCCAGGGTAGATAGGTCTCCTCTCTTTTGGCTATATGCTAAGTTAAGCTAAAAAGTGACCAAATAACTTGATACCAACTTAATTAGGCAACATTGTTCTCATTAGCATTGAACGTCCTGCATAGTTAAATATGGTGGTTTGTGGTTACCCAATTTTTTGTTTGCTAGTCCTCCTCTAAATGTATGGATAGTCATATAAACATTGGCAATATGACAATGTGCAAGGAATTTTGTTCCTTAGTAAATCAATGTTATTGTTATCGTTTCAAATAATTACTTTTGCATTTGAACTCCCATGAAAACTATCTTTATTGAGAGTTGTATTGTGTTATGTGTTGGGTTCATAATAATGGCCAATCAGTTCATTGGGTCAACTCAAGGAATATTATTATAAGGGTTGGAAGCATTCTAACAATTCCCAACAAACATGCAATATATAAGTAAAAGAATATTTTCAATTGATTGTTGGTTTAAATGTGCACCTAAATCTATATATTCATGTGTCAATGTTGGGTATTGTTGCAATTGAAAGAAAAACCCTTCTTCATATTAATGCCAAATATAGGCTACCAAGGAATTTTTGCTCTTAATCATTGTTGGGAAGTATTTCCTTTAAGCATCATATCCCTTTCCTTCAATCATATTGGAGTACTATATATATATATATATATATATATATATATATATATATATATTAATAAAATGTTGGAGGGTTGTTTAAAGTGCTTGGGGTATGTAACGTTGGGACTTGGCCAATTCATTTTAGAAGCTATTGCATATTGATATCTACACTACTTTTTGATCAATCAAAGAGCTTTGAAGATAGCATTGGCCTTTGTTGGAGTAATATATATGTTTCCCTAATAGTGGATAAGGTTTTTTTTTATGTTTTCCATGTATGTATACTTGAAAGACTAAAATAGCATAGTACTCTTGAGCTGTAGCCAAATCTTGTACAGTTATAGCCTACCACTTTTTCACTAAACTCTATCACACACTGCATATTTGTAAGGTGCCTTAGGGATTAGAAAAGCCACAAACTCAACTCTACCTCATACCCCATATTTGTAAGTAGTCTTGGTGATTGGGAAAACCATAAGGGGGAATGAGCAAATGGATTGAATCTTATACAGAGTTATGCAAAGTCAAATTCGGAGGTTGGTTGTTGTTGCAAGTTTCACCAAAGACAGAGAAGCCCGATAAACAACCCAGAATAGAGATTGTAGAAACCAAGTATCACTTCCACAAAGTATCCATGTTGGTGAAGCAAGTGAGCTAAAAGTCCCTCATTTATGGATCAACTCAAGTCAACATTTATTGGAAAGTCTTGTGTAAGGAAGCATAGGTTAAAAGGTAGTACTTCCCAAAGGGTATGTGTCAAGGTTAAGTCACCCATATACCACCTTTCCTCTTCCCCTCTTATGATATCATAGTCCACTTGTTGCTTCCTCAAGCAATTTTTTTTGGTGAATATATATCAATACATTTTTGTGTTATACATGCTTTTGCATGATCATACCCTCAATCCCATTTCTTAGTCCACTACTTGGACACAAACACATGCACTAGTTAGGCATAGACCTTAGACTCCACATTAGGAATTCATAAATGCACATTTACATTATTTACACACAAAGACATTTAACTCAACCAACATGGATTCATGCCTATTACATAAACCACATCAAACAATTATATATCATTCAACAATATCATAATTTTGGTGGTCAAAATCAAGGTATTATAGTTGGAATACTAACAATTGTAGGTACTTGCAATAATGGTGGCACAATGATGGTAAACTACATAGGTGGGCCAAAAAATGAGGAAGATGAAACTTCCATGGGGAAATTGTGGCTCATATACTTCCAGATGTTGATTTTTAAGGAGTTCTCCAACCTGATAATTATTTCTTATGACCCTTTCCTAGATAGATTTTATCTTACATTCATTATGCATCATAAAATAATTAAACAAAGAACTTCAACAATAACAATATGCCAGAAGATCGCAAAGAGACAACCACACACAAGAGAAAAACATTTTACCCTGGGTAAAACCCAACAACCCTTCTTCTTAGAGAAATTAATAAGTTCAACAAAGATACATCCAAGTCAAATACTAGGTCAACTGGCCATCAAAGATACTTGGTCAAACTTGGGCCAATAACCTCCTAGTCAAGTCATTTGTCCTTAATGTTCGTGTCCGATTAGGTTTCCATACAGTAAGACCTTCTACCTTTTCCAGAATTCGATCTTCCACAGAAAGGTTCGAACTCTTCAAAGTAGTTTGGATTTGTTGTTCTTCTTTATCACTGTAACTTTGGCCTTCTCATGGAGTATCTGCCTCAAATATTCACTGCCTTTGCTTCAGACCTTGCTACCTTTTCCTTAGACCTCGCTGCCTTTGCCTCAAACCTCACTGTCTCTGCCTCAGACCTCACTACCTCAAAAGATACAAATTTCTTAGCTTGGAGAGGGACAAAATGTGATCTTTATATATCTTTTCTTGGAGGCCAAATGGGTGTGTCCCTTCAACTAGGCCAACTTGACTAAGCGAAGGCCGACCTGACCTTTTAGGAGCCAAAATATTTAAATTCTTTCCTCTTTGAACCTATATGAAGAACATGTCTACAAATACATTAAGGACCAACATGGACATTATGAAGATTGACTATAGTTACAAAAATTCAATACTCCCTCTTAACTACGGAGGTATTCATAATGACTATCTAAATGTTCTCATGTTGACAAATTTCTCTAAGAAATGGTTATAACAATCTTATCAGCATCTCTAACATCATCAATATCTCGTCAGCATCTCTGACATCAACCTCATCTCATCAGCATCTCTAACATCAACATCATCTCATCAACATCTTTGACATGAATCATCAGCATCATCTTGTCAGCATATCTAACATGGATCATTGCATCAACATCAATATCAACATCAACTAGTTCGAATCTCTGACATTGTAAGCATCAACTAGTAGCCACCACTAGTCGGTACTCCTGACACATGGCATAAAAATTAGCATCATCTAATTTACCATAATTTGGTCAACAACTGTGACACATGGTAAACCAACAACATCAACAAGTTACCATAATCTAGTCAACAATTGTGACACATGGTACATATTTAGCATCAACTAGTCACCATGATTCTGGTCAGCGCCTCTGACCCATGGTATACTAACTAGTCCTGGTTCACCATCATCCTGGTCAATCTCTTTGACTCGTGGTGAAACCCTAGGGACACACTCAATCCATTTGAGTAATTTGGTCCCAAATCTAAAGGCCTCATTCTAGGCCATGATGCTAAATGAACTCACTCTACCTATCTAAGAGTAATCTGAGCTTGATGTTGAAAGGGAACCCACTCAACTGAGTGATCCTGGACCTCTAGGACCATTCTTCCTAATCTGGTCAATATACTTGACACAAGAAGAATGATTGTCCTTTGCTGGACCATTCTCCCTAATCTGGTCATACTTGACATAGGGAGAATGTTCGTCCATGATGTTATCATATCAATACTCTCTCTTACTGAGAGGTATAGGACCATGTTTGTCCTCTGATGTTGTTGTATCATCACTCGTTCTTGCTGAGAGAGACAATCACTCCAAGCTTGTCGTGGGACAATCTATTTAGCGATACTAGAGCCACACTGCTCTCTTCCTGTACCATTACTTGGTACTAGATTTCAAGGTGCCTTGACTTGTAATCATGTCGTCACCTACCACTGATCAACCAATCCTGCAAGCTAGAGGCATATTGTTTGACAACTCACTATTCAAGCTGCAACATACTCAGCCTTTGAGTGCAACAAATGTATGCTTCTTACTCATCCACAAGATTAGAGCCCAAATTGAAGCGATATACAAACTCATTATGTCCTCAGCACTCCTTCCCCAATTTGAATTTGTAAATCCTTGTAGCTTTTGAAGCCACATTGCATCAGTACAAACTCCACAAGTTGTGATATACTTTGCTTCTGCAGTGTTGAGTGCGACAGATTTTTGCTTCCTGCTTATTCAAGAAATCATAGCAGAGCTCAAACTAAAGCCTCTTTTTGAAGTATTTTTCCTGTCATTTGCACTCCCTGCCTGGTCGGAATTTGTATATCCCTACAGTTGTACATCATTGCTTGAGTCATATCTCAAACCATCATTGATTGTGCCATGACCAACTGTACCATGTTGGTACTTCAACATATGTTGAGCTATATGTCTTGGCTTAACCATAGATTGATCTACTTCCTTCACTTGATCCATCATCTTGGCCTCTTTCATGGTACTCTAACTAGGTATTCTTTCTGGAACATACCTTGTCATGGCAATTCTGATTGCTCCCTCTGCCACTGATGTTATTAAGGTGCATCAGCTATCTAGTCAAAGTCTTTACTTTGAATCTAGAGATCAACTCCCTCTGAAGCTAAGGCAAGGGTTCCTGAGAAAGCCTTCACTGCTTCCTCTAAAACAAATATTTTGAGCCAATGTTGCTCCCTTTGAATCGTGCTTTCTTCCGCTTTTGTCAGAAAAACAAATCATATAGTATCAACCTTGATCCATCAACCAAATATGAGAAGTCAATACAAAGCCTTCTCTCTACATGCAAGTATAAGACTTTATCATGTACCTCACAAGCTTGAGGTAGCTCTTATGTACACATCTTCTTTCATCAAGGAGGTCGATCTCTAAATCCAATTGATATAGTTTTCAACATGAATCATAAGGATAATAAACTTTTAATAGAAGTGTACCTGACAAGATGCCCCTTCCTAGTCTTCCTCCCTCTTACTGAGGTAATTCTTCGCTTTGTATTTCTTTCTATCCAATCGTATTTTGTCTTGGACGTCTCTACCGACTTCTTTCTGGCATACTTTAATCTTGTTGATTTGTCTGCTCCCTTTGAGTCTAGATCACATCTAGCACAATATCTCTCGTCACAAATCCCTATTTCTAGGAGAGTCCTCTTGTCATAATTTTTCTTTGTTCTTCCATCTGCTACCAAAGCTTTTGGCAGCCTTCATTCTGTACCTACAATCCTCACTAGGAGGCCAAGGAAGAACAATCACAACCAAGCAAAGAATTCATGGACAAGAGACTAACTATTAGTAAAACGACAACAATAGTAATAATAATCAAAGAGAGATATAAGATCCTCATCTTTGAGAAGAATGCCAACTCCCTCTTGATCTTTAGTCCTCTTGCATCCATCTACAACTTTATCAGTTTTGTTCACATCATCATGATGTCGTTTCTTCCTTACAAGAGTTAGGGTTTCTATTTTCAGCGGAAACGTTGATCTAAATCCAAATAAAAGGTTTTGACCATAAGCCCTTAGGACATTCTTGTTCAAGCTTCTAGGGTTTACAAACCCTATATATTCAAATGTCTGAAACCTTAGAATATTTCAAGACTTTCAATCTTCAAACCCTAGCACTTTCACTTTACATCTTTTTGCAATTCCAACATTCTATGACATATGTAAGAGTTTCTTTTCATACACAAATGTTCAAATATCATAGAGTCTCAATTCTTCAGCAAACAATTAATTTGTTCTTGATTATTGCTTCAACATTATCAATTCAACTGAGCCTTTCAATCCAAGTATCAAATCTGTACATGACTTATTTCTCTCAAGTGAATTTCATATTTCAAAAGGGACTCGACCTCTTGTAACCTATAAACCTTTCAATCTTGTAGCTTCAATAACTTGTTTCTAATCACAATGCAATATCTTCAAGAAAGCACAAAAAATGTTAACTCAGACTTCATTTTTTAGTGTTGGACTTATCTTGCTTTCATGTGATTCCTTCATAGGACATATTTCAACAGATCTAGCATTCCAGATTTTGCACCATATGTTTTGAAAGGGAACGATTTTAGATCATTGACTCAGTCTTCATAATTTTGCACAGACCTTTACGATATACTGAGATCATATTTTGCTTCATCGAACTAGAAATCACTGATTTCAAAAAGGGCTTTGAAACAGACTTACAACTAGACTTATACTTGGTATTTGTTGACAGAACTCTTTGAGATATAAGAACAAAGATAATACATATTTCGAGCGTCAAGCTTTAGAGTGTATGACTTCCTTTCCAGACCTCATATTCGTCTTTGATTATCACTATCTTGGTCACTGAGGTCATGATCCTTAACCAACTGAGGTTATGCATAGTCTCCTTGTGAGACTTTGATCAAGTCACAAAATCATTTCAGGATTCATTTGAAGTTACTCGGCCTTTATTAATGGTCCTGAAATCTTTGGAATTTGAACTGATACAACCCTCGGTTTTATTGAAGAATACACTGAGACCAATCCCAATTGAAGAATGGATCATTGACTCTTCTAATGCCCTTAACCTTCAACAAGATGCTAGCTTGTTAATTGCACACTTTGATCATCTTTCTGATGCTCTCGATCCTCTGAACATAACTTTGGATTTGCGAACTTCTGAGGTTAATCTCGGTCTGAAGTGAAAGACTTCGGTGGTCCTGGCGTATCCCTTTTTTGGCCTCCTTGTAATAATATGAGTCTTCTGGGCACAGTGGTGTTCTATTCCTCGAAATGCAAGTAGGTCTCTTGGATTTCCTTCAAAATAAACCATGGCAGATTTCGTCCACAATCTGGAAAGTGACTTGGCTTATCAAGAACCTCAATTCTGAGATTTTCAGCCTTCAAGAGTTCTAAGGTTCGGTCCTCTAATCTAAGGTGGAGTATTTCAACCATCTTTACTACTCCTTTCATACCAGACCTTTAGGCCTTTTTACAATGCAAAAGTGAATTTTTGATCTTTTACCCTTCTACAAAGTTTAGGTTTTCTTGTGGCTCGGATTAGGGCTTCTTTTTCCTTACATCAGGGCTGCTCTTTCACCCATAGCTCTGATACCATGTTGATTATTAATGAGTTCTCGAATCTGATAGTTATTTCTTATGAATCCTTTCTTAGACAGATCTTATCTTACATTCATTATGCATCATAAAATAATTACACAGAGAACTTCAACAATAACAATATGCCAAAATATCATAAGGAGACAGACACACACAAAAACATAACATTTTACCCTGGGAAAACCCAACAACCCTTCTTTTTGGATAAATTGATAAGTTCAACAGAGATATATCCAAGTCAAATACTAGGTCCACTGGCCATCAAAGATACTTGGTCAAACCTGGTCCAATAACCTCCTAGTCCAGTCATCTTCCCTCAATGTCTGTGTCGGATTAGGTCTGCATAGAGTAAGGCCTTCTGCCTTTTCCAGAACTCATTCTTCCATAAAAAGGTTCAGACTCTTCACAGATGTTCAGATCTGCTGCTCTTCTTTATCATTGTAATTTCGGCCTTCTCATGGAGTATCTTCCTCAGAACTTCGAAGTAGTGCCTCAGAATCTCTTGCAACACCAAAGATAAATCTTATAAAAAAAAATACATTTTTGATTTCCAACTCATGACTACGTAGTAAAATAATTTCATGATGGTTGAAAGATCATCTTCCCTTGATTAAATTTTGATTATCCTTAATAAAACATTGCAACCTGTCCATTTCCAGTCCTTCGCTTTCATCTTTAAACACTCATTTAGTGCCTTACAAAATTGATCTATCCCAGTATGCTTTTGGTTCAATTATCTCTCCTCAGTGTCGATCTATCCCTGTATAATTCAATTTATCTTTCTCACCCATTGGTGTAATTTTGCACAATTTCAGTCCATCATTTTTCTTGTTTGTTCCATCTATCTTCTTAAGATGGTTTGCTTCCTTAATAATGCCCGTTTTAGCTAATTCAGCTGCAACTGTTTTGGCTCAAAATCCCAGCTAACTATGCTCTCGTTGGCAGACATCAGAGCAGGTATCTGACGTTTGATTCTTGTTATACAAGTTGTGTTGCAATATAAGATATATTTTAAATTGTACTTTATAATATTTTCATGATCATGGATGTTTTTGGACTGCTCACAGAAATTCCTTGAATGCACCCAGTGCGACTTTCATAACGGCATCCCATTGGTCACTTCTCATCATGCAGCAAGAGGTGACAATCAAGGAGATGGTCAACAGAGATCGCAACGCTAATTCTAACGTTCATTCATTGGCACATGGTTTCCTGGTAATAACTTGACGTTTTTTAATAGTCTGTAGGACTAAGTCCTTGCCTGTTAGCCGCAGATTGTTATGCAAGATTATCTTGGTACCCAATCAAATATAAATTAATACTGGCCACAAAGCTCAGCTCCTTTTAGAATCGTTGAGAACAGTTTGCATTCATCCAAATGATTGCCGCCCAGATAAAAGCTCAGAATGAACTTGGCAGTACTATGGCAAATGCTTAGTAGATGGCAGTTCTTGGTAACCTGCGTAGATGTCCCAGAGTAGATTTCGATAAACCCAACTGTATTCATTCACTTTTGCATCATGTAAAACAAACGTTGTGTCAGGCACATACCCTTCCTTCAACATTTGGCCAGCTAAGCTATCCAACATTGCATATATTCTCTCTGATTGAGGGTGTGATCTATCTCCAGCAAGGAACGCATGTACCCTATTGTTTACCTCAATCCAACTATATCCAGGTTTCTTATTAATACCTTTTCCTTTCATTCCCCTTCTTACCTTTGCTACATCATCCCACCTGCCAGCCTCAGCATAAATATTTGAAAGCAGGACATGGTTTCCAGAATTTCCAGGTTCTAAATATAGAAGCCATTTTGATGCATGCTCTCCTAGTTCTATGCAAGAATGCATTCTGCATGCACCAAGTAAAGCGCCCCACACGCTGGAATTAGGTTCTAATGGCATGTTTTTGATAAATTCGATTGCTTCATCAAGCCATCCAGCACGACCAAGAAGATCAACCATACAGGCATAATGTTCCACTTGGGGAGTGATGAGATAATCTCGACTCATGAGATGGAAGTATTGCAAGCCTTCATCGACCATCCCAGCATGACTACATGCACACAGAACAGCAATGAATGTGATGCCATCTGGCTTCATGCCTGCAAGCTGCATTTGCTTAAAGAGTGCAAAGGCTTCCTCACTAAGCCCATGAATGCCATAGCCTGCAATCATTGCTGTCCACGAAACCACATTTCTTTGACACATTTTATTGAATACTGTTTCTGCAATTTCAATGCACCCACATTTGGCATACATGACTATAAGCATGTTCCCCGCAAAAACATCGGAATCTAGTCCACTCTTGATTACGAAATTATGGATCTCCTTTCCTTTTAGTAGCACAGCTAGACAGGCACATGCTTGGAGTGCACCTGCAATGGTGATTGGATTAGGTTTCACGCCTGCCAATTGCATCCGACTAAAGAGTTCCAAAGCTTCATTAGCATACCCATTCTGAGTATACCCTGTAATCATTGCATTCCATGAGACCACATTCTTTCCAGACAAGTTTTCAAATATTTTACGTGAAATATCTACCTTCTTGCATTTAGCATACATGTCTATAAGAGCACTTCCAGCAAAGACATCAGATTCAGATCCACGTCTAATTAGGTACCCGTGGATCTCCCTGCCCAATTGCAGAGCTGCTAAGTGAGAGCATGCAGGGAGAATACTGACGAGGGTGAATCCATTAGGCTTAAGACCAACCAGTTGCATCGAACGGAAGAGTTCCAAAGCCTTATTAGCATGCCTGTTATGAGCATACTTTCCAATCATTGCATTCCATGAGATATCATCTCTGTAGGGCATTTTCTGAAATACTCGGTATGCATCCTCTATGCTGTCGCATTCTGCATACATGTCTATGAGGGCAGTTTCCACAAAGGCATCCATCTCAAGTTCACTTTTGATTATGTAACCATGGATTTCCTTGCCATGTTCCAAACACAATAGGTTTTCACAGGCCTTCAGTACCAATGGAAATGTAAACTTATCTGGACTAATGCCAGCTTGTTTCATTTGACAAAACAATGCAAGGACTTCATCCCATAGTTTGTTCCTGGTATATCCTCTAATCATAGCACTCCACGAGACAAGGCTTCTCTGATACATTTTGTCAAACACTCGGCGTGCAATCTCAACATTTCCACTCGCAGTGTACATATCTATGAGAGCCCCCCCTTCTATAACCTCGGACTCAAACCCTCTTCTAATTGCATACCCATGAATTTCTTGACCTTCACGCACTGATGCCATGTGAGCACATGCCGGAAGAATATTTACAAGACTTACTGAGCTGGGGTTCACGCCTGTTAACTGCATTTCCTTAAAGAGCCTCAGAGCCTCAACATCACTTCCATTTTGAGCATACCCAGCAATCAGGGCATTCCAGGAGACAACGTCTCTGGTGCGCATTTTGTCAAACACTTGGTGAGCAAACTCTACACAACTGCATTTCACATACATTGTCAAAAGAGTAGTCCCTATAAAAACATTGGAATCTAAACCTCTTTTGATAACATGGCCGTGGATTTTCATACCTTCTTGCAGTGCCGATAGTTTAGCACATACCTTAAGTACAATGGCAAATGTCACATTATCTGTCTGTGTGCCGGCAGCTAGCATTTGGTAATAGAGTTCAATCGCTTCCTCACAAAGACCATGCATGGCATAACCTCTCATCATCACATTCCATAGAAGAGCCTTCCTGGGTTTCGATAATTTGTCAAAGATTAATCTCGCGTCTGCCATAGATCCACGTGCGGTATACATGCTTACAAGCTCGGTACTAATGGAAATGCTCTGGTCAAAATCAGTTACGACCATGTGGCCATGGATTTGCTTGTCCTTTGAGAGTGCTTTCATGTTGGCACAGTGCTGCCAGAGAGAAACCTCCTTGAACCTGTAATCCTTACATAGACTGTTCAGGTTTTCTGAATCCAAATTTGGACGTTGTGCGGGTTGTTTGCTAAAATCGTCAGTAATAGCAGGGGACCGTATTGGTGTTGGTACTGTGAAGAATCGAATCCTTCTTGATATAACGTATAAATTTGTAAATCGTGGGACGACGCAATGGATATATTGCAAGAAATTTGAGCCTGAAATAGTGACAACTGCCATGCTCGGATGTCGCTGGCATTGGATCTTCTTCAATCCATATGTCGGGAAACTCCATGCAATAAATAATTGCTTCAAAATGAAAGGTGGGCATGGTTTATTTCCTCAAACTCCATGCAATAAATAATTGCTTCAAAATGAAAGGTGGGCATGGTTTATTTCGTCAAAGAAAGCGGGGAAGATTTGGAAGGGTCGGAGAAAGAAAATATTTAGTTCCGGAATTGTAATTTCTGCTTCTGTATTTTTTTTGTTCAGTGAAAAAAAACGTTTCTAATTTATATTAATAAAAAACGATAGTACATTTACATAGCATTTTATTCTTTCTATAAAAACCCCTATTGTTTCTTGGATTGACATTTTTACAGTACTTTTGTTTCTATTATTCCTTTTATGATTCTTACCATCTGTATATTCTAAATCCTTTGATTCTTACATCTACTCTTTAAAAAACTTATTCTTCCAACAACAATAAAATAAGAGGGTTCTTTTTCCCCAGATCTACTGTCAATTCTTATGTTGTTCCTTACATTTTTCCAAAAAAACCGCAGTCCATCAAAACATAAAATTTCTATGAAAAGTTTATGCTGCTAGCATTTGTCATGAATCCTTGTTCATATGCAGAAAAGAAAAACTCTCCTGGTTCCTTATCAATTCCTCTCTTAGATAGTAAATCCATTGTCCAGTTCTGCTCCGTGTAAATGTGATCGAAATTGATATGATGATAGGTACTTACCAACGTCCTGATGTGTTTCATCCAGTTGTTTAGTATGGGAGGATTGAAACTATTGTAACCCTTCACCAATCTATGATTCCCTTTGCATCTCCATATATCTGAATGTGTTCCATACCTAGCCATTTTGTTGTGATCAGTGCTCCCCACAGGGCTATAATCTTTGCTTTACTGTTAGTGCCATGTCCCCCTTCCCACCAGAAGTGGAAAAAATTACATGGTTCTATGACTATATAGGCACCGCACCCACATTTCCTCCTAGAGCATGCACCATCAAAAAAACCCACTGGAAATACTTACCATGTGTCTCTGCGTTGGTATATTCTGGATTTGTTGTTTTTCTTAGATGGTACAATTTCATTGAAAAAAGCAGTTGTTTTAATGATATCCTCCCGAACTACTGGTTCTTTTTGTTCAAAAATGAGTGCGTTATGGCTGTGCCAGATGGACCATATTAAATATAAAGGGAGAAATCTTAATCTTTTATGTGTTTTGAACCAAATTCTCAAACAACACATCAAAGATGGATAATGTCGAAGTGGTGCAATGTAGAAAATGTCCATGACCCCATCCCAAAGTGCTTTCGCATAAGGGCAGTGAAGAAACAGATTTACATTATCTTTTGTGCCACTCTTGCATAAGAGGCAGATGCTCGGACCCGAGTAACCACTATGCTGAAGGTTCTTCCATGTCAATATATGGTCTTGGATAGCCAACTAGCTAAAACATTTAACTTTATTAGGAAGATTCCCTTTCCAAATAACTTGAACCCAACTTGGAAACTGATTTCCCTTCTCTTTCCTAGGCATACCGATGTAAATGTCCTTAACCATCGGGAGCCCCTTCTTGAGTATGCCCCCCCATGTCATGTGATCCTCCTGATCATTAAGGGAGATACCTACATTTCTAAGATTTGAAATATATTTATCCCATTCACAAACATAATCATTTGGCATCTGTAAATCCCCAGCTCTCGTCCATGCTTGGTGGTCAAAATAGTGTGTATTAAGATGGAAAATTTGTTTAAGGAAGATAATCTCTTTATCATGAAGGAAATTAAGGATATGTAATGATAATGAATGGTTTCCCACCATATCTTTGATTGCACCTAGATCATTCTTGATCTTGGATCCATCCCCAACCTCCCATCAAACAAACCCCAAGAGCCAATGTATATTTTTCATCATATTTTTCCAGATGTATGTTGTATTAGTTTTCTTCTTAGCCCCACCGCTTATCCATGTAGTGAATGTTTGTCCAAACATATATTTGTCCTTAATTATATGAGACCATATACCAGTGCCAAATACAAACCTCCACATATTTTTAATGATTAGTGCCATGTTGAAAGAAGTAGGATCAATGATCCCCCATCCACCTTCATCGATAGGTCTAGCTATGTGGGACCATTGAACCAAATGAAACTTCCCAAAAAGTAATGGCCCAGCCCAAATAAAGCGCCCCATGATAGTTTGTATCCTTTTAATTACTTCCCGGGGAAGAAGAAAAGGGTGCATCCAGTATACTGCAATATTTTGTAGAACTGCTTTTAACGTAATCATTCTACCTCCCATAGTCAACCATCTATGTTTCTAGCAGTCTAGTTTCTTGTGGAACCTCTCAACCAACGAATCCCAATCCTTGTTACAGTAACCATTTGGCTTCAGATTGAAACCCAGGTATGTGATACCTTCATCAATGTGTCTGTATCCAACCCCAAAGAGAAAATTGATGTCCTTTATCTCCGGCCCTACATTTTCATTATGTATCAGAATAGATTTAGAGCCATTCATACATAATCCTGAAGCCTCTCCAAAGGACTTTATGATGTTATAAAATATTGTCCATTCTAAAATGGTGGCCTATCCTCCAAATAGGAGGCCATCGATGAACATCAAGTGTGTAATATCTATCTGTCTAGATACTCTAACTCCATAAATGAAACCTTGGACCCTAGCATCTCGCACTTTTCTTCTCAAACTGTCAATAACCAAGAGGAAAATCATGGGTGACAGTGCACAACCTTATCTCAAACCCCTATGAGTAGAGAAGAAATGGGAAGGAAGCCCATTTATGATGATAACAAAATTCATGGTCTTGATGCAGGCCATAATCCAGCAAATATTCGATGGGGACATACTTGCTTTGATCAAAATCAGTTTAAGAAATTCCCAGTCAATGCAATCATATGCCTTGGTTAAATCCACCTTGAGAAGGCATGACTTTTGCTTTTGGGTTTTAATAGAGTGTAGAATCTCCTGAGTAATACCTATGGCATCTTGAATTTGTCTTCCATCATTAAACCCAAACTGCTCCTCAGTGATATGTTTAGACAGTATCAGTTTCAGTCTTCGTGCAATCATCATAGAGATTAATTTATACATAATGTTGCATAGGGAAATCGGCCTGTAATCCGCAAAAGAATGGGGATTTTCCTTTCTTAAGAATGAGAGCTATAAATGTAGCATTGATAGCCCCTAGAATATACCCTTTAATCCTTGATTCCTCAGTTGTAGCTAAGAGGTCTGGAATCATCAATTCTGAGAAGTGAATAAAAATTTCAACCCCCAATCCATTTGGACCTGAGCTCTTATCCTTCGCACAATCTCTCAACGTGTCAATCAGTTCTTCTCTAGTGATAGGACAACCCAAATTATTTTTATACTCCACCGTAAACATATCCTAGATGTTTGAAATAAAAGTTGTTTGTGAGTGTAAGTCATGTTCCCAATCCATATAATGGCTCTTGAAATGATATATGGTTGCATGTTCCAAAGAAGATTGGGGAGAAGATTGGGACGAACAGACATTACCTTATGCATCCCAGATTGTCCTGATAGAGTTTATATTTTTTTTATATTGAACTGACGATGGAAATATTTCTTGTTTTTATCACCCACTTGTACCCATAGTACCCAACTTTTCATCTGAATGTTTACTTCCTGGTTCAACAGAATCAAATTCCTAATGCCTTCTAGCTCAATAATATTGTCTTTGTATGTAACCGAGAAATAAAGAGGATCAGAAGGATCATTAAAAAGCCTTATATAGTGGTCAATCTCCTGAAGAGTTCTTATCTCCTCTCTCCTTTTATCTAAAATCCATGAATGTGCTTCCTTCTTTAACACAGATAGCTTTGTGCATATAGCAAACAAATAATCCATAGGATAAGGAATCAATGGCCTTTTCCAAATAGTACTAGCCAATGCCTTGAAATCTTTCATATGCAACCATCTAGGATTAATTTTTAAAGGGTATGATCTCTGCGAATTCTCCTCGCCCTAGGATAGCATAATTGGCATATGATCCCAGATGAAGGAAGGAATGATCAATGTTAGAAATTCCCTCCCCACTAGTGTGCCCATTCCTCTAGGTACGACCAATGGGATTTGGTTCAATGTCAACTAGTGCATGGACCTTCATCATATCTTTAAAATATGATGCTAATATATCTTCTTGCGCCCTGAGACCCCATATCTTTGTCGGCTTCAACAAAAAATTCGAATCTTGAGCTAAAATAAGTGAACTCGGACCCAACAGTCCAGATTTTGACACCTGGTCCAAAAAGTATTTGCATCTAGAATAAGGTGCATACACATTAATAATTTGGATCCTCCGGCAAGACCCTGCCTTGTAGCCAGACAGAATGATACCTGCACATGAACTGTATGCCTTCAGTTCAAATATTTTGGGGTTCCACATCACCCTCAATCCCCTTGATAGCCTGATAGCATTTGATGCATAGACTAGCCAATGAGGACAAACAAATAGCATAACCTCCCATGTTTTTTCACGCTCTGTCATGGTTTCTTGAAAAAGTATCATGGAGGGTTTATATGTACAAACAAATCTCCTGAGAGAGAAGATTTTATAGGGTGCTCCCAAACCGCTAACCTTCAAGGAGGTAATGGTCATGGAGGAACCCCAATATCGAGTGTATCCCCTCTAAGGACCTGCCTACCATGGAAATCAGAAATAGAAATTTTCCCTATAGTGTATGCAGTGTCAATGCTAAAAAGTTCACCTCCATAATCTGGTTCCGAGGATGGGGATAACACAATGCAATTGCATTCAATCACCTTTTTGCATCTGGGAGCCATATTTTTGCGATGTGTGACATTTTGACGGGAGGGCAGACCAGAGGGGGCCTCGGGTTCTTGGATAAATGACCTCTTAATGGTCAAAGGTTTGAGGGTCTCTGTAGAAGCAATCAAAGCTTCCAACTCCCTATCAGGCGAGAGTGAAGATGATGGTGGTGCATTCCCAAGAGGAATGAAAGAGAAAGTGAGGTCATTCGCAATATCATAAGAAGAAGAGATAGGCTCAGTGTGAGCAAAGGGCCTATAGTAATTGGATAATCCAAATGCCCAAAAGTACTAATAGGAAGAGGATGTGGTGCAGTCCTCGTCAATGAATTAGTGATAGAGGGATTAGAAAAAATAGGCTTCTTGCAAGAATGCATCGATGAATTGCAATTTATGTTAGAGTTATCTGAATAGGGGACAAAACTATCGTTGCAATGTTCAAAAGAGTTATCCATATAGTGAACCAAAATACTTCGAGATGTGCAGTTATAGGTAATTGGGTCTCAAGCCAGTTCTCTGTTGTTGTGCCCCAAATCCTCCCTAAATACCGAGCCCCGAGCAGAGTATCCTCGAACCAAATCCTCCCTTCGAGTCGAACCCCAAGTAGATAATCCTTGTGGTTGGACATGATTAATCCCCTATGACCCCTGATTACTGAAATCTTGATATTGATTTGCTATCCCCGGACATGATGCAATGAGGTGCCCGATTTCATGACAGTGTAGGCACCTATATGGCAACCCCCCAGTAATCAATAGACAGAGTGATCGAGAAACTGCTCCATTTTATATCCAACTCTGCAATCAACCCCCTACCCAATTACACCTCCACCAACACCCATGCCATCCTCTTATCCAATTGTCCAAATGAGCTCTCATCCCAGTAGTAAAATCTCCCAATTCTATTTGCAATCTCAGTGATCGCACCAGCATTCCACAATTCAAGAGGGAGTCTTGGAAATTTTGTCTAAATAAAATTTCGCTGAGGCGTCTTATCAAAAGGGTCAAAACCCACCTTCCAACATTGCATGATCAGAAACCCTCGACCCTTCACCCATGGTTCCTTCAATATGTGATCTGCATCCTCAGAGCTTATAAAATGGAATACCACCCATCCATTAAAAATAATACTAACTTTGGGTCGATAAGTTAAAATCGGAAACCATCGATCTTCCACCCATTTTTTCAACTGTTCCCCTGACATGTGGAAGTGATACCACCTTCCCACCAACACATTATTACATAGACATTCAATGCTCTCCCAATATGCCCCTACACCCAACACCAGTGGCAGTTCCCCCCTCGCCGCCTGAAGCGGTTTCTTCTTCAACTTCGATAAGTGATTCCTCCTTGTAAAATTTGGAATAGGTAGGCATCCTTCTTCCAGGTCCTGATGCACATGGTTGATAGGGTTCGATAGTTGTTGAAGTCTCGTCATCACCTCCCGTTCTGCAAGGATAGTATCCCCAATCAATTCCTCGGGGGACAGAGACAAGCGTCCTCCATGTCCTCCATGTGTCTGAACAACACATCTCACAGGCTTCAAACAATGTGGTCCTGTTAGGAGAGATGCATAGGTAGCAAGGAGAAACTCAGGACAATACAAATCAACCGCCCGACCATTGAAGAAAGGGAGTCGTAGCAAGTACACCGACAAAGGAGAGAGTTGCAGCAATGTCGGGTTGTAGTCACCAATCTATGGTAGCCATAAAAAGTAATGTATTTCTGACTAGGATCGCACTATAATTAGTGGACAGGGTGGTAGTACCATCAGGATATATGCCAAATAAATGTAACCTCCCAGTATAAAATATGAAATAGAAGCCTCCAAATCCCCAGAAATCTGTAGGCAGGTAATATATCTATGCTCTTAATGGTTCAATACAGATAGTAAAGGGACATATTAATACACCAATCTACTCCTTGTATTTACATAGTCCTCAGAGTAATAGTACCCCACAATGATGAAATCTCAACCACACCTACATCAATGAGGGGGGAGAACAGAGTCCAAACTAGACAAACATACCACACATAAAACATCTAGGAAGAACTAAAAATTGTAATCAGTGTCCACTCTAGTGAAACCGTAGGTTAATGTGGACATACACTAGTGAGCATACACACCTCCTCCCTCAAAAAATCAAAGGATTCACCACACGATAAATAAATGGTATTAACATACCTCCAAACAATGCTAATAATTCATAAAAATATCAACAAGGATCCAGTGATGGTTCAAACTGCATAATCAATGCAAAAAGATTAAAATGTCGATTTTATACAATGATAATGGATAATATCATTTATGTCTTTATAAAAAATTAATTTTTAATTGTCTAAATCTTTCAGATGTGAACTTTGTAGGGATGCACACTCTCTCCATTATCTATATGCTTTCTGGTCCTTGATGAAAAACATTGGACAAGGTAAACTTCTACATAGTTCACATTCAAAAAATTCACACAATATCAATAATTGTGAAAATATCCTATAACACCCTCCTCCCATATTTACCCAAGTTAACTGGTTCGTTGAGGTAAACATGTGATGAGAGGCTACTATAATGTGATTCAACTCCCCATGTATAGTTAAGGAAGTGAAACTGACAAAACAAAACCATTATGACCTTCCACACATGCTACAGAACCTTCAGGAGCCAACCTACCCTTCCAGGTGACCAACCCTTGAGACAATTTCACATTTCACTGATCTAGACCCTCAGCCTCTCCCATGACAAGCCATGCATGCGACTGAGGTCTTCCAGTCACTCCCACAAAAAGGCATGCCAATGATTGTGGACTTTTTAAACTAGTTATTAGCTAGCGACCCCTGATTCTGTTCCACTTTTTTAGGGCTAAGACTCAGGCCACTGCCCATAACTTCATGAAACTTTTAGAAATGATAAATATAAATGGAATAAGGTTACATGCAATAATTGGTACAAGTACTTGATCCGACCCCTACTAGCCATGACAGTAATTTCATCAAACATGTCACAAATATGTAATCTATAGGTCATAACAAAAAATCTAAGCATAAGGATCTCATACTTATTAGAGATTAGTAAAGAACCATTGTTGCCTTATCTCAATAGTTTCATTATCATCTATTAGGTAATATATTCATTGTACATTCATTTACAAATTAAAACATGATGAGAGTCATACATCAAGTTTGTCATAAAACATACTCATAACCAACATATAACCAACATAAATAACAAGGATGTAAAAACCATAAAATCCACATATAAACTAGTACATTTACACATGAAATACCAAGGAGAATAATATATTATTAATGAGTGCAAAATCCAACTTGGTATGGGACTTCCACGAACCAACCGACCATATATTGGTTGAACCAAATCTTTCTTTTAGCCAATCACCCTTGTGCCATATTCCAAGCATGAATGTGGGACTCAAAACCAAACCAATCCAGGTTTCCTCAAGCTTTACTGCAATCCCCACCAGATCATTAGGCCCTAACCAAGCATGGATGTCACTGAATTCTGCCACCTACACTGTGAGGAATTTTCTTGTCTCCTAGTCTCTAGGCTTTACCATATATCCTACCATACAACGGTAAAGGATTCCTAGGCCTAATGAAGACTCCACCCTCCAGGCTTTACCATATATCTCGTCATTCACTGGTCGAGGATTCCTAGGCCTACTCGAGGGCACACACCTCTAGGCTTTACCGTATATCCCGCCATTCATCGGTCGAGGATTCATAGGCCCACTAAGGCACACAAAATCCGTATTTACCGCAATCCCACCTTATCTGGTCCAGGGATTTTGTTATACTCCTATACCAATAGGTGTCATATTTCATGATTGACTTATTGAGCTCTGTAATATGTTCATTCCTTTCCTTGTTGCAAAGGTTTCCATATTATCAAAGATTTCAAAAAAGTTTAAAAAATGTAAAGAGGGTATGCCCTAAAAGAAAAATCAAAGGGTAAAAAGATAAATAAAATGGTCAAAAAAGTGAAAGAAATGAACCCCAAAGAAAAATAGACCAGGAAAGTGTGCAAGTAAAAAATGCCACTACTTTTTATTTTCTGTAATAAGCATTGTGTGCAGCTTGTTAATTTATGCCATAATTGATGAATGTCTAAACAACTTACTCTTGGCTAGTTCATATTTGAATTTCCTGTTTTAGAGATAGAGAATAAAATCTAACCAAACTATTTAATCTTGGCAGATAAGTAGATAGGAAGAGTAAATAAAAAGGGGCTCAACAGTTTAATCTGAGCCCTTGGATGTAATAAATGCAGACTTAGGTAGGCTTACCAAGAAAAGAAAAGGAAAGTTGATAAGGGTTTGCCAATCTAAGTGCACCCAAATAAAAGAGAAAAAAATGCTAGGCCAAAGTAGGCAGGGTAGGTAGATGGTGTTGCAGAATGATACTTGTGATACATTATGTCTCTAAATGTGTTAATATTTATCTCTATCGCAAGTGCCAGGCGGACATGATACTTGATGCAACTCAAGCAAGACGAGGTTAAATAACTAACTCCCCTTCATACTTTTCCGTAATCATTCACTAATTTCCCCTAAGCATTAAGATCTGTTCTTAATATCACTCATAAAACCACTCATTCCATTTCATAAAGATTGCCTAAGTGAATTCCTATTTTACTTAGGAAAATGGCAAATATTCTCATATAAACTCTTTTTCCCCTTCAAAGCCTAAGTTTAAATGTAAGTTTAGCTTAGCACTTTCGTTTTGAAGTCATATTAATTTTAACTCTTATTATATAAATCCCGCCTTACTACCCATCCCGTATTATATAAATATATTAAAAACCCCGATATAATACATTTCCCACCCCTGGTCGATTACGACCATAATCATACCTTTAAATAGGGATTAATAAACTAATTCGCAGTTTATTAATAACCTCCCCCGTTGCACGACAAAGGAATTGATTAACCATCTGGGTTAGTTAAATAACCAATCCCGACCAATCAAAATAGCGCCCGATATGATTAAACATTATTTTATTGTGTCGGCCTCGCTGCTTAACTCTCCACCATGTTCCCTGCCCGCCCGCTGTCCGATCTCCGCCTTCACATCCGACGATCTACATTGATTTCGCGACCCCCCTTGTGACCACTTTTTAACTCGCGATCATAAGGTGGTTTTGCCCCCGTACCTCTGCCATGCGTCGCTCATCTGATGTGTTCGCTCGCCCTCCCTCCAAAACCACCCAGTCCCAAAAGCGGTGCAATCAAACCGCTTACCACCTTCCGCTGACATCAGGTCTGGTCTACTGACATCATCCGCTGACGTCATCCACCACGTCATCCACTGACGTCATTCGCCCATTAAATCCAAAAAAAAAGTCTCGCCAAACCTCAGTTTTGTCAAAATAAACTGAAAAAATTGCCATTTTCGTTGTAGTTTGCTGCATACAGCGCTTCGGGCATAATAATACACTTCCGAGCCAGCAGTTTAGTTACAAACTGGCACCCAACCACAAAGAATCCAACAACGAGCTCCGTGCCAGCCATTCAACCTGCCATTATGGTTTCTTCCTATTTAATGCAGTTTAAACCAACACCGAGGGACTTCTAAGCTTGCAGAAGAAAGAAATAAAGAGAGATACCGGGAGATTGCTACCCTAATCAGTGGACCTTCAGAGACACAAATTGCCAGAGGAAAGATGACCAGACAGAGAAATTCACCAGACAACGATGAACAGGGGTAAAAACAGGTCAAAGAGTATCAATTAAGACAGGCAGCTAGCACAGAGTAACTGAAGAAGACAGCTACAAGCCAAATCCTAGGGCCTGCTTCCAGCACATTCAACAAAAATAGGGCCAGCACAACATCAGTTCATATTTTCCCTATTTTCAAGGCTAGCTGTTTCTATTTACTTGTAAAACTATTTTTAGTTATCCTAGATATTATCTCACAGCTATTATGAGATATTTGTTGTATAATTTGTTGCATAAATACCCCCTCCATTAGAGTATTGAGGGTGGATTTCCTAGACTTTGCTATAATATTGATTTTTTGGAATAAAGAGCTGTTGGAATCATCTGTGCATGGCCTACTAGATGAAGAATTGAAGCAGAGGACTTGTCACAGAATTCTTGAATCAACCACTGGATCAATAAGTCCTCTATATATTGTGTTTTAAAGTTTTCTTAGTTTATTATATCATCTGTGTTTCACAATTTGAATGATAAAGAAAAGATTTAATTTCAGAATATGCTTGATTGCACTCTGTTTTCAGTCATTATTGTTCTCTGTGTTTTCTTCAGAATTAGGATAAGCAGTGAAATCTTAATTGCTCTTGTTTCCTAATTCTTTCATGTTGATTATTTGCTAAAGAATACTTAATTGCTCCTTATCAGTAATCATCCAATTTCCTTCTTTAAATAGGTTGAAGGATTCTCAACTGCCCTTCACCCCATTTGAGCCCATTCCATCTGTTTCTAGTCTTTATTTGTTCCCTGTTTGACTACCTTGCTCTGTGAAGCCATCCTCTGTTAAAAAACCAAATCCAGAAAACCATTTTCTTTGACTCCATTAGCCCAATGGACTGAACTACTCTGTCTTGCCTCTCTGCTCTATTGAATCTCACCACCCAAACTCAAACAAAACCCTTGAACTTCATAACTAGCCTAATACCTTTAAAAACAAAGCTAAATCATAAAGAGAGAGCCCTCTCTGGATACAGATTGGCTAGATTCTGTATCTAAAAGATTGGTTAGTGATTACCTCGGCCTCCTTTCCCTTTCTTACAACTTTCAGGAAAACCTAAGTGATAACAGATTCCTAGGCCTTGTGTTCTTTCTTCTAGAGACCACCTCACTCAGTTTCGAAACCATCCAACAATCCAACTCAAACCAATACAAGAGAACCCATCACACCATGGTTATCTGGAAACGACAAGGCAAGGCTGAAGAACACTGTCACACTTGGAAAAACCCATGCCAATGACAACAAGAGATCCAAAAACACACCTGCATGTACCCTGCATGCCACATCTAGCAAGGAAATCACACATGCAAATCGATACCTTCAAGTAACCCCGTTGTAACTGCTTGGTCCTGCTCTTCCTTTCTTAGTCCTTTCTTTCCTTTGCCTTCTTGGTCCTTCCTTTGTTTTCCTTGATCCAATTCTAGAATACTCTAAGTGTCCAAGAGTGAAAGAGAGAGAGAAAATAGAGAAAGAGCTCCAAAACTAAACTGACAAAAGGTACCAATTGATCCTCAGAAACCTTTTTATTAATGAGGCCTTTATTTTTTTCAATTTCCATTATTTTCCTTCATTTTCCTCCTCACATGCAATTTGTGAACTTTCACCTTCCTTTTCTCCATTATTTTCATAAATAAATTGCCAAAAATGTCATTTTTCCTTTCCAAAGCCTTTGCCATTGCCTTTGCCAATTTCCTTAGCCATAATATGCTGGCATTATGACAAATGTGTTGTCCTTGATGGCAACCTACTTGATGAGTTGTCCTTGATGGAAACCTACTTCATGAAGATTGTCAACATGATGATTTTAAAAGCTAGTACACATGTGACAGAGAGTTTGGACAAAGTCATAGCAGTGCAGAGACAAAATAATGATGAAGGTGGCGTTTTGAGAAATACACGTGGGTTCTGTGAAGAAAAATCGCATACACACGTAGGTATGGAGAAGAGAAATCACGTATAGTTTCCACACCATGGTATTCTAAATATTAGGGGCCTTTACCATGGTATTGGCCCATAGTAATGAGTGTGGCAATGGATATTTGATCCCATCTAGGAATACCATCGACATAACTAAGTGTTTGACCCATGGTATTGGCTAATGCCTAAGCTATATAAGGATATGGAGATCAAAGTGTTTAGTGTGCAAGTAATGGGCTATTAATGAATAGCTTGATCTGAAATAAGTATGCACCGGGGAGTATGATGATGAATCAGATCCAATAGATCTGAAATGATTATACATTTAATAATCTTCTTATGGGTTGGTTTGATCTTTGATGATAACATTTTGACATGTGTTTGTTACTGTGTATGGGTTTGACTGAAGTTCTGTTGTGAAGCGAATGTATGAGTCAATAATTACATATCTGTACATAGGTTTGTTTTAGAAAAAGCACATACATATGCAGATAAGATTCTAAGTAGTAATGTATCGAATGTGCAGTATGGACAGATCTGTACACGAGTATCAAATATGCAAGGTGTGTACATATGAAAAAGTGTTTTGTAAGGGTTGATTACATATGCTAGGGTTTTGCTAAATATGATGTATGATCAGCTTGATCAATCTTGTTGTGTTTGCTGCTATCTGTCAATGAAGTCTTTTATGATGATCTGGGTTTAATAATGGTGGTTGCGGTTGAATGATTTGTGGAATGATTTGTTGAAAAGTAATGATGTTGCTATTTGTATGTGGTTCAGAGATCTGTGATTGGTTATGTAAGTGATTCAGTGAGTATTCAGTATGACAGTGATTTAGTTTCAAGGTTCAATGTTTTGAGATCTGTACGCGGGTATTCTTCATGGAAAGCACGTATATATGCAGATATGCTTAATAACAATAATGTATATATTTTTATATATGGTTGATCAGGGTTTGCAGTGATAGAATTTGGTTTATGTGATGAACAATATGTGGATTGGTATTCTGGTGAATGGATTTACAATGATCTAACCACTTTGGTTGTTTGATATTGATTTCGATCTCAGTTAGTACAATGATTAAGTGATTTGATATGATGATTGGTTTCAGTTTTATTATTTGGTATTGACCTTAAATAATGGTAGTGGTTCTATTATGAAGAATTGATGAAACGTGGCCTACAAGTTTGATGTTTTGTTTCAGGAGGATCGAGTATGAAAATTATGAAACGTGGTCCATAGAGGTGTTAAGGGTTGGAGCCTTCAGTGAGGAAGTCGAAACTTCCTTCCAGTGGTAGCTGGTAAATTTGATCAGGGGGTTGGAGCTCCCTTCCAATGGGTGCTAAAAAATAAGAGAAGGTTGTATCCTTCTACAGGTGGGTGCCTACATGCTGGTATGAGTCTGCGCTAGTACAAGATTGTAAGAAGTATTTCTTTATAATAAAAGGAAGATAGAGACGATACTAGTGGTGGTTTTCTCCCACATTGGGTTTCCACATAAAAAACCTGGTGTTCATGTATGTTGATGTGTTGCTTATGTGTGATAGTTTATCATGTTCTTATTGCACATGGTTACTGTTTAATTAATGCCTAATCAAGTACTGATACACTGGTTCAAGTTAAACAGAGGATGAATTAATTGAAAAGTTAGTCAGCTGGATATACACTAGTTGTTTGCATAACTGTCACGTACATACACCGATTTACTTCATTATAGTTGCGTACATAAATCTTAATAAGAAAAGAAAAGTTTATGTGAGTTTTTAAAACACTGATTCACCTCCCACTCCCCAAGTATTTTTCCAAACATAATAAACCAAATGAACACCCACACTAGGATGTTGTGCCCAACATTCAACTTGGAATATGTGCCCCATGACCTTGGTTATTATTTTGTCTTTATTAACTTTATTTACATGGAATTTTGACTAAGATTGTTAGATCTCCCCTCTCAAATTAATGTTTTTATTTTATTGAATTAATTTTTTATTTTATTGATATTTCCAAAATATATTATGCTTTTCCTTAATAATTTTTTATCATATTGATATTTCTTTTATAAGGAAAAAATATCATATTACCCTTTTTTAATGAAAGGTTTTACATTCTACTCTCACTTTTAAGGAATATAGTACAATATTCATGCTTTCTTTCACTTTTTTTTATAGAGTCTATAAAGAAAAAATGTCCATGTATTTATTTTTCAAAAAGAAAGTCCACTATTCATGTCTCTTTTTTAATCTTTTTGGAATTTATAGAGGAACAATGCACATTGTTTTGATTTACTTTATTCTTAGAATATAGTTGTTTACCTGTGTTTTTGCATTTACGTTTATGTTTATGTTCCTTTCTGAGGAAGAATATGCACAAGGACAAAAACACCCTAGAGATTCTCTAGTTGTTGACAAGGCCAATATAAAATCATTTAAAATTTCTTCATTGAAAGAATATTTCTTTATATATTCTAAAGATGTAATTTGTTTAAACAAATTTTTTAATTGGAATTTCATTCTATTATTAAAATAAAAAGTTGTAACACATTTGTTTATATCTTAGAACAAGGTTTTACGAATTTTTGTATTTATTTCAAGTTTTGCATCATTATTATCATTTGGATTGGTCTAAGCTCATTCAGTTGCCACACAGTATGGTAACCCTATGATCAATTTACGTGAGTTTCACAACATGAAAATTTGAAACGATGTCTCTAGTTTCTCAAATTCATTTGGTTCCTCTCTCCCTCCCTTATCTCATTATGTCCTTCTCTCGTAAAACTCAAAATATGTTACATGACTCTACATGTTCTCTTACCCTTTTGCCTACCCTTTTAATCATCATTTTTTTTATTATAAAGTGAATTATATTTGTTCATCTAAAATTAAATCCGTCTCTTAATAAATGATAATATTTTAAATTCTATTGATAAAACTTCTAGTGTCTTTAAGAAATATAGAAAATACATTCAAATCTCATAATAGGTCTTGTTTGTTCTTCTCCATCAAATCCTAATCATGGCCTCTAGCCCTATAATATTTGATCCAGTGATGATTGTGAAAGCATTCATATAGTAGTATATGTTGTGCACTCTTGTATTAGTTTTAGCCCAATCAATGTAAGGAATATAGAAAAGACATTCAAATCTCATAATAGGTCTTATTTGTTCTTCTCCATCAAATCCTAATCATGGCCTCTATCCCTATAATATTTGATCCAATGATGATTATGAAAGCATTCATAGAGAAGTATTCTCTATGTGGTGCACTCTTGTATTAGTTTTATCCCAACCAATGTGAACTCATTAGTGCTCTTTACCACACCATCTTATCAATGCAAAATAACCAATGCTTTTCTTTAGTATGCCATCTAGCTAATTCCCTTCATTGTGTTCTCCATATGGTTAATAGAAAACATAGAAAAAGTCTCTAGTCTCAATTTGCATTCAACATCCAACAATGTGACCCCTCAACCACATCCACACATAACCCAATGGGTCCATTGACACATCTAAGATCAAACTCTAACATAAAATATTGATGACAACACCTTGCTTTAGGAAGTAATATTTATGGGCCAACATGGATGTACTTTTTAACATATGCCTACCATATTTTAATCTTATGTGACCATGCTAGAGCATATTTATCTATTTTGCTTGTGATAAAAGTGGAAACAGGGATATAAGGGTGTATTTAATATGCCTCTAGTCATTATTAGATTAAATCTGTTGGATAAAAGGTAAGCGTTGAGTATGTTTATGCTTAGTTTATCTACTCAATTTTCTTCCAATATCTTTTAGAAATTTCTATCAATTGTGTCTTTATTGCATGTTTATGCTATCCTCTAAATAATATACCAATATGTTCATGATCATTTTGAAAATACAAACTTGATTACAAGGAAAAATGTAGGGATGGAAATTTATCTTAAAGGGTAGAAACCTTGGCAAATCATACTAGTCCCTTATATGGAAACTGTAAAATTATTGGTGATATTTTTGGAAAAATATTTAAATTTCTATTGATTTTATATAGTGTCTATAAAATTTTGGCATTTTTTAACGTAAAATAATTTTATCCTATAAAATTTGGGTGAATCATTTTAAGAAAAAATGGAAATTGGAAAATAATTTTTTTGGGGAAAGGCATGGAAAAGAATCTGATTGCAAAATTTAGCCTCTAGAATTTTCCATGTTTTTTAGTTATTTTAAAGGTAAATAAAATAGTTAAGATTTAGTAAAAATTGATTTCATTATTAAAGTGGTTTCATTCTAATCTCGCGTACATCTATCTCATCTTGTCTTGATTCCTAGTTTGGTAACTCATAACATGATCTTCCACATCAAATAATTGCTTACATTCTCACAGTTCCTCCATGTGAAATTTGATTAATGACATCTTTGACCTTGTTGTCATATTAATATATTTAATGACATCTCACATTGTCAACAATGATATCTAAATTTTATTCTTCATTCACACTCTCCATGGTCCTATTATTTTAATTTTCATTGAATGTTCCCCAGGCCCCCCACAACGCTCATGGATGTCATTGTTAAACTCTTACATCCATTTTAGTGGCTCTTAATAGCTCTAAAACACTAACATGTACTCGAGCCTCCTCACTACATATCCTTACTTGCACATCCTTATTTCACTCAGCCACCAACTCCCATTTGTGCTTCATGCATTCACTTGGATGTCAAATTCAATATCATCTTTACACATGATTGAAACCACCATATCTATTAATTAGTGTCTAATGGAGGTTCTTGTACTTTATTACATCATTTTTAAGTACATATCACATATTACCCATAATTCACCATCTATGCAAACACCTTGCATTCATCATTACCATCACTTTCATTACTTGCATCACCTAATCTATGGTCATAATCCATCTTGAAACTCACTTGATTGCTCTACTTCTCAAGACAACAATGAAAACATGTGATGATGTTCCATAGATGTATAAAGCTTCATTATGGGAAGCTAGCACATGTCACAACACTTCAAGAAATAACACATTTTGTAAAGTATTCAATCCATTAAAAGATGTTTGAGTAACTATGCTAGGCTTTCATTTGCGTGCATCAAACTAACTATATTGTCATGCTTCTAGTCCATGTATATTTGAGTAGTTATGTTAATATTACGATATGCATGTGTGATAAAAAAAATGTGCTAGGATTTCATCATGTGCATGTTGAGTAACTATTTTATTCCTCCAATTTGTACATTTTAGAATAATTGCAACAAGATTATACTATGTGTGTTAGTATCACCACATAAGGCTTCCAATCTATGTGTGCCAAAGTAATCATATCATGGAACTTTTATGCACACCTAAAAACTATGTTAGCTCCAATAATGCATGTTCGAATGATTGCACAAACACCAACCTACATGTGCCATGACATCACATCAACTTCTTATACTTCAAGCATTAAAATTGACACCTTGTTGTGGCCACAACTACCCCCCTTATTTTTTCAAAAATTATGGGTCCCTCGACATAAATTTCGTTAATGTCATTTTTAGTTTGCTTTCTTTTAATTTGAGTGTTTTCAACTTGTTTTCATTATCGTTTCTTATATTTCCATTATTTTCATCTCTCTGCTAGCTTTCTAATAACAAAAAAATCACTTCATTTTGATTTACTGTTGAAAATATATGATGGATCAAAATTTGGCTTATTTCACTACCATGGTGTGAAAACATATAAATTTGCATTTTATATTTTATCTTATTAAATTGTAAATAAAATTGATTTATTAAAAGACACAGATATATATTTTTTATATATTTTTTATTTATGTAAATATTATTTTAATTAAATTAATATATGAGTATAATTAAATAGTTAATTTATTTAATTTAATCATTCATTTATTTAATTATATTAATTTAATTAATTTTGATTTAATTGTATATTAATTAATTTTATTATAATATTGTGTTGTACGTATATATTTAATATTTTATTAATATGTAAATATAATAATTTTATATTTAAAGACCCAAGGCTTAGAACCACCACACTCAAGAACGTCATGTTATAATAATCATGTCAAAGTCTTCGAACGTAACATACGATATGCAAAAGCCCTTTATTCATAGTGGGTCCTTCATTGTACATGTCACCCGGGAGGTTTTAAGCACGAGCTCTAATTTTTTTTCGTCGAGACAACTCACCCCCTTCCGCCACCCAAGAGCCAATCTGAAAAGAGGTTACCGATTACACAATGTTCTTCCAACAATTCCGCGATGTCTTTGCTTGGACATACTCCAAGATGCCAAGATTAGACCCCTCTATTGTCGAACATCATATCGACACATGGCCTGATGCCTCTCTAGTAATACAGAAGCAATTACCTTTACACCCCTCTAAAGCCCCAACTATCAAAGCTGAAATTGAGAAACTTCGCCAAGCTAGGTTTATATATCCCATCACATACACATCATGGGTATCTAACCTGGCCCCTATTAACAAAAAGCATGGTACCATTCGGGTATGCACCGACTTTAAGGATCTCAACCAAGCATGTCTCAAAGACAACTTCCCTACTCCTTTCATCGATCAAGTTGTTGATGCTTGCGTCGGTCATGAAGTCATGTCTTTCATGGATGGGTTTTCCGGTTATCATAAGATCTGAATCCGTCAACGGGCCCAATATAAAACTGCCTTCATGACACCATGGGGCACCTTTGCCTACCATGTGATGCCATTCGGTTTGAAAAATGTGGTCACTACCTTCCAGCGTGCTATGTCCTATGTGTCCCAAAAATGCACAGACCATTGACAAGATCTCTGCACCATCTTTTTACGCTGTTGGAAAGACAATATCTGCTTGAATCCACTCAAGTGCGTCTTCTGCATCACGGCTAGGTGCCTACTTGGATTCATCATCTCTTAGAAGGGCCGTCGATCCACTTAAAGTGAAAGCCATCCTCGAGCTGCCCCCTCCTATGAATCTGTGCCAGCTACAAAGCATCCCCAAGGGAAAGCCAACTTTCTCTATCGGTTCATCCAAGATTACGCTACTGAAGCACACGGGTTATTACTTCTTTTACGGAAGGACATTATCTTCCAATGGGATGATCAAGCGCAACAGTCTTTCGATACACTTAAGAAAGTGTTTACATCCACCCCCCTCATCTCCCTACCCAACTTCAACCGTGACTTAATCCTATATATTTCAGCATCCATTTATGTCGTTGCAGACATGTTAGTCCAATAGGGAGAAGATCACCAAGAGCACATAATTTATGACATTAGTAAGACCTTGACAGGACCACCAATGAATTACAGCCATGACGAGAAGTTGGCCTTGGCTTAGACTGTCAGTCCAGAAACTTTGATACTACATTTTGCTTTGCAAAACCACATGAATGGAAAACTCAAACCCGATGCAGTACATACTAGGCCGACGACTTATCAACGGTAAGTTCGCACGATGGGTCATGATCCTCTAGGAATTCGATCTTGAGTTTGTAACCCCCAAAAGCAAGAAGGCCATGGATCTCACCGAGCTCATCACAGACCTTCCCACTGATCGAGCTAGCCCCCCCACTTAATGATCAATTCCCAGACAAATATCTCTTCATTTTCACTGCTAAAGACCCATGGCACAGAGACATCCTTACCTATCTTCGGACACAGAAGTTGGCTAATAAAGATTCATATGATAGAAAACATTTAAAATATGTAAATAAAATCTAAAAATAGTTTCAACATTAAAAAAAAATTAATATCCCATTAAAGTAGAAGGATTCAATATCATTAAAACGAAAATGTGTGAAATTGTATTCCTTGTCTGCATAATTTTTGTATTCAATATGTGTGTGTAAATCATATTATTATTTTATATTAGTTTAAATAAGGATGATACCATTAACAATATGTACAATTTGGATAAGTATGGCAATATGTATAATTTGGATAAGTATGTCGGTAGTGTGTATTAGAAGTAGAGCTATGAGGAAAATCAGTGATAAACTTGTAATAAAAGACTTATAGTAAGGACTTTGATGTGATTTCTTTTCTTTTTATAAAAATTGAAGGACTACTTGGTGAAGTCGCGAATTTAATGATAATATAAAGTAAGTTTTAAAAGCCTTCCGCATACAAGAAGTATGGAAAGTTCACCCCTTTCATTAACAAAAAAAAAAGGAGTAGTCTCTAAAGAAACCTAGATTATAACAGGCAAACAAAAAACATAGCCAATACTTTTAGATTATATAAAGAGGCACTAAAACTTGGAAACATATCAAATTATAAAGGACACAGAAATTTATCGTAGAAAAAAACAACAAAATGCATATTATTCAAAAGAAAATGGAGATAGAGAGGTGCGACCAATGTTGTCAAAATGATATTAGCCAACAACTTTTCAAACATTGACGTAGAGAAAAAAGAGAAAACCAAAAAGCACATTTTTTCACTCTAGTAATTGATAGTGTTCCAATTGATGATGAGTGGGAAGATGGAGTCCCCTGATTTTTAGAATCTGAATTCTTTATTGCTTTTCATAGAAAATGAATCATTCCTCCACATTGAGCGCTTTCTTTGAAATATTTTTTTCCCTAAAGATTCCATTCCCTGTACATGTGTCGAAAGGAAAGAGAGTGAAAATAATCCTTTAAGACATTAATTCTGTCCATCCAACAATGCAAAATAAGTGCTTGTATGTGGTTTCTCCCATTCAATTAGTCAATGACATGCTTCTAATCCTCTTAAACCTGCAAAGAAACAATATTAATGGAAGCAACAAAGTATTGAAGGGCCCAACAGGCTATGATTTCATCTTTTGTATTGGTTCCAACCCTGCGGTTTAGCCATGATAAGAAACATTTCCGTCGAGGAGTATAAGAGCCCCTCCACCACAAACACCTTCCTATTGAGCTACATCAAATAAACCAATGATGTTAGACTGGGAGATTGGAGAAAAAGAAAAGAGACATGACTTCATGGGATTATGAAGTTGATATAATCAAAGAAGAAGCCAAGAATTTCAGGAAGAATATGAAGGATATTAATGGAGATACCCTCAAATATCATCTTATTATGAACCTTCCAAATTCCTCAAGCTACAAAAATAAGCATTGTTTTAAACTTCCCATCTTAAGATGCCCCCACTTGATACAAGATTCAAGAAAATTGATTGGCCCACCATCCAATAAATTGAGAGAGAACACAAATTCCTTCCACAATGCTTTGGAGAAATCACAATAGAAAAAGAGATGTTCAATGGATTATGGACCTCTCAAATAAGGCATATAGACATTGTGGTTGATAAAATCACGATGGAGCAGGTTATCCCATGTCAAGATTATATTATCCAGAGCTAGTCAAATAAAGCATCTAAGTTTAGGAGTTATGGACCACTACCAAATTTTACAAAACCACTGTTTATCCTAGGGTGAATAGCAATGGAAATAATCACATCATAAGTCGAGCTAACAATGACCTCATAAGTCAGACTGACATTTACCTCGCCAATAGAGGAATCCCAACACCAAAAAATAGTGTCATCCTTTTCATTTAAAGTGAGGCTAGAAAGAATCATGTTGGAGACAAATTTATCCCATTGATAAGCCATAAGGCCCTGTAAGCCTATATTAGAAGAAATTTTCCACCTACCATTGAATAAGTCCAGCGAACAAGTCAAAAAATCTTGAAAAAGCCAAAAAATAGTGCAAGCATTAAGCTATGCAATGAGCTTAGAAGATAAGATATAGAAATAAACCTCCCCAATGAAACGATCTTTCCCAAGGATAACTAGATTGACATTACCAACCTTCTAGGCTATCCAGTTGGTAAGACAAGGTAGGGCTACCACCAAACCCTACCAGATATTTTCTCTAGCAGAGTAACTCGAAGGTTGATAAGACTGCAACCACTCATAAAATGGTTTTTTTTTAAATATTTTTCCGCAACGATATTGATCCAAATACCTACACCACTAAAGACCCTCCAAAGACTTTTCATTTCTAGTGCTAATCCAAACCAGTGAAGGTTCTTAAATCCCCATCCCCCACAACATTTTGGATGACAGAGCATCTCCCATTTTACCAAGTGAAAGCATCCATTATTTTTCTTACTAGCCCATAGAAAGTTAAACATAAACTGATGAATCTTGTTAATGGTTGATTTAGCAATCTTATAAATAGAAAGTTTATACACTAGAATGCTATCCAAAACTAACTTGAACAAGGTCATTATCCCTCCTAGAGAGAGCCACCTATAGCACTAATTACTAATGTGGTGTTCAATACACTTACAGAAACAATATCAATCCTGCACAAAGTAGTAATTACATTGAAAATGTGTTCCATCCAAGCCACCTTATAGGCAAGAAAAGAGGCAATAGAAGCAAATAGTCTGATCTGACATGTTTTTCTAAAAAAATGATGTTTTACATTGACTTACCAACATACCAATTGCAGAGAAAAATGTGGAGAAAATACCACTATAGGAATTCCACTCTAAAACTGAGCCATCACCAAACATAAGAATATAAGCCACAAAAAACAAGTTATTTAGATAGATATATTTTGTTACTTTAATTCCTTTTATACAACCATCTCCCTTGGTGTGATTGATCATCATATTCTATCCCTCAATGATTATAAGAAATAAAAGCGGGAATATGGGAAAACCTTGTATAAAACCTCTAATAGAAGAGAAAATTATTTTAGGGGAACCATTAATAAGCACAATGAAATTTGTAGAAGTAATGCACCCCTTAATCCAATTCATCACCTATAAATACATATCAATGGAAAGGACAAGATGTATCAGAAATTTTGAATGAATCCATCTTAAGGACAAGGGAACTGTGATCTTTGGTTTTTATGGAATGCGGGGCTTCCTAAGCCATCCCATTCACACCATGGATCAATCTTCCCGAGAGGAAACCAAACTGCTCAAAAGAAAGAGAAAAAGAGAGAACACTCTTCAATCTGTTAGAAAATACCTTGGAGATGATCTTGTAGATGAGGTTACACAAATATATCAGTTGGTAATCATTAAAATTAAGAGGCTTCAAGCATTTTGGAATGAGCACTAAGAATGTAGCATTGGTCACCCCAATAACCGCCTCCTCCACAACATTCATGATATCATTCCCAGACAAATAAAAAAAATAAAAATAGAATTCAACATTCCATTTGTCTGGGCATGGAATCTTGTCTGTTGAAAGTTCTGAGAACCTCTTTAATCTCATCCAAGGAGACTGGTTCTCCCATCCTAGATAATATTCCCTCAAAGATAGCTAAGGTAAGTGTTTTATTACCTTGAGTTGAGCTTGGATCAAACAGTCTCCTAGATCCCTGAAAAGCCCAGAGAAATGGGCCCTAGCAGTGTTCTCCAAATCATGCTGGGAGTAGGACTAATTACCTTTAGTATCATAGATTTCCTAGATGGAATTTTTATTTCTCTGATTGCAGGAAAACTTATGGAACAAATTGTATTCACATTGCATTTCTTAAACCATATTTTCCTACTCTTCAAATGCCATTGGTCCTCCTCTGCTTTAAGAATGTAAGCCTTCCTATCAGCCAAGGAACATAGTTTACCTTTTATAACTTCTGAAAACCCTATAGATGGGAGAGTATATTGACAGGAGTTAATTAAGGCCTCAACACTTTCCATTTCCTTCTATTGTTCTTGAATGTGTATTCTAGTCTACCTCTTAACATGGTCTTTTAGGAAAGACATCTTATAATTCCAAGACGCCATAGTAGAGAGGGAAGGATCAACCTGGCATTGCTTCCAATAGTCATGAACCAGAGAAAGGAAGGACTCCTCATTGAGACAAGAATGGTTGAATTTAAGAGGAGTCTTATGGGCAGAAGAATTAAAATCTAATTGAAAACATGTGGGAGAATGATCATACTTGACATCCTTGCAAATCCAAAAACTGTATTTACCCACCTTAGACACCAAATAATCAACAAGAATAAATCAATCCACATGCTTAGAAACCTCCTCAGTCCTAGATATACCATTCGTCAAAGTCGCACCAAGAGGAAAAGGTCAAATGTCAATAAGATTAGAGTCAAGAAGTAATTGTGAGACCCGGGAAAAAGGTTTAGGACATATAGATTCACCCCAAACTTCATTGGCATAGGTTTTGAAGTTTAACTATATAAAAGAATGAGAGATTGTTCTTTTGGAAAGCCACTGTAAGAGATAAATTCCAAAAGCCATCTCTATCTTGGTATTGCCCATAACAATTTTCTAGAATTACAAGTCTATCCAAGCCCTTAAGAAAACCTTGCATAATAATTCCATCCAGGGAATAATAAGGACTAAGATCAACATCCCTAGAGTTCCACAACATAGAGAGACCCCTTGAAAATATTTTTCCACTACGTTGATAGTAAAAATACACTAGTCTGGGAAAATTCTCATAAGAATTTCGTTAGCTATTTTGTCAGAAACCATAGTTTCCTTAAAGAAAATAATTGAGAGATGATGGACAGACACTAGTCTATGAAGGACACAAGCTTTTGGAGGCCCCCGAGCTCCCCTGATATTCAAAGACATAATAATCACAGTCAATGGTCATTTGAGGGCATTGATCCTCTAAGGGTACTAGAGGACTCTGGAATATTCAATATCTCCTTAAATAGTTCTGCTAGGTCGCATTGTCAAGGGCAAGGTCTTTTTTTTTGGGATTCCTCTTAATAGTAACTTTCTAGAAAGAGGGAATGGGTTCATCCAAGGGAGTCATATGAGGAAAGGGGATAGTGGAAATGGATGAAAGCTTTAGGGAGGATTTGTATGATGGATCTGGGGGGGGACTAGGCTTCTTGAAAACCCCCACATTAGGGTCAGAGCGAAAAGGGGAGAGGTTCACAGGTGAGAGCCCAGTATTTGAGTTAGGAGTTCAGCCTGAGGGATTTTTTTTTAACCTAAAAAATAGAAAGGAAAAATTCCTTTATTGAAAACAAATTACAGGGCACAAGTTTCTTCTTGAACTTATATCATTACCTGAATTTCAAAAATAATATCAGACAAGTGGCAATTCTTGATAATGATGGTTGTTCTTGAAAATAAGAGAGCCTTCTAGAACTGAGTTACAAGAAAACAACAATAAAATAAAATTTCTAAAAATCACTATAATTTCCCATATTTTATTGAAAAGGATGATTTCACTATTAGGATTTTTCAAAGAAATGCTTAGAATAAGAGAACGTTGTACATTGCATTTATTTAAAACCAAATTCAAATCATGTTTACTCAAATGCACTCAGGAATTTTAACTTGGGAAGATTATTATTATCAAAAAGTAAATAAAAATAAAAATAAGCCATACTTTCATCCACCAAGCTCATTCTTTTCAAAGCCAAAGACGAGCTTGCGTGGCCATTTTCAGTATAATCGGAACTATCTTTTCACTTAATTTTCCTTCCAATTCTTGCAAAAACTTCAAAATTTTTCCAAATTAAATTCCAAAATCAGCTGGAAGGGCATATGTGTTGTATGTTAAGGTGCATGTTGATTGCAGATTGCAGACATTTTTATTGTTACATGATTCAAAGTACTATGCTGCAAGAAACTTAATGTAATAGTTGCCCATAAAATCACCTCAAATAATAAAAAATATTCCTTTTTACTTTATCCCAATTTTAAACAACCCAAAAGACTCGAATGAATCACCATCTGTCACTTACGTGAAGCTTGACTGCTCACCTTTAGAATTGTGGAGTATATCATAACATAATGTCCAAAAAAAAAACTCGCATAGATCGCCACTTGTTAGGTCCTCGAGTCAGGTAGAAGTGCCACTGGGTTGTAATAGGTGTGCCCATGTGCACCACATGCTCGTATTGACCAACTCAGGTGGAGAATGCGCATGGTGGAGGTGCCTTCACATGAATTCTGGTTTTATAGGATGAGTGGGCGCACCCCTATGTGTGACAAGTTGTATGTGTGGCTGGCGGGTGAGTGCGCTGACCGAACCAACATGGGTGTTTGGGCAGGCACATGCCTGAGAAATACGACCATGAGACGAATGTGTGACACGAGAAACACAGGTGGGTGTTGGTTTGATGGGATCTGACCCAGGTTCAGTGTTAGTTAGCCAAGCAAATCCCTACACTACTGGCCCTTTGGCATCACCCCGCGAAGTGTGGACTGAAGTCTCACTTGAAGCAATATGGGGGGATGCGGGAACCAAGTTTCCACACCGTGAGATGGTTGTGATGTCGATCTATATTTCCTGATCTTGCCTCCATGTAGATCGATAAGCTTTTAGGGCTTATCAATGTTCCTTCTCTCCTATCCTTTAGTACCCCCGCAATGGTACCCAACTTATCTTGCGCAGCCCTAACCCGAGGTCCAGGCACTTACGTGCCTCTTTGACTACATTACTGTATAAGTTCCCAAGTTATCTTAAGTGTTACCTAATCTACCATGCATTTATAGTTACCTTCATGTAATCCTTTATTCTTGCTTGCATTCATTTAACAAATATAATTGAATACATTCGTGCATTAAATAAGCATTATAATGTAAACCCAGATTGTATCATAATATAATCAAATGCATTAAACAGAGACAAAATACATAGTGATTTGCAAAATACTTCTCCTTATTGATATCTCAAGTTCAGTACAAACTCGATCCACCCTGCGCACACAGCTGTAGGGGTCTACGCACTTAGCTACGGACTTCCACCCTAGGCCTCTGCGCACTTAGCTGTAGAGCCTCTACCTACGCTAAGACCCAAGAACCATTAGAACTTCTTACCCCAAAATACTTCTTACTTATTCTTACTTCCTACTACTACTCGCGTAGACTCTTCTAAGACTCCCTTTTTATGCAATCCCATGGTCCGCGGACCATGGGTAGATCTTTACAGCCAACACGAGACTTTATAAAACAAGGACAGACAACCCTTTAACCTCTTCATGCTCTACGACCACAAAATGTGGAGGCTTCAGAAAATTTGGGCCTTCTGCCCCAAAACATGGGCTTTTAGACCCAAAACTGGCTCTTGGGGGAACCCATTCCCAATAGACCCCCAACACAAACATGGTGACTCGCCCTCGAGTCACTATGTGGGTGTGGAGATCTTGGCCCGAAGACCCCCCAACTCGACCTGTATAGCTGCTACCTTGGTGGTGCACTGCATGACCCTATGCTTTATTTCTTCGACCAACTACTCTTTTGCTGGCCCTGCACTGTTAGCCTGAAGCTTCTGTTGAGTCTCTTGCAGACTAGCCAGCGTGCCTTCAATGGAGGCCGTGATCAAGTAGGCCTCATCCAACCAAGGCTTCAAAAGCGCCTTCAGCACTGCCTCTTTGATCTAAAATGAGGGTTTAATATCTTGTTATACTTACAAGAACCTCCCACTCCAAAGCTTAACAAATATATGATCTAGCTTATGTTGACAATTGTGGAATTAAGTACTTGAAATAGGTGTATGTCTTTGTTTTAACTGTTTAAGTGCTTATTTGTTCATGCTGATATTAAACACATATAACAGTAAATGTAGCAAATAGACAATCACACATAACAACAATATAATCTAGGAGTTCACCCTGATATCATGGGCTACGTCTCCTTGAGCTCTTGTCAACTTGACTTGGCTCTTTGGGATTATGGTAAAACTTCTTTTACAAGTTCCACACTCAACTCCAAAGGTTAACAACTCAACCAATGGGCTTAGAATACCATCTATATCCCTGGTTGTCCTTACTCTATAGACAGATCTGAGCTTCCTTGGACTTGATTCCTTCAATCAGTGCACTGAGCTGACTTGAGCTTCTGGATGGCACTAACTCCCTCATAATTCTTCAACTGTCTCTGGAACTCCTTCTTCTGTCTTCAACACACATCATACACCAATAACAAACTTGATCATTTGATCACTTACTGCCTGAAACTTCCTTGTAGCTTCTTGGCCCTTAGAAGTCTTCAGATGCTTCTAAAAATCCCTGCAATGGATTCAAAAGGTCCTTTACAGTCAGAATTGACTATTGGAACACTGAGAATGAGCTCTGGTAACTCCTGCAACTGCCTCCAACCTCTAGTGGCTCTGAACTCCAGAATCAATCTTCTTGGATGGAATTCTCCATGAAGATGACTTCTTCATCTTCTATGGATCATTCCATTAGCTTCAGAATGCTCTATTTAGTCTAGCGAGCCTCTTGTCTCACTCTCGGGCTCTGCCTCTGTTTCTATGGACTCTCTGCAAAACTCCCTTTAGAATCCTCCCATAAAACTACTCTGTGATTGATTTTATGTGGTGTCCACCAATATTAGCAACCACACCTGACTTCAACTAAACTTAGCACATCTGCTAAACTTTAACCACTCTGCCAGGTTGACCATCGGAGGTAGCCATTAGTGTAAATTTTGGGCGCACATATGTGTGATATAATCCCAAAGGTTAGGGATAATCCTCCATAGAGCTTGCGATTGGGTTAAATCTCAACCGTCGATTTATCCCTGTCCATCCAATGGTTGTCGCATCGGCCGCTGGCTAGCTTGCCCCGACGATCTCCGCCGTTGATGTGATCCTAGTCAATCCAACGGACATCACTCAATCTTGTGCAAATTTCATGCACGAACGATATCTAACTGAAGGCGTGTGAGAAAAGCAGTTTTTCTCTACTACGTTGACCGCTGAGTGGAATCACGTGCTCTTGGTATATTACTGCTTTCAGCCTTTCACCCGTGCGATATATCATTAATCGCTTGGCCGATATAGCCCACGTGCTTTATTCGTATTTAATGAAAAAGGCGCTTTATAAAGGTTTTGTGCTTAAACAAAGGTTTTAGCACTTAAGGCCAAATTTAACCCTTTAACACTAATTCACTTAGAACTGGCGGTCATGTACAAACATTTGTTCTTAACCTTTGTTCCTTACCTTTGTTTCTTGACTGCGGTTAAAGTCCTGGATCATTTTCTGATCACTCCTCCCCATTGAGAATCTTTTGGACCCCAAAAGACTGATATACTGATCTGAACAGTAGATGAGAGTAACAACACCCTCTTCTTTCAACCTCCATACACTTGCCTTGCATAGCTAGTGCCTCTGTACCAAAACTTTGAAGGTAGTCAACACTTTCCTTCCTGGATGCACTTGTCCTCCTATTAAAACTGGTTTTCCTTCAGAATTCATGCAGAACTTCTGCTGAGAAGGTTACAGAAGGTAGTTGAGCTTTTCTTCCTTGATCATTGATCCAAGGTGGCTCAAACAACTGTAAGATTACATCTTCTTAACAGAAATTTACATTTGTACCAATTACAATATGTTTTTCTGACATATTGTCAAAAACAACAAAATACAAGAAAACAATTGGATGGCCTAAACTCTTGCTTCAACAGAAGAAACAAATTTCACATCCTATGAATCACCATCATGTTTTTACATCTTGTATACAAATGATTGACTAGATAACAAGCCAACAAAAACATGCTTTTACAAACAATTGACCCTTCAAGTCAAGCATGTACAAAAAGAACTTAAGGATTCTTTTTCAAAGATGAAACACTTCATCATTATCTCCCTTTTACAATCTTGGAGACCGAATCAACTTTTCCCAAGTCAATATTACATTACATGCATGTTTAAAACAAAGCAATCGACCATCAAGTCAATTACACATACATGTTCAAATACAAGGAAATCATCAACATCCCTGTGTTCATACATACTATTCTCATGTATGTATTCCATTCTTCAACTTTCTCTTAAGCACTATCTTAAGTAAAACATCCTCAATCATGTGTATATGCATTTACAAAGCTGAAATGAAGATAATTTTGCTGCATTAAAGCGAGTCTCATACTCAACTTTTTCCATTCGCCTTATTGGTAAAACCCTGCAACTTGCATCTCATTAGCAAATAAATGCATCAAATCAAAAGACATGCAACCTTTAATTAGATAAGAATTCTAACCATTTCTTACCAATCCATTTCAAAGGTGCTTCCTTTATCTGCACATTGACATCAACATGTGAATCATCCTGCAGTACATCAATTATGGAAACTTCCTTTCCATTCTTGCCATTCTTTCTTTCCACCTTCTTCAGAGTTTGTGGAAGCATTGTTAGATTCATATTCCAACACTTTTTAGCAACATGTCCTTGCTTATGGCAATAAGTGCAACGCATGTGCATCTTCTTGACAACATGATTTGCCTTGTCCAGTGGACCTTTGGCTTCTTGTCTCCTTTCCTTCAATAGTTTCCTATATGTGGCCATTCTCTTCCAACATCTAGAACACTATGGTTATCCTAACCACAAAAGGAACATGCAATTCTTTTCCCATGCTTATATGGAAATTTACCATGCTTTACATAATCGAAAGGAATATCATTGAAATAAGATTTATGCCTTTCTCTTTCACCTTTGTTACCTTCATGAGGAGGTGAATCGAATGAAGAAGTGGCTTCCTTTGGAACACCATCAATATCTTCAATTCTTTTAGATCTTTCACAACTCTTTGGTTCAAGTGCATGCTTATGAACACCTTCTTCTTGCAAAGTATGTTTCACACTATTGCATTTCCCAAGAATACAATCTTTACACTCTTGAGGTAGAAGACCTGAAATGAAACTCCTTCTAGGAACTGTTTCATTTGCCTTCATGGCTGCTTTGTAACTTTCTCCATAAGCTTGTCCATAGCCAAGACCCAAATACTTAGGCCTTTCCTCAACCATTATTGGCTCAACAATTCCCTGTGCATGTTTGCCCAATCCTTTTCCTTCATAGCCCATCCTTGACATCAACTTGGACCCTATGCCTCTTGTATGTTTTTCAAAAGAACCAACATAATCATTTTTAGAGGAAATTGAAGAAAAACTAGAATTGTTTACCTTTTCTTCAAGCTGATACTTGACTAAGGCTTCTCTGGCAACAAGGAGCTGTGTCTCCAACTCATGCATCCTTTCCAGGTTCATATTTTCAATATGAAGTTGGCTTTCCACTTCCTGCAATTTGTCAGAAAGCAATTGCTTCTCTTCCTTCATGGAATTCAACTGCTCTCGAAGTTTGGTGCTCTTCCTTCCATCCTCATACATTTCTCTCACCATATCCATCATGATGAACATGTCTTGCTTCATGCCTTCATCAAAGAATCTTGTGAAGGAAGAGGATTTTGAGAACTCACTTGTAGAAGTTGTCATTATCGAAATGAAAAAAAGAACTTCAACAAAATTCACAAAGAGCTTATTCAAGCAGCCTTTAGCAAACAAACCTCTTGTGCTTCAAGGATTGTCTTGATGTCCTTGGGGTAAGGAGAATGCCTTTAGTCCTTCTTCCTTCTTGTCCTTCCTGGACTTACCTATCTATATCTTTCCCTTCACCTTTGCAAACTCAAACAATAGTCAGTTTACAACAATCAAACAATCAAATCCTTTTGTACTGTTTAAACACCTTTCAAGTCAAACAAGCAATCTATTGCTCTATCAATCAAGAAACTATGCTCTGTCAATCAAGCAGCTAGCTCTGATACCACCTAATCTGAAATGAGGGTTTAATATCTTGTTATACTTACAAGAACCTCCCACTCCAAAGCTTAACAAATATATGATCTAGCTTATGTTGACAATTGCGGAATTAAGTACTTGAAATAGGTGTATGTCTTTGTTTTAATTGTTTAAGTGCTTATTTGTTCATGCTGATATTAAACACATATAATAGTAAATGCAGCAAATAGATAATCACACATAACAACAATATAATCTAGGAGTTCACCCTAATATCATGCGCTACATCTCCTTGGGCTCTTGTCAACTTGACTTGGCTCTTTGGGATTATGGTAAAACTTATTTTACAAGTTCCACACTCAACTCCAAAGGTTAGAAACTCAACCAATGGGCTTAGAATACCATCTATATCCCTGGATGTCCTTACTCTATAGATAGATTTGAGCTTCCTTGGACTTGATTCCTTCAATCAATGCACTAAGCTGACTTGAGCTTCTAGATGGCACTAACTCCCTCAGAATTCTTCAACTGTCTCTAGAACTCCTTCTTCTGTCTTTAGCACACATCAGACACCAATAACAAACTTGATCATTTGATCACTTACTGCCTGAAACTTCCCTGTAGCTTCTTGGCCCTTAGAAGTCTTCAGATGCTTCTGAAAATCCCTGCAATGGATTCAGAAGGTCCTTTATAGTCAGAATTGACTATTGGAACACTGAGAATGAGCTCTGGTAGCTCCTGCAACTGCCTCCAACCTCTGGTGGCTCTGAACTCCAGAATCAATCTTCTTGGATGGAATTCTCCATGAAGATGACTTCTTCAGCTTCTATGGATCATTCCATTAGCTTCAGAATGCTCTATTTAGTCTAGCGAGCCTCTTGTCTCACTCTCGGGCTCTACCTCTGTTTCTCTGGACTCTCTGCAAAACTCCCTCTGGAATCCTCCTGTAAAACTACTCTGTGATTGCTTTTATGTGGTATCTCCACCAATATTAGCAACCACACTTGACTTCAACTAAACTTAGCACATCTGCTAAACTTTAGCCACTTCGCCAGGCTGACTATCGGAGGTAGCCGTTAGCATAACTGTTGGGCGCACATATGTGCGATATAATCCCGATGGTTAGGGATAATCCTCCATAGAGCTTGCGATCGGGTTAACTCTCAACTGTCGATCTATCCCCATCCATTGAACGACTGTCGCGTTTTCCATTGGCCAACTTTCCCGGATGATCTCCAGAGTTGATGTGACCCCGCTCAATCCAACAGACATCACTCAATCTCATACAGATTTCATGCACAAACGATATCTAACTGAAGGTGCGTGAGAAAAGCACTTTTGCTCTGCTACGTGTCAACTGCTGAGTGGAATCGTGTGCTCTTGGTAGATTACTACTTTCAGCCTTTCACTCACTCGATATACCATTTATCGCTTGGCTAATACTGCCCACATGCTTTATTCGTATTTAATGAAAAAGGCACTTTATAAAGGTTTTCCACTTAAAAAAGGGTTTTAGTGCTTAAGGCCAAATTTAACCCTTTAACACTAATTCACTTAGAACTAGTGGTCATGTACAAACATTTGTTCTTAACCTTTGTTTCTTGACTGCAGTTAAAGTCCTGGATCATTTTCTAATCACTCTTTGTGCTGAGCTGCATCTACCCACTCCTTCAATGCATTGGCCCCCTGCAGCTTTGCGAGTCTATGCGTGAGGGCAACAGTACGCGCTGTCCCTTTTACCTCATCGTAGCGCTGCTGCAGCACTCGCACCTCCGTTTCCAGCCTCTGTACAATAGGGTCCTCTTGTAGGCTAGTTAGTACTTTGAACGACTGTTCAAAAAGTGTTGTGCAGTCTGCCACTGCACTTTTTAATGCTGCTATTGCCTCTGTTATAGCAGTTGCTCGCTACTCCTTGACTTCTGGTGGAGTTGAAGGCTGGGCCCTCAACTGCAATTCTGTGCGGGCATCGGGCCACCCCGTAGCGAGTTTGCGAACGCGCATATCTACCAGCTCATCCATAGGAATGGCCAACTTCAGGACCACTCAAAATGCTTCATCCATGGCCTTAATCATGCGCTGATTCGTGTCAATGAGTTCCATCATGGATGCGAGGGCGGAGTCTCATTGCATGCCCATTTGAGTATTGTTGATATTCTACTCGCTAATCACTTGCAAAGCGTGCTATTTGTGGGCCCTCAGTTCCACGATCACCCCATCTTGTAGCAGGTGGAGTTTCTCACTAGGAAGCACTGCCAAGTTCAGCCCTACTCCCTTGAGTGCGCTGACAGCGAGCCTGTCAGCTTCGGTCTCTATCATCAGTGCTCCATCTCACAGCACTATGGCTCAGGAGTCCTTTGCAGGCAGCATCCTAGCGGCTTCTAAAGTACTAATGGCCAAACTGATGGATGTCATGCCAGTCTGTGTTGCCCGAATCTACATCTCTCGTAGATTCACCTAAATGGCCCCCAACGCCTGCTGCTGCTCAAACTACTGCAGCAGTTCCACTGTGGCATCCCGCACTGTATCTCCAATGTCATTCAGATCCCTCTCTGTTAGGGTGATTGGGTCCATGGACGTCTTTCTGGCCTTGGAATTCTTCCGCTGCTCTACATTTTCTTGTCCCCTCGGACGCTTGATACGTAACGGAGGTGTTTGCTGGTCCGCTCCTCCCTGCTCTGTCAGAGCATCCACTTCTTCCTCTTCTTTTGGGGAGGGTGACTTCTCTTTGTTGAAGCCGCACTCCTCTCCTCCTATCTGTCCACCTGTCTCCTGTGTGGCAGCGTGGTCTACCTTAGCCTTATCCTCAACCTTCTTTCTCCTTTTCTCAGCCAGCTTTTCCATCTTGAGCTTGGCTTCATCATTCTTCCGCTGTGCCACTGTCTCGCTGGACCCTGCCATTAAGTTCGAGGCAATGTGTCATTCTATGGGAAAGCTGTCAATAACTGCTTGAATCACATCATCCATTGCTAAGTAGGGTAAGTCATACCACTTCTTCTCGGGGTCCTTTCGCGCCCTTATGGATACATGGTGGAAATCAGCCTTAAACTCCACATACGACTGCAATTTATCAAAGATAGTAGGCAACAACCGCAGCATGCGGTTGATGGACATGTGCACATTCATCTCCATCAAGATCCAAAAGATCTTGTTGTCCTTGATCTGCTGAGGATCCTTAGTCACCCATAGCGAAGCGTACTTCGCGGCCTCAGGCAGGTCCAGCATGATTGATGGAAATTGGCTGTCTTCGGGTAGCTCCCAGGCTACCAGCACGATGGATAGAAAGAGCCACGCATAGTGGAAGGTCTTGCTAAGATCTTGCACCTCACGATAGTTCGCAAGGAACTCACCGCAGAGGTAGTGAGCCCAATTAAAATGAACCCCCTCCACGCATTGGGCCGCTAGAGCTACGACAGGCACTGGTACTTCATTGGAGCGACACTTCTGCATGACCTTCCCTACCAATATTTGTGTGGCCACTTTGACCATAGGGTTGGAAATACTTGTAATTGCATAGTCGCAGGATTTATTTACTAATCCAAACTTCTTCTTCATGGCCTCCGCGAGGGCCAATTCACTCGCCTTTCCTCCAAACATCATAGTCGGATTCTCCCTTGAATATGGCAGCCTCCTGATTCTGTGGATCAGTCTATTAGTGATGGGTATTGGCTTCCCCAGCCACAGACACCCATCATGTACCAAGCACAACAGCTTCTTGATTAGCAGCAAGGTAATGGGTGTGCGATTGTAGTGCGGCACCCATAGCAGGCTGAGTAGGCCTGCCTTATCCACTCCTTGGAGCCACTTCCGCGGTTCCAAAGTGGTCACCCCTGTGGTATTATGGAGGATGCGGTGCATCAGCTGGTCTATCGCCAAGTGAAGGAATCGCTCAGTGTCAACTAAGTCCCAGCCCTCCAACTTCAACACTAGAATCTATCCCAAGCGCGGTCCATCAAAAACAATCTTGTCTGGTAGCAGAGGTGTGTACAAGGTGACCTTGCTCTTGTCCATGTCCTTAGGCACCTTGGCCTTGCCCCTACGCAGAGGAACATACTTAGGAATTTAGTAATGGGGTCAGACCCCTAGACTTCAACGTCCTCCGTGTCTATCCCAAGATCCTCATCGTCCATTGGGATATCCTCAATTTCTTCCTCCTCTGGTTCCAGGTTAAAGTTTTTTCCCTTTTCTTGAGCGATGGGCTTGTCCTTCGGCGGGTTTCTCCTAGGTGACGCACGCACCAGTGGTGTCGCGGCGTACTTTCCTTTCTTTCCTTTCATGCCTTCTTGGGTCTGGGTAGGCCTTGTTCTAGGCGACCGTTGTGACTTGGGTATCTCTGCAGCCTCCGAAACAATGCCCTTTTCTTCCATAGCAACCTCTGGCACAACCCCTTTAGCTGTCACTACTTCCCCAATATCTACGGTTTCTGTCGGTGTCGACATGACGCTATTCAACAGTACTTGTGTCTCCTTTGGTAATTTCTCAAACGTCGAACTCGCTATCAGAGCTTCAAAGAATTCACGGTTTATACGCGTCTGAGAACTCAACAAATCAATGTTCAAAATGCCAAGTGTTGTTCGTTGGGCAGTCACATGTAATTTATAGACCATTTTGAATTCAAATCGGACCGTTCCCCCCAAAATCAGTTCATTAATGCTAGGTTGGTGGTAGATTTTCAAGGATCTCGCCCATAAATTTCGTCTTAAATGCTAGCCCCCCCACTCCATTTGGACGTTTTTTCATTATCAAATCATGAACAATGACTTTAACGGTCACATTCCGGCTGACCCGAGTGGTTTTATCCCACGTAGCGCAGCCTTCTACGAGTTCATGTGTTCTCTGTGACATTCTTCATTCCACACAGTTTCTTCATCGCGCAGTTCCCTGACCCGGGCAGTGTAGTTTATAGTCGCATGCCTCCTTTTAGCTGCCTGGAGCACTAAGACTGTACTTCCTTCATATATTCACCTAGCCGGATCACTAGTGTATGGCTTCAATTGGATATCATTCACCTTTCCTGGGAAGGGCTCCCCATTTAACTTAACCAATTGAACTGCTCCACCATCGGTAATCTCTTTGATGGCATAGGGCCCCACCCAATGCATCCTAAATTTTCCTGGAAATTGATCAAACTTGCTGTCACATAGCAAAACTAGATCATTTACCTGGAAGGTGCGTAGTTTAATGTGCCGATCATACCATGCCCTTTTGCGCTCCTTTTGAACTTGTTGATGAAATACAACTAGAATTTGGTCCTCCTCAAGCTCTGCTAGCTACACGAGGCTCTCTTCCAAGGCTCCGCGGTCCACCATTCTTGTGAGTGCTATTATGCACAGACTAGGTACAATGTATTCCATTGGAATCACAAATTCTATGCCATACACAAGTCTGAAAGGCATTTTCCCAGTCAACTTCTTGCAAGTTGTTCTGTAGGCCCATAACATCACTGGTACACACACATCCCAGTCACTTCTTTGAGAATTGTAGACCTTTGTCAGTGGGTTCTCAAATATTTTATTGAATGGTTCCACTGTCTCATTGGCCTGCGGGTGATAAGGCATGCTCTTCTGATGATACACCTGACATTCTTCCGTCAACGCACTGATTGTTTCATTAAGGAAGTGCGTATCTCAATTGCTCATCAATATCTTTGGACAGCCAAATCTAGTCAATACGTATTCAAAAATAAAATTCGTTGTTGTCACACTAGTACAGTCATTCACACGCTGTGCCTTTGCCCACCTGGTCAAGTACTCTATCGCGGTGATGATGTATTGCGCACCTGTTTTCTTTCCCAGAGGTTGAATTGGTCCCACAAAGTCAATCGCCCATTTCTCGAATGGTTGTAATGTCACCTGTGGAATCAACAGTAGTTCATTCCTTCGCAATGGCCTGCTAGTCCTTTGACATGCATCACAGGCCCTACAATATGCTTTTGTGTCCTTATGCAGAGTTGGCCACCACAATCCAACACGCAGAACCTTCTACGTTGTCGCTTTTCTTGCATAATGTCCTCCTGTAGCTTCTCCATGATCCTCCACGAGGATGTTGCTTCGATCAAAGTCAGGTACAGAGCGTCGCAATATTTCGCCCGACCCCATTTTGTACAAATGTCTTACAATAGAAGAGAAATCTGCTGCCTGTACTAATAACTCCTTCTTCTACTGGCTTGTATACCCTTCTGGAGCAGTCCCCATTGTCAGGAATTGTATGATATCTTCAAAGTGATTATCGGCGATGTGTACTGCAAAGAGTTGCACGTTAGGCAATCCTTCCTCCAAATTAGTGGGCTCCTCTCTCGTTTTGATGCGTGACAGATGATTTGGTCCCATGTTCAATCGTCCAAGCTTCACAATAACTTCAAAATCATAATCCTGGAATAATAAAAACGACCCGCAGATCTTCCCCCCCAACACAGGCTTATTAACTAGGTATTTTAATGCAGAATGATTTGTATACATCTTAAAATGTCCACCCAACCAGTAGTGCATGAACTTTTGGAGCGCGTATACCATGGCTAGTCCTTTGCGCTCTATAGTGGAATAGTTCTTCTCAGCCTTGGACAACTTCCTACTCGCGAATGCTATAGGATGGTCCAATTCCCCCTCACCCACCCGTGTCAGCATGGCCCCCAGTGCGATACATGAGGCATCCACATGCACATGAAATTCCTTCTTCTAGTCCAGAAAGACTAGGATTGGCGCGATGATCATTTTCTCTTTCAGTATGTCCAAGCTCTTCTAGCATTCATAATTCCAACATAACATAGCATCCTTTTTCGACAACTTTTCCATGGGCATGGTGATCTAGGCATAGCTCTTGATGAACTTCCTATAGTATCTAGTATGCCCTAGGGTCGTGCACAGCTGTTTCACATTCGTTGGTGCCTCGAAGTTGATTATCACTGCGATCTTCGCAGGGTCTACCATCAATCCCTGTTTGCACACCACATGCCCTAGCAGGATGCCAAAAGGGACACAAAACAAACACTTCTTCAGATTGAGCGCAATCTGGTATCTTCGACACATATCTAACATTAAGCGCAGACTTGCCACATGACACTTGACCAATCCAAACACTGTCCAATCGTCAAAGTACACCTCCAGGAACTTATGAATGAAGTCTTTGAATGTCGCAATGACTACATGTGAAAAGATTGTTGGTGCATTCTTCAGCCCAAAAGGCATTATAGTATACTGAAAACATCCCCATTCTGTCACAAAGGTTGTCTTGCTTCTATCTTTAGGCGTGATTTTGATCTGATGATACCCAGAGAACCCATCAGTGAAAGAGTATGCTTCTTGGCTACCTACATTATCTAGGACTTCATCAGTGAATGGGGTTAGGAAGGGGTCATTCACGGAAGCATCATTCAGCTTCCAGAGATCCACACATATCCTTATTTATTCTTTATGTTTCTTTTCCTGAACCACTATTGGGCTTACCCAATCGGACTCTTCTACTAGTTCAATAATTCTTGCTGCAAGCATGTTATCCAACTCAATGCGAACCTTTTCCTTTTACTTAGGATTAAGGTGGTAAGGTCTTTGTTTTACAGGCTTCATGTCCAGTTTCATGGTGATCTTCATGAAACCCAGGTCTCCTATTATCCCTTTTAGATCAGAAAAATTTGTGGGGAACAAATCCTGATATTCGCGAAGGAGCTCAACGACCTTGTCTACTGTCGCATCATCCTAATAGTCCCCAATATTTGCAAATTTTGGTTCTGCCTCTATGCCAATGTTGACCTGCCTGGTTTTCAGTGGCACGATTATGTCAGGATCCTCTATCTATGGACCTTCAACCTCGCGGTGACCTTCAGTTTTCGAAATATTAACTTTTCGGGGATCCTCGTCTTCTTCTTCAATGGTCATGTTATAGCATTCTAGTGCATGACTCAGCTGGGTAGTCCAATCAGGTTGGATCAGATCCAAAGGATCTTGTGGTATCCTATAGCGTCGCGTCAATACAATCAAACCCATCCTCAAAGCTGAACATCATTAAAAATCCCTGGTGCAGGATGTCCCATTCTTCCATGCCATGGCGGAGCTCGGTCTCCAAGTACCAATTCATTGGTATGATTCCCAGGGTATGACAAAACAAATGCACCCATTCAGGCTAGGGCTCCGGGCCATAAGCCTTATTCCATTTAGCCAGGTGATCGTGCAGGTCATCTCTTCCATCATACTTATCTATCATTCGCACTTTTGGCTACCAAACACATATTCTCATCCTCCTCCTATAGTTGCGCCAATCACTAAAACTATCCTTGTGCGTACCCCACTGTCTTGTAGGCGTACTGCACAGTACCTAGTCCAAGGCCTGGAAGCAATGTTTCTTCGGTACTTCTTTTTCAAATGCATCCAAAAAGCAATCAACATCAGTTAGCCCATCATAATGAGGCAGATCCCTGACTTCAGATGACACACAACACAACGACTTGGTCATCATATTACAAAGTAGTGTCGAAATTTCATGCAGCTGGTTCCGCCAATGCTCCAATTCTTCACCCGAATTTGACGTGCAAGAGCTTTCATGATCCCATGCAATGCATCCATCTGCTGTCAGATTCGCCCAATCCCGGTCTTGTGCCGTTATCTTGTAAATATGGTCCAGATCATCATCGCTTTCATAATCTCAGACTGGCTCTGTATAGCGCAGTCCCTCTGCGGGATCTAGTGGCACCACTACGCGAAGCGACTTGATTTCAAATATCATCTTCTACTTCTTCAGGTTGATTACCCCATTCATGTTAGTGGCCCATTTGATTCCAAGGAGCGCAAGGTAGGGATTGCTATCATCCACAATCTCTATTACCTCAAAATCCTCTAGCGCGCTTGCACCCTCAATGTCAACTATGACCCCCTGTAGCCTTCCCATTGGGATAATTTTTTGTTGATTCGCCATTCTTAACGGTATCAGAGACCACTTGAGCATAGGTCTCCCCATTCTCTCCCAGGTATATTTTGGCAAAACATTCGCGTTGGACCCCAGATCTAGGATAACTTGGTCCATCCCATATTCCCCTATTTGTGTGGTGAGCCTCATCTCCTGCCTAGTCCTTGCCTTGTGCTTACCAAGCTTCCTGACCATGTGTGGTTCACTGGTAGTGCCATCCTTACCAGCGCACTGATTGATCAGTTCCTACAGGCCCTTCATAGCCTTACTGTCACGGAGTAGCTTCATGTAGGTCTCCAAGAATGTGGTAATCATGGATGGGGCCATTTCTTCAACTAATTTCTCCTGACTTCTAGAGGTAGAGGCCTCAACGAAGCTTTTATTTGCTTCCATCAAATCCAGTCTCCTTTTCTGGTGCTTTGCGAACCCATAAACCTTCTGTAGGTTGCTTCCCTTTATCCTCCCCAGTTGTGTTTCTGCTCTGTAGCATAATGCTTACCTTAGGGTCTTCCTCGTGAGGCTCAACCCTCATCATTTGGAGGTTCTGCATTGGCTGCGGAGGCTGCGCCCACTTTTCGCGAATCTTAGCCAACAATATTGGGTAATCCTCAATCGCAAGGTCAAAATAAGTACAGTAGTGGCATGAAATTGCATCGGATTTGGACAGTCCCTCACGTAGTGTTCCAGGCCTCTGCAATTGTAACAAATCAACTATCCTCGGCCTCTCCTAGGCCCTCCTATACCTCGGGCTCGGTCGTGCCCCTGATACTCACCTTGCGTTCCCCAACGCCTTGGTCTGGAGGTCGCATTTTTGTCTGCACTCTGTATGCGGGTGTCCTATTCATCATCAATTCATAACTTCGACAATTGCACTCATCATGGCCTACTTATTGACAGAAATTGCAGAACAATTGTTGCGGTGTTTGTACAAATTTCTATAGCAAATGGAAATTATAAATCTTATGTTTCCCTGCTACCTGACATATAGCACACCATAATGCAGGCCCTTCACTTGGCCCTGCCACGGCCTCTGGTCATAGAGGCATTGGTCCTCCTACTGCAATGTAGTTCACAAAAACTGAGCAGTGATCCTTGTCATGCCCCTGACACTTACATTTTATACACCAAACCTCTTTGTGCGCCTTTGGTCGAGCAGTTTTGTGCTACTTCAGAATTTTCATTTCGAGACAAAGGTTTTGCAACTGTGCATGAATCTGCTGAACCCCCAGATTTGGATCTTGCATCGGTGTTTCATGCAGTCTCATTGCAATCTCCAAGGCTTCTGCTTGATTCGTAATCTTCTATTTTGACAGCGCAACCCTTAGTTGAGGCAGGAGAAAAGCTACGAACCATTTGCAGTGCTTCCCATCCGTCAAATTCATATTAGCTTCGTGGATTTTACACTTCAATATTTGATCTAACTCCCAAGGGGTCTCACCTAGTTTCATCGCAATTTCCTTGAATCCCACAATCGACTGCGCTTCAGACTTAGGCCTACTAAATTCTTTATTCAGCACAGTCTAGATCTCTGCTAGTGTAGCTGCCTGGTTGTCATTAGAGTACTTGATGTACCAGGTTAGCACGCGATCCTGCAAAGCGCTAACCAATGCCACCTTGATCATGTGATCATCTGCAATGCCCTGAGCTTCCCATACAACCTTTATGATGAACCAAAATTGGTCTGGGTCCTCATTCCCTACGCCCTTGAATACAGGTAGTTTTACGGAGTTCTCCATATTGAATAGTGGAGGTGGCGGTGGTGTGGGTGATGGGGTGAGCGGTGGAGGTGAGGATGGAGGTGGTGTGGATGGATGTGATGAGGGTGGAGGCGGTGTAGGTATTCGTGGGAACCCTTGTCTTATCAACTGACTAACACTCAGGGAAGAAATCTGCGGTGTTTCTTTGTCGTCACTTAAAGAGGGTTTGATCAGTGGGCTATACTCAGGACCTTTTTTTCCTCCGTCCCTGAAAGGTTTTCCACTTCGCGTAGCTCCAAACATCAAGGTAACCGCATAATCCGTTGTTCAAACAAGAGCATCTTAATCCAAGTATTTAGTGATTTTAAACACTTACCTCGCGGTCCTTTAAGGAAGCGGTGCTTTGCTTCATTGTAACTGACAGACGTATCAACTGCGAACTCGGTCACAAATCCTCCTATGATGCAGTCAAGCCAATGGTCGACAACATGCATGATATTATCTTTAGAAGCTTCTAACATCCTTACTAGCTCCGGTGTTCAAACAATCGGCTTATCAAGTCTCCACCTTCCTTGACCATCTGCCAACTTCGCGATCCACTTGTATAACTAAACTGGGAAGGAACAAAAGAAGATTTCATATACTTCTATGTACAGGTATCTGTCCAACCACTATTTTCTGTCAATCGCGGATTCTTGTTTTCTTGTGCTGCGAATTCGTGGATCTTTCTATCCAACTAGATTTCAATTTATTTCTTAGTTGGATTCCAATGATACGATATCACACATCTCTCATGTAGATCCTGGTCTCAACAACAAAACCATTTGTTGGCTTGATGGGCCTTGACCCAGGTTCAGCGTTAGTCATCCAAGCAAATTCCTATACTACTAGCCCTTTCGGCATCAGCCAGTGGAGCGTGGATTGAAGTCTCACCCGAAGCAGTATGGGGGGATGCACAAACCAAGATTCCGCACCCTGAGATGGTCATGATGTCGATCTATACTTCCTGATCCTACCTTCGTGTAGATCAATAAGATTTTAGGGCTTATCGATGTTCCTTCTCTCTCGTCCTTTAGTACCTCCGCGATGGTACCCAACTGATCTTGTGCAGCCCTAACCCGAGGTCCAGGCACTTACGTGCCTCTGTGACTACATTACTGTATAAGTTCCCAAGTTATCTTAAGTGTTACCTAATCTACGATGCATTTACAATTACCTTCATGTAATCCTTTATTCTTGCTTGCATTCATTTAATAGATATAATCGAATACATTTGCGCATTAAATAAACATTATAATGTAAAACCAGATCGTATCATAATATAATCAGATGCATTAAACAGAGACAAAATACACAATGATTTGCAAAATACTTCTCTTTATTGATATCTCAAGTTCAGTACAGACTCGATTGTGGACTTCCACCCTAGGCCTCTACGCACTCAGCTACAGAGCCTCTATGTATACTAAGACTCGAGAACCCTTAGAACCTCTTACTCCAAAATCCTTCTTACTTATTCTTACTTCCTACTACTACTCACTTATACTCTTATAAGACTCCCTTTTTATACAATCCCATGGTCTGCAGACCATGGGTAGATCTTTACAACCGACATGAGACTTTACAAAACAAGGGTGGAAAACTCTTTGACCTCTTCATGCTCCGCGACCACAAAATGCAGAGGCTTTACAAAATTTGGGTCTTCTACCGCAAAAGTGGGCTTTTAGCCCCAAAACTGGCTCTTGGGGGAACCTGTTCCCAACAGTGTGCACGCCCCACACTTGGTGCAGGGGACCCATGATGACAAGTCATCTTTATAGCATTCAAGTCGAGCAAAGTGAGATATGAAAAGATGGAAAATTGGCTAAGTATAAAGCCGACCCATGGAGCGATGGTGCATAGGAAACAACATAGTGGTGAAGTGTTGTGACTGGTGAAAAATCGTCTAGCATGGGTAGACTAACTCGTGGGCTGACCCATTGTGATAACCAAGTGACGCTACTATTGGAGAACTTGGGTCCATGACATGGCATATAAATAGAGATGGTGTGGAGGCTTAAGGAATCAACAAACTTGCTTTGAATGTCACAGAGATATGAGAGGAGTGACAGAGGCATAAGAAGAAGGTCTTAGAGCAGATGAGCTTAAGTTCGGGTTGCATGCAGGCCACATCAGATTTCTGGCACAATGTGTTTGGTGGGCAGGGCGAGTTGGGTAGATAGGTCGTATGGTATGCATGCAGTGTATCCGCACCGACGGGTGAATTGTGAAATGGTAGTGTTGTGGACGATTTGGGAAACATTTTTGACCAGAGCAATAGTTCGACATTGGGTTGCATTGAATGTGGGCTATGTGAAGAAACGGGAAGACCACATGATAAACAACATCTGATAGCTAAATGTAGTGTGCAGATTTGGGAAAATATGAACAGGTGTAGTACGAGTTGTGCCAACGAGGAATTTGAGTTTCTAGCAGTGTAGACAATGACAGTTGCTGTTGCATTGTTGAGGCACAATTTTGGGAATTTGTCTAAGTGTGCCACTCAATCAATGGCTGCACGACTTAGTTTTATATTATTGTATACTTGTAAAATTACTGAAGTTATATTATTACTGTTTCAAACAAACTTTACGGGAGTTTCGCCTCCCAAGTATAAGTGTATTATACTTGTATGGTTATTGATCTTTTTGCATAATGATAATGAAATATAATTAAAGTAAATTTTATTCTGCTGCATTGTTAATACTTGATTGGAAAACTAAGTGTTGGAGTTAGGTGTAGTCCATACACTCTAGTATTCATGAAAAGAAAAAGCGTATTGGTGCTGCACCCGCTATATATGGTTGAAATACTACCACAGGTATAGGGCCGTGACACCACTTGTCATTCAAGTGACACTCGATTGCTTACATCTAAAATTAATCTCCAACTTCGATGTATTTTAACTAAAACAAAAAGATATAAAGTTTTTTCATGTAAGTTCCTGCTTGAGTTAATAGAAAAAATGGCAATAGTATTTCATTTGAACTTGTGTTAACTATTATGAATATGGTATAATAAAGAGTTTTTTTATAAGTAAAAGCTTTGAAAGTAAAGAGGCCTAATTTGAACATTTTATAACATAACAATTCAAGTAGTTATTAAAATTTAAGATGCCATCAATAGTGCATACATGTCAATTATTGGTGATATAATAAAAATGCCCATTACAGAAAAATGATTTTTTTAAAATTATAAGCAAAATTTGTGTTATAAAAAATCTACATAATTAAAAAAAAATCAAAATTTAGATAAAAACAATATATAAATTAATCTCTTAGTTAAAATAAAGAGTTCATTAAAATAAAGTTAATAAAAGAACTAACCTTTATAGATTGTTTTTATTTTTTGATTAATAATTCAATTTAGTACATGAAATTTACCAACGAAGTTAAAGAATATAGTAACACCTTGAATTATATAAATATATAATAAAAGAAATGCATGATGAAATTATTATATCTTTTATAAAAGGTCATAAATACAAGTTTCTTATTTTGGAAGAACTATAATTAAATGTGACTTTAATACATTGAAAGCTAATTGTATCAATTATAAAATGTAATAAAATTAACAATATGATAAGTAGCTAAATAAAGAAAAAAAAATATGTTATTGTGATATCAAAATCTTTATTACTTCAAGTCAACAACATTGCTGAGGGTTCAAATGTAGCATTAAAAGATGTACAATTAACTTCTACAAAATGTATTTTTAATAAAAAAAATGTAATGGTAGACACACATTTGCGCAGATATTTTACCCTTGAAACCAAACTAGAAGATTTTCACTTTATTCTTATACACATTTTCAGTATATATATATATATATATATATATATATATATATATATATATATATATATATATATATATATATTGTTACAATGCAATATGTATATTCCATAGCATCCAAAAACTACCAATCCATTTATCTTGGACTAGAATACAACCACATATCCTTAATTAGAATTACAAAACCATGAGTTGAATAACCATGTGCCACAAAACCACTAGAAGTGAAAACCATGTGCTAAACCCTACCCTCCAAAAAAATAATCAAGATATGCCCCTGATTTCCTGAATAAGATGGATTTCACCCCGTGTGACCACCCTGTTGTGCTCGATACAATTTAATGCTTGAGGATAGTCACGGAAATGATATAACACATACCCAAAATTCTCCCACTTGTTTTTTTCTTTCCATACAAGGGGTCATAGGAGTACAAGATGAACAATCCACAATAGTAAAGTTAATTAATTCTTTACACCAAGAGAAATTTTCAATTCTCACAGAGTATTGTTAGGGTGGATCAGGTAAACTTGAATCAGTCAAGTTATTGGTGGTTTTGGGCTCCAGTTATACAAGCACCCATGGTTTTTCCAATGGTATTTATCTATGATGTAGCTTATTTATAGGCAAAAAAATTTCATGATTATTCGTCTTACTCATTAGTGGGATCAAACAACAATTTCTTTAGACACCACCATTTCTCTCAGTGCTTTGTGATCCTAAGATTTGGTATCAGAGATGAAGGAAGATGAGAATATTTTTCCTAGTATTGTGAAGAAAGCCAGAGAGTAGGAAAAGAAAAGGCTAAGAAGAGATTGAAGTCCAAGAAGTGTCAACAGTTAAAATAATAATAATAATTTTTTTTTTAGGTAAGATAAAGAAGCCAATAGAGTGGTTGTATGGATGAAAGGAATTGAGATGGAGTAAATGGTGTTGAAGTCTGACAAAGGAGCCAATGTGTGAAGTATGAACACCCTAAGGGTTTTGGTCCAAGTTTTGAAATCCAATTATAAGCAGTTGTATTCCCCTAAGAAGTTGTAAGAGATGATGTTTAGGAAAACATATTATGCAGGATAATGCATAGTTGCAGTGCAATGGTGCATGGAGTCACCATCTTGTGGAATGGACCACTCAGAGAGGTTCTGGGGTGGTAGGTGTACTAGAATCCTAGCTTTGGAGGGGGATGTGAAAATTTAGATGAGATGGTTGATGAATGGGACCAGTCAATCTCTCAGAGTCAAGTTTAAGGGGGGCGATTATTAGGGTGGTGTTATAGACATTTTTGGGCACTGCGACCCCAATCATAAATGTCCATAAAACAAGGGCTCTTAAGTCCCTAAAAGTGTTGTTCCAACCTCTAAAAGAACAAGGTCAACTGATTACATCTTCTCCCAGAAGTTCTCCATGAAAAACTGCTCAGAACTGGTCAAAACTGGACCATCTCACCTGCTCCATGGTCAAAGTGCACTGCATCCCACCTAAATACTCACGGGAGGTGTGATGCATCTTGAAAAGCCCTTCTATGGGGTGCGATGGGCGAGAGTGGACAAATGGCAGGGTCAATCTGCAAGGTGGAGGAGCAAGGAATCTTCTAGAAACTTCTCCTGTGACACTTGCCTCTCTGCATTCGCCCAGGGATGAGTAAGAGATCATCAATATCCAAGTGGTTTCAAGAACTATCAGAGAGAGGACACTAATCAAATCTCAAAAGCTGACTCACACCCCTTGCAAACATCTATATATGGATCCCTCATCCCAGAGATCCGGATGCTGGAATTTTGTATCTTGTAAGGAAGTGTTGCTGGTTTCTTGGTGCAATATCATAGTGTTGGGTGATCTAAGCTTTTCATGAGGTGAAGAAGGGCTTTCTTGCTGAGAGGATGATGCTGGGTCATAACAATTGGTTCTAATCCTCTTTTCTCTTTCTTGATTATCAATAAAGCTATTCAAGTTTTCCTCCACATTCTTGTATGATTGATGTTATGTGAATTTATGTGGTCAATATATATCTGGTCCTATATTGTTTATGATAATAGATCTATGTTCTTGGATAGTGTTATGCTGTTTCGATTCTACAGGTGCTCTGTGAAGTTGGCTAGACAAGGAAGCGAGTAGCAAAGATCTATCAGAAGGGAGAGGAATCGAGCAAGGAACCAAGCGCAAGACAGAGGTTGGTCTCGTTATTCCCCTCTTATCTATTTCTCATAAAGGAAAACAAAAGTAGTTTTAGTTTGTTTGTTTCTAAGGTAGCTACTAGCCTTAGTGGGACTAGCAGCTCTGCATAGACACTAGTTTTCTCGATAACAAAATGGCGACTCCACTGGGGAGCGAATAGATTGTTTGTTTATCTACATTTTTTTACTTTATGAACTTACAAATGGAGCCTAAAGTTAAGCCAGCTAGCCTTCGAACTGCATTTTCTATGCAAGTGCAAAGTAGATCAATGCTGCTTCAGTCTATCTCCGGGTTTTGTTTATGAACTGAACAATTGATTTACAAGCTCTCTAATTGCCCTTGTGGTGGCTCTAGTAACCTCTTTAGATATACCCTTGTGATTGATTTACTGATTGCCACTTGCTCGGCCTAAATCCCTAAACTGAGCTGCAAACTGTGACCCCGAACCCAGTTAAAGTCTCGTCCCTGGTCCAGCACACTGTCTCTTCTGTGAATTCTAGATGCATCGCACTTCCCGAGTGTAGTAGGTGCGATGCATCTCTAGTTCACTGTGTTACGTGTGCGCTGATCAGACAAGGCCTTTCCTGCTCCTAGATTTGGTTTTTGTGTTCACTCTTTTCAGCTCTATTCAAGAGTTTTGCTGCCTATAGTCAGTACACCTCTGTTGAAACCCCCTTCCTTGCCATTATTCTGCCTCTATTGTGCAAAGGACTATAAATGATTTTATGTATTTTGAGCCATTTTCAGTTCTCTTTTACAAAGAAGTAGCGTAATCGTACTGTCGTTTCTTGATTTGAAAGTGTCGCAAGTGTCGTTTTCAGTCATAGAAGAGAATCTGATTGTTCTTGATAGTCAATTACACTGTTACTCTTGTATTTGATTTGAATTAGTAGTTTTTCAAGTGTCGAAAGCAAGTTTTCATTTCCAAATCGCAAAGTGTCGTCATTGTCCTCATTTTGTCTTGAAAAGAAACTTGTTAGTAACGTCGCTTTGAAAAATAATTCAGATTTGCGCTTAGCTTTCTTTTTATCATTCACACATTAAGAAGGCTGAAAAAAAATACATGCACGTGCATTTGCATTTAGACTGTTTGTTGGTTTGATTTAGGACAGTGCATATAGTGTGTGCTCTCTGCTCTATGTTGAAAGAATGCCATCTCTCTTTTCTTAGTAGCTAGGATTTTCATTGCAAAAAGAAGATTAAACGACTGTTTATCATCTTAGATTGCATTTTAGGAATTATACATCTACATCACGCGGTGAACTTGAAAGGAAAATTTCTTAAGAAAGATCAACTGTAAAACAAATTTAATGAATCTAAAAACGCTTTGGAACCTAACGCACAACATCTAGAAGTCTAGGCTAGAGACGTATTCCGGCATCGTTAAGCCTGGTAACTGTTGTTCTCATCGTTGGTTGGGTGATTCCTCCACCTTGAGACGATAAGTGCTAGTATGGACTTGTGCTCCCACGTACCGTCGAGTATATATTGGGAGACCACAATAGGCTTTATCCTTTATCCATAGGAAGCCGTGTCTACCGCCCTATCGATCGCAATGCACTGAACACAGCATTCGGGAAGATTGACTGCCGTACCGTAAAAAGTATTCTGCAGTTTTGCGATTGGTTTGGTAATCCCTCTGTCTATATTTCCAGAGTAGTCCCTTTCATTCCTTTTCAGACTCCTTAAAGGAAAAGGTCCATCTGAGCACTTGTCACTTCAGGCTCATTAAAAATTGAAGGTGACTAGAGTCATCTTTTGTTTTTTCTCAACTCTTAAAAATTGAAAAAACAAGTTGTGTCAAAGCGTCTAAAATTCATCTAATTCGGAAACATACTTCCCCTTGATTTTTAGTTGATCGAGTAATCCGCAATCATGGAAGAAAGTCAATTGAAACCCCGTCGTTCACGGAGGCTTACGAGTCAACAGTGTTTGTCTCCAGAATCGAAACTGTTACGGACAAAGCGAACTCGTTTAACCGGTTCCAAATCCCCTGGTAAAGTTAGAACAAGTGTTCCAAGACCATCGGAGACTCCGGTTACTCCAAACATTTCTAGTATCCCTGCCTTTACAGAAGAAGTTCAACAGCCACCAAAGGATAGTAGAACTGATCCTAGTGTGAAGGTAAACACTTGTATTACTGAACCAGCTCCATCTACAGCTGATTCAGAAGGTGTTACTCCCCAAACATCTATCGCTGCAGATTCTATACCTTCTTCGGCACCAGAAATATTCTACGGACCTGATGTATACCTCTTCCACCTGGTCTGATTTGTATAGAAGATATTGTGGAGGATCCTCCATCTAGTACTCTGACACAGTTTGGAGTCGGGATCACCCTATATCCTTCTTCATCAGAAATTAGTCTACCGTTATCTGAAGCTCCTGTAGAATCGCTAGGAAATCTTTTGGATAGACTAGAAATGTCTGAACAACCGTCGACATCTAGGACTGTGTCATTCGACACAACGATGGCAGAACTTCCTGCTGTCACTCCAACAATGTTCGCCGGCATACCATCTGTCCCAACTAGCTCTCAATTGCTAGAAGGGGCCCACATAGGGGCTATTTTGACAGTATGGTCCGTTCCTGTTTGTTCATCCGGAATAGTATCCGGGAACTCTTATGTTGAGTCTCAGCAAATTGATCCTCTAGGGTGTCAATTTGGGCAGTCTGGTTCTCAAGGACAAACAATTCCTTTGAGTACCGGATTACTGCCGTATGGGGGGCAGTATACCCTTTCATTGTCACCTCCGGGAGGACAACCATACGTGAGTTCACAATGAAATTCAGGTTATGTTGGAATTACATCTAGCGGTTGGGCGCCAATATTGCCTCAACAACCAAGAGTTGTATATTCGATGCAACAATGTTTACCTATGTTAAATATACCAACTACGCCAGCTATCGTGATGGTGTCGTAAGTACAAGCGTTGCATGTTGTATGCCAACCTCAGGTTTCTCAGGTTGTAATGCAACAACCTCTTGTCCTTGCGACTCAACCAAAATCACCAACTAGTGGAATGACACAGGCCCAAACGGGTACAATTACCCCTCATCTTGGTCAAACGGTCAGTATTGGACAACAGCACATGGCTTCGCAACCATGGCTGGTGCAATACCAACAACCGCAATTCCAACAAGTATACCAAGGATTTGAGCAACAAATCTTTGCAAATAGTGGGCAGTTGTATATTCGAAACGGTCAAAATCAACCATTCTATAATGGTTATGCCCATCAACCTTACCAAAGTTACCAACATCAAATGCATTATGCTGGTATGCAAAGACCAATTGCTTAGGCAATTCCGTCATATCCTGGGTATGCTTCGCCAAACCTGAATCAATAGTTACCCTTCGTGGCAACTTTAGAGTTACCAGATCTAAATCGGCTAACAAATGATCCAATTGCTTATGCCCCTTGGTGGCCAGCGATTCCGCATAAACTTCCGTCAGATATTCCTAAATTTAATGGAAATCCGGGTGAAGACTCGTCGAATCATGTGATGACATTTCATCTGTGGTGTTCATCAAACACCCTAAACGATGATTTGATTAGGCTTCGCCTTTTTTAGAGGACGTTAACTGGTCCAGTAGCAAAGTGGTATATCGAATTACCCAGAGCTTCGTTTGACAACTTCAGTGCCCTAGCCACAACCTTTTTAATCCATTTTTAGTTACCGACAAGGTACGAAATGGGAACAGAACTTCTTAATAATTTCAAGCAAACAACGGCCACTCACATATCCGATCATATTCATGACTGGCAACATCGTCGTAGAATGGTAAAAACGTATGTTCCTGATCAGCTTTTAGCTGAATGGTTTATTAAGTCATTATTACCTTCCATTATAGAAGATGTGGCAAAAGGAGGAGTCGTCACTGAAGAGCAGGTTATTGCTCGTGCACAATATTTAGACTTGATTTATACTCAGTCTAGCACGCTCTACGATAAAATCCCTGACGCTCCCAGACCAGAATTTTTCGTCCCTCCTCCTCCTAAATCGAACAATGACTCTCATGCCAGTGATGGCGTGATTGGTGCGACAGACATGAAATCGACAAAGGCTACATCTAAAAAGGCCCGTAAGATTTCCAGTCAAAATGCAAAAGAAGAACTTCTCGCCTCGGAAGTAAATGCCGTCTCAACTGATAAAGGAAAAAAAAATCAAGTAACCGAGAAGAAGAAGGAGAAGAAGAAGAAAGAGAAGAAGAAGAAGGAGCCAAAGGCGAAAAGGGGCAACCAAGCATCGTCTAGCAAAAATCCACATACTGCACCGTCCAGGCCTAAATCGCCATGTGTCATTTGTAAAGGAGACCACTATCATCGAGATTGTCCTTGCATCCCTCAGATCTTAAGGGACTGGTCTCCTTGTTTGCACAATTCGGTGTCATCAACCTCTGATGATCATGTTGAAAGTACACCGTCAACTAGTGAAAGTGAAGCTCCTGGACAAAAAGGAAAATGTAAATTTCCTTGTAAACTGTGTGAATGTGATCACGCTGTCCACCATTGTCCCTTCTTAGACGAGGCTAAAAGAGTTTTAGATGACCGTCCGGTTTCACCGTTACGGCTTCCTCCTGGATATAAGAAACTCTTGCCGAGTCCGTCACTAGTTGAAAATCTGGCTGACACGCCCCTGTGGTCGGCCAAAGCATCTATCATTGAAGATAAACCATCTGAATCCACACCAGACGAAAGTCAAAAGGTCGAGGTGATAGTTGACCCGGTCTTGCCTTCAGAGGATCCATCTTCAGATGATACAGTCACCGAAGAGAACAAGAATGACATCATTCAAATTCTCTTCATAAGCATAGACTCCGATGAACACGGGGGCAGTCTACCTGTTCCTTTACCGCAGGAAGGAAGTTCGTCAGAGTCATATCCGGCTGTCTATTTGGTCCCACCTCCAAGCAACCTAGTTGTTTCCTTCGATTGGAATCTACTAGGCAGACCCCGTTTACTGGCTAGTGTACCATTTCAAATCATTGCTCAAATATATAGAATGGTCATGGCTGGTACCATCCTAGATGAAGGGGCTTCTGTGAGTATCCTTTCCTCAATTGCTTGGAAAGCGCTTGGCTCGCCATCGCTTTTGCCTGAGATGAGACAAAGGAACCAGTCGACCGTTAGGGATCCTTCCCAATGTGCCGATAACATTGAGAAGGAAAACCATTCACATGAACGTAATGGTAGTCCAAGGACCCCTGGATTATAATCTACTCCTTGGACGGGACTATATTAATTTCATGGGAGCCAGTGTCTCCTCACTCTTTATAGTAATGTGTTTTCTGCATGAAGGAAGAGTGGTCAAGCTCGTAGACCAGCTTTCATTCCCCGGTTCACACATAGAAAATAGTCATATACCATCCCTGAATGGTCTTTTCACACAAGGGATGTCTCATCAATCCCCAGTCCGTCCACCTGATGAGCGCGAGTGATTCGGAAGACATGACTGAAACCCAGGGGGCATGCACCCTGGTTTGCTTCGGCAGGAAAGCTTCAGGTATAGGGTAGGTTTCCGCGAAGGATATATGACTAGTTTATGAGATTAAATTGGAATAAGATTCCTCTGTCAAGGTTATGTGAGTGGAGGCGTCTGCGCCACTCACCTTTGTCTATTTCGGTAGACATCGCCGAGGAAGTGTTTTATCCGCAATACAGATAGAACAATCTTTGGGAACTTGGAAATTTTTCGCTATACCTGGGGGCATGCAAACCTTTTGGCGTGCAAGCGAAGAGCAACCATTGATTTTTTTAAATTTATAGGTCGTCTAACCCTTTAAACTCGTAGGATTGGTTGTTTCCTAACTTTCATAAAGAAAGGATGCGGGGCAAAACTTTGAAAAAATGTCGTTGTTATATGAGACATCCTTATTATACGACTGGATTATCGAGCAGTTTTAACGCGGAATTCAAGCTCGTTAAAACATAAACATAAGAAATGAGAAAATGTTCCCCCAGAGTTTAAGCTCATTAAAAATGAACCAATTTCCGGTAAATAACCATTGTGAATGTATTACCATCAGCCTTTTGAAGCCTTGGTCGTGTTCTCATCATCACCTCCACTTTGTTTTGGCCGATCATTCACCTCCATTTATTTGTTTACCCTTTTTGAGGAACAGTTGCGAAGATCCTGTTAGCCTTCCTTGTGACACTGCCATGATTGGAAAATTCCAAACCTTACCTGGAATCAGCTGCTACCCATATTTATCACTCGTTCCTCAAAAAACGAGTCTCCTTTAAGCTCTTTTCAACTGACTCGTAAAATATGAAAAGATTGCCGAGCAATTGGCCTCTTCAGCTTGTTAAAGGGACCGGAAGTACTATCTCTCCTTTAGAATTTAATCTTTTTGGATTTGAGGGATTATTACACAAAAATATCGAGCGCTTGCTTTGTTCGGCTCGTTAAAAGTACCAAAAATCCATCCCTTTTGTATTGTTTTATACTTTTTCGGACTCAAGGGATTATATGACGAAAAAGGATTATTGGAGTTTTCTTTACGTCCCTTTTCAGACTCTCTAAAATTGAAAAGGACCGAGTTATCCTTGTCTTTAAACTCGTTAAAACTGAATAGCGACAAACTTGTCCGTACAGACAAGAACGAGTTTCACTATCGCTAGGCTCGTTAAAACATAGCGATGGGTTTGCCCAAAGGGAAAATTATAGAACAAGCATATGTTATCCTCCTCAAGCTTGACAAAAATAAAGAGGTAGTGGTCAGCAATGACTGGGGAAAATTGGGAAGAAAACTTGAAGAAACTTTATTGGTAGCAAGTCGCTCTTGAACATGACACTTTCACTCCGCATCCGAGCCAGGTTGGGTTGTTCCATTCATTGGTCACATCACCGTGGTTCCGTCACACCATCCATATTTGGGGTTAATGCTACCGATCCATCATGTCAGTGTCGCTGATATGTTCAAGAGAAGTCGCTCAGAGAATTCACCTGTGTCTCACCCACTGCAATACATTCACGCTCCATTCTTTCATCACCACCACCCTGAAGCTTATATCACCAGATCGTTTTCACCTCCATTAAAATCATTTGCTCTGTTCTGTGTCATTGATGTGGAATTCCCTAAGGCCCTCCTGTGATGGATTGCTTCTTGTCGACATCAGCTCATTATCCAAGAAGTCGATCTAGGAACAACCCTTCAGTACTTTGAAGCTTGCATGCCTCAATGGCAAGTTTCTCACTTCCGGCGATAGGTTTACATCAATGGCCTTCGACCGAAAGATTTTGCTTGGTGTTCGATGCCAAGTCCCTTATTCACACCACATTAATTGTACTGTAGTACCTTGAGGGTCATCATCATTATCGGTGATTCCTCTCGCGCTTGTTAACAGCTTACATCATTGGCTGGTAATTAGGCGATGTCTTTCCATGTTCGACTCCAGAACATCTCTCACATGGATCGACTTGTACTTTGAGTGAAGATCGAATGAGATTGAAGACCCCGGATCTAGTTTCATCCATTCGGGCTGCGATATATATTCAGGAAAATAAAGAAATCAAATGTACATTATTACTGCACAGATAATCATCCAACCTAAGGGATGATGGCTCTACCAAAATCATCAGTCTACACTCAGACGATTGTCTGTCTTATGTACATGAAAATGAATTTATAAAGTTGAGCATGGGAATGCCCGCCTCAGCTAGATCATGAAAATGTTATGAAGATAATGTATTGTATTGTATCTTATTACAGGTCGCCTTCCAGCTTGAAAAAACTTCAGATCCTCATGATAAAGCATTTCACCCGACATCAACAAATTAATGACCTCATGCTTTAGGGGGAAACTGTTATAGACATTTTTGGGCACTGCGACCCCAATCATAAATGTCCATAAAACAAGGGCTCTTAAGTCCCTAAAAGTTTTGTTCCAACCTCTAAAAGAACAAGGTCAATTGATTACATCTTCTCCCAGAAGTTCTCCATTAAAAACTGCTCAGAACTGGTCAAAACTAGACCATCTCACCTGCTCCATGGTCAAAGTGCGCTGCATCCCACCTAAATACTCATGGGAGGTGCGATGCATCTTGAAAAGCCCTTCTATGGGGTGCGATGGGCGAGAGTGGACAAATGGCAGGGTCAATATGCAAGGTGGAGGAGCAAGGAATCTTCTAGAAACTTCTCCTGTGACACTTGCCTCTCTGCATTCACCCAGGGATGAGTAAGAGATCATCAATATCCAAGTGGTTTCAAGAACTATCAGAGAGAGAACACTAATCAAATCTCAAAAGCTGAATCACCCCCCTGCAAACATCTATATATGGATCCCTCATCCCAGAGATCCGGAGGCTGGAATTTTGTATCTTGTAAGGAAGTGCTGCTGGTTTCTTGGTGCAATATCATAGTGTTGGGTGATCTAAGCTTTTCATGAGGTGAAGAAGGGCTTTCTTGCTGAGAGGATGATGCTGGTTCAGAACAATTGGTTGTAATCCTCTTTGCTCTTTCTTTATTATTAATAAAGCTATTCAAGTTTTCCTCCACATTCTTGTATGATTGATGTTATGTGCATTTGTGTGGTCAATATATATCTGGTCCTATATTGTTTATGATAATAGATCTATGTTCTTGGATAGTGTTATGCTGCTTTGATTCTACAGGTGCTCTGTGAAGCTGGCTAGACAAGGAAGCGAGTAGCAAAGATCTATCAGAAGGGAGAGGAATCGAGTAAGGAACCAAGCACAAGACAGAGGTTGGTCTCCTTATTCCCCTCTTATCTATTTCTCATAAAGGAAAACGAAAGTAGTTTTAGTTTGTTTGTTTCTAAGGTAGCTACCAGCCTTAGTGGGACTAGCAACTCTGCATAGACACTAGTTTTCCCGATAACAGGTGGATTAGGTCAACTTCACTTAGTAAAGTCACTGGTGGTTTTGGGATCATGGCATACGAGCACCCATGGTCTTTCCAATGGTATTTATCTATGTTGTAGCCAATTTATAGGCTAAAACAAATCCATGATTATTCATCATGCTAGCTAGTAGAATCAAACAAAGGTGTCTTTAGACATCACCACTTCTCTTGAGACCTTGTGATCCTAACAAGTATGTTAATGAATCAGCAACATTATTCAAAGTGTCAATATTTAGTAGTGTCGCCTTGATATCTTTAATCCTACTTCTCAAAATGTGATACTAAACATCAATGTGCTTTGTATTAGAATGACAAGTTGGGTTGTTCATCGGTAATACTACACTTTATGTTGGGTGCAGGAATTGCAGTTAGGGAGACTCCTTCAACACTTAATTATCAACCCGGGGTTTCATAAACTTAGAGACAAAGCACAGGAAATGCCAAAAATGATATGAAATTTTCCAAACTCTATTCCTCCTTCCTTAATTGTAACCTTGTAAAATCAAAAAGAAAAGATCACCCGACAATTTACACTAAAGATATTCTAGTGCTAGAATGTCAAAGAAAGCACTTTTGCAGGAAAATAAATGAAAGGAACTCTCAAACTTATTGCAAAGAATATTCGACTAATGAAAATGTAAATCTATGTTTATCTTTAGTATAGTTGTGTGCCAGGTTAATAATTGGACCCTTGAAGATATCTGATTCGTTATAGATCTTTCTCCCTACACTAAGCTATTATTCCTGTACTTCTGAAATGTCCTTTCACTAGTATCAAAACAAAGCTTAGGTGCTAGAAGTGTATTTTACACCTGTACTAAATATTTATGTCTTCATGCAAGAGCTCTAAGCCTCAAGACTAGAGCACTCTATTCTGGTATCAGGAGATCGATTCCTGCACCGAGACACGGGTTCGTGCACCAAGCTTTCCAATCCTTCTTATGATAAAATAAATAATGTGTTAACTTGGGAAAAGAACTTGCAAAGGCGAAAAAAACTTCAAAATAAATTCCTCAAACCAAAAGATGCTTCAACGAATCTTAATATCTAAAACAAGAATTAATTTCCAAAGTCAAAGCACATTCTTGTTTAATCAAGGAACTTCTTCACGCAATCTAAAAACATCATTTAATTGTGACAACAAGCTTCCATCCTGTAATAGTTATTCACACAAACTGATCTACATTCATAACCTTCTTAACTCAGAAAGATTCTCTTCAAGAATAATTACGCGCAAAGTCTGATCTTTCCTAAATAGCATGAAGTGTAGGCACAGACCAGTGTGTCACAACAATGTTTGGTTTTTTATTATGAAGAGTATGTTCAATTCGAAATATCAAGAACACTTCAAAATGAAAATCATGCACTCTAGAATCGCATTAAGACTCATCAATCATACAAGAATAAAATACTATTATTGTAATGAACCAGGGGAATAAATCTACGATACTGTGAATGCACTAGTGCAGGAATGCGTGCTTGCATGATCTAGGCAAAAAAACGAGATTAAACTTCAAAGAAGAAAATCGTAAAAATCAAACCCAATTGAGCTTGCACACCACAGATCCGTCACACTATAATGAAATCAGATTTAGACTTTGCAGAACAATAAAATCATCTATTTACTTCACACTTTTCATTAAACGAAATTAACATACCTTAATAAAAAAAACACGAGGAAGAACGAGCTAGGTTGGCTGGGCCCTAGCCAACCAACTCGTTTCCCTATTTAGGAAACGTAAAGATTAAACTCTTAATCAACACATCAACACAGACTTACAATGCAAGATTGAGAAATCATGGCGCAATTCCTTTCTATTAATAATCAACAAATATACATCATGAATTCAAATCCAACCCAGAATGAGGGTGATACCAGCAAAATCACAGGAGAATGAAATCACAATATCCTTGCTATAGCTATCGCTCGGTACCATTTTCTATCTGAGTACTATTTTTTATACATTCATTCAAGCCTGCGGCCGTAACCAAATTACATCAAGTGTTCCAATCTGAGCCTTTCAGCTATAACAAAATAATAATAACAGTTCACACTAAGCCTTTCGGATATAACAAGACGTTATTCTAGGTATTCAGCTAGCGACCCAATCTCCATAATATCCCTGAATTTCCTCTTCGCTCCGAGCCCAACTCAAGTTTATCGTTCTAGAACACGGTATTTGCATGGAGTGGTGAGCTGTCACGGTAGTTAAAGATTTGCCAACGGTGCAAGAATCCTACCTGCACTCGACCATGCTAACGAGATGATCAATACATTGCCTATCAAATACTTTTAGGAAGAGAAATATTAGTTGCAAATATTTAAAGGTATAAAATCTATGAAAATGATTAATTAAGCACATTTGTAACCCTTAAACATGAAATATAAAGCTAGTTCAAAAAGAGAAACAATTCTTGGACTAGTGTAGGAATACAGAAGTTTTCAAGGTTAAAAAAGAGGTCTAAGGTTATGGTTTTGAAGGGAAAAAGGGTTAAAAATGAACAAATTTAGCTTACAAACACTTTAATTATTCCATTATGTCCTTATAACTTTCTATTCCAACCCAATACTTGAACACAATATTTGTAGCCATATTGTTTCCTTACCTGCATGTGTGGTTTCCATGTATTCAGATTTTGTTGTTGCAAGTGCGACTACAAACTATCTCTTGCTTATCTAATTGGTTGCTCCTCAAAATGAGTTAACAACATACACACTTGTATATATTTTTCAATCTATATATCTAGCCCAGTCTACATCAATAAAGCCATATATGTCCAACACTCTATCCAATCCTAGTCCTAGAAACACCACTATAAAGAACTTTCTTTTCTAGGGTTAATTAGTTTCTTAAGGGTAAATTTGACTCGCTTTTAACTTTCTTCTAACCATTTGTTTTCTAATTCAACTTTTTTGTACTTATCCCCTTAATATTCAATCCTTTGTTGAAGTTTTATTTTTGTTTCTTTCTATGTGCAAGTTTATTTGAAAATAGTATTATACATACATGTGTTTCCTTAAGAACAATTGTTTATACATGTGGGTTTCTTTAGTAACAATCGTTTATATCTCCCATAGGTAGAAAATATTTCATCTCCTTTACTTTCCATACCTTTATTGAATGGTCTTTTGCTATTTGTTTGGTAATTATCATGTTTGACTTTATGTATTGTAATATTTAGTAAGCCTTCTTAAAATTACCCTCTCACTTTGTGCAATATTTCTTCTTTTTTCTTATAAGCTTAGGCTTTATTGGAATGATAGAGAAATGGTTGCTTAAATGGGTTTTCACTTCTATTTATGAGAATCATTGTCTCAATGTTTCTAGTCTTGAATTCATAGTTACATTTGTGTATTCTTGATATTTCTCATGTCTATTCCTCTTCCCTTTGAAAGTGCTTTGAAAAGGAAAAAATTGTTTTTTTACATTAGCGTTCTTCCTCCTTTTTTTCCTTTGCTTATTTTTTGTCAAAAATTCAAAAAAATGAAGAAAATTATTTGTTTTAGTAGGATATTTAATTTAGTTTGTTTGCTTCATTACATTCATAATTTTTAGCAAGAAAGGCATTTAGGTGTGTTTCCTTTTGCTTGTGTATTTGAGAATTTTATACTTTGCTTGTCAACATGTAGGTCGAATTTCATATATTTTTATCGGGATTTTTGCGATTCTTTTTCCCTATATATGATTTTTTACACACATTTACTTGAAATAAATCATGTATACACACACTTTGACTCTATTAAACAACACTTATTCCCATGGGTTTCCTTCATAGGGGTTTCTTGGGCCAATTTTCAGCAATTTTTGGTTATTTTGGTCATTTTTAGCCTACTTCAAGGCACATGTGCAAATTATTGTCACAATATATGTTTTTAAATAAATTATTCCATCATATGAAGTTTTTATATATGTGTATTTTACTAACAAAAGGAGAACAAACCTCCTAAACTAGTGTTTTTTCATATTTTCTTTCCTTTTTTTCTAACTTTTTTAATGTTGTTTTTTGTGTATTGAATGGTAGGACCTATTGTAAGTGAAGTTTTATTATTATTTTTGTTACATTAGGTGTATTCATTTTAATTTGAAAATAAAAATAATAAATGTCACCATTCTACTTGCTTCTATTACTTATCTTGCAATCCGAGAAGGAATTGTTAATGCTTTATGCTTCCCTCAAACTCAATTCATTCAAAGATAAGTGTAAATTTTTATTTACCAGTTCTTGTATGTTTCTTTCCTAAAATTATCAAAAAATCCTAAGTTTAATCCTCATAACATTGAATAACAACATCTTCTTCATAGAAATGCTTAGAACTAAAAGCTACAAGGGAAGCAAAAAATTCTAGGGACTTTAGCGCCTTGGATTGGGTTGGGAGAGTTAACTCTCCAAGGTCATTCAACTTGAAATAGAAATTTACTAATAAGTGGTTAAATCATAACATCATATATGTTTCTTTGAATAATCTCATTTCAAAAGGAATTAAATCATTATGTTTCAGTTATATAAGTGATTAGGGATTCCACTCTCTAGCTTATCTTAACAGTTGTGGACTATTGTACATATGGGACCTTTGCTAGGCATGATCCTCTTTGGATATTCCCTTTATGAAGTTGTGGGATTCAATTGTGCCCCTCTTAGTGGTTGATTACAAGATATAAGCTTAGTTTCCTTTCCTAGGATTCTCCTAGGTGAATGCATGCAATATCCCTCAACTACCCAGATAGGGTGATGTCACTCATAACATCATTGATACCAAAGGATCACAAAAATGCACACACATAACAAGAAACAAATTAGCATGCAGGAGGAGCATAAATAACATAAAAAGCATAACATGACATAACAGTAAAATACATGCAAAATAATCCATAAAGCATGCACCTAATAGTTTTTGAACACATATCTGATGAAACAATTATCTAATAATTACATTTATAAAACAAAATCATCAACACCTATCACTTGTCCAACTCTCATTTGCATGAGGCTTGTGAATCACCACATTTCATTGCTCACGTCTAGAATTGTGGAGAATGTCTTAACATATATTCTATAAAAATGAACTTCAACTTCTGTTTAATTTAACTGACATCAAAGGACTTAAGGGTCTAACAAGAAGTTTACATGTTATTTTGTGGCACATGCATGGTGCACATGCAATTCCCCGGGATTATATGAGAATGCTACAATCATTCCTCTCTATGTATACTAAATAAACTGTATCTTATATATTAAATATACTTTTAAGGTATAGCGATTTTCAAGTTATTTAAATTATAAATTTTTGTTTAGAAATTTATTGAATTACTATGGTTAAAAAATAATGGACATGAACATGTTTTTATTTATTTAATTTAAGTTTTAAATAAATAAATCCCTTGGGGTAAATGCAATTGGTGATGGCCATGAAAATGAACTTTTATGTTCTAATATGTTCCACATTCAAATCTCTCAAGTTTACTTGTGGGCCACGTGCTGAGGGAAGCATGGTTCACTTAAAAGCTATAGAGGTAGTAGCTATAATTGACCCTATGTTAGGAAAGCATGAGGTTGAACCAATTATCAAATCTTCTAAATACAAAAAAAATGAATTAAATAAAAAAAATATCCATTTCTCATTTTCCACATCCATTTATCATTACCATGAAATTCAGGAAGTGATGCTTTATCACTGCTCATGTCTAGAATGGTGGAAAATGTCTATTCTATTGAAAATAATTTAAAAGGAAAATTGTTATATAAGTTAAATTAATTATTTTCCCATGGTGGGTGTCATTTTGGGGAATCCTAGCCATAGTGTCATGAGGTGGAAAATTAGTTTTATGATAGGCCTTGGCATTCCTTACAAATGACGTTTGACTACAATGGAGGAGGCATCTAATAGTAAATTCATGTTGTAGCGAGTATGACTTTTGTGGTAATTATTTGTCCCTACATCACCAGGGACTATAGCATTTGTGTCACGGTCAAACTCCCTTGACTCTCGAGGGTTTTTTCCATTTTCATGTGCATAACAAAAGTTTTGAATATTTTCTTTTTATTTACGATTTTTCTTAAATTATTAAAACAACTTTATAATTTTTGAAAAATGTTTTTCTATAACATCCCTAGTAAAAATTCCATGTAATAATGTTAATAAAGGAAAAATAATAACCAAGGTCAAGGGACATGTATTCCAAGCTGACTTTTGGGCAAAATCATAGTGATGGGGATCACTTGTGATTAATTAATGGCTATGGAGATTGGAAAAGTCAATGGAAAAGGCTTTGGAAAGGCATGACACATTTATTGGCATTTTATTTATGAAAATAATGGAAAATAGGAGAAAAGGAAGGTGAAAGGCCATAGGTTGCATGTGAGGAGGAAAATGAAGAAAAATGAAGAAAATAGAGGCCTCAATGACAAAAAGGCTTCTAAGGTCCAGTTCATAGTTTTTTGTTAGTTTTAGATTTTTGGTCAATGTTAGGTTTTTGTCAGTGCTAGATTTTTAGTCAATGTTAACTTTTTGTCAATGTTAGCTTTTGTCATTTTAGTTTTGGAGCTCTCATTCTATTCTCTCTCTCTCTCATACTCTTGGAAACTTAGAGTTTTATTGGAGAAATCTTAGAGGAGTGTGGCATACTTGGGATTTGGATCAAGAACGTAAATGAAGAGTAGGAAAGTGCAAGAGGACATCGGGATCAGTGACAACAACAATTTTTTCTTGCAGGTACCAAGTTTCATGTATGCTTTCCTTTCTAGTTTTGGCATGCATGGCACATGCATGTGGTTTCTTGGTTATGACCTGTCATTGGCAAGGAGGACTGCCTAGATTTATAATGGTTTTTCCTAGGCTTTCCATTTCCTGGATAGTCATGGCATTGTGGGTTTCTTTCCTTTTGTTTTCTAGTTGGCTCTCATGTTCCTTTGGCTAGGGGTTGAGTTACTAGTTCCTCGAGCCTTGGTTGGAAAAACACTCTGGAAGCATTGTAACAACTTGGGTTGAGTTACTAGTCCTTGAAGCCTTGGTTGGATAAATTCTCTAGAGCCCTTGGTGGGTTGAGTTACTAGTACTAGAAGCCCTGGTTGGACAAACTCTATGTAGCCCAGCAACAACTATGGGTTGAGTTACTAGTATTGGAAGCCTTAGTTAGAACAAATGCTCTGGAGACCTAGACAACTTAGGCAAAGACTGATCTGGTGATCGTTAGTGATGTCCAAATGTGAGTTGGAATCATTGGTTGAAGATTAAGGTGGTTCTGGCTCTCGAAGCCTTGGTTTGTTTGTTTTTTTTTTCATGAGATACTGCATTCGTGCTTGGGATATGGTGCAGGGGTTATTCGCTAGAAGAGAGATTTTGTTCAACCAAATCTATGGTTGTGTGGTACGTGGAAGTTCCTAACTTGGCTAGATTTACATATGTTAATAAGGGCTAATTTTCCTCTGGCATTTTATGAGTAAATGTGTTTGTGATTATGTGGATTTAATGGTTGTTTCCTCATTGATATATCTCTAGTTATTTGTTGGTTATAAGTATGTTTATGACAATTATGATGTATGACTCTCATCATGTTTTGGTTAGTATATGAAATTTTAATGAATGAATGACCTAATAGATAAAAATATAGTTATTGTGAGGAGATACCAGTCCTCTTTGACAATTCTCAGATAAGTATGATACCCCTATGATCGGGTATGTTGTTGTAACCTATAGATTACATGTTCTTGATGTATTTGATGAAATTCCTATCATGGCTAGTAGGGGTCAGATCAGGTCCTTCTTCAAGTGTTTGCATTAATAACCTTGTTTTAATGTTATTTATCATTTTTTGAAGTTTCATGAGGTTCTGGGAAGTGGCTTGGGTTCTAGCGCTGAAAAAGTCGCACAAAATCCGGGTTCGGTGGCAATGAACTACCTGGAAAAGGACACAGTCGAATGGATTCCTTGCTATGGGAGCGACTAGAGGGTCCTAGTCACATGCATTCCTTGTCATGGGAGTGACTGAGGTTCTATGGAAATGAAAATTCAAGTTCTCTCAGGGGTTGGACACCTGAAGGGGTTGGTTCACTCCTAAAGGTTTTGTAGCTTCTAAAGAAGGTTAGATTGGTCTTGTAACAACCCTAGTGAAAATTTCATGTAATAAAAGTAAATAAAGGAAAAATAATAACCATGGTTGATGGGACACTTATTCCAAGCTAAATGTTGGGCAATACATTCTTGTGGGTTTTCATTTGGTTTATTATGGCTAAGGAAATTGGAAAAGGCAATGGCAAAGGCTTTGGAAAGGAAAAATGGAAATTTTGGCATATTTATTTATGAAAACAATGAAAATTAGGAGAAAAAGAAGGTGAAAGGTCACAGGTTGCATGTGAGGAGGAAAGTGAAGGAAGATAATTGAAAATGAAGAAAATAGAGGCCTAATTGATAAAAATGCTTTCGAGGATCATTTTATAACCTTTTGACAGTTCACTTTTGGAGCTCTCTCATTATTCTCTTTCTCTCTCTCTCTCACACACACACTCTTCGACACTTAGATTTTTCTTGGAGCATTTTGGCATTGGATCAAGAAAGGAAAAGAAGGCAAGAGGAATGGAGGAGCAAGAAAGGAAGAGCAGGATCAAGAAACTACAACATGATTCTTTGCAGGTATTTATTTTCATGTGTTTTTTCCTTGTTAGATTTGGCATGCATTGTATTGCATGTGGTTCTTTTACTGTTATGGCATGGGTTTTTCCAAGTGTGATAGTGTCTTCAACCTAGCCTTTCCATTTTTGGATAGCCATGGTGTGATGGGGTTCTCGTGTTCTGGTTGAGATGGATTGTCTGATGGATTCAAAGCTGATTGAGGTGTATCTCTGAATGATAGAGCACATGGCCTAGTGGTCCTTGAATTGGATTGTGGATCATTGTAAATCCACTAGCATAGTAACCTATGAACCACACTGTGGGTTGCAGTAAATCCTGGATTATGTTGCCTCGATGGGCCTAGGAATACTTGTTGGTGAATGGCAGGATATATGGTAAATCCAAGAGGTGGATTTCTCTTCATTGGGCCTAGTAATCATGGGTTGGGATATGTGGTAAATCCTAGAGAGTGGGTCTCGGTTTAGGGCCTAGTGATCCAGTGTGGATTGCGGTAAACCCTGAGAGACTAGGAGATAATAAAATTCCTCACAGTGTAGGTGGAGAGATCCAGTGACATCCATGCTTGTTTGGCCCAGTGATAGGTTGGAGATTATGGTACAACCTGCTATTACATGTTTATTATGTTGGCCTAGTGATTCGGGATGGATTACGGTAAATCCTAGTTTCTATTGATGACGGTGAGGTAGTTTAGCCTCAGGATACCCTAGTTGGTTCTTTTGGTTTGAGTCCCACAATCATGCTTGGAATATGGCATGGGGGTGAATGACTAAAAAGAGATTTGGCTCATCCATTCTATGGTTGAGTGGAATGTGGTAGTCCCATCCCGGGTTTGGATTTTCATCATCAATATGAGTTTATTTCTCCTTGTATTTCTATGAGTATTATACTAGTTTATATGTGGATCATATGGATGTTATTTCCTTGGTATTTCTATTGCTATTATGTTGGTTATGTATATGTTTTATGACAGTGGCTATCTATGACTCTTATCATGTTTTTACCTATAAATGAATGAATAATGTATCTATTACCTAATAGATGATAATGCAACAAATGATATAAGGGAACAATGCTTCGTAGCGATTCTGAGATAAGTATGACACCACTATGCTTAAATATGTTGTTTTCACTTGTAGATTACATATTTGTGATATATTTGACGAAATGCCTGTCATGGCTAGTAGGGGTCCAGTTAAGGGCTTGTTCAAGTATTTACATTTGCATCATTGTTTCCCTGTTATATTTCTGTTTTGAACATGTCATTCAATTATGGGTAGTGACCTGGGCTCTGGGCCTAAAAAAGTGGCTCAAATCCCAGAGACACTAGCACAACACTGGGAAAAATAGTCCCTGGATGCTAGCATGCCTTGGCATGAGAGCCTCTGGAGCCTCCTGACACTGTTAGCTCCATACCATGGGACTCTCTAGGGGTCAAGTGGTCTAAAACCTCAGTGGGATCTAAGGGCTAGCTACCTGAGTGGTTGGGATGGTTCCTAGGAGTCCTGTAGCTGATGTGGAAGGTCTATATGTTGTGTTTCCATCGATTCCACTTCCTTAAGGTCACAGAGGAGGTTGAATATAATCATAGTAGCCTCTAGTCACATGTTTACCCTGGTTGAATGGTTACTTGGGTAGATGTGGGAGGAGGGACATATAAAGTGGTATCAGAGCATGGTTCACCCCTTAGACTAGATGGTCAGTGTGTTTGTCATGCATTCATGTCAGTTTCACGTGTGTTAATCATTATTGTGATCTATGTGCTTGTTTCATATGCATGGTGTCAGTCATGGTTGTAGTGATGTCACCATGTGAAAGAGGATGTTGTTGTTATGAAGTATGTCATAACAAGTATATGATTGGTTACATGTTGTTTATTCTTACGTATTTTTAGTATACATTGGTATGGTTTTCAGTGTCAGGCATGAGGTCATGGTATGTGTATTTTTTACGGTCATGCATTGATGACTGGACTCTAGCTAGACTGATGGTTACATGGTTATGTGCTTATGTATTATATGTATATATGTTGTCATGATTATGTTATACATGTAGTACACCGATTTTTTGATCTTTCATATGAGATCTCCTCCCTAAATTATGCTAATGTACATTGGTTTATTCTGATTTGGTTTAGTTGACATAGTATGCCTTGTAGGAAAGAGATGAAATGACTAGAAAGATGGTAGACTACAAAGACTCTCCCTATGAATCAGATGAGCAGCGTGGTGTTGGGAACTCTTTTGATTTGGTAGACAAATTGAGAAGATTGAAAGAACAAATGAGTTGTAAGGTGGACAATGACAAAATCATGTAGACACAAGAGAAACAAGAAGAGGTTAATGCAATAATTCTTAAGAGCTTGTTATAATTGCAGCAACAAGGGCCGCTTCGGATCATCCATGGATAGGAGGACAAATCTAATGGGGCGTATGGAAGTAGTTTGCATGGTGGTCACAAGTCATATAGAGATTACACAGTTAGAGATGGTATATTGTCTGGATAGGAGAGGTGATGGATACAGGTACTATTCTAGTTCTAGTTCTAATAGACATCATGATTGTCATCATTATAATCCTTACAGGAGGAGTGATATGGGATACTTTCCAAATGCGTTTAAGAAAGAAAAGCCACCTAATTTTTTAGGAGATGTGAAGAAGTCAGAAGATGCAGAGGCTTGGAAACTTGGGATGAAGAAGTTCTTTGAGTTGCATGAGTACACAGATAATCTGAAGGCCATAATATATATCTTTAGTCTGAGAGGTAAAGCAGACATCTGGTGGGAAGATGTGAAGTGGGTTAGAGACATTAGGATAGATGACTTGACTTGGAATGAATTCCATAGGGTTTTAAGGAAGAAGTACTTGTCAGAAAGGTATTATGACACTAAGGCCAACAAATTCTATGAGCTAAAGATGAGATAAATGACAGACAAAGAGTATACGACTAAGTTCCTAGAGCTATTGATGTATATACCATATCTTAAAGATGAGAAGGCTAAATTTGAACGATTTTTCATTGGATTTCCATTAGCGTTTAGAGATCGGCTTGAGTATGATGAGCCTTAGTCACTTGAGGAAGTTATTGGGAAATTGAAGCATTTCTATGAACATTCAAAGTGTAACAATGAATCTCAACAAGGATGGAAAGGAAAAGACAAAGGTAAAGGTAAATGGAAGCCAAAAAGAGAAAGGCCTCAACATACAAATGAGAAAGAGAATGTGGCACCACAAAAGAGGTTCTATACAACTAGACAGGGACATCGGTCACAAAAGCAGCATAGAGGTGAGGGTACTAGCTGGTTGGAGTGTTGGACATGCAGTAAGGAGCACCTTAAGAGAGATTGTCCATAGAATCAGGGTGGTATGCCTTAGATATATAGTGCACAAGAGGCACAAACTATTGGGGATGTTAGTTAGAGTGTTGCTCGTATTTATGCAACATTAGATAATAAATAGGAAAACCATCCTACACCTATCATTGAGATGGATGGTAAGATTTGTGATCAAGTTATTTATATTTTTATTGACCTTGTATCTAATTATAGCTATGTTAGTCGTGACTTGATGGATAAGTGTGGTTTGAGTAAGGAATTACATGCATAATCTTGGTTAGTGCAGTTAGATAAAGGTACAAAGAAGCAAGTTCATCATTGGGTAAGAGCTTGTGAATTTGATTTGAATGGTATGCCTACCATAGCACTTTTGAATGTATTGCCATTGGGATCATACAATATGTTTTTGGGAATAGATTGGTTGTATCTTCATAGAACTAATGTGGATTGCTATGAAAAATACATTGAGTGTGTGGATGAAAATGGGGAACAAAGAGTCTTACAAGGAAATAAGAAATCCAGATTAGTTAGGATTGTGACAGTTTTGCAGGAAAAGCGTAGTTGCAGGAAAGGGTGTGTGTTATTTGTAGTGCATATCTCTAGCGACAAAGGTAAGGAAGTTGAGGATGCAGATGTTTTGAGCAGGTACCCATTTCTACAACAGTTTCAAGATGTATTCCCTTAGGAGATTTCAAAGTTTCCACCTCACAGGGAGGTAGAATTTTCTATTGAGTTAGTGCTAAGGGCAGCGCCAGCATCAAAGGCACCTTATAGGATGAGTACACCTGAATTGGTCGAGTTGAAGTTGCAGTTTAAGGAAATGTTGGACAAGGGATACATTAGGCTAAGTGTATCACCTTGGGATGCACCGGTATTATTTATGAAGAAGAAATATGGTACTCTCAGATTATGCATTGGCTATAGGCAGTTGAACAAAGTAACTATCAAGAACAGGTCTCCATTACCAAGGATTGATGATTTGTTTCATTAGCTAAAGGGAGAAACAATGTTCTCTAAGATTGATTTAAGATCAAGATACTACCAGGTATGCATCAAAGAGGAGGACATTTACAAGATGCATTCAGGACCAGATATGGGCATTATGAGTTTGTTGTTTTTCCATTTGGTTTGATTAATTCTTCGGTTACATTTATGTGCTTGATGAATAGCGTCTTCCACTTGTATTTGGATAAGTTTGTTATTGTGTTCATTAATGACATATTGGTATATTCTAAAAAAGAGGAAGAGCATTCCGAGAATTTAGAAGCAGTGTTGAGGTTGTTGAGAAAGCATCACTTGTATGCTAAGCTCAGCAAGTGCAGTTTCTTTCAGACTAAGGTACATTAATTGGGACATGTTGTATCCAAGGAGGGAATTACAGTAGATCCAAAGACGATAAGGGCCATCATGGAGTGGGTAGCTCCTACAAATGTGGATGAGGTGATATCTTTCATGGGATTGGCAAGCTATTACAGGAGGTTCATCAGGAAATTCTCACAGATTGCTTATCCTAGTACATCATTGTAGATGAAAGGTAAGAAGTTTGACTGGACTAAGGAGTGTGAGGCCAGTTTTGAGCACCTTAAGCAGGTGTTGAAACATGCTCCAGTGTTAAAGATTGCGGATCTGGATAAGGAGTTTGTAGTATGTACATATACTTGCAAGAGATGACTTGGTGGAGTCCTTATGCATAAAGGACAAGTGATATTCTATGAGTCACGAAAACTAAACAAGCACGAGCAGAACTACCTGAAACATGATCAAGAGTTAGCAACAATTATACGTGCATTGAAGTGGAAGCACTATCTTCTTGGCAGGAGGTTTGTACTGATCAGTGATCACATTGGGTTGAGACATTTGTTTGTGTTATGAAACCAGCTCACAAAAAGATAGAAAAGAGAGATCAATGCCTTAGAATTCAGCCTCTTCGAGGGGGCAACCTCCTTTACATTACACAAATGAACAATTCTTGGATGATACAAATGAAAAGACCTCCTTTCTATATATAGGAGTCTAAGGGGTCATAACATAATTAGAGCCGACATAACAATAATAATGTAAGGGCACAATAATAACAATAGTGGGCTTCTATGGGGCACAATAGTAACAATATGGGCACTACATGGGTACATCAATATAATAAGTGGGTTATACTAATAACAATAAGGGGTTACACTAGTAGTATAGGGGCCTACTCAAGCATTGAGGACAACGCTTTTTGAAGGAGAGGGGCATGTTAGGCCCCTATACTACTAGTGTAACCCCTTATTGTTATTAGTATAACCCACTTATTATATTGATGTACCCATGTAGTGCCCATATTGTTACTATTGTGCCCCATAGAAGCCCACTATTGTTATTATTGTGCCCTTACATTATTATTGTTATGTCGGCTCTGATTCCAAATGTTATGAAACCAGCTCAAGAAAAGATAGAAAAGATAAATCCACGCCTTAGAATTCAGCCTCTTCAAGGGGGCAACCTCCTTTACATTACATAAATGAACAATTCTTTGATGATACAAATGAAAAGACCTCCTTTCTATATATAGGAGTCTAAGGGGTCATAACATAATCAGAGCTGACATAACAATAATAATGTAAGGGCACAATAAAAACAATAGTGGGCTTCTATGGGGCACAATAGTAACAATATGGGAACTACATGGGTACATCAATATAATAAGTGGGTTATACTAATAACAATAAGGGGTTACACTAGTAGTATAGGGGCCTAATAGTTTGACCAATCTAATTTGAATGTCCGACATGCTAGATGGTTGGCCATGATTAGTGAGTTTGACTTCGATATCAGGTGCATCAAAGGAAATGAGAACGTGGTGGCAGATGCTCTTAGTAGGCAAGTATAGGTAAATCACTTAGAAGTTATGAGCTCCTATGGGATAGACTTATAGGATATGATCTTGCAAGAAGGTCAGCAGGATGTCAGGTATATGGAGGTTGTGCACAGGTGGCAACAGAGTACAGGTAAAGGTAGTAGTACAAGAATAGGTACAAGCACAAGTATAGGTGAAGGTACACAAGATGTGGAATATGCTTATGATAGAAATATTGGTTAGATTTATGGACAAGATATATGTGCTAGACAGTAGGGAGCTCAAGAAGGTGATCTTAAGGGACTTTCATGCCAAACCATATTTAGGTCACCCAGCCTACGAGAAGACAATGATTGCAGTGAAGAAATTTTATTATTGGCCAAATGTGAAGAAGGCTGTAGCAGAGTTTGTGGCTAGGTGTTTCAATTGTTAGTGTGAGAAGGTAGAGTGTAAGAATCCAGGTGGACTGCTACAACTGATTGTGATTCTAGAATGGAAATGGGAGGTCATTTCCATGGATTTTATCACAAGTTTTTCGAGGACATTGAGATAGCATGATTCCATCATGGTAGTGGTGGCTAGGTTGACAAAGGTAGCACACTTCATTCCAATGAATTCTACATTCGCACCTAGTGATGTAGCAAAACTATTCATTAGAGATGTGGTTAGATTGCATGGTGTTCCAAAGAAGATTATGTTAGACAGGGATGAAAAGTTCACTTCCAAGTTTTGGAAAGAGTTGTTTGTAGGTTTGGGCACAAAGTTGGCCTTCAATACATCTTATCATTTGCAGATAGATGGACAGATTGAGAGGGTCAACGGGATATTGGAGGACATGTTGAGGATGTACATGATGCATCAGCAATGAAAGTGGGAAGAGTATCTTCCACTGGTAGAGTTCGCTTACAACAATGGGTATTAAGAATCTTTGAAGATGATTCTGTTTGAGGCATTGTATGGGTGGAGTTGCAATACTCCCATTAGTTGGAGTGATCTAGTTAACAGGGTGTTGATTGGACCGGAAATGTTGGCGGACATGGAACAGGAAATGCAGGTTATAAAGAAGAATCTAAAGGCAACACAGGATAGGAAAAAGAGCTATGCAGATCAAAATAGGTTGTTCAAGGAGTTCTAGGTTGGGGAACAAGTCTAATTGTGCATCAAACCAAAGAAGAGCTCCTTACGGATTGGATCGTGTGCCCAGCTAGCACCACAGTTTTGTGGACCCTTCAATATTATTGATTGGATTGGGCAAGTAGCCTATCAAATTGCACTGCCTCTGATAGTGAAAGTGCATGATGTTTTCCATGTGTCATTGCTTAAGAAGTATGTTAAATATGTTGGTCATGTGATTGTCCGGTTTGTATTGCAGGTGGAACTAGATGGATAATTCCAGCCGAAACATCAATTTATATTACAGAAAAACATTCTCATGCTCCAAAGCTAAGCAATGAAGTAGGCTAAAGTGCATTCGAAGTACTTTGGGCCCAATGAAGCTACATGGGAGATGGCATATCAGATGCGGGCTATGTATCCTTCATTGTTTTCTGGTTGAGGAAAATCAGTTTTGGCATGGTGTTTTGGTATATGTCTTTGGTATATGTTTTGGTGTGATGTTTTGATATATGTATATATGTATATGGATGTAAATACTACCATGAGCTATGTTATAAAGCTCCAATAAGTGGTATGGGTGTCATTTCATTCATAGTTGTCATGTTGTTATGTTATCATGTTGGTTTGCTTCTCATTAGGGTGATAATTGTAAATACTGCATCGAGCTATGTTATAAAGCTTGATGAGAAGTATATCTTTCTTCGATGATTTTGATGAGGTATAGGTGTGGTTGAACACTAAGGATGGAGTCCCCAAAGGGGGATTGTTCAATAATAGCCCTAATGAAAATTTCATGTAATACAAGTTAATAAAGGAAAAATAATAACCAAGGTTGACGGGACACTTATTCCAAAGCTGAATTTTGGGAAAGACATCCTAGTGGGTGTTCATTTGGTTTATTATGACTAAGGAAATTGGAAAATGCAATGGACAAAAATTTGGAAAGGAAAAATTTCATTTTTGGCACATTATTTACAAAAATAATGGAAATTAGGAGAAAATGAAGGTGAAAGGTCATAGGTTGCATTTGAGGGCGAAAATGAAGGAAAATAATGGAAAATGAAGAAAACAGATGTCAAATTGATAAAAAGGCTTCTAAGGATCAATTTGTAACATTTTGATAGTTCATTTTTAGAGATTTCTCATTATTCTCTCTCTCTCTCTCTCTCACTCACTCTTGGACATAGAGTTTTCTTGGAGCATTTTGGCATTAGATCAAGAAAGGCAAAGAAGGAAAGAGGAAGGAAGGAGAAAGCAAGGAAGAGGAAGATCAAGCAGCTACAATAGGATCCTTTGCAGGTATTGATTTGAATGTGTGTTTTCCTTGATAGATTTGGCATGCATGGTATTGCATGTGGTTCTGATTTTGTTATGGCATGGGATTTCCTAGGTGTGAGGGTGTCTTCAACCTAGCCTTGCCATTTCGAGATATCCATGGTGTGATGGGGTTCTCATGTTTTGGTTGAGCTCGATTGTTGGATGGATTCAAAGCTGAGTGAAGTAGATCTCTGAATGATATAGAACATGGCCTAGTGATCCCTCAACCAGACTGTGGCTCATGGTAAAGCCACTAGCCTAGTAACCCCTGAGCCAAACTATGGGTTGTGGTAAAGGCAAGAATGTGTTTCCTCGGTAGGCCTAAGAATCCTTGTTGGTCAATGGAAGGATATACGGTAAATACAAGAGGTGGATTTCTTTCCATTGACCCTAGTTATCCTGAGTTGGGATATGCGGTAAATCTTGGAGATTGGGTCTCAGTTTAGGGCCTAGTATTCTGGTGTGGATTGTGGTAAAACCTAAGAGACTAGGAGATAGGAAAATTCCGCATGGTGTAGGTGGAGAGATCCGGTGGCATCCATACTTTTATGGCCTAGTGATTAGGTGGAGATCATGGTAAAGCCTGTTATTACATGTTTATTGTGTTGGCCTAGTGACCTAGGATGGATTATGGTAAAGCCTCATTTCTATTGATGAGGGTGAGGTGGTTTAGCCTCTAGATGCCCTAGTTGGTTCTTTTGGTTTGAGTCCCAAATTCATGCTTGGAATATGACATTGGGGTGTATGGTTGAAGAGATATTTGGCTCAATGATTCTATGGTTGGGTGGAACCTAGTCCCATCTCAGGTTTGGATTTTGCACCATCAATATGAAGTTATTCCTCTTTGTATTTCTATGAGAATTATACTAGTTTATATGTGGATCATATGGTTGTGATTTATGCCATGCTTCTGCATCCTTTGCCTTCTTCACATCCCCATCAAATGTGGGTGGCTTTTCCTTTTTAAATTCTCCAGGCATAGGCTCCCTTTCCTTTCTCTTTGAGTGATGGTGGTGGCTAGAGTGATGATGTCTCTGGGTGGGAGAATATAACAACCCATGGTTAAAAATTAATGTAAAACATATATAAGACCACGATCATGGGACATGTATTCGAAGATGAATGATGGGAAAAACATCCTAATGGGTGTTCATGTTGGTTATTATGGCTAAAGGAAATGGTAAAGGCTTTGGAAAGGTATGAGGCATTCATTAGCATTTTATTTATGAAAATAATGGAAATTATGAAAAAAGGAAGGTGAAAAGTCATGGGCTACATGTTAGGAGGAAAATGAAGGAAAATAGCTGAAATTGAAGAAAATAGAGGCCTCATTGAGAAAAATGCTTCTAAGAACTAGTTGCTAGATTTTTTCAGTTTAGTTTTGCAGCTCTCTCTTTATTCTCTCTCTCTCATACTCTTGGACACTTGAGCTTTCTTGGAGCACTCTTGGAGGAGTGTGGCATAATTCGAGTTTTGCAGCAAGAAGGCAAAGGAAGGGTAGGAAAGCACAAGAGGACATTGATATCGAAAACTACAACGGGTTTTTCTTGTAGGTACTGAGTTGGGTGTATGTTTTCCCCACTAGTTTTGGCATGCATGGCATATGCATGTGGTTTCTTGGTTATGATATGTCATTGGCATAGAGTATTGCCTAGATTGATAGTGTATTTTACTAGCCTTTTCATTTCCTAGATAGCCATGGTGTTTTGGGTTCGTTTCCTTTTGTTTTCGGTTGGTTCTCATGTTCCTTTAGCTGTGGGTTGAGTTACTAGTTCCTCGAGCCTTGGTTGGACAAACACTCTGGAGCCCTATAACAAGCTGGGTTGAGTTACTCGTCCTAGAGCGCTTGTTGGACAAAAGATATGGATTCCTTGGTGGGTTGAGTTACTTGTCCTAGAGCCTTGGTTGGAAAAACATTTTGGATCCTAGTAGCGGTTATGGTTTGAGTTACTAGCCCTAGAGCCTTGGTTGGAACAAACACCCTAGAGCCATCGACAACTTGGGTAGAGACCAATCTGATGATGGTTAGTGATGCCTAACTGTGAGGTGGAATCACTGGTTGAGGGTTGAGGTTGTTTGACCTTTGGAAGCCTTCGATGGTTTTGATTAATTCTTTTTATTAGATCCCACATTTATGCTTGGAATATGGCATGGGGGTGACTAGCTGAAAAAAAAAATTTGTTTCAGCCTAGTCTACAATTGGGTGGTCCGTGGAAGTCCCATACTTGGTCATCTTATGCAATCATCAATAAGAGCTCTCTTTCTCCCTTGTATTTTATGGGTAAAAATACTTGTTTATGTGTGGCTTATATGGTTTTTATATCCTTGATATTTCTATTGGTTATCTGCTAGTTATGAATGAGTTTTATGACAGTGAAAATGTATGCCTCTGATCATGTTTTGGTTAATCACTGAATGTACAATTAATATTTGACTTAATATATGGTAATGTAGCTATTGTGATATAGCATCAATGCTTCTTAGTGTTTCTCAGATAAGTATGACACCCCTATGCTCAAATATGTTGTTTAAACCTATAGATTTCATAATTGTGACATGTTTGACGAAATGCTTGTCATGGGTAGTAGGGGTCTAGTCAAGTCCTTGTTCAAGTAATTGAATTTGTATCATTATTTTGTTGTTGTCTTTCATTTATCGAAGTGTCATGGAGTTTTTGGTAGTGACCCAAGCCCTTAGCCTAAAAAAGTGGCACAAAAGTCTGAGTTGCAAGCAGAGAACTGCTTGGGAAAGTCCCTAGTCGCAGGCATACCCAGGCTATGGGAGCGACTAGAGGGTCCTATTTGCATGCATGCCCATGTCATGGGAGTGTCTCGGGGATTAATACAGTAAAAAAATAGTTTGTCTCAGGGGCTAGTCACCTAGAAGTTTTGGATGGCTCCTGGGGTTCTGTAGTAGGTCTAGAAGGTTTGTGTTGTTGTGTTTTGTCGGTTCCACTTCCTTAACTAACACATAAGGAGTTGAATCATATCATAATAAATCTTCATCACATGTTTACCTCCAATGGATGGTAACCTGGGTAGATGTGGGAGCAGGGTGTTACAGAATGGTATCAGAGCATTGTTCAACACTTGGACTGGAAGGGAAAAATGTGTTTGTCATGCATGCATGCATCATGCATATGTTCTTGTTATGTATGCACTGTAGTGGTCGTTGTCACAGTTGTGTTGCCATGTAGGAGTTGATGATGTTGTTGTCGGGATGTGTTTTTCATGAATGCGTGTCTATTGTATATGCATTTTATTTGCATGACAATGTCTATATGTTGTTGTGCATAGATTGTTATGGTTATGGTTATGCATGCATAATAGGTTAGATATGCATTGTGAGGTAATTGTATGTATTTATGTCATCATGATGTTGTTTATATGTTATTACTCTAATGTGTTGACTGAGATAGAGTAGGAGATGTAGACCATCAGAGTGAGGCTGTAACAATAAACTTTTGGGTAAGAGAAGATCGTCATACATGTATTGTATGTTTGGCATGGAGGTATGTTAGTTAATGGGTTTTTATATGCATTAGGGTTATATACATGTTTGTCATTTTATTGTTCTTGTAGTTACGTGCATGGTAGATGCTACTGAATCAATGGGGTCATATTCAGATGTGTTGAATAGTCATGAATGATAGTATCTTGTTGTTATATGCATTGTTATTGTTGTTTTATGTTAGTTAACTTGATGATTATGTTATATGTTGTTGATGAGTATGTTATATGTTAACATGTTGTTGTTTTATGTTAGTTAGCTTGGTGATTAGGGATATTGCATTAAAGATATTGATTTTATATGTATCATGCTAATTTGGATTGACCTATGCATATGATTATGGTTATGACATTGAGGTATGAGTTAATATATTGTGATATTATGTCATACTAATCTAGAATGACTGTGTAGATGTGATTTTTATGCATGAATGAAAATTGTTTATGAGTTTATGATGTGAACATGTTAGCTAGTTAATGGTATGGACATCATGACCTTATTTATGTTTGAGTGGATGTGTTGTAAAGTTATATCGTGCTAATATAGATTGATTGTGCAAATAAGATAGCCTCCCTTGAGATATATTAAGGTATGAGTTTTCTTATGTCATATACTTGGTGCTTGAATATTTTATTATGTTGTCTATTTAGTGTTTGAGTGTTTGGTGTCTATTATGTTGTTTATCTATTGTTTGAATGTCTAATTAATTGCATGATATGAGTGTGTCTATAAAATTGCATGAAGAAATGATATTATTTTAAGATGGTTGTACTAATACATATGTGTTGAAACAACTGATATGTACTTAAGTGTAATTGGGTGCTAGTTGTAGTATTAGGACTAATGATTGTGAGTCAACTATTGTTTATCATATGGTTGTCAGTCTTGGAAAGGGTTGATTTAAAATTAATAGATATGATGTCTTGATCTTTGGAACATGTGACTGGCATATGTGAGCAGTTGTAGGGCAACCTGCTTGGTATTAGCATGATAAGGTAATATTTGATTTTCTTATATAACTAACAACTGGGTGATGTGATAGCAGATAATAAAGACTGAATTGCAGCAAGGTAAATGGTAAAAGAAAGTAATTGGCTAAGAATTACTTTGGCTATGTTTGGAAAACCTAATTCCAAATCAATGATTTCTTTACATACAGTAAGTCTTCTTAACCTTGATTTTGTCTGACATTATGTGGATATATGTTGTATTCATGAAGATGTATTTGATACAGATATTAGCTAGTTTCTAGTTATAACTAGGTTTGTCAAGGGAATTGGAGTCCCTTGAGAGATGGTATGGATGTGTTCAGTTATAGGTCAGCATGCTTGGCATATCAAGGTAAGATAACTAGTGTGTTTTTATATTTATTTATGCATTGATAGCTATGTGTTTATGGAAATATTATGCAAGGGGTTGCATGACAAAGAGACTGCCATGAAATTATGAAGAAGGCTCACATTGACCTTTCACTTGGAAGAATTGGGAACCATGGGATTGGTTCATGGTGTTTGTTGCTAGTCCTGTGCTGTAAGTGTTTTGTGATTTTCTTGTGCAGGATTTGTAGTTTTGTTTGTATCTTGTACATGGTCATGCCACTTTGTTTGTGGTGTCATATTTCTATTGGTCTTTCATGGTTTGCTTCTTGTTTGTTTCTTGTCCTTTCCTTTTATGTTTGAGGGTGTTGGGAATTGTTTTAGGAAAGAGGAAAGTTTATGGGGCTCGGGGAGAGTTGAATGAAGCCCAATAGGTAATGTAAGACCCATATGAAGCTCAATGCATGTAAAAGAGAAGCTCAAGGAAAGAGTATGACAACCAGTTGGATTGGTTGGGTCCATTGGTGTAAATGGAAAATGGCAGGGAAATCATGAGAAAGGTAAATTAAAGGAATTTGAGGCGTCAGATGCCTTGGCTATGTTGGAAACTGTTGTTCCCAATGTTGTGCATGGATAAAGGGCATTCTCTTAACCTTGACGTTATGTTATCTGGTAATTATTTTATGATCATGATTATGTTGATGTTTATATATGTATACATGTATGTATGTATTTCATGTCTAACAGGGTCGTCATGAATCATTGTTGTTTACTGATAATGTTTATTTATATATATGTGTGTATGTATGTCATTGTCTGACAAGGTCATGATTTTTTTATGCTAATGTTTATGTATATGTATGTATGTATGTATGTATCTATGTCACTATTCGACAGGGTTGTCAGGGATCATTCTTGTGGAGGAATGATTGCTTATGCAGGTGAACTCCATGAAGAGGTTCCTGGTCTTGTGGGGAATCAAGTGGGAAGAGTAGCCTTGACAAATTTATGAGGTAAGTATCATGTGGATTTGAGTTGATATTATGTTTTTATACTATTCCTATGTTTACGTTATGGATAGATAATTCTAAGAGATACATCATTGGAATGAAAATAACGTGATCCACATCATGCTGGGACAAGCATGGATGGTAGAAAAGAACTGGAAGCAAGGTTGCTTGGTAGAAAAATGTGGTTTTGGATGTGCAATGCTACTATTGTGTATATGTTGTGCATATGTTATCTATATTGTATAGTTAGTGATTGTACCTATGGTGTTGTGTGTATATCATATGAAGTGTTGCATATAGAAGGTGCTATGCACATGTTGGTATGTCGTGTTGTGTACATATTCTACTGTGCACATGATGGATGTGCGGTGTTGTGTGCATATGGTGTTTTGTGCATGTTGGATATGTGGTGCAGTGTACATATGGTGTTATGTACATGTTGTATATGAAGTTATATGTACATATGGTGTTGTATGCATGTTGTACATATGGTGGTGTGTGCATGATTGTACCTGTGGTGTTGTGTACATGGTGTGCATGTGGCATTGTGTACATGTGGTATTGTGTACACATTGTACAGGTGGTGCAGTGTACATGTGACATTGTGTACACGTTGTCCAGGTGGTTTCGTGTATATGTGATGTTGTGCAAACGCTGTGCAGGTAGTGTTGTGTACAGATGGTACTATGTACATGTTGTACATGTGGTACTAGCGTACATGTGGTATTGTGTGCATGTCATACATGTTGTTTTGTAGGCATGCGATACTATGTATGTGCATTGTGTAGTTGTGGGATGGTGACATGTGAATTCGTTGTATTGTACTTTGTGTAGTACATGTATGTGTTGTGTTGTACATTGGGTGTAGGTGTATGTATTTTGTGGTTTTGTATGCCATGTGTGGTTGTATGTGTTGTGATGTACATTGTGTATGTGAACATGATTGAAGAAACGAAAAAGGCATTGGGTGTGTTATCACTCAGAAGTTTTCCCTAGAAGTTATAAAAAGAAGGAATCATCCGAGGTAACCACAAACCAATCTTTTAGGCTTAGGTTCTAGCCAACCCAAGTCCAGAGAGGGCTCTCTCTTTATGATTTAGCTTTGTTTTTATTAGATTTTAGGCTAGTTCTTAGTGTTCATGGGGTTTTGATATATGATTGAAGGTTGGGTGGTGGAATTCTTAGAATAGATGGATAGAGCTAGGTGTTCAAGCCATTGGGCTATGGAGTCAATCAATGGATAGCATAATTGGACCAGATCATTAGAGGGAATGTTCACAAGGTAGGCTAGCAAAGCAAAAGACAAATTTTCAGGTGTAATGGATGAAATGGTTCTAACCAGGGTGAAAGGGCAATGAAGAATCCTTGGACCGAGATAAGAATGAAGGAAAGAAGGTGATCATGAACAAAGGGTAATTAAGAATCCTTTGCTATAGACCAGGGGGAGAAACTACGGAAGCAAGGGAGCAATTAAGAATTCCATAACTAAGATAGTTTAGTAGAAAACATTTAAAATGTAAACTGTCAAGACACAGTGCATTCAAGTAATTTCTGAAATATCATTCCATGTCATACATTTAGATTTGAGAGAAACAAACAAGATGATGGAGACACATAAGAGAAATAACAGTAAACATGAGAGAATACTTATTTGTATATCGCTTTACACAAGAATCCTGTAAAATATCTGAGCTTTATTCCTTGATCCAGCAAGCCAATCCAATCATTGATACAATAGAACTTTGAGTTGAGAGAAAAATTATATAGAAAGGTCATTGAATCCACCCTAAATACTTCGAAATGTGAAGTATTTATACAAAAAAAATTACAAAATATCTCATAATTGTTTGAGATATAATCTAGGAAATAAAATATTTTCAAGCATGAAGATAGAGATAGATGGAAAACTGTATCATGTTGTCCCTTTTATTGTGGTAGTGCTGGCTATTGCAGTTGAGTTGGAGCCCTTTAAGCTGGCTAATACTTGTACATTGGAATCTTCTTCACTTTGATCTTTCACTGATACTCTTTGACCCTGCTGATCTATCTTTTACCTGTTTCATCTGGCTGCCTTTAGATTTATTGTGGTAACTTCTTGATGTAAAACTTTTCATAGTAAATCTGTCATTTTTTTCCCACCATTCATCCTCAAGTAACTTTACTTTCAACATTCTTCTGTAAATTTCGTCTACCTCTGTGTATTTTGCAAAGTTGGTCTTGGTGACAAACAAATGTTTCACCTCATGTTTTAGGAAAAATAGATTTTCCAAAGTATCATTCAATACTTTTCCAGTTGGCAGGGCTTTTATACCTGAAGAACTGGTCTGTTCCTTAGCCAATTTCCTAAGTCTGTCACTATAATCTAATTGGGTCATGAGTTTATCATTAATGACCATAGGACTAGGAAGGCCTTTGTCCCTCAAAATTTGAAATTTGGCCATAGACCTGTCAATGGCCACTTGCATGTTGTGGCACTTTTCTTCTAAGTTGAGCATAAGGTTTCTTTTGGAAAGAACCTTTTTAACCTCTTGGATGGCTTCGGTCCTATCCTCTATACCAAGCTCATTGAACTCATGTCTGTTCTTACTGTTTAGGAAGTGGATGAGTTGATTGGCATCCTTAAGCATATCACCCAACTCTTCCCTTACTTTTTGGATAGCCTCAGTAGCTATCTTCACTAGTTCTATTTGCTCAAATATAACTTGAATTGATGGCCAAATATCATTGATAGAGTCAATGATATTGGCCCAGAACATTTCTTTAGTCTGTCCTAGTGGTTTCTGCAATGTCAAATCTTTCTCTAGGACTTTGATTTTCTCACCCATCCTTAGGGCTTTTTGTGTTTCTTCACTCTTCTGAATTCGGGTAAGCTTATAGTCAGTTTCTAAGCTTGCCACTTTCTCCTTTAGCCTTTTAAGCTTTGTTTCCTAGTTTGACATCTCCTCCATGGCTTTTACTAGCTCTGCTCTTTTCTCTGTTGGTGTGCCTACTGCTATAGATTCAATTGTGATTGGCAGTGCTGTAGCAGGTGGAGTTGTAGGTGCCAATGATGTTGTCAATGTAAAAGGAACCGTTGTTGTCACTATGGGAATGGCAGTTGTGGAAGTTGTTGCCAGGTCACTTTGCTTGGACTGAATCAAAATGTCCAACTCTTTCTCTGTCTCTTTTAGTTGGTCATTTAGCTTTAGGACCAAGTCCATGAGCTCTTCATGTCCTTTTTATGCCTCCAGGACTTCTACTGTTTGTGGGTGATGCAACTGGGGAATCTTGAGCTATTTCTTCAGAGCATCTATATCATCATTTTTCTTATTTATTAGTTTTTCTGTGGCTTTTACATCTTTGGGATTGTGTCCCAAATCATTGACTAAGTCCTCTAAGCACTTGATTTTGGTATCTTTGGCCTATGAAGAGGCCTTCTCCAACTGGAACTGTGTTGATATATTATTCAGGGAGTTTTGCAATAAGTGGGCAGTGATGGCTTTCCCTGTCAAGGTGGAGTAAATCATCTTCCCTATCTGCCTATGTAGCTCAATCTAGTCAATAGGATGAATTTCCTTTGCCAGTACTTCGAAGTCTATCTTTTTGAAGTCTGCTACTATTCTTGGTTGCTGAGTAGTGGGCTTTATGAATGTCATTGCATTTTCCCCTCTTTTACATCATAGATTATCATAAGCCTTGTCTGATTGGTAGGGGTCATCTTCAAATACCGTGCATAGGTATGGGCTTTCAACCTCTCATTTTTGGCCTTTATCTCTTTGTATCTTTCTTTGATGTCCTGGTCCTTGTCTGCTGACATCCTGAAAGAGGATACCTCCAAACTTTGTTGTCTTTCCAATATATGGGTATGTGATGTGGAAGGTTCTAGGATGCGTCCAGAGGGAGTGGCATGCTTACTCCCTTCTCTATCGGTGCTTGTAACATCAGTTGTTTCCTCTGTATATTCCTGTTCAGAAATAGGATTTATTCTTTGTCTCTTTGCTTGGCTTGTCTTTACATAGGCCTGTGATGTTTCTCTTCTTGAGGTAGTGACCCCTTCCCTGTTTCTCTTGAGGCTTTTTTCCTCATTTAGAGGAGTCTATAAGACTGGGGGTTAATCATGGTGGACTCTGGTATGTTTGTTTTCTCTTATTGTTCTAGTTCTTCTGGTGCTTCTGACTTTTCTGGTACTTCTGATTCTTGCTATACCTGTGATTCTTCTTGGGCTTGTGATTCTCCTAGAACTTGTAGGAAAGAACCCTCATCAAGTTGTTTCTCTAGATAAATTAAAGTGTTTTCCAAAGAAACTTTAGTGCTATCCCTATCTTCTAAAGTATTCTCCATCCATTCCAATTTATTTGCATATTTTTCTATTTAAGGGATTCGGTGGTGAATGTAGGGAGCCATCTTGTTTTTTTGTCTTCTATTGCAGATGAAGTCCAAGGGATCATATCTCCATATGAAGCTCTATTTCAGATTTAGTCTTTGAAGGATTTGGTATGCCTCCTTTCCAGCTTCTCTGCTATTACAAATAAAGGGGCCTAACTTGTCTATGATCCTGAGTTGGGCCTTCTTTTTGGCTATGACAAAATGTACCTCATCTGAATTGATTATCTACCCATAGTACTCCAAAGCAAATAACCTCATTGGGAGGTATTTGGGTAGTCTGTATGGGGCTAGCTCACAACCATAAATCCTAATTTCAGTGTGGTTTTGGTACAAGTACCAATCCCCCACTTTGTGCTGTTTTGAGAGTTGCAGGGTCCTCCTTATATCTCAACTGATTCTTGGTGGAGGGCTTCCTAACAACATTATCACAATGGGATGTACAAATAGGTCTGTGAAGTCTGTATATGAATATGGAGAATCAAATTTATGGATCAATGGAGTCTAGAAAATTACTGATCTAGGGTGACCTTTTGTGTCAAGTTTCTGGAGAGTAAAGGGGAACTTATCTGCTTGGTAGTATAGAAAAAGGTGATACAAGACAGAAGAATATTTAAAGACTCTCTCATTACTCATCCTTAGAAATTGGTCATGCATCCTATACACTATAAACTTGGCATAATCATACATGACAATAGGAGGTTGTCATGGAGTGAAGATGGACATGAAAGCCAGGATGATTTCATCTATATACTCACTGGTGGTGTAACCTAGGACACTAGATATCATTGCTACAATGTCCTAACCAAAGGGGGAAAATATGGTAGCCACATATGGATGAGGATCTTCTAGGATATACTTTTCCTCTTCGATGAAGGTTTGGAACATCTCAGCATGTTTTGTAGTGGTAAGCTTGGGGAATTGGTCTAATAGGTCTCTAATTGAGATAGGGGTTAGGTTTTGGCCAGGCTGGATTTGTATCATTTCATTGATTGATTCAGCAGTGATGGTGAAAAGCACAGTCTTGTTAGGGGACATCACTGCTCTTTGGATAGGGATATAGTTTGCATGGCAGTAATGGACAATTTCTAGGAAAATGTGAACTTCAGGGAATTGGTACTTAGGCAAATTGGACTCCCAAAGACCAATTTTATCAGCATGGTTCAAGTATTGATCTCTATATCAACAATATAGTTTGAGAGGGGATTCAAGGACAGAGGTGTCCTTGATTTGGAAATCTTTATCAGCCAGGGGGAGGTGGTCTAGGTCTAGGTGAGGAGTGGAAATAGGTCTCACATCCATGGCAATTAGGGCAACCATTCTCAGTTTTTGTGGATTTGAGAATGGGGGAGGTGATTTTCAGTTTCTTAGGGCAAAGGTGGTTGAGTACAGTGTAAGTTCAAGTTACTTGAGTTGCTTTAATTAATTTTTACTTTAACTAACAAACTCAGTAACTGGTTCTGAAATTTGAGAGGTTTTCTAGTGAATTATGGCTTAAATACCTAGAATTAGGGAGAACTAGCTCTAAACAGGTCGGTTGGCAACTGTGAATGGTTGAAAAGGTTTTGAGTAGGCTGGAAGGCAATCTAGGAGCTTTGTGGCATCTTCAGGGTGCAATTGTATGTGGGTTGACAACTTTGACGTCCGTAGGTGCGTGCATGGAGGTTTACAATTGAAAAAATGATAAAAAAGAATGATTTGGGGCTTTTTGGCTTTACACGGGAAAGTAAAAATTGGCGAGTATGGGTGAACAGTGGTCATTTGTCATGTAGTGAGGTGAACAGTAACTATTTTGGTGCGTAGCAGGTGGGCAGTAAGTGGTTTCCATCGCACTGCTTTTGGGTGCTTGGTGGTATTGGGGGGAGGCCGTCCGATTCCATTCATTGAGCGACACGTAGCCTCAAAGGCCCAGCAAAAAACAACCCTTTTCGGGCGGGTAATGTTTGGACGTCGGGGCCCGATCGAAATGAATGAGGGCCCCTAGATGTGGAGGGGGGCGATCATGCAGTGATTGGGCAGTGGAGTTGCACGAAAGGTAGTGGGGAGGGGCCGACGGGTGATTAGCATGGTGGTTTTTGATTTAATGAGGGATAAGATGGGGTTAAGGTATCATGGTGATTAGCAGTGGGATTTAATTGGGTTTTTAGAATAACTTAATCGTAGGTCGATTAGTTAGTGGATTTTCAGGGTTTTGGGTAATATTATAGTTTATATAATTAAACTAGGGTAAGGTTTATTAATATTGCGGGAGTTAAATATATACGGGGAAAAGGGGTTTTTATTTAGGATTTAATAAATAAATCAGTAATTAATAAAAATGAACGGGAAGGGGCACAATACCCTAAGTATTTGATATTTCATGTTTCAATGCTTTTCTGAAAATAACATAAAAACTTAGGATATAGTGTTTTTGTGGATTTTTGATATGAAAGTGGGGGAAAAACCATCTTTTCCTAGGTAAAAGTAATTTAACCTTAGGAAAGAGTATTATTTAGGGAAAGTGAATGAACTGAAGGGGGGAATGAATGTTTATGAGGGGATTTAGTACTTATTTCCCATAAGTCATTGAGCCGAGGGTCTGTGTTATAGACATTTTTGGGCACTGTAACCCCAATCATAAATGTCCATAAAAGAAGGGCTCTTAAGTCCCTAAAAGTGTTGTTCCAACCTCTAAAAGAACAAGGTCAACTGATTACATCTTCTCCCAGAATTTCTCCATGAAAAACTGCTTAGAACTGGTCAAAACTGGACCATCTCACCTGCTCCATGGTCAAAGTGCGCTGCATCCCACCTAAATACACATGGGAGGTGCAATGCATCTTGAAAAGCCCTTCTATGGGGTGCGATGGGCTAGAGTGGACAAATGGCAGGGTCAATCTGCAAGGTGGAGGATCATGGAATCTTCCAGAAACTTCTCCTGTGACACTTGCCTCTCTCCATTCGCCCAGGGATGAGTAAGAGATCATCAATCTCCAAGTGGAATCAAGGACTATCAGAGAGAGGACACTAATCAAATCTCAAAAGCTGACTCAGCCCCCTTGCAAACATCTATATATGGATCCCTCATCCCATAGATCCAGGAGGCTGGAATTTTGTATCTTGTAAGGAAGTGCTGCTGGTTTCTTGGTGCAACATCATAGTGTTGGGTGATCTAAGCTTTTCATGAGGTGAAGAAGGGCTTTTTTGCTGAGAGGATGATGCTGGGTCAGAACAATTGGTTGTAATCCTCTTTGCTATTCTTGATTATCAATAAAGCTATTCAAGTTTTCCTCCACATTCTTGTATGATTGATGATATATGCATTTGTGTGGTCAACATATATCTGGTCCTATATTGTTTATGATAATAGATCTATGTTCTTGGATAGTGTTATCCTACTTTGATTCTACAGGTGCTCTTTGAAGCTGGGTAGACGAGGAAGCGAGTGGCAAAGATCTATCAGAAGGGAGAGGAATCAAGCAAGGAACCAAGCACAAGACAGAGGTTGGTATCCTTTATTCCCCTCTTATCTATTTCTCATAAAGGAAAACGAAAGTAGTTTTAGTTTGTTTGTTTCTAGGGTAGCTACCAGCCATAGTGGGACTAGCAGCTCTGCATAGACACTAGATTTCCTGATAACAAAATGGCAACTCCACTGGGGAGCGAATAGATTGTTTGTTTGTCTACATTTGTTTACTTTATAAACTTACAGACGGAGCCTAAAGTCAAGCCAGCTAGCCTTCGAACTGCATTTGCTATGCAAGTGCAAAGTAAATCAATGCTGCTTCAGTCTATCTCTGGGTTTTGTTTATGAATTGAACAATTGATTTACAAACTCTCTAATTGCCTTGGTGGTGGCTCTAGTAACCTCCTTAGATCTACCCCTGTGATTTATTTACTGATTACCACTTGCTCGGCCTAAATCCTTGGACTGAGTTGCAAACTGTGACCCGGAACCCAGTTGAAGTCTCGTCCCTGGACCATCGCACTGTCTCTTCTTTGGAATCTGGATACATCTCACTTCCCGAGTGTAGTAGTTGCATTGCATCCCACTTTCCCTGTGTTACAGGTGTGTTGATCAGGTTAGACCTCTCCTGCTCCTAGATTTCTGTTTCTGTGTTCACTCTTTTAAGCTCTATTCAGGAGTTTTACTGTCTGTAGTCAGTGTACCTCTGTCGAAACCTCCTTTCTTGCCATTATTCCGCCTCCATTGTGCAAAGAACTGTAAATGTTTTTATGTATTTTGAGCCATTTTCAGTTCTCTTTTACAAAGAAGTAGCGTAATTGAGTTGTCGTTTCTTGATTTGAAAGTGTCGTTTTCTGTCATAGAAGAGAATCCAATTGTTCTTGATAGTCGATTACACTATTACTCTTGTATTTGATTTGAATTAGTAGTTTTTCAAGTGTCAAAAGCAAGTTTTCAATTCCAAATCGTAAAGTGTCGTCATTGCCTTCATTTTGTCTTGAAAAGGAACTTGTTAGTAAAGTCGCTTTGAAAATAATTCAGATTTGCGCTTAGCTTTCTTTTTATCATTCACACATTAAGAAGGCTGAAAACAAATACATGCATGTGCATTTGCATTTAGATTGTTTATTGGTTTGATTTAGGACAATGCATATAGTGTGTGCTCTTTGCTCTATGTTGAAAGAATATCATCTCTCTTTCCTTAGTAGCTTGGATTTTCATTGCAAAAAGAAGATTAAACGGTTGTTTATCATCTTAGATTGCATTTTAGGAATTGTACATCTACATCATGCGGTGAACCTGAAAGGAAAATTTCTTAAGCAAGATCAACTATAAAATAAATTTAATGAATCTAAAAATGCTTTGGAACCTAACGTACGACATTTAGAAGTCTAGGCTAGAGACGTATTCCGGCGTCGTAAAGCCTAGTAACTGTTGTTTTCATTGTCGGTTGGGTGATTCCTCCACTTTGAGACGATAAGTGCCAGTACGGACTTGTGCTCCCATGTACTGTCGAGTATATATTGGGAGACCACAATAGGCTTTATCCTTTATCCATAGGAAGCCGTGTCTGCCGCCCTATCGATCACAATGCACTGAACACAACATTCGGGAAGATTAACTGCCGTACCATAAAAAGTATTCTGCAGTTTTGTGATTGGTTTGGTAATCCCTCTGTCTAGATTTCCAGAGCAGTCTCTTTCATTCCTTTTCAGACTCCTTAAAAGAAAAGGTCCATCTGAGCACTTGTCACTTCAGGCTCATTAAAAATCGAAGGCGACTAGAGTCATCTTTTGTTTTTTCTCGACTCTTAAAAATTGAAAAAGCAAGTTGTGTCAAAGCATCTAAAATTCAATTAATTCGGAATCATTTTCCCCTTTATTTTTAGTTGATCGAGTAATCCGCAATCGTGGAAGAAAGTCAATAGAAATCACTAGAAAATCTTTTGGATAGACTAGATATGTCTGAACAACTGTCGACATCCAAGACTGTGTCATTCACACAGTAGTGGCAGAGCCTCCTACTGCTACTCCAACGATGTTCGCTTGTATACCATTTGTCTCGGCAAGTTATCAACAACAAGCCGGAGTCCAATCAGGGACTGTTTCGACAACATGGTTAGTTCCTATTTCTTCATCCGGATTATCATCTGGTATTTCTTATGTTGAAACTCAACAAATTGATCCAATGTGTCTTCAAAGGCCAATCTACCCTTTAAGTACTGGATTACCACCATATGGAGGGCAGTATGCATTTTCATTGTTCCCTCCCAGAGAACAACCATATGGGAGTTTACAACAAACTTCAGGTCAAACTGGAATTACATCTAGCAATTGGGTACCAATACTACCTCAGCAACCAAGGGTTGTATATTCAATGCAACCAGTCCACCCTATGTCGAATATTCCCACTATACCTGCTATGGTGACTACATCACAAGTACAAGCGCTACCTGTTGTATGTCAACCCAAAGTTTCTCAGGTTGCAATACAACAGCCTCTTGTCTCAACGACTCAATCACAACCTCAGGTTAGTGCCTCCTTATCTAGAGCGACTCAGGCTCAAACAAGTACTACGACTCATCATCTTGGTCAATCATCCAGTATTGGACAACAACAAATGGTCCAACAACCATGGCTGGTTCAATCTCAACAACCGCCATTCCAACAATCATATCAAGGACCTGAGCAACAAGTCTTTGTAAGTAATGGGCAACCGCATTTCCAAAGCTGTTATCAACAACCATATTATAATGGTTATGCCCATCAACCTTATCAAAGTTACCAGCATCAAATACATTATGCTGGTATGCAAAGACCCACTGCTCAGGCGATTTCATCTTATCCTGGGTATGCTTCGCCTAACCTGAATCAACAGTTGCCCTTTGTGGAAACTCTAGAATTACCATATCTAAACCGGATGATGAATGATGCAATTGCTTACGCCCCTTGGTGGCCGGCAATTCCGCATAAACTTCCGTCAGATATTGCTAAATTTAATGGAAATCTGGGTGAAGACCCGTCGAATCATGTGATGACCTTTCATCTGTTGTGTTCATCTAACACTCTAAATGATGATTCGATTAGGCTTTGCCTTTTTCAGCGAACGTTAACTGGTCCGGCAGCAAAATGGTATATCGAATTGCCTAGAGCTTCATTTGATAACTTCAGCACCCTAGCCACAACCTTTTTAACCCATTTTCAGTTACCAATAAGGTACGAAATAGGAACAGAGATTCTTACCAATTTCAAATAGACAACGGCCACTCACATATCTAATCATATTCATGAGTGGCGACGTCATCGCAGAATGGTAAAAACATATGTTCCTGATCAGTTGCTAGCTGAATGGTTTATTAAGTCATTATTACCTTCTGTCACAGAAGATGTAGCAAAGGGAGGAGTCATCACTGAAGAGCAAGTTATTGCTCATGCACAATATCTAGACTTGATCTATACTCAGTCTGGCACGCTCTATGATAAAATACCTGATGCTCCTAGATCAAAATTTTCCATTCCTCCCCCTCCTAAATCAAACAAAGACTCTCATGCCAGTGATGGCGTGATAGGTACGACAAGCACGAAATCAACAAAGGCTACATCTAAGAAAGCCCGTAAGATTTCTAATCAAAATGCAAATGAAGAACTTCTCACCTCGGAGGTAAATGTCGTGTCGACCGACAAGGGCAAGCAACTGAAGCAACCAGGGTGCAAGAAGAAAAAGAAAGGGAGAAAAAAGAAGCAGGATGAGTCATCTCCTGAAAAACCTTCTGCAAACCCTTCTGGCCAAAGGAAACCCCCTGCAGGGTGTCAGATATGCGATGAGGATCATCGGACGAGAGATTGTCCACATAAAGCTAAAGTTAAGAAACTCTTTAAGAGTTCAAAAACCTCAGCAGTATTGACTAATTCGTTTCCAAACCCGGGAACCAAACTGGTTGCTAATCAAAATGCTTCCCGATCCCAAGTGCTTATGTTGTCTATCTCAAAGCAGCAAAATGATTCTTTGACAAGGAATACAGATTACGGGAATCCACAGCTGTCGAATAACAAGGCTAACGATCAACCTAGTAGTTCGAAAACAACTTCGACCGAAGTTGTGCCACCCATCATTCCTGAGCTAACGATAAAACCACCAAAGGGAGTAGTACAAAAGTCGACATTTAATCCTCGTTCCAGAGTAGCACAGCATTATAATATAGTAGGGGACTTGGCCCAATCACCGTCCGCTATGTCGACACTTGAGGTACTGCAAAATTGCCCCTCCCAAAAGCAAGCTTTATTATCAGCAATAGGTGGGATTGACCCAATGGATTCCAATCTTGTGGCCTTTGATCATAAAGGATATGACTGTCAGTTACCAGCTCAACTAGCTTTCCTTGTTCAAGTGAAATCCCTCAACAAAACTGTTCATCGAACAATTATTGATGAGGGGGCATCTACATGTATTATGTCAATGAGTTGCTGGAAAAATTTAGGCTCACCACCCTTGTCGAGATCGTCAACGACGTTAAAAGCATTTGATGGACGATCATACACTCCATACAGGATTTTAAGTAACTTGCAAGTTGAACTGGGAGGCAAAACAGTAGAAATTGATGTTGAAGTAATCGACGGAAACCTCGATTACAACATCCTATTGGGAAGGCCCTGGATATATGCCATGGCCACAGTTGTGTCGACCTACTTCAGGAAGATTTCATTTCCCTTCCAAGGAGGAATTACAATCGTCGACCAACAAACATTTCTCCCCAACAGTTCACAAGTTACGGGAAGCATTCCAATGATCCATGGAAGCAATAATTCGCTTCAAAATATTGGAGTAGGCCTCCTAAAAGACCCTCCCTTAATGGGTACTTTTTCCCTACCGCCTCCGAGTAATCTGGCGGAAGTGGCCACAGTGGAAACCTACAATATGAAATCTTTTATATCTAATGGATTTGGAAGATTCCTAAACATTTTGTCAACATGGATCATCGCCATTTTAGAAATATTGTAGCAATCAATTTTCTTGGCCTGGGGGGCAAACCCAAATCAACGCTCATCGAGTGTTTGGATAGATAGGTCTAAGGAATATGGCACCTCTTCAGATCCTTGGTCGCATGTACATTCTACAGATGAAGGAATCATTCAATCAATGATGATAGGAGAGGCACCATGGGAAGATTACCACCATCACTCCCATCTTCCGAATTACCATGAAGATTATTCAGTTTTTGATTTTCTATCAAATACTGTAAATACGGTGGATTCCGAGGATGGTTCTTATCTTGTGTCGACCTCGTTAAAAAATGAAACAAGGAGTCATGAGGATAGTTCTTTTACTGTGTCAACCTCATTAAAAAATGAAACGACTCCCTTTCCAAATCGAGTCTTTGATTGAGATCTCGTAAAATCAAAGTCGAGTCTTTCGAAGATCTCGAAGGTAAACCTTCATTCCAACCACCGAGATGAATGCAATGAAGCTTGGGGGGCATGCACCTCGATTTGCGTTATTATGTTGGGGGCATGCAAACTTATCATGAGCAGTGTTATCGCAGGGTTCAAGCTCGTTAAAAAATAAACCTGCCTCGAGCAGTTTTAACGTGGAATTCAAGCTCGTTAAAAAATAAACATAAGCAATGAGCAAATGTTCCCCTTGAGTTTAAGCTCATTAAAAAATGAACCAATTTCCGATAAATAACCATCATGAATGTATTATCATCAGCCTTGGTCATGTTCTCATCATCACCTCCACTTTGTTTTGGCCGATCATTCACCTCCATTTGATTGTTTACCCTTTTTGAGGAACAGATGCGAAGAGTGACCCTGTTAGCCATCCTTGTGACACTGCCGTGATTGGAAAATTCCAAACCTTACCTGGAATCAGCTGCTACCCGAATTTATCACTCGTTCCTCAAAAAACGAGTCTCCTTTAAGCTCTTTTCAACTGACTCGTAAAATATGAAAATATTGCCGAGCAATTGGCCTCTCCAGCTCGTTAAAGGGACCGGAAGTGCTATCCCTCCTTTAGATTTTAATCTTTTTGGACTTGAGGGATTATTACATAAAAAGATCGAGCGCTTGTTTTGTTCGGCTCGTTAAAAGTACCGAAAATTCATCCCTTTTGTATTTTTTTATACTTTTTCAGACTCAAGGGATTATATGACGAAAAAGGATTATCGGAGTTTTCTTTACGTCCCTTTTTCAGACTCTCTAAAATTGAAAAGGACCGAGTTATCCTTGTCGTTAAACTCGTTAAAACCGAATAGCAACAAACTTGTCCATACAGACAAGAACGAGTTTCACTATCACTAGGCTCGTTAAAACATAGCGATGGGTTTTCTCGAAGGGAAAATTATAGAACAAGCATATGTTATCCTCCTCAAGCTTGACAAAAATAAAGAGGTACTGGTCAGCAATGACTGGGGAAAAATTGGGAAGAAAAATTGAAGAAACTTTATTGGTAGAAAGTCGCTCTTGAACATGACACTTTCACTCCGCATCTGAGTCGGGTTGGGTTGTTTCGTTCACTGGTCATATCACCATGGGTCCATCACACCATCCATATTTGGGGTTAACGCTACCAATCCATCATGTCAGTGTCGCCGATATGTTTAAGAGAAGTCGCTCAGAGAATTCACCTGTGTCTCACCCACTGCAATACATTTACACTCCATTCTTTCATGACCGCCACCCTGAACCTTATATCACCACATCTTTTTCACCTCCATTAAAATCATTTGCTCCATTCCATGTCATTGATGTGGGATTCACTAAGGCCCTCCTATGACGGATTGCTTTTTGTCAACATCAGCTAATTATCCAAGGAGTGGATCTAGAAACAACCCTTTCAATACATTGAAGCTTGCAAGCCTCAATGGCAAGTTTCTCACTTCCGGTGATAGGTTTACATCAATGGCCTTCGATCGAAGATTTTGTGTGGTGTTCGACGCCAAGTCCCTTATTCACACCACGTGAATTGTACTGTAGTACCTTGAGGGTCATCATCATTATCGGTGATTCCTCTCGCACCTGTTAACAACTCACATCATTGGCTGGTAATCAGGCGATGTCTTTCCATGTTCGACTCCAGAACATCTCTCACATGGATCGACTTGTACTTTGAGTGAAGATCAAACGAGATTGAAGACCTTGGATCTAGTTTCATCCATCCGGGCTACGATATATATTCAGGAAAATAAAGACATCAAATGTACATCATTACTGCACAGATAATCATCCAACCTAAGGGATGATGGCTCTACCAGAATCATCAGTCTACACTCAGACGATTGTCTGTCTTATGTACATGAAAATGAATTATAAAGCTGAGAATGGGAATGCCCACCTCAGCTAGATCATGAAAATATTATGAAGATAATGTATTGTATTGTATCTTATTACAGGTCACCTTCCATCTCGAAAAAACTTCAGATCCTCATGATAAAGCATTTCACCCGACATCAATAGATTAATGACCTCATGCTTTAGCGGGAAACTATTATATACATTTTTGGGCACTGCAACCCCAATCATAAACGTCCATAAAACAAGGGCTCTTAAGTCCCTAAAAGTGTTGTTCCAACCTCTAAAAGAACAAGGTCAACTGATTACATCTTCTCCCAGAAGTTCTCCATGAAAAACTGCTCAGAACTGGTCAAAACTGGACCATCTCACCTGCTCCATGGTCAAAGTGCATTGCATCCCACCTAAATACACACGAGAGGTGCGGTGCATCTTGAAAATCCCTTCTATGGGGTGCGATGGGCGAGAGTGGACAAATGGCAGGGTCAATCTGCAAGGTGGAGGATCATGGAATCTTCCAGAAACTTCTCCTGTGACACTTGCCTCTCTGCATTCACCCAGGGATGAGTAAGAGATCATCAATCTCCAAGTGGAATCAATGACTATCAGAGAGAGGACACTAATCAAATCTCAAAAGCTGACTCACCCCCCTTGCAAACATCTATATATGGATCCCTCATCCCAGAGATCCGGGAGGCTGGAATTTTGTATCTTGTAAGGAAGTGCTGCTGGTTTCTTGGTGCAACATCATAGTGTTGGGTGATATAATCTTTTCATGAGGTGAAGAAGGGCTTTCTTGCTGAGAGGATGATGCTGGGTCAGAACAATTGGTTGTAATCCTCTTTGCTATTCTTGATTATCAATAAAGCTATTCAAGTTTTCCTCCACATTCTTGTATGATTGATGATATATGCATTTGTGTGGTCAATATATATCTGGTCCTATATTGTTTATGATAATAGATCTATGTTCTTGGATAGTGTTATGCTGCTCTTTGATTCTACAGGTGCTCTTTGAAGCCGGGTAGACGAGGAAGCGAGTGGCAAAGATCTATCAGAAGGGAGAGGAATCAAGCAAGGAACCAAGCGCATGACAGAGGTTGGTCTCCTTTATTCCCCTCTTATCTATTTCTCATAAAGAAAACGAAAGTAGTTTTAGTTTGTTTGTTTCTAAGGTAGCTACCAGCCTTAGTGGGACTAGCAGCTCTGCATAGACACTAGATTTCCCGATAACAGTCCGGTCACTCCAAAAGTCAGAGAAATGCTTTGAGCCTCTTTGACTTAGGGTTTTTAAGTACATTGAACTTTATTGTGGGAAATTAGTTAAATAAAATGTGAAATGAATGACAGAAATTAATTAATTGACTTTGATATCCATCTACATACTTGAGTGCCCTTTCACATTTGGAATTTTTATGATGAAAAAGATGATACACATGCTTTTGTCTAATCAATCATCAAAATTTTGCAACCTTTCTACTACTTACACATCTACTCATCTTACCATTTTTACTTCCCTTTATTAAGGTGCATTTAAGCTAGAAAACCCTTATCAAACATTTTTATTTTTCTTTACAATAGTAAACTAACTAAATCTAACCTTATTACATCCAAGGGCTCAGATTAAATAGTTGAGCTCCTTTTATTTACTCTAGCTATCTAATTATCTGCCAAGATTAAACAGTTTGGTTAGATTTTTATTCTCTATCTATACACATGAAATTGAAACATGAAATAGCCATGTTTAAACATTTTGACTATCATGGATTTTGGCAAAGATTACAAACTGCACACAATCATTTATTTGCACAAAAAGTAAATAGTAGTGGGATTTTGACTTGCTCACTTTCATGGTCCTTTTCTTTTCTTTGGGTTCATATTTTTTTTATCTTTTTTTAACCTTTTTATTCTTTTTGTCCTTTGATTATTCTTTTAGGACATACCCTCTTTACATTTTTTAATTTTCTGAATATGGAAAACATATTATAGGTTTAACCTCAGCCATTCAAAAATTATGTCTCCCATTGGTATAGGAACTTAACAGTGGCTCCACTTGGGGATGGCATTTCCTGGTGAAATGTCAAGAACTTTGTAGACCAATGGCCTTCAGAATTGTTGTGATGTTATACTACAACTTTTTCCTTTTCACATTTCTACATTATTGCTATTTATGGTAGTAAAAATTTTGATGCTTAAGGCCTTCTCTTCAGGCTTCAACTTCAAACATTACCATCCAATCAACTCTATACTTTGAAAGTAAAGTATGTACAGATGATTAGTGAAATCAGTAACTAGGCTCAATATAGTGTTTGAGAATTCAACCATTAACTGGTCCTCCTTCTGCTTCTATGCCATCCATTCCTCTAAGGAAGAAAGCATTATTACCTCTGAAAGCATAAATGATATATGGGCCTTTCCATAGGCAATCAAATTTCCCATGTTTACCTTTATATTCTCTCCTTGAATCCCATTTTAGAACTTTGTCCCCTAGGTAAAAATCTTCTGCCTTAGTCCTTTTATCAAAATTCTTTTTGATCCTTTCCCACACAACTTGAGATCTGATGTACACTTCTTCCCTGGTTTGCTGTAAGTGAATTGTTTGGTTGATTCTTCTTTGGATGTCATTTGGTTCAACTTGCAGCTCTTGGAGTAGCTTCATCACTGGTGTTCCCAAGGAAGATGGGAAAACAACTTCCATCCCATAAACTAGTTGATAAGGACTAGTACCAATGGATTTCTTTGTGGTCAGCCTATCTGCCCATAAGGCATTTACTAGCTTCTTGTTCCATGTTTTCTTTTTATCTTCTAACAATTTTTTTATGATATTTACCAAACTTTTGTTTGAGGACTCTTCTAGTCCATTTCCTTGGGGCTAATAAGCTGTGGAATGGCCCAAATTTATATGGTACTTATTACAGAAATCAATCATTCTTCTAGATTTGAAGGTTCCTAAATTATCAATGATGATCTTGGTTGGGCACCCAAATCTAGATAGAATGTTGGAATCAAGGAAGGTTATTATAGCAGTGTCAGTGGCTTGCCTTGATGGTATGGCTTCTATCCATTTGGTAAAATAATCTGTAGCAGTGAGGATCCATTTTTGTTGGGTAGAGGAAGGTGGGTGGATTTCACCAATGAAGTCAAGACCCCATTGTTGAAAAGGTGCTTCAGCAGAGATTGGTTTTAGGGGCAGGGGTAAAAGCTTTTTCTTTCCTTCAAAAATTTGGCATTTATGACATGAGGCTACAAATTTATTTACATTAGAAAACAAGGTAGGAAAATAGAAACCTGCTCTAAGAATCTTGTCAGTAGTGGTTTTCTAGTAAAGATGTTCTCCATAGTCACCTGCATGAAACTCTTGTAACACCTTGTTCGATTCTTCTTTCAATAAACAGTTAAGAAGGATACCATCATGATTCCGCAAAAACAAAGCATTGTCAATTATGCAAAATTTTAAATATTTCATTTTTAAAAATCTGCTTTTGGTCCTGAATAATTCAGGAGGAGATTGTAGATTTTGTAAAACATATATGATATCAACATACCATGGTGATTCAATAAAGGCCTGGCTGATTGGTGGAGTCACCATCTCCTCTCCATTATCCATTTCTGTAATAAAATTTATATCTAAGGCCTGACAGTTCGATTCAACCATGAACTTGGCTAAACCTTGGCCTTTGATTAACTTTGTTGGCTTGATTTCTAGGTCATATTCTAATATAGTAGCAATCCATTGCCCTCTCTTTCCATTTGGACCATCCTAAGTTAGGATATCCTTGACTACTGATATGGGGAAATAGGCTATTATATGGGAATATAAAATGTAAACTCTAAAATTTTTTATAGCTTTGACCAAAGCAAAAGCTTGCTTTTCCATTATATTGTATTTTAAAGTGGCATCTCTCAGGGCTTTGATTAAAAAGGCATTAGGTTGTTCATAACCCTCATCATTTTTCTGCAGTAGGACTGCAACAATTGTGTGTTCTGAAGCAAAGGAAAATATAATGAAATCTCTATCAAACTTTGGACTGATCAAAACTGGTGTTTTTGTTAAGGCTAGCTTAATATCTTCAAAGGACTTCTTAGCCTCAACAGTCCATTTTATGGTCAAATATTTTTTCAACATATTGTTTAATGACCTGATTAATTCTACTAAGTTAGAAATAAATCTCCTAAGAAAGTTGATTTTCCCTAAAAAGGCTTGTAATTCCCTAATGCTCCTATGGTGTTGTATCTATAAGATGGCTTCAATTATTGCAGGATCTATTCGGATACCATCTTTAGAGATTATATGGCCTAATAAATTTCCCTCTTCTAACCCAAATAAAGATTTTTTTGGATTCAAAGAAATTCCATAATTCCTACATTTGATGAAAACCTGCCTCAGATTATCTAAGTGTTGTTTATCAGATTTTGAGAATACATTGATGTCATTTAAGTATATTACTAGGAAGTCATGAATTTCCTTAGCAAAATCTATGTCCATGGCTCTTTGAAAGGTGGCCCATGCATTCTTTAATCCAAAAGGCATATTCACATACATGAATGTTCCCCAAGGCATAGTAAAAGCAGTTTTAGCCTAGTCATCTGGGTGAACTAAAATCTGATTGTAACCAGAAAATCCATCCAATAATGAGATTCTGGTTGACCCTACTACCCTTTGTAATATATGATCCATTTTAGGGAGAGGGTAATTGTCTTTGAGTGAAACTTTATTGAGATTCCTGAGATCAACACAAAGTCTAATCTCACTAGTTTTCTTCCTTGTTGGCACCAAATTTGAAACCCAATCAGAGAATCTAATTGGTGCTATTATCTTGGCTTCATACATCCTTCTAATTTCCTTTTCAATAGAATTCAATAAGATGGGATTAATCCTCCTAAGCTTCTATCTGAAAGGTTTCTGGTTTTCTTTTATGGGGATGGTGTGTTGTATTATGCTGGTGTCATAGGACTTGAGGTCCTCATAACTCCAAGCAAAGACATCTTGGAATTCCTTTAACAGTTCAATGTATTTCACTTTTTCGGTAGGAGGTAAGGAATTTGAAAGTTTGATAAATTTTGGGTTTTCCTTAGTGCCTATATTACACTCCCCTATATCAGATTTTAAGGATTCCATCTTTGGTTTTCTAGGGACATCATTTGAATTAAACAAGTCTTCCAAAGGGGTTAATCCTTTGGGAAAAAAGTTGTCTTTGAGATTAATGATTTCAGAATCTTCGTTAATTATCTCATCAATTTCAACTTGCTTTAGGTTTTGTACATCTGATTTTGTAAATTTAGTGGGGTGAAATCTATCTATCTCTTCATCTTCTATTTTATTAATTTCTATTTCCTCTTTAAAATCAAGATCTAATGTTATGTCAGTATCTATATTACTATTTACAAATTCCTCCTCTAAGGTTAAAAAATTGTTTATTTGTTGGTCATTAGCAAATACTTGCCAGTTTTTCAAGTTATCTGGGATAGCAGGTCTGTGCCTGACCTTAGCAGTGTATTGATGGTTAGGTTGGAATGGTAACTTACAAGTGCTAACAAACATTGCTAAACTATGAGCTTGCATTTTATGCTTCCTAGGAATCACAACGACTTTGGTTTCTAGGAAAGTGTTTAGTATTTTTATAATGGTTCCTCTATAACAACTTAATCTATGGTCTTTAGTTATATACACAGCTTTAATCTAATTTATCACTAATTCAGAGTCTCTCATAATAGAAGCTCTTATAGCTCCTAACTTTCTAACTAATTTAAGACCTAAAAGAAGTGCTTCATACTCAGCCATGTTGTTAGTGCAATTTAAATTCAGTCTGTAAGCATGGCCTTCTGAGTGATCATTCTCCAAATTATATATCCACACCCTTCTCCTACTCCTAACTTGTTCACTGATCCATCAAATTCAAGGTGCCATAATATCTCATGTTCATAATTTTCATTGTCAGGGGGAAGAAAATTTTCCTTGTTTGAGGTGTTTTGATCATCTTGTTTATTGGAAATCTCATGAGTTTGGACAGTTTCTTTTTTAGTTGTAACTACAATTTCTTTTGGTTCTGAAATAATACTGTTTGAAGTGGTTTGTTGTGTTTTTTCAACATTATACAAAATGAAAGAATCAATGTCAGAATGCATGGAGTAGATAGGGAAGTTTTGAGGTCTATTCCGGCTACTCACCACATATTTCATTAGGGTCTCTCTGTACATCTTTTTGGGTTGTCCAAAGATTGATATTGTGGCATATGACATGTCAAGTTGCAAAGATCCTTGGATTTTAGCCACCCATGATCTAGACAATAGCATGCCATATTTAGGTGGGATGTCAGCTACTACTATATCCATGAGAATAGTCTTAGCAGGGTATTGTACTAAGGAAACACACAGGTCTTTGATTAACCCTAGACACTTTACTTGACTTGAATCAAATGAAAACAAGTCTTTGTAAGGTCTAGTGATATCCAAGTTTAACTTTTCCATAACTGATTTAGGCATTAAATTGTGTGAAGCTCCTGAATCGAACATTGCATTGTGTAAGATTTTATCATGGATGCTAAGGCTAATATAGAAGGGTGGTATCCCTCCTTCTAATGGTTTGCCATTAACATTAGGACCGAATATAAGCTCAGGTTGATCATCAAACAAGTTGACAGAGTCTTCATTCTCAACAAAGTTTGAGGTTTTGTTTATTTGAGACTTGTAGGTTTCATTTTTAATCAACTCTGTTAAGGGAACCAAAATTTTTAGTTTAGCTACCTCTGCTCCCAAATTGAAAGGCAAAGGGGCTTTTTTTGTTTGAGTGTTTGGAATTTTGATAGCGAGATTTGGAGTAGGTTGCTCTTCTTTTTCTGCATTTGAAGTCTTTTTCTGTGGATTTTCTAATTTGGTGTTTGGAGATTTCTCCACTATCTCCTTAGAGGGGATTGAAGTGGATGGTTGATCATCAGGGGGTTGGTCATTGGTTATATCTACAATGGTGCGACTAGAAGGGTTCTGATTTGGTCTAGGGAGGATTTGGAGAGTCTCAGTAACTGGAGCTGTTTTGATTTTCTTGGGTTGATTTGGAACTGTTTTCTTGGCTTAGTCAGGAGTATCAGAATTCTTTTTACTCAAATTTTATTGTTTATGTAATTCAAAAATTGCAGAATCATACCCTTGCTTATAATCAAATGATTCTCTAGATTGGGTCTGCAATTGCTGTAGCATATGCAGTTCTTGCTCATCTTGGGTCAAAAAGATAGTTTCCTCATCATCTAATCCCATCAAGTTAATTTGTGTGTCTTGTTCAGGGTCTTCTGAATGGGATGTTTCAGCATAGTTTTCTTGAAAAGGAGGCCTAATATTCTGATCAGGTCCATTCTTCCCAGTGTTTTGATTTTGATTCTTTCTAAAGTTTGGATTTCTCACTGGAGGTGCCTGTTGATTATCCCAGTGAGGCTTCCTCTCAATGTTCTCTACTCTATCCAACAGTTTTTCCATACCCTTGGTTAGAGGGTGAGGATTCATCTTTGGCAGATCCTCTCTTCTCATTCCTAACCCTAGCTCTTTTTGCTAGCAAGTTAGCTTCTACACTTATTGCAACACTCTGCATATCTTCTAAAGTTGGAGGGTTTCTCTCTCTGAGTTGTAAGGTGATATAAGTATCAAACCCATCAGGAAACTTTATTAGAGCTAAGCCAGGTGGAGGTCTAAGGTTGACTGGTATTGTATTGTATATATTGTTAAATCTGGTACAGTAATCCTGGACTGTTTCATTTGGTCCTCTCCTGATGTTTTCATATTCTGAAAGGATCTACAGAGGGTTATTTTTCTTTTCCCATCTATTTAAAAATTGCTGATAAAATATTTCTAAAGTATCTATGCTATTATCAGGTAAAGCTCTAAACCATCTCCTTACATCACCAACTAGAGTCTAAGCAAAAAGTCTCATCTGAACATCTCCAATATCAATTTCATGTAATTCAAAGTAGTCTGTCATTTTGTTTACATGATGTTGTGCTGTATAAGGTCCTATGCCATCAAATTGGACAATTTTGTTCTAGTAATCTTGTGGCATGGGACCAAGTGGGGTAGGTAACAAAAGAGGAGCATATCTATTTTCCATGGCTCTAAGTTGGGCAGGGCTAAGAAGTGGGGTTGGGGTACCAGGAGATGATATGGTAGTTGATGGAGAACTGGGAGTAATAGGTGATTGATGTGTAATGATAGGTTGGTAGGGAAGTGAGGGTATAAATGGAGGTGAGGAATGAACTTTGGAGGTGGAAGGGAATAAGGGTGAACTAAGGGTAGTTGACACTGGTTCAGAGAGCTCAGGGATCTTAGCAGTAGTAAGGGATGACTAAGGGGAATTTAGAATATACTCATCAATTGATTGGTTTTCCTTTTGAACTTCAATATCTGCAATAAACTCTGGATCTAGAACTATGTCATCAAGTGCACTTTCAGACCTGGTTCTAAATAGGGAAAGGTCAAATGACTCATCAAAGGGGAAGTCTTCTAAAAGAAACCACTCATCAGGGAATGAATCTGCCTTGATTGAAGGTATTGAACTTATTGAACTTTCTTGTCTTATGGATCTTCTCAAAATCAGGTTGGGATTATCCACTACTAGGGCAAGGTTTGGATCTGGATTGGCCCTAGTATAGTGATTTCTCCTCGAAGCCAGAGTTTGAAACTTTTCTAATTAATTTCTTTTTATGAAATTTTGTAAATAACTTCTAATAAACCCTTTAAGAGGCTTGAAATAAAGATTTGAAATTTCCCAAAGGTTTATTAAAACTGAGGATTTGAGTCCCTAGTATGGTCGCCACTATGTTATCACTTAGAAGTTTTCCCTAGAAGTTATAAAAAGAAGGAATCATCCATGGTAACCACAAACCAATCTTTTAGGCTCAGGTTATAGCCAACCCAAGTCTAGAGAGGGCCCTCTCTTTATGATTTAGCTTTGTTTTTATTAGATTTTAGGCTAGTTCTTAGTGTTCATGGGGTTTTGATTTTTGGTTGAAGGTTGGGTGGTGGAATTCTTGGAACAGAATGATAGAGCTAGGTCTTCAAGCCATTGGTCTATGGATTCAATCGATGGATAGCATAACTGGACCAGATCATTAGAGAGAATGTTCACAGGGCAGGCTAGCAAAGCAAAAGACAAATTTTCAGGTCTAATGGATGAAATGGTTCTAACCAGGGTGAAAGGGCAATGAAGAATCATTGGACCGAGATCAGAATGAAGGAAAGCAGGTGATCATGAACAAAGGGCAATTAAGAATCCTTTGTTATAGATCAGAGGGAGAAACTACGGAAGCAAGGGAGTAGTTAAGAATTCCCTAACTAAGATAGTTTAGTAGAAAACATTTAAAATTTAAAAAGTCAAGACAGAGTGCATTCAAGTAATTTCTAAAATATCATTCCATGTCATACATTTAGATTTGAAAGAAACAAACAAGATTATGGAGAAACATAAGAGAAATAACAGTAAACATGAGAGAATACTTATTTGTATATCACTTTACACAAGAATCCGGTAAAATATCCGAGCTTTATTTCTTGATCCAGTAAGCCAATCCAGTCATTGATACAATAGAACTTTGAGTTGAGAGAAAAAGCCTATAGAAATGTCATTGAATCCACCCTAAATACTTCGAAATGTGAAGTATTTATACAAAAAATAATTACAAAATATCTCATAACAGTTTGAGATTTAATTTAGGAAATAAAATATTTTCAAGCATGAAGATAGAGACAGATGGAAAACTGTATCATGTTGTCCCTTTTATTGTGGTAGTGCTGGCTATTGCAGTTGAGTTGGAGCCCTTTAAGCTGGCTGATATTTGTACGCTGGAATCTTCTTCACTTTGATCTTTCACTGATACTCTTTGACTCTATTACTCTTTGACCTTGCTGATCTGTCTTTAACCCGTTTCATCTAGCTGCTTTCAGATTTACTATGGTAACTTCCTGATGTAAAACTTTTCATAGTAAATCTGTCATTTTTTCCCACCATTCATCCTCAAGTAACTTTACTTTCAACATTCTTCTATAAATTTCGTCTACCTCTGTGTATTTTGCAAAGTTGGGCTTGGGGACAAATTATACTTGAAGAAATGGCTCATTCCTTAGCCAATTTCCTAAGTCTATCGCTATAATCCAATTGGGTCATGAGTTTATCATTAATGGCCATAGGACTGGGAAGGCCTTTGTCCTTCAAAATTTTAAATTTGGCCATAAACATGTCAATGGCCACCTGCATGTTGTGGCACTTTTCTTCTAAGTTGAGCATAAGGTTTCTTTTGGAAAGAACCTTTTTAACCTCTAGGATGGCTTCGGTCCTATCCTCTATACCAAGCTCATTGAGCTCATGTCTGTTCTTACTGTTCAGGAAGTGGATGAGTCGATTGGCATCCTCAGGCATATCACCCAACTCTTCCCTTACTTTTTGGATAGCCTCAGTAGCTATCTTCACTAGTTCTGTTTGCTCAAATATAACTTGAATTGATGGCCAAATATCATTGATAGAGTCAATGATATTGGCCCAAAGCATTTCTTTAGTCTGTCCTAGTGGTTTCTGCAATGTCAAATCTTTCTCTAGGACTTTGATTTTCTCACCCATCCTTAGGGCTTTCTATGTTTCTTCTCTCTGCTGAATTTGGGCAAGCTTACAGTCAGTTTCTAAGCTTGCCACTTTCTCCTTTAGCCTTTTGAGCTTTGTTGCCTAGATTGACATCTCCTCCATGGATTTTACTAGCTCTGATGTTTTCTCTATTGGTGTGCCTGCTGCTATAGATTCAGTTGTGATTGGCAGTGCTGTGGCAGGTGGAGTTGTAGGTGCCAATGATGCTGCCAATGTAGAAGGAACTGCTGTTGTCATTATGGGAATGGCAGTTGTGGAAGTTGTTGCTAGGTCACTTTGCTTGGACTGAATCAAAATTTCCAACTCTTTCTCTGTCTCTTTTAGTTGGTCATTTAGCTTTAGGACCAAGTCCATGAGCTCTTCATGTCCTTTTTGTGCCTCCAGGACTTCTACTATTTGTGGGTGATGCAACTGGGGAATCTTGAGTTGTTTCTTCAGAGCAACTATATCATCATTTTTCTTCTTTATTAGTTTTACTGTTGCTTTTACATCTTTGGGATCGTGTCCCAAATCAATGACTAAGTCCTCTAAGGACTTGATTCTGGTATCTTTGGCCTGTGAAGAGGCCTTCTCCAACTGGAACTGTGCTGATATATTATTCAGGGAGTTTTGCAATTGGTGGGCAGCGATGGCTTTCCCTGTCAAGGTGGAGTAAATCATCTCCCTTGTCTGCTTGTGCAGCTCAATCTGGTCAATAGGATGAATGTCCTTTGCCAGTACTTCGAAGTCTATCTTTTTTAAGTCTGCTACTGTTCTCGGTTGCTGAGTAGTGGGCTTCATGAATGTCATCTGCATTTTCCCCTCTTTTACGTCATAGGCTAACATAAGCATTGTCTGATTGATAGGGGCCATGTTCAAATACTGTGCATGGGTCTGGGCTTTCAACCTCTCATTTCTAGCCTTTATCTCTTTGTATATTTCTTTGATGTCCTGGTCCTCATCTGCTGGCATCCTGAAAGAGGATACCTCCACACTTTGTTGTCTTTCCAATATCTGGGTATGTGATGTCGAAGGTTCTAGGATGCCTCTAGAGGGAGTGGCATGCTTTCTCCCTTCTCTATCGGTGCTTGTAACATTAGTTGTTTCCTTTGTATATTCTTTTTTATAAACATGATTTATTCTTTGTCTCTTTGCTTGGCTTATCTCTGCATAGGCTTGTGATGTTGCTCTTCCTGAGGTAGTGGCCCCTTCCCTATTTCTCTTGAGGATTTTTTTCCTCATTTAGAGGAGTCTGTAAGACTGGGGGGTTACTCATGGTGGCCTCTGGTCTATCTGTTTTCTTTGATTGTTCTGGTTCTTCTGGTGCTTTTGACTCTTTTGGTACTTCTGATTCTTGTTGTACCTGTGATTCTTCTTGGGCTTGTGATTCTCCTGGCACTTGTAGGAAAGAACCCTCATCAAGCTATTTCTCTAGATCAATTAAAGTTTTTTCCACAACAACTTCAGTGCTATCCCTGTCTTCTAAAGTATTCTCCATCCATTCCAATTGATTTGCATATTTTTCTATTTCAGGGATTTGGTGGTGAATGTAGGGAGCCATATTGTTTTTCTGTCTTCTGTTGTAGATGAAGTCCAAGGGATCATATCTCCATATGAAGCTTTGTTTTAGATTTAGTCTTTGGAGGATTTGGTCTGCCTCCTTTCCAGCTTCTCTGTTATTACAAATAAAGGGGCCTAACTAGTCTCTGATCCTGAGTTGGGCCTTCTTTTTGGCTCTGACAAAATGTACCCCATCTGAATTGATTATCTGCCTGTAGTACTCCAAAGCAAATAACCTCATTGGGAGGTATTTGGGTAGTCTGTATGGGGCCAGCTCATAGCCATAAATCCTAATTTCAGTGTGGTTTTGGTACAAGTACCAATCCCCCACTTTGTGTTGTTTTGAGAGTTGCAAGATCCTCCTTATATCTGAATTGATTCTTGGAGGAGGGCTTCCTAGCAGCATTGTCACAATGGGATGTACAAATAGGTCTATGAAGTCTGTATATGAATATGGAGAATCACATTTATGGATCAATGGAGTCCAGAAAATTACTAATCTAGGGTGACCTTTTGTGTCAAGTTTCTGGAGAGTAAAGGGGAACTTATCTACTTGGTAGTATAGAAAAAGGTGATACAAGATAGAAGAATATTTAAAGACTCTCTCATTACTCATCCTTATAAATTGGTCATGCATCCTATTAGCTATAAACTTGGCACAATCATACATGACAGTAGGAGGCTGTCCTAGAGTGAAGATGGACATGAAAGCTAGGTTGATTTCATCTATATACTCACTGGTGGTGTAACCCAGGACACTAGATATCATTGTTGCAATGTCCTGACCAAATGGGGAAAATGTGGTAGCCACATATGGAGGAGGATCTTTTGGGATATACTTTTCCTCCCTAATGAATGCTTGGAACATCTCAGCATGTTTTGTAGTGGTAAGCTTGGGGAATTGGTCTAATAGGTCTCCAATTGAGATAGGGGTTAGGTTTTGGCCAGGCTGGATTTGTATCATTTCATTGATTGATTCAGCAGTGATGGTGAAAAGTATAGTTTGGTTAGGGGACATCACTGCTCTTTGGTTGGGGATATAGTTTGCATGGCAGTATTGGACAATTTCTGGGAAAATGTGAACTTCAAGGAATTGGTACTTAGGCAAATTGGACTCCCAAAGACCAATTTTATCAGCATGGTTCAGGTATTGATCTCTGTATCGGTAGTATAGTTTGAGAGGGGATTCAAGGACAGAGGTGTCCTTGATTTGTAAATCTTTATCAGCCAGGGGGAGGTGGTCTAGGTCCAAGTGAGGAGTGGAAATATGTCTCACATCCATGGAAATTGGGGCAACCATTATCAGTTCTTGTGGATTTGAGAATGGGGGAGGTGATTTTCAGTTTCTTAGGGAAAAGGTGGTTGAGTACAATGTAAGTTCAAGTTACTTGAGTTTCTTTAATTAATTTTTACTTTAACTAACAAAATCAGTAACTGGTTCTGAAATTTGAGAGGTTTTATAGTGAATTATGGCTTAAATACCTGGAATTAGGGAGAACTAGCTCTGAACAGGTCGGCTGGCAACTGTGAACAGTTGAAAACGTTCTGAGTAGGCTGGAAGGCAATCTAGGAGCTTTGTGGCATCTTCAAGGTGCAATTGTACATGGGTTGACAACTTCAACGTCCGCAGGTGCATGCATGGAGGTTTACAGTTGAAACATGAAATAGACAAGTTTAAACATTTTGACTATCATGGATTGTGGCAAAAATTACAAACTGCACACAATCATTTATTTTGCACAAAAGGTAAATAGTAGTGGCATTTTGACTTGCTCACTTTCATGGTCCTTTTCGTTTCTTGGGGTTCATAAGTTTTTTTAATCTTTTTTTAACCTTTTTATTCTTTTTGTCCTTTGATTATTCTTTTAGGACATACCCTCTTTACATTTTTTAATTTTTTGAATATGGAAAAGATTTGCAGAAAGAAAAGGTATGTACATATTACAGGTTTAACCTCAGCCATTCAAAAATTATGACTCCTATTGGTATAGAACCTAAAAGGGTGCTTGTCGGGTGTGGAAATTGATCCTGTGTTTGTTCAGAAAGAAAGAGGTAGAAGCAAAGGATTGATTGAAGGATAAGTATCAATATTTTATTTTAGTTTTAGTTATGCATGTGATTTATGATTATGGTTTATGATGGTTACATGTGATCTATGATTATGATTTATGATGGCTACATTTGAGATACTCAAATGTGATATGTTTATACATGGTGATTTGATTAAACAACTAGCTTGACTTGTTGTGACAGGAAGTGAACGTGACCGCAAGTGTACCTTGTTGACGAGCTACCAATGAGGTATGATTTGAGTTTATTTCAATTCATTTTGAGGCTAATGGGAATTATGTGCTTGGTATAGGGAGCATGGAATTTCCTGGTTGGATGATTGGAATTAACTGCAAGCATTAGCAATAACAACAAAAGGAATTGGAACAAGCACCAGTATGTTGGTAAAGCACTTCAGGAGTAAGGCCATTGTGGGACACTGGTACCCAATAGTGTCCATTAATTGTCATGAGCATACTATGAACTATATGATGGTTTTGACGTAGGCATGTGCCTTGGTTTTTGTATCTTCTGATGCGAGGAAGCCTTGCTAAGGGATGGAATGCTCGGGATGGGGGTGCCAATGGAACTTGGAAGGTGTGTGATTGCACGGAAGGGGGTGACCAGATTTCTCGAGGGAATCTATAGTAGAGAAGGGAATGTTTGGGATGGATTTTTTTTTGTCATTAGCATTGCCATATGGAATCATATGCACATTGGGAGTGTGCCCTAGAACAATGAGTCAGTAATTGTTCATTGAGAGGAAAAGTGGCGCAGGATTGTAGCGCTAGACATTAGATGTAGTTTTGAATTTGGCAGTGGATTCTAGACTTCTTGGGAAGGAGGTGAATCTTGGTACTACTTTGAGGGTGGATGTTTGAGCCTCTGGATCCCATTATTGTTGATGCAAGCATCATATCCTTTATTTGTTGGTTGAGAAATTGCACATATGTGCATATGTGTATATTATTGTAATTACTGTATCGAGCTGGATTTATAAAGATCCACAGACAGTATGGTTATTTACTAGTTGAAGCAAATGTGCATGAGTATATGTGGTTTTTATTGTAAATAATGTAATGATCTATGTTATAAAGCTCTAGTAAGCAGTAGGCTTGTCATGTTTTCAACAGTGGTCATTGTAAATACTACAACGAGTTATGTTATAAAGCTCCATGGAAAGTATGTTTTCCTTTCAGCAGTCTTGTTGGTTGTAGGTGTCATTGAACACTAAGGATGGTGTTCCCCCAAGGGGGAGGATTCTGTAGCAACCCCTAGTTAAAAATTCATGTAAAAATATATAATACCACAATCATGGGACATGTATTCCAAGCTGAATGGTGGGAAAAACATCCTAGTGTGTTTTCCTTTTGGTTATTATTGCTAAAGGGAATTGGAAAAGGCAATGGAAAAGGCTTTGGAAAGGCATGACACATTAATTAGAATTTTATTTATGAAAATAATGGAAATTAGGATAAAAGGAAGGTGAAAAGTCACAGGTTGCATGTGAGGAGTAAAATGAAGGAAAATAATGGAAATTGAAGAAAATAGAGGACTTATTGCTAAAAAGTCTTATGAGGATCAGTTGGTATATTTTTTTAGTTCAGTTTTAGAGCTCTCTCTCTATTCTCTCTCTCTCATACTCTTGGACACAAAGAGTTTTATTGGAGAACTCTTGGAGGAGTGTGGCATACTTGGAGTTTTGGAGAAAGAAGGTAAAGGAAGAGAAGGAAATCATAAGATAAAATCAAAATCAAAAGCTACAACAGGTTTTGCTTCAAGTACCTAGTTGCGTGTATGTTTTCCTCACTAGTTTTGCCATGCATAGCATATGAATGTGGTTTCTTGGTTATGATATGTCCTTGGCATGGAGGATTGCCTAGATTGATAGTGGATTTCCTAGCCTTTCCATTTTTGGGATATCCATGGTGTTGTGGGTTCTGTTATCACAAAATCTGACCCTGATAGGCTGTTGATCAAGTAGACTCTGAGTAACTCTTTCAAACCAATCTTTGGGTTGAGGCTTAGCCTCCTCAACCTGAGAGGGCTCTCTCAATAGGTTTAGGATTTTTGATTAATGATTAGATTGCTAACTCTAGAAATAAAAATGAACAAAAATGTATAACTGGTTGAATCAAAGATTTAGCAAACATCTATTGGGCTATGGAGTCAGTATAGTCTTCAACAAAACATTGTAATCAACTTAACATGGAAGTCAAGGCACTTGGAGTTTAGGTCTATAAGTGAAATAGTAACACAGTGAATAAACACAGTTTACAAGCATGTGAAGGAAGTTAGAGCATTTTCCAATGAATTCTAAGTAACACATGCTCATACCATTGCAAATAAGTAATTGAAAAAGGCCATAGAAATATCAAACACATGAACCCCTTGTGAATCTTGAGTAGTAAAATTGATCTTTGTATTAAGTTTGAAAAACAAAACAGTCTCTCCTATAACACAACTTCTTTTGCTAATAATATTGCCAACCCCGAGGGATTTAGATCTCATGCTTCATATAGAGTTTTTACAACCTTGGATTCTATGATCCATCCTTAGGAGAATTCGAATTTCAAAAATTGACACCTATCTACTCATAAAACAAACTTCTTAATTACAAACTGACAGCTAACTATCTCTTAGGAGTCCTAATACAAATAGAAGTGAAATTCTAAAACCTATTTCAACAACCTTATCTATGACTTAAATACATTCTTTGACAGCTGCTAATCCATATCTTCGACCATTATGATGCCTCCAACACTATTACAAACCTTGCTGATTCATGACCTAACTGTCCCAAAAAACAAGGAGATAGAGTTCCTCCTTTTTAGCCCTTAATCCTTTATGCTTATCTTCGAGCAGTTTTGCAAGCATTGTTGCTATAGGTTCTCTTCAGATTTTGTTAACTGTATTTCTAGGTCTTCAACCTGTCTCTTCAATCTCCTGTTAGTAGCTCTCAACTGAACATTCATAATCCTTAAAAATTTAGTTTCTTTAATTGCAGGTACAGTCCAAGTAAAGTACTGAGCTTCACTGCTGACTATTTCTAGTTTGTAAACTTTTTCAACTTCCCAAAGAGCCTTTATCCTTTTGAAATATGTATTCTCAACAACATTTCTTCTTGCTCTCTTCCTTAGTCTAGCAATTTCATTATTAGCTACTCTTAACCTTTCTTCCATTTCTTCATAACTAGTTTTTTCTGTTTGAGTGGGAAAAACTCTGTTTTTTTCAACTTCAGGTATTTGTGATGAATGGTCTATCAACTCTTCCTGAATGATGGAAGCTTCCTCTATTTTCTTTAACTCAATATTGGACTCTTGCATCTTTTTAGATTGCCTGGTTAAAGGCTTTCTAGGCTTGAACACAAATGCTGCAACCTCATCCTCAAATTCCAATTTCTTAGAAGATTCCATTTTCTTCGATTTTCCTTTATCATATTTTATGAAATCTGCCTGCACCAAAGGGGATTCTTCAATATCAATGGCTCATAAAAGATAATTTAAATTACCTTTTAAGACTGGATTTTCTCCTGGGATCACTGATTTACCCTTTTCCTTTGCAGATTGACTTCTCGTGAATCTCCTTTGAACTGGTTTGTTAGCTGACTATTCTTGTGTTATTTCTTTAACTTCAGCTATCTTTTCCTTTGCAGATTGAGGAGTCTCAAGAATAACCACTGAGGTTTTACTCACTTGCTCTTTCACCTGCTTTCTAGGTTTTAGCTTAACAAATCTTTTTGACCTCGTCATTACAAGCTTATTGATTTCTGCTAGTGGAGTTTCTTTAGCCATAGGGTTAATGCATGTATCTTGATTTTCCATTCCAAAACCACATAAAAAAAAAATGAATACCATTCTCTGTTGATCCTTTTTAGTTCATGTAAAACTATCAGTTTAATTAGACCACGATGAAAAAGGGAGGTTTCATATCCTTGAGATTTCATTTGCACTTTATCTGCCATCTTGGCTATGCTTCGATTTAGGAAGTAAGGTAAATCTAAAGAAATCATACCAATAAAATGCAACCGGAGTCTAAATGATATGAATATACTTCATGATATCTTCCATCACAGGTAAAATACCTTTGAATGTTGAAGAGCAAGTTGGCATAGATGTCTTTGATGTAGTTCCTTGGAATTGCCTTGGCTAAGTCTGTTCCTTCAAACTCTGGCTTCAGAAACACTTTACATGGTTCCATGTCAAATCTGAATTTTTTGAGCCATATATCTCGCCCCCTAGGAATCTTTGTCACCAAAGCTATGACCTCAGGAGTAACTGGCATGTTTAGGATTCCAATTTTTGTGTCTGAGCCAGTGAAATGTAGGGCAAACTCCTTTGTCACCTGAGTGTGTCCTCCTTGCAAATTTTCACAAAATTTCCAACATCCTGTTTTCTTAAAGGCTTCCATTACTGAGTTATCTTTGGCTAAGACCTTGGTGCTTTCAGGCTCTTTTCTTAAACAATGACAAGACCTATGACTTTTCCTTTCTTCTGTCATCTTAGCCTTTGAATTCCTGTAACAAATTAGCCTTGCTTGAAATTCTGTTTATCAGCCTCACTTGAATTATAGATGAGAGAAGCTTTGGTAAGAGATTACCATAAGCTTACCATTCAAAAATGGTCTGTTTGAGTGTTTGCATGCAAACTGCAATAAGAAACCAGCCAACCCTTTAGAATTTGAAATTACCTAATAATGAAAAATTAATAGAATTTTAATGAATTGATGTTTTGACAAGACTGGCTACGAATCCGCGCTTTCATAGCGCGCAGGGAAAAGTGCTACGAAAAGAGCAGTGTTTTCGTAGTGCAAAACAGACCTTTTACATTATTTACGCTACGAAAACATGGTTTTAGGACTAATTCCAAAAAATTTTCAAAAGTGGTTTAAGATATGAGTTCTTAAACAGAATGTAAGACTTCTAAGACAAGGGATAAGGTTGTTAAACTTTATTTGGATATGAAAATGATACTTTTGAGACTCTTAACCCATCGCCTACCCATTAAAACATAAAATGACTTAACACCTATCTAGGACCAATGACTAGGAACAATGTAAAATGTTCAGGTTTAGACCCAAAAAAACTTTTATGGTGATAATAAGTTCATTTACTTTTGTTTTCTGGTTGGTTCTCATGTTCCTTCAGTTGTGGGTTGAGTTACTAGTTCCCAGAGGCTTAGTTGGACAAACACTCTAGAGCCCTGTAACAACTTGGGTTGAGTTAATAGTCTTGGAGTCTTGGTTGGAAAAATTCTTTGGATCCCTTGGTTGGTTGAGTTACTAGTCTTGGAGCCTTTGTTGGATAAATGCTTCGGAGCCCAACAATAGTTGTGGGTTGAATTACTAGTCCTAGAGCCTTGGTTAGAACAAATTCCCTGGAGCCCTGGACAACTTGGGTAGAGACCAATCTAGTGATGGTTAGTGATGTCTGACCATGAGGTGGAATCACGTGTTGGGGGTTGAGGTGGTTTGGCCTATGGAAGCCCTAGATGGTTTTCATTATTTTTTTTTATGAGATCCCACATTCATGCTTGGAATATGGCATGGGGGTGACTAGTTGAAAGAAAGATTTGTTTCACCCTAGTCTACAGTTGGGTGGTTCATGTAAGTCCCATACCTGGTCGACTTATGCAATCATCAATAAGAGATATCTTCTTCCTTGGTATTTTATGGGTAAATATACTTGTTTATATGTGGCTTATATGGTTGTTATATCCCCAACATTTCTGTTGGTTATCTATTGGTTATGAATGAGTTTTATGACTGTGAAAATGTATGGCTCTCATCATGTTTTAGTTAATCACTGAATGTACAATGAATATGTGACTTCATAGATGGTAATATAACTAATGTGATAAGGCATCAATGCTTCTTAGTGATTCTTAGATAAGTATGAGACCCCTATGCTCAAATCTGTTGTTTAAACCTGTACATTTAATAATTGTGACATGTTTGAAGATATGGATGTCATGGCTAGTAGGGGTCCAATGAAGTCCTTGTTCAAGTAATTACATGTGTATCATTAGCCCATTGTTATATTTTATTTCTAGAAGTGTCATGGAATTTTGGGCAGTGACCTGAGCCTTGGGCCTGAAAATGTGGCACAAAATTCAGAGTCACCAACACATAACTGCTTGGGAAAGTCCCCAGTCACAGGCATACCCATGATGTGAGAGTGACTAGAGAGTCCTATTCACACGCATGCCCATGTCATGGGAGCAATTGGGGGATTAATGGGAGTGATTGAAGGATTAAGCTAGTCACTTGGAAGGTTTGGATGGCCCCTCGGGGTTCTACATTAGGTCTGGAAGGTCTATGTTGTTGTGTTCCGTCAGTTCGACTTCCTTAACTAAAACATAGGGAGTTGAATCATATCATAGTAACTCTTCACCACATGTTTACCCTATTTGGTCAGTTACTTAGGTAGATTTGGGATGAGGGCGTTACATAAAAAAAGATGGTTTTCTCGAGTAAGACACATGTTTTCTATCCCTTCCTCTTGGAGTACTCAAAACTTTACCCTCTAGAACAATATCCTAACTAATTTTCTTGGGATTTTCCTGTCTCTATGACTAGTCCTCATTTCAGAATTCCTTTGGCTCTGCTAGTCCAAGAGACTTTTTATGATGACTCCATTGATCTTAGCTAGCCTTTCTTAGGCTCTTACCAACTTCTCATTATCGGACTTAAAGCTCCGTCTCAAAATCTTCTTAAGGTGTCCATCCAATCTGAGGATTGATTTCCTCCCCCTTTTCCAACTGATCTCTCCTCTTCATTGGTTCTGGCTCCATCATTTCCATGCTGGGACTAATGAGAACTATATTTGACCATTCTGATTCTCGTCACTGTATCTTTTCTATGTTATGTTGTTTGTGATGTGCGGTCAATCACACACATTGTTAGACATTTTAAAATAACATTTAAACACAAATCATTATCATGAGTTTGCATTCATGGAGTATCATGGGGCTTTCTATGGTAGCAAAACAATTATGTTAATGTACAAGCCATTTATCAATCATATTAAATAGTCATTCAATCGTGCAATTGGTACATAAATAATGACAAAAATTCATCCACAATCATAATCCTTCTCCCATAGAGTTGTTAACCATCAGCTAACTTATCCTAGCATTACTTTAGTAACAATCAGTAAGAACAATCCAAAATGACTTAGTATTCTATAATTACTTAATGAAAATTCCTCACTTTCTCATGATGAAGCACATCTAGTCCATGTATTGAACTCAGATGCTTTGATACCACTCAGTGACACGCCCAACCACATCCCTTGATAATGGAGGAATGGGGTAAATATTTATACATGTATTTCCTTCCTTTTGAGTTTATTTATTTATTTATTTTTATTATTATTATTTTTAGGAGCAACTTTGAGACACACTCTCAACACCTCGAATCATACCATGAGGTTTCCCCCCAGAATCAATCCGCCTGGATAACGTGTCACACCTTCGGGACCCTCAGGGTGTATCGAATTTCTGAGTCAAGTTCCCCTCGAAACCTAACTTATCGACTAAGAGTTGCACCAATTGTCCCACTAACGGCCACGTAATCCTCCTCATACTATCCGTCACGGGTCCTTGTGGCCCCACAACTAGGGAACCTCCATCCAATTACTTAAGGGTAACGAACCTGAGGAAAAAAGAAGATTTCTATTAACCCCCCGTGTCATCAATTGACAATTCATGGTGTCTAGGATTTCCTGGGACATTCCACCCTTATGGGGTTTCCAGCCAAAGGGGCCTGACCGTTACCCAAGTGGTGTCACACTAAAATCATCCTTTCCCCATTCAAACATAAGAGGGGTAAACATGCCATTCGTAGGTGGCTCATTCAGGAATCTAAGACTCCCAACCACTAGCCACCTGTCATTTAAGATGTTTTGTTGACATTATCACCATGTATCTGGGTTACTAAGAAGGAAGAATTCTTCAGTGACTGGATTCGATCTAGGTTTCAACTTAGTTTGGGACCCTCAAACCTAGAACCTTATAAGGATTCCTTTGCACAGAACCTTGAGGTTCTGACCTTCCTAGCTTTTGGGGTGGCCCCTTATGGCAACCCTCCCTCACCTGACGATCTGGGTAACAGAGAAATATCTGCCATTATCTCTCAAACATAACCCCAACACCGTCTTACCCGGTAATAACCCCACCTATTCTAAATTATCTCCAAGTTTCCATCTCTACGACCTTCTTCCCTCTCATTCTCAACAATCTCGTGAAGGAAATCTGTATCCACCAATTAGAAGTCCCATTTGACTATGGTTTTTACCATTATGGGGATAAGGTTAGCCCAACTTCTTCCATAAGTTTGTAGTCTCCTTCCTTTGATTTGAAACAAGGCTTTCCTTCTCATTCCCGCTATGGCTTGGTCGAAGGCTTGTGACTCTCCATGACGTAGTGCCTTAGACTGAGAGCTTGATAACCCTCCTAGCTACAAGCTTTGCACTGCACAAACTTCCCTGAACTAGAATTTTTAGCTATAACTCTTTCTCAAGCATCTGGTAGACCTCCAGATGAATTTTTCAAGCTCATTGCGATTCCCATGGTTTCATAAGAGGATTTATGACATTATCCCTCTTTATCTTTAGTGATTCGTTCTCCAACAAGTTCCTGGCCCACGAGTCTTTGCATCCCATGGGGAGGGAGTTCCACCATGGGAGGAATAGGCGCTCTTGCATAGATTACCTACCTAAGAATTGACGCATACTCCGTAGAGGTATCCACCTTGCCTGCCACACGCCGAAGGTACTAGACCCTGTGTTTGTCCTACAAACATCTCCATGATGATATGCACAGCCATCAGGTGCCTCGATCGTTACGTTAAGATGCCAAAAACAACTATCTAGCTTGCCAAGAAAGAAAGGTTGTAGGACATTTAGGTAAATCTAGTGGCTCAACTAATACCAAGGAAAACACCCTTTTAAATTAAGGTTGTGCTCGTCGACCAAGACAACAACTTGTAACATGAACATGGATAACTCACAAGCAAGTAAAACCCTGCTATGCAAAGGGTTTTATATGTAATCTTATGTTAATAAAAGGGCCTGATAACCTAGTATTATTCAAAGTAAATTGAAGCTCTCATGGCTTGGTCATGATTTACAATGAGTTCTGTCCTTTTCTTAATGAGTTATTAATACATTTTTTCTCACACAGCTAATCATATCTGTAAATCTAGACTTTGTACAACATTATGACCTGGTCTTAGTTAAAATGTGGTTCATTATGCTTTTTATGTTCCAAATGTTCCATGTCTACCGTTAGCAGTTATTAAACATATTTCACTTTCATCTTTCTCGCACGTTCATGCATATATTTAGCAGATATACATACATGTATACAAATCACACTAACGTATTCCACAAGGAATGTACCACATATGGAAGTTTTATAAACATAATATAGTCACTAAGTTCAAAACCATTATCCATGACACAGTAACCACATTCATCAGAAGTTAAGTAGTATACATAGTTACTTATCTTGGAACATGCAGGTCAACTGAGTATGGAAAAAGGGCTCTCCACCCAACCGTAGACAACAACAACCACACTTACTTGCAGTTGTCACCCTAAAGAAATATTCCATAATATTGGAGGGTTGCTTGCTTCAAGGACAAACAAACAAATCTGCTGCCGATTCTAGGACTCCATAGGACTTCATTCCTCAATCCAACCAACTGTCAACTTCTTACTTGGTCAACGCTGGGAGTCTATAGGTGCCCAACCTCACCCCCAAGTGATCACAAAGTGATTCACCCCATTTCTAGGGAGTCCAAAGTCCACAATTCCATTTGGGTGGTAACCATTGGTCTTAATGCATGTCTTCTTAAGCTTCTGCTTCAAGATGGTCTCTAAACAAGTTTTTACATGGCTCCAAATTTTGTTATCTCAACCCATATCCTTGAAGGGACCAAAGTGCTTACAAGGCTCGATAGATTCCATCCCAACCCATAGCTTTCATGGAACAAATCTATTACAGGATTTCAAATGTCTCAACCCATAGCCTGTAGGAACCCAAGCTGTTATAGATCTCTAGAGGTTCTATCTCAACCCACAGCCTTGAGGGACCCTAAGTTGTTATAGGGATCCAAAGACTACCAACTTAATCCATAACCTCTAGGGATCAAGATCCAATCTCATTCTCTTATCTTCTCTTTAGCACTTTCCACGGAGAGCTCATGCTGAATCTCAATCTCTCTCGATCCTCGCCGCATCTGTCTCTGAGTTCTCTCCTCCTTTTGTTTTTAATCTTGATCTATCTCTCTTTCTTCTTTCGTGTCCAAGATTTTCTTGGTCTCTTCCTTGGATGCCATTATGATTGTGTCCTCCCTGGCCTGCAAAGCACTATCCCTGGCTTGCAGCATGCCATCCCTCTTAATATTCTTGTGCTTTTTCTTGTGGTAGCTTCCCAAAAAGTGTGGGCCAACATACCTCTTGTTGCGGCTCATTTAATTTTCAAGAGCTCTTTCATCGATTCATGAACCAACCAACTTTTAATGGTTGTCCCACATTTTTAGGTTTCTTTGTTGCACAAGGAAACATAACCTCCTAAGAAAGCGACTCCCTTCCCATCTCTAGAATTTGTGTCCCCTTACTCAGTCCCTTTTTGATTGATTTCAAATCTTGCGAAATATTTACATTGTATTTACAAATTCCACTTGCATAAGAAATTTAGGTGGGGCTGTTACACACGTATTCTAGCAGCTACAACCACCCTCCAAATTTTTCTTATGCTAGATTTTGGAGCCTAACTGTCTATTCATAGGAGCTTATATTTCACTGCTATCATGTATTTTTTCTTTGATTAAAAATTATCTTTTTCACTTGTGCTTGTGTTTACTTGCTTTCACACTTAACTGATATTTCTAAGTCACAAGCTAAACTCCTAACTTGGTCTTTTAGAAGTTCTCGGCTTACCTCTAGAAGCTGCACAATCCTTGAGGGAAAGTAGCCTTGATGATTGGAATTGCGAAGTTCTGATTGGCAGTGTGAATTGAGCTCAGAAACTATGCATTCATGGTATTCCACCTAGCACTAAGCCCATAAATTTTGCAATGCATCCCTTAAGCTAAGAAATTGTGCAATGCACTGAGTCGGAAAGTTTCCCAGTTCCCCAAAATCGATCAATCTTTCCCAACAGTGTGCATGGAAAGTATCCTCAGAAAGGCAAGAAAACTAAAGGGAAAAATTAATTCCTAGGAAGTACGGATCCATTATTATTTTCCCAAAGGTGGTACATTTCTATTTTTAAAAGTTTCCACCAAGTATCGCTTTTCATTGATTTTAGGCATGCGTGTCATAAACCCCGGTTTGCTCGAATCTAGTTAATCGACACCTATAGAGCTCAATTTTCGCATTCATTCTTGGATCTCTAGCATTCCAAAGAGATCAAGGAATCTTTGGTGGGGTTGTGATTTTTTTTTTTTCTGGGTGAGTTTCATTTTTATCGCCTTTTTTCACTTTTCTATTGCTTTTTGTCATTATGCTTGTGTGAGTGATGTTACGTTTGTTTCTCTTCGTGATTATTGGTGTTCCAACTTGTTTTAGCTTGTAGAAGTGTTTTTCAAGTTATCATTTTCCTTTCATAAGTGTCGCATCAGTTTCTTTTTTTTTGCATTGATGGTCGCCATTGTGGCAACTCTCCTTGCCAACTTTATTTTCTTCCCATTTATTTATTTTTACACTTGATCTATCATGATTCATTCATACTTAGTCATATCTTCACTTAAGCTCACATGATCTCTCATATCCGCTCGTTTTCCACACTTCTCTTGGGAAAATATACACTTTCCTTGGCCGATTTTCACATTTCCTAGCTAGGCACTGCATAATCCTAAGGCTCTAGCTGAGAGCTTGGCCTCTGTAACTGTGAATTGCACAGTATAGGCTGGCCCAACTATGCATTACATAGTTTTAGGGCTCAAATTGCTTCCCTAGCCATTGAGATAGTGAAATGCGCAGTCTCTCCCAGACTACTGCCCAGGGTGAACTGTGCATTGCACAATCTCAAGCCACAAGCTTCATCCTTGCCCACTAGGACTGTGCAGTGCATAGTTCCCACAGGCATCTAGTCCCTCCTGTTATTGAAAATAATGCAGTCCCTCTCATCAGATGCCCAATTTGCTACTTGATCATGCATTGAAAGTACATTTGCTAAAGACTGGTGTTTTCTTGCCATCAATGTCTTTCCCGTCCCACAGATACCACATTTGTTGAGCACCTCTCTCCAGCAGTCACTTTTACCATGGAACCAAAAGAGAGCTTCTTCTAAAGAGACCACTAAATGCATCATTGGGGAAGCAGTTGAGAAAGTGCTAGATAGCCTGCCAATATATGCGAACACTCAATTATTTGTAGAAAAGGATTCAACACTAAGATGGCAACAATTCTAGTAGCAGTAGCAGAAGGCATCAATCTGGTACAAGATAAGGGAAGGAGAAAGGTTGCTAACAGAATAGAGGGAGAACAAGGATGCAAAGTGAAAGAAGATTCAATCATTATGCAAACAACATTGGCAACCGAAGCAAAGAGGAATCAGAGGATACAAAAAGAATAACGAAGTAAGAGAGAAATGTAGAGCTTGTATGAAGCAGAGTCGAGATTCAAGCAAGTAAAACAGGAACTGAGGGAAGAACGAGAACATAGAAGGAGAGAACAGGAGGAGGAGTAGAAGCAGGAAGAACAATAACAACAAGGAAAAATGGAAAAATAAATAACGTTGATTCAAGTTGAAGAGCAAGAACAAAACTAGCCAGCAACAGAGGGAGAAAGTGAATAGATGTAGGACGGGAGCTTTCTCAGTCGATCAAAGATTTGATTGAAGTTGAAGACATGGACATGATACCAAAGCCATAGGATGAAGATATTGATATGATTCTTAGTGCACTGCAGGTCATCATTTAGTCTCCACCACCTCCAACTGCAAAGTTATCCTTGAGAGAGGAAGGGGACATACTTCCCCTTGATGATGATCCAGTAACGAATGTGTACAATATGTCATATAATGAACTTTAGGAAAGAATTGTACAAACATATAGAAACCATTTTCTGGATGATCATGCATCACCTACATTCATTAGAGAAAGGGTGATAGTGGTGGACACCATCAATAATCTAAATTCCATTGTCAAAGCCAACTTGGTTGTTGCAGATGCAACAAGAGAAAACACTTAGTATTTGATGGCCACAAATAATAAATTGGCATAGGACTTATAGGCTACCCAGCAAGAGACAAAACATCTTTGTGCAGCAACACAAAACACAATCTACTTGGAGGAAATGAGAGCAATGATGCTTGGTGAAGTATCAACACTTGGAGAGATCATGTGAGACCTCTATAAGGAGCTCATAACCATACATAAGGTAGTTGTTCACTTGCTTGGTTTGTAACAACAAAGTAGAGACTTTGTGAAAAGGAATGTACACACTGCCATTGTTTTCGTGAAGGAATGGACAATGCGATATAAAGGGGCACCACTTACTTTAGTAAGGAAGATGAAGCCACATGTAGAGCTGGAGAAAGAAAGATTCTAAATTTTGATTTAGAACAACATGCATCTCACCTCATTCATGGGAAGAATTTAACTCTTATATGTATGGTTATACAACAGTTTGGATTTCATGGTGAAAAAACACAGGATCCCATTAGTTGTCTCACTCACCAAAGCCAAACGCAGACACCAGGCCAGGCAAGAGATCGAAGAGTACTTGGTGCAGCTGGAACATATTTCCACCAAGGAGGATTTGGCGATGAGTAGACAAAACATGCAAAATTACATGGATGGTCCTGTCCATATTAGAACTGTGTTTCTATTGCTCAATAGGGATGCTAAAACTGGCTCCAAGTCACTGTACCCCAGATGCCATGGAGGTTAGAGTCTGCTTCTAGTGAGACACCATTGCGCAATTTGGAGATGTGATCACAAAGTACCAATGTTGACACCAATATGTCACCAAGAAGCATCAAGTAGAATATGCTAAGCTAGAGTTTTCCTAACCTCAAGCATCATAGTGTTGTGTCTGCTTAGGCTATCAAGTTGTCTCTACCCTATTTTATCTTATATGGGTACAAGTGTACATTGTAATATTATTTGTAATTATGTTGGAAGTGAAATTCCAAGTGTCAATATTGGAAGATGAAGAGTCATGATGTAATGTAATGAGTCATTTTGTAAGAAGTTGAAGAGTCATGAGGGTAGTCCAAAGATCACAAAGGGGACATGAAGAGTCACCTCCTCTTGTTATAAATAGAACCCAGTAACTCATGTAAAGGGATTTTGGGAGACAAACGTTTGGCTAGGCCTAAACTTAAAGGGATCTTGGGAGTATCATGAAGAGCCTTGATTTCTCCTTAGCATAGAGTGAGTATACTTATTTGGTGGAGTAGGTGTTCTTGACTTTAATGTTCCACTATTGGGGATAGTGGTTCATCAATGGTGTATGTATGAATTAAACTTTCACTTATAATAAAATCAGAGCCAACGCGCTTTCAAGCATATGTTGTGAATATAGTAGGACTATTCTTGTTGTATTTTAAATATATGTTATTTAACTTATGCTTATGCTTATGAACTATTTCATTTGCATTTGTATGAACTTTGTTGAATGCGTGTTGTTGTATTAATTCATGACTTTAACTTGTAGACTATTCTACATCTTAACTAGTGATGTCATTACACTTGTGTGTTACTTTCAAGTTGTGTACTATTATAGGCTTCCAAGTGGTACACTTCCCCTTCCCTTCATGTGTTGGAACCTTCATGAATCGCACTTGAATTTCTGTAGGGTCACAGAAATTTTCTCACCCAAAGTTATCATACTTTACTTTGCACATTTTAGAAGTCAAGGCGTAACATTACCACCTACTACTGGGACTCCTTCTCCAAACGGTGTGAGGTCTAGTTGGGAATTCATATCAGGGACATCCCCTAAATGTTGGAAACTCCAACATCGTCAACAACATGCAACACCAAAATGTCAATTTTTGTGACACAGCCTGCCAGGGGTGTGAAGCGACGCTCGACCAAAGGGAGTTTTCGAGAGGCATTTAACTCTAACTTGGAAAAAGTGATGGCACCCCATAAAAATATCATGTAGAAAGGGATTATCTACGAGGTGTTTAGCTCTATATTGAAAAAAGTGATGGAACCCCATAAAGAATAGGAAGGATTAGGGCCCTCATGTTCTAGCATACTGGAGTCACCTTAAACATATACCCATGAGAAGGATGGATAACACCACTGGCTAGGAGGAATGATAAGGAACCTCTATTGTGGTAGCATAACCTCACTACAAAGTGGCACAATTTTGTTATTTTTTTATATAATGCATGCCTGACACACGGAAGGTATGATGGACATGTGACAACTCCCCTTTCCTAGGTGTCATTGCATTCTAAGTGCCCATGGAATTTGTTAGAGTCATGGATCACTTAATCAAATTTTCTCGGTGTATGTTCATAGGTACGATTTTTGTAGCATTCTAACTATGCATCAATGTGAATTGTATCCTTGTGCGTTCCAAGAGACCTAATAATTTATTGGTGTTTTAACTCTTTGTAGATTCATTATGGAGCATACCTTCATCACGATCAAGCCTAATGACGTGCAATGTGGATTTATGGGAGAAATGATATCTTGGTTTGAGAAGAAGGGATTTATTCTAAAAGGTTTGAAGATGGTGGCTATAGAGAGATCATTTGTGGAGAAAATGGCAAACATATTTGAAAAATGGAAATTGTTCCTTTGCTGAGCACCATGTAGTAGTTGGTTGATGTGTCAGACGATCTAGAAAATATGCTCAACGCTCAGCAGGTTCCAAGGCCAAAAAATGTACAAAATCTCATTACTAAGTGTAAACGCCAGGATATGGATGAGGTAGACTTACTGGCCCTTTAAGGTATTTATATATTTGTAGTTCATTCATTTCATTTTGTAGCATTCACTATTAATTGGAGATTATTAAATACTGAACTACAAATGAAAATGCTAATTACATAGGAAGGCATACAATTAGCCAATCTCGATGCATAAGTTTTAGGAAGATGTTTTACAACCAGACTGGAAATGGGCTCCCAGAGTCCACCCTCGAGAAATCTTACTGCATTCGGATTTTTTTTGCAGGGAGTACTACTAGAACGATTAAAAACAATATATATATATATATATATATATATATATATATATATATATATATATATATATATATATATATCTTTATGGATCATTATTTAACACATAAAATTTACCTGGTGTGTTTGGAAAGCAAACCCTTGAAGTCCTTCAGTTTGGATGGTTCGATGTCCCTCAGCTCTGATGTTGTCAAATTTCAAGTCTGATGTTGTCAAATTTACCTCTTGAAACAACAATAGGTAAGAAGGCACCCTGAGTATATATTGTCCCTTAGAATTCCATCCAATGCACCAAACACATCAAACAAAATAGCACAAAATTGAATGGAGAAATTGTCCACGCCTATTCATTGCAATTCAAGGTAGAAACATGTGGGCTAGAGGTGAATATTGAATGTGAGGTGATTTCACTTCACATATAGAGGTCGTCATGTAATAGTCAAGGCTTAGTTCATAGACAAGTAGGGAATGGGTACGAATGTGGGTGGAGGCTAGAGCTCTCACTTTAGATAGGAAATGTCATGCTAAAAGATAGATACAGCCAATGTTGTGTCATGCTAAATAAATTGAAGCCTGTGAAGCTTGCCTCACTTCTGAAAACACCCTCCTCCTATATCTACCCAAGTAACCAACCAAGCGAGGTAGATATGTGATGAGAGGCTACTATGATATGACTCAACCTCCTAGGTATCCTTAAGGAAGTAGAATCGACAGAAACCCATCAAACATACCTTCAACATCATCAACAACACTCTAAGGATCCATCCCAACCGCACAGGTATCATGCCCCTGGGTTCCACTGATTTTTTAAACTATTAAATCTTTGGATGCTCCCATGCTATGGGCATGCCAACATCTAGAGAGCTTTGGACGCTCCCACAAGCCTTCTTGCCTGTGTCCAAGGACTATTTCCAGCAGACCTGTGCCAGAGTTCGTGGGATTTAAGGCACTTTTCAAGCACAGAATTCCAACCACTGCCCATAAATTGTTGTAAATTCCAGAATCCATTAAACACATGTTGACAAGACTAATAAACCAAAAACTAACTCTAGGACTAGGCCTGACCATCCCCAACTAGAATTAGCATTCTGTCAAACACTTGGCATTAATACATTCTACAGGTCTAGGATACAAGAGAAACGATGAAGGAATGAAAACTCTTATGAGACATGACAAGAAGGATCACCACCTTCTCCATTGAACAACTAAGACATCAATTAGGTCTTGCATCCATTATCCTTTCAGTTGCAAGTAAATAATTGACAATAACCAATCATATAACCATGCTTATAACCAACATTAAACCATTAAAATAATAGTGAGATATCAACCATTAAATTCACATATTAATAAGTACAAAAGTAAGAGAACTTAGCTTTTATTAAAAATAGGAAAATTTGACCAGGTTCGGGACTTCCACGTACCACCAGACTATAGACATGGATGAACCAAATATTTCTTTCAGCTAGTCACCCTAATGTCATATTCCAAGCATGAATGTGGGATCTCATGGATAAACAAATCCAAAAACAACGAAGGGAATCTAGAAGTTAAATCACCTCCACCCTCACCGAACCATGATCACACCAAAACCGGTGCTCCAATCACAAAACTAAACCAAGCTTAGAATCCCATCTAAAATCCATCACTATCGTTGGGGAATTTTCCATCTCCTTGTCTCTTATGATTTACCGTAATCCAATCCCGGATGACTAGGCCCTAAACTGAGACACCTCCCTCAGGCTTTACCATGTATCCCACCAAAACAAGTCAAGGGATTCCTAGGTCTTTGGGAATGAACCTTGAGACCATCTCCACCACATATTCCAAATTCCATATGGTAATTCCAAAGCTCAAAACCGAGATCAACATCCCAACACACAATGGAATATGGAGAAAGGAAAGGCTAGGCTGAAAAACCACTGTCATAAGCCAGAAAAACCATGACTCCTACAACAAGAGAACCATACACCAACTTGCAAAGCCATGCATGTCAAATCTAGCTAGGAAATCACACATGTAATATGTTACCTACAAGTATTCCTACTAAAGTTGCTTGATCCTGCTCTTCCTTGCTTTATCCTTGCTTTCCCTCCTTCCCTTTTTCTTTCTTTTCCTTCCTTTCTCCAAAGACAGAGTGTTCCAAGAAAACTCTAAGTGTCCAAGAGTGAGAGAGAGAGAGAATAATGAGAGAGCTCAAAAATTGAACTGAAAAAAGGTTACAAACTGATCCTCAGAAACATTTTTATGAATTAGGCCTCTATTTTCTTCATTTTCCATTATTTTCCTTCATTTTCCCCCTCACATGCAACCTGTGACCTTTCACCTTACTTTTCTCCTATTTTCCTTTATTTTCATAAATAAATGAGCCAGAAATGTCTTCTCTCCTTTTAATTCCTTTGCCTTTTCATTTTCCTTTGCTAATTTTCTTTAGTCATAAACACATCTAGGGATGCCCACTAGGATATCTTTGCCGACCATTCAGCATGGAATAAGTGTCCCTTAACCATGGTCTTATTTTGCCTTTATTAACTTTTATTACATGAAATTTTCATGAGGGCTATTACAGAACCCTCCCCCTTGGGGAACACCATCCTCAGTGTTAAACCACACCAATACCTCATCAAAACCACTGAAAATCAAACATACTTCCCATGGATATTTATAACTTAGCTCGTTGTAGTATTTACAATGAATGACCCGCTCAAAAGAAAAACATCATGACAACATTACAAGATAACAAACATACCACTTATTGGAGCTTTATAACTTAGCTCATGGCAGTAATTAAATTCATATACATATGTACATATACCAAAACATCAACAAAACATATGTTAAAAATATACCAAATCAACCCAAACTACTTTTCCTCAACAAGAAAACAATGAAGGATACATTGTCTACATCTGATCTACCATCTCCCATGTAGCTTCTTCGGGCCCAAAGTGTTTCCACTACACTTTAACTTTCTCTATGACTTTGTTCTTGAGCATGAGATGATTCTGCTATAATATGCACTAAGGATCTAGCTAGAACTCTCATTCTTGCTCCACCGACAATGCAGAAAAATCAATAACATGATCAACATACTTTATATACCTTTTAAGCAATGAAACATTGAAAACATCATGGAATTTCATTGTTGGAGGCATTGTAAGTCGATAGGTCACTAGTCCAATCATCTCGAAGATCTCAAAAGGCACATAATACCATGGTGCCAAATTGGCACATGATCAAATTCTCAAAGGTCTCTTCTTTGGATTAACACACAAATACACATGCTCCCCAACCTGAAACTCCTTGAATGACCTATGCTAGTCCACATAACTCTTCTATCTATCCTATGATTCCTTTAGATTCTTCTTTATAGCTTGCATTTCATATTCCATGTCTACCAACATATCTGGTCAAATAAGTACCCTGTTCACTATATCACATCAACTGATGGGAGTATTACAACTCCACCAATACAATGCCTCGAAATGACTCATCCTCAACGACTCCTGATAACCATTGTTGTATGCAAACTCAACCAATGGAAGATACTCCTCCCATCTCCTCTACTGGTGCATCATGTACATCTTGAGCATATCCTCCAAGATCATGTTGACCCTCTCTGTATATCCATCTGTCTGCGGATGATAAGATGTACTGAAGCCCAACTCTATACCTAAGCCTGCAAATAGTTCCTTCCAAAACATGCAAGTGAAATTTGCATCCCTATCTGACACAATCTTCTTTGGAACACCATGTAATATCACTATCTCTCTGATGAAAACCTGTGCCACCTCATTGGCTAAATATGTAGTCTTCACTGGAATGAAGTGAGCTACCTTTCTCAAACTTTTGACCACAACCATAATAGAACCATGATGTCTCACTATCCTCAAAAGACTTGTAATGAAATCCATGGAAATGACCTCCCATTTCCATTCTAGAATCGCAATAGGTTGTAGTAAACAACCTGGATGTTTACATTTTGCCTTCACCTACTTATAATCCCAGCACCTAACCATGAACTCAGCCACTTCCTTCTTTAAATTCAGCCAATAGTAGAATTTATTTACTATCATCAATGTTTTCTGATATCTTGGGTGATTCGAGTATGTCTTGATCTGAACCTAACTCAAGATAAGCTTCTTGAGCTCACTACAATTTGACACATAGATTTTGTCTCAAAATCTCACTAAACCATCTGCGGTGACACAATAGTCTTCATCCTGATCACTTGTACCTATACATGTAACCTATGCATAATATCCATATATTTGTCATCCCATTGTACTTCCTGCAAGATCCTATCCTCTAAATATGTTCCATAAGATCTCATAGATGTTATATGATTCACCTGTACCTTCCTACTAAGAGCATATGCAACCCGGTTCTCCTTTCCCTTAATGTATCTTATCTGAAAGTCAAACTCTCTAAGGGTAGCCAACCATCTATCTTTCCCGGCATTTAGATTCGGTTGGTCAAACAAATATCTCAACCCATTGTGTTCGCTCATCTATACAAACCTCCTACTAAGAAGATAGTGCCTCTAGATCTTTAATGCATGTATGATTGTTGCTAGCTCAAGATCATGCATCGAATAGTTCTGATTGTGCTCATTCAGTTTCTGCGACTCATAGAGCACCACCTGTCCCTCCTGCATATGGACTCCACCAAGTCCTCTTTTACATGCATCTGTATATAGTACAAACTGTTTATCTGGATCTGCAATCTTAAGCACTGGAGCATTGATCAACAACTGCTTCAGCTACTCGAAACTAGTTGCACATTCTTCTGTCCATTCAAACTTCTTACCTCTCCTCTGCAGTGATGTGATAGGATATGCAATGCATGAGAAGTTCCTGATGAACCTCCTGTAGTAACCTACCAATCTCATGAATGATCTCACCTCATCCACATTCTTAGGATTCGTCCACTCCATGATGGCCCTTACCTATTCTAGATCTACTACTATGCCTTCCTTGGAAACAACATGTCCCAAGTAATGCACGTTTGTATGAAATAATCTACACTTCCTATGCTTAGCATACAACTGATGCTCTCTTAGAAATCTCAACACTGGTGCTAAATGCTTGGTATGCTCTTCCTCATTCTTGGAGTATATCAAGATGTCATCAATGAATAGAATAACAAACTTGTCCAAATAATGATGCAACACACTATTCATCAAACACATGAATGTCACTAGGGCATTAGTCAAACCGAGTGGGACTACAACAAACTCATAATTCCCATACTTGGTCCTAATGGTAGTCTTGTAGATATCCTCTTTCTTGATGCGTACCTAATGGTATCCCGATCTCAGGTCAATCTTATAGAACACTAATTCTCCCTTCAATTGATCAAACAAATCATCTATCCTCAACAATGTGTACCTATTCTTGATCGTTACCTTGTTCAACTGCCTGTAATCAATCCACGATCTGAGAGTACCATCTTTCTTCTTTACAAAAAACAATGGTTCACTGCGAGGAAGTACACTTAGCTTAATGTATCCCTTGTGAAGAATATCCTTTAACTGCAATTTCAATTCTAATAGCTCTGGAGTGCTCATCCTATAACGTGCCTTCCATGCTAGTGCTACCCCTGGTACCAACTCATTAGAGAAATCTACTTGCCATTAAGGAGGTAACTCTGGAATCTCTGCTGGAAACATGTCTTGATATTGCTGCAATACAGGGTACCTCTTGAATATTTATGCATCCTCAACATCTTTTCCCTTGTCACTAGATATATGCACTGCAAACATTACACAACCTTTTCTGCAACTATGCTTACCCTGCATAGTGGAACCCATCCTCTCTGATGTAGGATTCTTATTTCCCTACAAAATTCCCTTTTCCCCACTATCTTCCACACACTCAATGGCCTTGTCGAAGCAATCCACTTTGGTCCTGTGAAGGTAGAGTCAATCCATACCCAAAATCACACTATACGATCTCAATGGTAGTATATTCAAATGTGTTGTTATAGGGATACCATTTAACTCAAATGTACAAGCTCTTACCCAATGGTGATCTCTCTTCTTTGCACTTGTAGCCAATTGTACCAACCAAGATTTTGCATGCACTTATTTTCTCAAACCACACTTATCCACTAGGTCAGGGTTAATATAACTATAATTGGATCCAGGATCAATCAAAATAGAAACAACTTGATCACAAATCTTACCTTCCATCTCAATGATAGATGCTTGATGATCCGCCTGCCTATTTTACACAGTTACATAAATATGAGGAATGATATGACCAACATCACCAAATGTATGCGCCTCTTGAGCACTATAGATCTGGGGTCTACCACCTTGATACTGTGGACAATACCTCTTACAATGATCCTTGCCACATATCCAACACTATAATGGTGATCTACCATTGCCTCTATTCTATTGCTCTCCATGTCCCTTCTCAGTTGTATTGAACTTCTTGTAAGGGACTACATTTTATTTCTCACTTTCATCTTGATGTCTTCCTCGCTTTGGTGGCCATTTTCCTTTAGCTTTCTCATTTCCTTTGAAGTCATGCTTAGGCTCAACTTTGTGCTTGGACTGCTCATAACAATATTTCAGCTTTTGGATGGCCTCCTCCAAAAATCTAGGCTCATCAAACTCAATTTAGTCTCTGTATGCTACTGGAAGTCCACTGATGAATCTCTGAAACTTGGCCTTCTTGTCCTTGAGGTAAGGAACATATCTCAACATCTCTAGGAACCTGTTAGTATACTCATCACCTGTCATGAAAACCATCTGCAACTCATAAAACTCATATCTTTCATCAAAGTACCTTTGCGAAAAATATTTATCTTGAAGAGCCTCTAAAAGTCATGCCAAGTCAAGTAATCCTCATAAATACCTTTGACATTCTTCACATCTTCCCACCAAATATATGCTTTAACTTTGAGACTGAAGGTGGATATCCTTGCTTTCATGTTTTCTGAATAATCATGCAATCTAAAGAACTTCCTCATACCAAGAAACCATGCTTCTACATCTTGTGATTTATTCATTTCTCCATCAAAGGTAGTTGCCTTTTCTTTCTTAAATTCATTTGGAAAGTATCCCCTTTCACTCCTCTTATAAGGATGATAACGATGACGATCATGATGCCTGTTAGAACCATAACTAGAATAGTACCTATGCCTATCACCCCTCCTATCTGGAGTATCCAAGGACCTTCCATCTCTGATCGTGTCACCTCTATTCGACCTATGACCATCATGAGACTTGTTGCCATATGCCCCATTAGTTTTTTCCTCTTGCTCATGGCTGATCTGAAGTGGTCCCTATCACTGCAACTCTGACAAACTTTGAAGGAGTATTGCATTAACCTCTACTTGTTTCTCTTGTGCTTGCATGATTTTATCATTGTCCACCTTACAACTCCTTATTTCTTCCATCAATCTTCTCAACATGTATGCTAAATTAGAGGAGTGTCCAACACCACACTGCTCATTTGATTCATGGGGACAGTATTTGTAGTCTACCATCTTGCTAGCCATTTTGATCTCTTTCCTACAAGGCATACTATGTCAACTAACCCAATTCACAATAAATCAATGTATCTTAGTATACTTTGGGGAGGATACCTTTTCTCCACTATCAACAAATCAACGTGATACATGTATAATATAATCATGACAACATATAGAAATGTAACACATAGGCATGTAACCATATACCCATCATTCTCACTAGAGTGCATTCATCAATGCATGACCATATAAACTACACATACCATGACCTCATGCATGAAAAAAAAAACCATGTCACTTTACACTAAAAATACGCAAGCATAAATAACATGTAACCAATCATACACCCATGACAACACACTTCGCACAACAACATCTTGCTTCAGATGGCGACATCACTACAACCATGACTGACACCATGCATATGCAAAAAGCACATAGACCACAAGGATTATTAACACACATGTAACTGACATGAACCCATAACCAACACACAACCCATCCAGTCTGAGAGGTGAACCATGCTCTGATACCACTTTGTAGTATCAAATATGACCCAAAGAGAGCGCAACCTGCTCTGATACCACTCTAAAATGCCCTCCTCCTATATCTACCTAAGTAACCAGCCAAACAGGGTAAATATGTGACGAGAGGCTACTATGATATGATTCAATATCCTAGGTATCCTTAAGGAATTAGAATCGATGGAAACCCATAAAACATACCTTAAACATCAGCAACAACACTCCTAGGAGCCATCCCAACCACACAGGTATCATGACCCTGGCTCCCACTAAGTTTTTAAGCTATTAAACTTCTGGAAGCTTCCATGCTATGGGCATGCGAGCATGTAGATAGCTTTGGACACTCCCACAATCCAGCATGCCTACGTCCAAGGACTATTTCCAGCAAACCTATTCCGGAGTCCACGAGATTTAACGCACTTTTCAAGCCCATAATTATGACCACTATCCAGAACTTGTTGTAACTTCTGGAATCCATTAAACACATGATGGAAAGACTAATAAACCAAAAACTGACTCCACGACTAGGCTTGACCATCCCCAACTGGGACTGACATTCTATCAAACACTTGGGATCAATATAATATACAGGTCTAGGATACAAGACATAGTGTGAATGACTAAAAACTCTTACGAGACATGACAAGAAGGATCACCACCTTCTCCTTTGAACTGGTATGACATCAATTAGGTCTTACATCCATTGTCCTTTCAATTACAGGTAAATACATGAAATAACCATGACAATAACCAATCCTATAACCATGCTTATAACTAGCATTAAACCATGAAAATAATAGTGAGATATCAACCATTAAATTCACATATTAATAAGTACAAAAGCAAGAGAACTTAGCTTTTATTAACATATAGGCAAATTTGACCAGGTTTGAGACTTCCACATACCACCCAACTGTAGACATGGCTGAACCAAATGTTTCATTCAACCAACCACCCCCGTGCCATATTCCAAGCATGAATGTGGGATCTCATGGATAAACCAATCCAAAAACAACAAAGAGAATCGAAAGGTTAAACCATCTCCACCCTCACCAAATTGTGATCACACCAAAATTGACACTCCGATCACAAAACCAAACCGAAATTGGAATATCATCCAGAATCCATCACTGTCCTTGAGGAATTTTTCGACTCCTTGTCTCCCAGGTGTTAGAGTCGGTCCTTACAACCCTCTGTCAGAGATCTTTTCGCTTTTGCATATCATTTTTAGGTGTCTCGCTCGTTCCACTTCGTTGCATTTCACTAGGGGCATGCCATTGACTGACGAGGGGGTCTGGTTGTCTTGTGTTTCCTCATGCTTGTCCCTGCAGGGTTAGTCAAAAATTTCTCAAAAATCACCAAAATACATGATCATTGCATTCATCGTCATAAAAGATTAGTTTCGTTAAAAATTCTTTAGTCCTAGAGTCTAGGGTTGTCAGTCCTTTGCATACACATAATAAAAGCCCACAGGCCATGAGGTTGGTTTCAAAACATTCTCATTTAATATTTTTCTCAGAAAGCATTTAAAACATTTTTAGTCCAAAACTCTGTTTTGGAACTAAAAATTGTTATTGTAAATAATTGTATTTGTTTTATCTCAAAAAGTTTCAGAGCAAGCCTCTGATCTTCTCCAAAGCCAAAATGCCGGATCCCTGCAAAAATCAACAAAATATTATCAGTCCAAACCTCAGAAAAAGCAAGAGAAAGTCAAAAAGCAGTATTGTATTAAAAGACCAAAGGTGAAAAAGTGCCAAACATTATAAAGTGGGTTATTGAACCAATTTAAATCAAATCTGATTTGGTGAGATATTTTCTTCACATATAAAAGGGGCAAACAAGTCCATTTGTTCAAAAATCCAAAGGTAGAAATCGTGTTTGAGTTTGTGAAGGCCGAAACTGTGTTTGCATACCCGTGGACAACATTTGGAGGCGTGTGCTACGCGTTGGGTCTGTGCGCTATGCACTGGGCCTCACTGGCCAGTGTAAAAATACACAGGCGCTACGCACACAGGTGTGCGCTACGCGTTGGGTTCGGGCGCTACGCACTCAGTCACAGCACCAATTTTTTTTTGTTAATGCGACCAGATCTTGCCAAATCGACTCCAAAACTTGCAAGTAGGTGTTTCATGGTTGCTCAGTCAATTTTAAATTGTTTGTAGTATGCTTGAGGTGGGAAATTTGATGTATTGGGTGTAGAAAAATGAAACCCTATGCTCATACCAAAATCATTCCTTAGGGTTTTTAAAAAGACATGTGGGTGGCTTTGTGAAGATTTTCCCATTCTCCATTGGTGAAATAACTCATTTGTCAAGTTTTAGCCAACATCACAAAGGGTGCACTTCACACTTTTGTTCATTTGTCAAAACTGTCCTTGTGATCAAAACAATGACTGTTTCATGCCAATACACTGAAACAGAGTTATTACCATTATGGCTTAATTCTTATGATGCTTCGGTAAACATATTTGGCTTTTGAGTATGCATTGAAATTCTGATTTCACCACCCCTATATCAACATACATATTGCAGACATTGTGTTTTCAAAGCCATGTCAGACACAGATTCAGTTTATGAGCAGGAGAATGACAGTGATTCCACAACAGAGGGTAATGTGCCACGGAGGCCTCGCAGAGGTGGCAAAGGTGGTAAGCATCTCAGAGAAGAGCCCACTTCTTTGGTTCAATTGCAGGCTTGCCCGCTTGCAATGGATTGTTTTCGCTATCAGTCATGCTATCACTATTGTGAGATAATTTCACAAATCCAGCATCATCGTGAACTAGCTCGCTTGTTTGTTCTACATTTACATGATGGCCATGTAAACCTCGCCTAAGTTGATTTCATTTTGTCACCAGAGACTATTGCAGAGGCCACTGGGATACCAAATATTGGAGAAAAATGGAATAAGCGTCAGCAGTTAGAGAAATTCTACTATGAGCCATACATCAAACCTGGGTATATGAGGCACTTGAGCAGGGTTTTTCCTTTCCAATACCTGAGTGATCAGTTTTCACCTTTGATGAAACTCATCATTCGGTATTTCAGTTGTGAGGGTAGATTCTCGCGTCTTTATGCATACCATGTCCGTTTGTTGATGCATTTTACAAGAGTACGTTTGATGAACATTCCATACTTCATGTTTCGCAACATAGAGAGGATGGTTGTCTTAGTACAAAAGAAGACCCCAGCACAAGAGCATAGAAGTATTTATCATTATGCACTGATCAAGATCATAGTGGTTCATCAATTGGCACAACAGGGCATTACTTGGGAGGATTTTATTTCTCGTGACTTTTTCACAATGCCACAGCCACCTCCAGAGATAGTTCATGATGAGGGAGAGCCTTCACATCAGTTTGACATTCCTGAGACCGAGCATGTCAATGCTCCAGCATATGTGACATATCAGCGAGGCCACAGGGCCTTATTTGCAGCTACACGACAAGTACTATCTCCACATGGTGTGGAAGGGGTCTCGCCTTCTTCTTCAGTACAAGTACAGGTTCAGGACAGAGGAAAGAGGTCAATTTATGAGGAGGGCCTTTCAAGTGGTCATGATGTTGATGTTGCATTGAGTGATGTGGATAGGAGCTCTCCTAGCTCAAAGCTAAAAGAGATCATCCAAGAGCAGAAGGTCGAGATTGACAGCTTGAATGAGAAGTTACTGAAGGCACAATGTTTGATCAAATACCTGGAGCAGCGCAATAAACAGCTAGAGGATGAGCATACACTTATAGAGCTGCGACAAATTCGTGAAGACCGAAGGCTAGCCCGAAAAAGACCCGGTGATTTGACACCTGTTGAGCGGCATTTTTGGCTTGAGAAAGTCAATTGACATCTAGAGGAGTTGTTGGGAAAGGCCAATAGAGACAAAGACATGCTTCGTCACATGAAAAATCATTATTGGGCTCGCATGCATGTTGGTAAAGCAAAAATGAAGATTTTGCAAAGGAGGTTGAGCAAAGCACTGAAACGGCGAAAGAGGCTAGATCCACTTCGAGTTTTGGCCGAGGCTTCGCTGGCTAAACATGATACATGATGGAGGGTCTTCGCTCCGAATTTGAGCAAATTCGGAGAAATTTTTGTCATTTTCAAATTTTTGGTCCCAAAAATAGTTTTTTCAGCTGTACGAGTAGCGCATCGGCGCACTCGCTTTTGATTGGGACACGAGGAAAACTTTTTATTTTTGGGTTTGTCATGGTAATTTATGCATGCTTAGTTATTTCCGAATCATATCATCAAGTTCTGGATGATCAAAAGGCCTAAAAACACCATGAAAACCACCTTGCTGCCACCTTTTGCAACAATAGGAAGTACTTCTAGGAGAATGCAATTTTGAGGGGGAAAATGAGCTCCAAATTGGGAAATTCCACTTGGGCTGGATAGTAGACATCCAGAGCTTTCCAACCAGCTATTGTGAGCTTGATTTCGATGTCGGGAAGTGCCCCAAAAATAGGCTGAAAGGTGCACTACGCATAGAGATCAGGGCGCTACGCATAGAGGTTTTTGGTCCAGTTTTCATCCTCTAGCTCAGGAATTCGGCCAGTTTTCACCAGTTTCACTCCTTGATGTGATTTTTGACCTAGCATGATGTAATTTGATGTGTATGAGGTAACTTGGCACCTATTTACCTTATTCTAGATGATTCATTCACAAAATAGCAAAAAATTAATGTAATGAATCAATTTCCTTCTTTTTAGAGGCAGGTTGTTTTGGTCACCTAGATTCTTGCTCCATGTTTAGAATTTGTTCAAACTGCTCCTAGAAGGAGGAGCTCGAACCCTAGAGGTTAGGGAATGAGTTGGCTTGATCTATATATGTAAATTTTCAGTCAGTAGCACAGGTTGGACTCTTGGGAAGATTTTGGCACACTATTGTACATATTTTTCATATTTTGGCTAAGGAAAGATCAGAGGTTTTGCAGCACCTGTTGGGATTCTTGTGGCTTTCAGTTCTTGATGGTGTTATCTCTCAGTTATTGTAAGTTTATTCATGTTTAAATGTATGCCATTCCCTTTTTATGCTTTTGAAACTAAATGAATGAGTAAATGAGGTTGAATTCATTGTTCACAGTGCTTTTCCTTTAAATTTGTTTAGTTTTACATGTTTTCACCAGTTTGGAGAGGATCCATGTTCTCCTTTGCCCTCTTCAGCTCCTTGTCATTCTGATCCATCCATACACCTGATCAAAGGCATCAAGACTATTGCCTACCTCGCCCCAACTCGAATTCTGTAAAGCTCTGACCTTAATCCCCGCACCCAAAATTGGTTTTCCCGTTTCTCTAATAAAAAACTCAAAAATCAAAATCAAGCTTTCTTATCTCTTTACTAGCCTAAAATCAGTATTAATTTTGAGTAATCTCAGGCCCCTTTGAAGACCTTTTGCCGAGATAGACCCGGAGAGAGCCCTCTCCTGTCCTCGTAGGGCTAGCTACGAGGCTGAGCTTGGTTTGATGTGGCCTTGAGTTTTGCCTTCCTCAGCCTGAGGCAGATTTGAGCGTTAACACCAGGCTGCCCTGCAATCGAATCCCAGATCACTAGGCCCTAAATCGAGACACCTTCCTTAAGTTTTACCATGTATCCCGCCAAAAATGGTTAAGGGATTCCTAAGCCGTTGGGAATGAATCTTGAGACCACCTGCACCTCGGATTCTGAAATCCATCCGACAATTCCAAATCTCAAAATCGAGATCAACATCCCAACACACCTTGACATCCAGAAAAAGGTAAGACTAGGCTGAAAACCCATTGTCATAACCTGACAAAACCATGCCACCGACAGTAAGATAATCATACACCAACATCCAAAGTCATGCATGTCAAAATCAGCTAGGAAATCACACATGCAATATGTTACCTGCAAGTATTCCTATTAAAATTGTTTGATTATGATCTTCCTTGCTTGCTCCTTGCTTTCATTCCTTCCCTTTTGCTTGCTCCTTGCTTTCATTCCTTCCCTTTTGCTTTCTTTTCCTTCCTTGCTCCAAAGCTAGAGTGCTCCAACAAAACTTTAAGTGTTCAAGAGTGACATAGAGAGAGAATAATGAGAAAGCTCTAAAACTAAACTGACAAAATGTCATAAACTGATCCTCAGATGCATTTTTATCAATTAAGCCTATATTTTCTTCATTTTCCATTATTTTCCTTCATTTTCCTCCTCACATGCAACCTGTGACCTTTCACCTTACTTTTTTCGTATTCTCCTTTATTTTCATAAATAAATGTGCCAAAAATGCATTTTTGCCTTTTAATGCCTTTGCCAATTTCCTTTAGCCATAAACACATCCAGTGATACCCACTAGGATATATTTTCCTTTACTTACTTTTATTATATGAAATTTTCATCAGAGTTGTTACAACTTAAATACAAAGGGGATGATGTGAGAACATGGGTTCAGAGGATATCGTGCGAATATGTGTAGAGGATGTCGTGTAAATGTGGGCAAACCTATTGAAAATCCAGTCCAGTCCATATGGAAATTTATCATTAACTAGAGAATGATGAAACCCATTAGCTGAGATGAATAATGTTTTCCCACCCTGAACCCGCAAAAAAAACACCTATCAACATAAATATATTTAAAAAACATATTAAAAAATAAATTTCTAAAACATAAAATACATACCCAGTAGGTTTTAGTGTACCGCTTGTTCAACGAAAACTAAATCATTATAATATATCTAAGAGTATGAATTACAGCTTATAATATATATAAAATATTATAATATATCTAGGATTATAGTCTTAAAAAAAATATTTAAAAAATCAAATTTACCACTGCATTCACGACCGAGGCGTAATCCACTATCAAAACCAGCCCCCATCGCCACAAAGCCCCGGTCACTTTCTTCCAGCTGTGACTTCTGCTCGGAAGGTAACCGCCACCGCCACTTTAACTGAGTCGATTCCTCTGGTTGTGTTCATTGATTCTGAGGACAATGTCTAAAGCAATCTGTCACAACTGCTGACATAAATAACATTATCGAGAAGATAGTAATGGCATTTCTAACGAAAGTTGCTACACATGAAATTGACAAAGCTAACATGTTTATTGCAGAATGCTTTGACATTACGGATTCTTACGAATTCCAAAAAGCTTGCATGAGTCGCCAGTCACTTTCATCAACCTTGACTGCTTCATGTCTAAAATTGTTGAGTATATCTTAACATATATTTCTGAAAAAGCATGCATGAATCATCACCTTTCATCGTCACCTATCACTTGCATGAACTATTTTAAGTAACTCCAACTTCGACGTATTTTAACTAACACAAAAGGTTTTGCATGTAAGGGCCTACTAGAGAATAAAAAAATGTTAGTGGTATCTCATTTCAAGTTGGGCTAACAATTGTGAATCTTGTATAATGAGTATTTTTGTATAATTGAAAGCTTTCAAATTAATGAGTTTTAACTTGAACCTTTTATAATATAAAAATTCAAATAATTATATAAATTTGAGATGTCATCAATGTTGTACATTATTTTTATGTTCATGAAACTAGTAAAAATGGCCCACAATTAAAGAAAATTATATAAAAATGATAATGTTTTTTTAGTTATATTTGCTCAGGAAAAAATTAATAATGTTATAAGGTATTTTTCATATAAAAAAATTCAAATTTTATATTAAAATACATAAATTTTAATCGATATAAATTAGAAATGTCAATAAAATGAAGTTAATAAATAAACTAATCTTTAAATATGGTTTTTTGTCTTTGATTATTATTCAATTTAGTACATGGAATTTATCAACAAAAACAAAATTAAAGAATGTATCAATATTTTGAATTATATAAAGACATAGTAAAGACAATCCACTGTGAAACTTTTATGTCTTTTATAAAAAGCTACAAATACAAGTTTCTCTTTTTGAAAGAAACGTAATTGGATGTGACTTCAAGTACATTTAAAACTAGTACTAATTGTACCAATTATAAAATGTAAATATTTAAATAAATAAAATATCTTGTATTGTGGTTCAAATGTAGGTTTTAACTCTGAATAATTAACTGTTGCAAAATAAAATGTTGATAAAAATAAAGAGATGTAATGGTACATACATTTTTACCCTTGAAATTCAAATTAGGAAAAAAAAACAATTTCATTATGTTTTTATTATACAATGTTACAATACAATATGCATATCTCATAGTATTCAAAAATTGTCAATCCATTTACTTGGACTAAAATACAATTGTATATCTTTAAAATATAAAACAATGAGTTTAACAACCATGTACCATAAAACCGCTAAAAGTGAAAACCATGTGCTAAATCCTACCAAAGAAAATAGAGGTACGCCCCCAATTCCCTGAACAATGTGGCTTTTGCCCCCTGCCACCACCCTAATGTGCTTGATTCACGCTTGAGGATATTCATGCAAATAATATAACACATACTCTACATTCTCCCACTTGTATTTTCCATTGCATATAGGGCGCCATACATGACTACAATATGAGCAATCCACAACAATAATTTCCATCGTTTATTTACATCAAGAGCAATTTTCAGTGCTCATAAAGTATGTTAATGAATTTGCAACATTCTTCAAAGTGTCAAGATTTACTAGTTGCATCTTCTTATCTTTAATCCTACTGCTCAAAAAGTGGTTATAAACATCAATATGCTATGTATTAGAGTGATAAGTTTGGTTCTTCACCAGTAAGATTTTGTTTTAATTATTGCAATATATCCTTACAACTTTCTATACCAATCCAGTACTTGAACAAATTTATGTAACCATACTACTTCCTTGCCTGCACGAATGTCCACCTTGTATTCATATTTCGTAGCCACAAGTACCACCACAAACTAATTGCTTATCCAATTGATTTCTCCTTAAAATAAGTTAACACCATACCCACTTGTAGATCTTTTGCAATCTAGATTTTAACACAGTCTACATCAACACAGTCCTATATGTCCAACACTTTGTCCAATCATGGTCCTCTTGGTATCCAAATACATAACTAGTAGTGTTAAGAAAATACATGAAAAATCTCTTTACCCTATCAAATGCTCCTTCCCTAGTATTGACATATACCTACACAATACACACACTACATGTGCAATCTCTAGTATAGTTCATATATTAGACGTACAATGTCTAGTATAGTGCATACACTACATACATCAAACTTCTAATTTCTTTGGTAAAGGGAACATAGGACATGTCCTCTTCCTCTTCCCGTGTCTTTAGACTATAGATAAATTTACACTTATGAGAATAGGGACATTTAATGGTTCACATTCCTACATATTAAATCCCGGCAATGTTATCTCAACATACTTCCTCTGACTTAACTAGAGTTTCGTATTGTCCCAATCTCTTTTAGTTTTCATGCCTAGAATGAAATTTGTCGTACCAAGATCCTTCATGTCAAATTTAGAGTACAATTTAGTTTCCACTTCTTAGATGATTTCCCTTTCTTTTCCAATTAGCCACATATTATCCACATACTCACCAAATAAATAAGATGATCATTGGCTAGTTTGAAATACACAGAACGATCCAGTTTTCTCCTTATGAATCCAAGTCCCAATATATAAGTATCAAATTTTAGCTAACAAAATAGATAATTCCGCTAGAGAGAAACTTTCTTTTCTAAGGTTGACTAATTACTTAAGGGTCAATTTGGCTTGCTTTTACATTTCTTCCTATCATTTTTTGTCTAATTCATATTTTAAAACACTTTTGCCAAATATTTTAGTTTGTTTTTCAAGTTTCAATTTTGTCTATTTATATGTGCAAGTTTATTGGAAAATAGTACTATATATACGTGTGTTTCCTTAAGCACAATTGTGTATACATGTGAATATGTTTTGTAAAAATCATGTATACCTCTTGTGGGAGGAAAATATTCCATTTCTTTTACTTTGCATACCTCTATTGAATGGTATTTTGATATTGATTAGGTGATTACTGTGTGTTGACTCTATGTACTAGAATTTTTAGTGAGTCTTCTTAAAATTTCCTTTTGATTTAGTGCAATATGTCATCTATTTTATTTTAGGACTAGGATTTATTGGAATGATAGAGAATTCACTGCATGAAAGGTTTTTCAATTTGATTTATGAGAATTCTTGTCTCAATGTTTTTAGTCTTGAAGTAATAGTTTCATTTTGTATGCTTGATATTTCTCATGTTTATTCCTCCTCTTTGAAAGTGTTGTGAGAAACAGAATTTTTCTTGTTTTGCATTAGCATTCTTGCCCACTTTTCACTTTGTTTATTTTTTAGTAAAAAAAAAAAGTTAATTTTCTTTAGTATGTGAAGTCATTGTCTGGTTTGTTTCATTGCATTCATACTTTTGGGCAAAAAAAATGATTTGGGTGTGTTTCCTTTTGTTTGTCTATTTGAGAATGTATACGTTGCTTGCCTACTTGTAGGTAGGTCAATTTTTAGATGTTTTTTGTGAGGGTTTTTGTGCTTCCTTTTTCCCTATATATAGCTTTGTACAAACTTTCCTTGAAATAAAGCATGCATACACAGGCTTTGACTTTGTTGAAAGGAATCTATGCCTATGAGTTTCCTTCATAGGGATTGCATGGCCAAGTTTTGGACAATTGTTGACTATTTTGGTCATTTTAGGCCTATTTTGAGGCACATATGCAAAATACCATCACAATATATATTTTTAAATAAACTCTTTCTTCATATGAAGTGTCTACATATGTGCATTGTACTCACAAAAGGAGCATAAACCTCATAAAGTAGTGTTTTTTCACATTTTCTTTCTTCTTTTTCAGCATCTTTTAATGTTGTTTCCTATCATTTGAATAGTAAGTCCTATTGTAAACCTTTTTTAATGTTGTAATTTATATTTTGAATGGTAGGGCCTATTGTAAGTGAAGCTTTTTTTATCATTTTTGTTACATTTGATGCATTAATTTCATTTGAATATAAAAATAACAAAAAAAACTATTCTACTTGTTACTATTACTTATCTTGCATTCTAGGGAGGAATTGTTCATGTTTTATGATTTCGTAAAACTTAATCCTTTGAAAGATAAATATGAAATTTTGTTTACCAATGTTTTTGTAAGTTTCTTTATTTAGACCATAGGTTACTCAATTTATAGACCAAATGAACATTGATATTATGAATTTCTTAAGAGAAAGACAACAATTTATAAACCAAATGAACTCAAGCATCACCCAACTAATTTTTCCATCAAGTTCCTGTCCCTTAGTGTATAGGTTGTTTGTTTCACATGTAGACTACATGTTGCAGATGCAATCACCTTAAATAATCATCACAAATTTAAATAACCATGTTTCCCCATTGAAAATTTAGATGTTATCTACCAAGGTTACAATTTCCTGAAACAACTAGTTTCTATAACCTGGATTTTCTAAAACGGCCATATTTCCTCAAAATCAAGGCAAAATTTTTATTATTTTCTGAATTATATTGTAACCTGCATAATTTTTTTATAACCTAAAAATTCCCCGCATGAATCACCACCTGTTACTTGCTTGAGCCTTGACTACTCACGTCTAAATTTTTTATAACCCAAAAATTCCCCGCATGAATCACCACTTGTCACTTGCATGAGCCTTGAATACTGACGTCTTGAATTGTGAAGTAGGTCTATGTCCAAAAGCTCCCATTAATCGCAACCTATCGCTTGCAATAGGCTTGACGCTTATGCCTAGAATTGAGCTCCAACTTCGACGTATTTTAACTAACACAAAAGGATTTTAACGGTTTTGCGGTAAGTGACTACCAGAGTTAATAAAAAAATGTGAGTGGTAACTTGTGCTCATTATCATGAATCTCGAATAATTAAGAGTTGTTTTGTTTGATTAAAATCTTTCGCAGTAGAGATGCCTAATTTAAAACTTTTAATAAAAATTCATGTAGTTATGTAAAATTAAAAAAAAAGAATGATAATTTGTTTTTCGTAATAATGTAACAAGACCTTCTACTGATTAAAAAAAAATTTAGATAAAAACACATGTATTTTAATTTTCAAATTGAATTAAATTAGAAATATCAATAAGATGAAGTTCAAAAACGAATTAATCCTCAGAAATAGTTATTAATCTTTCATTATTAATACAATTTAGTACATGAAATTTACCAACAAATTTAAATAATATATTAATATTTTGAATTATATAAAGACATAACAAAGGAAATTCTCGATGAAACTATTATATCTTTTATAAAAAAATTACAAATACAAGTTTTTAGTTTTTGGAAAAAATTGTAATTAAATGTAATTTGAAGTAAAACATTGAAAACTAATTATAATATGTAATAAAATTAACAATATAATAAATAAATAAATAAATAAAATATTTTATATTGTTGGGATTTCAAAATCTTTATTATTTCATGTTTATAGTATTATTAAGGGTTCAAATGTAAGTTTTAACTATGTATAATTAACTATTACAGAACAAAATGCTAATAAAAATGAAAGAGATGTAATGGTACACACATCTACACAGAGATTTACTCTTGAAATTCAAATTGGGAAAATAAAAAGGATTTTAAGTATATTCTTATCTTTATAGTGTTACGATACAATATGTATATCCCATAGTGATAGAGGAGGATCTTCACACAATCTATCAAGTTGATCATGGAAAAAAAGACCAAGGGAATATTGGAAAAAATGGAATTATTTAAAATTGCATGTGTATTGTGCTCATGTATTTTCTATCTAAATTGTAAAAAGGAAATAAGGAAATTGTACACATGGGAGAATCCACCTCACAAACTATTTTCCTAATCTCAAGGGAAGTTGAGATTTTCATGGGATCGCTTCCCTTAAAAATGTTGTTGGAGTTGCGAGATTTTCCCTTAAAAGTCTCCAAAGTTCCTTTGTTTAGGGAACAAGAGAGTTCTTGTCTCTTTGGAATGTGGAGATATTCTCTCTTTTGTTTTTGGATCTAAAAGAGCTATAAATTATTTTACTTACAAAGAGGGTTTTGGAAAGAGAGATTTTAGAGAAGTTTTGAGAGCTTCATGTTGAGAAAGCTTTGTGAGGTTGGAGAGCTCAAGAGGTCGTTTGGGGAAATTTTTGTATGTACAAGTCTTGAAGCCCTTTGAAGACAGCTCTAGGTTTGGCCACTTTTTTATAGAAAAATGTACACATTTCTTTTTAAGAAAGACAATAAAAGTGATTCAACTTTTGGAGGTGAGTTTGGAGAGGTAGCCTAGTGGAGGGGGTGAACTCTGTTATCATTTTGGTTTTGACGATGTTATTTGTTCATGCTTGACTCTATTGTTTTATATGTGGTTTTAATTCACAAGATTAATGGGATTTTCATGTTTATGGATAAATTTGTAACTTAATCCTAAGATAATGGTTTAATGGTGAAGCTATGAAGCTGAGGCCTTGGAGTAAATGGCGAATGAATTATTCATCTGGTCAAAGTAAAGGAAAGCTTTGGCTTCGAAAGTCAGGGCTATGGTGAAATGAGAAAATATTCAAAAACCTCTAAAGTAGAGTATTCTTCTAGTGAAGATACATAAAAACATAACAATAGTGACTCTTGGGTATGATCTTTTTGCTGAAAACCAGGACATAAAAAGACATGTTGTTGGGACTTGCATCCAAAATTGAAGCCACAGTGGCTTCAAGTATGAAAAGGAAATAAGAGAGTGAATGAGAGAATTAATTCACATTCAGAAAATAGCAGTTCAGCCAAAGAGTTTGCCAGCTATAGTTACGATGGTTCTTCCAACAACATGATATTTTGTACTTTCTATGGAAAGTGTAATTTGCAATATGCTTGAGATATAAAGTTTATGGCAGAAAAATCGGGGCGAGCAAAGGTAAGCCATGACAAAAATATCCTTCTCTCCGCGTAACGAAAGAGAAATACATGGCTGAAAAATGTGGAAGGATTCAACAAGATTGTCGTCGTCAGGTAGGGGAAAAGTTGTACAAAATTCACCAAAGAAAACAAAATCTGAAAAGAAGAATCGGAGGTCAGTATTCCGGAGACAAACCAATTAATATTAAATCCTTTTAATTGGATTGGCATGAAATGGTTTGAATTTATTCAACAATGAAACCTTTTTCTGGTTGCTTACGTAATGAAGACATATGAAATCCAAATCTAGGACATACACGCTTAAGTAATGAAGACATATGAAATCCAAATCTAGGACATACACTCCAAATAAATGAGGGAAAGATTGTAGTCTTACGTTAAAATTCCACCTACGTCATTTTAAAAATTTTCCCCGCATATTTCATTCAAAGTTATTCCTGTCTAGACGTAGCCATCGACTGCCTATATATAAGCTCTTTGTATTTATAATGGCGAAAAACCTTGTTATTGTTTTTCGTTGCTACCGAAGCAAAGCATGCTGTGGGCATCTCTGTCATAATCTAGAAGCCCTTAAGACACATAATTGTGCAGGATTATTGCTTAAATCCCAGGAATTTACTACCATACTTTTTGTGCAACAAGGGTGTACTACAGTTTTGATTGGAATATACATTGAAGCAGGTTCACGAAGATCCCCGGAGGTAGTGTTGAGATTTTCTGTTTGAGCAAAATAGGAAAAATCTCAGCTGATGACAACAATAGGAAATCAGTTCCTAGATTAGCTCCAGGTGGTTGGGAGGGAGTTAATGCCTCCTATATTTGATGTGAGGGAGTTATGAGGCTGTTAGATTCTCTATGCTATATAACAGGCAACCATTCGGATGGTTTGCTGTGAGTGTGAGAGTTTTGTGAGGCTTTCATGATGTAATCTCCTGATTTGATTAATAAACTCCTGATGCCTATGTTTGGTGGACGTAGCCCACATTGGTTGGGTGAACCACGTTAAATACTGTGTCATATGTGCTGTGTTTATTCTGCTGTGTGTTTTTATTTTGTTTGCTGTGCCTCTGAATTCCAACAATTGGTATCAGAGCCATGCCCCGAAGTTAGCCAAGTGGATGAATCCTCGGAATGCCGAACGAAGGTGGTGGGCCCCGGTAATATCACGATGGGATCCTTGGATGAGCTCGGTTAGACAGGCGGTGTGCTCCGGATTCTTCATGGACGTGTCCTGGTCCCAACACGGTGAAAAGGAGTTGACCTAGGATAGAGCAAGCTCTCGAGGCAGGTGGTGCTCCATGTAAGGCGTGTGCTTCCAACGCATTGGAGCGGAGAATCCTGGTTGGTAGAGAGCGGACGGATGGATAATCGTTCGAGGGGAGGCTCAATGGTCCTTTGTTCGAGGGGAGGATTGTTGGGTATACGACCAAATAGTCCCACATTGACTAAAAGTGGGGAGGATCATGGGTATATAAGGATGGATAAATATCTCCATTGGTATGAGGCCTTTTGGGGTAAGTCCAAAAGCAAATCCATGAGGGCTTAGGCCCAAAGTGGACAATATCATACCATTGTGGAGATATGTGGTGTCCAGAGTCCTTACAATTGGTATCAGAGCTCGTTGGAGGAGCGGCACTGCTGTAGCACGGAGTTGGTTTGGAGGTGGAGTGCTGTAAAACCTGTGCGCGTGGAGCTGTTGGTGGTGAGTTTGCTGAGATCGTGGATTATCGCTGAGGCAAGTTCTATACCTGCGTGCTGATGCGTGAAGGAGTGGCACCCAACCAGCGTGCTGTTGGTGCGTTTGATTGCTGTGGCTGCATAACGTGCAGCGCTGGAGCAGGGCATTCCGATGCGGAGAACAGCGTGTATTGCAAACGGTATGAATTAAAACCACAACCTGCGTGAGCATTTGTTATAACGGTGCGGATTTACGTTTTTGAAACCAGCGTGGATAGTTTTAAAAACGGTGTTGATATGTTATCAAAACAGCATGGGTATGTTTTTAAAACAGCGTTGATATATATTTGAATGCGTGGTTATATATGTAGTTTAAAACCGGCGTGAAATTGTTATCAAACGGTGCGGATTCTCATTAAGAAAACCTGCATTAATATATATTATACCAACAGCACGTATATATGTGAAAAAAAACAGCGTGGATAGATTGTTACAAAACGGCCAACAGCGTGGTTTTTTGTTTTTTCATCGCTGCGTCGGTGTATATCACTGCTGTGTGCGTGCAATTGGTTCTGCGTGGGTTTATAGCCGGCGTTCAGGTTCATAAGTGCGGTGGATTGCTGCCTGCCTGCGTGCGTACCTGGTATGATCATTATTGCGTGAATCTGTTTTTTAACATATGCTGGTGCGCTGTTGTTTTACATATTGCTGGTGCGCATATGGCTGGTGCGTAATTTGAATTGAGTGGGGCATATTTAAATTGAGGCAATTTTTTAAAAACGCATTTGAATTGAGGAGTGGAGTACGTAGTTTTAATACCATTAACCATAAAGAGGTGTACGTAATTATTTTAAAGCCATTAAACAAACAAGAGTTATAAAGGCTTTAAACTATGTAACATGGTTTTTTCAAAAATTAAAAGGCTTTAAAAGTGTATGTATTTTTTGTGGGGCGGAATTTGCACAAGTACAAGGAAAAAAATTTTGTGAAGTGCAAAAAAAGGCAGATTTTTTTGTTGTGTAAAATCAAAGGCATAGGCAGATTTTTTGTGTAAAATCAAAGGCAAAGGCAATTTTTTTTTTTTATTGCTGGTTGGATATTGGAGATTACTGTGTTTTTTTGCTGATATCAAATGGCGAAAACTCAAAGTGCCCGTTTTGAAAGTGACGATGTTGTTGGAGCCTGGTTGGCTGAGGATACAAGGAAGAGGTCGAATGCAGGGACCTCTACATCAGAGGTAATGATGGCCAGAGGTCGCTCACGAGAGAGACACTCCGGTGGAAAGCATAGCGACTCTCGTTCGAAGTCCAAAGGAAAGAAGCCCAAGGTGAAGTGCTGGCATTGTGGTAAGGCTGGACATCTGAAAAAGGATTGCTGGAAGCGAAAGCAGGCTGCTAATGAAGGCTCTTCGACAGAAAAGAAGGAAGCCAACACCACAGATACAGGTTCAGTATCTGGTTCAGGTATGAGTGATGAAGTATTATCAGTTAATGTGTCAAATCATGGTCAACATTGGTTGTTAGATTCCGGGGCATCAAACCACATGTGTATCCATAAAGAATGGTTTAAGGATTATAAATCAATTAATGATGGTGTTGTGTACATGGGTAATGATGTAACATATAATATTGTTGGGATTGGGAGCATACAACTACAAATGTTTGATGGGACAACAAGAATATTAACTGATGTAAGGCATGTACCAGATTTAAGGAAAAATTTGATTTCGTTAGGAGCACTTGATTCAAATGGATATAAAACTGTAATTCAAGGTGGAGTTATGAAAATCTATAAAGGTATTTTACTAGTGATGAAAGCTAAGAAAGTAGGAAATCTATTTCAGTTAGAAGGTAGAACTGGGTCAGATCATGTGTCTGTGTCTGAACATGACAGTAGGTCCATTCACTTATGGCATCAAAGATTGGGGCATATGAGTGAAAAGAGGATTGAAAATTTTGGCTGACCGAAAGTTACTTCCTAATCTAAGATCTGGAAAATTGGATTTCTGTAAATATTGTCTGTTTGGTAAACAAAGTAAACAAAAGTTTAAAACAGGCAAACATACTAGTAAAGGCATACTTGATTATATCCATTCAGATGTTTGGGGTCCAGCCCCTACAGCGTCATATGGTGGCTCGTCATATTTTGTATCATTCATTGATGACTTTTCTAGAAAAGTGTGGGTCTACATGTTGAAACGGAAGTCTGATGTTTTTACAGTTTTCAAGCAGTTTAGAGCATTGGTAGAAAACAGCACTGGTAGAACAATAAAGTGTTTAAGAACTGACAATGGTGGTGAGTTTACTTCCAAGGAGTTTGACAGCTATTGCAAGGATGCAGGGATCGAGAGACATAAGACCATGGTTTATACTCCTCAGCAGAATGGAGTTGCTGAACGCATGAACAAGACTCTTCTAGAGAGAGCAAGGTGTATGCTGAGTAACGCCGGGTTGCAGAAGGAGTTGTGGACAGAAGCGGTGGCAACAGCTTGTTATGTGATAAATCGATCTCCATCGACGGCGATAGATTGCAAGATTCCGCAAGAGGTATGGAAAGGACACCCTTGTGACTATTCTAAACTCAGAGTGTTTGGTTGTGATGCATATGCTCTAGTGCCTAAACATCAGCGAACTAAGTTAGATCCAAAGTCTAAAAGGTATATCTTTGTTGGGTATGGTGTTGGAACAAAGGGATATAGATTGTGGGATCCTACTACCCGCAAAATCATCATCAACAGAGATGTAAAGTTTGATGAATCCTCTCTTGTACAGTTAGATGTAGATAGAAGATTGAAACAGGATGATGTATCTGATTTCCAGCATATTCAGTTTGACAACATTTCTAATGATAGTCATAACGACCATAGTTCAGATTCTAGTCATGAACAGGTTTCAGATTCTAGTTATGAACAGGGTTCAGATGGAGGTCATGAACAGGTCTCAGATGGCGATCATGAAGAAATTCCTACAGTTGATAGACAGCCAATTGTGGAAGCACCAGAAACATTCTTAAGGAGGTCTACAAGGATCAAGCGCCCTCCGAGAAGGTATGATGATCATGTTACTTCAGTTGCTTTGATAGCTAATGATGATGAACCTTTGTGTTATCAAGAAGCTGTAGAAAGTTCAAATAGTGACAAATGGAAAGCAGCCATGAAGGAAGAAATGATGGCCTTAGGTAAGAATGGCACGTGGGATTTGGTTGAACTTCCCAAAGGCAGGAAAACTGTGGGATGCAAGTGGGTGTTCAAGTTGAAACGAGGTGTGAATGATACTGAAGACAGGTACAAAGCGAGACTGGTTGCAAAAGGGTTTTCTCAGAAAGCTGGCATAGACTTTCATGAGATATTTTCACCAGTGGTTAAAATTGTTTCAATTAGAATTGTGTTAGCATTAGTGGCTTTGTTTGATTTGGAGTTGCAACAGTTAGATGTTAAGACTGCATTTCTACATGGTGATTTAGATGAGGAAATATATATGGAACAACCGGAAGGGTTTGTTTAGCATCGCAATGCGAAATTTGTCTGCAGGCTCAAGAAGTCATTATATGGCCTGAAGCAGTCGCCTCGGTAGTGGTATAAGAAGTTTGATTCTTTCATGTTGAGTCAGAAATATGTAAGAAGTGAATATGATCATTGTGTTTACTTTAAGCAGTTAAATAATGGCATGTTCATTATCTTAGTGTTGTATGTTGATGATATGCTTTTAGCAAGCAAAAGCATTGATGAAATCAACAGGTTGAAGACTCAGATGGCAAGGACGTTTGATATGAAAGATCTAGGAGCCGCAAGACAGATTTTGGGCATGGAGATTTTCAGAGACAGGGGTAATGGTAAGCTGTGGCTATCACAACAGAAGTATGTTGAGAAAATACTTTTGAGGTTTGGTATGAACAATGTGAAGCCTGTGTCGATCCCTTTAGCTTCCCATTTTAAGCTTTCTTCGAGTTTATGTCCTAATACAGATGAAGAAAAGGATTATATGTCTCGAATTCCTTATGCCAATGTAGTAGGATGTTTGATGTATGCGATGGTGTGTACGCGACCAGATATTTCACATGCAGTTGGGGTTGTCAGTAGGTACATGGAAAATCCGGGTAAAGAACACTGGTCAGCAGTGAAATGGGTGCTTCGGTACTTGAGAGGCACAAGTAGTTATTGTATTTCTTACAATAAGAGTAGTGAATTTGTTTGCGGATATGTTGATTCCGATTTTGCAGGTGATTTGGATAAGAGAAGATCAACTTCAGGATACGTCTTTACTCTTGCAGGTGGAGCTATAAGCTGGATGTCAAAGCTACAGAACATTGTTGCTTTGTCCACTACTGAAGCAGAATACATTGCTGCTTCGCATGCTTGCAAAGAGGCTGTTTGGTTGAAAGGTTTGCTTGGTGAATTTGGTAGGTTACAGGACAACATCAGGTTGCTTTGTGATAGTCAAAGTGCAATACATTTGGCTAAGAATCCAGCCTATCATAGTAAATCAAAGCATATTCCAATCAAATATCATTTTGTAAGACAGGTTATCACTGAAAGGGGAGTTTCTCTTGAAAAGGTGCATACAAAGGAGAACTGTGCAGACATGTTCACGAAACCAGTTTTGTTGGAGAAGCTACGCTGGTGTTTGGCTTCTCTTGGCTTGCAGAAAAGATAAAATAATAATAACAGGGCATCAGGCGAATTGTTGTCAAGGTGGAGATTGTTGAGATTTTCTGTTTGAGCAAAATAGGAAAAATCTCAGCTGATGACAACAATAGGAATTCAGTTCCTAGATTAGCTCCAGGTTGTTGGGAGGGAGTTAATGCCTCCTATATTTGATGTGAGGGAGTTATGAGGCTGTTAGATTCTCTATGCTATATAACAGGCAACCATTCGGATGGTTTGCTGTGAGTGTGAGAGTTTTGTGAGGCTTTCATGATGTAATCTCCTGATTTGATTAATAAACTCCTGATGCCTATGTTTGGTGGACGTAGCCCAGATTGGTTGGGTGAACCACGTTAAATACTGTGTCATATGTGCTGTGTTTATTCTGCTGTGTGTTTTTATTTTGTTTGCTGTGCCTCTGAATTCCAACAGGTAGCAGTGACGGTGTGGGTGTGTCTACAAGCAATGTTATGACTATGGCTCGATAGTGATTACATAGTGGTTCATGTTTTGATATGTGAATGGTGCATGTTAATGGGTCATATCATAAATTATGTATCCCAGAAACCACGAGAAGCATTGGATAGAGCCACGTTGACAGTCAACAATTTTTACCAAATCATTCCCAACCATATATGTAATGCATGAAGGGATTTTCTCTACAAGTTTGGCATCCATTTTTGGCTCAGTAATTACCGCGAGTAATTTTAGATTTGGTGGAGTTAGTGGAAGATGGCGCTGTAGATGCATGGAGTTGCATGAGTTAAATCTTATTCTGCACAGAATTCTGGACATTCATGTATTTGATGCACTTACAATTGGGTAGTTGTTTTGGTGGTATATGGCCACATTATTACGTGGCCCATGCCACATGCAATATTAATCCTCAACACATAGACAATTATGTTGCACATATTAACCATTCAACAAGTATAATTTGTGTCATAAATATCCCATGCTTAGTGATAATATTATGTGGCTCCAAGTACAGTACATTTATGATCAACGTTGTTAATTGCACAACGAGAGGAACAACGCTCCACATAACTTAAATTGTATTGAAAAATGAAATTATGCCTTTTTCAGCAACAATTTTCTTCAGTTGTGTATTTACTATTCTCCACATAACTTAAACTGTACTGAAAAATGAAATTATGCCCTTTTTAGCAACAATATTCTGCAGTTGTGTATTTACTATTCTCCAAATAACTTAAATTGTATTGAAAAGTGAAATTATGCCTTTTTCAGCAACAATTTTCTGCAGTTGTGTATTCGTAATGTCAACATTCATTGGAGGATTATCTTCACATGGAAAAAGTTGCACGTTAAGAATATGGAACTGTCTATAAACTACAGGTATAGCAAAAACGCTCCTACGGGTTGAATCTTTGGTCAAATATTAAAGAAAATCGACCATGGGAAACCTGCGTTGAAGTTTTGGGATGAAGTCAACGAAATTCAAGGTGGTCAATTTCTGCAAGGTGGCATGTCATTGGCCCAATTCAAAACATTAAACAACGATGCCAGCGGTCAACAGAAACAACCTTTGGAAAAATCGATGGTTTCGGTTAGATGCCACAAGTCCAGATGGAGGTTACCTGTCAATCCACCCTTGAGAAGCCCTTGAAGTTTCCAGTCGTTGCCAATATGTGAAAATGTGACTATAGCTAAATCTTTGAAGGAGAAACCGAATGAATTAGTGAAGGAACATCACAAAGAACGTGTACAATCTTTGCCATGTAAATTTGCAGGACTTTTCTCTTCAAGCTTTTGGATCCCAAGATGCAAAGTGTCTTCTTCAAAGTTTTCCTTCTGATATTATGAATGAGACATCATCTGGAATAATTTTCTCATGTGATTTGAATGATAATATAGCTGCTCCTTCAACATGCCCACGGTGATCTTCTGTTCTAGTTTCTTAATGCATTCTAGGCTTTATCATTAACAAAATTTGACATAATTCGTACTTTAGATGTTGCATTAGTTATGGGCAAGCTTGTTTTATTTCCATTGAAATCCTCATTGTTTCACTTAGGTATTTCAACAACTTATGGTGAGGAAAAGGAAAACAATCTACTGCATATGGCTTCTGCCCCTGGTGCTGCTCCTGATGCGTTGATGCCATTGCTTGCTCCTTCTCCCATACACACTTTATCTCCAAATAGAACTGTACCAGTCATATCAGGGATTTGTGCTTTCAATTTTTTTTAGCAGTAGCACATATAGTAAGTGAAATAGAAATTGACTGTTGGAGTTCACTTGCAGCATATCTAGGCAATGTAATTTGTTGTCTTGATTTGTTCTGCTCAACCATTGATTTTCACTGAAGGCTATTGTCATGTAAAGAGTGTAAAAGAGGTTGAACGAGAAATTAATGGGAGTAAACGTTTGACTGATTGCAAGAAGCTGCAATAAGACTTGCTTTGAAGGTGACTAGTCCTAATGATGTGCAAGTGTCACTTGTTCAATAATATGTAGTGGTTAATTGTGAGAATTGTATCCTTCAATCGCTGGCAAGCCATCTTACCTTGGACAAAGCCAAATAAGTTCTCAGAGTGATTTTCAATGAAAATGTGAACATAGTATGTTGCTTGTTTTTCCCCGACCCTTTAAAGCTGGAAAGAAAATTTGCTAACACTGTTAAAAATGCAACAAAATGTTGTGTGACACTAGACAATTATATTTCTGGACTTCAACAACAAAGCCTCATCACAAATTTGCAAGAAAAAAGGCAGAAGTAAAGATTCAAGCCACATTTCGTGATTTCACCAGAGTATGTGCACAGTTTGAGTGGAGAAAATGATACAAAATTATCTGCAAGTGGATGAAGGAGTTTGCAGCATATTTACCACTGTTTGAGCAGCTCACATGCACGGAGATCAGATACTTCCTCTCTCTGTAATCGAATTGTACCTAATTTCGTAGAAAAATCATTATCTTGATATCAGACTCAGTTTCAATTTCTTAATATTTTGGTGGACCAAAATCTTTCCTCTATGGGGAGGTATGATCCAGGAGGATCTTGACATAGTCTATCAAGTTGACCATGTGGAACAAAAGACCAAACAGAGATTGGTAAATGTGGAATTATTTAAATTGCATGGGCATTATGCTCATGTATTTGTAGGTCTTAACCCCATACAAAAATTACTTGCATATGAATTCTAAAAACAAAAAATAAACAGTGGTGAGAGCATAAAACATAAAACATACACAGAGATTTTCCCCTTAATCCCAAAACCAGGACTACCAGATTGATTTTTCATTATGTTCCTTTCAATGTTACAATATATATATATATATATATATATATATACATGTCGAAGCATCCATAAACCTCAATCCATTAACCCTAGATTAGAACATAACCATAATTCCCTTGACTGTATCTACAAAATACCATGGACAAAAAACCATCATGCCCAAAACCATGTGTGAAATCCATGCACAAAACCATATGTAGGTCTGCCCATCTAATATAGGGTTCAAAAAGAATTTCCCAGGGCACTGCCCCGGACCCCGTCCAAGGGGGATACTACTCTCATATTGCACCCTACACAACATACAAGGGGGGCTACCACTGTCCTATGCATGAGGTAGTTTTGGAAAGAATATAACACACACCCAACATTCTCCCACTTGTCTTCTTTCCATAGGGGGCCAGAGGAGAGCTTAGTCATTGATCCAACCCTGCAAAACCCATTGTTTCTCTATTGCCCCACTGCACACCCCCCCCTACAGGGAGGGCAGTCACCCCCCTTGTGACCCCCTGGCAGGGCCCTACGCAACGTACAGGGGGGGATTTCTCCCCCCATGTAACCTCCCCACACATGGGGTAGTCGTGGAAAAATATAACACAACCCAACATTCTCCCACTTGTTGTTTTCTTTCCATAGGGGGGCATAGGAGAGCTTAGTCATTGATCCAGCCCTGCAACGCCCATTGTTTTTCTACACGAAGAGAACTTCTCAGTAATCACAGACTTTGTCAATGCATCTGAAGTATTCTTCAAAGTGTCCACTTTTACCAGCAACACCTTTTTGTCCTCAACCATATCCCTCACAAAGTGATACTGAACATCAATGTGCTTTGTCTTTGAATGATAAACAGGGTTCTTTGCCAAGAAAATTGTAGTTTGGCTATCAAAATCTATCCTTATAGCTCGTTGTACTAACCGCATACTTGAACACAATCTTTGGAACCAAACTACTTCCTTGCTTGCATGAGTGGTTGCCATGTATTCTGCCTCTATAGTTGAGAGTGCCACTATAGACTGTCTCTTACTCATCCAACTGACTGCACCTCCAAATAGGTTTAACACATACCCACTTGTAGATCTTCTTTGATCCAAATCTCCAGCCCAGTCTCCATCAACAAAGTCACAAATTTCTAAAAATATATCCAATCCTAGTCTTCCTTGGTAGCACAAACTATAATCACTAGTGCAACGCAAATACCTGAAAACCCACTTCACTATTGTCCAATGCTCCTTCCCTGGTTTTGAGATAAACCTGCTCACTACTCCCACTACATGTGCAATATCTGGTCTAGTACAAACCATTGCATACATTAGGCTACCGACTGCACTTGCATATGGAACACGGGACATGTCCTTTTCCTCTTCTTTTGTCTTGGGACACTGTTCAGCAGATAACATTAAACCTACAGGAATAGGAACCTTCACCAGTTTACTATCTTACATATTAAACCTCTGCAATATTGTCTCGACATACTTCCTTTGGTTTAACCAAAGCTTCCTCTTTGCCCATTCTCATTTAGTTTCCATGCCCAAAATATAGTTTGCAACACCAAGATCTTTCATGTTGAATTTGGAGGACAATTGAGTCTTCAAATCATGGATAATTTCTGTCATTTTCAACCAGCAACATATCAACAACATAGAAGACCAAATAAATAACATGGTCACCAATTAATTTAAAAAACACAAAATGATATGCTTTGCTTCTGGTGAAGCCAAGTCCCCTTATAAATGTATCAAATTTCTGATACCACATCCCTGGTGACTGTTTTAACCCATACATAGACTTTTTTAACTTGCATACCAGTTCTTTCCTATTCTTCACCACAAAGCCTTTAGGTTGGTTCATGTAGATCTCTTCTTCCAGATCCCCGTGATGAAATGTTGTCTTCACATCCATCTATTCAACCTCAAAATCAAAAGCAACAACAACATATAAAAGTAATCTAATTGAAGCTACCTTGGCAACAGGAGAAAAAAATATCACCAAAATCAATTCCTAGCACTTGGGAATAAAATTTTTCTAACAACCGAGGTTTTTATTTCTCCACCTTTCCTTTTGCATTCATATTCTTCTTGAAACCCAATTGCTGCCAATGGATTTTCTTCCAGCGACAACTCCAAAAAATCCCAAGCCTCATTTGTGTGCTAAGATGTCATTTCATCAACCATGACCTCTTTCTAGAGTTTTCCATCCTCTGAATCTACTACTTCCGTCACAGTCCTTGGATCATCATCAGTAATAAATAAATCAAAATTTGAATAGAAAGAAGATGGACTATACCAAGTTATGACATCCTTCTTTCTCAAACTGATCTTCTCACAGCTAGAGTTTGTGGCTCTTCATCTTCTGATTCTTCCTCCTTTAGCTCAAACTCTATCTTCTCAGGTTCCTTTGGTAGGACTTCATGTTTAATAACATCTTTAACTTCTCTAAACACCACATCTTGGTTGTACACAACCTTCCTCGTTTATGGGTTCCAAAGCTTATAACCTTTTAAACCATCCTTATACCCAATAAAGATGCACATTTCAGATTTACTATCCAACTTTGTTCTTTTCTCCTTTGGAACATGTACATATGCACCACATCCAAATACCCTCAGATGTGAAAGAGAAGGTTTCTTACCAGTCCATACCTCTTGTGAAGTCTTATCCCTCAACACTAATGAAGGTGATTTGTTGACCAGTTAACATGCAGTCTCCACCACCTCTGCCCAGAATTCCTATCCTAACCTACCACCACTGAGCATACTTCTTGCCCCTTCCATCAATGTCTTGTTCATTCTTTTGGAAACTCCATTGTTATCAGGTGTGTATGGAGTAGTCTTATGCCGTGCTATACCACACTTCTTATAGAACTCTTCAAATTCCTTCTTGCAAAACTCTCCATCATTATCTGTCCTCATCATCTTTATCTTCTTCTCTTTCTATTTTTCCACCAGGACCTTAAATTCTTTAAACCTGTCAAAGACTTCAGATTTCTTCTTGAGGAAATATATACATGTATTCCATGAGAAGTCATCTATAAATGATACATAGTACACAAACTTTACCAGTGATGGAATCGACACAGGTCCAAACACATCACTGTGCATAAGCTCTAATATTTGTTTTGCCCTCTTACCACCAGAGGTGAAACTCACCCGATTATACTTCCCATATACAAAATTTTCATAGAAATCAAAATCCAGAGAGCTATTAGACATACCTTCTACCATACCATTACCATAAATTATTCGAACGACCTTCTCTCCAATATGTCCAAACCTTTGATGCCATAGCATGGTCTTTTCTCTACAGACTACTAGATTTTCTGCTCCACTTTCAGGAACCACATAACTCTTGCACCCATCAATAACAGTGCTACCTTGAAACTTGTACAAAGTTGCAATATGAAATCCCTGCATCAATACCAATGCTCCCTGAACCATCTTATAGGTACATTTCTTGAACACTATTTTTAGACCTGCATCATCCAACTTGCTTACAAAAATCAAATTTCTAGCTAATGGAGGAATATGTAGAACACCCTGAAGTGTTCTAATCCTTCCCCTAAGAATACATCACCACCATCGTATTTCTCATACTCGCAGAACCACTCTCTATGTAGAGTGAAGTGAAAGGATGCACCTGAGTCAATCAACCATGCCTCATGATCTACATGTGTACTTGAAGAAGAAGCCAAGTACACATCCCCACCTTCATCTGAGGTGGTTTTCACTTCTGCAAAAGGAGCATCATTAGATCACTTTCCTTTCTGAGGAGCTTTGGATTTATATCCCCTTTTGAAGTGCCCTTCATTTCCACATTTCTAGCACACCTTTACAAGCTTTCCTGGAGATTTAGATCTCCCTCTAGATTTAGATCTCCCTCTAAATTTAGATCTCCCACTTCAAGACATACTTTTGCTTTTGTTCGAGGACTATCCTCATATAGATAAGGCATCACCATTTTGGCCCTCCATATTTTTTTGTCTCATATCTTTCGACAATAAGGATGAGACTATTTCATCAAACTACAAGGTAGTTGCATTGCTACCTATTGCAACAACCAGACTATTCCACGAATCTGGTAGAGAACACAACAAACTGATGCAGTTATCTTCATCTGAAATTTTAATATCAACAGATAATAACTGACTTACCACAATATTAAATGTGTTAAGATGCTCTGTCACTGAGTCTCCATCTTTCATCCTGAGATTGTACAACTTTTTCCGTAGGAAAAGTTTATTCACCGGAGACTTAGATTGGTAAAAAGTCCCTAACTCGTCCCACAAAGCCTTCACCGAAGCTTCCCTTGATATATTCAGAAATATTTAATTTGAGACACACAATCTTATTATGCTATTTTCCTTCTGATCCAAGTTCTCCCAGTCTTCAACTAACATCATTGTTGGTTAAGTACCTGGATCTACCACGATCCACTAATATTTATCCATCAGCAGATCCTCCATCTTGAGTTTCCACAACTCAAAACTCTGACCATTAAATTTATCGATCTCTATCTTTCCATTGCTCGCCATATTCTTCCACCGCAAGAATAGATCCCATAGATCGCCCACTAAACAGGGTCTACCATAGATCCAAGCAAAAAACCCCTTAGCAACAAAGGCGTTCCCTTGAAGCCAAAAAAACTCTGATACCAAATGTAGGTTTTAACCTTGTACAAAAATTACCTGCATACGAATTCTAAAAATAGAAAATAAAAAATGGTGAGAGCATAAAACATAAAACAAATATACATAGAGATTTTCCATTGGATCCCAAAACCGGGCCTAACAGATTTATTTTTCATTATGTTCCTTTCAATGTTACAATACATATATATAGATGCAGAAGCATCCATAAACCCCAATCCATTAACCCTGGATTAGAACATGACTGTAATTCCCTTGACCGGATCTACAAAATACCATGGATAGAAAACCATCATGCCCAAAACCATGTGTGAAATCCATGCACAAAACCATAGGTAGGTCTTCCTGCCTGATATAGGGTCCAAAACATTTTTCCCGGGGCACCGCCTCGGACCCCGACATCACCCAGCGCAATGTACAAGGGAAACTGCACCCCCCACCCTCGCCCCCTGTAACGCCCCCATGTGTGGGGTAGTAGTGGAAAGAATATAATAGAACCCAATAATATTTTCCATTTAAATCATAAAATAAAAATTGTACACGTGAAAATCCACCTCACAAACCATTTCCTAATCTCAAGGGATATTTTCATGGGATAGTTTCCCTTAAAAATGTGGATAAGGGGAGAGTTTTACATGTCATTTTGATGCATTACGCAAATGACCATCAATTTGGATATTTTTATATCCATAAATGTGTCTCAAATCATTCCCCTACAAATTTAGAATTCAAGCTATCTCAAAGACAGTGAAATTGCTGGATCCCATGGTTCAAAACCCTGTTTTTGGCTTCGTGCGCAATTCGCTAGTCAATCTCTACACAGACGAAAAAAGGTCCATTAGAAATTGCGCATAAGTGCACTATGTCTTACACTATGTCCTGTGCACATGACTTAATGAATGTAAAAATAAAAAGTAAAGTCTAGAAGCATTGTTAGTCATATCTATCCCAACTAACAATCTACGAATGGATGCCCATTCAACCCTGATCCCTCCCATCATGGAGCTACCCCAATCTCTTTATGGAACCCCTATCCCACCATTAGTGGATCTCATCCCTTGGGAAATGGATCCCAAACTTCCTCTACTTGGCATATAACCTAACACAAGCTGGAGGATTGAGGAGGATTGTTGGAAGTCGGCTTATGCTGCATGAATAAGGTTGGAAGGCTCTTCATTCAAGGAGAGGGTTGGAGATTGCGGGAAGGGAATTGCAACATCAAGGCTTCAAGGTTGTAAGCCTATTCTCCATTTTATTAATATAAAGGACACTGTTGTTTCTTGATTATGTCTTTTTTGATACAATTTGTAGGATTCCTTGATCACCTACGTAGATTATGATTGAATATTGATCAATTTTTATATATGATTGAGTTAATTAGTTCATTGATCTCTTATGATATATACTGGATGCTTTGATTTTGTGTATGTTTCTGTCTATGTAGATCTCCTTCAAGACATCACGAAGAAGTTGCGGGAAGCCATGGGAAGATCTCTAAAGCATCGAGGAGAAGCAAATGGTCGAAATATCTAAAAGCGACTTCATCAACGATTTCGAGTAAATGGTAAGTGACCTCTATCATAGTGTTTGTTTCAGTCAATCGTAGTCTAGGGAAAGGTAGCAGTTCCTTGTTGTTTGTTACTAGATTTCTCTGAGGTCTAGGGAGATCACTCTTGTCCAAAAGAGGGATACATCCAAATAAAAAATTGGCCACTCCACTAGGGATTCGTCTCACTCTCCATTATTTTCCTTGTTTGACATTTTGAACCTTCTGTAGAAGCCCTCTTTGAGTGTTTGGAAATCTTCAAAATCTGGATTTTGGGTTTTATTTGACTTTTTTTTTTTCCAAATTTTCTCATTGTGTGCACTTTAGCTTAAGGAACATAGTGCACTTGTGCATACTAGTCTTTCTGCAACAATGTGTATGCACACTAGTTTGCTCTATGCTCTGTGCACATACTTAAAATTTCTGAAAATTTCAATTTTATCCTCATCATGTCCAGAGTTTTGGGTTTTTCCGGTTTAGCTACACTTGTTTGTACCTTATTTGAGTCTCTGTCAGTCTAGCTAAGTGTTGTGAAAGTATTTTCTTGTGATTATATTATTTTTACAAATTAGGTTAAAGTCTCATCTGGTGAATGGTCGATCTATCAAAAGAGAGATAAGTTGGTCTTGCCTTGTTTTTTGTCTGTCTTTCTTCTTTCGATTAGATTAGGTCTTGATTTTAGTTTTCTCTTTGGCGAAAGATTGTTTTGTGTGTGAAAAGCAATGATTTACAAGATTGGGTATTATTTGTGAAAGTACTTCTTATGCTAGTTTCGAAACGAAAAATCATTTTCCTTCCATTGCTGAAGTGTTTATGAACTATACTCTTTACTGCAAGTGAATTCATAACATTCAATTAGGGAAAATTCATTTTATTGTTCATTGGTTTCTTCTTGGATTTTGTGAATTTTCGAGTGATTTTATGTCAAAGAGAAATTTCTTGATTTCTTGTGTTATTGGGGAAAGTGAAAATTTGAAGTTAATTTCAATATTTGGTTAATTCAAAATTGGATATCTACATCTTAGGAAAAGGGATATAGTGGGATTTAGAGTTCTTTTTACATTTCCATTGAAAGAATTCAAAGACTCTTTCATTACTTCAAATAGAAATTCATTGAAACAAAAAGATAACATTTTCATTCTCGATTACATTAGGATTTGTGTCAAGTCACAATTTCATCAATTTCACATCCATTACCTTTGAGTAAATAACAAATTTTAAAATCAATGCTCATAAAATCAATCTAGAAATTTTTATTTTTAGAGCTCTTTTCCACCTACAGTAGATCAGGTTGTAGGGCTTTGAAATAAGGAAGTGAGTTAACTTTCCAAAGCTGCAAACAAACATTAGCATCTTGTGATAGGGAGAAAAATTCATTTACTGCAACTTTGCTCTAGGAAGCTCCCCTTACAAAGGAGTCAAGCAAGATATGATATCGGACCCATTGAAGTGATCGACCCCACTTCATTGGCTACGATAGAGTGATTTACACATACTAAAAATGGTGTTGAAAGGTACTTGAGAGTCACTTATAAGAAAACCTCAGATTAACCATGTTGAGAATCTTTCAAGGGGATTGAGATTTGTTACTCTTCCCTTGCGTGTATCTCTGATCTGTGACTGTCCACCCAGGTTAAATTATTTTACATGGTAAACATAGAGATTATAATCTTAGGGCTTTTACCTGAGTTGACAATGGAGGGGAAGTATCTCCTATACCTGGAACAGATGTTGGATAGACTCACTTAGACTTCTCTGGAGGGTATTCTTCATTCGAGATTGCATAAATGAAGTTTACTTGCACTGAATATTGTACATTAAGCAGGTTTTTAGCATAACTAGTTCCACCTGCTCTATCTAAAGCCACTTTGATCTTTGATCTTTGCAACGTTGGGTTTCATCACAAACTATTGATTTCACTATGAAAATCTCATTTTCATGGTTTGAATCCTTAGATTTTTTAGCGTGGGTTAATTGCTTATTTTTACTTTTTAGAGACTTTAGGATTGGAGTGTGAATATTGTTTGATTTAGTGATAAAGATTTCATCCTAGCCGATTCACCAAGGCAGTTGCATAGAATGCAAGGTAAACCCCCTAAATATACACCTAGTCAATTAGAAAAGTTAAAAACTGAAAGATCAAAATCAAGAGGATTTGGAACCTCAGAACAACCTGAAACGTTCATAGTTTTACAATAAGAGACATTAGAAACCCAAGTGAATCCAACGCAAGAAGTAGAATCAGGCTTAGTTCATTCTAGCCAAGAACTTACCGTATTAGTTCAAACTAAATCTGATACTGGTGAAGTTTCAGACACTAAACTAACTGAACCAGAAGTAGAAGAACTTGAGTCTGATATTTTTCAACTTGAATCACCTTCGGTTGTTACAGATCCTACTCCTGTTCCACCTTCACCTTGAAGGAAGTTGATAATTACGACTGAATTACCTCTTGGGTTGAGTAGAATTGAAGATATTACTTAGAACGAGGAGGAATATTCACCTAGTACTCCAGTTGCCTCCAGTGAACCTTTTGATCCAAGATTTTTTTCCAAGAGTTCCTTTCGATCCTTTCTGAGTTGATCCTTGGTATTCTACCCCTTTGAATATTTTAGGTCCTAGTTTTCCACCTCATTGCATTTCTTTTTATTCAGCAAGAAAAGCCACATCAGAAATTTCTCTTGGGATACAACCTACTGATTCATCTATGTTTAACATCTCCCCTGAACATGGAAAATTTTAGGGGCTAATATTCGCAACTGGGCTAATTTTCCATGGTTTTTCTGCAAAAAAAGATTCACCAATTTCTAATTTTTTCTAAAAATGATTCGCCAATATTTGTAGTATAAAATCAATTTACCTTAAAATTTGCCAAAATTTTATAAAGATTATATATAAAATTATTAGCAATTTGCATGTTCTTACAAAGATATCAACAAAAAAAATTATAATTTGTAATTCCGGGACTAGTAAGATTCGCCAAGATTTCTAAACTTTAAGACAAATTTTCATCCTTAAAATTTTCCCTGCCCCAAAATCATTGTTGTATTGTGGTCCACCAGTTCCTCCTAGATACCAGTCACTTGCTAGGACCTTTTTCAGGAGCTACTCCTTCTCCTCAACCTTCTACTTGGTCATTTGGTTTATCTACATCTAATGTTCAGAGCATGACATCCATGCCTGAAGCACCTACGACATCAAACGAATATGTTCACATGGTATCCGGTAACTTAGGTAACCCTCAAGTAACCCCAACTCGTGTTTATTACCCGCCTAGGGGGGGGACCACCTTATCCTCCACCTTAAGGACAACCCGTTGTTGGATCTTGTCCTACGTATGGAGGTCAACCTTTTACTCGAAATTATTGTCAAATACCTCAACTCAGTGTGAGTCAACCTACTATAGCTCAACCTTTGTTTGGTAATCCTTACATTGGGTTAGAACAATATTTGGAACTCTGCTTTTTCCCAACAGTTTTCTCTAGTTTCTCTAAAAGTGCCAGTTTATCAACACATTCAACCTACTGGACAACCTATTTCTCAAATACATATTCTAAGTATGCTTGTACCTGTCCAACAACCTACCCAAGGAATTCCTCAAACACCTATTTAGCAACCAATTCAACAACTTGTTCAACAACCAATTCAATAACCTATTCATACGGTACCTCAAACACCTGTTCAAACACCTATTTCACAACCGGTCCTGAGTTCACCTCAGACACCTATCCCAGGAGTATCGCAAATGACCATTCAAGTTACCCCTCAAATTCTTGTTCGTCAAGCTACATAGGCAATCCTTGAGGCTTCTTCTTATCAATCTGGTCCTACCATCCAATCTACATCACACATTCCTATCGGACAACTTGGTATAGGAACAATGTAAGCACCTTTTCAAGGCAAAGTTTTCCAAAGCCCACCTTTTCAAGGTCAAGCTTATCAGGTTCCACCTTTTCAAGGACAAGTTTTTCAAATTCCACCTTTCCAAGGTCAAGCTTTCCAAAGCCGACATTTTGAAGGTCAATTTATCCAAATTTAACCCGTTCAAAGTCAATTTGTTTAAGGTCGACCTTTACAAACCCAACCTATATAGGGGAAAAATTACTTAGTTCAAATGGGCCAAATTCAACCTTTCTAGAGTCAACCATACCCTAGTCATACTTATCAAGTCCCTGTTCAACCTCAACCTAATATGGTACACCTTGGTTACCATAGTGGAATCCTAATACCAACTGCATAGGCTATTATAGGATATCTTGGGTATCCTCCTCCAGGGGTTGGACTTAACCCGTAAGGTTATCAAACCCTGTAGCAAGACCCTAATCAGTAGTTACCATTCATTACAACCATAGATTAACCGAATTTATCCCAGCTAGAGAACGGTCCTATTTATTACTATCATTTTTGGTCGATGATTCCCTACAAGTTACCGAGTGACATATGCAAAATTGAAGGAAAATCAGGAGAAGACCCATCCAATCATGTGATGACATATCATCTTTGGTGTGCATGAAATTCCTTAATCGGTGATTCTATCTAACTTCGACTTTTCGAATGAACTTTAACTAGTTTAGTAGCAAAATTATATATTGGGATACATCGTGCTTCTTTTCATAACTTTAACTCTCTAGAAGCAATGTTTTAAACCCATTTCCAGCAACAATTTCGATAATATACTGATACCGAACTACTGAATTCCTTGAAATAATAAAAATCAACTCACATTTCCAATCATATACATGAATGGAGACATTGATGTTGGTTAGTCAAAGTTTTTATTCCAGATCAAATTTTAGCTGCATGGTTTATGAAGTAATTACTTCCCGTTATTACTGAGGATGTTTCTAAGGGAGGTGTCATGATAGAAGAGTAGGTAATTTCTCATACCCATTATTTATATTTAGTTTATACTCAATCTAGCACCTCGTACAATAAAATCCTCAATTGACCGTGCCCGACAATTTCAAATGATCAAATGGTTATAAATCCTATAGGATCTAATGTCGTTGATGGTATAATCGGTTATGTTAGCCAACAGTCTAAGGGGAAAAAAAATTCTAAAATTACTCAGACTTTGGCCACAAAAGATTCACCCACTGAAAGCCTTTCTCCATAAGCTATTTCCGAGATTAATGCCATAGAATCATCTACTGATCAGAGTCAATTGTCCGGAGGTAAAAATAAGTGGAAAGGTAAATCGAAACAAAATGATTCTCCAAAAGAGAAACCCACTAAAACTAAACCTTTCGACGAGAAATGAAAACATCACTATCCTTGCCTTATTTTCAATGAGGATCATTATACCAGGGAATGCCCACATTGGGAAGAGGTTTCCAAATTCATTAAAGGTTCTCCAACTCCCTCTGTTTTGAAGGATCCATTTCCTTCTCAAGACAGAAACATGGTTTCTCATAGCACATCTTCCTTTTTTGCATCGCAAGATATCATGATGATGTCTTTGCAACAAGTTATGGTAGCTACGAAATTAAAATATTATGGATCTAAGGGTCCTGTGATCAGTGGGAATGGGGCCAGTTCATCTGGTCAACCTTCCAGTTCAATTCCTCCTCCTCCTTCTAAACCATTACAGATCGAGAAACTGAATCCTAACATGATGATTCAACCACCTCCCAAAGGTGTGCTTTGAAAAACAGATTTCAATCCACATGTTAGAGCTGCACATAATTACAACATTGTTGAAGGCTTGGCTATGCCTCCTTCAGCAATGTTGTCTCTTGAGCTGCTACAAAAATCTATAGCACAATGAAAGATATTATTTTCAGCCATTGGAACTATTGATCTGCAAGATTCTAATCTAATTATATTTGATCTTGAGAGTCATATACCTAGACTCCCACATCAACTAGCATTCCAGATTCCAATTTTTGTCAAAACCAGACGAGTGTTTCACACAGTTGTTGATGAAGGAGCTTCTACCTATATTATGCCAATTTCTTGTTAGAAATATTTAGGTTCTCCAACTATCAATCAGTCACCTACCACTCTGAAAGCCTTTGATGGAAGAGGTTTTCGTCCTTATGGAATCCTAAATGATTTTCCCATAGAGTTAGAGGGTAAAATGGTTGCAATTGAAGTTGAAGTTGTTGATGCTTAGCTCAATTACAACCTTTTTATTGGTCGAAGTTGGACCTAGGATATGTTAGTAGTGGTCTCATCGCTTTTCCGAAGGATACAATTTCCTCACAAAGCGAAAATTATCAAAGTAGACCAGTTGTCTTACTACACTTTTAACCCTAAATCTACGGGTAGCATACCTTTTATCAGAAAAAATGAATACTCTTTATGAGGATATTGGTGTTGGTTTTCTCAAAGACTCATCACTGATGGGAACCTTTTCACTCCCTCCACCTAACTTTCCTTCTAATTTTTTCGAGGTTAACATGATTACATCAAGCACTATGGAATCTTCTGATCCGTGGATAGTGCCTTCAAAGTATGAATTGACCTCCTATGGCAATGAGATGCCTTTGAGCCCATTTGAATTGGCTTACCAGGTAGTTCAATCATTTTCTAACCCATCATCTTCTAATATTGATCGAGTGAATGCGATCAATGATGATTATTCTCCTTTACCTTGGTTAGAACCAGTTTCACTTCTTGATCCTTTCGACTATACATTTCTGACTAACGAAAGTATTATGGAGGTCATGAATTTGGATGAAATTCCATGGAACGATTATCATCATCGTTCATATTTTCTACTTGACCCTGATAAAATTGAGAATGATTTTTCAACTATGTTTTCACTTGAGATTGTAGATAGTCCAGAATGGCCCATTTCAGTTTTTCAAGTTGAATCTGAAAGGAATTTGGGAAATATATCTACAATGATTTCCATTGACATCTCAATCAAAACAAGAATTATTGAAAATATTCACATAGGTGCTTCGTGCTCATTCGAAGAGATTTGAATGTATAAATCCCTATTTCAAGAATTTCACAACATTTTTCCTAGTCCTATGAGGAAATGCTAGGAATTGACACAAGCATTTTTGTGCATGAGATCAAGACTTACCTGGATGAAAAACCTATGAGACAACAATTACATCCAGTGCATCCACAAAAGGATGCTACGATTAAAGCTAAGGTCGAGAAACTGCTCAAAGCAGGTTTCATCTATTAGGTTCCCTTCACTGATTGGGTATCCAATATTTTACCTATTAACAAGAAACATGGAACCATTAGAGTATGTGTCGATTATACGGATATCAATAAGGTTTGTCTGAAGGAAAACTATCCTACCCTCTATATTGCTTAAATCATTGACGATTGTGTCGGAAATTAAATGTTTTCATTTATCGACAAATTTTCTAGGTACAACCAAATCAACATACTCCCAACTGATCAACATAAAACCGCGTTCATATGTCTATGGGGACTTTTTCCTATAAAAAATATTTTTGGTTTGAATAATGACGTTGTAACTTTCCAATGGGCTATGTATTATGTATTTCATGATATTAAGCATATTGTGCAACCTTATTTGGATGAATTTCCAGCTCATTCGCTGAGATGGGAAGACCATCCAATGCATTTGAGAGTTATCTTTGTTAGACCTCGTCACTACAATATATGCTTGAATCCCAAAAAGTGTGTTTTTTGTGTACAATCCAGTCGATTGCTAGGATTTGTCATTTCAAAGGAAGGCATTCATGTCGACCCACTCAAGGTTGAGGATATTCTAAATTTTCCTCCTCTTTCCAATCTTCGACAACTCCAATGTTTGCAAGGGAAAGAAGCTTTCTACATCAACTCATCCAAAACCACACTGATTTAACTAAAGGTTTTACTTGACTGTTGAAAAGCACATCTCATTTACTTGGGATGAAGTGGATCTAAAGGCCTTTGATGCACTTAAGCATGCGTTGACCCATACACCATTGTTGCATCCTCCCTATTATCATCGAGATTACTTTTTATACTTAGCTGCATCAGATGTCACTATTGGCATGGTTTTAGTTCAGGAAGAAAAATTGAATGAAGAGCACGTGATATATTACATAAACATAAATCTGACCAAAATAGAAGCAAAATATGTACATGTGGAGAAATTGGCTTTGACAACCGTTCAAGTTGTCGAAGGGTTTCATCACAACATTCTATTTCATAAAACTACTGTGATTTCGGATTGCAACCCCATGGTTTACATTCTTACAAAAAATTTCGTAGGGGAAAGTATTATAAATGGATATTTATCCTGCAAGAATTTGATTTAGAATTCATAAAATCTAAATCCTAGAAATCCCTAGTATTTTTTGAATTATTATGTGACTTTCCCCATATTGAGGAAAAAATCCAAGGCAAAGGATTATCTTTTAGACAAATCTCTCTTTCTTATCAGTACTTTAGACCCTTCGTATGGAGATATCATCATTTATCTTCAGACCCATACATTTTGGCTAGAACTCAATTGAACTGATCATCGTCGTATCCAGTACCAATCCCAACAATACAATGTTGTTCATGATACACTTTATCTTTATCGTCATGGTGCTGATTCCATCTTTAGATGATGTTTAACTCACAAGGAATCTAAAAAGGCATTGAATGGTTGCCATTCTTGAGCTTGTGACGGTCATATGTCAGGGTTTATCACTGCTCCAAGGATCCTACACACGGGGTATTTCTGGCCTTCTATGTTTAAAGACTATATAATTTCCATCTAGAAATGCCATAATTGTGAGATCTATGATTGAAAAATGAGTGCACACCCAACTCCTCTTCAACCAATAATTGTTGTTGGTCCTTTCGCTAAATGGGACATCGATTTTATTACATGTAACCCTCACTCGGTCGGGGGGCATGGGTACATTCTCCTTGTGGTATATTATTTTATGAAATGGGCTGAGGCAATAACTACATATAAGGATGATGACGAAACAACATCCATTTTCATATTCAATCATGTGATTTCTAGGTTTGGAGTTCCACAAGCCATTGTCACGGACTGTGGTACCATTTTCAGAACATTATGATGACAGATCTTACTATGAAGCTAGGCCTGCATCATGATAGCTCTACTCCATATTACCCGCAAGATAATGGCCAAGTAGAAGCCGTTAACAAGGTTTTAACCACCATGATTAAATGGATTATCGAGATTCATAAACGAAATTGGCATCTAATGTTTTTTCCAGCCTTGTGGGCATACCATACCACAACAAAAACTTCGACTGATTTTACTCCTTTCCAGCTCGTTTACAGTGTGGAAGAAGTTTTACCTATTGAATGTGAAATACCATCTTTGAAACTAGAAATTGAATTATTACCAGCCACTTCTGTCGAGGAACAATGTTTCTTGTACTTAGCACGACTCGATGAGACTCGTCATGATGTTGCATTAGCTAGCAAGGCCCAAAAGAAATGAGTTAAGGCATAGTATGATCAAAATGTAAAACCTTCTTCATATGAATAAGGGGATTTAGTATTAGTCTATGATCAAGAGCACGATAAGTTACACGCTGGTAAATTCAAGCCCAAGTCACATGGCCCTTATGTAGTAAAATGTGCATTGGGAAAAGGGACCTATGAACTAGTTGATTATGATGAAATTCCTTTGGGAAAGCCCATAAATGGTATTTACCTAAATAAATATTATACTTAGATTGTTCAGTGAAGAATTTGTATATTTTTGTACCATATTTTATGTGTGGCAATTTTTAGCAACTTTTTATGTTTTTCTGCTACTTCTCCTGCTTATCTTATGTTACACTTGATTTACATATGTCAACACTCCCTCAAACTTACATTGGCTTTTCTAATGGCGATAGTCGTAGTACTTGAAATTTATCTTTCGTAACCTGGGTCATTTATTCGCCCAGAGATGAGTTGGCTTCTATTCATGGGATATGCCTTGATTGAACAATGAATAATATTATAGAGTATAGCATAGTGATTGAGCTATTATCTGACGCCATTTCATTTAGCATTCGTCAATTGATCATTAGATTATATTCAAAACTCATAGTATTACATTTGAATGGTGTCTATTCAGTTAGAAGTACTTCATTGTTAAGAATGTTTTTGCGGGTTCATCACTTGGAAAGAGAGTTTGATTATATCGAATATCAACATATTCCGAGAGGTTTAAACACATTAATCGATGCATTGGCTAATTATGTGTTAAATTGGAATTTGTAAAACATCTCTAAGAAATCAAAAGAAATATTCATCCATATATTGTATAATATAGATTGAAATAGAAGTAGTATCTTTCATTAGTTAAATGTCTGTATAAAGTGTGGTTTTTACAAAAATGTCATCCAAAGACATGAGGCCCTGTGGCCTTTATTTTACGAACATGCCAGTACATCATCAAAAAGAAAAAATCTTGCCCTAAGGCTAGTTGCTACACATGATGATAATGGTAGCGTACAACAGTACGAGCTACTCATCGTAGCAAGTGACTAATAGGTCTTAGAAACCCCACAGTGCTCCTCTGATAGCGGAGGCGCAAGTCATCAATCCCGACAGCTGGGGTGTCCAAGGTCAACCTCTTAAGGTTGTTCTCTAACTCAGTAAATGCTTCTATTGCTTCCGGATTCTACACTACGGGAGCCACTGGCTACTGACCACGTATATCATATCTGCATAACCTTGTTGGTCTCACTGGGGCCACATCTACATAATCATTTCGGACAATTAGTTTTTGAAGCCAGAAAACAACAAAAAATTCAAAAAAAAAAAAAAAAAAACAAAGTGTGAGGTTTTTACCTAGATCACCCCACTACATCACAGCTGGCAATGGCATATCTGGATCACCTATGTAATCCATTTCTGCATATGAAAAATCTTCAATCATGATGATTTGATTTTCCATCCACTCAAAGAAATCAAGAGTATACCAGATCGTTGGTCCTTCGTAACCTTCATGACGTTCCATCAATGTGACCCATTTCAACATGCAAGGGTCTTGAGGTCCTCCTCTCTCTATAGCTACCTGTGGAGTGAGAAGAGGGATCCACTCTAGAGAAAATGAGATGACAAAGGAACCATACCAAAAGTTCTTGAGTTTTCTTTTTTAGACTCTAGTTAGTTTCCCTTTCAGATTGGCAACTATAGCCTCACGCCACTTGAATATAGTAGGTTGAAAACACTCTACAATGGTTTTCATATGAGCCTTTGTAAGAAAATGAGGAGCTTCACTTCTGCATCGTCATGCAACCGTGAACACAAGATCTTTCAAAGGAAGACTCACTATGGTATTAATGCCAATTCTCCCTTCTTTGAGAGAAACTCTTGGAATTCAATGTTGTATCAGATAGGTGACATTTGTTTTGCCACCTCGTCTATGTCCATACATAGAAATTTCTACCTTTCGATGTGGGAGCCCAAATAAGAAGTAAATGTGATCAACATCAATGATGAGCCTATGGTATCCAATTATCAAGCACTCTTCTTGCATTCTTCTTGTACATTCCACTTGTCCACCATCCACTCTAGCAAGTCTAGTTGGGCCTTCATGCTCGGAATAATGAAAAACTTATACAGGCCATAGTTTGTCAATGCCTATATGGTCTTTGGATGGTTTAGAGAAGTTATGTCTTTTTCTTCATGTTTACGCTCTCTCCACTCCATTTTTGTGGCTCAAAACCCTGCAAACAAACATGGGAGATCATTAGAAAAGATCATGGTAAAATTTTGCAAGTAATTTGGGCGTTTTCTATTAAAAATTATATGCCCTCGGCATTGTGTGCGGCTGATTGAACAAAACAATGCGTATGTGCATAGTTATAGCTTTAGGATCTGTGCACATCCAAATTTTTAGTGTAAAAAACTCAGTTGATGTGCGCAAACCCGATAAGGGTAAACTACGCACATTGAGGGCGATTTACTATTTGAAATCCTCCCCAAACAACCTAAATACATGGTGAAATGGAAAATAAAAACCATAAAAACAAACATCTCTAAGAGATGATTTACCTAGAGAAGACGACTCGTGATTTCATCCAACACTTTTCCAAGAATCTGTCTCTGAAGTTCTTGGCGAAAAATGAGCTCTATCACTCTCAAGGGGTCAAAAAAACCCAAATCATAAAAGGTTTTTACTTTTTGGGTTTTTATAAGTTTTTAGGATTATTAAAATATCATTTATTTCCTATTAGCCTTTAAAATCCATATTTCTAATGTTTTTTACTATATTTTTGAGCAGAGATATGATTTATGAGTTTAAGTGCGCAAATCACAGGTTATTTACAAAAAAAATCATTTTGGCGTTGAGTATGTTTTTATCACTTTTTTTAACTTGTTAAAAACTTACAAAAAATTGAAACCAAGGAGTTCTCTTTATGCCCTTTTCAAACTTCTTAAGCATGAAAAGAGCATTGAGTACTTAACTGTTTGAACTCGTAAAAGTAAATGAACAATCGTATATTCAGTATAAGTTTACCCCTTTTACAGACTAAATTAGACTAGTTATGAAAAATATATACATTGACTAATCATGGTCAATCGAGTTCTCTTCTACATTATTTTACCCTTTTTTGGGCTATAGGGACTTAATTTATGAAAAAGGACATTATGTAGTTTACTTACGTTTTTCTCTTGACTCCCTAAAACTGAAAAACACCGAGATTTATTTTCTCTGGGCTCATTAAAATTTATGTTGAAACAACCGAATGAGTTTTATTTTTCTTTATTTTCAATCTCTTTAAACATGAAAACGAATTTGAGTTACCCCTTCACTAGACTTGTAAAATCTAAATAGTGTAGGACTCATTAAGCATGATGAGACTAAACCACTTCCTCCTAGGGTTCATTAAAAATAGTTCAAAGGACTTATCCGAGGGATGAGCTTATAGGACAAGCATATCTTATACTCCTCAGGCTTGTAAAAAATAAAGAGTCACCTGCCAGTAATGGTGGGGAAAAAGTGGGAAAGAACCTTTGTTTTTGGTTTATAAAAGGAAACATGTCGCTCTTGAACATGAGACTCTATCAGGTTTTTTGTCTAGGTTGGGAAATCCATTTTCCTCTCAGTTGACCATACCTAATTGAAAGTCTTCAGTTGGTTTGGGTATTATTTTTTAGTCAAATTATTCCAAGTCATCATGTTGTGTCTTTGATATGTTTAAGAGAAGTCCAACCTTAGTCAAAATTACTTTGCTATTCATAGCCTTCAATCGTGTCAACCATCCCTGAGTCAGTCTTGGATTACTCTAAACTATTGTTCTTCAAAAATTGACACGAGTTTCCTGTCGCAGACCCTCCTACAAACAGTCACATCCTATAGACTTCAGCTCACTATCTAAGAAGTTGATCTAGAAATCTTTAGTACCTTGGAGCTTGTAGGCCTTAATGACAGGTTTCTCACCTTCGAAAATAGGTTATTATCATTAACCTTTGATTGAATGATTCTATGAGTGTTCAACATCAGCACATCGATTCACACTTCATAGATTGTACTGGAAGTACCTTGAGAACCATTGTCATTTTTGGTGATATCTCTAGCACTTGTTAATGGTTCACATCATTGACCAGTAATCAATGACTTTCTACCATGTTCAACTATGAGACATTCACCGCATGGCTAGATTCATACTATAGATAGAGAGATGGAGATCAAGACCCTTGATCTAGTTTCATCCATCTAGGCTGCATGGAGTTATTAAATATTCATTATTGTAAACATAGATCCATTGATGGTTGTGTCCATACCATGTCTTCTCTTGACATGGATCTTCAGATGTATTTCCATACTGGTTCTTTGAGACATTTATACTCTAAGTATGGGAATGCCTCCCTCAATCATGAATATATATTGTGTTAGTGTCAGTCTTTGAAGCCTTCCACCAGCAATCGAACATGCTCTTACAAAGTGGTCTTAGGGTGTCAAAGTCAAATTTTGTCATTTCAGTGAGTCTTCAAGTAAAATTTGGTCACTAGGTATTAGTTCTAGGATTTGTTTTCACTCATTTCAAAGTTTTCCAAGTGTCAGTCCCTGTCACCATTCGGCTGAGTGTACCATCATTCAATAAGTTGTCATCATCATTTTAGGTTCGAATGGGTCATTTTAAATCTTTTTCGTGCTTCAGTTGTACTTGGGTAAGGCTCATTTCCCTCTCCTAGGGTTTTCAAGGTAATTTATCTTGGATGGTCAAATCATCAACAAAACTTGTATCCTGATGCTCATACACCTTCCCCTATCCTTAATATACCTTCTTAAGCATTTCCAATCACTGATATCCCTCAAATTCATCATTTTCCCACAAACCCTAGCCTATTGCTACAATTTGATAATTTTCTAGGCTAGGCCTGTGTTTTGCCCTTTTGGACCCCTTACCCTCACTCAATATTTGAAATTCCACTTTCCACTACTTCCTAACATCCCTCCCTATTCTCCAAAATTTTCTCAAGAATTTAGAAGCCCCTTATCCCCTTCATTTCCCTTCATTTCTACAAATCCCCTGTTCCACATATTAGGATAGGTTTTATTCAAATGATTTTTCTGAGAATTAGAAGATGCATTTGACAAAAGTGAGAGAGGTTTTTGTCCATCATTGACCCAAGAAGAAAACTATTTTTCAGTTTTTACACAGAATTCTGGTTTGGGAGAAATGTCGAAAACATCATTTGCCTCAGGAGGGTTGCTGCACCTCTAGAGTGGTGTTGGTAAAATCAATTTTTCGCCTAGATGGAATGACCAAATGACTTTCATGACGAGTCAACTGATAAGTAGAGACGAATATATTTCCAATGAGAGCTATCATGAGCTCAATATGGAGTTGAGGAAGACCTTTAAAAGTTGACTGTAACAACACTCTGCATTTAGGCAGCTTCATTCTGCACATTTTGACCAGTCTTGGGAGATTGGACTTTTAACAGGGCAAATGAACTCCAAATTGAAACATTCAAGATGTTATGGAAAGTAGACTCGCCAATATTTCCAATGAGTTATCACACGCCCAATTTGGACACCAGGAAGGCCTACAAAAGTGGTCTGCAAAACAGTGCTGCGCATCTGAGGAGGGCACTGCGCATTTGGGAGGCATTGCGCACCTGACAGGGTTTTCCAGTGTAAAATTGCACGGGCATTGCGGAGGCAATGTGCACCTGTGTTAGGTTCTGTGCATCTATCCAGCCAAACCCAAAACTCTCCCAAGTTTCCAATTCACCTCGAAATCTTCAGTTCCTCTCTCTAACAAGTAAGTACATTACTCCTATCTTATGATCTAGGGTTTTGATTGCTAAGCTTGGTATTTATCATTTTAAAAATTAAAACCCTAGCCTCTAGGGTGAAACCCTAGTTCTCATCATCTATCCATTGTTTTACTTACCCTATCCTTGCCATTATTCCCTAGACCAAAACCCATTCCCATTTACCTATTTCCTAAATCCCATTCCCCTCATACATTTTCCCCATTCCCACATTCCCACTCACACTCTCCCCAAACCCTAAAAGTCCCATTCACACTCCCTAAAACCCTACTCATTCATAAAAATCTCTTCATGTTCATCTTTATTCCATTCACCCTTCCCATCATGGACCACAAATGTTCACAGCTACAAAAAGCGATGGAAAGAGACAATGAGTATGAGTTTGAAGAAGACACCCTTAGTGACAGTTCCAGGGAGAGAGACATACAACAAAGGAAGCCTCATAAAGAGGAAGAATTATCAGAGAAGAGCCTACTAGTTTGAGGGAGTTGCAAGCTTGTCCACTTACCATTTCTTGCTTTAAACACTAGTCATGCTTTGATTTTTGTGAAATGATAGAAAGAGTTAAATTTCATCATGAGTTAGCAAGGTTGTTTGTGACACATTTGCACAATAATGAAGTAACCCTTGCCAGAATTACATTCACCATATCCCCAGCTATCATCTCAGAGGCTACAGGCATTCCAGAGGTGGGTGAAAAATGGAACAAAGATCAGGATATTAATAAGGAGTACTATGAGCCTTACATCAAGGTTATATACAAAGACAAAATGAAGAGAGTATTCCCCTTCAAGTTTTTGGAATGCTCCATTGATGAAAATCATTATCAAGTACTTCACTTGTGAAGGTAGGTTCTCCCGGTTGTATGCCTACCACATTAGACTTCTCATGCATTTCACTAGAGTAAGAATGATGAATATCCCTTACTTCATGTTCAAAAACATTGAGAAAATGGCACATATTGTAAAGAGGAAGCCATACCCCCAGCAGTTGAATAGCATTTTCCATTACTCTTTGATTAAAATCATTGTTCTACATCAGTTGAACCTTCTTAACATGCCATGGGAGACTTTCATTTCTCATGAGATGTTCAAAGGCCCACAAATATTTTCATCCATACATCATGAAGAAGGTGGACCTTTAGGACATGAAAAGGTCAAAGACACTGAAACTATTGGAGTGCCAGTGTTTGTGACATATAAGAGGGGAACTAGGAAACATTTTGTAGCTTCTAGGCAAGTATTATCTGCACCAGGTGTGGAAGGGGTCTCACCTTTGTCATCAGGGCACAGGGAAATGCTATCTCCACAAGGTGTGGAAGGGGCTTTTCCTTCTTCTTCAACAAAATAGGTACAGGTTAAGCAGCAAAGTAAGGGTAAGAAAAAGGTGCAAGAGAGGGATCTTAGTGATAAGCAGGAAAGAGATTTTAATCTTGTTGATCATGAAGAGCCACAACAACATTTCACTCATCATGGAGTTGAAATTATTGATTTGGAAGCTCAAGATCCAAAGACTATCAAAGACATGATCATAAAGGAACAAGAGGCTGAAATACAATCCTTGTTAGATAACTTAGAGAGAGCTAAGTTCATCATCAGGTATTTAGAGCAAGAAAACAAACAATTGAGTGACAAGCAAGTCCTCATGGAGCTGCAAATGATCAAGGAAAATAGGCAAAAGGCCAAGGAGGCAAATGTCAAGTTGACTTCAATTGAACAAGAGATTGAGAATGATAGGGAAACTTGGCTTGAGAGGGTTAATATACACCTTGAGGGGTTGATTGAGAAGGCCAACAGGGACAAGAAGATGCTTCGCCACATGGCCTACCACTACATGACCCGCAACAAAATCTGCAACATAAGGATGAGGATGCTTAAGGCTAGGTTGAGGAAGGCCTTAAAAGGCAAAAAGGAGCAAGGTAAGTTGAAAATCTTGGCTGAAGCTTCACTAGCCCATCAAAGCAACTAATGGTGGTGTCCCATGCCAAATCTGGGCAAGTTTTTATGATTTTTTTGTCTTTTTCAAATTTTGAAATTTTGAAAACAGTAAATTGTCCTAGACGCACAGAGCCACCATCGCTGCGCTTTTCCCTAGAGCACTTTTTGGAGGAAAGGCTTATATATTTGCATTCATCGTGATGAGAGCATCAAACCCAGAAAATTTCAGCAATTTTGGAGAAAAAATAGGTCACCAAAAGGTCAAAAAACTACCAAAAAATGACCTCTCCGCCTCTTTTTGGACACATGGAAGCAACCTTGGGAGATTTCATTTTTTAGGGGTCAAATGACCTCCAAATGCAAAAATTCAAGATGTTACAGAAACTAGACAGGAAGACCTTTCAAAAGAGTTATCTTGGGCTCAATGTGTCTAAAGGGAAGGCCTCCAAAAGTGGGTGGAAAGCGGCGCTATGCATCTAGCCAGTAGCGCTGTGCATTGGGCCAGTTTGCCAGAAAATCAAATTTTCGCCTACTTTCACTGCAAGTTGACTTTCTCTCTCTTCATGGATGATTTTATGATTGTAATTAATGCCTTGGTATGTAAATGTAATAGTGAAATTATCTTAGGGGGTAGATTCATCAGTTTGAGGTGGTTTGGGGGTCAATGAATCAATTTCCATGCTTATAGAGGCAAGTTATTCCACTGCCTATATTCCTATTCCCTATTTGGAAATGGTTGTATTAGCTCCTTTTCTCTTGGATTCAACCCCTGATGGATAGCATAGGTGGTTTGATGTCTATATTATGTATTTTTTCTATCATTAGCAAAGGTTGGACTCTCTTAGATGCTCTGAGCTATATTGTACACCTTTATTAGTAGTTTGGCAAGGAAATAAACCAAGATTTGCAACTATTTTTATGGGATACTTGTGGTATAGTGTTTTTGCATAGTTTCTTCTTCTGTTATTAGTTTTTTTCATTTGTTATGTGTGCCACAATCTAATTCATTTCTTCTAGCTAAATGATATCAAGATAAATAGGTAGAATTCATTGTTTACAGTGTTCTGCCTTAGGAAGTCATTCAGTTTTTGATGTTTTCTACTGTTTGAGAAGGATACATGATCTTTGCATGCCCTCCTCAGCTCCTCACCAGTCTTAGATCTCTCATCTCATTCAATTTCAAGTGCCAAAGCACCTACCTACCTTGCCCCATAGAACACCCTACATCCTGACTTAATTTCCCAGACCCAAAACTGCCTGGCTCCATCTGATCCAGGTACAAAACCAACAAAATCAATAAAAAACCCTAGAGCTACTATACCTAGCCTAAAAATCATATCTTATCTAGTTATCTTGACTAAGATCCATAAGGAGAGAGCCCTCTCCCAACCTGGTAGGGCTAGCTACTAGGTTAAGCGTGGTTTGTGGTTACCCTAGAATTGCCTCCCTTCAGCCTGAGGTCAATCTAGGCTCTAACATAGTGGCAACCATACTGGGGAACGTAGTTTTATGTTCCTCAGTAAAATGTATCAAGTTTAGATCTGATTGTTGATGGTGGACAATGATCAGACACCGGAAGGCTGAAATCATTCACCTGGCGACTCCAAATCAGTTTCGAGATCAAATCCAAGGACTCCACTGGAGGATGAACCTGACCAGCAGAAACATGAAAGGACAATATGGAAAGATCAGGTATTCAAGTTGGAATTTCATCCAAGACATTATGTTCTTTGTTATAAATTATTTCTTTTCTTTTCTCAAGAATTTCAAGAAGGCTTTACAAAGTATATTGTATTCGAGAAAAGATCCTAGACCTGCATTTGATTCTTTCCCTTTGAAGATTGTGAATACCAAATATTCGCATGCCTTTGATCTTGATCAAGACCCTTCTTCTGAATCTTGTGATGACTGTCTTCAAACTAATGAACCTTAAGAGACCAAGATTGATTCTACACCTTCTGTACATACTCCTATACCTTGTAAAATTCCGGATAGATACAAGCCTCTGATTTTACCTCCTATATCCCATGCTTTCCCTAAAAATAATTACCTATATCTACCAAGATTTGATGGCGAATGTGACAACATCACTGTTGAGAGACATGTACTGAATTTTGAGTCTTTTCTTGACCTTTTTGAAGTCGATGAAGAGGATGTCAATATTAGGATTTTTGCTCTTTCTTTGCAAGGCAAAGTCAAGAGTTAGTTCAAAACCCTGCCTAATGTGAGCATCTCAGATTTCTAGCAGTTTGTCAAAGTGTTCCTCGACAAATGGGTGGTTAGACAGAACCCTTTCTTGATTCTAGAAGAGTATAACCAGCTGAAAATACTGCCAGGGAGATAGGACAACAGTTTTCTGCCAGATTTACCAAGTTTATTGTTCGATGCCTATTACTATAAGACGTCCTCCTGGATCTGCTCTCTTGCACTACCTGGAAGCCTTTGATCCAGAAATGGAGTTTCAGCTGAGAGAAAGGAACCTTGCAACACTTGAAGAGATGCAGAACAATGAAATAGATGTATAGGTGAATTTGCTGATCAAAATGGAAAAGTTTAAGGAAGAAGAGATGAAGAGCATAGATCCAGAGGAATCGACATCTTTAGAGGTAAAGCTCGACATTTTGGTAAGTGCAGTGGAAGATATGATGCAAAAGATCCCCACAAAGAATGAGTATGATGTTCAAAACCATGGCTTGCTGATTGAAGAAGAATAAATGGCTGTTCCAAAACATTTTCTTTCTTATCCCAGTTGTCATAGATCTGATAATGATTGTTTTATAGATCATCTTGGAGAAGAGAGATCTATTGATATGACATGTATGCTTGATGATGTGTTTTATACTGATGATTTGCCTCAGTTTGATCAATATGATGATGATTATGTTCTCCAAACAGAAGTTAATCCTGCAGACAAATCAACAGTTGGTTTGTGGAAGGACGAAGTTCACTTTCAGCAACTCGAATACAGTGATCAGCCATTGCATATCAGCTATGGAAGTGAGGAGGAAAGTGTAGCAAATGTTGAAGTAAGTGAAGGATCTTTGCCTTTTTGTTTTACTTCATTTCAGTTCATCAGAGACAACTTTCGTGCAATCAAGAATCAACCGTCGATAAGTTTTGATCTTGACCATCTAGAGGGCAATGGAATCCTTGTTCAAGACTTCTCATATCTAGATTTGCAGCCCTCAAATGCCATTGATTGTCAAGTTGCAGATGAAGACTCGGAAGCTGGAACATATGATCAAATGATGCAAGATGATTCTGTACCATTCTGTTTTGAATCATTTTAGTTTTTGAAGGGAAATTTGCATAGTACATCTTCAATAAAGGATGAGCAGCCTGTAGAAAATCATGCAATCTCATTAGAACCAACAGAAAATGGGTTGCAACAGTATTTTCAAGTTTTTCACGATCCAATAGTTGATGTGTTGGATGATGTCTGCAGTCAAAGTCCTTCTCCATTAGCTACTTGTGAGCTTGAAACAAGTATTGATAAAAATTTGATCTGGCAGTCAGTTTCTTTGTCAGTTTCAGCAGGAGTCTCATCACAACGCTTAGATGAAAGTTTGCATTCATGGTATGAGGAGAAGAAAAGTAATCCATTGGATGAGCTAAGTCCCAGTGCACATGAATTTCAAGATCCTTATGCAGTATTTTTGGAGTCAAATAGAGGATCCATATTATTCAATGGATTTGTTTACAAGTTTTCATGGGAGTTCCATTTCAGTAGTTCTCTCTTCTTGCTCATAAGAAAGCACTTGCAGAGAATTCAAATAGCAACCATAATGCTTACTTGGTTGCATTGGTTGTTTCATTTCACCTGATCAGGTGCTGAATGGAACAGTTAGAGTAGGTTTTATTGAATAAGCTCCATTTTGAGCATATTTTCCAGTTTGTCAGTTGTGTTTTAGTATCAAGTCAATTTTTAGTTGAGTAAAGGTTAGTTTGTGTCTTTGAGTCATCAATATTCAGTCATGTATTTCAGATTGGGTTTTGTTTTTGACTCCATGCCCAATGGATAAGGCTACTTGGTCTACGGTGTTCTTGGCACCTCCAAGGAGCTACCATCCCCAATGGAGCCAATGTTAGTGTCAGTCTTTGAAGCCTTCCACCAATGATCAAACATGCTCTTACAAAGTGGTCTTAGGGTGTCAAAGTCAAATTTTGTCATTTCAGTGAGTCTTCAAGTAAAATTTGGTCACTAGGTATTAGGTCTAGGATTTGTTTTCACTCCTTTCAAAGTTTTCCAAGTGTCGGTCCATGTCACCATTCGGTTGAGTGTACCATCATTCAAAAAGTTTTCATCATCATTTCAGGTTCCAATGGGTCATTTTACACCTTGTTTGTGCTTTAGTTGTACTTGGGTAAGGCTCATTTCCCTCTCCTAGGGTTTTGAAGGTAATTTTTCTTGGATGGTCAAATCATCAACAAAACTTGTATCTTGATGCTCATACACCTTCCCCTATCCTTAATATACCTTCTTAAGCATTTCCCATCACTGATATCCCTCAAATTCATCATTTTCCCACAAACCCTAGCCTATTGCTACAATTTGACAATTTTCTAGGCTAGGCCTGTGTTTTGCCCTTTTGGACCCCTTCCCCTCACTCAATATTTGAAATTCCACTTTCCCGTACTTCCTAACATCCCTCCCTATTCTCCAAAATTTTCTCAAGAATTTATAAGCCCCTTATCCCCTTCATTTCCCTTCATTTCTACAAATCCCTTGTTCCACATATCGAGATAGGTTTTATTCAAATGATGTTTCTGAGAAACAGAAGATGAATTTGACAAAAGTGAGAGAGGTTTTTTTCCATAATTGACCCAAGAAGAACATCCTTTTTCATTTTTTACACAGGTTTCATGGTTTGGGAGAAATGTCGAAAACATCATTTGCCTTAGGATGGTTGCTGCACCTCTACAATGGCCTTGGTAAAATCAATATTTATCCTAGATGGGATGACCAAATGACTTTCTTGATGAGTCGAATAATAAGTAGACACAAATATCTTTCCAATGAGCTATCATGAGCTCAATTTGGAGTTGAGGAAGACCTTTAAAAGTTGACTGCAACAACACTCTGCATTTAGGTAGCCTCATTCTGCACATTTTGACGAGTCTTGGGAGATTGGACTTTTGACAGGGAAAATGAACTCCAAATTGAAAAATTCAAGATGTTTTGGAAAGTAGACTCGCCAATATTTCCAACAAGATATCACACACCCAATTTGGACACCAGGAAGGCCTCCAAACGTGGTTTGAAAAACGGTGCTGCGCATCTGAGGAGGGCGATGTGCATCTGGGAGGCGTTGCGCACCTGGCAAGGCTTTCCAGTGTAAACTTGCACGGGTGCTGTGCATCTAGGAGGTGCTGCACATCTGGGAGGCATTGCGCACCTGTGTAAGGCACTGCACATCTATCCAACGAAGCCCAAAACTCTCCCAAGTTGCCAATTCACCTCGAAATCTTCAGTTCCTCTCTCTAACAAGTAAGTACATTACTCCTATCTTATGATCTAGGGTTTTGATTGCTAAGCTTGGTATTTAGCATTTTTAAAATTAAAACCCTAGCCTCTAGGGTGAAACCCTAGTTCTCATCATCTCTCCATTGTTTTACTTACCCTATCCTTGCCATTATTCCCTAGACCAAAACCCATTTTATTCCCTAGACCAAAACCCATTCCCATTTACCTATTTCCTAAATCCCATTCCCCTCATACATTTTCCCCATTCCCACATTCCCACTTACACTCTCCCCAAACCCTACAAATCCCATTCACACTCCCTAAAACCCTACTCATTCATAAAAATCTCTTCATACTCATCTTTATTCCATTCACCCTTCCCATCATTGACCACAAGTGTTCACAGCTACAAAAAGCAATGGAAAGAGACAATGAGTATGAGTTTGAAGAAGACACCCTTAGTGATAGTTCCAGGGAGAGAAACATACAGCAAAGGAAGCCTCATAAAGGAGGAAGAATTATCAGAGAAGAGCCTACTAGTTTGAGGGAGTTGCAAGCTTGTCCACTTTCCATTTCTTGCTTTAAACACTAGTCATGCTTTTATTTTTGTGAAATGATAGAAAGAGTTAAACTTCATCATGAGTTGGCAAGGTTGTTTGTGACACATTTGCACAATAATGAAGCAACCCTTGCCGGAATTACATTCACCATATCACTAGTTGCCATCTCAGAGGCTACAGGTATTACAGATGTGGGTGAAAAATGGAACAAAGGTCAGGATATTGATAGGGAGTACTATGAACTAGATACAAAGACAAAATGAAGAGAGTATTCCCCTTCAAGTTTTTGGAAGACAGGTTTGCTCCATTGATGAAAATAATTATCAAGTACTTCACTTGTGAAGGTAGGTTCTCCTGGTTGTGTGCCTACCACATTAGACTTCTCATGCATTTCACTAGAGTAAGAATGATGAATATCCCTTATTTCATGTTCATAAACATTAAGAAAATGGCACCTATTGTAAAGAGGAATCCATACCCCTAGCAGTTGAATAGCATTTTCCATTACTCTTTGATTAAAATCATTGTTCTACATCATCTGAATGTTCTTAACATGCCATGGGAGACTTTCATTTCTCATGAGATGTTCAAAGGCCCACAAATCTTTTCATCAGTACATCATGAAGAAGGTGGACCTTCAGGACATGAAAAGGTCAAAGAGACTGAAACTGTTGGAGTGCCAGTGTTTGTGACATATAAGAGGGGCACTAGGAAACTTTTTGCAGCTGCTAGGTGAGTATTATCTCCACCAGGTGTGGAAGGGGTCTCGCCTTCATCATCAGGCCACAAGAAAATGCTATCTCCACAAGGTGTGGAAGGGGCTTTCCCTTCTTCTTCAACAAAATAGGTACAGTTTGAGAAGCAAAGTAAGGGCAAGAAAAAGGTGCAAGAGAGGGATCTTAGTGATGAGCATGAAAGAGATTTTAACCTTGTTGATCATGAAGAGGGACAACAACATTTCATTCATCATGGAGTTGACATTGTTGATTTGGAAGCTCAGGATCCAAATACTGTCAAAGACATGATCATAAAGGAACAAGAGGCTGAAATATAATCCTTGTTAGATAACTTAGAGAGAGCTAAGTTCATCATCAGGTATTTAGAGCAAGAAAACAAACAATTGAGCGACAAGAAAGTCCTCATGGAGCCGCAAATTATCAAGGAAAACAGGCAAAAGGCCAAGGAGGAAAATGTCAAGTTGACTTCAATTGAACAAGAGATTGAGAATGATAGGGAAATTTGGCTTGAGAGGGTTAATATACACCTTGAGGGGCTAATTGAGAAGGCCAACATGGACAAGAAGATGCTTTGCCACATGGCCTACCACTACATGACCCGCAACAAAATCTGCAACATAAGGATGAGGAAGCTTAAGGCTAGGTTGAGGAAAGCATTAAAAGGAAAAAAGGAGCAAGATAAGTTGAAAATCTTGGCTAAATCCTTACTGGCCCATAAAATCAACTAATGGTGGTGTCCCATTCCAAATCTGGGCAAGTTTTGATGATTTTTTGTCTTTTTCAAATTTTGAAAATTTGAAAACAGGAAATTGGCCTAGATGGGCTTTTCCCTAGAGCAATTTTTGGAGGAAAGGCTTATATATTTGGATTTAGCATGATGAGAGCATCAAACCCAGAAAATTTCAGCAATTTTGGAGGAAAACTAGGTCACCAAAAGGTCAAAAAACTACCAAAAATGACCTCTCTACCTCTTTTTGGACACACAGAAGCAGCCTTGGGAGATTTCATTTTTGAGGGGGAAATCACCTCCAAATGAAAAAATTCAAGATGTTCCAGAAACTATACAGGAATGCCTTTCAAATGAGCTATCTTGGGCTCAATTTGGCTAAAGGGAAGGCCTCCAAAAGTGAGTGGAAAGTGGTGCTGCGCATCTGGCCAATGGCACTGCGCATTGGGCCAGTTTGCCAGAAAATCAAATTTTCGCCTACTTTCATTGCAAGTTGACTTTCTCTCTCTTCATGGATGATTTTATTATTGTAATTAATGCCTTGGTATGTAAATGTAATAGTGAAATGATCTTAGAGGGTAGATTCATCAGTTTGAGGTGGTTTGGGGTCAGTGAATTAGTTTCCATGCTTATAGAGGCAAGTTGTTCCACTACCTATATTCCTGTTCCCCATTTGGAAATGGTTGTAATAGCTCCTTTTCTCTTGAATTCGACCCCTGATGGCTAGCATAGGTGGTTTGATGTCTATATTATGTATTTTTTCTGTCATTAGCTAAGGTTGGACTCTCTTGGATGCTCTGAGCTATATTGTACACCTTTATTAGCAGTTTGGCAAGGAAATAAACCAGGATTTGTAGCTATTTTTATGGGATACTTGTGGTATAGTGTTTTTGCATAGTTTCTTCTTCTGTTATTAGTTTTTCTCATGTGTTATGTGTGCCACAATCTAATTCATTTCTTCTAGCTGAATGATATCAAGATAAATAGGTAGACTTCATTGTTTACAGTGCTTTGCCTTGGGAAGCCATTCAGTTTTTGATGTTTTCTACTATTTGAGAAGGATACATAATCTTTGCATGCCATTCTTAGCTCCTCACCAATCTTAGATCTCTCATCTCATTCAATTTCAAGTGCCAAAGCACCTACCTACCTCGCCCCATAGAACACGCTACATCCTGACTTAATTTCCCGGACCCAAAACTGCCTGGCTCCATCTGATCCAGCAACAAAACCAATAAAATCAATCAAAAACCCTAGAGCTACTATACCTAGCCTAAAATCCATATCTGATCCAGTCATCTTAATTGAGATCCATAAGGAGAGAGCCCTCTCCCAACCTGGTAGGGCTAGCTACTAGGTTAAGCGTGGTTTGTGGTTACCTTAGAATTGCCTCCCTTCAGCCTGAGGTCAATCTAGGCTCTAACATATTGCATTGTAAAATTTGATTGATTGTTTCAAGTCTGTGACTGTAGTCTCTAGCCCAAACCTTGACATGATAGAGTGCTTCAGTCATCAAACATCTCTTTTGACTTTACACTTTAGGGTGCAATATGTTACACTTCATTTTATCATATTAGGCAAATGACCATTGGTTTTGATCTTTTAATATCCATAAATGTGTTCCAAAGCATTCCCCTACAAAGTTAGAATCCAAATTATCCCAAAGAAAGTGAGATTCCTAGATCCCATGGTTCAAAACCATTTTTTTTCTTCCTAAGCAATTCTCTAGTCAATCTCTGTGCATATGCAGAAAGGTCCATTAGAAATTACGCATAAGTGTGCTTTGTCTTACACTATGGCCTGCACACATGACTTAACAAATGTAAAAGTAAAAATTAAAGTCTAAACGAATTGTTAGTCGTATCTATCCCAACTAACAATATTCGAATGGATGCCTATTCAACCTTGATCCCTCCCGTCATGGAGCTATCTCCCTCTCTTTATGGAACCCCTATCCCACAATTAGTGGATCTCATCCCTTGGGAAATGGATGCCAAACATCCCCTCCTTGGCCTGTAAAGCTAACAGAAGCCTGAGGATTGAGGAGGATTGTTGGAAGTAGGCTTATGTTGCAAGAATAAGGTTGGAAGCCTATTCATTCAAGAAGAGGGTTAGAGATTGTGGGAAGGAACTAGCAACATGAAGGCTTCAAAGTTGTACCTCTATTCTCCATTTTATTAATATAAAGGAAATTATTATTTCTCAATTATGTCTTTGTTGATACAATTTGTAGGATTCCTTGATCACCTACATAGATTATGATTGCATATTGATCAATTTTTATATATGATTGAATTAATTAGTTCATTTATCTCTTATACTATATACTCGATGCTTTGATCTTGTGTATGTTTTTGTCTATGAAGATATCCTTCAAGACATCACAAAGAAGTTGTGGAAAGTGATGGGAATATTTATAAGGCATTGAGGAGAAGTGGATGGTCGAAAGATCTAAAAGGGACTTCATCAAGAATTTTAATTAAATGGTACGTGACCTCTATCATAGTGATTGTTTCAGTCAATCGTAGTCCAGGGAGAGGTATCAGTTCCTAGTTGTTTATTACTATATTTCTATTATGTCTATTGAGATGACTCTTTTTTCCAAGAGGGATAAGCCCACATAACAGAGAGTTTGTTGGAGTTGAGATATTTTCCCCTTAAGACTCTCCTAAGTTCCTTTGTTTAGGGAATGAGAGAGTTATTCTCTCCTTGGAATGTGGAGATATTCTCTGCTTTTTTTTTGGATCTAAAAGAGTTATAATTCTCTTACGTACCCTTCAAAAGAGATTTGGTTTTGGAAATAGAGTTTTTAGATATGTTTTGAGAGCTTCATGTTGAGAAAAATTTTGTGAGCTTGGAGAGCTCAAGAGGTCTTTTGGAGGAGTTTTTGTATGTACAAGACTTGAAGTCTTTTGATAGTAGAAGAAAACTCTAGGTTTGGCCACCCTTTTTGATAGAGTATTGTACAAATTTCTCCTTGAATAAAGACAATAAAAGAGATTTGACATTTTGAGGCAACTCTGGAGAGGTAGCCCATTAGAGGTGGTGAACTCCTTTACCATTTTGGTTTTGATGATGCTCTTTGTTCGTGCTTGGTTATGTTGGTTTATATGCAGTTTTAAGTTACAATATTATGATGATATTTGCATGTTTATGGATAAATTTGTAACTTAAATTGATAGCCCTTACAATAAAATAAAAGTGTATTATTGCATGTTTTATGTGCTCTCAAGTTTTCATATCATAGAGTATCCAAAAATTGTCAATCCATTTACCTTGGACTAGAATTCAACCACAAATCCTTAAATTAAAAAAACATGAGTTGAACAATCATGTACCACAAAACCACTCAAATTGAAAACCATGCGATAAAGCCAACCCAAAAAAAAATCCAAGGTCTAACTCAAATTCCCTGAATAAGGTTCCTTTTCTCCCCCTTTTACCACCATGATGTGCTTGATGCAACATATAATTCTTGAGGACAATCATGTAAATAATATAACATATACCCAACACTCTTCCACTTGTTTTTTTATTTGCATACAAGGGGTCATATGAGTACAAGGTGAACAATCCACAATAGTAATTTCCATTGGTTCTTTGGCACAAGAGAAATTTTCAATGCTCATAGAGTATGTTAATGAATCTGCAACATTCTTCAAAGTGTCCAACTTTACTAGTGGCACAATCTTATCTTTAATCCTACCACTCAAAAAGTGATACTAGACATCAATATGCTATGTCTTAGAATGATAAGTTGGGTTATTCACAACTAAGATTGTGCTTTAATTATCACAATTGTATCCTCACAAATTTCTATACCAATCCACCACTTGAACACAATTTATGTAACCATATTGCTTCCTTTCCTGCATGAGTGGCTACCATGTATTTAGATTTTGTAGTTGCTAGTGCCACGACAAACTAATTTTCTATCCAATCAGTTTCTCCTTAAAATAAGTTAACAACATACCCACTTGTATATCTTCTGCAATCTAGATCTCTAATACAATCTACATCAACAAATCCATATATGTCCAACACTTTGTCCAATATTTATCCTCTTGGTATCATAATCCATAACTAGTAGTGTCAAGAAAATACATGAAAATTCTCTTCATCCTATCTAATTCTCCTTCCCTAGTATTGACATATGCCTCCTCAATACTCACACTACATGTGCAATCTCTAGTCTATTACATACATTGGATGTGCAATATCTAGTCTAATACATACACTACATACACTGCTTTGGAATAGAGAACAAGGGACATGCCCTCTTCCTCTTCATGTGTCTTGGGACACTGATCTATAGATAAATTTACACTTATGTGAACAGGGACCTTTACTGGTTCACATTCTTGCATATTAAACCTTGATGATGTTGTCTCAACATACTTTATGTGATTTAACCTAAGTTTCCTATTGTCCCAATATCTTTAGCTTTCATGCCCATAATAAAATTGTCGGTACCTAGATCCTTCATGTAAAATTGAGAGTACAATTTAGTTCACTTCTTGGATGATCTCTCTTTCATTTCCAATTATCCACATATTATTGACATACAAATGAAATAAATTAGATGATCATTGACTAGTTTGAAACACACATAGTGATCCACTTTTCTCCTTAAGTGGCCAAGACTCAATATATAACTATCAAATTTTAGCTAACAAACCCAATAAATCCACTAGAGAGAAACTTTCTTTTCTAGGGTTGATTAGTTTCTTAAGGGTCAATTTGGCTCACTTTTACCTTTATTCCAATCATTTTATTTCTAATTCATCTTTTTAAATACTTCTCTCCCTAATATTTTGGTCCCTTTTTAAAGATTTAATTTTGTTTCTTTCTATGTGCAAATTTATTTGAAAATAGCATTGTATGTACATGTGTTTCCTTAAGAAAATTTGTGTATACATGTGATTATTACTTATGGGTGGAAAATATTCCATTTATTTTATTTTGCATACCTTTATTGAAAGGTATTTTGTTATTTATAAGGCGATTAGTGTGTGTTAACTCTATGTACTAGAAGTATTAGTGAGTCTTCTTAAAATTACCTTTTCATTTTGTGCAATATTTCCTCTTTTTTCTTTCAAGGTTAGGCTCTATTGGAATGATAGAGAATTGACTGCATGAATTGTCTTTCAATTTGATTTATCAAAATTCTTGTCTTAGAGTTTCTGTTCTTGAAGTCATAGTATCATTTTTGTATGCTTGATATTTCTCATTTTTATCACTCTTCCCTTTGAAAGTGTTGTGAAGAAGAGAAGTTTTCTTGTTTTGCATTAGGGATTTTGCTTATTTTTTCACATTTTTTCTTTTAAAGTAAAAACTCAAAAAAATAAAGAAGATAAATTGCTTAAGTAATTCATTTCATTTACTTGTTTGCTTCATTGAATTCATACTTTTGAACAAGAAAAGAATTTGGGTGTGTTTCCTTTTGTTTGTGTATTTGAGAATTGTATCCTTTTCTTGCGTACATGTAGGTCAATTTTTAGGTGTTTTGTGGGGATCTTTGTTATTATTTTTCCCCTATATATGACTTGTAAACACTTTTCCTTGAAATAGATCATTTATGCACACACTTTGAATGTATTTAATGGTGTTTGTTGCCGTGGGTTTCCTTCATAGGAGTCACATGGGCCAATTTTTGGGCAACTTTTAGCTATTCTAGTAATTTTTGGCTTATTTTGAGGCATATATGCAAATTTCCTTCACAATATATATTTCTATATAAATTATTCCTTCATATGAAGTGTGTATATATGTACATTGGACTCACAAAAGGAGCATAAACCTCATAAAATAATGTCTTTTCACATCTTATTTCCTTTTCTTCATCTTTTTTAATGTTGTTTTCTATGTTTGGAATAATAGGACTCATTGTAGGTGAAGGTTTATTATTATTTTTGTTACATTTGGTGCATTCAATTTCATTTGAAAATAAAAAATAACAAAAAGGACAATTCTACTTTCTTCTATTACTTATCTTGCAATGTAGGGAGGAATTGTTCATACTTTATGCTTGCCCAAAATTCAATTCATTGAAGGATAAGTGTAAAATTTGTTTACGAGTGTTCTTGTTAATTTATTTATCTAGAGTCTCAAAAAATCATAAGTTTCATCTTCATAAACATGACTAAATAACATCTCCTTGAAATGAATTCTTAAAACTAAATGTTATTAGACATTTTATTTTATCTAGGGAAACAAAAAAATATAGGGCCTTTAGGGCATTGGATTAGGTTTGGAGAGTTAAATTTGCAATTTCATTCAATTAGACATAGAAGTTTACTAATGATTGGTTAAAGAACAACATCATATATGTTTCTCCAGAGAAACTCCTTAGGTTGCATTTAAATAAGTGAAGAGAGATTCCTTTCAATATCTTTCTTGACATTTGTGGACTATTGTACACTTGGGGACTTTTTTTGGGAATGATCCTCCTTGTATTTCCACATTGTGAAGTTGCAGGTGTTTGGGATCAAACACCTTGCCCTCATACATGGTTTTGACTTACAATTGTCACCCTATTGTACATATGGGGACTTTTGTTGGGCATGATCCTCTTTGGATTTCGCCATTGTGAAGTTGTGGGCCTAGAAATGTTTCCTACATGCATGGTTTTGAATTACAACTACCCTCCTTTCAGTGATTAATTATAAGAAGGAAGCTCATTTTCTTTTCCTAGGATTCTCCTAGGTGATTGCATGTAACATCTTTCAACTGCCCAGTTGAGGCAATGTCACTCACAATGTTGTTGATACTAAATGTTCATAATAATACACACACATAACAAGAAACAAATTAGAATGTAGGAGGATCATAAACAAAAAAACATGGAATAATGGTAAAATACATGCCAAATAATCCGTAAAGAATGTTCATAAAAAATTTGAAGCACTTCTCGGATGACAAAAGTGTATAATAATTAAATTTATAAAAAAAAAAAACTCATTTTCACCTATTGTAGCAGCTGCAACACCCTCCAAAATTTTTGCTTACATCCAAATTTTGGAGCCTTCCTTGGTTTTTCCTTTGATGGTTGCAAACACTCAAGCTCATGCTATGAGCTATTGTGAAGTCTTTTCACTCTTTTTCTTGTTTGACCAACAATCATCTTTTGGCATATTGTTTGCATTGTCCTGCTTGCGATCTTGTTCTGGTGAGTTTGGCGGTTTGTCTTTGTGTGTTTGGGTTGTCTTCGCTATGTAAACATTCATCATACACACACACAAAATTGTAAGCACTGTCGCGCAAGTGTTGTCACGGTCGTCTCAAGGTCTATCTTAAGTGTCGTGCTTGTCGCTCTCAGCTCTAACATAGTCTCACCGAGGGCATGTTTTGTCTTGTTGTACTAGTGGCCTATGTTGTCTCATCGTCAAAGTATGCTGAGTGTATGATAAAAATGTCAAGTCTACACAAGTTCACTTACTTTCAAAACTTAGCCATTTTCGTGAAAATCTATTTGACTAGAAAACCATCTTCCACCGAATCTCGACTGAGATGCATTGCGCAGTCTCAGCCCTCAGTGAACTTTCTATGTTTCCCAGAACTATGTAGTGCTTGAGGCTGTCCTCTAGGTCAGTTGCACTATGCAATACCAGAAGTGAGCAGCCTATCTACCTCCTTGAACTGCGCAAAAACTGCCTCCATGTCCAAACTAAACTGCGCATTTCTCAAGCACAGTCATCAAGCCTGCTTCGGGTTTGCCAGAATCCTGCACTGCACCAAGACCTGGGTCTGCACCGATCTCAAAAACTATGCAGACATGTCCTACTATTCCTCTGTTTCCTTGCTCTGCACTGCCTTCAGAAATTGCGCAAACATGTCTTGCAAACCCTCTACTACACTTCTTGCACTATTCTCCAAAACTGTGTATTCATGTCTAGTAGGCCCTCTGCTGCCTGTCCTGCACTGTTATCAAAAACTACATAGTCATTCTCAATATATAGGCCCCTCACAGTAATGTCTTGCTCTTGAAAACTATGCCGCACTGCCCATAGGTCTTATGCAGCGCTGCCTTGACTTCCCTTTAGGAACTGGGCAGAAGTGCCCCTTAGGGTCCCACCTTGCAACTGCCACTGGTGTCCTTCACTACACAATTCTACCTCCAAGTGGTCAGTGCACAATTTTCCCTGATAGAGCAGGATGTCCTCGTAGAGTTTCTCATTCCAGCATGAGCTACACTCTGTGCTGACTAAGTGAGTTGTCCTCCCTCAGTGTCACTCGGAACACGAGAATAATGCATCATGCTAGACTAGGAGGTTTGGATTTGATGTTTTCATGTCATGAGTGAATTGTAGGAACAATTACATTGATAGATCATGGTGAGATGAAGAACAAGATGAAGAAGGAGTGCACATGCTAGAAGACTTTCTTGCAGTGGGATGGGCGTACCATGCATATCAAGCAACAAGTGAAAGGAACACATGCATTGAACCATCATGCAAGCCCAAGACCATCGAAGACCCCGCAACACTCTTCCATGTGAAGGAGAAGACAAAGCACACCAAGAGTACATCCATCACTCAGCAGTGCAATAACTTGACATGGACACCACAATTATATAGTACATGTCAACAGTCTCATGTGGAGTTTTGTCATGAGTTATCTTGGCCACATCACCACTATGGGCCATATCCATTGTAACTAAATGTAATGTAAAGTGAAGTCCAATGGATGCACACAAGAAGTCGAAGAGTCATGTTAGTTGAAAATTCATGGGAAGTTGAATAGTCACAAGGGTAGTCCAATAGTCATAAGGTTCAAGCATCACCCTTGGCTGTATATACTCCTCCCATTGTATGAGCAAGGAATTTTCACCTTGGATCCTCCCACATAGCCTTGAGAGTCAGTAGTCTGTTCTTTGAGAAGGGAGGAGTGGCTTCAATGTCCCACTATTGGGACTAGTGATGTATGGTGTACAGATGTGTGTTGGGACTTTTTCTTAATTCAGAAGCCTGTTAAGGGGAACACGTTTTCACGCATGCTTTGTAGATGTTTGTACGACTACTCTTTAAAAATTTGTAATGCATGTTTTCTTAACCTATACTAAGATATTTGAACTACTATGGTTCTTTTAGTACTTACATTGTTGAGGATGTGTTGTATTGTTTATCACTGTTGTCTCATCCTTGTGGACTACTCTGCTAGACATTAGACAGACCATTCTTGTTTACTGGTTATAACAACCGTCACCTTCGTGCAGACTACTCTGCTGGATGGTGTACGTGTTTTCCTTTGCACTTTGGTTTTAACGACTGTCGCGTCTATTGTGGACTATTCTATTGGATGCTGGACAAACCCTTTCTGGTTTGCGTGTGTCTCTTCCTGCGTGGTACTACTACCTCTCATTTAAAGGTTCACTTTACTCTGCCCCTTTGTAGTAAGAGAACCTTGACATGGTTACATTACGTACTCACCAAGCACATGTACCTTGTTGTTTGAAGATACGAGCATAACACTCTCATGTGATGATAGCTAGAGTCATGGAAGATCTCTAAGTATATGGCAACCGAGCCTTTATACCAGATGGGACTCCTACACTAAACGGTGTGAGGTCTAGTTAGAACTTCACATCAGGGAGATCCCCTTGGTTGACGGATTTCCAACACCGTCAACATCACCTATCACTTGGCCACATGTCACTTACATGAGGCTTGCGAGCCATTACATGTCATTGCTCATGTATAGAATTGTGGAGAATGTATTAACACATGTTATCATGAAAATGAATTTCAATTTCAGTGTAATTTAACTAACACCAAAGCTAATTACCAAATTTGAATTCAAATATAATACAAGAATCAAATTATTTCAATTTAAAAATAATTCATCAATATACTTAAAAAAATGATTTATATGTTAAAGTATTATTGAATTCACTTGTAATTCAAGCTCTTCGTGAATAAAAATGCCCATAGCTTTGGCTTACCCTGATTGCCCCCTCTCTAAATCTCTAAAAAATATAAATAGCAATTTCCTATTGCTTTGGCTTACCCTGATTGCCCCCTCTCTAAATCTCTAAAAAATATAAATAGCAATTTCCTATTGCTTTGGCTTACCCTGATTGCCTCCTCTCTCTAAATCTCTAAAAAAATATAAATAACAATTCACTCATATTTTTTTATATTTTAGAAAAAAAAAATCTTATTAAATCAATTTTAATGTACTTTGATGTCTCTTACCAATGTAACATTTATACGAATCGATTTTTTTTCCTTGTAATTTGATTAGATCAAATAAATTGACAAATATTCAATTTTTTATTACCCATTCAACCAAGTTTAATAACAATCCACCAAAGCAATAAAAGATCTAAAGAATATTTTAGAAATTATTTTTTGCAACATGCAGGGTGCAAATCTTTGCTTATAAATTAAACAGAATGCTGCCATCATTCCTCGTATATATTAAATATAATTTATCCTATACCCTATTTTGTATATTAAATATATTTTTAAAGTATAATGATATTTAAGATTTTTTAATTTTAAATCTTTATTAATATAGTTAAAAAATAATATATATGAAAAAAATGTTTTTATTTATTTCGTTTAAATTTAAAAATTAAAAATTAAAATCCATTTCTCTTTGTTCACATCCATTTATGGTTACCATGGTTTGCAAGTAGCCGTGTATCACCTCTCACATCCATTTAGCATTACCTCTCACATCCATTTATCATTAGCATGCGGTTTAGAAGTAGCCCTTCGTAGCTGCTCACATCTAGAATTTTGGAAAATGTCTATTTTATTATACATAAGTGTTTCATGAATTAATTACGTTCCGACGGTAGATGTCATTTTAAGGGATTTGAGCCATAGTGTTCTGATGTGGGCAATTAGTTTTATGACAGGACTTGGCATTCCTTATAGGTGTTCTCCAACTGCAATGGAGGAGGCATTTACTAGTAAATGCATGTGGTAGTGAATAACGTTTCTTTGCCTAAATGGAGATTATTAATTCCTTATAGGTGTTGTCCAACTGCAATGGAGGAAGCATTTGGTAGTAAATGCATGTGGTAGTGAGCAGCGTTTCTTTGCCTAAATGGAAATTATTAATGAAAATATGACCCGCGAGTAATATGGTACAATTTTACGGGACCACCAAATTCTAAAAAAATCTAATTTTTCTTGAATTTGAATCATTTTTTGTTAGTGAAAATTCATTCAATGCCATTAAATTTGTTTGGGGCAAACAAAATCTTCAAGCAGATTTCCAAAAAAATTGTTTATTTTTTCAAAATCTTGTCAAAATTTCTATTGTTGTTAAGGCTAATTTGTGGCTTAGCTAGACTAGGGCCTTTATTAGATTGGCTTAGTCTAAAGAATAGATAGATTAGCCCAGAGAATAGTGAAAATTCTCAAGATTATGATAAATTTGGGCAGAAATTTTTTAAAGTATAAATTATAACTGTCAAACTTCAAGATTTTGGTGCCCCAAATTTCTCAATAACGCTAAATCTATTTCCATCATAAAAAAGTTCAAACACTCCATCCTCCTGATTTTTTAATAACAAATTTCCATAATTCCAATGGTAGTTATTTTTTAATAACAAATTTACCTAATTCCAACCAGAAATCTGCGGGACCAAATTTGTAACATCCGTTGAAAACGCCGTTAGTTAATACTTTCATCTTATACGTGTGGTTGATGACCAATACCTTTTTCCTCGTGAACATCGTATGCACGCAGATGTAATGCCCATTGTATGGCGCGTAGATGCAATGTCGACTGTAAATTTTATTCGTCGTGAATACATCGTCGAGGAGTTCAAATGCACACCAGGTCATGGAGTACATCCATCAATCATCATGGCAACCTAAGAACTCTCAGAAATCATAGTTTACATCTGCTCCTTGCCATATGCACAAGAATCGTTGATAACTGTCTTTATTGAGAAATGCCATCCTAAAATGGTGCAATTTATACATTGATGGTCCACGATGCCACTTAAATTCAAGTGTAAATGTATATCCACAAATTTAGAAAAATAATTTAATTTCTATCCTATAATATAATATATTTATTTATAATAAAAAAATAAAATTTAAAGTGTTTGGTTTATATTAAATTAATTATGTGCATAAGTGAATATGATTCGTATATTCAGTATAAAAATTAGTTTTAAAGTTTAAATTTGAAGTTGTAAAAATATTTTTAATCAAATATTAAAATAGATAGTTGATATTATAGTTGATATTTATTTATTTAAAAATATAATTTAATTTCTATTTTATAAATAAGACTTTAATAAAAATAAATAAATAAATATTCCGACACGTTTGTAGATTGTTAATTATGTTAAGGAGAGAAATTAAGTTTAAGGTTTAGATTTGAAGTTGTGTGAATGTTTTTAATGGAATACAAGAACATGCGATTGAGATCTATTTCTCAATGATTTTGTTGTTTGTTTTTCAATTTTTCTTTTCAATTAAATTTATGAACTATTTTATTTGGTTGTTTGTCTATCTTTTTTCCATGTGTTTTTCCCATTAGAATTATTGTCATTATCTTTTCATTCTTTATTGTTCCAGTGCACAACTTTGTTTCCATTCATTGATGCTACTCTTTGGTTTTGTGTGGACAATCAACAATTTTGTCTAGATCACCATTCCTTTCTGCCAAAGGATGATTTCCCTACTACTGCAATCTTCCAAAGTAATGTGTGAGACTGTAATCTTGTTCTTTCACTAGGATGCATGTGAGGAAACAAAGCTTGTTGGTTTAGAAGTTTATGTCAAGTATTTCACTAGGATGTACACGAAGAAACAAAACTTGTTGGTTTACAAGTTTATGTCAAGTAATGGTATTCATGAACAATTGTTTGGTATGTCTTGTTCTTTCACTAGGATGCACACGAGGAAAAAAAGCTTGTTGGTTTATAGGTTTATGTTAAGTAATGGTCTTCATGAGCATTTTTTTGGTATGTCTTGTTCTTTCACTAGGATGCACATGAGGAAACAAAGATTGTTGGTTTACATGTTTATGTCAAGTACTGGTCTTCACGAGCATTTGTTTGGTATGTCTTCCAAATTTAAGGATTCGATAAAAATAAATAAAAAAAGGAATATGCTGGCAGATTTTTAATTATGTTGTGGAGACAAATTAAGGTTAAGGTTTAGATTTGAGGTTGAGTGAGTATTCTTAATGGAATACAAGAAAAGGTGATTGATATTTATTTGAGAGTCATCTTCTTCTGTGTTTCTCAACTTTTCTTTTCAATTAAATTTATGCATTATTTTATTTGGTCGTTTGTCTTGTCCTTTTCCCACTTGTTTTTCCCATTAGAATCATTGTCGGTATCTTTTTCATTCTTTATCGTTATAATTCACAACTTTGTTTCCATTCATTGATGCTAGTCTTTGGTTTTGTGTGGACCATCATCAATTTTGTCTACATCACCATTTATTCCTGCCAAAGGATGACTGCCCTACGACTGCAATCTTGCAAAGCAACGGTGTGACTGCAATCTTTTTCTTTCAGTAGGATGCATGCGAGGAAACAAAGCTTGTTGGTTTACAAGTTTATGTCAGGTATCTCACTAGGATGTACACAAAGAAACAAATCTTGTTGATTTACAAGTTTATTTCAACTAATGGTATTCACGAACATTTGTTTGATATGCCTTGTTCTTTCACTAGGATGCACGCGAGGAAACAAAGCTTGTTGGTTTACAGGTTTATGTTAGGTAACGGTCTTCATGAGCATTTTTTTGGTATGTCTTGTTCTTTCACTAGGATGCACATGATGAAACAATGCTTGCTGGTTTACAAGTTTATGTCAAGTAATGGTCTTCATGAGAATTTTTTTGTTATGTATTCAAATTCTAAGGGTTCAATAAAAAATAAAATAAATAAATATTTGGAACATGCTTGCAGATTTTTAATTATGTTAAGAAGAAAAATTAAGTTTAAGGTTTAGAAATGAATTTGTGTGAATATTCTTAATGGAATACAAGAAAAGGTGATTGAGATTTATTTCTCAGTCATCTTCTTGTTTGTTTCTCAACTTTTCTTTTCAATTAAATTTATGCATTATTTTATTTGGTCATTTGTCTTGTCTTTTTCCCACTTGTTCTTCCCATTATAATCATTGTCGTTCCAATTCAAACTTTATTTCCATTCATTGGTGCTAGTCTTTGGTTCACCATTCCTTCTTGCCAAAGGACGATTGCCCTACCACTGCAATCTTGCAAAGCAACATGTGTGACTACAATCTTGTTCTTTCATGATTTTAGCATATTTAGGCCAGATGGAGATATATATGTGGAGAATCATTGTAAGTGCAACCCTAATTACCAATGTGGTGCTTGCACTTGTTATGCTATAGACTTTTGAATAGTATTAATGTCTTCAATGGGTGTGTGATAAACGGACATATCATATGTATGTTCATCTAACCCAATGAATGGTTTTGTCATGTAATAGAAGCTAGCAGTACTAAAAGTCCTAATTAAAGACTATCGTTTACATAAATTTGGGGTTTTGAAAATTATAAATAGTAATCATGAAATATTCATTATTGTGCTACTTGGTAATTTAATTTATTTCCAATTTCATTTTCACAATAATGGGGTTTTGAAAATTATAAATAATAATTATAGAGTATTCATTATTGTACTACTTCGTAATTTAATTTATTTCTAATTTCATTTTCATAATAACATTTGAGATTTAAAAATATAAATTTAATGGCCATCCGAACATTAACATTCATTTATAAATAATTATAAATTTTCTATAACATTTCAATTTACAAATCTATACATAATTACAAATTATCTAACCATTACAACTTACTTTTTCATGTTAATTTCATTCTAATTAACTAAATTTATTTTGTGAGCACTCTAATGAAATTATTCTAGTATTAAACCATTCGTTAATATTTACATATTAGAATAATTATGTATTAGAAAGAATTTGAGCATTATATTCAATAATAGACACATGCGTGGCAGATAAATAGTCATCCCCAATATTAACAATCTTCTATAATATTGAGGGCTCAATATTGACCACTGTGTTATGGTGTTACAGAAACAATGCATGGCCCTTTTTCTATCATCTCCAATACTCAAGATTGTCAGGTAAGGGGCTTGATTTAGTTCTACGACTTGTTCAATAAATAACCTATGTACATTATTCTAATTAGTAATATTTTCAATTGACGAAGCTTTATTCCAATATTAATAAATAAATAACTTGCATAGATTATTCTATCTAATAATATATCCAATAGTAATATATTTAACTCACCATTCGAATGAAAAGAGAATTCAACCCGTGATTTTTTAATAACAAAATACACGAAGTACGGAACCCTAACCAATTAAACTAACTCTCAAAACTAAAGTTTAAATGAATATTAATAAATTTAATATTGATATTAATATTAAAGTAATAATATTGATATTACTCATAATAAAATTTAATAATTTTATTATTACTATTAATAAATCAATAATAATATTTAAACTTTAATAAATTTATAATAATATAATACCTATATATTAATACATTAATCTATAAATTAATATATTAATAATATATTAATCTAAATATTAACACGTCATAATCATGATTGATTTGGTTAAACATAGTTAACATGAACATCATGTTTAGCAATAATTAATGAAAGGATTTTTATTTAGCATAAATATGAGTCAACAATAGACACATATCCAAAATCAATATGATGACATAGTAGTCAACTTTTATAGACAATGTTTAAATAGTCAACCATGGTCAACTTTAATCAATCATATGTTTAACCTTAATTAAACTTAATCAACCTTGTTCACTCAAAGTCATCCTCAATAAACCTTCATTGGCCATATTCAACTATGTTCAACCATAGTCCATTGTGGTGAATGATTTTCAACTTTATTCATCCATAATCAAGGCTTAAAAATGTTTAATAATATTAATATGGTATAAAACAAATTTACTAATATTTAATAAATATTTTTTAATTAAATTTATGTTTAAAAACGTTAATAACATTTATATTTAATAAACTTTACTAATTACTTATTAATAAAATTGAAAATTTAATTTAATTTAAGTTTATTATTTAATTATTAATAATAGTAATATTAAGGTTTATTAGTAACATTGAAATTCTCATCGAAAAATATACTTAATCATCTAATCAACTTTAGTCGACCATATTCAATTATAGTCAACCATGGTTGACCATAGTCAACCTTAGTCAAACATAGCCAACCTTAGCTAACTATTGTTACTCATAGTCAACCTTTATACTAAATGTTTATATAGTTAACCATAGACACATTATGACAACAAATACAAATGTTACAATGCGATGACATAATGAAACATAGTCAACCTTTCTAGGATAAACATGGGCAACCATAGTCAACCATGTTCAATCATAGTTAAACAATCATTAATCTTAGTGAAAACATAGTCAACAATGTTTAACAATAGTCACACATTTTCATCCATAGTCTTACCATGGTCAACCATCATCAACTATGATCATCATAATTTACTATGATTAACCATAATTAACTATGGTCACCATGGTCAACTATTGTCAACCATAATTGACTCTATTCATGATGGTTGACCTTTGTCAACCATGGTCAGTCATGGTCATATCTGGTCAACCATAGTCATCATAATCAACCTTTAAAAACCTTGGTCAACCCATGCTTAACATGGTCAACCCATGCTTAATATGATCAAATATGGTCAACCTAGGTCACAATGGTAGAACATGGTCAACCATACCCTTCCATTATCAATATAGACAATCATAATTTATCAAATATGGTCAACCTAGGTCACTATGGTAGAACATGGTCAACCTAGGTCACTATGGTAGAACATGGTCAACCACAGCCTTCCATTATCAATATAGGCAGTTATAATCTATCATAGAAAACTATGGTCAACCATGATCAAATTAATCAAACCATGTTCACCCATGGTGAAATTGGCCAAGCCATGTGACAAATGTCGCAAAGTGAAAAATGTTGCAATGTGACAAACATTGTAACATCGTGACAAACATTGTTACAGTCTTACATTATCACATTGTGACATAAATTTATCGAACATAGCAACCTGGAAAACATTGCTGCAATGTTGCATTACATTGTAATTTATCCCACATTGCAATGCGACTTTGCAAATTAGTTAACCACATTTACTGTTCGGCGATGTTTAAATATGGTTGACACTCAACACTATTCAATTTTGGTTGAACATAATTGTCAGTATTAATATTATTGATTAATATTAATAATTAAACATAGTCAACCACATTAACTAAACATAGTCAAACAAAGTTAACCATTATATGTATGTTTAAATAGTTGACAATGATCAAACTTGGTCAACCCTATGTTTACCATATTTAACAAAACTCAAGTCACTCATATTCATCCTCTGTCAATGTAACTCTATCAATATTCATCCTTTGTCAATGTAACTCGACCATATTCAGTTATAATCAACCATGGTTGACTAGAGTCAAACATTGTCAACCTTAGTCGGTCATAATCAAGATTAAAAAATGTTTAATAATAATATTAATATTATTAAAACTAACTAATAACAATATTTAAATTTATATTAATATTAATATTAAGGTTGAGTATATTAATATTATTATTATCGAATTGAATATAATATTAATAGTCGACAATGATCAAATTTGGTTAATATTAATATTAAAATTAAGGTGGTGTATATTGATATTATTATTACCGAACTGAATATAATATTAATAATCGAAAATGATCAAATTTGGTCATTGCGATGTGATATTACAAAATTAGTCAACCATATTTACTAATGTCATTGACTATGTTCGACTATATGATAGTCGACACTCTTAAATCCAACATAACATCGCAATGTTACAATACATTATTTACTAATGTTGTTGACTATGTTCGACAGTCAACACTCTTAAATCTAACCTAACATTGCAATGTTAAGTTACATTGCAATGTGACATTACAAAATTATTCAACGACATTTACTAATGTGGTTATGGAAATGTTTGATATACATCAATAACTATATTAATCACATTACATTTTTGATCAACTTATAGCAATCAGATTTACTAATATGATTGTGATAAAGTGAGCATTTTTGATCAACTTATAGCAATCAGATTTACTAATATGATTGTGATAAAGTGATAAAGTGAGGTTTATTAATATGATTGTGATAAAGTGAGGTTTATTATAGTGTTTTGATAATATTGAATTTAATATTAAAAGTTCTAATATGAAAATTATTAACCTTCCATAACATTTTACTATACTATTAAAAAATAATATAAGTCAAATATAAAAAGCCAGAAATTTTTATTTATAAAATGTTTCAAAAACATATTTAAATTTACAAAACGTATTAAAAAGATTAAATTGAATAATATAGGTCAAATATAAAAGCCGAAAATTTTATTTATAAAATGTTTCAAAAACATATTTAAATTTACAAAGCATATTAAAAAGATTAAATTTATAAAATATATTGTAGGTTTGTTTTGTTGCAGAATCTGTTGATATATTTAAGGATATGTTGATATATTAAAGACTAGTCTAGGTATATAAATCTAGACATATAAATTAAATGGATTAAATGGGTGTGTTCTGTTAAATTTAATACTATAAACCCTGTTATTTTATATGAGTTTAAATAAAAATGAAAGGATAAACAGTATGGACGAACTGTATGTACAATCTGGATAAGTATATGTGTGGTGTATATTTATAATTTTGTGGAACTATGAGGAAAATCCGTGTTACACTTGGATGTGAACATAAACATGTTTTCTTTTCTTTTCCAAAAAATTAGGGACTACCATGGACTCTCGTGATATCCAGAGTGACCTTTAATAGCCGTCTCCATATCTGCCGAATTTTCTATGAATAATATTTATAATTCCTGTATCCTTTAATTTTTTTTTATCCACCAATTTTCTATGTATTTATAATTCCTGTATCCTGGTATCAAATACAAATCTTTTTATTCACCTAAAAAGAAGGAAAAATCCTTTTTTGAAAAGGAATTACTAGACACGGGGTTCTTCTGGAAATTAGATAGTTACCTGAATTTCCAGAAATAATAGTAGACAAGCAGCTATTCTTGAGAACAGCGACCACTAAAAAAAACAACAGCGACAATTCTTGAAAACAAGAGGGCCTACTAGAACTGAATTACGTGAGAGAAAAACAAAAATATCATTGGCTGAAAATCAATATAAATTGACATATTTTATTGAAAATAATGATTTCCAAAGCAATGCTTAGAATAAGAGAACGTTGCTCTTCTCGATCATTGCATTTCATTCAAACCAAATTCCAATCACGTTTACTCAAACGCAGTCGATTATTGTAATTTGTAATTTTAAAATGGCACAATTATAATTATTGAAAAATAAATAAAAATGAAAAAGCCATACCTGCACCCACAAGGACCACACTTTTGAAACCCCGAGACAAGCTTCTGTGGCCATCTTGAGGGGAATCCGAGATATGTTTTCACAGAATTTTCCTTGTAAATCTTTCAAAATTTTGCCGAAATTTGCCCAATTCCTCACCCTTTTTGGTGGGAGGGAGAAAATGAGGACATGTCCCGGAACGCGCTAATATGATATTCGAAGCTTCAAACGTCTTCGAATTCACAAATATATATATCATTAAGGTAAAAATACCACGCATATGTAATATCTCTTACCGATTCACAGTACTCTGCAGCCAGAAAGTTTCCTTCTAACGGTGCAGACTGCTCCTCGGAAAAGCCACCGCCTCCGCCACCAACGCATTAGCCACCGCCAAAACCAGCCCCCGCCGCCACAAAGCGCCGGTCACTTTCTTCCAGAAGTGACCGCTCCTCAGAAAGGAGTCGCCGCGGCCATCGCCACCGTTGTTTTCTTTGAAGTCGAGGAAGAAGACCATGCCTAAAGCAATCTGTCGCAGCTGCTGACAGAAATATGATTACAGGGAAGACAGTAATGGGATTTCTGACAGCAGCAGCTACAGATGAAATTGACAAAGTTGACACCCAAATACAGGATGAATTCGTGGAAAAGATGAGGCAACAATTTATAGACTAAATCAATTCCAACATCCGCCAACTAATTTTTCCATCCAAACTCCCATCCCTTAGTTTCGGCCAACTAATTTTTCTATCAAAACTCCCATCCCTTAGTTTAGAAGCTGTTCCATCCCTTACTTTACAAGCTGTTTTGTGCAGATGCTATATATCAAAAGTCTCTTCCCTTAGTTTACAAGTTGTTTTGTGCAGATGCTGTATGTCTGCATGTCAGTTTACCGGTTGTTTTGATAATCGATCATTGGGCCTACATATTTCATTCAAATTTTAAATAAATCCAAAAGGAAACTCGCATGAGTGGCCACCTGTTATTTGCATGAATCTTGACTGCCCACGTCTAGAATTGTCGACTATGTCTTAACAAATGTACCCAAAAGTCGCATGAATCGCCACCTGTCACTTGCATGACATTTGACTGCTCACGTTTAGAATTGAACTCCAGATCCAACGTATTTTCACTAGCACAAAGATTTAAAGGTTTATATAGATTTTCAAGCAGTGCGCACCATTATAAAATCAAGAGATTTAACTTGGTTTTTTTATAATATAAAAATTTAAGTTTGTTGTATTAATAGGTATGTTTTTTTTGGGGAAAGAAAGAATGAAAATTATTTTGATATTTATGAGGGTAAAGATAGTATATGGGACAGAGTGCTTTTTTATTTGTTTGATGTATTAGGCTTTGTTTATGTAAAGTCTCACAATAAATTTTCTTAGCTTATTGACAAATTCCTCGTTAAATAGATTATCCTAAGAGCTCGCTGTCAGTATATGTGCATAAGTTTCCCTATTGTCTTTGAAGACCTCACATTCGAAAATGAAATGCTTTTTTGTTTCCACTTTTCCGGAAGAACGAAAAATGCATACTCTTTCCTCCTACACTTCTTTCGGCCTTTCGAGTGCCTTCCCACTGTAGTTGATGAGAATTAGTCCTTAAGTGAGCAATAAGAATTTTGGCTCTCCAAGAGATATTGGCTTCTATGTATGCTTTTGGTTGATGACTCTGAGTGTGATGAAACACTTCAATATAGTATTTTTTCTTTATTCCTAGCTCCTTATCCCAAGTACGCTTGTAGAACTTATCCATAACAAAATCTTTTTTGTTGGAATATTAATTCTTACTTGTCTCAATTGTGACCTTCTATGTAAAGAGTTTATTCCTATTCTACATGAGTGGTTTCCCTAGTTTGGTGTGTGGTTGAGATATTCTCTCAACCAACAGATTGTATGTCCAAGATAATTTGCCTATTTTGACACAATACTCCTGTATATATGTAATTGCATATCTGATTAATGGAAGATGGAATTTTAACATTCTATCAGAGCACTGAGGGCCTGGCCCCTCTTGGGCTTGGCCCATTCTAGGCGGAGAGAAATAGTGACTATGTACATTTCTTTTGAGAAAGTATAATGTGTTATTTTTTGTTTGTCCATATAAATAGAAGTTGAACCAGCGTGGTGCAGATGAGGGGGGTGAGAGAAAGTTGGATCTCTGTTAGACGAGGCCGAGAGTATATCAAAGATTTCTCCTCATCAGCCAGAGTATATCAACGTGCCTATTGAGGGACCTTACAAACCTACGTTGTGCAGACCTACGTTAGAGAAAAACTATGGCTCCCCCCATGGGCCGTTATAGTGAACCCAACGAGAATCGATGGATCGGTTCATACTCGACAGTGGTGGAGATGTGGGGTATCGAGCTCCGTACCTCTCAATGAGATTCTCTCGACAAGGTGTGAGCGATTGTTGTGTTAGATATTACTGTCAACATGAAGGTGAAGATTGCAAACAACCATGGCACCAAGGATTTGTGTCAATCTACCAAGGACCAACAATTTTCTGTTGACTTCAATTTACATTTCCTCAAGACCTGTGGCATGTTTAGAATCAGCTTGGATTGTGGAGCATGGATGTCATATCGTGGTTCACCCAATGACATTTTCAGATTAGAGGAGCTGTTGGGATCGGAGGAGGCATCCCAGGAAGCAGAGAGAGCTTAGCATCATTATATTTTGTTGCTGCATATTCATGGGGATTCCTCGACTTATACATTCAGAATGAAAAATTTCCTTCACATTTGCTCTTGAGAGCTACATGATAAATATGAAGGAGTGCGGGCCTATGGCGTTGGATGCTCTAATCAAGATCAAGACTGGAGACGTTGTGACAGATTGAGGATTCGGACTAGAGTGGGATCTTGTTATGTGCCTCCTGCTTTTGGTGGTGTGTGAGAGAATTGTAAGCATAAACGACATATGATGAACATGGATAAAATGAATGGAGAATGGCTTTGACGAGAACCCACTGGAGTTAATCATTTTGATGACCTTCCCGACGATGTACTAATTTCTTTCCTCGCCAAGTTCAACACTAGTTCAAAATACGTAGCAGAATATGTGAATGCTTTATTAACATGTAAGAGATTCAATACTTTAGGCCTTCCTCTGCTCGTTTTACTGCAGGAGAAAGTTTATCAGAGAATACAAAATATGAAGGAAATGTATTATCTAGAGATAGAAGAATTATATCAAAAGATTTTAAAGAAATGTCAGCAGCCCGTGTGTAAGGACCTGCGATCCTTAAACGCTCTGACATGCAGTGCGACGAAGGAAACTTGAACGAACGGTTGAAGTGTGAGCTCTCTCTTGAGCGTGCGATGGTATTATGCACATGACATAAGGAGTGGGCGAGCATATATATGCATGGTGGTAGACTTATGGAGGCCGACCTATGAACATGGGCAAAGCTGACTTGATGTTTGGCAAGTTTGCGATGGAGTAGGGACTTTGGACGAGTAGGCTGGGTAGCCAGATGTCGCCCTACACTTGGTATATATTGTGGAGCATTGATTCTCATTTGGAAGCAACTCATTCGCTCAAACATCTTCGCTCTATGAGGTAAAGGCGCAGGTCTAGGCGCAGTTCTAAAGAGGAGGCACAAGTTTAGTAATGCGCCCATTCTTGGGCAGGGCTGCATGGTGATAGCGCATTTGTGGGTGAAGGTGCGGGCAGGAGCGCCCAACGGTTGGGTGACGGCGTGCACGGGTGTGTGGCGCCTGACAGACGGTTGAGGCGTGCATGGGTGTGTGGCGCCCGATTTGTGCGACGACTTGGCGCAGGTGTCTTGGCGACTCGGGTGAGCACCCACCTGGCGTGCAAGTGTGCACGGTGACTTGGTGAAGTGTTGAGATTGTGAACGGAGGTGTGTCTCGGGTAGAGGCGCCCGTGTGTGGTGACTTGGAGGCATGCCCAAGTTGGGCAAACAAGATGATAGTGCGACAAGGTGAATGAAGCATTGGTGAGTCGTGCGGCGACAGTGCAGGGGTGCCGACGAGCTAGGCAACCGAGTTTTGCCTTGGATTGTAAATTTGGCTAAGTATGAAACTTGGGGTTTCCAAGTATACTTGTAAAGCTTTGTAAAATGTTGTATAATATATTATTCAGGCAGACTCATTGTTCAGGGAGTTGCTCCTCCCTTTATACTATCCAATTGTGTTCTTTATTTGTAATTGCTGATGATAATGAATGTGTATGGGTGTTCATTGGTATAAAGGATAAGATAATAATACTTGGTTGCGAAACACAAACTAAGTAGGAGTAAATGGTTAGGCGTAGTCCACGAACATAAGTATTGGTGAAAATAAAGTGTTCGGTGGTGCCGCACCTCGCTAAGAGCAGTTGAAACACTACCGCCGGCTTGGGGGCGTGATAGGTGGTATCAGAGTAGCTGATTCGGGCATTGAAGGTTGAAGCTGCTACACACCTTCACCGAAGTGAAGGTGGTATCAGAGCTAGTCTGATGACTTGGAGGAGTCTTGCAGGAAGCTGGGTGAAGCAAGTGTACATACACCTGGAAATTGAAGATAGTGAAGCAGGTACTTGAAGGTGAAGGAAGCTGTTTCACATATAAGTGGAACAAAAACTGGTTCAGGTTGCAGGCATCTTGGTTAAGTTGTTGATGGTCAAAACTAGATTGCAAAAGAGTAGGAAGTTGTTAGCAATGGTGGCTGAATCTTAGGCTGGGTCTAGTCACAGTGTGCAAGATGCTACTATAGCACTTATGGAAAAAGTGTTGGTGAAGATGGAGGACTTGGAAACTTCCTAGAATAAGAAGATGGATTTGATCGAGAGAGATCAAGAGGCCAATTCAAAGATGAAGGAAGAGCTTGATGAACTCCGGACTCAACATGTGTACACTGATCTTATGTGTACACAACTTGAAGTAAGGGTCAAGGAGGTTGAATAGGTAAGAGACCAAGGTCTTGCAGAGATCGTGGGCTTGCGAAAACCTCTTGACGAAGCCAGAGATGAGATCGCGGTGTTGAAGAAGGCCGTGAGGCATAACTCAGGTGGAGGAGTGCCTCATGTGAAAGTCAAGGAACTGGAATCTTATGATGGTACAAGAAGTGCAAAGACTCTTGGAAACTTTCTATGGGACATGGAGCAGTACTTGGAATGATTAGGTCTATCTGATAATGAGACGAAGGTCAAGGTAGCTATTCAGTTCTTGAGAAAGGATGCTAAGATGTGGTGGCAAAGGAGGATGGATCAGATTGCTAATGGCAGTGCTGGTGAAATTACTTCGTGGGATGAGATGATGAAGGCTTTGTAGACCCATTTTAGTCCTCGGGATGAAACGTGGGAAGCAAGGATGAAAATTAAGTTCATAAAATAGACCGGGAACCTTATACATATCAGCAGGAGTTTGCAAGTGCGGTTCTGGAACTTCCTGACATGGCGAAGAGGGACAAGGTGTTCAATTTCATTATTGGGTTGAAGCCTTGGGCACGCAATGAAGTGAAGAGGCAGAGGATTAGAACACTTGAGGAAGCTTTTACTGCTGTGGACAGGTTGGTGGAGCATTATGATGAGACTTTTGATGATAGGAAGAAGAATTCCGATAAGCCAAAAGAGAAGAAGAAAGAGGATGCTTCGAAATCGGATGATAATTCGAAGACGAAGAAGGGCTTGAAGTGTTGGATATGTGCTGGACCACATATGGCAAAGAACTGTCCTTCTAGACTGAAAGTGGCTGCGATTGCACAATCTAATACGAAGAATGAAGAAGCTTCTGTGGGGATGATGCAGATACTTGGTGGTGCTGTTGCTACAAAGGTGGTCTCTCGGAGGGATCTTGAGAGGAACAAGCTAGAGTATGTTCAGATGAAGGTTGGAGGTGCTGATATACTCACTATGGTGGATAGTGGGGCCTCTCACAACTTCATGGGAAAAGATACTGCGAGAAGAATTGGGCTGAAATTTGTACTGGTAAAGGCACAGATGAAGACAATCAATTCTCCTTCTGATAATGTTCTTGGTGTAGATGAAAAAGTGGAAACAACACTTGGTGAGTGGATAGGGAAGGTCGACTTCACTATAGTGCGGATTGATGACTACGAAGCTGTGCTAGGGATGGAATTCATGAAACAGTTTGATGCTATGATTGTTCCACATTTGAGAAAGCTGTACATTTACGATGGAAGGGAAGATGTACCCATTGGTGTACCAACCATTAGAGTAACAAGGTCTGATTGTAAGTTGGCAGTGATGCAAATGGAGGATGAGAAGCAGATGGAAGACATGAGTAAGCGGTCGTCTATGGTTGAGACAAAGCTTACCGAGCAGTCGTTGGTCATTAGGACACTTTCAGATAGTATCTTGGATTTGTCAAGAAGGCTAGAAGTGGTCGAGGATGATGATGATGATGATGAGGCATATGTGAGGCCGAATGTCCTAGAGGAGGATCGGGCCACTTATCTACAGAGGATGGAGATAAAAGATCCTGACAGATGGATTGAGATGATTAGTGAGGGTGAGCCTTCAGGCTCTACTCCCTCCACATCTTCTTAGATGACAAAGAAGATGGGGCTCATTGTTAGCTGCTCATGGCAGTGAGTCCTTAAAACATGTTGAGTAGGTATAGCGAATGGTGCAGGGATGGCTTGGCATCAAGCATCATGACATGTTGCAGATGGGATGGAGTTTCCATGGACCTGAGCATGGGTGGGATTCTTGGTGAGTCTGGGATGTGGAAGAATCCGAGATAGATTGGTGAAGGCACAAGGATGTTCACTCTCATGGCTTGAGCGTGACAGTTGGATTAGCTACCCAACTAGTTCAGACATGGGATCTGGAAGTGCACGGAGAGATGTTGGCATCAAGCAGACGAGGAGGACAATTCACAGGATGAGGACGACACATGGTGGAGATAGAGTTCTACATATGTTGCAGGGATGTTTGCAGTATGTGGGAGGAGTTGACATCATGGACCGAGGATGAGACAGACATTGATGATGATCTTGGTGGATGGCTACCAGGATGGTATGTTGTCGAGGACAACAACGACTTCAGGTGGGGGAGGATGTAAGGACATGCGATCCTTAAATGCTTCGGCATGAAGTGCGATGAAGGAAACTTGAACGAACGGTTGAAGTGCGAGCTCTCTCTTGAGCGTGCGATGGTATTATGCGCATGACATAAGGAGTGGGCGAGCATATATATGCGTGGTGGCATGGTGGTAGACTTATGGAGGCTGACCTATGAACATGGGCAAAGCCGACTTGAAGTTTGGCAAGTTTGCGATGGAGTAGGGGCTTTGGGCGAGTCGGCTGGGCAGCCAGACTTCGCCCTACACTTGGTATATATTGTGGAGCGTTGACTCTCATTTGGAAGCAACTCATTCGCTCAAACATCTTCGCTCTATGAGGTAAAGGCGCAGGTCTAGGCGCAGTTCTAAGGAGGAGGCGCAGGTTTAGTAATGCGCCCATTCTTGGGCAGGGCTGCATAGTGATAGCGCGGTTGTGGGTGAAGGTGCAGGCAAGAGTGCCGGCAATTGGGTGAGGGCGTGCACAGGTGTGTGGCACCCGATGGACAGTTGAGGCGTGCATGGGTGTATGGTGCTCGGTTTGTGCGACGACTTGGCGTGGGTGTCTTGGCGACTTGGGTGAGCGCCCGCTCGTCGTGTAAGTGTGCACGGTGACTTAGCGAAGTGTTGAGATTGCGAACAGAGGTGTGTCTCAGGTAGAGGCGCCCGTGTGTGGCAACTTGGAGGCATACCCAAGTTGGGCAAACAACACAGTCCTGCTACAAGGTAAACAAAGCGTTGGTGAGTCGTGCGGTGACCGTGCAGGGGTGCCGACGAGCTAGGCAACCGATTTTTGCCTTGGATTGTAAATCTGGCTAAGTATGAAACTTGGGGTTTCCAAGTATACTTGTAAAGCTTTGTAAACTGTTGTATAATATATTATTCAAGCATACTCATTGTTCAGGGAGTTGCCCCTCCCTTTATACTGTGAAATTGTGTTCTTCATTTATAATTGTTGATGATAATGAATGTGTATGGGTGTTCATTGGTGTAAAGGATAATATAACAATACTTGGTTGCAAAACAAAAACTAAGTAGGAGTAAGTGGTTAGGCATAGTCCACGAACATAAGTATTGGTGAAAAGAAAGTGTTCGGTGGTGCCGCACCTCGCTAAGAGCGATTGAAAGACTACCGCTCGCTTGGGGGCGTGACACCGTGCCTCCTGATTGGGACATAATGTGTGGATCTTTCACCATGTTCGGAATTGTGTATTGAACACAGTTGTTGGTTGTTATTCAGTTCCCTATGGATGGGTCACTGCTGTTATAGCCCATAGTTTCAGAAGTAATTTATGAGAGCTGAAGGATTAAAGAGTAAAACTCATTCTACATGGGTGAAGATGGAGAAACCAACTTTTTCCACAACGTTGCATACTAGTGTATGTGTTCTTGAATTATTTTTAAGTTTTGCAAGTGAAACATGTTGAGCCTGCTCAATTTAGCATGTAAATGCAATTGGTTAGAATTGATCACTCTAGAAGTTGCGAATTGAAGTTGGAAAGATTTAAGATGAAGACACCAAGTTTGCATATGATTTTAGGAGAAGTTGATTGTGGCTGTGGATATTGGTTTGTTGAAGTAGTATTATATGGAAAAACAAGGTAAAATATCATGTGTTGAAATAAAGAAAACTTATAGTATATGTCACATTAGTAAGAAAGTATACGATGTTTTGTAGTGGTCTTCGTAATGTATGTACCTGGTAACTCCAAGAGTTGGATTTGTGTTGTAAGCCTTGTAAAGGCATGTGTATCCCCATACAGTTCATGGTAATCTAAAAACCACTTTGTATTTGCAGTGTCAGTTTGTGGTAAGCCAGAAACCACGTGTAAGAGTGAAGTGAAATTGAGATTCCTGTTGGCATGGTCTAGGGTTAGCCGAGAAAACCCTCGGCTTGGTTGAGTCGGGTCTTTAGAGTGCCCTAGTTGCAGGTTTGTAGCCCAAAGTGGTTGGAGTGCCCTAGTGGCAAGTTTGTGGCCCATAGTGGCTGGAGTGCCTTCGTGGCTGAGTTGAGCCTTCGTGGATGTGTTGAGCCTTCATGGTTGTGTTTAGCCTTGGTGGCTGAGAGCCCTTGGAGGCATAGTTGAGGGTGATCTGTTGAAACCCAGAGCATGGTTACAGGTAATCCAATAAAACCCATGATGATATTGGAGGGGGATTTACAGGTACAAGTACAGGTGTGAAATTATAATGGTTGAAAGAACCATGTATGTGAAGGACATCCTACAAGACTAACCGTTGCGGCAGTTAGTACCCATGCATTATGGTGGATGGTTTCGCCTTTATATGGACATCAACATATTCTTTTATGTTTGACCACAACTAGACTTTGGAGATTGATATCGAGACAAGTACTCATTAAGGGGGTGTGTTGGAATATTAATTCCTACTTGTCTCAGTTGTGACTTTCTATTTAAAGAGTTTGTTCCTATTCTATAGGAGTGGTTTCCTTAGTTTGGTGTGTGGTTAAGATATTCTCTCAACCAATAGATTGTATGTCCAAGATAGTTTTCCTATCTTGAGACAATACTCCTATATATATGTAATTGCATATTTGATTAATGGAAGAAAGAGATTACTTTATGGAATTTTAACATTTATTTCTTTGTTGTTTATGAGACACATGTTCAAAAAATACCCCATTTACTAAAACATTTGTTATTTTGCTACATCCAAGTCCCTTTTTTATTGCACAATGTGTCATTAAAGGCAACCTTAGGCCATCTACCCTCTTCTGTTTGCTCAATTTTTTTTAAATACATTTCATAATTTTATTTAATTATTAACGAGTAATAGGTGGATGCTAGGGATTTAATCTCTATAGAAATTTTTAGAATTTTTTTAATAATATACACAAACTAAAAGGTTGATATTTATTTTTTAATAATCTTAATAATAAAGTGGAAGCAAATCTCCATCATTAGTAATCTTGTTGTATTTTAATTCATTATGAATGTTGAGAGATATTTTTGTAAAAATCACCTAAGGAAACTATAAATAGATGTGTTTTGAACCAACTAGTGTGGTTCATCTTCAGGACACTGAAGAATAGATCATGGTATTAGATTAAATAGATGAAAAAAATGTTTTTTAGCCGTTAGAACATAACAACTAGTTTTGACTAAAGAATTATAATTAATTAATAAATAAATTTTTTAATTTAAATAAAGTAATAGATGAAAATTAGTTGTAAATAAAAAATTAAATTAATTTTATTATTATTATTACTATAATCAAAATGAAGCTCAGTAACAGGAAGGTAAAACCTAATGATTCTAAACAATAAAACTCAAAAATAGTAAGAAGAAAATGGAAAAAATAAAAATAAAACAAATAAATAAACAAAATAAAAATAATAACGTCAAATTTAACTATTCTAAACAATAAAACTAAAAATAGTAATAGGAAAATGAAAAAAATAAAATATAAATCAAAATAAAGAATTAACTCGATTTTTGAAAGGTGAATTTTATGAACAAACTTGTGGAGTTGCCATGGGTTCGCCCCTTTCCCCAGTAGTGGCTAATCTGTTTATGGAGGACTTTGAATCAAAGGCCTTGTCCTAAGCTCCATTCCAACTTAAGCTTTGGAAAAGGTTTGTGGATGACGCTTGCATCATCTGGTTTCATGGTCGGAAAAAGTTGGAGCTCTTTTTTTAGCATCTTAACAATCAATCTAGTTCCATAAACTTTATTAGAATGTGAAATCGATGGAAACCTCCCTTTCCTCGACATTATTATTTCAAAGAGAGATGATGGTTCTTTCTCCCACTAGGTTTTTCGGACCTTCTTATTTCAAAGAGAGATGATGGTTCTTTCTCCCACCAAGTTTTTTGGAAGAAAACTCACACCGAACAATATCTTGATGTGAATTCGCATCATTTCCCCACTCAAAATCTAGGTGTTCTCAACACCTTAGCCACTCGAGCGCTACGAGTTTCTGATGAAAACAACCTCAATGATGAAAAAACCCATCTCCTTAGTGTTTTTAATAAAAATTCTTATAGTAAGCACCAATGTCTTAGAGCCTTCCTTAAGGATGAAAAAGGTCCTAGGATTAAAAATGATCATAAAGATCAATTTTTAGGGGTGCATCTTCCGTTTATCCAAGGAACCATATACAAGATTGCTAAGATCTTGAAGAAGCATAAGGTTTCTTCGACATTTAAGCCCCTAAACACTATTTGAAGCTCTCTAAGATGAGTGAAGGACCATGTAAACCCTAAATATGGGAAAGTTGTTTATGTCATCCCTTACTCCTGTGGGACTCTGTACATTGGCGAAACTGACTGCTCAATTGATCATAGGATTCTCAAGCACGTAGCTAACATCAAACATGGAAGGTCCTGATCCTCCGCTTTGGCAGAATATGCAAAAAAGACAAACCATCACATCTGCATTGAAGAGGCGAGGGTAATTACAAGGGTTGATGAGTTTCATCACCGTAAGTCTAGGGAGGCTTTGGAAATTGAAAGTGGGCCTATCAATATGAATAAAGATAATTGTTGGAGTATTAGTAGGTGTTGGATCCCTACGTTGTACTCCTACTCCTATGTTTTTATAATATTTATTTATTTATTTATTTATTTTAATCAGAATTTCTGGTATTCGTTTACTTGTTATTTATTTAATATTCATGTTTTTCTTACCATATTATTTTATTTTTTTGATTTAAATAAAAAAATTGAGTTAATTCATTATTTTGATTTATATTTTATTTTTTTCATTTTTTTATTATTTTTTTAGTTTTATTGTTTAGAATAGTTAAATTTGATCTTATTATTTTTATTTTGTTTATTTAGTTATTTTATTTTTTAATATTCATATTTTCTAGAGAAATCACATAGAGAATAAAGGGTCGATGCCTTTCTAACCTAGATCTAGGTTCATCATCAGGGGATGAGGAGCGAGATCAACTAACCAAAAATATATAAATCTCAAAGATGCAACCGTAAATTCCCAACGATTAATTAATACAAATTTAAAGTTTTATAAAAATGAACGCCAGAGGATCAAAGTCAAATTAGTTAATTTTGAATTTTAATTTATTTTATTTTTATTAATAAATTTATATTGTAATTTATTTATTATATTTTTAAGATACAACAATATTATAACAAAAAAAAAAATTAAAAAATTGAAAGATTATAATATAGCAAATAAATTATAATAACAAAATATTATAATCTTTCAATTTTTTAAATTTTTTTATTTTTTATTTTATAATATTGTTGTATCTGAAAAATATTATAAATAAATTATAATAGTCCATCCTTCGGATGAATCTGACCTAGTAAGTTTAATGAGCCCTAGGAAGGAGAAGCTAAAGTTTGTCATGGTGACAAATTCGATGTCGTTTAATATTTTAACGAGCTTGACAAAGGTTTCACGCGGTATCTTTTTCATGTTTAGAGAGTTTTATAAAAACATGGAAATGAAAACTCCACATGGTCCCTTTTCATACATTTGTGTCTCTCGAACCCGTAAAGGTAAAAAACAATACTTGAGAGAACCGCTTGACCATTTCAATCAAGGAGTACCTTTTTTATAAATAGTACATCCCAGCCTGAAAAAGGGGTAAATGTATACTGGGCGCATGACGTTTCGCATCCATTAACGAGTTCAAAATGACAAGAGTTCGATAGTCTTTTCATGTTTAAAGGGTCGGAAAAGAGCTTGAAAGCGGACCCCCCATTTTATTCTCTTTTACAAGTCAAAAGGGAAAAATATTGACAATATTTTCATTTGCATTTTACGAGTCAAGAAAAGAGTTGAAACATGACTCGGCACCATCGTTGAATATCCATCACCTGTTGCTGCGCAAAAAGGTAAAGTGCAATATCTAATTCTTGAGGCAAAATAGGTCAAAAATACTTTAAAACCCTAATATTTTATGAAAAGCTAAATAAAAGGAGGGAAAAGTAAATATTTTTTACCATTTACCATTTTACCTTGTTGTGTAAAACTTTTCACCCACTTTTTCCCTAATTTTCCTAGAGCAAATTGCGAGAGATCCGGGAGGTCAATCGCCGAGCCGCCAGTTACAGATAAGATCCAAGTCCCTAAGCTCCATTTCCATACTGTTTATTCTTGTTTTCATCCATTTGTTGGATTTTTGAGGGAGGTTTTGGCAAAAAAAAAATTACCCTCGATCAATGTGATTTCTGGGCACAGAATCACGCCAGCTGAGGGTTGTTAAAACACCCAACTGTGTTGTCAGTGCAACTATTTTTAAAATAGGTGCACTAGCGCCATGAACAAGGAAAAATCCATTTTCCTCTCAAATCCACCGTTTGAATCCAAATTTTACTTTCCAAAAATGATTATTGATTTGAATACATGGTTTTTGCAGGAAAGAATCATCGAAAATGGTAGACTAGAAAGAACGCAAGCATGAAGATGTGGACACTCAAGCAATGAATGATCCAAATTGCTTGAACGCCTTGAGGAACTGTGGGCTCCTCAAGTTCTTTCTCACACCAAGGATGCGGGCTCAACCTGAGCTACTTCGATACTTGATTAGTCTCTGGGACATAAATTGGGAAATATTCATCATTGGTGACTAGGAGCTAGAGTTAGAAACTTTAGAAATTTATTTCATCACAAGGCTCTCCCAAAGAGGGGAACCATTCAGCCTATATGGATCACAACCGATTGGGGCAAGCATATCCATGCTACTTTCCGAACATTGCCCAGAAGCCCTCAAATCCAAGAGCGGCAAGATTGAGATTGCCATTGTACAAGATCTAACACTGAGAGTGCTACTATTGACTATCAATAGAGTGGTTGGGTCCCAAGCAGAGAACGAGACTAGCAAGTCAAAATTTCTATATGCTATTGACTGTACAGCACCGACGATATTCGATTGGGTGGAATCCATGAATATCAACATGAAATGCCAACTGACAAAAGCTAAGGTGGGCAATCTAAGGAAATTTTTCTTTAAATCTGTATTGGTGACCTTCTTCTTGGAATGTGTTCCACTGTTCCAGTACCAGCTGACTGAGGTAGATTCGCTGATGCCACGAGACCCACGGATGGTCTGCTGGAGTCATTTGATGCCCAGGATCACTGGGGGCCAAAATATGTCCTACATGCCTACCTTCTTTTCATGGCTACAACGAAAGCTAATTGTAGTGGATGATTGGCCATACAGTGGTACAGACTTGCACGGAGATCTGGACATGCCGCTACCAGATGGGGAGGATTTCTATGATGAAGGTAAAAAATCAATTTTTAATATTTTGATTTTTTAATTGTATTTTGTATATATGTCTTTATAACATTATCTTTTATCAATGTAGATGTTGGACCAGAGCATCCTGCCGAGATGTCCCCAATAGTCAGGTGCGTCGCTCACCCGTTTGATGTCGCTCCTTATCAGGAGGGGAGTGGCAATAGGGAGGAGATCATGAGGAACCTTGAGGGGTTTACTCATGGTATCCCAGAGTATGCCCAGGTGGGAGACATCCCATGCCAGTACTAGAGGCTTACCGTCGGGGTATCGGACCGGATCTGCTGATTGTTGACTTGTGTTGCACGAGTAGTTTCATGTTACCATGATCACCATGCTGACTAGTTCCTAGGTCCAACATTTACATTTTTTAGGCCTACGTACCATGGATATATGAGGCCTGCAAGCCTCCGATGTTATTTGAACACACATATTATTTTTTGGGGTTTGGATGTATCAAACATTATCACCATATATATAAATGCTATACTTTTGTGCTTACTATGGTACAAATGATTTGTTTTAGCTTTTCACATGTTTCATAAATGTATATCCAACACATAATTAGCTAATGCATCTGTCAATGTATTCATGCGACTAGGAATATGATGATATGTAATGTAATCAAAATTTATTTCTAGTAGACGAATACGTAGATACATTCTCAATATCTAAGGGTTTTTATGGAATATTGCCCATTGAGTTGAAGGAAAACAAGCTAGGAATCCAAGTTGACAACCAATTCCTGAATGTCATGAGCGATGGCCTCTGAAAACAATTCAATGACTGCGCTGTATTCAACAATGTTATCAGTTGAACGACCTAAACAAATACGTTGAAGATCAATCAACTCACCATGAGGGTCGTAAATGGCCCATGCCACAGAGGATAGATTTTGAGTATTATGGCAAGCACCATTAGCGAAACTGACGTGAGGAGTCACATACATCTGCAAAGCAGGGAAAGACATAGTAAACATGAAATTTGTTTGAAACCTAACACACCAAACCACATTGCACAAAACTAAATAACACACTAAGTAAACCATTTGTCGACGCGTTTCGAACCAACCAGTGTGGTTCATCATCAGGACAAGTTGAAGAAATAGATCCAGCTAAGCATGTTAAATAGTCTGTGCAGAGACTCCAACGGCTAAATCGGCCAACGGCTAATTTTGACCTACGGACCCAAGTCAAATTAATAATCATTAATTTAATATTATTATTATTTTTAATATTAATACATAATTTTATTTATTTTTAATTAATATATATATATATATATCTATATATATATATATATATATATATATATATATATATATATATATTAAAGTTATGATATTAGGTTGTTAATAAATAAAATACTCAGATAATACACTTATTTATTTAAATTATTTACTAAATATTGTTAATATAAAACATAAATATATATAATAATATGTTGTTAAGGATTTTTCGATGGTTATCTTAAAAAGTTATTTATTAATAATATATATAAATATATATTTTAATTAAAATCATAAAGTTAAGGATAAAATATAAATAATTTAAATGGTTAGTTAGAAAAGGTAATTAATTTAATTTAATTATTTATTTATTATTATATATTAATAGTATAAGTAATTTTTAGTTTAATTAAATTATTTATTAAATATAATTAATATTATATTAGTAATATAGTCTTGATATTAATATATTATTAATATTAGTAGTCAAAATATTGTTATTAATTAATATTATTATTATTTATGGAAATAAGTTAAATTACGTCAAATATATAGATAAATAAAATACTTTTAGTTATAAAAACTTTAATTTACTTTAATTTATTTAAATTATTTATTAATAAATATATATATATATATATATATTCGGTTATCAAGATAAAAGTAAGGTAAAAGATAATTGAAGAAAAAATAAAAATAAATAAATAAATTAATTAATTAATTAATTTAAGGGAAAAAATACCCTAGGGGACCAATCCCTTAAAATAATAATAATAATAAAAAAATTATTAATAAATAATTAAATTTTAAATAAAATAAATAATTAAAAATAGTAAGTTAATTTAGAAAAACCAGGACTATTTTTATATAAATGAATATAAAAGAAAGAGAAGGTATGAATGAAAAATTAATACAAGTCAACTTAAAAAATAAAAATTAAATAAATAAATAAATAAAAATTAATAATAAATAAATAAAAATAAAAATAAATAAAAATAAAATCAAAATCAAATAAACTAAAAAAAAACTAAGAAAAAACTAATAAATAAATAAATAAAAATAAATAAATAAATAAATAAATAAACAAAAATTAAAAATAAAATAAAATAAATAAATCAATCAAAAAAAAAAAAGGACCACTACGACGAGATTGTTGGGACCCAACACCGACTGATTTTCCAGCCATCATCTCTATCGAGATTACTCGACCTTTTTTTTTTTAGTTTTTTTGATTTTGATTTATTTATTATTTATTTATTTGTTTATTTATTTTTTATTTTTTAAGTTGACTTATATTAATTTTTCATTCATACCTTCTCTTTCTTTTATATTCATTTATATAAAAATAGTCCTGGTTTTTCTAAATTAACTTACTATTTTTAATTATTTATTTTATTTAAAATTTAATTATTTATTAATAATTTTATTTTATTTTATTTTATTTTAAGGGATTGGTCCCCTTAGGGTATTTTTTCCCTTAAATTAATTGATTAATTAATTAATTTATTTTTATTTTTATTTATTTATTTATTATTTTTTTTTTCAGTTATCTTTTACCTTACTTTTATCTTGATAACCGAATATTATAACTTATATATATATATATATATATATATATATATATATATATATATATATATATATATTAATAAATAATTTAAATAAATTAAAGTAAATTAAAGTTTTTTATAACTAACCATTAAAAGTATTTTATTTATCTATATATTTGACCTAATTTAACTTATTTCCATAAATAATAATAATATTAAGAATAATAATAATATTAATTAATAACAATATTTTGACTACTAATATTAATAATAGATTAATATGAAGACTATATTACTAATATAATATTAATTATATTTAATAAATAATTTAATTAAACTAAAAATTACTTATACTATTAATATATAATAATAAATAATTAAATTAAATTAAATTAAATTAATTACCTTTTCTAACTAACCATTTAAATTATTTATATTTTATCCTTAACTTTATGATTTTAATTAAAATATATATTTATATATATTATTAATAAATTACTTTTTAAGATAACCATCGAAAAATCCTTAACAATATATTATTATATATATGGACTAGCTCAAGCGGCAAGGGCCGTGGAAATGAAGTCTCACCGAACCGGAAGTCTTGGGTTCAAATCTTGGGCTACCCTACCCCCGTAGAGGGGTACATAATAGACATGTAAATCGGAGAGTCCCGCCCCAGCCTTACAAAAAAAAACAATATTTAGTAAATAATTTAAATAAATAAGTGTATTATCTGAGTATTTTATTTATTAACAACCTAATATCGTAACTTTAATATATATATATATTAAAAAAAAAAAAAATTATGTATTAATATTAAAAATAATAATAATATTAAATTAATGATTATTAATTTGACTTGGGTTCGTAGGTCAAAATTAGCCGTTGGCCGATTTAGCCGTTGGAGTCTCTGCACAGACTATTTAACATGCTTAGCTGGATCTGTTTCTTCAACTTGTCCTGATGATGAACCACACTGGTTGGTTCGAAACGCGTCGACAAATGGTTTATCATGTGATTTTCGCCGAAAAATCTCTCGCAAACTTGTTATGGATCACCGAAGCCTCAACTCTACAACACACTAAGTAACCATGAAAGATGACCTAAGCATAGTGCTTTTTGAGATAAAGCCCATTTTAGGGCTTGTCCAAAGGATTTCCTTCATAATCAATTAGCTCATAGGCCCCTTTTTGCACACTCATTTAACAATGCAGGGCCCATGCCACATGGGTTCAAACTTTCCTTCCCCTAGCTTATCATTGACTTGATCATATAGTAAAACCAAATCAACCTCAGAGAATGCACGGGGGGAGACCGACCGATCGAAATGGGACTTGACTCGCTTCATTTGTGCTTCGATGACTAAAGCAGTGAGACGACAAGTCTCATCTAGCTGTTCCAAATATAAGACACGCTCTTCTTGAGGTGAGGTTTTAAGGAGAAGTTTGAGAGCAAGCTTGAGTGAAGGAATTTCGCATTCAATCAATAATTTTGCTTCCAAACCATAGATGAGCTGGAATGGTGTGAAAATAGTTGCATCCTTGGTCAAGTTTGGTAAGCCCACAGAGCTGAAAAGAGCATGAGATGTGAATTGGACTTGTGCATCCCAATAGTATGCTGAAGCATTGTAACCAAAAGTCTGTTCATAGCTTCAACATGACAGTTGGCCTGAGGGTAATCCGGGGTTGAGCCATCGTGGTGTAAACCCAATGTAGAGGTCAGCTCAGCCATCATGTAATCTCGAAAATGGGAGCCATGGTCTATGACAATGGCTTGAGGTATGACGAACCTAGAAATAACGTGATTGAAAATAAATTTAGCCGTTGTTTTACTGTCTGCAAAGTATGTAGGAATTGCTTTGGCCCATTTGGTAAAATAATCCACATCAACGATAATATAACCATGCCCCCCAGCCGAACGAGGGTTACATGTCATATAATCAATGCCCCATTTGGGAAAAGGACCAATGGTAATGACAAGGTCTAAGTGAGCGGGCGGGGTGTGCATCTTACATTGGTAAATTTGGCATTCATGGCACTTGCGAATAGCAAGGATGAAATCCTTAAAAATGGATGGCCAGAAACAACCAGCGTGAAGGATTTTTTAAGTAGTAGTGTAGCCATAAATATGACTGGCACATGCCCTAGAATGTAAGTCATTGAGGACTCTCTCAGCCTCCTCGAGAGTAAGACATCAACGATGAACTGAATCGACACTGAAACGATATAAAGTATCTCCAATAATACGGTAGTGTTGGGAGTGATGCTGGATCCGTCAGAGATCATCTTTAGTCAACACCGACTGGAATGAGGATGTCTGGAAATACACAATAATATCACTGTACCATGGGTCAAGGGTGCTTATTAGGAAAAGAGTGTCATCTGGAAGCTGTTCATCGGCACGAGTCGGGAGAGATGTAGAAGGAAGGGAGCAAATCAACTCACTAAAAACTAGTGATTTCTTAGATTTGGCAGTAGTAAACACCAAATTGAGTTCTTGCAAGATGATAATCCATTTAGAATACTTTTCCCCAAGCAACTGATGAGTCAGGATGTATGTCATGGGGTTGCATTAAAAAATCACAGTAGTAGTGTGTAAGAGAATGTAGTGCCAAAAGCACTGAGCAGCTTGGACAATAGCCAAAGCCAACTTCTCGACATGGGCATAATGTGTTTTAGGGTCGAGGAGTATGTGACTGAGGTAATAGATAACTTGTTCATTTCCTTCGTCATCATCTTGTACCAATACCATAACAATGGTGCTAGGGGATGCAACTAGATAAAGGAAGTAATCACGATGATAGTCAAGGGGATGTAGCAAAGGAGCATTTACGAGGATAGCCTTGAGGTCATTGAACGAATTTTTGACAACCTTATCCCAAACAAAGGGCGTTCCTTGCTTGAGAAACTAGGTGGAGCTAGCCCAGCGTAATTGGGTATGAAACGACGGAGAAAATTTGCTTTTCCCAGCAGGCTCTAGAGTTGGTGCAATGAAGATGGGGGGGATAAATTAACAATGGCCTTGACTTTAAGCAGATCAAAGTGAATACCATCCTTGGAAATGATAAATTCGAGTAGTCATCTGCGTTTGATGCAAGAAACACATTTATGCGGGTTTAACCAAAGGTTGTAGTGTCTACAGGGAAGAAAAGTCTGCTGAAGATGGTCAGGGTGATCTTGGCGCTTACAAGAATGAGCGGGAAGGTCATCCAAGTAAGTTTGAATGATGTTATGAATGTCGTGAAACACATAGGACATCGCCCTATGAAATGTAGCCCCAACATTTTTTAGGCCAAAAGGGAGATTTTTGTACGCGAAAGTACCCCATGGAAAGATAAAAACCATCTTTTCTTGATTGACTAACGCAATGTTAATCTGGTAGTAACCAGGAAAACCATCCATGAAGGAAAAAATTTCGCTCCCAGCGCATTCATCAATGATCTGATTAATGAAGGGAGTGGGATAATGATCCTTAGGATAGGCATGATTGAGATCACGGTAATCGACGCAAATGCGGATCGTGCCTTATTTCTTTGTTGCTGGTACAATATTGGATACCCAATCTGTAAGAGGGATCAAATAAATAAATCCTTCTTGAAGAAGTTTTTCAACTTCACCCTTGATAATGGCTGCTTTCCTAGGGTGCACTGGGCAGAGCCGTTGGTGAACTGGCTTTGGGTGAAGATAAGTTGGTATTTTGTGCACAACGATGCTAGGATCAATGGGAGGCATTTCTTCATATGACCACATAAACACATCACAAAATTCTTGAAACATATGAGTATAGATCTTAATCTCATCCAGAGAACAAGTTACCCTGATATGGACATTTGCAACGATACCAAGCTCGATAGAAATATGAATTGGCATCATTTGGGTAATATTACCTAAATTTCCTTCTGACCATACTCCATTAGTCAGGATCGGTGCTGGAAGTGGTAGGGAAGGAAACTGAGAAGAGAACTCCTCAAGACTAGTAGATGTTACTTCCGGATGTGGTAGGAACGAGGAACGATGATGAGTATCATTCCAAGGTGTTTCTTTGAGAGACATTACTTCCATGATACTCTTGTCAACAAGAAAAGTCTCGGCTAAGGGATTAGGAGATTCCAAAGCACCAAGCCATGAGGATTGAGAATACGTATCAAGAGAAGTCCTCGAAACAGGAAAATCAGAGGATACGGAACTTGAGGCCAAAACAATTTCCACGTAATTGATTTCGGTAGGACTAAGTGGCATAACCTCGCCCCAGGTATCAACAAGATCTGGTGAAGGTATGACCCAAGGATCAGATTTGACCAAGATCATGTTGACAGAGGCAACATGAGGAGGTGGGAGTGGAAAAATTCCCATCAAGGCAGAATCTTTAAAAAGACCTACCCCCACACTCTCATAAGGAGCACCAGTGTGCTTGACATACAGAACATTGCCATCTGAGGAGGAAGAGGCAAAGAAGGATAGTTGGTTGACTGTGATGATCTTCCCTTGATGGGGAAAATGAATCATGTGAAACAGGGAGGAGGCTACAGTATGCATGGCATGTGTCCAGCTCCGTCAGAGTAGAAGATTATAATTAAGATTAGCTTCAACAATCTCCACCTCGACGTGTACTATCTTTCCCTCCAAAGTAATGGCAAGACACTGAAGGGTCGCGAATCATGCCCGTCAAAAGCTTCCAAAGTGTTAGGAGGCTGGTTCAAAGTAGAAGAACCAATTACCTTCCAGCAAGCGACTGACATGATGTAGGTAGAAGCACCTTCATCGATGACGATCCTATGAATGGTCTTCTCATTGATGATGACTTGAATGAGAAAGGAAATTTGATGAGGTAGGCATGGAACGTGGTTTTCTAGATCAAAACATATCAAGTTGGAATCGGTAGGATCAATGCCCCCAATAGCCGATATCAATTATTTCCACTGAGGTGGAAAGATTTCGAGTACCTCGAGAGAAGACATAGTTGATGGCACCGGAGCCAAATCCTCAATAATATTATAGTGCTAAGTGGATCGAGCATTGGGATTATAGGAGGACTTCTGTAGCACACCTCGAGAAGGTGGTCAAGTGGCGGAATTAGGGTTAGGGCGCTCGATATGATGAGTGCCAGAACTCGGGGCAAAAGAGGAGGGGGTGGCCTCTTTCTCTTTGACAGCTACCGGAGCAGGAGTTTGATAATATTTTGATCTGGTAGCCACATTAATAGGCCTACTCATCATGAACACTTCAGATGCTGAGGAAGAAGATGATTAAGGTTGGTCTACCATTTGAGTCTGTTGATATGGAAATGACTCTTTCAGGATAGCTGGGGTTCCTTTGAGAAAATGACTAACCTCATAGTGTCAGGGACAATACTTAGTATAGTGATCCTCCTCGCAAATGAGGTATGGATACTTAGTCTTTCGTTGGGAATAATTACCAGCAGATGACTAAGGAGGACCTTGTTTTGGGGCATAAACTTTACCCTTGCCTTTGCCTTTCTTCTTACCTTTCGAGGATTTTTCCGCTGTGGTAGACTGGAGAGCATGGACCTCTGAGGTTTTACTAGGGCCAGGTGGATTATGGGAGGAACTATTGGAAGCAGTGTTCGAGATCGACTTTTGTTTCGAAGAATATTTGGCTAGGATCTGGGACACTAAACCAATTACTCCATCAATAGGTGGTGTACCCTGTGACTTCAATGCCATGGGATTGGATGATGGCTATGGAGCATCAGGTAATAACTCATACAAAGTGCCGGACTAAGAATAAACGAGGTCTAATTACTGGGCATGATCAATGGCTTGTTCTTCTGTAACACATCCACCCATAGCTATGTTGCAAGAAATTGGAGTGACGAATGACTTGGTAAACCATTCGGTGAGTAGCTGATCAATAATCTCAAATTTGATCAAGCGACGTCTACGTCTCCATTCATGGATGTGGTCGGAGATGTGTGTCACAGTATCTTGCTTAGGTGATGTGAGAAAATAAATTGAGTCTCATAAAGAATTGACAACGAAAAATGCGTGAGGAGAGCCATGCCTAAAGAGTTGAAGTCATGGTAAGTGCTTCGAGGGAGCTCGATGTACCACTTGGCTGGAGCACCTGTGAGGGTTCGTTGGAAAAGACAAAGATGAATAGAATCATCAACGTAGGAATTTGAAGAGCACCAGAGGTGATATGTCATCACATGGGCTTGAGGATCTTCTTTTTCTTTTCCATTGAACTTGGGACAATTGCTCGGGATCTTGGATGCAACTAGAGGCCAGTTGGCGAATGAAGAATTGGATAATTCGTGAGTCGAGACACATCTGGAAACTCTAGTGTGGCCAAGAATGAAAATAGAGTATTTAAGGGAATTGGAGGTCGATAAGCAGGTCTAACCGGAGGAGCCCATCCATGCTGGTAAGGATTTTGTCCCCATCGTGGAGGGTTTTGGCCATATGGCATTTGATTTTTCCCCCCTGTAAGTTACCTTGGCCGTAGGGAGGATTTTGACCTTGAACACCTTGGAACTGTCTGGCCATAGGTTGTTGATAAGAAACATATGGGTTAAGAGGTTGTTGAGCCTATTGACCTTAGAAATATGGACATTGCACCTGTTGTCCCTGAACATATGGGTTTTGAACCTGATCCCCATGAACAAGAGGATTTTGGACCTGCTATCCTTGGACAGAAGGATTATGCAGTTGTTGTCCTTGGACATAGGGATTTTGGACCTACTACTATAGGACTTGACCCTGTCATTGTCCTCGAAATGGTTGATCTTGTTGATATGTATATAAGGGTTGTTGTTGCCTAGCTCTGCTACTGCAAGCATTGACCTTGTGGTTGCCAAAGCTATCCTTGTGGCTGCAAAGGTTGGCCCTGTGAAGACATAGGCTGAGAGGTTTGTAGAGCATACTGCATCTATTGTTGCATGGTTTGCTGCAACTATTGTGATGGTTTCCCTTGCAGTTGTTGCAGTTGTCCTTATTGCGGTATCATCTGTCCCTGCTATTGCATGGATGGCCCTTGCTGTAAAAAAAGTTGGCCTTGTTTCCGCAGAGGCTATCCTTGCTGCTGCAAGGGTACTTGAATAGTTCCCAGAAAATTTATGAACTGAATCTGGCCATAGCCACTGAGAAAAGTGGATGGACCAAAATGAACATACTATCCAGATTGAAGGACGTAAGGCATATTGAACATTCCTCGAGAACTATATGGGAGATAAGGAGCTTGGTACTAAACTTGGACCTCATAAGGATGTTGATACTAGAAATTGCTTGAGCCAGACAGACCAACGGGATTTTGGACTTATGGGTACTGGACATTGCTTGATCTAGCAGGATCAATAGGGTTTTGGATAACACCAGAAGAAGGCTAGTTCATCCCAACCATGTGATCCTATGATCTACTCATACTGGTTGTGCCTGACATCATAGAAACACTCTGATTCTACCCCCAAGGCAATGGCATAGCTTGTCCACTTACTAGAGGAATCGAAGAACTGACAGTAGCGTGCCTCGAGACCACCAGTTGAACTAGATGGGAGATTGGGATAGATAAGACAAGAGGGTTTTGAATGGTTGGTTGCACTGGGACTGAGGTAATGGCTCGTTGGGAGGTCAAGTTTGCAATGAACAAACCTATAGTAGGCATGGCACCAGACGCCCAAACAAGGTTGTGATAAAGTGATGAGGCACTAGGTGTACCTTAGACCAATTGTGCTAAAGTCACATAATTAGGTGGAAAATCCTGATACACACTAATGGGAATACTCCTCGTATAGGGGAAACCTTCAGGAGGAACAGTGTGTGGAGTAGAAACTTCTGATTGATCCAGAGAGGTAACTGGAGTGTCACCTTATGGTTCCATATCTATGAACAAATGATGACGAATGACCGAAGATGTACGAGGGGATAATTCCAAAGGAACACTCGGTTGATCATACGAACTATACGGACACTGTGGTCATATCACAATAGCAATGAACAAAAGATTCAGAGGATATATAACCTGTCCAAGCTGACCGTCAGTAGTTAGTGAACTCTCAGGAATCTGGATCGGATTCTCTAGAGATTTCAAGCCAATGTCAGCAGGTGATCCTGTATCTGAAGTAGGCGAAGGATGAGATGACAAAGGTTGAATGGTCAGAACGATTCTGAGTTCAACACCTTTTTCCTTGAGTGACTCTAGAAATTCAGGAAAAGACTCCTCAGATAATATTTCAGATGGAGGAGGGGAAGAGGAACTAGGTGAACCAAATGGCTCAGCCACAATGAACTTGTCTTAGTTAAGAGGAAAAGAGAGATATATTTCAAGGCTTTAAAATATACATTAGGGAAAACTCACGATTTGTTCTAGAAAAGACTAACAGGATGTTATAAGATCATGGGAAATAATGTTTTAATATGCATAAATAAACTGGTGCTCTTTCATGTTTTAAGAGTCGAGAAAGAAGAAAAGATGACTCTATCACTTTCGATTGGAAACAAGCTTGAAAGGAAAAGTTCTCAAATGACAAGTTTTAAGTTTAATAAGTCAAAAAGATCAAATGACTACTCCAGATGATCTAGGTAAAAAGGATTACCCAGCAACCTTGAACTGCAGAATACCTCCTGGTGAACGAGAAGTACAGGTAGGCTATCTCCCCGAATGTTGTGTTTGGTGTATCACATTTGCAAGGCAGCAAACTCAGCTTCCTATGGATAAAGGATTGCAGCCTAGAGGGGTCTCTTCTTATATACTCGAAGGTATGAGGAACACAAGTATGTACTAGCATTGTCTAGCCTTGAAGCTAACGACAGATGCTAGGTTTAAAGACGTTGGAACACGTCTCTAGCATAGAGCTTCTAGATGTGATCGTTAGGTTCCAAATGTGCCTTAGGTTAATCGAGTTCTTTTTAAAGTTTATCTTGAATTATGTCTCAGTTTTGAGGCCTTAGCGATGTGACTTAGAAAACCCTAAATGTAGCTAAATGAGACACGAACCTTTCAATTCGATGAATTGTCTACACTAGAGAGGGTAGTAAACAAAATCAAATGCAAACAATTGAAAGCAAAATGAATTTTCAATACTTCACTTTTCGAGAAAATAAAATAATGAAGAATATATTCCAATTCCTAATTTCCTAACAAGTACACTCAAATAGTCCTTTCAAAAGTAAAGAGAATTATTTTTCTTTTCAAATGCCAATGCAATCCTAGTCATCAATGATGCTAACTACCGTAACATATTGACGCAACAAACTAGAATTTTGTACTTTTCATAAATGACAAAATTAATTTCTCATAAAATACTTCAATGAAAAAGTTTGAAGACAATCAATTCTCAAGAAAATGAAATACACGAAAAGAGAATCTCTTTCAAACTAATGACGTGATGACTTTACCAAAAACAAGACAAGCAATGTGATCTATGTCGAAAAAGAGACGTTTAGACAAGCAAACAAAACTTTTCAAACTTGTGTAATGGAGTTCAAAGTCGTAAAAGGACCATAAATGAAATGCAAATCAACTTTTTGTGAGGGGTATCCCTGAGAGGGTTAAAGAAAATATACCATGGATGAAGTGATATAAACCTGTGCCCACACACCCACGCCAAACTGTGAATTTTCTCCAAATCCTCCTAATGTAAGAAATGAAAACTGCACCAAGAATTCTTGAGATGATTCACTGTAGGAGTGTATCTGAGGAGCTATTTCCACTTCCTTCTTCAAGTTCTTGTTGATATTAATATCAATGATTAATTATTATTATTAAAAGGTAATAATAAAACTAGTATTAATATTTAATCTTAATAATTTTAATATTAAAATTAATGTTAGTGAGTTTAATAATATTAATATTAATGTTAATATTAAAATGAGAATATTAATATTTCTAATAATAAATTTAATACTAATAATAAAGTTTAATCATTTTATTAAAAATATTAAAAATATTAATAATATATTTAAACCTTAATAATATATAATAATATAATACCTATATATTAATAAGTTAATATATAAATTAATACTTTAATAATATATTATTATAAACATTAACATTTCAGAATTATGAGCCCCAAGAGTTAGCTCAATCAGTCAAATCAAGTGCCTCGCCAATGGGAGGTCACAGGGTCGAATTCCGAAAGCTCTTGGGGTTAGGTCAGTAAATAGGCTGAGGGGTGTTGATGCCTTCGGGTGCGTCCACTCAGTGTTGAACAACCCTGGATGTAGTGGCTACCCATTGACCCGGGTATCCGTGAACCAAAAGTGAAAAAAAAAAAAAAAACATTTCAGAATTATGATTATGATTGACTTGGTACATATTTATCATGAACATCAGGATCAACCATGATTAATGAAAGTCATTCTATTTAACATGTTTATAAATAGCCATAGGCACAAATCCAAAGTCAACATGACGACATAGTAAAGATTAGTTAACGTTTGTAATCAAATTTTATAGATAATGTTTAAATAGTCAATGTGGTTAATATTAGTCAACCATATGTTTAACCTTAATCAACCTTAGTGAACCTTGTTCACTCAAAGTCATCCTCAGTCAACTTTGGTTGACCATATTTAATTATGTTCAACCATAGTCCATTTTGGTCAACCTTATTCATCCATAATCAAGGCTTACAAATGTTTAATAATACTAATATGGTTTAAAACATATTTACTAATACTTAATAAATATTTACTAATTAAATTTATGTTTAAAAAAATTAAGAACCTTTATATTTAATAAAGTTTATTAATTATTTATTAATAAATATAATATATTATTTAATTATTAATAATAGTAATATTAAAGTTTATTACTAACATTTAAATTCTCATCGACAAATATAGTCAACCATGTCAATCATGCTTAATCAACTTTAGTCAACCATATTCAACTATAAACAACAATGGTTGACCATAGTCAACCATAGTCAACCTTTCAAGGGTAAACATGGACAACCATAGTAAATCATGTTTAACCATAGTAAAACAATCATTAACTACAGTAAAAACATAGTTAGTAATGTTTAAGAATAATCACATATTATCAATCATATTCTAACTATGGTTAACCATCCTCAACTATGATCACCATGATTGAATACTATTGACCATAATTAACTATGGTCATCATGGTCAAGCATTGTCAACCATAGTTGACTCTATTCAACATGATTGACCTTTGTCAAACATGGTCAATCATGTTCAACCACAGACTACCTAGGTCAACCATGGTTAGCCATGCTCATATGTGGTAAACCATAGTCATCATAATTAAAAACCATGGTCAACCCATGCTTAACATGGCCAACCATTATTAATATAGTCAAATATGTTCAACCTAGGTCACCAAGGTAAAACAGGTAAACCATAGTGTGATGACCTATCTCAAACTATGAGTAGCATAGAAATATTAGCATGCATACGAGGCATGCATATGATAACAACATATGTATGCATCACATGTACTACAATAGTATACGAACTAAGTTATTGTAATAAAAAAAATCAAGTAAAGACGAACAAATTAATTATTGAAAATTTTAAGTAAAAACCTAACTCAATATATATATATATATATATATATATATATATATATATATATATATATATATATATATTGAATACATGCAATAAGGTACTTATTGCATGTACCACGATCATAATATATATAGTTATACAACATAAAAGATTAAGAAAATGTGTTATGCAAATAACAAGGGGAATACAAATAATTATAATATATAAATTATTATTCCAAATAAAAATAAAATAGTTATAATAAATAATTATTATTATGCATACTCTATATATATATATGTGTGTGTGTGTGTGTGTGTGCTAAAAGGAGTTATAACATATGGTATACAATAAAAAGACGTTAATGTAAACAAATCACCTAGATATTAGCGAACAATTGATTATAATAGCTAAAGCTATCGAATTTTAAAAAAAAAATCCTTTGAATATGGGTAAATAGCTCTACATACCTAGTTGTCACAGCTAAACCCACATTCACAAATAATAGAGGTAGGGGAATTGGTGACTGCCTGAGAGGACCTTAAAATGCCATTCACAACAGTGTCAAGCAGGGGAGAAAAATGTGAGATCTTGAACAAGGGAGCACAAAAGGGGAAATTTATTGGTTAAAATAGAAGGAAAGAAATAGAGGGATAACCACAAGGAAAGGAGAATTCTTAGGGTGGAATTGACTGAGAAATCAAGATTTGAGAATTGTTCTTGGGGTTTTAGGCACGGGGGCCATAATTCTTTATCTATGAAGCCTTATGGATTTGGGAATCAAATAAGTTGATCCTAGATAAGCAGGGCGGATTCAGCAAATTTGGTAGCAGGAGCAAATTCAAAGCAACGCCATGTCAGGATCAACCTCAAATGGGATATCTAGGTATGTATCTGCAATTAAATTTGTAATTATATGTTTAATTTGATTATCTAGTTGTTTTGAAAATTTAAGCATTACAAGTAGACTTCCCTTATCAATATAAACAACCATAATCTATCACATAAAACTATGACCAACCTTCGTCAAACTAGTCAAACCGTGTTCCTTTGAACCTAATCAATCCATGTGATAAAAGTCACAATGTGAAAAACATTGCAATGTAACAAACAATGTCACATTGTGACAAACATTGTTGCCATGTTACATTTTTTCAATATGACAAGAATTTATTGAACATCACAATGTGAAAAACATTGTCACATTATGACAAACATTGTTGCATTGTGTCATTACATTGCAATTTAGCCAACATCAGAATGTGATATTATAGATTAGTTAACCACAGTTACTAATGTGGTTGATTACGTTCGACATTGTTTAACTACATTTGACACTCAACACTCTTCAACATCACTCAAACATATTTGCCTCACATTAATATTATTAATTAATATTAATAGTTAAACATAGTCAACCACATTAGCCAAACATGGTCAAAGTTAACCATTATAGTCCATGTTTCAATAGTTGACCATGATCAATCCTGGTCAATCCTATGTTTACCATATTTAACAAAAGTCAAAAGTCACTCACAATTGTTCTCTCTCAATGTGCCTTGTTTATATTCAATTATAATAAACCATAATTTACCATATTTAAATATTGTCAACCTTAGTCAACTAAGGTCATCCTTGCTAAGTGAGAATCAAGATTCAAAAATGTTTAATAATAATAATAATATTATTAAAGCTTACTAATAACAATATTATTATTAAAGTTTACTATATTAATAGTTGACAGTCATGAAATTTGACCAAAATCGCAATGTGATAAACATTGTTGCAATGTTATATCACATCACAATTTTTTCAACGTTACAGTGTAACATTACAAAATTATTCAACGGCACTTACTAATGTGGTTATGCATGTACTTAATATACACTCATCAACATATATTAACCACATTTACTAATCTGATTAATCTAGCGATTACACTAAAATTTATAATATTGAATCTATAATATTGAGGTTTAATATTTGAATTTAAAATATTAAATTTAATATTAACATTTCTAATATTGAATTTAATATTAAATTTTATATTATTGAGTTTTAACTTTTCGACTTATAATATTAAATTTATTAATATGTCATAACATTGAATTATGATCCATTCTATTAAAAGAACACATAAGTCAAATATTAAAAAGGCAAAACATTTTATTTTATATATGTTTCAAAAATATATTTTAAAAAATCAGATTTACCAAATCTAAATATTTTTTTTTTTATAAAATATTAAATATATATATATATATATATATATACATTTTATTTTATATATGTTTCAAAAATATATTTTAAAAAATCAGATTTACCAAGTCTAACTATTTTTTTTTTATAAAATATTAAATATATATATATAAAAGGATTATGATATATTCTATTTAAAAAGAACATATCTCAAATATTAAAAAGCCAAAACATTTTATTATTTAAATGTTTCAAATATATATTAAAAAAATCAAATTTACGGAGTCTGTAAAAAAAATGAATTTATAAAATATAAAAAAATAAATTTATAAAATATGAAATATAGTGTAAATTTGTTTTGAGGTAAAAATCTGTTGATATATTAAAAACTACTCTAGGGATATAAATCTAAATATAAATTAAATGGAGTATAAATCTAGACAAATAATAAATGGATTAAATGATTGTGTTGTGTTAAATTTAACACCATAAATCCTGTTATTAGTCTGTGCTTTTGGCAGTACAGGGACTATTGCGATCACAAGAGGTTTGACTTGCTATTAATGCGCGTTGATTAATTCCAATACAATTTATTTAACCAACTTGTTGTGAAAACGTTATATTTAAAATTATAAAAAATAATTTATTTTTAATTTGATTGGAGAATAAAGTTTGAAGCCTTATTGCGAGCGTCACGTTTTTCAATGTATTCATATTCTTTAAGTAAGATAACCAAAGTTTCTTTTTCTCCTATGCATATAAAGTTTGTGTTAACATTACGTAGGTTGGCTTTCCTCCGTTGTATAGAACTAATACTAATTTTCGAGTTAGCATTAGTATGAAAGATTAAATGTTTCCAATTATCATAAGTGAATTGTGCATACATACAAAGTAACAAAATTTTTTTTGGGCACTTTTCGGGACCTCCACAGAGCCAATGCTCTGTTTCCACTGTTCCAGGACCTTTGTGCACAGGGAAGCTTTTAAAAATAAATCTACTCATAACAGAGTATTACACAGCCATAAAAATATTTCTATTGATTAAAATACAAAGCCTGATACAAACTTCATCCTCTTTTACTGAGAGGGATTTAACACTGTAAAACCACTTTCATATTCACTGCTGTAAAAAAAAACTTACTGCTGTAACAAAAGTTTACATAAGTTTACTGCTGTAAACAAAATTCACACAGGCTTACAAAATTTCACACTCCACCATTTCCTTTATGCAAAACCACACATGGTTTTTGCTATTCCTCTGTTTTACAATTCCTTACAAAACATTACCAAATACATTTGTGCACTGCTGTGCATTCACCCTCTGGTTCTTCACATTTTTCACACTGCTGTGTATATTTTTTTTCTGCACCCCCATTTTACAATGCTCCACCATTTCCTTTATGCACTGCTGTGCAAAACCACACATGGTTTTTCCCTACACCTGAAATTATATCACCCTGGTTCTATTTTTTTTTGCACCCCCATTTTACAATGCTCCACCATTTCCTTTATGCACTGCTGTGCAAAACCACACATGGTTTTTCCCTACACCTGAAATTACATCACCCTGGTTCTATCTTTTTACACACTGCTGTGTGTTATCATTCACATTTTAATTTCATGTGCAATTCACTCATATACAAAAATGAGCACACACGAGAAACATATATCAAAAACATTAAAGATGGGGCGATGACTTGCCCATACCATTCTTTAAATTTGCCCATACTTCCGTAAAAGAAATTAAAAACTTCACCAAAACTTACCAACCCACAGTAAATTGCATTTACTGTTTTACTGACATTTACTGGCGGTAAATGAACTTTTACTTCACGTCAAATTTATTTGCTGCAGACCTGTACTTTAACCATTGACTTTATTTGCATCGCATCGCAACTTTTCTCATGTCAAAGACCCCGACTCTATGACATTGCCGATAGCGATGTGCCGATGCGATATCGGCGATCGCTTATCGCAAACACAAAGGCTCCTTTATAGTTCCTTCACTTCAACTTTGCCGATGCGATATCGGCGATCGCTTATCGCAAACACAAAGGCTCCTTTATAGTTCCTTCACTTCAACTTTGCCGATGCGATATCGGCGATCGCAGTTGAAATTATATTTTCAACACTCCCCTTTAATTTCAACTGCTGGGCATTCAATCTTACCCAAGCACTTCCTCACATGGAGGGATTCACTAACTGCTGTTACAAGAATATCTTCCTCACATAGAGGGGTTCACCAATCTTCCTCGCATAGAGGGATTCACCAACTGCTTCTGCTGCAGTTCATAAACAAACAAAGTTGTCTTCCTCTTAATAGAGGGATTAACCTGAAACTGTGCTTAAGAGCACCTTCCTCATGACAGAGGGATTCACCATAACAATGTGCTGAAGAGCACCTTCCTCTTGACAGAGGGATTCACCTGTGACTATGCTGAAAAGCATCATCCTCTTGATAGAGGGATTTACCATAACACTGTGCTGAAAAGCACCTTCCTCTTTAATAGAGGGTTTCACCAAATGACTGTGCTGAAAAGCACCTTCCTCATTAATAGAGGGTTTCACCAAACAATGCTAAAGAGCATCTTCCTCTCAACAGAGGGGTTCACCAAATGACTGCTTCAAATGCAGTTCCAAAACAAACAATCATTGCACTGCTGTGTGTGCAAACTCATTACAATGTTCTCCCATGCTGATGCATATTCTCTGCTGCACTGTTGTGCCATCTTCTTTGCTATGTCTATCCCACACTGCTGTGTCTACACTTGCACTGCTTCTGCACTTTTCAAAGACAAAATACTCTGTCTTTTCTGGAACAATTACACTGTCCCAATTTACAAATTTACACTGGTGTGTGTAAACATTTCTTACACTCACTGCTGTTGCATATATTGCATTTCAATTCAATGAACAACAAATTCATTACATTTACCTTTATTGCTGTAAGGAAAATTTCTTTTGCATGTGCTGCTGTTCAAAACTTCTTGCTGCTGCATTTTTTCTATTTGCATTGCTGTGTGCTTCTCCTTCTTGCCATCATGCTGCTGTCCATAATTGTGCATACATACAAAGTAACAAAATTTTTTTTGGGCACTTTTCGGGACCTCTGTCATCTGCTAGTTAGAGGATTGTCAGGTGTAGTTGTAGCCACCTGCTACTTTGCGGCCTCATCCGACACTATAGTTGTAGCCATCTGCTACTTTGCCGGCTCATCCCACACCACCTTGCAAGGTTTCTTTGATAATCTGGATTTCTTCCTTTGGCCGTGTTGTATTCCTTCAATTTTTAGAGATGCTTAGAGCAGATTTCTTCCTTTGCTTGCGTTGTATTCCTTCAATGCTTAGAGATGAGTTTATTGGAGGGTATTCCTTCAATGCTTGGAGCTGAGCTTACGCAAGAGGAAAAAGTTGAGGTTACCTGAGTTGAGGTTACCTGCTTACTATAGAGATAGATTTCTTCCTTTGCTTACGTTGTATTCCTTCAATTCATTGAGATGGTTTCCTACGTTGTATTCCTTAAATGCTTAGAGATGCGTTGTATTCCTTCAATGCTTAGAGCTGAGTTTACAGGACAGTATTCCATCAATGCTTGGAGTTGAGCTTACATAAGAGGAAAACGTTGAGGTTACCTGCTTACTGTAGCTCTTGCCTGAGAGGAAAAAGTTGAGCTTACCTGCTTATTGTAGAGCTGAGCTTACAAAAGAGGAAAAACTCGCTTACTATAGTATACTGGGTATGTCTATGTATACAAGAAAACACTACTTAGCTTTTGGCTCTCACTATATTCAAGCTTGTATATTACCTTCTTCCGAGTCCAAATTCAACAAAAATTCCGACAAATTTTTTGATTCAAATCATCTGCTGCTATCTGCAAAATTCAAATATAAGAAGATTCAAATCTAAACAGATTGTATTGGTAAGCTTTATTATACAGTTTGAATTCTTATTATACATAGATTTATAGAAATTTTCATGCTATTTCCACAGGAACTCAACAACTTTTATTATACATATATTTATAGAACATTTCATGCTATTTCCACAAGAACTCAACAACTTTTGGCTTAGTATCCATGTTTTTGTACTATTCAATCAAATCTGAACATTGGGTTATTGTTCCTGCCTCTTTTGGTTATTGTTCTGCCTCTTTTATTCATCAGTTGTGTTCATTCATTCCATTTGTACTAATTTCAATTAATATTTGGTTGAAATAAATTTAAGGTTAATGTACATTAAGAAAATTTAATGTACATTAAGAACATGAAGGGATCACTTTAGAAGAAAAGAACTCACTGGTAATCACTTAAGGAAGCAGATAGTAAGAAAAATTTCACACTTTGTTCGGGGAACTCCTTGATGAGCTCAAGAGGGTTGAGACTCGTTATAGCATCCATAATTGGGTTGTCAGGCAGCTTTATCCCATCGAAGTAGAGCTTCATAATGTCTTCAAAGGTATCAAATTCGTTCGATGTTGGGTTGTTAGGCAGCTTTATCCCATCGAAGTAGAGCTTCATAATGTCTTCAAAGGTATCTAATTCGTTCGATGTTGGAACAGAGATTGTAACTCTGGTATCATGAATTAGATGATTGACTTGTCACTGTCACTGTGCTCATGCCATAAAAACAAAAACAACACGTGACTGTGCTCATGTTTTTCCATAAAAACAACAACAATATGCAAGACATGCAACAAAAATTTGATGTAAATAGGGGCCTAAATGAAATCCTCATAGATTTTAGAAGATTTTAGAAACAAGCTAACATTAGAAAGTTCAAACAAAACCCTCCATGCCACTCAAGTTCAAACAAAACCCTCCGTAACTCTCTTAGAAGCAAGTACTTGAAATTTTGAAAATGCCACTCTTAGAAGCAAGTACTTGAAATTTTGAAAATGACAACACACACTTACTGCAGCATAGCCAACTCCTATCCTTCACACCCTTTGAATTCATGAATTTCACTCTCTCCCCCCACAATAATTTTTTCTATTTTCTTCTAGGAATGTTATGAATGAGGGAGAAGGATAACAACTTTCGCATGAACTTAACAACTTTTACATGAACTTCTTCCTCCCAATTTCTCCATTTAGTTGTTTTCCTTGTGCATGCTACATGTAATAAGAACCTGCCACTCGCCATAGAGGGTGATGCAGCAGAACATTCATAGCAGAGCCATTACTACATATGGTTGTTGCATAACTTCGCTAAAAACTTATCCACCTTGTTGATTGAACTGCCTTCCATAACTTCGCTAAAAACTTATCCATCTTGTTGATTGAATTTCCTGCTTAGCCCTCGGGGAGGAAACTATAGAAAAGCCAAATAGAACAAGTCTCTAACGCTTCCCTAGTTAACGAAACCATCCCATCTCACTCCTACCTCTCATGTTTCGTTAAACAGTTAGTTGCAAGGCATCCCTGCCTATTTGAAAAGTTGAATCAAAATTTTCAGGAAGTCTTGAATCATCTAAGCCCAATACAACGAAATGGCATGAATTTCTCACCCGAACCTGAAAAACCAACCACAATCCATCTAAGTTGAACAACAAATCGATTGATACGTAAATTGAACAACAGAAACATTGTCATCCATACTCTTGTATGTCCTACCGCTCATGCCTCAGTGAAATCAAATGAAATAGATGGGTGCTGAGAAAATGAGTGTCACGTCTAAATAGAGAGAAGCAAAAGGAATGAAGATAATAGAGGCTGTGTAAATGCTTAACACATAGACAAGCGAAAGGAACGAAGATAATTGAGGCTAGCTATATGTTTTACACATGTAAGTGATTGGTCCAGTCCTCTCATGATAAGTCTAGTGGGGTCCAGCTTCTATGCTAGTTTCATAATCCATATAGCCAAGTGGATTGCATGCAAGGACGACATGCATAGCCCCACAAGTTTGTTATGTTGTTTATATCAATCTATATATTTTTAAATTATATAACATAGAAAGCTTAACACATGGGCTGCATGCAGCCTCATAGTTGTTCCACTCTATCAACTAAATAGTTGTTCCATAGTTGTGCATTTTCTTTGGGAAAACCACTCTATCAATTAAATAACGGTAGTGAAGTAAACCATGGGATTGATGCACATCTCATTCTACACCTACGACATACTCCTAATGCATTTGGATGCATAATAACCCTCTCAGGATAACTGCTATCCGCCACTAGTAATCAGGTCCTCTCAGGGTACCTGGTATCTGCAACTAGGAATCAAGTTCGACATCGTGCATTTCGGGCTAATTATTCCGTCTCAGGTGGTTTTACAAAATTTTCATGTCATTTTTCAAATTTTTATCAATTCCCTTTTTTGATGTGTTTCTCGGCCTGACTGTATGGTTGCTTGTTTTTTTTGCACGAAACAACTAACTGTATGGTTGCTTGTTTTTTTTTTTTTGCAGGAAACAACTAACTGTATGGTTGCTTGTTTTTGGCAGGACCACAATATCTGTCTTAATTTTTCCTACATAGGCTTTAGAAGAAACATTTGATGATACGACTTGAATGGCCATTAATACCAACTGTATGGTTGCTTCTTTTTGGCAGGACCACAATATTTGTTTTAATTTTTTCTGCATAGGTTTTAGAAGAAACATTTGGTGATACGACTTGAATGGCCATTAATACCCTCCTGTAGTGAATGTTTGGAATATATATTATGCGATTTAATATCCTCTTTAAACCATATTTTTCTGTTTCAGCAACATCCTTTGCTCGTATTTCAGACTCAAGCTCCAAAATAGGCTCCTTAAGTATTGTCTCCCAATTTATAATTGCAAGTTCCTTCGAGTTTAATGCTTCATCTAATTGTTCAACAACTTTTATTTCTAGTCTCCATGTTTGTCTATTTCGAGGGAACATGTCATTCAATTCCCTTGGAAATCACACTCAAATCAGGCAGTGACCCAGCAAAATCAGGCAGAGATGACAAGCGTGGATCAAGGCATGGGAGGCATCAAACGGCATCATCACTCAGATACTTCAGATTCAGACAAAGAAACAGGGCATCCGAATGTAACAACACAGTTAGTCATTGCTTCGACCGAGCCCACTGTGGGAGAGTGGCGCAAGGTTGAAAAGAAAAAGGGGAGGAAAACCTGAAGCGTGAGTTTTTTACTCACTGCCGGAAATGCCGTCCCCCCTCCCTCCTCTCTTTCTATCTTTCTTATTGCTTCGACCGAGCCCACTATGGGAGAGTGGCGCAAGGTTGAAAAGAAAAAGGGGAGGAAAACCTGAAGCGTGAGTTTTTTACTCACTGCCGGAAATGCCGTCCCCCCTCCCTCCTCTCTTTCTATCTTTCTTATTGCTTCGACCGAGCCCACTATGGGAGAGTGGCGCAAGGTTGAAAAGAAAAAGGGGAGGAAAACCTGAAGCGTGAGTTTTTTACTCACTGCCGGAAATGCCGTCCCCCCTCCCTCCTCTCTTTCTATCTTTCTTATTCTTTGTGCACGTTAGTCCTCTAACGATGCGTGGGGTGCGAAAGCACTCGAGCCCTTGTGGCAGCTTACGGAATGCTTTTTTGCTTCTGGAAATGCTCAGCATATGCAATGTAACTTTTTATTTTTCTTAATAAAAAGTTCGCTTTTTCTTCGGAAAAAAAAAAAAAAAAAAATTCCCCTGGAAATTCACCGCTTAATTCACCTCTTCATTTGAAATCATCTTCAAGCATTTAAATGAAGTCCCTAAATCCACCTTTTCCATTTCACCTGCCATCCTTGCTTGGCATCCAGATTCAGGTTCCAAAATACCCACTCAAACTTTTCTACCGAGGCTACAATGGAAATATTTGGCAATGTGACCGGGATGGCCGTTGATTCCCCCCATAAAAATTTTATGGAAAGCTTCTAAAGGTTTTCTTTCAAGATGTCTTTTCCATTTTAGGCTTCTAAAGGTTTTCTTTCAAGATGTCTTTTCCATTTTACCTGTCATCATGGGTTGACTTTCACATTCAGGTTCAAAATTTCCACAAAATTTTTTGGACAGGCTTCTGAAGAAACATTTGGCAATACAGATTGTATTGTCGTTAATTCGTGCTTGCAAAGAATGTCTAGAATGACCATTAGGTGATTCGATGTCATCTCCAAATTTGTGTTTTCTGCTTCAACGTACTTCCTTGTATTTGAGATTCAAGTTTCGAAATAGCCCTCTTAGAGCGTGCCCTTTTGCTAGCAGAATTCACAGGGAGGCATAGCAGAATTCACAGGGAGTTATATGCCTGGTAATTTTTGTGGGTCTTTTAGGCACCCATCAATACAAACTCACTACCATTGTAAATCAAAATTTCAAGCGGGATACGCTTGTTCCGGGATGGGGTTGAATGCATTTGATCAAGAATGAAATGTGCTTCAGTATGGTGCTTAATAGTTGGCATCAGTAGCACGAAACATCTTTTCTGGTATGAAAGGGAACTTTTAATGTGCATATGGTGGTTTTATATCATGGAATGCATATATGCCATGTTTTAAAAAAGCCTATTCAACTTCAAGTAATTTGTCATCGAATAATTTACAAAACATAAAAAATGATTGAATGTGCTCCAAACGAATGCCTTCTGTAAAAGTTCTTTCAGTAATGGTAGTCCTATCGTGAATCATTTCAAAAACATTTTGCAATATGAATAGTATCCTTTCCATAAGGAGACCACTTTTCTTTGCTCGTGGAGAGTTGATGCATGGAATCTAAGAAGAGCTAATCAATTTTAATTGATATGAAGATATATCTACTGAATGCAACCAGTTTGTTAAAAGCCACATGTGTTTTTAACCCTGCAAGACAAAAGATTGAAGATATATATGCTAAAAGAAGTAAGTGTGCAAGAAGCCCCATGTGCTTTTAACCTTGCAAGGCCAAAGAATGATTGATGATTCAATCACCTTAATACGCATTGCATTACCAGTATAGTGTAGTTGGGTTGAATTATGTGCACAAAGTGACAGAGCAGTGTAGTGTAGTTCGGTTGAATTATCCACACAGAGTGACAGCAGCTTTGGTGTTCGAAAGAATGGTGATTTGGAAAACGAGCTATTAGTCCCTTATAATAAAAACATATTGAAAGCGCAGGTTTGGTGTTAAAAAGAATGGCTCCAATTTGCATTTTTTTGGGTAATTTTCCACACATTTCATTTTGCAGATTGAAGGACCTTTCAATTAGGATATACCTCATATAGATACCTCTTTACATGGGTCTGAAATGGTCTCGGTTTTTCTTATCAGTTCTTTTCCCTTTGTTACTCGGTTTTTCTTATCAGTGTTTTCCCTTTGTTAATAGATATGCTAAATTTCAATTTCAGTTTCTAGATATGCTAAATCTCAATTTCGGTTTCTGACGATCACATCACTTATACTGCAATATTAATATTTGTGTGATATTTCAGTTTCTGACGATCACATCACTTATACTGCAACATTAATATTCTTATACTGCAATATTAATATTTGGGTGATATGAATTGTAGTGTGATAACCTAAAAATCTTTTCTGTTTTAACTTGAAAAAAAAAAAATTGTGTAAAAAAATGATTGTGTTGTCTTTTCTTTTTTAACTTGGAAAAAAATGATTGTGTTTTCCATTTTGTTTCAGAAGTGCATTCTTTAAAAAATGATAAGTGCATTCTTTATTTCACGAGGAATGGTGTGATAGTCAAGGAACCCATTCTTTATTTCACGAGGAATGGTGTGACAGTCAAGGAACCCTTGAAGAAGTTCATGCAAAGCTGCAAATGAGATGGTGTGATAATCAAGGAAAACCCTTGAAGAAGTTCATGCAAAACTGCATATGAGACAACAGGGTTCAGTCAAACGTGAGAAGTTCATGAAAAAAGTTCATGCAAAACTGCATATGAGACAACAGGGTTCAGTCAAACGTGAGAAGTTCATGAAAAAATGACAACAGGTTTCAATCAAACGAAAACTGAACGTGAGAAGTTCATGAAAAAAATGCAAATGAGACAACAGGTTTCCATCAAACGAAAACTGCATATGAGACAACAGGGTTCAGTCAAACGTGAGAAGTTCATGAAAAAATGCAATGCAAATGAGACAACAGGTTTCAATCAAACGCAAACGTGAGAAGTTCATGAAAAAATGTAATGCAAATGAGACAACAGGTTTCAATCAAACGAAAACTGCATATGACACAACAGGGTTCAGTCAAACGTGAGAAGTTCATGAAAAAATGCAAATGAGACAACAAGGTTCAATCAAACGTGAGAGAGCCATTTCTTATGCTTTCTCCCATCACGTACCCAACTACTTTTCAATGTAGAAAAGTCGCTTGAAATTCATTTTTCCAAGTCCTTGATCAGATGCTCTATTTCCGACACCGACAGATTTTAAATGTTGTATTTCCGACAGATTTTAAATGTTGTGATCAAATCCTCTGTACAAGACCTAAGACGTAGTCTCATTACATCTATTACTTAATCGGATGCTCTATTTCTGACAGATTTTAAATGTTGTGATCAAATCCTCTGCACAAGACCTTAGATGTAGTTTCATTACATCTATTATGGGTTTTCTGCTATTGGCATCCGACCAGATATCAAATAATTGTGGCATGTTTCATTACACTTTATGTGGACAGTTTATTCGAGGCCTTGGTGGGGTGGGGAGACAGTTACCTGCAAAACATATACAACGGTTAGAATTTTATTCTCAGTCAGAACTGTAATTGCTAACCAAGCCCCAAGCTTTTTTAAGATTACAAATTAGTTCATATTGTGAAAATTACATGTGGGCAGGGACTACCGCAACGCTAGTTGATCTTGTTTTATATGATTTTAAATAAAAATTGATCTTGTTTTAGATCTTGTTTTATATGATCTTGTTTTATATGATTTTAAATAAAAATTGATCTTGTTTTATATGATTTTAAATAAAAATGATACGATTAGCGTTGATCTTGTTTTATATGATTTTAAATAAAAATTGATCTTGTTTTATATGATTTTAAATAAAAATGATACGATAAATAGTATGGACAAACATTATATACAATGCAGATAAATAGTATGGACAAACATTATATACAATGCAGATAAGTATATCTGCAATGTATATTAATAGTGGAATTATGAGGAAAATGCTTCTTACACTTATGTGAAGTGTAAACATGTTTTATTTGATTTCGGAAAAAAATTAGGGACTATACACAGTGAGACATCCTGATTGAGCTTTAATAGCGCTCTACATATCTGTCGACATTTCTATGCAAAAAATTAGGGACTATCCACAGTGAGACATCCTGAGTGAGCTTTAATAGCGCTCTACATATCTGTCGACATTTCTATGCATTTATAATTCCTGTATCCGTGTATCATAATACAAATCACAAATGGTTTTTTTCAACTAAAAGGAGGGAAAAATCCTTTATTGAAAAAAATTTACTCGGCACAAGTTTCTTCTGGAAATTAGCTATTTACCTGAATTTCTGAAATAATATTAGACAAACAACCATTCTTGAGAACAACGACCATTCTTACCGGATTCAAGGTACTATGCTGCGAGAAGGTTTCCTCCCGCCGTGCAGACTGCTCCTCGGAAAAGTCACCGCTTCCACCACCGAGACCTTAACCAACCCCAACCCCAACCCCGGCCAAGCCTCCATTACAATGCTTTCATATTTCATAATGCTTTCATATTTCATTTAAATAATGCTTTCATATTTCATTTAAATTCATATTTCATTAAAAATTTAAATTTTTCCTCTTTCTTTAGAGGTTTTTAGAGATAGAAATACGTATTTAGAAGTTTTTAGAGGTTTTTAGAGATAGAAATACGTATTTAGAAGTTTTTAGAGATAGAAATACTTTAGAGTTTTTTAGAGGTTTTTCATGATAATAAATGTATATATATAATTAAAAAACTAATTTAAATAAAAAACTAATTAAAAAAAACAAATTTAAATAACATAAATCAAAATTTCACTTCAAAATTTTCAATAAATTCTCACACTAAAACTCCAAAAAAACAACCATGCCTAAATCAATATGTCGCAGCTGCTGACAAAAATATCATTACTGCGAATACAGTAATGGCATGCTGACAAAAATATCATTACTGCGAATACAGTAATGGCATTTCTGCCGGCAGAAACAGATTAAATTGACAAATTTGACAGCGAAACAAAGGTTACTGCACAAAGCCCTGATATTATGAATTCTTGGAAAATATGATGCAAGAATTTATAGACGGAATCAAGTTCCAACATCCGCCAACTAATTTTTCCATCAAAACTCCCATCCCTTAGTTTACAGGTTGTCTTCTGCACATGCTGTATGTCTGCATGTTAGTTTACAGGTTGTTTTCTGCACATGTAGTACATGAATTCCGTTTAAAATAATCATCAGCAAAAAACTATCCCTATTTACTTCATTCAAATTTTAAATAGCCCAAAAAAGCTCGAATGAATCGTCACCTGTCACTTGAATGAATCTTGATGTATTTTAACTAAGACTAAAAGATTTAACGGTTTTTCATGTCAGCGCCTACTAAGAGTTCATACAAAAATGTCAGTGGTATGTATGTGTTAACTATTATGAATCTCGTATAACTAAAAGTTGTATAATTGTGTTAACTGTTATGAATCTGCTATAACTAAAAGCTTTCAAAGATGTCAGTGGCATCTATGTGTTAACTATTATGAATCTTGGATAACTAAAAGTTGTATCTTTGTGTTAACTATTATGAATTTGGTATAACTAAAAGCTTTCAAAGTGGAGAGGTCAAGTTTGGAACTTTTCTAATATAAAAATTCATATGGTTATATAAATTTAAGATGTTATCAACAATGCACACTATTGCACACTATTATAATGAGAATATAATTATCTGTAATATAATAAAAAAGACTTTTTACAATACCAAAAAATGATAATGTGTTTTGTTTTTCAATATAGATAAAATCCAATAATGTTATAAGACTTAAGATTTTAGGGAAAAACACATGAATTTTAATACTTAAAGAAATGAAGTAACTTTTAGACATTGTCTTTACTCTTCTATTATTGATTTAATTCAGTACATGTAATTTATTAATAAAATAAAGAATATATTAACCCTTCTTATTATATAAAAATATAATAGTTATGATGAAACTATTACACCTTTTATAAAAGGTTACAACTAGCCATTGCACCAATATTGCAAAGGAAATAACATAATGCATACATTTTAGAAGAATTATGACATATAAAATATTATTGAAGATAAAAATTAGTAAACATGTCATTGAAAGCTAGAAGATAAAGAGAAATTGCTTACATTATGTCAAATTGACTAATTTCATTTAGGTCATGCTTAAGACATATCAAAAAACTTGTTCAGTTAGAGAGGGTAATTTTGTTTAGGAAATGTAGGTCATGTTCTCATTTATGAGTGTTGGTTGGTGCAAGTCCATAAATTTCTTCTTCATCCACTTCATTTTGGTGTTCTTTTCCAAAAATGAAATTGACTTCCATGAAAAGTTCAATTTGGTAAATTAAGACAAGCAATGATGGACTCTACAGAGCTGTAAAAAGAATAAATATACAATAATACAAAAATATGTATTTTATAATGAAGTTTGCATGAATCTATTGTTATTAATCTTAAACATTTATCATGTATGTAAATACAAGACCACTCCAATTACCACTTTTTTAAATAATAAAAAATAAGAAAATTAATCTAATAACAAAATAATTTTAAAATTATAAAATCCTTTTCAAAAATTTCATTTTCAATTTACTTTCATTAATAAAATTTGACAACTAATATTTTTATTATCTATTATTTATGTTTTATATAAATTAATATCAAATTATATATAAAAAACAATTATTTTATTAAATAATTAATATCAAATTAGAATTAATATTAATGGCTTGTAGGCAGTTATATAATTTCCAACTGATCTTACACTGCATCTTTCTTCTACTCATAAGATCATATATATATAGATAGATATCATCTAGTCATTTCTTTCATCAAGGTGATTGCCAATTAAAAGATGATTTAACATTATATTAACACAAATTCTTTTTACGAACATAATATTTAAATATATAACTAAATCATGCAAAGGGTTTCTTTAACATTTTTCACTTCTGTGTGATAATATAAAATTTTAAAGTTACACTCATGCCTAAAATATGAAACACAGATTTAAACATTAGAACCTCGATTGAAGGGCCTCCATTAAGATATATAGCTCAAAAGCTAAAACCTGGCCCCTTTTCAAACCCTTTTTCACAGCACAAGATGAAAAAGAATTGAAAAGTAAATGAGGCGAAAATCATCCAAATGGTGACCACAGGAATGCACATTATGTCGGCCATGTTGACATCTTCAGTGGAGAGACGAGCCCAAGGTAGCAGCCGTACAAATGGATGCAATCACAACACCTCTTTCACCACCGCTTGGAGGTACAACAACTTTGGGATGTCAAAATCGTTGAAGCTTCAATAGCATACAACTCTACCTGTTCTTTTTACTAAGCTTCAGGGTTCAACACCAATTCTGCCATGGTCCATTCTGTCTGCAGAGCCATTGCGTTTGTGCCAAAAAAATCATCTCATGTGTGCACAAAACTCGCACCTCGAAGATTCGACGCGTCCAACTCTGCCTGTGTTTTTTTCTGAGCTTTAGGTTTCAACACCAATTCTGCCATGGTCCATTGTGCCAGCAGAGTCGTCGTGTATGTGCCACAAAAAATCGTCTCATGCATACACAAAACCCCAAAGTTAGTTAATGTCCCTCCCCAAATGCAAGTGACTACATAAGGACTTAATGTTCAATTCTAATATAAGCGAAATACAATGAGAAGAGAATGGAAATAAGGATCTAGAGAATAGCGTCAATCATATACTCCTAGTCGAGCTTGTCCTCTACTTGTAATGACACCAAAAGATTGATCATCACTTTATCTACGTTGAGTGGAGAAGAATTTCTGATTTATTTAATCTCTTTCTGAATTGGCTACCAAGAAGTATTTGCCTTGACAAGCACTCTAGATAAATATGTTGTAACTTTTTCTAAACATTTTTCTAAATGTTGTAACCTTTTCTAAACATTTTGACTAGGGCAAAATAAAACAAAACTTTAAATCAAAAATAAATAAAATAAAATTAAAAAATTAATAATGATAATTATTAATAAAAATATTTGACTTCATCAAATTACATTAAACTAAATAAAAAAATACAAAATTAATAATTAATCATTATAATTATAATTAATTAACAATAAAAATGAACCTAGATCCATCTAAATTCTAGATCTATCAAGTACCGAGTACCAAGAGGGATCAAATCTTTTGAGATACAAACCTCTTTTAGAGCGAAAGGAGATTTGATCCCTCTCCGTGCTTGGTAGATCCATAGCTAAGATGGATCTAGGTTGGTTTTATTGCACAATCCTAACTTGTCATATAAACAAAAATAATTAAATAATAATAATTAAAACTAATATAATAAAACCTATGTTAAAAATTAAGTTTAAACTAAAATAATAAAAATATAAACTCATTCTTATTCTTATCCTATAGACAAAAGTAATAAAATAATAATAATTGAAAATAAAATAAAAAATAAAACCTATGTTAAAAGATAACTTTAAACTAAAATAATAAGAATATAAACTCATTATTATTATTAATTTTTGTTGGGTAGTTAAGGTAAACATGACTTAGTTAATGATAGTTTTTGAGCTCTAGGTTTATAAGGACCCATAGTATTGACCCATGGTATTCATGTGGAATATAGCCTATTTAAAGGATGAAATTAAACAAGCCTCGATCCATCTTAACTTTGGATCTATCAAGCACCAAGAGGAATCATATCTCTTTTTCACTGAGAAAAGAGATTTGCCCCTTAAGAAATTTGATCAGTGTTAGTGCTTGATAGGTCCAGAGTAAGATGAATCTAGATTGTTGTATCAATATTTATATGGATTTGATCAGTCTTTGTGCTTGATAGATCGAGAGTTATGATGAATCTAGAGTGATGTATCTATATTTATATGACCTTTGAGTTATGATTTCTACAAAAATAACTGTTCATCTTAGATTGTTAACATATTTGCAATTTAAAGAATGTGATCCTCTTATAATTTGATAATTTCAAGATAATGAATAGATGATTATAATAATACATATCTAAAGCATAATTACAAATAATACCTGAAAATATGTTAAAATATTTATCATTTGAAAATAGTATCTATTATAGTTTTTTTTGGCAATGACATTAAGTAAAATTATGTTCTTAACTAATTTTTTTTTGGTCAAGTAACAGTGGAGCCTCCAATTAACTGTTAAAAAGATTACATATGGTACACGTCTTTACAAGTGTAAAGACCAACAAAAGACAGACCCGTTGACGGTTAACAGACAATAGGGTCAACAAAACCCAAAATCATATATCGCATCACAGAGTTACAAAGACTCAAAAGCATATGCACACAGGATTCCTGACTTGCGATATGCGATTTCTCTTTTCCACCATTGATCTCATCTGCTAGATCAACGGTTGTCTCAATATCGCATCGCACCATCATGTGATTTCATCGCTCTCGCATGCGATATGCGATAACATCTAGACTTCAAATAAATTGAAACCATGCCTATAATCTTCTCGGGTCCACTCGCCCAAGCCTTATTGCTAATTCTCCATAGTCTATCTTACCTTCAATCTGACGGTTAATACTTCCTCCGATCAACAGAGCTGCTCGGTGATCCAGCGCCATAGATCAAAACCCATTTGATCTGATAGTCTACAATGACATCGCATCGGACCACTTACACGACATTTAACAGCCATATGTAGTCGATAAGGATTATACAACCTTAATATATAAATGTTCAGGTCTGCCCTTAAGGTTAAAGTTCAATCTCTTTACGGCCCAATATTTGTTGGATGATGAAGGCCATTAAATCCTACAGTCTGTGGCCCTTCATCTAGCATACAAATTAACTAGCTCTCAAACCCCATAGTTGACTATGATGTAAGAATTGACTATGGGATTGACGGTTAAGATTTACTGCGACATTTCAACTAGGCTCAAGGACTTTTGCTCTTTCCTACTCTCGCCAATCTATTGATCACCGTCGATCCACCATGTCGATCTAACGGTCTAGATCAATACTCGCCTTTCACCTCCCTCTAGTACTTAGATTGAATCTCCACTGTACATTTCTTAGCTCCATGTTATGTGACTTAATCATGGCTACCCATCTCAAACAAATCTCGAAAAAATCTCGTCCGTTGATCTTCTAGATCCAATGGTTACTATGCATCAACACTTCACTTCTTTGCTCTTCTCTTCATTTGAGTTTTTACGGTTAGGATTTGTTGTGGCACTTCAACCAGGCTCAAGGACTTCCGCTCTCTCTTACTTCCACTAGTCTTCCCCCTACTCATTATTCATGGTCTGGAAGTGCACCATATCTTTGGCAACCTAACATTGACAATCATCACGCAGTTTACCAGGGGGTATAGAATCCCAAGCGTACCAAATATAGTTTTCCTTACATAGCACTCCTTCATTCACTAGACGATCAACTAACATATTGGCTTTTCTTCGCACATGAATGAATATGACGGTTCTCAGGGTTCGCAAGTGGGAATGAATCTGTTAAAAGACCTGTGATAGCCTCCAATGTTTTGACACTTTTCCAGATGTCATTCCATTACATATTTTCTTGGCTGCATTAATGACAAACTCAGAGTCGGCTTCAATGATGACATTGTGTAAATTTGACTCGATTAGGATTTCTAGGCACTACTCTAAGGCCATGAGCTTCGCCATGTTATTAGTGGTAGTCCCCAAATGACTGTGAAAGATATCCTTTATGCACCCCTGCTCATCTCTTATGATGCCACCAAATTCAACCATCCCTAGCTTGCCTTTATAAGCACCATCTAGATTGATTTTCAAAAAACAATGAGGAGGAGGCTGCCATATATCTTTCCCAGCAGTTGTTTTGCTAACACTCTTATCAGTGTCTTAAGGAACCAGAGAATGGAGACCCAACTACAACAGTATGCTAGCATCCTGGGGCGATGGAGGGTCCACAGGATTTTTCCACATAACGAATTCTATGGCATCTTTGAGATGTCGTAAAACTTGGACAATGATGTTCTCGGCCGAGCCTGTTTTTTTCTTGAAAATCTTGCCATTGCGTTCTTTCTAGACATCCCAGATAATAAAGCATGGAACCATAGTCCAAGTCTTGTTAATGATTTCATTACCTGAGAAGTCTTTCCTCCAATTCTTCGAAGTGTTGGTGATGCTGAGTCTATCCCTATCAGCTTGCCTGAAGACTAAGGCCGCCTAATCCCACAAGGTTGATGTGAAGGGGCAGAGATTTAGTAAATGTTCCATCATCTCCTCCTATAAGCCACATAGATGGAATTTGGATGGGCCAATAAATACCTTTCTTAGAAGATTCTCCCATGTGAGAATTTTATTTTGGTTAACCAACCACATAAACAACTTGATTTTCATCCATTGCAAGTTCTGTCAAAGGTCATTTCAAACCTGATTAGGGTTTGGATAATCAAAACCTAGGGCCATTCATTTAGCTTCTTTGAGGTTAAAGGTGCCTTCGGTGTTCAACCCCATCTCAGTTGGTCAGATGAAGATGATACCAAAATATTCCTTTGCTCCAGGACAAAAGCAAGGGAATCCACCTGAGCCTTCAAATGACTCTCTTCACTATAACCAAGATCCTTCCACATTCTCCATTTACCATTGTCCCTTACTTGATCCTAGAAGTCACTTACCATAAGTAAACCTTTGTTGTCAGTGTCATTTTTTAGAGCGATTAGTTCTTCTCTAAAAAAATTTGGTTCCTGCTGCCACTGATCCTCACAAAACCGTGCAAGGTTCCCAGCTCAGATCTCCCAAAAACTATGCTGCTGGACAATGGCTCTATTCTCCCAAGAAAGGTTCCAAATGTGGGAGCACTTGATGAGGCCTGACATTTAGATATGATCCCTCTCCTGCCAATTATTTGCATATTTATGTTTCCAAAGCTTGGCCCAAGGGGTTGCCGATTCCTTGAGCCACCTCCACCAAAGTTTGGCTCCCGAAACTGTACTGAAGATTTCAGGGTCATGAAGCCCTAGACCACCATGGGCCTTAGGTTTGCAAAGCTTGTCCCAAGCTATCAAAGCCCACTTGTTTTTATCTTCCCCTTTGCCCCAAAGAAAATCTCATTGAATACTCTTGATTTGTTGCATAACTCCTCTGGGAGTAGGAAGAGATGAAGACATGAAAATGGGTATAGCCTGCAAGAAAACCTTTGTAAGCACAAGATGCCCTGCCAAATTCAAAGACTTGCAGGTCCATTTCATTTCTTTTTCCTTAAGTTTAATAGTTATCGGCTCCCACACTCCATTGCCTAGAGGTTTTCTAGTAAGAGGCATTCCAAGGTACTTGGAAGGTAACTGATCCCTTTGAAACTCAAGAATTCTGGTGAGGTTCCTCTAAATATCAATGTTGGTGTTGAAAAAAAACACCTTGGATTTGTCGAGGCTTACCTCTGTACCAGCGGCCAAAGAAAAGTCATTCAGGATTTGTTTGAAAGCTCTGGCTTCCTTGACCTTACGAATGTCCTGCAACATTGTGTCATCAACAAATTGTTGATGAGTAGAAGCAAAACCACCCAGGGTAAGTTTTAGTCCCTCGATTCTTCCTTCAGCATTTTCCATTTTGATTTCTCTACCTAGCCCTTCCATCATGAGAACAAAGAGAAAGGGGGAGAGCGAATCCCCTTGCTTGAGACCCCTAGAAGGCATAAAGGTTCTAGAGGGTAAGTTGTTAAGTAGAATGGAGAAGCTAGCCGTGGATACAAGGGCCATAACCAATATTATACAATTGTGGTCGAAGCCATAAACTCTTAGCACTACCCTGATGTAAGACCAGCTTAGCTTATCATAAGCTTTCACTAGGTCCAACTGAATGATTACACCAGCTTGCTTATTGCTCTTAAGAGACTGTACCACGTCGTGAGCTTGTATGATGTTGTTAAGAATCTATCCTCCTTCCACAAATCTAGTTTGCTCCTCTGAGACAAGAACAGGAAGAAGAGGCTTGAGTTTGTTAGCGATCGCTTTGGAAATAATTTTGTACACAACATTACATAAGGATATGGGTCTGATTCTTTTGAGTGTCATAGATTTTTCCTGCTTTTGAATCAAAGCTATGAAAGAGGCATTAAGAGCTTTCAAAACAGTTTTGGATCTTCTAGTGTCTCCCACAACATCAAGGATATCTTGTTTGACTATTTTCCAGCAAGCTTTGAAGAAGTCCACATTTAAAACCATTAGGGTTAGGAGCTTTCCGATTTTTCATCTCATCGATAACTTCACTAACCTCCTCTTCAGATGCTAGCCTGTTAAGATTGTGTTTGTCTTCCTTGGTTACAAGCTTAGGAATGAACTTTGTGAATTTGTTAATGAACCGAGTTCTATTGATGAGAGGCTCCTCTGATATGCTAAGGAAGTGTTGAACTAGGACAGATTCCATTTCTTTGTGAGAGACGAGCTCCTTCCCTTGAGAATCTTTAAGTTTTGAAATTCTATTATGAGATCTGTGATCCAAGGTTGATCTTTGAAAAAACTTCGTGTTTCTTTCTCCTTCTCTAATCCACTGCACCCTTGATTTTTGTCTACAGAAAATCTCCTCTTGCATGCACCGATCTTCCCATTCGTTATGAAGAGAGTCAGCCTAAATATTTCGTTCCTCTGTAAAACCTTCTGAGATGATGATCTGATTAATCTCCTGGAGTTTCTACTCAACTTCTATTTTGTCTTTAAAAATATTACCAAACTCTTTTTTGTTCCAATCTTTAAGCCTAGATTTGATGTGTTTAAGTCTCTGTTGCAACATGAACATTTTAGTGCCTTGAACGGGCATATCTTCCGTCCACCATTTGTCAATATTGCTGGTGAAGTCAAGGTGAGAGAGCCAGACATTTTCAAACCTAAAAGTTTTGTTCCTCAGTGTACCCATAAAAGTAGCTTCAATGTGGACAAGCCAGTGGTCCGAGCCTAAAAAGGGAAGGATTAAAGCTGACATATCAAGGCCTGTGAGAAGGAGGTCCTCTGAGATTATGAATCTATCTAATTTAGAGGTGACTTGAGAAGCCCCTACCCTCTTATTATTCCAAGTAAAAGTGCCATTTACTGTTTCTGTGTCCACTAGCCCCATGTTATTCATGAAGTTTTGGAAGGCAATGGAGTCTCTACCTAGTGTTCTGGTACCACCTTCTTTCTCTATAAGATATCTAATCATATTGAAATCCCCTACCATAATCCAGGGCATATCTGAATATCTCTCTCTCAGCTCCTTAAGGGAGGTGAGAAGTTTAAGTTTGTCTTCTAGTTTTTGAGGAACATAGATGTCAGTGATCATGTAGATCTCCTTATCACCCAAAGTTTGAATCACCAGTAATAGATAGTTCCTAGAAGATTCAGCATCCAGGCTTCCAAGATTTTGAGGATCCCATAGAGTAAGAATCACACACACTGAGTTATCCGCTTTAAACTCTAGATACTCATACTTGATTAACCATTTGCTCTGTATCTCTCTCATCTTGTTAATTGAACATTTTGTTTCCTGAATAAAAATCATATCCGATTTTTCTTCTTTTATTCTAATGCTAAGAGTTCTTTGTTTCCTTTTACTTCCTAGACCCCTAATGTTCCAAGTTGTAAGCTTCATTAAGAAAGGTTTGTAAAGGAGTAACTGGTGAGATCCCTCATCTTACTTGAGTTAAGCATAATTTTCCCACATTCGGTCAACAACTCATTTTGTTTTTTCCTTCCTCTTTTCCTACCCGAGTTCTTGGAAGAATGTATCGGTGTATCCTCCATTATTTTCACTCCCCTATTCTCCTGGATATTATGGTTTCTTTTGACTCTAGAAAACTTTGTTTGTGATCTCCAGAGTAAGAGTTGTTGAACCCTGTCAAACTCCTCTTTTGGCAGAGAGTCTACCCCTTTGGTGATTCCCTACTCCAGAAACTTTTCTAGATCTAAATTGTCCCTCTCTAGAATCTCTTGTACTTCATGGTCTTCCGTTCTAGCCTCACTTGGGGTCATCTCGTGGTCCCTACTAAGCTTCATAATGCTCGACATATTATCCTTTTGTTTGTTGTTTTATGGTATATCCTCCATATTAGCATCCCTTTCCTTCTCAGAGGGAATATTCTCTGATTCCTAGTTTGTCCCATTTTTTTCAACTTCTTCTTCTAAGATATTAAAACTATTGTGGCTCAGTTGTCCATCTTCATTAATTTTATTTTGGTACCACTTGCCTCCTTTCCCTTTACCCCCAACCTTAGTAAAACCTTCAGGATCCTTGCCTTTAGTGGCTTTCGTATTTCTCTCCAGCTTGTTTAATGGGCAATACCTATATAGTTTCCCGTGCTTATGGAATTTACAGCACCTAAGTGGGACATGTTCATAATCAACCGCCTGCATCCATTCCTCATCATACACTTCTAAAATGACTGCATTTGGAAGTGCCCCAGATAAGTCCATTTCCACACATATCCGGGCGAAGGAGGTGTATTTTCCTCTTACAGTAGCATATGAGATCTTTATAAAATGCCCTAGCTTGTTGCTAATAGCCTTTAGAGACTCCGCCAGCAAATAATCTAAAGGAAGGGAGTAGAGTCTTATCCATACTATCACCGAGGTGAAAGTTTCTCTTTCTGAGACAAAGTTCATTATCTAAAGGAAGGGAGTAGAGTCTTATCCATAGTGGCACCAAGGTGAAATTTTCTCTTTCTGAGACAAAGTTGACTCGCCATGGTCTTATATAAAGGCCTGGAGAAGAGTAAAAATAGGGTCCTCCCTCGAACACTCTGTCTTTATCCTCTAAGCTTGTGAACACCATCATGAAGAAGCCCTTGGACCCAAGGTGCAAGTTAATGTTCCCCTTTGGTTTCCAGTGGTTCCTTCTCCATGCTTGCAAAGCTTTCTTCGTCGGCCAAATCCCCATAAATTTACAGATAACAACATATTCTGCCATGTGTTCTCTGTGCACCTGCATCGATAGGTCACTTAAAACGACTCAAGGAATAATGGTCGACTTGTGTTTACAGACCCTAGATGTACTCATAGGAGCAACTTTTTGATTGCTAACCTATGTCCTCTTCTACTTACCAGCTTCCCCATGATTCTCTTCCTGTCCTTGCGGTCTGATGGTTTCCCTTTTTTATGTATTCGTAGTCTCTCTTACCATCTCCGTTGGTTTCTTGAAGTGATGCGATCCATCTCCCTTGCTTCTATTCACAACCACTTGACTGTAGGAGGGAGTTGAACTCACTCCTCTGTGCCCTACCATGGTGACCAACAACAAAACCCTAAAGCAAAACCCTAGTTCAGATTGCAGACCCAATTTCCCATGTTCTTAACTATGATTATAATATTAATGGATAATTTATATCTATATATATGATATATTCTAATAAAGTATATGAGATAATTTATAATTTCTATATATGCTTTATAGAATTATGTAAGTTTCAAGGGTGGTAGAAGCGGATAGGGAATATTTTTCTTTCAAAATCAATAAGAGCATAGGTATATTTGAGGTTTAGCTTTCACTTCCAACAAAGTTGATGAAGCCCATGAAATATATTACGGTTTGAGGTAGTGAATACATGAATTTATAAAGTGATTATTTTTGGTGATTCCTTGAATATAACTCACCATCTATATTTGTTTAAATACAAAGTTAAGTCTTATAAAGAGGATTTATCAATAATATCAGTCTAACCCCAAGAAGAAATGTCTCCTTATTGTTTGATCAAACAACATCGAGTCGAATGACATGGATAATTTGGGTTCAAGACTAAATCAAGGTGATCTTTGGTGGTAGGGCAAAAGAAGTATCAAAGGGGTGGATGCTTTGTAACTTTTGGTTTTTTAGGTCAATATTGACCAATGTACAAGTCAAATTCTATAGATAATGTAGCATTTTGCTCAAAAGTTTTAATGGAAAAATGATGTATAATTCATACATACTCCATTCTAATTATGTTTATATAAATCTTGTATTTAAAATGAAACCAATATTTTTTAATATAATATTCTCAATTATTGTTTAGAAAAAAAGAAAAAAACACCTTTAATAAAATTTATAATTTTTTATGAATTTATCCTATAAACATACCAATTATATATATATATATATATATATATATATATATATATATATATATATATATATATATATATATATATATATAATTGTGTAAAAAAAAGAGTATGAGAACAAATTTATTAAGGAAACAAAAATTAATAATTTGATAAAAATGAATGTTTTTTATTAATAATTATTGATGTAAAAACATTAATTTCAATATTTTAATATTATTTTGATTAATTTCAAAATTCGATAGATTTCAAAATTTATTATATATTTCTACTCTAAAAAACACATAGCACTAAAATCCAAAATTTCACATATAGTTTGTTCGACTTAATAAAAAACCATAACTTCCTATATATTCTCGTTAGTGAAAAGAAACCCTCTTTGAAAGAGAAATGGGGAGGGTGAGATAAAACAATATACAATGAAGTTTATATAATTTTCATGTTCTTATGTGTTTGGCAAAAGAAAGTAAGTACTTATAATCTCCTTCACTAAGCACGATCTTTCTTAATAAAGCTTGCTCTGTAAAAGGTTATCTTCCTCCGACCACCCTGCTGGTATTTATAATAATAATAAAAAATGTCTTTTAAAATTTTTAATCTTTTTAAATATAGAATTTTCCATTTTCTACAATTTTCTAATAATAAATTTCCATTTTTTAATAAAAAACATTGTTATTTAATTACAATTTTTTAATATATTTTTTTTATAAAATTTCATATTTTTCATCAACCCTAAATTCTCTAGCATATTAAGATAGGCTTATTATTAAGCGAATATAGGCACAACAACCCACTCATACTACCATATCACTAAAATCTAAAACTTCTCATCTATTTTGCTAATAACTCAAATTTTTTCATATAATCTACTTAGTCCAAAAAAACCCTCGTTGCAAAGCAAACTGATGAAGACAAGGTAAAACATCGATTTACAATGATGTTTCTAAAATTCTCTCATTAGGGAGTCGACAGTGAATACTTATAATCTCCTTCTTAATAAACCTTGTTCTGTACAAGGTTATCTTCTACAGGAAAAGGTGATGCAGGAGCATCCAATTAGGGAGGCGACAAATGGATATGCTCTTTTAAGAATTTCTTTTAAAATTTACTTTTCAGTTTACTTTATTTTTATTTCTTTTCAAGAAGGTTGTCATAGCCAATTTCGTTACCTTTAATTTTTTGAAAGTAAATATATTAGGGAATAGTCTTAAATAAATTAATACTTGAATAACAGAAAAAGGGAATGTAACTGCAAATTACAACTGCAGGTAGTTCCTCAACTGAATGAGGCTACCAACAGCTTAAATACACAATCAAAAGATGAAAAAAGGGTTGCTGCCAACAAAGGAGAATAGAAACCAGAGAATGTAAACTCTGACAAAATATTTTAAAACAGTAAAGAGAAGCATTTCAGGTATTAAATAGTTGTTATTATGAATGACTATGATGTGGTATTGTGCACGAAATTAATTACATGATTGAGGGACTGTTAATGATACTATGCATCACATCGAAGCAACTAAACACTGCAAGAGAATTCAATCAGTTCAGAGACAACATCCTGTAAGCAAAGAAATAGTAATCGTCAAGGACCAAACCCTTGCCACCACCACAAAGGAGCGAATTACTTGCACAGTGAAGAGAAAATGATTAGAGAGGCAGCATAACCAGTTATATGGAGAATAAACTGAGAGAAGGGTAAATATGAGTACCCTGAAGGTTACCTGAAGTGGAGAGTAGGTTCCATAGTCGAACACAGGACCAATAGCACACCAAACAACGACGACCCTTAAGGTTAGCAGAACCACCAGAAATTGCAACCTACGACCAGAGGACTAACAACGAGGGTTGGTCAAAAGAGAATGTAACCCACATCCAGAGGGCCAACCACCACCAAGACGAATAATTTATAGCCACGACCATAGAGCCATGAAACCCCAAATGCTCACAAGGAGTGGAATTGTTAGCAAAAGAAAAGCAAAGAGGGAGCCTGAAATTTGAGCAGAGAGGTTTCCTTGTGTTAGAGCCGAACTGTCACCAGGGAAGTCGCGCTGAGGACCTGACAAGAATGTGCACCATAAACACAATCAAATGTAGCAGAGACAAACCAAAAGTGCACCAAACCAACTAAAATTACAGAGAAATCATCGCATACCCAGGACGACCACAAAGCCCAGCATTGTTTTGGAAAACCACGCAAGAAGCAACCACCAAACTTGTCGATACGACATCTTAACATTACCTAGTAACATAGAACCAGAGCCGAGGCCAGAACCAGCAAACAGTGTGAAGCGGAGAGCCATTACCATCGGGCAGAAGGAACTAGGTAAGGGCATAGAGGAACAGAGCAAAACCAGCAGCAACAATAACCCAAGCTATAACCGAAACCTGTGCCATAGAACCATAACAAGGTGACCAAGACAACCTCGAAAATGTGGCTGAGTTAATGATCCATTAAAACCTCACCAAAAACCCCAGTTGCATACGAGCGCAGGAAGGGATCATGTGGGCCAGTTGCCACAAAGGCACCCACCTCAGCTTTTGGGGTGAGTGATCAAATTTTGGTGTCAGAGCAGTTCTTTCCTTAGGGAAGAAAAAAATTATGGAGGTAGGAAGAAGGGGTAGAGGTAGAGCTATTCGGAGGGTAGTCGATGAAGGACTACATGAGGAAATTAGGATCCTAAGTGCTAGATTCGCAGCAGTAGGAGCAGGGAGGTGCATGGATCCAGAAGGTGATGATAGTGAAGAGGAAGCTATAGCTATGACAGATGGGTCCGATGAGAAAGGGCCAGAGATAAAATTGTTGAAATCTGTTCTGTTAGAAATTAGTAAACCGAAGCCTGAACTGTCAAACTATGATGGTAGTTTATCCACTGAAGTATTACTGGACTGGATTATCAAGTTGGATAAATACTTCGAATGTGAGGAAATCAGTGAGGATGGGAGGGTCAGATTTGCAGCTACAAAACAGAAGGGCCATTTAGCACTGTGGTGGGACAGTGTGCAGGCAGAGCGAAGGAGATCAAATAAGCCACCAATTAAAAAGTGGACCAGAATGATCGCCAAGATCAAAGGTAAGTTTTTACCTAAAGACTATCAGATTACTTTATATAGACAGGTACAAAACTTGAAACAAAGAGAAATGATTGTGAAAGAGTATACAGAAGAATTTTATAAAGTGAATTTGTGAGCGGGTTATGTCGAAGATACCCCAGAAAAGACATCAAGGTTTATGAATGGATTACGGATGGAGATACTGGATTAGATTAGTTGTCTCTCTCCCAAATCTATAGAAGAAGCATATCAAAGTGATTTAAAAGCAGAGGAGAAGATCACCAGGAAAAAAAATGCTAGGAGAGGACGTGGATCCGGCAGAGGAAGGGGACAGTCCTTTAGGAGAGGCAGAACTGCCAGCAGGAGTGAGGAAGGCAGCAGTTCAAAAACTGCAAGGTCAAATGATAAAGAAGGTAACACTAGAGGGGGGAGGCCTTACCAGCGAGGGAGACATGATGACAGAGGTAGAGGGAGTGCCTATAAGTGTGTTGAAGCCCCGAAAATTGGGTCTACAACAAGGGGGATACCCACCTAGTTCAGACCTTGGTTAGCAGCTCCTTTTCCGTTTGGTATAGTGGGTCCAAATGGTAATATGGAACCAATTTCCCAATTTATGTGTGTGTGTGTGTGTGAAGGATTGATATTTTCTTGCTAAAAGTTTCTAAGTGATATGCTCTAATTCTAACTCTAATCTAATTACATGCAAATTGTATTCTAATAAACAGAAATATCTAAGTCTACACTAACCTGGGGTGTAATCCTTCTATTATGCGATCTAAACTGATTTCAGATAACAATTGGTAATAAATATCATTCAATTGTTATGAGAAAAGAATTCAATAAAGATGAACCACTTCGTATAAAAAGTTAGACAAAACAGTTGTGAAAAACATATTACATGATAAGCTACTCATATATTAAGCATAAATAAATAGCTATCACCGTACAAAAGTGCCAAATGATAACTCAGGCATTCACACATCAATATATAAACCATTGAACATGAATATCACTTTTAACACAAAGGCAGAAATAGTTAAGAGATAGAAGTACCATTTATAACTAGTCCTACTCATGAGCTTCAAGCGATAATGATTTATCTCTTCTTAATCCAACATCCACTAAGAGTATAGAAGTGCAACATTAGTAGCAGATATTAAATGCAGATATCAATAAATCCTGTTCCATTCATTCATCAAAACCTCCTCAGAGGGTACAAAAGTGCATGTTCTGGGGATAAGTTTTTGATAAATTTTAGGACCTTTCTCTAAATGCATGAGAAGGGTTTAAATACTACTAACTAAATCTAAAAATAACTTATTACAAAAATGTAGGATGTGGTTTAAATGACCATCCTCATTTTAGGAAAAAATAAAACTAAATTTAAAACTAAAACTGAATCTAAAATTAAAACTACTAACTAATTATTTTGTATCTGCTCCTTGAAATCGCACGCGTTCAGCATTTGCTTGAGAAGAGTCGGCTGGCTGACTTTCGATTTAGCTGTGCTGAGAAAACAGAATCAGCAAGAGCTGACACCATCTTCTCAGTAGAATTGATGATACACTTGAGGGTCATGCACTGGCTGTGTGGTTTTACTAAGTACATCCAGTAAGAATCCCAATTCAACTTAGTTAACCTTTGGATTGATTTTTCCTTTTCTTGAGCCTTCTGTCTCCAGCTTGTTTGCAGTTGATGAGCATATATACATACCATTTTGAAGATATTTCTGACAAATACAAATTTTTGAGCTTACAAGTGACAAAGAAATTAGAGGTTTTCCCTTGGAAGAGGTTTTGCTAGGCACTAATCGCACATTGGAAACTGCCTCCATTTCTTGATCTGGGCTTCCCTAGTGCGATTTTTTTCCTTTTGCGTGTTTTCTTTTAGCAGATATAAAGCTCAAATTTTGTGAAAATAGTTATTCCATAAGCTCTTGACCCTGAGCTTTAAATTGCTTGTTTTTTATGTCAGCGTTGTTCAGTACCCATTTAACCATGTCCATGTATGGAAGAATTTTGGGCCTCACCACTATCTGTGTAAGAATGAACAAGCTAGCTCTGTAATGGCTATCTCAGAAGAATTATGTGAGCCTGTAGTAGCCTCAACCTCCATCACTCTAGGATTTTCTTCCTCAAGTAGATTACACATGCCTTCCCAAGTAGCAATACCGACGTCTCTGTTACAGGTGATGTCTGTATACAAGGGCACCATTTCTTTCTCTTCAAAGCTCGGGGCTTTTCTTTTCTTTCCCATGGTATCCTGCATACTGCTTTGTATCGTTCTCTGTACTTGGTTCCTACAATTTACAAGTGAAGTGAGAATAATGATAAGGAAAGGTGACGGGAAAGTTTTAAATGCCAAAGACGTATAAAATATACCATCTTACGTGAAATGACTCTTCGATAAGCTCAAAACCATATTGCATTAATGACTGGCAACTAACTCATTAACTAGCATTAAAGCGCATAACCATGTACCAGTTTATGGAAAATACTTTTTTGAACAACGAGCCTGAAAGATCTGTGATGAAGCGATTTTGCAATTTGCTTTGCAATATCGTAGATCGCAACATCGCAGAATCGCAACATTGCAAGATCGTTCTATCACTTTATCTCTTGCTCGCTATATCGCAATGTCGCTTTTCCGCTCTATCTCAAAATCGCAATATCGCTATATTGCAATATCGTAGGAGCGTGGCATATGACAATTTTTGTTAATCTATTTTCCGCGAAATGCGATTTGCGATATGCGCCATCGCATATCGGCGGTTTGAGGTTTTTCAGCGTAAGCGATCTTTGATGCATGTGATGCGATAAATGTTTTCTTAATGTGTATTTTTGCATCGCGATCTCGCAATATTAGACTCTTGTTTGTGAGGAGGTATCCCGTTATCCTTTTTGCGATGCGATATTTCCCAAGGAATAATTCTACTTTATCATAAAACTTAAGCTTTTTTAGATTTTTCAAAGTTATTCCCATAGGTTTATGATGGTAAGTTTTATTGAAAAAAGAAATTCAAGCACTAATTGATTTTTTAAATTTTTAACTAAGGGTCGCCACTTATTTAGTATTAGGAATAACACCAAATAAGAAGGGGGGTTATTGCTGGCCACAACAATTGGTGATTCACTTGGAAGAACCAGTTATATCTGCTTTTCTTTTGAATTTTCTAAACTTCCAAAATAGAAAATTTTCTAGAAAATTAAACTTTATTATAGAAAGACAAAGTACATTATGCTTTTACCTATCAGTGATATTTTGTTTCTTCTATTTTCAGCTTTGATTATTTACTCCCTCAAGCTAGTCCTTGTATCTACATTAGTTATTACTTGGTTTATAAAGATAAAAACAAAGCCTTCTCTATAAATCAGTTTTGAATATGCTCATTTGTTGTAGGTAGAACCTCTGCTGCTAGCAAGTGTTTATAGCCTCGAAAGGGTTACCTATTACCCAGCAATGATCCTGTATCCCACTTAGAGAAATTAACAACTTTCAAAGAGAAATCGATATCCACAGTTATTGCTTTCATCTTTTTTTTTTACCCTTAAAGAACAATGTCTTGGTTTGGTAGCCAATTTATGACACATTCATTCACTGATTTATAGCTTTGCTGAAAAAGCTGGCTCGTGATGAGACCCCTTGTCTTTTGACTGCAAAAATCTTGAGTCATTGTCCTGTTGTGGTATGCAGTATCGGCAAAGTCAGCAAGCTATAATATCTATGATCATGATAAGTCGGCTCGTGACGAGACCTCTTACTCTTTAAGTTAAAGTGTATCTTTGGATCATTCTCTAAACATTGTAGTTTCCTAGGTGGGGAGGGAGTCATTGTTTCCTTAAGATGGCTCTGGATGATAATAGTAGAGTTTTTGGAAAGAGCTTTTCTATAGAGAATCTTTGTTTTATTATTGATACCTTTGATTAGACTGATACAAAACAATTTCCTACTAAAGGTTGATTTTTATCAAAATTTACAAAGTCGAAACTAGTATCATTTCTAGGCCTAGAGTTTTTAACTGTATCTTTCAATAATAACAATCAATTTTCTAAACAAATTCTATTTATACAAGTGAAAAAACAAAATATAAAAGAGAATTTGTGTCTTTTTCATGAATTCCTAATGTAACCATTTACAACTGGTTTTATTATGAAACTAAAACAACTACTCTACAAAATAGAAGAATGATCTCCTATGGAAAATATTTTTGAGGATCTGTCTATTAATAGGTAAAGAATCTCTTTTTCTTGTTAAATCCTGTAACATAAAAGTGGACGGACCTATGACTTCTACGATTTGAAAAGGGCCAAGCCACATTCTTTGAAATTTTGTATGTTTCCCTTTTTCCTCATGGGCTTTGTCCTATTTTAAAACTAGATCTCCCATCTAAAAATATTTTCTGGATATCATGTTTGAATCAAAAGAAGCTTTCACTAATGCTTGGTGATGAGCATGAGTTATTTTAGCCTGTTCTCATTGTTCTTCTAACTTAATTATTTCCAGTTGCCTTAGTTGTAAGGAAGAAGTTGGTGCTTCATCAATATATTGAACCAAGGCTAAAGAGGGAATTGCCAAATGAGTTGGAAGAACCACTTCCTTCCCATAAACTAAATTGAAGGGGGAAGTGCCGATGGAGGCTTTCTGCATTATTCTATCTACCCATAAAGCATATACTAAAGACTTGTGCCCATTTTTATGATTTTGATCAATGGTTCGCTTAATAATTCTGATTAAATTCTTATTTGTAGATTCAGCTAACCCATTCCCCTGAGGATAGTAATTGGTAGGGTATTTAAGCTTGAAACCCCTTTTGAGTGCAAATTTAGTCATCACATTACCAAAAAAATATGATGCATTATCAAACATTAAAACAGAAGGCAACCCAAACCTGGTGATTATGAACTGTTCTATGAATTCGATGATATGTTCAGCATTAGCCATCTTGAGTGGAACTGCTTCTACCCATTTAGTAAAGTAATCTATCGCTCTAAGGATATATCTATGCTGTTTAGAAGAGTGAGGAACGATCTCACCTATTATGTCTAGTTCCCACTGATCGAAAGGCTGCTCAATGTTAACTGGTTGTAGTGGCAAGGATGGTTTCTTTTGTCTCCCAACAACGGTTTGACAGACTTGACATTTCCTCACATAGTTATGTGAGTCTTTGAATAATGTGGGCCAGTAATAGCCTGCGCGTAAGATTTTATGAGCAGTTGCATCTCCAGCATAGTGTCCACCTGCTGGCCCATCGTGGAGTTCTTGCAAAACTTTTTCAGCTTCAGATTTCTCAAGACATCTAAGAAGAACAGAATCATAATTTATTCTAAAAAGAACATTGTTCACTAGCTAATATTGTTTGGCTTTCAACCTTAGAGCTCTTTTCTTGGTATGATCGAGGTTTGAAGGAGCGTATCCTTTATTTTGATAATAAATGATATCAATGTATAATGACTCAACGTCATTTAGGCTTACCTCGTACATTTGTATCTCTAGAGATGGAATTTCCGACATCAGCGAGGCTCTGGCCAGCATTTTGCAAAAGCCTTGATCTTTTACAATACTTGCTGGTTTGATTTCTACGTCATATTCCTGTAAGGTAGTAACCCAATTGGCTCTTTTCTCACCCACATCCTTCTGTGCTAGAAGATTTCTTACCACTGGAAACGATACTATGATTTTTGTATGTGTTTTGAGTAAAAAAGGTTTGAAATATTTTATTTCTTTGAAAATAGCATAAGCTTGTTTCTACACATCTGAATAATTTAACTCAGCTCCTTGTAAATTAGAACTAAAAAAGGAAATTGGGGCTTCTACTTTTCTTGATTTTCTTGAGTGAGTATCACAGCATATGATCTATCAGAGGCAAATGTATATAAAATAAAAGGATCAGAAAAATTTGCAGTTGCTAAAGATGGAGCATTAACAATTGCTTGTTTGATCAGATTAAATGCCTCATGTTCATCTTGGCCCCATTTAAAGTTTGAGTTATTTTTAATCATTGCTTGTAAAGGAGATACTATTCTTGAAAAATCTAGAAAAAATCTCTTTACAAAGTTAATCTAGCCAAGAAAAGATTGCATGGCTTTCTTGTTGTGAGGTAGGGGTATTGCCTAAATCTCCTTATTCTGTTAGGATCAATGTGAATTCCAGATTTTGACACTATGAATCTGAGAAGTTTTCCTTCACTTAATGCGAAAAAGGATTTTTTTGGGTTAAGTGAAATTACATACCTTTGACAACGTTGGAAGATTTGTTTTAAATCTCTAAGATGATTGTTTCGTTTCTTGGCATATTCCTTTTTATCATCCAAATAGATTACCATTGATTTATTAACTAACCCCTTGAATTCGATGTCCATGGGTCTCTGAAATGTGGCACCAGTGTTAATCAAACCAAATGGCATCTTTTGATATGCGTATGTGCCCCATTTAGTTCTGAATGTGGTTTTTAATTGATCATCGGGATGTACCAATACTTGATTGTATCCTGAGAATCCATCCAAGAATGACATTAATTCTGATCTTGCGACTGCCTGCAGTATTTGTTCCATGGCAGGCAAAGGAAAATTATCCTTTTGGCAGGCTTTGTTAAGATTTCAAAAGTCAATGCAGATTCTAATGTCTTCGTTTTTCTTTGTAACAGGGACCATATTGGAAACCCATTTGGAATCTCGAGCGAGAAAAATTATTTTGGCTTTCAATAACTTATTGAGTTCAGATTTGATCTGGTTTTCTAGACTGGGATGGATCTTTATCAACTTTTGTTAGATAGGTTTTTCATCATCTATCATTGGAATAGTATGTTGGATGATGGAGGTGTCGTACATTTTGAGTTCATCGTAATTCCAAGAAGAGACACTTTTATATTGTTTCAAGAGACGAATATATGCAAATTTTTCTTCAGGAGCTAGACCAAGGCCTAGATTGATATTCTGTGGTTTGGTATCAGTTCCTAGATTTACTAATTCATAATTGAATGTTGAACTTTGCAGTTTTGAATTGGTAGATCTTTTAAACCTATCTTTCAAATCATAAAGGTCTTCTAACTTGACTACTAATTTAGGTATGGCATTGTTAGTGCTATCCTGTTGCAATTGTCATTCATGTTGGTCTTCATCAATTATTTGATTGGTGTAGGATCCTTCAGATGTGAGGAAACTAACGATATCAGGATCGTCATTGAAAATCCTCCAATTGGTAATGTTATCAGGAATGGACGGTCTAAAAATTAATTGAATTGAAAATCAATCAGGGCTGCAATCTTCTGAAGGAATGAGCTTGGAAGCTACGTTAGCTAAGAGGTCTGCACTAGCATTCTGGAGTCTGGGAAATGACGAAATATTAAATGCTATAAATTGTTCAGTCAGATCTTGTACTAAATATTGGTAATGTTAACTGATAAACAATGTATAGTATTGTTGGGTCTTGAAAATGTCATTCATTTCCATTACACTTTCACTATTATGTCCATTATATCACCACCATTTCACCTCTATTTCACTACTATATCACCACATTCATCCCACTTTCATTATCATTGGGCCACATTTATGTTTTTCTAATATTTATTAATTCTAAGCCTTTTAAGTGAATTTGTGGTTAAAAATTAGAAAATAATGTGCATATGCTTATACCTAACAAATGGGTTGAGATTGTTGACATGTGTAAGTTGAAAGGAGGCTTCTAGAAGACCCTTATGTGGCACTCTAAGGCCAAATTCGAATTTGAGTAGAAAGAATCATGGGATTATGAGGATATGTGTCACATCTCCTAATTAAGTTGTAACTCTAAGAAGACATGTGTCTTATCAGTTCCTATTTTGATTAGGACTCCAGAGGTAGAGGGAGAGATTCATGGACTCTCATTAATGAGATGGCTTCTCATATTTTTGTATAAATAGGAGATCTCTCTCCTTCATTTGTTAGTTTGGCTTGGCTTTTATTTATTCAGCTTGGAGTTTGTAGTTATTCCTTGATGGCTTTTGAAAGCTTTGGAGAACTTTGTTGTACTTTGTAATTTTGAAGAATTTGAATAAAGCTTTGATGTTCTCAACATGGAAGGAGATGTGAAGTAGATGTCATGGAGCATATTAGAAAGTAAGGTAGCATAGATTTCATTTTGTAATTTTTCTTTGATTTCATTATGTCATTTGATTGCTTTCAAGTTTGATAGATTAGATTTTCTATTCATGCAATTTTAATTCATGTAAGTGTGTTCAACCGGTTGATTGTAGATTATTTTTTCTTTACATGTTTTTGCATCAAAAGGTGACATTAGATTTGACTCTTTGTTGACTTTTTCTTTTTAGCTTTTCAATTTTAGTTATGCTTTGATTTCAGTCTTGTTCATTTGCTTTGTTAAGTTAGTTTATAAATCAACTCACTCATGTCATTGACGGTTACCTCCGAAAGCCATAGCGGGACTAATGGCGAGGGATCAGACTATGAATTAATGTGATTTGATTTTAAGTTTACTTTTCTGAAATTAGATATCAGATTGCTTAAGTTGTTGATGATTACCTCCGAAGGCCATAACGGGAATAATGGCGAGGGATCAGACTATGAATTGATGTGATTTGATTTTAAGTTTACTTTTCTGCAATTAGATATCGGATTGCTCAAGTTGTTGATGATTACCTCCGAAAGCCATAGCGGGACTAATGGCGAGGGATCAAACTATGAATTGATGTGATTTGATTTTAAGTTTACTTTTCCACAATTAGGTATCAAATTGCTCAAGTTGTTGATGATTACCTCTGAAAGCCATAGCGGGACTAATGGCGAGGGGTCAGACTATGAATTGATGTGATCTAATTTTAGGTTTACTTTTCTGCAATTAGATATTAAATTGCTCATATCATTGATGGTTACCTCCGAAAGCCATAGCGGGACTAATGGGGAGGGATCAAATTATGAATGTGTAATTTGATTTTAGTTTTACTTTCCTTGCAATTTTTTATTTCTTTGAGTGCAATAGCTTAACTTTTATTTCTGTATTTAGACAAGCAGCAGAGATAGTGATTTCATGATCAGTATTTCATCTTTTGCTTGATTGAAGTAGCTACATACTTACACTTTTGTTTAAGTACTAATTTCATCAATAACATGTTTTAAGATCTTTTGAAGTGCTAAGTTTTGGAAGTTACCATTAGGGACATAGACCTTGTCTTGAAATCTACATCCATACTTGACCTTTAAAAGTATTCTTAAGACCTTAGAATAGGATTTCCATTTGCATTAGATACTTTAGGAGATCAACAAGAAAAAAACCCCAAAGCAAAATAAAATCTATAAAACAACGAAGTAAGAAAAAGGTTAACTAAGCACATATGGTGCACCACACTTCATCAGTTTACGATACTCGGATTGATAATTTATGTAGAGCAATTTAAGACATTAAATTGACTAGACATTTTGGTGTCGTTGTCGGGGAAGTGTAATTAGGAGACCTTATTTCTTACATCTAAAAAAAAGTTAATAATTCTTGAGTATGTTCTCCTCCTACACCTTGTTTGATCTAGAGGATCAGAAAAAGAATTGTTATGTTAAAAAAAACAAAAATGGGACAAAATAAACTTCATCATTTTAATTGATTCAAAAAAAAAAACAAAAATGAAGCCCAACTGCTTTTATAGGTTGAAATTGTCTAAAATTGACTGGTTATGGTTTGTAGTGGTCCTCAAAACACTCTATCCTGCTTTAATAAAGTTTTGCAACTTAGTTGTGGAATGTAGCCTGATTCTGCAGCTGATTTCAAGGTTTAGCAGGTTACAGGCGTCCAATGAAGAAACTGACCACATGGGCATCTCTAGAATTGTCCCGACATGGATCCTATCCTAGTCACCCAGCTCAGATTGATAAAAAACTAGCCTAAGACCTCAGTCAAAGTCCTGTTTTTAGCATATTTTTCTTGAAGTCTTTTGCTGCCTGAAATTGAAAATCATTAATCTTTTTTATAAAAATTTACAATTTCAGAAAGAAAAAAAAAAAGGAAAAAAAAAACAATCAATGGCTATCTTGAATCCTAGCTTTCACTATGGCTTCAACAAGAAAATCTGCATCCTTGTTCAAGTTTTGACCTTAAAACGAACCTGCAAAAAAAAAACATTAAAATAATAATAATAATAATAATAATAAAATTGTTCCAGCTGTTTTGACCAATACCTGCTCAGAACTCTCGTGATCCAAAAGAAAATAGACCTAGGAAACTTGTTCGTGATAATACTAAGGCACCAAGACGTGTGCCATTTGTTGATCAGATTCCCCAAGTCCCATTATATCGACCTGACACAGTATGCACCATTGCTTGATGCTTATGCTTTGTAAGCATCAGATCCATATGCTTCTGTGTAATAGAGGCAAGCCTTACTGTGAGAAATGGGTTGTAATTATTGTGGGATAGATCTAGGGTTTGAATATTCACACCGGCGGAGAATAAGAGAATGTGTTTTAAGAGAAGAATTATCTCAATGAGATTAACAGACCTTATGTGCCAAGAAAGTTTGACTACGCTGATGTTGCTTTTGTAGAGCTAACTTCACACCTCCTAGAAGTTCATATTCTTCACTCTTAGTGTTATCTTCAGTGCTAGGGTCTTCACTGTATTGGTACTAATTCGAAACTTTACAAGCCGAATGCAACAACTCAGGAAAAACGTAAACAACAAAAAAAACGTCAAACTTCACACACACAATTTGGCCAAACGGAGATGAATATGAAAAAAAAAGAAAACATGGGTTTGTTCGCTAGAAGGGTCAATTAGATAACCCAGAAACTGTTTTAAGAAATTTGTGGCGGTCTGGGAGAAATCCTTGGTTCTTTGGAGCCCATTTTTGCGTGCCGCGTGTAAAAAAACGGAATTTCAATTAATTGAAAAGGCTGTGCACATGCTGTGCTTTAATTCGACAAGGGAATTTCAATTTGGAGTCAACTATGTGCTGGAAATCAATCATAATTACACGTCTCTTGTTTTTCATCTAACACCTGTTTAACATCAATCTGAATTGAATACGGCTCTGTTTAACTCCATTTCGTGAACCAATTATATACGACTCTTCACAGACGATTAATAAGACGTGGAAAATTGTTCAACATGGCAATGTATTCAAAGTCACTGTTAAGGATCCTAAGGTGGATGTCGTGGTCTATCTAATCCGTGGATGGTTTCTTCAGACAGTTTCATGCTACTGTGTCAAACCTTCTCCAATCCCCACTAACGCAACTGTTATCACCTCACGTGCTTTCGCTGAAAGAGTCAGTTCGATAGTGAGATTGTTTGGGACATCAACAATCATATAGGCCATTCTATCCATCCTATTTCATAAACAACAATATAGATTTCCCTATCTGTCCTATTTGAGCTTCTCTCAAGTTCAGATGATTGGTTAAGGCATTTCAGCTTTATTGAATTTTAACCTCTGTAGTGCCTTCACAATATTTTTCCTTGTTTGCACTATGGAGTGCATGCATATTCTTCATAATAAGACTGTCATCTGCTCTAAATTCACCACACGGATAGGTTTCTCTTGACGATTTGAAATGTGAGCATTTTGAAACTAAAATATGTTTGAGATTTTTGGAGGTTAAATTTGATTATTGGTCATGAGATAGGAAGACTTCAGCACCTTGATTTTCTTTTGGCTGATGGTATAAACTATAAATGTCACATGCAAATAGCCTAAAATCTGTGTTCAATGGATTTGTATTATATGAATATCAAAAGGCATGCGATGATATAAAATCTGTCAACACAGTTTAAAAAAAAAAATGAGCAGCAAAAGAGTAGGTACTCTGGTATTCCATTTCCATCACTAAAACTGTTTTGCTCCATATGCCACTACCATTCACAGAGTTCCTACATGCAGAAAATGAAAAAAAATAATTCAAAACTGATGATTGACTGTTTCAGCCACTTTCCGCAGCTGATTCAACTTTCCGCAGCTGGTTCAACTTTCTGCAGCTATTTTTGTTAAACTCTAGGTTGCAGGTGCCATCAAGCAAAACAAAACACATGGGTAGCTGGGAAAATGTCAGTACATGGATGGTGTCCTATTCATTTGATCCAATTTGATGAAAAAGACCACGGTCAAAGGGAAGTCAGGTTGTGTGTTATCACTGAGTTGCCACACTAAGTCACTGCATGTCAAGAAAACATAATAATTTTGAATCAATGAAATGAATAAGTTATTTGCTTACTTTTTTGAAGGTATTGATTAATTTTGGACTGATGATGAAAGATGAATGGCTAACTTTGTATTCAAGATTTTTAGCTACAAAAATCGTCGACATTTTGCAGCTAAAGACCAATTCCAAAGCATGTATAAATTATTTTGATTTTTCCTTTGAAAACTTGTTTCATTAATACAAATTCTTAGTTTTGTGTGTAAATATCATAACTAGAGAGATTGATCACCTCTCTCCTTTGATAATCTTACATTCCATTGCAGAAGAAATATTAGTTTTTTTTGCAGGTTCCAGGAGGAAGGAAAAATGACTACAAGAGAATGGTGTCTCTCTAAGAGACCAATTTGTTTCATAAGAGGATGATCAGCAATAAAGAGAAAATATGCTGATGCAAAATCAGATCCAAACACTTGAAAAACTTTCAAATACTATTGTCTCCATCACATCTAGTGGGCTCCAGTATTGTAGCAATAATGCTACAACTCCTGGAGCTTCCTTCTCTAATTTTATCAACCCGGTAGTTTGTAACAAACTTGGAAGCGACAGTGCTGTATGCACAAGTACTAGCTCTTGTCGCAGCTGTCACTTGGTCAGCTGGCACAAGTCCGCTAGGGCTCAAGCCAACTTATATACGTTCTCAGAAGAAGCTTTTTAAGTGATGAACGAAAGCTATCTCAAAGGAAATTAACCTACTTTGCAAGAATGAACTGAAAGCCAACAAAACATGGAAACCCTAGTAAACCCTAATTCTACCAGCTTAATCCTTATGATGCAATGGTGGGGATGCAACTTCTAAAAGTGATGCCATTACTTCTACTGAGATGAGATGCATGTGTCTAAACTACTTTCATCTGAAGAGAACATGTTTTTGTAGTTTTGCTCAAGTTGTTGGAGTTATTATGACTGTGCTTCTTACTGGGTCTTGACTGTGCAGGGGTGGATCAAGGGGAGGAAGGCTTGGAAAAGGTCAGGAGGACTCTGAGAGGGTCTAAGGGATCCCTTATATCATCCCACAAAAGTTCACAAAGTTCAGATGCCTGGCAACCATATTTGCAAGCTTCTACAGGATGTCTGCAGGGGATTCTACAGGAAGTTCAGAATTTCTACAGGAAGTCTGCTAACTTCTACAGGATGTTCTGCAATAGGATTTTTGGGTGATGGATGAGTGAATGAGCGGTATGGGTGGATAGAGAGGTAGGAGGGGAGCTTGTGATGGCTTATGGACAGAGAGATGAGATGGAGAGGGAGTGTGTAAAGCTGGTTGGTCTAGACGGGGGTAGAGGCAATGGAAGGCCGAAAAGATAAAACAACGTGGAGGATAGAAGAGTTGGGAGGCAAATGATCTAACTAGGAGATAAGTAGATGGTTTAGGCACGGCTTAGAAGGATAAGGAAATGATAGAGTGGTGTTGCGCAGTGTAAATGAAACAAATCACCCGTGTCTTGCACAAAACCGAGAATTCATCAACCTATTCTAACTGTTTTTATAAAACCATAGAACAACAATGTCGTTTTTAAGGGAAAATCGTGCAAGGTGCTGAAACAAAGAGTTATTGCTCAAGATCTAAATGCATGGACACTTCTACAAACGAAAATATTACGTTAAAGCTTGCATGAACATGTAAAACTGTGTTTTTTGGTGGTTGGCACGGTCTGCACTCCCAAGCTCTAAACAGAGGTGGGAGTGAGTGTACAATCAACCTTTTCTTGGAACCCTGATTAACTCCAATCCTCTTAATCTAATCTAAACTACTGAAAGCACTTTATCCACAAAACTAACCTACTTAATCACATCAAGAAATTCGAATCAGCAAACTGTGTTTCCAAGTGCATGTAAAGGAAAAGAAATGAAATGCTGGAAGAAAGACAAGTAACAATACAAAGGAAGGAAGCCTTAGGCTCTCAGGTTAGGCCCAACCCTGAGAGCTTAAGATCCTTTAAGAACTCAGAGCTGCCTCAAATCTGCCTGCTTATTCATTAAGAGATAATAGTCAAAAGTCTGATAACATGCCAAAAATGGCTTACAAAAAGCAAAACAGAGCTATCAGCTCGTAGTCTAGGATAAACAACAACGTTTCAAAAGTTCCCATCGAAGGCTATAGCCTCAATATTTATACATTATGAGGGCCAAGCTGGCTTCCTAAATTAGTGGGGCTTGGCTGACCAACTAAAAGTAAACTGCTGTTCCCTTAGAATCCGTTGGCTGCCTTCTAGCTCAGTGGTGATAGCTGTTGGAGCTCGGAGTTGGGGTGGAGATCACGAGGAAGGCCATTCGAGGCTGTGGACAACCTTCCTACAAAACCACAATGCCACGTTGGCTGTCTCCTTGCCTTCATCTACGTGGTTTTGCTCCATTTAATGTCAAAAAACCTGAAATAAACATGTATTAGCCACCTAGGAATAGTGACTGCACTCCTTCCTACAAATAACATGAATATACTAAGAAATGATGCATAAGTGATAAAAAAATGAAAGGTTGAGCAAGGGTAAGTAGGCCAAATGAGCCCAAAATGTTACCAAATTTGGGGCTCATCATCATCCCCTACCTAAAATATTTGCTCATCCTTGAGCAACTAGTCCAGCTCTTCATCCTTCATTGCCTTTACTGCCACCCTTACATCCCAAGGCTCTGTAGTAGTGTCCTCCTTGCTGACATGGAACCCAGCCTTTCTGTTCACCTCTTCCCACTGTTCATTATCATCTTTCTCTGTGCTGCCTTCCATCAATCCTAGCAGCAGTGGTGGGCTTAGCTTGAGGCCAATCCAGCTGGCCTGGAGGTTTTGCATGGATTTCTTATAGAGGGCCACCAGTACTAGAGCCTTCCTCATCCGAGTTGGGGTATGATACTCTCTGATTTTCAGACTGTGGGCCAAGGTATTCCATCTGCGGGTGCAAGCTTGGACAGCATTGTCTCCTAACAGTCTCTCCATGTCCTCAAAATGCGCTATGGCTTGGGCCTGCTGGACGGAGGCTGTGGCTTGCCCATCTTTATTCTCACACTTCTTCTAGCTTTAAAATATAGAGGGGTCTCCCTCTTTCTCTTCTCCTTTGGCTTAGGAGGTGTACTGAGGGCGGCCAGCACGACTGCTGCCTCCCTTGCAAGAATGTCAGCTTTCTTCTCCTTGGGTTTTCTTTTCTCAGGGCTTCCTGTAGAAGACCCTTTTTCAGTTGATTTTTGGCTTCCTGTAGAAGCCGGTTTCGGTTTTCCTGTAGAAACAGGTGTCACCGCTTTAGTTTGTTTTGCTGCATGTGTTTTACTTTTTGACTTGGTTGCGGCTGCTGTCGAGGTGCCTGTGCTGATGTGGACCTGCTCAGCCTTGTCCACTCTGCTTTGTAATCTTTTCTCTCTGGCCGTCAACATGGGTGTGTCATCCTTTTCTTTGGCACCCTTTTTCTCTTGTTTCTTCTTTTGCTCTTTCTTCTGCTCCATGGTCGTGGTCTTCTGACCTTTTTCTTTCTTCCCTGTGGGCACTGACTCCTTCTCCTCACTGCTAGATGAACCGAGCTCTTCGGTCAGCATCTTTATATCACCATCCTTGGTCAAATTTCTGAAGGCTTCCCATGAGAGAGGAACCTTGTATGTGTGGAGCGCATCCTCCACGAGGAGTTTAATGAGTCCATGGTGGGCTACCTGGTCTGGTGTGCCTTCTTTCAACTTGGTGGCACATTCAATCATAGACTGTAGTAGAAAGTAGGGGATACTGAGTTTGTTTTCTACAGGTAGGTCCATCTGATGCCTTAATTCCGTGAGTAACCGAAAATGGTACCCATATACAATGCTAAACCGACCTTCGCAGGTGATGTACTTCATAATCTGAAGGCTAACTTCACTCCACAGTGGCAGTAAGCTGGTTCTACGAACCTCGTTTTTATCTTCTGAGAATTCCTCCTCTGGTGGAAATAATTCTTTCTTAGCCTGTTGGCCCAATTTCCTCTCTTCTTTATCCCATGGTAATCCCATTGGGAGCTCAGTAACTCGGCTGATAAATTGTGGAGTGAGTCTGAGACTCAAACCCCTGAAGTTGACGGTGGCCAATGTTTTGGATTTCAGCTTCAGAGCTTGCAAAAACTCCTCGGCCACCTCATCGTCATAGCCCTGCAATTTGTCGCAGAACGACATCCATTGCGCTTGCGTGAACAGCTCCACCACCTCAGGATTTTCTCTTAGCTTTGTTGAGTCGGTTGGTTCCCTTCTGATGAACCCACCCGGCATGCTGAAAAACTGCTGCGTTAGCTAGAGGTGGAGGGTGCGGAAGAAAATTGGCTTACTGGGACAGAGCGTAGAATTACGCCTCTGCCACGCATACAATTCATGAAAACTTATCTCCCGATGACCTTAACACGGCTTAACTATAACTCACATCCTGTAGGACGACAATTCATGCAACGGCAGACAATACTTGCAATTTTTTTACGACCAGACTGTAGAACGTCGACTCTGCCACCCTCGAAACCAATTGCATGGAAGGTTCAGGCTTACCTTTTTAATCTGTCACCTTTTGACGTAAGGAACCCAATTTCCTGTAGAAGCAGCTTTCCTGTAGAAGCAGCGCACAGATTCTGGAGGATACTGCAGTGGGTTTGCGCTCTCCGTGCTGCTTAACAGGCGTTCGAATGGCCAAAAACTTGGAGTGTCAAGCTTCAGAGGAATCCGGATGCTCACTCGACTTTCAAACGGTGAATGATAAATGCATCGGGTGGCAATCTAGCCGATTAGATTTGAATCCGGTGGAATCCGTGGCACGGGGGTGAGCTGTCCCTGCCGGACCATTGGACGACGTCACTCCATCATTCGTCTGCAAGTTCCCTTACTACCGCATCATTCCCCGCAGATCCGCTGCCGTCATTTATGTTAAAACGCGCTTCTCCCCGACTGGATGGCTCTCACGTGTGCACTGCCCGTTCCTTTTGCCACGACCACCGTTCAAACATCTGACTAGACCACTGACTGGTCGACGTGGCCAGTCGAATGGCCATATGACCGCTCAACCCATTCACTTCACACTTCGCAAGCATTTCAAAGTAAAATTCATGCAATTCGACGGAATAAAGGGCGAGGCACTTACCTGTGCGGCCGCGACATGATTCTTCAGGCTTTTGGACGACGATGAGTAGATTTGTTTGCTGCTGCGTGATTGCACAGGTCCGGAAGTTCCTCTTCACAGGCCGCTGACGATGAATCTTGTGATTCGGCTGCATGTGCCCGCGTTATCCTTTCATGTTGCAGGCGATGGAATGGTGTACACTCTAGTTGGCTTAACTGCTATGGGACTCCCGCAGGACGTCCTGTAGCAGTTTTTCCTCCTCGGGTGCATGCTGCACGATGAAGACAGTGGCCTCACGATCTCGCTCACAGGGCTCTCGGATAGCTGGGATGGGTATGGCATGGCATCTCAGCGTTTTTTCATTTCAAAAATTGCTTTCTCTTGATAACTCAATGATCTGCTTTGATTGTGCAGGTATCTTCATTGCATGTCGACAGGGGTGGTAGAAGGAGGTGACAGCAGTGTGTGAGGGTGGAAATAGTAGCTTGCATGCCTTCATGCTAAACCTTGGTCGTTAGATCTCCCCACATAATGAGTTCTGGGCCGTCCCGAACTTCTACAGGAAGTTTCCTGTAGAAATACAGAACTTCCTGTAGAAAGTCTGCACCTTCCTGTACAAGACTTAAGCTGTGATGAAATCATGCCCATACCTTGGAGAAGATGAGTATTCTTGGAGGAGGTGCTGTTGAGGTCTCCTGGCAGCATGATAAGGATCCTTGACTTTGAGTTAAGAGACCTCCTCTCCTTCATAGAACACCTGCAACCTGCATGCATTTCCACATTATAAACTTGTTGTCCCTGTCTTTTTTGCTTATTGTTTTTTTTTTTTCTTTCTTTTCTCTTTTTTTTTTTTTGAAAGATAGCAGGGGCGCCTCAATGAGGTTTTCACCCCTGCCATCTTCCTTAAGCGCCTCAGAGAGGTTTTCACTCAAGGATCTTTTTCAAATTCCTTTTTTTTTTTTTGAAAGACAATAGGGGCGCCTCAATGAGGTTTTCACCCCTACCACCTGCCTTGGGAGCCTCAGAAAGGTTTTCCCCCAAGGATCTTTATTTATTTATTTATTTTTTTAGATCTTTCAGGGCATGCCTAAAGCAGAGGCAGAACCCTTCTCTATGACCAACACTGATTTCTCCACAGTTTTGATGAACTCCTGTCTTGAGAGAGGCTTCCTGTAGATCTTCAGTCGATGCCCATTGAAAAGCATGGGGATGGACTCCTCATCAATGGTCCGAATAAGAACAGATCCATTGTCATGACATTTTTCCACTGCATATGGTCCCAACCATCTGGTTCTCAGTTTCCCTTTGAAATCTTTGTGCCTGGAGTCATACAACAGTGCCCAATCTCCCGGCTGGAATTGCTTGTCATTGAGGTGTTGGTCATGCCACACCTTTCTCTGAAGTTGAACCACTTCTGAGTGAAGGAGGGCCTGCATTCGGTGCTCGTCCAGTCCATTCAGCTGCAATAACCTTTCTTGTTGTGCATGACTGAGATCTAGGTCCAGCTGAGCTGCCATCCTCAAAGTGTTGTATTCAAATTCAATGGACAACAAATCTTTCTTCCCATAGACCAGCTCATAAGGTGTGAAGCCGGTGGTGGTCTTCCAGGTGGTGTTGTAAGCCCATGTGGCCTCAACCAGGCGATCTGCCCAATCATTCCTACTGCTGCTCACCACCTTAGTCAAAATCCCTTCCAATGCTCTGTTGGTGACTTCCACTTGCCCATTTGCCTGTGGATGATAGGGGTGGAAGTCCTATGCTTGATTTTGTGATGAGCTAGTAGGTCTTCAATTAAGTTGGATGTGAACTGGCTTCCTTGATCGGTGACTAGCTCTCTGGGGTAGCCAAACTTGTAGAAGATGTTTTCTCTTAAGAACTCGGCCACCTTTTCTTCTGTTGCTGCTTTGATTGCCTTAGTTTCTGCCCACTTTGTCAGGTAGTCAGCGCACACAATGATGTAAGACCTTTGCCTCGACGGAGGGTTGATTGGACCCACAAAGTCCATACTCCACTTCTCAAATGGCTCAAGAGTCACTTGAGGTTGGAGAGGCATCTCATCCCTTTGAGTCGGTTTCCCCATTCTTTGGCATCGGTCACATTGGCTGATATACCTTCTGACATCTTGATGAAGTGTGGGCCAATAGTAGCCTGCCTGCAGGATTTTGAAGGCAGTCCTCTTTGCTGCAAAATGTCCTCCACAAGGCCCATCATGACAGGTGAGGAGGATATCAAAGACTTCCTCCTCCCTTACACAACGCCTTAAGATCTGATCAGGGCCAAGCTTGAACAGGTTGCCCCCGATCCAAGTGAATGAGGCACTTTTTCTGATGATTCTGCTCTTCTCTCTTGAAGATAGGTGCGGAGGGAACTGTGCTGAAACAAGGTAGTTTTCTATATCAGCAAACCATGGAGAGAGTACTGAGATAGCAAACAGATGTTCATCGGGCATCTGGTCATCCACTATTCCATCCTCATCTGCAGATAGATCCAATCTAGATAAAAAGTCAGCGACAACATTTTCTTTACTTGGTTTGTCAACAATGGTCAAATCAAACTACTGCAACAAAAGTAACCATCTAATAATACGAGCATTCACATCTGGTTTATTCATTAAATATCTAATTGCAGCATGATCAATATGTACAAATGTTTGATAGCCAGTGATATAATGTCGGAACTTGTTCAGTGCATGGACCACAGCCAAGAATTCTTTCTCGGTTACAGTGTAATTCAGTTCTGCTTTGGACAAGTTTTTGCTGACAAAGTAAATGGCATACAGAAGTTTTTGTTCCACTTGTCCTAAGGCTGCCCCTATGGCTTTGTTCGAGGCATCAGTGTGGATGTGGAAAGGTAGGGCCCAGTTGGGACCTCTCAAGATTGGGGCAGACACCAACTTGTCCTTTAATTCATTCAAAGCTCTCTGACAATCGTCAGTCCATTTAAACTCCACATCTTTTGCCAACAAACCAAACAATGGTGAGGCTAGCTTGCTGAAGTCTTTAATGAATCTTCTGTAATACCCTGCTAATCCTAAGAAACTCCGAACATCCCTTACCTTTTGGGGAGGTGGAACCTTCTTGATGAGAGCAATTTTGTTTGGATCCACCTGTAACCCTTGGCAAGAAATGGTATGGCCTAGCACGGTCCCTTCAGTCATCAAGAATTCACATTTTTCAGGACTAAGGGACAGGTTCATCTCAATGCATTTGGTTAGGACTTTTCCCAGATTGGACAATGCTTCCTTGAAGTTGGACCCATAAGGAGTGAAGTCATCCATATAGATTTCCACCGCATCATGGACCAGCTCAGAAAAGATGCTTAAGATGACTCTCTGGAAGGTAGCAGGAGCATTGCATAGGCCAAAGGGAAGAACTCGGTAGGCAAAGGTACCCTAAGGACAAGTGAAGGTGGTCTTATCTTGGTCTTTTGGGCTGATTTGGATTTGGTTGTACCCGCTAAACCCATCTAGGAAAGAGAAAAACTTCTTTCCTGCCAATCCATCCAACACTTGATCTATGAAAGGTAGAGGGAAGTGGTCTTTCTTGGTAGCTTTGTTCAGTTCTCGGTAGTCCACACAGATTATCCACTTCCCATTTTTCTTGGGAACCAACACCAGAGGGGACACCCATTCGCTATCTGAGATGGGGTAAATGAATCCGACATCCAACAGTTTTTGCAATTCTTCCTTGACCATGTCCTTAAGGGCTGGATTCATTCTCCTCTGGGGTTGCCTAACCGGTTTACAGTCCTCTTTGATGTAAATGTGATGGGTACAGACCGAAGGATGGACTCCTTTCATTTCCATATAGCTCCAAGCAAAAGCATCTAGATGACTGGCCAACAGACTACACAGCTCCTTTTCCTGGGAAGGAGATAGGGAGGAGCTGATCTTTAACATTCTCTCAGGGCCGAACTCCACATTCTTGACTCTGGGAGTGACAGAGTTGGTTTCACAAAGGTCCACTAAGGTGCTGGCTTGGGCATCCTCCACCAATTCCTCTAAGGTCAGTGCGCTGGGAGGTGGATTCTGGATTAAGGTCTCAATCAAATCATCCTCGGTTGGGGGGTCTCCCCTGGTGGTGTCTAGGGTGCACAAAGGTGCTGAGTACACCTCGTCTTCTTCTCCTTCCTCTAACCAAAGTGGTAAGTCATGCTCTAATGAGGGTTGGGCAGGAGGGTATAGGACTAGCTGCTTGGACATAGGACCATTTTTGATGGTCATGTTTCCTGCACGACAACTTATGTAAGCATCTCCAGTGGCTAACCAAGGCCTTCCCAAAATAAGAGGATATCCAATGAGCTTTGCCTTTGGTTGCAACACCAAGAAATTTGCAGGATATTCCCAAGAGTCAACAGAAACCAAGACATCCTCCACAATCCCTTCGGGAGTCACGGTGGAGTGATCTGCTAGTTGTAGGACTGTCGAGGTCTTCCTCAAGGAACCCTGGAGGTTGAGTTTGAGCATGGTATCCCTGGTCATTACATTAATGGCAGCCCCCAGATCAATCAAGGTGTGAGGTATGATGGTGCCATTGATGTGGACATCTACTACAGGACTCCTAGGATCTAGGTACTTTGGGTAGATGACTTGCCCTAACATAAGGTCAGACAGCTGTCCTAAGACATTGATGGTTGAAGCATCTCTCTTTCGCCTGCCTGGGTGTCTGAAACACTTTTCCTTAACCAGTTTGTTGTATATCGATACATCTTTGATGGCTTGGAGAAGTGGTATTTTCACACACAACTGCTTGAGCTCTCCCAGAAGCTCATCCTCCTCTGGGTTGGGTTGTGTGGTGGCTGTTAGTCTCTCAGGAAAGGGTGGAATAGCCTTTGGTTCACTTTCCTGTTTGTCTTCCTCGTCCTCTGGGGGAGGAGGTTGGCGATCCGGAAGAGTCTTTCCAGATTGCAGATTGATCTCCTGGATCTCCACAGCATAAGTAGGGCATGATGTTTCCCCAGTGTATATCTGCTGGGCCTGTCTGTTGTTGGGGTTTGGATTTGGTTGAGCAGGCATTTGAGGTTGCCTTGGAGGAGCAGGAGGTAATGGTTGAGGTTGAACTGGTGGTGGAGGCAAAATGGCGGGAGGAGTGTTGTACTGGGGCCTCCACCCCGACTGAGGTGCATTCCACTGAGGCTGTGGCTGGGCATGTGAGTGATATGAATGAGTAGTGGGTTGAGTATGGTACTGAGGTGGATAAGACCATGGAGGAGGCACAAACCAGGAAGGATGAGCAGGGGGACCCCAGGAAGGCATAGGAGTAGATTGGTTGGGGCTGTAATAAGCTTGGGGTGCCCCTTGCATCCCCTGCTGGTAAGGTCTAGGTCCTTGTGGCCTCCTTTGGTTGAGGAAATAGAGAGGTTCGTTCGGGGCTTCTATCCCTTGATACATGGCTTTAAGCCCAGGTAAGGTTGGACATTGATTTGTGGGATGGTCCTCCTCACAAACGAAACATACTTCAACCAAATGCAATGGGCATTCGTTCTTAGGGTGTCTCCTTGTACACCTAGGGCAGAAGATAGCCAAGGCCCTCTCAGCTTCTTCCTTCTTCTACTGGATCCTGAATGTATCCAGTTGCATGGCAATGGTCTGTCTCACCTCACTTTTGAGATCCTCTAATTGATTTGCAAACTCATGTTTGGAGAAAGGAATACCAGCTGAGAGGAGGTTTCCTCTACCTCGTTTCTGGGCTGCCCTGGAGTGGTTTCTAAACACAGTCTTTATGTCCTCATAAGGCAGTTGGTAAATATCTCCTCCAGCTAACATGTGAAGGGTATCTAAGAGGTCTTCAGGGACTCCTCGGAGCAGGACCAACTTGAGGGATTCAGGGTCAAGTGTGCACCTGACCCGTTTATAGCTAAGTTGGAACCTTTCCTCATAATCCTCTAAGGACTCATCATTTCCCATGGTCATCCGCAAGATTTCTCCCTTGGTTTCCTTAGACCTACAGCAGTCCCGGTACTTGGTATTGAAAGCTTGCTGCATCTGAGCCCAAGTGGTGATACTGTTCCCAGGTAAGCCCATGAACCAACGTAATGCTACATCCTTAAGAGTTGAGGGGAAGAGTTTCAGCTTCTGCTCATCTTCAGTATAGTCATAGGTTCGACAAAGGACAGCAAACTCAAACAGGAAGGTATCAGGATCTTCAGTAGTCAGTCCACGGAAGTGAGGTAAAGCGGAGGGGCTAATGTTCTTTATTTTCATGTCTCCATTGGTCTCTCGGATGGGGAAGGCACCTTCTATTCTCTCATCTTCTCCTCTATTGTTAGCCATAGCTTCAGATGGAATGGTCTCTAATTCTTCTTCTACTATAGGATCTTTGTATATCTCAGGAGGTTCACCTATAGGTTCTTCTGGATCACTGTCACCAAAGAAGAGAGAAGGGTGACTCAGTGATGTGGTGGGGGTGTTGGGTAAGAATTTGCCTGTTTTATCTCGATTCCTACGAGGCATGAAATGGAAAGACTTTTGATTGCTTTTGTTTTTTTTTCTCTGGTACCTGCAAAAACTGAAACAGATTGATCTACAACTAACTATCTTGCTGAAATGAAAATGTAGAATTGAAATGAAAGCAGGAAAGAACTAATCTACTTTGCTCAAAGGAAATTGCAGGAATGGAAATGCTAGTCTACGCTTGCAGAATTGAAATGCTAATCTATGCTTGCAAAAATGAAATTGCGGAATTGAAATGTTAATCTATGAAAGCAGGAAATGTCTATGCTACTTTTGCAGAATGGAAATGAAATAAACTACTTGGCAGAAGGCAAGAGTAGGAAAATAGAAGAAAAGCAACAATTACTAATACTTTGACGCTTCCCCGGCAACGGCACCAAAAAGGTGGTGGGCTCCAGTATTGTAGCAATAATGCTACAACTCCTGGAGCTTCCTTCTCTAATTTTATCAACCCGGTAGTTCGTAACAAACTTGGAAGCGACGGTGCTGTATGCACAAGTACTAGCTCTTGTCGCAGTTGTCACTTGGTCAGCTGGCACAAGTCCGCTAGGGCTCAAGCCAACTTATATACGTTCTCAGAAGAAGCTTTTTAAGTGATGAACGAAAGCTATCTCAAAGGAAATTAATCTACTTTGCAAGAATGAATTGAAAGCCAACAAAACATGGAAACCATAGTAAACCCTAATTCTACCAGCTTAATCCTTATGATGCAATGGTGGGGATGCAACTTCTAAAAGTGATGCCATTACTTCTATTGAGATGAGATGCATGTGTCTAAACTACTTTCATATGAAGAGAACATGTTTTTGTATTTTTGCTCAAGTTGTTGGAGTTATTATGACTGTGCTTCTTACTGGGTCTTGACTGTGCAGGGGTGGATCAAGGGGAGGAAGGCTTGGAAAAAGTCAGGAGGACTCTGAGAGGGTCTAAGGGATCCCTTACATCATCCCACAGAAGTTCACAAAGTTCAGATGCCTGGCAACCATATTTGCAAGCTTCTACAGGATGTCTGCAGGGGATTCTACAGGAAGTTCAGAATTTCTACAGGAAGTCTACTAACTTCTACAGGATGTTCTGCAATAGGATTTTTGGGTGATGGATGAGTGAATGAGCAGTATGGGTGGATAGAGAGGTAGGAGGGGAGCTTGTGATGGCTTATGGACAGAGAGATGAGATGGAGAGGGAGTGTGTAAAGCTGGTTGGTCTAGAGGGGGGTAGAGGCAATGGAAGGCCGAAAAGATAAAACAACGTGGATGATAGAAGAGTTGGGAGGCAAATGATCTAACTAGGAGATAAGTAGATGGTTTAGGCACAGCTTAGAAGGATAAGGAAATGATAGAGTGTTGCTGCGCAGTGTAAATGAAACAAATCACCCGTGTCTTGCACAAAACTGAGAATTCATCAACCTATTCTAACTGTTTTTATAAAACCATAGAACAACAATGTCATTTTTAAGGGAAAATCGTGCAAGGTGCTGAAACAAAGAGTTATTGCTCAAGATCTAAATGCATGGACACTTCTACAAACGGAAATATTACGTTAAAGCTTGCATGAACATGTAAAACTGTGTTTTTTGGTGGTTGGCACGGTCTGCACTCCCAAGCTCTAAACAGAGGTGGGAGTGAGTGTACAATCAACCTTTTCTTGGAACCCTGATTAACTCCAATCCTCTTACTCTAATCTAAACTACTGAAAGCACTTTATCCACAAAACTAACCTACTTAATCACATCAAGAAATTCGAATCAGCAAACTGTGTTTCCAAGTGCATGTAAAGGAAAAGAAATGAAATGCTGAAAGAAAGACAAGTAACAATACAAAGGAAGGAAGCCTTAGGCTCTCAGGTTGGGCCCAACCCTGAGAGCTTAAGCTCCTTTAAGAACTCAGAGCTACCTCAAATCTGCCTGCTTATTCATTAAGAGATAATAGTCAAAAGTCTGATAACATGCCAAAAATGGCTTACAAAAAGCAAAACAGAGCTATCAGCTCGTAGTCTAGGATAAACAACAACATTTCAAAAGTCCCCATCGAAGGCTACAACCTCAATATTTATACATTATGAGGGCCAAGCTGGCTTCCTAAATTAGTGGGGCTTGGCTGACCAACTAAAAGTAAACTGCTGTTCCCTTAGAATCCGTTGGCTGCCTTCTAGCTCAGTGGTGATAGCTGTTGGAGCTCGGAGTTGGGGTGGAGATCACGAGGAAGTCCATTCAAGGCTGTGGACAACCTTTCTACAAAACCGCAATGCCACCTTGGCTGTCTCCTTGCCTTCATCTACGTGGTTTTGCTCCATTTAATGTCAAAAAACCTGAAATAAACATGTATTAGCCACCTAGGAATAGTGACTGCCCTCCTTCCTACAAATAACATGAATATACTAAGAAATGATGGATAAGCGATAAAAAAATGAAGGGTTGAGCAAGGGTAAGTAGGCCAAATGAGCCCAAAATGTTACCAAATTTGGGGCTCATCAACATCCATACTTCATAATAAACCTTTCACTTCATTTCACTCCATATTTTCCATTTACATTCACATACACTTTCCATCTCTTTTTGTCCATTCATAACCCACAAATAAAAGCAAGAGGCTCATTCACATGCTTATTGCCCATTACCATTTCTACTCTCCATTGCGATCTTCCATTTTCATCTTTCATTTCCTGTCATTTTCATTTCGCAAATAAGCCCTGCTTCAATGCAAATTATTGAGTCCATAGTCCTTTGAGTCTAAGTTCTTTGTAAAGACACCTTGAGGCTTGCATGCCTTAATGACAAGTTCTCATGCTGACAAACAATGGGAATACATTAATGTCCCTTGTTCGTTAGATTTTCTAGGTCACTCGACATCAACAAATTCATTCGTACCTAGCAAGATGTGTTTGGGCATCTTGACTCTCATTGTCATCAATGGTGAGAGTTCTCGTGTTGACTAGTGGCATCCATTAATGGTCACTAAGTCAACAATTTCCTACTATGTTTGACATCAGAACATTTTTTCACATAGTAGGAATTGTGCCAATGAGTTTTGAAAACATGAAGACTATTATTTTCAGCATTTTGGAGTAGATTCAGCAAGTTTTAGTAGAAGCAATAAAAAGTCATCTTATCTCTCTATCCATGACTCCTCTTGTTCAGCCACTTGAAGAAGAATATGATCAGAATTTTTCAGCCACCACACATACAACTCATCCATTCCAAAGTGTAAGTAAAGGTACATCATTTTCTAACTTTTGACCATAGAATTCCATAAAAAGCTAGAATGATAATTGTTGGAAAAACATTTCTCTTCCCTATTTCATAAAATTGTCAATACCATCAGTTGGGCGGGGGGGGGGGGGCGGAAGAGGGGAATACATTCATCTTCATATTTTGCCATATCCATATCATATTTAGGGGCCCACATACTTCCAACATATATTAATTATTACATTGCTATTATGAGCATATAATGCCTTTTGAAAAAGTGCTTAAAGGATAAATTGGATACAAACAAAATCATGGTTGTCACACAAGAACCAACCATCATGAAATCCAATAAAGATATACTTTGCAACAATAATCAAAATATCATTATGTAAAGTTCAAAGATCAAAATAGAATGCAACAACAAAAGACAAAAAAAGAATTGGCTGTAACACAAGAACCAACCATGTTGCTATTCAAGTAAAACAATTTGCAAAAATATGAAGTTATCAAATGATATCATGCAAAGTTAAGCCAAAGCTCAAGGATCAAAAGAGTTAATGTAATATATATTGCATGAGGACATGCAATAACTTCAGTTGGGGGGTATGTTGGGTCTTGAAAATGTCATTCATTTCCATTACACGTTCACTATTATGTCCATTATATCACTTCCATTTCACCTCCATTTCACTACTATGTCACTAAATTCATCCCACTTTCATTATCATTGGGCCACATTTATGTTTTTCCAATATTTATTAATTCTAAGCCTTTTAAGTGAATTTGTGGTTAAAAATTAGAAAATAATGTGCATATGCTTATACCTAACAAATGGGTTGAGATTGTTGACATGTGTAGGTTGAAAGGAGGCTTCTAGAAGACCCTTATGTGGCACTCTAAGGCCAAATTCGAATTTGAGTGGAAAGAATCATGGGATCATGAGGATATGTGTCACATCTCCTAATTATATTGTAAGTTTAAGAAGACATGTGTCTTATCAGTTCCTATTTTGATTAGGACTCTAGAGGTAGAGGGAGAGATTCATGGACTCTCATTAATGAGATGGCTTCTCATCTTTTTGTATAAATAGGAGATCTCTCTCCTTAATTTGTTAGCTTGGCTTGACTTTTAGTTATTCAGCTTGGAGTTTGTAGCTCTTCCTTGATGGCTTTTGAAAGATTTGGAGAACTTTGTTGTACTTTGTAATTTTCAAGAATTTGAATAAAGCTTTGATGTTCTCAACATGGAAGGAGATGTGAAGTAGATGTCATGGAGCATATTAGAATTTGAGGTAGAGTAGATTTCATTTTGTAATTTTTCTTTGATTTCATTATGTCATTTGAATGCTTTCAAGTTTGATAGATTAGATTTTCGATTCATGCAATTTTAAATCATGTAAGTGTGTTCAACCGGTTGATTGTAGCTTAGTTTTTCTTTACATGTTTTTACATCAAATGGTGACATGAGATTTGCCTCTCTCCTGACTTTGTTTTTTTAGCTTTTCAATTTCAGTTATGCTTTGATTTTAGTCTTGTTCAATTGCTTTGTTAAGTTAGTTTAGAAATCAACTCACTCATGTCATTAACGGTTACCTCCGAAAGCCATAGCGGGACTAATGGCGAGGGATCAGACTATGAATTGATGTGATTTGATTTTAAGTTTACTTTTCTGCAATTAGATATCAGATTGCTCAAGTTGTTGATGATTACCTCTGAAAGCCATAACAGGACTAATGGTGAGGGATCAGACTATGAATTGATGTGATTTGGTTTTAAGTTTACTTTTCTGCAATTAGATATCATATTGCTCAAGTTGTTGATGATTACCTCCGAAATCCATAGCGGGACTAATGGCAAGTGATCAGACTATGAATTGATGTGATTTGATTTTAAGTTTACTTTTCCGCAATTAGATATCAGATTGCTCAAGTTGTTGATGATTACCTCTGAAAGCCATAGTGGAACTAATGGCGAGGAGTCAGGCTATGAATTGATGTGATCTAATTTTAGTTTTACTTTTCTGCAATTAGATATTAAATTGCTCATATCATTGACGGTTACCTCTGAAAGCCATAGCGGGACTAATGGCGAGGGATCGAATTATGAATGTGTAATTTGATTTTAGTTTTACTTTCCTTGCAATTTTTTATTTCTTTGAGTCCAATAGCTTAACTTTTATTTCCGTATTTAGACAAGCAGTAGAGACAGTGATTTCATGATCAGTATTTCATCTTTTGCTTGATTGAAGTAGCTACATACTTATACTTTTGTTTAAGTACTAATTCCATCAATAACATGTTTTAAGATCTTTTGAAGTGCTAAGTTTTGGAAGTTACCATTAGGGACATAGACCTTGTCTTGAAATCTACATCCATACTTGACCTTTAAAAGTATTATTAAGACCTTAGAAAAGGATTTCCATTTGCATTAGATACTTTAGGAGATCAAGAAGAACAAAACCCCAAAACAAAATAAAATATATAAAACAACGAAGTAAGAAAAAGGTTAACTAAGCACATATGGTGCACCACACTTCATTAGTTTACGATACCCGGATTGATAATTTATGTAGAGTAATTTAAGACGTTAAATTGACTAGACAAGTATTACACACCTATCTAATTACAATTTCAGAATCTCCAAATACTTGAAGGTATTTGACGTCTAATCCGATTGCTTTGTATAAACCTTAGACTAAAGCCTCATATTCTGTGGTATTGTTGGTGCAATCAAATTCAAGTAGGGAAAATTTTAAGAACGCCCCCTAAATTTATAAATATAATAAATGGCCGAATCTCCATGGTATATAGGAAAAATGGAAGGCGATTTTATCAATAATATAATATGTATATATAATTTTTTGGCAAATCTCTCACCAGGCATGGTGAATATTTTACACAATTATAAAATCTTGTAAGATCTTGGCGAGTCTTTCACTAAATAATAAAACTTTGTAAAGTCCTGGTGAATCTTAGCATAGGCTACATGCTGGTTTAATTCCCCCATTTAAATAGGCTACATTCCAGGTGAATACCATGGGTCAATACCATGTGCCATTTTGGTGAATACCATGGGTCAATACCATGTGCCATTTTTATTTTTATTAATTCTAATATTAGGGTTAATAATGGTTTTTTGCATGGTATTAATAACAATCTACTCCATGGTATTTGTCCCATAGTATTTTGGCCATAGGTTTCACCTAAATATAACCCATTTTTTGAGTGTTCGTAAATATAAGGTGACTTATGGAGTAAATATAAAAAAATGTTTTATTTGTTTAACATACCTCTCGTTTATTTATATTTTTATTAATTTACCATACCTCTTTTACAAATATGGTATTTGGCCCATAGGATTCACTTAAATAAAACATATTTCTTGAGCCTTTATAAATAGAACGAGGGTTATGGACTAAATATAAAAAGAGGTTTTATTTATTTACGATACGTCTAGTTTATTTATATACCATACCTTTTGATTAAGTATAAAAAGACGTTTTATTTATTTACCATACCTCCACTTTACTTATATTTTTATTTGTTTACACCCTTACATGTATATAAGGTGACTTATGGAGTAAATATAAAAAAATGTTTTATTTATTTACCATACCTCTCATTTATTTATATTTTTATTAATTTACCATACCTCTTTTATAAATATGGTATTTGGCCCATAGGATTCACTTAAATAAAACCTATTCTTGAAAATGGGCGAATGGAAGGTTGTAAGTCCTAATTTCAAGGGCTAAATTCACCTTTTTTACCTTCTCCCTTAAAATAAGGTGGGCTATTTGAAGTGATTTGTAAAAATGTACTATGATACAAAAAATTCGCCCACTAAAAATTTAAAACCTCTTAATTTCGCCAAAGGGCGAACATTCGCCCCTAAAATTATCCTTGAATTCAAGTCTGCAAGTTAGCATAGCTTTATCTCCCTCCAAACTTATTTACACGCATCCTGCTCATTCTCCTTCATTAGACTTAGAACCGTCAAAAAATAATTTCCAAAATAAAGATTTATTTACAGGACTATCTATAAAATTAATACATTTAGAAGTATCTGTTTGAGAGAAATTTTATACTTGAGATAAAGTAGAATGTTCTAAGTAAGGTGAAGTATGAGCATTAAAATTTCCTAGGAAATAATCTACTGAGTAGTTGCAATTGATGTTATTGCTGTATGCTACTGGTTCATTTTTTCCCTCTAGTTTGGTTACTATGTATTTCTGATGTCTTTCCCACTCAACTTTTGTTTGGTTTGGTTTACCATTGTAAGGGAGCCACATGTATGACCAGTCAGTTTCAAAGTATCCATGAAGTTTTTCTGACCAATCTCTGCTAAGAATTAAGCCATAAAATTTCGGAATATCAGTAACTGAAATGTCGATAACTTGACATACCTTTGGGTTGGATGACAGGCTTATGGTAACCTGATTTAATTCACCAATCACTTTGACTTGCGATCGATCTAATTGAACTATGAGCACAATTGATTTTTGTGGTTGAACATTCAATTTTGCACATATTGACTTTGGTAGAATATTCGATGAAGCTCCAGAATCCACTAAGCCATTATGAAATTTTTTTTTGAAAATTTCATAAGTAAGAAGAAATGGGGGAGTATGCGATCTCAATATTCCTCCAATTAAGGCGATATCGTTTGGATCAACTTTATTAATCACATTAGTTGGAGGTCTTCCCATGTCATGGGAAGCTTGAGAGATTACAACGGCAGGCAAAGGTGCAACTGGAATAGCATGTAATTCTTTCAAAAGTATCTTTTGCTGGTGTTTTAACTTGCTCAATTCGTAAAAAGTAATATTGGCCCTAGTCTTTTTCATGTCTTTTATGATATTATACTCCATTTCATCCGAAATGATCAATGTTTTAGATGGATTTGATGGGTCTGTTTGGATTGGGCTGGTTTGAGTCACTTTAGGTGTAGTTTTCTTGGCCGCAACTTTATCCTTAGTCATTGAGCTTGCACTCTTTGGCTTAGGGGTAGGTTGAGGAGGGTCAAGTTGATTTCTGCTATGAGTACTAACTGGGGATGCCTCTTGATCCTCTTCGTCTAGGAGGATGAAATCCCACATACCTTGTAAATCTACAGCTTCTTCTTCATCGGTATGTTCTTCAGTAGCGATTTCTTCTTCTTCTTCTTTGGATTCAGCACTTGTAATAGCGTTAGGGGGTTTGGAATGAGTCAAAGGTTTTCTTTTAAAAGGTTTTTATGGTTTTTTAGAAGAATTTTTTGCCACTTGTTTCTTAATGTTGACCATCTCGTTAGACATGGTCTTCAAAAATTTTTGCAATCCTTCTAAATCGAATGGATATTTCGATTCTTTTTTCTTGGGATCTTCCTTGAAAGTAACCTTCTTGGATTTTCATTCTTCTATCGCATTTTTCTGTTCTAGAGCTATAATACGTTTCTCTACTGCTATTGCTTTTTTCATATTTTCAATTAAAGTTGTTTTGTTAGCCCTATCAACAAAGATTGCTATGTTTGATGGTAAAGCAGTAATGTACCATTCGATTCACACTTCTTCACTAGGCTTGGAAGCAGTAGGAATTTTGTTTAAGATTTTATTGAAATGTAATTTGAAATCTTTGATATGTTCTTTTGAATCAGCCCTAAGGTTAGACAGGTCATTGATCAGTGTCACCGTAGACCTGTCATCACCGAACTTAGTCAGGAATTGTTCTTGGAAAATTTCCCAACTAGTAATAGATCCAGACAGTAATGAGAAATACCATGATCTCGTTGTTCCTTGTAGAGTATAAGGAAAAAGTCGAACAACAGTGTCTTCGTTGGTAACTCCATTGAGATTTATGGATAGCATAAAGTTATTTATATGTTCTTCCGCTAGCATGCCTGCCTCAGGATTAAACTTAGGCAGTCATTTTTCAGGATGGGCCGGTAGCTGACTCAACGGTGCAGGCATTAAGACTGCCCCTGGGTTATTCCATGGAGATTGGGCCATCACTGAACTACTAACAGAGGAAAGTGCCACAAATGTCACGCTCACAAAAGCTAACAGAAGCTAAGATAAATGGCGTGGAATCTAAGATAAATGGTGTGGAATCTAAGATAAAGGGCATGGAAGCTAATATGGATGATTCAGAGACAGATTTGAAGAGAGACATGCTAGATTTGAAGACAGACATGGCAGATTTGAAGACAGATTTGACAAATTTTCTACAAGAAATACTTACTAATGGTGAAAAGGTTGTAAAGGAAACTCATGATGTGAACAAAAGTAATGTTAATCATGATTCCATAGACTCTAATGTTGGATCAAAGACCCACCATATTCCAAAAATCGATATGAGGAAGTTTGATGCCAAGGATCCTGCCACATGGATATTACAGATGGAGCAGTTCTTCGATCTCAATAATGTGCAAAACACAAAAAAGGTACGGATGGCAACTGTATATTTGGAACCAAATCAGTTTGTATGGTATCAATGGCTTTGCTCTTGTAAAAAATTTATCACTTGGGCAGTTTTTACGGAAGAATTGATAGCACATTATGAAGATACAAAAAGCAACACTTTTTTTAGCCAATTGATAAGTCTCAAACAAAAGGGTTCAGTAATGGAGCACATTGAGGAGTTCCAAAAATTGAACATAAGGGTAAAAGATATTCCAGAGGAGCATAGGATTGATGTGTTCATAGGGTCTTTAAAGGGTAATATCCAACATGATGTTCTCCTTTGGGAACCTGATTCATTAGAGAAGGCATTCAGGTTAGCAAGAAAAATGGAAAGCAAAATTATGGCAACCAGGAAGCATACCACTCACAACTATAAAGACGGAAGTGTTGTTGCCCCTAGTCTTCCACAACATATAAGGTTGACACCACAACAATTGGAAGAAAAAAGAGCAAAAGGGCTTTGTTACAGTTGTGATAGAAAATACACTAAAGGTCATAAGTGTGCTGAGAAGAAATTATTCTACATAGATTATGAAGAGGAAGAAGAAAAGGAGCAAGAAAGGTCAAAAGAAGAAGATATACTCCAGGAACAAAGCCTAGATGAAGAACAAATAAATCCAACCATATCTTGTAATGCGTTGGCGGGAATTACCACTCCTCAAACCATCAAGATAGAAGGACAAATCAAGAAGAAAAAGGTAATAGTGTTGATTGATTCAGGAAGCACCCACAATTTTATTCATTGTAGGGTAGCAAAAGAATTGAATTGCTTCCTATATCCAGCACCAGAGTGTCAAGTGATGATTGCAAATGGAGGAACAATAAATTGCTCTAGAAAGTGCCATAATATCAAGCTATCCATGGGAGAATATGTATTGACTAGCCCAATGCTTTCCATTCCAATGGGAGGTGCTGATGTTGTACTAGGAGTCCAATGGCTACAATCCTTGGGTACAATAGCTTTTAATTTTCAAGAACTTTTCATCCAATTTTCTACGGAAGGAAAGGAAGTTGAATTAAGGGGTATTGCAGGGAAACCAGGAAGGATAATAAGCTCTCATGGTATGACAAAGCTTCTAAAAAAGAAGAAAAGAGGTGTAATTGCACAATTATGCTCGCTAGATGTTTCCACATTGGAATCATCTATTTCTCCAGATCTCCAAAAAGTCCTGGACAATCATTCCAAGGTATTTGAGACTCCCAAGGGTCTCCCACCTATGCGTGATCATGATCATGCTATTCATCTGATTCCAGGAAGTGTTCCTCCAAACATCAGGCCGTATAGATATCCCTATGTCCAAAAAAGTGAAATTGAACGTATGGTTGCAGAAATGCTAGAGGCTGGTATAATTCAACCAAGTCAAAGTTCTTTCTCTGCTCCAGTAGTATTGGTGCACAAGAAGGATGGATCATGGCGCATGTGTCCGGATTATAGGGAGCTCAACAAGCTCACTATTAAAGATAAGTTCCCCATTCCTGTCATTGATGAATTACTAGATGAATTGCATGGATCAATTTACTTCACCAAGTTGGATCTTCGTTCAGGATATCATCAAATCAGAATGAAGATTGAAGACATTCTGAAAACGACATTTAGAGCTCATGAGGGTCATTATGAATTTTTGGTCATGCCTTTTGGCCTTACCAATGCACCTTCAACATTTCAAGCTTTGATGAATTCAATTTTCAAACCATTCCTTAGAAAATTTGTGTTAGTATTTTTTTATGATATACTAATCTGCAGCAAGTGTTGGAAGGATCATGTTGAACATGTTGACAAGGTGCTACAACTATTGGAGGAGAAACAATTATATGTAAAAAGATCCAAATGTTTCTTTGGAGTATAGGATGTGGAATATTTGGGTCATATTGTATCTCATGAAGGAGTTAAGGTAGACCCTAGCAAAATTAAAGCCATTAAGGAATGGAAAATCCACACATCCATAAAGCATCTGCGAGGATTTCTTGGGTTGACAGGGTATTATCGCAAATTTGTTAAGAATTATGGGAGAATAGCAGCACCTCTAACAACATTATTGAAGAAAGATGCATTTTCATGGACTCTGGAAGCAACAAAGGCCTTTTAAATCTTAAAGGGGCAATGTGCCAAGCACCAGTCTTAGCTACACCAGACTTCACAAAAGCCTTTATTGTGGAATGTGATGCTTCAGGAAATGGAATTGGTGTTGTTCTAATGCAAGATGAAAGACCCATTGCTTTTGAAAGTCATCCAATCAAGGGAAAGTTTTTAAGCAAAGCTATTTATGAGAAGGAAATGTTGGCAATACTCCATGCACTTAAGAAATGGCGACCCTACCTAATGGGAAGACACTTCAAGGTAAAAACGGATCATGATAGCCTTAAATACTTTTTAGAACAAAGATTATCCTCTGAAGAGCAACAAAAGTGGGTCACAAAGATGTTGGGTTATGACTTTGAAATCATCTACAAAAAAGGGAAGCAAAATGTGGTGGCAGATGCACTCTCAAGAAAGGATGAGGATGTGGAAGCATTGTTGTGTGCCATTTCTATTATCCAACCAGATTGGATAAACGAAGCAAGGGAGAAATGGAAGAATGATGAAGAAGTGTGGGCACTTATTCGAAAGCTACAACAAGATTCTAGTACGTCTGATACATTTAGCTGGAAAAATGATTCGTTATGGTACAAAGATCGCTTATACCTCTGTAAGAATTCCCAGCTAAAACAAAAGATTCTTATGGAATTGCACACTTCTCCCTTAGGAGGGCACTCAGGATTTTTAAAAACTTACCACAGGGTTAAGAAGGAATTTTTTTGGGATGGCCTTAAATCAGATATTCAAAAGTTTGTGGCGGAATGTTTGGTTTGCCAACAAAATAAAGTTGAAACAATTAAGACACCGGGTCTATTACAACCTTTATCCATTCCAAGCCAACGTTGGGAGGAGGTTTCAATGGATTTTATCACAGGTTTACCCAAGTCTGAGGGAAAGAGTGTAATCATGGTGGTAGTTGACAGACTTACCAAGTATGCACACTTTTGTGCATTATCACATCCATTTAAAGCCAGTACAGTTTCTACTGCATTTATGGAAACAATTCAAAAGCTACATGGAAACCCAAAGATTATTGTAAGTGACAGAGATCCCATTTTCACTGGAAATTTTTGGACAGAATTATTTTCTTTTCTTGGTACTCAGTTAGCTCATAGCTCATCTTATCATCCTCAATCTGATGGGTAAACTAAGATAGTAAACAAATGTTTGGAAGGATATCTTCGTTGCTTTGTATCTGATAAACAGACACAATGGGTCAAATGGTTGCCTCTGGCTGAATGGTGGTATAACACTTCCTTCCATAAAACAACAAAAATGACCCCATTTATGGCACTTTATGGGTATCAACCACCATCCATCACATCATATTTAAGAGAAAATTCTAAGGTTCAGGCAGTGGAACATCACATCGAACATCAACAACAAGTCCTCCAACTCTTAAAGGATAATCTCGTGTTGGCACAAAATAGAATGAAACAACAGGCAGATCAACATCGCAGTGAAAGAAGTTTTGATGTAGGTGATTGGGTATTCCTACGGCTACAACCATATAAGCAAATGTCCCTAAAGCAAGCTAAGAAGGATAATAAATTATCACCAAAGTATTATGGTTCGTACAAGGTGTTGCAAAAGATTGGTACTATGGCATACAAATTGGAGCTTCCTGCAGCTTCTTGATTGCACCTAGTTTTCCACGTTTCAAGTTTAAAGAAGGTTATAGGTGACAAGCTCCCAGTTCAAACAATATTGCCAGAACTTGACGAGGAAGGAAAAATTATATTGGAACCGGAAACAGTCATAGAAACAAGAACTCGACAGCTACGAAATCGATCAATTTCAGAGTATCTTATCAAGTGGAAGAACTTATCCGCTGAAGATTCCACACGGGAGGATGAGAATTTTATACAGAAGTATCCAGAACTACTCAAGGGTTGAGGACAACATTTTTTTGAAGGAGAGGGGCATGTTGGGTCCCTATAATACTAGTGATTACCCCATTACTATTGTAGTTATACCCCTTATTTATATTGTTGTGCCCCTATTACCCCCATGTTGTTATTTTTGTGCCCCATAGAATCCCTCTATTGTTATTTTTGTGGCTTTATATTATTATTGTTAGGTCGGTTGGATTATATTGCGACTCCTTAGACTCCTATATATAGAAAGGAGGTTTTGTCATTTGTATCATCCAAGAATTGTTCATTTATGTAATGTAAAGGAGGTTCCCCCTCGAAGAGGCTGAATTCTAAGGCGTTGATCTATCTTTTCTTGAGCTGGTTTCATAACAATTTCAAATAACAATTGGTAATAAAGATCATTCAACTGTTATGAGAAAAGAATTCAATAAAGATGAACCACTTCATATAGAAATTTAGACGAAACAGTTGTGAAAAACATATCACATAATAAGATACTCATATATTAAGCATAAATAAATAGCTATCACCGTACAAAAGTGCCAAATGATAACTCAAGCATTCACGCATCAATATATAAACAGCTAAACATGAATATCACTTTTAAAACAAAGGCAAAAATAGTTAAGAGATAGAAGTACCATTTATAACTAGTCCTACTCATGAGCTTCAAGCGATAATGATTTATCTCTTCTTAATCCAACATCCACTAAGAGTACAAAAGTGCAACATCAGTAGCAGATATTAAATGCAGATATCAATAAATCATGTTCCACCCATTCATCAAAACCTCCTCAGAGGGTACAAAAGTGCATGTTCTAGGGATAAGTTTTTGATAAATTTTAGGACCCTTCTCTAAATGCATGAGAAGGGTTTAAATACTACTAAATAAATCTAAAAATAACTTATTACAAAAATGTAGGATGTAGTTTAAATGACCGTCCTCATTTTAGGCAAAAATAAAACAAAATTTAAAACTAAAACTGAATCTAAAATTAAAACTACTAACTAATTATTTATGTATCTGCTCCTTGAAGTTGCATGCGTTCAGCATTTGCTTGAGAAGAGTCAGCTAGCCAACTTCTGATTTTAGCTGTGCTGAGAAAACATAATCGGTAAGAGCTGGTGCCATCTTCTCGGCACAATTGATGATACACTTGAGAGTCATGCATTGGTTGTGTGGTTTTACCAAGTACATCCAGTAAGAATCCCAATTAAGCTTAGTTAACCTTTCAATTGATTCTACCTTTTCTTGAGCCTTCTGTCTCCCACTTGTTTGTAGTTGTTGAGCATATATACATACCATTTTGAAGATATTTCTAACAAATACCACTAGTTTTAGGGTTCAAATTTTACTTTTTTACCTCTAGCATTATTTTTACAAATTTATGAGCTTACAGGTGATTGAGCAATTAGAGTTTTTCCCTTTCAAGAGGTGTTGCTCAGTGATGCATGATTAGAACTGCCTCTGTTTCTTGATCCAAGCTTCCCTAGTGTGATTTTTTTCCTTTTGCGCATTTTCTTTTAGTAGATATAAAGCTCAAATTTTGTGAAAATAGTGATTCCATAAGCTCTTGACCCTGAGTTTTAAATTTTTTGTTTTTTATGTCAGCGCTATTCAATACCCATTTAACCATGTCCGTGTATGGAGGAATTTTCGGCCTCGCCGCTATCCTGTGTAAGAACGAATAAGCTAGCTCTGTAATGGATGCCTCAGAAGAATTATGTGAGCCTGCAGTAGCCTCAACCTCCATCAATCTGGGATTTTCTTCCTCAAGTAGATTATACATGCCTTCCCAAGTAGCAATACCAGTGTCTCTATTACAGGGGATGTCGGTATATAAGGGCACCATTTCTTTCTCTTCAGAGGTCGGGGCTTTGCTTTTCATTCCCATGGTATCATGCATACTGCTTTGTATCGTTCTCTGTTCTTTGTTCCTGCAATTTACAAGTGAAGTGAGAATAATGATAAGGAAAGGTGACAGGAAAGTTTTAAATGCTGAAGACGTATAAAATATTCCACATTACGTGAAATGACTCTTCGATAAGCTCAAAACCATATTCCATTAATGGCTGGCAACTAACTCATTAACTAGCATTAAAGCGCATAACCATGTCTCGGTTTATGGAAAAAAAAAATTTGAACAACGAACCCGAAAGATCTGCGATGAAGCGATTTTGTGATTTTCTTTGCAATATCACAGATTGCAACATCGCAGAATCGCAACATCGCAAGATCATTCTATCGCTTTATCGCTTGCTCGCTATATCGCAATGTCGCTTTGCCACTCTCTCATAAAATCACAATATCGCTATATCGCAATATCGCAGGAGCGTGGCATATGACAATTTTTGTTAATATGTCTTTTGCGAAATACGATTTGCAATATGCGCCACCACATATCGATTGTTTGATGTTTTTCAACGTAAGCGGTCTTTGATGCATGCGTTGCGATAAATGTTTTCTTAATGTGTACTTTTGCATCGCAATTTTGCAATATTAGACTCTTGTTTGTGAGGAGGTATCCTATTATGCTTTTTGCGATGCGATATTTCCTAAAGAATAATTCTACTTTATCATAAAACTTAAGCTTTTTTAGATTTTTCGAAGGTATTCCCATAAGTTTATGATGGTAAGTTTTATTGAAAAAGGAAATTCAAGCACTAATTGATTTTTTAAATTTTTAACTAAGGGTCACCACTTATTTAGTATTAGGAATAACACCAAATAAGAAGGGTGGTTGTTGCTGGCCACAACACAGTGTTATAGGTGTCACAAATGGGGACACCGGTCTTTTGAATGTCCTGAAAGTGATGAAGCAGGACAAAGAGGAGCATATGTTGCTCAACCAGAGGAAGCTGAGGCCCCACATCAAGAAGTGGAGAACATGCCTGAAATAGGAGAGGCCTTGGTATTGAACAATGTCTTGTTGAAGCCAGCTAAAGAGTTAGCTAATCAGACACAGCGGAAAGCCCTGTTCCATACTGTGTGTATGTCACATGGGAAGTGTTGTAAACTGATTATTGACAGTGGAAGCACTGATAACCTGGTAGCCATAGAGATGGTAGAGAAACTGGGTTTAAAAATACTGAAAAACCCAACCCCATATCGGGTGTCTTGGTTACAAAAAGGGCATTAACTGCTTGTTGATGAGCAGTGTGAAGTGGAATTTCATATTGGAAGGTATAAGGATAAGGTGACATGTGACATTATGTTGATGGATGTGTGCCATATACTGCTAGGTAGACCATGGCAGTATGACAGGAAGGTAGTGCATGATGGGAAGACAAACTGTTATAAGTTTGTGAAAGATGGGATGAAGCATACGTTGGTACCCATGAAGGAAGAGGACACAACAGAGAGCAGTGCGACAAAGGCATTATAATTAGGGGGAAAGACTTCCTACAGTAGTATGGACATGATGAAATAAAGTTTGCAATTGTGTGGTGGCCAAGGATAGTGTTAATTCATACTAAAATTAAGGATTTTCCAAAGGAAATTCAAGATATGTTACAGGAATTCAGCAATATAGTAGTAGATGATTTGCCAGATAAGTTACCCCCAAAACAAAGTATCAGCCACCATATTGATTTCATCCCAAGAGCTAGTTTACCCAAAAAAGCTACTTACTAAATGAGTCCAATGGAAAATGAGGAGATTAGGAAACAGGTATAGGAGTTGTTGGACAAAGGGCTGATTCGGGAAAGTTTAAGTTCGTGTGTAGTTCCAATAGTCTTAGCTCCCAAGAAAGGAGGAGAGTGGCAGATGTGTAATGACTCTCAAGCAATCAATAATATTACCATTAGATACAGGTTCCATTTACCATGAATGGATGATATGATGGATTGCTTGAGTGGAGCAACATATTTTACAAAGATTGATTTAAAAAGTGGTTATCATTAGATATGGATTCGAGAAGGAGACGAGTGGAAGACTGCTTTCAAAACCAATGAGTGCATGTATGAATGGCTAGTCATGCCATTTGGATTGAGCAATGAACCCAACACATTCATGCGCTTAATGAATGAGATGTTGAAAGAATATATCAGGAAGTTTGTTATTGTATATTTGGATGATATCCAAGGTATTTTCAGTAAGACTAGGGAAGAACATTTTCGACACGTTAGGTGTGTCTTGGAAAAATTGCAGCAGAATAAATTATTGTTAAATATGAAGAAATGTACGTTTTTAAAGAAGGAGTTTGTTTATTTGGGATTCGTGATTTCAGAGAATGAGTTAAAGATGGATGCGGAAAAGGCTGCAACCATAGTTACCTGTACGTCCCTAAAAAGTTTATTTGAAGTACATAGTTTTCATGGACTAGCAAGTTTTTACCTGAAGTTTATAAAAAAAATTAGTGGGATTTGTGCACCCATGGTGGACACCATCAAAAAAAAAAATCAACCCTTTCATTGGACTGAGTCGGCTGAAAAGAACTTTCAGTTGCTGAAAAAGAAGATCATCGAAAGACCCATTTTGAGGTTACCAGATTTCAACAAACTTTTTCAAGTTCGTTGCAATGCCAGTGGGATAGCCATTAAAGTGGTACTTAGTCAAGAGGATAAACCAATGGCCTATTTCAGCGAGAAATTAAATCAGAGTAGACAGAAATATATCTCCTATGATAAGGAATTCTATGCAGTGGTGCAAGTGCTGAAACATTAGAGATACTACCTGCTGGGAAATGAATTTGTTCTGTTTTGTGATAATTCTACTTTGCAATATGTCATGCAACAGCAAAAGCTAAATCATAAACATGGGAAGTGGGTGGAATATCTCCAGAGTTTCATGTTTGTGTTGAAACACATCAGTGGACAAGCCAACAAAGTAGTAGATGCGTTAAGCAAAAGAAGTTTGATTTTACAGGAAAGTAGAGTGCAGGTGTTGGGCTTTGAACATCTCAAAGATCTGTATGAGACAGATGCAGATTTTTGGGAAGCATATGAAGCTTGCTAGAATCCGTTATTGAGAGACAACAGTTTGTGGTTAGAATATAACATATAGGAAGGATTGTTGTTCAAGGTAGGACAATTGTGTATTCCAGAGTGTTCAATGAGGGAGAACTTAATTCAGGAGAAACATAGTGGTGGTCTAGCTGGACATTTTGGCATATACAAGATTTGGACCAGGTAAGTCATTTCTATTATTGGTCAAAGATGCAGCGAGACGTGCAACGATATGTGGCTAGATGTAAGATGTGTCAATTGGAAAAGGGACACAGTCCAAACATGGGACTATATATGCCCCTACCTGTTCTAGACAGGCCATGGGACTCAGTCATTTTAGACTTTGTCTTGGGTTTGTTGAGGACACAGAAAGGATACGATTCAATCATGGTAGTATTGGATCACTTTACTAAGATGGCACATATTATTCCTTGTAAAAGGAATAGCGATGCCAAAAATGTAGCCCATTTATTCTTCATATAAATTGTTGGACTGAATGGCTTACCAAAGTTTATTATTTCGGATAGGGACGTGAAGTTTACGGGCCATTTCTGGTGAAATTTATGGAAGAAATTAGATACTAAAATGAACTTTATCTCAGTTTATCATCCACAGACCGACAAGAAAACTGAGGTAGTAAACTGAAGTCTGGGAAATCTGCTACAAAGTATAGTTGGAGAGAATTCATGATAGTGGGATCACGTACTCGCACAAGCGGAGTTCGCTTATAACGATTCACCCAACAGGAGTACAGGCATAAGCCCTTTCCAAATCCTATAGGGAATGCACCCCCGTGGAGTGCACGAGTTATGAGATTTGGGTCAGTTGGAATGAACGAGTGCTGATGGAGAAGATTTTGCCAAAATTATTAATGATCTTCACGAACAGGTGAAAGCTAAATTGTAGAAGAACAACCAAAGATATAAGCAGAAGGCAGATTTAAAATGACGAGAAGTGCAATTTAATGTAGGAGACATGGTACTGGCACACCTATGAAAGGAAAGGTTTCCTAGAGGAGATTATAACAAGCTCAAATTGAAAAAGGTAGGGCCTTTTCGGATACTTAGGAAATTCTCTGCCAACACATATGAACTGTAATTACCCTCGGGTATTGGGATCTCACCCATTTTCAATGTAGCAGACATATACCCTTATATTTCTGCAAATACGGAGGACAGTCCAATAGGACACTTATGGGACACCCAGGGAGATGAAGAGACAGGGACATGGATCAGACAGATGCCCCCAGCTAAGTATTTGGAGATTGACCAAATAATGGATACTCAAGTAGCTAGGAGGACATGCCAAAAAGAGTACTTGTAGTACTTAGTTAAGTCGAAGGAATGTCCAATTGAGAACGTATCCTGGTTGGATGTCAGATGGATTCAGCGCACCGGGTATTCGATTGAAGAGCTCATGGATAGGAGCCATGAGCTTCATTCAGCTCGGGAGCCTAATGCAGGAGCATCCAATTAGGGAGGCGAAAATTAGAGATGCTGTTTTAAGAATTTTTTTTATATTTACTTTTCAGTTTACTTTTATTGTTATTACTTTTCAAAAAGGATATCATAGCCAATGTCATTACTTTTAATTTTTTGAAAGTAAATAGGTTAGGGAATAGTCTTAAATAAATTAATACTTGAATAACAACAAAAGGGAATGTAAATGCAAATTGCAACTGCAAGTAGTTCCTCAATTGAATGAGGCTACCAGCTGCTTAAATACACAATCAAAAGATGAACAAAGGGTTGCTGCCAAAAAAGGAGAACAGAAACCACAAAATGTAAACTCTGATAGAATATTTTAAAATAGTAAAGAGAAGCATTTCAGGTATCAAATAGTTTTTATTATGAATGACTATAATCTGGTACTATGCATGAAATTAACTACATGATTGAGGGACTATTAATGAGACTTTGCATCACATCGAAGCAACTAAACATTGCAAGAGAATTCATTCAGTTTAGAGACAGCATCCTGTAAGCAAAGAAATAGTAACCGTCAAGGACCAAACCCTTGCCACCACCACGGAGGAGAAAATTACCTGCACAGTCAAGAGACAATGATTAGAGATGTAGCATAACCAGTTATATGGAGAATAGGCCGAGAGAAGGATAAAGATGGGTATCCTTAAGGTTACCTGAAGTGGAGAGCAGGTTCCATAGTCGAACCCAGGACCAACAGCACACCAAATAGTGATGGCCCTTAAGGTGAGTTGAACCACTAGAAACTGCAACCCACGACCAAAGGACTAGCAACGAGGGTTGGTCACGAGAGAACATAACCCATAGCCAGAGGGCCAATCACAACCAAGACCAGCAATGTTCGAGCCATGGCCATAGAGCCATGAAACCCCAGCCGCTCACAAGGAGCAGAATTGTTAGCAGAAGAAAAGCAAAGAGGGAGCCTGAAATCATAGTAGAGAGGTTACCTTATGTTAGAGCCGAACCGTTGCTAGGGAAGTCGGGCTGAGGACCTGATAAGAATGTGCATCATAAACACAGTCAAACGTAGTAGAGACAAACCAAAAGTGCAACAAACCAACTAAAATTATAGAGAAATCACCACATAACTAGGATGGCCACAAAGCACAACATTATTTCGGAAAATCATGCAAGAATCAGCCACCAAACTCATCAATACAACATCTTAACATTACCTAGTAACATATAACCAGAGCGAGGTTGGAACCAACAAACAGTGGGAGGTAGAGAACCATTATCATCAGGCAAAAGGAACCAGGTGAGGGCACAGAGGAGCAGAGCGAAACCAATAGCAACAATAACCCAAACTACAACCAAAACCCGCGTCATAGAACCATAACACGGTGACCAAGACAACCTCAAAAAGGTGGCAGAGTTAATGCTCCAATAAAACCTCACCAAAAACCCCAGTTGCATACGAGCATAGGAAGGGATCTCATGGGCCAGTTGCCACGAAGCTACCCACCTCAGCTTTTGGGGTGAGTCATAAAAAGGCATAGGAGGCCACAGGAAATTGCATCATTTGAAGGTAGTACCCAGAGTGTGACATAACCTTGCACAAGACAACCCTTATTATGAAGGATATTGTTTATTGCAAGAGATTATAAGTCCTTATTTTCCTCTGCTAACAATATACGAACAAGAATATTATGGAAAGTTTTTTGTAACTTAATGTTTCATTTCAGTCTCATATTTCTTTCAAGGATAATTTATAAAGCTCTGCCAACAATATATGAATAAGAACATGATGGAAAGTTTTTTTTACCTTAATGTTTCATCTTGGTCTCATTTTTGTTTAAAGGAGAATTTATAAAGCTCAGTAGAATATACAATAGTCACTAAGTGAAATATATGAGAAATTTGACTGGTGGTCGGTGGGATTGCTTCCTCTACCAGCAATATACAAACAATAATATTATGGAAGGTTTTTTGTACCTTAATGTTTAATTTTGAGCTTATCTTATCCATGCAATGATAACAAAAAATCAACAAATGATTGATCAGAGCTTTCTCTACATGCACTCAAGAAGAAATTTCTGATTTATTTAATCCTTTTCTAAATTTACTGCCAAGAAGGTTGTATTAATTTTGAATAAGTTTCTTCCACTAAGTTTCTTTATTCAATCATTTTAATGCTTTAGGTTTAATTATCTATTCCTAATTGTAACTGTAATATCGGTCTTCAATCCAATGGTCGAGTCTATTTTAATCATCTAACACCAAAATCAATGGCACACAACTGCACAGGTGCAATGGGAGGGGAGTTCTTCTCAAAGGGAATGCTTTACGGCCTAAATACAAGTTTCTCTTTTTGGAAAAATTGTAATTAAATGTGAATACTTTAAGTAAAAGTTTGAAAAATAATTGTATCAATTATAAAATATAATAAAGTTAACAATATGGTAAATAAATAAATAAAGAAAATACCTTTTATTGTTGTGATATCAAATACTTTATTACTTCAAGTCAACAATATTGATGAGGGTTCAAATGTAGGTTTTAACCATATACAATCAATCACTACAACATAGATTGCTACTAAAAATAAAAGAAATGTAATGATACACACACATTTACGTAGAGATTTTACCCTTGAAACCCAAAATGGAAAAATAAAAAATACTTTTAGTATATTCTTATCTTTTTAGTATTACATTGCAATATCTATATGACATAGCATCCACAAAAAGTATTATATGATGGGGTGCATTGAACGAAACATGAAATTATTGGAGGAATATGATGATAACAATTTTATATATGAAATAGGGTCTATTATACTGAAAGAATATTTATTCCAAGAAACTCATTTGGACGAATATGATGATAATGGTTTTATATATGAAAGAGGGTCTATTATACTGAAAGGATATTTATTCCAAGAAACTCATCAAACTGATAGCCATGTTTACTTTCAAGAATATTAACCCTATGCCATAAGTTGTCAATATAACCACTTGGTGTGCATAAAGTTGATAGAAGTCCAATCAAGAAAAAAATCAAAATTTAAAAGATGGAAAATGTCAAAAACTGACCATGAACAAATCATTGAGGATGAAATTCAATTAGAATTTTTTTAATTGAACTAGCCAACAATATCTTCTCCTTGTATTCATATTTGAGAAAGAGTTCAAGTAGATTGTTAGCCTTTCTTTTTGTGCACTCTTAAGTTGTTCATTCTAGCTAGTACTAAGTATTACAAAATTGTTTTCATTAATATGGTGGCTTTGTTGTTAAGTTAAAAAGAAATTCAAAGATCCCAAATACTACTATAATGTAAGGATGTAGCATATCACAATTTTCTTTTTTGTTGTTGATTATACACCTATAATGTCTGCACTACATTTTTCTTTTATATGTCACCATTTTATCTTTTCATATATTTTTAGTGTTATCTTAGGAACATTATTTACTTTATTAAAATCACATTACCATCAATTTCAAATTTTTTGTATCTCTTGTACATCTCAATAGCTCAAAAAAATGCATTTTATTGTGTTTTTCCTATACATGTAGTGCATACAAAACCTATTAAAACTAACAATGCATGATCCACACATAGTATTTAATATTTGAAAAATTCATTTACTTTAATGCAACTTTTGAGAGTAATGCAACTTCAGTTGATTCATCATGAAATTTTTAATTCTCCCTCTCTAATATTTCTCAAATTTCGTAAAAAATACAATAGTATCTGAAAGTAGACTTTAAGACAAAGAAAGTAATTTAGAATGTATGTTTTATAATGCAATTTTATAGTCTATTTGCTTTAAAAAACTTTATATTAAAAGTTAAGTATAAGCTCATATCCATAGTAGTTCTTCTATACAAGATGGTGATCTCTTCATGAATGCAAAATGTATACATTTACCATATTCTATAATGTCCAATTTTAAGTTATATGATTTTTTTAGACATCTACACCATTTTAAGATTCATGACTACAAAATATACCAAGTTTTTGTAATTTGTAATTTTATTATTCATTAAACAGCTTGATAAAAAAACTTTACAAAACCTAAGAATCAACCCAATTCTGTATTATATTTTAATGACATTATATGAATCATCATGCAAAATGTAACATGTCCTAGATAATGTTTATTGTTAATTAAACTCACGAACTATAACTTGAAACATTACATCACACAAAGAGTTGGAAGTTAACTAGAACAACCAAGCAAAGGTTGATCCATGAGAACTTTGGCGGGTAATAATTAAGTCCAAAATGGCATGCATTCTGCTTATCATTTAACATGAAACATACATCACTTGAGAAGTTGGTATGGGGAAACTGTAACTATTATAAATTGTATCAAAAGTAGGGTTCTAAAACTCTACATATGTGAGCCATACAAAGTACTAAGTAAATGAAAATTTACTATAGTATGTTTGCTTTGAAAAAATTTATATTAAAAATTAAGTATCAATAGCCCTTCTATACAATATGATGATCTATTCATCAATGCAAAATGTATACAGGTACTATATGTTTTATAATGAAATTTTAAGTTATACGATTGTTTTAGGCATCTACACCATTATAAGATTCATGAATGAAAAATGTACCATGTTTTGTAATTTGCAATTTTTGTAATTTTGCAAATTTGAAAACATTGCTCCATATCCATGAACTTAAATGTAAAACCTTTAAGCATAAAAGCATGCATCATGAAAAATTTAAAATATTGTTTATCATTGATTAAATTGACAAACTATAACTTGAAATCTTACATCTAACAAAAAATTATAAATCAACTAGAACAACCAAGAAAAGGTTGATCCAAGAACTTTGGTGGGTAATAATGAAATCCAAAATGGCATGCATTCTAATTATAATTCAACTTGAAACATACATCACTTGAAATTTGGTATGGGGAAATTGTAACTATTACAAAGGGTATAAAAATTTGGGTAGCAACTTTATATTAAAAGGTAAGTATCAACCCACTTCCATAGTAGCACTTCTATATAGGATGATGATCTATTCATAAATGAAAAATGTATACATGCACCATGTTTATAATGCAATTTTAAGTTATATGATTGTTTAGACATCTACACCATTATCAGATTCATTCAAATGCAAAATGTACCATGTTTTGTAATTTTCAAATTTACTATGCATTAAACAATGTGACAAAACAACTTTGAACAAAACCTAAGAATCATATACTAATATTATAATAATCATCATGCAAACTATACCAATTAAATGCAAATTTACTTTCATTGCTTCATATTCTTGAACTTAAATGTAAAACCTTTAAGCATCAAACCATGCATCATGCAAAATGTACCATGTTGCAATTTTATAGTATGTTTTCCTTGAAAAACTTTATATTAAAAGTTAATTATTAAGCCACATCAATAGTAGGTCTTATATAAAATATGATGATTTCTTCATGATTGCAAAATGTACCATGTTTTGTAATTTTCAATTTTACTATTCGTTAAACAAATTTACAAAACAACTTCACAAAACCTAATAATTTGAAGCCAATTCCATATTATCTTCTACTAAAATTATACGAATCATCATGAAAAATGTATAAAAAACCAAAATTAGCATATTAAATATCACTTCATAATAAATAATTCTATTTAAAATATGTCCAAAATTTATATCATTATAAAAGTAAATATAATAAAAAGTTGTCAAATAAAAATATGCATTAAAGAGATTAATTCATAATAAAGATTTTTAATTTAAATATGTCCAAAATTTATATCATGATAAAAGTAAATATAATAAAAATATTGTAAAATAAAAAATTGCATCAAAGAGAATCTCGCTGAAATATACGATCTATCAACATCCTCGTGCTATCATCAAAATCATGGGTTCCTTTTACAACATGTGTAATATGCATATATACATAAGATTGTGTACTTTAAAATTAAATGAGAATTTGATCACCAAACCAAAATTATAAAATGTTTCAAATTCCATGCAATACCCCATGGTGTTCCCCCTCCATTGCGCATGTTTCAAATTCCATGCAAAACCCCATGGAGTTACCCCTCCATTACGCACTCGTGGAAGCCCTGTACAACACATGTACACATATATATCAAAGTTCTAAAATTTCACATGAAAAAATTGTAACAACTTTTAAATTTTTGTAGACAATCTAATCCTCATAGCTGACTCAAGTTTCAAGTTCCATAAAATACCTTGTGGTGTTCACCTTGAATGTCACCCCTATGGATACCCTGTACAATACATGTACATGTATATATTAAAAATTTAAAATTGCACATGACAATGCATAAACTCACAATATTTAAAAAATCAAGTAACAACTTTTTCAAATTATCTAGATGATCCAATCCTTGTAAATGACTCAAGTTTCAAATTCCATGCAATACCTCTTGGTGTTCCCCCTACATTACGCCCCCATGGATTCCTTGTAAAATACATGTACATGTATATTAAAAACTTAAAATTGCATATGAAAATGCATAAACTTGCAATATTAAAAAAAATTAACAGCTTTTTCAAAGTGTCTAGATGATCCTATCACCATAGTTGACTCCATTGCTAATGTCCTTGAAGAAGGGAAATTGTCTCCACAAACCTAAAATTCAAAAATTTTAAAATTGTAAGATAGAGATCTTATTTTCTAACGAAACTTTCTTAAATTCATAACAAAAATTAAGTGAAATATTCAATACTTGTGAGAAGAAAATATTTGACACATTTCCTAATAGGGAGCAAGAGGGTGGTGTTGTGTTGAAAATGCCAAATGGAATGGAAATATGTTAACATTTAATTATATATGTAATTATTTCTTTTACAAATATGTCTTCACAATAATGATATAATAAAAGTAAATTAATAGTATCAACATGAACTCTTAAAAAAAAATAACATCTCTAAACATATCTTGATGTGAACCTAAACCCGACATAGTGAGATTATCAAAATTTTCATTCAACAGATGAATTAACTGTAAATGGTGAACATATGATACATTCATGTTAGATTATATCTGAAAAGAATTACAAAATCTATGTGAATCAACATTAACACATACATTAAATTACATTAAAATATCCATCGTAAACATTAACACATATCAATCCCATGCCCTCTTCTTCATGACCAATTAGGTTTTTCCAGCCATCATGACAAGCCTTCACATACACTTTAACCTCTTCAATATTCATATTATTTATCTTCACATGTGATTTATATACAAAATTAGCATGTGAATCACCTCGTTCTCTTTGTTGATTTAGAACAAAATTAATTCTAGACAATGTAGTTTATATGTTGTTTATAATTCCATCGCTTGCTTCTTGACTAATCTGAGAAGCAACATCCATCTAGAACCGTAAAGTTACGAGACGTGGAGGTTTAGGTACCTAAGGTGGCAGAGAACGAGGTAATTTAGTATCCCTTAATGTACCATTATGTTCATATGTATGTCGTCTCCTAGTATCATAAAATTTAGATGGAAGGTCAATGTAAATAGGTTTCATATCCAAAAATAATTTTGCAAAATAATGTGGAACCTCGTCATTCCATGGCATCTTGCCATAAGCTGCAAGGAACCTATCATACAAATGGTGGGTTATTTCACGGTGCTTGAAAATTGCAACTTGAGCATCTTTATTTTCGACCCTTCTTTGAAATTAGATATAGATTTGGTATGTGCTTTTGTAACCCTCCTACTTAGCTTAGCCCATTTGTCGAGACCCATCATTGTTTCCTTTCTATGCCTCATCATATATATAAATCCATCAGTTTTTGGGTCAAGGTTCTAGTAGATATAAAGAAATGAACTTAGAGAGTGCACAACCATTTCTAAGCTTTGTCAATTCTCTCAAGGGAGCTCCAAACTCCGAAGATATTTCTTTAATTTTGATTAATGAGTTATGCACATCTCTAACGTACATTGCTGGACATTTTTTTCCAAAGGAATTTCATCAAGAATGTCATATGGATAGGTGATAGTTGGTGTATGGTCTTCTTCTTGAATCATCCTACTTCACCTACGTTCAACATTTTCACCCCCTCCTTTAATATAATTACATAAATATTAAAACATGTCAATGCATTTATACACGTGCAAGATAGACATGTAGTACATATATATGTACATACAATTCATTTACATGTACCAATTTGTTTTAACATAATTTATATATATATATATATATATATATATATATATATATATATATATATATATATATATATATATATATATATATATATATATATATAATTTACCAAAATGATGAGGATGGTGATGATCTGATTGATATTGATGACCAACCAGAGATGGTTCAGAACCATAACACCCAAGAACATGAGTTTCTTGAGCTTGTTGACCACTGGGAGAATGTTGAGCACCCTCATGCAATGATGTAGTTAGAGATGCTTCCAAAAAAAACATAAATTATAAATCAATTAAGTTAAATTGACAAAAATATAATAAATATATGTATGCACATATGATTCTACCTATTTATCATTTAATTAAAAGCACATAAAAATATATTTTCCATACCACGATGATGTGAAAAATGGCCCTCATTGATTGATCTAATACTCTCTTCGACCTAGTGAGAGATGCTCCTAAAAAAGATAGAATTTATTATGAATTAATAAAGCTAAATTAAAATACATCAATTCAATATGTATGTTGTTAGGTCCATATACTACTAATGTAAGCCATCATTGTTATTAGTGCAACCCCCTTATTGTATTATTGTGCCCATATAGTCCCCATGTTGTTATTATTGTGCCCCATAGAAGCCCACTATTGTTATTGTTGTTCCCCTAAAATATTATTGTTATGTAGCCTCTGATTGTATTGGGACCCCTTCAACTCTTATATAGGAAGGAGGTCTTCTCATTTGTATCATCCAAGAATTTTTCATTTGTGTAATGTAAAGGAGGTTCCCCCCTCAAAATAGTTCATCTATATTTTCTATCTTTTTGTGAGCTAGTTTCATAACATTTGGTATGAGAGCATTTGGATTCTAGGGTTTCATTTCTCCAAACAGGTCATCGTGGAATTTTCGCTATAACCTTTTTTTCCGATGTTTCAGAAGCTAAAATTAAAACTCATTTGAGCCACAATCTCAATGAACCTCGGGCCCAGATTTCAAATCTTTTCTCACTATATTTTCACAGATAGGATCCAAGGAAGTTAGGGTTTTTGTAGGTTCCCAAATTATATCTCAAACAGGTGACCTGGGGAAAATATTCATAAATTTCTCTCTAAGCATAAAATTGAAATTTCATAAAAAGTTATAGAAATAGGATGGCCTATAATTTTTTGTGTATCGGTTTCAGGTCCTAAGGTCAAAACAATGACACGTGGAACTTCGTACAAGTTCGCTCTACTAAACTAGTCTATAATCAAGTTATCGTGGGAGATTTTGGCATAACTCTTCCTTGTAGAATCCAATATTGATCAGACTTGTGGGGTTGGAAAGAGGACTCAGAGGGATACCACAAAACATAATTTTAGACGTTGGAGATCTAAAATTACAGAGATACAATAGATTCAATATCGAGCTCCTATAGAGTGAAAAAAGGTGTGTAGTTTTTTTAAAATTTTGCATAAGTTTGGTTTGAAAAATTACTTTGAAGGAATTCAAAGGGCATAAGGAAGAATTATTCTCGTTAATTGATGCCCCAAAGAAATAAAATGGAAACACCTAGTAAGCAACCTGAAATCTCTAGCATGACTCACAAAGAAGAGGAAGAAATGAAACATGATATATCAAAATTACGAGACCAGGTGCAACAAAATTCACTCTCACAGAAAGTAGTAGAAGCTAAGATGGATGGTTTAAAGAGGTGTGGAAGCTAATATATATGGTTTAAATAAAGGTGGGGAACCAAAGATGGATGGTTTAGAGAAAGGTGGGGAACCAAAGATGGATGGTTTAAAGAAAGGCGTGGAAGCTAAGATGAATGTCATGGAAGCTAATATGGATGGTATAGAAGAAAAGATTAAAGGCGACATGGAAGATTTGAAGATATATTTGACAAAGTTGCTACAAGAAATGCTTACTAATGGTGAAATGGTAGTAACGGGAACTCATGATGAGAATAAAAGAAATGATAATCATGATTTCATAGACTCTAACGTTGGATTGAAGATCCACCATGTTCGAAATATTGATATGAGGAAGTTTGATGGCAAGGATCCCGTAACATGGATACTACATATGGAGCAATATTTCGATCTCCATAATGTGTAAAACACACAAAGGGCATGCATTGAAACTTTATATTTGGAACCAAATCAACTTGTATGGTATCGATGGCTTTTCTCTAGTAAACAAATTGTCACTTGGGAATTTTTTACGGAATAAATGATAGCACATTATGATGATACAAAGTGAAACACCTTCTTTAGCCAATTGATAAATCTCAAACAAAAGGGTTCAATGGAAGAGCACATTGAGGACTTCCAAAAATTTAATATAAGGGTAAATGATATTCTAGAAAAGCATAGGATTGAAGTCTTCATAGGGATTTTAAATGATAACATCCAACATGAGTTTTGCCTTTGGGAACCTGATTAATTGGAGAAGGCATACAACTTGGGAAGAAAAATTGAAAGAAAAAGTATGGCAACAAGGAAGCCTACCACTCATAACTATAAACATGTAAGTGTTGGTTCTCTTAGCCTTTCCCCATCTACAAGGTTGACACCAAAACAATTGGAAGAAAAAATAGCAAAAGGGATGTGTTACAATTGTGATAGAAAATACACTAAAGGTCATAAGTGTGCTGAGAAGAAATTAATTTACATTTATGGGAAGAGAAGCAAGAAAAGAAACAAGAAATGTAAAAAGAAGAGAATATACACCAAGAATGAATCCCAAAGAAAGAAGGAATAAATCTGACCATATCTTGTAATGAATTGACAAGAATTACCACTCCTCAAACTCTCAAGATAAAAGGGAATATCAAGAAGAAAAAACTAATAGTGTTTATTTATTCAGGTAGTACCCATAATTTTATTTATTGTAAGATAGCCAAGGAATTCAATTGCTTCCTATATCTAGCACTAGAGTGTCAAGTAATGGTTGCAAATGGAGGAACCATAAATTTCTCATGAAAGTGACATAATATCAAGCTATCCATGGGAGAATATGTCTTGAATAGTCCAATGGGTGGTGTTGATGTTGTACCAGGGATCCAATGGCTATAGTAGCTTTTAATTTTCAAGAACTTTATTTGAAAAAAATTGGAAGTAAAGGAAGTTGAATTAAGGGGTATTGCATGGAAACTAGGAAAGATAATCAACTCTAACAATATGACAAAGCTTCTAAAGAAATAAAAATGGGGCGTAATTGCACAATTATGTTCACTAGAGGTTCCCACATCGAAATCATCTATTTCTCCATAACTCCAAAAACATTTGGACCATCATTCCAATCTATTTGAGACTCCCAAGGGCCTCCCACCTATTCGTGATCATGATCATGCTATTTATTTGATTCTAGGAAGTGTTCCCCCAAACATCAGGCCTTATAGATATCCATATGCCCAAAAGAGTGAAATTGAATGTATGGTTGCAGAAATGCTAGAGGTTGGTATAATTCAACCTAGTTAGAGTTCTTTCTCTGCTCTAGTGTTATTGGTACACAAGAAGAATGGATCATGGTGCATGTGTCTGAATTATAGGGAGCTCAACAAGCTTACTATTAAAGATAAATTTCTCTTTCCTGTCATTGATGAATTATTGGATGAATTACATGGAGAAATTTACTTCACCAACTTGGATATTCATTCAAGATATCATCAAAATTAGAATGAAGACTAAAGACATTCCAAAAACAACATTTAGAACTTATAAGGGTCATTATGATTTTTTGGTCATGCCTTTTGGCCTTACCAATTCACCTTCTACATTTCAAGGTTTGATGAATTCTATTTTCAAACCCTTCCTTTGAAAATGTGTCTTAGTAATTTTTGATGATATATTAATCTACAACAAGTCTTGGAAGGATCATGTTCAACATGTTGAGAGGGTGCTCAAACTATTGGAGGAGAAACAATTATATGCAAAAAGCTCCAAATGTTTATTTGGAGTACAAGAGGTGGAATATTTGGGTCATACTGTATCTCATGAAGGTGTTAACGTAGACCCTAGAAAAATTAAATCCATTAATGAATGGAAAATTCCCACATGCATAAAGCATCTGCAAGGATTTCTCGGGTTGACAAGGATTAATGCAAGTTTGTTAAGAATTATGGGAGAATAGCAACACCTCTACCAACATTACTAAAGAAAGATGCATTTTCTTGGACTCCAGAAGCAATGAAGTGCTTTGAACATATTAAAGAGGCAATGTGCCAAGAACCAGTCTTAGCTACGCCAAACTTCACAAAAACCTTTATTGTGGAACGTGATGGCTAAAGAAAAGGAATTGGTGTTGCTTTAATGCAAGAAGAAAGACCCATTACTTTTGAAAGTTGTCCAATCAAAGGGAAGTATTTACATAAAGCTATTTACGAGAAGGAAATGTTGGCAAAACTAAATGCACTTAAGAAATGGCGACCTTACCTAATGGGAAGGCACTTCATGGTAGAAACAACACATGATAGTCTTAAATAATTTTTAGAACAAAGATTATCTTGAGAAGAACAGTGAAAATGGGTCAGAAAGATGTTGTTTTATGAATTTGAAATCACATACAAAAAAGGGAAGAAAAATGTTGTAACAAGTGCACTATCAAGAAAGGATGAGGATGTTGAAGCATTGTTTTGTGCCATTACTATTATCCAACAAGATTGGATAAATGAAGCAGGTGATGAATGGAAGAATAATAAAGAATTGTGTACACTCATTCAAAAGTTGCAGAAGATTCCAGTTCAAATAATATTGTCAGAGCTTGATGATGAATGAAAAATCATATTGGAACCTAAAGCAGTCATAGAAATAAGAAATTGACAGCTACGAAATCGATCAATTTCAGAGTATCTCATCAGGTGGAAGAACTTACCCGTTGAAGGTTTCACATGGGAGGATGAGAATTTTATATAGAAGCATCTAAAACTACTCAAGCATTGAGGACAACACTTTTTGAAGGACAAGGGCGTGTTAGGTCCCTAGACTACTAGTGTAACCATTATTTTTAATAGTGCAACCCCTTTATTGTATCATTGTGCCCATATAGTCCCCATGTTATTATTATTGTGCCCCATAGAAGCCCATTATTGTTATTGTTGTGCCCTTAAAATGTTATTGTTATGTAGGCTCTGATTGTATTGGGACCCCTTAGACTCCTATACATAGAAAGGAGGTCTTCTCATTTGTATCATCCAAGAACTTTTCACTTGTGTAATGTAAAGGAGGTTTCCCCCTCAAAGAGGCTAATTTTGAGGTCATTGGTCTATCCTTTCTATATTTTTAGCTGGTTTCATAACATATGTACATATGATTATATGAATATCATTTAAGAACTTGCACATAAATAAAAATATACCACGATTAGGATATAATGAATGATGGCCCTCCCATGATTCATCTAATACTCTCCTTTATCCATGACCAATATCGTCAGCGTGCATAAAAATTCACCCTCTAGTCGATGCATGAGACTCAGTTGATGCACTATCCCTCAGAGAATCAACTGGTAACTACTCATGTGATGATCTAGGCCCTTGATATATATATATATATATATATATATATATATATATATATATATATATATATATATATATATATATATATATATATATATATATATATATAGATATATATATATATATATATATATATATATATATATATATATATATATATATATATATATATATATATATATATATATATATATATATATATATATATAACAATATGATCTTTAAGTAAACCCAAGTTACCTCATGAATTTAAAAATGTTTAAAATTACTATTTAAAAAGATCAAGAGTTAAGAAAACTAATAACACAAATAGATGTAACTATCCAAGGGTTTCTTCAAAATTATTTGGTGTAAGTTCTTCATTTCAAATATACTCAAGACTAATAACACAAATGTTGATGTGCACATTTTGAGAATTAAATATATTTTTTTCTAAAACATGTCTAGTTCACCAAGTTGTGATTACACAGTGGGGGAACACTTAGTAAAGTATTGAAAGAAGCACATGGTCATTAAAAACACCACATTTATAAATAAAAAGCACACACATATTAGAGATATCTTACCATGTCCATCAATAAAAGTCTATGGTGGGATTCTTCACACAAATTCATCTTTCACACACAAACATTGAATTGGAATTTCCCCATACAATACATCATTAGACATCCTATTAACACCTTCAAAATGACTTATGCTAAATGATTAAAGTTGACTGGCAATAGTTTTTCTTCTCCATGCAGTTGTTTTAATTTCTCCTTTTTGACTTGGTACATGCCTTTCACCTAGTTTCACACAAGTTCAAAATTAGTGAAGACTACAATTCCATTGGACGCATATTCCCTAGCTATTCCTAAGCCTTCTATCAATGCAATATAATATGCTTCATTATTTGTTGTCCTTCCAAGTACATTCCTTTTCCTTTGGAGGACTTCGTTTGTCACAATATTTTATAGAAAATAAGTAATCATGACTTGTCCTAGATTGGGATAACAAGAAACTTATATGCATAGTTCCCATTTTTCAACCATGTTTAATGGGTTTTCTGATCCCCATAAAAAAAATTCAATAAAATGAATAATGTACTTATTTTTTGCAAATGCATTAGAGTATGGGAGAAATATGAAAATTAAATATATATTGTGATGGAATGATGGAATATTATAGGATCTATTGGTTTGAGTTGCCCCAATGGAATAATAGTGGCAGATTACAATTCAATGTAATTGGGAAACTATCTTGACTAATGTTCTCATGTTGGAATTCACAAGAATAACATTCAAACACATGTTACACTACATTGATTTTCAATGATGAGGAGAATATTTTTCATCATAAAAAATTGATGTTATTTTCAACCCATGTTAGGGCCTCTAATCCTCTAATAGTTACTCGCATGACTCTCCATACCCCTAAGACTAAAATAATTATTAGTACTTCCATGACTAATGATATTCCTTCACTATTCAATGAAGCTTATACTTATCATAAGAATACCAATCCTTGAAATTAGATATATATTTTCATGTTTATCAAGTTTGGACTATACCGAAGGTTAACCTATCAATGGATATTTTCCATCATGCCATGTATGATTTTCTTGCAAAAATTGCCACATTTAAAAAGTTTATACCCACATTCAAATCAATAAGAAACTAATTTGTAAGGACTTTCATCTTCTATATATAAGTCACTCAATACTTTTTTATAATAAGGGTTGATTGTCAATCATGCAACTAAGTACACTGACATCCATAAATCCTAAATCCTATATTTATCTTCAATATTAAGCTTAAAAACATTCAGTTTTCATATGAATAAGATCATCGGATTGCTTCCCTAAATCCATGGATTGGATCATCAACCAAGGTTTCTACATATTGGATGTTATTCATGGATAGGATAAGTGAATAAGGCAACAATGTGAATTGGGGAGTTATTATGACTTATAACTTAAATATCCAATTGTGTCAATTCATGCTAGTGATCCTAGCACTTAAATATCACTTATAAATCACTTATGCCTTATTGATTATGGCTTATATAACTTAAATATATTCAAGTACTTTGCATGTTTGGTTCAAAGATCCTAGTTTTTCTTATATTCATATATTTTTATTTTTGGTTAATTTCACTAAACTTCCTTCTAAGAGTGCATGGTAGTAGAAAATAAAATTATAGGAAAATTAAAATATATAATGTTTGAAATAATCAACAAAAATCGAATGTCTTCATTGCATAGTAGTTTTCATGTGGTCAATACTCTAATAACACCAATATTGAAGCCAAATAAACAAATTTTATATTAAGTGATCAACAAAAACCCAAAAAAATATATTTGATGTGAGAGAAGGTTAAAGTGAGTTGTACTACTATTTTGATGATAAGAGTCACATATCAAGATTACTATGTTTCCAAATTATATATGAATTATGGTTTAGGTTAAACCCAATTTACTTTCTAATTATCAGTTCATTATACTTAGTAAATAAAAACTAAAAATAACCAATTCTATAAAGTTAAAAAGTCCAAAATAAAAAGTCAAATTTTAATTAATACCCAAGAATGATTACCAAATAAAAATATTAACGCAAAGAAAGTAATAACAAATTAGTTTCCACAAGAATAACATTCATAAACATGCTACACTACATGGATTTTCGATGATGAGAAAAATATTTTCATCACCAAAAATTAATGTGATTTTCAACCCAAGCTAGGGCCTCTAATCCTCCAATAGTTACTACCATGAATCTCTATACTCCTAAGACTAAAATCATTGTTATTACTTCCATGCCTAATGATATTCCTTCACTATTCAATGAAGCTTATACTTATCATGATAATACCAATCCTTGAAATTAGATATATTGTCATGTTTATCAAGTTTGGATGACACCAAAGGTTAACCTATCAATGGATATTTCCATCATGAAATGCAGGATTTTGTAGCAAAAATTACCACATTAAGAATGTTTATACCCACAGTCAAATCAATAAGAAACTAATTTGTAAGGAATTTCATCTTCTACATATAATTCATTCAATACTTCTTTATGGTAAGGGTTGATTGTCAATCATGCAACTAAGTACACTAACATCCATAAATCCTATATTTATTGTAAATATTAAGATTAAAAAAAAAAAAAAATTGTTTTCATATGCATAAGATCATTGGATTGCTTTCCTAAATACATGTATTAGATCATCAACCAATATTTATACATATTGGATGTTATTCATGGATAGGATAAGTGAATAAGGCAATAGTGCAAATTGGAGAGTTATTATGACTTATCACTTAAATATCCAATTGTGTCAGTTCATGCTAGTGATCCTAGCACTTAAATATCACTTAGAAATCGCTTATGTCTAATTGAATATGGTTGATATCACTTAAATATCTTCAACTAATTTGCATGTTTGGTTCAAAGATCCTATTGTTTCTTATATTCATATATTTTTCTTTTTGGTTAATCTTGCTAAACTTACTTCTAAGAGCGCACGGTAGTACAAAATAAAATTTTAAGAAAATTAAAATATATAATGTTTTAAATAATCAACAAAAAACGAAAAGGCTTCATTTCATAATAGTTTTCATGTGGTAAATATTTTAACAACCCCAATATTGAAGCCAAATAATCAAAATATTATATTAAGTGATAAAAAAAAAAAAAACCAAAAAATATTCATTTGATGTAGGAGGAGGTTTATGAGAGTTGCACAACTATTTTGATGATAAGGGTCACATGTCAAAATTACTGTGTGTCCAAATTATATATTAGTGATGGTTGAGTTGAAACCTAGTGTACTTCCTAATTATCACTTCATTATACTTACTAAATAAAAAATGAAAATAACCAAATTTAAAAATTTAAAAATATATTTTTATTTAGAAATTGAATCATCTGTAGTATAAATTCCCTTATCAATGATTTTCTAATCTATATAAATATTGTCATTTTTGAAGAAAATTGTTTCTACCTACTTATATGAGTGATTTCTCAATAACTTTATTCCTCCTATTTTCCTGGTTATGCTGATATATCGTTCTTGACTAGTTATATATTTAGTTTATATGTTTGAGTAGAGTGATTTTCCTAGTTGTGTGTAATATAATAGAAACACTTTTATCGTTTCCTCGATTAATTTCTAAAGGTTTTCTCATTTATTGTTCTAAGCAGATTATTGATACTTAGAATGGATGCTTCTAAGTTATTAAGTGAAATGGATGAAGAAGAAATGTTAATTGTTGCATATTTTTCCAGTGAGATCCAAAAATTCAATATCACCGAACCATATATGTTTGCATTTAGCTTTTTTAGAAATTTCACCGTAGATCACCTGATAATGCAATATGCTAAAGCAAAATACATGATCTACTTCTACTATCAAACTTTGCAGAAGCTTAATCAATTTGAGCAAGATTAATCGGAACACATATAATAGAGAAGAAGAATTCATACACATGAAAAATAGAAGAATACTTTGGGGAAAGCCTTAGCTAAAAACCCTGCTATCTTTATTACCATACAAATGGAAATATGTTCGGATTACACAAAGCTTTAGCTCACAAGCTATCCAGCTCTCGGTACAATCCCTCAATAAAACTCATAGATTGAATAGAAATAACATATGCTTTCCTCCAATCCTCCAAGCCTCCTATTTCCTTGTGCAGTTTCTCCTAGGGTCCAATGTTGCCACCTATGTGAATTGGCCTCTCACACAACTCACCAAACTCATAAGTAATTGCGCAATCTCCAAGGAATGAATTCCTTTTGCATGCAAGAGATATCCTCAATGGAATATTCCTGCAACTAATAGTACACTATCCCATCATTTGATCTCAACGGGGTCTCTGACTGAACTAACATGTATGAGTTATTTATGAGAGAATATTCAGTTATTTGAAGTGCAACATTTACATGCATGCATGCATTAACTAACTGAACTCACAATCAGTTCCACAAACTGGTGGAACTAATCTAACCGGATTTAACTCAGTTAATTGAGCTAACTAATTAAAACTCAAAGTACAACTTATCCCATTCTCCTTAATCAAGGGATAACTTCCTCAATCAAAGGGGAAATTGTTACATGTCTTCACATAGAATTCATGTTTGATTTTCTACAACTAATTAACTCAAGATGAACTAATTAGTTATTTTACAAATAGCTGCTAATATCAAATTCGAATTTTAATTCTAAATTTTAGTTTAGGGACTAACTAAAATTGGAATGTATCCCGAAATGCTATTTATAACAGTGCTATTCTTAGCACTTCTATTTTTAACATTTCTTTTTGCTATTTTCAACACTCCCTCAGAACAATAAAGGGATTACTCGAACTTGCATTTTGACAATGCCTTAGTCAAAATATTTGCATCCTGCTCCTCGATCGAAACATATAGCAACAACATGATCCTCTTCACCACAAAGTTTGGAAGATGATGGTACCAAATATCAATGTGCCTGAACCTATCATGAAATACTGGATTCTCAAAGAGTTTGATACAACTCTGATTAGCACAGTAGATGACAGTTGGATCCATCCTCTGACCAAACAATCCCACTAGAATCTTCTGAATCCAAATGGCCTTGCATGTTGCCCGAATGGCAGCCATGTATTCAGTCTCTGCTGAGCTAAGTGCAACTGACCTATGTTTCATGCTGTACCAAGAAACTACAGTTGAACCAAGGTCGAAGCCTCCTTCAGAAGTTCTCTTTCGATCTTATGGACTCCCTGCCCAATCTACATCTGTGAAGCCCTGAAGCTTCAGTCCCTCTATCCATCTATACCACAATCCATACTAAGATGTGCCTCTGAGGTATCTCAGCGCATGATTCACTGCCTTCCAAAATAGCTTAGTAGGTTGAACCATAGCTTGACTTAGCTGGTTCACCACAAAGCAGAAATTTGGTCATGTGTTCACTCGATATATCAATGAACCCACGAGCTGCTGATAAATAGTAGCAGCTACTACCTCACCTGAAGTAACATGCTCCTTCCTCTAGTTACCAGCTAGAGGAGTCTGCACGAGCTTGTACTTCTCCATGTGGAATCGCCTGAGTATCTCATTAGCATACTTGCTTTGAGACACAAAAATTTCCCCATCTTTCGGCCACACTTCCATGCTTAGAAAGTAGTGCATAAGACCCATGTCTTTCATCTCGAAATCTCTTGCAAGGTCCTCCTTGCAAGACTTGATCAAATGATCATCACCTGTCAAAATCAGATCATCAACATAAAGAACAATGATCAATGGCTTACCTTCTATCATGATGTAGTAAAACTTTGCATCTGCTTCACTCTTGGTGAAGGAAAACCTGGTGAAATAGCTGTCGATCTTGATGTACCAAGCATGAGGTGCTTGATTCAACTCATACAAAGCCCTCTTGAGTTGGCACACATTTGAATCATGATCAAAGGTCTCAAAACCTTTCCACTGCTCAATGTACACCTCTTTCTCAATCTTCTCATTGAGTAACGCAGTCTTCACATCCATCTGATGGATCTTCCAACCAATCTGAGTTGATAGTGCCAACATGGCTCTGATAGATGAGTACCTTGCTACAGGAGCAAAATTCTCATTGTAGTGGATCCCCTCGACCTGTGGGAAACCACGGGTAACAAACCTTGCCTTATGCTTCTCAACATCACCATCAACTACCTGCTTTACCTTGTAAATCCATTGGGAACTCACCATTGACTTGTACTGAGGTCTTGGGACAACATCCCAAACATAGTTCCAAATGATGGAGTCATACTCCTCCACCATCTCATCAACCCAGACTGGTTGTTGCAGTGATTCCTTGAATGAAGAAGGTTCAGACTCTACACACTCCCCAACGAATGCCATGTAACCAGTGTACTGCTCGAGTGACCTGCTATGTCTGTGCTGAGAAGATGGTTGTCCCACATTCTCTCGTGCATCCATCATCAATCTGTTAGCTTCCCTTGAGAATTTCCACCCATCCCTAGAAGACTGAGCATGAGTGGATGTCTCCACTCCTGGATCCTTTTCATTTGACTGCTCTGCATCAGTCTGAGGCTCCTCCTCCTTAGGAACTGAAAGTTCCTCCTTTTCATGCAACTTGAGCTCCCTCTCAAGTGATACTCGCATGGATTTCTGCTCATCAAACTTTAGATCTTTGTGTACCACTTTCCTCTGACTGGTAGGCACGAACACCTGATAGTTGTGGGGTGTATTGAAGCGTACCCCAAAGGTATCAACTCAACTCTTAGATCTATCTTATTCTGGGCATCTCTAGTCACATGGCAATAAACTGATGATCCAAAGATCCTAAAGTGACTCACATCTGGTTGCTTCCCAGAAAAGGCTTCCATTGGTGTCTTCATCCCCAGTATATGGTACGGCTTCTTTTCTGCAAGTATACTGTTGTATTGCATGCCTAAGCCCACAAATGAAGTGGTAGGCTTCGGTCATGCAACATCGGTCAAGTTGCTCCCACAGTCAATCTGTTCATCCTTTTGGCCACCCCATTCTGTTGTGGGTTATGGGGTGCCTTCAACTCCCGTTTAATTCCTTCTTCTGCGCAAAAGTCGTTATACTATTGGAAAACATTCTCTCCACCATTGTCGCTACGGAAGGACCTAATTTTCTTTCCAGATTCTTTTTCTGTCAAGGCTTTAAACTCACAAAACCTTGAGAAGGTTTGATCCTTCTTTTGCATAAAGTAGATCCAACATCTACGAGAAAAATCATCAATAAAAATAACATAGTACCCTTGTTTAGTGGTGGAGGCTATAGAGAATGGTCCAAACACATCTGTGTGAACTCGCTCCAAGATTTCTCCAGCTTTACTGTCTCAATCTTGAAAGGAATATTTCACATACTTACCCAAGGTACAACCTTTGCATGTATCTGTTTGCTCCAGTTTTCCCTTGGGAAGTCCAATAGAAATATGTTGCATGATCTTCAAGGCCCCATGGTGCATGTGGCACAATCTTCTATGCCATAGCTCACAAAAATCTTGGCTCTGCACCAACTCTACTTTGGAACTCAACGAAGCACAGTCATCTACCTCTTGGTCTATCCAGTGCCGATATGCCTCAGGAATCCCTTTCCTTTACTAAAGACTACATCATAGCCTTTGTCTTCCAGCATAGCGACAAACACAAGATTCTTCTTCAGACCCCGTACATACTTTATATCAATCGGGGTGAGAGGAGCTCCATGCTCCCTCTAAAACACAACCATACCTTCACTTGAAACACGATACTTTCCATCATCACCTATCTCGATCCGCATCTAGAAATCCCTCTCCTCCAAGGTACTGAAAAGATTCTTGTCGCCAGACATGTGGAAAGAGGCTCCACTATCCAAGTACAAAACACATCCCACCATGGATGAAACCATTCATGCGATGAGAGAAAAATCCAATTCGAACTGTGGGGCCAGTGCCTCACCATATGATCCCTTCGAGGATCCCTTATTGGATTTCTTCTGTGGACAACTCGTAGCATAATGGCCCACCTCATGATAATGAAAGCATCGCACTTTCGATTTGTCAAACTTCTTCCCACCATGGGAAGAACTGGATTTGGGATGGGATGCCTTCCCTTTCCCTTTCCTTGCCTTACTCTCTAAGGCTAGATTTTCTTCATCATCTTGCTTTGATGAAGATCCATCTCTGGTTCTTCTTCTTATCTCCTCTTGCATCAGATCCGACCAAAGTCGTTCGAAATCTGGCAGTTTCTCTCTTCCATTTACTAAGTCTTGTTAGCTATGCTAGCTCTTAAGAAGACTAAGGAGAGCAAGATTCACCATGTCATCATCGACTGTCATGATCCCTACACTTCCAAGCTCATCCCTGCAGGTGGTGAGCTTGTTCAGATATGTAGAGATCAAGTTGCCCTTTTCACACTTGATTTTCCAAAGCTTGTCTTTCAGTGCTAGCTTCCTCTAATCACTGTTGCTCTAATATAGATCCTTCAATGTTTTCCACATTGAAAATGATGTCTTCTTCCCACAGAGACTCGAGACTATGTGGTCTCGAACTCCCTCTAGAAGGATTCTCCTCACTCTAGCCACACATTTCTTCCATTCTACCAATTCTTGGGCATTAGCAGCTACTACCTTGTGGACTTCTTGATCAATGAAGTCCTTTAGACCGTTATCCTCTAATACCGCTTCCATGTGATCCTTCCAGGATATATAATTCAAGCTGCCATCAAGGGCATACTCGAGTCTTAAACTATTGAACACCATTGGTGAAATTTGAGATGTGATAAGAATTTGAATTCTATAATTAGGAACTTCAAACTTCGAACTTCTCCCTTCTTTGTATACTACTCTTCGCTTTGATCACCTTTTCTCTAATACCATGTAGAATTTCCCACTGTAGATCACTAGATAATGTAATATACTAAAGAAAAATACTTGATCTACTTCTACAAACAAACTTGCAGAAGTTTAATCAATGTGAGCAATATCAATCGGAACACATATAACAGAGAAGAAGAATCCATACACATGAAACATAGAAGAATACTCTAGGGAAAGCCTCAGCTAAAAACCCTGCTATTTGTATTATCATACAAGTGGAAATATGTCAGGATTACACAAAGATTTAGCTCACAAGCTATCCAGCTCTCAGTACAATTCCTCAATACAGTTCATAGATTGGATAGACACAACATATGCCTTCCTTCAATCCTCTAAGCCTCCTATTTCCTTGCGTAGTTTCTCCTGGGGTCCAATGTTTCCACCTATGTGAATTGGCCTCTCACAAAACTCACCAAACTTAGAAGTAACTGTGCAATCCCAAAGGAATGAATTCCTTCTACATGCAAGATATATCCTCAATGGAATATTCCTCCAACTAATAATACATTGTCCCATCATTTGATCTCAACTGGGTCTCTGACTTAACTGACACGCATGAGTTATTTATGAGAAAATATTTAGTTATCTAAAGTGCAACAGTTACATGCATGCACACATTAACTCACTAAACTCACAATCAATTCCATAAACTTTTGGAACTAATCTAACTAGACTTAACTTAGTTAACTGAGCTAACTAATTACAACTCATCCTGATCTCCTTAATCAAGGGATAACTTCCTCAAGCAAAGGGGAAACTGTTGTATGACTTCACATAGACTTCATGTTTGATTTTATACAACTAATTAACTCAAGATGAATTAATTAATTATTTTACAAACAACTGCTAAGATCAAATTCGAATTTCAATTCTCAATTTTAGTTTAGGGACTAACTGAAATTGGAATGCATCCCGAAATGCTATTTATAGCGATGATATTTTAAGCACTTCTATTTTTAGCATTTCTTGTTGCTATTTTCAATAGCTTTGCCAACTAGAGCACTTTCAAAATAAAAAATCATCTTTAAATCATAACGAATTATCTATGTATATCAAGTTCATTCAACCACAATGAGAAAACAATTGATAACAAATCATAATTCTTGTCATGGATCATGATTCTCCCCTAATCCTCAGTTTTTGTTAAATGTATCAAGGTTGTTAGGCTAATCATGCATGCTTCTCCCTAGAATTATTTTTTCTCCTCTTGCTTTCTTTATTTTTTCTCACACCAATGCCCATGAGGCATCTAGGAAAGCAGGTTTCTCAAAGATGCATCTAGGAAAGAAGATTTCTTGCAATTTCATACAGTATGTAGTGTATTTGTGTGATGATGGTTTTGTGTACATTGAAGAGAATAACCTTCTAGAAGAGTTTTCATTTTTTTTCACCACCACTTCTCGTAGACTAAAATGAACTCAGAGGCTCACGATAAATCATGTCCAAAATTTTGAAATTGATGCCAGTGTTTCTTCAGGGTTCAACATAAACATGGGAAGCTATATCAGTACAAATCCTCCTAAAGGTTTGGCAATACCCAAACTTGCATTGCTATTTGTTGAAGGATATCACAGAGGTCAAATTTCTTAATAATGTTTCTCTATTTATTAAATTTGTTCAACATTGATATTAACATATTAACGTTCACATTGTTGTTTCTTCCTTTATAACCATTTCATTAATTTTTTCCTATCTAATATGCTCTGCTTAAGTCTTTGATCATGGGTGGTAACACCACTTGAAACGTGGATAACTCTAAACCTACACACAACAAAATTACCGAAATTAACATTAAACATAATTACCAGTTGTAGAAATATACACATAAACCCTGATTAACAATTAATCAAATTATTTCAACTAACATAAGGCATAAGTGCACATCCTAACTTTTTCATCCTTGGCATAAAGACTTTACTCAAATCCAAAGGTAACACGAGATTAGATTTGGAATTCTAACTAAGTTTCGGCAATTGGATTTGAGCACCAAAGGAAATCAACGATCTATGTGGGGTTCTAAATATTTGTTTCATCATTCTAGAACAATTAGGTATTTTACCTAATTGTTACAATACCAAATTTTGAACCTATTACAACTAGGTATTGTACCTAATTTTTAAATTGTTACAATTAGGTATTGTACCTATTTGTCCATGGATGCCATTACGCTATTCACATGTGGCAGTTGTTTCCTCTTCTTTCATCGTAGAAACAAATTTCTATGGTGAGGCATATGCATAAGTACATGTATATTAAAAACATGATGTTTCAAGAAAACAAAAACAAAAGCATAAATTTCCAATTCATATCACAGATGCTGAAATTGGATTTTTCGAAATAGACAAGAGGAAATGTGACTTCCATGAAGGTATTCCAACTAGGAAACTAAATTTTCAAGTTTTTCATTCACTAGGGAAATTCACCATGGTTTTTACTGCTTAGAGTGAGGTTGAAACTTATTCTTCTTTGGTTATGTTTGTACTTTTGTCTCTCCTTTCTATCATTTTTATATTGAGGATAGCGAACCCATTAAATGATTTTTCTAGATTTTGAAATATTCTAAATAGGAAGATAGGAGGTTAGTTTCATTTATCTCACTTTTTTCATTCCCTCGTATTCTGATATATTCTCAAAGCTTACAATTAAATTAAATTCAACAATAACAATTTTAAAATATTCCAAGATATGCATTGAAATTATCACCAAAAATCATTGAAGCCTACCTATGGTATAATACCTAATTATAATAGGTTCTAAATTGTTACTGTACCCAATTAGGTTTAGAATTGTAGGTATTGTTCCATCATTTTGATATAATTTAAGCTTTATTAATTTTCACTTCCATTGAGTGAGAATAATTATTATTATCATGCATTGAAAGATTTGAAAAGCTTGCCCACCTGATTTTTTTTTTAAGTTGAGAATATAACTGAAGGTGACAATACAAACTAGAAGTGTAGAAAAATGAAAATCCATATAGAATTAAGAAAATAGTTGCCGAAGAATAATTTTTACGACTACCTTAGCACAGGATAAAAGAAACATGAAAGACATGAAGACTTCATTATAATTGTATATGGTAGAAATACCTAGTTTTTTGTTGTTGTGCAGTTGAACAAGGAGGAGAACGTAATTCATCTAGCGACGATGAGGCATAAGACTCTTCCGACACCAACCAATACTTCAAAAACCAACAAAAAATAATATACGTAAAAATATATCTGAGAAAACAACAAAAATATTAAACCTAAATTAACTTACGATGACACAAACTTACTCCTAAACATTTAATGGACAAGCCGGCATAAGAAAACTCAAAAAATCTTAGTGGATGAGCTGACATAGACAAGCTCAAGGGATGATCGCAAACAAAATAATGCAGAAACTCTTAAACGTTCAAATGACCCACATATATATATATATATATAAAATAAATAAAAAAATTGGTGGAAAAAATTGTTTGGCCGAACAATTTTTTCAGCCGAAAAACTTGTTTGTAGTCACCAAATTTTTCCCTTTATGACCAAAAATTTGTTGCATGTTGTCGTTAATTTAAATGGTAGCTTTTTTGGCCAAAAGTTAAATTCAAATGTTCGGTCAAAAAAAAATAGTTTGGTCAAAATACTATTTAGTTCAGCCGAGAAAGTGCAATTACAATTTTTTCGCAACCAATTGTCACAAAAGTGTAACTCAACTTCACAGGTCAACCCCAATGCGTAGATAGATGATTCATTCTAGTTGGTCATATTCTGACGAAGGGTGAAATTTGTGTTGTTATCTTCTGCAATGGATCTTGTGATAGGAGTGTTTAATGATTTTATCATTTTCTTATTATGAAGCAATGTTTAAGCATTGGTTGGAAATAGATGCATGGAATCATCGAAAGAATGTATTTCATCTTTTGACAAGAAGGAGTATGTTTGTGACATGAGAAGTTTATAGTAATTAAGTGTTAGTTTTCATTTATAATGTTCTGAAGGAGCTTTCTAAAAGTAACTTGGGCCATGTTATCACCTTGCTAACATAATATAGTGTCTAATGTGATGCATGTGTTGAATGTGTACCATAATTTGCTTCGATGGGAGGTGCCTTCATATAGTGGTATGTATTTGACGCGTGGTAGCTGACCAAGGTCACCAACTAATATAATGGAACCATTGAAAGGAGTTTTATTTTTTGTAGAAATGCTTCTTGAAGATTCTCATTAATGTGGATGAGAAGCTTTGGCCCAATGAAGCTCATTTCATCAATTAGCAAGTATCGGATATGATTAAGTTCTTCCCGGAAAGTTGCATGAGTGTTGCCTTCTAAGGGCATGAGATCCTTTATGGGAAGGTGGAGGGAGGCATGGATTTTTGATGCTTGTATGTTGAAAGCTACAAGACCTATTGGGGCAAGGATCATGATTGATCAAGGGGACGAACCAGCAAGGCCCGCGATCTTTTCTCAGATGTAATTTATAAGGTGGTATTTTCCTATTGCGGCATTGCCTTGTATTATAATTCTTAAAGGAGGTGAAATATTATTTTTAGAAAAATGATTGGAAATAATATTCATAGCTTTTGTTTGGATTAGAGATAATGAGTCAATGTTCTTTAGGCTATGCTTATGTGTTTGAGGAATGTGGTGGACGAAGTGATTATTCTCAATGAATTATATGCCTTTTTCTTGTATATCTAATGGGATAGTGGTATGAGTCCAATTATGGTTGTTGCTAAAACCACAAAGGCCAATCATGTCAAGGTCAATTACTAGGAATTCATTTGTAGGGTGCAATTGGGAGAGTAATTCCCATTCATTCATATCCATGGTTTCTCAGAGGAATTGATACTATAAATATCAATAAGTGTCCTTTTTTTGGTCGATGGGAAAAATAAGGTGGATATCTTGTGGTTAAGGATGTATAATTTGTAGTCGAACCATTGTTTTTGAACCACAACTTTAGAGTGTGGGCCTCTTGAATGTTAGTATCTACAAGAATAACACATTTTGTTGTAGTGCCAACATTTTTTCCATTGAATTCTCTAACACGAGAAAACTTAATTACAATGATGGGGTTACTTCCTGTAGCATATAAGGAGGAAATTTATTTTGATTTGGCATCCAAATTATCTCCCCAAAAGACGGCATCCATGTTATATCCAGAAATTTCTTGAAGGTGCATGATTTTTTTAGTAACTTCAGAGTCGTATTTTCGATGTATAATGCATAGACTCAAAATGTCAATGGCAATACCAAGAACATCAACAATTGAGTTGACATTTATTTTTCTGATATTATTGATTGATTTTATATTGAATGCGTTGGTGGATTGTATGGTATTTCACTCGCAACATGCTTTATAGTAGATGTTGTATTTAACAACTCCTAGTCATTTTTTAAGTGGTTGCATTGTTTATTAGCCATCTTAAAATTTCCTTTTGACACAATGTAGACATTTCAAACCTGGATTTTGTCAAAGAAAGAGTTGCCAACATTTTTGGAATAAGTGATGTGTATTTCTCCACCCTCTATATCAAACAGGTTAAAGATAAACACTTTACGATATCCATATTGATTTTGGAAGTGACGAAGAGGTGTCTTTCTATGGCCAAAACCTTTTATGGACCAATTTGAATGGTAAGGGTTTAGAGCTAAGAATAGAATATGCAATGTAGTGATGGATAGAGTTGGAATAGAAGCAAGGGGGAAGTGCATTTTTTATGAAGGATCTTCATTCGGTGAGGAGGGAATGACTTCTGGAGAAGTAATCAGGATAGTCAAATTTTTTGGATGACCAATTAAAGGTGAAAATGTAGAAATAACCTCCAAGTCTAGTAGCATTATAGACCTACATGGTAAATGATAGCCATAGGATAATTTGTAAGAATCAAAAGTAGTATGAAGAAATATATATTGTAAAGTTTAAATTGGAAGTATGTAACGAACTTACATTGATGCACCAATAGATGAAGTACTCCATTGATTAACATGTATAATAAAACCCTTTGGAAGGAATCTTGTTGCAATGAGGTCATTGAAATGTATTGGAAGCATAATGTGTTTCATATGTGTTCCATCAGGGATGGTGGTGCGATAACATAGAGTTGAACTTTGCATTAACCGAATAGGGTTGATTTCAACAATTTATAGAAATGTTTGAGTATAAGTAAATACATAAATCATTGAGAAAATAATATATTGAGTAATTTTTGTTGTCATTTTCTGAAAGCAGAGATGATGGAATAAGTCCAATAGAGTGAAAAAATCATCATATAATAAAAGGTGGCTTCTGTATTAGGATTATTTATATGTTGTTTTCTCGTGTTAGATGTTTAACATTAATAGGATTCCTATAGTTCTACATGGAAACTTCCTAGTATTATAATAAGCTAAGGGGAAACAAGCATGCTCATATCCATTCTAATTCGATGGTTATCTAGACTTGTAAACAACAAAATGGTTTTGTTATGCTAGTATGAAACTAAATGTTGTGAGGTTTTCATTTCTAGACTATTCTACTTGATTTTTTGAAATAATGTAACTCCTTATAGAGCATGTTATGTCTATTTTGGAAGAATGTAAAAAGTAATATTAGGATAATTTAAAAACATTAAATATATATTTTCCACATGCCCACATTATAGAAAATATATGTTTTGGTTTCAAATTTTGTAATATCAAAAATATTATAAAAATAATCTTGGAAAAGCAAGAATTGAAAGTAAAACAATAATATATCATTGAAAAAAATCAAATATTACAAAAAAAATATCAATATATATAATAACTTAATGCACTATAAATCTTACACCAAACAATTTATATGTATATCAATGAAAAGTACAATATTCTCTTCTGTTAGATAAAACCATGGTGTTTTGAATTGATAACATTCATAAAATCATGCCTTGACAGTAGACGATATTTCTAACTATTATATGTCCCATGAGAATTAAAGGTATAATGTTCAACTCTATATGGGTGAAATCTTGCTAGCTAAAAATCCCTCTTCTTTGCTGCCATATGTTAAATTGTTAGTTCTAGTGAACTTATTTCCAACATTTGTTTAGCTTTTGGAAAATTACATTGATCATAGAATTTCTAAGTTGGCTTAAAATATTTGTTTATTTGTATGCATTTCTAGCTTTGACATTTTTTTAACAATTTAATATTAGTTGATTCAAAAGTTTGACATGTTGTCTTACTAATTAGTTTATTTCTGGGTTGTTGGTACCACTGAGAAGAAGAAGTAATCATTCTAGATTTGTTGTTGGGAAGTTTTTACATCTGATATTTAATCAAGTAATCTTCAAGGAAGACTTTTAATCTAAATCTTACTTATTTATGGAGGTTGAATCACTGCAAGAATAACTATCCAAGACATATTTAGAATTGGAGGAGAAGCATCTGGACCTATTGAAAGACAATGAAGAGCGGGAAAAGATGATTTTGTCATTGCAAAGAGAGAATGATTCTCTTGAGAATGAGAAAGGTTTGTTACTTCAGAGTCTCAATAAGGAATCTCACAGATCTAAATAAATTCCAGTCAACTGTTTGAATAGTGATCAAAGAGTCTTGTACCTAGTTATTCATTCACTGGGATTACATACAAAGTTTGCAATAGTGAATTTCACATATGATGAAGTAGTTGTTGAACTAAATAAGGCTAAAGAAGGGATGAATAAATGATAAAATTATTCTCGCCAAATCCATATATAAAAATAAACTTGAAATCAAAACTTGATGTTACAGATCTTCATAAAGAAAAAACTTAAAGAAAAATTACTATCAATGAACTCTTATTTTGAAGAACTGAAGGAATCTGCTTCCAAGGTTGAAAAACAAATAACTATCTTAAAAAGACAGCTTTTAAATGTAGTAAAGGAAAATGACAATAAAATATTTGATACAAAATGTGAGCTTTGTGCCATGGTCATCCAGTTAGTTGATCTTCAAGATCAACTATCGTCCATTACCTTTGAAAAATGGTTCCTTTAAGATAAAAACACTAAAATAGGGAAATAAAAATCATTTAATGATGAATAATAGGGTCCTCCTAAGGGCATAATCTAGGAATTGGAATGCTCTTTGGATTTTGTGAAGAAGGATCTTGAATCGTCCAGGGCCATGGTAGTGTAGAAATAGTGCCAGTTAACTGATTTACAATACCATCTTTCACACCTTGGTGACACAAAAAGGTGCATCCATGATGAAAAAACTGTTGAAGGATTGAATTGAATAAATGTACAATGGATTCAGAACAAATTCTCCAACATTAAGACAAGAGAATGGAATTGGAGATTGCTTTAGAATTTGTTAACAAGGATCTTGAATCTACAAATATGCAACTCTAGTAATTGATGGCTAGACATCAACATTTGCAGGATAATGTCCATGAAACTGGAAAATTAGATAGTGTGCATAATAATAGAGGAATTACACACAGTGGGCATGGAAAGGGAAACACTAACAATGTGCATGAAAATGGAGAATCAAAAATTTTCCATGTGAATGGAAAGAAAAATTAGTTAATGATGAAGAATATAGGCATATTAAGGGAAAAATCCAAGAATTGGAAAGAGCTCTAGATTTTGTCACCAAGGATATTGAACTATATAGGGTCATGGTAGTTGAGAAAGAGTGTCAGTTAACTAATTTACAGTACCATATTTCACACCTTGGTGATGAAAAAAGGCGCCTCCATGATGAAAACAACTCTTTAAGGACTGAACTGAATAAATGTACAATATATTCAGAAGACATTCTCTAGCATTCAAACAAGAGAAGTGAATTGGAGAGTTCTTTAGAATGTGTCAATAAGGATCTTCAATCCAGAGATTTCTTTTGTCTATGTTTAGCATGGATTGAAGGCTTTGTTTGTGTTTCCTTCAATTGTAGAAGGCCAAGCATTTTCTTTTTTACTTCTTTAATTCTAATGTAGAATTTAAGAGACAACAGGAATTGTATACAATGTCAATATCACAGTAAAATTAGCTAAGATAATTTTATGATATAAGACTACCTATTCTACATTGAAAAAAAAAAAGGAAATGAAAGTGGGAACACCATCCATAATTGTTCCATTATCCCATAGAGTAAGGTATGTTTGGAATTTGGATTTGGTTTATCTCACAATTAGTTGGAGGACTATAGTTTTGGCCAACTACACCATCCATATTTCTCTTGCATATTTGGGCCTCAGTTGCCATTTAATCCATACCTTCTGAGGGAATTTTGTCACCTATATACTATCCAAATTATCTAACCTACACACTGCTGCTAATATTATCTCATATTTATTTATAAATCAATTATTTTTATCTTGGATCTTCCCATCACCAAAACCAACCACCACACACCTGTCACTAATTCAGGAAAAGCGCTTGAAATTTGTCCCTATGGACATCCCCCTTATCCAAATCAAAGAGATAATTTCTAAATATTCTTGTTTGAATGAAAACAACCCTAATTCCCTCTTTTGTTGGTAAGGAATCAAATATGGAGCTAAGAATGAAGGTCCCATAGTTCATCTTGATGGACATATCCCAAAATCCAAATCTCAGACCACTAGAGAGAAAGTAGGAAATATTTGGCCTAGGCCCTAGTACACCTGCCTCATATCGACCCTAAAATCATTTTTGTTCGTTTACTCCTAATATTGGTTGCTTAAAGGATGGCCCACCGAATTCAAAAATAGAGAGGGAGTGTCTAGTGTAGGTAACAGAGCCATTAGGGGAATTTTGAGGTCTAAAATGGGCCTCCTATGAAAAATGTACAACTAAAATAAAATTATAAGAACCAATAGTATTTAATATGATGATTTCAACCATGGGGGATGATTCACCAGTTTTGGAGTAAAAAAGTAAAAATATTAAAAAATAATAAAATAATAAAACTAGTTTGTCAACTCGTATTTTAAATTTATCTCCCTGATATTTTACTCAAATTTTGTGTGGGAGTACTCATTGGATGAAAAAATTAATTCCTCATCCAAGGAGTACCCATGTTGCATACTTTTGATGTACTCTACTACACGAAAAATGAGAAATACATGAAACAACATGATTGCAATCACAATTTTCATGTATTTCTCTTTTTTTGTGTAGCAAGGTCCATGGAAACTATGCAACTATTAGGTCCCTATACTACTATTATAACCCTTATTGTTATTAGTGAAAACCCCTTATTATATTGTTGTGTCCATGTAGTACCAATATTGTTATTATTGTACCCCATAGAAGCCCACTGTTGTTATTTTTGTGCCCTTACATTATTATTGTTATGTCGGTTTTGATTATTGGTATCTAAGAATTGTTCATTTTTGTAATGTAAAGTAGGTTTCCCCCTCGAAGAGGCTGATTTCTAAGTTGTTGATCTATATTTTCTATCTTTTTGAGAGCTGGTTTCATAACATTTGGTATCAGTGCTTTGGATTCTAGCGTTTCACTCCAAAATAGTTTAGCATGGAATTTTCGCTATAACTTTTATTCTGTGAAGTTTCAAAAGCTACAAAAAAAACCCATTTGAGACGAAATCGCGAGGATCCTTGGGGCATAGCTTCAGGTCTTGTCTCGCTAAATTTGTGGAGATATCATCTGAGAAAATTAGGGTTTTTGCAAGCTCCAGAATTCCATCTCAAATAGGTCATGATGGAATTTTCGCTATAGTTTTGTTTCTACAACGTTTCAGACTCTGATATGAAAACCCATTTGAGAAGAGATCATAGGGAAGCTCAGGACTGAATTGTAGATCTTGTTGCATTGTATTCTTGGAGATATCGTCAAAAACAGTTAGGGTTTTTGTAGGATCCGAAATTACATCCCAAATGGGAGACCTTGGGAAAATTGTCATAACCTTCTCTTTGTGCGTCAGATTGAAATTTCATAAGAAGTTAAATAAAAAGGATGGATTGTGCTTCTCTATTTATTATGTTTAAATCAAAAGGGTGGAACGGTGACATGTGGCACTTCGTACAAGTTTTCTCTACTGAAAAAGTATATAATCAAGTCACCTTGGAAGATGGGACATAACCCTTTCTTGGAGAATCCAATTTCAATCAAAATTGTGGCATTGGAAGGAGGACATAGAGGGATAACATAGATCACAATTATAGACTGTGGAGATCTAAATTTTAAGAGATACAATAGATTGAATATTGAGATCCTAAAAGCAAGAAAAAGAATGACTCGAATCAAGAAAATAGAAACACCTAGTAATCAAAATTTGATGGTTGATTTGAAGAATGTGATTGATGCTAAGGTAAATAGTTTTGTCTACACCATGGAGGTTGATATTGATGGTATGAAAAAATATTGGAAGAAAGGCATGGAACATTTGAAGGAAGACATGCAATGTTTGAAGGAAGGTGGGAAAAAGTTGCTACAAGAAAGGCCTCCTAATGGCGAAAAGGTAGTAAAGGAAACTCATGATGAGAAAAAAATTAATGTCGATCATGATTTCATAGAATATAACATTGGATTGAAGATCCAACATATTCCAAAGATAGATATGAGGAATTTTGATGGAAAGGATCCCATAACATGGATACTACAGATGGATAAATATTTTGATCTACATGAGGTGAAACTGTTACTAAAGGTACATATTACATCTTTATATTTAGAACCGAATCAATATTTATGGTATGAAGGGATTTTTTCTTGTAAACCACTTGTCACATGGTAAATTTTCAAGGAGGAAATGATAGCACATTATGAGGATACAAAGACAAACGCTTCCTTAGCCAATTGATAAATCTCAAACAAAAGGGTCCAATGGCAAAGCACATTGAGGACTCTAAAAAATTGAATATAAGGGTAAGTGATATTCCAAAGAAGCAAAGAATTGATGTCTTCATGGGAACTTTAAAGGATAACATGCAACATGAGGTTCATCTTTGGGAACTTGATTCATTGGAGGAAGCATTCAGGTTGGAAAGAAAAATTGAAAGCGGAAATATGGAAATAAGGAATCCCACCACTCACAACTATAAATATGGAAGTGTCTTTGCTCCTAGCCTTCCACAACCTACAAGGTTTACACTACAACAATTGGAAGAAATAAGAGAAAAAGGGCTTTGTTACATTTGTGATAGCAAATACACTAAAGGTCATAAGTGTGCTGAGAAGAAATTATTTTATATAGATTGTGAAGAAGAGGAAGAAAAGGATCAACAAAGATCAAAAGAAGAGGACATACACGAAGAACCAACCCAAGAGAAAGAAGTAATGCATCTGACCATATCTTGTATATCATTGGAAAGAATTACCACTCAAACTCTCAAGATAGAAGGACATATCAAGAGGAAAAAGGTTCAATAAGTGAAATATAACATTGAGATAGAAGAAATGAATCCAAACATATCTTATAATGCATTGGCTGGAATTACCACTCCTCAAATTATCAATATAGAAGGACATATCATGAAGAAAAAGATAATAGTGTTGATTGATTCCGGCAGTAACCATAATTTTATTCATTGTAAGATAGCCAAGGAATTGAATTGCTTCCTATATCCGACACCAGAGTGTCAAGTGATGGTTGCGAGTGGAGGAACCATAAATTTCTCTGGAAAGTGCCATAATATCAAACTATCCTGGGAGAATATGTATTGAATAGCCCAATGCTTTCCATTCCAATGGGTGGTGATGTTGTTGTACTATGAGTCTAATGGCTACAATCCTTGGGTACAATATCTTTTATTTTTTAAGAACTTTTCATGAAATTTTCTTCAAAAGGAAATGGAGTTGAATTAAGGGGTATCACAAGGAAACCAAGAAAGATAATCAGCTCTAACAGAATGACAAAGCATATAAATAAAGAACAAAGAGGCGTAATCACACAATTATGTTCGCTAGAGGTTCCCACATCGAAATCATCTATTTCTCTAGATCTCCAAAATGTCTTGGACAATCATTCCAAGGTATTTGAGACTCCCAAAGGCCTCCTACCTATTTGTGATAATGATCATGCTATTCATTTGATTCTAGGAAGTTTTCCTCCAAAGATCATGTGTTACAGATATCCATATGCCCAAAGGAGTGAAATTGAATGTATGGTTGCCAACATTCTAGAGGTTGGTATAATTATCCAACCAGATTCAATAAATGAAATAAGGGATGAATGGAAGAATGATGAAGCAAGGTGGGAACTCATTCAAAAGTTGCAGAAGATCCTGGTTCAAACAATATTACCAAAAATTGAAAAGGAAGGAGAAATCATATTGGAACCTGAAGCAGTCACAGAACCAAGGAGTCGACAACTATGAAATCAATTAATTTCAGAGTATCTCATCAAGTGGAAGAACTTACCTACTGAAGATTCCACATGGAAGGATGATAATTTTATACAAAAGCATCTATAACTACTCAATCATTGAGGACAAAACTTATTGAAGGAGAGGGGCATGTTGGGTCCCTATACTACTATTGTAACCCCTTATTGTTATTACTGCAACCCCCTTATTATATTCTTGTGTCCATGTAGTACCAATATTGTTATTATTGTACCCCATAGAAGCCCACTATTTTTATTGTTGTGCCCTTACATTATTACTATTATGTCAACTCTAATTATATTATGACACCTTAGACTCCTATGTATAGAAAGGACGTCTTGTCATTTGTATAATCCAAGAATTGTTTATTTGTGTAATTTAAAGAAGGTTTGCCCCTCGAAGAGGTTGATTTATAAGTCATTGATATATTTTTTCTATATTTTTGTGAGTTGGTTTCATAACAGAAACATGGGTACTTTTTGGATGAGGAATAAATTTTTTCATCCAACGAGTGTTGTCGCTCGAAATTTGAGTGAACCCATAAGGAGATAAGTTGAAAATACTATTTGAAAAATATTTTTTTCTTTTTCCCTCTAAAATTTGATGATGTGATCAAATATTATTTTATTATTTCCACTATTATTTTATAATTTCTTTAGGAGGCCCATTTTAGACCTAAAAATTCCCCTAATGGAATGTACCTATCCAAATGCATCTTAACAACAAAATCTGAGAATTGGAAAGAGCTCTAGATTTTGTCAACAAGGATCTTGAATCATCCAAGGCTATGGAAGTGGAGAAAGAGGGATAGTTAATTGATTTATAGTACCATATTTCACACCTTCGCGATGCAAACAACTCTTTAACAACTGAACTAAATAAATGTACAATGGCTTCAAAACAAATTCTCTAGCATTCAAGCAAGAGAAGGGAATTGGAGAGTGCTTTAGAATATGTCAACGAGTATCTTGAATCCATAAATTTCTTTTCTCCGTGTTTAGTATGGATTGAAGCCTTCTTTTATCTTTCCCTAAATTGTAGAATGCCAAGCATTTTATTTTTTACTTCCTTCATTCTAACATAGAATTTAAGTGGCAAAAGGAATTGTATGTAACATCAATATTATAATAAAATTGGCTAGGATAATTTTATTATATAATACTATCTATTTCACATTGACAGGACAAGGAAATGAAAGTGGTAACACCAACCATAAGTGTGCCATTAACCCTTAGATTAAGGTATGTTTGGAATCTTAATTTGTTTTCCCTTACGAGTAGTTAGAGGACGATAGTTCTAGCCAAGTGCAGCATCCATACTGCTCTTGGATATTTGGGCCTCAATTTCCATTTAACCGATAACTAATGAGGGCATTTTGTCGCCTATTTACTACTACTGATATTATCTAACCTACACATTGTTGCTGAGAGTATCTTATATTTAGTTATAAATTAGTGATTGTTAACTTGGATCTTTTCATCACTAGAACTGACCATCACACAACCATCATCAGTTTAGGAAAAGCATTGGAAATTTGTCCTTAGGGACATCCCCTTAGACAAATCAAAGAGACCTTTTCTTACTATTCTTCTTTGATTGAAAACAACCCTAATGTCTTCTCCTTTTGGTAAGGAACCAAATATGGGGCTAAGAATGAAGCTCCCATGGTTCATCCTGATGGACAAACCTTAAATCTAAAGCTCAAGCCACTCAAGATCAACTAGGAAATAGTCAACCTAGGCTCTAGTACACCTAATTCATATCAACCCTCAAACCTTATTTGTTCATTGACTCCTAAGGTTGGCTTCTTGAAGGATGGATTTGGCTTCCTAAAGGATTTCTCACTAAATTTATAAATAAAGAGGGAGTGTCCAATGTAGGCAAGAGAGAGAACGTACTAATGCCCACATGCCTTTCTCTGTGTTTAGTATGTATTGAAGCCTTTGTTTATGTTTCCTTCAATTCTATAAGGCCAAGCATTTTATCTTTTATTGCTTTCATTTGTTGGGTTTACTACATGCAAAATTCTTTCACTCACTCAATGAACATACATTTCATAGGGGAAATGCTCAATAGACAGATCCAACCACACTTGTATATGATGGTTTGATCAAGCCTATAGACCTAATCTTAAGGTCTGGGTATTTTTCTTCCAAAAAATTAGAAATTTTTCAATATCATTTAAGATTCTACATAGTTTCAGATAATGTATCATGGTTACATGGTGCATGTTATGTGATTAGTTTTAGTAGTTTCAGTCCCACTTGATCACTTATGTGAGCATAAATTTATGCACAGAATGCTAAGTGGATCATTCAAGCATATGAGACAAAATGGCACTTTGACATGGAGGCCTCATAGTACTAATTCAAATTCACATTCAATAGTCATAAATTGAAAACCTACGGAGATTAAAAAATTGCTTTACCACAAATTCAATCAAAACATCATGCAAACTTACTGCTAAAAAATCTAAATGAATCATGTGCATTGACATTATTGTGAGTTGGAGCTATTGTCACACCATAATACAAGAGCTTACATATAGTGATACAAGGGATTAGCTAATAAGTCATATATGACATCTATTATTATGGTAATGATACTAGTGATAAAGGTTGAATTAGATAAGCTAATTAATTTGAACATGTATTGTTACTTAACTTATGGATACAACTCCTTATTCATGCACCAAAATATTCAATAAAACCCAACAAAACTTAGCAGTGATATATATAATTGAGGTGTTATTTCACTATGGTTAGCCTACTTATTTTGTTATTATGAGGCCATTAGGTCCATTCCCATCAAATACTCCACAAAAAACGTATCCTTTCTAGAACCAAAGTTCTCCAAGAAGAGACTAATAAAATAAATTCATGGCTATAAAAATTTGCATCAAAAGTTGACACCTTTCCTATTAAGAAAATATGTTCATGGTTGTAAAAATTTACATCAAAGCTTCCCACCTCGGTTTTAGAATGATTACTATTATGTACAGAGGAGTGAGATAGAGACAATGGGGGAAATGGGTAGCAGATATCAAATTACCTAGGAATATAACCAGTCTCTGGCTTGGAACATTTGACATGGCACAAGAAGAAACTTCTTCATTCTTTGTTAAATGTGTATAAAAATCATATTGTAGAGCAAGCTATATCTATGGTCAGGTGGAGAAAGATAAATAGAATGACTGTAGGGGATTAAAGTTGGAAGGAAAGAGGATGAAAGTAGTCTAGGTGTCTTGGGAGCTTCTAACATAGATTTGTTTAAATTTTAGTTTCAGCTGTAAATTATAAGGTTCTCAATTTGGTTATAGAAGGGAAGAGGAGTTCAAGGTATTATCACCATGAAGTTTACGCATCAAAATGAAGTGCAATTATTTGATGTTTGAAGGAGTTTTCCCATAAGAAAATGAAGCTCAATTATTTGATGCTTGAAGGATAGAGGATGCAAGTAGTCTATAAGCCTTAGGAGCTTCTGTGTTGAGGTCAGAAATGATAAAAATATTCATCCTACTATGTCAGAACATGAGGAAAGCTCAAAAAGTTTCAATAAGCTTAACCCTTTGGAGAATTGTATGACAACATAGAGAATTGTGGTTGAATATCTACATGTAATGTGCATTTTCTACGTTGGATTGTGGGCATCAACTATATGGCTTATTTTTCCATCCCATTTGATGCACTGAGAATATTGCATATTTCCTAGGTATGCATCATTATATCTTGTTTATTTTTTAATTTAGGAGAGTGTATGAGGGATTTTGTTGGTCCTCATTTCTCTGTAATTAGAGGTCAAAGTGAGGTCAATTTTTAAAGACATATTCTCTCGCAATTTTAATTTATCACTTCCCTTTGAAAAATAGTAGGGTGTTTTCGTGCCAAGTTGCAAGGGATTTGTGCATTGAAAATGGATATCCATGTTAATTTCTCGATTTTGTTACCAAATAATCTAGTTATTATTTACTGGCACTTATATATCATGTGTAGGTTTTAACCCTATACAGAAATTACCTGCATACGAATTCTAAAACACAGAAAATAAACAATGCGAGGGCATAACACATAAAACACATATACACAAAGATTTTGCTATGGATCCAAAAACCGGGGCTACCAGCTTGATTTTTCATTATGTTCCTTTCAATGTTACAATACATATTTATACATGCCAAAGCATCCAATACCATGGACCGAAAAACCATCGTATCCAAAACCATGGACTGAAAACGATCGCGTCCAAAAACATGTGCAACAATCCGGCACAAAACCATAGGTGGGTCCGCCCAACTGAACATAGGTTCCAAAACCAAAAAATTTTGGGGCGCTACCCCGAACCCCATAAAGTGGGGTTACCTACACCCCTCAAACCCTCTATGACTCCACTTTCTATGCAATCAATGCAACGAAGGGGGGGCTCCGCCACCTTCTAACCCCCCGGTTAACTACATGGGCTAGTCGTGGAAAGAATATAACACAACCCAACATTCTCCCACTTGTTGTTTTCTTTCCACAGGGGGCCACAAGAGATATTAGTCATTTATCCAGCCCTGCAATGCCCATTGTTTCTCTACACCAAGAGAACTTCTCAGAGCTCACAGATTTTGTCAATGCATCTGCAGTATTCTTCAAAGTGTCCACCTTTACTAGTAGCACATTTTTGTCTTCCATCATATCCCTCACAAAGTTATACTAAACATCAATGTGCTTTGTCTTTGAATGATATGCAGGATTCTTTGCTAAGAAAATTGCACTTTGGCTGTCACAATCTATCCTTATAGCTCCCTGTACTAACCCCGTAATTGAACACAAACTCTGCAACGAAATTGCTTCCTTGCTCGCATGAGTCGCTGCCATGTATTCTAGCTCTGTAGTTGATAGTGCCACTATAGATTGTTTCTTACTCATCCAACTGATTGCACCACCAAATAGGTTAAACACATACCCACTTGTAGATCTTCTTTGATCCAGATCTCCAACCAAGTTTGCATCAACAAAGCCACCAATACCCAACACTCTATCCAATCCTGGTTTTCCTTAGTAGCACAAACCATAATCACTAGTGCCATGAAAATACTTGAAACCCACTTCACTATTGTCTAATGCTCCTTTCCTGGTTTTGACATAAACCTGCTCAATACTCCAACTACATGTGCAATGTCTCTTCTAGTACAAACCATTGCATATATCAGGCTACCGACTGCACTTGCATATGGAACATGGGACATGTCCTCTTCCTCTTCGTGTGTCTTGGGACACTGTTCAGTAGATAACTTTACACCTACAAGAATAGGAACCTTCACCAGTTTACTATACTGCATATTAAACCTATGCAACATTGTCTCGACATACTTCCTCTAGTTTAACCAAAGCTTCCTCTTTTCCTGGTCTCTTTTAATTTCCATGCCCAAAATATAGTTTTCAGCACCAAGATCTTTCATGTTGAATTTGGAGGACAATTCGGTCTTCAAATTTTGGATAATTTCTTTGTCATTTTCAACTGCAACATATCATCAACATATAAGACCAGATAAATAACATGGTCACCAATTAATTTAAAATACACACAGTGATCTGCTTTGCTTCTCGTGAAGCCAAGTCCCCATATAAATGTATCAAATTTCTGATACCACATCCTTGGTGACTGTTTTAACCCATATAGAGACTTCTTTAACTTGCATACTAGTTCTTTCTTACCCTTCACCGTAAATCCTTCAGGTTGCTTCATATAGATCTCCTCTTCCAAATCCCTGTGAAGAAATGTTGTCTTCACATCCATCTGTTCTACCTTAAAATAAAAAGTTGTAGCATCAGATAAAAGTAATCTAATACAAGTTACCTTGGCAAAAAGAGAAAAAATATCACCAAAATCAATTCCTGGAACATGGGAATAACCTTTTGCTACCAACCAAGCTTTGTATTTCTCCAACTTTCCTTCTACATTTATCTTCTTCTTGAACACCCATTTTCTACCAATGGGTTTCCTTCCAGCTGACAATTCCACCAGATCCCAAGCCTCATTTTTGTGCAAAGATGTCATTTCATCAACCATAGCCTCTTTCTACAGTTTTCCATCCCTTGAATCTACTGCTTCCTTCATAGTTCTAGGATCATCATTAGTAATAGATAAAGCAAAATTTGAATAAAAAGTAGATGGACTATACCTTTCTAGCTGCCTTCTTTCTCGAATTGATCTTCTCACACCTGGAGTTCGTGGCTCTTCATCTTCTGATTCCTCCTCTGTTGTAGAGTCTGATTCTTCCTCCTTTAGCTCAAACTCTATCTTCTCATGTTCCTTTGGTTGGACTTCATGTTTAATAATATCTTTCACCTCTCTGAACACCACATCTCAGCTGTACACAATCTTCCTTGATATTCGGTTCCAAAGATTATAACCATTTAAACCATCCTTATACCCAATAAAGATGCACTTTTAGATTTACTATCCAACTTGGTTCTTTTCTCCTTTAGAACATGTACATATGCGTCACATCCAAATACCCTCAGATTTGAAAGAGAGGTTTTCTTACTAGTCCATACCTCTTGTGGAGTCTTATCCTCTAACATTGATGAAGGTGATCTATTGACTAGGTAACATGCCATCTCCACTACCTTTGCCCAGAATTCCTATCCTAACCCAGCACCACTGAGTATTCTTCTTGCCCTTTCCGTCAATGCCTTGTTGATTCTTTCTGTAACTCCATTTTGCTAAGGTGTATATGGAGTAGTCTTCTGCCATGCTATACCAGACTTCTTATAGAATTCTTCCAATTCCTTACTGCAAAACTCTCCACCATTATCTATCCTTAACACCTTTATCTTCTTCTCTGTCTGGTTTTCCACCAGAGCCTTAAATTCTTTAAACCTGTCAAAGACTTCAGATTCCTTCTTAAGGAAATATATCCTTGTATTCCTTGACAAGTCATGTATAAATGATACATAGTACACAGACTCACCCAGTGATGGAACCTTCACAGGTCCAAACACATCACTGTGCATAAGCTCTAATATCTCTTTTGCCCTCTTATCCCTAGAGGGGAAACTCACCTGATTCTACTTCCCATATACACAATTTTCATAGAAATCAAAATCCAGAGAGCTATTACTCATACCTTCTACCATACCTTTACCATGAAGTATTCGAAGGCCCTTCTGTTCAATATGTCCAAGCCTTTGATGTTACAACATGGTCTTCTCTCCAGAGACCACTAGGTTTTTTGCTCCACTTTCAGGAACCACGGAACTGTTGCACCCATCAACAATAGTGCTACCTTGCAGCTTGTATGGAGGTCCAGTTCAAACTCCCCACATCAATACTAGTGCCCCTCGAACCATCTTGTAGGTATCCTTCTCGAACACTGTTTTTACACCTGCATCATCAAGCTTGCTTATAGAAATCAGATTTCTGACTAATGCAGGAATATGTAGAACACCTAGAAGTGTTCTAACCCTTCCACCTTGCAACTTCAACTTTACTTTTCCGTGACCAACAATTCTAGCCTTCCTATCATCCCCTAAGAAGACATCACCACCATCACATTTCTCATACTCGCAGAACCACTCTCTATGGGGAGTGAAATGAAAGGATGCACCTGAGTTAATCAAGCATGCCTCATGATCTACATGTGTACTTGAAGAAGCCAAGTACACATCCCCACCTTCATCTGAGGTGGTTTTTTCCTCTGCAGAAGGAGCATCATCAGATCCCTTTCCTTTATCAGGAGCTTTAGATTTAGAGTCCCTTTTGTAGTGCCCTTCCTTTCCACATTTCCAGCACACCATCTTTACAGGTTTTCTTGGAGATTCAGATCTCCCTCTAGATTTAGATTTCCCACTCGATGACTTATTTTTGTTTCTATTCTGGGACCATCCTTATACAGATAAGGCATCACCATTCTGACTCTCCATATTTTTCCATGTCATGTCCTCCGTCAGCAAGGCAGTTGCATTGCTACCTATTGCAATAACCAGACTATCCCACAAATCTAACAGAGAACACAACAAATTGATGCACTTATCTTCATCTGAAATTTTAATATCAAAAGATGCTAACTGACTTACCACAATATTAAATCCATTCAGATGCTCTGTCATTGAATCTCCATCTTTCATCCTCAAGTTATACAACTTTTTCCGTAGGAATAGTTTATTCAGCAGAGACTTAGATTGGTATAAAGTCCCTAACTTGTCCCACAAAGCCTTCACCGTAGCTTCCCTTGATGTTCTCTTTGCCTTTCGATCCAACTTCTTCCATTCTTCATCAGACACTCCCATTGGTTTAGTACCTAGATCTACCACGATCCATTGATCTTTATCCACCAACAGATCCTCCATATTGAGTTTCCACAACTCAAAACTCTAACCATTAAATTTCTCGATTTCTATCTTTCCACTACTCACCATATTCTTTCACCACCAAAATCAATCTCGTAGATCTCCCATTGAATGGGGTCTACCATAGGCCCGAGCAAAACCCCTCAGCAACAAAGGCATCCCCTTGAAGCAAAAACAACTCTGATACCAAATGTAGGTTCTAACCCTATATAGAAATTACCTACATACGAATTATAAAACAAAGAAAATAAACAATGCGAGAGCATAACACATAAAACACATATACACAGAGATTTTCCCCTGGATCTCAAAACCGGGACTATCAGCTTTGATTTTTCATTATGTTCCTTTCAATGTTACAATACATATTTATACATGTCGAAGAATCCAATACCATGGACCGAAAAACCATCACGTGCAAAGCCATGTACAAAAAACCATCGCGTCCAAAAACATGTGTGAAAATCATGCACAAAACCATAGGTGGGTCCGCCAAACCTAGCATAGGTTCCAAAACCAAAAATTTTTGGGGCACTGCCCTAGACCCCATAAAGTGGGGTTACCTACACCCCTCAAAACCCTTGTGACTCCCCTCGCTATGCAATAGGCACAACGAAGGGGGCGCTCTGCCCGCCTTCTAACCCCCTAGTTAGCTACGTGGGCTAGTCATGGAAATAATATAAAACAACCCAACATCATGCAATAAATTGATAGTCAAGTTGGTCTTATTGAAATGAGCAGAAATATTATGTGTATAATTGTTTAATGGTTTTCTAAAACATAAAAGGGAGATAGGGGTCAAGAACTAAATACACTTCCAATTTGCATTCTACTAGCTTTGTCCCATGCTACATACAATATTCATTCCTCCCAAGCAATGCAAGAAGCCTTATCATATTTCGACCCCAAAAGTAGTTCAATAGGATATGGATTTGGCTCTAGAGGCTTTGAAATTGAACTTGAAATGGATGATTAATGCATCCAAATATAGTATCATGTTCCTCACCAAGGAAGTGTTGTGGGAGGAGAATAAAATTCAAGTTTCGTTTCATTGATTGCCATAGTTGGTCTTCGTAATGTTATCGAAGAATTTTACCACATTGTCCTTGAGAAATTTTTGTATCCCTTTCGAAGATGTGTTCGCATGGTGGGGAAAGGATACTATAAGTAAGAGTGTGGTTTTTGAGTAGGTTCATGATATGGTATCAGACATGAACAATCACTTTGATATTGGGTTTCCTCCTTATCATTGATTACATGGTTTAAGTCTTTATAGCAATTTAGTCATAAAAACGATTACAATCAACAAGAAGTGTTGCATCACTAAAAGGAAATCTCAGTAATTTTATATCAACAAAGGCAAAAGAGCCTACCCTACTACAAGGATCAAATTAAAAAGGAGATGATAGAATGAGACAACCTCTATTAAATTACAAGTACAAGCTAGGAATAACCACTAACAAATACCACAAAACTGTAGAAAAATTATAAAGCTGGACCTTTTTAAAAGATCAAAGAAGTAGAGCCAACTATGCTAGAAACAAAACACTTCATAATCAAGAACAAGAATGCAGTCTAGATTTTAAGATTGATGTATTTGAACTAGAAGGGAATAAAACATTAACAAGAGAATTTTGTTCATTGGCAAGTATTTTTTTTGTAATGTTTTAATGATTTATTTTAATTTTTAATTTTTTCCTAATTGTTTTAATCTGTTGGAAAAGCATTGTTCGATCGTCCCATAATGGATTTGATGGTGAACAATGGTGTAGAGTGGAAACTGGGGGAGTTCTTCCCAAAGGGAAATTCCTTAAGGAATAATGAAGTGAAATTTATTCCAATCAAAATAATTAATTAGTGTGAACAACTTAGTAGACCAATTGACTCTCATTGAAATAATTTACAATATCCAATCAAATATTTTCCTCCATGTTGCCAATAACTTCATACATAGTGATTTTAGTTATAGAAATTGAATGCATACACAAATATAATCAACAATGTAAGGCACATGCATTGATGAAAAAATTAGTGTTAAAAGATTTGTTTTAAACCACTAATTCAATTTCTATTAACATGTCTCTCAAATTCTCATAATTTCATGAAAATTTGGTTTAATTAATTAAAAATTAAATTAAAAATGAGAAATAAATAAGATAGGCGATACTCAACAAATTCCTAACATGTTTCACCCATATGGGATACATCTTTAGATTCACTTCAATTGATAAATTGATCCATTCAGAAAAACCCAAAGAATAAGATGTTACCTCTTTACATAAAAATAATTGCCTCAATATACAAAAATTATCTCTAATGTTCTCTAGGATGATGGTAATGGATTTTTTTTGCAATCAATGAACCTAGAGTTTCCTTATTCATCCAATGAAGGGGCTCTCTATTATCGATTGAATCCCATAACCTAAATCTACTTCCTTATATCATTTTCCAAGTGTGTATATAGCTAGGACAATGTTTTCTTGTTTTGGGGGAGGAGAAAGTGAATCCCTCCAAATCCTGTACATCCACTAAACACTTGTCTAATGGATTCCCCATGGCATCTACCTTCATGGGTCGTAGAGAAAAACCCATATAATTCCTTCACCCAAGGTTTTCTATAGACAAATGTTATCTTTTCATACATAGACACTAGTACAAACTGACTAATAAATTACTAAAAAAATGACTAAAAATTGCATATAAATGACCATTTTTCAGTTGATGACCAGTAGTAGCTAATTTACAGTATCTTATAATGGGACCAACTTTTAGTCATTTTTAGCTTTGTCATTAATTGATTGTCTCAATTTTATCGTCTAGTAGTATATTTAGTCATAAATTTTGTCATTGATTTATTCATTAATTGCCACAATTAATGACCAAATATACAACAAAATATATTACTACATAGTCACCCGAGAAAACCAATTAATGACGAAAGAAATATGACCAAAATGTTGGTTGTCTTATAAGACACTGTAAATTAGCTACTAATAGTCATATATATGCAAATTTTAGTTATAATTTGAAACAAATTAATGACCAGAGAAATATGACTAAATTTTGGTTGTGTTATATGATATTGCAAATTAGCTACTAATAGTCATATATATGAAAAATTTAGTCGTCCTTTGGAATCCCAAATTTATCATTTATAGGAATCATTTTTTTGTAGTTTCATATTTATTATATAAATGACTAATTTACTAGTTTCTATCTATTTTATTTACTTTCATTAATAATCATTATAAATGACTAATTCAGTGGTATGTTCATTTTGTTTTTGTTCAACATTAATCAGTACAAATTCTAATTTAGTAGTTTTATATTGATTTTATATGTTCATTATTAATCAACATAAATTAATTAGTATTATTTTGCAACTAAATTTAAAAAAAGTCATACAATATGCATGTCCATCTAATATGAAAACGTAGAGTTTCATATGTTAATTACAATACTAAACAATATGAATTGCATCTATAAATAGTTTCAACCACATAAATTATATTATGTGAAATGTTAAAGTATTACAATAAGAGTTTCCAACTTAATATTATTTGAAGTACAATTTACACATGAAATGATGTTTCATCACTTCAAAACATTATCATTGTTTTGCCAAGGCATTACAGGTGAACTCACCAACTTTGAAGACTTGACCATCAATCTCTATGTGTGTGCTTTATGTGGGATATTGAATCTAAGAATATCACTAGACCAGTTCTCTTCTCTCTCTCTTTTTTCATTTGTCACTCCAATGCTATTGCTCTCAGCCTCGTTCTTCAATTCCTGCTTCTCAGCATCAGTACTGAGTTCATTTTCTAAAAACAAAAGAAGATACAATACAAAGTGTAAGACATGAAACACAATGAACAATAGAATATAGATTAAAGTAGACTATAAAGAGTTTATACGACATATACCTCAACATTAGTAATTTCAAATCCATTTTCCCCATACAAGCAAGAAACGAGAGCAAGTTTTTTTCAGTTGGGAAATACTGGCCACTATAATGTTACCAAATGACCTGTATAAACAAAGAAAATAAAATTTCACCATATTAAATAACACCTTAGTAATTCAACCTGCAGGGAAAGCTTAGGCACAATCATGCCAACTAAGTTACATGCTAAAAATTTCAAGCAGTAGGTAACTAATTGTGAAAACAAATAATCTAAGATGTGATTTTTAATTCTTGTCATTTGATTCCAAACAACATTTCATTTTCTAATGCATGAACTTGGTCAAGTATATAAACAAGATGTGCTCAAATAACAACATGAAATTAAACTTTTCTAATAGTCATGAAAATGTTTTAACAAAAAATAGTTATAAGGTTTCCAATCAATATCGTGCAATACTAATTCCATCTTCAAGCTTTGGCTGTTGTTTAAATTGACATGATACCGAGTATTTTCAATTTCATTGTTAAAATAAAAAACAAAATCATAAGAAACATTTAAAATACAATCAAACAATAAAGAGAGGATATCATGGAATGGAAATTGCAATTATAAAAATATTGTTTACCTATCCACCGATGTCTTGTTTGGCATTCTTAAAACATTTGCTTTTGGCAAAATAACCATGAGGTGAAAGAATCACAAGATTAAAAACCATAGGAATCCCTACTAGAAACATTTCCAAATTCGATGGCTCAAGTGTCTGAAGGACCTCTAAAAACAAATTAATCATATCCAATACACGCTCTGCATTGTCTCCCCATACTTTTTCCAATAACATTTTCTGTAACATGCCCACAACATAGTCAAGTAACAATCAAACAAAGGCATTGACATTTGTTTTTATCTTTTATATCTATAAAATTTGAATATTAATTGTTTTGAGAACATATTAATTGATATTGAATATCTTCCTAACATATGATAAGGTACCAATCAAGCATCCCATCAGAAAAATGGACCTCAATGAGGTCCTCAAACAATTTCTACAATATATTTTTCTTGCTATGATATATTGGGTATAAAAAAGAACATATCTGCAAAGGAAAATCCATATATTACTTATGCTCAAACTATATATGTTGTATTCTTAGGGAACTTTTTAAGATGTTCCTTGGCCTTTACCAAAGAGAACTATAGCTTAGCTAAACTCGATATCCTTTCATTCAAAATCAATTTCTACAAGATAAATGTCAGACATTATTCTTTCCCATTTCTTGACATGCCACATATGATAAATTAAAAGTCACATAGAACCAAGAGAAAAACCTTTGCTAACCAAAACAAACAAACAAAAAATGCCTCTAATAAAACTTCATTCTAATATCATTAGATGAAAAGAGAGTAGACCATTTTTGTCACTTGACTTTGCCTATTTTTGTTATGAAAGTGCTTGAGCTTCGGGAACCAACAAATCTGAGGGAAGTTGTAAATGTGAAAAAATTATGTTGACCTTTGTAGAATTATTCAAAATTATGTGAATGAGGCCATTTTCAAATGTGGTAAATCTCATAATAAGAAATGGCCAAATTGGATGCAGAGATTAAATATAAAAACTTGTGGACATGACATGTATTCTAATAGACAACATTGCAATTACTACCATGGGCCCCCATAGGTTACAAATCCTTAGTACGTTATTCTTAATGATGAAAGAGATATGGAAATGGTAAGTATGGGTGGTTCTAGTTTGTATGGCTGATATCTTCAAACCAAGTTCATTATCTTAATTGACCTCGGTTCTGACATGGTAAACCTAGATCCAGTCCTCACCCAAGATATATCAATGATATTTTGACAAGAGTCTCACCATATATCTAGTAAATAAACAATTAAAATGTACATTAAAACAAATCAAAGCGAACTGCTCAAAATCCTCTTAAGTGGGTTGTGGTCAACTGGTTAAATCAAAGCACTTTCAGTCCACAAAACTGGGTTCAAAACCACCAGAAGACATGTTATTGAATTAATATGGGCAATGAATTTATCTACCTCATCCAAAAGTGGGTGGAAGTATTAGCAACCTTGATGGCCCATGGTTGTGGTCTGACTCAACAAAGGAGGAAAGATGCATGTATTGGATGAATTTAATGTGGCCAATGGAGTTTTCTACCCCATCCAAAAGTGGGTGGAAGTCTTAGCAACCTTGATGGCCCATGCTTATGGCATATCTCAACAGACAAGGAAAGATGCAATCATGGATGTATTTAATGGAAGAGATACCCTTGGCCATAGCCTCTAAGAAAAGGTAGAGGCCAATTCGTTAACAAATTACCATTTTCCAACTGCAAAAAAGAATATCTCAAGATCCTGAACTGGATGGAAAAATACCTTTTCTATTGTAGCCATCAAGTCATGCATGGAATGTGCGGCCTCGTATGATTCAAAGAAAGATGCTTCTTCAGAATTTTCGATGGCACTTACATATATGTATGAAAAGGTACATTAAATCAACTTGGAATATCGGAAGGAAATAAAGTAGAAATTTCAACTATGGTGTTAACATCAATCCCAACAAAAAATTATTATTAACTAAAAATGAATGTGTTACACACACAATAGTTCCAAGTCCTTTTCTTGTAGAAAAATACAACCAATTGGATCAGATGAAGGTTGAGCACTGATGCTAACTGATGTCCAAGGAAAATTTGGGCAGGCCAACACACCCTCAAATTATTAATTCAATCAAAATGGGAAGGTTGAAGTCCTCATCCAAATGCTGAAAGAATATGAAATGAAGGTCCTGAACAAAAATCCACCCATATCAAATACTGAAGATCTCAGTTAATAATATTAACATTACCTAAAACCAAAAATGTTTCACAATTTTTTAACTAGATTGATGTTCTGACCGACCATATATGCCCATTTTCAAGAGCATATTCCTTATAAAATTTACAACATATCACTTCAAAAAACAACATTGGTAATTAATTCAAGGTGTTGAGATGCTTTGTTCCCCAAAAGAAAGCACATGAACTAAAATAATTATTCTGAAAGGAAAAACTAAAAAATTTCAATCAAAATTTGGTAGAGACCTTCCCTTAAATATGTACCAAATAATGTATATCCATGACAGATCCTTCAAGTCTTCAAAACTAGAGATAAACCCACCTTTGCATGGTTTTTAAAGGCTTTGGTGTCCACCTCACCAGAAAGAGTAACAAAACTTTTAGGCCTCTATTCATGTTGAAGTAGTGTAGTTTTCCTTCAATAATTATTGAGGCACCCCTTAATTATTGTTGGTGGGTCCGAAGCATATTGAGTCCCTATGGCGAAAATATTATTGTTCCTTGAAAAATTGTGTGATATCTCTGCTCCAACAACAATCATTTTTTAGAGGACTAAAAATGTGCGAGTAAGATGCCTTGAAGATATCACCCTTAATAGTTCTGCAAAGCATGAATCACTTTCAGTATGACACCAAAAAAACAATTATGCAATGCTTCATATAAAAAAGTTTGCAATTGCCCCTAAATTGTACCAAAAAACCCACTAAAATTCATTATTTCTATTTATAAGAATGGCAAGGACCAAGTCTTACAATGTCAAAGAAGAAACAAAACCAAGCTTTGAAATACCCAAGGCTTTATCATATTTCAAGAAGTTTCCTGGTGCAATGAAGAAATCAACTTCACCCCCTACAAAATTATTTTCGTTTCCAATTACTCCTCAGAAATGTGTTATTGGAGATGGTTTAAATACAATGCTTGTACTGACCCCTGCATAATCATATATATATTGAAGCTCAACCTATCAAATTTACAATATATAATGTAAGCAAGGTTAAAGTTTAATCCGTGTTACAAAAAAGTTACAAAAGTAATTTTATCACTATAAAACATGAAGAATGTTGTCAAGCATTGTGTTTATGACAACATACCAGCATGAACTTTTACCATGTATATAACCTCGTGACTATTGATGATCAAAATTAGGGGGCATGCTAAAGCCTGACTAATATGGATGTTTGAGTAAATGTATACAATATTACAAAGAAAATGCTACAGATAGAATCAAGAACAAGATGTTTGTTGCAATGGTTCTCACATATAAAACTAGTTATTATTTTTCATATCCTTCCAAATGGCTTATTTCAAACTGCAGAACTGGCAATTTGATCCCTTCTCAGGTGAGACTGAGTGGAAGAGCACACTACAGATGAAAACTACAACATATTGCAAATATATGCATTCAGGAAAATGGCACAATTGACACAAATGTCTAATCACCTTAATTGTCATGTCTTTCTAAATGGTAAAAATGAATGCCACAATAACTGAAAGAATGTTTTAACTTATAGAATGTAGCAATGTCCCAATTAATACAAAGTACTGCAGGTTGTTACTTTACAAAAAATCACCTACATTAAGCATGAAAATTGTTCAAAGCTAAATATGATGTCAAAGATAGATTTGATTGTTCAAATCCTATAATTAATAGAGACAACATCTTGCACAACTATTTTCTCTCTCTCAAGTTCTCTATTCTTAGGGGTTGTCATGACTTCCCTAAGGAGGGGTGGATCCCTCTCCTCCTTTGATCCAGCCTTTGAGGCAACCACAAAAGCTTTAAAATATCTTGTGGCAACTTCTTTCTCAAAAGAAAAAGAGCCATAACATCAGCCAAACGATGGTTAGTTAAGAAATGGAATAAGTGCTTAAACTCATTTCATCAATCCAAGGAGAAAAGAACTTCATTGCTACCTCTAAAATATGTGCTTCAAAATATAGATTCAATTATCAACTATAAACCCCAAAGTTACTTGAAAACATCACCCATTGTCACTTTGGTAATCATCCTTATCACATAAGGCCTCTCTCCTCCAACATAAGGGAGGAATCCATGATAATCCTACAAACTTGTTCTTCAAATGCTAAAAAACATATTTTCAAAATGATATTGTTTTTGTCTTTTTATAGTTGAAATGGAAAGCTAGGCAAGACATAGTACCTAGTCCTTGGGCTATAGACTCTAAGCAACAAAAAAAACTTTAAAATCGATGAATAAGATGTGATTCTTGACAAAACAACCAAACAACAAGTGTTATCAATCAAGAATAGATCCAATAAATATTTAACAGTGTTATCTCCTAATAGATGGAACATTTGAAGACAATGTTCTCCCCTAAATTGATCTCTTGTAAGTCACATAGCTGAAAATTTCCTTTGAGGTGTGTGATGTGGTGAGCTATCTCAAACCCAATCTAGTGGGAGGCCACTCTGAATGAACCAAGGGGAATCCTAAGGTTTTGCATCCAATCTCTATTAGTATAGATAGGCCTAACAATAAGAGTCACTTAGCTACATAAAGCACTGAAAATAATAAAATGGCATATTCAACATCACAAATCCCTTATTTGAAGGCTTACATCCTGCATTTTTGGGGCTTCTAACCATTCCAATCTCAAAAAAGCTACCAAAATTTTCTCTACATTTTCTGGGTACAAAATTATTTCAAAGCCATGGAAAATGTTATTAGCCAGTTTTTTTCAATTTCATGAGAGAGAGAGAGAGAGAGTTTTATTATCTTAGTGAATTTTACATCCAACTAGTTTGCAAAAATGTCTTCCTCAAACAATCATGCTTGAGTATGAACACATTTACTGGAAATGACCTTTGGATTATGAAAGCATCATTTTTAGGTCTAGACACTGTCACATCCATGGTGATTAAGATGCTTCCCACACAAAAAGTTGTCAATGTAATGAATTTATTGCAATAGAAAGCAAGCTGCAAGATGAAAGTTTTCAAGGAAGTAAATAGGAGAAGTACAACTAGGATGGAAGGTTTGGATAATCCAGCTGCTGCAACAATCAAAATTCTTTTAGAGAAAAACCACACAAACATGCCATCCTTGGAAATAGATGATTTTTTATCACTTTGAAAAATTTGAAGATGTTTTTTACTCTACACCTAAGCAAGGAAGAAAATCATAGATGTTGAAGGAAAAAAAAATGAAAATACATAAAAGAAAATAGTAAGACTAATGAAAAAAAGGCATCCCCTTCAAAAGGGAGCAGGCATCCAAGAAAGTGGAAAGGGAGGGGAGCCCAGATAATCTCTGCTATAATTATTCAACTTTCTCCCTATAAAGTTTGAAGAAATTTCTTTGTAATAGTTAAAATTGGATAACAATCACAACTCCTCTGGTTTGCAAAGAAGCAATGCCACCTTCACGGTTGGTTTCACTTCCAAAAAAAACCAAGAGAGGAGATTTCTCCTTCAATTTGAAAAACCTGATTTTGATCTGGAAGCATAAGTTAAGAATAAAAGGATAGATTTTGTCTCAAAGATCCACATAGGCATAAGTGAAAATTCCCATACAAACAGATGGAAACACCCAGGAAAACTAAGTTATACCCATGGTAATGAAAATATGGCAACTTACTCATCTTCTGCATCAGTGAAGAGTACCTGATTAGCAGTAGTTGTAGGTGGTGGCTTGTGAGGAAATAAGGCAGTGTTAAATAGTGGATTAAACCTTTGCACAACTTTTACAATATCCTTTGAAACAAGAGCCACATATTATTTATTTTGTACTCTCCACCAATGCAGTAGCCATTGTTTTTTTCTATTGTGGTTGAGAGGATGAAACCACACTTTTCCAAATGAAGCCACACTACTAGCCAACTTTTGAGCTTGTATATCAACTAGAAGAGAAAAGAGTGGCTCCCATTCACATTGGTTATGGTACTCTCCAAATTCCACATGCTGCTTCCTGTAATCTTATACAACTGACCAAAGAACTAAAAATTTTAAGGCACTGCTCAAATTAAGAAAACAAAAGTCATGATATGATAAATATCCATGGCAAAGGACAATATTTATATGGACTTTTCTTAGTAGTTTAAAAAGAAGACTTTGAGTTTTACACAAATACCAGTTGCAACATCAGTTAATAAATCTTTAACAAGGCTAGCTAGAACTACATCTAATACTGACTGTATTGGCCTAGAAATCATAGGATTCAATACGGTATCCTGACTCCATAACATTGGCAGTAGAAGCTGCTCCAGTTGTGCAAGGATTTTCAGAACAATTTCCTAGAGTAATCCATCTATAGGAAGACGGGAACCAGACATCATTTGCAAGAGATGAGGCAGCTACTATGTTGCTTGGATGAGAGGATTTTGTATTCTAGCATGTATTTTGAGCTTCAGAAGTTTTAAGGAGGATGAATTCTATTAATAAAAGGATTTGACAACATTGGCATCATATGGAATTGGATATTATCTAATACAGAGAGATGAACATATGGAAGAAGAAAACAAAGATCTGGAAATGGAGTTTTTCTTTCATGATAATACTTCGTTATGTTTATTAACAAACTCAATCAACATATTTCAAGCCTCCTAAGAAATATGTTACCAAGGAGGATCCAAAATACAGCGAGAAAAGACTTGAATAAGTGGTTTCTCATGCTTATAGATAAAAAAATGTAGTTTCCCAATATGATGGGCTTTAAATCCATTTATAAGATTGTTTTCTCAATGTGAAACACATCATGGGATGTTTGGTCAGACATGATATTTTTCCTTCTGCCTAACAAGATCATGTTCGTATATTTTTTATCAATGGAAGAAAAGGATGAAGTGGTGTCATTTCAAGCTTGAGAATCTTGTATTTAGTTTGGAAGGAATCTCTTCGATGACTCTTTTTTCTCGTCTCTGGCCTGCAAAAAGTCTCATATTTATTTCTTTTCCTACCCTTTCCCAAACTTGTTTCGTCATCACTTTTTAATTCCTCCTTAATTTCAATCTCAAAGGATGCATCATCATCTTCATCTTCATTATTGTGTACCTCTTTATCAATTCCCTTTGAATTTCCCATCACAATAGCTAGGAATTTCCTGTATTTTTCCTCAGCGTCACCATTTTGAAAATAGTTATCTTCATCTAATTCCCAAGAAATGTCTCCAGTTCATCAAGTGACAAATCAACCAAAGAGTATGGTGCCTAAGTTTGCTTAAATATTTCATCTTCCACATGGCATTTTTTTAGGCTATACATTGCAATTCAGTTTTCTATGTTTTTAAATTAAAAGTGAACCTAAGAGGATGCAAAAAAAAAATTCTTGGAAAGCCTAAAGTCATACCATTTCCTAGAAGTTCCTTGCCCATAAGATCCAATAGAAACTCTGAAATTGAAACCTATTTATACATGGTTTTTTGCCAAAGAATTTAAATTTTAGATACATTAATACAAATAACAATACCATAAATGTTGAACTTGCATATTATTTGTAAATGCAGAGGCTATGTATTTGACACTGTAGTCTATTCTAGGAGATAAGAAATATCATAGTTTCTAGGGCCAAACACATAACAAAGGATAAGGAATAATGATCGAAAAATAGTGCAAATGTCAATCGTAGAAATGAATGGCATGTGAAGAAACACCTAGATTCATATTTGAAAATAGAAGAAAAGCTTTGAAAGAACTCGAGTCATGTTCTTTAGGGCATACAGAGTGTGGGCTCCAATCAAGGGAATGAAAATATTAATATAAGTAGTCAATACAGAGAATATCTCTAGTAATGTGTGGTAGAAGAAGAAAGATGCTAAAGTTTGAAATTTTGAATCAAGGATGGAAATTAGGACATACAAGTAGTGCATCCATAATGGATGATATTAGTGGGGATGACATACATAGTAATCTAATAGAAAGTAAAAATGTGAATATCAAAGAATAGCTAATATCTATCACGGGTTCAGGCCTTTATTTATCTGATTCACATATTTCCTATAGATGGAAATGGGATTATTAAGACCTCGATTACAGTTCACTGTGTGGCCTTGATGAAAATGTGGAGTGCATCAATACATACATACCTTCACACCTTGTGTTTTCTACAACATGTTCCCTAGGAGAGGGTTTTGCATGCACGTAATTGGCTAAACATTGGGTTTAGGGAGTGGGTTCTTACAAATATTAAGGGATTCCTCCCTCATTTTTACATGGTTTTACCCATTGGTTCAAAAAAATTTCCTAGGTTAGCCAATACTTTTCGACACAACACATGGAATTTGTATTAAAGAGGGAAATGAGCTTAATCCTAATTTCCTCTCGATATCTTCAACCCATTATTTTTGTGGTGAAATAGAGCTAAAATAGGATCCACAAGTGTGACAACCTACAAGGTTGTTTCATTTAGTGGAATTCTTTGCATATATTTTTTTCTACAGTTCATAGGTATTGTGTCCTATGTTGGCCTCCCACAATAATCACACTACTGCTAGTCATCAATGGAGTCTCAAAAAAAATGACAATGTACATGGGTGTTAAAATTTCATTTAGGATCTTCACTTCTCTATTTGACAATTCCTTTATATGTAAAATAATTAAATAGAGTGAACTGTCCAACTATCACATGTCATGCACAAAACACATGCAAAATCAAGAGCTTATTTTCAATTACAGGTAGTATTCTTCACTACCACATACACCAATGTGCATGTTCATACAGTTGAGCACTAAAACTCTCATTTTGATACCATGGTTAAAACACAATGCATATATAAGGTAGATAATTAGTACCTAAGAGATGGTTTTAACTTCTTAAATGATGCTCAAATGAGGGGAGATTCTCCCCTAAATATGGAAATTAATACAAGAAACAGGTCACTAATTTTATGGCCTACGCATAAACTGTGGGAATGAGATCACCAAGACCTGCTCCACGAGGTAGTTGTTTAGGCTACAAAGAAACACTGAAATATTCTAGTATTTATGGTAGTCATCATAACAACACAATTGTTGGGAAACCAACAGACATGAATGCCATATCTACTTAAGAATAAATGAACTGAATATATTAAAATATTTGGGCTCACTATGCAATGTTCATATTGCTCTAGTATATCTTCTACATGTGTGATTACATATTCAATTCTATACAAGTATCTCTCAGGTCACATTTCTTCCTATGGTCCTCATAACCCAAGTTTCCACTAACTCTATCGCTTGAATACATATATCTATCCATCCAATCCTTCAATCCTTTCTAAACAACAAGTAGAGCTTCAAGAAAAACAACAATAGCTTAATTTTCCTACCTTTCTACTTCTGCTAGAGAAGTGTCAAAGAAACATCTTCCATTGTTGGAATCCTTCGCTACGAATTAAACATGAAGAGTAGAAACATGACTTGCAGGCTTACAACCATGTTTCTAAACATGATAGTGATTCAACTTTAAAACATAACATATTGGGCTACCCAATGTTCAACATTTCTTTCCAATAGGTATTTCCATATACCACGATTGGATGATTTTCCATTAGATGTTAAGCCACACTAGAAAGCCTTCTCTCTCTCTGATGAATGCCATATTTTCCTTCCCCACAATAGCTCTAGCAACTTTTGCAAAAGTTTCTAGTCAACATAGCTCTGCATATTTAACAAAGTCACAAGATAGGATGTCTTTAACAGAGTTATAAGATTGGTAGGGAGTGAGAACCGAGCCATCAAAAAATGGTAACTTCTCTTAATTGAGAAGTGAGTTCCTCAAATTTTTCTCAAGTTCAACAATTGCAAAAAGATATCCTCGAGCATTGAATACAACAACATATAAATAAGAGGCTAAAGGAAACCTTATCCAATGGGCTGGTGAAGTAGAGCCACTACTGTTAGTTGTCCATTAACAAAAAGTAGTAGAGGCATTTGAAGAACTTGTTCTATCTACTTCAGGCATGATATCATATAAAAAATGGAATCCCACTAGAATTTATTTTATGTGCTGTCAAGAAAGGACCTTTTACCTATTCTTGTTTACCAAATTGCTCCTAGAATCAGCCTTCAAACTATCTATTGGTAGGCCAACTATTCCATGCTTCTGGTATTTATACATACGAAGTGAGCCTATTCTTTCTTCTTTTCTGACTGAGAATTCTATTCTTAAGGTTCTTTGTAAATGTTGGGATCGACATCCGTGTACGATGGGATTTGTTGGCTAGCATTTACAATAAGTAATACATTTACAAATATGCAAGTGCCTGGTTGGTTGACGTAATAATCTCTTAGGAGATAACAAGATCACCATGGATGAAATGGCCTTTGAAAAACCTGTTTTCTTAATGGTTCAATAATTCAGGGAGTTGTATGCTTAATGCAAGTAGCCACATTAAGCAAAGTGATAAGGGTGTTGACATCAGAACTAAAAGTTATACAAAATTATTTATAGACTAAAATACCCCTCCAAGAAGTTCAAACTTCAAACAAAGCCTTTGAATGTCTTGGTTACAAATGCCACAAGAGAGTCTATGAGTTGGAAATGATTTGAATGCCTTGAATTGTCACAATGTGGGAGGCTTGTGGGGTTCAAAATCTCATTAAATAGTCTTGTCAGAAACTTTCCCAATCAAATATGCATTCCAACTTCTATGGATCGCATGAATGTTAAAAAAAAATTTCCTATGGGATTGTTCCTAAGAAATTGGAGGACTATGAAAACTTGTAGTTGCTTGATGTGGGCAAATTTTTTTTCTTTGGGTCTCTACCTTCTAGGCTTCTTAGTTTGAGAAATCTTGAATACTTGACTGTACAAGAGAGAAGATAAGATAAGATAATTATATTGATGTCCAACTGTTGACCACAAAGTAGGTCAAAGGCACTATTGATTACAATGATGTCCATACAATGTGGGATAACCAAATGGTCTCCTATACAAAATATAATGTATGAATATAAAAGACACAATGCAGGAACATAAAAGATACAATGTATGGAATGCCCTGGTGTAGAGGATTATGAGCTAATGGGCTTGAGGATCAGACCCATCTCTCCTAAAATCTAATGATGAATGAAGAACACTGAAGAAAACTCCACAAAGTGTGTTGCTGAAGAAAACTCCACAATGTTTGTTGGCCCAATGAAGGGTCAGTGGAAAGTGTTGACTATACAACAAATCATTTCCTAGGGGAGTATGCACGTTGTTGAGGTCTAGAGGACCTAGTTCGCTTCGCAGGAGAGTACTTTCACTAGGGAGATTCTTCCTGATATTTTGGTCTAATCCTAAGCCCTAAAGCTAGATCCACTCATAGGTGGGGATTGGAAAGAAAACTAAATCTATAATGGAAATTCTTGAAACTGGATAAAATTGAGCAAGACAACTGGTTACCAAATACACTATAAAAGGTTAAATTTTTTAGATATCCAAATTCAGGAGGAATGTTCCATCAAGTTAATAATTTGACAAATATACAATACTTAAATTTTCCAAGGAACCTAACAATGCATAAATTTCACCTGTTAATCAGTTGTTTATGAGATGGAGGTCTAAGAGGCATGGAATCTACGAAATCTCATCAAGAAGAGGCCCAAATAGTTGGTTATTACTTGCACTAAACTTTAAGAGATTCCTCATTTGTCCAATCTATGAAGAAATAATTTTGCTAAACTGATTGTTGTCAATCTTTAGATATTGCACATTAATACAAAAGTCAAAGGTTTGAAAATCCCCATGAAAATTATTTTCAAATATAACCAACTAAAAAAATTTCCTCCCTACGTAGATTTCTAGGTAGAGGGCCCTCAAAATTGTTTCCTAAAACATCGATCAGCCAAATATTAGAATGTGTACCCAATTTCTATGGCAACCACTTGCTCAACTTGTTATTAGAAATATTTAGGGTTGTCAGTCTAACAAGCATTTCTAGTTGTTCATGGAAAGGCTCATCAATCACACGGGCTAGTCTCATGGATGATATGTTGAAGTATCCCCATGCTGAACTATAAAAAATTTGATCTCACAGTATTTTATTTCTCTTGAAGGTGATGCTTTCTCTCCTAACATCTGAGGTTCAATGAAGAACACTGAAGAAAATCCTACAAGGTTTGTTATTCTAATGAAGGGTCTATGCAAAGTGTCAAATGTCCAATAAATCATTGCCTGTGGGACCTGGAGGACCTAGTACGTCTCCCGGGAGAGCGATTTCACTGGGGATCTTCTTCTTGATATTTTGGTATAACCCTAACTCCCAATGCCAGATCCGCATATAGGTAGGGATTGGCAAGAAAAGTATATCTATAATGCAAATTCTTGAAAATGGATGAAATTGAGCCAAGAAAATGCCTGCCAAATACACTAATAAAAGTTATTTTTTTATATATCCCAATTGAAGAGGAATTTCCCCCTCAGCTTGATTGTTTGATAGAGCTTGAATTTTCCAAGGAACATAACAATGCATAAATATGACCTGTTAACTAGTTGTTTACAAGATTGAGGTCCAATAGGCTTGGAATGTAAGCAAGCTCATCAGGAAGAGGCCCAAACAGTGGGTTATTACTTGCACTGGTCTTTAAGAGATTCCTTAGATGTCCAATCAATGTAGAAACCATTCTATTGAACTAATTGTTTTCAATGTTTAGATATTGCAGATTAATACAAGAGTCAAAGGGTAGAAAAGTCTGACTAAAATTGTTCGCAAATATAACCAACTCAAAGATAAATCCTCCCTACATAGATTTATAGGTAGAGGTCCCTCAAAATCATTTTCGGAAACATCGATCAGCCAAATATTAGAATGTGTACCCAATTTCTTTGGCAGCCACCCACTCAACTTGTTATTAGAAATATTTAAGGTTGTCAGTCTAACAAGCGTTTCTAGCTATTCACAGATAGGCTCATAAATCACGTAGACTAGTCTCATGGATGCAATCTCAAAGTATCACCATGCCAAACTATAAAAATTCTGATATCATAGTATATTCTTTCTTTGGAAGGTGATCCTTTGTTTTGGGTGACTGGAGGGTATGGGTTTGTGGTTCCTTCTTTCCTTCCCTGGAAGGTTTCCTATGCACAATATAGGTCCCTGTCCTATAGAAGAGTGGAACCTGCAAATTTATCAAATTGATCATTCACGATGGATTACTAATATCACCAAAGACTTATGAGTCATGTTGAATACTTTCTTGAAACGAGGTGAAAACTCGGCTTGAATGGTTGAAACAAACCCAAAATTATACAAAAATTGCCTAAAATTCATTGTGTAATTTGTTGGAGGCCAACAAAAATAACGCTTAGGATAGGATGGGGTGAAGCCAAGCTCAAGTAAAAATGTTTATAAAACTAGCAATTGCACCAAGAGGTGCAATGGAATGCTGAAAGAAGGAGCCAAGAATGTGGAAGGAAACTATCTCCTTGCATACATCTCAGACTACATCATTAGTGTTACCTTATGGAGTGCAGAATGGCACATTGAAGGGGAAAACGTTTCTAACCTCCAGACCTCAAAAACCACTCTAGTAATTGCAATCAAAAGGGATCATGTAAATGAATGTGATCTCTACTTGAGTCTTATTTTTTTATAGCATCGACAAGTGGTTTTCCATCGGTATGTTGTGAGACCAAGTTATGAAATTGAATAAATAAACAACGATAATGAATTTTTTTGGTCCTTTTAGAGATAGAATAAAGTTTTATAGATAATTTTAGTATTGAGAGAATTATTTAGACCAAGTTATCACCCAGTCTGTGATATTGAGCCTAGTATCGAAATGCCTGATTCTGGCCACTCCGACTTCTCCCATTGGAAGGCGTGGCGTTATTGGTTCGATAGCTGTCTCCTCCTATCCTAGAAGGCCCTTATGGACTGCGTCCCTCCGCCTCCTGCCTTCTTCCAGCAGGGGCCCCATCCCCGCATATATTAGGGGGGCATCAAAGGACTTGAGAGCAAATACTGCCATGGGCCTAATTTGATTATTTCTCCAAAGATTAGTGTTAGACTTGAGTCATCTCAGCCCTGGAGGAGTTTGCTAAAGAGGAAATTATAAGAATGATATAATGGCAGTGGAAGAAATACATCAACTCCAAAACAAAACTAAGGGGACCTAGACTTATAACCTAAAAATATATAATTTCAAGTTTGAATCATTTTACCATAACAGAGCACCAACGATATCAGGAGAAGAGTGGCTCACATGCGCAAATTGGTTTTTGCTGATCTTTTTTTCCATCTCATTGGATATCAAAACGAAATGTTTGTCATGAGAATATGGTATGGTTTCCAAGTTTGAGAAATAAATAGTAAGAACCTAACCAGAGATGAGGAATATGATAACCAAAAGGTGTCGTGGATTTTCAATCCATCGTCGTGACCCTCTTAGCCTAAAGTGTTGTACAATTTATTTATCCACGTAATAGAATCACCTTCCCTGCCTGATACTTCAAGTCCAATATGGCCCAAAGAAATGATTAATAGCTCCCATTCCTTGGATCCCAATCGAAAAAAGAGAAGCATTACTGCTTTTATCTACCACCTTGTTGAAGGTTTTGCCTATAGCAAAGCTTTCACCTTTCTTTATAGTGCTAGAATACCTGCGACCTAGAACTTTTACATACACCAAGGGACTTCAAAAATCTCCATGTGTTATAAAATCACCACCCTCTGATGACTCAATTGCATGACCATGAGTGACTCTACCATTTAAATCGAGAGGTGAGTGGCTAATGGTGGAATCCCTCTTGTACAATAAATCAATAACCCATTCAAAATTTGTGGAAGTCAAATTCACGATCATTGTGAGAGAAATATCATGCTACGTAGTAAATAGTCGACCTGATATCTACACTAGGATTCCATATTTTTGAAATGTGACTCAAAATTAAACCCTAAAATCAAGCTACTATCTCTACCAATGACCATGTGTTGAAATTGATTTTAAGATTTCACATTTTAGAGAATGGTTGAAATATTCACGAGTTCCACTAAATGATACAGGAGTTCATGGTAGTGTAGACTCTTATGCATTTAATACAGAGGACAACTCTGATAGCATAACTTTCTCTTCATTTAATAATCCTCATGTCTCTAAAGTACACATTCAATGATTCAATTTGTATTGTCATTGGATGTAAAGAAGAGGAACCTCAATGGCATTGTTTGGCAATCAAAATTCTGGTGGTTGTCCTCTATTTTGGTTCATACATGTCATTTCACAAATTTACCTTGTTGTCACATGTCGTTTTCAAGCCAGTTCATTCCATTAATTTACATGTTAGAAGACACCCATGCCACATTAGTCACTTAATAAATTCCTTCTTTATAGTATCTTTAATTTACTTATCACTCTCTTGAATTTATACATGCTCATTCTTTGATTGTCTTGGCATGTTTCCATTGTTGTGTGTTGGTGTCATGAGTCCCCTATAATTCTCTGAGATTATCTTGTGATTGAATCATGTGAAACACAACCATGGCCCCCACATTTATCCATAATTTTGATGTGGAAGGAGTTGTTATCGCCACCAAGGAAGTTGTTACGACAAAGCCTAAAACAATTGTTCATGGGCCCAAGGCCACTAAGAAGGTGAAGCCTCCCAAGGGGTCCAAAAAAAAATAATAGGTGGTGATTTTTGCTGTAGAAACACTGGGGGAAAAGATAATGATACATTCAGCGGTTGCATTGTCCAGATCGGTGTTAGGAAGCATATATCCTTCCCGAGACCTACCGCAACAATCTTCATGGAATTGTTGGAACTTCCTTTTGTAATAATCTTCATGGAATTGTGTGAACTTGTTGGAAAAAACAGAAGGTGCAAAGGCATTTGAAGAATGCCATTGGAATTTATATCATTAAAACCTGTGGGCGAACAATTCTATATGTTTTATATGCGGATTAAATGAGATTCGAAGAACCCTATTTTGGATGAAGGGATTGACGAAAAGGAATAAATGGCTTCCACATGTTGAATTTTGTTGGGAGGGAACGACGAAAATGGAGCGAGGATATTGGCTAGGCTAAAAAATGTTTGCCCGACCATCTCTATATAAAAAACACCTTTAGGTGTAAATATAAAAATCGTGTTAAACATGTGAAAGCTATTGTCGACAAAAGCATTGTATAAGGACCCATGTTAGGTGCTAGATAATATGCTATAACTATTGTTTCTTTTTTTTTGTTGACTAGCGGAATCAACAACGACGGTGGTATCTTACTCGCGTTACACCAACTGCCACTATAATCGCTAGGAGGAAATGCATAGCATGTAAGCACGACCCTCGGGTAAGACGACACTTGAACTCGTGACTTGCATAGTGGCATGAACGACTTATCAGACTGTCCACTAGCCATGAGACCAAACCCCTGTGGGCTTGCTATAAGTATTGTTTCAAAGGAAGGAAATATGGAAACCTTTTAGTGCCTATTTCCTCCAATCGGGTCTATGTATTCATTAACCAAAGAAGCTCCATATAAGGTTTCATTGTCACTCAATTGTCTCACATATTTCCCACCTCTTCTCCTTTGTTTCTTCTGAGACTATTTGCTTTTGACTCAGAAACATGGAGTCCACAGCTAATGTTCAATAGAAGATCGATGAGAATAGTTGGGTTATCCAAATCAAGGGAAGTTTTGATCAAGAATAATAAGAAGAAGTGAAGTAATTATGTATGTCTATTTTTAATGTGCCCAAAGAATTATTGGAGATGGAACCTGAATCATTCACTCAGTCCATTTCCATCGACCCATATCATCACTGGAGATCTGAGCTCTATGACATGGAGCACTACAAACTTCAACTTTCTCACATATTTCGAAAAGAATCAATGGAATCAAGTTTGAGTTAGCAGTTGTGCAGGAGTTTAGGAAACACGAATGGCGAATCCAGAGAAACTACCATAAGTTCATCAACTACAAGGAAGAAACCTTGGCATGGCTCGTGGTTCTCGATGAGGTCTTCCTTCTCAAGTGTCTCAACTTTTATGTGAGACATTCCGACAAAAACTCTGACACAGACATCAAACATCTTGAACAAGTTCTAGATCTGAGTGGCACCAGTGTTTCCCACAATTCCATTGTCAAAGATCTGATGATGCTTGAGAATCAATTTTCACTCTTTTTGTTACAAAAGCTTTCGGAATTACAATTGGGTTTTATACGTGAAGTAAATGAGAGTCGAAGAACCATGTATGAAGTGATTGAAGAATTGTTTCCATGCATTGAATTATGATAAGAGGGAATGACGAAAAGGGAGCAAGGATATTGGTTGGGCTGAATAGTGTTTTCCGAGCCAATTCCATAGAGAAAACACTTTTCAGTGTAAAAATGACACATATAACTTTTAAAATGTGAACATGTTTTTATTGGATAAGCATATTACTATGTGAGATCATGAGTGAACTACATATTATGACTTTATTACTATATATATATATATATACATATATATATATATATATATAATATATATATATACATATATATATATATATATATATATATATATATATATATATATAGATATATATATATATGTAGATATAGATATAGATATATATGTATATATATGTATATGTATATATATATATATATATAGAGAGAGAGAGAGAGAGAATGAGAGAGAGATTATTGGTTTTCTTATCAATGAAATTAGATAATATTATTAAAAATACAATTTAATTATTCCCTGATGGAATGGATACACTGACAAGTGACAAATGGTTTCTGGGGAGGTTAACCCTCACCCCATCAACTGTACATGCAATTAAAGAGAGGAGTGACGAGGCTTGCCACCCCATGCATGAAGTGTGCGACTACAATTCTATCGAACATATGGAGTACTATATTTTGGAAGGTTCGCTTGCATCTTCTATATACTGGAGAGGGCTTATAATACCCATCAATGAGAGTATTATATGTTACATTATGAAATTGAAATTCCTCTTCCAAGTTACCTTCTTTGCATAAAGAATGAATTATTATATTGAAATTAAAATCATTGGGAAGTATTTGTATCCTACCCATTTCAATATAGATTTCCCATCACAGATTGGTGCAATTAGACTTCAATAAACCATTCAGAATGCTATTGCAGGCAGCAATATGAGGAACATAATCAATAACTTCCATTAGCTTGAATATTTGAACAATTTCCTACACCCTCCCCCACTGGACATAAGCCTTGATGAGCATATCAAACACCACAAAATTCCAATTGCACCAATTTGAGGTCTCTAGAAGCCCATCAAATACATCATTGCAGGTCTCATGACCTGATATTGAGTGGCGAATCAGGTTCATTGCATATGAAAACATTTTGGCAAAGCTTAGAATATTGACCATGACACACTAACTCTGTAAACTGTGCCTTACTCTGTTTTTCTGTTCTACCCAGTTGAAGAATTGGAAGGCCATTTCTAGTTCTAATTGTGTCCTCGACAGAACTTGTGTGATTGTCAATGGGGGTAATGTGGAAGGCACTAAATCCTGTTGTAAGAGATCCCATCTACCCCGCATGATATCTTTTCATATTTTATTAACAAAGTTACTGTTGTGGTGGGAAAAATGTATTCTACCTAGACGACTTAGATTCGAACAGGCTATAAGGAAATTTTATACAAGGAATGATTTTGTTAGTGTAAGTGATGAATTGTGTAGGGACCCAAAAGTGGCAGAAAATAATGTGGGCATGGATTTTGGGGGGTTCATATAACATGTCTTTGCATAACTATAGATGGGTATCACTCGTGTAATGTATCTCAAGAATGTTATATGGAGGTGGTAGGAAAGAATTCGATCAGGTGTAAAAATTGTGGAGGTCTTGGGGTTTTTTGAAAGAGTCCATGCATCGTCTCAGTCACTGCATTCTACGCTCTTCAAAAAGCAACACATTTTGATGGAAAATTTTATGTCATGAGATGATTTCACTGAAGATGTCAAGAAGCTTAGACGAGTCATAAATCTGGGTGGCACCAATGCTGCCCATAATTCCATTGCCAAGATCTGATGATTCTTTAAAATCAATTGTTGCTCTTTCTATTGCAAAAGCTTTTAAAATCAATTGTCACTCTTTCTATTGCAAAAGATTTTAAAATCAATTGTTGCTCTTTCTGTTGCAAAAGATTTTGCAATTTCAGTTGGGTTTTATATGTGGAGTAAACAGAATCAATGAACCCTATAAAAAGTGACTCACGAATGGTTTCCACGTGTTAATTATGATAAGAGGTAACAACTAAAGGTAAGCAAGGAGATTGGCTGGGTTGAACAGGTATTGCCCAGCCAATTCTATAGAGAAAATTCTTTAGGCATAATTATTATATATATGTAAAATTTAAGTTTTAATTAATGTAATTAATGGTTCTATGTAATGATATTTATGTGTGTCAAAGAGTATAACTTTTTTTTATGTGGCCACTATTTTCATGTATTGAAATAAATTAAAAGACTCAACATTAAAATCATGTTAAGGTTTATTCTTGTTTCAACATAGACATAGAAATGTATGATAACATACCCCCTCCTAAAACTTTAACAATTATTATTTTTTTGAACTAAGCTTCCTCCTATTTCAATGAGGCCAATTACCAGCATTTAACATTATCAAATGTTATGAACAATAGAGAAATTTCTATTGGGGCCTTTATCTTTACTAATATTACCACATTTTTCACACTAGGAATAATTCTCAAGGCCTTTACCACTGGATGTGAAAAGGGCCTTAGACTAGGAATATGGGCATCATTAATATTCTTTGCATAATAAAAATTAATATGGGGTAAGGAGAAAAATGTCTTTACTTTTAAAATGAAGCTTCTCATGCTCAACGGCCATGAATTTGACATTAAACAACCACATAGGTCATCCGTAAATAATCATAGGGATAATATGGGATATCAATTCTTTTAGGAGTTTTTTCACACCATGTATATGAGTCAAGGAATGTACCAAGGGCTATGATCTAGACTTAAGAACCACATAGATCTTCTTTAATGAATCTTTGGGCTTAAGTCATTATATTGGCACCATAAGAAGTATTTATCACCACATATGGGAGTTAGTGTCTATGTTATGATTAGGAGAGGAAAGCAAGGGCCTTAGTCCCTAAATTAATCTTTCTCATGCTCGACTTCCATGAACAAGACCTCTATCTAGGAATATGGGCACTTATTATGTTTTACATAGTAACAATGGGTCTCATGGCCTTTACTATGGCCGAGGAATGAAATTTTATAAAAGGGACTTAAATGCTAAATAATTAGTGGCCATTAACAAGGCTTTAAACCACCACATTAATTATACTCTCTAAGGGATATTCTTTGGCCTCTATGAGGGATGTGTCTTCCATTAAAAGGTTTTTCACACCATGATTGGGTCTTGGAGGCTCATCATTGGACCTTAATGAAATTAGGGGGTTTGTAAATCACATATGATGTTTACAAGTGTAAATTTTTTCAAAATAAGAACATAAGGGGCTTAGGACTTATTTCAATATTTGATGATTAAGCTTTGTGAAGTAGTTCCCAAAGAACCACACACAACCTCTATAGGAGGTCTTAGGGGGGGATCTTTAGTGTCATTATTATGTTTTACATAGTAATAATTGGTCTTAGGTATGTACCATGGCAAAGGAATGAAAGCACTAGCCTCAAGCACAAAATGAAACTTATTTAGCTTACACTGCATAAAAAAGACCATAAAGATCAATATAAATCATATTTGAGGGATTTTAGGGCTCCATTGTGAGGTTTTCCACATCATATTTGGGAGTTAGGGCTTATATTTTGACCAAGGAATGAAAAAGGGCCTTATTCCTAAAACAATTATTTCTCATGTTTAATTTCCATGCACAAAATATTATAATGGGAATATGAGAACAATTAGTATGTTTTGCATAATAAGAATGGGTTTTATGACCTTTACGATGGATAGGGAAGGAAAATAAGATCCTTAGTCCCTAAACAAAATTTCTCTTGTAGTTCAATGGACATGAATAAGGCCTCAAACCACCACACATATCTTATCTAAGATATATCTAGACTTCAAGTGTGTTATGGGTGTTATTTGAAGGTTGTGTGTGCCATAGTTGGGTCTTGGGGCCTCTAAGTTTTGCCTCAATATCATTAGGAGTTTGTTTCCACCATGTATGGGACTTGGGGTCTTAGCCATGGTAAAATAAGAATCATAAGGTTCTTGGATCATATTTCAACCTTCCCATGATCAATACTCTTGAAAATGTATTTAAGAATTACATCTCTCTTTCTTGTCCCTCCTTCCAAAGAGAGTATAAAATTATTATATATTGTAAATGTATACTATATATTGTATACAATTGTTATAATCTTAGCATTATAGATGGATTCATGGACCCATTTAAGGGGGTCGTTGAATCCATCTACCTAAATAATTTTAACATTGCAGACAGATTTAGAGACCCTCTTAAAGGGGTCTCTAAATTGTAACATTGCAGATGACCTCAAACACCCCTTTGTCTCTAAATTTAACACTACATATTCATTTAAATAAGGGGGTCTCTGAATCCATCTCCAGTGTTAAAATTTAGAGACAAAAGGGTATTCATAATTTTAACACTATAGATGGATTCAAAGACCCCTTTGTCTCTAAATTTTAACACTGTAAATGGATTCAGAGACCCTTGTAGTGAAATGTAACACTTCAGTATCAAAATTGCAATTTTCCATTTTCGGACTGACATAATAAAAAATTACTAATATAAATGAGAAATTCATATGCTTGTTGTACTTGATATTTGGTCATATCTTTATTCTTGGACTACAGTAGTCATTTACGTTAATCATTATTAATTTTATCATGTATTATCTAGTCATATATTTTATTCATGGACTAAATTAGTCATTTAAGTTAGTTGCTTTTAGTTTGTCCCTTATTATCTAGTCGTATATTTTATCCCTAGACTAAATTAGTCATATAAGTTAGTCATTTTTAGTCTGGACACTTAAAGTTACTCAAATTTAGTAGTAATTCACTTGACAAAATTGCGGTGACTAACGTTTTTAGTCACCTAGTCACTAATTTCATCATTTTTTACTAGTGAGATGACACTCTTTGTCATATAAGTCAACAATTTATGCATTAAAATAATAGAAAAAAATGAGTTTTGGTAGATTATGATAGGATCATGTTGTGTTGTTGGGCAACCGTAATGTACTAAATAAGTCCTATGTTTTCTCATACTTCATTTCCTCCCTCTTCTTCAACCAAACTCTTACCAGAATCTGAGTAGGAGAAAACGTGAACATGAGTGACATGTAAAGCCACATTATACTTTCTTCATTGGCATGGCTACTTCTAAATCTATTTCTAAAATTGATTTGAAAGTTTTTCATATTATATTGGTTGTAGCTATGGAGATCCTCCTAAACCACCCAAAAACACACATACGATTACCCCACAGATCAGCTCAATCGATGGGGAACATCTTCAAAAGGCATATTGTTAATGTGGCAGTCACATATTCTAATGTAGTCAAGTTCCATAGGAATACTAGACACAAGGTTAGCAACCAATCCACCTTCTTTTCATAAATTCAAAGGAGGAAGGGGGTTTTATTTGTAGGGTTATTGTTACTAACCTTTATATATTGATAATAAGCCTTCAGGTTTATCAAACTTGAATTGTGTGTGTGCATGTGTGCACGTGTGTGTGTCCTCTTTGATATACTATCATAAATTCATTAAGAAATATTCAATAAAATATATTACTAGACATCTAGGGATGATGATTTTGTCCCATTGCATGTCAATTGAGTCAAATCATATAATGTTTAATTTATAGTTATGGTATGATTACGAAGAAGATTTTGGGAAGTTGTTTATGGGTCAAGTGGGTCTACACTATGAAGTTAATAGATTCTTAACTCCAAATGGAATAGAAATTGGTTTTCAAATATCAAGTTATATAATTTTTGCATCATTTTACATTCCATTACTAACCAGAAAGTGTACCAAAATGGGTGAACATGGAATGGAATTTCATGCATAATTATATGGTTTTGGAATAAACATTTTATTAAAATGTGCTACTAATGGAAAATCTTAACATTATCCCTATCAGGAATACAAATCATAATTTGAATTCAATAATTCGCACACTCCTGAGCCCTCACTTATTGAGTTGAATGGTGTATATGTAAGAACCCTTAACCTCAGAGGCATTAGTGGGAAATCATCCTCTGAAAATGTTTCTTAGAGTTTAGATTTGAAACAATATAAAGGTGGAAACATTAAATATTAGCCCTCAAAATTGGGAGGTATTAGTAATTCTAAGTTTTTCAATGATTGTTGATAGTAAGTTATGAGAGGAGAAAACAAGAATAGCCTAAAAGAAGTGAAATAAATATATAATTAACAAAACAATTTTACTAAAATTGGTGCTAGTTAATGATATTTGCATGTATAGGTTGCTAACATGGCATAAAAATCATTAATTTGGTGATTTTTTGGTTGTAACATGGGTGAGCATGTACTAAAGTCTTGGATGAATAAAGTGTGAGAGACTGCATTAGGTTCCATGCCAAAATTTTCGTTCAAATTTATCCATGGATGGCTTTCATATTTTTCTTGGAAGAGGATGTATAAAAAAAAATCATTTTTGTGTGGATATGGGGATCCTTGATGATCTATCTCATGCAATGGTCACCATTTTTTAATGCATGCATTGAAAAAATGGAGGTAACATGCACTTGGGTCAAAGTCCTAGGTCTTCCTAGATAATTCTAGTTATGGAGGCATTAAAAGAAATTGGAAATGCATTAGGGACATTTAATGATCCAAGCATGAGTTTGAGACTAAAAGAGCAATGGCTATTGTGCATATTTTGGTAGGCATAAAAATCATTGAACGTTTGTTGATGGATATAAAATTCCAAAGAATAAATTCAATTTTAACTAACCACAATTACACTGGAATGACTTGAAAATGTGTTTGCTTCCACTAATATGTTCATGTGGTTGAATATTGTACCTTACCTTTCTATTTGAATGCATGGACAATGATGAAATGATGTCAATTTGAATGCAAAAAACAAGGATGAAATGAGGTCAAAAGATCAAGATACTACATAATCTACTAGAAAGATTAATAAGGTAGAACCTATGGTGAATATTGAATCTAAGTATATGAGAGAGGAATATATATGAAGTAACTGGTCAAATGAAGAATAGGATTGACCACCAAAGTTTCCTTCATGTATTGTAAAGAGTCTAAAAGATATTCCTAAGGAATTAGGGGAAGAGAGTATTAGAGTATCTTATTTGGAGAAAAATATTTAAGCTTTGAAGTACACCACAATCAAGGGTACACCCATTAAAAATCTCAATTATAGAGCTAGAACATATATGTAGTTATCCATTTATTTTTAATGGTTTTGGAATAGTTTCCAATTTTATAGTTTTATTAATGATGGTATGGAAGGAAGGGAAGTGATGTTTGGCCTTCTCAAGGAGGAAAATGTATATAAGTTGGTTTTTGGTATCATAAATTATGTGATAGGAGTAGATCATTATGAATATAATTTATTTAAGCTTTCTTAAGTTCTAATTCTGATGACATTCCCACATTTATGGTGGAAAAGGATGAGGATATACTTAGATATTAACTTGGGTCAAACATAGAGGAATTTATTTTTTCTCAAGGGTGACTTTAGGAAGATTCGTCATCATTTGTTTAAAAGGATAGGTTATGATGCATGAATCCTTTATTACTCAAGAACAAGAGAAGACACATTCTCAAGTACGATCAAGTAAATGATGATATATTCAGGTGGTTCTCAGAGAAAATAAAGCCCTAAGAATTTGTTCTTGATGGTTGTTTTGTATTTGAATTGTAGGGGACTAGGAATCCCTTCAAAAAAAATAACTTTAAAAGATTAATATCTTACTACAAGAAACTGTGAATGAAGGATAATTTATTTTATTTATCTTTAATGTTTTTGATTTTAATTTATTTTATTTTTTTTATTTTGTTAAATTATAGCATATAAGTGTTTTTATATTTCATTTCTAAAGGTAAATATAGAGATTTTACTTTTGGACGAAGATACTATTGCATGGTCTCTTTTTGTCACAACTCCCCCATCCACTACTGTTCAATATCGAAAGAAAATCTCTTAATGCTTATATACTTGTAGGTAATAATAACATCCCCACTAACATGTGGGTTACCTTTATTTTCTTTTGTATAAAGATGATATGGATAGGGTTTAAATTTCTAATTCTCTGCCTGTTCCACTCCTGTGACATTAAAATAATTGTAGCATATATGTATTTTCTCTAGAGTGAACATTTAATTAGAACCATCATGTCTTATTTATTATTTTAATCTTTCCTCATTACTATTTAGGAGGTGACTATTGATATGTATGGAGGTCCCTTTCAACCTTGATGTTTTTATAATGTATTGATTTGTGGGTCACGAGGGTATAACCACTCCAAATTGTGCCCCTTGTAATTTCTTACTCTAGGTTTCTTTATGGTATCATAAATTAATTAGATAGTGGGGTGCTTGCCATGGTAGATTTGGGTCCCTCCCCTTACCCAACATATTACACATTTACCCTAGCTAGTGGCACGCATATGTTTTTTGAAATGGTGAACAAATCCTCCTTGGACACATACACCCCTCCCATGTGATATTCACCTGATCTATTAGGCTACTTCTGCGTGGGTAGTGGGATGAGGATCTTGGCAACTCAACGATGGATATCATTCCTCCAAACACTAAACCTATTATTTTTACATGCCTTTGTTCCATTCAACATTTTCATGTATGGGGTTACCTGTTTCGCCATGAGTATTGACATTTGGTTCTGGAAGATGACATCTTGTCTATGTCTTCAGTCATGCCATTTCCTCACCCCATCTATTGATGGTAAGCTAGTATACATGTTGTTAAAACTTGGATCTTTTAAAGGCATCAGAGCTCCTTCTCTCCCCATTCTTGTCTTCCCTTTGTACTGGTTCAACAACTTCTATTGAGGGTTTTTTTTTTGTGTTTTCCTGGACTAATTCTACCCATCACGTTGACTGGTTTAGGCTGCCACGAATTGGAGGGTTTCACTGCAGCGTTCAGGTGGACAACCGAGTCATTTTCACTAGTGTTCCTTTCACAATCTATAATTTTCTAGGTTTTTCCTCACTTGGGTTGTATATACCATGTTAGACTCATTACATCTACCATTTACTCTTAGTAGTAAAATTTCACCTAAATACTATATACTTCCTGCTACAATTTGTATTCTCAATTTTGAATTTTGTGTGTGTGTGCATGCGTGTGTATGTGTGTGTTATCTTTGATATACTATCATAAATTTGTTAAGAAAGATTCAATAAAATGTATTGCTAGACATCTAGGGATGATGATTTTTTCCCATTGCATGTAAGTTGAGTCAAACCATATAATGATTAGTTTATAGATTTTGTACAGTTGAGGAGAGGATTTTGGGATGGATATCATGTGTTCAATTGGGTTAGAAATATGAATTTTAATATATTCTTAACTCTACATGGAATAGGCATGGGTTTACAAATAGCAAGTTATACCATTCGTGCATCGTTTAAGGTTCTATTAGTGACCAAAAAATGTATCAAAATGGATGAACATGGAATATAATTTCATGCATAATACATGGTTTTATAAAAACTCTTTACTAAAAGGTGTCTCTACCAATGTACAATCTAGACATTATCCCTATAAACAACACCAATCATAGTTTGAATTCAATCTGCACACTCTTGATTCCTCACTTGAGCTTAATGGTGTATGTATAGTAACCCTTAACCTTGAAGGAATTAGTGGGCATTCACCCTTTGAAAATGTTTCTCAAACTATACAAGTGCAACAATATAAAGTTGTAAAAAAATAACTCTGAACCCGAAAAAAAGGGAGGCATTAATAATTCTAAAAGTTTCACAAAAATTGTTGATAGTAAGTTATGAGAGGAAAAAACAAGTATAACCTAAAAGGAATCAAAGAAATATATAATTAAGAAAACAATGTTGTTAAGATTAATGTTAGGTGATAATTTTCGCATGTATAAGGTTGTTGACATGGCATAAAAATCTTTAATTGGGTGAATTGTTTTGTTGTAATATGGGTGAGCATGTACTAAAGTCTTGGATGAAGAAAATATGAGAGCTTGCATTAGGCTCAATGCCAAAATTTTCATTCTAATTTATGGATGGATGAGATTCATATTACTTGGATGAGGATGTGTTAAAAAAAAAAAAATGTGTGGATATGGGGATTCATCTTTCTCCGGAAACGGTCACCATTTTTTAATGCATGCATTGAAAAAAGGAGGTATCGTGCATTTGGGTAAAAATCCTTGGTCTTCCTAGATAATTCTAATTATGGAAGCATTAAAAGAAATTGGAAATACATTAGGGACATCTACTGATGCTGAGATGAGTTTGAGAGTAAAAGTGTGATGGCTATTGTGCATATGTGCATAGGCATAAACCTTACTGAAGGTTTGTCAATGGAGATAAATTTATAAAGAAGGAATTCCATTTTAACTAATGAAAATTTCATTGGAATGACCTTCAAATTTGTTTTCTTTCATGATTATGTTCATGTGGTTGAATATTGTACTTGACCTTTTTATTTGAATGCACAAATATGGATGAAATGTGGTAAAAAATATCAATACACTACATAATCAAATAGAAATATTAATAAGGAACAACTTAAAGTGAATAATGAATTTAAGTATGTGAGACAGGAATATATATGCTGTGACGCATCAAATGAAGTAAAATATTCACCAGTGAAGTTTCCTCGGCATATTACAGTGAACCAAAAGATATCTCTAAGGAATTAGGGGAAGAGCGTACTAGAGGAGCTAATTTGGAGAAAAATATCTAAGCTTTGAACTCCGCCCCAATCAAGGGTACACCCATTAGAAATATGTCAATTATAGAGGAAGAACCTGTATGTAAATATCTATCTACTTTTAAGTGTTTTGGAATAGTGTTTAATTTTGCAGTTTTATTAATGATGTTATAGAAGGAAGGGAAGTAATCCTTGGCATTTTCAAGGAGGGAAATGTCTATAAGTTAGTTTTTTGTATTGTAACTTATGTGATAGGATTGGATTACTATGAAGATAATCTATTTAGGATTTCTTAAATTTTGATTCCGATGACATTCCCACATTTATGGTGGAAAAGGATGAGGGAATACTTAAATATTATCTTAGTTCCAACAAAGAGAAATTTTTTTTTTTCTCAAGAGGGACTTTAGGAAGATTAGTTATTATCTGTTTAATAAAGAGAGGTTGTAACGAGGCATGAATCCTTTATTACCTAAGAATAAGAGAAAACACATTCTCAAGTACAGTCATGTAAATGATGACCTATTCAAGGAGTTCTCAGAGAAAACAAAGCCTTAAGAACTTGTTCTTAATGAATTTATTTTTTCTTTAAATTCTAGGGGACTATGCATCCCTTCAAAAAAGATAATCCTTAAAATATTATTACTTATTACAAGAAACTGTGAATTAAGGTGAATTTATTTTATTTTTTTAACTGTAGCATATAAGAATTTATATCTTTCGATTCTAAAGGTAAATATAAAGTTTCTATTTTGTGATGAAGATACGATTACATGGTCTAAGGTACTAGGCATTCCTTAAAAAAAGATGACCCTTTATTATCTTATTACAAGAAACTATGAATGAAGCTAAATTTATTTTATTTTTGGATGAAGATACTATTACATCGTCTCTCTGAGGTACTGATAGGGTCATTACTTAGAATGGTTTCCATATGGGAATTTTTTCTTAAATCTAGTTTCATTAAAAATATGCACACTATAGTAGGAAGGGACTTAAAATTTAAGTTGGAAAGTATAGAAATGTAGGGGAAACATGTTTTACTATATACTCTGATGGTAATTTTTCTAAGAAAGATGGATGATATGAATGAATATGAAGGCGATACAATGTTATGAATGATATTGTGAGGGTAGCACAATAGGTGGAAAGTAGGCATAATTTTGATCATTTTTTCCATTTTATTGGATGTGGCAGCCAATGGGAAGAACTAAGTCCCTTCAAATTCAATTTGCACTAGTTTGAAGATGAGATGCTTGTAAATATAATAAATATTACATGGATTCTATGTGATGGGAGATAAATGAAAACAATAACATTTCAATTTGAATCCAATCTTAAAAACACCAAATATATAGTGGTGAAATGGGTTATTTAAGAAAACAAATTAATGATAAGAAAAAGTTAAGAGAGGTAGATAATATGTTAACATTAAATTAAACTTTATTTTTCATATTTTAATTTAATTGCACATTTGATCATCAATCAATGTTTTTTATAATCTTAAGAAGTGATTTCCAAAATAGATGTAAAATTAAGATCTCTTTAATTAAATGTTCATTTCCAAAATAAAGTATAGATTTAAAATTTGAAACTATATAAAAAAATTCTTATAGTATAATTAAATTTAAAATAAGGTTATGATCCCCCCGACCGAGGCGCTAGCAGGAAAATCTCGGTCATCTCAACAGGTAATGGGTGCTCTATGGATCCCAAGGTACCCCTACGCCACCCTCCACATGCTTGAAGCACATGGAGGGGTGGTAGATTGCATGATCACAATCAATGAAAGGTGGGAAGGAGGTAATAGAATGAAAACACGACAAGGTGTTGGATTTTTCTTCAGTGATATTAGTAAGTTCTGTGTTTGTAACATTTTGTGGCATAGTATTGGAGTAGAATAGTTCAGCAAGCCATTGAAGAATTATGTGGAGGTATTTCGAAGGGCTGGGGTTCTTCAGTAATGGGTTCAGGTCGTTAGCCTCGGGTATGTTCTCTGAATTTTCACATATCTCTTTGTCATGGCTTGTATTTCTTGTCTATGGGTTTCATGGAAGAAGGGATGCACCATGAATATGTCGGTCTCAAAGATGTATTCCTTGGAAAAGGGCCTTTTTGTTACTAAATTGTTTGAAGGTTGTCTAGTTTTTTATATTCACGTGTTTGTGTTTTTCAGAATTCTATTGGATTGCATGGGCATGTTGTTGGTAAGGCCTATGGGCCACCCATGGTCTCTCTGTTTATGTCATTGGAAAACTTGCTTAAGTTTTTCTTTGGTAATATGTGGTTGTGGCTTTGTATTATCAAGGTCTCGAAAGGGAAATGGCTTGTTTCTAATGATACCCTCCACTGGTCTACATTCGGTTGCACTTATGTCTATGAGCCTTATGATTACTCATGTTTCAGGGGCCTGGGTTTTCGAAAGAGATACCATTGGGTTTTGTATGGGTCATGGTTTGTGTCCCATTCTCCTTATACTTCTACCAACAAAAATCGTGGGGTTAAGTCCACCTCTAGGATTATTGATGAAGTAGCCACTGCATATCATGTAGGCTCAGCCTCAGTTCTTCGGGTAATAGCTCAATGGGAAAAGGAGTTAAATAAGAAAGTTGAGCTTCTGGACATTGAGGTGGATGATAGGCTGACGCTGGTGCCTTATCCTAGGCACTCTCGGGGTCATACTTCTCAATACAAGAAGCCAGTTCACTTGTATTGGCTGGTGAAGAGCCTTTTGTTCAAGGCCTTGGAGCACATTCCTTCAAGCTCGACCACGAAAACACAAGCTTTCCCAGATTATAGTTAGGATTTTTAGCAAATCAAGTTCCAACTTAAGAAGCAAAATAGATGCCTCAGCCACATAGAACAACACATCCCATGCATTCCGCAATCTGAACATCCTAGGTCAAGTGCAACGAACCCAACCTCAATTGACTTAGCTGACTATGAGTAATCTAGTGTATCACCTTTGTTTTGAATTTTAGTGTATGCAATAGTTTCTATGTTTTCAGTACTTTCAATATGTTTATAGATATCTAGATGTTAGGCTTTATAAAGACAATCAAACCATTTTACCATGGATGAATACACTTATTCCATTTTGTTTCTAGATGGCTTATCTTGTCATTTGGTGGTCAATAGACCGTGTTCCCCTCAAGGCAGGTTGAGGTCACCTAACCATTTAGCACATGGATGTAACATGCTTGATTTTGAAAGATAGTGAAAAGAAAAATCTTACCAAGCTTACAAAAAAAAAAAACTAAGATCTATGAAAACTACCAATATTTTAATTAAAAGATTTATACGAAACTTGCTAGAAATGATTAGAAATATTCGAATTTTAATTATTAAAACTATTAAAATATATAATGTAGAATCTAAAAATTGTTAAAATTTAAAATATCTGTGATACTTAATCAATAAATGAGTCATAACAAAACTATAATCCTATTTAAATTATAATTAAGAAAATTTGGTATGAAACTAGCTAAATTATTAAAAGTATTTAAATTTAAATTATTAAAACTATTACCCAAAACAAGATAAATTATTAAAAGTAAAATCATAATTATTAAACCATTTAAATATATAATGTATGATGTAAAAAACATTAAAATCTAAAAAATTCAATACTCTATTAATAAATGAGCCATCATAAATATACAATGTTATATAGGAAACTTTTAATAATAAGCAATAATGAAATTATAATTCTATATAGAAAATTTCTATATAGATAATTTTATAATTAGGGAATCTTATGCTATTTAAATAAATAATGATATATTCAACTTATAGTAAATTTTATATTATATCATAAATTATGAAATTTTATTATAAATTTATTTACATTAAAAAAAAATTTAAGTTATACAGTCAAATACTAGAATAATCAAAATTAATAAATTATCAAAAAAAACTTTATTTAATAATTTAGTTTATCGTGAACAAGAAAATTTTTTATTATAGTACATCTAAAATTAAATCATAATATTCTTTTATAAACTTATAAAATTTAACCATAATATTAAAAAATAACCTAACTCATCTAAAATATCCATACTAAAGAATATCGAACAAGCGAACATTCTTCAGAGCTTGCTACACCTGAATTACGACAAAACAGTGATTAAATAAATTCACTGGAAACGAATATAATTTGCCATATTTTATTTAAAAAAATGGATTTCACTGCGAAGGTTTTTCCAAGAAATGTTCAAAATAAAAGGCATCTTTATGTAATATTTCAGGATTTGATGGCCATGAGATAGATCAAATGATTAACTCAAGGCAGAATAAGCGAACGTTGTTCTTGGCAAGGTTATTATTATTGCAAAATAAATAAAAACTAGCATTTGCACCTTATGTTGCAAAGGAAACGCCGTAAGGCATAGGGTGGGGAAGAATAGGGACATGTATAGAGTGGGGAAGAATAGCATAGAGTGGGGAAGAATAGGGACATGTGAGTGGACATTGTTGAAAGCAAGGGTGGATGATAATGAGTTACAATTGCAATAGTTAGTTAAGTGTATTCTGAAAGTGGATATTTTGTAAATAATAATAGATTGTGGAAGAATAGCGACATGTGAATGGAGATTGTTGAAAGAAAGGGTGGATGATAATGAGTTAGAGTTGAAAGTATTAGTTATGTGTATTTTGAATATGGATATTTTGTAAATAATAATAGTATGTGGAAAAATAGCAACATGTGAATGGACATTGTTGAAATCTAGGGTGGATGATAATGAGTTATACTTGAAATGATTAGTTATGTGTATTCGAATATGGCTATTTGGTAAATAATAGTAATGTCTTCTAGAGGTTATCCATTATCCATGTTGTTGTTTTTGTTTATGTGAACATGTTTTTGTACATTTTTTTTTTTTCTTGTCTTCCGAGATGTAATTTTTCCATATGCTACCTATTTATGGTGTTATTAGAAAATACTATTATATTGTAATGGAAGAGGTGAAAGAAACGATACGACATTGTGAACAACATCATGGTCGTCGTTCCATATTTGAAAATGCATGAAAAATTGTTGGAGCCATGATGATAATAATAAAAATTCCAGCATGATTTTGAAAAAATCCAGCTAATTTTTTTGAAAATGTCAATTACGGCAGCCAAGATTTAGTATTTTGCATACCTATGCATTCATGATGGATGCTAAATCCATTTCCGCCATCTAAAAACAATTTAAACACTCCCACAGTCAAATTTCGGAATTTTCCGTCCAAACAAAATTGTGAACTCTTTAGATAAGAATGGGAAAAAATGGTCTACCTTTGTGTGGGAAACAAGATTGAACATCAAAGTTTCAAACGAATGCGTACACGCATAGAGGATTATTATGGAAGATTCCTTCTTCAGGGAATCGTAATATAAGCCATGAGGATATTAAATGTCCTTAAAAACTAAAGCACAGAGCTTGGGAGCTTCAAGACCCAGGAATGGAATTTGGTATTTGGTAACATTTTACAAGGGAGACATGATTGAACATCAAAATTTCAAATGAATGCGTACACGCATAGAGGATTATTATGGAAGATTTCTTCTTTAGGGAATAGTAATATTTTCAAACGAATGCGCACATGCATAGAGGATTATTATGGAAGATTCCTTCTTCAGGGAATAGCCTTAAAAACTACAACATAGAACTTGGGAGCTTCAAGACCCAGGAATGGAATTTGGTAACATTTTTAAATGGAGTTTCCAATACAAACTGATGGGAATCACCCACAAGCTTTCAAGTTCATGGCCCCTAAATTTTTGCATTCTTGATAATGTTTTCTCACTGTTTCAATGTCAATTTGATGATGCTTCCAAAAAAAATTACAAAACAATTTTATAAGTTTTATTTCTATCTATAAAATAGCTACTCCATCATGAAGAATAGAGAACTTGCGAGCTTCGAGACCCAGGAATGGAATTTGGTAACATTTTAAATCGAGTTTCCAATACAAGCTTTCTCAATCTGCCAGAATCACCTACAAGCTTTCAAGTTCGTGGGCCCTAATTTTTTGCATTCTTGATGATGTTTTCTCACTGTTTCAATGTCAATTTCATGATGCTTCCAAAAAACTATAAAACAGTTTTAAAGTGTTAGTTTTTATCTATAAATTAGCTACTTCATCATGGAGAATACACATTTGTTAGGTATTATTTGGAATTTCACATCATGTTGTATTATGAGTCATTGTGTAAGTAAAGCAACATTGTGAATCTAGTGTGAGGAGGACCAAGGTGTATTTAGTAGTCACAATTGATTAAGGGATGAGGCACATTGAAGAGTCATAGATAAGAGAGATGCATTGAAGAGCATTTTGTGTAGAAATTTTGAATAATATGATACTTATTCACAGAGATTATCCTGATTATACACTATTGCGGAATACATGCATAATACATAAGCTCCTCTACATTGATCATCAATTTTGCGGAATCAAGAAACAATAACATGCACACATAGAAGCATCAATCACACATATCAACACAGTATGTACCCGGGGAAAGCTTACAGCTGAAAACCCCCAACTATCTATATATTATATTGATTGAGAACATGTAACAATACATAGTACAATACTCCTCACAAGTAATCAGTACTAGCTCCACCTGTTACACACAAAACTAGCTCAGATCCGAACAAGTCATAGGTTCAAATCTCCTCCGCTGCTTTGCCTGCCTCTATTGCACAATGCCAAGTGAAAATCACGTGAGCACAGGCTATTTCACTGGGCATATACTGCGCAATCCTCATGGGCATACTCAATCCATTGATTGTACAAATCTCATGCACAACTGATAGTCACAACTCACCCTTTCACTTACCTCTAACACCTGTCTCTGTTGAACTGTCCATGCACTGAGTTAACTGATGTATTCTTTAGTTTCTTTATGAGTTAATAATTAGTGAATTAATTAACAATCAATTCACACAACTCATCACTAGTGTATTCTTCAGTTAGACTGAATACAACTAGTTCAACTGAGCACAACTCCATCAACTCCACATCCAACTCCACAGAACTCACATGCATGAGTTCTAACTAAAGTCCTCCATGCAATAGCTCAACTAACACATAAGAAAAGCATATTTCCTTCTGTCAACTACATGTGCCACATCTGTAGCTCAAACTAAACTGCTCCAAGAGGATAAGATAATGTTTATAGTCCAAATATTATTATGAGACAATAATATTCGACTGTTTCTATTTTTAGCCTGGCAATCTAAAAATAGACTCTGCCCATATGTCTAAAAACAGAAGTCCATATATTTTTACCAGCATGACCAATCATCCATAAACAACATCCTGCAACTCATAGACCATGATCCATATGTCTAAAAATAGACATAGTCTAAAAATAAACTTTGCGCCAAAAATAGCCTGCGCGCTCGCTTAGTGAAGGTGACTCCTTTTCACTAAGCTCATCATCTTGTTGCATTCTCAACATTTTGGTAGTACATCATGAGAAACTGTGTGAGGCATTTTGCCCCCATTTGGTCATCTCAACCTATTTGTTACTTTCTGAAACTAGCATTTCCCAGGTATGCTTGTCTAGTAAAGTTTGTTATGTGATTCAAGTAATAATCCTCAAAAGGGCCAATATACTGGGACTCTCCATTCAACTAGGTATTACCACCTATATTTTATCCTGATTTAAGTATATTTCCAGTAACAATTCACCAAACCGTAGTCAGCCTATGTGATGAAACAATATCACCAAAAGTTCAAACTACGCATGTTACCAATAAAAATGTTTGCTAAACCTATAAACTATCTTAATCATCCACTTCTACCTGCCTTCTTAGTATTAGGCTTTTACCAACATGTGTGTGATTAAGTTGTTTCTCATCTTTTATCAGCTACCAGGTTTGACAGAAAAGAAGTGCAAATTTCCTGCCTCCACTATCTAACAGATTTGCTAATTTCTGAATCATTCAAAACTTGAACAGGGCCAATATATTGAAATAACACCATGAGAGCCTCAGAACTTGTGCCTCCATTTATAAGCTATCTTAACTAAGCCATCTATTTTGGTAATCCAAATACCCAAAAAACCATTCCATTTCTTGCCTTTAAAACATATATTTTCATCCAACAACTTCTAGTGGCACGCAGAGGAAGATTCATTGAATTTTACCATTCACGCTAGTCTTGGTATGCAGAGGCAGATTCACTAAAATCAGATATTTCTTTCAGCAAAATATAGCAGTGTGATGGATATGTTGGCAACGATTAAATGACCCTTGGTCCACTGCAACGAGGAGAACATGATTCAATAACTATTCGAAGGCTCTGCATGTACAAATGTAGTACACTATTTTCTTCTGCCCGAGCTACATTTATGGTTGTGATTATCACAGTCTTGTTAGGCATTGAAGTTTTTTCTAGATCACTCCCTAAATGAAAGGCAGTTACAGATGAATTCAACTCTGAACTCTGCAAGAGATTGGCTCTTAATTGAACCGTAATAGTCATGGAAATTTATTTATAAAAAGTATGCCATCAACTACACAATTGATATCTACAGAAATAGAAGGCTAGAAAACAAGAATTATAATTTATAAGATCCAATTTACATGGTTGGTCAACATGTAGAAACCCCCTCCACTGCAACTATTTTTATTGACAATGGCCCTTACAGAGAGTTTATTTTCAAGCATTTTCAAGTGGTTTATGTTGATGAAGAAAGTGCAGTAGTAGTTCTAGTAAGTTGATCAGTCTATAAAAAGAAATTCCCATCTGAAGCCCTGAGTAGGCTATGAGTGAGACTTTTTGCCTCTACATAAGAGTTCATTAGATAATGCATTTTACAAACCCCTCTCACATACTCAACTGCATGACTGCCCTATTCAAGAGTCAGCTATTCCAATAAGCATGTGAATGAAAATCACCTATACAATTTACCAATTACAACAACAACCAACCAACAAAAAAAAATGTACTCAACAGACTAAGGCAACAAACTGGTCAAGTAATAATCCTCAAAAGGGTCAATATACTGGGACTCTCCATTCAACTAGGTATTACCACCTATATTTTATCCTGATTTAAGTATATTTCCAGTAACAATTCACCAAACCGTAGTCAGCCTATGTGATGAAACAATATCACCAAAAGTTCAAACTAAGCATGTTACCAATAAAACTGTTGGCTAAACCTATAAACAATCTTAATCATCCACTTCTACCTGCCTTCTTAGTATTAGGCCTTTACCAACAGGTGTGTGATTAAGTTGTTTCTCATCTTTTATCAGCTACTAGGTTTGATAGAAAAGAAGTGCAAATTTCCTGCCTCCACTATCTAACAGATCTGCTAATTTCTAAATCATTCAAAACTTGAACAGGGCTAATATATTGAAATAACACCATGAGAGCCTCAGAACTTGTGCCTCCATTTATAAGATATCTTAACTAAGCCATTTCTTTTGGTAATCCAAATAACAAAAAAACCATTCCATTTCTTGCCTTTAAAACATATATTTTCATCCAACAACTTCTAGTGGCACGCAGAGGCAGATTCATTGACTTTTACCATTCATGCCAATCTTGGTATGCAGAGGCAGATTCATTGAAATCAGATATTTCTTTCAGCAAAATATAGCAATGTGATGAATATGTTGGCAACGACTAAATGACCCCTGGTCCACTGCAACGAGGAGAACATGATTCAATAACTATTCGAAGGCTCTGCATGTACAAATCTAGTACATTGTTTTCTTCTGCCCAAGCTGTGTTTATGGTTGTGATTATCACAGTCTTGTTAGGCATTGAAGTTTTTTCTAGATCACTCCCTAAATCAAAGGCAGTTACAGATGAATTCAACTCTGAACTCTGCAAGAGATTGGCTCTTAATTGAACCGTAATAGCCATGGAAATTTATTTATAAAAGGTATGCCATCAACTACACAATTGATATCTATAGAAATAGAAGGCTAGAAAACAAGAATTATAATTTATAAGATCCAATTTACATGGTTGGTCAACATGTAGAAACCCCTTGTGTCATCGCTCTGTCCAAGTGGGGAATAATAATATGACAGTGGAATCACTATTGTGAATATGCGGAAACATAATACTATGGCATGCTTATAGATCGTTGTTGGATGAATGACTTGCAATTGGCTTTCAAGCTGCTGGTTCAACATAAGTTGGATCTACAAAATATTAGTTGGATCTGAAGAACAAATAAAGCTAGGATAAAAGGTCCAAATTTATGAAATTATTAGTTTCTTCCTTCCCCACCTTTCCATTGTTATTATTATTATTATTATTATACTAATAATATTAGTATTAGTATTACCAGATAGCTCCCTGGGTGCCGTCAAACAATTAATATTTATTTTATTAGAACAAATCAAGGTACAGATAGAAAGCTAAAATTTCTGAAATTATTAGTTTCATCCTTCCCCTCTTTTTCACTCTTAGCATTATGACACTTCCTTTCACGTCCTACAGTGGATTGAACTTTCAAGAAAATTTGAGGTGAACCTTATACCTCTGCCTCTTCTGTTCTTTTTTGTAAAGAAGGAGGTATATACATCTTCAGTTCATATTTCTAGCCATTATCAACACCTAATACATGCTTTTGTATACAGGGAATTAAATTTTCATCATGTTTGAACTCAACTATTTGCCTTCCAAGGCTGGCTAAAATGGTTGTTGGGCTGAGGGCCTCCACTACAAATATTTTTATTGACAATGGCCCTTACAGAGAGTTTATTTTCAAGCATTTTCAAGTGGCTTCTGTGGATGAAGAAAGTGCACCAGTAGTTCTAGTAAGTTGATCAGTCTATAAAAGAAATTCCCATCTGAAGCCTTGAGTAGGATATGAGTGAGACTTTTTGCCTCTACAGAAGAGTTCATTAGATAATGTGTTCTACAAACCCCTCTCACATACTCAACTGCATGACTACCCTATTCAAGAAGCCAGCTATTCCAATAAGCATGTGAATGAAAATCACCTATACAATTTACCAATTAAAACAATAACCAACCAACAAAAAAAAAATGTACTCAGTAGACTAAGGCAACAAATTGATCAAGTAATAATCCTCAAAAGGGCCAATATACTGGGACTCTCCATTCAACTAGGTATTACCACCTATATTTTATCCTGATTTAAGTATATTTCTAGTAACAATTCACCAAACCGTAGTCAGCCTAGGTGATGAAACAATATCACCAAAAGTTTAAACTAAGCACGTTACCAATAAAACTGTTGGCTAAACCTATAAACAATCTTAATCATCCACTTCTACCTGCCTTCTTAGTATTAGGCATTTACCAACAGGTGTGTGATTGAGTTGTTTCTCATCTTTTATCAGCTACCAGGTTTGACAGAAAAGAAGTGCAAATTTCCTGCCTCCACTATCTAACAGATCTGCTAATTTCTGAATCATTCAAAACTTGAACAGGGCCAATATATTGAAATAACACCATGAGAGCCTTAGAACTTGTGCCTCCATTTATAAGCTGTCTTAACTAAGCCATTTCTTTTGGTAATCCAAATAACAAAAAAACCATTCCATTTCTTGCCTTTAAAACAGATATTTTCATCCAACAACTTCTAGTGGCACGCAGAGGCAGATTCATTGACTTTTACCATTCACGCCAGTCTTGGTATGCAGAGGTAGATTCATTGAAATCAAATATTTCTTTCAGCAAAATATAGCAGTGTGATGAATATGTTGGCAACGATTAAATGACCCTTGGTCCACTGCAACGAGGAGAACATGATTCAATAACTATTCGAAGGCTCTGCATATACAAATCTAGTACATTGTTTCCTCTACCCAAGTTGCGTTTATGGTTGTGATTATCACAGTCATGTTAGGCATTAAAGTTTTTTCTAGATCACTCCCTAAATCAAAGGCAGTTACAGATGACTTCAACTCTGAACTCTGCAAGATATTGGCTCTTAATTGAACCGTAATAGCCATGGAAATTTATTTATAAAAAGTATGCCATCAACTACACAATTGATATCTATAGAAATAGAAGGCTAGAAAACAAGAATTATAATTTATAAGATCCAATTTACATGGTTGGTCAACATGTAGAAACCCCTTGTGTCATCGCTTTGTCCAAGTGGGGAATAATAATATGACATTGGAATCACTATTGTGAATATGCAGAGACATACTACTATGGCATGCTTATAGATCGTTGTTGGCTGAATGACTTGTAATTGGCCTTCAAGCTGCTAGTTCACCATAAGTTGGATCTGAAGAACAAATAAAGCTAGGATAAAAGGTCCAAATTTCTGAAATTATTAGTTTCTTCCTTCCTCACCTTTCCATTGTTATTATTATTATTATAATACTAATAATACTAATATTATTATTACCAGATAGCCTGCAACACAACCTCAAAGTGAATACCCCGGCTTTAAATAGATCTTTGATAGTACACATCAAATATCTCAATTTAAAATCAAAACACCAAACATAGTCCATCTCAATCTCTCTTAGAATTCCAAATAAAGTTCTGACAATAGTTATAAACCAATAAAACTACTTGATCAAACCAAACCGAAAAACCCAATTATCTTATGATCTTTTTGTGCAAAAATGAAGATAAAGCATACGAACATCATCCAGTTCTACCTGCCTTCTTAGTATTAGGCCTTTACCAACAGATGTGTGATTAAGTTGTTTCTCGTCTTTTATCAGCTACCACCTTCAAACTGTTAGCAGTTTGACGAAGTGTATTCAAAACATTAGAATGAAGATGTTTGAACAATACAAATTTAGTCTATTTCCATACAGATCAAACTCTATGAAATTGACACAAGCAGTCACAAATGCTTTGCTAAACAGAATGCAGTCTTCACCAATTAAAAACCAATGTAGCTATAGACCCCAAAATTGGCTCCCCTGAAATAGAGATTTCCACTAAAGATCATTATGAAGGGTTGCAGGCCAAAACCATCTACAACACTAATATGATTTCACTTACTGACAATCCAAGCCTGCTTTTTGTCCCCCAACAATCCTTCTGAAATCCCCAAAAAGGAAACACACACACACATAGTAAATCCATCAAAATTAAGATTAAATTGATCTATTAATTTTTCATTTACATACACTGAAATCGTATGAACCTTGTTCTTTTTGGGGACACATGTGGAGGAAGGGCATGAACCAGAAGACCAGAAAACGACGTTTCAATCCCCATTTGGAACATAATTGACAAAGTAATTAATTGGAATTGAATGAAGAGAAAACATTAGATAGAGGTCAAAGCTGAGCCCAACTATTATCCGCCCTCGCGTGTCTCGCACTGCGCTTTGCTTCTCTCCTCTACTCTACTCGTGCGTATGTTTTTAGTGCAGAGGAAGGACTGAAGGCGAAGGTGCCTTTCAATTCACAGGTGTTTGTTATTCTTTTGAGATCTCGAGGACATGGAGGGACAAATACGCTCTGAAGTTCCGCGCGATGCCACTGTCATCAGGTCCAGGGATCAATTCTTGCTGATCAAGTCATGAGACAAGTAAAATAGTCAAAACAAAATAGCAAGCATTGTATGTGTCAGCCACACATTTATCATGCTAAAGAAACCCCTAGTTAGCACATTACATGAGTCATGGATCACGACACAATACCAAACGACACCCACGTCATGACATGCATAAAAAAGAGGTGAATGAAGTTTTCCAGTCATTGTTTATAACACAAACCTAACATAAGATAGTTCGAGATTTTGAGATCCAAAGATACACAAATTCAACATCAAACTAAGCCTCACCAAACAAATATTTCAAAAGCAATCCAGCATACCATTACATTTCCTCGAAGAGCTATTTAATCCTAATCCACATCCAAAACCATTAACAACTCACAACTAGTGCAACATAAATGTCTGCCAAATCATGGAAATAAATGTAAACAAAGAAAACTACTATGCTAGGCATACTAAGCAACTTGGAGTGCTTTGATTTTTGTTCACCTTAAAACTGTTAACAGTTTGACAAAGTTTATTCAAAACATTAGAATGAAGATGTTTGGACAATACAAATTGTGTCTATTTCCATAGAGATCAAACTCTATGAAATTGACACAAGCAGTCACAAATGCTTTGCTAAACAGAATGCAGTCTTCACTAATTAAAAACCAATGTAGCTATAGACCCCAAAATTGGCTCCCCTGAAATAGACATTTCCACTAAAGATCATTATGAAGGGCTGCAGGCCCAGAAAAAAACCATCTACAACACTAATATGATTTCACTTACGGACAATCCAAGCCTGATTTAACAATATTAAGCACTAACTGTTCATCTGTTAGGTTTAGTACAGAACCGCGTGGTTGGGAGCTGAAAATGGACAGAGATATATTCGCGATAGGTTTTCTTCATCTAATCATATAAAATTTCTGAATTCTTAGTTTAGGCCTAACTTTCCCCATCTCTAAACATTCAATGGTTGGAGCCTTGTTTCCATATATAAAAATTTCCTCTAATCGTTGCTGGCGGTCTGAGTAGCATATGTTTCGTTTGGAATATGTTTCTTTTCATATGTATTTTTGCGCCCTGCCAGGGTCGATGTGGTGTTCTGCTTGTGAGAAAACAATATCGAGGCTTCAATGTGTTCCGTGGCAAATGCATCTTGGCGCTGCTATTTAGCAGACTCTCTGGTCCTTGAAAATTCTGAAATATATATAGTGTAGGTAAATTCTGAAATATATATAGTGTAGGTTTTTAAGCCTGTTCGTGGACTGATTCATGAACCGTTTCAGTTTCATGAACCGTTTTAGTTTTGGATCAACGATCAAACCTTGTTCAATCATCTAACACCACAAATCCACGGTGAACAATAGGACGGCAATTCATTTCAAAGGGAAACGCCTTACGGCGTAATTATAAATCAATAGCTTAATATTATGTAAATTTTGCTATTTAATGAGGCAATTTTATTAAGTGTTCACTTACCAAAAGAAACTTTTTAATGCTCAAAATCATCATGTCCCTTTACAAAATATAATAAGAAACAAACTACAATTTTGTTAATATTGATATTTCATACCTAAAACATTTATTAAAACATTTATTACATGGGAAATATAAACTTGAATATAAATATAACGAATTTCATTCTAATTTAAAAATTAAAAATCACAATTTTAAAATACATTTTAATTTTTTAGAAAAAATATATTAAATTATATTTATCAATAACAAACAAATTATTAATATAAATATTATTTTATAAAAATATTATTAAAACAAGTTCATTTTATACTTCTTTTCCTTCCATTTAAAAACAACTATTTAAAAACAAATGCTTTAATCATCCATCTTTCAAAAACCTAAAATGAAGAAGACTTGGCATCATGGTGTCATCCCTAAGAATTAATCAATTCCTTATAATAAAGATGAATTGGAAAAATATTTCTATACAATTGCCCTTAATATTATGTAATTTTTTCTATTTAATGAGGCAATTTTATTAAGTGTTCACTTACCAAAAGAAACTTTTTAATGCTCAAAATCATCATGCCCCTTTACAAAATATAATAAGAAACAAACTACAATTTTGTTAATACTAATATTTCATACCTAAAACATTTATTACACGGGAAATATAAACTTAAATATAAATATAAAGAATTTCATTCTAATTTAAAAATTAAAAATCACAATTTTAAAATACATTTTAAATTTTTTATAAAAAATATATTAAATTATATTTATCAATAACAAACAAATTATTAATATAAATATTATTTTATAAAAATATTATTAAAACGAGTTCATTTTATACTTCTTTTCCTTCCCTTTAAAAACAACTATTTAAAAACAAATGCTTTAATCATCCATCTTTCAAAACCCTAAAATGAAGAAGACTTGGGCATCATGGTGTCATCCCTAAGAATTAATCAATTCCTTATAATACAGATGAATTGGAAAAATATTTCTATACATTTGCCCTTAATATTATGTAAATTTTGCTATTTAATGAGGCTTATTAAGTGTTCACTTACCAAAAGAAACTTTTTAATGCTCAAAATCATCATATCCCTTTACAAAATATAATAAGAAACAAATTACAATTTTGTTAATATTGATATTTCATACCTAAAACATTTATTACACATATAAACTTGATTATAAATATAAAGAATTTCATTCTAATTTAAAAATTAAAAATCACAATTTTAAAATACATTTTAAATTTTTTATAAAAAATATATTAAATTATATTTATCAATAACAAACAAATTATTAATATAAATATTATTTTATAAAAATATTATTAAAACAAGTTCATTTTATACTTCTTTTCCTTCCATTTAAAAATAACTATTTAAAAACAAATGCTTTAATCATCCATATTTCAAAAACCTAAAATGAAGAAGACTTGGGCATCATGGTGTCATCCCTAAGAATTAATCAATTCCTTATAATACAGATGAATTGGAAAAATATTTTTATACATTTGCCCTTAATATTATGTAAATTTTGCTATTTAATGAGGCAATTTTATTAAGTGTTCACTTACCAAAAGAAACTTTTTAATGCTGAAAATCATCATGTACCTTTACAAATTATAATAAGAAACAAACTACAATTTTGTTAATATTGATATTTCATACCTAAAACATTTATTACACGGGAAATATAAACTTGAATATAAATATAAAGAATTTCATTCTAATTTAAAAATTAAAAATCACAATCTTAAAATACATTTTAATTTTTTTATAAAAAATATATTAAATTATATTTATCATTATTAATATAAATATTATTTTATAAAAATATTATTAAAACGAGTTCATTTTATACTTCTTTTCCTTCCATTTAAAAACAACTATTTAAAAACAAATGCTTTAATCATCCATCTTTCAAAAACCTAAAATGAAGAAGACTTGGGCGTCATGGTGTCATCCCTAAGAATTAATCAATTCCTTATAATACAGATGAATTGGAAAAATATTTCTATACATTTGCCCTTCCATTCGGAAGAAGAATTGGATGACTGCCCATTCCGACTCTAACAACTATAACCGACGTTTTAGCCCGGAGTATGTCTTCTAATGGTCTTGTGCTCTCATCTTGAAAAAGACTATGTAAGCCGGAAAGCTACTCCAGACGCCGGAAAAGTACTCCAGACACGATTTCTTCAGGTGAAGAAAAACCTATTGCTGGTAAGTCGAAGCACTATAAGCAAGGCGGTTCATTGCCCCTTCCCTCTCAATAAGCCAGCGGAGATACTCAAAATCAGAAACCTGGCAAGGAATCGTGAGGATGCCCTTGTTGCAGAAGCCATAGACGGGCTCGGCTTCTTCCAACAAATGGAGAAAGAGTGGATGGTTGAAATACAAGATGGGGATCACAAACCGCGTCTGCTCTTCTTGCTCGTCCCCAACATAAACAGCCACCGAGCCCTTGGGAACGTCCTTGGGAAGATATTGAGTTTTCTTTTCTTGAGCCCCCTTCACAAAGCTAGATTTCCGCCAAGATAAATGGCGGCCGATATGCCGTTTAGTTCGAGTCAGAAGATTCAAGCGATTGCCAGAGGCTTTAATTCGACATTTACCCAGACACTGAATCCTTTTAAACCGCGTGATTGAAGGAAGGGAAGTCGCCCGGCTTAAAGAATGGCCGTTGGAAAGATTGGCCGGCTGAGGTTGATCATGTGGAGTATAATGCGATCCCAAGCGCTTTGAATGCAGAATTTTTTTCCAAAGCTTAACTAATTTGCATCCCAGTTTCAAACCCTTGGCATTTCCATCCATGTCCATGGCCGATATGGCTTTGTCCGATCTGGGAGAAAAACGGTAAAATTGAAAGAAATATTTACAGTAGGGTTAAAGAAAGTTATGGCTCTGTCCTATCTGGGAGAAAAACGGTAAAATTGAAAGAAATATTTACAGTAGGGTTAAAGAAAGTTCAGGAACATGCTGTAGTAGAAGAAAGCAGAAAAGAGCCAGCGATTCGCAACTGACATTGCTAGCCTGAACGAAGTTAGGCCGAAGTTGGAAATAGACAGAGGGACGTTAAGAAATATTTACAGTAGGGTTAAAGAGAGTTCAGGAACATGCTGTAGTAGAAGAAAGCAGAAAAGAGCCGGCGATTCGCAACTGACATTGCTAGCCTGAACGAAGTTAGGCCGAAGTTGGAAATAGACAAAGGGACGTTATACATAGGTTTTTAACCCTGTTCGTGGGCTGATTCATGAACCGTTTCAGTTTCATGAACCGTTTTAGTTTTGAACCGTTTCAGTTTCATGAACAGTTTTAGTTTTGGATCAACGATCAAACCTTGTTCAATCGTCTAACACCACAAATCTACGGTGACCAATAAGACACGTCATCGGCTAGGAGAATTCATTTCAAAGGTAAATGCCTTACGGCATAATAAAAAAGCCGTACGTGTATCCAGAATTTGTTTTTGTCAAATTCGAGAAAAAGATGCCTACCAAATACCTTACTCATTTTGGTGGGTGGGAGAAAATGAGGACGTCGAAACACGGTAATCCAAACCTTCAAACGCCTTCAAATTCACAAACCAGTGTATATACATCATTAGGCTAAAAATATATCGCATATGTGTTTATATCTTACTGGATTGAGAGTACCATGCAACAAAAACCAGCCCCTACCGTCACAAAGCCACGTGGCAGTGACTGCTCCCAACAAACCAACTACAGCGGCCATCGCCATCGTACGTCAGTGGATTCTTTGAAGGGGAGGAAGAAGAAGACCATGCCTAAACCAACTACTGCGGCCATCGCCACCGTACGTCGGTGGATTCTTTGAAGGGGAGGAAGAAGAAGACCATGCCTAAATCAATCTCTCGCAGCTGCTGACAGAAATATCATTACTGCGAAAACAGTAATGGGATTTCTGTCAGCAACAGCTACAGATTAAATTAACAAATTTAGGTATCCAAACAAAGCTTACTGCACAAAGCCCTAGTCATATGAATTCTTGGAAAATATGAGGAAGCAATTTATAGACTCCCATCCCTTAGTTTACAAACTCTCTTCTGCACATGCTGTATGTTTTCATGTTAGTTTACAGGTTGTTTTGTGCACATGCAGTGCATGAATTCCATTTATCCCTATTTGCTGCATTTAAATTTTAAATAACCAAAAAAATCTCGAATGAATCGCCACTTGTCACTTTCATGAGCCTCGACTGACCACCTCTAGAATTGTGAAGTATGTCTTAACATTTGTCCGGAAAACTCTCGTATGAATTCCCACCTGACCTGTCACTTTCATGAAGCTTGACCGTTCACGTCTAGAATTGAACTCCAACTTTGATGTATTCATGAACTTATATGTAAAACTGTTGATGTCTGTTAAAAGATTTCAATTTCCAATGCTTGCTTTTGTTTGGAAATGCCCTCACTATATTTTAAGAACCGGAAAGAAAGTAATTGCACATGGAATTTAAATCACTGTGAAATATTACTTGTAAATTCTTTATTGCTCTTCTATTGTGATGGAAATCAGCCTTACAATGATTTATTTTCTTTGTTTTTATATGATTTGTTAAGAATTTTTTGGAAACTGTTAACAGTTACATACAATTACCATAAGAAACTCTCAATTTCCAATTTATCTAAATTCTAGGATTAATTTTAAAAGAAACTGAGTGGTTTTTTTTTGTTGTCTTTAAATAAATAAAACAAAACTCCTTAACAGAAAACGAAACTGAAACTGCTGTTGCACAAGTACAATGACCTGTGAATCTGTTTAGCTTGTGAGACAAACACCTCCACTTGTCTACCCCTGGTTGGATGCTCCTGCATCAGGTTCCCAAGGTAACAAAAAGTCATGGTTCCGGTCCATGAGCTCCTCGATAGAATACCCTACACGTTCTATCTGTCCCGCATCAAGCCACAAACTATCCTCTATAGGGCGGTTCTTCCACTTGACAAGGTATTGTAGGTACTCCTTCCATGTCCGCTTGGCCACTTGTGTGTGCAGGATTGCCTTGATTTCGAGCAGTTGAGCTGAAGGCATTTGTCTCATCCACGAACTACTCTCCTCTTGGGTGTTCCATTTTGGTTGTGCCGAACTATCCTCTTCCGAATTGGTAGTGTATGGGAATAAATCTGCTACATTGAAAATGGGCGATATTCCTATACCTGGAGGTAATTGCAGTTCATAAGCATTTGTAAAAAAGTTGCGGAGAATCTTACAAGGTCCAATTTTTTTGAATTTCAGTTTGTTGTATTCGCCCCTAAGAAATCGTTCCTTACACAGATGTGCCAAGACATGATCCCCCACATTAAATTGTACCTTACGTCGTTTCAAATCAGCTTTCTGTTTGTACTTCTGATTGTTGTCCTACAATTTCATCTTCACCTGCTCATGTAGGTCGTTAATTGCTCTTGCAAAGACTTCCTTGTCTGCACTTGTTTTCTCTAGCTATCCTAAATCCCGCAGTTCATGCACTCCTTGGGGATGCATTCCATACACAATTTGAAAAGGACTGTTTCCTGTGCTTTGGTTTGGTGAATCGTTGTAAGCAAATTCTGCTTGAGTAAGCACATGATCCCACATACGTGAATTTTCTCTCACTAGACTCCTTAGTAGGTTTCCTAGACTTTTGTTCACCACCTCTATTTGCCCATCCTTCTGTGGGTGATAAGCAGAGCTGAAGTTCAACTGTGTGTCCAGCTTCTTCCACAAGGTGCGCCAAAAATGTCCTATAAATTTCACATCTCTGTCAGAGACAATCGAATTAGGCAGGCCGTGTAACCTGACAATCTCTATGAAAAACATGTGTGCTATGTGAGTGGCATCACCAGTTTTCCTGCAAGAAATAAAATGTGCCATTTTTGAAAATTGGTCTACTACCACCATCACAGAGTCATGACTGTGTTGTGTTCTTAGTAAACCCAAGACAAAGTCCAAGCTTACTGAGTCCCACGGTCTACCTGGAATAGGAAGTGGTGTGTAGAGTCCCATATTCTAACTATTTCCTTTTGTCAATTGACACACTTTACACTTGGTTACAAATCGTTGTACATCCCTTCGCATCCTCAGCCTGTAATAAAAATGACTGAGAAAATCTAAGGTCTTGTCAATGCCGAAATTTCCGGCAAGACCTCCACTATGTTTCTCCCGGATGATGTTGTCCCTCATTGAATAGTCAGGAATACACAGTTGTCCTCCCTTAAATAGTAGCTTCTCCTGTAGGCTATAGTCCAACTATGGACTATTATTCCTCATCAAAGGGTTTTAGCAGGCTCCATAAGCCTCAAAATCTGCATCTGGCTGACACAAGTCTTTTAGGTGTTCAAAACCCAGCACTTGTATCGTGCTCTCCTACAAAAGTAAAACCCTTCTACTCAATGCATCTGCTACCTTGTTGGCCTATCCACTAATACGTTTCAACACAAACATATAAATCTGCAAGTATTCAACCCACTTTGTATTCTTGTGGTTTAGTTTGTGCTACTGCATAATATACTGCAATGCAAAATTATCTGAAAACAAAACAAACTCATTACCCAGCAAATAGTGTCTCCAATGCTTCAATGCTTGGACGATAACATAGAAATCCTTGTCATATGATGAGTACTTATGCCTACTTTCATTCAACTCTTCACTGAAATAAGCAACAGGTTTGTCTTCTTGGCTGAGTACAGCCCCAATGGTTGTACCATTGGCATCACAACGAACTTGAAAAGGTTTGTTGAAGTCAGGTAGCCTCAAAATTTTCTTCTCAGTGATCTTCTTTTTCAACATCTGGAAACTCCTTTCTACCGATTCAATCCACTGAAAAGGTTGACTTGCCTTCTTGATTGTATCCAACATAGGTGCATAGACTCCACTAAAGTCCCTTATAAACTTATTACAAAAACTTGCCAACCCATGAAAACTTTGTACTTCAAACAAACTCTTAGGGGATGGCCAGCTAAGTATAGCTGCAACTTTTTCTGGGTCCATTTTCAGCTCATTCTCTGCAATCATGAAACCCAAATAGATCAACTCCTTCTGAAAGAAATTTCATTTCTTCAGATTTATCAGCAACTTGTTTTGCTGCAATTTCTCCAAAACAGATCGAACATGTCGAAAATTCTCCTTCCTAGTTTTACTGAAAATCAGTATATCGTCAAGATACATAATCACAAATCTCCCAATGAACTCCTTTAGCATTTCATTCATCAGGCACATAAAATTACTAAGTGCATTACTTAACCCAAATGGCATCACCAACCATTCGTACAACCCTTCATTAGTCTTGAAAGTTGTTTTCCATTCATCGCCTTCCCAGATTCTAATCTGGTGGTATCCACTCTTCAAATCTATCTTCGAAAAATAGGCTGCCCTCCTCAAATAGTCCATCATATCATCCATTCATGTAAATGGAAACATGTACCTGATTGTAATCTTGTTTATTGCTCGCGAATTTGTGCACATCCACCATTCGCCTCCTTTATTAGGAGCAAGCACCGTCGGAATTGCACATGGGCTCAAGCTCTCTCGAATCAGTCCCTTATCCAGTAATTGTTGTACCTGTTTTATAATCTCCTCATTTTCTTTGGGGCTCATCCAGTAAGCAGCTTTATTCGATAGACTAGCTCCAGGGATGAAATCTATGTGATTATTGATACTCCTCTTTGGTGGAAATTTATTTGGTAAATCATCCACCACAATGTCGCTAAATTCTTGCAACATTTCCTGAATTTCTACAGGTAAATCATAAATTTCTATGTACAACAACACTGTTCTTGGTCTTCTCACAACAACATATTTCACTTCATCATCTTTAATCTACTTTAGAAATTGTTCTGCACCTACCAATAACACTTTTGTTCCACTAGTTTCTGTTGTTTCCTCCTCCTTCATGGGAACCAACGTATGCTTAATTCCATCCTTAAAAAACTTGTAACAATTTGTCCTCCCATCATGAATGACTTTCTGATCATACTGCCACGATCTTCCTAGCAGAATATGACACACATCTATGGGCATGATGTCACAAATAACTTTGTCCTTATATCTACCAATATGGAATTCCACCTCACACTGCTCATCAACCAGTAGTTGGTGACCCTTCTGTAACCACGACACCTTATAGGGGGTTGGATGCTTCAGTCGTTTCAGACCCAATTTTTCCACCATCTCTGTTGCAACCAGATTATCAGTGCTTCCACTGTCTATAATCAACTTGAAGCATTTTCCATGTGACTTGCACACAGTCCCGAACAATGCCTTCCTTTGGGCTTGTTCAGTTGTTTCCTTCGTTGGTTTCAGTAATACCTTATTCAAAACTAAGGCCCGTCCTGTTTCTGGTGCATTTTCTACCTACTGAGGCTGTACCTCTGTTTCTTCTATCTGAGCAACATATGCTCCTCTTTGAATAACTTATTCTCCTTCAAGACATTCAAAGGATCTGTGCCCCCACTTGTGGCACTTATAGCACTGGTAGGCAGCTCCTCTGCCTCTTCCATTTCCCCTGCCTCTCTGGTATGGCCTTCCTCCCCTTGTGCTACCATCCTTTTCTGTTGTCCCTGAAGTTTTGGAATTGTTGCCCTCTTCACTGTTATTGGCAGTCCTTCCTCTGCCGAGGGATTGTCCTTTTCCTCTGCCTGTTCTTCATCCCCTCCTAGAATTTTGTTTTCTTATGAGCTTCTCTTCTACCTTTAAGGCACTCTGATATGCTTCCTCTATATTCTTTGGAGAAAGAATACTTATTTCGTCCAATATTTCCAGCTTTTGGCCATTCACAAACCTCGCTGTCTTCTCTGGGGTGTCTTCAATATATCTAGCTCTCAAGTTCACATGATAGAATTCTTCAGTATATTCTTTCACCATTATTCCTCTCTGCTTCAAATTCTGTATCTGTCGATGTAAACCAATCTAATAATCTTTAGGCAGAAATCTGCCCTTCATCTTGGCGACCATTCTGGTCCACTTTTTAATTGGTAACTTGTTCAATCATCTCCTTTCTGCCTGGACACTATCCCACCATAATGCTCCATGTCCCTTTAGCTTGGTAGCAGTGAATTTAACTCTCCTATCTTCATTGACCTCCTCACATTCAAAATACTTATCCAACTCATTAATCCAGTCCAACAACACCTTTGTGGACAAACTTCCATCATAGTTCGAAATTTTAGGTTTTGGCTTACTGCTAGCCAACAAAACCACCTTAATAATTTAATCTCAGGTCCTTCTTCATCTGATCCGTCTGTTGTAACTACAGCCTCTTCCTTACTGTCATCTCCGACTTCCAGATCCCTTCTCATTCCTGCTTCTACTGCAACCAAAACAGGCATTTAGGATCCTAAGCTCTTCTCTCAACCCCTCATCTACGACTCTTTGGATAGCTCTGCCATGACCTCCTCTCCCAACTTCCATTTCAGTCCACTATCCTACTCTGATACCAAAATTTGATGGGACCAACCCGCATACTCTAATCGAACAAAAGATTTGGTTTATTTGAAATTATTAAATTTATGATTTTTGGTAGGGTGTAGTGGTACTTAGATATTTTGGTTGTGATTAATGTGATTGGTACGGTACTCTTGTGAGGGAGACACCTGTCTCGACCTCGGGCTCTGTTCTACCACCTTCACTATGCTTGTAACCCTAGCTCCTCACTTGTTCCGTCATTTCGACTGTTATTTGTTTGTGCTGAGAGGGTCTGCTCTCTGCTTTTCCTCCTAAGGGTTTTGTTAATGTTGCTCTAGCGCTCAGCTTGGCTTCTCAGCCATGGCTTGTCCAGTAGCAGGACTCTGCTAGTGTTTTATCTATTTTGATGGATGCTTGTATTTTCTTGCCAGTCTGCCTGAGGGTTCTCGACTGCCTTTTGGAATTTTGTGATTATGTCTGAAGGTTCGCTGTGACATGATGATAGCTTATTTCCTCCTGAATGTGTCTGGAATTATTGTGTTTATGTTTCACTAAATACTGTTCGATGGCTTTGCTATTTAATCTTGCTTTTAGTTACTTGTGCATTCAAGTTGCGGCCACGAGGTGACCCCTTTCTCAGCCTCAGTCCGCAGACTCCTCAGGTATGTTTTCTTTCTTTGCTTTAGTATTTGCTATGCTTCTCTTTCTGGTCCTAACAATGGATGCTCCTTGTAAGCAGGGTCTCTTGCTGGTTCCCGACCTGTTGTTGTCTCTCTACTTGCAGTTCGTCGACCCCTTCTATGGTAAGTGAAACCCTTACCCTGTCTCTTTACTCGTTCGATTTCTGTTGTGTTCTATTGTTGATTCTATGTTTGTGGTGGTTGCAGGTGGAAGGCGAGTGAGAAATGGTGGCTTCAACTCCTCTTGTGCTTCGCTAGACCGAGTAGCGTCTTTCCATGATGTTCATACTTGTAAACTTTTGATGCTAATGCGTCTTAGTTTTAGGCTTTGGCCTCTTTGTCATTTAATTAGTCGCTCTATGGAATATGGATAGGTAGCTTGTCTTGCTTGAAATCTTTGTGGTTTTAAGGTGAGTGTATGTTCAGGGTTTCGAACCTAGGTCTTCGGTCTACTTGTGACATGAACTGGTTTAACTTATGTATATGTAATTCATGGTTTTGAACCCAGGTCTTTGGTCTATTTGTAATATGAACTTTTTAACTTAACTTATAAATTACTTTGCAAAGACTCTTGTAACTTATTTCTCAAACTGTGTTTGCAATGAAAAGATTTATATAATGAGTCTTATAGTACCTAGTCTTTGATGCTATTTTCGTATTGGTGATTCTGGTGATATTAAATGTGAAACCCTTTGCTTGTTTGCTTTGTTGTACACTCGTTACCGCTCAGAACTATAAGTGATTGTTTGTGAGGCTTGTTAGTTCTTCGATGGTTTCCTCTCTGTATGCTTGCAACAACACTTCCACACTCTCAGTCTTGCTGTCTTTATCTGTCTTGATGTCTGCTAAAATATTTCAATTCCCAATGCTTACTTCTGTTTGGAGATGCGCTCAATATATTTTAAGAACAGGAAAGAAACTAATTGCACATGGAATTCAGATGACTATGAAATATTACTTGTAAATTCTTTATTGTTGTTCTACTATGATGGAAATCAACCTTACAATGATTTGTTCTTTTTGCTTTTATATGATTTGTTAAACAGTTTTTGGAAACTGTTAACAGTTACATATAGTTACCATAAGAAATTGTCAATTTCCGATTTATCTAATTTCTAGGATTAATTTTAAAAGAAATAGAGTTTTTTGTTTTTTTTTTTTTTTTTTTCTGTAAATAAATAAAACAAAATTCCTTAACAAAAAATGAAACCAAAACTGCTGTCATGTCCCAACTGTTGATAACTAAGGAAATAAAATAAGAGAAAAAAACAACTCAGGTACAATGACATGTGAACCTAATTAGCTTGCGAGACAAACACCTCCACTTGTCTACAGCTGGTTGGATGCTCCTACATCAGGCTCCCGGGGTAACAAAAACTCATGGCTCCATTCCATGAGCTCCTCAATAGAATACCCTGCACGTTGTATATGTCCCGCATCAAGCCATGAACTATCCTCTATAGGGCGGTTCTTCCACTTGACGAGGTACTGTAGGTACTCCTTCTTCCATGTCCGCCTAGCCACTTGTGTGTCAAGGATTCCCTCGATTTCGAGCAGCTGAGCTGAAGGCATTTGTCTCATCCATGAACTACTCTCCTCTTGGGTGTCCCGTTTTGGCTGTGCCGAACTATCCTCTTCCAAATTGGCAGTGTATGGGAATAAATCTGCCACATTAAAAATGGGCAATATTCCTATACCTGGAGGCAATTGCAGTTCATAAGCATTTGTAGAAAACTTGTGCAGAATCTTACAAGGTCCAATTTTTTTGAATTTCAGTTTGTTGTATTTGTCCCTAGGAAATCGTTCCTTGTGCAGATGCACCAAGACCCGATCCCCCACATTAAATTGTACCTCACGTCATTTCAAATCAACTTTTTATTTGTACATTTGACTGTTGTCCTGTAATTTCATCTTCACCTTCTCATGTAGGTTGTTAATCGCTCTTGCAAAGTCTTCCCCATTAGCACTTCTTTTCTATAATTGTCCCAAATCCCACATTCCATGAACTCCTCGGGGATGCATTCCATACAAAATCTGAAAAGGACTACTTCTTGTGCTTCAGTTTGGTGAATTGTTGTAAGCAAATTCTGCTTGAGTAAGCACACGATCCCACATACGTGAATTTTCTCCCACTAGACTCCTTAGTAGGTTTCCTAGACTTCTGTTCACCACCTCCATTTGCCCATCCTTCTGCGGGTGATAAGTGGAGCTGAAGTTCAACTGTGTGTCCATCATCTTCCACAGGGTGTGCCAAAAATGTCCTATAAATTTCACATCTCTCTCAAAGACAATGGACTTAGGTAAGCCATGTCACCTGACAATCTCTGTGAAAAACAAGTGTGCTATGTGGGTGGCATCACTGGTTTTCCTGAAAGGAATAAAATGTGCCATTTTTGAAAACCGATCTACTACCACCATCATAGAGTCATGACCGTGATGTGTTCTCGATAAACCCAAAACAAAGTCCAAGCTCACTGAGTCCCATAGTCTACTTGGAATAGGCAGTGGTGTGTAGAGTCCCGTATTCTGACTGTGTCCTTTTGCTAATTGACACACTTTACGCCTTGTTACAAATCGCTGCACATCCCTTCGCATCCTCGGCCTGTAATAAAAATGACTGAGCTGATCTAAGGTCCTGTCAATGTCAAAATGTCTAGTAAGACCTCCACTGTGTTTCTCCCAGATGATGTTCTCCCTCATCAAACAGTCGGGAATACACAATTGTCCTCCCTTAAATAGCAGCTTCTCCTATAGGTTATAGTCCAGCCATGGACTATTATTCCTCATCAAAGGGTTTTGGTAGGCTTCATAAGCCTCCTTAAAATCTGCATCTATCTGATACAAGTCATTCAGGTGTTCAAAACCCAGCACTTGTATCGTGCTCTCTTGAAAAAGTAAAACCCTTCATCTAAATGAATCTACTACCTTGTTGGCCTATCCACTAATATGTTTCAACACAAACGTATAACTCTGCAAGTATTCAACCCACTTTGCATGCTTGTGGTTTAGTTTTTGCTACTGCATAACATACTACAATGCAGAATTATCTGAAAACAAAATAAACTCATTACCCAACAAATAGTGCCTCCAATGCTTCAATGCTTGGACAATAGCATAGAACTCCTTGTCATATGATGAGTACTTATGCCTGCTTTCATTCAACTTTTCACTGAAATAAGCACCATGTTTGTCTTCTTGGCTGAGTACGGCCCCAATGGCTGTACCATTGGAATCACAACGAACTTGAAAAAGTTTCTTGAAGTCAGGTAGCCTCAAAATTGGCCTCTTTGTGATCCTCTTTTTCAACCTCTGGAAACTCCTTTCCACCGCTTTAGTCCATTAAAAGGTTGACTTTCCTTCTTTATTGTATCCATCATTGGTGCATAGATTCCACTAAAGTCCCTTATAAATTTACGATAAAAACTTTCCAACCCATGAAAACTTCGTTCTTCGAACAAACTCTTAGGGTATGGCCAGCTAAGTATAGATGCAACTTTTTCTGGGTCCATTTTTAGATCATTCTCTGCAATCATGAAACCCAAATAGATCAACTCCTTCTGAAAGAAATTGCATTTCTTCAGATTTATCAGCAACTTGCTTTACTGCAATTTCTCCAAAACAGATTGAGTATGTCAAAAATGCTCCTCCCTGGTTTTGCTAAAAATCAGTATATCGTCAAGATACATAATCACAAATTTCCCAATGAACTTCTTCAACATTTCGTTCATCAGGCGCATAAAAGTACTAGGTGCATTACCTAACCCAAATGGCATCACCAGTCATTCATTCAACTCTTCATTGGTCTTGAAAGCCATTTTCCATTCATCCCCTTCCTAGATTCTAATCTGGTGGTATCCACTCTTCAAATCTATCTTCAAAAAATTGGCTGCCCCGCTCCAACAATCCATCATATCATCCACTCGTGGCAATGGAAACCTGTACCTGATCGTAATCTTGTTTATTTCTCATGAATCTGTGCACATCTACCATTCGCCTCCTTTCTTAGGAGCAAGCACCATTGGAACTGCACATGGGCTCAAGGTCTCCCGAATCAATCCCTTATCCAGTAATTCCTGTACGTATTTTCTAATCTCCTCGTTGTCTTTGGGGCTCATCTGGTAAGAATATTTATTCAGTAGACTAGCTCCAGGGATGAAATCTATGTGATGACTGATACTCCACTTTGGTGACAATTTATATGGTAAATCATCCACCACAATGTTGCTAGATTCCTATAATAATTCCTAAACTTTTGCAAGTAAAACAGAAATTTATGTGTGCAACAACATTGTTCTTGGTCTTCTCACAATAGCATATTTCACTTCATCATATTCAATCTGCTTTAAAGTTGTTTTGCACGCACCAATTACACTTTTGTTCCTCTAGTTTCTGTTGTTTCCTCCTCCTTGATGGGCACCAATGTATGCTTAATTCCATCCTTAACAAACTTGTAACAGTTTGTCTTCTCATGATGAATGACTTTCCAGTCATACTGCCACAGTCTTCCTAGTAAAATATGACACACATCCATGGGCATGATGTCACAAATAACTGTGTCCTTATATCTGCCAATATGGAATTCCACCTCACACTGCTCATCACCTAGCAGTTGGTGACCCTTCTGTAACCACGACACCTTATAGGGGGTTGGATACTTCAGTCGTTTCAGACCCAATTTTTCCACCATCTCTGTCGCAACCAGATTATCAGTGCTTCCGCTATCTATAATCAACTTGCAACATTTTCCATGTTACTTGCACACAGTTCGAAACAATGCCTTCCTTTGGATTTTTTCAACTGTTTCCTTCGTTGGTTTCAACAATACCTTATTCAAAACTAATGCATCTCCTGTTTTTGGTGCATTTTCTACCTCCTGAGGCGGTGCCTCTGCTTCTTCTGTCTGAGCAACATATGCTCCTCTTTGACCAGCCTATTCTCCTTCAGGACATTCAAAGTATCTGTGCCCCCACTTGTGGCACTTGTAGCACTGGTAGGCAGCTCCTTTTCCTCTACCATTTCCCCTGCCTCTTTGGTATGGCCTTCTTCCCCTTATGCTGCCATCCATTTCTGCTATCCCTGAAGTTTTGGAACTGCTACCCTCTTCATTGTTATTGGCAGTCCTTCCTCTGCTAAAGGATTGCCCTTTTCCTCTGCCTGTTCCTCGTCCCCTGCTAGCATTCTATTTTATTGTGAGCTTCTCTTCTACCTTTAAGGAACTCTAATATGCTTCTTCTATATTCTTTGGAGAAAGAATACTTATTTCGTCCAATATTTCCAGCCTTAGGCCATTCAGAAACCCCACTGTCTTCTCTGGGGTGTCTTCAGTATATCCAACTCTCAAGTTCACCTAATATAATTCTTCAGTATATTCTTTCACCATCATTCCTCTCTGCTTCAAATTATGTACCTGTTGTTGTAAAGAAATCTGATAATCTTTGAGTAGAAATCTGCCCTTCATCTTGGCGACCATTCTGGTCCACTTTTTAATTGGTAACTTGTTCAATCATCTCCTTTCTACCTAGACACTATCCCACCATAAGGCTATGTGTCCCTTCAGCTTCATAGCAGTGAATTTAACTCTCCTATATTCGTTGACCTCCTCACATGCAAAATATTTATCCAACTCACTAATCCAATCCAACAGCACCTTTGTGGACAAACTTCCATCATAGTTCGGAATTTCAGGTTTTGGCTTACTGCTAGCCAACAAAACTAACCTTAATAATTTAATCTCAGTTCCTTCTTCATCTGATCCATCTGTTGTAACTACAACCTCTTCCTCACTGTCATATCCTACTTCTAAATCCCTTCTCCTTCCTGCTTCTACTGCCGCCAAATGGGCATTCAAGATCGTAAGCTCTTCTCTCAACCCCTCATCTACAACTCTTCAAATAGCTCTGCCATGACCTCTTCTCTCAATTTCCATTTCAGTCCACTAACTTGCTCTAATACCAAAAATTGAGGGGATCAGCCCGTGTACTCTAACCGGACACAAGATTTGGTTTATTCGAAATTATTAAATTTATGATTTTTGGTAGGGTGTAGTGGTGCTTAGATATTTTGGTTGTGATTAATGTGATTTCTACAGTACTCTTGTGAGGGAGACACTTGTCTCGACCTCGGGCTCTGTTCTCCCACCTTCACTGTGCTTGTAACCCTAGCTCCTCACTTGGTCCATCATTTCGACTGTTGTTTGTTTGCGATAAGAGGGTTTGCTCTCTGGTTTTCCTCTTGAGGGTTTCGTTAGTGTTTCTCTGGCGCTCAGCTTGTCTTCTCAACCACGACTTGTCTAGTAGCAAGACTCTGCTAATGTTTTATCTATTTTGATGGATGCTTGTATTTACTTACCGGTCTGCCTGAGGGTTTTGGGCTGCCTTTCGGCATTCTGCAACTATGTCCAAAGGTTTTCTATGACACGATGACAGCTTATTTCCTCCTGAATGTGTCTGGCATTATTGTGTTTATGTTTCATTGGTTATTGTTCGATGGCTCTGCTATTTAATCTTGCTTCTGGTTACTTGTGCATTCAGGTTGTGGCCACGAGGTGACCCCATTCTTGGCCTCGGTTCACAGACTCCTCAGGTATGTTTTCTTTCATTGCTTTAGTATTTGCTATGCTTCTCTTTCCGGTCCTAATAGTGAACACTCCTTGTGAGCAGGGCCTCTTGCTAGTTCGCGAGCTGTTTTCATCTCTCTACTTGTAGTTCTTTCACCCATTCTCTGGTAAGTGAAACCGTTACCCTATCTCTTTACTCGTTCGATTTCTGTTGTGTTCTTTTGTTGATTCTCCGCTTATGGTAGTTTTAATTGGAAGGTGAGCGAGCAATGGTGGCTTTGTCTCCTGTTGCACTTTGCTAGATTAGGTAGGGTCTATCCATGATGTTCATACTTGTAAATTGTTGATGCTACTGTGTCTTAGTTTCAGGCTTTGGCCTCTTTATCGTTTAATTAGTCCCTCTGTGGAATATGGATAAGTAGCTTGTCTTGCTTGAAATCTTTGGGGTTTTAGGGTGAGCGCATGTTTAGGGTTTCGAACCCAGGTATTCAGTCTACTTGTGACACGAATTAGTTTAACTTGTTTATATGTAATTCAAGGTTTTGAACCTAGGTCTTCGGTCTACTTATAATATGAACTGCTTAAATTAACTTATAAATTACTTTCCAAAGACTCTTGTAACTTATTTCTCAAACTGTGTTTGCAATGAAAAGATCTATATAATGAGTCTCATAGTCCCTGGTCTTTAATGTTGTTTTCGTATTGGTGATTCTGGTGATATTAAATGTGAAACCCCCTGCTTGTTTGATTTGTTGTATGCTCGTTACTATTCAGAACTATAGCTGATTTTCTGTGAGGCTTGTTGGTTCTTCTATGATTTCCTCTCCATACACTTTCAACGACACTTCCACACTCTCGGTCTTGTTTTCTTTGTTTGTCTTGATGTCTGCAAAAAGATTTCAATTTCCAATGCTTGCTTCTGTTTGGAAATGCGTTCAATATATTTTAAGAATAGGAAAGAAACTAATTGCACATGGAATTAAGATGACTACAAAATATTACTTGTAAATTCTTTATTGCTCTTCTATTGTGATGCAAATCAACCTTACAATGATTTGTTCTTTTTCTTTTATATGATTTGTTAAACGGTTTTTGGAAACTGCTAACAGTTACATACAGTTACCATAAGAAACTATCAATTTCTGATTTAACTAAATTCTAGGATTAATTTTAAAAGAAACAGAGTTTTTGTTTTTTTTGTTTTCTATAAATAAATATAACAAAACTCCTTAACAGAAAACAAAACCGAAACTGTTGTTGTGAGAAAACTGCTAACAACTAAGGAAATAAAATAAGAGAAAGGAAAAAAACAACTCAAGTACAATGACCTGTGAACTTGTTTAGCTTGCGAGACAAACACCTCCACTTGTCTACCCATGGTTGGATGCTCCTGCATCACAAATGAAGAATAGGATTGACCACCAAAGTTTCCTCCGTGTATTGTAAAGAGTCTAAAAGATATTCTTAAGGAATTAGGGGAAGAGAGTATTAGAGTATCTTATTTGGAGGAAAATATTTAAGCTTTGAAGTACACCGAAATCAAGGGTACACCCATTAAAAATATCTCAATTATAGAGCTAGAACTTATATGTAGTTATCCATTTATTTTTAATGGTTTTGGAATAGTTTGCAATTTTATAGTTTTATTAATGATGGTATGGAAGGAAGGGAAGTGATATTTGGCCTTCTCAAGGAGGAAAATATCTATAAGTTGGTTTTCAGTATCATAAATTACGTGATCGGAGTGAATCATTATGAATATAATTTATTTAAGCTTGCTTAAGTTGTAATTCTAATGACATTCCCACATTTATGGTGGAAAAGGATGAGGGTATACTTAGATATTAGCTTAAGTCGAACATAGAGGAATTTATTTTTTCTCAAGAGTGACTTTAGGAAGATTCGTCATCATTTGTTTAAAAGGATAGGTTATGATGCATGGATCCTTTATTACTCAAGCACAAGAGAAGACACATTCTCAAGTACGATCAAGTAAATGATGATATATTCAAGGGGTTCTCAGAGAAAATAAAGCCCTAAGAATTTGTTCTTAATGGTTGTTTTTTATTTGAATTGTAGGGGACTGGGAATCCCTCCGAAAAATATAACTTTAAAAGAGTAGTATCTTACTACAAGAAACTATGAATGAAGGATAATTTATTTTATTTATCTTTAATGTTTTTTATTTTAAAGTTTTTCATTTTTTCTATTTTGTTAAATTATAACATATAAGTGTTTTTATATTTCATTTCTAAAGGTAAATATAGAGATTTTATTTTTGGACGAAGATACTACTACATGGTCTCTTTCTGTCATAACTCCCCCATCCACTACTGTTCAATACCAAAAAAAAATCTCTTAATGCTTATATATTTGTAGCTAATAATAACATCCCAACTAACATGTGGGTTACCTTTATTTTCTTTTGTATAATGATGATATGGATAGGGTTTAAATTTCTAACTCTCTACCTATTCCACTCCTATGACATTAAAATAATTGTAGCATATATGTATTTTCTCTAGAGTGAACATTTAATTAGAACCATCATGTCTTGTTTATTATTTTAATGTTTCCTCATTACTATTTAGGAGGTGACTATTGATATGTATGAAGGTCCCTTTCAACCTTGATGTTTTTATAATGTATTGATTTGTGGGTCACGAGGGTATAAACACTCCAGATTGTGCCTAGTGTAATTTCTTAGTCTAGGTTTCTTTATGGTATGATAAATTCATTACATAGTGGGGGCTTGCCATGGTAGAGTTGGGTCCATCCCCTTACCCAACATATTACACATTTACCCTAGCTAGTGGCATGCATATGTTTTTGGAAACGGTGAACAAATCCTACCTAGACACATACACCCCTCCCATGTGAAGTTCACCTCATCTATTAGGCTACTTCTACGTCGGTAGTGGGATGAGGATCTTAGCAAATCAACGGTGGATATCATTCCTCCAAACATTAAACCTATTATTTTTCCATGCCTTTGTTCCATTCAACATTTTCGTGTATGGGGTTACCTGTTTCACTTGGAGTATTGACATTTGGTTCTGGAAGATGACATCTAGTCTATGTCTTCAGTCGTGCCATTGCCTCACCCCATCTATTGATGGTAAGCTATTTCCCACTCTTAGTATACATGTTGTTAAAACTTGGATCTTTTAAAGGCATCAGAGCTCCTTCTCTCCCCATTCTCGTCTTCCCTTTGTATTGGTTTAGCACCTTCTATTGAGGGTTTTTTTTGTGTGTTTTCTTGGACTAATTCTACCTAGCATGTTGACCGGTGTAGGCTATTACGAATTGGAGGGTTTCACTGCAGCGTTCAGGTGGAAAACTGAGTCATTTTTACTAGAGTTCCCTTCACAGTCTAGTAATTTTCTGGGTTTTTCCTCACTTGGGCTATATAGACCATGTTTGACTCATTACATCTACCATTTACTCTTAACAATAAAATTTCGACTAAATACCGTATACTTCCTGCTACAATTTGTATTCTCAATTCTGAATTGTGTGTGTTTGCATGTGTTTGCATGTGTGTGTGTGTGTTGTCTTTGATATACTATCATAAATTCATTAAGAAAGATTCAATAAAATGTAATACTAGACATCTAGGGATGTTGAGTTTTTCCCATTGTGTGTAAGTTGAGTCAAATCATATAATGATTAGTTTATAGCTTTTGTATAGTTGGGGATAGGATTTTGGGATGGATATCATGTGTTCAATTGGGTTAGCAATATGAATTTTAATACATTCTTAACTCTACATGGAATAGGCATGGGTTTCCAAATAGCAAGTTATAGCATTCATGCATCATTTAAGGTTCTATTAGTGACCAAAAAATGTATCGAAATGGATGAACATGGAATAGAATTTCATGCATAGCACATGGTTTTATCAAAACTCTTTACTAAAAGGCGTCTCTATCAATTTACAATCTAGACATTATCCCTATAATCAATACCAATCATAGTTTGAATTCAATCTTCACACTCTTGATTCCTCACTTGAGCTTAATGGTGTATGTGTAATAACCCTTAACCGTGAAGGCATTAGTGGGCATTCACCCTTTGAAAATGTTTCTCAAACTATACAAGTGCAACAATATAAAGGTGTAAAAAATAATTCTGAGCCTGAAAGAAAGGGAGGCATTAGTAATTCTAAAAGTTTCTCAACAATTATTGATAGTAAGTTATGAGAGGAAAAACCAAGTATAACCTAAAAGAAATGAAATAAATATATAATTAAGAAAACAATGCTGTTAAAATTAATTTTAGGTGATAATTTTAGCACATATAAGGTTGTTGACATGGCATAAAAATATTTAATTGGGTGAATTGTTTTGTTGTAATATGGGTGAGCATGTACTAAAGTCTTGGATGAAGAAAATATGAGAGCTTGTATTAGGTTCGATGCCAAAATTTTCATTCTAATTTATGGATGGATGAGTTTCATATTTTACTTGGATAAGGATGTGTTAAAAAAAGAATTATTTTGTGTGGATATGGGGATTCATCTTTCTCATGCAACGGTCACCATTTTTTAATGCATGCATTGAAAAAAGGAGGTATCATGCATTTGGGTAAAAATCCTTGGTCTTCCTAGATAATTCTAATTATGGAGGCATTAAAAGAAATTGGAAATGCATTAGGGACATTTACTGAGGCTGAGATGAGTTTGAGAGTAAAAGAGTGATTGCTATTGTGCATATGTGCATAGGCATAAACCTTAATGAAGGTTTGTCAATGAAAATTTATAAAGAAGGAATTCCATTTTAACTAATGAAAATTTCATTGGAATGACCTTCAAATGTGTTTTCTTTCATGATTATGTTCATGTGGTTGAATATTGTACTTGACCTTTCTATTTGAATGCACAAATATGGATGAAATGTGGTAAAAATATCAATACACTCCATAATCAACTAGAAATATTAATAAGGAACAACTTATGGTGAATATTGAATTTAAGTATGTGAGATGGGAATATATATGATGTGACACATCAAGTGAAGCAAAAGATTCACCAGTGAAGTTTCCTCGACATATTACAGTGAACCAAAAGATATCCCTAAGGAATTAGGGGAAGAGAGTACTAGAGGAGCTGATTTGGAGAAAAATATCTAAGCTTTGAACTCTGCCCCAATCAAGGGTACACCCATTAAAAATATGTCAATTATAGAGGTAGAACCTGTATGTAAATATCTATCTACTTTTAAGTGTTTTGGAATAGCATCTAATTTTGCAGTTTTATTAATGATGTTATAGAAGGAAGGGAAGTAATGATTTGCCTTTTCAAGGAGGAAAATGTCTATAAGTTAGTTTTTGGTATCATAACTTATGTGATAGGATTGGATTATTATGAAGATAATCTATTTAGGATTTCTTAAATTTTGATTTTGATGACATTCCCACATTTTTGGTGGAAAAGGATGAGGGAATACTTAAATATTATCTTAGTTCCAACAATGAGGAATTTATTTTTTCTCAAGAGGGACTTTAGGAAGATTAGTTATTATTTATTTAAGAAAGAGAAGTTGTAACGAGGCATGAATCTTTTATTACCTAAGAATAAGAGAAAACACATTCTCAAGTACAATCAAGTAAACGATGACCTATTCATGGAGTTCCCAGAGAAAACACAGCCTTAAGAACTTATTCTTAATGAATTTATTGTTTCTTTAAATTGTAGGGGACTATGCATCCCTTCAATAAAGATAATCCTTAAAATATTATTATCTTATTACAAGAAACTGTGAATGAAGATGAATTTATTTTATTTTTTTAATTGTAACGAATTTATATCTTTTGATTCTAAAGGTAAATATAGAGTTTTTATTTTTTGATGAAGATACTATTGCATGGTATAAGGGACTAGGCATTCCTTCAAAAAAGATAACCCTTTAAATATTATTATCTTATTACAAGAAACTATGACTGAAGCTGAATTTATTCTATTTTTTTAATTGTGGCATATAAGAGTTTATATCTTTTGATTCTAAATGTAAATATAGAGGTCTTATTTTTGGATGAAGATAATATTACATGGTCTCCTCTGAGGTATTGACAGGGTCAATACTTAAAATGGTTTTCATATGGAAATTTTTTTCTTAAATCTAGTTTCATTGAAAATACGCACACCATAGTAGGAAGGGACTTAAATTTCAAGTTGGAAAGTATAGAAATGTAGGGAAAACATGTTTTACTATATACTTTGATGGTAATTTCTCTAAGAAAGATGGATGCTATGAATGAATATGAAGGTAATACAATGTTATGAATGATATTGTGAGGGTAGCACAATAGGTGGAAAGTAGGTGTAATTTGGATCATTTTTTTCCATCTTATTGGATGTGGCAACCAATGGGAAGAACTAAGTCCCTTCAAATTCAATTTCCACTAGTTTGAAGATGAGATGCTTGTGAATATAGTTAAGATTACAAGGATTCTATGTGATGGGAGATAAATGAAAACAATGACATTTCAATTTGAATCCAATCTTAAAAACACCAAATATATAGCAGTGAAATGGGTTGTTTACGAAAACAACTTAGTGATAAGAAAAAGCTAAGAGAGGTAGATAATATATTGACATTAAATTAAACATTATTTTTGATATTTTAATTTAATTGCACATTTGATCATCAATCAATGTTTTTTATAATCTTAAGCGGTGATTTCCAAAATAGATGTAAAATTAAGATCTCTTTAATTAAATGTTCATTTTCAAAATAAATTATAGATTTAAAGAATTGAAACTATATAAAAAAAAATATTATAGTATAATTAAATTTAAAATAAAGCTATGATCCCCCCATCATCAGGGTGCTAGCGGGAAATCAATCATCTCAATAGGTAATGGGTGCTCTACAGATCCAAAGGTGCCCCTACGCCACCCTTAACATGCATGAAGCACATGGAGGGGTGGTAGATTTCATGATCACAATCAATGAAAGGTGGGAAGGTGGTAATAGAATGAAAACGCGAAAGGTGTTGGATTTTTCTTTAGTGATATTAGTAAGTGTTGTGTTTGCGACATTTTTTAGCATAGTATTGGAGTAGAATAGTTTAGCAGGCCGTTGAAGAATTATGTGGAGGTATTTCGAAGGGCTAGGGTTCTCCTATAATGGGTTCAGGTCGTTGGCCTTGGGTATATTCTCTGAATTTTTGCATATCTCTTTGTCATGACTCGTCTTTCTTGTCTACGGGTTTCATGGAAGAAGGGATGCACCATGAATACATCAGTCTCCAAGATGTATTCCCTGGGAAATGGCCTTTTGTTACTGAATTGTTTGAAGGTTGTCTACCTTTTCATATTCATGTGTTTGTATTTTTTGGAATTATATTGGATCGCATGGACATGTTGTTGGTAAGGCCTATGGGCCACCCATAGTCTCTCTGGTTATGTCATTGGAAAATTTGCTTAAGTTTTTCTTTGGTAATATGTGCTTGTGGCTCTATATTATCAAGGTCTCGGAAGGGAAATGGCTTGTTTCTAATGATACCCTCGATTGGTTTACATTCTGTTGGACTTATGTCTATGAGCCTTACGATTACTCATGTTTCAGGGCCCTGGGTTTCCAAAAGAGATATCATTGGGTTTTGTATGGGTCATAGTTTGCGTCCTGTTCTCCTTATACTTCTACCAACAAAACTCGTGGGGTTAAGTCCACCTCCAGGATTATTGATGAAGTAGCCTATGCATATCATGCAGGGTCAGCCTCATTTCTTCAGCTAATAGCTCAATGGGCAAAGGAGTTAAATAAGAGAGTTGAGCTTCTGGACATTGAGTTGGCTGATAGGCAGACCCTAGTGCCTGATCCTAGGCACTCTCAAGGTCATACTTCTCAATACAAGAAGCCAGTTCACTTGTATTGGCTGGTGAGGAGCCTTTTTTTCAAGGCCTTGGAGCACATTCCTTCAAGCTTGACCACGAAAGCACAAGATTTCCTAGATTATAGTTAGTATTTTCAGCAAATCAAGTTCCAACTTCATAAGCAAAATAGATGCCTCAGCCACATAGAACAACACATCCCATGCATTCCGCAATCTGACCATCCCAGGTCAAGTGCAATGAACACGGCCTCGGTTGACTCAGCTAACTATGAGTAGTCTGATGTATCACCTTTGTTTTGAATTTTAGTGTATGCAACGGTTTCTATGTTTTTAGTACTTTCAGTATGTTTATAGATGTCTAGATGTTAGCCTTTATAAAGACAATCAAACCTTTTTACCATGGATGAATACACTTATTCTATTTTGTTTCTGGATGGCTTATGATGTCATTAGGTGGTCAATAGACCCTCAAGGCAGGTTGAGGTCACCTAACCATTTAGCACATGGATGTAACATGCTTGATTTTGAAAGATAGTGAAAAGAAAAGTCTTACCAAGCTTAAAAAAAAAAAACCTAAGATCTATGAAAATTACAAATATTTTAATTAAAATATTTATACGAAACTTGCTAGAAATGATTAGAAATATTCAAATTTTAATTATTAAAACTATTAAAATATATAATGTAGAATCTAAAAATTGTTAAATTTTAGAAAATTTGTGATACTTAATTAGTAAATGAGTCATAACAAAACTATAATCCTATTTAAATTATAATTAAGAAAATTTTGTATGAAACTAGCTAAGTTATTAAAAGTATTTTAAATTTAAATTATTAAAAGTATTACCCAAAACAAGATAAATTATTAAAAGTAAAATCATAATTATTAAATTATTTAAATATATAATGTATAATCTAAAAAATTCCATACTCTATTAATAAATGAGCGATAATAAATATACAATGCTATATAGGAAACTTCTTTTAATAATAAGCAATAATGAAATTATAATTCTATATAGAAAATTTTTATATAGATAATTTTATAATTAGGGAATTTTATGCTAGTGATATATTGAAATTACAGTAAATTTTATATTATATTATAAATTATGAAATTTTATTATAAATTTATTTACACTAAAAAAATTAAAGTTTTACAATCAAATATTAGAATAATTTAATCAAAATTAATAAATTATCAAAAAAACTTTATTTAATAATTTAATTTACGGTGAACAACATAGAAATTATTATAGTACATCTAAAATTATGAATTACAATATACTTTACCATAAAATTAAATCATAATATTCTTTTATAAACTTATAAGATTTGACCATAACATTAAAAAATAGCCTAACTCATCTAAAATATCTATACTGCTGAAATAATATCGAACAAGCGAACATTCTTGAGAGCTTGCTACACCTGAATTACGACAAAACAGCGATTAAATAAATTCGCTGGAAACGAATATAATCTGCCATATTTTATTTTAAAAATGGATTTCACTGCGAAGGTTTTTCCAAGAAATGTTCAAAATAAAAGGCATCTTTATGTAATATTTCAGGATCCGATGGCCATGAGCTAGATCAAATGATTAACTCAAGGCAGAATAAGCGAACGTTGTTCTTGGCAAGATTATTATTATTGCAAAATAAATAAAAATAAAAAAGCCATACGTGTATCCAGAATTTATTTTGTCAAATTCGAGAAAATGATGCTTACCAAATACCTTACTCGTTTTGGTGGGTGGGAGAAAATGAGGACGTCGGAACACGCTAATCGAAACCTTCAAACATCTTCAAATTCACAAACCAGTGTATATACATCATTAGGCTAAAAATATATCGCATGTGTTTATATCTTACTGGATTGAAAGTACCATGCAACCAAAACCAGCCACTACCGCCACAAAGCCACGTGACAGTGACTGCTCCCAGCAAACCAACTACTGCGGCCGTCGCCACCGTACGTCGGTGGATTCTTTGAAGCGGAGGAAGAAGAAGACCACGCCTAAATCAATCTATATCTATCGCAGCTGCTGACAGAAATATCATTACTGCGTAGACAGTAATGGGATTTCTGTCAGCAACAGCTACAGATTAAATTAGCATGTTTGGGTATCCAAACAAAGCTTACTGCACAAAGCCCTGGTCATATGAATTCTTGGAAAATATGAGGAACCAATTTATAGACTCCCATCCCTTAGTTTACAAGTTGTCTTCTGCACATGCTGTATGTCTGCATGTTAGTTTACATGTTGTTTTGTGCACATGCAGTACATGAATTCCATTTAAAATAATCATCAGCAAAAAGCTATCCCTATTTGCTGCATTCAAATTTTAAATAACCAAGAAAGCTCGAATGAATCGCCACCTGTCACTTGCATGACCCTCTACTGACCACGTCTAGAATTGTGAAGTATGTCTTAACATATGTCCGGAAAACTCTCGTATGAATTCCCACCTGTCACTTGCATGAATCTTGACTGTTCACGTCTAGAATTGAACTCCAACTTTGACGCATTCATGAACTTATATGTAAAACTTTTAATCATTAAACCAGTCATCATGCAAAATGCAATATGTTTTAAATAATGTTTATTTTTTATTAAATTAATAAACTATAACTTGAAACCTTACATCAATCAAAGAGTTGACTAATTGGAAGTTAACTAGAACAAGCCAGCAAAGGTTGATTCATGAGAACTTTGGTGGGTAATAATTAAATCCAAAATGGAATGCATTCTATTTATTATTTAACTTGAAACATACATCACTTGAAAAGTTGGTATAGGGAAGCTGTAACTATTACAAAGAGTATCAAAATTTGGTTCTAAAACTCTAACAAAGTATTGACTAAATTCAAATTTACTATAGTATTTTTTCTTTGAGAAACTTTATATTAAAAATTAGGTATCAATAGTCCTTCTATACAATATGATGATCTATTCATGAATGCAAAATGTATACAGGGACTAGATGTTTTATAATGCAATTTTAAGTTATATGAATTTTTAGGTATCTACACCATTATAATATTCATAAATGCAAAATCTACCATGTTTGGTAATTTGCAATTTTTATAATTTTGCAAATTTACAAACATTGCTCCATATCCATGAACTTAAATGTAAAACTTTTAAGCATAAAACCATGCATCATGCAAAAGTTAACATATTTTAAATATTGTTTATTGTTGACTAAACTCACAAACTATAAATTGAAACCTTACATCAAACAAAAAATTAAAAATTAACTAGAACAACCAAGCAAAGGTTGACCTGAAAACTTTGGTGGGTAATAATGAAATCCAAAATGGCATGCATTCTACTTATCATTTAACTTGAAACATACATCACTAAAGTTGGTATGGGGAAATTGTAACTATTACAAAGGGTATCAAAAGTTGGGTAGCAACTTTATATTAAAAATTAAGTATCAACACACTTCCATAGTAGCCCTTCTATACAAGATGATGATCTATTTATGAATGAAAAATATATACATGCACCATGTTTTATAATGAATTTTTAAGTTATATGATTGTTTTATACATCTACACCATTATAAGATTCATTCAAATGCAAAATGTACCATGTTTTGTAATTCACAATTTTATTACTTCATTAAAAAACTTGACAAAACCACTTTGAAAAACACCTAAGAGTCATATACTAAAATTATAAGAATCATCATTAAAACTAAACCAATTAAATGCAAATTTACAAATTTACTATCATTGCTTCATATTCTTGAACTTAAATGTAAAACATTTAAGCATCAAACCATGCATCATGCAAAATGTACCATGTTTTATAATGCAATTTTATAGTATGCTTGCCTTGAACAACTTTATATTAAAAGTTAAGTATTAACCCACATCCATAGTAACTCTTCTATACAAGATGGTGATCTCTTCATGAACACAAAATGTATACCATATTTTATAATGCAATTCAAAGTTATGATTGTTTTAGACATGTACACCACTGTAAGATTCATGAAAGCAAAATGTACCAAGATGTGTAATTTTCAAATTTACTATTTATTAAACAGCTTGACAAAACAACTTGAAAAAACCTAATAATTTGTAGCCAATTCCATATTATCTTCTACTAAAATTATAAAAATTATCATGCAAAATCTATAAACTCCAATATTGGCATATTAAAGATAAATTCATAATAAAGAATTTTATTTATAATATGTCCAAAATTTATATCATTATAAAAGTAAATATAATAAAAAGTTGTAAAATAAAATATGCATCAAAGAGATCAATTCTTAATAAAGAGTTTTATTTTAAATATGTTCAAAATTTATATCATGATAAAAGTAAATATAATAAAAATGTTGTGAAATAAAAAATCACATCAAAGAGAACCTCGCCGAAATATACAAACTATCAATATCATCGAAATTGTGGGTTCCTTGCACAACATGTGTAATATGGATACATACATAAGATTGTGTAATTTAAAATTAAATTTTAATGTTTTAAAATTAAATGAGAATTTTATCATCACAACAAAAATATAAAAGGTTTAAAATTCCATGCAATATGCCATGGTGTCCCCCCTCCATTGTGCCCTCATGGAAGCCATGTACAACACATGTACACATTACATTAAAAATCTAAAATTTCACATGAAAATGCATGAATTCATAATATTAAAAAAAATATAACAAATTTTTAAAATTGCGTAGACGATCGAATCCTCGTCACTCAAGTTTCAAATTCCATGCAGTACGTCATTGTGTTCACCTTGAATTGCACCCTTATGGATACCATGTACAATACATGTATATGTATTTATTAAAAATTTAAAATTTCACATGAAAACACATAAAATCGCAATATTAAAAAAATCAAGTAACAACTTTTTAAAATTATCTAGACAATCCAATCGTTGTAACTGACTCAAGTTTCAAATTCCATGCAATACCTGGTGGTGTTTCCTTTGCATTGTGCCCCCATGGATACCATGTACAATACATGTACATGTATATATTAAAAATTTAAAATTGCACATGAAAATGCATAAACGCACAATATTTAAAAAAAAAAAAAAAATTAAATTGTCTAGATGAACCTATCCCCATAGATGACTCCATTGCTAACATTCCTGAAGAAGGGAAATTGTCTACACAAACCTAAAATTCAAAAAATTTAAAACTGTAAGATAGAGATCTCATTTTTTAATGAATCTTGCTTCAATTTAAATAAATAAATAGATAAAAATTAAAAAAAAAATAAAAATGAAATATTCAATACTTGTGACAAGCGAATATTTAACGCATCTCCTAATAGGGAGGAAGAGAGTGGCATTGTGTCGTAAATCCCAAATTGAATGGAAATCTGTTAACATTAAATTATATATGTAATTATTTCTTTTACAAATATGTTGTCACAATATTGATATAATAAAAGTATATTAATAGTATCAACATGAACTCTTCAAAATAAAACTAACATCTCTCACAATATCTTGATTTGAACCTAAAATCGACACCATGAGATTATCAAAATCTTCAGTCAACAAATGACTTAACTGCAAATGACGAACATATGATACATTCATGTTAGGTTATATTTGAAAAAAATTACAAAATGTATGTGAATCAACAATAACACATACATTACATTAAATTAAAATATCCACCCTAAACATTAACACATATCGATCCCATACCCTCTTCCTCATGACCAATAAGGTCTTTCCAACCATCATGACAAGCCTTTGCATATGCTTTAACCTCTTCAATATTCATATTATATATTTCCACATCTAATTTATATACTAAATTAACACATGCATTAGCTCATGCTCTTTGTTTATTTAGACCAACATCTATTCCAAGAAATGTAGTCTATATGTATTCTATAATGGCATCCCGTGCTTCTTGACTAATACGAGAAGTTGGATCATGTTGTAGCGGCTACAACCACCCTCCAAAATTTTTCCTTAGCTTCATTTTGGAGCCTCCCTATTGACCATCCTTAGCAGCATGTCTTGCACTGTCAAGTACATAGGCTTAATTTGTTTTTCAGTGGCTCACCAGCCTTTGCATGTCAGTTTGCTTCACTCCCTTCACAAGCTACCTTTTCAGACTTAGGCTATTTGCTAGTTGAGCAACTCCCCCATAAAATTGCGCAATTTTGGAGGGGCACTAGCCTTCCCTCCATAAATTGCGTAAATCTGTTGGGCAACCTACTGAGCTCCAAAATTGCGCACAGTAGTTAAACAACCTTCCCAGAGAAAACTCTACAATATGGCCTCGCACTCAGCCTCAGTCTAGAAATTTTTCAATTCTGGGAGACAATCACCTGCTGACCCCAGAAATTGTACAATCCCTTAGGGATAGTGAGCCCAGAAACTGCACAAATTTTCCTTCTAGTGCATGTGCCTTCAGGTTGACCAATTCCATCTGGGACCCAGCAAACTTGATTTGCATGTGTGGGCTGCTTTTTCCGAAATAACAAAAAGAAACATGCAAAAAACATCCCTAGATTTTAGGGATTTGTTTTTAGCAGCTAGCGGTTACATGCAAATATCGTTTTAGAAACTTCCCTCCAAGTGTCACATTTTTCTAGATTTGTGACATGTGCATCTCAAGACTCAACATTATTTATTCGATGATGAATAACTCATTCTTCACATCGATCTTGTAGCCCTGACATCCCACAGCACATCTAGGAATCTTCAGCACATTCAACTCAGCTATTTCTGGGTAAGCTCACTTTACATGTCTTTTACAGCATTTGTGTCACTTTTGTCTTTTGGTTTGTCTGAATGTTGTCTGCTTGATATTTTTGAACGCTTGCTATTATTCGCATGCATGCTTGCCTTTACAAACATTGTTTCAGTTTCCATTTGCATCTCATTGTTGTCACATGCATGACATTGTTTTGCATTAATGGTCGTCGATTCGGCGACCCATTTCACACACATGCATGTTTTCCCGTTTTCTAAATATTTCATTCGTTGTTTCCATGCATGATAATTCACTCTTTCTTACACTTAGTTTCACCATGCATTCATATCTTCATATGTTTTCAGTCGCCAGTCAGCAAGTTTGGGTAACCTTGGCCTAAGCCCTACGTTTCCCAGACAACATTGCACATTTTTGAGAGGGAAAGCTCTGCCTTCCTCCTAGAAAATGCACAAAACTGGTAAAAAGCTATCCTCCAGGCTTGCTCTACACAAATCTGAGATGCAGTGCTCTGCTGGCCCACGAAATTGTGCAATGCAATCCCTTGGCCTACATGCATTTCTCACTTAAATTGCGCATTGCTCAATCTCAGCCCCCAACATTCCATCCCGCAGTGTGTATTACGCAATTCCAATAGTCAACCAGCCTCCTGACAGTTCAGACTGGCTTTTGCGTAGTTCCAGTAGTCAGTCTCCCGACCTCCCAATGAAAATTTCACAATCCTTACCACTAGTCTCCTGGGTATGTTGCATGTCAGTCCTCAAGTTTTCTTTGGTTTCAACTGATAAATTTTTTTCCATGCATGTTGCAATATCTCCAGATATAGCATATCTTTGTCTGTCTCTCAGCAGTTCAGGTTCAATGGCTTCCAAGAGAGCAGGGTCAAAGGCCACTGATGGAAGCGCAACGGGAGATGCAGTTGAGCAAGTGTCAATGAGTTTACCGATTTACGAAGACACCAAGTTGCTTGTACATAAGGACATCAAGCTAAAATGGAAAGACATCAATGATACACTCTCAGGAACATTTGAGGAAGATCTTGAAGACTACAGGGTCTATGTGAACATTCCCAAGTCTGGCTTATATCAGATTGCATGCAGGTATTGCGAGACGATGGTGTTAACCAGTGTCAGTGAGACAGATATTTCTACCCTCAGGGAACAGGACTATCATCAAATGTACCACTTGCATAGCCAATGATCATAATGGAGACACCCTTCAACAGACCCAGTGGCAGTGCCAACTCCAGGGATATCTTGAAGAGCTGGGTAAAGGAGCCAGCCAAGTTCAGGATGACACATAACTAGGTTTACAAGACTAAGATACTGCATAAGGCATATTAGTAATTGGTCATTTTCTCATGCCACTTGTACGACCAAGAGAGCATAGAGACCTTAGTGCAAAGTTGGGTGATCACATTGGACGAACTAGCCAGTGAAGGAAAACCATGCAACTAGTGTGACATGTTGGCTCACAGGTTGAAGGAATAGGTAACAGGAGCTCGGTAGCTACTCAAAGGTTAGCAAGAAGAAATATACATGTACGCATACATCTTGCATGCAATATGTGCCCACGATTGGTTCCCAGGCTTGATTTGGGTAGGAATATCAACAAAAACCTTTGTACACACTTACTGCATATTGTTTTTCGAATGCAGCTTCCACGGAGTCATCACACAGCTATCAGACCATTTTTTCACCTGAGTGTACAAGGTGATATTTGAGTAGGATTCACCTTCCATGTCACAAGAAGAAATGGAGGCGTTGATCAACATAGCGGATTGGTGTGCCTCACCTATTGGCACCTTCACACAGATGTACAATACAGAGAATTCTCCACATGTTTTACCAAAGTTTTCCATGGACAAGCTCATCATGTAAGAAGTGTTGTACCACATCTCGATAGGACTATCAGCTAGATTGCATTGAAAGAAGAAAGCAGCCTAGCCCACTCCTCCATTGTGGATCAGATTATACAAGATACAAAATCTTAAGCATGCTGATGCTTAGACATAAGAGTTCAAAAGATTTACTTTCAGCACCAGAAGCTTCAATCCATATGACCTGCATTGCTTTGTAAAGGATCTATGAGGCATGTCATTGGGCTGAGGAAGACCCATGGAGATATTGTCATAGCTTCTCTAGGCTCAATGAACCGGTTGGCATAGCTATGGAATGGTTAGCAAAGCAGCGCGAAGCAACATCTAGGAGAGCACCATTATCAGCAACAGTAGGGGGAAACATACATCCACTTGACAAAGGAAAGAGAAATATTATTGGTAGTGCAGATGCAGAACAAAGCTGCAAATTCAAAGCTGACCCACTTATGGAGAAAGCGGCTTTGGAGATAGAGGCAACAACATGATAGGAGGAACGCGTAAAGGCAGAGAGATAAACAGAGGATGGAGGAAACAATGAAAGAGTTGCAAGAGTTGAAGCAGTAACTCCAAGAAGAATAAGAGTTGTGCAGATAGGAGAAGGAAGCAGAGTAGGGACAGACACAGCAAGAGGCACAACTAGATGAAACTACCCCCATATAGGTTGTAGACTCATCCAAGCATCTGACACAAAGTAGGCAGGGTGAGCAGTCGTAGGAGTAGGACTTTGCTCAAGAGATTGAACAGATACTAAAGCAGATGGATATGGAGATGGAGCAGCCAGAGTTAGAGTAGGATGTTGACCTCATGCCTTACAACCAAGAGGTCAACCCACCAATTGACCAAGTCCAGAAGCAAAGAAAGTCTTGAGTGACCAAGGAGATACTGAGATCCTTGGAGACAATATGGAAGCAGAGATGCGCAACCTATCATTCGACGAGTTGCAACATAGATTTGTGCAATCACACAGAGTGGCTACTCAGGATGTCCACACATATCCTACGGAGTTCAAAGAATGAGTGATCATATCTAACATGTGCAAGCATCCAGCAGCATTAGTCGATGCTACCAGAGCATATGTTGAAGCCACTAGCTCGAGTGTTCACTTCTTGATAGCAAAGAATGAGAGAATGGCTAACAAGTTACAGAAGCCCAAGTAGGGAGGAAAATAGGTTAAGGAATCCACCAAAGAAGAATTTAAGAGAAAAAAACTGGATGAAGTATCGTCCCTTGAGATAGTCATGCGGATGTTGTATTCCAGATTTAGTACAATGCATAAGGAATTTGTCCATCTCAATGGTTGGCAACGACGTTGTGCTAGGAGAGCACATATCTTGTCAAACCTACATACTACTATCGACCACATGAAAAAATGGACAATGAGATACAAGGGAGCCCCATTACACTTGCCCAATTTGATGAATCCCAATGCAGTAGAGTTGAAGGCATGCATCGAGAGAACTATGAGGAACTCCCGCAGCTCATCACTAGTTTGCAGGATTCACATGCATGGGTGTTCAGAAGCATGGATGTTGTTGTGAACGCGCATGCGATACCATGTATTGGGACACTTAATTAGGAAAAGACAAAGAATCAAGTCTGACTAGAGCTGGACACGTACTTTAATGAGTTGATACAGATAGCCACCAACATAGACTTTGCAATTAGCATAGACACTCTGCATCAGTATGTTGCTGGTCTGGTCGCACTCAAGACGATGATGCACATGTTATTAGATGAGTTGGATAGAGGATCCAAATCATTGTACCCGGATGCAATAGAGGCAAGAGTTCATTTCTAGAAATATATCACCACAGAGTACACAGACACCATCACAGACTAGCAAGCTCAACATTAGTTCCCCACCATCGACCATCATGAGGATGTCGAAGGGTTGGTCTTCCCACACTTTTCTGTGTCTTAATGATGTCTTACATGGCTTGCTCAAGCCTATTTTTTCTCACATGGGTAAATGTGCAGATTATATGTAACACCTTGTAAAGTGCAAACCCAAGTGTTGATGGTTGAATGTAACAGTCATAGAGTATTTGAATATTCATGAGGGTAGGTGAATAGTCACAAAGGGGAATGTCAAGGGTCACCCCACCCATTGCTATTTATAGAACCTCATAACTCATTGTAGAGGCTTTTTGGCAGCCAAGCTTCCGATACAAGTATCTTAGAGAAAAATTGGAGAGTATTGTAATGAGCCTTGACTTCTCCATAGTGCAGAGCTAGTACATCTCTTTGGAAGAACAGGCAGCAGCAACTATAACATTCCATTATCGGGACTAGTGGTTGCTCATGGTTGTACTATATGATTGGAACTTTCACTTCTTAATATAACAGAGCCAGCACGTTTCATGCATATGTTGTTATTGTATTTCAGTTATCTTGGTTATTCTAAGGATATATGTATCTGTTTTTTTACGCATGTATGTATAGACTCTTTCTGTATATGTATGTATGAATCTTACTCAGATGTGTTGTTGGTTTAACCATCACTTTGGATTGTTGGTTTGCCTATGTTCTAGTTTGCGATGCATCTTTGTTCATGTGTTCCCTTCCAGGTTGCGTGTTCCCATAGATTTCTAAGGGGCACACTCTCTCCACCCTCCATTTGTTAGAACCATTCATACACCTTCCTTGGCTTGTTACACATGTCACATCCTTGCTACCAACACGGACATATTACTTACCTCTGTGCACAACTGCGGTCAAGGCAATATCGTGCGACCTAGTGCTGGGACTCCTACACCAAATGGTCTAAGGTCTACTTGGGACGTCTTACTGGGGATATCCCTTGACATGTTGGCGGTTCCAACACCATCAACATTTTTGCACTAGAAGGAGGGCTTGATGACAATATGTGTCCTCTCATTCTATTTTGAATCTTTACACATCCGTCATGGATACTATCAAACTTGTTCCTCCGTGATGTTTTTCCCATGCCAAATGTCTCGACATCATGAGGGAGTTTTTTGATCTCTTGTCGGAATTCACGTATGATGGTGAAGGAGAATTGCCTTTGTGGCATACTTACAAGACTTCTATGCATTTCTTGATGACGCAGATGACTTCTCTGATGAAGAGGCCAACCTCCTTCTTGCACACACATTTCGCGAATCCCCACAATGGTGGTGTTATAGTCTTCCACCCGACAACATGCACTCACTTGAGTAGTTTTGTTATCTCATTGAATCTAAATTCCATCATTTTGATCCAGAACCTCTTGACAAAAAAATATTTAAACAACGAAAGACTCCTCAAGAATTGACTCAGGATTTTTGGGACAGATTCTATGTATTTCAGTTTGAAGCTCTCAAAAGTCAGATGAAATTCTAGTATCTCATGGAAATATTTGAATATTATCTTACCAAATTTTTCAATCTAAAGAATAAGCTTAAGCTCAAACCCCACTCAACATACTTCAGTGACCGAACTGTGTAATGAGAGACAAACACGGTTGCTGCCACAAGTGATTGTCCGACATCCGCTCATCAAGCAACACAACCACCACATAGTGATGTGGGAGAACATGCACACACATCCATTCAACGGTCACATACTCCCAGCATCACTTCTCTCAATTTTCACGTAGATTTGGTTGCGAAGCCCATGGGTTTTGACATGCATGTCTTACCTCAACCTTCATCTTTGTGTTCTGTTGATCCTCTGGATTGCACTGTCTTTTGTTCTTCCATTCTGGACTCTACACTTGTTGTTAACGAGGATCAAGATCCTAACGGATTTTTTGTTGCACAACCAACCTGAGCTACCATTCATGACGAGTATGACTGGGAGCCTGAGCATCCACCCATGGCAAAGGATGGTTCCCTTCTGTGTGCACCTCCTCCATTTTTTTCCTGACATCTTTGGTGATTCTTCCATCCATGATTTCACGTGCGTATCCCCATATACAGATGCACCCATTGTTGATCATTCATAGAACACAGCGGATGTCAGTCCATTATTCGACAATAAAGAGTAAAGATTATTCTTTGAAAATCCGCTTGATTTTTCATCTTCCTTTTTTGGAAATGCAAATGGTGAATTTTTCTGCTTCTCATCTACCCCTCTGTTTGATTCATTAGATCATGAGGATGACGATGAAATCATTGGTTTTGCTGATCATAGATGTCGTGATCTATTTACCCATGTATTCGATCATGATGATGATTCTATCGCAGTTGATTTTTCAAAGTCACCTATTTATGATGACCTATCTGTCGACAAAGTCGAAACACCGCAGACTGTCAAGGCACTTCAACCCGAGCTGATGGTTATGTCAGGTCCTTGCTGTCCTAAGCTTGGTTTCACTTCCAATCAGGAAATTGTTGAAACACCCGAGGCTCCTCATCACTCATCTGTATGCATTGAAGATCAATATCGCACACAGATTATGCTTCCTCCTCTCGAACTACATAATCCCATCGCTCATGAATTGGAGGAATCTTACATAGCAAGCACACGTGCATGATGCAAGTTGTTTTTGTTTCTTTCATTTGCTTGCATGTCACAGTCAAGAGTATGCATACGCTTAACATCTGCATGCAGTGTCACACAACATCTTGGTAAGTTCATGGATTTCATCTCATGCACTCGCACTCACTTATGTTTTGTGGATGCATTTAAACTCGTAGTGTGTCTGTCTTTGTTGTTATGTCTTTCTTGTTTGTTGGTTCACACAGCTATTCTATTGGTGAACCATGCCCTCACCAACATGGGTCAACCAATGCGCCAATTGCTACATTAGAAGTATCACTTCACGTGAGCAGACCCATGCACTGTTAGCTTAGGAGTAGGAGTAGTGTTTATTTTTGGTTTGTTTTCTTGAATGTATGTTTTCTTCGTAATGGTTTGTTTGCTTGCTTGCCTGCTTGTTTTCTTACTTGCTTTGCTTACGCATTTACTTCTGCTTTTGCTTTGTTTTCTTGTTTGTTTTCTTGTTTACATCTGTAGGTTAGTTTCGCATGAAACCATGTGTGACTCTTGAAACAAGTTGGGTAAAGTACAAGAAGACTTGTGCAGTTATCAATACTTGGTTATCTATCATCCCGCCTCTGTATGAAGAACTTGTTGTCTTCAGTCCATGATACATCAATGGAAAATATGCATTGTTCAAAGTAAATCTTGGTGAAAACACAATGCTTGCATCCTAGCTAGTATCACCTACTCTAGTTGGTTGTTTTTGGGTTAATCTTTGTCACCTCAGTCAAGTAGAGTAAGGTGAGGGGGAAAACTTAACAAGCACGTCAGAAGTATATACGCACCACTTCTCTAAAGAAAAAACCTCTTCTACTCTCAATAAGTCGAGATCCCTCTTCCGCCTCTGAAATGAATAAGTGCTATGAACAGTTATGAAAAATGAAAATGAAAATAATGAATAATGAATCAGGTGAAAGAAGAGAAAGCCTTCCCGCGTAGAGAGGTGATGCAAGTAACTTCGCTGGGGTACTAACCATGTTTGTTGGCAGCAGAGCGATCCTTGTGTTCCTGCGTGACTCCATCAGGGTATTGTCCATGCCTATTGTCATTGAGCAACACCAGAGATGAATCCAAAACTCTGAGGACTATTTCACTTGTACACCAATATACCCCTCATCCCTAATCAGAAAAACTGTGTTGGCTTTGCTTGGAATGTGTGTCGACCAACCAAGACCTTGGAAGATGCTACATATTACAATGAAGCAATTGTGGAAACCAAGATGAACAAACAACTGCACAATACTTCTGGAGGTGTTAGACTTGATTTTCATGAACAAGGTCCATTCAAAGAGCTGGAGTTCTACCATTGTGTCACTAAGTGTTGTAGCAGCTACAACCACTCTCCAGATTTTTTCCTTAGATTTGTTTTGGGACCTCCCTACCAACCATCCTTAGTAGCATGTCTTGCACTATCAAATACACATGCTTCATTTGTTTTTTAGTGGCTCGCTAGCCTATGCATATCAGTTTGTTTCACTCCCTTCATAAGCTGCCTTTCTAGACTTAAGCTATTTTCTAGTTGAGTAGCTCCCCAAGAAAATTTTGTAATTCTAGAAGGAAACCATCCTTCCCTCCAAAAATTGAGTAAGTGTGTTGGGCAGCCTTCTAAGCTTCGAAATTGGGCAAAGCAATCAGACAGGCCTCCCAGAGAAAACTACGCAATCTGGCCCGACACTGGGCCTCAGCCCAAAAATTGAGCAATTTTAGGAGACAATCGCCCACTGACCCCAGAAATTGCGCAATCCATCAGGGACAGCCAACCTAGCTTAGCCTAGAAAATGCACAAATTTTCTTTCCAGGCTTACAGGTTGTTGCATGTGCCTTTAGGTTGACCGGTTCCCTCCGAGACCTAGGAAACCTAATTTGCATGCATGGGCTGCTTTTCCCCGAAATAGAAAAAAACATGCAAAAAGAATCCCTAGATTTTAGGGATCTATTTTTAGCAGTTGTAGTTTACATGCAAAGATCGTTTTAGATACTGTCCTCCAAGTGTCTCTTTTTCCTAGATTTGTGGCATGTGCATCATAAGCCTCAAATTTATTTATTCAATGTTGTAGATCTCATTTTTCACATCGATCTTGGAGCTCTAGCATCCCACAACACATCTAGGAGTCTTCAGCACATTTCGCTAAGTTATTTTTGGGTAAGACTGCTTTATATGTCTTTTGCTTGTGTGAATGTTGTCTGTTTGATTTATGTGCATTCTTGTTGCTGTTTTCATGCATTTTATCATGTATAAGCACTGTTTTGGTTTTTGTTTGCATCTCACTACTGTCACATGCATGACACTATTTTGCACTAACAGTCGTCGATTCAGCAACCTGTTTCACATGCATGCATGTTTTCCTATTTCCTGAATCTTTCATTCACTATTTTCATGCATGATCATTCACTCTCCCTTACACTCAGTTTCACCATGCGTTCAGATCTTCATATGTTTTTAGTCACCCGTCGGCGGGTCTAGGAAAACTTGGCCCAGGCCATGCTTTGCCCAAACATCATTGCACATTTTTTAGAGGGAAGGCTCTGCCTTCCTCCCATAAAATGCAAAAAATTGGCTAGACACTGTACTCGAGGCTTTCTCTGAAAAATTTGAGAGGCAGTGATTTGCTGGCCCATAAAATTGCATGATGCAGTCCCTAGGTTTGCATGCTTTGCTAATTGAAATTGCACATTGCATGATCTCAACCCCCACCAAACCAGCCTGGATTGCATATTATGCAATTCCAACAATCATCTAGCCTCCCAACAGTCTAGAATTCCTTTTGCGCATTTCCTCTCCTAGCCTCCTGGTGAAAATTGCGGAATCGTTGCCACCAATCTCCTGAGTATGTTGCATGTCAGTCCTCAAGTTTGATTTGGTCTCAACCGATAGATTTCTTACAATGCATGTCACAATTTCTCGAGGTATAACAAGTTTTCGTTTGTCTCTCAACAGTTCAGGTTCAATTACTTCCAAGAGAGCAGGGTCAAAGGACACCAATAGAAGTGCCATTGGAGATGCAGTTGAGCAAGTGTCTATGAGTTTACCAATTTACGAAGACACCAAGTTTCTCATAGATGAGTACATCAAGCAAAAATGGTAGGAAATAAATTATACATTCCTAGGCATAGATGAGGAAGATCTTGGAGACAGCAGGGTCTATGTGAAGATTCACAAGTTCGACTTATACTAGATTGCATGCAGGTATCCCGCATTTCCATCCGCGGACATGATACATTGGATTGTCTTGCACATTGATCCTGAGAGAATGGTGTTAAGCAGTGTCAGTGGGAAATAGATTGGTACCTTCAGTGTTATGAAACCAACTCACAAAAAGATAGAAAACATAGATCAACACCTTAGAATTCAGCCTCTTCGAGGGGGCAACCTCCTTTACATTACACAAACGAATGATTCTTTGATGATTCAAATGACAAAACCTCCTTTCTATATATAGGAGTCTAAGGAGTCACAATATAACCCAACCAACTTAACAATAATAATATAAAGGCACAAAAATAACAACAGAGGGATTCTATGGGACACAGTAATAACAATATGGGGACAATAGGGGCACAAAAATATTAATAAGGGATACAACTACAATAGTAATGGGGTAATCACTAGTATTATATGGACCTAGCATGCCCCTCTCCTTCAAAAAAGTGTTGTCCTCAATGCTTGAGTAGTTCTGGATGCTTCTACATAAAATTCTCATCCTCCCATGTGGAATCTTCAGTGGATAAGTTCTTCCACTTGATGAGATACTCCGAAATTGATCGATTTCATAGCTGTCGAGTTCTTGTTTCTATGACTGCTTCCGGTTCCAATATAATTTTTCCTTCCTCGTCAAGTTCTGGCAATATTGTTTGAACTGGGAGCTTGTCGCCTATAACCTTCTTTAAACATGAAACATGGAAAACTGGGTGCACTCGAGAAGCTACAGGAAGCTCCAATTTGTATGCCATAGTACCAATCTTTTTCAACACCTTGTACGGACCATAATATTTTGGTGATAATTTATTATCCTTCTTAGCTTGCTTGAGAGACATTTGTTTATATGGTTGTAGCCGTAGGAATACCCAATCACCTACATCAAAACTTCTTTTGCTGCGATGTTGATATGCTTGTTGTTTCCTTCTATTCTGCACCAACATGAGGTTATCCTTTAAGAGTTGGAGGACTTGTTGTTGATGCTCGATGTGATGTTCCACTGCTTGAACCTTAGAATTTTCTCATAAATATGATGTGATGGATGGTGGCTGATATCCATAAACTGCCATAAATGGGGTCATTTTTGTTGCCGTATGGAAGGAAGTGTTATACCACCATTTAACCATAGGCAACCATTTGACCCATTGTGTTTGTTTATCAGATACAAGGAAACGAAGATATCCTTCCAAACATTTGTTTACTATCTCAGTTTTCCCATCAGATTGAGGATGATAAGATGAGCTATGAGCTAACTGAGTATTGAGACAAGAAAATAATTCTGTCCAGAAATTTCCAGTGAAAATGGGATCTCTGTCACTTAAAATAATATTTGGGTTTCCATGTAGCTTTTGAATTGTTTCCATAAATGCAGTAGAAACTGTACTGGCTTTAAATGGATGTGATAATGCACAAAAGTGTGCATACTTTGTAAGTCTGTCAACTACCACCATGATGACACTCTTTCCCTCAGACTTGGGTAAACCTATGATAAAATCCATTGAAACCTCCTCCCAATGTTGGTTTGGAATGGATAAAGGTTGTAATAGACCTGGGGTCTTAATTGTTTCAACTTTATTTTGTTGGAAAACCAAACATTCTGCCACAAATTTTTGAATATCCAATTTAAGGCCATCCCAAAAAAATTCCTTCTTAACCCTATGGTAAGATTTTAAAAATCTTGAGTGCCCTCCTAAGGGAAAAGTGTGCAATTCCATAAGAATCTTTTGCTTGAGTTGGGAATTCTTACAGAGGTATAAGCAATCTTTGTACCATAACGAATCATTTTGCTAGCTAAATGTATCAGATGTACTAGAATCTTGTTGTAACTTTCGAATAAGTGCCCACACTTCTTCATCATTCTCCCATTCCTCCCTTGCTTCGTTTATCCAATCTGGTTGGATAATAGAAATGGCACACAACAATTCTTCCACATCCTCATCCTTTCTTGAGAGTGCATCTGCCACCACATTTTGCTTTCCTTTTTTGTAGATGATTTTAAAGTCATAACCCAACATCTTTGTGACCCACTTTTGTTGCTCTTGAGAGGATAATATTTGTTCTAAAAAGTATTTAAGGATATCATGATCCGTTTTTACGTTGAAGTGTCTTACCATTAGGTAGGGACGCCATCTCTTAAGTGCATGTAGTATTGCCCACATTTTCCTCTCATAAATAGCTCTGTGTAAAAACTTTCCCTTGATTGGACGACTTTCAAAAGCAATGGGTCTTTCATCTTGCATTAAAACAACACCAATTCCATTTCTTGAAGCATCACATTCCACAATAAAGGTTTTTGTGAAGTTTGGTGTAGCTAAGACCAGTGCTTGGCACATTGCCTCTTTAAGATGTTAAAAGGCCTTTGTTGCTTTTGGTGTCCATGAAAATGCATCTTTCTTCAATAATGTTGTTAGAGGTGTTGCTATTCTCCCATAATTCTTAACAAACTTGTGATAATACCCTGTCAACCCGAGAAATCCTCGCAGATGCTTTATGGATGTGGGGATTTTCCATTCTTTAATGGCTTTAATTTTGCTAGGGTCTACCTTAACTCCTTCATGAGATACAATATGACCCAGATATTCCACCTCTTGTACTCCAAAGAAACATTTGGATATTTTTGCATATAATTGTTTCTCCTCCAATAGTTGTAGCACCCTGTCAACATGTTCAACACGATCCTTCCAAGACTTGTTGTAGATTAGTATATCATCAAAAAATACTAACACAAATTTTCTAAGGAAGGGTTTGAAAATGGAATTCATCAAACCTTGAAATGTAGAGGTGCATTGGTAAGGCCAAAAGGCATGACCAAAAATTCATAATGACCCTCATGAGTTCTAAATGCTATTTTCGGAATGTCTTCGTCTTCATTCTGATTTGATGATATCCTGAACGAAGATCCAACTTGGTGAAGTAAATTGATCCATGCAATTCATCCAGTAATTCATCAATGACGGGAATGGGAAACTTATCTTTAATAGTGAGCTTGTTGAGCTCCCTATAATCTGGACACATGCACCATGATCCATCCTTCTTGTGCACCAATACTACTAGAGCAGAGAAAGAACTTTGACTAGGTTGAATTATACCAACCTCTAGCATTTCTGCAACCATACGTTCAATTTCACTCTTTTGGGCATAGGGATATCTATACGGCCTGATGTTTGGAGGAACACTTCCTAGAATCAGATGAATAGCATGATAATGATAACGAATAGGTGGGAAACCTTTGGGAGTCTCAAATACGTTGGAAGGATTGTCCAAGACTTTTTGGAGATCTGGAGAAATAGATAATTTCGATGTGGAAACATCTAGTGAACATAATTGTGCAATTACACCTCTTTGTTCCTTTTTTAGAAGCTTTTTCATACCGTTAGAGCTGATTATCTTTCCCAGTTTCCCTACAATACCCCTTAATTCAACTTCCTTTCCTTCCGCATAAAATTTCATGAAAATTTTTGAAAATTAAAAGCTATTGTACCCAAGGATTGTAGCCATTGGACTCCTAGTACAACATCAGTGCCTCCCATTGGAATGGAAAGCACTGGGCTAGTTAATATATATTATCCCATGGATAGCTTGATATTATGGCACTTTCTAGAGCAATTTATTGTTCCTCCATTTGCAACCATCACTTGACACTATGGTGTTGGATATAGGAAGCAATTCAATTCTTTTGCTACCTTACAATGAATAAAATTGTGGGTACTTCCTGAATCAATCAACACTATTACCTTTCTCTTCTTGATTTGTTCTTCTATCTTGATGGTTTGACGAGTGGTAATTCCAGCCAATGCATTACAAGATATGGTTGGATTCATTTCTTCTTTATCTAGGCTTTGTTCCTGGAGTATATCCTCTTCTTTTGACCTTTCTTGCTCCTTTTCTTCTTCCTCTTCACAATCTATGTAGAATAATTTCTTCTCAGCACACTTATGACCTTTAGTGTATTTGCTATCACAACTGTAACAAAGCCCTTTTTCTCTTTTTTCTTCCAATTGTTGTGGTGTCAACCTTATAGGTTGTGGAAGACTAGGGGCAACAATACTTCCATCTTTATAGTTGTGAGTGGTATGCTTCTTGGTTGCCATAATTTTGCTTTCCATTTTTGTTGCTAACCTGAATGCCTTCTCTAATGAATCAGGTTCCCAAAGGCGAACATCATGTTGGATATTATCCTTTAAAGTCCCTATGAACACATCAATCCTATGCTCCTCTGGAATATTTGTTACCCTTATGTTCAATTTTTGGAACTCCTCAATGTGCTCCATTATTGAATCGTTTTGTTTGAGACTTATCAATTGGCTAAAAAAAGTTTTTCTTTTTGTATCCTCATAATGTGCTGCCAATTCTTCCGTAAAAATTGCCCAAGTGATAATTTGTGTATGAGAGCAAAGCCATTGATACCATACAAACTGATTTGGTTCCAAATATAAAGCTGCAATATGTACCTTTTGTGTGTTTTGCACATTAATGAGATCAAAAAATTGCTCCATCTATAATATCCATGTTGCGGGATCCTTGCCATCAAAATTCCTCATATCGATTTTTGGAATATGGTGGGTCTTCGATCCAACATTAGAGTCTATGAAATCATGATTAACATTTCTTTTGTTCGCATCATGAGTTTCCTTTACTATCCTTTCACCATTAGTAAGTATTTCTTGTAGAAAATTTGTCAAATCTGTCTTTAAATCTATCTTCAAATCGCCAATCTTAGCTTCCATGCCATTCATCTTAGCTTCCACACCCTTTATCTTAGATTCCACACCATATATCTTAGCTTCTGTTAGCTTTTGTGACAGTGAAATTTGTTGCACTTGGTCTTGTAATTTTGATATATCATGTAGCATTTCTTTCTCTTCTTCATGAGTCATGTTAGAGCTTTCAGGTTGCTTACTAGGTGTTTGCATTTTCTTTTCTCGGGGAATCAGTGACCGATAATAATTCTCTAATATGCCCTTTGAATTCCTTCAAAATTATTTTTCAAACCAAGGTTAAGTAAAAATTTAAAAAAATTCTACACACCTTTTTTCACTTTGTAGGAGCTCAATATTGCCTCTAATGTGTCTCTATAATTTCGGATCATCCAATTCTAAAATTGCAACCTGTAGTAGCCCTCTATGTCCTCTTTCCAATGCCACCAGTCTGATCCCAATTGGATTCTCCAAAGAAAAGTTATGACAAATCTCCCACAGTGACCTGATTATATACTAGTTCAGTAGAGCAAACTTGTACGATGTTCCACGTGTTCCTGTTTTGACCTTTGGCTCTTAAAAGTATATACAAGAAACTACAGTCTATTCTCTTTCTATACCTTCTTATGAAATTTCAATCTAATGCTTAGAGAGAAATTTATGACGATTTTCCCCAAGTCACCTGTTTGGAATGTAATTCAGGAGTCTGCAAAAAGACCAACTTCCTCAGATCACATCTCTGCAAATATAGTGCGAAAAGCTCTAAAATTCGGACCTAAGCTTTGGTGTGATCTCATCTCAAATGGTTTTTTTTTAGCTTTTGAAACGTTGCAGGAAAAAAATTATAGCGAAAATGCCACGATGACCTATTTGGAGTAGCGAAACCCTAGAATCCAAACCTCTAACACCAAATGTTATGAAACTAGCTCACAAAAAGATAGAAAATATAGATCAACACCTTAGAATTCAGCCTCTTCAAGGGGGCAACCTCTTTTACATTACACAAATAAATGATTCTTTGATGATTTAAATGACAAAACCTCCTTTCTATATATAGGAGTCTAAGGGGACACAATATAACCCAGCCAACCTAACAATAATAATATAAAGGCACAAAAATAACAATAGAGGGATTCTATGGGGCACAGTAATAACAATATGGGGACAATAGGGGCACAACAATATTAATAAGGGATACAACTACAATAGTAATGGGGTAATCACTAGTATTATAGGGACCTAACATTCAGGGCATAGTATCAGCAGATGTACCACTTGCCACAGCCAGTGATCATAATGGAGACACCCTTCAGCAGACCCAACAACAGTGCCAACTCCAAGGATATTTTGAAGAGTTGGCTAAAGGAGTCAGCCAAGTTCAGGATGACACCCAAATAGATTTAGAGACGAAGATACTATAGAAGGCATATCAGTAACTGATCATTTTTGCATGTCTCTTGTACAGCCAAGAGAGCATAGAGACCTTCCCATAGAGTTGGGGGATCGCGTTAGACCAACTGGCCAGTGATGGAAAGCCATGCAACTAGTCTGACATGTTGAATCACAAGATTAAGGAACAGGTAACAGGAGCTCAGCAACCGCCCAAAGGTCAGCAATCAGAAATATACATGTCCACATACATCTTCGATGTAATCTGTGCCCACTAGTAGTTCCCAGACTTGAGTTGGGCATGGACATTAGTAGAAATATCTGTACACACTTACTGATACATAGTTGTGAGACCATTTTTTCACCCCAGTGCACAAGATGATATTTGAGCAAGATCCACCTTGCATGTCGTAGGTAGAAATGGAGGCATTGATCAACATAGCGGATTAGTATGCCTGACCTCTTGGTGCCTTCATACAGATGTACAACATGGAGAAGCCTCTTCATGTTTTACCGACATTTTCCATGGACAAGCTCGTCATGCAAGAAGTGTTGTACCAAATCTCAAAAATACTGTTAGCTAGACTCCATCAGAAGAAGAAAGCACCCTAGCCTGCTATTCCATTGCAGATCAGGTTGTCGAAGATACAAAATTTTAGGCATGCTAATTCCCAAACAGAAGAGTTCAAAAGATTTACTTTTGGCACCAAAAGATTCAATCCATAAGACCCGCATTGCTATGTAAAGGACCACTATGTGAGAGTGTAATTTCATTGGATCCATGGGGCGTGTCATTGGGGTGAGGAAGACCCATGGAGATATTGTCACATCTTATCCGGGCTTAATGAACCAGTCGATATAGTTTTTGAATGGTTAGCGAAGCTGTGTGAAGAAGCATCTAGGAGAGCACCATCATCAACGGTAATAGGGGGTAACATACCTATGTGTGACAAGGGTAAGAGAAATATTGTTAAGAGTGCAGAGGAAGAATGAAGCTGTAAGTTCATAGTAGACCCACTTGTGGAGAAATCATGTTTGGAGAGAGAGGTGAAGAGGTGACAGCGTGACAGGAGGAATGTGCAAAGTCAGAGAGATAAACAGAGGATGGAGGAAATAGTGAAGGAGTTGCAAGAGTTGAAGCAGCAACTTCGGGAAGAATAAGAGCTGCAAAGACAAGAGAAGGAAGCGCAACAAGTACCGACACAACATGAGGTGCAGAATTCACATATAGATGAAACTACACCCATACAAATTGTAGACTCATCCGAGCAACTGGCACAAAGAAAGCAGGGTGAGCAATCATAGGAGCAGGACATTCCTCAAGAGATTGAACAGATACTATAGCAGATGGATAAAAACATGGAGTAGCCAGAGTCAGAGCAAGATATTGACATCATGCCTTACAACCAAGAGGTCAACCCACTAGCTTCACCAAATCCGGAAGCAGAGCAAGTCCTAAGCAACCAAGGAGATATTGAGATCCTTGGAGACAATCCGGAAGTAGGGATGCACAAGGTATCATTCCACAAGTCGTAGCATAGAGTTATGAAATCACGCAGAGTCACTACTCCAGATGTCCACACATCTCTTGTGTAGTTCGAAGAACGAGTGATCGTATCTGATGTGTGCAAGCATCCAAAAACATTGGCCGATGCTACCAGAGCATACGCTGAAGCCACTAGCTCGAGTGTTCGCTTCTTGATAGTAGAGAATGAGCGAATGGATAAGGAGTTACAAAAGACCATGCAGAGAGGAGAATAGGTTACAACATCCACCATATCAGAATTGAAGAGAGTGACACTAGATGAAGTATTGTCCCTTGAGGCAGTCATGTGGATGTTGTATTCCAGATTTGGTATGGTGCATAATGCAATTGTCCATCTCAATAGTTGCAAGTAGCATTGTGCTAGGAGAGAACATATCTTGTCAAACCTGCATACTATTGTCAACCATATGCAAACATGGACAATGAGATACAAGGGAGTCTCATTACACTTGCCTAAGTTGATGAAGCCTAAGGTGGTATAGTTGAAGTCATGCATCCGAGTCAAATCCGGAACTATGAGGAACTCCTGTATCTCATCACCATTTTGAAGGCTTCACATGCATGGGTGTTTAGAAGCATGGACGTTGTTGTGTGCATGCATGAGATCCTATCTATTGGGACACTTACCGAGAAAAAGAAAAAGAATGAAGTTTGACTGGAGCTGGACACGTACTTTGAAGAGTTGATGCTCATAGCCACCAACATAGACTTGGCGATCAACGGAGACACTATGCATTAGTATGTGTCTGGTCCAGCTGAACTCAAGACGATGATGTGCATGTTATCATATGAGTTGGATAGAGGATAAAAATCAGTGTACCCGTATGCAACGAAGGCAAGAGTTCGTTTCCAGAAATATGTCACCACAGAGTACATGGACACCATCGCAGACTACCAAGCTTGCCATCAATTCGCCACTGTCAGCCATCATGAGGATGTCTAAGATTTGGTCTTCCCATATTTTTCTGAGTCTTAGTGATGTGTTGCATGTATTTCTCAAGCTTATTTTGTCTCACGTGGGTACATGTGCAGATTGTACGTAATATCTTGTAAAGTGGAAGTCCAAGGGTCAATAGTTGAATGTAACAGTCATAGAGTAGTTGAAAAGTCATGAGGGTAGGTGAATAGTCAAAAACGGGAATGTCAAGGGTCACCCCACCCTTTGTTATTTATAGAACCTCATAACTCATTGTAGAGCCTTTTGGGCATTCAAGCTTCCGATAGGAGTATCTTAGATAAATCTCGGAGAGTATTATAACGATCCTTGAATTATCCACAGTGTAGAGCTAGTACATCTATTTGGAGGAGAAGGGGGCAGTGACTGTAACGTTCCATTATAGGGACTAGTGGTTGGTCATGGTTGTAGTGTATGATTGGAACTTTCACTTCTTAATATAACAAAGCCAACACGTTTCATGCATATGTTGTTATTGTATTTCATTTATCTTAGTTACTCTAATGATATATGTATATGTTTTCTTACACATGTATGTATAGACTCTTTTTGTATATGTATCTATGAAACTTACTGAGACATGTTGTTGGTTTAACCATCACTTTGGATTGTTGGTTTGCCTGCCTTCCAGTTTTTGATGCATCTTTGCTCATGTGTTCCCTTCCAAGCTGCATGTTCCCATAGGTTTCCAAGGGGCGCACACACTCCGCCTTCTGTATGTTAGAATCGTCATGAACCTTCATTAGCTTGCTATGCATGTCACACACTTTCTACCAACAAGGACATCTTACTTACCTCTACACGCAACTGCAGTCAAGGTGATACCGTACAACCCACTGCTGGGATTCCTTCACCAAACGGTTTGAGGTCTAGTTGGGACTTCTTATTGGGGAGATCCCTTGACATGTTGGTAGGTCCAGCACCATCAACAGATCCATATCCAACTACAAAGTTATGATACGTGGAGGTTAAGGTACCAAAGGTAGCGGAGGATGAGGAAATTGAGTATCCCTTAATGAAGCCTTACATTCATATGTCTAACCTCTCCTAGTACCATAAAATTTAGATGGAATGTCAGTATAATCAGGTTTCATATCCAAAATATTTTTTCATAAAATAATTTTGCAAAAGAATGTGGAACCTTGTCATTCCATGGTAGCTTGCCATACGCTACAAGGAAACTATCATACAGATGGTGGGCTATTTCAGGGTTCTTAAAATATTGCAGCTTGAGAATCTTTATTTTCTACCCTTCTTTGAAGTTAAACATATATTTGGTATATGATTTTGTAACCCTCCTACTTCCCCCAGCCCATTTATTGATACCCATCATTGTTTCCTTTCTATGCCTAATCATATACATAAAGCCATCATTTGATGGCCCAATTATCTTGTAAATATAAAGAAATGAACTTAGAGAATGCAAAACTATTTCTAAGCTTTGTCAACTCTCTGTAGGGAGTTCCAAACTCCCAAGATCTTTCTTTAATTTTGGTTAATGATTTGTGCACATATGTAACGTACATTATTGGACATTTGTTTCCCAAGGAAGCTCATTTGAAATATCAAATGGATATGTGGTAGTTGGCGCATGGTCTTCTACTTGAATCGCCTTGCCTCACCTACATTGACTTCAGTGAAGATTTTCACCCCCTCCTTCAATATAACTACATAAATATTAAAACATATCAATGTATTTATACACATGCAAGATAGACATGTAGTACATGTATATGTACATACAATTCATTTGCATGTACCAGTTTGTTTTAAAATTAAATTATATATATATATATATATATATATATATATATATATATATATATATATATATATATATATAATTTACCAAAATGATGAGGATCATGATGATCCAATAGAGATTCATGACCACCGAGAGATGGTTGAGAAACATCATGCCCAAGCACATGAGTTGATTGAGCTTGCTTACCACCGAGAGAATGTTGAGCACCCTCACGCAACGACCTAGTTAGGGATGCTTCAAAAAAAAATTTAGAAATTATAAAAAAATTAAGCGAAATTAACAAACATCTATTAAATATATGTATGTACATATGATTCTACCTATTTATCATTTAAGTAAATACACATAAACATATATTTAAAATGGCACAATGATGTGAACAATGGCCCTCCCATGATTCATCTCATACCCTCCTTGATCCATGACCAATATCATCAACATGCATAAAAAGTCACCCTCTAGTCGATTAATGAGACTCAGTTGATGCACTATACCATTTACGCCTCGAAAAATCAGCTGATGACTACTCATGTGATGATCCAATCCCTTCTTATCTATCTATCTATCTATCTATCTCTCTCTCTCTCTCTCTCTCTCTCTCTATATATATATATATATATATATATATATATATATATATATATATATATATATATGTATATATATATATATATATATATATATATATATATATATATATATATATATATATATATATATATATATATATATATATATATATATATATATATATATATATATATATATATATATATATATATATATATATATATATATATATATATATATATGATTTTTAAAGCAACCCATGTTACCTCATGCATTTAAAAATATTTAAAATTACTATTTAAAAAGATCAAGAATTAAGAAAATTAATAACAAAAATAAGTGTAACTATCCAAGGGTTTCTTCAAAATTACTTCATGTAAATTCTTCATTTCAAATATACTCAAGACTAAAAACAAAATGTTGAAGTGCACATTTTCAGAATTAAATACATTTGTTTTTAAAACACATCACAGTCGCCAAGTTGTGCTTACACAGTGGGGGAACACTTAGTATAGTATTGAAAGAAACATATGGTCATTGAAAATGTCACATCATGGAAAATTTTAGGGGCTAATGTTCGCCCAGTGGGCTAATTTTCCTTGATTTTCCCAAAAAAAGATTCGCCAATTACCAATTTTTATAAAAGACGATTCGCCCAAATTTTAGAATATAAAATTATTTTACCTCAAAAATCGCCAACATTATATAGAGACTATATATAAAATCATTATAGATTTGAATAATTTTACAAATATATCAATACACATTTTATAGTTTGCATATTAGGGATTAGCGAGATTCGCCAACATTTTAAACTTCAAAAAAAAATTCCATCCTTAAAATTTTCCTTGTGTCACATTTATAAACAAAAAACACACACATATCATAGATGTCTTACAATGTCCAATAAATTTTTTTGGAGAGCTTCTTGACACTAATTGATCTTTCACACACAAATATTGAATTGGCATTGCCCCATACAATAGATCACTAGACATCCTATTAACATTTGCATAATGACTTATGCTAAATGAATGAAATTGACGAGAAATAGTTTTTTCTTCTCCATGCACTTGTTTTAATTTCTCCTTTTTTACTTGTTACATGCCTTTCATCTTGTTTCACATGAGCTTGGAATTGGTGAAGACTACAATTCCATTGGATACATACTCCCAAGCTATTCCTAAACCTTCTATCACTGCAATATAATATGCTTCATTGTTTGTTGTCCTTCCAAGTACATCCCTTTTCCTTTAGAGGACTTTGTTTGTCATAATATTGTGTAGAAAATAAGTAATCACAAATTGTCTTGGATTGGGATAACAGGAAACTTATATGCATAATGTCCATTTTTCAACTATGTTTAATGGGTTTTTTGATCCCTGTAAAAAAGAAATTCAATAAAATGAATAATTTATTTATTTTCTGCAAATGTCATATATTATGGGAGAATAATGAAAAATACATATATATTGTGATGGAATGATGGAATATTAAATGATCTATTGGGTTGAACGAACCCAATCGAATAATAATGCTAGTTTACAAATCAATGCAATTGGGAAATTGTCTTGACAAATGTTCTCGTGTTGGAATGCACAAGAATAACATTCAAAAACATGCTACATTACATTAATTTTTGATGATGAGAAAAATATTTTTCATCATAAAAAATTAATGTGATTTTCAACCCAAGTTAGGGCCTCTAATCCTCTAATAGTTACTCCCATGAATCTCCATACCCCTAAGACTAAAATAATTATTAGTACTTCCATGCTTAATGAGATTCCTTCACTATTCAATGAATCTTATACTTATCATGAGAACACCAATCCTTGATATTAGATATATATTGTCATGTTTATCAAGTTTGGATTGTATCGAAGCTTAACCTATCAATGGATATTTTTCATCATGCCATGTATTATTTTGTTGCAAAAATTACCACATTTAAGAATTTTATACCCACATTCAAATCAATAAGAAACTACTTTGTAAGGACTTTCATCTTCTATATATAAGTCATTCAATACTTTTTTATAATAAGGGTTGATTGTCAATCATGCAACTAAGTAGACAAACATCCATAAATCCTATATTTTTCCTCATTATTGAGATCGAAAAACATTTAGTTTTCATATGCATAAGATCATCAAATTTCTTTACTAGATCCATGGATTAGATCATCAACCAAGATTTATACATATTGGATGTTATTCATGGATAGGATAAGTGAATTAGGCAACACTGTGAATTGGAGAGTTATTATGACTTGTCATTTAAATATCCAATTGTGTTAATTCTTGCTAGTGATCCTAGCACTTAAATATCACTTATAAATCACTTATGTCTTATCGATTATGGCTTATATCACTTAAATATATTCAACTAATTTGGGTGTTTGGTTCAAAGATCCTAGTTTTCCTTATATTCATATCTTTTTCTTTTTGGTTAATCTCTCTAAACTTCCCTCTAAGATTGCATGGTAGTACAAAATAAAATTGTAGGAAAATTAAAATATATAAGGTTTTAAATAATAAAAAAAAACTGAAAAGGCTTCATTGCATAGTGGTTTTCATGTGGTCAATACTTTAATAAACCAAATCTTGAAGCCAAATAAACAAATTTTATATTAAGTGATAAAAAAAACCCAAAGATATTCATTTGATGTGTGAGGAGGTTAGTGAGAGTTGTACAACTATTTTGATGATAAGAGTCACATGTCAAGATTACTATGTGTCCAAATTATATATTAATTATGGTTTAGTTGAAACCCAGTGTACTTTCTAATTATCACTTCATTATACTTAGTAAATAAAAAATCAAAATAACCAATTTTATATATTTAAAAAGTCCAAAATAAAAAGTAAAATTTTAATTAATACCCAAAAATGATTCCCAAATAAAAATTATAATGGAAAGAAAATAATAACAAATTAGTTTTCACAAGAATAACATTCAGACACATGCTACACTACATTGATTTTCGATGATGAGAAAAATATTTTCATGATAAAAAATTAATGTGATTTTCAACCCAAGCTAGGACCTCTAATCCTCTAATAGTTACTCCCATGACTCTCCATACTCCTAAGAATAAAATCATTATTAGTACTTCCATGCCTAATGATAATCCTTCACTATTCAATGAAGCTTAGACTTATCATGAGAATACCAATCCTTGAAGTTAGATATACTATCATGTTTATCAATTTTGGACTATACCTAAGGTTAACCTATCAATGTATATTTCCATCATGTCATGCATGATTTTGTTGCAAAAGTTGCCACATTTAAAAAGAGTATACCCACATTCAAATCAATAAGAAACTAATTTGTCATTACTTTCATATTCTATATATCAGTCATTCAATACTTTTTTATAATAAAGGTTGATCGTCAATCATGCAACTAGGTACGCTGACATCAATAAATCCTATATTTATGTTCAATATTAATATTAAAAAACAATCAATTTTCATATGCCTAAGATCATCGGATTTCCTTCCTAAATCCATGGATTAGATCATCAACCAAGATTTGTACATATTGGATGTTATTCACGGATAGGATAAGTGAATAAGGAAACATTGTGAATTGGAGAGTTATTATGACTTATCACTTAAATATCCAATTGTGTCAATTCATGCTAGTGATCCTAACACTTAAATATCACTTACAAATCACCTATGTCTTATCTATTATGGCTTATATCACTTAAATATCTTCAAGTACTTTGGGTATTTGGTTCAAAGATCCTAGTTTTTCTTATATTCATATCTTTTTCTTTTTGGTTAATCTCACTAAAATTCCTTCTAAGAGTGGATTGTACTACAAAATAAAATTCTAGGAAAATTAAAATATATAATGTTTTAAATAATCAACAAAAACCTTAAAGGCTTCATTGCATAGTAGTTTTCATGTGGGAAATACTTTAATAACCCCAACCTTGAAACCAATTTTTTTTTTTTTTTTCAATTAAGTGATCAACAAATACCCAAAAAGATTCATTTATTGTGTGAGGAGGTTAATGGAAGTTGTACAACTATTTTGATGATAATATCTTGACATAGGGCAACCTGAAACAGGGCTACCCACGTGTATCAATGGTTAAGGCTCTTTTCTTAATCCCCATGGAATAATCCATTACAATAGCCCAACCTTGAACAATTAGTGTTATCGAAACTTTATAACACAACCCTTAACCTTACGTAATCCTTAAGCCGCATATAAAAAAACCCCACTTTATAGCTATGGTAATGTTGGACTTACGCATAAATCCTTCATATTTTGCGTTGTTTTTATTATATATCTTTTATAATAGAAATACACCATAAACATGCCTTTTCTGATTTTAATGCGGGCTCTGCACAGCTAACGATGCATACTTTTATCGCAATCACAATCTACCACGGTCCTCTTTAACACTTTCCTCCTTCGCTTCCAATATGCAACAAAAGCAATCAGACTTCAAGCCATATACCCTGCATTTATAACTCTATCTAACTCTATTGGGTTCACCAGAATGCATGTCGTATCCCTTTTCTGCCGATACAACACTGCTATGTTTTGCGATGCGATATTTTAAATCCCCGCTGTTGATCCTCTTCACAGATCTAACGGTACTCACTCTATCACTTAATTGCAATCAGGCATCAATTAAGGTCGGGGTTATTCATGCCTATGTTCTCCTCCAATGCGATATTTATCTTCGCCATTAATCTTTCGCCATCAGATCAATGGCTAGTGTCTTCTCTGAAAAAACACATCTTTCCCGATAGCTCCGCACCATAGATATACACTTAGTGGATTAGACGATCTACAAAGATTTCGAGCGAGACACAAGCACAGAGAATACCTGCCCGAAATGAGCAATTTTCTCTCTCCACCCAACTGCTACGTGTCGAACGATAAGTGGAATTGGGTGAGCTCCACTAAAAACCACTTACCATTTTTACTCCGCCCGAAATTCTACTTGTAATTTTAAATCCTCCCTTCATCTTGATTTACACCCGGACTTGTTAAAGTTTTCTGTGGTTTTAGGTTTTCTTCGAGGTTTCAAGTTCCTCAATGGTTCTGGCCTTCCGCTATTCTGCTATGAAACTCTTCTCTCCATAACTTAACCTCTATGATTCTTTAATCACGAATGCTTCAAACATTTCTTCGGTTCTTCCTTCGAATGGATTCAATGATCCATCATGATCCTCTGCCTCATTTCCATTCTTTCTTCTCTACATATTCACTCTCCTCTTTTTATTCGCCGAATTCGCCTGCACACACACACACACACACAAATATATATATATATATATATATATATATATATATATATATATATATATATATATATATATATATAGATATATATATATATATATATATATATATATATATATATATATATATATATATATATATAGATATATATAGATATAGATATATATATTGTACAGAAACCATGACTCACATTAAATTTAACATTCAATCACTCGAAACACACATTTATATTGATTTGAATTAATCTCTGCATATAACAAATAAACAAAGGATTACATATTGATACTCTGTCTCTCTCTCTGGCCTGCTCTTCTAATATCAGTGGCCTCTTTTACACTATGCCTATAGGCTTACAAACAGATTCTAATCTGGCTAAAAAAAAGAATAACCCCTCTCTCTCCTTTCTTTCCAATACATTGTTAGTAGTTTCTTTTACAGTTGAGGAACTGTTCCTCAATTATTTTTCAGTTGCTCAACAGTTTCTTCAAACACTCCTGAACTAATCCTAACTTAATGTGTTTGCCTAATTTAAGATCTAGCAATGGCTGAGTTAGCCTTAATTTTAAATGAAACAAAATAAAACAGAAACAAAAATATTTCCTAGCTGTCGCCTCTTCATTCAGATGCTCCTGCATCAGGCTCCCGTTGTAAATTAAATTCATGGCTCCTATCCATGAGCTCTTCAATAGAGTACCTGGCGCTTTGAATCTGGCAAGAATCTAACCAAGAACTATCTTCAATAGGGTGACCCTTCCACTTGACTAGGTAATGCAAATATTCCTTCCTTAGAGTCCGTCTGGCCACTTGGGTATCTAGGATCTGTTCGATCTCTAGAGGCTTTGTTGGGGGCATTTGTTTAATCCACAAATCATTCTCTTTCTGGGTGTCCTGTTTTCGTCTTTCCAAACTGTCTTGATCATCTACCGCAATGTAGGGATACAAATATGCCACATTGAAAATGGGTGAAATTCCAATACCTGGTGGTAACTGTAGTTCGTAAGCATTTGTAGAAAACTTTCGAAGAATCCTGCAAGGCCCATTTTTTTTCCATTTCAACTTGTTGTATTCACCTTTAGGAAACCTCTCCTTGCATTGGTGTGCTAATACTATGTCTCCTACGTTGAATTGTGCCTCTCGCCTTTTCAAATCTACCTTCTGCTTGTATCTTTGGCTATTGTTCTGTAATTTTAATTTCACCTATTCATGAAGATCGTTGATTGCCTTTGTGAAATTTTCACCATCAGCACTCCTACGTTCCAACTATCCCAAATCCCATAACTCATGTATTCCACGTGGGTGCATTTTGTATAGGATCTAGAAAGGACTATTGCCCGTGCTTTGGTTGGGCGAATCGTTATAAGCAAATTCTGCTTGTGCAAGCACACAATCCCACTGTCAAGAATTTTCTCCAACCAAACTCCTCAGTGAATTTCCCAGACTTCGGTTCACCACATCGGTTTGACCATAGGCCTATGGATGATAAGTTGAACTAAAGTATAGTTTGGTTTCTAATTTCTTCCATAAGGTTCGCCAAAAATATCCTATAAATTTAACGTCTCGATCTGAAATAATAGACTTTGGCAAGCCATGCAGTCTGACTATCTCGGTAAAGAAAAAATGTGCTATATGTGTGGCATCACTGGTTTTCCTACATTGAATGAAATGTTCCATTTTGGTGAAATGATCCACCACCACCATGATGGAATCGAATCCCCATTGTGTCTTTGGCAGACCTAAGACAAATTCTAAACTGACTGAGTCCTATGGTCTGTTTGGAATGGGTAAGGGTGTATACAACCCCATGTTTTGGCTATGTCCCTTTGTAAGAAGAAACACTTTGCATCTAGTTACAAACCTTTGTACATCTCTATGCATCTTCTGCCAATAGTAAAAGTGGCTCAACTGATCCAAGGTCTTGTCTATGCAAAAATGCCCAACTAAACCTCCATTATGCTTTTCCTGGATTAAGTTCTCTTTCATAGAACATTCTGGAATACACAACTACCCTCGTTTGAATAGCAATCCTTCCTGCATATTATAGTCTAGCCATGAACTATTATCTCTTAGCAATGGATTATGGTAAGCCTCATAAGCTTCCTTAAAATCTGCATCTGCCTCATACAAGTCTTTAAGATGTTCAAATCCTAGTACTTGTATTGTACCTTCATCTAGGATCAAATTCCTTCTACTTAACGCATCTGCCACTTTGTTGGCTTGACGGCTAATGTGTTTCAACACAAACGTAAAACACTGCAAGTACTCCACCCACTTTGCATGTTTATGGTTCAGCTTATGCTACTGCATAATACACTACACTGCAGAATTGTCTGAAAATAAGACAAATTCATTGGCCAACGGATAATGTCTCCAATGCTTTAGTGCTTGAACCACTGCATAAAATTCCTTGTCATAGGACATGTATTTTTGCCTACTTTCATTTAGTTTGTCACTGAAATAGGCTACTGGCTTGTCCTCTTGACTGAGTACTACATCAATGGGTGTCCCACTAGCATCACAACAAACTTCGAAATGTTTGTTAAAGTCTGGTAACCTCAAAATCAGTTTTTCGGTAATTTTCCTTTTGAGCAGCTGAAAAATCTTCTCTACCATTTATGTCTGATGGAAAGGCTGATTTGTTTTCTTAATGGTGTCCAGCATGGATGGACAAATCCCATTGAAATTTTTAATAAATTTCTGATAAAAACTCGCCAATCCATGAAAACTTCGTACCTCAAACAAACTTTTGGGAGACGGGTAGCTAACTATGGCTGCAACCTTTTCTGGATCCATTTTTAGTTCATTCTTAGAAATCACAAATCCCAAATAAATTAACTCTTTCTTGAAAAAATAACATTTCTTCAAATTTATTAGTAATTTATTCTGCTCCAATTTTTCCAATACATACCTCACGTGTCGAAAATCTTCTTCCTTCATCTTGCTGAATATAAGTATATCATCCATATAAAAAATCACAAATTTTCCAATGAATTCCTTGATCATCTTGTTCATCAACCGTATGAACATGTTAGGGGCATTGCTCAATCCAAACAACATAACCAGCCATTCACACAAGCCTTCATTAGTCTTGAAAGTTGTCTTCCACTTGTCACCTTCTCGAATTCTGATTTGGTGGTAGTTTCTTTTCAGGTCTATCTTTGAAAAGTACGCTGCTCCACTCAAACAATCCATCATACCATCCATCTGAGGTAATGGGAATTTGTACTTGATAGTAATCTTGCTTATGGCCCAGGAATCTGTTATGAAACCAGCTCAAGGAAAGATAGAAAAGAGAGATCAACGCCTTAGAATTCAGCCTCTTCGAGGGGGCAACCTCCTTTACATTACATAAATGAACAATTCTTGGATGATACAAATGACAAAACCTCCTTTCTATATATAGGAGTCTAAGGAGTCACAATATAATCCAGCCGACCTAACAATAATAATATAAAGCCACAAAAATAACAATAGAGGGATTCTATGGGGCACAGAAATAACAATATGGGGGTAATAGGGGCACAACAATATAAATAAGGGGTATAACTACAATAGTAATGGGGTAATTACTAGTATTATAGGGACCCAACATGCCCCTCTCCTTCAAAAAAGTGTTGTCCTCAACGCTTGAGCAGTTTTGGATACTTCTGCATAAAATTCTCATCCTCCCATGTGGAATCTTCAGCGGATAAGTTCTTCCACTTGATAAGATACTCTGAAATTGATCGATTTCGTAGCTGTCGAGTTCTTGTTTCTGTGACTGCTTCCGGTTCCAATATAATTTTTCCTTCCTCATCAAGTTCTGGCAATATTGTTTGAACTGGGAGCTTGTCGCCTATGACCTTCTTTAAACATGAAACATGGAAAACTGGGTGCAATCGAGAAGCTGCAGGAAGCTCCAATTTGTATGCCATAGTACCAATCTTTTCCAACACCTTGTACGGACCATAATACTTTGGTGATAATTTATTATCCTTCTTAGCTTGCTTTAGGGACATTTGCTTATATGGTTGTAGTCGTAGGAATACCCAATCAACTACATCAAAACTTCTTTCACTGCGATGTTGATCTGCCTGTTGTTTCATTCTATTTTGTGCCAACACGAGGTTATCCTTTAAGAGTTGGAGGACTTGTTGTTGATGTTCGATGTGATGTTCCACTGCCTGAACCTTAGAATTTTCTCTTAAATATGATGTGATTGATGGTGGTTGATACCCATAAAGTGCCATAAATGGGGTCATTTTTGTTGCTGTATGGAAGGAAGTGTTATACCACCATTCAGCCAGAGGCAACCATTTGACCCATTGTGTCTGTTTATCAGATACAAAGCAACGAAGATATCCTTCCAAACATTTGTTTACTATCTCAGTTTGCCCATCAGATTGAGGATGATAAGATGAGCTATGAGCTAACTGAGTACCAAGACAAGAAAATAATTCTGTCCAAAAATTTCCAGTGAAAATGGGATCTCTGTCACTTACAATAATCTTTGGGTTTCCATGTAGCTTTTGAACTATTTCCATAAATGCAGTAGAAACTGTACTGGCTTTAAATGGATGTGATAATGCACAAAAGTGTGCATACTTGGTAAGTCTGTCAACTACCACCATGATGACACTCTTTCCCTCAGACTTGGGTAAACCTGTGATAAAATCCATTGAAACCTCCTCCCAACGTTGGCTTGGAATGGATAAAGGTTGTAATAGACCCGGTGTCTTAATTGTTTCAACTTTATTTTGTTGGCAAACCAAACATTCCGCCACAAACTTTTGAATATCTGATTTAAGGCCATCCCAAAAAAATTCCTTCTTAACCCTGTGGTAAGTTTTTAAAAATCCTGAGTGCCCTCCTAAGGGAGAAGTGTGCAATTCCATAAGAATCTTTTGTTTTAGCTGGGAATTCTTACAGAGGTATAAGCGATCTTTGTACCATAACGAATCATTTTTCCAGCTAAATGTATCAGAAGTACTGGAATCTTGTTGTAGCTTTCGAATAAGTGCCCACACTTCTTCGTCATTCTTCCATTCCTCCTTTGCTTCGTTTATCCAATCTGGTTGGATAATAGAAATGGCACACAACAATGCTTCCATATCCTCATCCTTTCTTGAGAGTGCATCTGCCACCACATTTTGCTTCCCTTTTTTGTAGATGATTTCAAAGTCATAACCCAACATCTTTGTGACCCACTTTTGTTGCTCTTCAGAGGATAATCTTTGTTCTAAAAAGTATTTAAGGCTATCATGATCCTTTTTTACCTTGAAGTGTCTTCCCATTAGGTAGGGTCGCCATTTCTTAAGTGCATGGAGTATTGCCAACATTTCCTTCTCATAAATAGCTTTGCTTAAAAACTTTCCCTTGATTGGACGACTTTCAAAAGCAATGGGTCTTTCATCTTGCATTAGAACAGCACCAATTCCATTTCCTGAAGCATCACATTCCACAATAAAGGTTTTTGTGAAGTCCGGTGTAGCTAAGACCGGTGCTTGGCACATTGCCTCTTTAAGATGTTTAAAGGCCTTTGTTGCTTCCGGAGTCCATGAAAATGAATCTTTCTTCAATAATGTTGTTAGAGGTGCTGCTATTCTCCCATAATTCTTAACAAACTTGCGATAATACCCTGTCAACCCAAGAAATCCTCGCAGATGCTTTATGGATGTGGGGATTTTCCATTCCTTAATGGCTTTAATTTTGCTAGGGTCTACCTTAACTCCTTCATGAGATACAATATGACCCAAATATTCCACCTCCTGGACTCCAAAGAAACATTTGGATCTTTTTGCATATAATTGTTTCTCCTCCAATAGTTGTAGCACCTTGTCAACATGTTCAACATGATCCTTCCAAGACTTGCTGTAGATTAGTATATCATCAAAAAATACTAACACAAATTTTCTAAGGAATGGTTTGAAAATTGAATTCATCAAACCTTGAAATGTTGAAGGTGCATTGGTAAGGCCAAAAGGCATGACCAAAAATTCATAATGACCCTCATGAGTTCTAAATGCCGTTTTTGGAATGTCTTCAATCTTCATTCTGATTTGATGATATCCCGAACGAAGATCCAACTTGGTGAAGTAAATTGATCCATGCAATTCATCCAGTAATTCATCAATGACAGGAATGGGGAACTTATCTTTAATAGTGAGCTTGTTGAGCTCCCTATAATCTGGACACATGCGCCATGATCCATCCTTCTTGTGCACCAATACTACTGGAGCTGAGAAAGAACTTTGACTCGGTTGAATTATACCAGCCTCTAGCATTTCTGCAACCATACGTTCAATTTCACTTTTTTGGACATATGGATATCTGTACGGCCTGATGTTTGGAGGAACACTTCCTGGAATCAGATGAATAGCATGATCATGATCACGCATAGGTGGGAGACCTTTGGGAGTCTCAAATACCTTGGAATGATTGTCCAGGACTTTTTGGAGATCTGGAGAAATAGATGATTCCAATGTGGAAACATCTAGCGAACATAATTGTGCAATTACACCTCTTTGCTCCTTTTTTAGAAGCTTTGTCATGCCATTAGAGCTGATTATCTTTCCTGGTTTCCCTGCAATACCCCTTAATTCAACTTCCTTTCCTTCCACAGAAAATTTCATGAAAAGTTCTTGAAAATTAAAAGCTATTGTACCCAAGGATTGTAGCCATTGGACTCCTAGTACAACATCAGCACCTCCCATTGGAATGGAAAGCATTGGGCTAGTCAATACATATTCTCCCATGGATAGCTTGATATTATGGCACTTTCCAGAACAATTTATTGTTCCTCCATTTGCAATCATCACTTGACACTCTGGTGCTGGATATAGGAAGCAATTCAATTCTTTTGCTACCCTACAATGAATAAAATTGTGGGTGCTTCCTGAATCAATCAACACTATTACCTTTTTCTTCTTGATTTGTCCTTCTATCTTGATGGTTTGAGGAGTGGTAATTCCCGCCAATGCATTACAAGATATGGTCGGATTTATTTGTTCTTCATCTAGGCTTTGTTCCTGGAATATATCCTCTTCTTTTGACCTTTCTTGCTCCTTTTCTTCTTCCTCTTCACAATCTATGTAGAATAATTTCTTCTCAGCACACTTATGACCCTTGTGTATTTGCTATCACAATTGTAACAAAGCCCTTTTGCTCTTTTTTCTTCCAATTGTTGTGGTGTCAACCTTGTAGGTTGTGGAAGACTATGGGCAACAACACTTCCGTCTTTATAGTTGTGAATGGTATGCTTCCTAGTTGCCATAATTTTGCTTTCCATTTTTCTTGCTAACCTGAATGCCTTCTCTAATGAATCAGGTTCCCAAAGGCGCACATCATGTTGGATATTATCCTTTAAAGACCCTATGAACACATCAATCCTATGCTCCTCTGGAATATCTTTTACCCTTATGTTCAATTTTTGGAACTCCTCAATGTGCTCCATTATTGAACCCTTTTGTTTGAGACTTATCAATTGGCTAAAAAAAGTGTTGCTTTTTGTATCCTCATAATGTGCTATCAATTCTTCCGTAAAAATTGCCCAAGTGATAAATTGTTTACGAGAACAAAGCCATTGATACCATACAAACTGATTTGGTTCCAAATATAAAGTTGCCATACGTACCTTTTGTGTGTTTTGCACATTATTGAGATCGAAGAATTGCTCCATCTGTAATATCCATGTGGCGGGATCCTTGCCATCAAACTTCCTCATATCGATTTTTGGAACATGGTGAGTCTTCGATCCAACATTAGAGTCTATGGAATCATGATTAACATTTCTTTTGTTCTCATCATGAGTTTCCTTTAGTACTCTTTCACCCTTAGTGACCATTTCTTGTAGCAACTTATTCATATTTATCTTCAATTCTTCCATCTTATCATCCATGCCATCAATTTTAGCGTCCATGCCATTCACCTGAGCTTCCATTCCCTTTATCTTAGATTCCACACCATTTATCTTAGCATCTGTTAGCTTTTGTGAGCGTGACATTTGTTGCACTTGTTCTTGTAATTTTGATATATCATGTAGCATTTCTTCCTCTTCTTCATGAGTCATGCTAGAGCTTTCAGGTTCCTTACTAGGTGTTTGCATTTTCTTTCCTCGGGGCATCAGTTACCGATAATAATGCTTTACTATGCCCTTTGAATTCCTTCAAACCAAGCTTATGCAAAAATTAAAAAAAAAACTACACACCTTTTTTCACTTTGTAGAAGCCTGATATTGAATCTGATGTATCTCTGTAATTTAGAATCATCCAGTTCTGAAATTGTGACTTGTAGTAGCCTTCTATGTCCTCTTTCCAATGCCACTGGTCTGATCCAAATTGGATTCTCCAAGAAAGAGTTATGCACAATCTCCCACAGTGACCTGATTATAGACTAGTTCAGTAGAGCGAAATTGTATAAAGTGCCACGTGTCACTATTTCAACTTTTGACTCTGAAAAATATATAAAATAAAACTAGAGTCCGTCCTCTTTTTGTACCTTCTTACGAAATTTCAATCTGATGCTCAGAAAGAAAGTTATGACGATTTTCCCTAGGTCACCTGTTTTGAGTGTAATTCAGGAGTCTGCAAAAAGACCAACTTCCTCAGATCATATCTCCGAAAATATCGCGCGAAAGGCTCTGAAATTCGGACCCAAGGTTCACAGAAAAAAAGTTACAACGAAAATGCCACAATGACCTGTTTGGAGCAGCGAAACCCTAGAATCCAAAGCTCTGATACCAAATGTTATGAAACCAGCTCAAGAAAAGGTAGAAAAGAGAGATCAACGCCTTAGAATTCAGCCTCTTCGAGGGGGAAACCTCCTTTACATTACATAAATGAACAATTCTTGGATGATACAAATGACAAAACCTCCTTTCTATATATAGGAGTCTAAGGAGTCACAATATAATCCAGCCGACCTAACAATAATAATATAAAGCCACAAAAATAACAATAGAGGGATTCTATGGGGCACATAAATAACAATATGGGGGTAATAGGGGCACAAAAATATAAATAAGGGGTATAACTACAATAGTAATGGGGTAATTACTAGTATTATAGGGACCCAACAGAATCCATGCACATTCTCCACTCACCTCCTTTCTTGGGAGCTAAAACAATTGGCACCACACAATGGCTTAAACTCTCCCGAATCAGTCCTTAGTCCAACAACTCCTACACCTACTTCTGTATTTCTTCATTATCCTTTGGACTCATTTAGTGGGCAGCCTTGTTTGGAAAACTATCTCTTGGAATAAAATCAATATGGTGACTAATGCTCCTCTTTGTGGTAATTTGTCTGGTAGATCATCTACCACAATATCACTAAATTCTTGCAGCATGTTCTGTATCTCTTTGTTGGGTCCCTATAATACTAGTGATTACCCAATTACTATTGTAGTTGCATCCCTTATTAATATTGTTGTGCCCCTATTATCCCCATATTGTTATTACTGTGCCCCATAGAATCCCTCTATTGTTATTTTTGTGGCTTTATATTATTATTGTTAGGACGGCTGGGTTATATTGTGACTCCTTAGACTCCTATATATAGAAAGGAGGTTTTTTCATTTGAATCATCCAAGAATTGTTCATTTATGTAATGTAAAGGAGGTTTCCCCCTTGAAGAGGCTGAATTCTAAGGCGTTGATCTATCTTTTCTATCTTTTCTTGAGCTAGTTTCATAACATTTGGTATCAGAGCTTTGGATTTTAGGGTTTCGCTGTTCCAAATAGGTCATCATGGAATGTTCACTATAACTTTTTTTCTGCGACATTTCAGAAGCTACAAAAAAAACCCATTTGAGAAGACATCGTGCTAAACCTTGGGTCTAAATTTCAGAGCTTCTCACACTATATTTGTGGAGATATGATTTGAGGAAGCTGGTCTTTTTGCAGACTCCTGAATTACATTCCAAACAGGTGACCCGGGGAAAATCGTCATAACTTTCTCTCTAAGCATTGGATTGAAATTTCATAAGAAGTTGCAGAAAGAGGATGAAATGTAGTTTCTTGTAGATATTTTTAGAGCCAAAGGTCGAAACAATGACTCGTGGCATGTCGTACAAGTTTGCTCTACTGAACTACTCTATAATCAAGTCACTGTGGGAGATTTCACATAACTCATCCTTGGAGAATCCAATTTGGGTCAGACTGGTGGCATTGGAAAGAGGAAATAGAGGGCTACTTCAAGTTGAAATTTCAGAACTAGATGAACAGAAAGTACAAAGATACATCAGAGGCAATATCAAGCTCCTACAAAGTGAAAAAAGGTGTGTAGATTTTTTTAAATTTTTGCTTAAGCTTGGTTTGAAAAATTATTTTGAAGGAATTCAAAGGGCATAGTAGAGCATTATTATCGGTAACTGATGCCCCGAGGAAAGAAAATGCAAACACCTAGTAAGCAACCTGAAAGCCCTAGCATGACTCATGAAGAAGAGGAAGAAATGCTACATGATATATCAAAATTACAAGAACAAGTGCAACAAATGTCACTCTCACAAAAGCTAACAGAAGCTAAGATAAATGGCGTGGAAGCTAAGATGAATGGCATGGAAGCTAAGATGGACAGCTTGAAGATAGATTTGAATACAAATTTGAAGACAGGCATGGCTGATTTGAGGACAGATTTGACAAATTTTCTACAAGAAATACTTACTAATGGTGAAAAGGTAGTAAAGGAAACTCATGATGCGAACAAAAGAAATGTTAATCATGATTTCTTAGACTCTAATGTGGGATCGAAGACACACCATATTCCAAAAATCGATATGAGGAAGTTTGATGGCAAGGATCCCGCAACATGGATATTACAAATGGAGCAATTTTTCAATCTCAATAATGTGCAAAACACACAAAAGGTACATATTGCGACTTTATATTTGGAATCAAATCAGTTTGTATGGTATCAATGGCTTTGCTCTCGTAAACAAATTATCACTTAGGAAATTTTTATGGAAGAATTGATAGCACATTATGAGGATACAAAAAGAAACACTTTTTTTAGCCAATTGATAAGTCTCAAACAAAAGGGTTCAATAATGGAGCACATTGAGGAGTTCCAAAAATTGAACATAAGGGTAAAAAATATTCTAGAGGAGCATAGGATTGATGTGTTCATAGGGAATTTAAAGGATAATATCCAACATGATGTTCACCTTTGGGAACCTGATTCATTAGAGAAGGCATTCAGGTTAGCAACAAAAATGGAAAGCAAAATTATGACAACCAGGAAGCATACCACTCACAACTATAAAGATGGAAGTGTGGTTGCCCCTAGTCTTCCACAACCTATAAGGTTGACACCACAAAAATTGGAAGAAAAAAGAGAAAAAGGGCTTTGTTACAGTTGTGATAGCAAATACACTAAAGGTCATAAGTGTGCTGAGAAGAAATTATTCTACATAGATTGCGAAGAGGAAGAAGAAAAGCAGCAAGAAAGGTCAAAAGAAGAGGATATACTCCAGGAACAAAGCCTAGATAAATAAGAAATGAATCCCACCATATCTTGTAATGCATTGGTAGGAATTACCACTCCTTAAACCATCAAGATAGAAGGACAAATCAAGAAGAAAAAGGTAATAGTGTTGATTGATTCAGGAAGTACCCATAATTTTATTCATTGTAAGGTCGAAAAAGAATTGAATTGCTTCTTATATCCAGCACCAGAGTGTCAAGTGATGGTTGCAAATGGAAAAACAATAAATTTCTCTAGAAAGTGCCATAATATCAAGCTATCGATGGGAGAATATGTATTGACTAGCCCAATGCTTTCCATTCCAATGGGAGGTGCCGATGTTGTACTAGGAGTCCAATGGCTACAATCCTTGGGTACCATAGCTTTTAATTTTCAAGAACTTTCATGAAATTTTCCATGGAAGGAAAAGAAGTTGAATTAAGGGGTATTCCAGGGAAGCCAGGAAAGATAATTAGCTCTAATGGTATGAAAAAGCTTCTAGAAAAGGAACAAAGGGGTGTAATTGCACAATTATGTTCGCTAGATGTTTCCACATTGCAATCATCTATTTCTCCAGATCTCCAAAAAGTCTTGGACAATCATTCCAAGGTATTTGAGACTCCCAAAGGTCTCCCACCTATTCGTGATCATGATCATGCTATTCATTTGATTCTAGGAAGTGTTCCTCCAAAAATCAGGCCGTACAGTTATCCCTATGCCCAAAAGAGTGAAATTGAACGTATGGTTGTAGAAATGCTAGAGGCTAGTATAATTCAACTGAGTCAAAGATCTTTCTCTACTGCAGTAGTATTAGTGCACAAGAAGGATGGATCATGGCACATGTGTCTAGATTATAGGGAGCTCAACAAGCTCACTATTAAAGATAAGTTTCCCATTCCCATCATTGATGAATTATTGGATGAATTGCATGGATCAATTTACTTCACCAAGTTGGATCTTCGTTTAGGATATCATCAAATCAGAATGAAGACTAAAGACAGTCCGAAAACAACATTTAGAACTCACGAGGGTCATTATGAATTTTTGGTCATGCCTTTTGGCCTTACCAATGCACTTTCAACATTTCAAGGTTTGATGAATTCCATTTTCAAACCATTCCTTAGAAAATTTGTGTTAGTATTTTTTGATGATATACTAATCTACAACAAGTCTTGGAAGGATCATGTTGAACATGTTGATAGGGTGCTACAACTATTGGAGGAGAAACAATTATATGCAAAAAGATCCAAATGTTTCTTTGGAATACAAGAGGTGGAATATCTGGGTCATATTGTATCTCATGAAGGAGTTAAGGTAGACCCTAGCAAAATTAAAGCCATTAAGGAATGGAAAATCTCCACATCCATAAAGCATCTGCGAGGATTTCTCAGGTTGACAGGTTATTATCGCAAGTTTGTTAAGAATTATGGGAGAATAGCAGCACCTCTAACAACATTATTGAAGAAAGATGCATTTTCATGGACTCCAGAAGCAACAAAGGCCTTCGAACATCTTAAGGAGGCAATGTGCCAAGCACCGATCTTAGCTACACCAAACTTCATAAAAATCTTTATTGTGGAATGTGATGCTTTAGGAAATGGAATTGGTGTTGTTTTAATGCAAGATGAAAGACCCATTGCTTTTGAAAGTCATCCAATCAAGGGAAAGTTTTTACACAAAGCTATTTATGAGAAGGAAATGTTGGCAATACTACATGCACTTAAGAAATGGCGACCCTACCTCATGGGAAGACACTTCAAGGTAAAAACGAATCATGATAGCCTTAAATAATTTTTAGAACAAAGATTATCCTCTGAAGAGAAACAAAAGTGGCTCACAAAGATGTTGGGTTATGACTTTTAAATCATCTACAAAAAAGGGAAGCAAAATGTGGTGGCAGATGCACTCTCAAGAAAGGATGAGGATGTGGAAGCATTGTTGTGTGCCATTTCTATTATCCAACCAGATTGGATAAACGAAGGAAGGGAGGAATGGAAGAATGATGAAGAAGTGTGGGAACTTATTCAAAAGTTACAACAAGATTACAACACATCTGATACATTTAGCTGGCAAAATGATTCTCTATGGTACAAAGATCGCTTATACCTCTATAAGAATTCCCAACTAAAACAAAAGATTCTGATGGAATTGCACACTTCTCCCTTAGGAGGGCACTCAGGATTTTTAAAAACTTACCACAGGGTTAAGAAGGAATTTTTTTGGGATGGCCTTAAATTGGATATTCAAAAATTTGTGGCGGAATGTTTGGTTTGCCAACAAAATAAAGTTGAAACAATTAAGACACCGAGTCTATTACAACCTTTATCCATTCCAAGCCAACGTTGGGAGGAGGTTTCAATGGATTTTATCATGGGTTTACCCAAGTCTGAGGGAAAGAGTGTCATCATGGTGGTAGTTGACAGACTTACCAATTATGCACACTTTTGTGTATTATCACATCCATTTAAAGCCAGTACAGTTTCTACTGCATTTATGGAAACAATTCAAAAGCTACATGGAAACCCAAAGATTATTGTAAGTGACAAAGATCTCATTTTGACTGGAAATTTTTGGACAGAATTAATTTCTTGTCTTGGTACTCAGTTAGCTCATAGCTCATCTTATCATCCTCAATTTGATGGGCAAACTGAGATAGTAAACAAATGTGTGGAAGGATATCTTTGTTTCTTTGTATCTGATAAACAAACACAATGGGTCAAATGGTTGTCTCTAGCTGAATGGTGGTATAACACTTCCTTCCATATAGCAACAAAAATGACCCCATTTATGGCACTTTATGGATATCAGCCACCATCCATCACATCATATTTAAGAGAAAATTCTAAGGTTCAAGCAATGGAACATCACATCGAACATCAACAACAAGTCCTCCAACTCTTAAAGGATAACCTCGTGTTGGCACAGAATAGAATGAAACAACAGGCAAATCAACATCGCAGTGAAAGAAGTTTTGATGTAGGTGATTGGGTATTCCTACGGCTACAACCATATAAGCAAATGTCCCTCAAGCAAGCTAAGAAGGATAATAAATTATCACCAAAGTATTATGGTCCATACAAGGTGTTGCAAAAGATTGGTACTATGGCATACAAATTGGAGCTTCCTACAGCTTCTTGTTTGCACCCAGTTTTCCATGTTTCATGTTTGAAGAAGGTTATAGGCGACAAGCTCCCAGTTCAAACAATGTTGCTAGAACTTGACGAGGAAGGAAAAATTATATTGGAACCGAAAGCAGTCACAGAAACAAGAACTCGGCAGCTATGAAATCGATCAATTTCAGAGTATCTTATCAAGTGGAAGAACTTATCTGCTGAAGATTCCACATGGGAGGATGAGAATTTTATACAGAAGCATCCAGAACTACTCAAGCATTGAGGAAAACACTTTTTTGAAGGAGAGGGGCATGTTGGGTTCCTATAATACTAGTGATTACGCAATTACTATTGTAGTTGCATCCCTTATTAATATTGTTGTGCCCCTATTATCCCCATATTGTTATTACTGTGCCCCATAGAATCCCTCTATTGTTATTTTTGTGGCTTTATATTATTATTGTTAGGTTGGCTGGGTTATATTGTGACTCCTTAGACTCCTATATATAGAAAGGATGTTTTGTCATTTGAATCATCCAAGAATTGTTCATTTATGTAATGTAAAGGAGGTTTCCCCTTGAAGAGGCTGAATTCTAAGGCATTGATCTATCTTTTCTATCTTTTCTTGAGCTGGTTTCATAACACTCTTAAGGTAAGTCAATGACTTCATTATGGATCAATACTGGTTTTGGCCTTCGTACAACTACATACTTCACCTCATCATCCTCCATTTGTCGCAGAAACTCCTTTCTGCCTAACAATAGTCCCTTTGTTCCACTGGTTTCTACAACATCCTCTTCCTTCATGGGCACTAGGGTATGATTAATCCCATCTTTAACAAACTTGTAACAAGTTGTTGCGCTGTCATGGACGACCTTCCTATCATATTGCCATGGTTTGCCTAATAGAATATGGTACACATCCATAGGCAAGATATCACAAGTTGTCCTTGTATTTGCCAATATGAAACTATACTTCACACTACTCATCGACCAACAATTGGTGACCTTTCAGCAACCAAGACACCCTATATGGAGTTGGGTGCTTCAACTTCTTGAAACCCAATTTTTCCACCATTTCAGTAGCTACCAGATTATCAGTACTTCCACTATCTCTACTCAATTTGCAGCATTTCCCATGTGTCTTGCATACAGTCCAGAAAAATGCTTTCCTCTATTTCTGATCAGCTACTTCCTTAACTGATTTTAATAATACCTTGTTCAACACCAAGGCTTCCCTAATTTCTGGTATATTCTCCACCTCCTGTGGTGGTGCCTTCACTTCATTGCACTGAGCAACATATGCTCCCCTCTGCCTAGTTTGTTCATTTTCAGCAAAGGACCTATGTCCCCATTTGTGACACTTGTAACACTGATAGGCATTTTCTCTACCTCTGCCATTACCTCTTCCTTGCTAGTATCACCTTCCTCCTCTGGTGTTACCTTCCCTTTCCTCTGTCCCAAAGTCTTTGAACTACTACCGTCTTCATTGTTGTTGGCAGTCCTACCTCTACCAAAGGTCTATCCCCTACCTCTACGAGAACCACATCCTCTTTTGGCATTCTGTTTCCTAGAAATATTTTCCTCCACCTTCAAAGAATTTTGATAAGCTTCCTCCATGGTCCTAGGGGAAAGAATACTAATTTCGTCTAGGATCTCCATCCATAGACAATTTACAAATCTCATTGTTTTCTCTGGGGTATCGTCAACATAACTAGCTCTCAAGTTAATTTTATAAAATTCTTTAGTATATTCCTTCATAGTTGTCATTCTCTGCTTCAGGTTCTATACTTGTCTGTAAAGGGAAATTTGATAATCTTTAGGCAAAAACTTGCTCTTCATTTTCGCAACCATCCAGTCACATTTTTTAATCAAGGGTTTGTTTAATCTCTTCCTTTTTGCCTGTACACGATCCCACCATAATGTTGCATGTTCTTCAATTTGGTGATATCAAACCTAACCCTCTTATCTTCAATGAGTTCTTCATATTCAAAATATTTATCTAATTCACTTATCCAGTCTAACAAGGCCTATGTGGACAAACTACCATCATAATTATAGAGCTCCGGTCTTGGCTTACTGCTAGCCAACAAAACTAAGCTCAATAGCCTAATTTTGGGTCCTTCACCATCTGACACATTTGTCGTGGCTATGTTTTCCTCCTCACTGTCATCCCCACCTTTCAGATCTCTATGCCTTCCTGCTTCCCCTGCTGCCAAATGCGTAGTTCAATTTCTAATATCTTCTAGTAACTTTTCATCTGTTGTTCTTCTCATGGCTCTTCCTCAACCCCTTCATCATACCTTCATATTTTTGAGAGAAAGGAACAACTTGGTATGATACCAAAATGACGTAGGGCAACCTAAAACAGGGCTACCCACGTGTATCAATGGTTAAGGCTCTTTTCTTAATCCCCGCGGAATAATTCATTACAATAGCCCAACCTTGAACAATTAGTGTTATCGGAACTTTATAACACAACCCTTAACCTTACACAATCCTTAAGCCACATATAAAACAAACCCACTTTATAGCTATGGTAATGTTGGACTTACACATAAATCCTTCATAATTTTCGTTGTTTTTATTATATATCTTTTATAATAGAAATACGCCATAAACATGCCTTTTCCACTTTTAACGCGGGCTCTGCACAACTATTGAGGCATACTTTTATCGCAATCGCAATTTGCTGCAGTCCTCTTTAACACTTTCCTCCTCCACTTCCGATATGCGATAAACGCAATTGAACTTCAAGCCATATACGCTACATTTATAACTCTATCAGGTTTGCCAGAACCCATGTCGTATCCCTTTTCTACTGATACAACACTGCTATGTTTTGCAATGCGATATTTTAAATCCCCGCCATTGATCCTCTTCACAGATCTAACGGTCCTTGCTCTATCACTTGATCGAAATCGAGCATCAATTGAGGTCGAGGTTATTCATGCCTCTATTCTCTTCCAATGTGATATTTATCTATGTCATTAATCTTTCGCCATCAGATCAATGACTAGTGTCTTCTCCAAACAAACACATCTTTCTTGATAGTTCCCCACTTTAGATATGCACTTAGTGAATCAGACGGTCTACAAAGATTTCACGCGAGACACAAACACGGAGAATACCCGCTCGAAATGAGCAGTTTTCTCTCTCCACCTAACTGCTACGTGTCGAACGATAAGTGGAATCAGGTGAGCTCCACTAAAAACCACTTACCATTTTTACTCCAACTGAAATTCTATTTGTAATTTTAAATCTGCCCTTCGTCTTGATTTAAGCCCAGACTTGTTCAAGTTTTCTGTGGTTTTTGGTTTTCTTTAGGGTTTCAGGTTCCTCAATAGTTCTGGCCTTCCGCTATTCCACCATGCAACTCCTCTCTCATGAACTTAACCTCTGTGATTCTTTAATCACGAATGCTTCAAACATTTCTTTGGTTGTTCCTTCGAATGGATTCAATGATACATCAGGATCCTCTTCCTTGTTTCCATTCTTTTCTCTTTGTGTATTCACTCTCCTCTTTATATTCGCCGAATTCGCCTGCACACACACACACACACACATATATATATATATATTTATTTATTTATTATATAGAAACTCTGTCTCACATTAAATTCAACATTCAATCACTTGAAACACACATCTATACTGATTTCAATTAATCTCTGCATATAACAAATAAATAAAGGATTACATATTGATACTCTATCTCTCTCTCTGGCCTGCTCTTCTAATATCAATTTCCTCTTTTACACTAAGCCCATAGGCTTACAAACACGTTCTAATCTAGCTAAAAAAAAAAGAAGAACCCCTCTCTCTCTCCTTTCTTTTCAATACATTGTTAGCAGTTTCTTTTACAGTTGAGGAACTGTTCCTCAGTTATTTTTCAATTGCTCAACAGTTTCTTCAAATAGTTCTAAACTAATCCTAACTTAATCTATGCCTAATTTAATAACTAACAATGGCTGAGTCAGACTTAATTTTAAATTCAAAACAAAATAAAACAAAAACAAAAATATTTCCTAGCTGTCACCTCTTCATTCGGATTCTCTTGCATCATATCTATATGTCAAGATTACTATGTGTCTAAATTATATATTAATTATGGCTAAGTTGAAATACAATGTACTTTCTAATTATCACTTCATTATACTTAGTAAATAAAAAATGAAACCAATTTTATAAAATTATAAATTTATTTTTATTTAGAAATTGAATCCACTGTAGTATAAATTCCGTTATGAGTGATTTTCTAATCTATATAAATATTTTCACGTTGTAAGTGAATTATTTCTACCTACTTATATGAGCGATTTATCAATAACTTTAGTCGTCATATTTTCCTAGTTATGGTGATAGATTGTTCTTGCCTGGTTATATATTTAGTTTATATGTTTGAGTAGAGTCATTTGCATTGTTGTGTGTAATATAATAGAAACACTTTTATCGTTTCTTTGATCAATTTCTAAAGGTTTTTCTCATTTATTGTCCTATGCAGATTATTGATACTTAGAATGGATGCTTCTAAGTTATTAAGTGAAATGGAGGAAGAAGAAATGTTGACTCATGCATAATTTTCTAGTGAGATCCAAAAATTCAATATCATCGAACCATATATGTATGCATTTAACTTTGCCAACTAGAGCACATTCAAAATAAAAAATCATCATTAAAGCATAATTAATTATCTACATATAACAAGCACATTCAACCTCAATGAAAAAATTGTTGATAACAAATCATAATTCTTGTCATGGATCGTATTTCTCCCCTACTACTCATGGTTTGTTAAATGTCTCAACGTTGTTAGGATAATCATGCATGTTTTTTCCTATAATTATTTTTCTCCTCATTCTTTCTTTAATTTTTTCTCGCACCAATGTCCATGATGCATCTAAGAAAGTAGGTTTATCAAAGCTGCATCTAGGAAAACAGGTTTCTTGCAATTTCATAGAGTATGTAGTGGATTTGTGTGATGATGCTTTCGTGTGCATTGAATAGCATAATCTTCTAGAATTTTTGTTTGTTCTTTTCACAACCACTCCTCATAGACTTAAACGAACTCAGAGGCTCAAGATAAATCATGTGGAAAATTATGAAAATGATGTCAGTGTTACTTCAGGGTTCAATGTAACCATAGGAAGGTATATCAATACGACTCCTCATATAGGTTTGGAAATACCCAAACATGCATTGTTTTTTGGTGAAGGATATCACAGATGTGATTTTATCACTACTAACTATAAATGGTCAAGAAAGTATTTTAGTACTGAATTAAAAAGGGTTAATGCCAGTTCACTTCATTGTGAGTGGGAACATGTGTCCAAGGACTATGATCTCGATTTCACTAGGCTCATAAATGAGTATTTTCTCTCTCTCTTAAAGCATTTTGCATTGCCAGAGTTCTAGTTTTATAAAGACTTGGAGAATTCAATTAAATTTAGTGACTTTGAGTGTTATAAAGACTGGAAATTTTAATACCATTATCAATATTTTGAGGTCAAATTTGTTAATATTTTTTCTCTATTTATTAAATTTGTTTAAGATTGATAGTAACATATTAGCGTTCACATTGTTGTTTCTTCCTTAATAACCATTTCATTAATTTTTTCCTATCCACTATGCTCTTCATAAGTCTCTGATCATGGTTGATGACACCACTTGAAATGTGCACAACTCTAAGCCTACACACAACAAAATTCCAGAAATTAACATTAAACATAATTACCATTTGTAGAAATATACACATAAACCTAGATTAATAATTAATAAAATTATTTCGACTAACATAAGGCATAAGTGCACATCCTCACTATTTCATCCTTGTTATAGAGACTGTACTCATATCCAAAGGCAACACGAGATTAGATTTGGAATTCTAACTAGGTTTGGGCAATTGGATTTGAGCACCAAAGCGAATAAACAGTCTAGGTGGGGTTTTGAAGATTTGTTTCATCATCCTGAAACAATTAGATATTTTACCTAATTGTTACAATACCAAATTTTGGACCTATTACAATTAGGTATTGTACCTAAATTTCAACTTGTTACAATTAGGGATTGTACCTATTTGTCCATGGATGTCATTACACTAGCTATATGTGATAGTTGTGTCCTCTTCTTTCATTGCAAAAAAAAATTTATGTGATGAGGCATATGCATAAGTACATATATATTAAAAACATGGAATTTGAAGAAAAGGAAAACAAACATATAAAATTGCCAATTCAGATTGCATGTGCTGACATTGGATTTTTGGAAGTAGACAAGAGGAAATGTGACTTCCATGAAGGTAATCCAACCAAGAAACTGAATTTTCAAGATGTTCATCGCTAGGGAAATTCACTAAATTCTTAAAATGAATGCATTTAGTCGTTGATTCTCTCAATTTTTACTATTCACAGTGAGGCTGGAACTTATTGTTCTTTGGTTATCTTTGTACTTGTTTCTCTCATTTTTATATTGAAGATGATGAATTCAATAATTGATTTTACTAGATTTGGAAATATTATAAACAAGAGAACTTAATAATTTATTTCACTAGATTTTGGAAATATTCTAAACAGTTGTTAGTTTCTTTTACCTCACTTTTTCCAGTCCCTCATATTCTGAAATATTCTCAAAATTTACAGTTAAATTAAATTCAACAATAAAATTTTTAAAATATTCCAGAATATGCAATCAAATTATCACCAAACATCCTTCAAGTCTACCTATGGTACAATACCTAATTCTAATAGGTTCAAAATTGTTATTGTACCCAATTAAATTCAGAATTGTAGGTATTGTTTCATCATTCTGGTATAATTTAAGATTTATTAATTTTCGATGCCATCGACAGAGAATAATTATTATTATCATGCATATCTTAAATATTTTTAAATATCATTGAAAGATATCAAAAGCCTTCCTAGCCAATTTTGTATGAAGAAGAGATTAGAACTGAAGGTGAACATATAAACCAAAAGTCTAGAAAAGTAAAAATCCACATAGAATTAAGAAAATAGTTGCCAAAGAATAATTATTATGACTACCTTAGCACAGGATAAAAGAAACATGAAAGACATGAAGGCTTCATTATAAATTTGGATGGTAGCAATACCTGTTTTTTGTTGTTGTGCGATGAAGAGGCAAAAGAACTCCTCGGACGCCAGCCTATCCTACAAAAAAACAACAAAAAATTAATATACGTAAAAAATAAAATAAATATGAAAAAAAGCAAAAAATATTAAACCTAAATAAAATTACGATGACAAAGACTTACTCCTAAACATTCAATGGATGAGTAGACAGAAGAAAAATAAAAATAAAAAAATCAACAGATGAGCCGACATAGACAAACTCAACAAATGAGAAAAAACAAAATAATGCGGAAACTTTTGAATGTTCAAACAACTCATATAAATAAATAAATATAAATATATATATATATATATATATATATATATATATATATATATATATATATATATATATATATATATATATATATATAAATATAAATATATAAATATAAATATATATATATATCTATATATATATATATATATATATATATATATATATATATATATATATATAGGTCAAAATTTGTTTCCATTCGAACATCTTTTTTGGCCGAAAAACTTGTTCGTAGTCGCCAGATTTTTCCCTCTGGCAAAAAATCTGTCGCATGTTGTCATTAATTTAAATGGTAACTTTTTTGGCCAAAAGTTAAATTCAAATGTTCGGTCGAAAAAACAGTTTGGTTGAAATATTGTTTAGTTCAGCCAGAGAAGTCTAGTTATGAATTTTTCACAAGCAATTCTCACACAACTATAACCCAACTTCATAGGTAGACCCATATGCATAGGAAGATGATTCATTGTAGTTAGTCATCTTCTGACGAAAGGGTGATCTTTATGTTGTTTTCTTCTACAATGGATCTTGTGATAGGAGTGTTTAATTATTTTATCATTTTCTTATTATGAAGCAATGTTTGAGCATTGGTTGCAAATAGATGCATGGAATCATCGAAAGAATGTATTTCATCTTCTGACAAGAAGGAGTTTGTCCATGAAATAAGAAGTTTATAGTCGTCAAGTGTTGGTTTTTCATTTCTAATGTTCTGGAGGAGGTTTCTAAAAGTAACTTGGGCCATGTTATCACCTTGTTGATAGAATATAGTGTCTAATGTGATGAATGTGTCGAACATGTGCCATAATTCGCTTCCATGGGAGGTGCCTACATATAGTGGTATGTATTTGACGAGCGACAGTTGGTCAAGGTCACCAAATAATATAACGGAAAAATCACTGAAAGGAATGTTTCTTTGTTGTGGAAATGCTTCTCTAATACGTTCATAAATATGGTTGAGAATCCTTGGCCCAATGAAGCTCATTTCATCGATTAGTATGTACCAGATATGTTTAAGTTCTTCCCGGAATGTTGCAAGAGCGTTGTCTTCTAAAGGCATGATATCGTTTATGGGAAGGTGGAGGGAAGCATGGATTTTTTATGCTTGTATGTTGAAAGATACAATACCTGTTGGGGCAAGGATCATGATCGATCAAGAGGATGAGCCAGCAAGGGTCATGATCTTTTCTCTGATGCAATTTATAAGGCGAGATTTTCCTATTGCAGCAGTGCCTTGTACTATCATTCTTAAAAAAGGTGAAATATTTTTTTTAGAAAAATGATTGGAAATAATATTCAAAGCTTTTGTTTACATTGGAGATAAAGAGTCAATGTTCGTTAAGCCATGCTTATGTGTTTGAGGAATGTGGGGGTGGAGCGATTATTCTCAATGAATTGTATACCTTTTTCTTATAGTTCTAATGAGATAGTGGTATGAGTCCAATTATGGTTGTCATTAAAACCATGAAGGCCAATCATGTCAAGGTCAGTTATGAGGAAGTCATTGGTAGGGTGAAATTGGGAGAGTAATTCCCATTCGTTCATGTCCATGGTTTCTTAGAGGAATTGATATTATAAATATCAACAAGTGTTACTTTTTTTGGTTGATGGGAAAAATAAGGTGGATATCTTGTGGTTAGGGATGTATAATTTGTAGTTGAACCTTCCTTTTTGAACCATTACTTTGAGGTGTAGGCCTCTTCAATGTTAGGATCTACAAGAATAATGGATTTTGTTGTAGTGCCAACATCTTTTCCATTGAATTCTCTGACACAAGCAGACCTAATTTCAATGATGGTGTTACTTCTTATAGCATATAAGGAGGAAATATACTTTGATTTAGCATCAAAATTGTCTCCCCAAAAGGCGACATCCATGCTATATCCAAGCATTTCTTTAAGGTGATTTGTTTTTTTAGTAACTTCAGAGTCATCTTTTCTATGTATAATGCATGGAATGTAAATTTGAGTAACAATACCAACAATATCAAAAATTGAGATGACGTTTGTTGTTCTGATATTATTGATTGATTTTATATTGAATGCATCATTGGATTGTGTGGTCTTTCACTGGAAACATGCTTTATGGTAGATGTTGTATTTAACAATATCTCCTAGTCATTGTTTAAGTGGTTGTCTTGCTTATTAGCAATTTTAAAATTTCATTTTGGCACTATGTAGACATTTACAACCTAGATTTTGTCAGAGAAAGAGTTTCCAACATTTTTGAAATAAGTGATGTGTGTTTCTCCACCTACTAGATGAAACAGGTCAAAGATAAACACTTTACCAGATCTATATTTATTTTGAAAGTGACAAAGAGGTGTATTTATATGGGCATAGCCTTTTATGGACCAATTTGAATGGTAAGAGTTTAGAGCTTCATTGAGAATATTCAATTGAATGATGGATGACATTCGATTAGAAGGAAGGGGGCAGTGCCCTTTTGATGAAGTGTCTAGGTTTGATGAGGAGGGAATGTCTTCTGGAGAAGTAATTGAGATAGTCAAATCTGTTGGATCACTAACTAAAGGTACAGATGTAACAATAACCTCCAAGTCTATTAGCATTATAGACCTACACAGTAAATGATAGCCGTAAGAGAAATTGTATGAATCCAAAGTGGTATGAAGAAATATATGTGAAGTTTAAATTGGAAGTATGTAACTAACTTACATTGATGCACCAATAGATGAAGTACTCCATCGGTTAACATGTATAATAAAGCCCTTTGAAGCAAGAATGTTGCAACGAAGTCATTGTAACCTGTTGGAAGCATAATGTGTTTCATATGTGTTCCATCGAAGGTGGTGGTGCGATAACGTAGAGTCAAACTTTTCATTGACCGAATAAGGTTAAGTTCAACAATTTGTAGTAATGGTTGAATATGAGTAAAGACATAAAGCATTGAGAAAATGATATACTCAGTCAATTTTTTTTGTCATTTTCTGAAAGGAGAAATGATAGAATAAGTACGATAGAGCACAAAACAATTCGTATGATAAAATGCCATTTCTGCTTTAGGATTGTTTATATGTTGTTTTTTTGGTGTTAGATGTTTAACATTAATAGGACTCCTATAGTTATACATGGAAACTTCCTAGTATTCTAATAAGCTAAGGGGAAACAAGAATGTTCATATTCATTCTAATTCAATGTTATATAGACTTGTAAACAACAAAATGGTTTTCTTATGCTAGTATGAAAATAAATGCTATAAGGTTTTCATTTCTAGACTATTCTACTTGATTTTTTGAAATATTGTAACCCCATATAGAACATGTTATGTTTATTTTGGAAGAATGTAAAAAGTAGTATTATGATAATTTAAAAACATTAAATATATATCTTCCACATGCCCACATTATATAAAATATGTGTTTTGATTTCAAATTTTGTAATATCAAAAATATTAGAATAAAATCTTGGAAAAGAAAGAACTTAAACTAAAACACTAATATATCAAAATAATAAAATATAACAAATAAAATATTAATATATATAATAATTTAATGCACTATAAATCTTAAACCAAACAATTTATATGTATAATAATGAAAATCATAATATTCTCATTTGTTAGCTAAAACCATGGTGTTTTGAATTGATAACATTCATAAAATCGTGCCTTGACAGTAAACAACATTGCTAACTATTCTATGCTCCATTAGAATTAAATGTTTAATGTTTAACTCTAGATTGGTGGATTCTTGCTAGCTACAAAATCCTCTTCTTTGCTTGCCATCTGCTAAATTGATAGTTGTAGTGAACTTATTTCCAACATTTTTTTAGCCTTCGGAAAATTATGTTGATTGCAAAATTCCTAAATTGGTTTAAAATACTTGTTTATTGGTATGCATATGTAGCTATGGCATTTTTGTTAAAAATCTAATCTTATTTGATTCGAAAGTTTTATACTTTGTCCTACTGATTAGTTTATTTCAGGGTTGTTGGTACCACTAGGATGAAGAAGTAATCATTCAAGCTTTGTTGTTGGGGAGTTCTTACATGTGATAATTTACCAGGTATGCTTCAAGTAAGACTTTTAATCTAAATATTACTTCTTTATATATGTTGAATCGCTACAAGAATAATTTTCCATGACATATAGGGAATTGGAGGAGAAGCATCTGGAGTTGTTGAAAGAAAATGAAGAGTGGGAAAAGATGATTTTATCATTACAAAAGAGAATGATTCTCATGAGATTGAAAAAAATTTGTTACTTCAAAGTCTGAATAAGGAATCCCACATATCTAAAAAAAAATAGTCGATTGTTTGAATAATGATGAAAGAGTCTTTTGCCTAGGAATTCAGTCGTTAGGATTGTAGACAGATTTTGCATCAGTGAATTGTGCATATGATGAACTAATTGTTGAACTAAATAAGGCTAAAGTAGGGATGAATAAATTATCAAATCATTCCCACCAAATCCATCAATAAAAAGAATATTTAAATCAAAACCTGATGTTATAGGTCTCCATAAAGAAGGAAGTTGAAGAAAAATTATTGTCAACAAACTCTTATTTTGAAGAACTAAAAGGAATCTGGTTCCAAGGTTGATAAATAAATAAATATCTTACAAAGACAACTTTTAGATGTAGTAGAGAAAAAGGACAACCATATTTCTGATATGCAATGTGATATTTGTGCCATGGTCATCAAGTTAGTTGATATTCAATATCAACTATCATTCATTACCATTGAGAAATGGTTCCTTGAAGATAAAAACACTAAAATAGAGAAAGAAAAATAAGTTAATGATGAAGAATAGAGCCATATTAAGGGCATAATCTGGAAATTGGAAAGATATTTCTATTTTGTGAACAAGGATCTTGAATCTTTCAGGGCCATGGAAGTGGAGAAAGAGTGCTAGTTAACTAATTTGTAGTACCATCTTTCACATCTTGGTGACGCAAAAAGGTGCATCCATAACGGAAACAACTCTTTAAGGATTGAACAGAATAAATGTATAGTGGAATCAAAACAAATTCTCCAGCATTCAGACAAGAGAAGGGTATTGGAAAGTGATTTATAATATGTCAACAAGGATCTTGAATCGAGAGATATGCAGCTCTAGCAATTGATGGATAGACATCAAGATTTGTAGGAACATGTCCATGAAAATGGAAAATCAGACAGTGTTCATGATAACGAAATTACACACAATGGGAGTGGAATTGGAAACACTAACAACATGCATGAAAATGGCAAACCAAAATGTTTCCATGCTAATGGAAAGAAAAATAATTTAATGATGAAGAATAAAGGCATAATTTGAAAAATTGAAAGAGCTCTAGATTTTGTCAACAAGTATATTGAATCATTTAGGGACATGGCAGTGGAGAAAGAGTGTCAGTAAACTTATTTACAGTACCATATTTCACACCTTGGTGATGCAAAAAGGTGCCCCCATAATGAAAGCAACTCTTTAAGAATTGAACTAAATAAATATACAATACATTCAGAACAAATTCTCCAACATTCAAACAAGAGAAGGGAATTGGCATGTGCTTTAGAATCTGTCAACAAAGATATTGAATCTAGAGATTTATTTTCTCTGTGTTTAGTATGGATTGAAGCCTTCATTTACATTTCCTTTAACTGTAGAAGGCCAAGTAATATCTTTTTTACTGATTTCATTCTAACATAGAATTTAAGAGGCAAAATGAATTGTATATAATGTCAATATTTCAGTAAAATTGGCTAGGATAATTTTATGATATAAGAGTATTTATTACACATTGATAGGACAAGGAAATGAAAGTGGTAGCACCAACCATAAGTGTGCCATTAGCCCATATAGTAAGGTATGTTTGGAATCTAGATTTGGTTTCTCTTGCAATTCATTGGAGGATTGCAGTTCTGGCCAAGTGCAGCATCCATATTTTTCTTGGATGTTTGGGCCTGAGTTTCCATTTAATCCATACCTTTTGAGGACATTTTGTCACCTATATACTACTACTAGGATTGTCTAACCTACACATTACTTCTAAGATTATCTCATATTTAGTTATAAATCATTTATTGTTATCTTGGATTTTCCCAACACCATAACTAACCACCACACACCTATCACCAGTTCATGCAAAGCACTTGAAATTTGTCCCTAGGGACATCCCTATCAGACAAATCAAAGAGACCCTTTCTAACTATTCTTGTTTGATTGAAAACAACCCTAATTCCCTCTCCTTCTAGTAAGGAAACAAATATGGAGCCAAGAATGAAGCTCCCACAGTTCATCCCGATGGACAGACCTCAAAATATAAAGCTCAGACGACTGGAGAGGAAGTAGGAAATATTTGGTGTAGGCCCTAGTACACCTGCTTCATATCTACCCTAAAAGCATTTTTGTTCATTGACTCCCGAGATTGGTTAGCTAAAGGATGGTTCGCCAAATTTAGAAAAGAGAGGGAGTGTCTAGTGTAGGTAACAGAGACGTTAGGGGAATTTTGATTTCTAAAATGGGCCTCCTAATAAAAATGCACAACCAAAATAAAATTTATATGAACCAATAGGATTCAATATGAAAATTTCAACCATGGGGGATGATTCACCATTTTTAGAGTAAAAACGTAAAAATATTAAAAAACAATAAAATAATAAAACTACTATTTTAAACTTATACCCTTGAGGTTTTACTCAAATTTTGAGCATGAGTACTCATTGGATGCAAAATTTAATTCCTCATCCAAGGAGTACCCATGTCACATACTTTTGATGGACCCTGCTACACGAAAAATGAGAAATACATGAAAAAAGGTGACTCCACTCATGCTTTTCATGTATTTCTCATCTTTTGTGTAGCAAGGTCCATCAAAATTATGCAACATTGTACTCCCTAGATGTGGAATCAAAATTTTCATCCAACTAGTGTTGTTGCTTGAAATTTGAGTGAACCCATAATGAGATAAGTTGAAAATACTAGTTGAAAAAATAGTTTTTGTTTTCCTCCATAATTTGATGATGTAATCTAATCTTATTTTATTATTTCCACTATTATTTTACAGTTTCCTTAGGAGGCCCATTTTAGACCTCAAAAATTCCCCTAATGAAATGTACCATTGCAAAGGCATCTTAAGGGAAAAACCTAGGAATTGGAAAGACCTCCGGATTTTCTCAGCAAGGATCTCAAATTATCCAAGGCCATGGAAGTGGAGAAAATGGGCTAGTTAACTAATTTACAGTACCATATTTCACACCTTCATGATGAAAAAACGTGCCTCCATGACGAAAACAACTCTTCAAGGACTAAAGTGAATAAATGTACAATGGCTTCAAAACACATTGTATATAATTGAAACAAGAGAAGGGAGTTGGAGAGTGGTTTAGAATCTATTAAGAAGGATCTTGAATCCAGGGATCGTTTTTCTTTGTGTTTAGTATGGATTGAAGCATTTGTTTATGTTTCCTTCAATTCTAGAATGCCAAACATTTTGTTTTTTATTACTTTAATTCTAACATAGAATTTAAGAGGCAAAAGGAATTGTATATAACATCAATATTAGAATAAAATTGGCTAGGAATAATTTTATGATATAAGAATATCTATTCGACATTGACAAAACAATGAAATGAAAGTGGGAACACCAACCATAAGTGTACCATTATCCCTTAGAGTAAGGTATGATTGGAATCTCGATTTGGTTTCTCTTGCCAGTAGTTAGAGGACTATAGCTCTCACCAAGTGCAGCATCCATATTGCTCTTGGATATTTGGGCCTCAGTTTCATTTTAATCCATACCTTATGAGGAAATTTTGGCACCTATCTACTACTACCGAGATTATCTAACCTACGCATTGTTTCTGAGATTATATTATATTCAGTTATCATTAGTGATTGTTAACTTGGATCTTCCCATCATTAGAACTGACCACCACACAACCGTCACCAGTTCAGGAAAAGAACATGAAATTTTCCCCTAGGGACATCCCCTTGATAGAAATCAAAGAGACCATTTCTTACTATTCTTGTTTGATTGAAAACAACCCTAATGCCTTCTCCTTCTAGTAAGGAACCAAATATGGAGATAAGAATGAAGCTCCCACAGTTCATCATGATGGATAGAGCTCTAAATATAAAACTCAAACCACTGGAGGGAAACTAGTAAATAGTCGACCTAGGCCCTAGTACACCTAATTCATATCAACCCTAAAAGCCTATTTGCTCATTGACCCCTAAGATTGGTTTCCTGAAGGATGTCTTTGGTTTCCTAAAGGATTTCTCATTGAATTCAGAAATAGAGAGGGATTTTCCAGTGTAGGCAACATAGAGAATGTATTGATGCCCACATGTTTTCTTATTTGTTCAGTATGGGTTGAATCCTTTGTTTATGTTTCCTTCAATTTTATAAGGCCAAGAATTTTATTTTTTACTGCTTTCATTTGTTGTGTTTACTAGATACAAAATTCTTTCACTCACTCAATGAAGATCCATGTTATAGGGGAAATTCTCAATAGAAAGATCCAACCACACTTGTATATGATGGATTGATCAATATTAGAGATCTAATATTAAGTTTTGGGTATTTTTCTTCGAAAAAATTAGAAGATTTTCAATATCATTTAAGATTCTAGATGGTTTCAGACAAAGAGTCATGGTTACTAGGTGCATGCCATGTGATTAATTTTAGTAGTTTCAGTCCCACATGATCACTTTTGTGAGCATAACATTATGTAGAGAATGCTAAGTGGATCATTCAAGAATATGACAAAAAATGGTACTTTGAAATGGAGGCCTCATAGTACTAATCCAAATTCACATTCAATAGTAATAAACTATAAACTGATGGAGATTAAAAAATTACTTCACCACAAATTCAATCAAAACACCATGCAAACTTACAACTACAAAATATGAATGAATCATGTGCGTTGATATTGTGGTGAGTTAAAGTTACTTCCACACCATAATACAAGAGCTTACATATAGAGATACAAGGGATTAACTAATAAGTCATATGTGACATATATTATTATGGTAGTGATACTAGTGCTAAAGGTTGAATCACATAAGCTAATTGATGTGAACATGTATTATTACTTAACTTATGTATACAACTCCTTATTCATGCACCAAAATATGAAATAGCACCCGACAAAACTTAGCAATTATATATATATATATATATAGTTGAGGTTTTATTTCACTATGGTCAGCCTACTCATTTTGTTTTATGAGGCCAAAAGGGCATATGTATACAACTCCTTATTCATGCACCAAAATATGAAATAGCACCCGACAAAACTTAGCAATTATATATATATATATATATAGTTGAGGTTTTATTTCACTATGGTCAGCCTACTCATTTTGTTTTACGAGGCCAAAAGGGCCATGCCCATCAAATACCCCACAACAAACTATGTCCTTTCTAGAACCAAAGTTTTGCAAGAAGAGATTAAGAAAATAAGTTCATGGCTATAAAAAATTACATCAAAAGTTGCCACCTTCCCTATTAAGAGAATATGTTCATGGCTCTAAAAATTTACATCAAAACTTGCCACCTTGGCTTTAGAATGATTATTATTCTCTACAAAGGTGTGAGACAGAGATAGTGGGGGAATGGATAGCAAAGATAAAATTACCTAAGAATAGAATCAGGCCCTAGCTTGGAACGTTTGACTCAACAGAAGAAGAAAATTGTTCATTCCTTATTAAGTGTGTACAAAATTTATACTATAGAGAAAGCTATATCTATGGTCAGGTGGAGAAAGTGAAATAAAATTATTGTGGGGGATTATAGTTTGAAGGACAGAGGATGCAAGTAGTCTAAGAGCCTTGGGAGCATCTAACATAGAATTGTTTAAATTTTAGTTTCAGTTGTAAATTATAAGGTTCTCAATTTGGTTATAGAAGGGAAGAGAATTTCAAGATATTATCACCATGAATTCTACCCATCAAGATGAAGATCAATTATTTGATGTTTGAAGGACAAAGCATGCAAGTAGTCTAGGGGCCTTGGGAGATTTCGTGTCGAGGCGAGCAATGAAAAAAATATTCAACCTACTAAGTTGAAACATGAGGAAAGTTGTCAAATCTATCCTCAAATCTATCTTCAAATGATTCAAATGACAAAACCTCTTTTCTATATATAGGAGTCTAAGGAGTCACAATATAACCCAACCGACCTAACAATAATAATATAAAGGAAAAAAATAACAATAGAGGGATTCTATGGGGCACAGTAATAACAACATGGGGATAGTAGGGGCACAACAATATTAATAAGGGATATAACTACAATAGTAATGTGGTAATCACTAGTATTATAGGGACCTAACATGCCCCTCTCCTTCAAAAAAGTGTTGTCCTCAATGCTTGAGTAGTTCTGGATGCTTCTGTATAAAATTCTCATCCTCCCATGTGGAATCTTCAGTGGATAAGTTCTTCCACTTGATGAGATACTCCGAAATTGATCGATTTCGTAGCTGTCGAGTTCTTGTTTCTGTGATTGCTTCCGATTCCAATATAATTTTTCCTTCCTCGTCAAGTTATAGCAATATTTTTTGAACTGGGATCTTGTTGCCTATAACCTTATTTAAACATGAAACATGGAAAACTGGATGCACTCAAGAAGCTGCAGGAAGCTCCAATTTGTATGCCATAGTACCAATATTTTGCAACACCTTGTATGGACCGTAATACTTTGGTGATAATTTATTATCCTTCTTAGCTTGCTTGAGGGACATTTTTTTATATGGTTGTAGCCGTAGGAATACCCAATCACCTACATCAAAACTTCTTTTGCTGCGATGTTGATCTACCTGTTGTTTCATTCTATTCTACGCCAACACAAGGTTATCCTTTAAGAGTTGGAGGACTTCTTGTTGATGCTCGATGTGATATTCCACTGCTTTAACCTTAGAATTTTCTCTTAAATATGATGTGATGGATGGTGGCTGATATCCATAAAGTGCCATAAATGAGGTTATTTTTGTTGCCGTATGGAAGGAAGTGTTATACCACCATTCATCCAAAGGCAACCATTTGACCCATTGTGTCTGTTTATTAGACACAAAGCAACGAAGATATCCTTCCAAACATTTGTTTACTATCTCAGTTTGTCCATCATATTGAGGATGATAAGATGAGCTATGAGCTAACTGACTACAGAGACAAGAAAATAATTTTGTCCAAAAATTTCTAGTGAAAATGGGATCTCTGTCACTTTCAATAATCTTTGGGTTTCCATGTAGCTTTTGAATTGTTTCCATAAATGTAGTAGAAATTGTACTGGCTTTAAATGGATGTGATAATGCACAAAAGTGTGCATACTTGGTAAGTCTATCAACTACCAGCATGATGACACTCTTTCCCTCAGACTTCGGTAAACCTATGATAAAATCCATTGAAACCTCCCCCCAACATGGCTTGGAATGGATAAAGGTTGTAATAGACCTGAGGTCTTAATTGTTTCAACTTTATTTTGTTGGCAAACCAAACATTCTGCCACAAACTTTTGAATATCCGATTTAAGGCCATCCTAGAAGAATTCCTTCCTAACCCTATGGTAAGTTTTTAAGAATCCTGAGTGCCCTCCTAAGGTAGAAGTGTGCAATTCCATAAGAATATTTTGTTTGAGTTGGGAATTCTTACAAAGGTATAAGTGATCTTTGTACCATAACAAATCATTTTGCTAGCTAAATGTATCAGATGTACTGGAATCTTGTTGTAACTTTTGAATAAGTGCCCACACTTCTTCTTCATTCTTCCATTCCTCCCTTGCTTCATTTATCCAATCTGATTGGATAATAGAAATGGAGGACAACAATGCTTCCACATCCTCATCCTTTCTTGAGAGTGCATCTGCCACCACATTTTGCTTCCCTTTTTGTAGATGATTTCAAATTCATAACCCAACATCTTTGTGACCCACTTTTGTTTCTCTTTAGAGGATAATCTATGTTCTAAAAAGTGTTTAAGGCTATCATGATCCGTTTTTACCTTGAAGTGTCTTCCCATTAGGTAGGGTCACCATTTCTTATGTGCATGTAGTATTGCCAACATTTCCTTCTCATAAATAGCTTTGTGTAAAAAAATTCCCTTGATTGGACAACTTTCAAAAGCAATGGGTCTTTCATCTTGCATTAGAACAACACCAATTCCATTTCCTGAAGCATCACATTCCACAATAAAGGTTTTTTTGAAGTCCAGTGTAGCTAAGATCTGTGCTTGGCACATTGCCTCTTTAAGATGTTTGAAGGCCTTTGTTGCTTCTCGAGTCCATGAAAATGCATCTTTCTTCAATAATGTTGTTAGAGGTGCTGTTATTCTCCCATAATTTTTAACAAAATTGCGATAATACCCTGTCAACCTGTGAAATCCTTGCAGATGCTTTATGGATGTGGGGATTTTCCATTCCTTAATGGCTTTAATTTTTCTAGATTCTACCTTAACTCCTTCATGAGATACAATATAACCCAGATATTCCACCTCTTGTACTCCAAAGGGACATTTGGATCTTTTTGCATATAATTGTTTCTCCTCCAATAGTTGTAGCACCCTGTCAACATGTTCAACATGATTCTTCCAAGACATGCTGTAGATTAGTATATCATCAAAAAATACTAACACAAATTTTCTAAGGAAGGGTTTGAAAATGGAATTCATCAAACCTTGAAATGTAGAAGGTGCATTGGTAAGGCCAAAAGGCATGACCAAAAATTCATGATGACGCTCATGAGTTCTAAATGTTGTTTTTGGAATGTCTTCAATCTTCATCCTAGTTTGATGATATCCTGAATGAAGATCCAACTTGGTGAAGTAAATTGATCCATGCAATTCATCCAGTAATTCATCAATGACAGGAATGGGAAACTTATCTTTAATAGTGAGCTTGTTGAGATCCCTACGATTCGGACACATGCACCATGATCCATCCTTCTTGTTCACCAATACTACCGGAGCATAGAAAGAACTTTGACTATGTTGAATTATACCAGCCTCTAGCATTTCTGCAACCATACGTTCAATTTCACTCTTTTGGGAATAGGGATATCTGTACGGCCTGATGTTTGGAGGAACACTTCCTAGAATTAGATGAATAGCATGATCATGATCACGAATAGGTGGGAGACCTTTGGGAGTCTCAAATACCTTGGAATGATTGTCCAAGACTTTTTGGAGATCTAGAGAAATAGATGATTTCGATGTGGAAACATCTAGCGAACATAATTGTGCTCCTTTTTCCTTTTTTAGAAGCTTTGTCATACCGTTAGAGCTGATTATCCTTCCCGGTTTCCCTGCAATACCCCTTAATTCAACTTCCTTTCCTTCCGCAGAAAAGTTCATGAAAAGTTCTTGAAAATTAAAAGCTATTGTACCCAACGATTGTAGCCATTGGACTCCTAGTACAACATCAGCACCTCCCATTGGAATGGAAAGCATTGGGCTAGTCAATACATATTCTCCCATGGATAGCTTGATATTATGGCACTTTCCAGAGAAATTTATTGTTATTCCATTTGCAACCATCACTTGACACTCTGGTGCTGGATATAGGAAGCAATTCAATTCTTTTGCTAGCTTACAATGAATAAAATTGTGGGTACTTCCTGAATCAATCAACACTATTGTCTTTTTCTTCTTGATTTGTCCTTCTATCTTCATGGTTTGAGGAGTGGTAATTCCCACCAATGAAATACAAGATATGGTCGGATTCATTTCTTCTTTATCTAGGCTTTGTTCCTGGAGTATATCCTCTTCTTTTGACCTTTCTTGCTCCTTTTCTTCTTCCTCTTCACAATCTATGTAGAATAATTTCTTCTTAGCACACTTATGACCTTTAGTGTATTTGATATCACAACTGTAACAAAGCCCTTTTGCTCTTTTTTCTTCCAATTGTTGTGGTGTCAACCTTATATGTTGTGGAATACTAGGGGCAACAACACTTCCATCTTTATAGTTGTGAGTGGTATGCTTCCTGGTTGCCATAATTCTGCTTTCCATTTTTCTTGCTAACCTGAACGCCTTCTCTAATGAATCGGGTTCCCAAAGGCTAACATCATGTTGGATATTATCCTTTAAAGTCCCTATGAACACATCAATCCTATGCTCCTCTGGAATATTTTTTACCCTTACGTTCAATTTTTGGAACTCTTCAATGTGCTCCATTATTGAACCCTTTTGTTTGAGACTTATCAATTGGCTAAAAAAAGTGTTGCTTTTTGTATCCTCATAATGTGCTATCAATTCTTCCGTAAAAATTGCCCAAGTGATAATTTGTTTATGAGAGCAATGCAATTGATACCATACAAACTTATTTGGTTCCAAATATAAATTTTCAATACATACCTTTTGTGTGTTTTGCACATTATCGAGATCGAAAAATTGCTCCATCTGTAATATTCATGTTGCGAGATCCTTTCCATCAAACTTCCTCATATCGATTTTTGGAATATGGTCAGTCTTCGATCCAACATTAGAGTCTCTCTTCAAATCTGTCTTCAAATCTGCCATGTCTCTCTTCAAATCTGTCTTCAAATCTATCCTCAAATTGTCCATCTTAGCTTCCATGCCATTCATATTAGCTTCCACGCCCTTTATCTTAGATTCCACGCCATTTATCTTAGCTTTTGTTAGCTTTTGTGAGAGCGACATTTGTTGCACTTGGTCTTGTAATTTTGATATATCATGTAGCATTTCTTCCTCTTCTTCATGAGTCATGCTAGATCTTTTAGGTTGCTTACTAGGTGTTTGCATTTTCTTTCCTCAGGGCATCAGTGACCAATAATAATGCTCTACTATGCCCTTTGAATTCCTTCAAAATAATTTTTCAAACTAAGCTTAAGCAAAAATTTAAAAAAATTTACATACCTCTTTTCACTTTGTAGGAGCTCAATATTGCCTCTGATGTATCTTTTTAATTTCGAATCATCCAGTTTTGAAATTGTGACTTGCAGTAGCCCTCTGTGTCCTCTTTCCAATGCCACCAATCTGATCTAAATTGGATTTTCCAAGGAAAAGTTATGCCAAATTACCCACAGTGACTTGATTATAGACTAGTTCAGTAGAGTGAACTTGTATGACATGCCACGTGTTCCTATTTCAACCTTTGCTCTGAAAAATATAGTATATCCTCTTTCTGTATCTTCTTACAAAACTTCAATCCGATGCTCAGAGAGAAAGTTATGACGATTTTCCCTAGGTCACCTGTTTGGAATGTAATTCAGGAGTCTGCAAAAAGACCAACTTCCTCAGATCATATCTCCGCAAATATAGTGCAAAAAGCTCTAAAATTCGGACCCATGGTTTAGTGCAATTTCGTCTCAAATTCGTTTTTTTTCACTTTTGAAACATCGCAGAAAAACATTATAGTGAAAATGCCACGATGACTTATTTGGAGCAACGAAACCCTAGAATCCAAATCTCTGATACCAAATGTTATGAAACGAGCTCACAAAAGGATAGAAAAGATAGATCAATGCCATATAATTCAGCCTCTTCGAGGGGGCAACCTCCTTTACATTACACAAATGAATGATTATTCGATGATTCAAATGACAAAACCTCTTTTCTACGTATAGGAGTCTAAGGAGTCACAATATAACCCAGCCGACCTAACAATAATAATATAAAGGCATACAAATAATAATAGAGGGATTCTATGGGGCACATTAATAACAATATGGGGACAATAGGGGCACAACAATATTAATAAGGGATATAACTACAATAGTAATGGGGTAATCACTAGTATTATAGAGACCTAACACTAATATAATGGAACAACCACTTAAAGGAGAGTTTCTTTGTTGTGGAAATGCTTCTTGAAGATGTTCATCAATGTGGTTGAGAAGCTTTAGCCCAATGAAGCTCATTTCATCAATTAGTATGTATTAGGTATGCTTAAGTTATTCCAAGAATATTACAAGAGCATTGTCTTCTGAGGACATGATATCCTTTATGGGAAGGTGAAGGGTAGCATGGATTTTTTATGCTTGGACGTTGAAAGCTACAACACCTGTTGGGGAAAGGATCATGATCAATTAAGGGGATGAACCATTAAGGGTTAAGATCTTTTGTAATTTTCCCGTTGCAGCAATGCCTTGTATAATCATTCTTAAAGGAGGTGAAATATCTTTTTTAGGAAAATAATTGGAAATAATATTCAAAACTTTTTTTGCATTGGAGAGAATGAGTCATTGTTCATTAGGCTATTCTTATGTGTTTGAGGAATGTGGTGGACAGAGCGATTATTCTCAATGAATTGTATGTCTTTTAGTTGTAGATCTAATAGGATAGTGGTATGATTCCAATTGTGGTTGTCATCAAAACCATGAAGGCCAAGCATGTCAAGGTCAGTTATGAGGAAGTCATTAGTAGGGTGCAATTGGGAGAGTAATTACCATTTGTTCATGTCCATGGTTTCTTAGAGCTGTAAATATCAATAAGTGTTACTTTTTTCTGGTGGATGGGAAAAACAAGGTTGATATCTTGTGGTTAGGGATGTATAATTTGTAGTCGAACCTTCTCTTTTGAACCATGACTTTAGAGTGTGGGCCTCTTCAATGTTAGGATCTACAAGAATAATGGATTTTGTTGTAGTGCCAACAGTTTTTCCATTGAATTCTCTAACATGAGCACACTTTATTGCAATGACGGGGTTACTTCCTGTAGCATATAAGGAAGAAATTTATTTTGATTCGGCATCAAAATTGTCTCACCAAAATACGACATCCATTCCATATCTAGACATTTCTTGAAGGTTCATTGTTTGTTTAGTAACTTCAGAGTCGTCTTTTCTACGTATAGTGAATGGACTGGAAATGTTAGTAAAAATACCAACAATATCAACAATTGAGTAGACATTTGTTGTTTGGATATTATTGATTGATTTTATATTGAATGCATCGCTGGATTGCATGGTCTTTTGCTAGAAACATGCTTTATGGTTGATGTTATATTTAACAAGATCTCCTAGTCATTGTTTAAGTGGTTGTATTTCTTATTATCCATTTTATATTTCCGACCTGGATTTTGTCACAAACAGAGTTACCAACATTGTTGACATAAGTGATGTGTATTTCTCCACCTTCTAGATCAAATAGGTTAAAGATAAACACTTTACCATATCCGTATTGATTTTTAAAGTGGCAAAGAGGTGTATTTCTTTGGGCACAACCTTTTATGGACCGTTTTGAATAGTAAGGGTTTAAATCTTTGATGAGAATATGCACTGAAGTGATGGATGGAGTTGGAATAGAAGGAAGTGGGAAGTGATTTTTTTATGAAGGATCTTGGTTCGATGAGGAGGGAATGTCTTCTGGAGAAGCAATCACGATAGTCAAATTTGTTGGATCAATAATTAAACTTGTAGATGTAGCAATAACCTCCAAGTCTAGTAACATTATAGACCTACACGGTAAATGATAGCCATAGGATCAATTGTAGGAATCGAAAGTGGTATGAAGAAATATATGTAAAGTTTAAATTCGAAGTATGAAATGAACTTACATTGATGCACCAATAAATGAAGTACTCCATCGGTTAACGTGTTTAATAGACCCCTTTTGAAGAAATCTTGTTGCAATGAGGTCATTGAAATATTTTGGAAACATAATGTGTTTCATATGTGTGCCATTGGAGATGGTGGTGTGATAATGTACAATAAAACTTTTCATTCACCGAATAGGTTTGAGTTCAACAATTTGTAGCAATGGCTGAATATGAGTAAACACATAAAGAATTCATGAAATAACATACTCAATACGTTTTGTTGTCATTTTTTGAAAGTAGAGATGATAGAATAAGTACAATAGAGAAAAAAACTCATCGTATAATAAAAGGTGGTTTCTTCTTTAGGATTGTTTATATGTATTTTTTTGGTGTTAGATGTTTAACATTAATAGGATTCCTATAGTTCTACGTGAAAACTTCCTAGTATTATAATAAGCTAAGGGGAAACAAGCATGTTCATATTCATCCTAATTCAATGGTTATCTAGACTTTTAAACAACAAAATGGTTTTCTTATGCTAGTATGAAAATAAATTCTATAAGGTTTTCATTTCTAGACTATTCTACTTGATTTTTTGAAATAATGTAACCCCTTATAGAACATGTTATGTTTATTTTGGAAGAATATAAAATGTAGTATTAGCATAATTTAAAAACATTACATATATATTTTCCATGCCCACATTGTAGCAAATATATGTTTTGATTTCAATTTTTGTAATATCAAAAATGTTAGAAAAAAATCTTGGAAAAGAAGGCACTGAAAGTAAAACACTAATATATCATGGAAAAATAATCAAATATAATATATATATATATATATATATATATATATATATATATATGATAACTTAATGCATTCTAAATCTTACAGCAAATAATTTATATGTATAGTAATGAAAAGTATAATATTCTCTTTTGTTAGCTAAAACCATGGTGTTTTGAATTGATAAAATTCTTAAAATCGTGCCTTGACAGTAGACGATATTGCTAACTATTATATGCCCCATGAGAATTAAATGTATAATGTTTAACTCTAGATGGGTGGAATCTTGCTAGCTAAAAAATCCTCTTCTTTGCTTGCCATCTATTAAATTAATAGTTGTAGTGAACTTATTTCCAACATTTTTTTAGCTTTTGGAAAATTAAGTTGATCACAAAATTTCTAAGTTAGCTTAAAATATTTGTTTACCAGTGTGCATATGTAGCTCTGGCATTTTTGCTAACAATATAATCTTTGTTAATTGAAAAGTTTGGTAGTCTGTCCTACTGATTAGTTTATTTCAAGGTTATTGGTACCACTGAGAAGAAGAAGTAATCATTCTAGCTTTGTTGTTGGGTAGTTTTTACATCTAATATTTAATGAGGTAAGCTACAAGGAAGACTTTTAATCTAAATCTTACTTCTTTATGGAGGTTGAATCACTGCAAGCATAATTTTCCAAGACATGTAGAGAATTGAAGGAAGTGCATCTAGAGTTATTGAAAGAAAATGAAGAGCGGGAAAAATTGACTTTATCATTGCAAAGAGAGAACGAATCTCTTGAGAATGAGAAAAATTTGTAACTTCAAAGTCTTGATAATGAATCCCATGGACCTAAAGAAATTTAATTCAAGTGTTTGAACATTGATCAAAGAGTCTTGTACCTAGGAATTCAATCACTGGGATTGGATACAGAGTTTGCATCAGTAAATTGCACATATGATGAAGTATTTGTTGAACTAAATAAGACTAAAGAAGGGATGAATAAATTATAAAATTATTCCCACCAAATCCATGAATAAAAAGAAGCTTTAAATCAAAACATGAGGTCACAGGTCTCCATAAAGAAGGAACTTGAAGAAAAATTACTGTCAACGAACTCTTATTTTGAAGAACTAAAGGAATCTTCTTCCAAGTTTGAAAAATAAATAGTTATCCAACAAAGACAACTTTTAGATGTAGCAGAGAAAAAGGGAAATAAATCTTATATATGTAATGTGAGCTTTGTGACATGGTCATCCAGTTACTTCATCTTCAAGATCAACTATCATCCATTACCATTGAAAAATGGTTCCTTGAAGATAAAAACACTGAAACAGAGAAAGAAAAATCAATTAATAATGAAGAAAAGAGGCATCTTAAGGGAAAATTCTTGGAATTGGAAAGAGATTTTGATTTTTTGAAAAAGGATGTTGAATCATCCACGACCATAGCAGTGGAGAAAGAGTGCTAATTAACTGATTTACAATACCATCTTTCACACCTTAGTGATGCAAAAAGGTGCATCCATGACGAAAACAACTCTTTAAGGATTGAACTGAATAAATGTACAATGGATTTAGGACAAATTCTCAAACATTCAAAGAAGAGAAGGGAATTGGAGAGTGCTTTATGTAGAATTTTTCTATAAATCAGCTAGCTCTAATACCATGTAGAACTTTTTCTACAAATCAGCTAGCTCCGATACCATGTAGAAATTCCCACTATAGATCAACTTGGTAATGCAATATACTAAAGAAAAACACTTGCTTTACTTCTACAAATAATTTATTGGAAGCTTAATCAACCATGAGAAACATCAATAAGAACAGATATAACTGATAAGAAAGAATCAATCACACATAACACATAAGAATTTACCTGGGGAAAGCACCTGCCTAAACCCACATCTTTGTATTATCATACAAGTGGAAATATATTCCAGATTACACAAAGCCTTAGCTCGGAAGCTATCCAGCTCTCAATACAATCCCTTTGTTGCTCATAGAAAGTCAAAGGCTTCTCACAAACCTTCTCCTTTGCCCTCCAAGCCTCCTATTTCCTTGTGCAGTTTCCTTGGGGTCCAGTGCTGCCACCTGTGTGAATTGGCCTCTTCACACACTCACTAACCTCTGATCTAACTGCACAAACCTAAAGGAGATAAATCCTCATCATGGATGAACTTCCTTTATAGGAAAAATATTCATCCAACTGACAGTACATTGTCCCTTCTCTAATCTCAACTGGGTCTCTGACAGAATTGACATACAATAGTTATTCGTGAGTGAATTCTCAGTTATCTAAAATAATAGTTATCACATGCATGCAAGCATTAACAAACTATATTTTATTATTTTAACAACTTGTTAAAATAATCTAATTGGATTTGACTAGTTAGAACTAAGTCAATTGATTCTCTCATTATATAACTCATACTTATTCCCTCAATCAGTGGAGGAAATTAAGGATAAATTCCTCAATCAGTGGAACAACTCATGTGCATACTCACAAAGACTTCAAATTTTAATTTCCTTAACTAATTAACTAAACTGAATTAATTAATTAATATTTCCAACTGATGTTAAGACCAAAATTAATTTTACTTCCTATAGATAGATTAGGGACTGCTATAAATAGGAAGGGACCTAGAAATGCTATTTTTATAACTTTCTATTTTTAGCAGTTTCACCTCTCACCCAATGTGGCCAATGACCTCACTGGCCAAACTACTATTTTTAGACATGCTATTTTTAGCACATTCTAAATTTAGCATTTGTTGTTGCACATTTTTCAACACTTTAGAATATGTCAACAAGGATCTTGAATCCATAGATTTCTTTTCTCTATGTTTATCTTTCCTTCAACTATATAATGCCAAGAATTTTCTTTTTTACTGCTTTCATTCTAACAAAGGATTTAAGAGGAAAAAGGAATTGTATATAACATCAATATTAGAGTAAAATTGGCTAGGATAATTTTATGACATAAGACTATCTATTCCACATTGACAGGACAAGGATATGAAAGTGGGAACACCAACCATAAGTGTGCCATTACCCCATAGAGTAAGGTATGTTTGGAATCTACATTTGGTTTCTCTTGCAAGTAGTTGGAGGACTATAGTTCTGGCCAAGTGTAGGATCCATATTTCTCTTGGATATTTGGGCCTTAGTCGCCATTGAATCCATACCTTTTGAGGACATTTTCTCACCTATATAACACTACTAATATTTTATAACCTAGACACTATTACTGAGATTATCTCATATTTAGTTATAAATCAGTTATTGTTATCTTGGATCTTCCCATCACTAGAACCGACCAGCACACACTTGTCACTAGTTTAGGCAAAGAACTTGAAATTTGTCCCTAGGGACATCCCCCTAAGACAAATCAAAGAGACCCTTTCTAACTTTTCTTATTTCACTGAAAACAACCCTAATACCCTCTCCTTCTTGTAAGGAACCAAATATGGAGCTAAGAATGAAGCTCCCATGGTTCATCGTGATGGACATACCTTAAAATATAAAGCTCGTCCCACTGGCGAGAAAGTAGGAAATAGTTAGCTTAGGCCAAGTAGACCCACTTCATATAGACCCTGAAAACATGTTTGTTCATTGACTCCCAGGATTGGTTGCCTAAATGATGGCCCACTAAATTCACAAATAGAGACGGAGTGTCTAGTACAGGTAAGAGACGAAATGTGCCAATGCAAAGGAATCTTAAGGGCAGAATCTGGCAATTGGAAAGAGCTCTAGATTTTGTCAACAAGGATCTTGAATCATCTAGATCAATGGAAGTGGAGAAAGAGGGTTAGTTAATGTAATTATAGTACCATATTTCACACCTTCACAATGGAAAAAGGTGCCTCCATGAAGAAAATAAATCTTTAAGGACTGAACCAGAGAAAATTTTAAGAACCCCCCTAAATTTATAGATATAATAAATGGGTGAATCCCCATGATACGTAGGAAAAATGGAAGGAGATTTTATCAATAATATAATATGTATATTTAACTTTTTTGGCAAATCTCTCACCAAATTATATTATCTTGTAAATCATGGCAAATCTTTCATTGGATTATAAAATCTTGTAAGTTCTTGGCAAATATTTCATTGAATAATAAAGGCTTTGTAAAGGGCTAACAAAGTTCATAATGAGTATTTCTTGTAATGGCTTGAAGCCTTGCTAATCAATCCATCAAGAAAATTGACATGAAGAAGATAAGTGCAAAAAATTAAAAAGGTGAAAATGGAAAAATTGAGAAGAAATACAAGGGAAAAATGGTGAAACAACAAATTAATAATCCATGGGAGGAACAATGATTAGAGATAGTGAGGGAAGATGTTCCCTCAGCCTAGGGGTAACAAAGGTAGACATTAGAACTCTCACTTATGCAAGTGTAGCTAAACAAACATTAAGCTCTATGCCAGTCATGAGAGGGAGGAAATCTGGGAAAGAAATGTGAGAACAAGAATTTAAATGGAACAAAGCATTGGGATTACAATCCTTGCTCGTTGAGTTTGGGTACTTCCTTTGAGGCCTATTGAAAAATTAGGAATGATCTATCTATGTATCTTGTTATATAATTAGTTTGTAAAATAGTTGCCAAGTAGCTATGTTAGAGCATGGATTTTGTGAAATGTTTTTTACTCATCCTACCTATCTTTAGATGGAGATGAACAAATATGAGTATTGGAGATAGAATTCTCCCATTTTTTTGTTGTAACAAATTGTACAGGTATAGCCATGTCCATCATTAAGTATGCCCCAAGTGTATCGACAATATTCCCAAACCAAAAACTTTTTAGTACTAAAAAGCATTAAAAAATCCAACATTACATACTACAATAACATATTAATAAAATCTGCATGGTGAAAATCAACGCGAAAGGTTATAGTGCATAAAGGTTTGCAATAGAAATCAACCTTAAAACTCCTGTGGCCAAGCAAAACAATAATAATAAGCCTGCATCTCCCTTGGAATTTTATGTATCAAGATGAAACCCCAAAACACAAAGCCCTAGCCGAAAATAAGTGAGAATCCCTTGCATCAGTCAAAGAAGAAGTTTCTACCCTACAAAAATGCTCAACATTTCAAAGCGACATCCTTGAAATGTAGAGCCGTACATATATTCACAAGAGCTAAGAAGGAATATGAGATTTTACTATTTGCAAGTAGGTAAATAGCCTGATCATGATTTAAGTAATGTTTTGTTAAATTTCGAGGGTTGTGGCTTGCAATTCATCTCAAAAAAATTATAATGTAATTAACTTGTTTATTCTTTATCTTACAATATTTTTTGAATTACCATTTTTTACATATTAGTATCATCCTCCCAGCAATCTAAGCCCAAAGAAGCCTATCATGTGGCAAGGAATCTTTTTTTCTACTAGGGTTTTGGATTTTAGACCATCGTTGGAAAAATTCGCTTGGTGTGAATAAAAATAAGTTTTGAATATTTAGTTTTTAAATATGTACTAATTAAACAATATTTTATATAACATTTGAAACTAAGGAGAGATTTAGTATTCAGTTTTGAATATTTATTTTTTAAATGTATATTAATTACAAAAGTCTAGGGAGAGATGTAGTTTTGAGAGAGATTAGTAGATAAGTGTTGTTATGATTTTTCTTAGTAAATTTCAGTTTTAAAATTGTCTACCATGTAAGTCTACTTTACTACATGGAATTATATATTTGTTAGATCCCAACTAGTTATGGTTGAATTTATTTTTGTTGTAATGAGACTAAGAATAAAGTTGTCATTTTAATCACTGAAATCTACCATGTAAGATTTATTCGCTACATGAAATTGTTTATTTGTTAGAACCCAACTTATTAGGATTATAAAGAGTCCTCTTTCATGACAATATTTATGAATGCTCTATTCTTGCTCAAAGAATTACATATTACAGAAAGGTGGAACGTAAATGAGATGCAGTTGAACGGTTTCTGTTTTAAAATGTGTGGAGGGAGTATAAAAACATTTTCAGTTGCATTCAAATATTTTGGATCACCCACTAAAGTTCTTCATTTTCCTCCTAGTTAATTCCATTGGTACTATCACAATGCTTCTAGAAGTCCTTCTCCAAAGTGATCTCTTAATTATCTTGGAGGGAAATTGATTACCTGATTGGAACCCACGGATTACTATTTGATTAGGAGAAAGGGATGAGAAAGCTTCATATTCTTCAATATATTCCACAAGTTAAAAGCATATCAAATGATTTCCTTTCTGCTTAATTGGTATGACAATCACTCGAGCATTTGTTAGGTTGAGACCTTTTTCAATGATTTTTTTTTTTTTTTTTGTTTTGAAAGTTATGTTTTCAAATAAAGAAATTAAAGGAAAGGTGAAAATGATGCAATGGAAAGATTTTTTGTTTTAGTTCCTAAGAATTCCTTGCTAATGTGAAGGGCTTGGTATTTTCTTGACTCAAGATTAGTCGCATTTGACTTCCTAGCATTTCTTTCAATTTCATTTTTGTTGTGTTTATATTGTTATCCTTGAAGTTGGTGATCTACTATGTGTGTAATAGGAAGTATTAACTACTAAGAACTTTCAAATGTGATATTGATGGATGACTGAGTTTAAATGTCTCTACTTGACACTTTAGTATTACATGATCATGCAAAGAAATTATTAATAAATATTAAAGGGAAGATGATTAACGTGCAATGCTTCTTGGCTTGTCATATAATTACTACATTTTTGCCCCAAATAATATATTTGAGGCTACTTTTTGGTTGTTACTTGTGGAGCTTCCCTTTGGCTTAGACAAACGTCGAGGATAAATGTCCATTGCATTGGCACTAGATATCATCAAAGAGGAATTCACCAAAAGAAGTAGAGGACATGGGAGAAATTGGTACAATGAGTGGATAACCACTAGAAAAAGACCGAGGAACCATAATTTCTTGTGTATTTAGATTCACATGAAATTAACTAGTCACAAAAAGGTACCTTTTTATGAAATTTTCATGTATACATAAATAGTAAAAACACAATTTCAGACTACTTATTCAAACTAATAATTATCTGATAGTCATAATTTATAATTAAATAGTATAATATGATTAATACTATACAACACAACTATAGGGTTTGATTGTGAGGGGGCATTGTGACAATATATGTACACTTTTCATTGTATTAGACAATGATCTCTCATAGTGTGATATCCATCCAAGGAAATATACTCTGAGAGGCCATTGTGGGATTGAAATTTTTTCTTTCGGTGGACAAGTGGTGATATATTTTCTTGAGTGTTAGTGTTTTGCTTCCCTATGGTTTTGACACTACTCACAGCTAGCAGCTTCATTCAACCAAGTGAGGTACTCATCTTGGAAAGTTGAATCATTTTGTATCCACAATCCAATATGATGTTAGATCGATCTCATGATCCTAAAAACATAGGACATAATAGCGAGGAACTTTTAGTGTTGCCAAAAGAATATCCAAAATTTAAGAAACATGACTCTTTTAGAACAAGCAATAAGGATATTTTTTACACTAGTCTTTCTTTTTTCCATTTGTTTTCACAAGTTATTAATTGCCTGATATTTTAATACATAAATTAGTTGGTATGATTGTGCCTAAGGTTTTTTTAAAGGTTGAATACTAAGTTCCTAGCGTGTTATTTTCTATGGTGACATTTTATTTTCTTTGTTTATACAGGTCATCTAGCTGCATAGTGACCACTATCGAATGTTCAGGTATATCTCATATAAATCTTTTATAGTTTACTTTAGTTTATATTCAAGTATTCATCGTCTTTCATGTCTTATACTTTGCATTGTATCTTCTTTCAATTTTAGGAGAGGAACTCAATATTGATGGTAAGAAGCAGCAATTGAAGAAAAAGGAGAACAATAACACTATAACGAAAAATGAAAAATGAAAGAGAGAAGAGAATATGTCTAGTCATACCCTTAGATCCAATATATTGCATAAGACACACTCATAGAAACTCATGTTCAAGCCTTTAGAGCTGGTGAATTCACTTGCAATGCTTTGGCAACACAACAATAATGTTTTGAAATGATGAAACAATATTTCATGTGTAAATTGTGGTCCAACCGATATTAAGTTGGAAACTCATATTGTAATACTTGATATTTTATATAATAAAGTTTATATGGTTGAAATTATTTTTATTTGCACTTGATATTATTTAGTCTTGTAATTAACATATGTAACTTTGCATTATCATATTAGATAAACATGCACATTGTATGACATTTTTTAAAAATTTAGTCGGAAAATCATACTAATTGATTTATGTTGATTAATAATAAACACATAAAATAAATCTAAAACTACTAAATTAGTAGTTTATATTAATTAATGATGAACACCAATAAAAGAATATATGACTAAATTAGTCATTTATAATGATTATGAATGAAATTAAATGAAATGAATAGAAACTACTAAATCATTGGTTTATATAATGAATATGAAAATACCAATAAAAGATAAATGACTACTGCAAATGATAATTTTTTTATTAAAATGATGACTAAATTTTGAGTATATATGACTATTAGTACCTAATTTATGGTATCTTATAACATGACTAAAATTTAGTCATATTTCTTTGATCATTAATTGGTTTTAAATGATGGCTAAAATTTGCATATATATGACTATTAGTAGCTAATTTACAGTATCTTATTACACGACCAACATTTTGGTCATATTTCTTTGGTCATTATTTGGTATTCACGAGGATTGATATAGTAGTATATTTTGTTGTATATTTGGTCATTAATTGTGACAATTAATGACTAAACCAATGAAAAATTCATGACCAAATTTATGACTAAATATATTACTAGATGGTAAATTGAGGAAACCAATTAATGACTAAGCTAAAAATGACTAAAATTTGGTCACATTATAAGATATTGTAAATTAGCTACTATTGGTCACCAATTGAAAAATGGTCGTTTATATGCAAATTTTAGTTGTTTTTTTAGTAACTAGTTAGTCATTTTGTACTAGTGTTAATGGGTATAAAATATACTATCTTATTCCTCGCCAAGGAAGTGTTGTGGGAGGTTAATAAAATTCAATTTTGGTGTCATTGATCACCGTAGTTGGTCTTTGTAATGTTATCGAAGCATTTTACCACATCTTCCTTGAGAAATTTTTGTATCCCTTTTGAAGATGTGTCTGCATGGTGGGGAAGTGCCACTATAAGTAAGAGTGGGTTTTCTGAGCGGGTTCATGACATGGCATAAGAGAGGAATAATTTCTTTGATATTAGGCTTCCTCCTTATCATTGATTGCAAGGTTTAAGTCTTTATAGCAATGCAGTCATAAAAATTCTTACAGTCAACAGGAAGCGTTGCATCACTAAAAGGAAATCTAAGCTATTTTATGTCAACAAAGGTAAAATGAACCTACCCTACTACAAGGAACATATTAAAAATAAATCTATAGAACAAGACAACCTATATTAAATTACAAGTACAAGCTAGGAACAACCACTAAAAAATACCACAAAAATACAGAAAAATTATAAAGCTGGACCTATTTACAAGGTCAAAGAAGTAGAGCCAACTATGCTAGATAAAAAACGCTTGATGGTCAAGAACATGAGTAAAGTCTAGATTCCAAGATTGATGTATTCAAACCAAGGGGGAATAAAAAATTAACAAGACTATTTTTTTCATTAAAAAGTTATTTATTTTTTCTAATGTATTAATTTTTTTATTTTTTTCCTCTAATTCTTTTAATCTAATGGAAAACCATTGTTCAATCATTTCATAATGGGTTTGATCATGAACAATGGTGTAGAGTGGCAGCTAGGGAAGTTCTTTCGAGAGGGAAACGCCTTAAGGCATAATGAAGTGAAATTTATTCCAATCAAATTAATTAATTGGTGTGAACAACTTAGTAGACCAATTGACTCTCATTGAAATAAGATACAATATCCAATAAAATATTTTCGTCAGTGTTGCCAATAACTTCATACATAGTGATTTCACTTATAGAAATTGGAGGCATACACAAATATAATCAACAATGTAAGGCATAGGCATGATAAAAAGTTAGTGTTAAAATATTTCTTTAAACCACTAATTCATATTATATTAACATGTCTCTCAAATTCTCATAATTTCATGAAAACATGGTTTAATTAATTAAAAATGAAATTTAAAATGAGAAATAAATAACATAGGTAGTACTCAACAAATTGATAACATATTGCACCCATATCAAATACATCTTCAGGTTCACTTCAATTGATAAATTGATCCCTTCAAAAAACCCTAAATAATAAAATATTTCCTCTTTACGTAAACATAATGGCCTCAATCTATAAAAGTATCTCTACTATTCTCTAGGAAGATAGAAATGGATTTTTCTTGCAATCATTGAACCCATGATTTCCTTTTTCCTCCAATGAAGGGGCTTGCTATTATCGATTGAATCCCATAACCCAAACCTACTTCCTTATATCATTTTCCAAGTGTGTATATCTAGGGCATTTTTTTTGGTTTTGGTGGAGGAGAAAGTGAGTCACTCCAAATCCTATACATCAACTAAACACTTGCCTAATGGATTCCCTATGGCATCTACATGCATGGGTCGTAGAGAAAACTCCATATAATTCCTTCAACTAGGGTTTTCTATATTGCAATGTTATCTTTTCATACATAGATGACACTCTTTTTTATATAAGCTGATAATTTATCCATTAAAATCATAGCACATAATGAGTTTTGGTAGATTATGATAGGATCACATTGTGTTGTTGGGTAACTGTAATGTACTAAATAAGTCCTATGTTTTCTCATCCTTCGTTTCCTCCATATTCTTCAACCAAACTCCTACTAAAATATGAGCAGGAGAAAATGTGAAAATGGGTGACATGTAAAGGCACATTGTACTTTCTTCATTAGCATGGATGCTTCTAAATCTATTTTTAAAATTGATTTCGAAGTTTTTCATATTATATTGGTTGTGGCTATGGATATCCTCTTGAACCACCCAAACACACACATATGATAACCCCATATCTTAGATCAATCAATGGGAAACATATTCAAAAGACATGTCGTTAATGGGGTAGTCACATATTCCAATCTAGTCAAGTTCCATCGCAATACTAGACATAAGGTTAGCAACCAATTCAGGTTTACCAAACTTGAATTTTGTGTGTGTGTGTGTGTGTGTGTGTGTGTCCTATTTGACATACTATCATAAATTCCTTAAGAAATATTCAATAAAATATATTACTAGACATCTAGGGATGAGATTTTCTCCCATTCCATGTCAATTGAGTCAAATCATATAATCATTAGTTTATAGTTATGGTATGCTTGAGAAGAGGCTTTTGGGATGTTGTTCTTTGGGTCAAGTAGGTATACACTATGAAGTTAATAGATTCTTATCTCCACATGGAATAGGCATGGGTTTTTGAATATCAATTTATAGCATTTGTGCATCATTTGAGGTTCCATTAATGACCAAAAAATGTATCAAAATAGGCGAACATGGAATGGAATTTCATGCACAATTATATGGTTTTGGAAGAAATATTTATTAAAATATGTCTACCAATGGACGATCTTGACATTATCCCTATAAGGAATACAAATCATAATTTTAATTCAATAATTTACACACTCTTGAGCCCTCACTTTGTGAGTTCAATGGTGTATATGTAACAACCCTTAACCTCGAAGGCATTAGTGGACATTCATCCTCTGAAAATGTTTCTTAGAGTGTAGAGGTTAAACAATATAAAGGTAGAAATATTAATTATTGGCCCTCAAAATTGGGAGTTATTAGTAATTCTAAAAAAAATTCAATGATTGTTGATAGTAAGTTATGAGAGGAAAAAATAAGAATATCCTAAAAGAAGTGAAAGAAATATATAATTATAAAAGAAAAATGTTGTTAAAAATGGTGTTAATTGGTGATATTAGCATGTATAAGTTGGTTGACATGGCATCAAAATATTTAATTTGGTGATCTTTTGGTTGTAACATTAGTGAGCATGTACTAAAGTCTTGGATGAAGAAAGTATGAGAGATTGTGTTAGGTTCCATGAAAAAAATTTCATTCAAATTTATCCATGGATGGATTTCATATTTTTGTTGGAAGAGGATGCATAAAAAAAATCATTTTCTATAGATGTGGGGATATTTCATGATCTATCTCACACAATTCTCACCATGTTTTAAGGAATTCATTGAAAAAATGGAGTTAACATGCACTTGGGTCAAAGTCCTAGGTCTTCCTAGATAAATCTAATTATGGAGGCATTAAAATAAATTTAAATTTCATTAGGACATTTAGTGAGTTCAACATGAGTTTGAGACTAAAAGAGTGATTGCTATTATGCATATTTTGGTAGGCATAAAAACTAAGGTTTGTTGATGGATATAAAATTCCAAATAATAAATTCCATTTTAACTAACCACAATAACATCAGAATGACTTGAAAATGTGTTTTCTTCAATGAATATGCTCATGTGGCTGAATAATGTACCTTACCTTTATATTTGAATGCATGGACAAGGATGAAATGAGGTCAAAAGATCAAGATACTACATAATCAACTAGAAATATTAATAAGGAAGAACCTATGGTGAATATGAATCTAAGTATATGAGATAGGAATCTATATGAAGTGATAGGTCAAATGAACAATAGGATTCACCACCAAACTTTCCTCAGTGTATTGCAAAGAGTCTAAAACATATTCCTAAGAAACTAGGGAAAGAGAGTATTAGAGTATATGATTTGGAGAAGACAATTTAAGCTTTGAAGTCCACCGCAATCAAGGGCACACCCATTAAAAATGTCAATTATAGAGTTAGAACCTATATGTAGTTATCCATTTATTTTTAATGGTTTTGGAATAGTGTCCAATTTTATAGTTTTATTAAAGATGGTATGGAAGGAAGGGAAGTAATGTGTGGCCTTGTCAAGGAGGAAAATGTCTATATGTTGGTTTTTGGTATCACAAATTATGTTAAAGGGGTGGATCATTATGAAGATAATTTATTTAAGCTTTCTTAAATTCTAATTCTGATGACATTCCCACATTTATGGAGGAAAAGGATGAGGGTTTACTTAGATATTAGCTTAGGTCCAACATAGAGGAATTTATTTTTTCTCAAGAGTGACTATAGAAGGATTGATTACTAGTTGTATAAAAAGAGAGTTTATGATGCATGAATCCTTTATTACTCAAGCAGAAGAGAAGACACATTCTCAAGTACGATCAAGTAAATAATGGTATATTCAAGGGGTTCCCTAAGAAAGGAATGCCTAAGAATTTTCTCTTAAATATTTTTTTGTATTTGAATTGTAAAGGACTAGGCATACCTTAAAAAAATATAACCTTAAAAGAGTAGTATCTTACTACAAGAAACTATCAATGAAGGATAATTTATTTTATTTATTTTTTATGTTTTTTTTGTTTTATAGGTATTTTAGTTTTGGATGAAGATTCTACTACATGGTCTCTTTTTGTCACAACTCCCCTATCCACTACTGTTCAATACAAAATCTATATATATATATATATATATATATATATATATATATATATATATATTCTATGCTTATATAGTTGTAGGTAATAGTAAAATCACCACTGACATTTGGGTTACCTTTCTTTTCTTTTGTATAACGATGTCATGCATAGGGTTTAAATTTATAACTCTCTACCTATTCCACTCCTACAACATTAAAATAATTGTAGAATATTTGTATTTTCTATATAGTGAAAATTTAATTAGAACCATCATGTCTTGTTTATTATTTTAATGCTTCATATTTACTATTTAGGAGGTTACTATTGATATGTATGATGGTCCCTTTCGACCTTGATGTTTTTACTATGTATTTATTTGTGGTTATGACAGTATAACTACTCCAAATTGTGCTCCATGTAATTTCTTGGCCTAGGTTTATCTATGGTATGATCAATTCATTTCCATAGTGAGGTGCTTTCCGTGGTAGAGATGGGGTCCCCACCTTACCCAACGTATTACACATTTACCATAGCCAATGCCACGCATATGTTTTTGGAAATGGTCAACAAATCCTCCCTAGACATTTACACCCCTCCCATGTGATGTTCACCTGATCTATCAGTCTACCTCTACGTGGACAATCGGATAAGGATCTTGGAAATTCAACGTTGGATATCGTTCATCCAAACCCTAGACCTATTTTTTTTCTAGGTCTTTGTTCCATTCGTCATTTTTCTGTATGGGGTTATCTATTTTGCCTAGAATATTGGCATTTGGTTCCAGAAGATGACATTTGGGCTATGTCTTTAGTCGTGGTATTGCTTCACCCCATTTTTTGAAGGTAAAATGCTTCTCCCTCTTAGTATACATGTCGTTAAAACTTTATTTTTTAAAGGCATCAAATCTCTTTCTCTCCCCATTCTTGTCTTCCCTTCATATTGGTTTTGCAACTTCTATTGAGGTGTTTTTTTTTCTTTGTGTGTTTTCTTGGACTAATTGTACCTAGCAAGTTGACCGGTGTAAGCTACTTCAAATTCGAAGGTTCACAATGATGTTTAGGTGGAAAACCGAGTCAATTTCACTAGCGTTCCTTTCAAAATGAGGTAGTTTTCTAGGTTTTTCCTCACTGTGGCAGTTACTCTTAGTAGTAATCTACTAAATACCATATACTTCCTGCTAGAATTCATATTTCCAATTTTGAATTGTGTGTGTATGCCTGTGTGTGTTTTCATTTATATATGTGTGTGTGTGTGTGTGTGTGTGTGTGTGTATGTGTGTGTGTGTGTGTCCTCTTTGATATACTATCATAAATTCCTTAAGAAAGATTCAAGAAAATGTATTACTAGACATCTAGGGATGATGATTTTTTTCCATTGCATGTTAGTTGAGTCAAACCATATAATGATTAGTTTATAGATTTAGTATAGTTGAGGAGAGGAAATTGAGAGGGATCTCATGGGTTCAATTGGGTCAACAATATGAATTTAATGGATTCTTAACTCTACATGGAATAGGCACGGGTTTCCAAATATCAAGTTATAGCATTCATGTTGTAACACCCCTCCCTTGTGTGTTAAATTATTGTAAACCTAAGCTGAGGAAAGCTAGGTGTGATACCCCTCCATTGTGGGTTAAACTATTTTAAACCTAAGATGAGGAAATCTAGGTGTGATACCCTCCTTTGTGGGTTAAACTATTTTAAACCTAAGGTGAGGAAAGCTAGGTATGATATGCAATATGAAAATAAAATATGTTATTAAATAAATTAATAAAATAAATCACTTGGAGGGTGGAGCACCAAGAGAACAGATTCTTACCAAATCCCAACGAGGAATGGGATAGAGATAAATCTTTCATGATAAAGCTTATAGATGTGATTCTAGATAAGCTTGGATGGTTTGGAGATAAATATCCATCGAACGTAAAATCTCTACGGGAGATAAAGGCAAGATTTTATGAGGAAAATCATCATGGGAGATAAAGATGAGATTTTCTAAAAAATACCTAGGCAAATGGAAAAGTCCATAAAAGTAGGATGCCACTAATGGAAACTAAATCATGAAAGATGGTATTAAATACCCAGTTCATTAATCAATTGAGGTCATTTGATCCTTGGCAAGAACCTCGGCTTGGAGGGAATTAGAGGTGATTCATGGTTGGGTGGTGGTGCTCTGCACTCCAAGTAATGTTTTAGTTGGTTTCATGAAGCACATAATGTTTTTATGTTGTTGTCATCCCTTCTCTGTTATAATTTTAGTTGTCTAGGAGAATGTTTTCACCATAAGAAGGACTAAATGAATGGTATGGAATGCTTAGAAATAAGTAGTTACTCATGTTCTCTTGTCAGTTTACCTGTATGAATAATGGTATATGGTTACTCTTGACATTTTGATGTGATTGAAGTGGTAACTCATACATATAACTGTGGCGTAATCTGTAAACATGAGAACGACTAAATAAGTTACTTGAAGTAACTATACATAACTAGACTTATCTATGTTATTTTTTTTAGAAGTTGGCTTACTTATGATTGACTCTATATATGACCTTTTTACATAGTAAAAGTGATGGTACTAACTAATTATGTGACAGTATTATATTAAGGTGGACACTTTCAATCTAAACTTATCATTGGTAGATGAAAAGAAGAAATGGCATGTGACAATTAGAGATTATCTAAGTTAATGAATTCTAAGAGAGAAGTTTGTAGATGCATGGAATGATTGATATTCATTGTGGGACTACTGCATTTTGCCATAGGATTTGAACGATGATATTTGTGCATTTATGTTAATGATCAATAACACTATTATGAGATCATCATTATTTGTATTAAGGTAATTTGGGATAGTGGATATGTGGGTAAGAAAACTCTTGGGCAATAATGCATTTAATCATGTATGTCAAAGGTTCCAATTATCTATGCCATGCATGTCATCCAATTTCATCCATGGAAACTAGACTAGTCAATCATGCATACGAAACAGTTATGAAGGAGGTTTCTTTGTCATACATAATGAAGTTGGATTCTCTTGCATGTCGCAAAAGGAATTGATGGTGTGCCTAGTTAGTTATGCATAATGAAGGAAAGTATGTAATCATGTGGTATGGCCATGATAGTTGCAATGGAGTTAAATTACCGACATTAATGTTAGGTAGAGTAATCAAGGAATTACTATGGGTTTCATGCTATGGTTAGTCCCTTCTTACCTCTAATAAATCATGCTTATTAGTAATCTGACACATAAGCCTTGAAAATAGACTTAAAACACCACATCGTAACCACTTAGTAGTCAAGTTGATAATGACTGTGGAGTCTACTATATAAATAATAATGATGGTATAGTGGTGGCTAAAGATACCCTTGGCGAGTGATGAATCTTAACGATTAAATAAAGAAAAAAAATTACAAAATGGGAGCCTAGGAGCTAAATTCCAGGGTAGGCTAATGAGGTTTGTTATAAAAGATATGTGAAGATCAAATTTAAACCTTGCGGCCTATGGGCCAATACGCCTCCATAGGGTATAAAAAGGTTTAAGCCTTAATTTGGCCTCACTACCAAAAAGTTTAGTAAAGGGTCCTAGTATAAGGTTAAAGTTGGATTCCTTAAGATTGAATCTAAATATTAAAATGTTTAGATAAAGATTGGAGAAGGACATATGTATGGAGCAAGAACTGTGCATCATGAAGGAGAAATATTTATGTCTGTCATAATATGAATTCGTTAGGAAGGGACAACATATATATAGGTTGAACTACTAAAGGGTTTGATTTCAAAGAATAGGGCCTTATATAACAAAGATCTTAATTGTTTAAATTGGGGCATGAGGGTTGTAAAGCATGAGGCTCGAATTGTGTGCTAGCATTAGCATATAATGTGAATGTGGAAAGAGCTTCGTCCCTTAGTGGATAGTCACATGTTGATTTGTGCCTTAAGGGCTTGGAGGGAAAATGATTTAATATTACTTTATACCCAATATATATAAAATGGTTAAATTTAATGAGGAGTCTTCTATGCATTTAGGGTGTATATGGTAACATGATAATTAAGACGTGATTGTTCCACTGTTTGATTGCACAGTTGGATTCACCTTGTAATGGGTTTCTTTTCCATCACGCACTGTATATCCTGAAGCAATTCCAACAGATTTTTTTCCCCCTATTATCAAGCGCTGGGGATTGTAACCTTAAAGATACTAAAGATGTTATTGCACGAATTATCCTGCGAGGAAGTGGCGACAATAGAAGGATTTGAGTAGAATTATGGAAATCCATCCCTGTGAAGTAAGAATGTTTGAATGGCATGCATTTCCACCTATCGACGAAGAGGAGGAGAGCCGTGGGTTAGAGTCTCTTGAAAATCCCACAAAGTCACCTCTGTAATCTCCATAATTATAGGGTTGACAATTTGCATGGCCGCATGTAGAATGTGTGACTGCAGATCAGTGGACAAACCATCAGAGGGAATTAGTGAAAAGCTGGCCAAATTAGTGGCCAAATCCCCATGGTCCACATCATCCCCATGGATTCTGAAAGCTTTTTCCATCAATGGAGGGGAGCGGCACAAAATTGGATGTTATAGCATGACTGTTGCTACACTTCACAAGCCAAAATTCATGCCTTCCACCTACATAAATGTTGAGATCCTATGCCTTTTGTTAATGAAAGGCTACAAAATGATTCTTCGGGTGCATTAAATATGTCTCTAGCTAACGCGTTCGGTTGGGTGGGTGAATGAGATTAGGTTTTAGAAAAAAAGAAAAAGCCAATAATGTAAATAAAAAATCAGAGAAAAGGCCGCATTGGTAGGAAGTTTGAAGAAAAGTCAAAATTTGGCTTGGCACCCTCTGTTAAGGAGGAGTTGAACACGAAGGTGGGATAATGATTATCCTCACCCTATTGGATTAAGTGATAAGCATAATGTTATTTTTAAGCGATAAACATACTGTTATCAGGTATACGTGATGGGCTAAGTAAAAGCAGGCACAATGTTTCTAAATAAGGATATGGATAGGATGAGGACAAAGATTAGTGGAATAAGACGTGTCGATAAGGATGTGTTGGAATAATTTTTTTCGATAATGTTGCATGAAGAATCCCCAAAAAATGTAGTGTTATTCCCTGGATTATGCTTTTGTTTTTCTTTTTAACGCTTCTTATCACCATCTACATCCAAAAGCAAATGATGGTTTTGCTTTCCCATAACGATTTTTCTTTCAATAGATGAAAGTACCTATCCGCTAGCATTAGGATGATGATTATCCTCATCACCACTTGTATTCATATTAAGATACGGATTAAGATGTCCATACGGATAAGAGCGGGAAGAAAGGATAATGTTCATCCTTACAGTCAAGTGTCTGTTAACACTCCTATTGTAACACCCCTCCCTTGTGTGCTAAATTATTGTAAACCTAAGCTGAGTTAAATCTAGGTGTGATATCCTCCCTTGTGCATTAAATGATTGAAAACCTAAGCTGAGGAAAGATAGGTGTGATACCCTCCTTTGTGGGTTAAACTATTCTAAACCTAAGCTGAGGAAAGCTAGGTGATATGTATTATGAAAAGAAAATGTGTTATTAAATAAATTAATAAAATAAATCACTTGGAGGGCGGAGCACCAAGAGAAGAGATTCTTGCCAAATCCCATGTGGAATGGGATAGAGATGAATCTTCCATGATAAAGATTCTAGTTGTGATTCTAGATAAGCTTGGATGGATGCGAGATCCATCGGATGGATGGCAGATAATGATCCAATAGACATAAAAGCTTTGAGGGAGATAAAGGAAATATTTTATGAGGAAAAGCCTTGTGGGAGATAAAGACGATATTTTCCAAAAAATACCTAGTCAAATGGAAAAATCCATAAAAGCGGGATGCCACTAATAGAAACTAAATCATGAAAGAGGATATTAAATACCTAGTGCATCGATCAATTGAGGACATTTGATCCTTTGCAAGAACTTTGGCTCGAGGGGAATCAGAAGTGATTCATGGTTGGGTGGTGGTGCTCCTCCCTCCAAGTGATTGTTTTAGATGGATTCACATGTGTGGAATGTGTTGTATGTCGGTCTCTTACCTTTATATCCTTATTATTTGTTTCAGTTATATAGATGTTGCATTATATATTGGTATGGAAAGAATTGCAGTTTATGCATATGACGTTTATGGCTTTTTAATGTGTTTTCAAGTTAAATTAGTAGAAGAGTATAGTATGTTGAGTTGGATGGGATAGTGGATATGTATTACTTCTAACTTATGTGCTATCTAGATAATGATTCTATATTCATATTACATAAGTTATGTCGGTAGTGTTATCTGTAATTATGTCAATGGTTTCATCCTTACGTATGTTATGCTATTACATCCATAAGTAGAGTCAATGGGATAGATCTACTTACACTAACCTATTTATGGTAGGTTCATAGCTATTGAATCTAAACCTAGTCACCATTTTAATTTAATATCGCATGCTCAAAGGTTAGGTGATTCTGATGCATGGTTAAATTAACTACATCACAACTAAGTTAGAACATGTTGGTGGTGGAAACTACTTAACAAATGTTGTGGGTTATTACATGTTAGGTCTATTTTCCTTCCACCAATTTATATCATTATGCTTAAAGAGGACGACTGAGTAAAGTAATGATAATGATTTCATTGAGACCATAGGGCATGCAGATCAGTTTAGAAATGTCATATTGGTCATAAGGAATCTAAGAATATGTCGATAAGTATAGTTGCAGAAGAAATAAATGGTCATGAAAGTTTAAAGGAACATATCACCTGTAGTAAGGGGAAAATCCTTACTGAAAATGAAGTAGAAAATTTAAAATTTTAGAGCCTAGGGGTGGGTTTCCTAGGTAGGCTCAGGAGGTTCATTGCAAATGGTATCAGAGAAATTCAGTTCAAGCTTTGAAGCCTATGGGCCAATACACCTCCATAGGGTATGGATAAGTTTAAGCCTGAACATGGCCTCATTACCACAAACTTTGCAAAGGGGTTCTGGTATAAGTGTTAAATCTGGACTCCTTAAGATTAATCTAAATATTAAAAATGTTAAAGCCATATTCACAGATCTGGTTGCATGCAATATTTATGTCTGTCATAAATATGAATTCATTAAAAAGGGACATTGAAACAACATATATATATATGTTGACTGCTAAAGGGTTTGATTATAAAGAATGAAAATTAAACTTTAAAAGCGTGTGAAAAATATTTTGGAAATACGGTTAATAATAATGGTCCACTTTGGGTTTATGATATGGCCAGAGTATTTTAAAGGAAACCCTTAAAGACCACACTAATCAAACACTAATCGAACGATTTGGTCACTCATTTAACTTAAGGTGTTGATTGATGAAAACAGGTAGTTCGATATGTGTCACAGTGTGAATTGTTTCCGTGCGAAACTAAATTGTCTACGATAGGTTTGTTTCCTAAGGCCTTGTTGAATCATGATTGAAACAGATGACATTTAACTATACAAAAAATTTTGAATCGTAAGTTTCTCCATATAGGAAAAACTTACAAGATCTGCCAACAAGCGCATCGATGTTAATATGACCAGGCCCAATCTTGTGTATTGGTTGAGGGCTGATATTTTCTTGTGGGGACCATGTTTTTTTTTTTTTTTTTTTTTCTGGAATTTGAATTGATATTTGTATGCACCCATGTTCTTGGGAATTGTTTTAAGGACAGGGCTACCCATAATTATATGTTTGTGTGTGATCCCGAACTGACGAAGGTATTTGTTAACCGTGAAGCTGACCAAAACTCTGTACCAACCACCACTTCATCACATATGGTCTGTCTGTATGGCCTACCTCGATGTAAGAGGTTTAATATTCTGCAAATCTAAGGACTCAACTTTGGTCAAATTATTGAGTAGCAACCAGTCTGAATCTCCATATCGAGATTGACAAAGATCAACACATGAGCATTGAGAGAGCGCTCACACATGGAACACCAAGGGAAGAAAAGCATTTATTTACTGTGCGTGAAGGTCGAGAGCCACTTACATCCATGAGGCATGTAAAGGGGATTATTGAGGTAATTAAGTATAGTTATATGTAAATAAAATTACCCTTGGACCAATCTCCACACCAAAGCCACAAGTCGAGAGGTAACACCAAGTCCATAATCAACCCTCGAGGAGGTGAGCACCAAGCCAAGCAAAGGAGGAGAGGATAGTGCACTACACATCAATGGCCCTCTAATGTCAATGGTTGTAGCAGTAGTGGTCTCCTCAAGTAGCAGCAGGTAATGGTCTCATTGGGTAATGTGCAGGGATTTTGTACAAACCAAGGTGATCAGTGGATGAGGTAAACTAAGCCTCGAGTAGGGAGTTTAATTAAGTCTAATGAAATATTTACCTATGAGGGAGAGAGAGTTGTATGGTTGGAAAAACTATTCCACCAAATAGTGATGTGCTTCTATGAATTGGTGGTGTTAGCCCCAGCTCATTCAGTACCTGAACCCTCCGTTGACGACTTCCCCTAATGGGAATTGGTTATGTCCTGATTGTTTCCTCATACTCTAAGCTTGGAGTTATCATCTCATTATTTCTATTCCATTTTAAGGGTCCCAATTCACATCTAAGGTTAAATTATTATTCACCATGCCTTACGTTAGAGGTGGCATTGAAGATGGATCGCCACTAGGATGAAGGGGCTTTGATTGTGCTAGCTCAAGATGATGATTAGAGGGTTGCAGGTCGAGGCGAAAAGAAGGGAAATGGGTTTGGGAGTGAACCCGATTCTCATTTCCTTCATGGGGAATTTCTAGTAGGGAATGAAATGTAAATCAGCATGCGCTGATGAATTAATGCAAAAAATCATCAACTTGTTGATGCATATCATATATGGATAACGGTAGAGTATAAGAGGATCCACATAAAGGTTTTCTACAATCTCTGTCTAACGGCCATAAAGCCATGCAGACGTAGGAACAATGGTATTTATTCTAATTATTTTTTAGAGGAAGGGATGGAAAAAACCGTGGGTTTCCTAATTATGCTAAGGAAATAAGAAAAGGATGTGGAAATAACCATTGTTGTTATAACGTCCACAGCTTCAAAGCTCGCCTTTGCTTGTCATAGCTTTTAGAAACAACACGAAAAAGTTATGGACTGATGTTTACCTTTTAAATGTTGCCTTTCATGTCTACTTTATCAAAAATAGGAAGCATATGGGTAGAAAACGATACTGTTCCATACTAAAATTGAGGAAAATCTAGGACTCAATTGCTTTCCTACTATTTGCAATGGAATAAAGATGTTGGGATAATTATTATCGACCCCCTCAGTTGATTCGTTTACCTATCTTATCCATATTTAGAAAATCCTATGTTCCTTTGCCTATAACTATGACTGTCAATAACGAATTTGTAAACACAATTCGCTGAGTAGAAAATAGAACGACTGTGTTCTAGATTTTCTCCAGAGATCTTAGAACCATGGAGGATCAAATATTGAAAGGGAAAAAGTTAGTTTACTCAGAGGATCTATTGTGGAGGAAAATTTCATGGACTCCAATGTTTACTAAAATGGCTAGATCATACCAATTCTCGTAAGTGAATTTGTTTCTCAGTCATTGGTTGTTGCATGGACTCAATCATGGAGTAATTATTAAATTAATGGCATTGATATGATGTTAAGATCCCTTACCCAGTTGTTTTTGATCCAGTCCAAACTGCATTGATTATTGTAATAGTTGATTTGATCTGGAATAACATGTTATTTTATGGTCAATCTATAACTAATCTAGTGCCCAAAATCATGTTGGATATGCTAGACTCTCATTATTCTGCACCCTTTGCCTTCAAATATTCCATTGCATCGTTGTTTTTTAAGATTTGAGCATATGGTCTAAGCTGTTTTGATTTATTTTCTATATCTGGGAATTCAATTTGACGATGTCCACTAATTTTCATAGAGTTTTCTTCTCAAATGGCCAATTCAACATTAAAAATTCATGAGAGCTTCAACAAATTATCCTGGGAAAGATTGACAATCATTGATAATTTTGTTGATTAGATGGTTGATGTATTTAGTGATGGTTATGCTCCAATATATATAATTGTCTTGACATATCAATATTACGAATGAGGTCATACATGCCAATGTTCAAACTTGTAAATATTACAAAATTAGACTACTCATAAATCTACCCCTAGCCAAGCACGCTTTGATTCCATCCCTTGAATCATTTCCATTCTTAGATCTTGTAAACCAAAGGATGGCATAGCTGTTATATGGGCCAATGGAGCTGTCAGCCTCTGTGGCATTGAATCCTGACATAAGAGTTACTTTGGTCATTTTCTGATACAAAATTAAAAATGATGCTAAAAGGATCTAAAGTTGTTGTTAATGTTTTCTTTTTGAATTGTGCTTTGGTGATAAATTGTGACTTTTACACTAGGTGTACAGATTAGGACTTGTTTGCCTTGTTGACGTTAAATATCAATATGTGCAGGAAAAAGTTGAAAATGGTTGCACACGTTATTATCCACCACTGGAATATTTCGCGCTGTTATGAAATCAAATAACTTTTAACCATGCCAAATTTTCAGTTGTGCATTTAAAAAAAAAAAAAACTTCAATCAACTGAAAAGTTAAGTAAGTATCCATATAAGCAAAGTAGAGAGAATCCTTGGAAATCCATGTTGGAATGAAAGGTAAAAATTTAAATAATGATTTATAACATGGTTATTACAATAAAATAAAAGGAAGAATTGTTGAGTTATGTAATGGTAAATATTCCCATGAATAATGTTAAAGATTATAAAGAGCATGTAAGATTATGAAATGGCATAATTATTTTTCAATATAATTCACCTATATACAATGCATTTTGGAGTATAATTTGTTCTTAATATATATATATATGGGGAATCTATTTGGAGTATAATTTGTTCTTAATATATATATATATATGGGGAATCTATTTTAACATGTTATTATATGTCATGATCTATGCATTGGATATGCATACTGGTACCTAAAAGTAATCTTGTGTACCACAAATAAACCAGGGTAATTAATAAGAAACAAGCCCAAATGCTTTTGATTGGTGGAAGAGAGATCATGTTAGGCTTATAAGCATCTTCTTAAGAGTATGAAACTTTGCAACTTAAGAACATACCTTACTGTAAGGTTCTGGGGTAATATCTAACCAATATGAACCCTTCCAATTTGGAAAAGAAATTGAGACATGACAAACATACTTCTTATAAGAAGTAAAAAGAATAAATTAAGTTTTGAATAGTGATGCTATGCATATTTAAGAAAATTAAAAGAAGAATAAATTGGTGAATAAAAGAAAAATGGTACAATTGTTGTGTAGATGCATGGCTAAATAAAATCACCTAATACTTGAAAGGAGGATTGTATAATAGAGAAAGTCCATAATTGTATCATTATTTTATTGTTGTGTAATGATACATATATCCATGTATTGTCATGAATTGTTTTGTATGTGTTACCATAGTCTGGCTGAGTGGTCATTCAATTACACATGTTTTGAAGAGGATCATGCTTAATATCCATGCATAATAATGAGTCATATGAATCTTCCATGTAAGCACTTCCTGATGAATTCTGGTATTGGTTCTGGATTCGTTAGTCAACCTTATGATTTCTTACATGTTGAAAGAAAGTAAAAATCATTGTACAACAATCATAAAGATGTTGGTTACCCCAATGCCTATGGAGGGGGGGTATGTTCTGTGGAAGGAAAGAGCGTGATTGACCTAATGATTATATTGGTAAAGTAGTGCGGAGTTGTGTTGTGTTGTGATAGACTTTATGTTTTGTTGCTTAGATGTTGGACATAGTGGTGTTTGTTGAAAATAGCAACAAGAAATGCTAAAAATAGAAATACTAAAAATAACATTGCTATAAATAGAATTTCAGGATATACACCAACTCTGTTTGAAATATCAAAAAATAGCATTGCTATAAATAGCATTTCGAGATAAATTCTAATTTTAATTAGTCCCTAAATTAAAATTGAGAATTGAAATTCGAATTTAGTCTCACTAGTTGTTCGAAAAATAAATAATTAAATCATCTTGAGTTAATTAGTTGGAGAAATTCAAACATGAAGTCTTTGTGAAGACATGCAACAATTATCCCTTTGATTGAGGAAGTTATCCCTTAATTAAGGAAATAAGGATGAGTTGTATTTGAGTTGTAATTAGTTAGCTCAGTTAACTGAGTTAAGTCCAGTTAGATTAGTTCCAAACAATTTGTGGAACTAATTGTGAGTTCATTCAGTTAATGCACGCATGCATGTAACTATTGTTCTCCAGATAACTGAATATTCTCTCATAAATAACTCATGCATGTCAGTTCAGAGAAAGATCCAGTTGAGATTAAAGATAGGGACATTGTACTATCAATTGGAGGAATTTTCTTATAAAGGAAACTCATCCATGCACAAGGAAGGTTCCTTGAGGATTGTGCAGTTTTACAATGTGTAAGAGCAGTGTTCCACTTGGTTGAAGGTGAATCATCCCAGAGGAACAGCGCAAGGAAATAGTAGCCTTGGAGGACTGAAGGAAGGCATATGTGTTGTCTATTATGTGTATGAGTAGCAGTGAGGGATTGTACTGAGAGCTAGATAGCTTGTGAGCTAAAGCTTTGTGTAATCCTAAGATATTTCCACTTGTATGATAATACAGAGATCAGGGTTTTTAGTTGAGGCTTTCCCAAGAGTATTCTTATGTGTTCATGTGTGATTGATTTCTACTTCTTTGTTATATGTGTTCTATTTGATCTTGCTCAAAATTGATTAAGCTTCCGCGGGTTTTTTCTAGCAATAGATCAAGTATTTTGCTTTAGTATATTACATTATCACGTGATCTATGGTGAAGTTTCTACATGGTATCGGAGAAAAGGTGATCATAGCCAAGAACCTGTATGCACTTGAGGTACAAGATGCATGCAAATCCTTAAGGAGCAAGGAAAATGTTGGAGACTTGGTGGTTGAGAGGGACAGTATATTACCTCTCAAAATGCAGCGCCAAAAGAAGTCTCAGACAATTGTGGAGGAGCCACAATTGGTGAAGCAGCTTCAGGAGGTTGTGGAGTAGCCACAACTGGAGAAGCTGAGAGGAGACCAAGTGGAGGCATCCACTCATGCAGAGACCTCCAATAGGGGGAAATTTCGAGCCAAGTGGGTAGAGGGATCAAATGTAGCCATACCTCTAGGTGTGAGGTGGGGCGATATGAAGTGATAGTCCACAAAATGCTGAAATAGGGGTAGGATCCTTGAGGTACCCAGCCTCTTTGATTAGACCTTGCTATGGGAGCCTTGAAGATGAGTATCAAGACTGGCTGAGTGGGTAGAGATGAATGCGAATGGAGCGGTAGAGAGAGCTACAGTGCAGGAGTCCCAAGACAGCGCAGAGCTAGCAGGCTACAATAATGCAAGAGGCATAGGAGTGTTGCACCAGTGCAAGATGGCACAGAAAGGTGTGCAATGGTGCGAGATCCAAGGAGTTGTTGCAGCAACATAGAGATTAGAGAGGGAGCACTTGTCAGCAACAGAGGGAGCTTCAGCATCAGAGGGTGTTTCTAGCCCAACAGGGAGGTCATTTGGGAGATTATTTACTTACTTCTCAGTAACTGAGATGCAGTGCGGCAGTGGGCAGCATGATGCAACATGATGAGAGGAGGTGCAGTGCGAATGTAGTGCTAGGAGATAGGACCAACAACAACATAGATGCAGCAAAAGGAATCAGTGTGATTGATGTAGTAAGAGATCAAAGTGATAGAGGCTAGAGCAGTCGGATACTGAAGAGCATAGAGGTGCAAAGTTTTCAGTCAACAGAGGCAATAACAATCAGAGACTTTGATGAGAGAGGCATTATTATGATTTAGGTTGGATATTTTTTGTGTTTCTAGAGTTGCTGGACCAACAACACATGAGAGAAGTGTTGCATGCATAACATTCCAAAGATTCAGGATTGGGTTTGAGTTGAATGGCTTTCTTATTGAGAGGGAGTGTTGAAAATAGTAATAAGAAATGCTAAAAATAGCATTGCTATAAATAGCATTTCAGGATATGCTACAAATTTGTTAGAAATAGAAAAAAATATAAATGCTAAAAATAAAGTTGTTATAAATAGCATTTCAGGATAGATTCAAATTTTAATTAGTCCATGAATTAAAATTGAGAATTAAAATTCGAATTTAGTCTCACTAGCTGTTTGAAAAATAATTAATTAATTCATCTTGAGTTAATTAGTTGGAGAAATTGAAACATGAAGTCTTTGTGAATAAATGCAACAATTATCCCTTTAATTGAGGAAGTTATCCCTTAATTAAGGAGATAAGGATGAGTTGTATTTGTGTTGTAATTATTTAGCTCAATTAACTGAGTTATGTCTAGTTAGATTAGTTCCAAACAGTTTGTGGAACTAATTGTGAGTCCAGTCAGTTAATAAATGCATGCATGCAACTATTGTTCTCCAAATAACTAAATATTCTCTCATAAATAACTCATGCATGTTAGTTCAGAGAAAGACCCAGTTGAGATTAAAGACAGGGACATTTTACTATCAGTTGGAGGAATTTTCCTATAAAGGAAACTCATGCATGCAAAAGGAAGGTTCCTTGAGGATTGCGCAATTTTACAGTGTGTAAGAGCAGTGTTCCACTTGGTTGAAGGTGAATCATCCTAGAGGAATAGCGCAAGGAAATAGGAGGCTTGGATGACTAAAGGAAGGCATATGTGTTGTCTATTCTATCTATGAGCAGCAATGAGGGATTGTACCGAGAGTTGGATAGCTTGTGTGCTAAAGCTTTGTGTAATCGAGAGATATTTCCACTTGTATGATAATACAATGATCAGGGTTTTTAGCTGAGGCTTTCCCCAGTGTATTCTTCTGTGTTCATGTGTAATTGATTTCTACTTCTCTATTATATGTGTTCTATTTTATCTTGCTCAAAATCGATTAAGCTTCTACAAGTTTGTTTGTAGAAGTATATCAAGTATTTTTCTTTAGTATATTTCATTATCAAGTGATCTACGGTGAAATTTCTATAGTTTTGTGCAAGGATTGATAGTTTGTGACTTGTAGAATCAAGGTTGTACTACTAATGATGCTTACAAATAGGCATATCATGTAAAAAATTGGGTTTTTCCTCCATGTATGGGATTTGAGTTGCTTGAAGTTATAATTGTGTTAACATACATGCCTAGGTTGTTATGTACCAATAGTATATAGGAAACGTATGCATGACTATGTTTAAGAGTCAAGATGGACAAGGAAATTGAATGTTATTAGTCTTACTGACAGGAAAAATATTACAACTAGGACAACATGATAAGTATGGGACATCGCACATGCTTCGTAGAATTAAATCACTGTGAAACCTCTCAGTGGTATCACCTAGTTGTAGCCAAAGAATGTGGGGTTCTTGTGTACATAATAGGTAGCAGAGTCTTCACAAATTTTAAAGGTTATCCGTGGACTCATGTGGAATGATAAATTTCACAGTGTTTTGAATGAATTTATTTGGTTACAAATAGTGTAACAATAAATAGAAAATCCTAGACTTGCCAAGACTTCATTAAGACAAGAGCAGGCAGGGGATTTTCTTCACTTCTAGTTTGAGTAGTCCAATCGGCTGGTAAACGGTCACCTACCACTGGATTGACAAGTATGTGGATGCTGAGCAGATTCTCCACATTATCCTCATTCTTAAAATGTCAAAAGTTGAAATCAGCATAACGTTTTCTCTGTGAAGTGATGATATTATTGGTACTATTGGCTTTAAAGGCGTTCAGATTGAGCAACAAAGAAGTAAATTTATTGTATTTAACTTATTTTGTTCTTTCTTTGCCCTCTAAATTTAGATTCAAGGGCATGCTTAGCTATTTAGAAACTAGCTATAGAGAGGTTCATTTTGACTAAGGATTTGTAAATTTATTGAAGTCGCCCTGGTATATTCTTTTCCTTGCGGAAATTTAAAGCCGAAAGAAATGTTTAAATTCAGTTTCTACTGGGAATGAAATAAATTAATTATTCCAATAGATAAATAGCAATTGATGAAGCTAATGATATAGTCATCATGTTATCTCAATTATAATAAAAGCAAATTGACACTGGTACAAGTGCTATGAAGGGAATTGGCTAAACAAAAGGATGATTGCATAAAAGAAGAAATGTTAAACCCTAATAAGGTGTTATGTAATGAAAAAGGTTCCCATGAACAATGTTAAGAATATAAAGAGCATGTAATGACAAATTGTTTTCAATTCAGTCCTCCATACAATGCATTTTGGAGGAGGATTTGATTAAGTGGAATCTAGTAATAACATGACCTATGCATTGGAAGTTCATAATTGTACCTTAATATGTCCATAAGATGATACAAACATAAGGAATGTGACTATTTGCAAAATTCCTAGGTAATAGTACCAACAGCCAAAGTATGCATGTATCTCTATTGCATCAAAGAGTAGAGTTAGCGGTAGGAGGCATAGTAGGTAGTTGTTATTTCTTGGGCCATAGAGCTATCCTACTCATGATAGCATCTGCATGGACTATGATGCATAAGCATAAATACTTATATTTATATTTTTTCCCTCTGAGATGAACGTATATGGATGGGTGAGACCTCTTTTAAATCAGAACTTGATCATCACTATGTTTAGTATGGAACATAGTATTCTTCTAATGGATAACTAGATAAATATTTATGCATGAGAAAATAACTTCTTATTTGGAATTTCATAGAAGAGTTAAATCCTTATGTATAACGATTTATGTTTATGAGAAAAGTCAATTTTCTACCTGCAATTCTAGTTCATGTAAATCTTTGGATTAGTCATGCTTGAGCATGTGGAGATTGTGGTTTCAGAAGTGAAGGTAAAATACATATATATGCATGATAGAAACTAGATGTACATAAAGAAAACTTGGGCAAAAATGGGTATTATGTTTTTAAATGAATGACGAGGAGGAATTAGAAGGGTTTTGGTTAAACCTCTAACACAATTTCTACCAAGGGACCAAAATCCCAAATCATGACATCCATAAGATGTATCGGTTGATGAGCCAGGTGGAAAACTATAGTGGAATGAAATAAAATTGATTATTCCAATAGGTAAAATTTTAAATAGTGATTGGTACAATTGTTGTGTAGATGCATGGCTAAATAAAATCACCTAATACTCGAAAGGAGGATTATATAATAGAGAAAGCCCATGGTTGTATCATTGTTTTATTGTTGTGTAATGATACATATACCCATGCATTGTCATGAATTGTTACCATAGTCTGGCTGAGTGGTCATTTAGATAAACATGTTTTAAAGAGGATCATGCTTAATATCCATGCATAGTAATGAGTTATATGAATCTTCCATGTAAGCACATGTGTGTGCAATATTATAGCCTTGTAAGAATATTGTATTTATCAATTGGTTGATGATAGAAGGGTCTTGGTGTCATGCATCCATATAAGAAAGAGTCTTGAGTCTAAATCGAGCTATACATGCATGGGTTGTTATGTGCCAATAATAAATAGGCAAAGTATGCATGAATAACTTATGACTATGTTTAAGAGTCAGGCTAGACAAGGAAATTGAAGGTTATTAGTCCTTACTGTCAAAAAAAATCTTATAACTAAGTTGTTATAGCATGCAATGTGCCTTAGTGAGCAAATGCCTTAAAAGTAATGATGTTAGATTTTGTTTAAGATTAATAACAAGTAATGCATATGGAAGGAAGATATGATTACGTGAGTGGCACACTTACACATGTTTCCTTCATGTGTGAAAGAATCATTTTTTTCATAAAAATGGACTATGATAACACCAGAAAAGAAATTTACCATGCTTATTTGAGAATATGTGGTAATTGACTCTAGTCAAAGATTAAACTATGGTCATCATGTTATAAAAAAAAATTATAAATGGTATAATTGCTATGAAAGTATTATACCATGGTAAAGGTTTTTAGGAAATAGTGTTATGATGGTGAGAACAGGTTATAGTACAAGACTATATAACTGTACAAATTGTCGTTCAAATTAATCTTTTCATTAATGCATCTACATACAATGTGATTTGTTCTTCGGTTGGAAGAATGTATGATTAAGAGGAAACTTAACTTTAACAAATTTCCAGGACATATGCATCTTTCGATGGATATTCATAATGGAACCTATAAGTATCCTTGAGTACAAACCATAGTAATTGATGAAGTAGCACAAATTGTATGGACCACTGGGTCAATTAAATGGTATCTAACAATCTATTTAATAGATTAATATCATACAAATTGAAATGCATAATTTGTACCAAGAAATTTTGGGATGTTCTCTTGATGGATTGCATTGATAATGTGTCTAGACAACATAAGAAATGTTAAATAATTCAAATAGCAATTCATAAAATGGATAACTCATCTTTTGGTTAAGGGGTGTAGGATTGACAGTAGTAAAAACTTTCATGTATAACTACACTAAATTATGCATGGCCAACAAGTTGTGGAGGCATAAAAAGGGCAACAGTAAATCATAGAAGATGAATTGATTAATAATGAAGTATGATATGATGAATATTAAACTTCAAAAGTTATGAGTTAATGGTCTGCTTTAGAACATTAAGCAGAAGGTATGATTAAGATGAAAAGATGCATGAATGCAATACAATGCTACTAATATTATGTTACCACCAAATGAAATCTGAAAATTATCTTCACTTGACATAAAACTTTATTGGATTACAAAAATGAACCATGTTCATGGGAATTCCTTATAAACTATGGATGGTTGTTCTATTTATCAGAAATAGATAAAGGAATGTTTGACATGATTCTAACATAGTGGAAAACATGTGGTTAAAACTTATGTCATGCAAGTGATACCATGAGGATGGTATGATGGGTCATAGCAAAAATGGTACTATGTACAGCAATACATACGGTACCAGTACGATTACGTGTTTTACAATATTAAAATAGGTTATGTATTTCGGTGCATATAATATACCTTGTGTGTAGGTATGCATGAAGACATTGGGTATATTTCTAGTAGGCAACGGACCTGTAGGTTGCACAGAAGAAGGAAAGTAAGAAGTGGTTCAAGGATAAGTAACCATGGTTAATTGCAATTTGGCATACATATGATTATGATGAAAATATATAATGAATATATATGGTTATGTGAACTAATTTGTTATGACATTGCATGCATATTGATGTGGAAAATATGCTAAGATATGTGTTATATGCAGAGAAACTGCAAGAAGCAGGTGTTTAGCAAGAACACAAAGGCTTGGATGAATGGGAGAAGAGAACCTTCATTCTTAAGATAAAATGAAAAATGAGAAATATTTGCTTTAGTAATATTGAGTAACAGATCATGATATTATCATAGTTAAGTTTTTGCGTCTATAACTTCTCACGGATGGTTTGAAAACAAAGTTACAAGTAACTATGGAAGGAGATATGCTGGAAGCACTCCTTGTAACCAATGTACATTGGAATATTTGCAGATGGTGGAGCCATGAGAGCTCTGGATTCAAAAACCAGCTACCTGTGAATGAGGACATGATGTAGTGATACACTGAGGATGGTGTAAAGTTTAAGGGGGGGAGTATGTAACACTCCTCCCTTGTGTGTTAAATTATTGTAAACCTAAGCTAAGGAAAGCTAGGTGTGATACCCCTCCATTGTGGGTTAAAATGTTTTAAACCTAAGCTAAGGAAAGCAAGATTTGATACCCTCCATTGTGGGTTAAACTATTTTAAACCTAAGTTGAGGAAAGCTAGGTATGATATGTAATATGAAAAGAAAATATTTTATTAAATAAATTAATAAAATAAATCAGTTGGAGGGTGGAGCACCAAGAGAAGAGATTCTTTCCAAATCCCATTGAGGAATGGGATAGAGATAAATATTTCATGATAAAGCTTCTAAATGTGATTCTAGATAAGCTTGGATGGATTGGAGATCCATCAAATGTATTGGAGATAAATATCCATCGAACATAAAATATTTGTGGGAGATAAAGACAAGATTTTATGAGGAAAAGCCTTGTGAGAGATAAAGACAAGATTTTCCGAAAAAGACCTAGGAAAATGGAAAAATCCATAAAAGTGGGACACCTCTAATGGAAGCTAAATCATGAAAGAGGGTATTAAATACCCATTGCATTGATCAATTGAGGACAGTTAATCCTTAGCAAGATCCTCAGCTCAGGGGGAATCAGAGGTGATTCATGGTTGGGTGGTATTGCTCTGCTCTCCAGGTGGTGTTTTAGTTGGTTTGATGAAATGCAGAATGTTTGTATGTTGTTGTCTTCCCTTCTCTGTTATAATTTCATTTGTCTACGAGAATGTTTTTTGCATAAGAAGGATTAAATGAATAGTATGAAATTCTTACACTTAAGCAGTTATTAATGTTCTCTCATCAGCGATTACTTGTATGAATAATGGTGTATGGTTACTATTTACATTTTTATGTGATTGAAGTGCTAACTCATACATATAAATGTGTTGTAATCAGTAAGCATGAGAACAGCTAAATAAGTTACTTAAAGTAACTATACATAAGTGGACTTATCTATGTTATGATTTTAGAAGTTTGCTTACTTATGATCAACTCCGCATATGACCTTTGTGCATAGTAAAAGTGATGATACTAACTAATTATGAGATAGTCTTATATTAAGGTGGATTCTTTGAATCTAAACTTTATCATTTGTAGATGAAATGAAGAAATGGCATGTGACAATTATATATTATCTAAGTTAATGAATTCTAAGAGAGAAGTTTGTAGATGCATGGAATGATTGATATCCACTATGGGACTGTTGCATTTCGCCATAGGATTTGAATGATGATATTTGTGCATTTATTTTAATGATCAATAACACTATTATGAGATCATCATTATTCGTATTAAGAAAATTGGGGGAAGTGGATATGTGGGTAAGCAGACTCCTAGGTAATAATGCATTTAATCATGTAAGCCAAAGGTTCCAGTTATCTATACCATGCATGTCATTTGATTTCATCCATGGAAACTAAACTAGCCTGTCATGCATACGAAACAGTTATGAAGGAGGGTTCTTTGTCATACATAATGAAGTTGGATGCTCTTGCATGCCACAAAAGGAATTGATGGTGTGCCTAGTTAGTTATGCATGATGAAGGAAAGTCTGTAATCATGAGGTATGGCCATGATAGTTATAGTAGAGTTAAATTATTTCCATTAATGTTAGGTGGATTAATCAAGGAATTACTATGGGTTTCATGCTATGGTTAGTCCCTTCTTACCTCTAATAAATCATGCTTACTAGTAATCTAACACATAAGCCTTGAAAATAGACTTAAAAGTCCACATCAGAACCACTATGTAGTGAAATTGATAATGGCTATGGAGTCTACTATATAAATAATAATGATGATATAATGGTGAGCTAAAGATACCCTTGGCCAGCGATGAATCTTGATGATTAAAGAAAGACAAAAATTTACAAAATGGGAGCCTAGGAGCTATGTTCCAAGGTAGGCTAAGGAGGTTCGTTACACGTGCATCATTTAAGGTTCCATTAGTGACCAAAAAATGTATCAAAATGGATGAATATGGAATAGAATTTCATGCATAATACATGTTTTTGGAAAAACTCTTTATTAAAAAGTGCCTCTATCATGGACAATTTAGATATTATCCCTATAAGGAATACCAATCATAGTTTGAATTCAACAATCTACACACTCTTGATCCCTCACTTGAGTTGAATGGTGTAGGTGTAACAACCCTTAACCTTGAAGGGATTAGTGGGCATTCACCCTATGAAAATGTTTCTCAAAGTGTATAGGTGCAACAATCTAAAGGTGGAAACATTTACCCTTAGCCCTCAAAAAATGGAGACATTAGTAATTCTAAAAGTTTCTCAACAATTGCTGATAGTAAGTTATGAGAGTAAAAAACAAGTATAGCGTAAAATAAATGAAAGAAATATATAATTAAGAAACAAATGTTGTTAAAAATAATGCTAGGCGATAATATTAGCATGGATAAGGTTGTTGACATGGCATAAAAATATTTAATTGGGTGAATTTTTTGGTTGTAATATGGGTGAGCATGTACTAAAGTCTTGGATGAAGAAAATATGAGAGCTTGTATTAGGTTCCATGCCAAAATTTTCATTCTAATTTATGGAAGGATGAGTTTCATATTTTACTTGGAAGAGGATGTGTGAAAAAAAAAAACATTTTGTGTGGATATGGGGATTCACGATTGTCTTTTCATGCAACGGTCACCATTTTTTAATGCATGCATTGAAAAAAGGAGGTATCATGCATTTGGGTCAAAGTCCTAGGCCTTCCTAGATAATTCTAATTATGGATGCATTAAAATAAATTGGAAATGAATTAGGGACATTTAATGAGGCTGACATGAGTTTGACAGTAAAAGAGTGATGGCTATTGTGCATATGTTCATAGGCATAAACCTCAATGAAGGTTTGTCAATGGAGATAAATTTCTAAAGGAATTCTATTTTAACTAATGAAAATTACATTGGAATGGCCTTCAAATTTGTTTTCTTCCATGATTATGTTGATCTGGTTGAATATTGTACTTGAAATTTCTATTTAAATGCACATATATGGATGATATGAGGTCAAAAGATCAAGATACTACATAATCAACTAGAAAGATTAACAAGGAACAACCTATGGTGAATATTGAATTTAAGTATCTGAGAGTAGAATATATATGATGTGATACGTCAAATGAAGCATGAGATTCACAAGTGAAGTTTCCTTGCCATATTATAGTAAGCCTAAAAGATATCCCTAAGGAATTAGGGGAAGCGAGTACTAGAGGAGCTGATTTTGAGAAAAATATGTAATCTTTGATCTCCACCCCAATCAAGGGTACACCCATTAAAAATATGTCAATTATAGAGGTAGAACCTATATGTAGCTATCTATCTACTTTTAAGTGTTTCGGAATAGTGCCTAATTTTGTAGTTTTATTAATGATGGTATGGAAGGAAGGGAAGTAATGCTTGGCCTTTTCAAGGAGGGAAATGTCTATAAGTTAGTTTCTGGTATCATAAGTTATGTGATGGGAGTGAATTATTATGAAGATAATCTATTTAGGCTTTTCTTAAATTTTTATTCTGATGATATTCCCACATTTGTGGTGGAAAAGGATGAGGGAATACTGAAATATTGGCTTAGTTCCTATTAGGTTCCTATACCAATAGGAGTCATAATTTTGAATGACTAGGGTTAAGCCTTATAATACTGTTCATACATTTGCTTTCTGCAAATGTTTTCCATATTATAAAAAATTAAAAAATGTAGAGAGGGTATGTCCTAAAAGAAAAATAAAAGGACAAAAATAATAAGAGAAGGTCAAAAAAGAAAATGAAAATATATGAACCCCAAAAACAAAAAGACCATGAAAGTGTCCAAGTCTAAATGCCACTACTATTTACTTTTTTGCATAATAATGATTGTGTGCAACTTTTTATTCATGCCACAATCCATGGTAATCAAACAGTTTAATCTTGGTTATTCCATGCTTTAAATTATATGTTTATAGTTAGAGAATAAAATCTGACCAAACAATTTAATCTTGGCAGATCATAGCTAGGTAGAGAAAATAAAAGGAGCTCATAAGATTAATCTGAGCCCTTGGATGATATAAGGTTAGAATTAGATATATTACTTTTCAAAAGAAAAATAGATGAATAAGGGTTTGCTAGCCTAAATGCACCCAAAGGAATGAATAAAACATGTTAGAGTTAAGAAATGGGTAAGTAGAAGAAATGTTGTTGAACTACAAAGTTAATTGGATCAAAACAGATGCAGCATGCTTAGATACATCGTTCAACATGTATGATAAATTATGGAAGCAAAGACAAAGGTTTACAAGTTCATGTGATTAACTCCCACCCATTCATTTTTTCCCCTATACCTACAAATTTCATATCTACAAGTATGTTCTGGTACTTTTAAATCCTACAAATCAAAGAGGCTCAGAGCATTTCTCTAACTTTTGGTGGGACCGGACCCTCGAATTAATGACTTATGGACACAAGTGCTAGAATCCCCTTCATAAAATCATTTCCCCTTCATACAAACCATTTCACTTCATCACCCTAAGAAAACCCATTTTCCTAAAGTTAAATGCCATTTACCTAAGAAAAGTGAAAACCCCCCATGTAAATCCCTTTTCACTCAAAAACCCACAAAAAGCCTTTTATCTTAAGTATAAAGCTAAGTGCACAAATGCATACCTTTTACCCTTTTACTAAGGAAAAACCCACTCCACCCATTGCATTTCATATTAATTATTAATTTTATTATATAAATCCTGATATAACCCTTTTCCCGTATATTAACTAAATCCCTAATTAAATATCCCAACCCTTAGTTTTAATAAAAACTATATAATTACCCATATCCTGATACGACCTTACTTAATTTACCTAGTCCCGGTAAACCTAAGTTAATCCCATCATTAACCTCACCTGATTCCCTAATCCCATGATTAAGCCCTACCCGATCGCTTAACCCAAGATTACTTCCTAAATTAATCCCAAACCACTATGATTAAAACCCTTGGCCCGCCCCCCCATCTCCCGTTCATTTCCTCCACACATCTTCTCCACCCAACTACCATCATATCACAAGCGTCCAAATCTAATGAACCACAGCCATATTGGCCAAGCCCGATAGCTGACCTTTACCCACCCGATAAGGTTGTTTTCCCCAACCCCCCGATGTCTATGTGTCAAGCGTCAACATACATCGAGTGACCCCTCCTAAAAACCACCCATGCCACAAAAGTAGTGCGATGACCCCCAAAACAGCCTCCCCGCCAACCCGATAAACCGCCTATGATTCGTAAATATGAAATTTCATGCCATATTCAAAAATTTTCCCATTAAAGACTTTAAAACTTGAAAACCCATGTTTGCGTGTCTTTCGCCCGTTTCACAGTATAAACTTGTTAAACCCTTCAGCACCACCCTGAACCTTTGCAATACAATTCCACCTCCATTTACATCCAAAACACTACCACGACCCCTTCCCCAGGCATCCCTTTGCAAATAAAGCCATCATGTGCCTTTCTAGTCATTCGATGTTTTCTTAATTATTGTTGAATTTTACAGGAAATCAACCGAAGACCAGAGCTTGGATAAACAATTCTGATACTAGTTGTAGAACCTGTTTACTCCAAACTCAACAAGAAACTTGTTAAAAACCTACATTCAGAAGAATAAGACCATTATACAAGGAACAGAACATGAATACAATTACACACAGAGCCAAGAAGAAAACACTTATACAAAGCATTGATAGTCAAAACAGAGGAGCCAAACCGAAGATGTAGTTAGAAGACAAAAAAATAAAACATACAAAGACTTGATGAAAATCCACTTCCCGATGTTGATACACATAAAAACAAAAGAATTTACAGTTGAAACGCATAGTAAAAGCTTAAATTGTACAGTAAAGGAGAAAAAACAGTGAAGGATAAAAATAGGTCATCAGAGTGAAAGATTATCAGAGTCAAAGAGTATCAGAGGAGAGCTTGAAGTAAATAAAGCCTCCAATGTGATTATTTAAACAACAAAGAGCATAAAGAGCTAAAAACAGACCATAAAAGCCAGCAATACCACAATAAAAGGGATAGCATGAAAGCAGTTCAATAGCTACCTCTATCTTCCTACGAGAAGATATTTGTATTTCCTAGATTAAATCTCAAATTAGCTTGAGATATTTGTAATAAAACTTTAGTATAAATACTTCACAATTTGAAGTATGTAGGGTGGATTCTTAGACATTTCTATAGAGTTCTTGATCGAAATATTGTAAAGCAATTGGAGCATTGGCTGAGCAACAAGCTGGATTGATGAACAAACACCAGATATTTCAAAGGATTCATGTGTAGAGCGAAGTGTAGACAAGTATTTTCTCATGTTGTTGGTATCTCTTAAAGTTTTTCTATAATGTTTATCTAAATCTGAATGCCATCACTGAAGTATTATCTCATAATTTGTTTAATTACACTCAGTTATAATAGTTAGGCAAATAAATGCTTTCTACTGATAATCTAAGTTAAGGAATTCTTAGTTGCTCCTTAGTTTTGGTTATTTCTTTATAATCTATAGCAAAGGATTCTTAATTTCCATTTGTTTCCAATTACCCCCTATTCCTCATTTCAATCTCGGTATGAGAATTCTTAATTACTCTCTCACCCTGGTTAAAACCTCTTCATCCCTCTAGCCTAAAGACCTACACTCTACTCTGCTATCTCGCCCTTTGAACATTCCCTTTAGTGAGTTGATCCAGTCCTACTGCTCTTTTGTTGACTCCATAGCCCAATGGGATAGAGACATCATCCTATCCATCTGTTTAAAGATCCCCACCACCCAATCTTCAGTACAAATCAAAAACCCCCTAAACATTAAGAAATAGCCTAAAATCCAATCAAACAAAGCTAAATCATATAGAGAGAACCCTCTCTGGACTTAGGTTGGCTAGAGCCTATGCCCAAATGTTGGTTTGTGGTTACCTCAGTCATTTTCTTTCTTCTAATAACTTATAGAGAAAATTCTGAGCGATAACATAGTGGCAACTCTGCTGGGGAACCAACAATTCCTCAGTCCTAATAAAGCTTTAAGAAAATTATAATTCTATATTTATAGCCTCTTAAAGTCATTTGTTAGAAGTTATATTGAGAAAATCTCACAAAAACAATTAAAAATTTGAAATTTTGGCTTCCAGGAAGACTCGTTTTACTAGGGCTAATCCAAATCCCAACCCTCCCCTAGTAGTTGATAATCCCAAGCTGATTTCAAGAAAATCTAAAAAAGAAGAAAGTTCAATTAGTCAAACACTTTTCATTAAAGCTAATTCATGTCCTGATGAGTGGTTATTTTTAGAAGATCTTCCCTTCGATGAAAAATTTGGTATTTAATTATTTAAAACAAAATCTGAAAGTGAAATATATGAAAATGTTCTAGATCTTGATTTCATTGCAGACATTGAAGTCCAACAGGGAAACAGATCAATTGATGAGTGCATTCTGAAATCTCCATAATCATCCATTAATACTATTACTACCCTTGAGTTTTTTGAATAGTTCTCCACTACTTTGAGTTCACCATTATTCCCTTCGACTTCAATACCTTCTGAATTCCATTCTGCACCACCATTTACACCTTCACTCCCCCACCAACCTATCATTAATCATTCACCACCTACTAGTCCTGGTTCTTCATCCACTACTGCATTATTTCCAAGTATCTCAACCGCATATCTTATCCCCTCACAACCAACAACAATGGAAAAAAGATATTCTCCTCTTGTTTTACCTGCCCAAATTCATGTTATTCCTACAGATTATTAGAGTAAGATTCCCTTGTTTGATTCTATTGGTCAATACACTGCCCAGCAACAAGTAAACAAGATGTCTGACTTTTTTGAGCTACATGAACTAGATGAAGTCGATGTCCAGATGAGACTCTTTGCCCAAACTTTGACTGGTGATGTCAAGAAGTGGTTTAAAGCCTTTCTTGCCAACCACATAGCATACCTAGCAAATTTCTAGAGGTTGTTTATTGATAGGTGGGAATAGAAAAAGAATCCCTTACAAATCCTTTCAGAATATGAGAATATTAGGAGAGGACGTAATGAAACTATTCAAGAGTACTACACTAGATTCAATAACATATATAATGCAATCCCAGTTAACCTTAGACCCCCCCTGACTTAGCATTAATAAAGTTCCCTGATGGTTTTGATACTGATATGTCATACCAACTTAGGGAAAGAAACTCCCCAACATTAGAAGAAATGAGAAGTGTAGTTGTTAGCGTAGAGGGTAATTTGTTAGCTAAAAGGGCTAGAGTTAGAAATGAAAAGAGAATTGCTAAGGATGAAAATTCACCATATGATATTAAAATAGATATACCCCAATGGGATAACCAACAAGCACCTCCAATTAGAAACCCAAATTTCAGAAATAACCAAAACATGGGGAAAAACGGACCAGATCAAAACATAAGGCCTCCTTTTCAAGAAAATTATGTAGAAACATCCTAGCCAAAAAATCCAAAGCATGATACACAAATTAACCTAATGGGAATAAATGATGAGGACACTGTTTTTCTAACCCAAGATGAGCAGGAATTGTATATGCTGCAACAATTATAGGTACATTCTAGTGAATCATTTGATTATAAACAAGGATATGACTCTTCTATCTTCGAAGTCCATAAGCAATATAATCTAAGAAGCAAAAGGAATGTAGATGTCCCTGACCAAACCAAGAAAACAACCCAAAATAAACCCAAGAAAATAAAAGAATCCCCTATTTCAAAGATCCTACAAATTCTCCCTAGGTAGAACCCAAATCCTTTTGGCCCCATAATTGTAGATATAACCTCTGATTAACCTTCTGCTGATCAACCATCCACTTCAATTCCACTTGAAAATCCACGTAAGGAGATCCCCAATAAAGAAAAAGAAGACAATCCTACTCAAATCCCTGCTGCTAAAAGTCAAAACCTTCAAATAGAAAAAGCCTCTTTGTCATTCAATTTGGGAGTAGAGATAGAAAAGCTAAAGATTCCAATCCCTTTAACAGAACTAATCAAGAATGAACCTTACAAATCATAGATAAACCAGACCTTAAACATTGTTGAAAATGAGGATTCAGTTAATTTGTTTGATGACCAACCAAAACTTATATTTGGTCCAGATGTTAATGGCAAACCATTAGAAGGAGGAGTTCCACCTTTTTGCATTAGCCTTAGTATCCATGACTGTTGTGGGGAAAAGTATCTGACTCGGATGACCCTATCCCTACTCTAAGGGTGACAGTCCTTAGCAACAACTGAAAGTAAAGATTTGGTATTTTCCTTTATGAAAGTACAGAGAAGGAAGAAAAGATTAACCAACCGGTGTCTTTCGCTTTTGTCGATCCTGTCCTCTCTCTTTGTCTCTTGTTCCCAGCTCCTTGCTCTCTTTGCCGGCCCAGCTACACACAGATCCTGCACAAACAAGAGAGGGAAACTACAAGAAACATGTACTCATAACTGATGCATGGATTAGAGTGAATCAGATATACAAGTAAATACAATACATCAATGCAATACAAGTATATAGGAGAACATTCAAAGCTTTATTGATAGAAGTAAAAGGGTTCTGAGAAGGTTACAACCATCAATGGCTCCAATCCAGTAGCACCTCCCCAGCAGCAAGAAATCTCCTCTTCACCTCTATAAAAGCAATCACCCAATAGCTCTAACTGTAAACCAACAGCACTTCCTTGCTTTGCACAAAATTCCAGCCTCCCTAGACCTCATGAGAGAGCTCTATATATAGGAGATTTGGAGAAAGGATGAGTCAGCTTGAGGCTAGCATAAAGCTGACTAGTGTCCTCTCCCACTTTAGTTAAACTTTAGTTCTTGAGTCCACTTGGAGATCCTTGCTTACACATGGAGATCAAGTACCTCTTACTCATCACAGGGCGAATCCCTTGAACCAACTGTCAGTTTGGAAGCTTCCTGGGCAGTTGACACCTTGCAGAATGACTGTGCCACTTGGCCAATCTCGCCCAGCGCAGGTAGCCTTCATTGGTTTTGACTTTCAGTGCAGGTACAAGGAGGAGCAGTTGACATTCAGCGCAGTTGCTCAGTGGAGCAGCTGACATGATCCAAAAATAGCCTGTTTTGAGTGTTTTTCAGGTGGAGAACTGATGGGAAGTGCTGTGGTTTGCTGACCTTGTTCTTCTAGGGGTAAGAACAACATGTTTAGGGACTGAGGATCCCTGTAATTATTGACATTTCATGCTCCATGCTGCGAGGCACAAAAATGTCTATAACAATGACAAAATTCTACACAATGAAATGTTGGATTCTGTGGCCTCTCACAATTTAATGCCCAAATCAGTAATGGATAAATTGAACCTAAACATTACAAGGCCTTACAAAGACTTATTCTCATTTGACTCTACTCAAGTAAAGTGTCGAGGATTGATTAAAGACCTATGTGTTACATTAGTCCAATATCCTGCCAAAAGCATCCTTATGGACATTGTAGTTGCTGACATCCCACCAAAGTATGGCATGTTGTTATCCAGATCATGGGGAGCCAAACTTCAGGGATCTCTACTACTAGATATGTCATATGCAACAATTTCTCCTTTTGGAAAACCTAAGAAACTATACTGAGAAACCTTAATGAAATATATGGTAAGTAGCCAGGATCGGCCTCAAAATTTTCCCATCTACTCCATACACTCAGATATTGACTCTTTTATCTTATATAATGTTGATCAAACTCAAGAAACACTTTTAGACAGTATTGATACAGAACCAAAAGAAATTGCAGTTTCTACACAAAATGAGACTAACTAGACTATAGAGCTATCCAATGAACAAGAAGGTCAAATTTCTATGAATAATGAAAATTTTGTTGCACGAGATAGTGAAAATTATGATAATGAGATATTATGGCATTTAGAATTTGATGGATTAGTCAACAGGTTAGGAGCAGGAGTAGGAGTGTGGATATATAATTTGGAGAAAAATTACTTAGAAGGCCATGCATATAGATTGAATTTTAAATGTAAAAATAATATAGTTGAATATGAAGCATTAATTTTAGGTCTTAAGTTAGTTAGGAATCTAGGAGCTAAAGGATTTTCTGTTATGGGAGACTTTCAACTAATTGTAAAATAGATTGATGCTGTATATATGAAAAAAGACCCTAGATTAAGTTGTTATAGAGATACTATTGTAGAAATACTCAACACATTCCTAGAAACAAAGCTTGCAGTAATCCCTAGAAAACATAACATGCAAGCCCATAGTTTATCAATGTTTGCCAGCACTTGTAAATTACCCTTCCAACCTAACTATCAGTATACTACTGAAGTTAGGCACAGACCTACAATTCCAGATAATTTGAACAACTGGAAAATATTTTCTAGTGATAAAAAAATAAATAACTTTTTACTTTCAAAAGAAGAGTTTGTAAATAATAATATAGATATTGATACATCCATAGATCCTAACACTAAGGATAAGATAGAAATAAATGAGATAGAAGATGATAAAATAGATAGACTTAACCCAACTAAATTTACCAAATCAAATGTAGATAACTTAGAGTTAATGGAGATTGATGAAATGATCAATGAAGAAATTGAGGTAATTATTCTCAAGGATAACTTCTTACCAAAGGGATTAACCCCTCTAGATGATTTATTTGATTCAAATGATGGTCCTAGGAAACCTAAGATGGAACCATTAAGGTCTGATATAGCGGAATGTAATATAGGCACTGATGAAAATCCTAAATTGATCAAACTTTCAAAATCATTACCTCCAACTGAAAAAGTCAAATACATTGAGTTGTTGAAAGAATTTAGGGATGTTTTTTCTTGGAGTTATGAGGACCTTAAATCCTATGACACCAACATCATACAGCACACAATTTCTATTAAAGAAAATCAAAAGCCTTTCAAACAAAAAATAATAAGGATTAATCTTGTCTTATTACCTGCAATTGAAAAGGAAATTCAGAGGATGTATGATGCCAAAATAATTGCATCAATCAGATTTTCTGATTGGGTTTCAAACTTGGTGCCAACTAGAAATAAAACTGGTGAGATCAAACTCTGTGTGGATCTTAGAAACCTCAACAAACTGTGACTTAAAGACAATTACCCTCTCCCCAAAATGGATCACATTTTATAGAGAGTAGTTGCATCAACCAAAATCTCATTGTTGGAAGGGTTTTCTGGTTATAATCAAATGTTAGTTCATCTAGATGACCAACCCAAAACTGCCTTTACTACTCCTTGGGGCACTTTTATGTATGTGAAAATTCCTTTTGGGCTAATGAATGCAAGGGCCACTTTCCAGAGGGCTATGGATATAGCCTTTGTTAAAGAAACTCATGATTTCCTTGTGATATATCTAGATGATATTACTGTTTTTTCAAAGTCTAACAATCAACATTTGGATTGTCTAAGGCAAGTTTTTATTAAATGCAGGAAGTTTGGAATCTCCTTGAACCCTAAAAATTCCTTGTTTGGGTTGGAGGAAGGAAATTTGTTAGGTCACATAACTTGAAAAGATGGTATAAGAATAGACCCTGCAAGAATAGAAGCCATCTTACAAATAAGACACCCCATGAACATTAGAGAATTACAAGCTTTCTTAGAAAAAAATAATTTTCTTAGAAGATTTATATCTAACCTAGCAGAATTAATTAGATCACTAAATAACATGCTGAAAAAGGACTCCACCATAAAATGGACTGTTGAGGCTAAGAAATCCTTTGAGGACATCAAAGTAGCCTTAACTAAAACACCTGTATTAATCAGTGCTAAATTTGACAGAAATTTCATTTTGTTTTCCTTTGCTTTAGAGCACACAATAGTTGCAGTCCTATTACAGAAAAATGACCAGGACTATGAACAACCCATTGCTTTCTTTAGCAAAGCCCTGAGAGATGCCCCCTTGAAATATAACATAATGGAAAAACAAGCTTTGGCTTTAGTCAAAGCCATTAAGGATTTTAGGGTATACATCTTATATTCTCACATAGTAGCCTACGTTCCCAATTCAGTAGTAAAAGACATCCTAACTCAGGATGGTCCTGATGGAAAGAGGGGAAAGTGGATTGCTACTATTTTAGAGTATGATATAGAAATCAAACCTACAAAGTTAATCAAGGGCCAAGGTTTATCCAAGCTCATGGTTGAATCGAACTGTTAGGCCTTGGATATAAACTTTATTGCAACAATAGATAATGAAAAGGAGATGGTGACTCCACTAATCAGCCAGGCCTTCTTGAATCACCATGGTATGCTGATATTATTTATGTTTTACTAAATTTACAAGCTCCTCCTGAATTATCTAGGACTAAAACCAAGTTTTTAAAGATGAAATCCTTAAGATTTTGTATATTAGACAATGTTTTTTTTTGGAGAGACCGTGAAGGTATTCTTCTCAATTGCTTATTAAAAGAGGAACCTGACAAAGTTTTACAAGAGTTTCAAGTAGGTGACTGACTATTGCAGATAAAATCCTTAGAGCTGGTTTCTACTGGCCTACCTTGTTTGCTAATGTCAAAAAATATGTGACCTTCTGTCATAAATGTCAAATTTTTGAGGGGAAGAAAAAGCTCTTACCTTTACCCTTCAAACCAATCTCTACTGAAATACCTTTTCTACAATGGGATCTTGGCTTCGTTGATGAAATTCACCCACCCTCCTCTACCCAACACAAATGGATCCTTATTGCCACAGACTACTTCAAAAAATGGATAGAGGCCATACCTTCAAGGAAAGCCACAAATATTGTTATCATAACCTTCCTTTAAACCAATATTCTATCAAGATTTTGATGTCTAACTAAGCTCATTATTGATAATGCAACAACCTTTAAATCCAAAAGAATGATAGATTTCTACAATAAATACCATATCACCGTTGGCCATTCCACAACATATTACCCTCAAGGTAATGGACTGGCAGAATCCTCAAACAAAAGCCTAGTGAACATCATCAAGAAGTTAGTAGAGAACAATAAGAAGACTTGGAATAAAAAGCTAGTCATTGCCTTATGGGCAGATAGATTGACTACTAAGAAATCAATTGGTACTTCTCCCTATCAACTAGTTTATGGAATGGAAGTTGTCTTTCCATCCTCTTTGGGAGTACTAGTAATGAAGTTACTTCAAGAAATACAGGTTGAACCAAATAGTATCCAAAGAAGAATCAACCAAACTATTCATCTACAACAAACAAGAGAAGAGGTCTATGTCAGGTCTCAAGTTGTGCAAGAAAATATTAAGAAGATTTTTGATAAGAGAACCAAGGCTGAAGATTTCTACATTGGTGACAAAGTGCTCAAGTGGGACTCAAGGAGGGAAGATAAAGGAAAACATGGGAAATTTGATTTCCTATGGAAAGGTCCCTATGTCATTTATGCTTATAGAGGAAATAATGCTTTCTTCTTGAGAGAAATTGATGGTACATATGTAGAAGGTGGGCCAATGAATGGTCAAATGCTAAAACATTACTTTGAACCTAATTACGTTTTTCATTTGTATATATTCTATTTTCAAAAGTCTATTTTGATTGGATGGTGATATTTGAAGTTGAAGCCTGAAGAGAAGGCCCTAAGCTTTAAAAGATTCACTATCATAAGTATCAATAATGCAAATACATAAAAGGACACTTTGCAAGGCAACATCAACAATAATTCAAAGGCTACTGATCTCTAAAGTTCTTGACATTTCACAAGGAAATTCCATCCCCAAGTGGAGCCACTGTTAGGTTCCTATACCAATAGGAGTCATAATTTTGAGTGAGTAAGGTTAAGCCTTGTAATATTGTACATACCTTTGCTTTCTGCAAATGTTTTCCATATTATAAAAAATTAAAAAAATGTAAATAGGGTATGTCCTAAAAAAAATCAAAGTACAAAAAGAATAAGAGAAGGTCAAAAAAGAAAATGAAAATATATGAACAAAAAGACCATGAAATTGTGCAAGTCTAAATGTCACTGCTATTTACTTTTATGCATAATAATGATTACATGCAACATGTTATTCATGCCACAATCCATGGTAATCAAACAGTTTAATATTGGTTATTCCATGCTTTGAATTTTATGTTTATAGTTAGAGAATAAAATTTGACCAAACAATTTAATCTTGGCAGATCATAGCTAGGTAGAGAAAATAAATGGAGCTCATATGCTTAATCTGAGCCCTTGGATGATATAAGGTTAGAATTGGATAAATTATGTTTCAAAAGAAAAATAGATGAATAAGGGTTTTCTAGCCTAAATGCACCCAAAGGAATGAAGAAAGCATGTTAGAGGTAAGAAATGGGTAAGTAGAAGAAAGGTTGTTGAACTACAAAGTTAATTCGATCAAAACACATGCATCAAGCTTAGATACATCTTTCAACATGTATGACCAATTACAGAAGAAAAGACAAAGGTTTACAAGTGCATGTGACTAACTCCCCCTCATTCATTTTTTCCGTTATACTTACTAATTTCCTATCTACAAGTATGTTCTAGTACTTTTAAATCCTACAAGTCAAAGAGGCTCAAAGCATTTCTTTGACTTTTGGTGGGACCGGACCCTCAGCTTAATGAGTTATGGTCACAAGTGCTAGAATCCCCTTCATAAAATTATTTCCCCTTCATACAAACTATTTCACTTCATCACCCTAAGAGAACCCTTTTTCCTAAGTTTAAACACCATTTACCTAAGAAAAGTGAAAACCCCCCATGTAAATCCATTTTCGTTCAAAAACCCACAAAAAGCCTTTTATCCTAAGTATAAAGCTAAGTGCGCAAATGCATACATTTTACCCTTTTACTAAGGAAAAACCCACTCCGCCCATTGCATTTCATATTAACTATTAATTTTATTATATAAACCCTGATATAACCCTTTTCCCATATATTAACTAAACCCCTAATTAAATATCCCAACCCATAGTTTTAATAAAAACTATATAAATTACCCATATCCTGATACAACCTTACTTAATTTACCTAATCCTGGTAAACCTAAGTTAATCCTATCATTAACCTCACCTGATTCCCTAATCCCATGATTAAGCCCCGCCCGATCGCTTAACCCATGATTAATTCCTAAATTAATCCCAAACCACTATGATTAAAACCCCTAGGCCCCCCTTCAACTCCCATTCATTTCCTCCATGCATCTTCTCTGCCCAAATACTGTGAGATTGCAAGTGCCCAAATCTAATGAAAAACAACCATATCGGCCAAGCCCAATATCCAACCTTTACCCAACCGATAAGGCAGTTTTCCCCAACGCCCCGATGGCTATGTGTCAAGTGCCAGCATACATCAAGTGACCCCTCCTAAAAACCGCCCACGCCACAAAAGCAATGCGACGACCCCCAAAACTGCCTCCCCGCCAACCCAATAAGCCACCTATGATTCGTAAAGATGAAATTCCATGCCATATTAAAAAAAAAATCCCGTTAAAGACTTTAAACCTTGAAAACCCATGTTTGTGTGCCTTTCGCCCGTTTCACAGTATAAACTCATTAAACCCTTCAGTGCCACCTTGAACCTCTGCAATGAAATTCCACCTTAATTTATGTCCAAAACGCTACCATGACCCCTTCCCCATGCATCCCTTTGCAAATAAAGCCATCATGTGCCTTTTGAGTCATTCTATGTTTTCTTAATTATTGTGGAATTTTACAGGAAATTAGTCGAAGACCAGAGCTTGGATAAACAGTTCTGATACTAGTCGCAGAACCTGTATACTCCAAAACTCGACAAGAAACCTATTAAAAACCTATATTCAGGAGAAGAAGACCATTATACAAGGAATAGAAGGTGAAGACAATTACACACAAATCCAAGAAGAAAACACTTATACAAAGCATTGACAGTCAAAACAGAGGAGCCAGACCGAAGATGCAATTAGAAGACAAACAAATAAAGCATATAGATACTCGATCAAAAATCCATTTCTCGATGCTAATACACATAAAAACAAAAGAATTTACTATTGAGACACGCAATAAAAGGTTAAATTGTACAGTAAAGGAGAAAAAGTAATGAAGGATAAAGACAGGTCCTCAGAGTCAAAGAGTATCAGAGGAAATCCTGATGTAAGTAAAGCCTCCAGCATGATAATTCAAACAGCAAAGAGCATAAAGAGCTAAAAACAAACCATAAAAGCTAGCAATACCACAATGACAACATGAAAGCAGTTCAATAGCTACCTCTATCTTCCTGCGAGAAGATATTTGTATTTCCTAGATTAAATCTCAAGACACTGAGATATTTGTAATAAAACCTTAGTATTAATACTTCACAATTCAAAGTATGTAGGGTGGATTCTTAGATATTTCTATAGACTTCTTGATCGAAATGCTGTAAATCCATTGGAGCATTGACTGAGCCAACAAGCTGGATTGATGAATAAAGACCAGATATTTCAAAGGATTCATGTGCAGAGCAAAGTGTAGACAAGTATTTTCTCATGTTGTTGTTATCTCTTAAAGTTTTTCCATAATGTTTATATGAATCTGAATGCCATAACTGAAGTATTATCTCAGAATTTGTTTAATTACACTATGTTATAACAGTTAGGCAAATAAATGTTTTCTACTGATAATCTAAGTTAAGGAATTCATAATTTCTCCTTAGTTTAGGTTGTTTCTTTACAATCCATAGCAAAGGATTCTTAATTGCCCTTTTTTTCCGATTACCCTCTGTTCCTCATTTCAATCACAGCTTGAGAATTCTTAATTGCTCTCTCACCCTGGTTAAAACATTTTCATCCCTCTAGCCTAAATACTTGCACTCTCCACTGCTATCTTTCCCTTTGAACATTCCCTTTAGTGATTTGATCCAATCCTGCTGCTCTTTTGTTGACTCCATAGCCCAATGGACTAGGGACATCATCCTATCCATCTGTTTAAGGATCCCCACGACCCATTCATTAATACAAATCAGAAAAACCCTTGAACATTAAGAAGTAGCCTGAAATCCATCAAACAAAGCTAAATCATAAAGAGAGAGCCCTCTCTGGACTTAGGTTGGCTAGTGCCTATGCCCAAAAGTTGGTTTATGGTTACCTCAGTCATTTTATTTCTTCTAATAACTTCTAGAGAAAATTCTCAATGATAAAAGTTCCAACAAAGAGGAATTTGTTTTTTCTCAAGAGGGACTTTAGGAAGTTTGGTTATTAGTTTTAAAAAAAAAGAGGGGTTGTAAAGAGAAATGAATCCTATATTACCTAAGCATAATAGAAGGCACATTCTCAAGTACAATCAAGTAAACAATGATCTGTTGAAGGGGTTCTCAGCGAAAACAAAGCCCTAAGAAGTTGTTCTTAATGTTTTTTTTCTTTAAATCTTAGGGGACTAGGCATCCCTTCAAAAAATATAATCCTTAAAATATTATTATCTTATTAGAAGAAACTATCAATGAAGGTGAATTTATATTATTGTTCTAATTGTAACATATAATAATTTATATCTTTTGATTGTAAACGTAAGTATATAAGTTTTATTTTGTGATGAAGATACTATTACATGGTTTAAGGGACTAGGCATTCCTTCAAAAAAGATAACCATTAAAATATTATTAACTTATTACAAGAAACTATGAATGAAACGGTGATCTCCAAATAGATGTAAAATTAAGATCTCTTTACTTATTTTCCTTGATTAAATGTTTGTTTTGAAAATAAAGTATATATTTAAAGAATTGAAACTATATATAAAAAAAACCTTATAGTATAATTAAATTTAAAATAAAAATCTGATCCCTCTGATCAGGGTACAAACGGGAAAATCTTGATCATTCAATAGGTAATGGGTGCTCTATAGATCTCAAGGTGCCCCTAAGCCACCCTCCACATGCATGAAGCACATGAAGCAGTGGCAGATTACATGATCACAATCTCACAATCAATGCAAGGTGGGAAGTTGGTAATAGAATGAAAATGCGGCAAGCTGCTAGCCTTTTTGTCAGTGAGAATGTTAAGTACTCCGTCTGCGATTACTTTTGGCAGAGTATTGGAGTAGAGCAGTTTGGCAGGCAATTGAAGAATTATGTGGAGGTATTTAGAAGGGCTCGAGTTTTCCTATAGTGAGTTCAGGTCAGTGGCCTTAGGTATGTTCTTTGACTTTTCACATATCTCTTTGCCATGGCTCATCTTTTCTTGTCTTTGGGTTTCATGGAAGAAGGGATGCATCATGAACATGTCGGTTTGGAAGATCTATTCCCTTGAAGAGGATCTTGTTGTTACTGAATTGTTTGAAAGTTGTTTTTTCTTTATACTCGTGTGTCTATGTTTTTTGGATTTTTGTTGGATCGCATAGGCATGTTGTTGGTAAGGCCTATGGGCTACCCATGGTCTCTCTGGTTATGTGATTGGAGCACTTGCTTAATTTTTTATTTGGTAATATGTGGTCGTGACCCTGTATTATCAAGGTCTCGGTAAGGAAATGGCTTGGTTTTTAATGATACCCTCCACTGGCCTGCATTCGGTTGCACTTATGTCCATGATCCTTAGGATTACTCATGTTTGAGGGGCCTGCGTTGCCAAAGGAGACATTGTGGGGTTTTGTATGGGCTGTGGTTCGCATCCCATTCTCCCAGTACTTCTACCGGAAAAACTCGTGGGCATAAGTCCACCTCCAATATTATTGATGAAGTAGTCATTACATATCATGTAGGCTCACACCTAGTTCATCAGCTCATATCTCAAAGGGAAGAGGAGTTACATAAGAAAGTTGAGCTTCTTGACATTGATGTGGATGATAGCCAGACCCTCGTGCCTGATCCTAGCCACTCTTGGGGTCATACTTTCTTAGTAAAAGCAGATAGTTCACTTGTATTGGCTGCTGAAGATCCTTTTGTTGAAGGCTTTGGAGCACATTCCTTTAGGCTCGACCATGACAACACACGCTTTCCCAGATTATAGTCAGCATTTTTAGCGAATCAAGTTTCGACTTCAAAAGAAAAAAAGATGCCTCAGCTCCATAAAACGGCATATCCCATGCATTCCGCAATCTGAACTTCCTGGGTCAAGTGAAACAGACCCGAACTCAGTTGACTCATATGACGATGAGTAGTCTGTTGTATCACCTTTGTTTTGCAGCAATTTCTATCTTTTCAGTACTTTGAGTATGTTTATAGATATCTAAATGTTAGGAAGTCTAAAGACAATCAAACCTTTTTAGCATGGTTGAATAGAATTTCTATTTTGTTTCTCAATGGCTTATCATGCAGACCCAGTTTCCCTCAAGGAAAGTTGAGTCCAGCTAACCATTTAGGACATGGATGTAATCTACTTGATTTTGAAAGATAATGAAAAGAAAGGTCTTACCAAGCTTACAAAAAAAAACCTACAATCTATTAGAATTACAAATATTTTAATTAAAACATTTATTAAAATGTTGTCCAAAACTATTTCAGAAATATTTATACGAAACTTGATAGAAATGAGTCAAATTTTAATTATTAAAACTATTAAAATATATAATGTAGAATCTAAAAATTGTTAAAATTTGATACTTGATTAATAAATGAGTCATAATAAAACTATAATCCTATTTAAATTATAATTAAGAAAAATATGCATGGAACTAGCTAAATTATTAAAAGTATTCAAATTTCAATTATTAAAGCTATTATAATGTAGAATCTAAAATGGTTAAAACTTAAAATGTTTTATACTTTGTTAATAAATGACCCTCAATAAAACTATAATCTTATTTAGGAAACTATAGTTAATTTTGTGATTATTAAATTCTAGATTATATAAATAAAATCATAATACATTGAAATCTAGTTCAAAACTAGTTAAGTTATAGTTGAGAAAATTTTACACAAAACAAGATAAATTATTAAAAATAAAATCACAATTATTAAACTATTTAAATATATAATATATAATGGAAAAAAATATTAAAATTTTAAAAACTCAATATTCTATTAATAAATGAGCCATAATAAATATATAATGTTTAATAATAAGCAATAATGAAACTATAATTCTATATAGAAAATTTCTAAATATATAATGTTTAATAATAAGCAATAATGAAACTATAATTTTACATAGAAAATTTCTATATAATTAATTGTATAATTAGGGAATTTTATGTTATATAAATAAAATAATGATATATTAAAATTGTAGTAAATTTTGTATTATATTATAAATTATAAAATTTTATTATATATTTAATTAGACTAAAAATTGAAGTTGTAAAAAAAAATACTAGAATAATTTAATGAAAATTAATAAATTATCAAAAAAAATTATTTAAAGATTTAATTTAATAGTTTCAAGATAAAGATAATATACTAAATGAGTATTGTATTGAATAACAACTAAGTTATTATAATGCATCTAAGATTATGAATTACAACATACTTTACCATAAAATTGAATCATAATATTCCTTTATAAACTTATAAAGTTGAATCATAATATTAAATAATAACATAACTGGAATCTAAAAAGCTTATGAATAACATAAATCAAATCTAGAAACCAGAACTAGCATAAATTAAATTAAAAAACAAAACAAATTATTATTTATATGGTTAAAAAATATATTATTATTCATATGATTAAAAAATGTATCACGAAAAATCAATTTTACAAATATATTTTGGATTTGGTGTATAACTTGTTGATAGGATAAAGCTATCCTAAACATTAAAACTAATAAAGGTAGTATATTAAAATTAAATTTTGTTAAATTGTATTCTCTGGTTGACATCATATTTTATTCCAAATACGAAAATTCTATAAAATCAATAAAGATAATAAGTTAAATAATATATACATTTTGGCTAAACTTGTCTATGAACATAAATATGTTATTGACCAGTTTCTTCACGAAAACATATTTTTCTGTATAAAAAACATTGGTATCTATGGTACGGAACCCTGAGATTATCTCACATGGAAAGGTAATATGAAGACTGATAATATTATTGTAGCTGATACTTATCTCTCTCTTTCTAGAATACCAGCATTTCAATCAGGATTGCAATTCCCCACAGTTTTTTGGAAAACAGTAATTCCAAACAAAATTATCATCTTTTCGTGGTTGGTTTTTCACAACAGGTATCTGTTCTATTTGTAAATGGAAAGTTGAACACAGCAATCACATTTTCCTGCAATGTAAACTCACCACACAGGTATGGAAAAATTTATCTAAATATTTTGGCTTTCATTTTATATTGCATTGATCCATTAAAGATTCACTGGAATGGTGGGGTACACAGAAGTCCTCCTAGAGACCCATTCCTTTAATCAGTATATGGGCAATCTGGAAATGGTCGAACAACTTCTTGTTTCAAAACACAAGAGAGGATTTCCAGCAGGTCTTTCACAGAATTGTAACAAACTACAATGTTTTTTTCCAGCCCAAATGGCTAAGTAACAATCCCCGTGGGCACATTAACTCACTGCTAATGTATCCAATGGGCTTTTTTGAGGGTGTTGCACAAAAAGGGTTATGTTCTTGTGGGGTTTAGATATCCATAACTGAAAAACTAACCTACAATATTCTCTCTGGAATGGAGGAAATGGCACCAACAACAAGGTAGAAGCAATGGCTCTTTGGGGCCTATTGTGGTTCAGCAATTTCTTAAATATCCCTTTCCTACATGTATATGGAGACTCAAAGATCATAATTGACCATGTATTAGCAAATGTTTCCATCAACACCCCTTCTTTACTAGGATGGATGAAGAGAATAGAGGTCCTTCGGCAACTTCAAAATAGCTACTTAATCCAGCACATAGGCAGATCCCAAAATATGCAAGCTGACAGACTATCAAAAAAAGGTATGTTCAAAGACTCTAGTAAATGGTACATGGGAATCAACTAGGAGAACGACACCTATGTCATGGAGGATTTTTTTTCGAGGAATATAGGCTCTCTCCTGGGCACTATTGAAGCCTTGTTTTGTTTCTATTGGAGATTATTCGGTTGCCTGGCCACTAAGCATAAAACAGTGTCCTCCACAAAGAGGGATTTTCTTCCCCATCGTAGATGGTGTTTCTTTCAACAAGACTATATAGTATCCTAAAATAGGCATACCACTGCTGGATGTAATTTTGTGTATTTTTGTATCTAGCTTATCTCCTTTCAGTTCCCTATACTATTTTATCAGAGAATAGCTGTATCACTTGCTATTTCTTATTGAGGTTATGAGGTACTTGCAATTACAGCATGTTTTAATTAACAAACAATACCAAAATGGCTTATGTTTTGAACAACAGCTGACATTTGTAAATTTCTACTCTGATATTAATACAAATTGTGCTTTTTTCGTACTGAAAATATAGATATATATATATATATATATATAATTTGCCATATTTTATTCAAAAAAATTGATTTCACTGCTAAGGTTTTTCAAATAAATGTTCAAAATAAAACGGCATCTTTATGTTGATTACTGATTCCTAAATATTTGAGGATCCGATGGCCATGGGCTAGATCAAATACTTAACCTAACTCATGTCGGTCAAATATTTTGCAATTTCGCAATTCCATAATAGACTTAACTCAAGGTAGAATAAGCGAACGTCGTTCTTGGTAAGATTATTATTATTGAAAAATAAATAAAAATAAAAAAACCATACGTATACCCACAAGGATCATAGTTTTGAAACTCCAATTAGACCAGCTTGTGTGACCATGTTCAGAGGAATCTGGAGGTATATTTTCACAGAATTTTCTTGTAATTCTTGCAAAACCTTCAATATTTTGAGAAGAAGATGCTTCCCAAATACCTTACTCATTTTGATGGGAGGGAGAAAATGAGGATGTGAACCTTCAAACTTCTTCAAATACACAAACCAGTGTGTATACATCATTAGGCTAAAAATATATCGCATATGTGTTTATATCTTACTGGATTCACAGTACCATTCAACCAAAACTGGCCCCTGCCGCCGCAAAGCCACGTGGCACTGACTACTCCCAATAAAGCAACTACTGTGGCCATCGCCACCATACGTCAATGGATTCTATGAAGTGGAGGAAGAAGAAGACCATGCCTAAAGCAATCTGTCGTAGCTGCTGATAGAAATATCATTACTAGAAATATCATTACTGGGAATGCGAAGACAGTAATGGGATTTCCTGATAGAAATAATGATTCTTTAATGCGGAATTAAAACTTAAAGAAATCGTAAAAACTTGATGCCCAAGAAAACTTACCTCCAGCCATTGATGCTACTCCTGACTTTTCACTATGCTTGAGGCAGCCGGTAGTCTCGCGGAACTTGGATGGATAGAAGAAAAAAATAAGTCACTGGTTGTAAAACCCACACCCAATTTGTTTGTACAAAAACCAACGTTAATAATGAACACAACAAGGTCAATGAAAAGAGTCTCTGGCTATTAAAATTACAAATGCAACGGAACAGAATGACAATGTTGTAGTATTGGAACGCAAGGCTCTGTAATGGAACAGAATGACAATGCTACACGGCACACTTGTAGTACCAGTCCAACCCAGATATTTATATTCTATAGTTTGGTAGAAAACATTCCGCCAGAAAAGCCAATAAAACAATGAAGGTTCTAATCACACGTAGATCTTTCTCATGTATACAATGAAATGTAAATTGCATTACTAGAAAAAACAGTCGCCATCTTAAAGCAAAAACCCAAAAGCAGCAGCCAAGAACATCATTAGAAATCACGTCTAAAAGGGATATGCTAAAGTAGGCAGATAAGAAAATCTGAAGGAACTTCCAAGCTCTGCTCTCTCAAGTTGATGGTGTAAAACTGAAGGGGATTGAGATGCAAGCTTAGGGACCAAATAGAAATATATATAGCCAAGCTTCCATCAAGCTTCTGTTGGCTATGTGTCAGGTGTTCCACAGATCATGGTAGAGAACTCCAAATGGAGTAATGGACCACTTCAGAAGCTCCCAACAAGAAATTAATTAACTATAGTTGATTTCCATAATTTAAGGAAATTACTATAGTTGGTTTCCAAAAATTAAGGAAATGACTACAGTTCACTTCCGTAATTGTAGGCAGCAGTTGGGAAGAACTTAGTGGAGCTTAACATTCTCCCACTTGGTCCATACTTCCAATCTTAATGTCCCATCTTAAAACCCATTGATAATCTGTATTAAGTAATAGATACATGAATCATGGCCATAAGTCCTTTAATGACGACTATTATCTTCCATGTATTACTATGTATTTATTCTTATTATAATTTATGTGGCAACAATTTCTTAATGAATAAAACTTATGTTTATTCCTAGTCCTACACAAATGAGTTTTCTCAAATCAAATTAAGGTGCACATAAATATGAGAAAAACATGACAATAATTAAGAATTTCATTAAAATAACATTGTCCATACAATGAGAAACTACATAATGGAACCAAGTCCCATATTCATTACATGATCCTTGAATTTAAATGGTGGAATGCCCTTAGTCAAAGGATCAGTGATCATCAACTCAGTGCTGACATGCTCAATGACCACTTTCTTTTCTTTAACACGTTCCCTTATAGCTAAGTACTTAATGTCGATGTGTTTATTTTGACTCCCACTTTTGTTGTTTTTAGCCATAAAAACCGCAGCTGAATTATCACAATATATTCTCAATGGCTTAGAGATAGAATCCATAATTCTAAGCCCATAAATGAAACTATTAAGCCATACACCATGTAAAGTAGCCTCAAAACAAGAGACGAACTCGGCTTCCATAGTGGAAGTGGCAAACAAGGTCTGTTTAGCACTCCTCCATGATACAGCTCCACCGACCATCATAAAAATGTATCCTGATGTTGATATGCGTGAATCAACACATCTAGCAAAGTCAGAATCTGAGTAGCCAATTACTTCCAAGTTGTTCGTCCGCCTATACATAAGCATGTAGCCTTTGGTTCCTTGAAGGTACCTCATTACTTTCTTTGCAGCTCTCCAATGGTCTAAACCTGGATCACTCTGATATCGTCCCAACATTCCCACAACAAATGCAATGTCAGGTCTTGTGCAAACCTAAGCATACATTAGGCTTCCGACAGCAGAAGCATATGGAATTTTCTTCATTTGTTCCCTTTCAAAGTCGTTCTTCAGGCATTGGCTCAAATTGAACCTATCACCCTTCACAATGGGAGCTACACTTGGTGAACAATCCTTCATCCGAAATCTCTCTAAAATGTTATTAATATAGGTTTCCTGTGACAGACCCAAGATGCCTTGAAATCTATCTCTATGGATCTTAATGCCAATGACATAAGATGCCTCACCCATATCCTTCATATCAAAATTTTTAGAGAGGAATTGTTTCACCTCATGTAACAAATCATTATCATTGGTTGCTAGCAAAATGTCATCCACATATAAAACAAGAAAACAAATTTTACTCCCACTGACTTTTAGGTATATACATTGATCCATAATGTTTTTTACAAAATCGAAAGAAGAAATTACATTATGGAATTTCAAATACCATTGGCAGGATCCTTGTTTTAAACCGTATAATGACTTCTTGAGCTTGCAAACCAATTTCTCACCATCACTAGAGGGAAATCCTTTAGGTTGTTTCATGTAAGCCTCCTCCTCTAGATCTCCATTGAGAAAAGCCATTTTCACATCCATTTGTTGCAACTCCAAGTCGAAATGGGCTACTAATGCCATAATAATGCGCAAGGAATCTTTCTTAGATATAGGAGAGAAATTCTCTGTGTAATCGATTCCTTCTTTCTGAGTGAATCCCTTAGCAACAAGTCTTGCCTTGTATCTCTTAATGTTGCCCAATGAGTCTTTCTTTGTCTTAAAGACCCATTTACATCCAATGGCTTTTACACCATTAGGCAACTCAACAGGATCCCAGACTTCATTACTCTTTATGGAATTCATCTCTTCCTTCATGGCATCATACCATAATTATAATTCTTTGCAACTCATGGCTTGTGAAAAGGATTCGAGATCATTTTCAGCTCCAATGTTATAGTCAAATTCTTGCAGATACACAACATAATCATCAGGAATTGCTAATATCTTTGTTCTAGTAGATCTTCTTAATGTTGTACCATCATCTTCTTGAGAAGAATGTGGTTCAACTTGTTGTTTAAAAGTTCTTGGCAACTCTTGAACTACCTGATCTACTGGAATGTCATCAGCAGCTTGTGGAACTTCAACAATTGGTTGTTCAACACCAGTTTGTACTTGAGGGGTGCTATGAAAAATAACCAATCTATGACTTGAGGTGGAAGGTTGAGATTCTGAATCATCCTTCTCAAAAACTATGTTTTTGGTTTGATCGCTCCCACTAATCAAGTCATTTTCAAGAAACTTCGCATTTCTTGATTCCACAATCCTAGTGCTGTGAGATGGACAATAAAATCTGTAACCTTTAGACCTTTCAGCATATCCAATGAAATACCCACTAATGGTCCTTGGGTCTAGCTTCTTCTCTTGTGGATTATATATTCTCACTTCAGACGGGCATCCCCAAATGCGCATATGTCGCAAACTCGGTTTCCAACCTTTCCATAATTCAAATGGCGTTTTAGGAACAACCTTGGTTGGAACTCGGTTTAATATATACACTGCCATCTTAAGTGCTTTAGTCCACATGGATTTAGGAAGATTGGAGCTGCTAAGCATACTCTGCACCATTTCCAATAAAGTTCAGTTTCTTCTTTCTGCTACACCATTCTAGTCGGGTGAACCAGGCATGGTGTATTGGGCAACAATCCCATGCTCTTGAAGAAATTTAGTAAATGGCCCATGTGCTTGTCCATCTTCTGTGTATCTACCATAATATTCTACACCTCTATCTGATCTCACGATCTTAATTTGCTTGCCGCATTGTTTCTCTACTTCAGCCTTAAAGATCTTAAAGGCATCTAATACTTCGCTCTTTTTATGAAGCATGTAGAGATACATATATCGTGAGTAATCATCTATAAAGGAGATGAAGTATCTCTGACCATGTGAGTCCATGTCTGGACTACATATATCAGTATGTATGATCTCTAATATGTTTGAACTCCTATTGGCACCTTTCTTTGACTTGTTGGTCTGCTTTCCCTTTATGCAATCCACACAAGTCTCAAAATCAGTAAAATCCAGAGTATTAAGTACCCCTTCACTTACCAATCTTTTAATTCTTTCTATGGAGATATGACCTAGTCTCTGGTGCCATAATTTAGAGGAATCTTCATTAATAACACATCTTTTAGTGCCAGTGTTAACATGCATTGAATCATAAGTGACATTGTTTTGTAAATTAATGCAGTAAAGACCATTAGACAAAATACCATTCCCAACATAATCAGATTTATAAAATAGACTGAAAGATTTTTCTGAAAAGTTAAAGGAATATCCAAAAGGTACAAGCCTTGAAACTGAAATCAAGTTTCTAGAAAAACTTGGAACATAAAATTTCTTTTCTAATTCTAAAACAAATCCACTACTTAAAGTTAAATAACATGTTCCTATAGCTTCCACATGCGAGCCCATCTTGTTTCCTGATAAGATGCTTTGCTCACTTCCCACTGGCTTCCTTAGGTTTTGCAAACCCTGCAAGGAATTCGAAATGTGAATTGTTGATCCAGAATCAATCCACCATGTGTTAATATTGACGTTAACCATATTAGATTCATAACAAACAAACGAGATTAAATTACCTTTATCCGCAAGCCATTTCTGAAATTTGGCGCATTCCTTCTTCATGTGTCCCTTCTTTTTATAGAAGAAACACTTGGAATCCTTCTTGATATCGGCTTGGGGAGGTACTTTACCTTTCCCTTTCTGATTGGCTTGAGATTTTCCCTTTCCACGCGTTGCCAGCATTGCACTTTCTCCCAGTTCCATCACCAATCTCTCTTCCTCTTGAACACACATGGTCATGAGTTCATTAATTGACCATTTATCCTTATGTGTGTTGTATGATTTGAAAGGTCTGTATTGGTGCGGAAGGTATTGAGGATGTAGTGCACTAGGAAAGACTCCGATATTTCAACCTCAAGTTTCTTCAGTTGAGCCACAGTGTCCCTTATCTGCATGATGTGCTCACACACACCTTTCACATTGGTGAGCCTTAGGGATGAGAACTTCATGATTAGGGTGCTTTCTAGTGCTTCGTCTGAAGTGACGAATTGATCATCAATGGCCTTTAGCAAGTCTTGGACCTTTTCATGCTGATCAATGGAACCACAAATACCAGCTGAAATTTTAGTCTTAATGAACATCATGCTTAGGCGATTAGATCTCTCCCATCATTCATAAAGCGTGATGTCCGCTGCAGTGCTGGTATTAGTGAGTGCCGGTGGTTCATCTTTCCTAATAGCATAGTCTATGTCCATCCACCCCAAATGAAGGAGAACCCTCTCCTTCCAAACCTTATAGTTATCTCCCTTAAGTTCAGGGATATCACAATGAATTTCAGAGAAATTTGCAGGTTGTACAACTGCATAAAATTAAAGATCACATGCTTAAGTTAAAAATTGAGGCCTAAATAAAATTTCATGTTTTACCAATGTAAATCATGTTCAAAATTGAATCTAATGACATAAAAATTACCTGTGGGCCAAATTTCTAATTCAAGCAGATTCAAATATTCTTTATGATAGAATTTATCAAATTATTCACTTAATTCATAATTCTAAGAGTATATTATGATTATAATTTGATATAAATTCTATCTTAGTTTTGAACTTTATGATAAAACTATTGATTCATAATTTCTGTGGGTAAGTTATGAATATTTTATCCTAATTAATTACATAAATATAATAAAAATTCCTGTAGGATAAAATTTATTATATTTAATCTAATTAATTACAATTTAATGTCTAAATAATCTTTATGTGATCCTAACCAATCATAATATATAATTTTATTTAATTAGAAATGTTGTGGCTATTCTCTAATTAATTAAAATTATATGGATCACTAGACATTATTTCTTACAGAAATTGCATAAACAAAACTATACATAGTACTTCACATTTCATGCTAAGTGAAATGGCGTATACACGGTTTAATATGAAGCAATTTAAAAAATTATGAAAAGCGGAAACAATTACCGCACTAATGAAACACTTAAAAATTACTTATAAAATTATAAACAAATCTTAACCAGTAAAAATAATGTTTCATGAAAGGAATAAGTCAAAATGACATTTTAAATAAACTCCATATAACTGGTTTTTTTTTTTTTTTTTAAACTACCATAAATGTCAGCATTACTGTAAACAATGGTAATAATTCCTCTTTTTACTTAAGTAAAAACAAATTGTACAACTAAGTAAAACACACAAAATCAAGAAACTCCAGAAAACCCTCATTTTAATGGTAAACACCAAGGCAGAGATAAAATAGTTGCTCTGATACCAAATGATAGAAATAATGATTCTTTAATGCGGAATTAAAACTTAAAGAAATCGTAAAAACTTGATGCCCAAGAAAACTTACCTCCAGCCATTGATGCTACTCCTGACTTTTCACTATGCTTGAGGCAGCCGGTAGTCTCGCAGAACTTGGATGGATAGAAGAAAGAAATAAGTCACTGGTTGTAAAACCTGCACCCAATTTGTTTGTACAAAAACCAGCGTTAATAATGAACACGGCAAGGTAAGTGAAAAGAGTCTCTGGCTATTAAAATTACAAATGCAACGAAACAGAATGACAATGCTATAGTATTGGAACGCAAGGCTCTGCAATGGAACATAATGACAATGCTACGTGGCACACTAGTAGTACCAGTCCAACCCAGATATTTATATTCTACAGTTTGGCAGAAAACACTCTGCTAGAAAAGCCAATAAAACAATGAAGGTTCTAATCACACGTAGATCTTTCTCATGTATACAATGAAATGTAAATCGTATTACTGGAAAAAACAATCGCCATCTTCAATCAAAAACCCAAAAGCAGCAGCCAAGAACATCATTAGAAATCATGTCTAAAAGGGATATGCCAAAGCAGGCAGATAAGAAAATCTGAAGGCACTTCCAAGCTCTGCTCTCTCAAGTTGATGGTGTAAAACTGAAGGGGATTGAGATGCAAGCTTGGGACCAAACAAAAATATATATAGCCAAGCTTCGTTCAAGCTTCTGTTGGCTATGTGTCAGGTGTTCCACAGATCATGGTAGAGAACTCCAAATGGAGTAATGGACCACTTCAGAAGCTCCCAACAAGAAATTAATTAACAACAGTTGATTTCTGTAATTTAAGGAAATTACTGCAGTTGGTTTCCAGAAATTAAGGAAATGACTGCAGTTCACTTCTGTAATTGTAAACAGCAATTGGAAAGAACTTAGTGGAGCTTAACATTTCTGTCAGCAACAGCTACAAAGTAAATTGACAAATTTGACACCCAAACAAAGGTTACTGCACAAAGCCCTGAGATTATGAATTCTTGGAAAATATGAAGAAGCAACAATTGATAGGAGAAATCAATTCCAACCTCCACCCGCTAATCTTTCCATCAAAACTTCCATCCCTTAGTTTACAAGTTGTCTTCTGCACATGCCGTATGTCTGCATGCTAGTTTACAGGTTGTTTTGTGCACATGAAGTACATGAATTCCATTTAAACTAATAATCAGCAAAAAACTATCCATATTTACTTCATTAAAATTAATGGCCAAGTATGTCTTAACATATGTCCGGAAAATTCTCGTATGAATTGCCACCTGTCACTTGCATGAAGCTTGCATATTCATTTCTAGAACTGAACTCCAACTTCAGCGTATTTTAACTAACACAAAAAGATTTAACGGTTTTTCATGTCAGCGCCTACCAAGAGTTCATACAAAAATGTCAGTGGTATCTTTCGGTTAACTATTATGAATCTTGTATAATTAAGAGTTTTGTATAACTAAAAGCTTTTAAAGCAAAGAGGCAAAATTTGGACCCTTTCTAATATAAAAATTCACATGGTTACATAAATTTAAGATGTTATCAACAACGCACACTATTATCATCATGAGAATGTAATTGTGTAATATAATAAAAAGGGTTTTTACCATTTTATAATATATATATATATATATATATTTTCAAAGTACGTAAAACATATAGAAAACTTTTAAGATTTCAGATCAAAACACGTAAATCTAAATTCTTAAATTAAATTAGAAATGTCAATAAAATGAAGTTAATAAAGGAAATAAATTTAAGACATTGATTTTACTGTTTTACTAATGATTCAATTTAATAGATGTAATTTATCATTAAATTAAGGAATATATTAATAATTCCAGTTATATAAAAACATAATAAAAGAAATTGATGATGAAATTATTACATTTTTTATAAAAGGTTATAAATACAAGTTTTTATTTTTGGAAAAATTGTAATTAAATGCGAAGACTTTCAATAAAAGTTTGAAAACTAATTGTATCAATTATAAAATGTAATAAAGTTAACAATATGGTCAATAAATAATTAAAGAAAGTACTTTTATTGTTGTATATCAAATACTTTATTACTTCAAGTCAATAGTATTGATGAGGTTTCAAATGTAGGTTTTAACCACGGACAATTTGTCACATACCCCTGGCCTAATTTGGCAACTACCTACCACGCTCCCTTTCTTTAAATAACCATAAATTAAAATTAGCTTCAATAGCCTTCACAGGCATAGTTATTCCGTCATTTCTTGAACAAATACTAATCATGCAACTATACACATACTCTGAAAAATTTGACAATATCAAAAGTAATGCACCATATCCCCTAGCACCATACTATAGACTTATCCTATGCTTTACTTCATACATGATCTTTATATCCAATTATAAGACTCACATTTCAACTCAACCTTACAACATAGACGCATCATTCATGGCATGCAACCAATACGATTCTTGACAACTCAACATTAGCATTAATGGAAAATTATCGTATCATGGCCATGAATCATGATCATAGTCCTACTGACGTTGTCGAAAGAAGATGGAAATATAACTTATGTAGTACAAGCCTCAGTAGATGCTCTATAATGCATAACATAGATGACGTGAACCATAATATTACCCAATTCAAGCCTTAAAACGTAATTATGTATATATATTATCTCAAGCCTACTATTCACCATCTTAAAAACTGAGATAGCACCTAAGTTTCAAGATGTGCCACATAACAATTATTGTATAAAACCCATTTATTAGATTCCTTTACTAAACTTAACTTGGATTACATTTATGTGCAATAATTGTCCCATACCACCACATATAATCATCTCATAGACATAGTTAACACATGTAATTCTACACATGCTTGGTGATCACGTATAATATCTCATAGTAAGGACAACTCAAGCAATTTCTCACATATGCTAAAGGAATTGAAAATACAGAGGGTAGGAATCCAACATACAGAACATCGCATGCAAACCAAATTATCTGAAAGAATGTCACTTGGAAAATTGAGCACCGCCACCCAACCTAGAACTGGCTTTCACCAATTCACCCCTGAGCCAAGAGTTCTTGCCATGGATCAACTGCCTCTTGTTGATCTCTTCCATGGGTATTAAATACTCTCTTTCATGATATGGTTTCATTAGCGGTGTACCACTTTTATGGACCTTTTAATCCATTCAGTTAGGCTTTTCCCAGAAAATCTCACCTTTCTCTCCCACAAGGCTTTTCCTCATAAAAGTTTATCTTTCTCTCCCACAAGGCTTTTATGTTTTTCTTACACTTAGCATCTTTCTTCAACTAAGTAACTTAATGGATAATCATCTCCAATCCATCAAGCCTATCTAAACTTAGATCTAGAAGCCTTATCATCAAAGAATTATCCCTTGGAAAGAATAGCATCTCTTAATGTCTCACTTTTCCAAGTGATTAAATTATTTATTTACGTAATAATAAAGTATTGATTTTTCTTGTTACACATTAGACCTAGATTTTCTTTGCTTAGGTTAGCATAGTTTTACATACAATGGAGGGATGTTACATACTTTCCCCTTAAATTTACACCATCCTCAGTATATGACTGCATCTTACAATATTATTTCCTCATTCAGAGGTAGTTGTTTGTGAATTTCCAAGCTCCCATGGCCTTGCCATATGATATAGATCTTTTGATATATATCGGTGACAAAGGAGTTCTCCCAAGACATATCCTTCCATCTCTACCTATAACATTTGTTTCAAACAATTTTGTGAGAGATTTTAGATGTAGAACTCTACTTTGTTTACCATAGTTAATATCATAACTTGATATACAGTACTATTATTTGAGTAACTACGAGTCATGTTGCCCGTATTTTATATATTTTTCCTCATGTTTCTTGCAATTGAGGAAATGTATGTTATTCCCCTGCATTCCTCCAAATCCTTTGTGTTATTATCGAACACTTGCTTCCTGCAGTTTTACTGCATTAGTCACAACAAGTCAACTGGAACATTGGACTAATCACATGTATATAATATCATATGAGGTTAGCTCAATATAACCATCAAAATCATACCATCCTAAAGAAGATTCATATGTCTTATGTATATTAAGACTGAAAAAAATACGGATAGTTATCCTTAGTTTCATTACAGACAACCCCACAGTGTATTCACACACACCTTCACAAGTCATTACGCACACACAATTATACATGTTATGCCTTCGTACGAGTACCATATGTATTTCTTATACCTAGTCCCACGTGTACAGCTTGTACACCATACCAATTTCCATAGCATTACCTGCATGACATATACTTCCTCCAATTTTTTTAACCATGTTAGTATTATGCCAAAAATTCCTTCAATTATTCCTACTACCTTTAGGCAAATCCAATCAAACCATGCTTGGTTTGTTGACTAGGGAATAACAAATTTCAAAGACCTATTCAATACCTGCAATCAAAGCATATGTAAATATTTCTTATGTCCAAGTATTCAAGTGGTTTTATTTAACTGCTCATTTTCATGTATTATGGGGTTGCAGTATAATTTCAACAAAATGGTAGCATAGATGCATGACTTTATTATACCAATAACTTTAGGTAACGTTTTATCAACAACGGAATATGACCTCCGCTTAATCCTGAAGAATACTATTGACTATGGTAGTTAGTATGTTATATTTGAAGTCTAATAACAACCTTAACTTTGTCTTTAACCAAAAAAATGATTGTTTGGTACTTAAAAGTACTCCATACTTAACTAATCATGTCATAAGCTTTAGTGTTGTTCTTTTTATACTTCTTCCAACCACTTGTGGACCATGAATAATTCTGTGTATGTTCAAACTCAATTGAACAACCTGTATGCAAATACCTGCATCTCTCATACATGAGTTATAATACAATATTCTCAATTCCGCACCCTCCAAGTTTTCTAGGTACTATGTCTACTACGGTGTGAATCTAAATTTTTCACCTATTCACACTTCTTTTTGAATATTAAAACGCCCCTAGTAACAAAATGATATAACTCATTTATCAATTTCACGTTCATTAACATGATTTCCTATGTTGTCTAGGTAGTACTTGTTATGTTGTTTTATTCACAACCAACTAGCCCATTTAAGGCAATGTAACAGGTAGATTTCTTCAGGATTGTTTGATAGTGGTACAAAATATACATTCCCTATTATATGTTTGTTAATTTATTGGAATAATTTTCTAGATGCCCAATACCTTTGTGTAAAACCATCCTTATTACCAGTACCACCTAATTATTCCATATGGTTAAAGCATCATAATGATTCAACAACGATCTGTTGTAGAGTTTGTTATTCTCTCTTTTGACTATTAATAACATTTTTATATGTCACACTTTACTTGATTCATGTATTATTTTACTTAGCTCATCATCATAGGTCGTACTAATGCAAATCCTTCTAGTTTACCAACAATTTTTTGATTAATCTAGGGAAGTCATGCTCTGAATCTAGTGTATACTTCTAGTTAGTCATTCAGGTGCTATGAACTACTCTACTTATAATTCAAGTGCATCTAGCACCAACGTATCTGATCTATTGGTCATTTCATAAAACATGTATACTTTATTTAAATATATTTTTCCTAACATTTCCCATAAGAAGTACATTTGTAAGTTCTATAATCATTCTACTGGAAGCATCTTCATCATGCTGCAGGTTCTTATTTGTGTGATATTAATAGAATCTCATTTATATCTAGATGATATACACATCAAGTTTGTGAATTTTGAGGTTGTATACTTTGAGTTTTAATTTCATATTGGACTTTGAGTGAACTTGAGAATGCATCCTTGAATTTGCCTCTAATATTGCTTTTACACTCCATCCTGTAATTTCTCTAAATTTACTTTTGGGTGTCGTCCCCTTGAACTTCATACTAAAATCATAAAATTATGATGCCTTCATTAATATGTATACAATATGTTGTATTACACTTATGCACACTCTTGACAACCTCGACCCTAGTTTAGTCTAGATTGGAATATACTTTGTGCCTATTGCATATCTTAGTTACAATTCTGTAGATATTTCCGTACTCAACAAAGAACTGTAGGTTCCAAACTATGCATGTCTATGCATAATAACCCGATAAGGTTTTGTTTCCTCACTCAATGTGTATTTGGAGCATTTTCCCACTAAGGGTGAATTAAATGGTTCAACCAATGACCAATGAACCACATCCTTACATGTAGATGCCTTAATTAATACAAAATATTAAATTGGAAGGCACTTTTAATTTTACATGGTCTCATTCCACATAGAGAGACCTATCTTTGACTATCTTAATGATATTTCAAGAGAACTTCCTGAATAAATACAATTTTCTTTAGAAGATCTTTAGAAATTGTTCTAGGATGAAAATTAATTTAACATCAATCTCTTGTTAATGTTGATAGAATGTCATGAGTTTTCTTTCAATGCTTTATATATATTCCCTCTATATACATTATCTTTGACTTTTCCCCATGTTCTAAATACTTGTTCCTCTCCCTTATCTTTCATCCTTCCATAAAATATCTAGGAGTATAAACTTTATTCCATTAAGTTATGTTATTGACTAGACTATCTTACCTAAATTAGTTTGTAACTCATTAAGCTATGTCCTCACAATATAATTTTAATATCAGAAAAATGATACGATGATCATATCACTAAAATCCATCAAAGTGCATGAAATTTCTAATACTCAATAAGTAGGCCCATCATATATATATATATATATATATATATATATATATATATAGAGAGAGAGAGAGAGAGAGAGAGAGAGAGAGAGAGAGAGAGAGAGAGAGTTTATGGTTGACCCTTTTTTACTTATTGAAATAATCAATATGTTATTTATTGTTTTTTCTTTGCATAGCTCATTCATCCCCTACAATTCAACATGGAAGCATTATTTATTCTAACATAGTTTTTTAGGGTTTCTCCTCCCCCCATGCTACCATATTTATAAAAAAATACTTAGATTTGGGCACTTGCATTGGTTATTCTAAGGACCCTCCCTTGGTAGGGAACCTTGAGTCTCAAGCTTTGTTGTTATTATAATTAGTGGGATTCATTGGTATACCTAGCTCATAATGAATACTTTAATTATTAAAGTTGTCAACAGAATCATAATATAGTATCATAAGCTTTTATTTCTCTTTTTTCTTCTTCTTACCTAATCTTTTCCCACGTGGATAAGATAGTTTTACTTCTCAGTATCATTTAACCACATAAATCCAAGGATTCCATTCACATTTTCGTGGGCGTCTTTATGCAAAATAAAAAATGACTTATGTAAACTTATACACACACATCTGTGTAGCTTGTTTATACATAATTTGTACCTTCAACAATGAACACCAATTTTAAAATAATTATGTAGTTGTGCATCTCCAACTACCATAATGTGTTCACCATAATACATTGACTTGTGAATTTCAAGATAATCAAGCAATGCATAATCATAACTATGGAATCTTAAGCAGCCATCTCAGGGAGGGAAATTATTACCATGATGGAGAAACCCATGTAGAACAAACCACTATTCCTCTACTACGAGACATCTTATTATTTCATTCGGATGGAATGAGAACAAGGACCTTAAAATGACATATTCCTCAGCATACAAAAATCAAGGTTTATGTATCCTTATTAAAACATTACTACCCTAGCTATGCTCTTTATACAGATCCGTGTGAAAGTCAATCACGTTTTTATAGTCGAATGCATATAGACATTTTTTTTTTTTAATATTTGAGCTAATGAATTGATAGAATAAATTCATTCATAAATATTGAAATCCAATAAAAATATTCCAATTATAATCTAATGCATTAATATATACTTTGACAATTATTAAATCGGGAAAGAATCTTCCAAAATATTTTAGACATAAATTACTCCAAAATATCATGAATTAACATGAACTTGAGTCTTTTCTTGGACTTTAAAAGTATTATTATAATTGTGTAATATCTTCCAAATGAAGATCAATTAAAATATCCATTTAAACTTTGATGGACTACATTCGTTTTCTATTTAGATCAATGAGATTGGAGAATTTCCCACACCTATCCCATCATTTTTAATTAATTTTCTATCTTTACTGGACTTAATATTCACTTTAACCCTAGGAAAACTTGAAGTCTGCATCTAGAAAGCATGCTCTCAAGATACAAATCAAACACATGCAATGCACCTGACCGACTTTAAGAGCATCTAGAAGTCATATGACATTGTATTACCCATGTTTCCCGTGACACGGACTGTACGCATGAGAAATTCCCCCATGTAGCCATCATTGACGTCCATTGGCTCCTGTGAGTTGCTCCTCTCGATGCCTTGTATGAGCGCTAATGTTGAATTGGTGGATAGCGACAGTTGGCATGGAATTATGACTTCAAATTTAGGCTTCAAGCCTAAGGCTGGGAAGATAATAACGTCAATTAAAAAAAAAAAAAAACAATTACAATTATTGCTACGTATTTCAATTATCATTTGCGATGAAATGACGTTGATCTACACAAGCTGTCCATGCATTAGATAAATGTCAAACTTCAAACTAAACATTTATGAAATGGTATTATGTAGAATCTCCATTTTAAACAATAGGAGGTTTCAGAAAGGCTTTCATTCCATCTCATATTTCCTAGCCAGACCAGAACTTCTCTCCCTTGAGTCAAGTTCTACGTAAACCTACAAGAACAATGAAGATATGCATAGGTGTACCTCCTAAATGTCAATCCCTACACTTGGATGACCAACTTCCTACCTCCATGTAGAGAATGAAGGAAAGCCCTACTTATTTAATGAGAATTTCCTTAATGATATGCATTGCCTCCATAAAGATTCGATCAATAAGAATGGATAACCATTATCTTGCTAAGGAAATGTTTTTGGTTTAGTAGATAAAGTGAGAACAGAAAATACCTTTTGTGGATTGAAAGGAAATAATCATCCTTACCATGCTTTTCTTCGACCGAAGCATAATTTGCAATGTCCACTATCCAATTTGAGTATCTAGATTCCTATCCAACCGAATTTGATCAAATGACTCAATCCACGAGATGCTTTGAAGCTCAATGGCTTGTACCATTTTTTTTAAACCAAAATCTAATTCATGTTGTGTCATTCTTACCTTATGACCGTGCAGTTTTGGTGGATTTTCCATGTAGCGCCTTGATGAATTGAGTAGTGCTTATGCTTCAACAGCTAATCTATTCATCCAATCTTATGTATTTATTGTAGAGATCAATGAGAACTTGATCAAGAGACTCTTGCACTCACTACACGGAAATATGTCTGAAGGAGTTAATGGTCTTGATGACTTCAAGCGACCAGTTTTGCTACTTCATCACTAGGGCCATGTCCTTCAATTCACTGTCAATGCAGTCTCCTACATTAATAGCCTTCTAGTCATGTCCTTCTCCACGAGATAAGGCACTTCGCTTTGCCATTGGGGGTTTGTCTGATGGGGACCTTGTACATAGCATGATAGGGATCAATTTTTCCCTGAGCTTTCCACGAAGCCATTCGATTCGCCTGAGTTGAAGCAAGGGTGGTGTTGCTCTGTGAATAGTGCAATTTAAACTTTAACATCAGACTTATCTGGAGAAAACGACAAAGAGTCCGCTTTGACTGCCGTTTCCTTTTTTTTGTAGTGTTGAATGAGAATTTCCATAATCTTTTCGGTCCTTAAACCCTGTGCGACTTCACCTTTGAAATAGTTGGCCATTAGAAATTAAACACCTTATGCTCTTTACTGTTTTGACTAACTCTACATAATTCAATCCACAGTATTTAGTGGTCCATATCAATGCACTAGAATTCTCATGCATTTATGAGACTAAATAGATTTTCTCAATTAATGCCAAGAATTTGGAAAATAGTGATCTCAGATTTTTTTTTTTAATGTGGTCATGGCCATATAACTCGTACATTGTTAAATATGCCCTTTGCAATGTTTTAATATAATTTACTTCATTTTCATGGAGAGCTATAAATTTTGAATACTGATCAAGACATTAATTAATCAATATAATATATATAGCACATTATATTATATTGTTATTCTGACAATATGCCCCTTCCATAGTGATTTTAGGATTTAATTTCCACCACTATGGATTCTTGCATGTTTGGCACTTATATCCCAAACCCTCCATTAAACTTCTTATTAGTATAAGGCCAAATTTAAGACCTGAAACTTATTCATATCCTATAGAGGTGAATTGGCCCATAAGCCGAAAGGTTTGAACTTAAGTTTTGATGTCATTTTCCACATACCCATGGCCTAATTTGCCAATTACCTACCAGGCTCCCTTTCCTTAAATAACCATCAATTAAAATTAGCTTCAATAGCCTTCACAGGCATATCTATTTCATCGTTTCTTGAACAAATACCAATCATGCAACTATACACATACTCTAAAAATTTGACAATATCAAAAGTAATGCACCATATCCCCTAGCACCATACTGTAGACCTCTCCTATGCTTTATTGCATACATGATCGTAACCTTTATATCAAATTATAAGACTTACATTTCAACTCAACCTTACAACATAGAGGCATCATTCATGGCATGCAACCAAGACGATTCTTGATGACTCAACATTAGCATTAATAGAAAATTTTCTCATCATGACCATGAATCATGATCATAGTCCTACTAACACCGTCCAAAGAAGACATAAATGTATCTTATGTAATACAAGCCTCAATAGATGCATTCCACTCTATAATTGATAACATATATGACCTAAACCATAGGCTTACCCAATTCAAGCCTTAGAATGTAATTATGTAGATATAGTATCTCAAACCTACTATTCACCATCTTAAAACCTAAGATAGCACCTAAGCTTCAAGATGTGCCTCATAAAAGTTATTGTATAAAGCCCATTTATTAGATTCCTTTAGTAAATTTTACTTGGATGACATTTATGTGAAGTAATTGTCCCATACCACCACATATAATCATCTCATATACATAGTTAACACATGCAATTCTACAGATTCTTAGTGATCACGTACAATAACTCATAGCAAGGACAACTCAAGAAATTTCTCACATATGCTAAATGAATTGAAAATAAAGAGGGTAAAAATCCAACATACATAACATTGCATGCAAACCAGATTAGCTGAAAGAATGTCACTCGGAAAACTAAGCACCGCCACCTAACCTAGAATTGGCTTTCACCAATTCACCACTGAGCCGAGAGTTTTTGCCATGGATAAAATACATCTTGTTGATCACTTGGATGGGTATTTAGCACCCTCTTTGATGATATGGCTTCTATTAGTGGCGTTCCACTTTTATGGATCTTTTTATCCATTTACCTATGATTTTCTTAGAAAAGCTCGCCTTTCTCTCCAGCGAGGCTTTTCCTCATAAAATCTTGCCTTTCTGTCCTGCAAGGATTTTATGTTTTTCTTACACTTATCATCTTTCTTCAACTAAGTAACTTAATGGATAATTATCTCAAATCCATCAAGCTTATCTAGAATTAGATCTAGAAGCCTTATCATGAAAGAATTATCCCTTGGCAAGAACTGCATCTCTTGGTGTCTCACTTTTCCAAAGGATTAGATTATTTATTTATGTAATAATAAACTATTGATTTTTCTTGTTACACATCAGGCCTAAATTTTCTTTTCTTAGGTTAGCATAGTTTTACATACAATGGAGGGGTGTTACACAATCAATCACTACAACATAGATTGCTAATAAAAATAAAAGAGATGTAAGGATACACACACATTTACATAGAGAGTTTACCCTTGAAACCCAAAATGGAAAACTCAAAAATATTTTTAGTATATTCTTATCTTTATAGTGTTACAACAGAATATCTATATCACATAGCATCCATAAAAAGTATTATTTGATGCGGTGCAATGAACGAAAGATGAAATTATTAGGGGAATATGATGGTAACAGTTTTATATATGAAAGAGGGTCTATTATACTGAAAGGATATTTTTTCCAAGAAACTCATCAAACCAATAGCCATGTTTACTTTAAAGACTATCAACTGTATGCCATAAGTTGTCAATATAGTCACTTGGTGTGTGAAGCACGCATAAAGTTGATAGAACTCCAATCAAGAAAAAAATTAAAATTCAAAAAATGGAAAATGTCAAAAACTAACCATCAATAGATAATTGAGGATTGCATTCCATTAGAATTTTTTAATTGAACTACCCAACAATATCTTCTCCTTGTATCCATCTTTGAGAAATAGTTCAAGTAGATTGTTGGCCTTTCTTTTTTTGCAGTCTTAAGTTGTTCATTCTAGCTAGTACTAACTATGACAAAATTATTTGCATTAATATGGTGGCTTTGTTGTTAAGTTAAAAATAAATTCAAACATCCCAAATACTACTATAATGTAAGGAGGTAGCATATCACAATTTTCTTGTTTGTTGTTGATTATATACCTATCATGTTTGCACTGCATTTTTCTTTTATATGTCACCATTTTATCTTTTCATATATTTTTAGTGCTATCTTAGGAACATTATTTACTTTATTAAAATCACATTACCATCAATTTCAAATGTTTTGTATCTCTTGTACATCTCAATAGCTCAAAAAAATGCATTTTATTGTGTTTTTCCTATACATGTAGTGCATACAAAACCTATTACAACTAACAATGCATGATCCACACATATTATTTAATATTTGAAAATTTTATTTACTTTAATGCAACTTTTGAGATTAATGCAACTCAGTTGATTCAACATTGCAATTTTTAACTCTCACACTCTAAGCTTTCTCAAATTTCATAAAAAATACAATAGTATCTGAAAGTACACTTTAAGACAAAGAAGGTAATTTAGAATGTATGTTTTATAATGCAATTTTATAATATGTTTTCTTTGAACAACTTTATATTAAAAGTTAAGTATCAACTGATATCCATAGTATCTCTTCTATACAAGATGATGATCTATTCATGAATGCAAAATGTATACATGTACTGTGTTTTATAATCTGCAATTTTAAGTTATAATGTACCATTTTAATATTCTTTACTACAAAATGTACCATGTTTTTGTAATTTGAAAATTTATTACTCATTAAACAACTGAACAAAAAAACTTCACAAAATCTAAGAATGAACCCAAATCCGTATTATTTTCTTCTAATATTATATGAATCATCATGAAAAATGTACCAACTAAATGAAAATTTACAAACATTTCTTCATATTCATGAACTTATATGTAAAACCTTTCTACATAAAACCATGCACCATGAAAAATGTAACATGTTTTAAATAATGTTTATTTTTTATTAAACTCACAAACTATAACTTGAAACCTTACATCAAACAAAGAGTTGGAAGTTAACTAGAACAACCAAGAAAAGGTTGATCCATGAGAACTTTGGTAGGTAATAATTAAATCCAAAATGGCATGCATTCTACTTATCATTTAACTTGAAACATATATCACTTGAAAAGTTGGTATGGGGAAACTATAACTATTACAAAGGGTATCAAAAGTTGGGTTCTAAAACTCTACATATGCGAGTCATACAAAGTACTCACTAAATGCAAATTTACTATAGTATGTTTTCTTTGAGAAAATTTATATTAAAACTTAAGTATCAATAGTTCTTCTATACAATATGATGTTCTATTCATGAATGCAAAATGAAAGGTACTAGATGTTTTATTATGCACTTTTAAGTTATATGCTTGTTTTAGGCATCTACACCATTATAAGATTCATGAATGAAAAATGTACCATGTTTTGTAATTTGCAATTTTTATAATTTTGCAAATTTACAAACATTGCTCCATATTCATGAACTTAAATGTAAAACATTTAAGCATAAATCCATGCATCACATAAAATTTAACTTATTTTGAATATTGCTTATTGTTGATTAAACTCACAAACTATAACTTGAACTCTTGCATGAAACAAAAAGTTCGCAATTAACTAGAACAACCAAGTAAATGTTGATCTGAGAAATTTGGTGGGTAGTAGTGAAATCGAAAATGGCATGGATTCTACTTATCATTTAACTTGAAACATATATCACTTGAAAAGTTTGTATGGGGAAACTGTAAATATTACAAAGGGTATCAAAGGTTGGGTAGCAACTTTATATTAAAAATTAAGTATCAACCCACTTCCATAGTAGCCCTTCTATACAAGCTGATAATCTATTCAGGAATGAAAAATGTATACATGAACCATGTTTTATAATTCAATTTTAAGTTATATCTTTTTTTTAGACATCTACACCATTATAAGATTCATTCAAATGCAAAATTTACCTTGTTTTGTAATTTGTAAATTAATTTTTCATTAAACCACTTGACAAAACAACTTTGAAAAAAACCTAAGAATCATATACTAACATTATAAGAATCATCATGCAAACTATACGAATTAAATGAAAAATTACTTTCATTGCTTCATATCCGTGAACTTAAATGTAAAACCTTTAAGCATCAAACCTTGAATCATGCAAAATGTACCATGTTTTATAATTCAATTTTATAGGATGTTTGCCTTTAACCCACATCCATAGTAGTTCTTCTATACAAGATGATGTTATATTCATGAATGAAAAATGTATACCATATTTTATAATGCAATTTTAAGTTAATATTCTTTTAGGCATATACACCATGATAAGATTCATGAATGCAAAATGCATCATGTTTTGTAATTTTAAATTTTACTATTCATTAAACAACTTCACAAAACCTAATAATTTGAAGCCAATTCCATATTATCTTCTACTAAAATTATAAGAATAATCATACAAAATGTATAAACTCTAAAATTAGCATATTAAATATCAATTCATAATAAACAATTTTACTTTAAATATGTCCAAAATTTATATCATGATAAAAGTAAATAGAATAAAAACACTGTCAAATAAAATTTGCAACAAAGAGAATCTCGCTAAAATATACGATCTATCAACATCCTTGTGCTATCATCAAAATCATGGGTTCCTTGAAAACATGTGTAATATGCATAACATTGTGTACTTTAAAATTAAATTTTACTATTTTAAAATTAAATGAGAATTTTATCAACAAAACAAAATTATAAAAGTTTTCAAATTCCATGCACTACTCTGTGGTGTTCCCCCTCCATTGTGCCCTCATGGAAGCCATGTACAACATGTGTACACATATATATTAAAAATCTAAAATTGCACATGAAAATGCATGAATTCATAATATTAAAAATATTGTAACAACTTGTTAAAATTATGTAGATGATCTAATCCTTGTAGTTGACTCAAGTTTCAAATTCCATGCAATACCTTGCGGTGTTTGTCTTAAATTGTGGCCTTATGGATACCATGTACAATACATGTACATGTATATATTAAAAATTTAAAATTGCACATGGAAATGCATAAACTTGCAATATTAAAAAAATCAAGTAAGAACGTTTTCAAATTGTCTAGATGATCCAATCCTTGTAACTAACTCAAGTTTCAAATTCCATGCAATGCCTTGTGGTGTTCCCCCTACATTGCACTCCCATGGATGCCATATACAATACATGTACATGTATATATTAAAAAATTAAAATTACACATGAAAATGCATAAACTCGCAATATTTAAAAGATAAATAATTTTTTCAAATTGTCTAGACGATACTATCCCCATAGCTGACTCCATTGCTAATGTACCTAAAGTAGGGAAATTTTCTCCACAAACCTAAATTTCAAAAATTTTAAAACTGTAAGATAGATATCTCATTTTTTTTTATCAAAATTGCTTCAATTTATAACAAAAATTAAGTGAAATATTCAATACTTATGACAAGCGAATATTTGACACATCTCCTAATAGGGAGGAAGAGAGTGGCGTTGTGTCAAAAATGCCAAATGGAATGGAAATCTATTAACATTTAATTATATATGTAATTATTTATTTTTACAAATATGTCTTCACAATAGCAATATAATAAAAGTATATTAATGGTATCAGCATGAACTCTTAAAAAAAACTAACATCTCTCAACATATCTTGATTTGAACCTAAACCCAGCACAATGAGATTATCAAACTTTTCGTTCAACAAACGACCTAACTAAAAATGGTGAACATATGATACATTAATGTTAGGTTATATCTGAAAATTTTTACAAAATGTATGTCAATCAACATTAACACATACATTACATTATGTTGGTATGGGGTCCCATGGGTCAGTTTGGGGTTAGTTAACCCAAATTTTGTATATAATTTTGTAAAATATGTGAAGTCTCTGTGATATGTGGATGCAGAGCACATATATGAATAAGATTTAAAGGGGCTTAGCCCCTATTTTGGGTAAAGTTTTGAGTCGGTTTTGAGATTCACCCATGGTCCCCGGACCATGGCATTGTATTGAAAAGTCTATAAATAGTTTAGTCATAGCAAGTCTTAGTTGTACATGAAGATACATTTGGATAGAAAATTGGGTACAAAAAAGAGTTTAGTTGTCTTGGACAGGAGCTAAGGCAGGAATGCTCTACTTCCTATGCTTAGATAGAGAAGGAAAGGCTCCTATAGTTGAGTGCAAAAGAGGCTTGGGTAGAGTTCGCAGCTGAGTGCATGGACCCCTGCAACTATGTGCACAAGATAGAGAGTTTATAATCGGTGAATTGAAGATTAAAAAAGAATACTTTTTTTAGAATTATTGTGTATTTCCATTACATTTGTTTATATTATATGTTACCAATTAATTTTATGTTTTATGGAATTGAATGCTATGCGACTTTATTGAGTCTATCTTAATAACGTACGAAATGAATTCTTAGCCTCTTCCACAAAGTACAGGTTGTTCTTCTTATGTTTTCCAACGAATTAAGTAGATCTATGAAAAATCTGATCTAGGGTTACTTTTTTATGTGCAAAAGTAGATAAATCAGTTATTTGAGGTCCACAATTGCTGACCGCAGGCCTTTGCAAAGGTCTTGAAACCAATTAACCCATTTGTAGTGAAGGAGCCCTAGGAGATTATCGATCTATGTGGAAGTAGATCTGAGGTACCGAAAGAAATCACATTCATCTCTCGATGTAGAAACTTGGTTCTTTCATACCTCAATACTGCTTCAAGTGAAGTTGCAGCCTGCGCTATGTAGGTTGTTGCCGAAAGGGCCAGCAGTGTAGGGTTTTTTTGGTTGGCACAACTAACTCTGAACCTAGTTCAGGACCCCCTAATCCAACACATTACCTTAAAATATCCACCCTAAGCATTAACACGTATTGATCCCATGCCCTCTTCCTCATGACCAATTAGGTCTTTCCAACCATAACGACAAGCCTTTGTATACACTTTAACCTCTTTAATATTCATATTATCTATCTCCACATATGATTTATATACAAAATTAGCACGTGTATCAACTCGTGCTCTTTGTTGATTTAGACCAACATTAATTCCAGACAATGTAGTCTATAGGTTGTCTATAATGGCATCCCTTGATTCTTGACTAATATAAGTTGCATCCATCTACGACCGCAAAGTTATGAGACGTGGAGGTTGAGGTACCAAAGGTGGCAAAGGACAAGGAAATTTAGTATCCCTTAATGCACCCTTACATTCATATGTCCAACCTCTCTCAGTACCATAAAATTTAGATGGAATGTTAGTATAATTAGGTTTCATACCCAAAAATAGTTTTTCATAAAACAACTTTCCAAAAAAATGTGGAACCTTGTCATTGCATGGTATCTTTCCATACTCTCCAAGGAATCTATCATACAAATGGTGGGCTATTTCAGGGTGCTTAAAATATTGCCCCTTGAGCATATTTCTGTTTTACCCTTCTTTGAAATTAAACATAGATTTGGTATGTGCTTTCATAACCCTCCTACTTACCTTGGTCCATTTATCGAGACCCATCACTATTTCCTTTCTATGCCTCATCTTATATTTAAAGCCATCAATTGTTGGCCCAAGGTTCTTGTAAATATAAATAAATGAACTTAGAGAGTGCACAACTATTTCTAATCTTTGTCAGCTCTCTGCAGGGAGCTCCAAACTCCCAAGATCTTTCTCTAATTTTGATTAATGAGTTATGCACATATGTAACGTACATTTTTAGAATCTTGTTTCCCAAGGAAGCTCATTAAGAATATCATATGGATAGGTGGTAGTTGGCATAAGGTCTTCTTCTTGAGTCGCCCTGCTTCACCTATGTTTACTTCAGTCAGCATTTTCACCCCATCCTTCAATATAATTACATAAATATTAAAACATATCAATGTATTTGTACACATGCAAGATAGATATGTATTACACATATATGTACATACAATTCATTTACATGTACAAATTTCTTTTAACATAATTATTTTTTTTATATAGTTTACCAAGATGATGAGGATCATGATCTGATTAAGATTCATGACCACCCATAGATGGTTGAGAACCATCACGCCCCAGCACATGAGTTGATTGAGAATTTTGACCACCGAGAGAATGTTGAGCACCATCACACAACAACCTAGTTAGAGACACTTGAAAAAAAAATAGAAATTATAAATCAATTAAGTTAAATTCACAAAATCTATTAAATATATGTGTGTACATATGATTCTACCTATTTATCATTTAAGTAAAAGCACATAAACATATATTTACCATACCAAGATGATGTGAACAATGGCCCTCCATTTATTGGTCAGATACTCTCTTCGGCCTAGTGAGAGATGCTGCTAAAAAAGATGGAATTTATTATAAATTAATAAAGATAAATTGAAAAATATCAATTCAATATGTATGTACATATGATTTTACGAATATCATTCAAGAACTTTCACATAAACATATATATACCAGGATGATGATGTAGTGAACGATGGCCCTCCCATGATTCGTATGATACTCTCCTTGATCCATGATCAATCTCGTCAACATGCATAAAAATTTACCCTATATTCGATGCATGAGACTCAATTGATGCACTATCTCATTTATGCCTCGAAGAATCAACTGATGACTACTCATGTGATGATCCAGGCCCTCAATATATATAAATAAATAAATAAATAAATAAATAAATATATATATATATATATAGATATATATATATATATATATATATATAGCAATGTGATCTTTAAAAAACCCAAGTTACCTCATGCATTTAAAAATCTTTAAAATTACTATTTGAAAAGATCAATAATTAAGAAAATTAATAAGACAAATAAATGTAACTATCTAAGGGTTTCTTCAAAATTATTTGGTTTAAATTCTTCATTTCAAATATACTCAAGACTAAAAACACAAATGTTGAAGTGCACATTTTGATAATTAAATACATTTTTTTCTAAAACATGTGAGGTTCAGCAAGTTGTGCTTACACGGTGGGGGAACACATAGTAAAGTATTGAAAGAAACACATGGTCATTAAAAAAACCACATTTATAAATTAAAAACACACACATATCAGATATATCTTACAATGTCCATCAATAAATTTTTATGGAGAGTTTCTTGACACCAATTCATCTTTAACACACAAATATTGAATTGGCATTGCCCCATACAATACATCATTAGACATGCTATTAATATTCTCACAATGACTTATACTAAATGATTGAAATTGACTCGAAATAGTTTTTTCTTCTCCATGTGGTTGTTTTAATTTGTCCTTTTTGACTTGGTACATGCCTTTCATCTAGTTGCAAAGAAGTTTAGAATTGGTGAATACTACAATTCCATTGGATGCATACTCCCTAGTTGTTCCTATGCCTTCTATCAGTGCAATATAATATGCTTCATTATCTTTTTTCCTTCCAAATACATTCCTTTTCCTCTGGAGGACATTGTTTGTCACAATATTGTATAGAAAATAAGTAATGATGACATGTCCTAGATTGTGATAACAAGAAACGTCTATGCATATGTCCATTTTTCAACCATGTTTAATGGGTTTTCTAATAACCGTAAGAAACAAATTCAATAAAATGAATAATTTATTTCTTTTCTGCAAATGTCTTAGATTATGGGATAATGATGAAAAATACATATATATATATATATATATATATATATATATATATATATATATATATATATATATATATATATATATATATATATATATATATATATATATATATATATATATATATATTGTGATGGAATGATGGAATATTATATGATCTATTAGGCTAAACTACCCCAGTGGAATAATAATGGCAATTTACAAATCAATGTAATTCAGAAACTGCCTTGACAAATGTTCTCATGTTGAAATGCACAAGAATAACATTCAAACACATGCTACACTACATTGATTTTGGATGATGAGAAAAATACTTTTCATCATAAAAAATTAATGTGATTTTTAACTCAAGTTAGTGTTGAAACATTGAAACAAGAATATTCCAATTTAATTTGTCCTTGAATTAAATTGTGAATTGAAATCGAATTTAGTCTTAACAACTACTTGGAAATAATTAATTAATTTGTTTCAAATTAATTAGTTGGAGAAATTCAAGTTAGAAGTCTTTCTCAAGTCATGCAAGAGTTATCCCTTAAATTAAGGAGATAAGATTGAGTTATATTTGAGTTGTAATTAGTTAACTCAGCTTACTGAGTTAATTCCAGTTAAATTGGTTCCAAACTGTTTAAGGAACTAATAGAGAGTTAAGAGTCAGTTGATGCATGCATGCACTCAACTAGTGCTACTCCAGTTAACTAAAGATTCCCTCATCAGAAACTCATGAATGTCTATTCTGAGAAAGACCCTATTGAGATTAATGTCAAGGACATTGTACTATCAGTTGCATGTGTTTTCTTATAAAGAAAACTCATGCATGCAGTCAAGGTAGTATCCTTGAGGATTGCGCAACTTTGGAGGAGGTCTTCCACTTCGTAGAAGGAAAAACATCCACTAGGAACAACGCAAAGAAATAGGAGCTTGGAGGGCAGAGAAGAAGGCTGGAGAGTAGCTAAGATTTCATGTGAGCATCTGTGAGGATTGTACTGAGAGCTGGCTAGCTGTGAGAGCTAAGGCTTTGTATAATTCCTATGTATTTCCACCTGTATGATAATACAATAGTGTGGGGTTTTTAGCTGAGGCTTTCCCAAAGTATTTTCATGTGTATTGTGCCATTGATTCTTCTTCTTCTGGTTATATTGTTCATCTCAATCATTAAGCTTCTGCAAATTGATAGTAGAAGTAGGTTATAGTATTGTTCTTTGATTTATATTTCATTATCGGGTTAACCTACCATCATATTTTCTACATGGTATCAGAGCAAGATTTGTAGAGAAATTTCTACATGGTATTGGAGCTGTGAAAAGTATACTAAGAAGAGAATTCGAAGTTTGAAGTTCGGGGTTGCAGGTGCAAATTGAATTCATATCATACTTCAAGGTTGGCCAATGGCGTTCTATGGCTTGAGACTCAAGTATGCCTTGGAAGGTAGCTCGAATTACATAACATGGGAGATGTATTAGAAGACAATGGCTTGAAGGATTTCATTGATCAAGAAATCCCAAAGCCAGCTTCAACTAATGCACAAGAGTTAGCAGAGTGGAAGAAGTGTGTGGTGAAGGTGAGATGGTTCATCCTTGAGGGAGTTCAAGACCATATTGTCTCGAGTCTCCATGGGAAGAATACTCCATTTTCAATGTGGAAGACATTAAAGGACCTCTACCAAAACAATAGCAACCAAAGGAAATTGGTGCTCAAGGATAAGCTTCGAAGAATCAATATGGAGAAGGGTGATACTATTTCGACATATCTGAACAAGCTCACCACCTACAAAGATGAGCTTGGTAGTGTGGGAATAACTACTGTCGATGATGATATGGTGAGCCTCGCTCTCCTTGGCCTTCCAATGAGTTGGAATAGCTACTAGGACTCTGTGAATGGAAGGAAGAAGCTGCCAGATTAGGAATGACTATGGTCGGATCTTATGCAAGAGGAGATTAGGAGGAGCACACGAGATGGTTCTTCATCGAAGAATGATGATGAAGAAAATATGGCCTTAGTAAGTGAGGTAAGGAAAGGGAAGGGGAAGGCTTTCAATTTCAAATCGAATTCTTCTCATGGAGGGAAGAAGGTTGACATGTCTAAAGTAAGATGCTTTAATTGTCACGAGATGGGACATTATACGAATAAATGCCCATCGAAGATGTCCAAGAAGGGATCCTTGGAAGGATCAGAAGGTGAGGCATTAGCCTCTCAGTTCGAAATGGACTTTACCCTCATCACATGCATGGTGTCATCGATGATGGATTATGCCTGGTATCTTGACAATGGAGCCTCATTCCACATGACCGACGATAAAATTTTATTGAGTGCCTTGGAGGACAAAGACCTAAAGATGCAGATAGAGGTGGGTGATGATGGAAGGTATAGTGTTTTAGAAGTGGGCATGATTGCTTTTGAGAGGAAGCATGGAGCTCCTATCACCTTGGCAGATGTGAAGTATGTGCCTGCACTGAAGAAAAACTTGGTATTGGTCACGATGTTGGAGGACAAAGGCTACGATGTTGTCTTCAGTAAAGGAAAGGCATTCCTAATACACATAGCCATGGGTCAAACCAAGAGGATAGGGATTTGGGTGAAGAATATCTTTAAACTAGAGGTAGATGATTGTGCAGCATTAAGTCCGAAAGCAAAATTGGTGCAAAACTAAGACATTGGTGAGTTGTGGCACAAGAGGTTGGGCCATTTTCATCATGGGGCTTTGAAGATAATGCAGCAGATATTTACAGGACTTCCAAAATGTAAACTTGAGCAAGTTGACACATGCAAAGGTTGTACCTTGGGAAAGTACATCAAGTCTTCCTTTCATGATCAAGACAATCAAGTAGATGATATCTTAGAGCAAGTTCATACTGATGTGTGTGGACCATTCTCGACAGCATCCACAACCAAGCAAAGGTATTATTTGATTTTCATTGATGACTATTCTCGTAAATGCTAGATTTATTTCATGCAAAAGAAGGACAAAACCTTCACAAAGTTTTGTGAGTTCAAAGCTTTGGTTGAGAAAGAGTCATGGAAGAAGATCAAGGTCTTGAGAAGTGACAACGGTAGAGAATATGTCTCTCAAGAGCTTAAGGACTTCTGTGCAGCATAATGAATTAAACGAGAGTTGACAACACCTTATAACCCACAGCAGAATGGGGTGGTCGAGAGGAAGAACAGAACTATTGTAGGGGCAGGAAGGGCAATGCTACATGACCAAGTCCTACCACTTCACTTGTGGGCTGAGGCATGCAACACAACGGTCTATTTGCAGAATAGAAGCCTGCATACTTGGGATGAAGACACCAGAGGAAGATTTCTCCGGTAAGAGACCAAATGTGGGTCACTTCAGGATCTTTGGCTCATCGGTATATTGCCATGTGAAAAAGGATGTACGGAAGAAGTTTAAGCCGATAGCAGACTTGGGGATACTTGTGGGGTACACTGATACACCTCAAAACTATCGGGTGTACATGCCTACCAGTCGGAGGACAGTGGTTCGCAAAGATCTCAAGTTTGATGAGTAGAAGGCCATGCGAGTTTCCCTTGAAAGGGAGCTCCAACTACAGGTTGTGGAGGACATATTGGTTCCTAAGGAGGATGAGCCTAAGACTGATGTGGAGTAGCCACATGCAGAGGTTCCAGGAGTGGAGACATCCACTCAAGCAGTGTCTTCCAAAGATGGATGGAAGTGCACAAGAGAAGCTGACTGATTTTTGGAGGATGCAAGAGAGAATGTGGGAGCACCCTCTTCTCAGCATAGACAGAGGAGGTCACCTAAGAGGTACACTAGATACATGGCTCTTGCTGGGTAATGTGTTGAGATTGAGCTATCTTCCTTTGTGGAAGCAGTCTAATAGCCGATTTGGGTTGATGCTATGGTGGAGGAGTATGACTCCACAGTTAGTAACAGTGTTAGGGACGTGGTTCCGAGACCGGAGAACAAGTCAGTTGTGAGTTCCCGTTGGCTTTACAAGGTAAAGCAAGCTACTGATGATAGTGTGGAGAAGCATAAGGAAAGATTTGTTTCTTGTGGCTTTTCACAGGTCGAGGAGGATCATGTTGTTGCAGTGTATATTTTGATAGAGGAGAAAGATGTTGACATTTTGACAAAGGCATTGCAAAGTGTAAATTCGAGTTCCATAGAGAGAGGATCAGGGTGGCATATAATCCCTTTGTTGTTGAGAGGGAGTGTTGAAATATGGAAATAAGAATATTCCAATTTAATATGTCCTTGAATTAAATTGTGAATTAAAATCGAATTTAGTCTTAACAACTACTTGGAAATAATTAATTAATTTGTTTCAAATTAATTGGTTGGAGAAATTCAAGTTAGAAGTCTTTTTGAAGTCATGCAAGAGTTATCCCTTAAATTAAGGAGATAAGATTGAGTTGTAATTAGTTAACTCAGTTTACTGAGTTAAGTCTAGTGAAATTAGTTCCAACTGTTTGAGGAACTAATAGAGAGTTAACAGTGAATTGATGCATGCATGCACTCAACTAGTGCTACTTTAGTTAACTGAAGATTCCCGCATCAGAAACTCATACATGTCCATCCTGAGAAAGACCCAGTTGAGAGTAATGTCAAGGACAGTGTACTATCAGTTGCATGTGCTTTCTTATAAATAAAACCCATGCATGTAGTCAAGGTAGTATCCTTGAGGATTGCGTAGTTTTGGAGGATGTCTTCAACTTGGTAGAAGGAAAATCATCCACTAGGAATAGTGCAAGGAAATAGGATCTTGGAGGGCAGAGAAGAAGGCTAGAGAGTAGCCAATATTTCTTGTGAGGATCTGTGACGATTGTACTCAGAGCTGGCTAGCTGTGAGAGCTAAGACTTTGTATAATTCCTATTTATTTCCACCTTTATGATAATATAATAGTGTGGGGTTTTCAGCTTGGGCTTTCCCCACAGTATTTTCATGTGTATTGTGTGATTGATTCTTCTTATTTTGGTCATATTGTTCAACTCGACCTTTAAGCTTCTGCAAATTGATAGTAGGAGTAGGTTATAGTATTCTACTTTGATTTATATTTCATTATCGGGTTAACCTACCACCAAATTTTCTACATGGTATCAGAGTGATATTTGTAGAGAAATTTCTACAGTTAGGGCCTCTAATCCTCTAATAGTTACTCCCATGACTCTCCATACCCTTAACACTAAAATAATTATTAGTACTTCAATGCCTAATGACATTCCTTCACTATTCAATGAAGCTTATAGTTATCATGAAAATACCAATCCTTGAAATTAGATATATACTGTCATGTTTATCAAGTTTGGACTATACCGAAGGTTAACCTATCAATGGATATTTTCCATCATGTGATGTATGATTTTGTTGGAAATATTGGCACATGTAAAAAGTTTATACCCATATTCAAATCAATAAACAACAAATTTGTAATGGATTCCATATTCTATATAAGTGATTCAATACTTTCCTATGACTCAGTAAGGGTTAATCGTCGAACGTTCCTCTAAGTACACTGACATCCATAAACCCTATATTTATCTTCAATATTAAGATAAAATAAACATTACGGTTTCCATTGCATAAGATCGTTGGCTTCCTTGCCTAAATCCATGGATTAAAACATCAACCAAAATTTCTACATATTGGATGTTATTCCTGGATAAGACAAGTGAATAAGGAAACAATGTGAATCGGAGAGTTATTTTGGAAACGAATTGTCATGTTGGAAACGAATTGTTTCTACCTACTTATATGAGTGATTTCTCAGTAACTTTATTCCTCGTATTTTCTTGGTTATGGTGATAGATCATTTTTTCCTGGTTGTATATTTAGTTTATATGTTTGAGTAGAGTCATTTGCCTAGTTGTGTGTAATATAATAAAAAAACATTTATCGTTTCTTTGATAAATTTCTAAAGGTTTTTCTCATTTATTGTTCTTTTCAAATTATTGATACTTAGAATGGATTCTTCTAAGTTATTAAGTGAAATGGAGGAAGAAGAAATGTTGACTGTTGCATAATTTTCCAGTGAGATCCAAAAATTCAATATCATCAAACCATATACATTTGCATTTAACTTTGCCAACTAAAGCACATTCAAAATAAAAAATCATCATTAAATCATAATGAATTCTCTACATATAACAAGTGCATTCAACCTCAATGAACGAACGGTTGATACCAAATCATAATTCTTGTCATGGATCATATTTCTCCCCTAATTCTCATGGTTTGTTAAATGTCTCAAGGTTATTAGGCTAATCATGCATGTCTTTTCCTAGAATTATTTTTTCTCCTCTTACTTTCTTTAATTGTTTCTCACACTAATGCCCATGATGCATCTAGGAAAGTAGGTTTCTTGCAATTTCATACAGTATGTAGTGGATTTATGTGATAATGCTTATGTGTGCACTAAAGAGCATAACCTTCTAGAAGCTTTGTCCACATTTGTCATCACCACTTCTTGTAGACTGAAATGAACTCAGAGACTTGAGATAAATCATCCCTAAAATTCTAAAAATGATGTGAGTGTTTCTTCAAGGTTAAACACAAACATAGGAAGGTATATCGGTAGGACTCCTCCTAAAGTTTCGGAAATAACCAAACATGCATTTTTCTTTTATGAAGGATATCACAAATGTGATATTATCACTACTAATTATAAATGGTCAAGAAAGTAGTTTAGTACTCAATTAAAAAGGGCTAATGCCAGTGCACTTTGTTGTGAGCAGGAACAAATGTCCAAAGACTATGATATCGATTTCAGTAAGCTCATAAATGGAGATTTTCTCTCTTTTAAAGCATTTTTCATTGCCAGAGTTCTAGTGTTATAAAGACTTGGAGAATTCAATTAAATTTAAAGATTTCTAGTGTTATAAAGACTGAAAAATTTAATACCATTATCAATATTTTGAGGTCAAATTTCTTAATAATTTTTCTCTATTTGTTAAATTTGTTTAACATTGATATTAACATATTAACGTTCACATTGTTGTTTCTTCCATTATAACCATTTCATTAAATTTTTCCTATCCACTATGCTCCATTTAAGTCTTTGATCATGGGTGGTGACACCACTTGAAATGTGGAAAACTGTAAACCTACACACAATAACATTCCAAAAATTAACATTAAACATAATTACCATTTGTGGAAATATACACATAAACCAAGATTAATAATTAATCAAATTATTTCAAATAACGTAAGGCATAAGTGCACATCCTCACTCTTTCATCCTTGTCATACAGACTTTACTCAAAATACAAAGGCACCACGAGATTATATTTGGAATTCTAACTAGGTTTGGGCAATTGGATTTGAGCACCAAAGTGAATCAATAGTCTAGGTGGGGTTCTTAACATTTGTTTCATCATTTTGAAATAATTAGGTATTTTACCTAATTGTTACAATACCCAATTTTGAACATATTACAATTAGGTATCGTACCTAATTCTGAACTTGTTACAATTAGGTATTGTACATTTTTGTCCATGGATGTCATTACACTAACCACATGTGATAGTTGTGTCCTCTTCTTTCATCACAGAAACAAATTTTTGCAGTGAGGCATATACATAAGTACATATATATTAAAAGCATGACATTTCAAGAAAAGGAAAACAAACACATAAAATTTCCAATTCAGATTTCATATGGTGACATTGGATTTTTCGAAGTAGACAAGAGGAATGTGACTTCCATGAAGGTATTCTAGCCAGGAAACTGAATTTTCAAGTTGTTCATTCACTAGGCAAATTCAGTGAATTTTTAAAATGAATACATTTACTCATTGATTCTCTCAGTTTTTACTGCTTATAGTGAGGCTGAAACATATTCCTCTTTGGTTATCTATATACTTGTGTCTCTCCTTTCTATCATTTTTATGTAGAAGATAGTGAACTCAATCATTGGTTTTGCTAGATTTTGGAAATATTATAAACATGACAACTCAATAATTTATTTTTCTAGATTTTGGAAATATTCTAATAGGCAGGTAAGAGGTTAGTTTCTTTTACCACAATTCTATCAGTCCCTCATATTCTAAAATATTCTCAAAACTTATAATTAAATTAACTTCAAAAATAAAAAAATTTAAAATATTCCAAAATATGCAATCAAACTATCACCAAACATCCTTGAAACCTACATATGGTACAATACCTAATTATAACAGGTTCAGAATTATTATTGTACCCAATTAGATTCAGAATTGTAGGTATTGTTTCATAATTCTGATGTAATTTAAGCCTTATTAATTTTCACTTCCGTTGAGTGAGAATAATTATTATTATCATGGATATCTTAAATATTTTTAAATATCATTGAAAGATATGAAAAGCATGCACAACCAATTTTGTTTAAAGAAGAGATTATAACTAAAGGTGACAATACAAACTAGAAGTCTAGAAAAATAAAAATCCACCTAAAATTAAGAAAATAGTTGCGAAATAATAATTGTTATGACTACCTTAGCATAGGATAAAAGAAACGTGAATGACACGAAGGCTTCATTATAATTTCGGATGGTAGAAATGCTTAGCTTTTTGTTTTTATGGGGTTGAACGAGGAGGCTAACAGAATTCCAACAATGACAATGAGGTGTAAGAACTCCTCCAGTGCCAACCAATCCTAACAAAAAACAACAAAAAATTAATATACGCAAAAAAAAAAAAAATATATATATATATATATATATATAGAGAGAGAGAGAGAGAGAGAGAGAGAGAGAGAAAACAAACAAAAAAATTAAACCTAAATAAACTTACGATGACACAAACTTACTCCTAAACACTCAACAAATGACTTGACATAAGGAAACTCAAAAAACTCCACAGATGAGCTGACACAGACAAACACAATAGATGAGAAAAAACAAAGTAATGCAAAAAGTCTTGAACATTCAAACATCTCACATATATATGAAACAAAAATCAGTCGAAAAACATTATCCAGGTGAATAGCTTTTTTGACTAAAAAACTTGTTCGTACTCGCCATATTTTTCCCTCTCTGGGAAAAAATATATCACACATTGTCATTAATTTAAACAGTAACTCTTTTGGTCGAAAGTTAAATTCAAATGTTCGATTGAAGAAAAAAATATTTCAGTCATAATAGTTTTAGTTCAGCCGACAAAAATGCAATTATGAATTTTTCGCAAGCGATTTTCACGAAAGTGTAACCCAACTTCACAATTCGACCCCTATGCACATAAAGATGATTCATTCTAATTGGTCGTCTTCTAATGAAAGGGTGAAATTTGTGTTGTTATCTCGTACAATGGATCTTGTGATATGAGTGCTTAATGATTTTATCATTTTCTTATTATGAACCAATGTTTGAGCATTGGTTGCAAATAGATGCATGGAATCATCGAAAGAATGTATTTCATCTTCTGATAAGAAGGAGTTTGTTTGTGCCATGAAAAGTTTATAGTTGTCAAGTGTTCGCTTTGCATTTCTAATGTACTGGAGGAGGTTTCTAAAAGTAACTTGGGCCATGTTATCACCTTATTCACAAAATATAGTGTCTAATGTGATGATTGTGTTGAACGTGTGCCATAATTCACTTCCATGAGAGGTTCCTACATATAGTGGTATGTATTTGATGAGCGACAACTGGCCGAGCTCAACAACTAATATAATGGAACAACCACTGAAAGGAGTGTTTGTTTTTTGTGGAAATACTTCTCGAATATGTTCATCCATTTTTCTAAGAAGCTTTAGCCTAATGAAGCTCATTTCATCGATTAGTATGCTTTGGATATGTTTAAGTTCTACCTGGAATGTTACAATAGCGTTGCCTTCTAATGGCATGAGATCCTTTATGGGAAGATGGAGGGTAGCATGGATTTTCTATGCTTGTATGTTAAAAGCTACAATAATTGTTGGGGCAAGGATCTTGATCAATGAAGGGGATGAGCCAGTAAGGGTCACGATCTTTTCCTTGGTGCAATTATAAGGTGGGATTTTCCTATCACAATAGTGCCTTTTATTATCATTCTTAAAGGAGGTGAAATATATTTTTTATTAAAATGATTGGAAATAATATTCAGAGCTTTTCTTTGCATTGAAGATAATGAGTCAATGTTCGTTAGGCTATGCTTATGTGTTTGACGAATGTGGTGGACGGAGAAATTATTCTCAATGAACTATATGCCTTTTTCTTGTATATCTAATGGGATAGTATTATGAGTCCAATTATGGTTCTCATCAAAACCATGAAGGCCAAGCATGTCAAGGTTAGTTATGAGGAAGTCATTGGTAGGGTGCAATTGGGAGAGTAATTCCCATTTGTTGATGTCCATGGTTTCTCATAGGAATTGATACTGTAAATATCAAGAAGTGTTACATTCTTTGGTGGATGGGCAAAAGAAGGTTGATATCTCGTGGTTAGGGATGTATAATTTTTAGTCAAGCCTTCTTTTTTGAACCATGACTTTTGAGTGTGGGCCTCTTCAATGTTAGGATCTACAATAATAATGGATTTTGCTGTAGTGCCAACATTTTTTCCTTTAAATTCTCTAACACGAGAAGACTTGATTAAAATTATGGGGTTACTTCCTGTAGCATATAAGGAGGAAATTTATGATTCAGCATTGAAATTGTCTCTCCAAAAGATGACATCCATTCTATATCCAGAAATTTCTTGAAGGTGCATTGTTTGTTTAGTAACTTTAGAGCCGCCTCTTCTACGTATAGTACATGGACTCGAAATGCCAGTAAAAATACCAACAATATCATTAATTGAGTTGACATTTTTTTTCTGGTATTATTTATTGATTTTATATTTAATTCATCATTAGATTGCATGGTCTTTCACTGGAAACATGCTTTATGGTAGATGTTGTATTTAACAAGATCTCCTAGTCATTGTTTAAGTGGTTGTATTGCCTACTAGCCATTTTAAAATTTCTTTTTGAGACAACGTAAACATTTCCAACCTAGATTTCGACAAAGAAAGATTCACCAACATTTTTGAAATAAGTGATGTGTATTTCTCCACCTTCTAGATCAAACAGGTCAAAGATAAACACTTTACTAGATCTGTATTGATTTTGAAAGTGACGAAGAGGTGTCTTTCTTTGGGCACAACCTTTTATGTACCAATTTGAATTGTAAGAGTTTATAGCTTTCATGAGAATACGCACGGGAGTGATCGATTGATTTGGAATAGAAGGAAGGGGGCAGTGCCTTTTTAATGAAGGACCTTGGTTCGATGAGGAGGGAATGTCTTCTCAAGAAGTAATCGGGATAGCCAAATTTGTTAGATCACCAATTAAAGGTGCAAATGTAGCAATAAGCTCCAAGTCTAGTAATATTATAGACCTACATGGTAAATCATGGCCATAGGAGCAATTGTAAAAATTGAAAGTGGTATAAAGAAATATATGTAAAGTTTAAATTGGAAGTATGTAACGAACTTACATTGATGCACCGACAGATGAAGTACTCCATCGGTTAACATGTATAATACACCCATTTTTAAGAAATCTTATTGCAACTAGGTCATTGAAATATGTTGGAAGCATAATTTGTTTCATATGTGTTCCATCAGAGATGGTGGTCCAATAACATATGGTCAAACTTTGCATTGACCGAATAGGGTTGGGTTCAACAATTTGTAGCAATGGTTGAATATGAGTAAACACATAAGTCATTGAGAAGATAACATACTCAGTAAGTTTTGTTCTCATTTTCTGAGAGAAGAGATGATAGAATAATTACAACAGAGCACAAAACTCATCATATAATAAAAGGTGGTTTCTGCTTTAGGATTGTTTATATGTGGTTTTTTTGGAGTTAGATGTTTAAGATTAATAGGATTCCTATAGTTCTCCATGGAAACTTCCTATTATTATAATAAGATAAGGGGAAACAAGCATGTTCATATTCATTCTAATTCAATGGTTATCTAGACTTGTAAACAACAAAATGGTTTTTTGATGCTAGTATGAAAATAAAAGCTATAAGGTTTTCATTTCTAGACTATTCTACTTGATTTTTTGAAATAATGTAACCCCTTATAGATGATGTTATGTTTATTTTCGAAGAATGTAAAACGTAGCATTAGGATAATTTAAAAACATTAAATATATATTTTCCACATGCCCACATTATAGAAAATATATGTTTTGATTTCAAATTTTGTAATATCAAAAATATTAGAAAAAAATCGTGGAAAAGAAAGAATTGAAAGTAAAACACTAATATATCATTAAAAAATAATCAAATATAACAAATAAAATATTAATATATATAACAACTTAATGCACTATAAATATTACACCAAACAATTTATATGTATAGTAATGAAAAGTATAATATTCTCTTTTGTTAGCTAAAACCATGGCGTTTTGAATTGATAACATTCATAAAATCATGCCTTCACAGTAGATGATATTGCTAAGTATTCTATGCCCCATGAGAATTAAATGTATAACATTTAACTCTAGATGGGTGGAATCCTGCTAGCTACAAAATCCTCTTCTTTGCTTGCCATGTGTTAAATTGATAGTTGTAGTGAACTTATTTCCAACATTTTTTTAGCTTTGGAAAATTACGTTGATTGCAGAATTGCTAAGTTGGCCTAAAATATTTGTTTATTGGTATACATATGTATCTCTGACATTTTTGTGAAAAATCTAATATTATTCTATTCAAAAGTTTGACAGTTTATCATGTTGATTAGTTTATTTCATGGTTGTTGGTACCACTCAGAAGAAGAAGCAATCATTCTAGATTTTCTGTTGGGTAGTTTTTACATATGATATTTAATCAAGTAAGCTTCAAGGAAGAATTTTAATCTAAATATTACTTCTTTATGGAGGTTAAATCACTGCAAGCATAATTTTCCAAGACATATAGAGAATTGGAGAAATATCTGGAGTTATTGAAAGAAAATGAAGAGTGGGAAAAGATGATTTTATCATTGCAAAGAGAGAAATATTTTCTTGAGAATGAGAAACATTTGTTACTTCAGAGTCTCAATAATGAATCCCACAAATCTAAAAAAAAAATTAGTCAAGTGTTTGAACAATGATCAAAGAGTCATGTACCTAGGGATTCATTCACTGGGATTGGAGATAGAGTTTGCATTAGTGAATTATGCATATGATGAAGTAGTTGTTGAACTAAATAAGGCTAAAGAAGAGATGAATAAATTATAAAATTATTCCCACGAAATTGATGAAGAAAAATAAGCTTTAAATCAAAACTTGATGTTATAGGTCTCCATCAAGAAGGAACTTGAAGAAAAATTATTGTCAATGAACACTTATTTTGTCGAACTGAAGGAATCTTCTTTCAAGGCTGAAAAAAATAGCTATCTTACAAAGACAACTTTTAGATGTAGTAGAGAAAAATGAAAACCAAATCTTTGATATGCAATCTGATATTTTCTCCATGTTGATCTAGTTAGTTGATCTTCAAGATCAACTATCGTCCATTACCATTGAAAAATGGTTCCTTGAAGATAAAAACACTAAAATAGAGAAAGAAATATCAGTTAATGATAAAGGATAGAGGCATCTTAAAGGCAGAGTCTAGGAATTGGAAAGAGATTTGGATTTTGTGAACAAGGATGTTGAATCATCCAGAGCCATGGTAGTGGAGAATGAGTCTCACTTCACTAATTTACAGTACCATCTTTCACACCTTGGTGACGCAAAAAAGTTCATCCATGAAGAAAAAAACTCTTTAAGGATTGAACTGAATAAATGTAAAATGGATTCAAAATAGATTCTCTAGAATTTAGACAAGAGAAGGGAATTGCATAGTGCTTCAGAATTTGTCAACAAGGATCTTGAATCCATAAATATTCAACTATAACAATTGATTTCTAGACATCAGCCTTTATAGGAGCATGTCCATGAAAATGGAAAATCAGATAGTGTGCATGATAATGAAATTACACACAATGGGCATGGAGAAGTAAATACTAACCACATGCATGAAAATGGATAACCAAAAGGTTTCCATGCAAATGGAAAGAAAAATTAGTTATTGATGAATAACATAGGCATATTGAGGGCAAAATCTGAGAATTGGAAAGAGTTCTAGATTTTTTCAACAAGGATATTGAATCATCTAGGGCCAAAGTAGTGGAGAAAGAGTGTCAGTTAAGGGATTTACAGTACCATATTTCACACTTTAGTGATACCAAAATGTGCCTCCATAACGAAAACAACCCATTAAGGCCTGATTGAATAAATGTACAATAGATTCAGAACAAATTCTCTAACATTCAAATAAGAGAGGGGAATTGGAGAGGGCTTTAGAATTTGTCAACAAGGATATTGAATCCAAATATTTCCTTCCTTTGTGTTAAGTATGGATTAAAACCTTCGTTTATGTTTGCTTCAACTCTAGAAGGCCAAGAATTTTCTTTTTTATTGCTTTCATTCTAACATACAATTTAAGAGGCAAGAGGAATTGTATATAACGTCAATATTAGAGTAAAATTGGCTAGGATAATTTTATGATATAATAATATCTATTCAACATTGACAAGACAAGGAATTGAAAGTCGGAACACCAACCATAAGTGTGCCATTAGCCCATAGAGTAAGGTATGTTTGGAATCTGGATTTGGTTTCTCTTGCAAGTAGTTAGAGGGCTATAGTTCTGGCCAAGTGCAGCACCCAAATTTCTCTTGGATATTTGGGCTAATGGATCCTCCCATCACTAGAAATGAACACCACACAACCATCACCAGTTTAGGAAACACGCTGGAAATTTGTTCCTAAGGACATCCCCTTGATACAAATCAAAGATACCCTTTCTTACTATTTTTGTTTGAATAAAAACAACCCTAATGCCTTCTCTTTCTAGTAAGGAACCAAATATGCGGCTAAGAATGAAGCTCGCGCAATTCATCCTAATGGACAAGCCTCTAAATATAAAGCTCGGGCCACTGGAGAGCAAGTAGGAAATAGTCAGCCTAGACCATGGTACACCTAATTCATATCAACCACAAAAGCCTATTTGTTCATTGACTCCTAAGACTGGTTTCGTGAAGGATGGCTTTGGTTTCCTGGAGGATTTCTCACTGAATTCAGAAATAGAGAGGGAGTGTCCAATGCAGGAAATAGAGAGAATATACTGATGCCCACATGCTTTTTTCTGTGTTTAGTATGGATTGAAGCCTTTGTTTATGTTTCCTTCAATTGTATAAGGCCAAGAATTTTAATTTTTACTTCTTTCAATTGTTGGGTTTACTACATGCAAAATTTTTTCACTCACTTAATGAAGGTCCATGCCATAGGGTAAATTCTCAATAGATAGATCCAACCACACTTGTATATGAAGTTTTGATCAAGCCTAGAGAACTAATCCTAAGGTTTGGGTATTTTCTTCTAAAAAATTAGAAAATTTTCAATATCATTTAAGATTCTAGACAGTTTCAGATAAAGGATCATGGTTATTAGGTACATGGTATGTGATTAATTTTATTAGTTTCAATCCCACTTGATCACTTATGTGAGCATAAACCTATGCAAAGAATGCTAACTGGATCATTCAAGAATATGATAGAAAATGGTGCTTTGACATGGAGGCCTCATAGTATTAATCCAAATTCACTTTCAATAGTCATAAATTACAAAGTCATGGAGATTAAAAAAATTCTTTACCACAAATTTAGTCAAAACACCATGCAAACTTACTTCTACAAAATATGAATGAACCATGTGCATGGATATTGTGGTGAGTTGGAGCTACTGCCACACGATAATACAAGAGCATACATATAGTGACACAATGGATTAGCTAATAAGTCATATATGACATCTATTATTAAGGTAATGATAGTAGTGCTAAAGGTTTAATCACATTAACTAATTGATGTGAACATGTACTATTACTTAACTTATGGACATGGTTCCTTATTCATGCACCAAAATATGAAATAACACCCAACAAAACTTAGCAGTGATATATATAATTGAGGTGGTATTTCAGTATGGACAGCCTAGTCATTTTGTTATTACGAGGCCGAAAGGGCCATGCCCATCAAATACTTCACAGAAAAACGTATCCTTTTTAGAGCCAAAGTTTTGCAAGAAGAGATTAAAAAAATTAGTTCATGGATATAAAAAGTTACATGAAAATTTTCCACCTTGCTTATTAATAAAATATGTTTATGGTTGTAAAAAGTTACATCAAAACTTCCCATCTTGGCTTTAAAATGATTATTATTCCCTACAAAGGAGTGAGACAAAGACAGTGGGGGAAATGGGTAACATAGATCAAATTACCTAGGAATAGAACTACGCTCTAGCTTGGAATGTTTGACATAGTAGAAGAAGTAGCTTGTCCGTTCCTTGTTAAATGTGTACAAAATTCATAATGTAGAGAAAGCTATATACGGTTAGGTGGAGAAAGTGAAATAAAATGATTGTAGGGGATTAAAGTTTGACGGACAAACAATTCAAGAAGTCTAGGAGCCTTGGGAGCTTCTAACATAGAATTGTTTAAATTTTAGTTTCAACTGTAAATTATAAGGTTCTCAATTTGGTTATAGAAGGGAAGAGGAGTTCAGGATATTATCACCATGAAGTTTACCCATCAAAATTAAGCTCAATTTTTTGATGTTTGAAGGATTTAACGCATCAAAAAATGAAGCTCAATTATTTTATGTTTGAAGGGCAGAGGATGCAAGTAGACTATGAGCCTTGGGAGCTTTCGTGTTCAGGCCGGAAATGATAAAAATATTCAACCTACTACGTTGGAACATGAGGAAATCTCACAAGGTTTCAATAAGCTTAACATTTTTGAGAACTATATAACATAGAGAATTGTGGTTAAATATCTACATGCAATGTGTGTTTTTGGCATTGGATTGTGGGCATCATCTATGTGGCTTATTTTTCCATCCCATTTTATTCACTAACAATATTGCATATTTCCTAGGTCTGCATCATCAGATCTTATTTAAATTTTAGTTTAGGAGAGTGTATGAGGTATTTTGTTGGTCCTCCTTTCTCTATAATTAGGGGTGAGTGAGAGGTTAGTTTTTCAAGACCTCTTCTCTTGCACTTTTATTTATCAATGCCCTCTAAAAAATAGTAGGGAGTTTTAGTGCTAAGCTACAAGGGACCTATACATCGAAATGGAATATCCATGTTCATTTCTCAATTTGGTTGCCAAATACTGCAGTTATTCTTTATTGGCACTTATATATCATGCAATAAATTGATAGTTAAGTTGGTCTTATTGAAATGAGTAGAAGTACTATGTGTATAATTATCTAATGGTTATCTGAAACCTAAAAGGGAGATAGGGGTGAAAAGGATATCCTTTTCTACTCAGGTCAAGTACTAAATACCCTACCAATTTGCATACTACTAGCTTTTTATCATGCTACATACAATATTCATTCCTCTCTAGCAACTCAGCAAGCCTTATCATATTTTGACCCCAGAGGTAGCTCGATAGGATTTGGATTTGGGACTAGAGGGTTTGAAACCTTAAATTGAAATGGATCATCAATGGGTCCAAATATAGTATCTTATTCCTCACCAAGGAAGTGTTGTGGAAGGCAAATAAAATTCAAGTTTGGTGTCATTGATCATCATAGTTGGTCTTCGTAATGTTATCGAAGCATTTTACCACATCTTCCTTGAGAAATTTTTGTATCCCTTTCGAAGATGTGTCTGCATGGTGGGGAAGGGCTACTATAAGTAAGAGTGGGGTTTTTAAGTAGGTTCATGATATGGTATCAGAGAGGAACAATCACTTTGATAGTGGGTTTTCCTCCTTATCATTGATAACAGGTTTTAACTCTTTATAGCAATACAGTCGTAAAAGCACTTACAGTCAACAGGAAGTGTTGCATCACTAAAAGGAAATCTCAATAATTTCATATCAACAAAGTTAAAATGAACCTAACCTACTGCAAGGATCATATTAACAAGAAATTGATAGAATAATACAACCTCTATTAAATTACAAGTACAAGCACTAAAAAATACAACAAAAATACAGAAAAATTATAAAGTTGGACCTATTTACAGGATCAAAGAAGTAGAGCCAATTATGTCAGAAATAAAACACTTGATGATCAAGAACAAGAGTGTAATTTAGATTTCAATATTGATGTATTCAAACCAAGAGGGAATAAAACATTAACAAGAGTGTTTTGTTCATTAACAAGTGTTTTATTTTTCGTAATGTTTTAGTGTTTTATTTTATTTTTTTATTTTTTCTTCTAATTGTTTTAATCTGATGGAAAACCATTATTCAATCATCTCATAATGGATTTTATGCTGAACAGTGGTGTAGAGTGGAAGCTGGAGGAGTTCTTCCCAGAGGGAAATGCCTTAAGGCATAATGAAGTGAAATTTATTCCAATAAAAATAATTAATTTGTGTGAAAAACTTAGTAGACCAATTGATTCTCATTGAAATATGTTACAATATCTAACCAGATATTTTTCTCAATGTTGCCAATAACTTCATACATAGTGATTTCACTTATACAAATTGAAGGCATACACAAATATAATCAACAATGTAAGGCATAGGCATTGATCAATAAATTGTGTTAAAAGATTTGTTTTAAACCACTAATTCATATTCCATTAACATGTCTCTCAAATTCTCATAATTTCATGAAAACATGGTTTAATTAATTAAAGATGGAATTTTAAAATGAGAAATAAATAGCATAGGCAATACTCAAAAAATTGATAAAATATTTCACCCATATGGGATACATCTTTAGGTTCAGTTCAATTGATAAATTGATCCATTCAAAAAAACCCAAAGAATAATATATTTCCTCTTTACATAAAAATAATGGCCTCAATCTACAAAAAGTATCTCTAATGTTCTCTAGGATAATAGCAATGGATTTTTCTTGCAACCAGTGAACCTATGGTTTCCTTATTCATCCAATGGAGGGGCTCTCTATTATCAATTCAATCCCATAACCCAAATCTACTTCCTTATATCATTTTTCAAGTGTGTATAGCTAGGGCATTATTTTTTGGTTTTGGGGGAGGAGGAAGTGAATCCCTCCAAATCTTGTACATCCACTAAATACTTACCTAATGGATTTACCAAGGCATCTACCTTCATGGGTCATAGAGAAAACTCCATAGAATTCCTTCACCCAAGGTTTTCTATAGAGCAATATTATCTTTTCATACATAGATGACACTCTTTATTATATAAGTCAATAATTCATCCATTAAATTCATAGCACACAATGACTTTTGGTAGATTATGATAGGATTATCTTGTGTTTTTGGGTAATTGTGATGTATTGAATAAGCCCTATGTTTTCTCATCCTCCATTTCCTCCATCTTCTTCAACCAAACTCCTGCAATTTGAGAAGGAGAAAACGTGAACATGGGTGACTTTTAATTTCACATTGTACTTGCTTCATTGGCATGCATGATTCTAAATCTATTTTTAAAATCAATTTGGAAGTTTTTCATATTGTATTGGTTGTGGCTATGGAGATCCTCCTCAACCACCTAAAATCACACATAGGATAACCCCATATCTTATCTCAATCAATGGGGAGCATCTTCAAAAGGAATTTTGTTAATGGGGTGATCATATATTCCAATCTAATCAAGTTCCATATGAATATTAGACACAAGGTTAGCAACCAATCCACCTTCTTTACAAAAATTCAAAGGAGGAAGGGGGTGCTCTTTGTAGGGTTATTGTTACTAACCTTTATATATTTATAATAAGCCTTTAGGTTGACCAAAATTTAATTTTTTGTCTCTGTGTGCATGTGTGTCTATCCTGTTTTATATACAATCATAAATTCCTTAAGACAGATTCAATAAAATATATTACTAGACATCTGGGAATGATGTTATTGTTCCATCGCATGTCAATTGAGTCAAATCATATTATAATTAGTTCATAGTTATGGTATGCTTGAGAAGAGGCTTTTGGGATGTCATTCATGGGGTCAAGTGGGTCTACACTATGAATTTAATAGATTCTTAACTCGACATGGAATAGGCATGGGTTTTCAAATATCAAGTTATAGAATTTGTGCACATCTGAGGTTCCATTAGTGACCAGAAAATGTATCAAAATGGGTTAACATGGAATGGAATTTCATGCATAATTATATGGTTTTTAAAGAACTGTTTATTAAAATTTGTCTGAAAATGGACAATCTTGACATTATCCCAATAAGGAATACAAATCGTAATTTGAATTCAATCATTTGCACACTCTTGAGCCCTCACATGGTGAGTTGAATGGTGTAGATGTAACAACCCTTAACCTCAAAGGGATTAGTGAGCATTCATCCTCTGAAAATATTTCTTAGAGTGTAGACATGAAATAATCTAAAGGTGGAAACATTAAATATTATCCCTCAAGATTGAGAGGTGTTAGTATTTCTAAAAGTTTTTCAACGATTGTTGATAGTAAGTTATGAGAGGAAAAAACAAGAATAGCCTAAAAGGAGTGAAAGAAATATATAATTAACAAAAAAATGTTGTTACAAATGGTTCTAATTGGTGATATTAGCATGTATAAGGTTGTTGACATGGCATCAAAATCTTTAATTTATTGATTTTTTGGTTGTAACATGGGTGAGCATGTTCTAAAGTCTTGGATGAAGAAAGTATGAGAGATTGTATTAGGTTCCATGCCAAAATTTTCATTCAAATTTATGCATGGATGGATTTAATATTTTTCTTGGAAGAGGACGTATAAAAAAAATCATTTTGTGTGGATATGGTGATTTTTTATTATCTATGTCATGCAATGGACACCATTTTTTAATGTATGCATTGAAAAAATGGAGATAGCATGCAATTGGGTCAAAGTACTAGGTCTTCATAGATAATTCTAATTATGGAGGCATTAAAAGAAATTGGAAATTCATTAGGGACATTTAATGAGTCGAACATGAGTTTGAGACTAAAAGAGTGATGACTATTGTGCAAATTTTTATAGGAATAAAACTCAATGAAGGTTTGTTGATGGATATTAAATTCCAAAGAAGAAATTCCATTTTAACTAACCACAATAACACTGGAATGAATTGTAATTGTGTTTGCTTCCACAAATATGTTCATGTGGTTGAATGTTGTACCTTACCTTTCTATTTGAATGCATGGATAAGGATGAAATGAGGTCAAAAGATCAAGATATTTCATAATCAATTAGAAATATTAATAAGGAAGAACCTATGGTGAATATTGAATATAAGTTTATGAGAGAGGAATCTATATCAAGTGATAAGTCAAATGAAGAATATGATTCACCACCAAAGTTTCCTCTTGAAAAGAGTCTAAAAGATATTCCCAAGGAATTAGGGGAAGAGAGTATTAGAGTATCTGATTTGGAGAAAAATATTTAAGCTTTGAAGTCCACCAAAATCAAGGGTACACCCATTAAAAATATGTCAATTATAGAGCTAGAACTTATATGTAGTTATCCATTTATTTTAAATGGTTTTGGAATAGTGTCCAATTTTATAGTTTTATTAATGATGGTATGGAAGGAAGGGAAGTAATGTTTGGCCTCGTCAAGGAGGAAAATGTCTATAAGTTGGTTTTTGCTATCATAAATGATGTGATAGGAGTGGATGATTATGAAGATAATTTATTTAGGCTTTCTTAAATTCTAATTCTGATGGCATTCGCACATTTATGGTGGAAAAGTATGAGGGTATACTTAGTATTAGCTTAGGTCCATCATAGAGGAATTTATTTTTTCTCAAGAGTGACTTTATGAGGATTGGTTATCACTTGTATAAGAAGAGAGGTTATGATGCATGAATCATTTATTACTCAAGCATAAGAGAAGACACATTCTCAAGTACAATCAAGTAAATAGTGATATATTCAAGGGGTTCTCAGCGAAAAGAAAGCCCTAAGAATTTGTTCTTAATGATTCTTTTGTATTTAAATTCTAGGAAACTAAGCATCCCTTCAAAAATTATAACCTTAAAATAGTACTATCTTACTACAAGAAACTATGAATGAACGATAATTTATTTTATTTATCTTTTATCTTTTTTATTTTATTTTTTTATCTTGTTAAATTGTAGCATATAAGAGTTTTTATATTTAATTTCTAAAGGTAAATATATATATTTTAGTTTTGGATGAAGATACTACTACATGGTCTCTTTTTGTCACAACTCCCCTATCCACTACTGTTCAATACAAAAAAAAAATATTTTTATATGCTTATATAATTGTAGGTAATAATAACATTCCCATGAACATGTGGGTTACCTTTCTTTTCTTTTTTATAACGATGCTATGCATAGGGTTTAAATTTATAACTCTCTACCTATACCACTCCTACAAAATTAAAAGAATTGTAGCATATATGTATTTTCTCTAGAGTGAACATTTAATTAGAACCATCATGTCTTGTGTATTATTCTAATGCCTCATCATTACTGTTTAGGAAGTGACTATTGATATGTATGAAGGTCCCTTTCAGCCTTGATGTTTTTACTATGTATTTATTTGTGGGTCACAAGGGTATCACTGCTCCAGGTTGTACTCCATGTAATTTATTAGCCTATGTTTCTTTATGGTATGATGAATTCATTTCCATAGTGGTGTGTTTTCCATGGTAGCGTTGGGGTCTCTCTCCCCACCCTTGTCCAACATATTACACATTTACCCTAGCTAGTGGAAGGCATATGTTTTTGGAAACAATGAACAAATCCTCCCTGGACACATACACCCCTCTCATGTGAATTTCACCTAATCTATTAGTCTTCTTCTACGTGGATAGTGGGATGAGTATCTTGGCAATTCAACAGTGGATATCGTTCCTCCAAACCCTAAATCTATTATTTTTCCAGGTCTTTTTTTCTTTTGGAATTTTCATGTATGGATTACCTATTCTGCCTGGAGTATTTCCGTTTGGTTCCAGAAGATGACATCTGGGTTATGTCTTTAGTCGTGGAATTTCCTCAACCCATATGTTGATGGTAAGTTGCTTCTTAGTCTTAGTATACATTTTGTTAAAACCTAGATCTTTTAAAGGAATCATATCTCTTTCTCTCCCCATTCTTGTCTTCCCTTCATACTGGTTCTGCAACTTCTACTGAGGGATTTTTTTCTTTGTGTGTTTTCTTGGACTAATTGTACCCAGCATGTTGACCAGTGTAGGATTCTGTGAATTGGAGGGTTCACTATAGCGTTCAGGTGGAGAATCGAGTCAATTTCACTAGCATTCCTTTCACAATCATGTAATTTGCTAGGATTTTTCTCACTAGGGCTGTAGATACCATGTTAGACTCATTCTATCTCCCGGTTACTCTTAGTAGTAACATTTAACCTAGATACCATATACTTCCTACTACAATTTGTATTTCCAATTCTAAATCATGTGTGTGCGCATATATATATATATATATATATATATATATATATATATATATATATATATATATTTCCTCTTTGATATACTATCATAAATTCCTTAATAGAGATTCAATAAAATGTATTACTAGACATCTAGGGATGATGATTTTTTCCCATTATATGTCAGTTGAGGCAAATCATATAATGACTAGTTTATAGGTTTAGTATAGTTGAGGAGAGGCTTGATTTTTTCCCATTGTATGTTAGTTGAGTCAGATCATATAATGACTAGTTTATAGATTTAGTATAGTTGAGGAGAGGATTTTTGGAGGGATCTCATGGGTTCAATTTGGTTAATAGTTTGAATTTAAGGATTCTTAACTCTACATGGAATAGGCATGGGTTTCCAAATATCAAGTTATATCATTCATGCATCGCTTAAGGTTCCATTAGTGACCAAAAAATGTATTAAAATGGATGAACATGGAATAGAATTTCATGCATAATACAAGGTTTTGGAAAAACTCTTTATTAAAAAGTGTCTCTACCAATGGACAATCTAGAAATTATCCCTATAAGGAATACCAATCATAGTTTGAATTCAACAATCTGCACACTCTTGATCCCTCACTTGAGTTGAATGGTGTAGGTGTAACAACCCTTCACCTTCAAGGCGTTAGTGGGAATTCACACTTTAAAAATGTTTCTCAAAGTGTATAAGTGCAAAAATATAAAGGTGGAAACATTAAATCTTAGCCCTCAAAAGAGGGAGGCATCAGTCATTCTAAAAGTTTCTCAACAATTGTTGATAGTAAGTTATGAGAGGAAAAAATAAGTATAGCCTAAAAGAAATGAAAGAAATATGTAATTAAGAAAACAATGTTGTCAAAATTAATGCTAGGTGATAATATTAGCATGTATAAGGTTGTTGACATGACATTAAAATCTTTAATTGGGTGAATTTTTTGGTTGTAATATGGGTGAGCATGTACTAAAGTCTTGGATGAAGAAATTATGAGAGCTTGTGTTAGGTTCCATGACAAAATTTTCATTCTAATTTATGGATGGACGAGTTTCATATTTTAATTGGAAGAGGATGTGTCAAAAAAATCATTTTGTGTGAATATAGGGATTCATGATGATGTTTCTCATGGAACAGTCACCATTTTTTTCTTTGTGCATTGAAAGAAGGAGGTATCATGCATTTCGATCAAAAACCTAGGTCTTCCTAGATAATTCTAATTATGGAGGCATTAAGAGAAATTGGAAATGCATTAGGAACATTGAATAAGGCTGACATGAGTTTAATGGTAAAAGTGTGATGCCTATTAGGAATATGTGCATAGGCATAAACCTTAATGAAGTTTTATCAATGGAGATAAATTTATAAAGAAGGAATTCCATTTTAACAAATGAAAATTACATTGGAATGACTTTTAAATGTGTTTTCTTCCATGATTATGTTCATGTGGTTGAATATTCTACCTGAAATTTCTATTTGAATGCACAAATATGGATGAAATGAGGTCAAAATACCAAGATACTACATAATCAACTAGAAAGATTAATAAGGAACAACCTATGGTGAGTATTGAATTTAAGTATGTGAGAGAGTAATATATATGATGTGACACATCAAATGAAGCACAAGATTCACCAATGAAGTTTCCTCGACATATTACAGTGAACCTAAAAGATATCCCCGAGGAATTAGGAGAAGAGATTACTAGAGGAGCTGATTTGAAGAAAATTATTTAAGCTCTGAACTCCACCCCAATCAAGGGTAAACCCATTAAAAATATGTCAATTATAGAGGTAGAACTTGTATGTAGCTATCTATCTACTTTTAATTGTTTTGGAATAGTATCTAATTTTGTAGTTTTATTAATGATGGTATGGAAGGAAGGGAAGTAATGTTTGGCCTTTTCAAGGAGGGAAATGTCTATAAGTTAGTTTTTGGTATCATAAGTTATGTGATAGGAGTGGATTAGTATTAACATAACCTATTTAGGCTTCAATAAATATTGGTTCCGATGACATTCCCACATTTGTGGTGGAAAAGGATGAGGGAATACTTAAATATTAGCTTAGCTCCAACAAAGAGGAATTTACTTTCTCTCAAGTGGGACTTTAAGAGGTTTGGTTATTAGCTATATAAAAAATAGAGGTTGTAAGGAGGAATGAATCCCTTATTACCTAAGCATAAGAGAGGCACTTTCTCAAGTACAATCAAGTAAACAATTATCTATTCAAGGGGTTCTCAGTGAAAAAAAGCCCTAAGAACTTCTTCTTAATGATTTTTTTGTTTCTTTAAATTGTAGGGGACTAGGCATCCCTTCAAAAAATATAGTCCTTAAAATACTATTATTTATTACAAGAAACTATGAATGAAGGTGAATTTATTTTATTTTTTTAATTGTGGTATATAAGAATTTATATCTTTCGATTCTAAAGGTTAATATAGAGGTTTTATTTTGTGATGAAGATACTATTACATGGTCTAAGGGACTAGGCATTACTTCGAAAAAGATAACCCTTAAAATATTATTATCTTATTACATCAAACTATGAATGAAGATGAATTTATTTTATTTTTTTAATTGTAGCATATAAGGGTTTATATATTTTGATTCTAAAGGTAAATATAGAGGTTTCATTTTGGATTAAGATATTATTACATGGTCGCCTTTGAGGTACTAATAGGGTCATTACTTAGAATGGTTTCCATATGGGAATTTTTTTTTTTAAATCTAGTTTCATTGAAAATATGCACACTATAGTAGGAAGGGACTTAAATTTTAAGTTGGAAAGTATAGAAATGTGGGGAAATAATGTTGTACTAGATACTTTGATGGTAATATTTGTAACAAATATGGATGACATTGTGATTTTTTATGGTGGTACCAACGATTTTAAAGCCATCTTGGTGAAACAAAGTATGGGCATTGATAGGATATCAAAGGGTAGATACTTTTTGGTTGTCAAAAAGTTTTATGAATGATATGAATGAATATAAAGGTAATAAAAGGTTATGAATGATATTGTGAGGGTAGTAGCACAATAGGTGGAAAGTAGGTGTAATTTTGATCATTTTTTCCATCTTATTGGATGTCGCAGCCAATGGGAAGAACTAAGTCCCTTCAAATTCAATTTACACCCATTCAAATTCAATTTACACAGGTTTGAGGATTATATGTTTATAAATATAATAAATATTACATGGATTCTATGTGATGGGAGATAAATGAAATCAATAAAATTCCAATTTGAATCCAATCTTAAAAACACCAAATATATAGTGGTGAAATGGGTTGTTTAGAAAAAAAAATCATGATAAGAAAAAGCTAAGAGAGGTAGAGAATATGTTGACATTAAATTAAACATTATTTTTGATATTTTAATTTAATTGCACATTTGATCGTCAAACAATATTTTTCATAATTTTAAGTGGTGATCTCCAAAATAGATGTAAAACCAATATCTCTTTACTTGTTTTCCTTGATTAAATGTTCATTTTCAAAATAAAGTATAGATTTAAGGAATTGAAACCATATAAAAAAAAGTATAGTATAATTAAATTTAAAATAAAATTATGATCCCCCCGATTAGGGTGTGAGCAAAAAATGTTGATCATCTCAATAGGTAATGGGTTCTCTATAGATCCCAGGGTGCCCTATGTCACTCTCCACATGCATGAAGCACATGGAGGCATGGTGGCTCACATGATTGCAATCAATGCAAGGTGGGAAGGTGGTAATAGAATGAAAATGTGGCAAGTTGCTGACTTTTTCATCAGTGAGATGGTAAGTACTCCATCTGCGATTTTGTTTGGAAAAGTATTGGAGTAGAGCAATTTTGCAGGCCGTTGACGAATTATGTGGATGTATTTCAAAGGGCTCAGGTTCTCCTACATTGGGTTCAGGTCGCTGGCCTCGGGTATGTTCTCTGAATTTTCACGTATCTCATTGTCATGGCTCGTCTTTCTTATCTACAGTTTCATGAAAGAAGGGATATGATGTGAATAGGTCGGTCTAGAAGATGTATATTCCCTAGAAGAGGGTCTTGTTGTTACCGAATTGTTTGAAGTTTGTCTGGTTTTTTATATTCGTGTGTCTCTATTTTTTGGAGTTTTGTTGAATCACATGGGAAAGTTAATGGTAAGGCCTATGGGCTGCCCATGGTCTCTCTGGTTATGTCATTGGAGTACTTTATTAAGGTTTTCTTTGGTAATATGTGGTCATGACTCTATATTATCAAGGTCTCGGCATAGAAATGGCTTGGTTTTTAATGATACCTCCATTGCTTTGCATTCGGTTAGACTTATGTCCATGAGCCTTAGGATTATTCCTGTTTCAGGGGCCTGGGTTGCCAAAAGATACACCGTTTGGTTTTGTATTGATCATGGTTCGCATTCCAATCTCCTATTAGTTCTACCAGTAAAACTCGTGGGTGTAAGTCCACCTCCAAGATTATTGATGAAGCAGCCACTACATATCATGCAGGCTCAACCCGAGTTCGTCAGTTTATAGCTTAATGGGAAGAGGAGTTAAATAAGAAAGTCGAGCTTTTGGACATTGATGAGGATGATAAGTAGACCCTGGTGCTTGATCCTAGGCACTCTAGGGGTCATACTTCTTAGCACAAGCAGACAATTCACTTGTATTGGCTAGTGAAGAGCCTTTTGTTCAAGGCCTTGGAGCACATTCCTTCAGGCTCAACCACGGCACCACATGCTTTCCTAGATTATAGTCAAGATTTTTAGCAAATCAAGTTTGAGCTTCAAAAGCAAAACAAACGCTTCAGCTGCATAGAACAACACATCCCATGCATTCTGCAATCTGAACTTCTTGGGTCAAGTGCAATGGACCCAGCCTCGATTGACTCAGTTGACAATGAGTAGTCTAGTGTATCACCTTTGTTCTAAATTTTAGTGTATGAAATAGTTTCTATCTTTTCAGTACTTTCATTATGTTTATAGATATCTAGATGTTAGGTAGTATCAAGAAAATCATACCATTTTAGCATGGTTGAATAGACTTATTCTATTTTATTTCTGGATGGCTTACCGTCAACAAACTTGGTTTCCCTCAGGGAAGGTTGAGGCCACCTAACCATTTAGCATATGGATGTAGGTTGAGGCCACTTAACCATTTAGCATATTTATGTAATGTGCTTATTTTGAAAGATAATGAAAAGAAAGGTCTTACACAACTTACAAAGAAAACTACGATATATCAAAATTACAAATATTTTAATTAAAAGATTTATTAAAATCTTGTCCAAAACTATTTAACAAAGTTTTATACAAAACTTGCTAGAAATGATTAGAAATATTCAAATTTTAATTATTAAAATTATTAAGATGTATAATGTAGAATCTAAAAATTGTTAAAACTTAAAAAAAATGATACTTCATTAATAAATGAGTCATAATAAAACTATAATCTTATTTAAATTATAATTGAGAAAATTTTGCATGAAACTAGCTAAATAATTAAAATATTCAAATTTCAATTATTAAAACTATTATAATGTAAAATCTAAAAGGATTAAAACTTAAAACATTTTATACTTTATTAATAAATGAACCATAATAAAACTATAATCTTATTTAGGAAATTTTAGCTAATTTTATAATTAGTAAATTCTATATTATATAAATAAAATCATAATATATTGAAATCTTGTTCAAAACTAGTTAAGTTAGAGTTGAGAAAATTTTAAGCCAAACAAAATAAATTATTAAAAGTAAAATCTTAATTATTAAACTATTTAAATATATAATGTATAATCTAAAAAAATAAAAAATTCAATACTCTGTTAATAAATGAGCCATAATAAATATTTAATGCTATATAGGAAAATTTTAATAAAAAGAAACAATGAAACTATAATTCTATATAATTAATTTTATAATTAGGGAATCTTATGTTATATAAATAAAATAATGATATATTGAAATTATAATAAATTTTATATTATATTATATGATAAATTATGAAATTTTACAATAAATTAATTAGACTAAAAAAGTTTTAAGTTGTAAAATCAAATATTAAAATAATTTAATGAAAATTAATAAATTATCAAGAAACTTTATTTAATAATTTAATTTAATAGTTTCAAGATATAGATAATATACTAAATGAGTATTGCATTGCATTAAGTGAACAACAACAAAGTTATTATAATACATCTAGATTATGAATTACAACATACTTCACCATAAAATTAAATCATAATATTCTTTTATAAACTTATCAAGTTGAACCATAATATTAAAAAGTAGCATAACTAGAATCTAAAAAGCCTATACTATTGAAAAATAACATAAATCAAATCTAAAAACCAAAACAAATTATTATTTATATGATTAAAAAATATATTAGGGCAAAATCAATTTTATAATATATTTGATAGGTATAACTTATTGGTACGTTAAAACTATCTTAAACATATAAAACTAATAACGGTAGCATATTAAAATTAAATTTTGTTAAATTGTATTCTCTTGTTCACATGATTTTTTTTATCCAAAACACAAAAATTCTATAAAGTTAAAATGATAATAAGATAAATAATATATATATTCTGAATAAATATATAACTTATCGGTGTTAAACTTGGCTGCGAACATAAACATGTTATTCCCAATTTCGTCCGGAAATTAGCTTTTTACATAACTCATCTAAAATATCTATCCTACTGAAGAATGTCGAACAAGCGAACATCCTTGAGAGCTTGCTACACCTGAATTACGACAAAACAGCGATAAAATAATTTGCTAGAAGCAACATAATTTGCCATATTTTATTTAAAAGAAACTGATTTCACTTATTGAAAAACAAATGATTTCCCAGAGATTACTGATTCCTGAATATTTCAGGATCCGATGGCCATGGGCTAGATCAAGTAATTAACCTAGCCCGTGTCCGTCAAATATATCGCAATTCCGTAACAGACTTCACTCGAGGCCGAATAAGCGAGGCAAGATTATTATTATTGAAAAATAAATAAAAATAAAAAAGCGATACGTGTACCCACAAGGATCATATTTTTGTAACTCCAACTAGACCATGTTCAGCGGAATCCGGAGGTATATTTTCACAGAATTTTCTTGTAATTGTTGCAAAACCTTCAGTATTTCGAGAACAAAATGCTTACCAAATACCTTACTCGTTTTGGTGGGAGGGAGAAAATGAGGATGTGAACCTTCAAATTCACAAGCCAGTGTCGCATGTGTGTTTATATCTTACTGGATTCACAGTACCATGTAGCCAAAACCAGCCCCTGCCGCCACAGAGCCACGTCGCAGTGACTGCTCCCAGCAAAGCAACTACTGCCATCGCCACAGAGCCATCGCCACCGTACGTCAATGGATTCTTTGAACTGGAGGAAGAAGAGGACCATGCCTAAAGCAATCTGTCGCAGCTGATGTCTAAAGCAATCTGTCGCAGCTGCTGACAGAAACATCATTACTGCGAAGACAGTAATGGGATTTCTGTCAGCAGTAGCTACAGGTTAAATTGACAAATTAGACACCCAAACAAAGGTTACTGCACAAAGCCCTGACATTATGAATTCATGGAAAATATGAGGCAACAATTTATAGACTAAATCAATTCCAACATCCGGCGACTAATATTTCCATCAAAACTCCCATCCCTTAGTTTACAAGTTGTTTTCTGCACATGCCGTATGTCTGCATGTTAGTTTACAGATTGTTTTGTGCACATGCAATACATGAATTCCATTTAAAATAATCATCAGCAAAAAACCTATCCCTATTTACTTAACATATGTCCAAGTATGTCTTAACATATGTCCGAAAATTCTCGTATGAATTTCCACCTGTCACTTGCATGAAGCTTGACTGTTCATTTGTAGAACTGAACTCCAACTTCAGCGTATTTTAACTGACACAAAAAGATTTAACGGTTTTCCATGTCAGCGCCTACTAAGAGTTCATACAAAAATGTCAGTGGTATCTTTGTGTTAAATATTATGAATCTTGAATAATTAAGAGTTTTGTATAACTAAAAGCTTTCAGAGTAGAGAGGCCAAATTTGAACCTTTTCTAATATAAAAATTCATATGGTTATATAAATATAAGATGTTATTAACCATGCATAATATTATTTGTGTAATATAATAAAAGGACTCTTTTCCATTTTAAAAAATGATAATGTTTTCCCTTTTTTTCAATATGGGTAAAATATAATAATGTTATAAGAAATTGATGATGAAATTTTTAAATTTTTTATAAAAGGTTAACCATGCAAGTTTTTCTTTTTGGAAAAATTGTAATTAAATGTGAAGACTTTCAATAAAGCTTCAAAATTAATTGTATCAATTATAAAATGTAATAAAGTTAACAATATGGTAAATAAATAAATAAAGAAAATACTTTTTAATTGTTGTGATATCAAATAATTTATTACTTTAAGTCAATAATATTGATGAGGGTTCAAATGTAGGTTTTAACCATCTACAATCAATCAGTTCAACATAGATTGCTAATAAAAATAAAAGAGATGTAGTGATACACATACATTTACATAGAGATTTTACCCTTGAAATCCAAAATGGAAAAATAAAAAGGATTTTAGTATATTCGTATCTTTATAGTGTTACAATACAATATCTATATGACATAGCATCCATCACAAGTATATTATCATAATACAATGCAATATCTATAACGTGCTTCTGGCTCAACTTTGGCTCATTATTTATGAATTGCAGTGCATGATTATCAGAATACAAAATAAATTCTATGGGCAACAAGTAATGCCTCCATTTCTTTAAAGCTTGAACAACAGCATGGAACTCTTTATCATAGGATGAGTACTTCCACTTGGCCTCATTCAACTTTTCACTAAAATAAGCTATAGGTCTCTGCTCCTGGCTCAGTACAATCCACTAGCATCAGTCTCAACTTGGAAATTTTTATCAAAGCTTGGTAACGCTAAAATAGGTTTTTCAGTTATCTTCTTTTTCAGCAATTTGAAGTTTCGGTTTTCTGCCTTTGTCCACTCAAATGGTTGTTTTCTTTCCTTTATTATTTCAACTATCAGTGAACGGATCTGACTAAAACTTCTTATAAACCTTCTATAAAAACTTGTAAGACCATGAAAGCTTCTTACCTCAAATACGCTCCTCGGAGTTGGCCAATTCAAAATTTCGTGTATTTTTTTTGGGTCCATCTTCAAACCTTCTTCTAAGACTACAAATCCCAGGTAAACAAGCTCCTTCTTCATGAAACTACACTTCTTTAAATTTATCAGCAGCTTCTCTTTTTGCAAAGTATTCAAAACAAACTTCAGATGCTCTAGATTCTCTTCTTTACTCTCACTGAAAATTAGAATATCATCAAGATAAACTATCACAAATTTTGTATCATATTCTTTTAAGACCTCATTCATCAATCTCATAAATTGTACTTGGGGCATTAGTGACTCCAAAAGGAATCACTAACAATTCATACAACCCACTATTAGTCTTGAATGCAGTATTCCATTTATCCCCCTCTCTAATCCTTATTTGATGGTATCCAATCTTCAAAACTATCTTACAAAAATACTTTGACCCACTCAAGCAATCCATCAAATCATTCATATGTGGTAGGGGAAATCGGTACCTGATAGTGATCTTATTTATCACTTTGGAGTCAATGAACATGTGCCATTCACCACCCTTCTTTGGATTGAGCACCACTGGTACTGCACACAAACGTAGGCTCTCCTTTATCAGTCCTTTATGCAACAACTCCTGTGCATGTCTTCCAACTTCTTCATTTTCTTGAGGAGTTAGCCTATATGCTGCTTTGTTTGGTAAACTTGCACTAGGTATTAAATCTATGTGTTGGTTGATACTTCTATTTGGTGGCAATGCATTTGGCAATTCAACAATAATAATGTCGACATAATCGTTTAGCAGGTTCTTAATTTTGACAAGTAGATTATCTAAATTAGTAGAAGTCAAATTTACCTTGGGTTTACCCAAAACATCAAAATGCATTTCCTTCTCCTTTTTGACTTCACGCAACAACTCTTTTCCACTGATCATCAAAACATTATTTCTAGTCGCTCCTTTGTTCACTTCATCATTCAAATGCAACAATGTGTGCTTCTTCCCATCCTATCAAACTTCCAAGGTCTTCCTAGCAATATATGGCACACATCAATTGGCATTACATCACACAATACCACATATTTATATGTACCAATCTGTATCTCCACTCTGCATTGTTCTATCACCAAGAGCTGATGTCCTTTCTGCAACCAGGACACTTTTTAGGGAGTAGTGTGTACCATCTTAACCAACCCCAATTTCTCTACCATATCTATGGAGACAAGATTGTTAGTGCTCCCACTGTCAATCACAACCTTGCATAATTTCTCTTTAGACTTACACACGGTCCTTAATAGACTTTTCCTTTGAGCTGGTTCATTTGTTTCTTTTTCTGCCTTAAGAAACACTCTTTTTAACAATAAAGACTCTCCCAGCTCAGGTGGATCTTCTTTCCCCTTGACCTGAGGGTTTTCTTCTTTTGTCTCATCTATATTTACATTCATTTGATTTGTTGGTTTGTTTCTAGGATAGTCCCATGACATGTGTCCAAATTCACCACATGTGTACCACCGTATTTCTCTACCACTCATTTCAAATCTTCCTCTACCAAAGTCTCCCCTCTCTGATGATCGATTACTTGAACCTTCTGCTTCATTCTAAGAATTCTAGAATCTTGGTTTGGAAGCTCCTTTTCCTCTTACAAAACCTTTACCTCTTTTTCTCTGACTTTGTTTTCTCAATATTTTCTCCTCTTCCTTCAAAGCTACTTGATAGGCACCTTCAATTATCTTTAGACTTACCAGATTAATTTCATCTTGTACATTATATATCAAGCCATTGATATACTTGGCTACCATTTCTATGTCATCTTCAACATGTCCTGATCTAATGCTCAGCTTGTAAAACTCCTTTGTGTACTCTTTGACAGTCATCCTTTTCTATCTTAAGTTTTGTAACTGTTTGAAAAGGTTTCACTAGTTTTATTTAGGCATAAATTTACTTTTTCATTTACTCACCATTTTATCACACTGCTTAATCTTTAGTTTTCCCTTTCTTTCTCTAGATATTTGTAGCTCATCCCGCCAGATGGCTGCATGAACTTTCAATCTAGTAGCTGCAAATTTCACCTTATTTTTGTCTTCGACCTCCTCATAGTTGAAATACTTACGTAATGAATTGATCCAATCTATCACCTCTTCAACATCAAGGTTTCCTTCATACAGAGATATTTCCACCTTCGGTCTTCCACTTGCTTTTGCCAACATCTTGAAAACTTTGGCTACTTCACTTTCTTCCTCTTCTTCTTCATCAGAAGTTTCTTCTTCAGCACTGTCATCTCCCTCATCAGGTTCTCTCATTTGAACAGTTTCCATTTCTTCCATTCTTGTGTGAAGATGTCTAGTTTCCTCAACGAGCACTGCATTGGCTACAGCTCTTCCCTGACCTATGTGTAGAGCTATAACTAGGGTCTCCCACACCACCAATTATTCCACATTATTAAGTCAATCCGGGATCGTTTTGTTCTTTCAAGGAGTAACTCAGTCCGAGGCTATTCTGTCCAAGTAGTGCTCGGTAGTATAGCGTTCTAATGACTTGAAAGGAAACAATCGCTAAGCTGTAACTAAACCAATTCAGAAAACGAAATCACACAAGGCAAATGATCAGTCAAGGGTACGGAACCAATAACCCTTCCCTTTAGAAACTGATAAAGAAAGAAAACCAAAGCATGGGCTTATAGGTCAGGGAGCTAGGCAGCGTCTTGCTGGGCTCACGACAGCCTTAGGCCTACTATCACGCGAAAGCAATAAAGGCAGATTAATGAAAGTAAAATGGAACAGCAATTCTTAAAATGGAACAGCAGTAATGAAATGGAACAGCAGTAATGAAATGGAACAGCAGTAATAAAATGGAACAGCAGACTATCATAAACAGGAAACGTCAATCATATAAAATGGAACAGCAAACCCAAATGGAACAGCAAACTCAAATGGAACAGCAAATCCCGAAGTATGTACACGGTCTGTACTACTGTAGCGATCCGAGAACAATGTATGATGCGACTATGGTTCTGAACAAAGTGATATTATCTTCAAGTCTCACAAGTAATTATTTCATATGAATCCAATAATGATAACATTCATGCCAATAACTTGCTGTAGAAATGGATGCAATTCGAATAGATTCAGTTTGTGTAATACAGAGACGTGAATTACAGAACTTATTCAGATTCAGATATTAATTAAGAAGCATAGTCTATCATATAAGAAATGTATCGGATTACTGTAATGAAAGAAATAAGCAAACCACACAAATCACCGTATGATACAACAGCAAGTGACCGTCGGAGCTGGGCCCTTGGCTACGATGGTACACTGCTTAGAGTTACTTCAAATACAGAAACGAAGTGAACACCAAATCCTTTATATTGATTGCATAACAAAAGTGTACAGAATCAGATCTTACAAAAGCTCAGTGATCCAAGTCGTTCTGAGTTTATAATTATAATAACAGTCATCCCCCCACGCTCGATGGCGTGGTACCTTTATATAACATAACTGACGGAGATGTCTAGATACAAAAGATAAGCTTTAAAGCAGCGATCCCTCAGGATCGAATATCCTGAGGGATTCGCTTAATCGTTCAGGTCTCTTGCATTCTCCGTCACGGTATCCTGCGCTCTTTTCCTGGATTATTCGGCTCCAATTTTACTTGATCTTGTCCGCATCCGGTTCCCTGTCGACGGGGCAGCAGTTACTTTCCTTGCGCTTCTCGTTTTTACTCGATAATCCCCTATTTCCGCATCCTTCTGCATAGAAACCATCGATTATTAGTGATTGAGCTTCGTTTGTCCATTTTCACATAATTTACCAAAACCCTTATGTTTTTAGGCTCAATATGCAGAAAAGATTAGAAATAGTATTTGAAAAACCACTAGATTACTTATCAAAAAGCATACCTTCCAGGTGCTCCACACACCCCCCTGCTTACCCTGTTTCATGTCCTCATGAAAACGTTGTAATTGACATGCAGGGCTGTGAGAGAGTAGGCCGGAGAAGGGATCTCTCGAAGAGGCCGACAACCATGATTAGCAACTAGATGGTCAAAGAACTGGTCTAACTGATCTGCAGGCATCTCATATAGAGCCTGATATCCAGGTGCAGGATGCCAAACAATTGGGCTGCGAAACCGATACCCCAACCAAAATGGGCCTGCTCGCAGAATTCGTTCCCCATAGAGACTCAATCGACTGGCAGCCAATTCAAAATTCTCAAAGTTAAAGGGTTCTCTGAGCTGGATGTTTGGATTAGAGGTTCGGTATCGAAACTTTGCAGCATGGAAGGCCTGGTCTTTAATAGTCAGGAAATACTCCAGACCATTTCGGATCAAGTCTTCATGCATGGGACCTAATATCTTCATGACACCTGGGATCCTCATCATACTCCTATGCTCTCTCCATAATGCTGCTGGGTCCCTAGGTTCAGCTCGTACCCAAAGGTCTAAGCTATTTTCTTTCCTCTGGAAGATGTTGTAAGCTTTAAGCCATTTTAACTGATTCACCCCAAATGAGATAAAGGCTTGAAATTGTATATCGCCAACGAAAGGGCCAGGATTCAAATCAGTTTCCTGGTCTAAGACAAGATTGTGCAAGTAGAATTCACATAACAATCTTTGAACTTTAACTCCATAGTGCTTGCAGCAATCTATAAAATCATTAACAGTGCTGATATGGATGGGTGCTCCTGCCCTAACAGCTTTTATTTTTAATCTCAAATAACGTTCAAACAAAAACAAAGCATAATTTTTAGCAGGGGCTCTACAAGTCAAAACATCAGTATACAAGGAACACAAGGTGTCCATCTGCTTAACAACACTATCTAGTCGACGAGTTACCTTAGCAACCTTTTCCTGCTCCTTCTGCCATCCTTCAAAGGCCTGGCTCTTGGACTGACTGATGTTTCGAAGTTGTTGTTGGAGTTCCTCGTATCTTTCCTTGGGGACCGTCTATTCTCGCAACCGCTCGGCCTCCTGCTGGGCTTCCTTCATCATTTTATGCAAGGTCCTGGTCTTCGGGTCTTTCTTCCACAGAGCCGTAGAAGCTGGAAGTTTAACCTGGACCTTCCTGTTGCGTTGCTTGGAATTTAGGACCCGAATTACACCCGAGGGGGGTGTTTCCGTTTGAACCTCTTTGCTATCCGTCTCCTTTTTGATGCGAACAAAGGGTTGGTGTGATCTTCCTACCACCGGAGGCTCTTGTTGTTCCATTGGAATGTCCATTCGTTCCTCCGGGCCAAATCGAACAGCAGTTTCCAATGGAACAGCACCCTGTTCCTCATTGACATTCGGAACAGCGAACTGTTCTTCAACAGTAGGTCTCCTGATGGGGTTTCGTCCTTCAAAACGAACCCTAACCCTCGGGGTCCTCGCTGCCGTGGTCCTTTTCTTTTGCCTTGCAGTTTTTTGTATTCTCAGACTGGCTTTCAACATTCTGATTTGTTGCCGAAGTCTGGTTATCGTGCCCAGCATCCTCTGGTGCTTCTTCTTCAATTTTGCAATTTCCCTAGCCTCGGCAGAGGGTTTGGCCTTTAATTTTACTTCTTCTTCCTCTCCCGGAACATCTTCCGGTGCCCTGGGGACAGATTGTCCCGAATTGATGTCTTCTGCTTCTTTACCGGGCAGGTTTTCTTCCCCTGCTTCTTCTGCATGCCCTTCTTCAGGTAACTCTTCTTCTGCGGGACCGTCAAGGATGCCTCCTGGACTGGAGGCTTGGTCGTATTCTCCCATATTGGCCAGAACTGCTGCCAATTCCTCTTCCCCTGGATGGTCTTGCAACGGGCTACCCATGGATTGTGCATTTTCTTCCTCAATTCCTTCTTCTGGCTGGTTAGTTCCAGCCTCTAATTGCTCAGCATTTCCTTCGGGTAATTCACCTTCCTCTTCCGAAGGCTCGTCCTCAATTTCAATTGGTTGGGTCGCAGTTTTCTGAATCTTTTCCAACCTTCCCCTTATTCGAACCAATCAAGCTGACTTCCTGGGTCTTTCAGGCAGGTTGGGAGTGCCAATAGGTTCTCTAGGTTCCTCTGGTCGTTCCGGCGTATCGAAGGATTGCTTCCGTTTCGACACAGCATGTTTTTCTGCCGCCGACTTCTTACGTTTCTCTGATTGTTCCGGCGTGCTAGAGGACTACTTTCATTTTGAAACAGCATGCTTTTCTGCTGCTGGCTCCTTGTGTTCTTCTGAACATTCTAGTGTGCTGGAGGTTCGAGGTAAAGCCAGTCCCACTTTGACTGTTTCAACCAATTCCTCCCAAGTGTCTTGCTGTTGGGCAAGACTGTGGCTTATTATTAGCCGAATCAGTCCGTGGTGGCTAACAACCGTCTCTGTGTGCTGAGCTTTCTTCAAACTTCGGGCCGCATCATGTAATAATGAATTTAAAAAGGCAGGGAGATTTACAGAGCATTTTCCCTTCAAAACAGCTAGAAGTTTTAAGTGACGAGCCCTTACCACATCTTTTCTCCCCTCGCAGGTGATATAGCTCTGCACTATTTTTGCCAGCTCGGTCCAGGGTTCCCCCAGTGTCGTCGGCAGAACTCCTTTCCCTTTGACTGTCAGACTTTGGCCTTCGCTCTGGAAAGTTTCCATTGCTTTCTGCAGTCTTTCCTTCTTCAGCTCCCATCTGGGTCCAACAGCTGGTAATCCTGAGGTTTCTGCAATAATGTCCTCCGTGACTTCTATCCGCTTTCCTCCGACTATAGAGTGGTTTTCCTGCAGATTTTGCAGGAATTCCAATGCTACAGCCTCGTTCGATTCTTGCAGGCGGTTGAAGTAATTCAACCATCCTGCATTTTCCAGAATTTCGCGGGCAGCATCAGACGCGATCAGCTTGTGCGGTTCACTTCGGATTGTTTTCCCGCCCATAGCTTACTCTCAAGAATGAACTCGGGAATGACACAGCAACTGTCCGCGGTATTTACCGAACAGAGAGGGTACTCGATGCTATTTTTAGGAAGGATTTTCGCAGAGCATGCAGCAAAGAGAAAGACCGTGGGTGGCAGTCCGTAAAATGAAATCATCATACCGTTAAATCGTGTTATTATTTTGCCCGAATGGTGTGCAGCCACGTAACCATTGGAGTAATGAGGTCACCTCCCCCCCCGCGATCTGATAGGCTGCCCCCAGCCGTCAAAGAGAGGAGCAGCAGCCAGTCGGGAGTCAAATCATAAAGTTCAGCAAGTGGAAATTATGCCATGTTGTAAAAAGACAATGAAGTACCGAAACCGAGGCAGAAAAATGGATCGCTTTTAAGATAAGCCAGTGTGATATAATGAGGAACCGAGGGTTGGACGTCTGTCAACTGTACCAAGTCTCCAGTAGTCATTGTCAATTCCGTTGCCATTATTGGTGATAATGCTCATGCGATAATTATATCAGGGTGTGACATATGATACATGCGAAGGAAATAAAAGACAAACAGACTTAATATCATACCTGTTGGTGTAAATATTACGACTCCAATGCCATTAACAGAGCTCTGCTGCCAACAGGTGTTCATAACCTTGGCAAAGTTGTTTATCTCACCCTCCGGAACCATTATCCTTTGTGTATCTACTGAAGAGTGCTTTGTCAAAATGCAGGCCATTATGCTGGCTTGGTGACCAGATAACCATAATGCCATTCACAAGGTAGTCACGAAACGTGGTCAGGCCGGCTCGTGATGAGACCTCCTATTCCAAGGTTTGCTTGTTATTTTACCTTTGGACCATATCCCTGGTGTGGTGGCCGTAATGGGTATGCCACTTCGTTTCCATCCTTATGATCATGGTAGGCTGGCTCTGAATGAGACCCCCTATCCTGCATTTGACAATTTCATATCTTGTTTTTATGTATTTTTTTCTTCTTTTGCAGCACACTTGTTTTTTCTTTGTTCGATTACACATAAGGGTGGTTCCGCACTCCTTAAGAGCGGGGAATGGTGGAAGAAGTCTTACAATCCCAACAGACAGATATAAATTGTTTGCTCATATTCCTCAGTAATGATCAAGAAAGTTTTTAGGGAAATCGACATGAAAAAAAAAATTACCAAACCATGGTTCAGGAACAAGATAATGACAGTAAAGACGAAAGTTAATGTCCTTCCTCTTGACCTCTTATATATACTGACTGTTAAAATAATAGCGATTTATGATATGCAGGTTTCGGTATATCATGCTTTTATGTTCATTGCATAATGTCATTGCTACATCTGAAGGATTTAGGAGAGTATAATCGCAAAACATCCAAATAGAAGCAGAAAGGTTCTGATGGTGTCTTCTCTGAGCGAAATATGCGAATGACTCCTCTTGCGGAAAAGAAAAACCAAATTCTGCATCTTGAAAAAAAGAAATATGCGAGTGCTGTTCCTTTTCGCAAAGGAACAGCAAAGCACAAAGAGTGTTGTTCCTTTTCGCAAAGGAACAGCAAAAATCCACACGTGCTGTTCCTTTTCGCAAAGGAACAGCAAAAATCCACACGGGCTGTTCCTTTTCGCAAAGGAACAGCAAAAATCCACACGGGCTGTTCCTTTTCGCAAAGGAACAGCAAAAATCCACACGGGTTGTTCCTTTTCGCAAAGGAACGGCAAAGCCAAAAAGTGCTGTTCCTTTTCGCAAAGGAACAGCAAAACAAAAAGTGCTGTTCCTTTTCGCAAGGGAACAGCAAAACAAAAAGTGTTGTTCCTTTTCGCAAAGGAACAGCAAAACAAAAAGTGCTGTTCCTTTTTCCAAAGGAACAGCAAAAAATGCAAAACGTCAAAGTGCTGTTCCTTTTCACAAGGGAACAGCAAAAATTCCAAAACACAAACGTGCTGTTCTTTTTCGCAAAGGAACAGCAAAAATTCGAAAACGCAAAAGTGTTGTTCCTTTGCGCAAAGGAACAGCAAAATAAAAAGTGTTGTTCCTTTGTCGAAAAAGAACAGCAAAACAACAAGTGTTGTTCCTTTTTGCAAAGGAACAGCAAAGTACCAAAAGTGTTGTTCCTTTTGAAAAGGAACAGCAGAATCACACGAGTGCTGTTCCTTTTTTAAAAAAAGAACAGCAAAATCAAACGAGTGCTGTGCAAAATAAAGTAACCAGAATACTACAAAACAAAAATGAAAAGAACATATATACAGGATGTTATGTACAAATTATGAAAAACGAATTGCTTAAGTTATGGGTGAGGAAGATTTCACTTCCTCTGCTAGGATCTCCAGATCAGTATCTTGCTGAAGCTGTTGACAAAAGGATTCCCGAGTAAGGGGTCTTCGATAGAGACGAACCCGGTGGCCATTTACTTTGAACGTATGTCTAGAACCGTCAATCGTGATCAGATTGAGGGTCCCATTGTCGTGCACCTTCTGGATCTCATATGGTCCTAGCCAGCGAGTCTGGAGTTTCCCTGGGAAGTCCCGGAATCGAGAATCGTATAACAGAGCCCAGTCTCCTTCATGGAAGACTTTATTCTTTATAAGTGCATCGTGCCACTTAGCTCGTTGCTGTTGAATTAATGCTGTGTTTTGTAATGCAGAGAGCCTAATCTCATCCAATTCGTTGATTTGTCGTAGTCGATTGATCTGTGCCTCATTCAGATCTAGTCCAACCTCTTGTGCAGTTCGTAGTGTTTGGATCTCAAATTCGATAGGAAAGATTGGTTGTTTCCCAAACACCAATTGATAAGGTGAATAGCCTGTCATACTTCTCCATGTGGTTCTATAAGCCCACAGTGCTTCAGGTAGCCGAGCAGCCCAATCACGCCTGTGTGATGCGATGGTCTTTGTTAAGATTGACTCAATTATCTTGTTACTGTTTTCTACTTGTCCATTTGCCTGCGGATGGTAGGGGGTAGTAATCTTATGTTGGATATGATAATTATTAAGTGTTGCGGCTAGTTTGTTTCCAACAAATTGTGGTCCACCATCTGTAATCACTTCTCTCGGAAGTCCATAACGTACAAACAAATGGAACAAAAATTGTATTACCGAATCTTCTGTAGCCCTAGCTAATGATTCAGCCTCGACCCATTTAGTAACATAGTCTGTTGCTACCAGGATGTATGTCCTTTGGTTTGATGGTGGATTAATGGGTCCGACGAAATCGAGAGCCCATCGTTCAAATGGCTCAATAACCACTTGTGGTCTTAGAGGCATTTCATCGGCTTGACCAGGCTTTCCTGCTCGCTGGCAGCTATCACAGGCCTGCACAAACTTTTTTGCATCCTTAAAGATTGTAGGCCAATAGTACCCTGCCTGTAGTATTTTATGTGCTGTTCTCTTGTCGGCAAAGTGCCCCCCGCATGGTCCACTATGACAAGCCTTTAAGATGTCTAGGATCTCATCCTCTCGAATACACCTTCTGATTTGCATGTCTGCCCCTGTATGGAATAAATGGTCTCCAATCCACGAAAATCGTGTGCTTTTTTGAACAATTTGTTTTCGTTCCTGAGGGGTTAGGTGTTTTGGTAACTTACCCACTGCAAGGTAATTGGCGACGTCAGCATACCAGGGTGTGCGAACGGCAATGGCAAACAGATGTTCGTCAGGGAATTGATCTTCCACAGCTGCTGCTTCGCTTGATTTGGGTATTCTTGAGAGGAAGTCGGCTACAGGGTTCTCCTTGCCGGGTCGATCCTTAATTGTGATGTCAAACTCCTGCAACAAGATCAACCATCGAGTTACTCTAGCGTTTGTAACAGGTTTGTTTGCTAGATATTTAATAGCAGAATGATCTGTATATAACACAACAGGGTAACCTGTAATATAATGCCTAAATTTATTAACAGCATGGATTACAGCGAGAAATTCCTTTTCAGTAACAGTATAATTGAGCTCGGCAGAGGATAAATTTTTGCTAATATAGTAAATAGCGTATGGCTTCTTATCCTCTTCTTGTCCTAGGACTGCACCGATTGCTGTATCCGAGGCATCCGATGAGATCTGGAATGGCAGATTCCAGTTTGGTCCTCGAAGGACTGGAGCTATTGACAGGAGCTTTTTCAATTCTTTAAAAGCTTGGTCGCATTTATCTGTCCACAAAAAATCGACATTACCTGTCAGAGCATATAGAGGTGCTGCAATTCGTGAATAATGTTCTATAAAGCGTCTGTAATATCCAGAAAATCCAAGGAAACTACGTACCTCTGTTTGAGTAGTGGGGGTAGGGATGAGCAAAAGAATCTGAATTTTAGCAGGGTCTACCTGGATACCAGCTGCTGAAATGTAGTGCCCTAGGATGATTCCTTCCGTCATCATCATGTAGCACTTCTCGTGGCTCAGGCAGAGTCTAGTAGCAATGCAGCATTGTAAAACTTTTTCCAGGGTATCCAGAGCTGGATCAAATTCATCCCCATACGGTGTGAAGTCGTCCATATACACCTCAAGTCCATCGTTCATTAGGTCTGCAAAAATACTGAGAATAGCTCTTTGAAATGTAGCAGGGGCGTTACATAGGCCGAAGGGTAATACACGATAGGCAAACGTTCCCCAAGGGCACGTAAAGGTAGTTTTATCCTGGTCTTCAGGGGCAATTTGGATTTGGTTATATCCACTGAAGCCATCCAAAAAGGAGAAAAATTTCTTCCCTGCTAACGTGTCCAATACTTGATCTATAAATGGGAGGGGAAAGTGATCCTTTTGTGTAGCCTTGTTTAACTCCCTGTAATCGACGCAGATCCTCCATTTTCCGTTTTTCTTTGGTACCACCACAAGGGGAGAGACCCATTTACTGTCAGAGATAGGGTAAATAAAGTTAACATCTAAGAGCTTCTGAAGTTCATCTTTCACTATCTCTTTTAGGTGCGGGTTGAGTCTCCTTTGTGGCTGACGGACAGGTCTTGCGTCTTTCTCTATATAGATGTGGTGGGTGCATAATTGAGGATCAATCCCCTTCATGTCGGGGTAATCCCACGCAAATGCATATTTGTACTTTTGTAACAGATTAACAAGTTTTATCTCTTGATCTGGTGTAAGATTGGCGTTAATATTCAGAGTCTTACCAGGTTCAATTTCCACTACTTTAGTATTAGCAACAGCAGTTACTGGTATTGTCTGATCATGCGGATCTTTTAAGGGATCTTCTTCTAGCTCATTGTCAAATGCTGCCTCTATCATAAGACACTGCATATGTTTTCTAGCTTCAGTTTGACTGATAAAATTGTTAATGGCGTCGTCTTCTGTTTGATCTTTGAAATCTAATGCCTTCTGTATAGTTAATGGAGATCTAATATTGTTAGCGAGATATGATACAGGATAAGGGTTAGTTTTAATCATTGGCAGGCTTGGCTGAGCTGGAGGGTACAGAATTAAATTTTTAACATCGGGTCCTTTCGCTATAGTCATGTTTCCCTACCGGCAGCCAATGTAGGCATCGGCAGTAGCAAGCCAGGGTCTGCCTAGGATTAACGGATGTCCATCTAGTCGGGTTTTAGGATTAATTACCAGGAAATCTGTGGGATACTCCCATGAATCTACGGAAACCATGACATCATTCAGAGTACCTTCTGGTCGAACTACAAATTGATCTGCCAATTCTAACAGAGTAGAAGTAGGTTCTACTGACGTAATGCCAAGCTTTTGGCAGGTGGAGGTTGTCAAAATGTTGATTGCAGCTCCCAGGTCGACTAGAGTGTTAGGCAGGGTTTGGCCATAGATTTGAACGGTCACAATTGGGTTCCCGGGATCTTCATATTTGATAGGTGTCTCCTTTCCTGATAATAGGTCGGATAAAGTACCAACTACTTGGACTCTAGGGTTAGTGTTTGTATTCCTCCTTGATTTTTTGATGCATAATTCTTTTATGGTTTTCGCATATATAGGAATATCTTGTATAGCTTGGAGGAATGGAATCTTTATATACAGATTTTGTAATTCTCCCAGAATGTCAAAGTCTGGAGGTTGTATAGGTCGAGATATGACTAATCGTTCTGGGAAAGGAGGAGAGGATGTGCTTGCTTGCTTATTGTTTTGCTCTTTGTTTTCATCCTCCCGCTGTGGGGGTTGTTCTACAGGTAACTGATTTTCAATATGGGCCATTTTGTCTCCCTCTGTTTCTACTATTCGTCCCGATCTTAACTGAAGATCGTTGCACTCCCTTAGGTCACACTCAATCTCTGATGTGTCTATGATTTGAATAGATTGGATTGGCCTATTATTAGGGTTGGGATTGGGTTGGGCTGGGAGTTGCGGTCTCAGATTAGGCTGGGGATTTTGTGGTAAAGCTGGCAGAGTTGGTTGAGGGAGTGGTATTGATCCTGCTGGCTGATATGTCGGTTTTGGCCAGCTTGTCTGCCAGGATGAGCTTTGCGAAGTGGAAGGGGTCCACTGTGGAGGATAGGAATTATTCTGCCAATATGCTGGAGGATAAGGGCAGTTTGGCCAACCAAATTGGGACATCCAAGGATTTGGAGTAGGAAACATTTGAGGTGACCAATTTGAAAACGGGGGTTGGGACTGATTTTGCCACATGTTCTGTTGCTGAGTACTGAACTGCGGAGGTTGAAAAGAAGAGGATGGGTCTGAAAACATACCTGGTTGCCTAGGCTGCCATTGGCGACGCTGGTTAACAAAATATGCCGGTTCTGACTCCTCTTCTGCTTCTTTGTATACTGCCTTCAAACCAGGCAGTGAAGGGCAGCTTTCGGTCAGGTGGTCCTTGGTACAGATAGCACATATTTGGACTGTATCCAGCGGGCATTCTTTGTGGCTGTGTTTCTTCCTACATCGTGGGCAAAAAATGGCTAGATTCTGCTCTGCCTCAGCTTGCTTTTGTTTAGCCTGCACAATGTCAAGTTGTGTAGTTAGTGTTCCCAGGATATCAGTTTTAAAATTTTCTAGCAAATTTCCAAGTTCTACCCGTGTTACTCCCTCTGTTAATGTTCTGTTATCTCTGGGGAAGCGATCGTATTCCGCTGGTTTTATCCTCGTGCTGCCTCTTGAGCTCCTGATACACAGATCAATGATATCAGCAAAATTTTCCTGATAAATGTCTCCTTTCCCCATGATGTTTAACGTTTCGATCCATTGCTCTCTCATACCTCTAATTAATGCAGTTTTCAATACGTTATCAGGCAGAGGTAGTGATGCATAAGGGGATCTCTGCAAGTTATATTGGAAACGTTCCACATATTCTTCTAAGGTTTCGTTTGGTCTGGCTGACATTTGAAAGATTTCATCTTTTAATTCCCTCGATCTACAGTAATCTTGGTATTTCTTTAAAAAGGCTTCTTTCATTTGATCCCAATTGTTAATAACCCCACCACCTAAGCCCATAAACCATCTCAACGCAGCCCCTTTTAATGTAGAGGGGAACAATTTCAGTTTCTGGGGGTCGGTGGTGTAATCGTATCCTCTACATAATACATCAAATTCGAACAAAAAGGCATCCGGATCTTCTGATGTGAGGCCATGAAATGTGGGAATATGCTGGAGAGGGATGGCTTTCATGGGCGCATTTGCTGCAGAATCTACTATCGGATATTGCAATGTGGAGGTCTGGGTGTTTGGCTGGTTCTGCGCCATGGGATCGAATATATGCCAGTAATCTTCAGGAATTTCCAAGAGAGTGTTCCTTGGTTGAGGAAGGATAGTCTTAACAGGGATTGTCTTGACACCACTCCCTTGGTCAGGGATGATAATGGCCCCAACTGTTTGCGGTGAATGAATTCCTTCAACAAGGATTTTTACAGCGCTTCCCTTGTCCGGGCTATTCAAAGGCTGGTTCAATTCAATAGGAGATCTAGGTTCCTCAACCTCCCCTGTTTCTCCTTCTCCTTCACAAAGGTTACTTTGGGTCCCTTCGTGCAATGGTCCAGGAGTCAAATTTTCAATTTCTTGAAAATCCTGCTCCTCTGTTCGACTGTGCACCTCAGCAAAGGCTTCGGATGGTGATCCCGAGGCCTGAAGGGAACTAGTAGGCTATTTAGAATTGACTTTCTTATAACCTACTGATGGCTGAGAGTCGGCTTTCTTATAGATTTCGTCTATGAAGGTTTTTCGTCCAAGGGTCACCGGCCCCTTAGCTTTGGATGGAGGCTTTTGATCTTTTTCTAACTTTTTCTGCTTAGTCATGCACTCCAAGTAAACTACTAAATCCTATTTAACCAGCAATTCTACTAAGAGAGCGGACGGTGGAGCAGGGCTTTTACATGCTCCGTACGCAGGTTCTTACCTTCCGTTTTTAAAATCCAACTCCCTCCTAGCAGATTTGCGCACTACTCTATAAAGGACAAATGGCTATTACCCCTTCCCCGGCAACGGCGCCAAAATGTAGAGCTATAACTAGGGTCTCCCACACCACCAATTATTCCACATTATTAAGTCAATCCGGGATCGTTTTGTTCTTTCAAGGAGTAACTCAGTCCGAGGCTATTCTGTCCAAGTAGTGCTCGGTAGTATAGCGTTCTAATGACTTGAAAGGAAACAATCGCTAAGCTGTAACTAAACCAATTCAGAAAACGAAATCACACAAGGCAAATGATCAGTCAAGGGTACGGAACCAATAACCCTTCCCTTTAGAAACTGATAAAGAAAGAAAACCAAAGCATGGGCTTATAGGTCAGGGAGCTAGGCAGCGTCTTGCTGGGCTCACGACAGCCTTAGGCCTGCTATCACGCGAAAGCAATAAAGGCAGATTAATGAAAGTAAAATGGAACAGCAATTCTTAAAATGGAACAGCAGTAATGAAATGGAACAGCAGTAATGAAATGGAACAGCAGTAATAAAATGGAACAGCAGACTATCATAAACAGGAAACGTCAATCATATAAAATGGAACAGCAAACCCAAATGGAACAGCAAACTCAAATGGAACAGCAAACTCAAATGGAACAGCAAATCCCGAAGTATGTACACGGTCTGTACTACTGTAGCGATCCGAGAACAATGTATGATGCGACTATGGTTCTGAACAAAGTGATATTATCTTCAAGTCTCACAAGTAATTATTTCATATGAATCCAATAATGATAACATTCATGCCAATAACTTGCTGTAGAAATGGATGCAATTCGAATAGATTCATTTTGTGTAATACAGAGACGTGAATTACAGAACTTATTCAGATTCAGATATTAATTAAGAAGCATAGTCTATCATATAAGAAATGTATCGGATTACTGTAATGAAAGAAATAAGCAAACCACACAAATCACCGTATGATACAACAGCAAGTGACCGTCGGAGCTGGGCCCTTGGCTACGATGGTACACTGCTTAGAGTTACTTCAAATACAGAAACGAAGTGAACACCAAATCCTTTATATTGATTGCATAACAAAAGTGTACAGAATCAGATCTTACAAAAGCTCAGTGATCCAAGTCGTTCTGAGTTTATAATTATAATAACAGTCATCCCCTCCACGCTCGATGGCGTGGTACCTTTATATAACATAACTAACAGAGATGTCTAGATACAAAAGATAAGCTTTAAAGCAGCGATCCCTCATGATCGAATATCCTGAGGGATTCGCTTAATCGTTCAGGTCTCTTGCGTTCTCCATCACGCTATCCTGCGCTCTTTTCCTGGATTATTCGGCTCCAATTTTACTTGATCTTGTCCGCATCCGGTTCCCTGTCGACGGGGCAGCAGTTACTTTCCTTGTGCTTCTCGTTTTTACTCGATAATCCCCTATTTCCGCGTCCTTCTGCATAGAAAACATCGATTATTAGTGATTGAGCTTCGTTTGTCCATTTTCACATAATTTACCAAAACCCTTATGTTTTTAGGCTCAATATGCAGAAAAGATTAGAAATAGTATTTGAAAAACCACTAGATTACTTATCAAAAAGCATACCTTCCAGGTGCTCCACACTATGCTAGCTCCTCTTCTCCTAGGTGGCATATTTGTTGAAGTTCTAAGAATAGAACTATGTTCATGTGCTTTGATACCAAATGATGGCCTACCAAGGCAAAATTTCCCTTTGTGGATCACAAGAGGTTAAAATCCTCTTTCAATAAATAGTCTTAAACCCCCAGATCGTACCATCTTCTTCTTCTCCCCTGCTTTGCAATCACGCAGTCTTGATGTTCCATAAAGCATATACATTCACCACAAATTGAAAATTTATGCATGAAACCATAAAGCTTAGTTCCTTTTGGCACTTACACACCACCATGGTCTCAACTTATCTAATCCCCTATTCTGTAGATCTCATGATTTGTTAAAAAGATCCAGATACCCAACCAATCTACGTGAGAAAAGATTGATCACGGAGATGAGCTAAAGATTCAACTTATTCTCATGTAAATGTTACATACAGAGTGTTAATTCCCCTCTTATTTGTTATTAAAACTACATGCCCCATGGTTTGCTCAAATTCTGATCACCACGTCTTCAATGGACTATCTCAATGCAACCTCCAAAATGACTGCTCCCAATAGCGTTTTAAAGTCCCCTCTGTGCCCTGCTCATGCCAGATCAATATTGGTGACTAAAAACTTACAGCAAATTCTAACAACCAAAATCCACAATCAACACAGAAAACCAATCTTATAAATTTATTCATCAATGCAGAGTGGTGCTAGATACAAATATTTTTCTTAAACCAACTATGTATTGAAAAATTAAAACCATAGATAACTCATTCCCTTAATGGCCTAATTTGCATTGAATCTGGGTTCTCCCAAGGCCCTACCCATTACTTCTATACTCATTATCCTTATTCGAAGTGATTTGTAACCATATCCCATTCGAATCCTCCAACAAATCAATCCCTAATTAATTGGACTATAAAACACCTACGCTAACAAATTCAATCAGTTCATCACCAACTTTGCACTCTTAACAACTTATTACAGACTAATAATTAAATAAAATTAAGAGGGCCAACCCTCTTTGGTAAATGATTTTGACTAGTTAGTTCAAAGTGAATCGATATAGTTTGATGCTCCTACATCATCCAATCAAGAAAAAATCAAAATTTAAAAAATGGAAAATATCAAAAAAAAATGACCATGAATAGATCATTGAGGATGCCATTCCATTAGAATTTTTTAATTGAACTACCCAACAATATATTCTCCTTGTATTCATCTTTGAGAAAGAGTTCAAGTAGATTGGTGGCCTTTCTTTTTGTGCACTCTTAAGTTGTTCAATCTAGCTAGTACTAAGTATTACAAAATTATTTTCATTAATATGGTGGCTTTGTTGTTAAGTTCAAAACAGATTCAAAGATCCCAAATACTACTATATTGTAAGGATGTAGCATATCACAATTTTCTTGTTTGTTGTTGATTATACACCTATCATGTTTGCACTACATTTTTCTTTTATATGTCACCATTTTATCGTTTCGAATATTTTTAGTGTTATCTTAGGAACATTATTTACTTTATTAAAATCACATTACCATCAATTTAAATGTTTTGTATCTCGTCTACATCTCAATAGCTCAAAAAAATGCATTTTATTGTGTTTTTCCTATACATGTAGTGGATACAAAACCTATTAAAACTAACAATGCATGATCCACACATAGTATTTAATATTTGGAAATTTCATTTACCTTAATGCAACTTTTGAAATTAACGCAAATTTATATGATTCAACATTGTAATTTTTAATTCTCACTCTCTAAGCTTTCTCAAACTTCATAAAAAATACAATAGTATCTGAAAGTAGTCTTTAAGCCAAAGAAGGTAATTTAGAATGTAATTTTTATAAAGCAATTTTATTGTATGTTTGCTTTGAACAAATTTATATTAAAAGATAAGTATCAACCCATATCCATAGCATCCCTTCTATATAAGATGATGATCTATTCATGAGTGAAAAATGTATACATGTACCATGTTTTATAGTGTGAAATTTTAAGTTATATGATTGTTTTAGACACCTACACCATTTTAAGATTCATGACTCCTAAATTTTCCACGTTTTTGTAATTTGCAATTTTATAATTCATTAAACAAGTTGAAAAAAAACGTCACAAAACCTAAGAATCAACCCAAATCCATAAATTATCTTCTACTAACATTATATGAATCATCATGAAAAATGTGCCATTTAAATGAAAATTTACAAAAATTTCTTCATATTCATGAACTTATATGTACAACCTTTAAGCATCAAACCATGCATCATGAAAAATGTAACATGTTTTAAATAATGTTTATTGTTGATTAAACTCACAAACTATAACTTGAAACCTTACATCAAACAAAAAATTAGAAATTAACTAGAACAACCAAGCAAAGGTTGATATGAGAACTTTGGTGGGTAATAATGAAATCCAAAATGGCGTATGTTCTACTTATCATTTAACTTGAAACATACATCAATTGAAAAAAATTATGGGGAAACTGTAACTATTACAAAGGGTATCAACCCACTTCCATGGTAGCCCTTCTATACAAGATGATGATCTATTCATGAATGAAAAATGTATACATGAACCATGTTTTATAATTCAATTTTAAGTTATATGATTGTTTTAGACATCTACACAATTATAATATTCATTCAAATGCAAAATGTGCCATGTTTTGTAATTTGCAATTTTATTATTTATTAGACAACTTGACAAAACAAATTTGAACAAAACCTGAGAATCATATACTAAAATTATAACAATCAGCATGCAAACTATACCAATTAAATGCAAATTTACTTTCGTTGCTTCATATTCCTGAACTTAAATGTAAAACCTTTAAGAATCAAACCATGCATCATGCAAAATGTACCATGTTTTATAATGCAATTTTATAGTATGTTTGCTTTGAACAAATTTATATTAAAAGTTAAATATTAACCCACATCCATAGTATCTCTTCTATACAAGATGATAATCTCTTCATGAATGCAAAATGTATACCATATTTTATAATGCAATTTTGATTTACAATTGTTTCAGACATATACACCATGATAAGATTCATGAATGTAAAATGTACCATGTTTTGTAATTTTCAATTTTACTAATCATTAAACAACTTGATAAAACAACTTCACAAAACCTAATAATTTGAAGCCAATTCCATCTAGATGCCAGCTATGTGAATTACAAGAAGAAACTATGGATCACCTACTCAACTTACGCCCATCACATCCACACTGTGGAACTGTGTAGCCTTAATATTCAGACAAACAGATAGGGACATGGGTAGCATTACCAGTACTTTGAAAAAGTGGAGGAAAAATTTCTCTGATAATGAAATAATCAACAAAGCTTGGGCTTTAGTGCTAGGTTTTCTAATCTAGGATGTCTGGAAATAACACAACAATAGAATATTCAAGAACAGGAAAGTTTCTCCCCAGAGCATCAAGGATCTGATTTTAAGACAACTTAATGAGATGGTAGGGACCCTCATTAAAAACCCCCCTGAGGACCAACCAAAAGATACGGATGTGCAGATACTACTACATTTGTATCTTCACGGGCTTGTTCCACAGGGAAAAAGCTTGAATGTAAGGCATATATTAACTGATAATGATTTCTGGCAACCTCCCCATAAAGGTTTTATGAAATGCAATATAGATGGGGCCTCAAAAGGAAACCCGGGTGTGGCTGGGTATGGAGGAGTAATAAGGGATGAAAAGGGTTTCATAAAAACCATATTTCATAATCATTTGGGGAAAGCCACTAATAATATGGCAGAGCTCATGGCCCTTGAGCATTGCCTAGAAATCTTGAGAGACTCTAATCTTCATAATACCATAATTGAAGTTGATTTTGAATTGATTATTAATTTTGTCAAGAAAATTTGCTATGGCTCAGCTCCAGATAAAGTCTCAAGACATTGGCAGCTTCTACAAGTTTATCAATGGATTCAATCCCATCTACAGAACATGAGAACCCTTAGTTTTACTCATGTGCACCGAACAGCCAACAAATTAGTGGACATATTAGCTAATGAAGGTGCACTCTATGCTAAGAGAAATAAAATATATGATTGGATAGAGACCCCCCAAGGAAGATTGAGGGAAGAGTGTCTCAGACAGGAGAACGCGGACAAGGAATTATTTCAAAGCAAGGGAAACTATAAGGATGTATACTAATGGAAACAGAGGAATTTTGATCTATGTGATGAAGAAGTGCTTGGAAAGATTCGAATAGGATATACAGTTTTCGAGCGAGAATATACAGAATAGGGAACCCAAAGTTCATGGGCGGAAGTCAATATACAGTACAAGTCTCTTTATGAAATGAAAGTAACTAAGATCACCTTTGAAATAGCTATGCTAGGAGCCTAGTTAACATGGTGGCAAATTGGCAAATTTGAGGCAATCCTAGGAATTTCACATGCAAAATAGCAAGGGAGTTTCCAATTCAAAGGGACCCGAAATGAATTTAAACGATGACTGTATTAGATTTCGGATCTGGGCGTTTTGTTAAATACCATGCAAGTTAATCAGCAAGAGTGGAATCGATGGATTTTGGGCAGATTACATGCCCGAGGGTTATCCCCCCAGACGGACCCGAAATCCTTATATGGTAATCTCTATTTTCGTATCAAGTCTGATTCAAAACTTAAAGTGTTTACATGTTCGCCGTCCGAAACAGACCCTCGACCATCAGATCTCTGGAAGCGGATTGCATGGTCTAGGAGAGTGAAGCATGAAGGCCACGATGCAATGTTTTGTGGGCCCTTGGCCTAGATTGTGGGCCTTTGTCTCAACTCCCAAGGCTTTGTACTTTGGGTGGTTTTATATTATGTAATTTGTTTTAATGATATAATGAAATAGAAGGACCGAGTCTTGCTTTAGCAAAAAAAGTATAAACTCCAAAATTAGCAAATTAAAGATTGATTCATAATAAAGAACTCTATTTAAAATATGTCCAAAATTTATATCATTATAAAAGTAAATATAATAAAAAGTTGTCAAATAAAAATATGCATCAAAGAGATCAATTCATAATAAAGGGCTTTACTTTAAATATGTTCAAAATTTATGCCATGATAAAAGTAAATATAATAAAAATACCCTCAGATAAAAATTTGCATCAAAGAGAATCTCCCTAAAATGTACGATCTAACAACATCCTCATGCTATCATCAAAATCATGGGTTCATTACACAACATGTATAATATGCATATACACATAAGATTGTCTACTTTAAACTTAAATCTTAATGTTTTAAAATTAAATGAGAATTTTATCATCGAAACAAAATTATAAAAGGTTTCAAATTCCATGCATTAACCCGTGGCGTTTCACCTCCATTGCACCCTTGTGGAAGCCATGTACAACACATGTACACATATATATTAAAAATCTAAAATTGCACATGAAAATGCATGAATTTATAATATTAAAAAAAATTATAACAACTTTTTAAAATTGTGTAGACAATCTTATCCTCATAGATGACTCAAGTTTCAAATTCCATGTAATACCTTGTGATGTTCACCTTGAATTGCACCCTTATGGATACCATGTACAATGAATATATATGTATATATTAGAAAATTAAAATTTCACGTGAAATTGCATAAACTCGCAATATTAAAAAAATCAAGTAACAACTTTTTCAAATTGTCTAGACAATCCAATCCTTGTAACTAACTCAAGTTTCAAATTCTATGTAGTACCTCATGGTGCTCCCCCTACATTTCTCCCCCATGGATGCCATGTACAATACATGTACATGTATACATTAAAAAATTAAAATTGCGCATGAAAATGCATAAACTCGCAATATTAAAAAAAATTGACAACTTTTTCAAATTGTCTAGACGGTCCTATCCCCACAGCTAACTCCATTGCTAACGTCCCTGAAGAAGGGAAATTATCTCCACAAACCTAAAATTCAAAAATTTTAAAACTCTAAGATAGAGATCTCATTTTTTAATGAAACATGCTTCAATTTATAACAAAAATTAAGTGAAATATTCAATACGTGTGATAAGACAATATTTGACACATCTCCTAATAGGGAGGAAGAGAGTGATGTTGTGTCAAAAATGCCAAATGGAATGGAAATATGTTAACATTTAATTATATATGTAATTATTTCTTTTATATATATGTCTTCACAATACCGATGTAATACAAGTAAATTAATAGTATCAACATGAACTTAAAAAAAAAAAAATAACATCTCTCAACATATCTTGATTTGAAACTAATCCCGGCACCGTGAGATTATACCAATTTTCGTTCAAAAAATAACTTACCTACCAATGGTGAACATATGATACATTCATGTTAGATTAGTATGTGAATCAACATTAACACATGCATTACATTACATTAGAATATCCACCCTAAACATTAACACATACCGATCCCATGCCCTCTTCCTCATGACCAATTAGGTCTTCCCAACCATAATAACAAGCCTTTGTATATGCTTTAACATCTTCAATATTCATATTATCTATCTCCAGATATGATTTATATACAAAATTACCATGTGCATCAGCTCGTGCTCTTTGTTGATTTAGACTAACATCAATTCTAGACAATATAGTCTACATGTTGTCTATAATAGCATCCCTTGCTTCTTGACTAATCTAAGAAGTGGCATCCATCTTCGACCGCAAAGTTATGAAACCTGGAGGCCTAGGTACCAAAGATGGCGGAGGATGAGAAAATTCAATATCCCTTAATGCAACCTTACGTTCATATGTCTGACCTCTCCTTGTACCAGAAAATTTAGATGAAATGTCAATATAATCAGGTTTCATACCCAGAAAAAAATTGCACAAAATAATTTTTCAAAATAATGTGGAACCTCGTCATCCCATGGTAGCTTGCCATACACTGAAAGGAACCTACCATACAAATGGTGGGCTATTTCAAGGTACTTGAAATATTGCACCTTGAGAATCTTTCTTTTCAACCCTTCTTTGAAATTAAACATAGATTTGGTATGTGATTTTGTAACCCTCCTACCTACCTCAGCCCATTTATCAAGACCCATTATTTTTTCCTTTATATGCCTCATCATATATACAAATCCATCAGTTGTTGTCCCAAGGTTCTTTTAAATATATAGAAATTAACTTAGAGAGGGCACAACTATTTCTAAGCTTTGTCACCTCTCTACAGGGAGCTCCAAACTCCCAAGATCTTTCTTTAATTTTCATTAATGAGTTATGGACATCTGTAACGGACAATGTTGGACATTTGTTTCCCAAGGAAGCTTATTACTGAAATCATATGGATAGGTGGTAGTTGGCGTATGGTCTTCTTCTTGAATCACCTTGCTTCACCTATGTTGGCTTCGGTCGACATTTTCACCCCCTCCTTCAATATAATTACATAAATATTAAAACATGCCAATGTATTTATACACATACAAGATAGACATGTAGTACACATATATGTACATACAATTCATTTAGATGTACCAATTTTTCACACACACACACACACATATATAATTTACCAAAATGATGAGGATCGTGATGATCTAATTGAGATTCATGACCACCCAAATGGTTGAGAACCATCATGCCCAAGCACATGAGTTGATTGAACTTGTTGACCATCGAGAGAATTTTGAGCACCCTCACGCAATGACCTAGTTAGACATGCTTCCAAAAAAAATTATAAATTATAAATCAGTTAAGTTAAATTGACAAAAATATATTAAATATATGTATGTATATATGATTCTACATATTTATCATTTAAGTAAATGCACATAAACATATATTTACCATACCACAATGATGTAAACAATGGCTTTACATTGATTGATATGATGCTCTCCTCGCCCTAGTGAGAGATGCTCCTAACAAAGATGGAATTAATTATAAATTAATAAATCTAAATTGAAAAGAATCAATTCAATATGTATGAACATATGATTATACTAATATCATTTAATAACTTTCACATAAACATATATATACCACGATGATGATGTAACGAACGATGGCTTGCCCATGATTCATCTGATACTCTCCTTGATCCATAACCAATCTCATCGACATGCATAAAAAGTCACCCTCTAGTTAATGCATGAGACTCAGTTGATGCATTATCCCATTTACACCTTGAAGAATCAGCTGGTGACTACTCATGTGATGTTCGAGGCCCACAATATATATATAATCTTTTAAAAACCCAAGTTACCTCATGCATTTAAAAATATTTATAATTACTATTTAAAAAGATCAAGAATTAAGAAAATTAATAACACAAATAAATGTAACTATCCAAGGGTTTCTTCAAAATTATTTGGTGTAAAATTCTTCATTTCAAATATACTGAAGACTAAAAACACAAATGTTGAAGTGCATATTTTGAGAATTAAATACAATTTTTTCTAAAAAATGTTAGGTTCACCAAGTTACTCTTACACAATGGGGGAACACTTAGTAAGGTATTGAAAGAAACACATGATCATTCAAAACACCACATTTATAAATAAAAAACACACACATATTAGAGATATCTTACAATGTCCATCAATAATTTTTTATGGAGAGCTTCTTGACACCAATTCATCTTTCACACACAAATATTGAATTGGAATTGCCTCATACAATAGATTACTAGACATTCTATTAACATTTTCACAATGACTTATGATAAATTATTGAAATTGACTAGCAATAATTTTTTCTTCTCCATGAAGTTGTTTTAATTTATCCTTTTTGACTTGGTACATGCCTTTCATCAACTTGCACACAAGTTCAAAATTGGTGAATACTACAATTTCATACTCCCTAGTTGTTCCTACGCCTTCTATCAGTGCAATATAATATGCTTCATTGTTTCTTGTGCTTCCAAGTACATTCCTTTTCCTTTGGAGGACTTCATTTGTCACAATATTGTATAACAAATAAGTAATCATGACTTGTCCTGGATTGGGATAATAAGAAACTTATATGCATAATGTCCATTTTTCAGCCATTTTTAATGGATTTTCTGATCCCCATTAAAAACAAATTAAATAAGATGAATATTTTTTTTTGTGAATGCCTTATATTTAAAGAATTGAAACTATATATAAAAAAAATCTTATAGTATAATTAAATTTAAAATAAAACTGTGATCTCCCTCATCAGGGTGCGAGCTGGAAAATCTCGATCATCTCAATAGGTAATGGGTGCTCTACAGATCCCAAGGTGCCCATAAGCCACCCTCCATATGCATGAAGTACATGGAGGGGTGGTAGATTTCAGATCACAATAAATGCAAGGTGGGAAGGTGGTAATAGAATGAAAACTCGACAAGCTGCTAGCTTTTTTGTCAGTGAGATTGTTAAGTACTCTGTCTGCAATTTCTTTTGGCAGAGTATTGGAGTAGAGTAGTTTGGCAAGCCATTGAAGAGTAATGTGGAGGTATTTAGAAGGGCTTGGGTTTTCCTATAGTGGGTTTAGGTCAGTGGCCTTGGGTATGTTCTCTAAATTTTCACATATCTCTTTGTCATGGCTCATCTTTTCTTGTCTACAGGTTTCATGGAAGAAGGGATGCATCATGAATAGGTCGGCCTAGAAGATCTATTCCCTTGAAGAGGGTCTTGTTGTTAATGAATTGTTTGGAAGGTTTTTTTTTTTTTTTATTCACGTCTCTGTGTTTTTTTTAGTTTTGTTGGATCACATAGGCATGTTGTTGGTAAGGCCTCTGGGCTGCCCATGGTCTCTCTAGTTATGTGATTGGAGCACCTGCTTAATTTTTTCTTTGGTAATATGTGTTCGTGACCCTGTATTATCAAGGTCTCAGTAGGGAAATGGATTGGCTTTTAATGATACCCTCCATTGGTCTGCATTCGGTTGCACTTATGTCTATGATCCTTAGGATTACCCATGTTTGAGGGGCCTAGGTTGCCAAAGGATATAATGTTGGGTTTTGTATGGGTCATGGTTCGCATCCCATTCTCCTAGTACTTCTACCGACAAAACTTGTGGGTGTAAGTCCACCTCCAGGATTATTGATGAAGCAGCCACTACATATCATGCAGGCTTAGCCCCGGTTTATCGGCTCATAGCTGAAAGTGAAGAGGAGTTACATAAGAATGTTGAGCTTCTCGACATTGACATGGATGACAGGCAAACCCTCGTGCCTGATCCTAGGTAGTCTCGGGGTCATACTTTTTAGTGAATGTAAACAATTCACCTGTATTGGCTGGTGAAGATCCTTTTGTTCAAGGCCTTGGAGCACATTCCTTTAGGCTCAACCATGGCAGCACAGGCTTTCCCAGATTATAGTCAGCATTTTCAGTAAATCAAGTTTCAACTTTAGAAGCAAAAAAGACACCTCAACCCCATAGAACAGCACATCCCATGCATTCTACAATCTGAAATTCTCGGGTCAAGTGCAATGGAACCGAACCTAGTTGACTCACATGACGATGAGTAGTCTGGTGTATCACCTTTGTTTTGAATTTTAGTGTATGCAACAATTTCTATCTTTTCAGTACTTTGAGTATGTTTATAGATATCTAGATGTTAGGCAATATAAAGACAATCAGACCTTTTTAGCATGGCTGAATAGAATTTCTATTTTGTTTCTGGATGGCTTATCATGCAGACTCGGTTTCCCTCAGGGCAAGTTGAGTCCACCTAACCATTTAGCACATGGATGTAACTTGCTTGATTTTGAAAGATAATGAAAAGAAAGGTCTTACCAAGCTTACAAAAAAAACCTACAATCTATTAAAATTACAAATATTTTAATTAAAAGATTCATTAAACTGTTGTCCAAAACTATTTAAGAAAGATTTATACGAAACTTGCTAGAAATGATTAGATATATTCAAATTTTTATTATTAAAACTATTAAAATATATAGTGTAGATTCTAAAAATTGTTAAAATTTGATACTTGATTAATAAATGAGTCATAATAAAACTATAATCCTATTTAAATTATAATTAAGAAAAATTTGCCTGAAACTAGCTAAATTACTAGAAGTATTCAAATTTCAATTATTAAAACTATTATAATGTAGGATCTAAAATGATTAAAACTTAAAACATTTTATACTTTATTAATAAATTACCCTCAATAAAACAATAATCCTATTTAGGAGATTATAGTTAATTTTATAATTAGTAAATTCTATATTATATAAATAAAATCATAATACATTGAAATCTGGTTCAAAACTAGTTAAGTTATAGTTGAGAAAATTTTACACAAAAAGGATAAATTGTTAAAAATAAAATCACAATTATTAAACTATTTAAATATATAATATATAATCGAAAAAAAAATATATAAAATTTAAAAAATTCAATATCCTATTAATAAATGAGCCATAATAAATATATAATGTTTAATAATAAGCAATAATGAAACTATAATTTTATATAGAAAATTTCTATATAATTAATTTTATAATTAGGAAATTTTATGTTATATAAATAAAATAATGATATATTGAAATTATAGTAAATTTTATATTATATTATAAATCATGAAATTTTATTATAAATTTAATTAGACTAAAAAAACTTAAGTTGTAAAAACAAATACTAGAATAATTTAATGAAAATTAATAATTATCAAAAAACTTTATTTAAAAATTTAATTTAATGGTTTCAAGATACAATAATATAGTAAATGAATATTGTATTGAGTAACGACTAAGTTATTATAATGCATCTAAGATTATGAATTACAACATACCTTACCATAAAATTGAATCATAATATTCTTTTATAAACTTAAAAGTTGAATCAATAACATAACTAGAATCTAAAAAACCTATACTATGGAAGAATAACATAAATCAAATCTAGAAACCAAAACTAACACAAATTAAATCTAAAAACTAAAACAAATTATCTCTAAAAACTAAAACAAATTATTATTTATAGGGTTAAAACTATTCATATGATTAAAAAATGTATCACTAAAAATCAATTTTACAAATATATTTTAAATTTGATGTGTATAGCTTGTTGATAGGATAAAGCTATCCTAAACATATAAAACTAATTAAGGTAGTATATTAAAATTAAATTTGGTTAAATTATATTCTCTTGTTCACATAATATTTTATTCAAAATACAAAAATTCTGCAAAATTATTAAAGATAATAAGATAAATAATATATCCATTCTGGCTAAACTTGGCTGTGAACATAAACATGTTATTGCCCAGTTTCTTCCGGAAATTAGATTTTTCTGAAATAATATCGAACAAGCGAACATGCTTGAGAGCTTGCTACACCTGAATTACGACAAAACAGCAATAAAATAAATTTGCTGGAAACCAATATAATTTGCCATATTTTATTTTTAAAAAATTTATTTCACTTGTTGAAAAAAAATGATTTCGCTGCTGAGGTTTTTCAAATAAATGTTCAAAATAAACGGCATCTTTATGTTGATTACTGATTCCTGAATATTTTAGGATCCGATGGCCATGGGCTAGATCAAATACTTAACCTAACCCGTGTCCGTCAAATATATCGCAATTCCGTAATAGACTTAACTCAAGGCAGAATAAGCGAACGTTGTTCTTGACAAGATAATTATTATTGAAAAATAAATAAAAATAAAAATGCCATACGTATACCCACAAGGATCATATTTTCTTGTAATTCTTGCAAAGCCTTCAATATTTCGAGAAGAAGATGCTTACCAAATACCTTACTCGTTTTGGTGGGAGGGAGAAAATGAGGATGTGAATCTTCAAACTTCTTCAAATTCACAAACCAGTGTGTATATATCATTAGGCTAAAACCAGTGTGTTTATATCTTACTGGATTCACAGTACCATGCAGCCAAAACCAGCCCCTGCCGCCGCAAAGCCACGTGGCAGTGACCGCTCCCAGCAAAGCAACTACTGCGGCCATCGCCACCGTACGTCAATGGATTCTTTGAAGTGGAGGAAGAAGAAGACCATGCCTAAAGCAATCTGTCGCAGCCGCTGACAGAAATATCATTACTGGGAATGCGAAGACAGTAATGGGATTTCTGTCAGCAGCAGCTACAGAGTAAATTGACAAATTTGACACCCAAACAAAGGTTACTGCACAAAGCCCTGACATTATGAATTCTTGGAAAATATGAGGCAACAATTTATAGGAGAAATCAATTCCAACCTTCGCCCGCTAATCTTTCCATCAAAACTTCCACCCCTTAGTTTACAAGTTGTCTTCTGCACATGCCGTATGTCTGCATGTTAGTTTACAGGTTGTTTTGTGCACATGCAGTACATGAATTCCATTTAAAATAATAATCAGCAAAAAAATATCCCTATTTACTTCATTCAAATTAATGGCCAAGTATGTCTTAACATATGTCCGGAAAATTCTCGTATGAATTGCCACCTGTCACTTGCATGGAGCTTGACTGTTTCTAGAACTGAACTTCAACTTCAGCGTATTTTAACTGACACAAAAAGATTTAACGGTTTTTCATGTCAGCAGCTACTAAGAGTTCATACAAAAATGTCAGTGGTATCCCTCTGTTAACTATTATGAATTTTGTATAGCTAAGAGTTTTGTATAACTAAAATCTTTTAAAGTAGAGAAGCCAAATTTGGACCTTCTCTAATATAAAAATTTACATGCTTATATAAATTTACGATGTTATCAACAATGCACACTATTATTATGAGAATATAATTATGTGTAATATAATAAAAGGTTTTTAAAAATGTTTTTTTTTTTTTTTTTTTTTCAAAAGAGGTAAAACATATAGAAATCTTTTAAGATTTTAGGTCTAAACAAATAAATTTTAATTTTTAAATTAAATTAGAAATGTCAATAAAATTAAGTTAATAAAAGAAGTAACTTTTAGACATTGTTTTCACTGTTTTATTAATGATTCAATTTAATAGATGTAATTTACCACTAAATTAAAGAATATATTAACACTTTGAGTTATATAAAGACATAATACAAAAAATTGATGATGAAACTATTACATCTTTTATAAAAGACTATAAATACAAGTTTTTCCTTTTGGAAAAATTGTAATTAAATACGAAGACTTTCCATAAAAGTTTGAAAACTAATTTTATCAATTATAAAATGTAATAAAATTAACAATATGTTAAATAAATAAATAAAGAAAATACCTTTTATTGTTGTGATATCAAATACTTTATTACTTCAAGTCAACAGTATTGATGAGGTTTCAAATGTAGGTTTTAACCACGTACAATTTGTCACATACCCCTGGCGTGATGTGGCAATTACCTACCACACTCCTTTTCCTTAAATAAACATGAATTAAAATTAGCTTCAATAGCCTTCACAGGCATAGTTATTCCATCATTTCTTGAACAAATACTAATCATGCAACTATACACATACTCTAAAAATTTGACAATATCAAAAGTAATGCACCATATCCCCTAGCACCATACTACAGACCTTTCCTATGCTAAACCGCATACCTTATCTTTATATCCAATTATAAGTCCTACTAACACCGTCGAAAGAATATGGAAATATATCTTATGTAATACAAGCCTCAGTAGCTGCACTCCACTCTATAATGCATAACATAGATGACCTGAACCATAGGCTTACCCGATTCATGCCTTAAAAAGTAATTATTTATATATAGTATCTCAGGCCTACTATTCACCATCTTAAAAACTGAGATAGCACCTAAGTTTCAAGATGTGCCACATAACAATTATTGTATAAAACCCATTTATTAGATTCCTTTACTAAACTTAACTTGGATTACATTTATGTGCAATAATTGTCCCATACCACCACATATAATCATCTCATAGACATAGTTAACACATGCAATTCTACACATGCTTAGTGATCACATACAATATCTCATAGTAAGGACAACTCAAGCAATTTCTCACATATGCTAAAGGAATTGAAAATACAGAGGGTAGGAATCCAACATATAGAACATTGCATGCAAACCAAATTATCTGAAAGAATGTCACTTGGAAAATCGAGCATAGCCACCCAACCTAGAACTGACTTTCACCAATTCACCCCCGAGCCGAGAGTTCTTGCCATGGATCAACTACATCCTATTCGTCTCTTCCATGGGTATTTAATACCCTCTTTCATGATATGGTTTCCATTATCGGTGTCCCGCTTTTATGAACCTTTTTATCCATTCGCCTAGGCTTTTCTCAGAAAATATCGCCTTTCTCTCCCACGAGGCTTTTCCTCAAAAAATATTGTCTTTCTCTCCTGCAATGCTTTTATTTTTTTCTTACACTTAGCATCTTTCTTTAGCTAAGTAACTTAATGGATCATTATCTCCAATCCATCAAGCTTATCTAAAATTAGATCTAGAAGCCTTATCATCAAAGAATTATCCCTTTGCAAGAATCTCATCTCTTAATGTCTCGCTTTTCCAAGTGAATAAATTATTTATTTACGTAATAGTAAAGTATTGATTTTCTTTGTTACACATTAGACCTAGATTTTCTTTGCTTAGGTTAGCATAGTTTTACATACAATCGAGGGTGTTACATACTCCCCCCTTAAATTTACACCATCCTCGGTGTATGACTTCATCTTACAACATTATTTCCTCGTTCGCGGGTAGTTATTTCTTAATTTACATGCTCCCATGGCCTTGCCATGTGATACAAATCGTCCGATATATATTAGTGACAAAGGAGTTCTCCCAAGACATCTCCTTCCATCGCTACCTATAACATTTGTTTCAAACAATTTTTTGAGAGATTTTAGATGAAGAACTCTACTTTGTTTACCATAGTTAATATCATAACTTCATATACAGTACTACTATTTGAGTAACTACGGGTCATGTTTCCCGTATTTTAAATATTTTTCCTCGTGTTCCTTGTAATTGAGGAAATGTATGTTATTCCCTTACATTCTTCCAGATCCTTTGTGTTATTATCGAACACTTGCCTCCTACAATTTCATTGCATTAGTCACAACAAGTCAACTATCACATTGGACTAATCACATGTATAAAATATCATATTAGGTTAGCTCAACATAACAATCAAAATCATACCATCATAAAGAAGATTCATGTGTCATGTATATTAAGACTGAAAAAATATGGATACTTATCCTTAGTTTCATTACAGACAATCCCACAGTGTATTCATGCACAACTTCACAAGTCATTACACACACACAGTTATACATGTTATGCCTTCGTACCAATACCATATGTACTGCTTGTACCTAGTCCCATGTGTACAACTTATACACCATACCAATGTCCATAGCATTACCTGCATGACATATACTGCCTCCATATGTTTTAACCATGTTAGTATTATGCTAAACATTCCTTCAATTATTCATACTTCCTTTAGGCAAATCCAATCCAACCATGCTTGGTTTGTTGATTGGGGAATAAGGAATTTCAGAGACTTGTTCAGTACCTGCAATCAGAGCATATGTAAATATTTATTATGTCCAAGTATTCAAGTGCTTTTATTTAACTACTCATTTTCATGTATTGTGGGGTTGCAGGATAATTTCAACAAAATGGTAGCATAGATGCATGACTTTATTATACCAATAACTTTAGGTAACATTTTATCAACAACGGAATATGACCTCCACTTAATCCTGAAGAAGACTATTGGCTATGGTAGTTAGTATGTTATATTTGAAGTCTAATAACAACCTTAAATTTGTCTTTAACCAAAAAAATGATTGTTTGGTACTTAAAAGTACTCCATACTTAACTAATCATGTCATAAGCTTTATTGTTGCTCTTTTTATACTTCTTCCAACCCCTTGTTCACAATGAATAATTTTGTGTATGTTCAAACTCAATTGAACAACCCATATGCAAATACATGCATCTCTCTTACATGAGTTATAATACAATATTCTCAATTCCACACCCTCCAAGTTTTCTAGGTACTATGTCTACTACGATGTGAATCTAAATTATTCACCTATTTACACTTCTTTTTAAACATTAAAACGCCCCTGGTAACAAAATAATATAACTCATTTATCAATTTCATGTTCATTAACATGATTTCCTATGTTGTCTAGGTAGTGCTTGTTATGTTGTCTTATTCACAACCAGCTAGCCCGTTTAAGGCAATCTAACCGACAGATTTCTTCAAGATTGTTTGATAGTGGTACAAAATATACATTCCCTATTATATGGTTGTCTATTTATTGGAATAATTTTCTAGATACCCAATATCTTTGTGTACAACCATCCTGATTACCAGTACCACCTAATTATTCCATATGGTTAAAGCATCATAATGATTCAACAATGAGTTGTTGCATAGTTTGTTATTCTCTCTTTTCATTGTTAAGAACATTTTTATATGTCACACTTTACTTGATGCATGTATTATTTTACTTAGCTCATCATCATAAGTTGTGCTAATGCAAAGCCTTCTGGTTTACCAACAATTTTTTATTAATTCAGGCCAGTCATGCTCCAGATCTAGTGTATACTTTTGGTTAGTCATTCAGCTGCTCTGAAATGCTCTACTTCTAATTCAAGTGCATCCAACACCAACGTATCTGATCTGTTGGTCATTTCATAAAACAAGTATACTTTATTTAAATATATTTTTCCTAACACTTCCCATAAGAAGTACATTTGTAAGTTCTATAATCATTCTACTGGAAGCATCTTCTTCCTACTGCAGGTTCTTATTTGTGTGATATTAACATAATCTCATTTATATATGGATGATATACACATCAAGGTTGTGAATTTTGAGGTTGTATACTTTGAGTTGCAATTTCATATTGGACTTTGAGTGAACTTGAGAATGCATCCTTGAATTTGTCACTAATATTGCTTTTACACTCCATCCTGTATTTACTCTAAATGTACTTTTGGGTGTCGGTCCCCTTGAACTTCTTACTAAAATCATAAAATTATGATGTCTTCTTTAATATGTATACAGTATGTTGTATTACATTTATGCACACTATTGACAACCTCGACCCTAGTTTAGTCTAGATTGGAATATACTTTGTGCCTATTGCATATCTCAGTTACAATTCTATAGATATTTCTTTACTCAACAAAGACCTGTAGGTTCCAAACTATGCATTTCTATGCATAATAACCCGATAAGGTTTTGCTTCCTCACTCAATGTGTATTTGGAGCATTTTCCCACTAAGGGTGAATTAAATGGTTCAACCAATAACCAATGAACCGCATCCTTACATGTATATGCCTTAATTAATACAAAATATTAAATTCGAAGGAACTTTTAAGTTTGCATGGTCTCATTCCACATAGAGGGACCTGTCTTTGACTAGCTTGATGATATTTCAGGAGAACTTCCTCAATAAATACAATTTTCTTTAGAAGATTTTCAAAAATTGTTCTAGGATGAAAACTAATTTACCATCAATCTCTTGTTAATGTTGATAGAATGTCGTGAGTTTTCTTTCAGTGATTTATATATATTCCCTCTATATAATTTATCTTTGACATTTCCCCATGTTCTATGGGAAAATACTTGTTCCTCTCCCTTATCTTTCATCCTTTCTTAAAATATCTATGAGTATAAACTTTATTCCATTAATTTATGTTATTGACTGGACTATATTTACCTGAATTAGTTTGTAACTCATTAAGATATGTCCTAATAATATAATTTTAGTATGAGAAAATGATATGATGATCATATCATTAAAATCCATCAATTACTATGCTTTAACAAAACACATATTCACCACCGTCATTTATTCATAACTTTCCTATCAATTATCCTTTCTGGCCCTAATTATAGGCTTTTACTCCTCTTATGTTGAGTTGTTTAGTAATTGAGCCTTCTCTAATTCAAGGATATAATAACTCATTAACCTGGAGCATGAAATTTCTAATACTCAATAAGTAGGCCCATATATATATATATATATATATATATATATATATATATATATATATATATATATATAGATATATATATATATATATATATATATATATATATATATATATATAACCAGTTTATGATTGACCCTTTTTTACTTATTGAAATGATCGATATGTTATTTATTTTTTTTCTTTGCATTGCTCATTTCTCCCCTACAATTCAACATGGAAGCATTATTTATTCCAACATAGTTTTTTAGGGTTTCTCCTCCCCCTAGGCTACTATATTTATAAAAAAATACTTAGATTTTGGCACTTGCATTGGTTATTCTTGGGATCCTCCCTTGGTAGGGAACCTTGTGTCTCAAGCTTTGTTGTTATTATAATTATTGGGATTCATTGGTATACCTAGCTCATAATGAATACTTTAATTATTAAAGTTGTCAATAGAATCATAATATAGTATCATAAGTTTTTATTTCTCTTTTTTCTTCTTCTTACCCAATATTTTCCCACATGGATAAGATAGTTTTACTTCTTAGTATCATCTAACCACATAACTCCAAGGATTGCATTCACATTTTCATCAGCGGCTTTATGAAAAAACAAAAATAACTTATGTAAACTTATACACACACATCTGTGTAGCTTGGTTATACATAATTTGAACCTTCAGCCATGAACACAAATTTTAAAATAATTATGTAGTTGTGCATCTCCAACTACCATAATGCATCCACCATAATACATAGACTTGTGAATTTTAAGATAAACAAGAAATGCATAATCATAACTCTCAAATCTTAAGCCGCCATATGGGGGAGGGAAATTATTACCGTGATGCAGAAATCTATGTAGAATAAACCATTATTCCTCCACTACGAGACATCTTATTATTTCATTCGAATGGAATTAGAACAAGGACCTTCAAATGATATATTCTTGAGCATACAAAAATCAAGGTTTATGCATCCTTATTGGAACATTACTACCCTAGCTCTGCTCTTTATACAGATTCGTGTGAAAGTCAATCCAAAGACTATGATATTGATTTCACTAGGCTCATAAATGGAGATTTTCTCTCTCTTTTAAAGCATTTTGCATTGCCAGAGTGCTAGTGTTATAAAGACATGGAGAATTCAATTAAATTTAAAGATTTCTAGTGTTATAAAGACTGAAAAATGTAATACCATTATCAATATTTTGAGGTCAAATTTCTTAAAAAAAATTCTCTATTTATTAAAATTTTTTAACATTGATATTAACATATTATTGTTCACATTGTTGTTTCTTCCTTTATAACCATTTCATTAATTTTTTCATATCCACTATGCTCCTCTTAAGTCTTTGATCATGGGTGGTGACACCACTTGAAACGTGGACAACTCTAAACCTACACACAATAACATTCCAGAAATTAACATTAAACATAATTACCATTTTTGGAAATATACATATAAAGCCAGATTAATAATTAATCAAATTATTTCAAATAACATAAGGCATAAGTGCACATCCTCACTCTTTCATCCTTGTCATAGAGACTTTACTCAAAATCCAAAGGCACCACGAGATTATATTTGGAATTCTAACTAGGTTTTGGCAATTGGATTTGAGCACCAAAGCGAATCAACAGTCTAGCTGGGGTTCTGAAGATTTGTTTCATCATTTTGAAACAATTAGGTATTTTACCTAATTGTTACAATACCCAATTTTGAACCTATTACAATTAGGTATCGTACCTAATTCTGAACTTGTTACAATTAGGTATTGCACATATTTGTCCATGGATATCATTACGCTAACCACATGTGACAGTTGTGTCCTCTTCTTTCATCGCAGAAACAAATTTCTGTGGCGATGCATATACATAAGTACATATATATTAAAAGCATGACATTTCAAGAAAAGGAAAAAAACACATAAAATTGCCAATTCAGATTTGATATGCTGACATTGGATTTTTCAAAGTAGACAAGAGGAAATGTGACTTCCATGAAGGTATTCTAGCCAGGAAACTAAATTTTCAAGTTGTTCATTGACCAGGGAAATTCAATGAATTTTTAAAATGAATGCATTTAGTCATTAGTTCTCTCAGTTTTTACTGCTCACAGTGAGGTTGAAACTTATTCCTCTTTGGTTATCTTTGTACTTGTGTCTCTCCTTTCTATCATTTTTATATAGAAGATAGTGAACTCAATAATTGATTTTGCTAGATTTTGGAAATATTACAAACAGGACAACTCAATAATTTATTTTTCTAGATTTTGGAAATATTCTAAATAGGTAGGTAATAGGTTAGTTTCTTTTACCTCAATTCTGTTAGTTCCTCATATTCTGAAATATTCTCAAAACTTACAATTAAATTAACTTCAAAAATTAAAAATTAAAAATATTCCAAAATATGCAATCAAACTATCACCAAACATCCTTGAAACCTACCTATGATACAATACCTAATTATAACAGGTTCAAAATTGTTACTATACCTAATTAGGTTCAGAATTGTAGGTACTATTGCATAATTTTGATATAATTTAAGCTTTATTAATTTTCACTTCCATTGAGTGAAAATAACTATTATTATCATGGATATCTTAAATATTTTTAAATATCATTGAAAGATATGAAAAGAGTGCCCAACCAATTTTGTTTGAAGAAGAGATTATAACTAAAGGTGACAATACAAACCAGAAGTCTAGAAAAATAATAATCCACCTAGAATTAAGAAAATAGTTGCGAAAGAATAATTGTTATGACTACCTTAGCACAGGATAAAAGAAACATGAATGACATGAAGGCTTCATTATAATTTAGGATGTTAGCAATACTTGGTTTTTTGTTTTTATGGGGTCGAACAAGGAGGCTAACAAAATTCCTACAATGACGACATGGTGCAAGAACTCCTCCAGTGCCAACTAATCCTACAATAAACCAACAAAAAATTAATATATGCAAAAAAAAATTAAAAAAAAAACAAACAAAAAAAAATTAAACCTAAATAAACTTACGATGACACAAACTTACTCCTAAACACTCAACATATGAGTCGACATAAGAAAACTCAAAAAACTCCATGGATGAGCCGGCAAAGATAAACACAATAGATGAGAAAAAACAAAGTAATGCAAAAAATCTTAAACGTTCAAACATCTCACATATATATGAAACAAAAATCAGTCGAAAAACATTGTTCAAGTGAACAAATTTTTCAGCTAAAAAACTTGTTCATAGTCGCCATATTTTTCCCTCTCTGGCCAAAAATATATCACATGTTGTCATTAATTTAAATGGTAACTCTTTTGGTCGAAAGTTAAATTCAAATGTTCAGTTGAAAGAAAAAATATTTCAGTCATAATATTTTTTAGTTCATCCAAAAAAGTGTAATTACGAATTTTTCGCAAGCGATTCTCATAAAAGTGTAACCCAACTTCACAAGTCGACCCCTATGCATAGAAAGATGATTCGTTCTAGTTTGTCATCTTCTAACGAAAGGGTGAAATTTGTATTGTTATCTTGTATAATGGATCTTGTGATATGATTGTTTAATGATTTTATCATTTTCTTATTATCAACCAATGTTTGAGCATTGGTTGAAACTAGATGCATGGAATCATTGAAAGAATGTATTTCATCTTTTGATAAGAAGGAGTTTGTTTGTGCCATGACAAGTTTATGGTCGTCAAGTGTTTGCTTTGCATTCCTAATGTACTGGAGGAGGTTTCTAAAAGTAACTTGGGCCATGTTATTTCCTTATTCACAGAATATAGTGTCTAATGTGATGATTGTGTTGAATGTGTGCCATAATTCGCTTCCATGGGAGGTTCCTACATATTGATGCAGGAGCATTCAACCTAAGAGAAAATCATTGTATTTTAGTAGACATATGGGGGTCATGTGTTTTAAGGAAGTTGGATTCCTAAGTGCTGAATTAATGTAATATTTAGACTTTTGAGTGAGTAGGATAGGAATTAATTAGATAATGTGAGGAGGTTTCTAAATGCTCTCGAATGAAGGAGAACATGAGTGGTTAATAATGACAAGAGTGTTAGGAATCAATTATAACTCTTAAGGCAGTTTCATGATTCGAAGAACTAGAGAGGACATTTAGGAGTCAGTTCAGTAGATTAAGGGTTTGAACCAAAATTAGTTCAACAGAACCTTTGTGGTATAAATGTAAGCCTACGGGCAGAGTGTAGGGAAGAGGCCACTGATATTGAAGATCAATCCTGAGAGAAAGAGAGTTTCATTCTATAATCGTTGTTATATTTATAAATACAGAGGTTAATTTCAAACTTGTATAAGTGTGTTTCGAGTGTTAAATTATAGTGAAATGGAATTCTGTAATAGTTGTGTGCAGGTAGAATTCGGAAAAACGTAGAGGAGGAGAATGATTTGGAGGAATCATAATGGATCATCGAATCCAATTGAAGGATCAGAGTGAAGCTCTGGAGAGGTAGGGAAGTGAGAATTCGAGGAGTTAAGCTTAGAGAAAGAGTGCAGTGAAAGAGCAGAAAGTCGAAACCCTGAAGAAAAACTCGAAACCACAAAACACTGAAGAAATGAATTAAATTCAAGACAAAGGGACGAATGAAGAGGTGAGTTGCTGATGCATAGGATCTATTGGATCTCGGAGATCAACAGACAAGGTTGTAAATGAGAAGCGGCAAAGATTAAATCAAGTACGATTGAGTTAAAGAATGAATGGTGGAGATTAACTGATAGCATTGGCGAAAGAGGAATCTAGAGGAGCCATCGCATCTGTCGATGGTTGAAGATCTACGGTTATCAGCAAGAACAAATCCAGATGTTAACCAATAAGAGAGGCGGATTTATAAGCGAAGGTGGGTTATCAGGCGAAGGAAGGATGGTAAGTGGTATTGAAGGGTAGTTGCCCAATTCCACTAACCAACCGACACGTAGCAGTGAAGGAGGGAGAGAAAACCGCTTTTCAGGCAGGTATTCTTCGTGTTGTTTGTCGACCTGAAATCATTGTGGACCATCAAATCCACTAAGCGTTGATCAATGGTCAGCAAGTGTCGTGCAAGTTTGATTGATCAGAACCAATAGGGTTATATAGGTGCAGTTAATATATCTTGAGTTCTGGAGGTTAATCGCATATCGGAGGAGATCAGAAACCACATGTTAATGTGACCCGCAAACTATGGCGATTGCAATTAGCAATAAAAGGAAACCTCAGAAACTATACAAAGGCTTTAAAAGTGCGGAAAAGGTATGTTTTTTGTATATTTCCCTTTTAAAGGGTTTATAATAGAATAAAGCACGATATGAAGGTTTTATGGGTTAAGTCTGAATTAACCAAAGGAAAATGTGGAATTTGGTTATATATGTGGGAATAAGAATTAATGAAGGGTTATAGGGGTTGAATAAGTTCCAATATTAAAGTGAATGAGGTTGATAAGGGTTAATGAGTCCCAATAGGAAGGAAAGGATGGATTAAGGGTTAGACTTGGTTAGTCTATAAATTATTATGCAAAGATTAAGAAAGGGGCCTTAACCATATTCTAAATGAAGATTTGACTCCTTAGAGAGTTAAAATTCTTGGGACTAATGTGCTTATGCATTTACTTGCATACTATGGGTGTAAGCGGGGGTAACCCTGCGTCATTTGGTATCAAAGCAGAATTGTAATTGAAACAATTTGTGTTAAAATAAAACAAAGAAATTCTATGTGAAAGAATTGAGAACAGAGTTATGTGTTAATATGTCTATGCAGGCCAGGAGGGATCATATTCTAATTTGACAAATAGTAAGCACATAGAGGTGATGTGTAGCAGAACTTGTAGATGCAAGAAACAGAGGACAATCCATTCAAGGTACAGGTGGAATGGTGAAACAAGATCATGCTGAGATCTTGAAGGTGAGATGACATGTTTGTTTTAATTTGATTGAATATTGGAGAATGTATGTTTTTACACTAATGCATAGGTAGCATAAGGAATACACCGTGATTTTGTTCCTTGAGGAAAGTGGAGATTCACTCAAATGTGAACTTGAAGAATCTAATTGAAGGTTGGACAAAGAGGATAAGAGTATTTTCAAAAGGAAACTGAGAAACAAGCTTTTGAAAGCTTGGGAATGATCTTTGGCTTCAGTAACATTGATATGTAGGTGACAGTATAAGAAGGTGAGAAGGTTGCAACAATCTAGAGTGAGGAGTGCTCAATTGATTCTAAAGAAAGAACCAGAGAGATGCTAAAAGACTTAGCTCAAAGGAGAGAAGCTTATTGATTCATATGTAACAAGGAAGAGACTTGTTACTATAGAGGTATTGTTGCAGATCACAAGGGCAATTCCACAGAAGATGTGGGTAGAATTACCAAGGTAATGAAGGAAGCTGGTAAGACTTTCTAAGTGAAAGAAGAGGTGGTCAGAACCAAGTATTTCATTGTGATTGAAATACAAGAGAACATTTGTGTTCTTAGAATATGCAGATGAGTTGAAGCCTAGAAGGAGCAGAGAAAAGTCCTCAAAGGAGGTTCCAGAGAATAGAGAACCAAATGCTTGCCAAAAGACCAAGTATAGGCAAAAGCTTGGTGAGGTAAGTTGAAACAAGGAGGACTTGTTGTTGTAGAGGCTTTAATGCAACTCATAGTGAGTGAGTGAGGAGCTCATGAAGAGAGAGGAGAAGAAGATGGCTATTGATAGTCATAGCAAAGGTTCTGAGGAAGACCACAACATAAGAAAGATGAAAAAAGAGGATGTCAAGGAAAATGGCAAGAGAATGAGTCAAGAGGAGTTTGACAAAGAGATTGCAGAGTTAAAAGAACAACTTGATGCATTAAGGAGAATACTAGAGGAAAGCCAGAGACAAGGTTGGGTATTAAGGAAGAAGCCAATGAAGTGGCATAAGTTTCAGAGAAGGCTACAGTGGAGGCAAGTAAGGTGGCTGATGGAAAAGCTTAGAGAAGCTAAGTTGGAAATGGAAGTGTCCTTTTGTGAAGCAGAACAGGGAGAAGTTCTGAGTGAAGATGAAGACTTGAAGACTGAAACTTCAAGTGATGCCAAAGGGTAACATGGTTTTAAATCTAACAATTTGTGTATGTTTGCAGGTGAAACATGTAAAGGACAACAATTTGTTGATACTGACATGAAAAAGAAGGAAGAAGACAAGCAGAATCAAAATTCTATTCTGGAAGAAGATGAGATAGATAGGTCTCATATACAATTGGGGAAAGATATCAAGCAACCAAATGAAGGGCTTAAGGAGATTGAAGAGGAGACCATTGAAGAATTTCTAAGTCATAAAGAGACTTGGAACAGCAAGGAGATATGATGACTGAAGCATCAAGTGAGACCACAAGGTCTTATGTTTTTAAAACTGATAGTTTGTGTATGATGGCAGGTATTGCAGGAGAAAAGCAACCTTTTGAAGATATCTTCAGAGTAGATGATGATCTAGAAGTAGAAGGTGAGAAAGAAAACTATTCAGAAGAAGAAGAATTTGACTACATACAGAAGAAAAAGTCTATGGATGAGTCTATAGAAGATGTCATAGAGATGAGGAATCAGGATCTTATTCTAATGAAAAATGAAGGAATATTGTCTCAAAAAGGTAATAAAATGAGTTTGATTAATGTTATTGATCAAAAAGAAATGCAGGAGAATATTAAGGTAGATGGTGAGACAAGGATAGCTCTTGGACAAGGTAAATAACAAGAGATTAAAGGAAAATTTGAAGAAGAGACTATGTTAGCTGAAAACATAGTAAAGGATCATCAATTCATCATGATGATAGGTACAGTGGAAATAACCATGGAAGTTGTTGAGACAGACAGAAAAAAAGAAGGACATCTATTGAAAGATGTTAAGAAGGAAGAAACCTATGCAAAGGATTTAACCTTGGGAGAAAGGACATCTGATGATGGGTCACTAACAAAGGAAGGTATGGAAAATTGTGTGAAATTTCCAAATTCTACTCCAATTGAAATTATTGAGTTATATAGAAAATTAGACTTTCAAAGAAGGGAGTTGGAAAAACAGAAGATATATAACCAAGATAGATTGTTGAAAAAGGAAGACAAAAAAATTGTCACGAATGACAATCATAAGAAAAAGGAGATGATAATGAAAGTTCAGCAAATTGACATTGAAAAAGAAGTTCACTACAGTGAACAGGGACAAAAAGACATCATTAGAATAGATGGTGTGGAAGAGAGACTAGTTGACAGTCTCATGAATTCTTTTGAGAATTCAAAATAGCATACTGATGTGCTCACAAAGGAGAAAGGAACAGAGCAGCAAACTAAATTGTTGTCAAAGGAAGATAAGGCACATAAGCCTTATGTTTTTTATTTTAACAAGTGTTTTGTGAGTGAAGGTTTAGTTGCAGATGCTGGAGGAAATTTGGCACAGATGACCAGCCAAATAAAGATGAACGAAGAAGATTATGTGGAAGAATTTAATCCATGGAACAGATATGCACAATTTCTAGAGAGAATGTTGGAAAGTCATGATTCAGTGCAGACAGATATAATCATGAAAGAAGGTAAGGATGAAAGGGAGGCCATTGCAATCAGGATAAGCGAAGAACAAGTAAGAGTAAGTGATAGCATTCAACAACTTCAAGGAGAAGAACAGAAATTTGAAGAGTTGGTGGACAGCAGCAACAACCTGAAGCAAAGAGAAAGAGGAAGAAGTAAGAGGTAGAATATGGACTAGTCCAAGGATGAACTAGAAACGAAGATTGAAGAATTATGGCAATTAATGATGAAATAGCCCATATGGAGGAGAATTATAGCAGCAGGAAGCATGACCAATCAGAATTTAAACATGATTGACAAGGAGAGGAAGATGAAATAGAAAATAGCAGACATATAGCAGCAACAAAGGTGCAGAGCTTTCAGACAGTTACAAACTAATGTTTGGGACCCTGGAGGTTTTCTATCAACTTATGAAGACACATGATCAGGAGATCATGAATATTTTCTACTTTGGGATTCTAATGCAGGAGCATTCAACCTAAGAGAAAATCATTGTATTTAAGTGGACATAGGGGGGTCATGTGTTTTAAGGAAGTTGGATTCCTAAGTGTTGAATTAATGTAATATTTAGGCTTTTGAGTGAGTAGGATAGGAATTAATTAGCTAATGTGAGGAGGTTTGTAAATGCTCTTGAATGAAGGAGAACATCAATAGTTAATAATGACAAGAGAGTTAGGAGTCAATTATAACTCTTAAGGCAGTTTCATGATTCGAGGAACTAGAGAGGACATTTAGGAGTCAGTTCAATAGATTAAGGGTTTGAACCAGAATTAGTTCAACAGAACCTTTGTGGTATAAATGTAAGCCTACAGACAAAGTGTAGGGAAGAGGCCACTGATATTGAAGATCAGGCCTGAGAGACAGAGAGTCTCATTCTGTAATCATTGTTATATTTATAAATACAGAGGTTAATTTCAAACCTGTATAAGTGTGTTTTGAATGTTGAATTATAGTGAATCGAAATTCTGTAATAGTTGTGTGCAGGCAGAATTCGGCGAAACGCAGAGGAGGAGAATGATTCGGAGGAATCATAATGGAACATTGAATCCAATTGAAGGATTAGAGTGAAGCTATGGAGAGGCAGCGAAGTGAGAATTCACGGAGTTAAGCTCAAAGAAAGAGTGCAACGAGAGAGCAGAAAGTTGAAACCCTAAAGAAAAACTCGAAACCACAAAACACTAAAGAAATAAATTAAAGTTAAGACAAAGGGATGAATGAAGAGGTGATTCGTCTATGCATAGGAGCCATTGGATCTCGAAGATCAACGGATGAGGTTGTCAGATAATAAGTGGCCAAGATTAAATCGAGTATGATTGAGTTAAAGAATGAATGGTGGAGATTAACCGATAGCACTGGCGGAAGAGTAATCTGGAGGAGCCATCACAGCTGTCGATGGTTGAATATCTATGGTTATCCGTGAGAACAAATCTGAGCATTAACCAAGAAGAAAGGTAGATTTATAAGTGAAGGCGGGTTATCGGGTGGAGGAAGGATGGTAAGTGGTATTGAAGGGTAGTCACCTGATTCCACTAACTGAGCAACACGTAGCAGCGGAGGAGGGAGAGAAAACCGCTTTTCGGGTGGGTATTCTCCGTGCTATTTGTTGACCCGAAATCTCTATGGACCTTTGAATCCACTAAGCATGGATCAATGGTCAGCAAGTGTCATGCAAGTTTGATTAATCGGAACCAATAGGGTTATACAGGCATGGTTAATATATTTTGAGTTCCGGAGGTTAATTGCATATCGGAGGAGATGGGGAACCACATGTTAATGTGACCCGCGGACTATGGCGATTGTGATTAGCGATAAAAGGAAACCTCAGAAACCATACAAAGGCTTTAAAAGTGAGGAAAAGGTATGTTTTATGTATATTTCCCTTTTAAAGGGTTTATAATAGAATAAAGCGCAATATGAAGGTTTGATGGGTTAAGTCCAAGTTAACCAAAGGAAAATGTGGAGTTTCGTTATATATGTGGGAATAAGAATTAATGAAGGGTTATAGGGGTTGAATAAGTTCTGATATTAAAGTGAATGAGGTTGATAAGGGTTAATGAGTCCTGATAGGAAGGAAAGGATGGATTAAGGGTTATACTTGGTTAGTCTATAAATTATTATGCAGAGGTTAAGAAAGGGGCCTTAACCATATTCTAAATGAAGATTTGACTCCTTAGAGAGTTAAAATTCTTGGGACTAATGTGCTTATGCATTTTACATGCATACTGTGGGTGTAAGAAGGGGTAACCCTACGTCACATATAGTGGTATGTATTTGACGAGTGACAACTGGCCAAGCTCAACAACTAATATAATGGAACAACCACTGAAAGGAGTGTTTCTTTTTTGTGGAAATGCTTCTCGAATATGTTCATCAATTTCGCTAAGAAGCTTTAGCCCAATGAAGCTCATTTCATCGATTAGTATGTACTGGATATGTTTAAGTTCTACCCAGAATGTTACAAGAGCGTTGCCTTCTAAGGGCATGAGATCATTTATGGGAAGGTGGAGGATAGCATGGATTTTCATTGCTTGTATGTTAAAAGTTACAATAATTGTTGGGGCAAGGATCATGATCAATGAAGGGGATGAGCCAGTAAGGGTCATGATCTTTTCTTTGATGCAATTTATAAGGTGGGATTTTCCTATCGCAGTAGTGCCTTGTATTATCATTCTTAAAGGAGGTGAAATATATTTTTTAGTAAAATGATTGGAAATAATATTCAGAGCTTTTGTTTTCATTGAAGATAATGAGTCAATGTTCGTTAGGCTATGCTTATGTGTTTGACGAATGTGGTGGACGGAGCGATTATTATCAATGAACTATATGCCTTTTTCTTGTAGATCTAATGGGATAGTATTATGAGTCCAATTATGGTTCTCATCAAAACCATGAAGACCAAGCAAGTCAAGGTTAGTTATGAGGAAGTCATTGGTAGGGTGCAATTGGGAGAGTAACTCCCATTCGTTCATGTCCATGGTTTCTCACAGGAATTGATACTGTAAATATCAAGAAGTGTTACATTTTTTGGTGGATGGGCAAAAGAAGGTTGATATCTTGTGGTTAGGGATGTATAATTTTTAGTCAAACCTTCTTTTTTGAACCATGACTTTAGAGTGTGGGCCTCTTCAATGTTAGGATCTACAATAATAATGGATTTTGTTGTAGTGCCAACATTTTTTCCATTGAATTCTCTAACACGAGCATACTTGATTAAAATTATGGTGTTACTTCCTATAGCATATAAGGAGGAAATTTATTTTGATTCAATATCAAAATTGTCTCTCCAAAAGATGACATCCATTCTATATCCATAAATTTCTTGAAGGTGCATTGTTTGTTTAGTAACTTTAGAGCCGCCTTTTCTACATATAGTGCGTGGACTAGAAATGCCAGTAAAAATATCAACAATATCATCAATTGAGTTGATGTTTGTTGTTATGGTATTATTGATTGATTTTATATTTAATGCATCATTAGATTTCATGGTCTTTCACTGGAAACATGCTTTATGGTAGATGTTGTATTTAACAAGATCTCCTAGTCATTGTTTAAGTGGTTGTATTACCTACTAACCATTTTAAAATTTCCTTTTGAGACAACATAGACATTTCCAACCTGGATTTCGACAAAGAAAGATTCACCAACTTTTTTGAAATAAGTGATGTGTATTTCTCCACCTTCTAGATCGAACAGGTCAAAGATAAACACTTTACTAATCTGTATTCATTTTGAAAGTGACGAAGAGGTGTCTTTCTTTGAGCACAACCTTTTATGGACAAATTTGAATGGTAAGGGTTTAGAGATTTCATGAGAATATGCATTGGAGTGATGGATGGATTTGGAATAGAAGGGGGCAGTGCCTTTTTTAATGAAGGACCTTGGTTCGATGAGGAGGGAATGTCTTCTAGAGAAGTAATAAGGATAGTCAAATTTGTTAGATCCCCAATTAAAGGTGCAAATTTATCAATAACCTCCAAGTCTAGTAGCATTATAGACCTACATGGTAAATCATAGGCATGGGAACAATTGTAAGAATTGAAAGTGGTATGAAGAAATATATGTAAATTTTAAATTGGAAGTATGTAGCGAACTTACATTGACGCATCGACAAATGAAGTACTCCATTGGTTAACATGTATAATAGACCCATTTTTAAGAAATCCTATTGCAACGAGGTCATTGAAATATGTTGGAAGCATAATTTGTTTCGTATGTGTGCCATCAGAGATGGTGGTGTGATAACGTAGGGTCGAACTTTGCATTGACCGAATAGGGTTGAGTTCAACAATTTGTAGCAATGGTTGAATATGAGTAAACACATAAAGCATTGAGAATATAACATACTCAGTAAGTTTTATTCTCATTTTCTAAAAGAAGAGATGATAGAATAAGTACAATAGAGCACAAAATTCATCATATAATAAAAGGTGGTTTCTACTTTAGGATTTTTTATATGTGGTTTTTTTGGTGTTAGATGTTTAAGATTAAAAGGATTCCTATAGTTCTACATGGAAGCTTCCTAGTATTCTAATAAACTAAGGGGAAACAAGCATGTTCATATTCATTCTAATTCAATGGTTATCTAGACTTGTAAACAACAAAATGGTTTTTTGATGCTAGTATGAAAATAAATGCTGTAAGGTTTTCATTTCTAGACTATTCTACTTGATTTTTTGAAATAATGTAACCCCTTATAGAGCATGTTATGTTTATTTTGGAAGAATGTAAAACGTAGTATTAGGATCATTTAAAAAAATTAAATATATATTTTCCACATTACCACATTATAGAAAATATATGTTTTGATTTCAAATTTTGTAATATCAAAAATATTAGAAAATAATCTTGGAAAAGAAAGAACTGAAAGTAAAACACTAATATATCATTGAAAAATAATCAAATATAACAAATAAAATATTAATATATATAATAACTTAATGCACTATAAATATTACACCAAACAATTTATATGTATAATAATGAAAAGTATAATGTTCTCTTTTGTTAGCTAAAACCATGGCACTTTGAATTGATAACATTCATAAAATCGTGCCTTCAGAGTAGACGATATTGCTATGTATTCTATGCCCCATGAGAATTAAATTTATAACGTTTAACTCTAGATGGGTGGAATCCTGCTAGCTACAAAATCCTCTTCTTTGCTTGCCATCTGTTAAATTGATAATTGTAGTGAACTTATTTCCAACATTTTTTTAGCTTTTGGAAAATTATGTTGATTGTAGAATTTCTAAGTTGGCCTAAAATATTTGTTTATTGGTATGCATATGTAGCTCTGACATTTTTGTGAAAAATCTAATATTATTCTATTAAAAAGTTTGACAGTTTACCCTGCTGATTAGTTTATTTCATGGTTGTTGGTACCACTGAGAAGAAGAAGTAATCATTCTATCTTTTCTGTTGGGCAGTTTTTACATATGATATTTAATAAAGTAAGCTTCAAGGAAGACTTTTAATCTAAATATTACTTCTTTATGGAGGTTAAATCACTGCAAGCATAATTTTCCAAGACATATAGAGAATTGGAGAAACATTTGGAGTTATTGAAAGAAAATAAACAGTGGGAAAAGATGATTTTATCATTGCAAAGAGAGAAATATTATCTTGAGAATGAGAAACATTTGTTACTTCAGAGTCTTAATAATGAATCCCACAAATCTAAAGAAATTTCAGTCAAGTTTTTGAACAATGATCAAAGAGTCATGTACCTAGGGATTCATTCACTGGGATTGGAGATAGAGTTTGCATTAGTGAATTACGCATATGATGAAGTAGTTGTTGAACTAAATAAGGCTAAAGAAGGGATGAATAAATTATAAAATTATTTTCAACGAACTCTTATTTTGTAGAACTGAAGGAATCTTCTTCCAAGGCTAAAAAAAATAGTTATCTTACAAAGACAACTTTTAGATGTAGCAGAGAAAAAGGAAAACCAAATCTTTGATATGCAATGTGATATTTGTTCCATGTTCATCTAGTTAGTTGATCTTCAAGATCAACTATCATCCAATACCATTGAAAAATGGTTCCTTGAAGATAAAAACACTAAAATAGAGAAAGAAATACCAATTAATGATGAAAGATAGAAGCATCTTAATGGCGTAGTCTAGGAATTGGAAAGAGATTTGGATTTTGTGAACAAGGATGTTGAATCATCTAGAGCCATGGTAGTGGAGAAAGAGTCTCACTTAACAGATTTACAGTAGCATCTTTCACAACTTGGTGATGCAAAATGGTTCATCCTTGAAGAAAACAACTCTTTAAGGATTGAACTGAATATATGTAAAATGGATTCAAAACAAATTCTCTAGAATTTAGACAAGAGAAGGGAATTGCAGAGTGCTTCAGAATCTATCAACAAGAATCTTGAATCCATAGATATTCAACTATAGAAATTGATTGCTAGACATCAACATTGGTAGGAACATGTCCATGAAAATGGCAATTCAGACAATGTGCATGATAACGAAATTACACACAATGGGTGTGGAAAGGGAAACACTAACAACATGCATGAAAATGGATAGCCAAAAGGTTTCCATGCGAATGGAAAGAAAAATTAGTTAATGATGAATAACAGACGCATATTAATGGCAGAATCTGAGAATTGGAAAGAGTTCTAGATTTTTTCAACAAGGATATTGAATCATCCAGGGCCAAAGTAGTGGAGAAAGAGTGTCATTTAATGTATTTACAGTACCATCTTTCACACTTTAGTGACACCAAAATGTGCCTCCATAACGAAAACAACCCATTAAGGCCTGACTAAATAAATGTACAATAGATTCAGAACAAATTATCTAAAATTCAAATAAGAGAAGGGAATTGGAGAGTGCTTTAGAATTTGTCAACAAGGATCTTAAATCCAAATATTTCCTTCCTTTGTGTGTAGTATGGATTGAAACCTTCGTTTATGTTTCCTTCAACTCTAGAAGGCCAAGAATTTTCTTTTTGACTGCTTTCATTCTAACATAGAATTTAAGAGGCAAGAGGAATTGTATATAACGTCAATATTAGAGTAAAATTGGCTAATTTTATGATATAAGAATATCTATTCCACATTGATAAGACAAGGAAATGAAAGTGGGAACACCAACCATAAGTGTGCCATTAGCCCATAGAGTAAGGTATGTTTGGAATCTGGATTTGGTTTCTCTTGCAAGTAGTTAGAGGGCTATAGTTCTAGCCAAGTACAGAATCCAAATTTCTCTTGGATATTTGGGCTAATGGATCTTCCCATCACTAGAAATGATGACCACACAACCATCACCAGTTTAGGAAATGCACTGGAAATTTTTCCCTAAGGACATCCCCTTGAGACAAACCAAAGAGACCCTTTCTTACTATTTTTGTTTGACTAAAAACAACCCTAGTGCCTTTTCTTTCTAGTAAGGAACCAAATATGGAGTTAAGAATGAAGCTCCCGCAATTCATCCTAATGGAAAAGCCTCTAAATATAAAGCTCAGGCCACTTGAGAGCAAGTAGGAAATAGTCAGCCTAGACCTTAGTACACCTAGTTCATATCAACCATGAAAGCCTATTTGTTCATTGACTCCTAAGACTGGTTTCGTGAAGGATGGTTTTGGTTTCCTGAAGGATTTCTCACTAAATTAAGAAATAGAGAGGGAGTGTCCAATGCAGGAAACAAAGAGAATGTACTGATGCCCACATGCTTTTCTCTGTGTTTAGTATGGATTGAAGCCTTTGTTTATGTTTCCTTCGATTGTATAAGGCCAAGAATTTTAATTTTTACTTCTTTCAATTGTTGGGTTTACTAGATACAAAATTCTTTCACTCACTTAATGAAGGTCCATGTCATAGGGTAAACTCTCAATAGACAAATCCAACCACACTTTTATATGAAGGTTTGATCAAGCCTAGAGAACTAATCCTAATGTTGGGTCCCTATAATACTAGTGATTACCCCATTACTATTGTAGTTATACCCCTTATTTATATTGTTGTGCCCCTATTACCCCCATATTGTTATTTCTGTGCCCCATAGAATCCCTCTATTGTTATTTTTGTGGCTTTATATTATTATTGTTAGGTCGGCTGGATTATATTGTGACTCCTTAGACTCCTATATATAGAAAGGAGGTTTTGTCATTTGTATCATCGAAGAATTGTTCATTTATGTAATGTAAAGGAGGTTGCCCCCTCGAAGAGGCTGAATTCTAAGGCGTGGATCTCTCTTTTCTATCTTTTTGTGAGCTGGTTTCATAACACCTAATGTCTGGGTATTTTCTTCCAAAAAATTAGAAATTTTTCAATATCATTTAAGATTCTAGATAGTTTCAAACAAAGGATCATGGTTACTAGGTGCATGGTATGTGATTAATTTTATTAGTTTCAATCCCACTTGATCACTTATGTGAGCATAAACTTATGCAAAGAATGCTAAGTGGACCATTCAAGAATATGACAGAAAATGGTGCTTTGACATGGACGCCTCATACTATTAATCCAAATTCACTTTCAATAGTCATAAATTACAAAGTCAAGGAGATTAAAAAATCTATTTACCACAAATTCAATCAAAACACCAAGCAAACTTACTTCTACAAAATATGAATGAATCATGTGCATTGATATTGTGGTGAGTTGGAGCTACTGCCACACGATAATACAAGAGCTTACATATAGTGATACAATGGATTAGCTAATAAGTCATATATGACATCTATTATTATGGTAATGATAGTAGTGCTAAAGGTTTAATCACATCAACTAATTGATGTGAACATGTACTATTACTTAACTTATGGACACAGTTCCTTATTCATGCACCAAAATATGAAATAACACCCAACAAAACTTAGCAGGGATATATATAATTGAGGTGGTATTTTAGTATATGGCCATCCTACTCGTTTTGTTATTACAAGGCCAAAATAGCCACACCCATCAAATACTTCACAGAAAACCGTGTCCTCTTTAGATCCAAAGTTCTACAAGAAGAGATTAAGAAAATTAGTTCATGGCTATAAAAAGTTACATGAAAAGTTTCCAACTTGCTTATTAAGAAAATATGTTTATGGTTGTAAAAAGTTACATCAAAACTTGCCACCTTAACTTTAGAATGATTACTATTCCCTACAAAGGAGTGAGACAGAGACAATGGGGGAAATGGGCAACATAGATCAAATTACCTAGGAATAGAACTAGGCTCTAGCTTGGAATGTTTGACATAGCAGAAGAAGTAGCTTGTTCATTCCTTGTTAAATGTGTACAAAATTCATAATTTAGACAAAGCTATATCTATGGTCGGGTGGAGAAAGTGAAATAAAATTATTGTAGGGGATTAAAGTTTGATGGACAAAGGATTCAAGAAGTCTAGGAGCCTTGGGAGCTTCTAACATAGAATTGTTTAAATTTTAGTTTCAGTTGTAAATTATAAGGTTCTCAATTTGGTAATAGAAGGGAAGAGGAGTTTAGGATATTATCACCGTGAAGTTTATAAATCAAAATTAAGCTCAATTATTTGATGTTTGAAGGACAGAGGATGCAAGTAGTCTATGAGCCTTGGGAGCTTTCGTGTTGAGGCTGGAAATGATAAAAATATTCAACCTACTATGTTGGAACATGAGGAAAGCTCACAAGGTTTCAATAAGATTAACATTTTGGAGAACTGTATAACATAGAGAATTGTGGTTAAATATCTACATGCAATGTGTGTTTTTGGCATTGGATTGTGGGCATCATATATGTGGCTTATTTTTCCATCCCATTTGATGCACTAACAATATTGCATATTTCCTAGGTCTACATCATCATATCTTATTTAAATTTTAGTTTAGGAGAGTGTATGAGGTATTTTGTTGGTCCTCCTTTCTCTATAATCAGGGGTGAGTGAGAGGTGAGTTTTTCAAGGCCTCTTCTCTTACACTTTTATTTATCAGTGCCCTCTGAAAAATAGTAGGGTGTTTTAGTGCTAATTTGCAAGGGACAAGTGCATCGAAATGGGATATCCATGTTCATTTCTCAATTTGGTTGCCAAATATTGTAGTTATTCTTTAATGGCACTTATATATCATGTAATAAATTGATAGTTAACTTGGTCTTATTGAAATGAGTAGAAGTACTATGTGTATAATTATCTAATGGTTATCTAAAACATAAAAGGGAGATAGGGGTCAAAAGGATATCCTTTCCTACTCGGGTCAAGTCCTAAATACCCTACCAATCTTCATATTACTAACTTTTTCTCATGCTACATACAATATTCATCCCTCCCTAGCAACTCATGAAGCCTTATCGTATTTTGACCCCAGAAGTAGTTCGATAGGATTTGGATTTGGGACTAGAGGCTTTGAAACTTTAACTTGAAATGGATCATCAATGGGTCCAAATATAGTATCTTATTCCTCACCAAGGAAGTGTTGTGGGAGGCAAATAAAATTCAATTTTGGTGTCATTGATCGTCGTAGTTGGTCTTTGTAATTTTTTCGAAGCATTTTACCACATCTTCCTTGAGAAATTTTTGTATCTCTTTCGAAGATGTTTCTGCATGGTGGGGAAGGGCTACTATAAGTAAGACTAGGGTTTGTGAGTAGGTTCATGATATGCTATCAAAGAGGAACAATCACTTTGCTATTGGGTTCCCCCCTTATCATTGATTACAAGTTTTAAGTCTTTATAGCAATACAGTCATAAAAGTGCTTACAGTCGACAGGAAGTGTTGCATCACTAAACATAAATCTCAATAATTTCATATCAACAAAGGTAAAATGAACCTACCCTACTGCAAGGATCATATTAATAAGAAATTGATAGAATAAGATAACCTCTATTAAATTACAAGTACAAGCTAGGAACAACCACTAAAAAATACAACAAAAATACAGAAAAATTATAAAGTTGGACCTATTTACACGATCAAAGAAGTAGAGCCAATTATGCTAGAAATAAAACACTTGAAGGTCAAGAATAGGAGTGTAATTCAGATTTCAAGATTGATGTGTTCGAACCAAAAGGGATAAAACATTAACAAGAGTGTTTTGTTCATTAACAAGTGTTTTATTTTTCGTAGTGTTTTAGTGTTTTATTTTTATTTTTTATTTTTTCTTCTAATTGTTTTAATCTAATGGAAAACCATTATTCAATCATCTCATAATGGATTTGATGTTGAACAATGGTGTAGAGTGGAAGCTGGGGGATTTCTTCCCAGAGGGAAATGCCTTAAGGCATAATGAAGTGAATTTTATTCCAATGAAAATAATTAATTAGTGTGAACAACTTAGTAGAAAAATTGATTCTCATTGAAATACGTTACAATATCTAACCAAATATTTTTCTCAATGTTGCCAATGACTTCATACATAGTGATTTCACTAATACAAATTGAAGGCATACACAAATATAATCAACAATGTAAGGCATAGGAATTGATCAAAAAATTGTGCTAAAAGATTTGTTTTAAACCACTAATTCATATTCCATTAACATGTCTCTCAAATTCTCATAATTTCGTGAAAACATGGTTTAATTAATTAAATATGAAATTTAAAATAAGAAATAAATAGCATAGGCAATACTCAAAAAAATGATAAAATATTTCACCCATATGGGATACATCTTTAGGTTCACTTCAATTGATAATTTGATCCATTTAGAAAAACCCAGAGAATAATATATTTCCTCTTTACATAAAAATAATGGCCTCAATCTACAAAAAGTATCTCTAATGTTCTCTAGGATAATAGCAATGGATTTTTCTTGCAATCAATGAACTTGTGGTTTCCTTATTCATCCAATGAAGGGGCTCTCTATTATCAATTCAATCCCATAACCCAAATCTACTTCCTTATATCATTTTCCAAGTGTGTATAGCTAGGGCATTATTTTTTGGTTTTGGGGGAGGAGAAAGTGAATCCCTTCAAATCTTGTACATCCACTAAACACTTGCCTAATGGACTTCCCAAGGCATCTACCTTCATGGGTCGTAGAGAAAACTCCATAGAATTCCTTCACCTAGGGTTTTCTATAGAGCAATGTTATCTTTTCATACATAGATGACACTCTTTATTATATAAGTCAATAATTTATCCATTAAATTCATAGCACACAATGAGTTTTGGTAGATTATGATAGGATTATGTTGTGTTTTTGGGTAACTGTAATGTACTGAATAAGTCCTATGTTTTCTCATCCTTCATTTCCTCCATCTTCTTCAACCAAACTCCTACAATTTGAGAAGGAGAAAACATGAACATGGGTGACATGTAATGCGACATTGTACTTACTTCATTGGCATGGATGATTCTAAATCTATTTTTAAAATCAATTTGGAATTTTTTCATATTGTATTGGTTGTGGCTATGGAGATCCTCCTCAACCACCGAAAATCACATATAGGATAACCCCATATCTTATCTCAATCAATGGAGAACATCTTCAAAAGGCATGTTGTTAATGGGGTGATCACATATTCTAATCTAATCAAGTTCCATATGAATATTAGACACAAGGTTAGCAACCAATCCACCTTCTTTACAGAAATTCAAAGGAGGAAGGGGGTGTTCTTTGTGGGGTTATTGTTACTAACCTTTATATATTGATAATAAGCCTTCAGGTTGACCAAAATTGAATTTTGTGTGTGTTTCTATCCTCTTTTATATACGATCATAAATTCCTTAAGAAAGATTCAATAAAATATATTACTAGACATCTAGGAATGATGATTTTGTCCCATCGCATGTCAATTGAGTCAAATCATATTATAATTAGTTTATAGCTATGGTATGCTTGAGAAGAGGCTTTTGGGATGTCATTCATGGGGTCAAGTGGGTCTACACTATGAATTTAATAGATTCTTAACTCGACATGGACTAGCCATGGGTTTTCAATATCAAGTTATAGAATTTGTGCATCATTTGAGGTTCCTTTAGTGACTAGAAAATGTATCAAAATGGGTTAACATGGAATGGAATTTCATGCATAATTATATTGTTTTGGAAGAACTCTTTATTAAAATTTGTGTGACAATGGACAATCTTGACATTATCCCTATAAGGAATACAAATCGTAATTTGAATTCAATAATGTGCACACTCTTGAGCCCTCACTTGGTGAGTTGAATGGTGTAGATGTAACAACCCTTAACCTCAAAGGGATTAGTGAGAATTCATCCTCTGAAAATGTTTCCTAGAGTGTAGACATGAAATAATCTAAAGGTGGAAACATTAAATATTAGCCCTCAAAATTGGGAGGTGTTAGTTTTTCTAAAAGTTTTTCAACGATTGTTGATAGTAAGTTATGAGAGGAAAAAACAAGAATAGCCTAAAAGGAGTGAAAGAAATATACAATTAACAAAACAATGTTGTTACAAATGGTGCTAATTGGTGATATTAGCATGTATAAGGTTGTTGACATGGCATCAAAATCTTTAATTTATCGATTTTTTTGTTGTAACATGGGTGAGCATGTACTATGGTCTTGGATGAAGAAAGTATGAGAGATTGTATTAGGTTCCATGGAAAAATTTTCATTCAAATTTATGCATGGATGGATTTAATATTTTTATTGGAATAGGATGTATAGAAAAAAATCATTTTGTGTGGATATGGTGATCTTTGATGATCTATCTCACGCAATGGACACAATTTTTTAATGCATGCATTGAAAAAATGTAGCATGCACTTGGGTCAAAGTACTAGGTCTTCCTAGATAATTCTAATTATGGAGGCATTAAAATAAATTGGAAATTCATTAGGGACATTTAATGAGTCGAACATGAGTTTGAGACTAAAAGAGTGATGACTATTGTGTAGATTTTGGTAGGAATAAAACTCAATAAAGATTTGCTGATGGATATAAAATTCCAAAGAAGAAATTCCATTTTAACTAACCACAATAGCACCGGAATGAATTGCAAATGTGTTTGCTTCCATGAATATGTTCATGTGGTTGAATATTGTACCTTACCTTTCTATTTGAATGCATGGACAAGGATGAAATGATGTCAATTTGAATGCACAAACAAGGATGAAATGAGGTCAGAAGATCAAGATATTGCATAATCAATTAGAAATATTAATAAGGAAGAACCTATGGTGAATATTGAATCTAAGTTTATGAGACAGGAATCTATATCAAGTGATAGGTCAAATGAAGAATATGATTCACCACCAAAGTTTCATCAATGTATTGAAAAGAGTCTAAAAGATATTCCTAGGGAATTAGGGGAAGAAAGTATTAGAGTATCTGATTTGGAGAAAAATATTTAATCTTTGAAGTCCACCACAATCAAGGGTACACCCATTAAAAATATGTCAATTATAGAGCTATAACTTATATGTAGTTATCCATTTATTTTTAATGGTTTTGGAATAGTGTCCAATTTTATAGTTTTATTGATGATGGTATGGAAGGAAGGGAAGTAATGTTTGGCCTTGTCGAGGAGGAAAACGTCTATAAGTTGGTTTTTGATATCATAAATGATGTGATAGGAGTGGATCATCGTGAAGATAATTTATTTAAGCTTTCTTAAATTCTAATTCTGATGACATTAGCACATTTATGGTGGAAAAGGATGAGGGTATACTTAGTATTAGCTTAGGTCCATCATAGAGGAATTTTTTTTTTCTCAAGAGTGACTTTAGGAGGATTGATTATCACTTGTATAAAAAGAGAGGTTATGATGCATGAATCCTTTATTACTCAAGCATAAGAGAAGACACATTCTCAAGTATGATCAAGTAAATAGTGATATATTCAAGGGGTTCTCAGAGAAAAGAAAGCCCTAAAAATTTGTTCTTAATGATTGTTTTGTATTTAAATTGTAGCGGACTAAGCATCCCTTCAAAAAATATAACCTTAAAAGAGTACTATCTTATTACAAGAAACTATGAATGAACGATAATTTATTTTATTTATTTTTTATCTTTTTTATTTTATTTTTTATCTTGTTAAATTGTAGAATATAAGAATTTTTATATTTAATTTCTAAAGGTAAATATAGATATTTTAGTTTTGGATGAAGATACTACTACATGGTCTCTTTTTGTCACAACTCCCCTATCCACTATTGTTCAATACAAAAAAAATATCTTTCTATGCTTATATAACTGTAGGTAATAATAACATTCCCATTAACATGTGGGTTACCTTTCTTTTCTTTTTTATAATGACGCTATGCATAGGGTTTAAATTTATAACTCTCTACCTATTCCACTCCTACAAAATTAAAAGAATTGTAGCATATATGTATTTTCTCTAGAGTGAACATTTAATTAGAACCATCATGTCTTGTGTATTATTCTAATGCCTCATCATTACTATTTAGGAGGTGACTATTGATATGTATGAAGGTCCCTTTCAGCCTTGATGTTTTTACTATGTATTGATTTGTGGGTCACGAGGGTATAACTGCTCTAGATTGTCCTCCACATAATTTCTTAGCCTATGTTATGATGAATTCATTTCCATAGTGGTGTGTTTTCCATGGTTGCATTGAGGTCTCTCTCTCCACCCTTATCCAATGTATTACACATTTACCCTAGCCAGTGGAACACATATGTTTTTGGAAATAGTGAACAAATCCTCCCTGGACACGTACACCCCTCTCATGTGAATTTCACCTAATCTATTAGTCTACTTCTGTGTGGATAGTGGGATGAGTATCTTGGCAATTTAGCTATGGATATCATTCCTCCAAACCCTAAACCTATTATTTTTCTAGGTCTTTGTTTCTTTTGGAATTTTCATGTATGGGGTTACCTATTTTGCCTGGAGTATTGGCATTTGGTTCCAGATGATGACATCTAGGCTATGTCTTTAGTCGTGGAATTTACTCAACCCATATGTTGATGGTAAGTTGCTTCTCACTCTTAGTATATGTTTTGTTAAAACTTGGATCTTTTAAAGGTGTCAGAAGTCTTTCTCTCCCCATTCTTGTCTTCCCTTTGTATTGGTTCTGCAACTTCTACTAAGGGTTTTTTTTTTTCTTTGTGTGTTTTCTTGGACTAATTGTACCCAGCATGTTGACCAGTGTAGGATGTTGCGAATTGGAGGGTTCATTGTAGCATTCAGGTGGAGAATCGAGTCAATTTCACTAACATTCCTTTCACAATCATGTAATTTTCTAGTTTTTTTCTCACATGGTTGTAGATAACATGTTACACTCATTACATCTCCCAATTACTCTTAGCAGTAAAATTTAACCTAAATACCATATACTTCCTGCTACAATTTGTATCCCCAATTCTGAATCGTGTGTGTGTGCATATATATATATATATATATATATATATATATATATATATATATATATATATATATATATATATATATATATATATATATATATTTCCTCTTTGATATACTATCATAAATTCCTTAATAAAGATTCAATAAAATGTATTACTAGACATCTAGCAATGATGATTTTTTCCCTTTGTATGTCAATTGAGTCAAATCATATAATGACTAGTTTATAGATTTAGTATAGTTGAGGAGAGGCTTTTTGGAGGGATCTCATGGGTTCAATTTGGTCAACGTTCTGAATTTAATGGATTCTTAACTCTACATGGAATAGGCAAGGGTTTCCAAATATCAACTTATATCATTCATGCATCGCTTAACGTTCCATTAGTGACCAAAAAATGTATTAAAATGGATGAACATGGAATAGAATTTCATGCATAATACATGGCTTTGGAAAAACTCTTTATTAAAAAGTGTCTCTACCAATGGACAATCTAGAAAGTATACCTATAAGGAATACCAATCATAGTTTGAATTCAACAATTTGCACACTCTTGATCCCTCACTTGAGTTGAATGGTGTAGGTGTAACAACCCTTAACCTTCAAGGCATTAGTGGGAATTCACCATTTAAAAATGTTTCTCAAAGCATACAAGTGCAAAAGTATAAAGGTGGAAACATTAACTCTTAGTCCTCAAAAGAGGGAGGCATTAGTCATTCTAAAAGTTTCTCAACAATTGTTGATAGTAAGTTATGAGAGGGAAAAATAAGTATAGCCTAAAAGAAATGAAAGAAATATGTAATTAAGAAAACAATGTTGTCAAAATTAATGCTAGGTGATAATATTAGCATGTATAAGGTTGTTGACATGACAGTAAATTATTTAATTGGGTGAATTTTTTGGTTCTAATATGGGTGAGCATGTACTAAAGTCTTGGATGAAGAAAATATGAGAGCTTTTGTTAGGTTCCATGACAAAATTTTCATTCTAAGTTATGGATGGATGAGTTTCATATTTTAATTGGAAGAGGATGTGTCAAAAAAAATCATTTTGTGTGGATATGGGGATTCATGATGATGTTTCTCATGCAACAGTCACCATTTTTTTATTCGTGCATTGAAAGAAGGAGGTATCATGCATTTCGGTCAAAAACCTAGGTCTTCCTAGATAATTCTAATTATGGAGGCATTAAGAGAAATTGGAAATGCATTAGGGACATTAAATAAGGCTGACATGAGTTTAATGGCAAAAGAGTGATGGCTATTATGAATATGTGCATAGGCATAAACCTCAATGAAGGTTTGTCAATGGAGATAAATTTATAAAGAAGGAATTCCATTTTAACTAATGAAAATTACATTGGAATGACTTTTAAATGTGTTTTCTTCCATGATTATGTTCATGTGGTTGAATATTGTACGTGAACTTTCTTTTTGAATGCAAAAATATGGATGAAATGAGGTCAAAAGATCAAGATACTACATAATCAACTAGAAAGATTAATAAGGAACAACCTATGGTGAATATTGAATTTAAGTATGTGAGAGAGTAATATATATGATGTGACACATCAAATGAAGCACAAGATTCACCATTGAAGTTTCCTCGACATATTACAGTGAACCTAAAAGATATCCCCAAGGAATTAGGGGCAAACATTACTAGAGGAGCTGATTTGGAGAAAAGTATTTAAGCTTTTAACTCCACCCCAATCAAGGGTACACCCATTAAAAATATGTCAATTATAGAGGTAGAACTTGTATGTAGCTATCTATCTACTTTTAATTGTTTTGGAATAGTGTCTAATTTTGTAGTTTTACTAGTGATGGTATGGAAGGAAGGGAAGTAATGTTTGGCCTTTTCAAGGAGGTAAATGTCTATAAGTTAGTTTTTAGTATCATAAGTTATGTGATAGGAGTGTATTATTATTAACATAATCTATTTAGGCTTTCCTAAATATTGATTCCAATGACATTCCCACATTTGTGGTGCAAAAAGATGAGGGAATACTTAAATATTAGCTTAGCTCCAACAAAGAGGAAATTATTTTCTCTCAAGTGGGACTTTAGGAAGTTTGGTTATTAGTTGTATAGAAAATAGAGGTTGTAAGGAGGAATGAATCCCTTATTACCTAAGCATAAGAGAGGCACTTTCTCAAGTACAATCAAGTAAACAATTATCTATTTAGGGGGTTATTAGTGCAAACAAAGCCCTAAGAACTTGTTCTTAATGATTTTTTTGTTTCTTTAAATTGTAGGGGACTAGGCATCCCTTCAAATAATATAGTCCTTAAAATACTATTATTTATTACAATAAACTATGAATGAAGGTGAATTTATTTTATTTTTTAATTGTGGTATATAAGAATTTATATCTTTCGATTCTAAAGGTGAATATAGAGGTTTTATTTTGTGATGAAGAAACTATTATATGGTCTAAGGGACTAGGCATTACTTCAAAAAAGATAACCCTTAAAATATTATTATCTTATTACATGAAACTATGAATGAAGAAGAATTTATTTTATTTTTTTAATTGTAGCATATGAGGGTTTATATATTTTGATTCTAAAGGTAAATATAGAGGTTTTATTTTGGATTAAGATATTATTACATGGTCTCCTTTGAGGTACTAATAGGGTCATTACTTAGAATGGTTTCCATATGGGAATTTTTTTCAAATCTAGTTTCATTGAAAATATGCACACTATAGTAGGAAGGGACTTAAATTTTAAGTTGGAAAGTATAGAAATCTGGGGAAATAATGTTGTACTAGATACTTTGATGGTAATATTTGTAAGAAATATGGATGACATTGTGAGTTTGTATGGTGGTACCAACAATTTTAAAGCCATCTTGGTGAAACAAAGTATGGGCATTGATAGGATATCAAAGGGTAGATACTTTTTGGTTTTCAAAAAGTTTTATGAATGATATGAATGAATATGAAGGTAATAAAATGTTATGAATGATATTGTGAGGGTAGTAGCACAATAGGTGGAAAGTAGGTGTAATTTTGATCATTTCTTCGATATTATTGGATGTGGTAGCCAATGGGAAGAACTAAGTCCCTTCAAATTCAATTTACACTGGTTTGAAGATTATATGTTTGTAAATATAATAAATATTACATGCATTCCATGTGATGGGAGATAAATGAAATCAATAAAATTGCAATTTGAATCCAATCTTAAAAACACCAAATATATAGTGGTGAAATGGGTTGTTTAGAAAAAAAACTTCATGATAAGAAAAAGCTAAGAGAGGTAGAGAATATGTTGACATTAAATTAAACATTATTTTTGATATTTTATTTTAATTGCACATTTGATCATCAATCAATATTTTTTATAATTTTAAGTGGTGATCTCCAAAATAGATGTAAAATTAATATCTCTTTACTTATTTTCCTTGATTAAATGTTCATTTTCAAAATAAAGTATATATTTAAAGAATTGAAACCATATTAAAAAAATTTATAGTATAATTAAATTTAAAATAAAACTATGATCCCCCAGATCAGGGTGCGAGCAGAAAATCTTAATCATCTCAATAGGTAATGGGCACTCTATGGATCCCAAGGTGCCCCTATGCCACCCTCCACATGCATGAAGCATGTGGAGGTGTGGTGGATCACATGATTGCAATCAATGCAAGGTAGGAAGGTGGTAATAGAATGAAAACGCGGTAAGTTGCTGACTTTTTCATCAGTGAGATTGGTAAGTACTCCATCTGTGATTTCGTTTGGCATAGTATTGGAGTAGAGCAGTTCAGCAAGCCGTTGACGAATTATGTGGATGTATTTCAAAGGGCTTAGGTTCTCCTGCATTGGGTTCAGGTCACTAGCCTTGGGTATGTTCTCTGACTTTTCACATATCTCTTTATCATGGCTCGTATTTCTTGTCTATGGGTTTCATGAAAGAAGGGATGCGATGTGAATAGGTCGGTCCGGAAGATGTATTCCCTGGAAGAGGGTCTTGTTATTACTGAATTATTTGAAGGTTGTCTAATTTTTTATGTTCGTGTGTCTCTATTTTTTGGAGTTATGTTGAATCACATGGGCATGTTATTCGTAAGGCATATGGGCCACCCATGGTCTCTCTGGTTATGTCATTGGAGTACTTTATTAAGGTTTTCTTTGGTAATATGTGGTCATGACCCTATATTATCAAGGTCTCGGCATAGAAATGGCTTGGTTTTTAATGATGCCTCCATTGTTCTGCATTCAGTTGGACTTATGTCCATGAGCCTTAGGATTATTCCTATTTTAGGGCCCTGGGTTGCCAAAAGATATACTGTTTGGTTTTGTATTGGTCGTGGTTCACATTCCATTCTCCTATTACTTCTAGCAGCAAAACTCATGGGTGTAAGTCCACCTCCAAGATTATTGATGAAGCAACCACTGCATATCATGCAAACTCAACCTGAGTTTGTCAGTTCATAGCTCAATGGGAAGAGGAGTTAAATAAGAAAGTCGAGCTTCTGGACATTGACATGGATGATAAGTAGACCCTGGTGCTTGATCCTAGGCACTCTCGAGGTCATACTTCTAAGTACAAGTAGACATTTCACTTGTATTGCTTAGTGAAGAGCCTTTTGTTCAAGGCCTTGGAGCACATTCCTTCAGGCTCGACCACGTCACCACAAGCTTTCCTAGATTATAGTCAAGATTTTCAGCAAATCAAATTTGAGCTTCAGAAGCAAAACAAATTCCTCAACTGCATAGAACAACACATCCCATGCATTCCGTAATCTGAACTTCCTGGGTCAAGTGCAATGGACCCAACCTCGGTTGACTCAGCTAACAATGAGTAGTCTAGTGTATCACCTTTGTTTTGAGTTTTAGTGTATGAAATAGTTTCTATCTTTTTAGTACTTTCATTATGTTTATATGTATCTAGATGTTAGGTAGTATAAAGAAAATCAGACCTTTTTAGCATGGTTGAATAGACTTATTCTATTTTATTTCTGGATGGATTACCATGCCGTTAGGTGGTCAACAGACCTGGTTTCCCTCAGGGCAGGTTGAGGCCACCTAACCATTTAGCATATTTATGTAACTTGCTTATTTTCAAAGATAATGAAAAGAAAGGTCTTACCAAGCTTACAAAAAAAACTACGATATATCAAAATTACAAATATTTTAATTAAAAGATTTATTAAAATCTTGTCCAAAACTATTTACAAAAGTTTTATACAAAACTTGCTAGAAATGATTAGAAATATTCAAATTTTAATTATTAAAACTATTAAAATATATAATGTAGAATCTAAAAATTGTTAAAACTTTAAAAAATGATACTCCATTAATAAATGAGTCATAATAAAACTATAATCCTATTTAAATTATAATTGAGAAAATTTTGCATGAAACTAGCTAAATTATTAAAATATTCAAATTTCAATTATTAAAACTATTATAATGTAGAATCTAAAAGGATTAAAACTTAAAACATTTTATACTTTATTAATAAACGAACCATAATAAAACTATAATCTTATTTAGGAGATTTTAGCTAATTTTATAATTAGTAAATTCTATATTATATAAATAAAATCATAATACATTGAAATCTTGTTCAAAACTAGTTTAGAGTTGAGAAAATTTTACCCAAAACAAGATAAATTATTAAAAGTAAAATCTTAATTATTAAACTATTTAAATATATAATGCATAATTAAAAAAAAAAAAAAAAAATCAAGACTCTGTTAATAAATGAGCCATAATAAATATATAATGTTATATAGGAAATTTTTAATAAAAAGAAACACTGAAACTATAATTCTATATAGAAAATTTCTATATAATTAATTTTATAATTAATTATAAAATTATAGGGAATCTTATGTTATATAAATAAAATAATGATATATTGAAATTATAATAAATTTTATATTATATTATATGATAAATTATGAAATTTTATAATAAATTTAATTAGACTAAAAAAGTTTTTAAGTTGTACAATCAAATATTAGAATAATTTAATGAAAATTAATAAATTATCAAGAAATTTTATTTAATAATTTAATATAATAGTTTCAAGATACAGATAATATACTAAATGAGTATTGCATTGCATTAAGTGAACAACAACAAAGTTATTATAATACATTTAAGATTATGAATTACAACATACTTTACCATAAAATTGAATCATAATATTTTTTTATAAACTTATAAAGTTGAACCATAATATTAAAGAATATCATAACTAGAATCTAAAAAGCCTATACTATTGAAAAATAACATAAATCAAATCTAAAAACCAAAACAAATTATTATTTATATGATTAAAAAATATATTACTATTCATATGATTAAAAAATATATTAGAAACCCCAGATGCAAGTGGAAATGGCAGTCATTGAGGTGGCTGCCAACTGGGTTGGTGTGTGGAGAACGCACATGGCCTCCCACAAGGCGGCACAGAAATTCAAAGATGGCATTAACTACAGCCATAAATGTGCCTTGAATGAATACTGCCACCACCCTGATAACCGACCTCAACCTCAGCTCAAAGTAATGATGGGCTCTTGGGAAAATACCTCTGCCGCTCCTACAATTCCTCCTCTACAACCTCAGCCCCTGCAATGCCTCTGCCCTCATGCAGTGGTAGTGCCCAACTCCTGCACAAACACTAGTAGACGATGCTATCTTTATTGTCGTATCGACTTTGGTTTAGGCATCCATTTTACCCATATCTTGAATCTGCAAATTCGCATCCCCTCGGCCCTGGTAGCTCATCCTTCTATTGATTTGCCTGTTAGCTCCACTACAACGCTGCAGCCCTCTGAGCCCAATTCGGACCACAACCTACCTTCTAGTGCCAAAAGCATGGTGCGCCATAGGATGTGCAGCCATAGAGGTGGGAACAGAGGTAGCCTGACCCGCTCCAGGCACTCGCCAGCTTCGGAGACCACCTCCTCCCTGGCTGAGCAACACACAAGCTGCTACCCCAATACTCGTAGTGGCAAAGGACGCTTCCATTCGGGGGCCTCTGCTATGCCTCCCTCCACCTCTGGCCCTTCTCCCAGCAGCACTCTGACAGCTCCTCTGCCACACTCCCAGAATGCTCAATTTACCTTTCGCTCTGCCCTGAACTAGCCCCTCATCATTGCAACCATTACCATCAGTTTTCATGAGGAGAAGAAAAATCTGGAGGCTCAAGACTCTGAGGTTGGCACTCAAATTGTAGCACCTGAGGATCACAGAGCAATGGGTGAGGGCTGCACAGAAGCCATGAGGCTCTCTAGCATTGCAGTGGGAGGCCGCACCACTACGGGGAGCAGCCAACCCAAGGCCAAAACGAAATTGGCTCAGTCTAATCTTCAGGGTGTAGGGGAACGAAGCTTAGAACTGCCAACTAGATTCACAGGGAAGGAAATGGAATCGGCTCAGAAGATGAATTGAGTCATCAATGATGACTACTGCATCATCGAGGAAGAGCAACCGGAGACACAGGTGGGTGACACGGAAGCTCATCCACTAGCAAGTGGCGCCATGGAAGATTACAGATGTTTCATTGCGGAGGAGCAACCTCCATCGCCACCACATCCCTACTCGTCACCTCGATGACTTGTGCCCAATGCCTAGACTGCCACCTTGCAGACCTTCAACGTGCCTCGTGCTGCCTAGTAAACTGCCGCTCAGCCGTCGCATGTCTCAGGTTCACTGGGACTTGTTTTTCAGTTTCTGTCTTTTAATGGTTTTTTGGGGGAACACTACAATTTTAAGCTCTTCAGCTGGGTTTTCCTTTTTCATTTTTTTCAAATACAATGATGCAAAACTTGTTAATTCGTTGGTTTCCCCTGCGTGGGCAGCAAAACTATATTTTTGAAAACCTTGGGTTAAGAACTGGTTTCCCTTCTGGGCAGTTCAATTCTAGCTTTTTTGTTGGTTGATGCCTCTCTTCTGGCATAGCTAAGTATAGGCTTCGACCTCTGTGTATGATAGTTTTCTTACTTAATAGAATTAGCCTAATTTAGAAAAAAATATATATATATATATATATATATATATATATATATATATATATATATATATATATATATATATATATATATATATATATATATATAGATATATATAATAGAAAAAAATCAATTTTATAATATATTTGATATGTATAACTTATTGATATGTTAAAACTATCCTAAACATATAAAACTAATAAGGGTAGCATATTAAATTAAATTTTGTTAAATTGTATTCTCTTGTTCACAAGATTTTTTATTCAAAATACAAAATTTCTATAAAGTTAAAAAGACAATAAGATAAATAATATATACATTCTGGATAAATATATAACTTATCGGTGTTAAACTTGGCTGTGAACATAAACATGTTATGCCTAGTTTCGTCCGAAAATTAGCTTGCTACTTGATTTTTTTTGAAATAATATCAAACAAGTGAACATTCTTGAGAGCTTGCTACACCTGAATTATGAAAAAACAGCGATAAAATAAATTTGTTGGAAGCAACATAATTTGCCATATTTTATTTAAAAGAAACTGATTTCACTTCCACTTGGCCTCATTCAACTTTTCACTGAAATAAGCTATAGATCTCTGCTCCTGGCTCAGTGCAGCTCCAATTTCTATCCCACTAGCACCAGTCTCAACTTGGAAATTTTTATCAAAGCTTGGTAAGGCTAAAATAGGTTTTTCAGTGATCTTCTTTTACAAAAGTTTGAAGTTTTGGTCTGCTGCCTCTGTCCACTCAAATGGTTGTTTTCTTTCCTTTATTGTTTCAACTATTGTTGACTAAAGCTTCTTATAAACTTTCTATAAAAACTTGCAAGACCATGAAAACTTCTTACCTCAAATACGCTCCTTGGAGTTGGCGAATTCGAAATTTCATGTATTTTTTCTGGGTCCATCTTCAAACCTTCTTCTGAGACCAGAAATCCCAGATAAACAATCTCTTTCTTCATGAAACTGCACTTCTTTAAATTTATCAACAGCTTCTCTTTTTGCAAAGTATTCAAAACCAACTTCAGATGCTCTAGATGCTCTTCTTTACTTTGACTGAAAATTAGAATATCATCAAGATAAACTATCACAAATTTTCCATCATATTCTTTTAAGACCTCATTCATCAGTCTCATAAATTGTACTTGGTGCATTAGTGAGTCCAAAAGGAATCACTAACCATTCATACAACCCACTATTAGTCTTGAATGCAGTATTCCATTTATCCCCCTCTCTAATCCTTATTTGATGGTATCCAATCTTCAAAACTATCTTACAAAAATACTTTGACCCACTTAAGAAATCCATCAAATCATTCATAAGTGGTAGGTGAAATCTGTACATGATAGTAATCTTATTTATTGCTCTGGAGTCGATGAACATGCACCATTCACCACCCTTCTTTGGACTAAGCACCGCTGGTACTACACACAAGCGTAGGCTCTCCTTTATCAGTCCTTTATCCAACAACTCCTATGCATGTCTTCCAACTTCTTCATTTTCTTGAGGAGTTAGCATATATGCTACTTTGTTTGGTAAACTTGCACCAGGTATTAAATCTATGTGTTGGCTGATACTTCTATTTGGTGGCAATGCATTTGGCAATTCATCAACAATAATGTCGACATAATCATTTAGCAAGTTCTTAATTTTGATAGGCAAATTATCTAAATTAGTAGAAGTCAAAATTACCTTGGGTTTACCCACAACAGCAAAATGCATTTCTTTCTCCTTTTTGACTTCACACAACAACTCTTTTCCACTGATCATCAAAACATTATTTCCAGTCGCTCCTTTGTTTGCTTCATCATTCAAAGGCAACAATGTGTGCTTCTTCCCATCCTTCTCTAAGGTGTATGTGTTTCTTCTGCCATCATGAATGGATTTCCTATCAAACTTCCAAGGTCTTCCCAGCAATATATGGCACACATCCATTGGCATTACATCACACAATACCACATCTTTATATGTACCAATCTGTATCTCCACTCTACATTGTTTTGTCACCAAGAGCTTATGTCCTTTCTACAACTAGGACACTTTAGAGGGAGTAGTGTGTACCATCTTAACCAACCCCAATTTCTCTACCATATCTATGGAGACAAGATTGTCAGTGCTCCCACTGTCAATCACAACCTTGCAACATTTCTCTTTAGACTTGCACACAATCCTGAATAGACTTTTCCTTTGAGTTGGTTCATTTGCTTCTTTTTCTGCCTTAAGAAACACTCTTTTTAACAATAAAGACTCTCCCACCTCAGGTGGCTCTTCTTTCCCCTTGACCTGAGGGTTTTCTTCTTTTGTCTCATCTATATTTACATTCATTTGATTTGTTGGTTTGTTTTTAGGACAGTCCCATGACATGTGTCCAAATTCACCACATGCGTACCACCATATTTCTCTTCCTCTCATTCTAAATCTTTCTCTACCAAAGTCTCCCCTCTCTAGTGATCGATTACTTGAACCTTCTGCTTCATTCTAAGAATTCTAGAATCTTGGTCTGGAAGCTCCTCTTCCTCTTACTGGACCATTACCTCTTCTTCTCTGACTTTGTTTTTTCTCAATATTTTCTCCTCTTCCTTCAAAGCTGCTTGATAGGCACCTTCAATTGTCTTCAGACTTAGTAGATTGATTTCATCTTGTATGTCATATCTCAAGCCATTGATATACTTGGCTACCTTTTCTATCTTATCTTCAATATGTCCTGATCTAATGCTCATTTTGTAAAACTCCTTTGTGTACTCTTTGACATTCATCCCTTTCTGTCTTAAGTTTTGTAACTGTTTGAAAAGTTTTAACTAGTTTTATTTAGGCATATATTTACTTTTTCATTTACTCACCATCACACTGCTTAGTCTTTATTTTTCCCTTTCTTTCTCTGGATATTTGTAGCTCATCCCACTTGATGGCTGCATGATCTTTCAATCTAGTAGCTTCAAATTTCACCTTATTTTTGTCTTCGACCTCCTCATAGTTGAAATACTTAAATAATGAACTCATCCAATCCATCACCTCTTCCACATTAAGGTTTCCTTCATACAAAGATATTTCCACCATCAGTCTTCCACTTGCTTTTGCCAACAACTTGAAAACTTTGATTGCTTCACTTTCTTCCTCTTCTTCTTCATCAAAAGATTCTCTTGAGCACTGACATCTCCCTCATCAGGTGCTCTCATTTGAATAGTTTCCATTTCTTCTATTCTTGTGCGAAGATGTCTAGTTCCTCAAGGAGCACTGCATTGGCTACAGGTCTTCCCCAACCTATGCTAGCTCCTCTTCTCCTAGGTGGCAGATTTGTTGAAGTTCTAAGAATAGAACTATGCTCATGTGCTCTGATACCAAATGATGGCCTACCAAGGCCAAATTTCCCTTTGTGGATCACAAGAGGTTAAAATCCTCTTTCAATAAATAGTCTTAAACCCCCCGACTGTAACATCTTCTGCTTCTCCCCTATTTTGCAATCACATAGACTTGATGTTCCAGAAAGCATATGCATTCACAACAGATTGAAAATTTATGCATGAAACCATCAAGCTTAGTTCCTTTCGACACTTATACACCACCATGGTCTCGACTTATCTGATCCCTATTCTATAGATCTCGTGATTTGTTAAAAAGATCTGGATACTCAACCAATCTATGTGAGAAAAGATTAATCACAGAGATGAGCTAAAGATTCAACTTATTCTCATGTAAATGTTACAAATAGAGTATTAATTCCCCTCTTCTTTGTTATTAAAACTACACACCCCATGGTTTGGTCAAATTCTAATCACCACATCTTCAATGGACTATCTCAACGCAACCTCCAAAAAGACTACTCCCAATAGCATTTTAAAGTCCCCTCTATGCCCTTCTCATGCCAGATCTATATTGGTGGCTAAAAACTTACAGCAAATTCTAACAACAAAAATCCACAATCAACAAAGAAAACCAATCTTATAAATTTATCCATCAATGCAGAGTGGTGCTAGATACAAATATTTTCCTTAAACCAACTATGTATTGAAAAACTAAAACCCAGAGATAACTCTTTCCCTTAATGGCCAGATTTACATTGAATCTGGGTTCTCCCAAGGCCCTACCCATTATTTCTATACTCATTATCCTTATTCAAAGGGATTTACAACCATATCCCATTCGAATCCTCCAACAAATCAATCCCTAATTAATTGGACTATAAAACACCTATGTTAACAAATTCAATCGGTTCATTGCCAACTTTGCATTCTTAACAACTTATTACAGACTATTAATTAAAGAAAATTAAGTGGGCCAACCCTCTTTGGTAAATGATTTTGACTAGTCAGGTCAAAGTGAATCGATATAGTTTGATGCTCCTACATCATCCAATCTGGAAAAAAATCAAAATTTAAAAAATGGAAAATGTCAAAAAATGGCCATGAACAGATCATTGAGGATGGCATTCCATTAGAATTTTTTTAATTGAACTACCCAACAGTATCTTCTCCTTGTATTCATCTTTGAGAAAGAGTTCAAGTAGAATGTTGGCCTTTCTTTTTGTGCACTCTTAAGTTGTTCATTCTAGCTAGTACTAAGTATTACAAAATTCTTTTCATTAATATGGTGGCTTTGTTGTTAAGTTAAAAAGAGATGCAAATATCCCAAATACTACTATATTGTAAGGATGTAGCATATCACAATTTTCTTGTTTGTTGTTGATTATACACCTATCATGTTTGCACTACATTTTTCTTTTCTATGTCACCATTTTATCTTTTCAAATATTTTTAGTGTTATCTTAGGAACATTATTTACTTTATTAGAATCACATTACCATCAATTTAAATGTTTTGTATCTCTTCTACATCTCAATAGCTCAAAAAAATGAATTTTATTGTGTTTTTCCTATACATGTAGTGGATACAAAACCTATTAAAACTAACAATGCAAGATCCACAAATAGTATTTAATATTTGAAAATTTCATTTACTTTAATGCAACTTTTGAAATTAACGCAACTTTATTTGATTCAACATTGTAATTTTTAATTCTCACTTTCTAAGCTTTCTCAAACATCATAAAAAATACAATAGTATCTGAAAGTAGACTTTAAGCAAAAGAAGGTAATTTAGAATGTATTTTTTATAATGCATTTTTATTGTATGTTTGCTTTGAACAACTTTATATTAAAAGATAAGTATCAACCCATATCCATAGCATCTCTTCTATACAAGATGATGATCTATTCATGAGTGAAAAATGTATACATGTACCATGTTTTATAGTGTGAAATTTTAAGTTATATGATTGTTTTAGACACCTACACTATTTTAAGATTCATGACTCTTAAATTTGCCATGTTTTTGTAATTTGCAATTTTATAATTCATTAAACAATTTGAAAAAAAAACGTCACAAAACCTAAGAATCAACCCAAATCCATGAATTATCTTATACTAACATTATATGAATCATCATGCAAAATGTACCATCTAAATGAAAATTTACAAAAATTTCTTCATATTCATGAACTTATATGTAAAACCTTTAAGCATCAAACCATGTGTCATGAAAAATGTAGCATGTTTTAAATAATGTTTATTGTTGATTAAACTCACAAACTATCACTTGAAACCTTACATCAAACAAAAAATTCGAAACTAACTAGAACAACCAAGCAAAGGTTGATGTGAGAACTTTGGTGGGTAATAATGAAATCCAAAATGGCATGTGTTCTACTTATCATTTAACTTGAAACATACATCAATTGAAAAAAAAAATATGGGGAAACTGTAACTATTACAAAGGGTATCAACCCACTTCCATAGTAGCCCTTCTATACAAGATGATGATCTATTCATGAATAAAAAAATGTATACATGCACCATGTTTTATAATTCAATTTTAAGTTATATGATTGTTTTATACATCTACAGAATTATAAGATTCATTCAAATGCAAAATGTGCCATGTTTTGTAATTTGCAATTTTATTATTTATTAAACAACTTGACAAAACAATTTTGAACAAAACCTGAGAATCATATACTAAAATTATAAGAATCATCATGCAAACTATACCAATTAAATGCAAATTTACTTTCATTTCTTTATATTCCTGAACTTAAATGTAAAACCTTTAAGCATCAAACCATGCATCATGCAAAATGTACCATGTTTTATAATGCAATTTTATAGTATGTTTGCTTTGAACAAATTTATATTAAAAGTTAAATATTAACCCACATCCATAGTATCTCTTCTATACAAGATGATAATATCTTCATGAATGCAAAATGTATACCATATTTTATAATGCAATTTTAATTTACGATTGTTTCAGAAATATATAGTACCATGTAGCCAAAACCTATAACTTGCATGAAGCTTGATTGTTCACGTCTAGAATTGAACTCCAACTTCAACGTATTTTAACTAACACAAAAATATTTAATGGTTTTTCATGTCAACGCCTACTAAGATTTCATACAAAAATGTTAGTGGTATCTTTGTGTTAACTATTATGAATCTTGTATAATTAAGAGTTTTGTATAACTAAAAGCTTTCAGAGTAGAGAGGCCAAATTTGGACCTTTGCTAATATAAAAATTCATCTAGTTATAAATTTAAGATGTTATTAACAATGCACAATATTATTTGTGTAATATAATAAAAAGACTCTTTTACATTTTAAAAAATGATAATGTTTTCAATTTTTTTCAATAGGGGTAAAATATAATAATGTTATAAGAAATTGATGATGAAATTCTTATATTTATTAATAAAAGTTACAAATGTAATTTCTTTTTTGGAAAAATTGTAACTAAATGTGAAGACTTTCAATCAAAGTTTCAAAATTAATTGTATCAATTATAAAATGTAATAAAGTTAACAGTATGGTAAATAAATAAATAAAGAAAATACTTTTTATTGTTGCGATACCAAATACTTTATTACTTTAAGCCAACAATATTGATGAGGGTTCAAATGTAGGTTTTAACTATGTACAATCAATCACTTCAACATAGATTGCTAATAAAAATAAAAGAGATGTAGAGATACACACACATTTACATAGAGATTTCACTCTTGAAACCCCAAATGGAAAAATAAAAAAGATTTTAGTATATTCTTATCTTTATAGTGTTACAATACAATATCTATATCACATAGCATCCATAACAAGTATATTATGAGAATACAATACAATATCTATAACATGCTTTTGGCTCAATTTTGGTTGATTATCTATGAACTACAGTGCATGATTATCAGAATACAAAATTAATTCTTTGGGCAACAAGTAATGCCTCCATTTCTTTAAATCTTGAACAATAGCATAGAACTTTTTATCATAGGATGAGTACTTCCACTTGGCCTCATTCAACTTTTCACTGAAATAAGTTATAGGTCTTTGCTCCTAGCTCACTACAACTCCAATTGTTATCCCACTAGCATTAGTCTCAACTTGGAATTTTTTATCAAAGCTTGGTAAGGCTAAAATAGGTTTTTCAGTGATCTTCTTTTTCAATGGTTTGAAGTTTCGGTCTGCTGCCCCTGTCCACTCAAATGGTTGTTTTCTTTCCTTTATTATTTCAACTATCGGTGCACGAATCTGAATAAAGCTTCTTATAAACTTTCTATAAAAACTTGCAAGACCATGAAAACTTCTTACCTCAAATACACTCGTTGGAGTTGGCCAATTCAAAATTTCTTGTATTTTTTCTAGGTCCATCTTCAAACCTTCTTCTGAGACTACAAATCCCAAGTAAACAGGCTCTTTCTTCATGAAACTGCACTTCTTTAAATTTATCAGTAACTTCTCTTTTTGCAAAGTATTCAAAACCAACTTCAAAAGCTCTAGATGCTCTTCTTTACTCTCACTGAAAATTAAAATATCAACAAGATAAACTATCACAAATTTTCCAACATATTCTTCTAAGACCTCATTTATCAGTCTCATAAATTGTGCTTGGTGAATTAGAGAGTCCAAAAGGCATCACTAACCAATCATACAACCCACTATTAGTCTTCAATGCAGTCTTCTATTTATCCCCCTCTCTAATCCTTATTTGATGGTATCCAATCTTCAAAACTATATTACAAAAATACTTTGACCCACTCAAGCAATCCATCAAATCATTCATACGTGGTAGGGGAAATCTGTACCTAATAGTGATCTTATTTATCACTCTGGAGTCGATGAACATGCGCCATTCACCACCCTTCTTTGGACTGAGCACCGCTGGTACTGAACACAAACGTAGGCTCTCCTTTATCAGTCCTTCATCTAAAAACTCATGTGCATGTCTTTCAACTTCTTCATTTTCCTGAGGAGTTAGCCTATATGCTGCTTTCTTTGGTAAACTTGCACTAGGTATTAAATCTATGTGATGGCTGATACTTCTATTTGGTGGCAATGCATTTGGCAATTCATCAACAATAATGTCAACATAATCATTTAGCAGGTTCTTAATTTTGACAGGAAAATTATCTAAATTAGTACAAGTCAAAATTACCTTGGGCTTACCCAGAACATTAAAATGCATTTCTTTCTTCTTTTTGACTTCACGCAACAACTCTTTTTCACTGATCATCAAAACATTATTTCCAGTTGCTCCTTTGCTGATTTCATCATTCAAAGGTAAGAATGTGTGCTTCATCCCATCCTTCTCTAAGGTGTATGTGTTTCTTCTACCATCATGAATGGCTTTCCTATCAAACTACCAAGGTCTTCCCAGCAATATATGGCACACATCCATTGGCATTACATCACACAATACCACATCTTTATATGTACCAATATATATCTCCACTCTATATTGTTCTGTCACCAAGAGCTGATGTCCTTTCTGCAACCAAGACACTTTGTAGGGAGTAGTTTGAACCATCTTAACAACCCCAATTTATCTACCATCTCTGTGGAGACAATATTGTCATTTCTATTTAGATTTACACATAGTCTTGAATAGACTTTTCCTTTGAGCTGGTTCATTTGCTTCTTTTTCTGCCTTAAGCAACACTCTTTTTAACAATAAAGACTCTCCCACCTCAGGTGGCTCTTCTTTCCCCTTGATCTGAGGGTTTTCTTCTTTTGTCTCATCTATATTTACATTCATTTGATTTGTTGGTTTGTTTTTAGGACAGTCCCATGACATGTGTCCAAATTCACCACATGTGTACCACTGTATTTCTATTCCTCTCATTCCAAATATTCCTCTACCAAAGTCTCCCCTCTGTGATGGTCAATTACTTGAACCTTCTACTTCATTCTAAGAATTCTGGAATCTTGGTCTGGAAGCTCCTCTTCCTCTTACTGGACCTTTACCTTTGTTTCTCTGACTTTGTTTTCTCAATATTTTCTCCTCTTCCTTCAAAGCTGCTTGATAGGCACCTTCAATTGTCTTCAGACTTAGCAGATTAATTTCATCATGTATGTCATATCTCAAGCCATTGATATAACTGGCCACCTTTTCTATGTCATATTCAGCGTGTCCTGATCTAATTCTCAGCTTGTAAAACTCCTATGTGTACTCTTTGATAGTCATCCCTTTCTATCTTAATTTTTGTAACTTTTTGAAAAGGTTTAACTGGTTTTATTTAGGCAAAAATTTACTTTTTCATTTACTCACCATTTTATCACACTGCTTAATATTTAGTTTTCCCTTTCTTTCTCTGGGTATTTGTAGCTCATCCCACCAGATGGTTGCATGACCTTTCAATCTAGTAGCTGCAAATTTCACCTTATTTTTGTCTTCGACCTCCTCATAGTCGAAATACTTATCTAATGAACTGATCCAATCGATCACCTCTTCCACATTAAGGTTTCCTTCATACAGAGATATTTCCACCTTCGGTCTTCCACTTGCTTTTGCCAACATCATGGAAACTTTGGCTACTTCACTTTCTTCCTCTTCTTCTTCATCAGAAGATTCTTCTTCAACACTGGCATCTCCCTCATTAGGTGCTCTCATTTGAACAATTTCCATTTCTTCCATTTTTGTGCGAAGATGTCTAGTTTCCTCAAGGAGCACTGCATTGGCTACAGGTCTTCCCTGACCTATGCTAGCTCCTCTTCTCCTGGTTGGCATATTTGTTTAAGTTCTAGAATATAACTATGTTCATGTGCTCTGATACCAAATGATGGCCTACTAAGGCCAAATTTCCCTTTGTGGATCACAAGAGGTTAAAATCCTGTTTTAATAAATAGTCTTAAACCTCCGGACCATACCATCTTCTGCTTCTCCCCTGCTATGCAATCACGCAGACTTCATGTTCCAAAAAGCATATGCATTCACCACAGGCTGAAAATTTATGCATGAAACCATCAAGCTTAGTTCCTTTCAGCACTTACACACCACCATGGCATTGACTTATCTGATCCCTTATTATGTAGATCTCATGATTTGTTAAAAAGATCCGGATACCCAACCAATCTATGTGAGCAAAGATTGATCACATAGACGAGCTAAAGATTCAACTTATTCTCATGTAAATGTTACATACAGAGTATTAATTCCCCTCTTCTTTATTATTAAAACTACATGCCCCATGGTTTGGTCAAATTATGATCACCATGTCTTCAATGGACTATCTCAATGCAACCTCCGAAAAGACTGCTCCCAATAGCAGTTTTAAAGTTCCCTTTGTGCCCTGCTCATGCCAAATCTATATTGGTGGCTAAAAACTTACATCAAATTCTAACAACCAAAATCCGCAATCAACACAGAAAACCAATCTTATAAATTTATTCATCAATATAGGGTGGTGCTAGATACAAAGAATTTTCTTAAACCAACTATGTATCGCAAAAATAAAACCTAGAGATAAGTCTTTCCCTTAATGGCCTCATTTACATTGAATCTAGGTTCTCCCAAGGCCCTACCCATTATTCCTATACTCATTATCCCTATTCGAAGGGATTTACAACCATATCCCATTCGAATCCTCCAACAAGCCAATCCCTAATTCATTGGACTATAAAACACCTACGCTAACAAATTCAATCGGTTCATTCCCAGCTTGGAATTCTTAACAATTTATTACAGACAAATAATTAAAGAAAATTAAGAGGGCCAACCCTCTTTGGTAAATGATTTTGACTGGTCAAGTCAAAGTGAATCGATATAGTTTGACGCTCATACATCATCCAATGAGGAAAAAAATCAAAATTTAAAAAAAGGAAAATTTTAAAAACTGACCATGAAGAGATCATTGAGGATGGCATTCCATTAGAATTTTTTAATTGAACTACCCAACAATATCTTCTCCTTGTATTCATCTTTGAGAAAGAATTCAAGTAGATTGTTGGCCTTTCTTTTTGTGCACTCTTAAGTTGCTCATTATAGCTAGTACTAAGTATTACAAAATTCTTTTCATTAATATGGTGGCTTTGCTGTTAAGTTAAAAAGAGATTCAAATATCCCAAATACTACTATATTGTAAGGATGTAGCGTATCACAATTTTCTTCTTTGTTGTTGATTATACACCTATCATGTTTGCACTACATTTTTCTTTTATATGTCACCATTTTATCTTTTCAAATATGTTTAGTGTTATCTTAGGAACATTATTTACTTTATTAAAATCACGTTACCATCAATTTAAAATGTTTTGTATCTCTTGTACATCTCAATAGCTCAAAAAAATGCATTTTATTGTGTTTTTCCTATACATACATTGGATACAAAACCTATTAAAACTAACAATGCATGATCCACAAATAGTATTTAATATTTGAAAATTTCATTTACTTTAATGCAACTTTTGAAATTAACGTAACTTTATTTGATTCAACATTGTAATTTTTAATTCTCACTCTCTAAGCTTTCTCACACTTCATAAAAAATACAATAGTATCTGAAAGTAGAATTTAAGACAAAGAAGGTAATTTAGAATGTATTTTTTATAATGCAAATTTATTGTATGTTTTCTTTGAACAAATTTATATTAAAAGATAAGTATCAACCCATATCCATGGTATCTCTTCCATACAAGATGATGATCTATTCATGAGTGAAAAATGTATACATGTACCATGTTTTATAGTGTGAAATTTTAAGGTATATGATTGTTTTAGACACCTACACCATTTTAAGATTCATGACTGCTAAATTTGCCATGTTTTTGTAATTTGCAATTTTATAATTCATTAAACAAGTTGAAAAAAAAACTTCACAAAAACTAAGAATCAACCCAAATCCATAAATTATCTTCTACTAACATTATATGAATCATCATGCAAAATGTACCATCTAAATGAAAATTTACAAACATTTCTTCATATTCATGAACTTATATGTAAAACCTTTAAGCATCAAACCATGCGTCATGAAAACTGTAACATGTTTTAAATAATGTTTATTGTTGATTAAACTCAAAAACTATAACTTGAAACCTTACATCAAACAAAAAATTAGAAATTAACTAGAACAACCAAGCACAATTTGATACAAGAACTTTGGTGGGTAATAATGAAATCCAAAATGGCATGCGTTCTACTTATCATTTAACTTGAAACATACATCACTTGAAAAACAATTATGGGGAAATTGTAACTATTACAAAGGGTATCAACCCACTTCCATAGTAGCCCTTCTATACAAGTTGATGATCTATTCATGAATGAAAAATGTATACATCCACAATGTTTTATAATTCAATTTTAAGTTATATGATTGTTTTAGACATCTACACAATTATAAGATTCATTCAAATGCAAAATGTTCCATGTTTTGTAATTTGCAATTTTATTATTTATTAAACAACTTGACAAAACAAATTTGAACAAAACCTGAGAATCATATACTAAAATTATAAGAATCATCATGCAAACTATACCAATTAAATGCAAATTTACCTTCATTGCTTCAGATTCCTGAACTTAAATGTAAAACCTTTAAGCATCAAACCATGCATCATGCAAAATGTACTAAATTTTATAATTCAATTTTATAGTATGTTTTCTTTGAACAAATTTATATTAAAATTTAAGTACTAGCCTACATCCATAGTAGCTCTTCTATACAAGATGATGATCTCTTCATGAATGCAAAATCTATACCATATTTTATAATGCAATTTTAATTTACAATTGTTTCAGACATATGCACCATGATAAGATTCATGAATGTAAAATGTACCATTGTTTGTAATTTTCATTTTTACTAATCACTAAACAACTTGATAAAACAACTTCACAAAACCTAATAATTTGAAGCCAATTCCATATTAGCTTCTACTAAAATTATAAGAATCATCATGCAAAATGTATAAACTCCAAAATTAGCATATTAAAGATCGATTCTTAATAAAGAATTCTATTTAAAATATGTCCAAAATTTATATCATTATAAAAGTAAATATAATAAAAAGTTTTCAAATAAAAATATGCATCAAAGAGATCAATTCATAATAAAGAGTTTTACTTTAACTATGTTCAAAATTTATACCACGATAAAAGTAAATATAATAAAAATACCCTCAAATAAAAATTTGCATCAAAGAGAATCTCCCTAAAATGTACGATCCTCATGCTATCATAAAAATCATGGGTTCGTTACACAATATGTGTAATATGCATATACACATAAGATTGTGTACTTTAAACTTAAATTTTAATGTTTTAAAATTAAATGAGAATTCTATCATCAAAAAAAAATTATAAAAGGTTTCAAATTCCTTGCAATAACCCGTGGTGTTCCCCCTCCATTGCACCCTCATGGAAGCCATGTACAACGCATGTACACATATATATTAAAAATCTAAAATTGCACATGAAAATGCATGAATTCATAATATTAAAAAAATTGTAACAACTTTTTAAAATTGTGTAGACGATCTAATCCTCATAGATGACTCAACTTTTAAATTCCACGTAATACCTCGTGATGTTCGCCTTGAATTGTGCCCTTATGGATACCCTGTACAATGAATATACATGTATATATTAGGAAATTAAAATTTCACGTGAAATTGCATAAACTCGCAATATTAAAAAAAAAAAATTGACATATTTTTCAAATTGTCTAGATGGTCCTATCCCCATAGCTAACTCCATTGCTAATGTCCCTGAAGAAGGGAAATTGTCTCCACAAACCTAAAATTCAAAAAATTTAAAACTCTAAGACAGAAATCTCATTTTTTAATGAAACTTGCTTCAATTTATAACAAAAATTAAGTGAAATATTCAATACTTGTGATAAGAGAATATTTGACACATCTCCTAATAGGGAGCAAGAGAGTGGTGTTGTGTCAAAAATCACAAATGGAATGGAAATATGTTAACATTTAATTATATATGTAATTATTTTTTTTATAAATATGTTTTCACAATACCGATGTAATAAAAGTAAATTAATAGTATCAACATGAACTCTTCAAAAAACATTAACATCTCTTAGCATATCTTGATTTGAAACTAATCTCGGCACTGTGATATTATACCAATTTTCATTCAAAAAACAACTTACCACAAATGGTGAACATATGATACATTCATGTTAGATTATATCTGAAATTTTTTACAAAATGTATGTGAATCAACATTAACACATACATTACATTACATTAAAATATCCACCCTAAACATTAACACATACTGATCCCATGCCCTCTTCCTCATAACCAATTAGGTCTTCCCAACCATAATATTTGTATATGCTTTAACATCTTCAATATTCATATTATCTATCTCCACATATGATTTATATACAAAATTAGAACATGCATCAGCTCGTGCTCTTTGTTGATTTAGACTAACATCAATTCCAGCCAATGTAGTCTACATGTTGTCTATAATGGCAACCCTTACTTCTTGACTAATCTAAGAAATGGCATCCATCTCTGACTGCAAAGTTACGAAATGAGGAGGTTAAGGTACCAAAGGTGGCGAAGGATGAGGAATTCAATATCCCTTAATGCAACCTTACGTTCATATGTCTAGCCTCTCCTTATACCATAAAATTTAGATGAAAGGTCAACATAATCAAGTTTCATACCCAAAAGAAAATTGCACAAAATAAATTTTCAAAATAATGTGGAACCTCATCATACCATGGTAGCTTGCCATACGCTACAAGGAACCTATCATACAAATGGTGGGCTATTTCAGGGTACTTGAAATATTGCACCTTGAGCATCTTTCTTTTCAACCCTTCTTTGAAATTAAACATAGATTTGGTATGTGCTTTTGTAACCCTCCTACTTAACTCAGCCCATTCCATTATTTTTTCCTTTCTATGCCTCATCATATATATAAATCCATCAGTTGTTGTCCCAAGGTTCTTTTAAATATAAAGAAATTAACTTAGAGAGGGCACAACTATTTCTAAGCTTTGTCACCTCTCTGCAGGGAGCTCCAAACTCCCAAGATCTTTCTTTAATTTTGATTAATGAGTTATGCACATCTGTAACGTACAATGTTGGACATTTGTTTCCCAAGGAAGTTGATTAGTGAAATCAGATGGATAGGTGGTAGTTGGCATATGGTCTTCTTCTTGAATCACCTTGCTTCACCTGTGTTGGCTTTAGTCAACATTTTCACCCCCTCCTTCAATATAATTACATAAATATTAAAACATGCCAATGTATTTATACACATGCAATATAGACATGTAGTACACATATATGTACATACAATTCATTTAGATGTACCAATTTTTTGTAACATATATATATATATATATCTATCTATATATATATATATATATATATATATATATATATAATTTACCAACATGATGAGGATCATGATGATCTAATTGAGATTCATGACCACCCAAATGGTTGAGAACCATCACACGCAAGCACATGAGTTGATTGAACTTGTTGACCACAGAGAGAATTCTGAGCACCCTCACAAAACGACCTAGTTAGAGATGCTTCCAAAAAAAATTATAAATTACAAATCAGTTAAGTTCAATTGACAAAAATATATATTTATATATCATTCTACATATTTATCATTTCAGTAAATGCACATAAACATATATTTACCATGCCACAATGATGTGTACGATGGCTTTACATTGATTGATCTGATACTCTCCTCGCCCTAGTGAGAGATGCTCCTAACAAAGATGGAATTGATTATAAATTAATAAAGCTAAATTGAAAAAAATCAATTCAATATGTATGTACATATGATTATACGAATATCATTTAATAAATTTCACATAAACATATATATACCATGATGATGATGTAACGATCGATGGCTCGCCAATGATTCATCTGATACTCTCCTTGATCCATGACCAATCTCGTCGACATGCATAAAAAGTCACCTTCTAGTCAATGCATGAGACACAGTTGATGCACTATCCCAATTTACGCCTCAAAGAATCAGCTAGTGACTACTCATGTGATGTTTGAGGCCCTCGATATATAGATATATATATATATATATATAATCTTTAAAAAACCCCAAGTTACCTCATGCATTTACAAATATTTAAAATTACTATTTAAAAAGATCAAGAAATAAGAAAATTAATAAGACAAATAAATGTAACTATCCAAGGGTTTCTTCAAAATTATTTGGTGTAAAATTCTTCATTTCAAATATACCCAAGACTAAAAACGCAAATGTTGAAGTGCGCATTTTGAGAATTAAATACATTTTTTTTCTAAAACATGTTAGGTTCACCAAGTTCTTCTTACACAGTGGGGGAACACTTAGTAAGGTATTGAAAGAAACACATGGTCATTCGAAACACCACATTTATAAATAAAAAACACACACATATCAGAGATATCTTACAATGTCCATCAATAAGTTTTTATGGAGAGCTTCTTGACACCAATTCATCTTTCACACACAAATACTAAATTGGCATTGCCCCATACAATAGATTACTAGACATTCTATTAACATTTGCACAATGACTTATGATAAATTATTGAAATTGACTAGCAATAATTTTTTCTTCTCCATGCAGTTCTTTTAATTTATCCTTTTTGACTTTGTACATGCCTTTCATCAATTTGCACACAAGTTCGAAATTGGTGAATAATTCAATTTCATTGGATGCATACTCCCTAGTTGTTCCTAAGCCTTCTATCAGTGCAATATAATATGCTTCACTGTTTGTTGTCCTTCCAAGTACTTTCCTTTTCCTTTGGAGGACTTTGTTTGTCACAATATTGTATAACAAATAAGTAATCACGACTTGTCCTAGATTGGGATAACAAGAAAATTATATGCATAATGTCCATTTTTAAGTCATTTTTAATGGGTTATCTGATCCCCTCAAAAAACAAATTAAATAAGATGAATAATTTATTTATTTATTGCAAATGCCTTAGATTTAAAGAACTAAAACTATATATATATATATATATATATATATATATATATCTATATATATATATATATATATATATATATATATATATATATATATATATATATATATATATATATATATATATAGATATATATGTATTAAAAAATATATATATATATATATAGTATAATGAAATTTAAAATAAAACTATGATCCCCCTCATCAGGGTGCGAGAGGAAAATCTCGATCATCTCAACAAGTAATGGGTGCTCTACGGATCCCAAGGTGCCCCTACTCCACCCTCCACATGCATGAAGCACATGGAGGGGTGGCAGATTGCATGATCACAATCAATGCAAGGTGGGAAGCTGGTAATAGAATGAAAACTCAGCAAGCTACTAGAATTTTTGTTAGTGAGACTGTTAAGTACTCCGTCTGTGATTTCTTTTGGCAAAGTATTGGAGTAGAGCAGTTTGGCAGGCCATTGAGTAATTATGTGGAGGTATTTAGAAGGGCTTGAGTTTTCCTATAATGGGTTCAGGTCAGTGGCCTTGGGTATGTTCTCTGACTTTTCACATATCTCTTTGTCATGGCTCATATTTTCTTGTCTACAGGTTTCATGGAAGAAGGGATGCGTCATAGATAAAATGTGAATAGAATTGAAAAAGAAGGAGATGTAGCTCACAGGTGAGGCCTGCACCTGGAGACTACACTCAGAACAGAGAGATCACTCTCGTACACACTACCTTCATGAATGAAAGATTACATCATTAAGTACAACACCAGGAATTAGGAAGTTGCAACCAAACCCCTAAACTCTAGGAACTAATCCTAAACTAGGGAGATCCGTTACAACTTGTGTAACCATTTTCTCCATTAATACAAAATAATATAATTATTTTCAACTCCCCCCCTTAATGGAGAAAGGGTTGTCCTGGAATCCTAGCATCCTTCTAAATAATTCAAACTTCACACGTGCAAGAGGCTTTGTAAAAATATCAGCCATATTGTCACAAGTTTTACAATATTCAACAGTAATTTCTTTTGACTGTATTTTCTCTCTGAAAAAATGGAACTGAGTGTCTATATGTTTGGTGTTTTTGTGAAACACTGGATTGTATGCCAATTTAATGGTGCTCTGGTTGTCGCTTTTGATGGAAGTGGAATTCTTCTGTTCTTTTCCTGCATCATTGAGAAGCCTTCTCAACCAGATCGCTTCACATGTCGCTGCACACAATGCTTGATACTCAGCTTCACACGAAGACAAGGCTACAGTACTCTGCTTCTTGCTGCTCCATGCTATGACCCCGGATCCTATGCTGAATGCGTAACCTGTGATGGACCTTCGATCATCCAAGTTACCTGCCCAGTCTGAATCTGAAAAACCTGCTAGAATAACATCAGATGCGTCAGTGTATAAAATGCCATAGTTAACAGTACCACAGAGATACCTCAACACACTTTTTGCTGCTACCCAGTGACTTTCAAGCAATTTTGACATGAATTGGCTCAACACACTAACAGAGTATGCTAAGTCAAGTCTGGTTGTTGTGAGATATATCAAGCTGCCAACCAGCTGTCTGTACATTGTAGCATCAACCTCTTTAGTGCCATCGTCACTGCTCAACTTCAAATTCTGCTGCAAAGGTGTCGCTGCTGATCTACACTGATCCATACCAAACTTTTCTAACAAATTTCTAGCATACTTCCCTTGGGTAAGAAAAAATTGCCCAGTATCTCTGCATACTTCTAGTCCCAGACAGTAATGAAGGCTTCCGAGATCTTTCATCTCAAAAACTTGTGCCATAAGCCTTTTGATTCCTCTGATTAAATCATCTGCATCTCCTGTTATAATCATGTCATCTACATACAAAGAAATCAGAATAATCTTCCCCTGCTTATTGTACTTGGTATACAAATTTGGGTAATTTAAACTTCTATGAAAGCCATACTCTAAAAAGAAAGAATCAACCTTTTCATACCAAGACCTGGGTGCTTGCTTTAAGCCATATAAAGCCTCTTTCAATTTGCAAACAAGATGTTCCTGCCCCTGCTTTACAAACCCTTCTGGCTGTACTAAATAAATTTCCTCTTTTAACTCACCATTTAAAAATGCAGATTTAACATCAAGCTGGTGTAGCTCCCAATTATATTTAGTAGCTAAAGCAATAAGCATTCTGATTGTATTTAACTTTGCTACAGGTGCAAAAGTATCATCAAAGTCTATACCTTCTTGTTGTGAATATCCTTTTGCAACCAGCCTAGCTTTTAATTTCTCTATACTTCCATCTCCATTCATTTTTGGTTTAAACTGCCATTTACATCCTATGGGTGTTTTATTCTTAGGCAGTTCAACTAAATCCCAAGTGTCATTTCTAAGAATAGATTCTATCTCTTCATTCTGTGCTAATCTAGTATTTTGGCGTTGTGGCGCGACTGATGGATGAACAGCCGTGCCAAAAGCACTTCCTGGCGCTACTGTCAGCGCGAAAAGCGCGTCAATCCCCTTCTATTCAGAAAAATTAAAAAACATCCGAGTCTGAGCCAGGTGTTCTGCAGTCCACTTGCTCAATTGAGCACAAAGCTCTTTGTGTACACGCGGCCACAGAGGCACCTCAAGCCACACAGGCAATTCTGCCACAAGGGCAAGCTGGCCACAAAGGCACTTCAGTCACAAGAGGTGATAAAAGATCAGGCTCGCCCAATCTGAGCTCTGATACCAAGATAAAATGTGAACAGAATTGAAAAAGAAGGAGATGTAGTTCACAGGTGAGGCCTGTACCTGGAGACTACACTCAGAACAGAGAGATCACTCTCGTACACACTACCTTCATGAATGAAAGATTACATCATTAAGTACAACACCAGGAATTAGGAAGTTGCAACCAAACCCCTAAACTCTAGGAACTAATCCTAAACTAGGGAGATCGGTTACAACTTGTGTAACCATTTTCTCCATTAATACAAAATAATATAATTATTTTCAACTGTCATGAATAGGTCGGTCTGGAAGATCTATTCCCTCGAAGAGGATCTTGTTGTTAATGAATTGTTTGAAAGTTGTTTTTTTTTTTATTTGTGTGTCTGTGTTTTTTGGAGTTTTGTTGGATCACATAGGCATGTTGTTAGTAAGTCCTATGGGCCGCCCATGGTCTCCCTGGTTATGTGATTGGAGCACTTGCTTAATTTTTTCTTTGGTAATATGCAGTCGTGACCCTGTATTATCAAGGTCTCGGTAGGTAAATGGCTTGGTTTTTAATGATACCCTCCACTAATCTCCATTCGGTTGCACTTATGTCTATAATCCTTAGGATTACTCATGTTTGAGGGGCCTAGGTTGCCAAAGGATATACCGTTGGGTTATGTATGGGTCATGGTTCGCATCCCATTCTCCCAGTACTTCTTCTGGCAAAACTCGTCGGCGTAAGTCCACCTCTAGGATTATTGATGAAGCAACCTCTGCATATCATGTAGGCTCAGCCCTAGTTCATTGGCTCATAATTCAAAGGGAAGAGGAGTTACATAATAAAGTTGAGCTTCTCGACATTGATGTGGATGATAGGCAGACCCTCGTGCCTGATCCTAGGCACTCTCAGGGTCGTACTTCTCAGTAAAAGCAGATAGTTCACTTGTATTGGCTGGTGAAGATCCTTTTGTTCAAGGCCTTGGAGCACATTCCTTTAGGCTCAACCATGGCAACACAGGATTTCCCAGATTATAGTCAGCATTTTCAGCAAATCAAGTTTCGACTTTAGAAGCAAAAAAGATGTCTAAGCCCCATAGATCAACACATCCCATGCATTCTACAACTTGAACTTCCCAAGTCAAGTGTAACGGACCTGAACCTGGTTGACTCACATGACGATGAGTATTCTGGTGTATCACCTTTGTTTTGAATTTTAGTGTATACAACAGTTTCTATCTTTTCAGTACTTTGAGTATGTTTATAGATATCTAGATGTTAGGCAGTATAAAGACAATCAGACCTTTTTAGCATGGCTAAATAGACTTTCTATTTTGTTTCTGGATGGCTTATCATGCAGACCCGGTTTCCCTCAGGGCAAGTTGAGTCTGCCTAACCATTTAGCACATGGATGTAACCTGCTTGATTTTGAAAGATAATGAAAAGAAAGGTCTTACCAAGCTTACAAAAAAAAACCTACAATCTATCAAAATTACAAATATTTTAATTAAAAGATTTATTAAAATGTTGTCCAAAACTATTTAAGAAAGATTTATACGAAACTTGCTAGAAATGATTAGATATATTCAAATTTTAATTATTAAAACTATTAAAATATATAATGTAGAATCTGAAAATTGTTAAAATTTGATACTAGATTAATAAATGAGTCATAATAAAACTATAATCCTATTTAAATTATAATTAAGAAAAATTTGCATGAAACTAGCTAAATTATTAAAAGTATTCAAATCTCAATTATTAAAACTATTATAATGTAGAATCTAAAAGGGTTAAAACTTAAAACATTTTATACTTCGTTAATAAATTACCTTCAATAAAACAATAATCTTATTTAGGAAATTATAGTTAATTTTATAATTAGTAAATTCTATATTATATAAATAAAATCATAATACATTGAAATCTAGTTCAAAACTAGTTAAGTTATAGTTGAGAAAACTTTACACAAAACAAGATAAATTATTAAAAATAAAATCACAATTATTAAACTATTTAAATATATAATATGTAATCAAAAAAAATATTAAAATTTAAAAAATTCAATATTCTATTACTAAATGAGCCATAATAAATATAATTAGGGAATTTTATGTTATATAAATAAAATAATGATATATTGAAATTATAGTAAATTTTATATTATATTATAAATTATAAAATTTGATTAGAAATTTAATTAGACTAAAAAATTTAAGTTGTAAAAACAAATACTAGAATAATTTAATGAAAATTAATAAATTATCAAAAAAAATTATTTAAAAAATGTATTTAATAGTTTCAAAATTTTAATTTAATAATTTCACGATACAAATAATACACCAAATGAATATTGTATTGAACAACAACCAAGTTATTATAATGCATCAAGATTATGAATTACAACATATTTTACCATAAAATTGAATCATAATATTCTTTTATAAACTTATGAAGTTGAATTATAATATTAAATAATAACATAACTAGAATTTAAAAAGACTATATTATGGAAGAATAACATAAATCAAATTTGGAAACCAAAACTAACACAAATTAAATCTAAAAACCAAAACAAATTATTGTTTATATGGTTAAAAAATATATTACCATGATATGATTAGAAAATGTATCACTAAAAATCAATTTTACAAATATATTTTAGATTTGATGTGTATAACTTGTTGATAGGATAAGCTTGAAGGTACACCCGGTTGCTATTAACCCATGGGTTGTATCTAGGTCTATCCAAGGCCCAACGAGAGTCAGCAGCAAGGTTGACTCGTTACCTAAGGAAGGGGTGGAGTTGACTTCTTTGTTACCGGGGAACCATCACAAGGACGGTCAGACGACGGGAGGAGCGTCGATGTCATCCAGTGGAGCCTAGAGGAAAAAAACCAACGGTAGAGAATATCTAAGCTTCAGGCCTAAGGTCGAGAATATCCATGGTATCTCTTCCATACAAGATGATGATCTATTCATGAGTGAAAAATGTATACATGTACCATGTTTTATAGTGTGAAATTTTAAGTTATATGATTGTTTTAGACACCTACACCATTTTAAGATTCATGACTGCTAAATTTGCCATGTTTTTGTAATTTGCAATTTTATAATTCATTAAACAAGTTGAAAAAAAGCTTCACAGAAACTAAGAATCAACCCAAATCCATAAATTATCTTCTACTAACATTATATGAATCATCATGCAAAATGTACCATCTAAATGAAAATTTACAAACATTTCTTCATATTCATGAACTTATATGTAAAACCTTTAAGCATCAAACCATGCGTCATGAAAACTGTAACATGTTTTAAATAATGTTTATTGTTGATTAAACTCAAAAACTATAACTTGAAACCTTACATCAAACAAAAAATTAGAAATTAACTAGAACAACCAAGCAAAGTTTGATACAAGAACTTTGGTGGGTAATAATGAAATCCAAAATGGCATGCGTTCTACTTATCATTTAACTTGAAACATACATCACTTGAAAAACAATTATGGGGAAATTGTAACTATCACAAAGGGTATCAACCCACTTCCATGGTAGCCCTTCTATACAAGTTGATGATCTATTCATGAACAAAAAATGTATACATCCACCATGTTTTATAATTCAATTTTAAGTTATATGATTGTTTTAGACATCTACACAATTATAAGATTCATTCAAATGCAAAATGTTCCAAGTTTTGTAATTTGCAATTTTATTATTTATTAAACAACTTGACAAAACAAATTTGAACAAAACCTGAGAATCATATACTAAAATTATAAGAATCATCATGCAAACTATACCAATTAAATGCAAATTTACTATCATTGCTTCAGATTCCTGAACTTAAATGTAAAACCTTTAAGCATCAAACCATGCATCATGCAAAATGTACTATTTTTTATAATTCAATTTTATAGTATGTTTTCTTTGAACAAATTTATATTAAAATTTAAGTATTGGCCTACATCCATAGTAGCTCTTCTATACAAGATGATGATCTCTTCATGAATGCAAAATTTATACCATATTTTATAATGCAATTTTAATTTACAATTGTTTCAAACATATACACCGTGATAAGATTCATGAATGTAAAATGTACCATGTTTTGTAATTTTCAATTTTACTAATCATTAAACAACTTGATAAAACAACTTCACAAAACCTAATAATTTGAAGCCAATTCCATATTAGCTTCTACTAAAATTATAAGAATCATCATGCAAAATGTATAAACTCCAAAATTAGCATATTAAAGATCGATTCATAATAAAGAATTCTATTTAAAATATGTCCAAAATTTATATCATTATAAAAGTAAATATAATAAAAAGTTTTCAAATAAAAATATGCATCAAAGAGATCAATTCATAATAAAGAGTTTTACTTTAACTATGTTCAAAATTTATACCATGATAAAAGTAAATATAATAAAAATACCCTCAAATAAAAATTTGCATCAAAGAGAATCTCCCTAAAATGTACAATCCTCATGCTATCATCAAAATCATGGGTTCGTTACACAACATGTGTAATATGCATATACACATAAGATTGTGTACTTTAAACTTAAATTTTAATGTTTTAAAATTAAATGAGAATTCCGTCATCAAAAAAAAATTATAAAAGATTTCAAATTCCATGCAATAACCCGTGGTGTTCCCCCTCCATTGCACCCTCATGGAAGCCATGTACAATGCATGTACACATATATATTAAAAATCTAAAATTGCACATGAAAATGCATGAATTCATAATATTAAAAAAATTGTAACAACTTTTTAAAATTGTGTAGACGATCTAATCCTCATAGATGACTCAACTTTTAAATTCCATGTAATACCTCGTGATGTTCGCCTTGAATTGTGCCCTTATGGATACCCTGTACAATGAATATACATGTATATATTAGGAAATTAAAATTTCACGTAAAATTGCATAAACTCACAATATTAAAAAAAAAAATTGACATATTTTTCAAATTGTCTAGATGGTCCTATCCCCATAGCTAACTCCATTGCTAATGTCCCTGAAGAAGGGAAATTGTCTCCACAAACCTAAAATTCAAAAAATTTAAAACTCTAAGACAGAAATCTCATTTTTTAATGAAACTTGCTTCAATTTATAACAAAAATTAAGTGAAATATTCAATACTTGTGATAAGAGAATATTTGACACATCTCCTAATAGGGAGCAAGAGAGTGGTGTTGTGTCAAAAATCACAAATGGAATGGAAATATGTTAACATTTAATTATATATGTAATTATTTTTTTTATAAATATGTTTTCACAATACCGATGTAATAAAAGTAAATTAATAGTATCAACATGAACTCTTCAAAAAACATTAACATCTCTTAGCATATCTTGATTTGAAACTAATCTCGGCACTATGATATTATACCAATTTTCATTCAAAAAACAACTTACCACAAATGGTGAACATATGATACATTCATGTTAGATTATATCTGAAATTTTTTACAAAATGTATGTGAATCAACATTAACACATACATTACATTACATTAAAATATCCACCCTAAACATTAACACATACCGATCCCATGCCCTCTTCCTCATAACCAATTAAGTCTTCCCAACCATAATATTTGTATATGCTTTAACATCTTCAATATTCATATTATCTATCTCCACATATGATTTATATACAAAATTAGCACATGCATCAGCTCGTGCTCTTTGTTGATTTAGACTAACATCAATTCTAGCCAATGTAGTCTACATGTTGTCTATAATGGCATCCCTTACTTCTTGACTAATCTAAGAAATGGCATCCATCTCCGACTGCAAAGTTACGAAACATGGAGGTTGAGGTACCAAAGGTGGCGGAGGATGAGGAATTCAATATCCCTTAATGCAACCTTACGTTCATATGTCTGGCCTCTCCTTATACCATAAAATTTAGATGAAAGGTCAATATAATCAAGTTTCATACCCAAAAGCAAATTGCACAAAATAAATTTTCAAAATAATGTGGAACCTCATCATCCCATGGTAGCTTGCCATATGCTACAAGGAACCTATCATACAAATGGTGGGCTATTTCAGGGTACTTGAAATATTGCACCTTGAGCATCTTTCTTTTCAACCCTTCTTTGAAATTAAACATAGATTTGGTATGTGCTTTTGTAACCCTCCTACTTAACTCAGCCCATTCCATTATTTTTTCCTTTCTATGCCTCATCATATATATAAATCCATCAGTTGTTGTCCCAAGGTTCTTTTAAATATAAAGAAATTAACTTAGAGAGGGCACAACTATTTCTAAGCTTTGTCACCTCTCTGCAGGGAGATCCAAACTCCCAAGATCTTTCTTTAATTTTGATTAATGAGTTATGCACATCTATAACGTACAATGTTGGCCATTTGTTTCCCAAGGAGGTTGATTAGTGAAATCAGATGGATAGGTGGTAGTTGGGATATGGTCTTCTTCTTGAATCACCTTGCTTCACCTGTGTTGGCTTCAGTCAACATTTTCACCCCCTCCTTCAATATAATTACATAAATATTAAAACATGCCAATGTATTTATACACATGCAAGATAGACATGTAGTACACATATATGTACATACAATTCATTTAGATGTACCAATTTTTTGTAACATATATATATATATATATATATATATATATATATATATATAGATAGATAGATAGATAGATAGATAGATAGATAAAATTTACCAAAATGATGAGGATCATGATGATCTAATTGAGATTCATGACCACCCAAATGGTTGAGAACCATCACACGCAAGCACATGAGTTGATTGAACTTGTTGACCACAGAGAGAATTCTGAGCACCCTCACAAAACGACCTAGTTAGAGATGCTTCCAAAAAAAATTATAAATTACAAATCAGTTAAGTTCAATTGAAAAAAGTATATATTTATATATGATTATACATATTTATCATTTCAGTAAATGCACATAAACATATATTTACCACACCACAATGATGTGTATGATGGCTTTACATTGATTGATCTGATACTCTCCTCGCCCTAGTGAGAGATGCTCCTAACAAAGATGGAATTGATTATAAATTAATAAAGCTAAATTGATAAAAATCAATTCAATATGTATGTACATATGATTATACGAATTTCATTTAATAAATTTCATATAAACATATATATACCATGATGATGATGTAACGAACGATGGCTCGCCAATGATTCATCTGTTGGCATTATGATGCATGTGTTGTACTTGATGGCAACCCTCTCATAGAAGAATATCTCACTTATGTATAACTGGGTGAATCTTCAGAAGAGATATCAGATGTGACTGATGGAGGACAGCTCAAAGGAATTAGATGATGAATCTTCAGAAGAGATATCAGATGTGACTGATGGAGGACAGCTCAAAGGGATCAGATGATAGTTCTAAGTGTGACAAGTTAGCTTTGCCATCAAGTCCAAAGGGGGAGATTGTTGGCATTATGAGATAAGTGTTGTCCTTGATGGCAAACCTCACTGATGACAAATCATAGTACAGAAGGTCAGTAACAAGGAATTGATGATCAGACTATAAGAAGAAGAGAAAGTTCATACACGCAGGTTCGTTAAGCCCAAGTCGCGTGTACACGCAGGTTGGCTTCAGCAAAAGCGCGTTTATGTGGAAAAGTACCTTTGGTCCATGGCGGTTATTCCTTGGAAGTTGTGCCTATGGTTTTGGACCTTGGCGTCTCGGCGGACGTGTTGATCCCTAGTTTTGAAGTTGATGGTATTGGATTTCTATGGTTTTGGCTCTTGGTATTGAACAAGGCCTAAGGCTATATAAAGGGAAGGAAATCTTTAGGCAAGTGTATCTGAAATGTCTTGAATATCTGATGAAGCATTAGATCCAGTATGCAGGTTATGGGTTGATGATGCATTGCTTGATCTGAGCTAAGGAGAGATCTCATCGGTTGATGGAGAGCAAGATCTAAGGAGAGATCGGGATCAAATGGTTTGAAATGAACTATCTTTATGATGCTTATTCTAGATCTACATACTGACGCATGTATTGTTCTATAAGTATTATGAGTATGATTGATGTCTGGTACAGCTACAAGTTATGAGAAATTATTTTTAGATCTGTACGCGGGTTGTCTTTGGCGAAAGCGCGTATACACGCGGGTTTGATTCATCGAAGTAGCGTATACATTGTAAAGCTTGATACTTGAAGTTGCAGATGGGTCTGATGGTTATTACAGAGTTCTGTGTCTGCTCTGTGTTCTGGTGACGGTGTTGTTAACAGGGTTTCAGTGATTCAGAGTTTGATGATTGTTTTGAGCTTCAATGATAGTTATGGGTCCAATATGAAAATTGGATGAAATGTGGCCTTTCAGATTATGTGTTGTGCTTCAGTGTATCCAGTCTGAAAATTGATGAAACGTGGTACCTGGAGGAGAGAAGATTGTAGGCAAGCACCTACGTACTAGTATCTAAGCTAGTACAAAAGCTAAGGGAGATCTTTGGAGCATTGTAGCAGGTAGCAGCCTGTGTACTAGTAAATGGATCGGCTAGTACAAAAGCAAAGGGGGTTGTAGCTCCCGTACTGGTATAAGACTGCACCAGTACAAATATTGTAAAAGTATTTTCTTATTAAGAAGAAGATTGAGATGACTTGCAGCAGGTGGTTTTCACCCACATTGGGTTTCCACCTTATATCTTTGTGTTCATGTGTGTGGCTTTTGTGTGATGATCTGTTCTGTTATACTGCACCTGTTTACTGTTAATATGGTTAATAATGTTCTGATGCATTTACTGAAGATAAGCTAACTGAATCATAAGATTTCTGGATATACGCTAGTTGCTTTAGACACAGCAGCGTGTACACGCGGGTTCACTTAACTGAAGTAGCGTATATGTTTTTGAGCATTGAAAAAGTTTTATTGATCTGATAATACTGATTCACCCCCCCCTCTCAGTATTATTTCCAACAATTGGTATCAGAGCAGGTCCTTTGGTAGAAGCTTGATCGCTTGAAGGAGATCCGTGGAACAATGGGGAAGAAGCTTAAGAAGAAAGCTCATAAGAAGAAGAAGACATCTCAGAAGATCTATGACAGTGGGAGAGTCGATTGGGGATTAGGTATAAGAAATTCTTCAGATTCAGAATCAGATTCAGATTCAGAATCATTATCAGGTATGAATGTGTTATCCTCTGATGTTCCTGATATATTTCCTTGTGAAAGTGATGGAAGTGATAGTGAAACTACTGAACATGCTTTTATGGGTGAGCAAGAAAAGTATCAAATAGAGGCAGTATTTAGAAGGCTGGCAGACAAAGTTAAAGATCAACAAGATCTATTGAACAAAAGGGAATGTGCTTTCAAAGAAGAAGTTACCAAACTAAAGGCCCAACTAGAAGAAGGAAACAAGGTAAGAAAGCTACTCAAGGACAAGGAAGACCAATGTCAAAAATTGTAGCATGAAGTGACATCATTAAGAAAAGAAGTCAACGAAAGAAGCACAACCATCAAGAAACTCAAAGATAGATCCAGCTACTATGAAAATCTTGAAGCTACGATCCTCTCACTAAAGGAAGATCTTGAAGAATCCAAGAAGCAGAATGAAGATCTACACCAAGCAATTGAAAAACAAGACAACGAAGTCATCAGCTTAAAATCACAGTTGGAATGTGCCTTCAGAGTTCGTCAAATTCAGCAGGATCTGTATGAAAAGCAAGAAAAGGAGATACTCAATCTAAGGCAACAAATGGAAGAAGGAAGAAAAGATGGAGAAGACATGAAGAAGCAATGTCTAGAAAAGGAGGAACAACTTCAAGTTGAGGTAAATATCTTGAAAGGTAAATTAGAAGAAAAGGTTAAACTTTTGAGATTTCAAGATAGTACTAAAGCCTTGGATGATATTCTTAGTAGTCAAAGGTCTCCTGCAATCAAGACTGGTCTTGGTTTTCATGAATCTGTTGAAGGTGAATCTAGCTCACAAGGTGAGGCAAGGAACTCTAAAGAGAAAACTAAAATGATCAAAAGGGAGATGAAAGGTCAACCCCATCAACAATCAAGGAAAGAGACTCCTCAAAGAAAATCGTTTACTCCTCCTATGAATAATGTTGAATGTTATGTATGTCATAATCTTGGACATGTTGCAGCTAGATGTGGAAGAAGAAGGGTTCAAGACCATCATGTAGAAAGATCATCACATTCAAGGTACTTTAATGGATATTGCTTTGCTTGCAATATGTTTGGTCACAAAGCCGCTGATTGCTACAGGAGGAATATGAAATATGTAAGATGTTATGCATGTAACACGATTGGACATATAGCAAAGGAATGCAGGAACAAAGGATGGACATCACACCAAAAGGAGAAAACCTCATCACACTTGAAGATATGGAGGAAGAAGGAAGTACAGTCAGCACAATGTACTGAGACACAGCACAGCACAGACATATCAGACTCAGGGGGAGCTGAAAGTGTAAAACTTCAGTGTCCTGAATCTCATACGCAAGTTCCTTAAAGGGAAGTCGCGTATATACGCAAGTTAGACACTGCAAAGTCGCGTATATGTCAGTCTGAGGAAAAGCAGTGGGAACAGGATCAGAAAAAGGATCTGATATGATTCAGCCTATTATTTGCTCTATTGGTTACAGTCTGCTGAGGATGTGTGGAAATGTTTTGTTACTTGTATGATGTCTATAAGTGTTTTGATCCTAACTTGAGGATGATGATGTTTTGATGCTTATGCATGATCAGATCTAACAGATGGCACTGGTTGAGGGGGAGCATATGCCTTTAGTAATTCATTGTTGGCATTATGGTTAATAATCCTTGGTGATGATTCTTATATGGCTAAAAGATATATCTTGCTATGATGTGGTTGTGAGTTGTCTATGATAAAATCTCATATGATTCTTGGGGTTACATAGTTGATGTTCAGATCAGATTTATGGATGATTCTTTGATGATGCATATATGGTGCTTACATGGTGATCTTCATAAGGACAAGAAGAAGTACAAAGCTTGAATATACATCTTCCTCACTTGATGATGGGTCACTCATATACTGCTGTTGTCATATGCATAAAAATCATACAGTTATGATGCAGGCACTCTTGTAGATAAGGATTGTTGCTGTTGATGATATCAAGAAGTTTTGTCAAATGAGCTTGAGCTCAAGATACATAATGCTGATACATGGATGACTACTCAAAGTTGCTTTATTGGAGACATGGTGATGAGTTCTTATCTATATGATGATAGGTTTATACTTACATATGTTAATTGATGCAGATGTTCCCAAGTAATGATACTTGGATCATGTAGAGCTTGATGAAATGGCTATGGTGGTTTCACACATGATACAATGTGAATGACTCTGAATTCTGTTCAAAGGGATGAATTGATGCAGACATACCTTGTTATAGGTTGATGACCTATTCTCTACAGGACATTTATAGGTTGCTGATATGGAAATCTGTGTACGCGTGTTGTTTAAAGGATATCCGCGTGCATACGCCGTTTTACAAGGGGATAGTCGCGTATATGGTGTACACGTGTTGCGTAAGGGATATCTGCGTATATACGCTTGTTTATGTGTATACAGATGCGTATATGGAGATTTGAAGGAAATCAGCAGGGACAGATGTTGGTTGCAGAAACTCTGATATAGGTCTGACAGAGATCATCTGGCACAGGTTCAGGGGGAGCAGATAATCTTCCAATGATGCATTGTTGGCATTATCTTAAAGATTTTGGTTCTAGTTCACATTTGGTGTTGATTTCAGGAGGAACAAAGGCGAAAGGAGAACAGAAGGATCTCTTGGTTGCTGATCTGAATGGTGATTATCAGATGCTGCTGGTGACTTTCATAAGTCTTGGTCTAGTTATTTCGTCTCTATGTCATATATCTCTTTTGTGGTATCTCTTTCATGGTGTCAAGGTCATGTAACGGCCTATTTTGGTTTCCCCACTATGCCTGGGATGATTGATGCAATGTGATTGGTTGTCATATGTAAAATTTTGATGTATTCCCACTTGGTTGGGTGGATGAGTCAATTTTTGTATATCCTCACTTAGTTGAGAGATGGATGTATGTATGAGTCCTAAGTGTTAGGAAGGTCCTTTATGATGTATAGAGTCATGTTCTTCTTGAAGAACATCTTTTGCAGATCTTGCCTACAGTCAGGAAGAGCATGTACAACACACTTCAGCGGTACAGAGATTCAGCATGTACTCAGGTGGAGCATGAACAGATTGGTAAACCTTGGCATATACAAAGGGGGAGACTATTCAGAGATTTCAGCAGGTACTCAGGGGGAGTATGGACAGTGGAATGATTCAGCAAAGGAAGAGAATATCTTGGTCCACCCTTTGCCCTTGATGTCAAAGGGGGAGAGTGATTTGGTGTTGTTGCCATCAAGTCCAAAGGGGGAGATTGTTGGCATTATGATGCATGTGTTGTACTTGATGGCAACCCTCTCATAGAAGAATATCTCACTTATGTATAACTGGGTGAATCTTCAGAAGAGATATCAGATGTGACTGATGGAGGACAGCTCAAAGGAATTAGATGATGAATCTTCAGAAGAGATATCAGATGTGACTGATGGAGGACAGCTCAAAGGGATCAGATGATAGTTCTAAGTGTGACAAGTTAGCTTTGCCATCAAGTCCAAAGGGGGAGATTGTTGGCATTATGAGATAAGTGTTGTCCTTGATGGCAAACCTCACTGATGACAAATCATAGTACAGAAGGTCAGCAACAAGGAATTGATGATCAGACTATAAGAAGAAGAGAAAGTTCATACACGCAGGTTCGTTAAGCCCAAGTCGCGTGTACACGCAGGTTGGCTTCAGCAAAAGCGCGTTTATGTGGAAAAGTACCTTTGGTCCATGGCGGTTATTCCTTGGAAGTTGTGCCTATGGTTTTGGACCTTGGCGTCTCGGCGGACGTGTTGATCCCTAGTTTTGAAGTTGATGGTATTGGATTTCTATGGTTTTGGCTCTTGGTATTGAACAAGGCCTAAGGCTATATAAAGGGAAGGAAATCTTTAGGCAAGTGTATCTGAAATGTCTTGAATATCTGATGAAGCATTAGATCCAGTATGCAGGTTATGAGTTGATGATGCATTGCTTGATCTGAGCTAAGGAGAGATCTCATCGGTTGATGGAGAGCAAGATCTAAGGAGAGATCGGGATCAAATGGTTTGAAATGAACTATCTTTATGATGCTTATTCTAGATCTACATACTGACGCATGTATTGTTCTATAAGTATTATGAGTATGATTGATGTCTGGTACAGCTACAAGTTATGAGAAATTATTTTTAGATCTGTACGCGGGTTGTCTTTGGCGAAAGCGCGTATACATGCGGGTTTGATTCATCGAAGTAGCGTATACATTGTAAAGCTTGATACTTGAAGTTGCAGATGGGTCTGATGGTTATTACAGAGTTCTGTGTCTGCTCTGTGTTCTGGTGACGGTGTTGTTAACAGGGTTTCAGTGATTCAGAGTTTGATGATTGTTTTGAGCTTCAATGATAGTTATGGGTCCAGTATGAAAATTGGATGAAATGTGGCCTTTCAGATTATGTGTTGTGCTTCAGTGTATTCAGTCTGAAAATTGATGAAACGTGGTACGTGGAGGAGAGAAGATTGTAGGCAAGCACCTACGTACTAGTATCTAAGCTAGTACAAAAGCTAAGGGAGATCTTTGGAGCATTGTAGCAGGTAGCAGCCTGTGTACTAGTAAATGGATCGGCTAGTACAAAAGCAAAGGGGGTTGTAGCTCCCGTACTGGTATAAGACTGCACCAGTACAAATATTGTAAAAGTATTTTCTTATTAAGAAGAAGATTGAGATGACTTGCAGCAGGTGGTTTTCACCCACATTGGGTTTCCACCTTATATCTTTGTGTTCATGTGTGTGGCTTTTGTGTGATGATCTGTTCTGTTATACTGCACCTGTTTACTGTTAATATGGTTAATAATGTTCTGATGCATTTACTGAAGATAAGCTAACTGAATCATAAGATTTCTGGATATACGCTAGTTGCTTTAGACACAGCAGCGTGTACACGCGGGTTCACTTAACTGAAGTAGCGTATATGTTTTTGAGCATTGAAAAAGTTTTATTGATCTGATAATACTGATTCACCCCCCCCTCTCAGTATTATTTCCAACATCATCTGATACTCTCCTTGATCCATGACCAATCTCATCGACATGCATAAAAAGTCACCCTCTAGTCAATGCATGAGACACAGTTGATGCACTATCCCAATTTACGCCTCGAAGAATCAGCTAGTGACTACTCATGTGATGTTCGAGGCCCTCGATATATAGATATATATATATATAATCTTTAAAAAACCCCAAGTTACCTCATGCATTTACAAATATTTAAAATTACTATTTAAAAAGATCAAGAATTAAGAAAATTAATAAGACAAATAAATGTAACTATCCAAGGGTTTCTTCAAAATTATTTGGTGTAAAATTCTTCATTTCAAATATACCCAATACTAAAAACACAAATGTTGAAGTGCACATTTTGAGAATTAAATACATTTTTTTTCTAAAACATGTTAGGTTCACCAAGTTCTTCTTACACAGTGGGGGAACACTTAGTAAGGTATTGAAAGAAACACATGGTCATTCGAAACACCACATTTATAAATAAAAAACACACACATATCAGAGATATCTTACAATGTCCATCAATAAGTTTTTATGGAGAGCTTCTTGACACCAATTCATCTTTCACACACAAATACTGAATTGGCATTGCCCCATACAATAGATTACTAGACATTCTATTAACATTTGCACAATGACTTATGATAAATTACTGAAATTGACTAGCAATAATTTTTTCTTCTCCATGCAGTTCTTTTAATTTATCCTTTTTGACTTTGTACATGCCTTTCATCAATTTGCACACAAGTTCGAAATTGGTGAATACTTCAATTTCATTGGATGCATACTCCCTAGTTGTTCCTAAGCCTTCTATCAGTGCAATATAATATGCTTCATTGTTTGTTGTCCTTCCAAGTACATTCCTTATCCTTTGGAGGACTTTGTTTGTCACAATATTGTATAACAAATAAGTAATCACGACTTGTCCTAGATTGGGATAACAAGAAACTTATATGCATAATGTCCATTTTTCAGTCATTTTTAATGGGTTATCTGATCCCCTCAAAAAACAAAGTAAATAAGATGAATAATTTATTTATTTATTGCAAATGCCTTAGATTTAAAGAACTAAAACTATATATATATATATATATTAAAAAAAAAAAAAATTATAGTATAATGAAATTTAAAATAAAACTATGATCCCCTGATGAGGGTGCGAGAGGAAAAATCTCGATCATCTCAACAAGTAATGGGTGCTCTACGGATCCCAAGGTGCCCCTACGCCACCCTCCACATGCATGAAGCACATGGAGGGGTGGCAGATTGCATGATCACAATCAATGCAAGGTGGGAAGCTGGTAATAGAATGAAAACTCAGCAAGCCACTAGCTTTTTTGTTAGTGAGATTGTTAAGTACTCCGTCTGCGATTTCTTTTGGCAAAGTATTGGAGTAGAGCAGTTTGGCAGGCCATTGAGTAATTATGTGGAGGTATTTAGAAGGGCTTGAGTTTTCCTATAATGGGTTTAGGTCAGTGTCCTCGGGTATGTTCTCTGACTTTTCACATAACTCTTTGTCATGGCTCATATTTTCGTGTCTACAGGTTTCATGGAAGAAGGGATGCGTCATAGATAAAATGTGAACAGAATTGAAAAAGAAGGAGATGTAGCTCACAGGTGAGGCCTGCACCTGGAGACTACACTCAGAACAGAGAGATCACTCTCATACACACTACCTTCATGAATGAAAGATTACATCATTAAGTACAACACCAGGAATTAGGAAGTTGCAACCAAACCCCTAAACTCTAGGAACTAATCCTAAACTAGGGAGATCCGTTACAACTTGTGTAACCATTTTCTCCATTAATACAAAATAATATAATTATTTTCAACTCCCCCCCTTAATGGAGAAAGGGTTGTCCTGGACTCCTAGCATCCTTCTAAATAATTCAAACTTCACACGTGCAAGAGGCTTTGTAAAAATATCAGCCATATTGTCACAAGTTTTACAATATTCAACAGTAATTTCTTTTGACTGTATTTTCTCTCTGACAAAATGGAACTGAGTGTCTATATGTTTGGTGTTTTTGTGAAACACTGGATTGTATGCCAATTTAATGGTGCTCTGGTTGTCGCTTTTGATGGAAGTGGAATTCTTCTGTTCTTTTCCTGCATCATTGAGAAGCCTTCTCAACTAGATCGCTTCACATGTCGCTGCACACAATGCTTGATACTCAGCTTCACATGAAGACAAGGCTACAGTACTCTGCTTCTTGCTGCTCCATGCTATGACCCTGGATCCTATGCTGAATGCGTAACCTCTGATGGACCTTCGATCATCCAAGTTACCTGCCCAGTCTGAATTTGAAAAACCTGGTAGAATAACATCAGATGCGTCAGTGTATAAAATGCCATAGTTAACAGTACCGCCGAGATACCTCAACACACTTTTTGCTGCTACCCAGTGACTTTCAAGCGATTTTGACATGAATTGGCTTAACAAACTAACAGAGTATGCTAAGTCAGGTCTGGTTGTTGTGAGATATATCAAGCTGCCAACCAGCTGTCTGTACATTGTAGCATCAACCTCTTTAGTGCCATCGTCACTGCTCAACTTCAGATTCTGCTGCAAAGGTGTCGCTGCTGATCTACATTGATCCATACCAAACTTTTCTAATAGATTTCTAGCATACTTCCCTTGGGTAAGAAAAAATTGCCCAGTATCTCTGCATACTCTAGTCCCAGACAGTAATGAAGGCTTCCGAGATCTTTCATCTCAAAAACTTGTGCCATAAGCCTTTTGATTCCTCTGATTAAATCATCTGCATCTCCTGTTATAATCATGTCATCTACATACAAAGAAATCAGAATAATCTTCCCCTGCTTATTGTACTTGGTATACAAATTTGGGCCATTTAAACTTCTATGAAAGCCATACTCTAAAAAGAAAGAATCAACCTTTTCATACCAAGACCTGGGTGCTTGCTTTAAGCCATATAAAGCCTTTTTCAATTTGCAAACAAGATGTTCCTGCCCCTGCTTTACAAACCCTTCTGGCTGTACTAAATAAATTTCCTCTTTTAACTCACCATTTAAAAATGCAGATTTAACATCAAGCTGGTGTAGCTCCCAATTATATTTAGTAGCTAAAGCAATAAGCATTCTGATTGTATTTAACTTTGCTACAGGTGCAAAAGTATCATCAAAGTCTATACCTTCTTGTTGTGAATATCCTTTTGTAACCAGCCTAGCTTTTAATTTCTCTATACTTCCATCTCCATTCATTTTTGGTTTAAACTGCCATTTACATCCTATGGGTGTTTTATTCTTAGGCAGTTCAACTAAATCCCAAGTGTCATTTCTAAGAATAGATTCTATCTCTTCATTCTGTGCTAATCTAGTATTTTGGCGCTGTGGTGCGACTGATGGATGAACAGGCGTGCCAAAAGCACTTCCTGGCGCTACTGTCAGCGCGAAAAGCACGTCAATCCCCTTCAATTAAGAAAAATTAAAAAACATCCGAGTCTGAGCCAGTTGTTCTGCAGTCCACCTGCTCAATTGAGCACAAAGCTCTTTGTGTACACGCGGCCACAGAGGCACCTCAAGCCACACAGGCAATTCTGCCACAAGGGAAAGCTGGCCACAAAGGCACTTCAGTCACAAGAGGTGATAAAAGATTAGGCTCGCCCAATCTGAGCTCTAATACCAAGATAAAATGTGAACATAATTGAAAAAGAAGGAGATGTAGCTCACAGGTGAGGCCTGCACCTAGAGACTACACTCAGAACAGAGAGATCACTCTCGTACACACTACCTTCATGAATGAAAGATTACATCATTAAGTACAACACCAGGAATTAGGAAGTTGCAACCAAACCCCTAAACTCTAGGAACTAATCCTAAACTAGGGAGATCTGTTACAACTTGTGTAACCATTTTCTCCATTAATACAAAATAATATAATTATTTTCAACTATCATGAATAGGTCGGTCTGGAAGATCTATTCCCTCGAAGAGGATCTTGTTGTTAATGAATTGTTTGAAAGTTGTTTTTTTTTTTTATTTGTGTGTCTGTGTTTTTTGGAGTTTTGTTGGATCACATAGGCATGTTGTTAGTAAGGCCTATGGGCCGCCCATGGTCTCCCTGGTTATGTGATTGGGGCACTTGCTTAATTTCTTCTTTGGTAATATGCGGTCGTGACCCTGTATTATCAAGGTCTCGGTAGGTAAATGGCTTGGTTTTTAATGATGCCCTCCACTAATCTGCATTCGGTTGCACTTATGTCTATAATCCTTAGGATTACTCATGTTTGAGGGGCCTAGGTTGCCAAAGGATATATCGTTGGGTTATGTATGGGTCATGGTTCGCATCCCATTCTCCCAGTACTTCTTCTGGAAAAACTCGTGGGCGTAAGTCCACCTCTAGGATTATTGATGAAGCAACCTCTGCATATCATGTAGGCTCAGCCCTGGTTCGTTGGCTCATAATTCAAAGGGAAGAGGAGTTACATAATAAAGTTGAGCTTCTCGACATTGATGTGGATGATAGGCAGACCCTCGTGCCTGATCCTAGGCACTCTCAGGGTCGTACTTCTCAGTAAAAGCAGATAGTTCACTTGTATTGGCTGGTGAAGATCCTTTTGTTCAAGGCCTTGGAGCACATTCCTTTAGGCTCAACCATGGCAACATAGGATTTCCCAGATTATAGTCAGCATTTTCAACAAATCAAGTTTCGACTTTAGAAGCAAAAAAGATGTCTAAGCCCCATAGATCAACACATCCCATGCATTCTACAACTTGAACTTCCCAAGTCAAGTGCAACAGACCTGAACCTGGTTGACTCACATGACGATGAGTAGTCTGGTGTATCACCTTTGTTTTGAATTTTAGTGTATACAACAGTTTCTATCTTTTCAGTACTTTGAGTATGTTTATAGATATCTAGATGTTAGGCAGTATAAAGACAATCAGACCTTTTTAGCATGGCTAAATAGACTTTCTATTTTGTTTCTGGATGGCTTATCATGTAGACCCGGTTTCCCTCAGGGCAAGTTGAGTCTGCCTAACCATTTAGCACATGGATGTAACCTGCTTGATTTTGAAAGATAATGAAAAGAAAGGTCTTACCAAGCTTACAAAAAAAAACCTACAATCTATCAAAATTACAAATATTTTAATTAAAAGATTTATTAAAATGTTGTCCAAAACTATTTAAGAAAGATTTATACGAAACTTGCTAGAAATGATTAGATATATTCAAATTTTAATTATTAAAACTATTAAAATATATAATGTAGAATCTGAAAATTGTTAAAATTTGATACTAGATTAATAAATGAGTCATAATAAAACTATAATCCTATTTAAATTATAATTAAGAAAAATTTGCATGAAACTAGCTAAATTATTAAAAGTATTCAAATCTCAATTATTAAAACTATTATAATGTAGAATCTAAAACGGTTAAAACTTAAAACATTTTATACTTCGTTAATAAATTACCTTCAATAAAACAATAATCTTATTTAGGAAATTATAGTTAATTTTATAATTAGTAAATTCTATATTATATAAATAAAATCATAATACATTGAAATCTAGTTCAAAACTAGTTAAGTTATAGTTGAGAAAACTTTACACAAAACAAGATAAATTATTAAAAATAAAATCACAATTATTAAACTATTTAAATATATAATATGTAATCAAAAAAAATATTAAAATTTAAAAAATTCAATATTCTATTAATAAATGAGCCATAATAAATATAATTAGGGAATTTTATGTTATATAAATAAAATAATGATATATTGAAATTATAGTAAATTTTATATTATATTATAAATTATAAAATTTGATTAGAAATTTAATTAGACTAAAAAATTTAAGTTGTAAAAACAAATACTAGAATAATTTAATGAAAATTAATAAATTATCAAAAAAATTTATTTAAAAAATGTATTTAATAGTTTCAAAAATTTAATTTAATAATTTCACAATACAAATAATACACCAAATGAATATTGTATTGAACAACAACCAAGTTATTATAATGCATCAAGATTATGAATTACAACATAGTTTACCATAAAATTGAATCATAATATTCTTTTATAAACTTATGAAGTTGAATTATAATATTAAATAATAACATAACTAGAATTTAAAAAGACTATATTATGGAAGAATAACATAAATCAAATTTGGAAACCAAAACTAACACAAATTAAATCTAAAAACCAAACCAAATTATTGTTTATATGATTAAAAAATATATTACCATGATATGATTAGAACATGTATCACTAAAAATAAATTTTACAAATATATTTTAGATTTGATGTGTATAACTTGTTGATAGGATAAGCTTGAAGGTACACCCGGTTGCTATTAACCCATGGGTTGTATCTAGGTCTATCCGAGGCCCAGCAAGAGTTAGCAGCAAGGTTGACTCGTTACCTAAGGAAGGGGTGGAGTTGACTTTTTTGTTACCGGGGAACCATCACAAGGACGGTCAAACGACGGGGGGAACGTCGATGTCGTCCAGCAGAGCCTAGAGGAAAAAAACCAACGGTAGAGAATATCTAAGCTTCAGGCCTAAGGTCGAGAATATCCATGGTATCTCTTCCATACAAGATGATGATCTATTCATGAGTGAAAAATGTATACATGTACCATGTTTTATAGTGTGAAATTTTAAGTTATATGATTGTTTTAGACACCTACACCATTTTAAGATTCATGACTGCTAAATTTGCCATGTTTTTGTAATTTGCAATTTTATAATTCATTAAACAAGTTGAAAAAAAAACTTCACAGAAACTAAGAATCAACCCAAATCCATAAATTATCTTCTACTAACATTATATGAATCATCATGCAAAATGTACCATCTAAATGAAAATTTACAAACATTTCTTCATATTCATGAACTTATATGTAAAACCTTTAAGCATCGAACCATGCATCATGAAAACTGTAACATGTTTTAAATAATGTTTATTGTTGATTAAACTCAAAAACTATAACTTGAAACCTTACATCAAACAAAAAATTAGAAATTAACTAGAACAACCAAGCAAAGTTTGATACAAGAACTTTGGTGGGTAATAATGAAATCCAAAATGGCATGCGTTCTACTTATCATTTAACTTGAAACATACATCACTTGAAAAACAATTATGGGGAAATTGTAACTATCACAAAGGGTATCAACCCACTTCCATAGTAGCCCTTCTATACAAGTTGATGATCTATTCATGAACGAAAAATGTATACATCCACCATGTTTTATAATTCAATTTTAAGTTATATGATTGTTTTAGACATCTACACAATTATAAGATTCATTCAAATGCAAAATGTTCCATGTTTTGTAATTTGCAATTTTATTATTTATTAAACAACTTGACAAAACAAATTTGAACAAAACCTGAGAATCATATACTAAAATTATAAGAATCATCATGCAAACTATACCAATTAAATGCAAATTTACTATCATTGCTTCAGATTCCTGAACTTAAATGTAAAACCTTTAAGCATCAAACCATGCATCATGCAAAATGTACTATTTTTTATAATTCAATTTTATAGTATGTTTTCTTTGAACAAATTTATATTAAAATTTAAGTATTAGCCTACATCCATAGTAGCTCTTCTATACAAGATGATGATCTCTTCATGAATGCAAGATTTATACCATATTTTATAATGCAATTTTAATTTACAATTGTTTCAAACATATACACCATGATAAGATTCATGAATGTAAAATGTACCATGTTTTGTAATTTTCAATTTTACTAATCATTAAACAACTTGATAAAACAACTTCACAAAACCTAATAATTTGAAGCCAATTCCATATTAGCTTCTACTAAAATTATAAGAATCATCATGCAAAGTGTATAAACTCCAAAATTAGCATATTAAAGATCGATTCATAATAAAGAATTCTTGAGGAATTTAGACTTCTGTGATCCATAATATTGTAAGATAATCTTCGGCAAAATCACATAGCGAATCTTTTGTCGACGCGTTTCGAACCAACCAGTGTGGTTCATCGTCAGGACAAGTTGAAGAACCAATCTAGCTTAGCGTGAATAAATAGAGTGTGCAGAGATCCCAACGGCTACATTTCTAACGGCTAATTTTGACCAAGAGACCTTGGTCAAACTACTAAAATTTTTTTTTTTTTTTATTATATTTTATTTTCTTAAAAAATTATTAAAAAATTCTTTATTAATTTAATATTTCTCTAAAAAGCTAAATATAGGTAAACATTTGGTAAAATTTTTTAAAATTTAAAAAATTAGGTAAATAATTAGGTGTATTATTCTTATTATGTATATATTTAATTAAGATGGTTATTATATCCCCTAATATAAATCATATTTAATTGTTATTCCAATGTCAAGGGACCAAACCCTATTTTTCTACTAGATCAATCAGTTATATAAGTAATTAATAATCTAAATATTCTTGGAGAATTAGCTATATTAGGTGAAATTATAACTACTATTATGGTAAATCATAATTACCTAGTAATAATTATTCCAAGGTAAACTATTATTACTAATAATTTGAGGACGATAGTTTATTATTAAAACTAATGTAATGGTACCTAAAGGTTAAAACGGTATTTATTGAAAAGATATTTAAATTTATTAAGGTTAATAATGTCATTATTATCCATTATAAGTTAGGTCTATATCATATTTATTATTTAAATAGATTGGTCCAATAGATTAAAAGTTTATTACCTAATCTAAACCATCCTGATAGATCTAAACAATTTGTTCACCTATTATTCCTCGAGTTTTATTATATTAGGTAAATATTAGGTAAATCATAATCCAAAATCTATTCTTACTTATAATCCAAGGTTTTATTAATATTAAGGTATCTTTAAACCTATAGGTTAAATCACAAATTTATTCCAAAATCTTTATTAAGGATAACCATATCAATATTATTAATTATTGATATTTATAGGAATTCGTTTAAGGGAAACTTAATTTTAAGGTTAACCTAGAGATACTTAAATAGTAATATACTAATATGCCCCATAGCCCGAAACTGACAAAAGAAAAATAGGGGAGGGGGAAGACAGAAACCCTAAGACATAACGAAAGGAGATGAGAAGGCTAAGAAGACAAGGCTGGGACCCAGCAACTGCTAATCTTCCAGCCATCATCCCTATTAAGGTTGACCGGCCTTTTTTCGATCTCCAGGGCCTCCCTAAATTTTCGATGGTGAAAGTGCGCAATTTTGGCAATGACTTGAGCCTCCTCTATACACACATGATGCATAGTCTTTCCCGCATGCTCAGCCAGGGCTGAGGACTTGGTCCTTCCATGTCTTAAGTCAGCCGAATGCTCGCTTATCCGTTGATTAATAGAGCGACCAGTCTCACCAATATAAGGGGTCCCACAGGAACAGGGAATGACATAGACGCCCTTCATGTCCTTAGGGTCAATCGGGTCTTTTACCGACCTGAGGGAACCACGAATAGTATTGAGAGGTCTAAAGGTCGCGGCCACACCGTACTTCCTCAGAATCCTTGCAATCCTGTCCGTGGTTCCTTGGACGTACGTGATTTAACGTATAGGTTTAAAGATACCTTAATATTAATAAAACCTTGGATTATAAGTAAGAATAGATTTTGGATTATGATTTACCTAATATTTACCTAATATAATAAAACTCGAGGAATAATAGGTGAACAAATTGTTTAGATCTATCAGGATGGTTTAGATTAGGTAATAAACTTTTAATCTATTGGACCAATCTATTTAAATAATAAATATGATATAGACCTAACTTATAATGGATAATAATGACATTATTAACCTTAATAAATTTAAATATCTTTTCAATAAATACCGTTTTAACCTTTAGGTACCATTACATTAGTTTTAATAATAAACTATCGTCCTCAAATTATTAGTAATAATAGTTTACCTTGGAATAATTATTACTAGGTAATTATGATTTACCATAATAGTAGTTATAATTTCACCTAATATAGCTAATTCTCCAAGAATATTTAGATTATTAATTACTTATATAACTGATTGATCTAGTAGAAAAATAGGGTTTGGTCCCTTGACATTGGAATAACAATTAAATATGATTTATATTAGGGGATATAATAACCATCTTAATTAAATATATACATAATAAGAATAATACACCTAATTATTTACCTAATTTTTTAAATTTTAAAAAATTTTACCAAATATTTACCTATATTTAGCTTTTTAGAGAAATATTAAATTAATAAAGAATTTTTTAATAATTTTTTAAGAAAATAAAATATAATAAAAAATAAAAAAAAAATTTAGTAGTTTGACCAAGGTCTCTTGGTCAAAATTAGCCGTTAGAAATGTAGCCGTTGGGATCTCTGCACACTCTATTTATTCACGCTAAGCTAGATTGGTTCTTCAACTTGTCCTGACGATGAACCACACTGGTTGGTTCGAAACGCGTCGACAAAAGATTCGCTATGTGATTTTGCCGAAGATTATCTTACAATAAAGAATTCTATTTAAAATATGTCCAAAATTTATATCATTATAAAAGTAAATATAATAAAAAGTTTTCAAATAAAAATATGCATCAAAGAGATCAATTCATAATAAAGAGTTTTACTTTAACTATGTTCAAAATTTATACCATGATAAAAGTAAATATAATAAAAATACCCTCAAGTAAAAATTTGCATCAATGAGAATCTCCCTAAAATGTACGATCCTCATGCTATCATCAAAATCATGGGTTCGTTACACAACATGTGTAATATGCATATACACATAAGATTGTGTACTTTAAACTTAAATTTTAATGTTTTAAAATTAAATGAGAATTCTATCATCAAAAAAAAATAATAAAAGGTTTCAAATTCCATGCAATAACCCGTGGTGTTCCCCCTCCATTGCACCCTCATGGAAGCCATGTACAACGCATGTACACATATATATTAAAAATCTAAAATTGCACATGAAAATGCATGAATTCATAACATTTAAAAATTGTAACAACTTTTTAAAATTGTGTAGACAATCTAATCCTCATAGATGACTCAACTTTTAAATTCCACGTAATACCTCGTGATGTTCGCCTTGAATTGTGCCCTTATGGATACCCTGTACAATGAATATACATGTATATATTAGGAAATTAAAATTTCACGTGAAATTGCATAAACTCACAATATTAAAAAAAAAAAATTGACATATTTTTCAAATTGTCTAGATGGTCCTATCCCCATAGCTAACTCCATTGCTAATGTCCCTGAAGAAGGGAAATTTTCTCCACAAACCTAAAATTCAAAAAATTTAAAACTCTAAGACAGAAATCTCATTTTTTAATGAAACTTGCTTCAATTTATAACAAAAATTAAGTGAAATATTCAATACTTGTGATAAGAGAATATTTGACACATCTCCTAATAGGGAGCAAGAGAGTGGTGTTGTGTCAAAAATCACAAATGGAATGGAAATATGTTAACATTTAATTATATATGTAATTATTTTTTTTATAAATATGTTTTCACAATACTGATGTAATAAAACTAAATTAATAGTATTAACATGAACTCTTCAAAAAACATTAACATCTCTTAGCATATCTTGATTTGAAACTAATCTTGGCACTGTGATATTATAACAATTTTCATTCAAAAAACAACTTACCACAAATGGTGAACATATGATACATTCATGTTAGATTATATCTGAAATTTTTTACAAAATGTATGTGAATCAACATTAACACATACATTACATTACATTAAAATATCCACCCTAAACATTAACACATACCAATCCCATGCCCTCTTCCTCATAACCAATTAGGTCTTCCCAACCATAATATTTGTATATGCTTTAAAATCTTCAATATTCATATTATCTATCTCCACATATGATTTATATACAAAATTAGCACATGCATCAGCTCGTGCTCTTTGTTGATTTAGACTAACATCAATTCCAGCCAATGTAGTCTACATGTTGTCTATAATGGCATCCCTTACTTCTTGACTAATCTAAGAAATGGCATCCATCTCCGACTGCAAAGTTACGAAACATGGAGGTTGAGGTACCAAAGGTGGCGGAGGATGAGGAAATTCAATATCCCTTAATGCAGCCTTACGTTCATATGTCTGGCCTCTCCTTATACCATAAAATTTAGATGAAAGGTCAATATAATCAAGTTTCATACCCAAAAGCAAATTGCACAAAATAAATTTTCAAAATAATGTGGAACCTCGTCATCCCATGGTAGCTTGCCATACGCTACAAGGAACCTATCATACAAATGGTGGGCTATTTCAGGGTACTTGAAATATTGCACCTTGAGCATCTTTCTTTTCAACCCTTCTTTGAAATTAAACATAGATTTGGTATGTGCTTTTGTAACCCTCCTACTTAACTCAGCCCATTCCATTATTTTTTCCTTTCTATGCCTCATCATATATATAAATCCATCAGTTGTTGTCCCAAGGTTCTTTTAAATATAAAGAAATTAACTTAGAGAGGGCACAACTATTTCTAAGCTTTGTCACCTCTCTGCAGGGAGCTCCAAACTCCCAAGATCTTTCTTTAATTTTGATTAATGAGTTATGCACATTTGTAACGTACAATGTTGGCCATTTGTTTCCCAAGGATGTTGATTAGTGAAATCAGATGGATAGGTGGTAGTTTGGATATGGTCTTCTTCTTGAATCACCTTGCTTCACCTGTGTTGGCTTTAGTCAACATTTTCACCCCCTCCTTCAATATAATTACATAAATATTAAAACATGCCAATGTATTTATACACATGCAAGATAGACATGTAGTACACATATATGTACATACAATTCATTTAGATGTACCAATTTTTTGTAACACACACACACACACACACACACACACACACACACACACACACACACACACACATATATATATATATCTATATATATATATATATATATATATATATATATATATATATATATATATATATATATATATATATATATATTTTACCAAAATGATGAGGATCATGATGATCTAATTGAGATTCATGACCACCCAAATGGTTGAGAACCATCACACGCAAGCACATGAGTTGATTGAACTTGTTGACCACAGAGAGAATTCTGAGCACCCTCGCAAAACGACCTAGTTAGAGATGCTTCCAAAAAAAATTATAAATTACAAATCAGTTAAGTTCAATTGACAAAAATATATATTTATATATGATTCTACATATTTATCATTTCAGTAAATGCACATAAACATATATTTACCATACCATAATGATGTGTATGATGGCTTTACGTTGATTGATCTGATACTCTCCTCGCCCTAGTGAGAGATGCTCCTAACAAAGATGGAATTGATTATAAATTAATAAAGCTAAATTGAAAAAAATCAATTCAATATGTATGTACATATGATTATACGAATATCATTTAATAAATTTCACATAAACATATATATACCATGATGATGATGTAACGAACGATGGCCCTCCACTGATTCATCTGATACTCTCCTTGATCCATGACCAATCTCGTCGACATGCATAAAAAGTCACCCTCTAGTCAATGCATGAGACACAGTTGATGCACTATCCCAATTTATGCCTCGAAGAATCAGCTAGTGACTACTCATGTGATGTTCGAGGCCCTCGATATATAGATATATATATATATATATATAATCTTTAAAAAACCCCAAGTTACCTCATGCATTTACAAATATTTAAAATTACTATTTAAAAAGATCAAGAATTAAGAAAATTAATAAGACAAATAAATGTAACTATCCAAGGGTTTCTTCAAAATTATTTGGTGTAAAATTCTTCATTTCAAATATACCCAAGACTAAAAACACAAATGTTGAAGTGCACATTTTGAGAATTAAATACATTTTTTTTCTAAAACATGTTAGGTTCACCAAGTTCTTCTTACACAGTGGGGGAACACTTAGTAAGGTATTGAAAGAAACACATGGTCATTCGAAACACCACATTTATAAATAAAAAACACACACATATCAGAGATATCTTACAATGTCCATCAATAAGTTTTTATGGAGAGATTCTTGACACCAATTCATCTTTAACACACAAATACTGAATTGGCATTGCCCCATACAATAGATTACTAGACATTCTTTTAACATTTGCACAATGACTTATGATAAATTATTGAAATTGACTAGCAATAATTTTTTCTTCTCCATGCAGTTCTTTTAATTTATCCTTTTTGACTTTGTACATGTCTTTCATCAATTTGCACACAAGTTCGAAATTGGTGAATACTTCAATTTCATTGGATGCATACTCCCTAGTTGTTCCTAAGCCTTCTATCAGTGCAATGTAATATGCTTCATTGTTTGTTGTCCTTCCAAGTACATTCATTTTCCTTTGGAGGACTTTGTTTGTCACAATATTGTATAACAAATAAGTAATCACGACTTGTCCTAGATTGGGATAACAAGAAACTTATATGCATAATGTCCATTTTTCAGTCATTTTTAATGGGTTATATGATCCCCTCAAAAAACAAATTAAATAAGATGAATAATTTATTTATTTATTGCAAATGCCTTAGATTTAAAGAACTAAAACTATATATATATATATATATATATATATATATATATATATATATATATATATATATATATATATATATATAGATATATATATATATATATATATATATATATATATATATATATATAGATATATATATATATATATATATATATATATATATATTAAAAAAAAAAAACTATAGTATAATGAAATTTAAAATAAAACTATGATCCCCCTCATCAGGGTGCGAGAGGAAAAATCTCGATCATCTCAACAAGTAATGGGTGCTCTACGGATCCCAAGGTGCCCCTACGCCACCCTCCACATGCATGAAGCACATGGAGGGGTGGCAGATTGCATGATCACAATCAATGCAAGGTGGGAAGCTGGTAATAGAATGAAAACTCAGCAAGCTACTAGCTTTTTTGTTAGTGAGATTGTTAAGTACTCCGTCTGCAATTTCTTTTGGCAAAGTATTGGAGTAGAGCAGTTTGGCAGGCCATTGAGTAATTATGTGGAGGTATTTAGAAGGGCTTGAGTTTTCCTATAATGGGTTTAGGTCAGTGGCCTCGGGTATGTTCTCTGACTTTTCACATATCTCTTTGTCATGGCTCATATTTTCTTGTCTACAGGTTTCATGGAAGAAGGGATGCGTCATAGATAAAATGTGAACAGAATTGAAAAAGAAGGAGATGTAGCTCACAGGTGAGGCCTGCACCTGGAGACTACACTCAGAACAGAGAGATCACTCTCGTACACTCTACATTCATGAATGAAAGATTACATCATTAAGTACAACACCAGGAATTAGGAAGTTGCAACCAAACCCCTAAACTCTAGGAACTAATCCTAAACTAGGGAGATCCGTTACAACTTGTGTAACCATTTTCTCCATTAATACAAAATAATATAATTATTTTCAACTCCCCCCCTTAATGGAGAAAGGGTTGTCCTGGACTCCTAGCATCCTTCTAAATAATTCAAACTTCACACGTGCAAGAGGCTTTGTAAAAATATCAGCCATATTGTCACAAGTTTTACAATATTCAACAGTAATTTCTTTTGACTGTATTTTCTCTCTGACAAAATGGAACTGAGTGTCTATATGTTTGGTGTTTTTGTGAAACATTGGATTGTATGCCAATTTAATGGTGCTCTGGTTGTCGCTTTTGATGGAAGTGGAATTCTTCTGTTCTCTTCTTGTATCATTGAGAAGCCTTCTCAACCAGATCACTTCACATGTCGCTACACACAATGCTTGATACTCAGCTTCACACGAAGACAAGGCTACAATACTCTGCTTCTTGCTGCTCCATGCTATGACCCCGGATCCTAAGCTGAATGCGTAACCTGTGATGGACCTTCGATCATCCAAGTTACCTGCCCAGTCTGAATCTGAAAAACCTGGTAGAATAACATCAGATGCGTCAGTGTATAAAATGCCATAGTTAACAGTACCGCAGAGATACCTCAACACACTTTTTGCTGCTACCCAGTGACTTTCAAGCGATTTTGACATGAAATGGCTCAACACACTAACAGAGTATGCTAAGTCAGGTCTGGTTGTTGTGAGATATATCAAGCTGCCAACCAGCTGTCTGTACATTGTAGCATCAACCTCTTTAGTGCCATCGTCACTGCTCAACTTCAGATTCTGCTGCAAAGGTGTCGCTGCTGATCTACACTGATCCATACCAAACTTTTCTAACAGATTTCTAGCATACTTCCCTTGGGTAAGAAAAAATTGCCCAGTATCTCTGCATACTTCTAGTCCGAGACAGTAATGTAGGCTTCTGAGATCTTTTATCTCAAAAACTTGTGCCATAAGCCTTTTGATTCCTCTGATTAAATCATCTGCATCTCCTGTTATAATCATGTCATCTACATACAAAGAAATTAGAATAATCTTCCCCTGCTTATTGTACTTGGTATACAAATTTGGGTCATTTAAACTTCTATGAAAGCCATACTCTAAAAAGAAAGAATCAACCTTTTCATACCAAGACCTGGGTGCTTGCTTTAAGCCATATAAAGCCTTTTTCAATTTGAAAACAAGATGTTCCTGCCCCTGCTTTACAAACCCTTCTGGCTGTACTAAATAAATTTCCTCTTTTAACTCACCATTTAAAATGCAGATTTAACATCAAGCTGCTGTAGCTCCCAATTATATTTAGTAGCTAAAGCAATAAGCATTCTGATTGTATTTAACTTTGCTACAGGTGCAAAAGTATCATCAAAGTCTATACCTTCTTGTTGTGAATATCCTTTTTTCTCTATACTTCCATCTACATTCATTTTTGGTTTAAACAGCCATTTACATCCTACGGGTGTTTTATTCTTAGGCAGTTCAACTAAATCCCAAGTGCCATTTCTAAGAACAGATTCTATCTCTTCATTCTGTGCTAATCTAGTATTTTGGCATTGTGGTGTGACTAATGGATGAACAGACGCGCCAAAAGCACTTCCTGGCGCTATTTTCAGCACGAAAAGTGCGTCAATCCCCTTCAATTCAGAAAAATTAAAAAACATCCGAGTCTGAGCCAGTTGTTCTGCAGTCCACCTACTCAATTGAGCACAAAGCTCTTTGTGTACACGCGGCCACAGAGGCACCTCAAGCCACACAGGCAATTCTGCCACAAGGGAAAGTTGGCCACAAAGGCACTTCAGTCACAAGAGGTGATAAAAGATCAGGCTCGCCCAATCTGAGCTCTAATACAAAGATAAAATGTGAACAGAATTGAAAAAGAAGGAGATGTAGCTCATAGGTGAGGCCTGCACCTGGAGACTACACTCAGAACAGAGAGATCACTCTCGTACAGACTACCTTCATGAATGAAAGATTACATCATTAAGTACAACACCAGGAATTAGGAAGTTGCAACCAAACCCCTAAACTCTAGGAACTAATCCTAAACTAGGGAGATCTGTTACAACTTGTGTAACCATTTTCTCCATTAATACAAAATAATATAATTGTTTTCAACTGTCATGAATAGGTCAGTCTGGAAGATCTATTCCCTCGAAGAGGATCTTGTTGTTAATGAATTGTTTGAAAGTTGTTTTTTTTTTTTATTTGTGTGTCTGTGTTTTTTGGAGTTTTGTTGGATCACATAGGCATGTTGTTAGTAAGGCCTATGGGCCGCCCATGGTCTCCCTGGTTATGTGATTGGAGCACTTGCTTAATTTTTTCTTTGGTAATATGCGGTCATGACCCTATATTATCAAGGTCTCGGTAGGTAAATGGCTTGGTTTTTAATGATACCCTCCACTAATCTGCATTCGGTTGCACTTATGTCTATAATCCTTAGGATTACTCATGTTTGAGGGGCCTAGGTTGCCAAAGGATATACCGTTGGGTTATGTATGGGTCATGGTTCGCATCCCATTCTCCCAGTACTTCTTCTGGCAAAACTCGTGGGCGTAAGTCCACCTCTAGGATTATTGATGAAGCAACCTCTGCATATCATGTAGGCTCAGCCCTGGTTCGTTGGCTCATAATTCAAAGGGAAGAGGAGTTACATAATAAAGTTGAGCTTCTCGACATTGATGTGGATGATAGGCAGACCCTCGTGCCTGATCCTAGGCACTCTCAGGGTCGTACTTTTCAGTAAAAACAGATAGCTCACTTGTATTGGCTGGTGAAGATTCTTTTGTTCAAGGCCTTGGAGCACATTCCTTTAGGCTCAACCATGGCAACACAGGATTTCCCAGATTATAGTCAGCATTTTCAGCAATTCAAGTTTCGACTTTAGAAGCAAAAAAGATGTCTAAGCCCCATAGATCAACACATCCCATGCATTCTACAAATTTAACTTCCCAAGTCAAGTGCAACGGACCTGAACCTGGTTGACTCACATGACGATGAGTAGTCTGGTGTATCACCTTTGTTTTGAATTTTAGTGTATACAACAGTTTCTATCTTTTCAGTACTTTGAGTATGTTTATAGATATCTAGATGTTAGGCAGTATAAAGACAATCAGACCTTTTTAGCATGGCTAAATAGACTTTCTATTTTGTTTCTGGATGGCTTATCATGCAGACCCGGTTTCCCTCAGGGCAAGTTGAGTCTGCCTAACCATTTAGCACATGGATGTAACCTGCTTGATTTTGAAAGATAATGAAAAGAAAGGTCTTACCAAGCTTACAAAAAAAAACCTACAATCTATCAAAATTACAAATATTTTAATTAAAAGATTTATTAAAATGTTGTCCAAAACTATTTAAGAAAGATTTATACGAAACTTGCTAGAAATGATTAGATATATTCAAATTTTAATTATTAAAACTATTAAAATATATAATGTAGAATCTGAAAATTGTTAAAATTTGATACTAGATTAATAAATGAGTCATAATAAAACTATAATCCTATTTAAATTATAATTAAGAAAAATTTGCATGAAACTAGCTAAATTATTAAAAGTATTCAAATCTCAATTATTAAAACTATTATAATGTAGAATCTAAAACGGTTAAAACTTAAAACATTTTATACTTCGTTAATAAATTACCTTCAATAAAACAATAATCTTATTTAGGAAATTATAGTTAATTTTATAATTAGTAAATTCTATATTATATAAATAAAATCATAATACATTGAAATCTAGTTCAAAACTAGTTAAGTTATAGTTGAGAAAACTTTACACAAAACAAGATAAATTATTAAAAATAAAATCACAATTATTAAACTATTTAAATATATAATATGTAATCAAAAAAAATATTAAAATTTAAAAAATTCAATATTCTATTAATAAATGAGCCATACTAAATATAATTAGGGAATTTTATGTTATATAAATAAAATAATGATATATTGAAATTATAGTAAATTTTATATTATATTATAAATTATAAAATTTGATTAGAAATTTAATTAGACTAAAAAATTTAAGTTGTAAAAACAAATACTAGAATAATTTAATGAAAATTAATAAATTATCAAAAAAATTTATTTAAAAAATGTATTTAATAGTTTCAAAAATTTAATTTAATAATTTCACCATACAAATAATACACCAAATGACCAAATGAATATTGTATTGAACAACAACCAAGTTATTATAATGCATCAAGATTATGAATTACAACATATTTTACCATAAAATTGAATCATAATATTCTTTTATAAACTTATGAAGTTGAATTATAATATTAAATAATAACATAAATAGAATTTAAAAAGACTATATTATGGAAGAATAACATAAATCAAATTTGGAAACCAAAACTAACACAAATTAAATCTAAAAACCAAAACAAATTATTGTTTATATGGTTAAAAAATATATTACCATGATATGATTAGAAAAGGTATCACTAAAAATCAATTTTACAAATATATTTTAGATTTGATGTGTATAACTTGTTGATAGGATAAGCTTGAAGGTACACCCGGTTGCTATTAACCCATGGGTTGTATCTAGGTCTATCCAAGGCCCAACGAGAGTTAGTAGCAAGGTTGACTCGTTACCTAAGGAAGGGGTGGAGTTGACTTCTTTGTTACCGGGGAACCATCACAAGGACGGTCAGATGACAGGAGGAACGTCGATGTCATCCAGCGGAGCCTAGAGGAAAAAAACCAATGGTAGAGAATATCTAAGCTTCAGGCCTAAGGTCGAGAATATCCATGGTATCTCTTCCATACAAGATGATGATCTATTCATGAGTGAAAAATGTATACATGTACCATGTTTTATAGTGTGAAATTTTAAGTTATATGATTGTTTTAGACACCTACACCATTTTAAGATTCATGACTGCTAAATTTGCCATGTTTTTGTAATTTGCAATTTTATAATTCATTAAACAAGTTGAAAAAAAAACTTCACATAAACTAAGAATCAACCCAAATCCATAAATTATCTTCTACTAACATTATATGAATCATCATGCAAAATGTACCATCTAAATGAAAATTTACAAACATTTCTTCATATTCATGAACTTATATGTAAAACCTTTAAGCATCAAACCATGCGTCATGAAAACTGTAACATGTTTTAAATAATGTTTATTGTTGATTAAACTCAAAAACTATAACTTGAAACCTTACATCAAACAAAAAATTAGAAATTAACTAGAACAACCAAGCAAAGTTTGATACAAGAACTTTGGTGGGTAATAATGAAATCCAAAATGGCATGCGTTCTACTTATCATTTAACTTGAAACATACATCACTTGAAAAACAATTATGGGGAAATTGTAACTATCACAAAGGGTATCAACCCACTTCCATAGTAGCCCTTCTATACAAGTTGATGATCTATTCATGAACGAAAAATGTATACATCCACCATGTTTTATAATTCAATTTTAAGTTATATGATTGTTTTAGACATCTACACAATTATAAGATTCATTCAAATGCAAAATGTTCCATGTTTTGTAATTTGAAATTTTATTATTTATTAAACAACTTGACAAAACAAATTTGAACAAAACCTGAGAATCATATACTAAAATTATAAGAATCATCGTGCAAACTATACCAATTAAATGCAAATTTACTATCATTGCTTCAGATTCCTGAACTTAAATGTAAAACCTTTAAGCATCAAACCATGCATCATGCAAAATGTACTATTTTTTATAATTCAATTTTATAGTATGTTTTCTTTGAACAAATTTATATTAAAATTTAAGTATTGGCCTACATCCATAGTAGCTCTTCTATACAAGATGATGATCTCTTCATGAATGCAAAATTTATACCATATTTTATAATGCAATTTTAATTTACAATTGTTTCAGACATATACACCATGATAAGATTCATGAATGTAAAATGTACCATGTTTTGTAATTTTCAATTTTACTAATCATTAAACAACTTGATAAAACAACTTCACAAAACCTAATAATTTGAAGCCAATTCCATATTAGCTTCTACTAAAATTATAAGAATCATCATGCAAAATGTATAAACTCCAAAATTAGCATATTAAAGATCGATTCATAATAAAGAATTATATTTAAAATATGTCCAAAATTTATATCATTATAAAAGTAAATATAATAAAAAGTTTTCAAATAAAAATATGCATCAAAGAGATCAATTCATAATAAAGAGTTTTACTTTAACTATGTTCAAAATTTATACCATGATAAAAGTAAATATAATAAAAATACCCTCAAGTAAAAAATTGCATCAAAGAGAATCTCCCTAAAATGTATGATCCTCATGCTATCATCAAAATCATGGGTTCGTTACACAACATGTGTAATATGCATATACACATAAGATTGTGTACTTTAAACTTAAATTTTAATGTTTTAAAATTAAATGAGAATTCTATCATCAAAAAAAAATAATAAAAGGTTTCAAATTCCATGCAATAACCCGTGGTGTTCCCCCTCCATTGCACCCTCATGGAAGCCATGTACAACGCATGTACACATATATATTAAAAATCTAAAATTGCACATGAAAATGCATGAATTCATAATATTAAAAAAATTGTAACAACTTTTTAAAATTTTGTAGACGATCTAATCCTCATAGATGACTCAACTTTTTAATTCCACATAATACCTCGTGATGTTCGCCTTGAATTGTGCCCTTATGGATACCCTGTACAATGAATATACATGTATATATTAGGAAATTAAAATTTCACGTGAAATTGCATAAACTCACAATATTAAAAAAAAAAATTGACATATTTTTCAAATTGTCTAGATGGTCCTATCCCCATAGCTAACTCCATTGCTAATGTCCTTGAAGAACGGAAATTGTCTCCACAAACCTAAAATTCAAAAAATTTAAAACTCTAAGACAAAAATCTCATTTTTTAATGAAACTTGCTTCAATTTATAACAAAAATTAAGTGAAATATTCAATACTTGTGATAAGAGAATATTTGACACATCTCATAATAGGGAGCAAGAGAATGGTGTTGTGTCAAAAATAAAAAATGGAATGGAAATATGTTAACATTTAATTATATATGTAATTATTTTTTTTATAAATATGTTTTCACAATACCGATGTAATAAAAGTAAATTAATAGTATCAACATGAACTCTTCAAAAAACATTAACATCTCTTAGCATATCTTGATTTGAAACTAATCTCGGCACTGTGATATTATACCAATTTTCATTCAAAAAACTACTTAACACAAATGGTGAACATATGATACATTCATGTTAGACTATATCTGAAATCTTTTACAAAATGTATGTGAATCAACATTAACACATACATTACATTACATTAAAATATCCACCCTAAACATTAACACATACCGATCCCATGCCCTCTTCCTCATAACCAATTAGGTCTTCCCAACCATAATATTTGTATATGCTTTAACATCTTCAATATTCATATTATCTATCTCCACATATGATTTATATACAAAATTAGCACATGCATCAGCTTGTGCTCTTTGTTGATTTAGACTAACATCAATTCCAGCCAATGTAGTCTACATGTTGTCTATAATGGCATCCCTTACTTCTTGACTAATCTAAGAAATGGCATCCATCTCCGACTGTAAAGTTACGAAACATGGAGGTTGAGGTACCAAAGGTGGCGGAGGATGAGGAAATTCAATATCCCTTAATGCAACCTTATGTTCATATGTCTGGCCTCTCCTTATACCATAAAATTTAGATGAAAGGTCAATATAATCAAGGTTCATACCCAAAAGCAAATTGCACAAAATAAATTTTCAAAATAATGTGGAACCTCGTCATCCCATGGTAGCTTTCCATACGCTACAAGGAACCTATCATACAAATGGTGGGCTATTTCAGGGTACTTGAAATATTGCACCTTGAGCATCTTTCTTTTTAACCCTTCTTTGAAATTAAACATAGATTTGGTATGTGCTTTTGTAACCCTCCTACTTAACTCAGCCCATTCCATTATTTTTTCCTTTCTATGCCTCATCATATATATAAATCCATCAGTTGTTGTCCCAAGGTTCTTTTAAATATAAAGAAATTAACTTAGAGAGGAAACAACTATTTCTAAGCTTTGTCACCTCTCTGCAGGGAGCTCCAAACTCCCAAGATCTTTCTTTAATTTTGATTAATGAGTTATGCACATCTGTAACGTACAATGTTGGCCATTTGTTTCCCAAGGAAGTTGATTAGTGAAATCAGATGGATAGGTGGTAGTTGGCATATGGTCTTCTTCTTGAATCACCTTGATTCACCTGTGTTGGCTTCAGTCAACATTTTCACCCGCTCCTTCAATATAATTACATAAATATTAAATCATGCCAATGTATTTATACACATGCAAGATACATGTAGTACACATATATGTACATACAATTCATTTAGATGTGCCAATTTTTTGTAACATATATATATATATATATATATATATATATATATATATATATATATATATATATATATATATATATATATATATATATATATATATATATATATAATTTACCAAAATGATGAGGATCATGATGATCTAATTGAGATTCTTGACCACCCAAATGGTTGAGAACTATCACACGCAAGCACATGAGTTGATTGAACTTGTTGACCACAGAGAGAATTCTGAGCACCCTCACAAAACGACCTAGTTAGAGATGCTTCCAAAAAAAATTATAAATTACAAATCAGTTAAGTTCAATTGACAAAAATATATATTTATATATGATTCTACATATTTATCATTTCAGTAAATGCACATAAACATATATTTACCATACCAAAATGATGTGTATGATGGCTTTACATTGATTGATCTGATACTCTCCTCTTCCTAGTGAGAGATGCTCCTAACAAAGATGGAATTGATTATAAATTAATAAAGCTAAATTGAAAATAATCAATTCAATATGTATGTACATATGATTATACGAATATCATTTAATAAATTTCACATAAACATATATATACCATGATGATGATGTAACGAACGATGGCTCGCCAATGATTCATCTGATACTCTCCTTGATCCATGACCAATCTCGTCGACATCCATAAAAAGTCACCCTCTAGTCAATGCATGAGACACAGTTGATGCACTATCCCAATTTACGCCTCGAAGAATCAGCTAGTGACTACTCATGTGATGTTCGAGGCCCTCGATATATAGAAATATATATATATAATCTTTAAAAAACCCCAAGTTACCTCATGCATTTACAAATATTTAAAATTACTATTTAAAAAGATCAAGAATTAAGAAAATTAATAAGACAAATAAATGTAACTATCCAAGGGTTTCTTCAAAATTATTTGGTGTAAAATTCTTCATTTCAAATATACCCAAGACTAAAAACACAAATGTTGAAGTGCACATTTTGAGAATTAAATACATTTTTTTTCTAAAACATGTTAGGTTCACCAAGTTCTTCTTACACAGTGGGGGAACACTTAGTAAGGTATTGAAAGAAACACATGGTCATTCGAAACACCACATTTATAAATAAAAAACACACACATATCAGAGATATCTTACAATGTCCATCAATATTTTTTTATGGAGAGCTTCTTGACACCAATTCATCTTTCACACACAAATACTGAATTGGCATTGCCCCATACAATAGATTACTAGACATTCTATTAACATTTGCACAATGGCTTATGATAAATTATTGAAATTGACTAGCAATAATTTTTTCTTCTCCATGCAGTTCTTTTAATTTATCCTTTTTGACTTTGTACATGCCTTTCATCAATTTGCACACAAGTTCGAAATTGGTGAATACTTTAATTTCATTGGATGCACACTCCCTAGTTGTTCCTAAGCCTTCTATCAGTGCAATGTAATATGCTTCATTGTTTGTTGTCCTTCCAAGTACATTCCTTTTCCTTTTGAGGACTTTCTTTGTCACAAGATTGTATAACAAATAAGTAATCACGACTTGTCCTAGATTGGGATAACAAGAAACTTATATGCATAATGTCCATTTTTCAGTCATTTTTAATGGGTTATCTGATCCCCTCAAAAAACAAATTAAATAAGATGAATAATTTATTTATTTATTGCAAATGCCTTAGATTTAAAGAACTAAAACTATATATATATATATATATATATAGAGAGAGAGAGAGAGAGAGAGAGAGATATATATATATATATATATATTAAAAAAAAAAATTATAGTATAATGAAATTTAAAATAAAACTATGATCCCCCTGATCAGGGTGCGAGAGGAAAAATCTCGATCATCTCAACAAGTAATGGGTGCTCTACGGATCCCAAGGTGCCCCTACGCCACCCTCCACATGCATGAAGCACATGGAGGGGTGGCAGATTGCATGATCACAATCAATGCAAGGTGGGAAGCTGGTAATAGAATGAAAACTCAGCAAGCTACTAGCTTTTTTGTTAGTGAGATTGTTAAGTACTCCGTCTGTGATTTCTTTTGGCAAAGTATTGGAGTAGAGCAGTTTGGCAGGCCATTGAGTAATTATGTGGAGGTATTTAGAAGGGCTTGAGTTTTCCTATAATGGGTTCAGGTCAGTGGCCTCAGGTATGTTCTCTGACTTTTCACATATCTCTTTGTCATGGCTCATATTTTCTTGTCTACAGGTTTCATGGAAGAAGGGATGCATCATAGATAAAATGTGAACAGAATTGAAAAAGAAGGAGATGTAGCTCACAGGTGAGGCCTGCACCTGGAGACTACACTCAGAACAGAGAGATCACTCTCGTACACACTACCTTCTTGAATGAAATATTACATCATTAAGTACAACACCAGGAATTAGGAAGTTGCAACCAAACCCCTAAACTCTAGGAACTAATCCTAAACTAGGGAGATCCGTTACAACTTGTGTAACCATTTTCTCCATTAATACAAAATAATATAATTATTTTCAACTCCCCCCCTTAATGGAGAAAGGGTTGTCCTGGACTCCTAGCATCCTTCTAAATAATTCAAACTTCACACGTGCAAGAGGCTTTGTAAAAATATCAGCCATATTTTCACAAGTTTTACAATATTCAACAGTAATTTCTTTTGACTGTATTTTCTCTCTGACAAAATGGAACTGAGTGTCTATATGTTTGGTGTTTTTGTGAAACATTGGATTGTATGCCAATTTAATGGTGCTCTAGTTGTCGCTTTTGATGGAAGTGGAATTCTTCTGTTCTTTTCCTGCATCATTGAGAAGCGTTCTCAACCAGATCGCTTCACATGTCGCTGCACACAATGCTTGATACTCAGCTTCACACGAAGACAAGGCTACAGTACTCTGCTTCTTGCTACTCCATGCTATGACCCCGGATCCTATGTTGAATGCGTAACCTGTGATGGACCTTCGATCATCCAAGTTACCTGCCCAGTCTGAATCTGAAAAACCTGGTAGAATAACATCAGATGCGTCAGTGTATAAAATGCCATAGTTAACAGTACCGCAGAGATACCTCAACACACTTTTTGCTGCTACCCAGTGACTTTCAAGCGATTTTGACATGAATTGGCTCAACACACTAACAAAGTATGCTAAGTCAGGTCTGGTTGTTGTGAGATATATCAAGCTGCCAACCAGTTGTCTGTACATTGTAGCATCAACCTCTTTAGTGCCATCGTCACTGCTCAACTTCAGACTCTGTTGCAAAGGTGTCGCTGCTGATCTACATTGATCCATACCAAACTTTTCTAACAGATTTCTAGCATACTTCCCTTGGGTAAGAAAAAATTGCCCAGTATCTCTGCATACTTCTAGTCCCAGACAGTAATGAAGGCTTCCGAGATCTTTCATCTCAAAAACTTGTTCCATAAGCCTTTTGATTCCTCTGATTAAATCATCTGCATCTCCTGTTATAATCATGTCATCTACATACAAAGAAATCAGAATAATCTCCCCCTGCTTATTGTACTTGGTATACAAATTTTTGTCATTTAAACTTCTATGAAAGCCATACTCTAAAAAGAAAGAATCAACCTTTTCATACCAAGACCTGGGTGCTTGCTTTAAGCCATATAAAGCCTTTTTCAATTTGCAAACAAGATGTTCCTGCCCCTGCTTTACAAACCCTTCTGGCTGTACTAAATAAATTTCCTCTTTTAACTCACCATTTAAAAATGCAGATTTAACATCAAGCTGGTGTAGCTCCCAATTATATTTAGTAGCTAAAGCAATAAGCATTCTGATTGTATTTAACTTTGCTACAGGTGCAAAAGTATCATCAAAGTCTATACCTTCTTGTTGTGAATATCCTTTTACAACCAGCCTAGCTTTTAATTTCTCTATACTTCCATCTGCATTCATTTTTGGTTTAAACAGCCATTTACATCCTATGGGTGTTTTATTCTCAGGCAGTTCAACTAAATCCCAAGTGTCATTTCTAAGAATAGATTCTATCTCTTCATTCCGTGCTAATCTGATATTTTGGCGCTGTGGCGCGACTAATGGATGAACAGACGCGCCAAAAGCACTTCCTGGCGCTGCTGTCAGCGCGAAAGGCGTGCCAATCCCCTTCTATTCAGAAAAAATAAAAAACATCCGAGTCTGAGCCAGGTGTTCTGCAGTCCACCTGCTCAATTGAGCACAAAGCTCTTTGTGTACACACGGCCACAGAGGCACCTCAAGCACACAGGAAATTCTACCACAAGGGCAAGCTGGCCACAAAGGCACTTCAGTCACAAGAGGTGATAAAAGATCTGGCTCGCCCAATCTGAGCTCTGATACCAAGATAAAATGTGAACAGAATTGAAAAAGAAGTAGATGTAGCTCACAGGTGAGGCCTACACCTAGAGACTACACTTAGAACAGAGAGATCACTCTTGTAAACACTACCTTCATGAATGAAAGATTACATCATTAAGTACAACACCAGGAATTAGGAAGTTGCAACCAAACCCCTAAACTGTAGGAACTAATCCTAAACTAGGGAGATCTGTTACAACTTGTGTAACCATTTTCTCCATTAATACAAAATAATATAATTATTTTCAACTATCATGAATAGGTTGCTCTGGAAGATCTATTCCCTCGAAGAGGATCTTGTTGTTAATGAATTGTTTAAAACTTGTTTTTTTTTTTTTTATTTGTGTGTTTGTGTTTTTTGGAGTTTTGTTGGATCACATAGGCATGTTGTTAGTAAGGCCTATGGGCTGCCCATGGTCTCCTTGGTTATGTGATTGGAGCACTTGCTTAATTTTTTCTTTGGTAATATGTGGTCGTGACCCTGTATTATCAAGGTCTCGGTAGGTAAATGGCTTGGTTTTTAATGATACCCTCCACTAATCTGCATTCGGTTGCACTTATGTCTATAATCCTTAGGATTACTCATGTTTGAGGGGCCTAGGTTGCCAAAGGATATACCGTTGGGTTATGTATGGGTCATGATTCGCATCCCATTCTCCCAGTACTTCTTCTGGCAAAACTCGTGGGCGTAAGTCCACCTCTAGGATTATTGATGAAGCAACCACTGCATATCATGTAGGCTCAGCCCCGGTTCGTTGGCTCATAGTTCAAAGGGAAGAGGAGTTACATAATAAAGTTGAGCTTCTCGACATTGATGTGGATGATAGGCAGACCCTCGTGCCTGATCCTAGGCACTCTCAGGGTCGTACTTCTCAGTAAAAGAAGATAGTTCACTTGTATTGGCTGGTAAAGATCCTTTTGTTCAAGGCCTTGGAGCACATTCCTTTAGGCTCGACCATGGCAACACATGATTTCCCAGATTATAGTCAGCATTTTCAGCAAATCAAGTTTCGACTTTAGAAGCAAAAAAGATGTCTAAGCCCCATAGATCAGCACATCCCATGCATTCTACAATTTTAACTTCCCAAGTCAAGTGCAACAGACCTGACCATCGTTGACTCACATGACGATGAGTAGTCTGGTGTATCACCTTTGTTTTGAATTTTAGTGTATACAACAGTTTCTATCTTTTCAGTACTTTGAGTATGTTTATAGATATCTAGATGTTAGGCAGTATAAAGACAATCAGACCTTTTTAGCATGGCTAAATAGACTTTCTATTTTGTTTCTGGATGGCTTATCATGCAGACCCGGTTTCCCTCAGGGAAAGTTGAGTCTACCTAACCATTTAGCACATGGATGTAACCTGCTTGATTTTGAAAGATAATGAAAAGAAAGGTCTTACCAAGCTTACAAAAAAAAACCTACAATCTATCAAAATTACAAATATTTTAATTAAAAGATTTATTAAAATGTTGTCCAAAACTATTTAAGAAAGATTTATACGAAACTTGCTAGAAATGATTAGATATATTCAAATTTTAATTATTAAAACTATTAAAATATATAATGTAGAATCTGAAAATTGTTAAAATTTGATACTAGATTAATAAATGAGTCATAATAAAACTATAATCCTATTTAAATTATAATTAAGAAAAATTTGCATGAAACTAGCTAAATTATTAAAAGTATTCAAATCTCAATTATTAAAACTATTATAATGTAGAATCTAAAACGGTTAAAACTTAAAACATTTTATACTTCGTTAATAAATTACCTTCAATAAAACAATAATCTTATTTAGGAAATTATAGTTAATTTTATAATTAGTAAATTCTATATTATATAAATAAAATCATAATACATTGAAATCTAGTTCAAAACTAGTTAAGTTATAGTTGAGAAAACTTTACACAAAACAAGATAAATTATTAAAAATAAAATCACAATTATTAAACTATTTAAATATATAATATGTAATCAAAAAAAATATTAAAATTTAAAAAATTCAATATTCTATTAATAAATGAGCCATAATAAATATAATTAGGGAATTTTATGTTATATAAATAAAATAATGATATATTGAAATTATAGTAGATTTTATATTATATTATAAATTATAAAATTTGATTAGAAATTTAATTAGACTAAAAAATTTAAGTTGTAAAAACAAATACTAGAATAATTTAATGAAAATTAATAAATTATCAAAAAAAATTATTTAAAAAATTTATTTAATAGTTTCAAAAATTTAATTTAATAATTTCACATTACAAATAATACACCAAATGACCAAATGAATATTGTATTGAACAACAACCAAGTTATTATAATGCATCAAGATTATGAATTACAACATATTTTACCATAAAATTGAATCATAATATTCTTTTATAAACTTATGAAGTTGAATTATAATATTAAATAATAACATAACTAGAATTTAAAAAGACTATATTATGGAAGAATAACATAAATCAAATTTGGAAACCAAAACTAACACAAATTAAATCTAAAAACCAAAACAAATTATTGTTTATATGGTTAAAAAATATATTACCATGATATGATTAGAAAATGTATCACTAAAAATCAAGTTTACAAATATATTTTAGATTTGATGTGTATAACTTGTTGATAGGATAAGCTTGAAGGTACACCCGGTTGCTATTAACCCATGGGTTGTATCTAGGTCTATCCGAGGCCCAGCGAGAGTTAGTAGCAAGGTTGACTCGTTACCTAAGGAAGGGGTGGAGTTGACTTCTTTGTTACCGGGGAACCATCACAAGGACGGTCAGACGACGGGAGGAACGTCGATGTCGTCCAGCGGAGCCTAGAGGAAAAAACCAACGGTAGAGAATATCTGAGCTTGAGGCCTAAGGTCGAGAATATCCATGGTATCTCTTCCATACAAGATGATGATCTATTCATGAGTGAAAAATGTATACATGTACCATGTTTTATAGTGTGAAATTTTAAGTTATATGATTGTTTTAGACACCTACACCATTTTAAGATTCATGACTGCTAAATTTGCCATGTTTTTGTAATTTGCAATTTTATAATTCATTAAAAAAGTTGAAAAAAAAACTTCACGAAAACTAAGAATCAACCCAAATCCATAAATTATCTTCTACTAACATTATATGAATCATCATGCAAAATGTACCATCTAAATGAAAATTTACAAACATTTCTTCATATTCATGAACTTATATGTAAAACCTTTAAGCATCAAACCATGCGTCATGAAAACTGTAACATGTTTTAAATAATGTTTATTGTTGATTAAACTCAAAAACTATAACTTGAAACCTTACATCAAACAAAAAATTAGAAATTAACTAGAACAACCAAGCAAAGTTTGATACAAGAACTTTGGTGGGTAATAATGAAATCCAAAATGGCATGCGTTCTACTTATCATTTAACTTGAAACATACATCACTTGAAAAACAATTATGTGGAAATTGTAACTATTACAAAGGGTATCAACCCACTTCCATAGTAGCCCTTCTATACAAGTTTATGATCTATTCATGAACGAAAAATGTATACATCCACCATGTTTTATAATTCAATTTTAAGTTATATGATTGTTTTAGACATCTACACAATTATAAGATTCATTAAAATGCAAAATGTTCCATGTTTTGTAATTTGCAATTTTATTATTTATTAAACAACTTGACAAAACAAATTTGAACAAAACCTGAGAATCATATACTAAAATTATAAGAATCATCATGCAAAACTATGCCAATTAAATGCAAATTTACTATCATTGCTTCAGATTCCTGAACTTAAATGTAAAACCTTTAAGCATCAAACCATGCATCATGCAAAATGTACTATTTTTTATAATTCAATTTTATAGTATGTTTTCTTTGAACAAATTTATATTAAAATTTAAGTATTAGCCTACATCCATAGTAGCTCTTCTATACAAGATGATGATCTCTTCATGAATGAAAAATTTATACCATATTTTATAATGCAATTTTAATTTACAATTGTTTCAGACATATACACCATGATAAGATTCATGAATGTAAAATGTACCATGTTTTGTAATTTTCAATTTTACTAATCATTAAACAACTTGATAAAACAACTTCACAAAACCTAATAATTTGAAGCCAATTCCATATTAGCTTCTACTAAAATTATAAGAATCATCATGCAAAATGTATAAACTCCAAAATTAGCATATTAAAGATTGATTCATAATAAAGAATTCTATTTAAAATATTTCCAAAATTTATATCATTATAAAAGTAAATATAATAAAAAGTTTTCAAATAAAAATATGCATCAAAGAGATCAATTCATAATAAAGAGTTTTAGTTTAACTATGTTCAAAATTTATACCATGATAAAAGTAAATATAATAAAAATACCCTCAAATAAAAATTTGCATCAAAGAGAATCTCCCTAAAATGTACGATCCTCATGCTATCATCAAAATCATGGGTTCGTTACACAACATGTGTAATATGCATATACACATAAGATTGTGTACTTTAAACTTAAATTTTAATGTTTTAAAATTAAATGAGAATTCTATCATCAAAAAAAAATTATAAAAGGTTTCAAATTCCATGCAATAACCCGTGGTGTTCCCCCTCCATTGCACCCTCATGGAAGCCATGTACAATGCATGTACACATATATATTAAAAATCTAAAATTGCACATGAAAATGCATGAATTCATAATATTAAAAAAATTGTAACAACTTTTTAAAATTGTGTAGACGATCTAATCCTCATAGATGACTCAACTTTTAAATTCCACGTAATACCTCGTGATGTTCGCCTTGAATTGTGCCCTTATGGATACCCTGTACAATGAATATACATGTATATATTAGGAAATTAAATTTCACGTGAAATTGCATAAACTCACAATATTAAAAAAAAAATTGACATATTTTTCAAATTGTCTAGATGGTCCTATCCCCATAGCTAACTCCATTGCTAATGTCCCTGAAGAAGGGAAATTGTCTCCACAAACCTAAAATTCAAAAAATTTAAAACTCTAAGAAAGAAATCTCATTTTTTAATGAAACTTGCTTCAATTTATAACAAAAATTAAGTGAAATATTCAATACTTGTGATAAGAGAATATTTGACACATCTCCTAATAGGGAGCAAGAGAGTGGTGTTGTGTCAAAAATCACAAATGGAATGGAAATATGTTAACATTTAATTATATATGTAATTATTTTTTTTATAAATATGTTTTCACAATACCGATGTAATAAAAGTAAATTAATAGTATCAACATGAACTCTTCAAAAAACATTAACATCTCTTAGCATATCTTGATTTGAAACTAATCTCGGCACTGTGATATTATACCAATTTTCATTCAAAAAACAACTTACCACAAATGGTGAACATATGATACATTCATGTTAGATTATATCTGAATTTTTTTACAAAATGTATGTGAATCAACATTAACACATACATTACATTACATTAAAATATCCACCCTAAACATTAACACATACCAATCCCATGCCCTCTTCCTCATAACCAATTAGGTCTTCCCAACCATAATATTTGTATATGCTTTAACATCTTCAATATTCATATTATGTATCTCCACATATGATTTATATACAAAATTAGCACATGTATCAGCTCGTGCTCTTTGTTGATTTAGACTAACATCAATTCCAGCCAATGTAGTCTACATGTTGTCTATAATGGCATCCCTTACTTCTTGACTAATCTAAGAAATGGCATCCATCTCCGACTGCAAAGTTACGAAACATGGAGGTTGAGGTACCAAAGGTGGCGGAGGATGAGGAAATTCAATATCCCTTAATGCAACCTTACGTTCATATGTCTGGCCTCTCCTTATACCATAAAATTTAGATGAAAGGTCAATATAATCGAGTTTCATACCCAAAAGCAAATTGCACAAAATAAATTTTCAAAATAATGTGGAACCTCGTCATCCCATGGTAGCTTGCCATACGCTACAAGGAACCTATCATACAAATGGTGGGCTATTTCAGGGTACTTGAAATATTGCACCTTGAGCATCTTTCTTTTCAACCCTTCTTTGAAATTAAACATAGATTTGGTATGTGCTTTTGTAACCCTCCTACTTAACTCAGCCCATTCCATTATTTTTTCCTTTCTATGCCTCATCATATATATAAATCCATCAGTTGTTGTCCCAAGGTTCTTTTAAATATAAAGAAATTAACTTAGAGAGGGCACAACTATTTCTAAGCTTTGTCACCTCTCTGCAGGGAGCTCCAAACTCCCAAGATCTTTCTTTAATTTTGATTAATGAGTTATGCACATCTGTAACGTACAATGTTGGCCATTTGTTTCCCAAGGAAGTTGATTAGTGAAATCAGATGGATAGGTGGTAGTTGGCATATGGTCTTCTTCTTGAATCACCTTGCTTCACCTGTGTTGGCTTCAGTCAACATTTTCACCCCCTCCTTCAATATAATTACATAAATATTAAAACATGCCAATGTATTTATACACATGCAAGATAGACATGTAGTACACATATATGTACATACAATTCATTTAGATGTACCAATTTTTTGTTTTAAATTAAATAATCAATTTGCAGTCATTTACGGTAATGCTGACTACTTTAACTTTAATATTGATTTTGTGATGAATTATTACAGTTATATGGAGTTTATTTAAAATGTCATTTTGACTTACTCCTTTTAGTAAACATTATTTTTTCTCTCTGGTTAAGTTTTGTTTATGCAACAAAATAATGTCTAGTGATCCATATAATTTTAATTAATTAGAGAATAGCCACAGCATCTTTAATTAAATAAAATTATATATTTTGATTGGTTAGATCACATAAAGATTATTTAGACATTAAATTGTAATTAATTAGACTGAATATAATAAATTTTATCCCACAGGAATTTTCATTATATTGATGTAATTAATTAGGATAAAATTTCATAACCTACCCACAGGAGTTATGAATTAATAAGTTTTATCATAAAGTTTTATTGAATCTGTTTGAATTGAAAATTTAGCCCACAGGCAATTTTTATGTCATTAGATTCAATTTTTGAGCATGATTTACATTGGTAAAACATGAAAGTTTATTAAGCCTCAATTTTAACATAAGCATGTGATTTTTAATTTTGATGCAGTAGTACAACCTGCAAATTTCTCTGAAATTCGTTGTCACATTCCCAAACTTAAGGGAGATAACTATAAGATTTGGAAGGAGAGGATTCTCCTTCATTTAGGGTGGATGGACATAGATTATGCTATTAGGAAAGATGAACCATCGGCACTCACTAATACCAGCACTGCAGCGGACATCACGCTTTATGAACGATGGGAGTGATCCAATCGTCTAAGCATGATGTTCATTAAGACTAAAATTTCAGCTGGTATTCGTGGTTCCATTGATCAGCATGAAAAGGTCCGAGACTTGTTGAAGGTCATTGATGATCAATTCGTCACTTCAGACAAGGCACTAGCAAGTACCCTAATCATGAAGTTCTCATCCCTAAGGCTCACCAGTGTGAAAGGTGTGCGCGAGCACATCATGCAGATGAGGGACACTGTGGCTCAATTGAAGAAACTCGAGGTTGATATATCGGAGTCCTTCCTAGTGCACTACATCCTGAACACCCTTCCACACCAATATGGACCTTTCAAAATCTCATACAACACACATAAGGATA